>CM061555.1:73089850-77889850 GCA_030864225.1 Capsicum baccatum var. pendulum
TTTTGTTGTCCTTTCTCAATTTACCAAACAAGAGATAATGTTAAATGGTATGTACCTGTGAGAGCCGTAACTACTATATGATGTTACAGTACCTTTCAATAAAATGAGACAAAGGTAAATATTAAAATATATTTTGTATTAAAAAGATAAAGTAAATTATTTAAATTAAATTATTTCAACATAAGCAAAAAAAGGAGGAAATATCATACTTAGTAAAGTAACATGTTTAAATTAAAAAATCTAAAAATTACCTATATACACAAGTTAAAGTTACATAATTACATTAAATCTCAAATTGGTAAAGTATTTACACAAATTTCAAAATAATTACAAAAATTCCTTTATTTGGTAATTTCTTTCTCCTTAGTATTATACATTCAAAAAAGGTCACCTTTTTCTCTCTCTTTTTTCTCTCCCATTACAAATTTATCCTCCATTATTCAATCACTTTTTTCAGGCCTAAAATCAAGCAATCATACTTAGAGTTTACCATTGTAAGTTTTCAAACATTAATTGAACTTATTGATTTCATTCATTAATTTTTAATTTTTTTTTTTAAAACTTCACCAAATCAAAAAGTCATGGGCTTGTTTGAGAAAACAAAGACAAAAAAAATGGCGACGAATTATCAGAAGCTTCGAAAAATCTCAATTGGATCATCATCATCAGCAGCAGAGCACACCGGGATGTAACATGCCACAGAAAATGAATCTTGTGAACAGAGCACTTGAATAAACGAAATCACTTACTCAATCTTCTGTAAGAACCTAAATCCTAATTATTTGATTATTTAATGTTTGTTTATATTATTCTAAATCTGAAAAGGAATGATCTTGCTTCGTTTTATATTTTTTAATACTCTTTCAAAGATTCTATTTTGTAATAACAAATTCTTCCAATATTCTTGGATCTAACTTTATGTTTCAAAGATTCTATTTATATGTCTCAGTATTTTGTCTAACTTTATGTTTGTTTTTTGTTGAAATAGGCTAGCTTTGTGGTTGCAAAGATAACTGCAATTTGTACACCGAGGCTATTCAAAAGAATAAGTGATTTGCAACGATGGAAAAAAATTACTTGTCATCGCCTCCAAAGATGTAGATTTTATACATTACTTTATTTAACACACTTATGTATAATGTAAGTTTTTGTATATATAGAAGAGGCTGTTTTTGTATTTAGTCGAATTATACAATTATAATCTATGAATTTTGTATAAGGTTACATTATACATTCTGACAAGTTTATAGATAAATAATGTATAATGTTAATATTTTATATGTATGGTGTAACATTATACATTTTTGAAGTTTTTATTTGAAAGTATAAGATATAATATATCAGGCATTATACATTAGTTATTTTGGAAGACTAATGTATAATATAAGTCTAATGATATATATTTTCAATATGTTATACATTAGAAGTTCTTATTACATTAGTTGTGTTTTATGTTGTATTTTACAGTTAAAAAAACTTTTTTTTTGGTATAATTTTTCATTATACCTTCTGTCAAACTTATAGGTCATTCATGTTTAAAATGAAAAATTTAAATGTGTAATATGACATTATATATTACTGCAGTTTATTTTTAAAATGTATAAGTTGCCCTTATATTTATTCTAATGTATAATATAAGCCTGAAGATATATATTTTAATATGTTATACATTAAAAGTCCTTATAAGATGCATTTTATGCTTTATGTGGTATTATATTGTTAGAAAGTCTTATTTATGTTTAAATTTTCATGTACCTTCTGTCAAGATATATATGTCATGCATGTTTAAGGTGAAAAATTTAGATGTGTAGTATGACATTATACATTACTGCAGTTTATTTTTTAAATGTAAAAATTGCCCTCATACATGTGAAATTGTTGTGTATTTTACTTCGATTTTTTTACGAACGTCATCAATATTCAATTTCATCGCGATCGTAGCAATCAATTTCAAAAAGTTAATACTTTTCGAAATAATAATTGCATCACTTTTATAGAATTGAGAAATGATTTTCAACTCCCAAATTCCGAAATGACGCAACAATATGGGGATATTCATATTTTTTTTCGAGAATTGAAGAAAGACGAAGACAGTTTTTTTTTCTTCAAAAACATCATTAAAAATGAGGAAAACTAACAATGATGTTTAAGAGTTTTTTTGAATTTAAATTTCAGTTATTTTATTTAATCATACAAAACATAATTATAGGTAATTAATGACTTTATTTAAGGGAATGAAAGATTTTATCTGATTACTCTTTTCATGAATATAAGAGATTATATTTTATCATCTTACCTTAAAGATAGGATTAACTGTTTTATCATACATTCGAGCTATGTATGATGGACAGCCGAATGTATGAGTATATTTACAAAATTTGAAAGAGAAAAAACTATAAGAAATTTTAAGTAATTAGTTTCAATAGGTAAGGGATATATGTTGTTTACACTTTTTTTTTTTTTTTTTTTAACTAATAGCAAGTACTCGCCAATCTTCATTGTTGATTGTAACATGCAATCGCCTAACACACCAAGTAGAAGGCAAAGCCAATCACGGAAATGAAAAAAAAGTCAGCCATTCAATTCGTTCATTTATGAAATGTAGTAATTTTTAATTAAATGTGACAGACAACTACCTTAACAATTGCATGCCATTACATCACTAGGCACTAGAGCTTTGCTCTTTATTTTGTCACTCCCCGAGCTTCAATTATTTAGAAGACGATGACTTCTCGGGAGGATGAGGAGCGACAGTTATAGTGATATTTGTAGGTATGGCTAAATCAAATAAATTAGTATAGTGATTATATAATTTTTGTATGTAATCCTTTGCATTAGCCGTAGTCGTCCACAAATCAGGTTATACTTGTTCAGAATCATGGTTAGTATTTATTTTTAAGTTAGTATAAATAAGAGTACTAAAGTGACACATATTATTATATTTCATGCACGAATTTAGAATAGCACCAACCAAGTAAATAGGGGGAATCAGAAAAAAATATTTTTTAAATTTCGTAAACATGGTGTCAACAGCTTCTTTATAACCTTCTTTATTTTTATATTCTTTGAGTAAATCAGAAATATCGGCTATATATGTCAAAATATTACAAACAGTAGGATAATAAGCACCGAAAAATTCATCCGTAGCTACATAAATTTTTTCTAAAAACTTAACAAGATCATTAATTACAATTCAATCAGAATTATGTAGCATGCAATCAGCAGAATCAACAAATGAACCGCAATATTGGTTAAAAGCTAGTGTAATAAGAATTCTATATTTATAACAAGTTTTTAAAAATTCATACATAGAAGTTCATCTAGTATCAATTTCCTCAGGCATCAAAATCGGTGTAAGTCCATTTTCTTGACATTTAACTTTAAATTCTCTAATTCTCGATCTACGATTATTTCCTTGAATAAAATCAACGGCAAGACGAATATTTTCAATATAAAACTCAAAAAACTCAAGACCATCTTTTACAATTAAATTATATATATGACATGCACACTTAATATGAAAAATTTCAGGTAAGGGCGGAGATAGCGTAGATTTTAATTTTTTTTTATAACAGTCTTGTTGTTAGAAGCATTATCAAAAGCAATACATAAAATTTTATTTTCGATACCATAATATCCGACAATTTTAACAATAGAATCAACAATAAATTGTCCAGTATGTTTACGATCTTCATCATATAAAAAAGCAAGAATACATTTTTGCATCACGAAATTACTATCCATCCAATGCCAAGTAACAGTTAAATAGTCATTTTTATTTACAGCACGCCCAAGATCAGAAGTTAGGGACAATCTACATTGAATAATTTTTAACAATGTTGATAAATAAAAATAATATTGTGAATGAAGTCTAAAAATATCAGACCAACAAGTAGTTCTAGGAATACCATTAAACATAGGATTATAAATTGCTTGTATATAATGAATAAAGACATCAGAAGAAGGAAAACTAAAAGGCAAACAACCCACAGCTACCATTTTAGCTATTTCTTTTCGGTCCCTCAATTTATTATACTTCTTCGCTACGTGACCGGTTGTTGGGTCCATTCTAGTTTGCGTTGGCCCACTAACATCCCCACCACCTTGTGTAATATTTAACTCTCTTTTGTGATCTTTAGCTATATGTCTCATTAACGTACCCGTACCCCCTTGTTTGCCTTCACTTCTATGCTTATATATTTGTTGACAAATATTGCATTGCACCTCAATATCTGATATACGTTCAAAAAATTGCCATGCAACACTAGTTCTTTTATGAGGTCTTGGGGCACTGGGAGAACTGGGAGGGAGATTAACCGATTCAGATATAACGTTAGCATCTCTTACTGCGGGTGTCTCAGCAATATTTTCATTATCTTCGTCTAAATTAACCGCATCTACTTCATTTTCTTCTTCTATACCGTAATTTTTCTGAGCCTCTACATAATCCATATCGTGAGAACCTACACCTATTTCTTCCTCAAAAGGTGTACCAAGCGGTACCGGAGGCGAAGGCACATAGGTATATCTACTACTTGAACTACCTCTACCGCTAATAATTCGCTTTTTACTACCACTACTGCTTCCGGGACAAAATTTTTTAACACCTTTAGTAGCGAGGTTTCTTAATTTATCCATAATATAAATTAAATTAAACTAAAAATATTCAAAATACACAAATATAATAAAATTAAATATTAAACAATTAATACAATAAATAAAAATTAAACGTAAGAGATGGAATGACAATACCAAATTTGGGAAGTATCCGAAGGTTGCGACTTTAGAAACTTCCGCTCGTACTTTGTAAACGAAAAATTAAAAAATTAAAGCGAACACTTTAAGAAATTAAATATATTAAATATTTGAGAATTGAGAATTGAGATTTGAGAGAGAATGAGATTTGAGAGAGTGAAAAATTGTGTGAAAAATGATTCGAAGTTGTAGGGTATTTATAGAATTTTTCTTGGGATTAAAAAATATTTTTTAAAGTTAAATTTTTTTGTTTTTAATAAATGGGCTCAAACTAGCCGTTTGGACCCAAAAACGACTATATAGCCGTTGGACCAATGGCTAGTTTGACCCAAAATCTCAAATTTTTTTTTCTTTAAAAGGTATCTGGGCCGGGCCGGTTAACCGATGGGCCTGGACCTGGCTTGGTCCGGGTCGAGTTAGCCGAGCCCATTTTAAAAAAATAACCATCCCGAGACCCGGAACCCTAAAGCCCTAGGGCTTACTGGGCCGAATCAAACCGGGCCGAGTTAGTTACAAGGGCCGAGCCGGCCCATTTGACACCCTTACATTCAAATATTTGAAAGTACTTATTGAATATGTTTGTAACAATGTGTTATAGAATAGTTATAGTTAAACAATATTGACGCCAGAATTTATTTTTTTTAGACTGCACATACACACTCTTTAGGCTTTTTAACCAATTGAGGTTACAATTATGACAATTTAGAAAGGAAAAAAGAACATGTAGAAGCAAAAAGTATACAGTGGTGAGAAACAGAAAGCAACTAGGGCGTGATCTGGTCAGTTAGATGTTGTTTCTAACAGTCACATCTGTCACTGATGGAGAAGAACTACTACTACTTACTAATCCATAAAGCCTAAAGGCAATCATAAGAGAGGAAAAAGCCAATTGGACTCACACAAGCAATGTTAGTATTCCCGTTTATTTATATTTGTACATTACATATTAAAGCTAAGGGATCCATAGTAGATTTTGAGATTCGATTTTTCTCTGAACATAGCACATAGCGGAAACGTTCGTGCATTAGACTGTCCCATTATACATAGGGGCGTCCTGAAGAAATTGATAAATGATGTCACGTCATCAAGAGGTAATGAATTCTATGAAAACTGAAAATAACCTCTCGTAAAAATACAAGGTAAGATTGCATACAATAAATTCTTGTGAACTGTGATTTGACCTTTTCACAAATTCCGAGCATAGAGGGAGTTTTAATGCACTAGATGCCTCTTTTTTTATTATATTAAAAATAGATGAATACTTTTACTTATTTACTTTGAAAAATCAAGAGGTAACTTATAATTTAATTCTTAATTTACCTTTTTTAAAATTAAATATAGTCATTTTTCAGAACATTGAACTTATAATACTCAAGGAATAATATAATAAAATTATAATTTTATTTATTACTCCTAATAGTTATGCCAAATCAATTCCAAACAAGTACAAATGGATGAAGAGAATAATTAATAACCTTATTAAAAGATGCAAAAACAAAAGAAGCTCCAAAGAGCACAAGGCCCAGCTGTTAGCGCCAAAAGTACTACCATTGCATAGGCACATTTACTGTATTTTCACAGACAAAAACTGATCCAATCATTCATTGCTTTTTCTTTAATCACAATTCACAACTCACAAGCGATATTCTAATGCCATACAACATATTCAAATGAGTATTTCTACATTCCTACCAAAAGAAAATGATAATAACACAGAATGCATGCCAACACCAACTACTATAACTTTGTCCCGTCAAAATTTCAATCTTATGAATTTTGAATTTTAAAACCAGTGATATTGATTGAATTTTAAATTTTGATGTGTATATTTGAAGAATTTTAACATAAATACATTCTAGGTTCTTCCGCATTCATATTCGAATTTTTATTTCCACACGTTGATCAAACACCATTACATTGACTATTACTCCGTTACTTTGCCAAGTAATTAGGGATCAATTAAATGAGTTTTCACTAATCATATGTTTAGTTCATCTCGGATTAAATTACAAAAATAAAAAGTATGGAAAGTTCTTCGCTTATGCTGCCCTCCATTAGTTGGATCCCCCTCCCCCTCCTCCCCAAGTCAAAAATTGGGGAAGAATGTGCAAAATTTCTTCTTACTTGTGTTAATGTGTGGAAAACTAATATATGTACATTTATAATAGTGAACTTTTGATTTATGTAAATGGCCAAAGACATCTATAGTCTCTCAAACTTGTTGCCAAAATTTACTTAGACATCTCAATTATCGTCTGTATCTATCAGACCCCTAAACCCTCCGAATTTTGATTCAATTGGGCATTTTTTATCTACATGACACTGCGCGTTCTGTGTAATCTCGAGACGCGTGAAGAGTAATTTTTTTATTAGTTACGAATAGAAAAGTGCCAAGTGGCACTGAGGACCTCAATTTTATTTTATAAAACTAAATTTTTTTAAAAAAAAAAAAACCTCCAACATATTTTTAATAAAACATATTTCTTTTAAAAAAAACCTCCAACATAATTCCTCCCCCGCCCCCTCCCCCAAACCCCTATTTCATCTTCTTCATCATTCTTCTTCTTCATTCTTTCTTTTTTTCTAAACTTAATTTCTTACCATTTTTTCTACTTTTTCGCCTTTTTTGTTCTTACTTTTGAATTTGATTTAAAATTTTTTTGTTGTTGATCTTATTCTTTTCCATCATTAGTGTGCCGACAAAAATGAAAGTTCGCCAGAAAAAATGAAAGTTTGCTACATTTGAATTGTTGAATTTTCAACATATTATTCATAGCAAGAGTCAATGTATGTAAATTCATGTAAATAACAATAACAAAAAAAGAAATTCAGTCCAAAAGAAAAAAATTTGCAGTGAAGGAGATGGGGTAATGACGACGACTATGTGTGTGTGTGTGTGAAGACGTCGGGGGAGGGGTGAAGAAAACGACGATTGGGTGGGTGGGGATGCTTGAAGACGCAGGGGGTGTGGGGTGAAGAAGAAGAAGACGGGGTGGGGGTGTTTTTTTTCTTTTTTTTTTAAATTAAGAAATTATTATTAAATAAATAATTAAATAAAAAATAGAAAATATCAACAATTCCATGTATAATTTTGTTTTGCCACGTGTTTTTTTTAATTGGTTAATTTTTTCACGTTATCGCGTGTGTGCAACACACATTTCAGCCTTTGGCTGATTAACAAAAAAATGCCCAATTGAATCAAAATTCAGGGAGTTTTGGGGTCTGATAGGTACAGGCCATAGTTGAGGTGTGTAAGTAAATTTTGGCAACAAGTTTGAGTGTCTATCAATGTCTTTGACCTATATAAATCACATAATTTTTCTATAAAGAGCGTGCACCGAACCATCCTTAGCTTAATGTGACTCTGGCCATGTCCCCACCCCACCCCACCCTCCTCCCAGCTCAGCGGCCAGGACAGACAGAGGGTTAGGGCCCCAAGGCCAATCTCTGTCAGTAGTTTGTTTCTGCAACTGATTTAAGATTGCTTGCGAAGTTTTCAAAGCAATGTGACTTACAACTAACGCGAAAATAAAGGAGCTAAAATTGGATCAAAATTCAATTGTTTTCTATAACAAAGCACAACCCATTTCAACAAAATTACTAAACAATTATGGAAAGTAAAAACCCCAAAACAAGAAAAGAAAATGAGAATGACAATTTTGACCTCTCCCACATTCTTCTCCATTTGCTAAACTCTGCTTTAATTGGATTGATCAAGAAATGCTAAAATCTTCATCTTCCACTGGAGCTGGCATGTTAAGATCTATAAACCCATATGGGAATTTACCAGAACTCGAATCCATCAAACTATCACCAACTTTTGATGAAGATGAACCAGTAATTGATGAACTCAATATATGTGATCTTTTGTGTCCACCTAATGCTTGTCCTGACCCAAAGATCTTCCCACAAAATGGACATTCATGATCATGATCCACATTCTTCGCTCTCACTTGGCTCGAATTTTCCTCATTGCAAGAAGAACTCTTATTCTTCTTGTGAATCGTTTTGTGGCTTCCCAAAGCTTGTGATGACTTCATAACTTTGTTACAAATCTCACATTGGTAGTACTTCCCTTGTTTTTTATCCTTCAATTGCGACTCGTCTGAATTTGATTTCTTCCAGACATCTTTAGAAAGCATCATTAGACAAACAGCAATGTCTTCTTCAGGAGAAGTATCGGAAAACGAACTTACAGATTCAAATTCAGGTGGGTTTTTCTTCTCCTTTTTAGCATGGTGATCAACAGCTTCATGATCAGATGTAAACAGTCTTCGCAATCGAGTTCTCTTAGATCTCCTCTTAGTTGGCTTCATTGTTGACTCAGTTTCACTTTGATCCTTTTCATGTACAACTGAACCAGCATCCATGAACTCAGGATCTACAATCCTGGAACTCTTCTTCGGATTCTCTCTTAACACATAACTCAAACATTTGTCATCCCTAATTTCCTCCTCTTCCTCTTCATCCTCATAGAGCGATATAGTTGACTCGCTACAGCCACCACCGCCCGGGGCGGAATCTTGTTTCTGCGGGGGAGTTTTTGGTGGAAGTGGAAGAGCTCTCAAATGGGACCTCATGTGACCACCCATAGCTTTACCACTTGAGAATTTTCTTGAACAGAGCTTGCATTTATGCTTCTCCATACTCATTGATTGATTGTTCAAACAGATCACAGATTGAATCTTCAGCAGTACTACCCCTCACTGTTGTACAAAAAGATCAAGCTGTTGATAACAACAAAATGTGTATTTGTTTCTCTCTCAAGGGAGGAGAGAGGAGAGGGAGGGAGGAAGTAGAGTGGGAGTGGGAAGTTATAAAACGCTTTAAAGAGGAGAAGTAGGTAACAAGCATTCTTCCATCACCCATAAAAACAGTTGTGATGTGATTCCCTTTCTCAATTACTACTTTATTACTACAATCTCTTTTTACTTGACCAAACCATAAGTTATGGACTAAATGTACTCTCAAATTTAATTTTGTATATTCCATCATAATTATAACATCAGGAGTATAATTTCGAGATAACTTAATCCATGAAATCTAGGATTAAGTTTTGCGTTATTTGATTATTAGAATGAGATAAACAAGGATGGAAAAATGAGTTAAAGAATGTTCTCAAGTCTCCAATTAATTAAAATGGTCGAGTAAGACCTATAATATAAGTGGGTTAAATTCTTCAAAACATCTACGAAAACTATTCAATTGCCCGATAACTTAGCACAATTATCAAGTAACTTTTATAGTTGTTGAGACAATTTTTATTTGAAGAACTCCACTTTATTGACAAATTTATTTCTCACTTTTAATTGCATCTCCTCCCATTATTTTTGTACAAAATATATTTGGGGACAAATTAATATTCATAATCAAATACGAGATAAAATAATCTCACATTTTATTATAGAATTGTTATGTACTCCATCCACTCCATTATGTGACCTTTTTTTTTATTTTCAAAATTCAAAACATGAGAGCTTTAAATAACATTTTAAAATTTACTTTTCATCTTATTGAATATGAAAAATTTGCAATTTATAGTATGATTTGTGTAATTTTTACGTTTTAATTTTAATTTTAAAATATTAAGTTAATTTACATTAATTCAATGTTAAAAATTAGTCAAATTAACTCTAGATAGGTTAAAAGTGGCAAATAAATCAAGTAGCACGATACACTTTTTTTTAATCTACTAGTACTAGTAGTAGTTTTTAGTCTATGTGCATAATTACGTTACTTAAGACATAATTTACAAATTATGATTTACACTATATATGAGTGTTCAAATTATTCACATAATAAAGTTTTACTTAAATATGAATGTAAATAAAGGTTTACTCTACATATGAGATGGCAACTCAAAATAGAAAAATCCGTAACGTATTGGAACTGGTTATTATAAGATGGTGAGTTGCATGTTATAATTGATCAAATTATCAAATTATTAAAAAAGAAAAGTTTTACCAAAACTTGAGGTAAACAATTACTGGCAAATAATATTTTAAATTTTAAATAATCGAAAAATAACATTGCATGAATAACATTTGAATTCTTTTATGACCTTAGAATTTTTCAAATTTCCCTAATTTATTTATTTTCTATAATTGTTTGGTGTAAAGTGTGACTTAATTTTTTAATGGGATGGAGAAAAATAGGCTAAATAAAAATTAACTACTCGTGATCGTGAGTGGCAAGAAAGAGCAAGTGAACATGCAACTCTTGCCTTCACAGCGTGATCCCTTTATATTTTATAGAATAAAAATAAATATATCATGCTAAAAAATATTCTAGAATTATTTTTGATTGTTGTTTTACAGGGCTATGCCTGTTTTGTACTATGTACTGTACCATTAATTCGGTCGCCGATAATTAAATTGTAGTAACCCTTTTCCTCTTAAAAAGTTGTTGACGGATCAAGGACTAAAGTGTAGAGTTAATTATCATTTATAGTTTTGATATAAATATATAATTTTAATTTTTTTTTTAAAAAATAAATGTACGTGAAATCGTAACTATTGCACTAGATCGGTCCCTAAGAGGAAAAATGGACTATCTCAATGGTACTTCCATTTAGACTTTTAGGTTCATTTGATTCGAAACAAATTATCTCGAAATTGATTATCTTATGATTGTTGTTTCACCATCAATGTGAGATAATAGTAACACTATATTTTAGAATTTATTATCTTGTGATTTTATCCCAATCAAATAATATAAAATAAACTCATTTGAAAATTTGTCTCGAGAGCAATTTTCTCCTATAACTCGTATGAGACGAGCTCTTAGTTCATGAGTTAATTATCGTATAAATAATTTGGAGAACTTTAATTTGGTTGACTAAAACACGAACATGTGGCTGGCTTGTATAAATATTAAAGACTACTAGTCAATAAACTGTTACTAGTTGATTAATTTGTTGTACCGCATCAAAAGCCACCGGTGATTGCTAAACCTCCGTTGAAGCTGGTCAACTTCATTTAATTTTGTTTTTATTTCTTGGTCAACCTTTTTTTTTTTTTTTTTTTTTTTTAAATTCCACAATAATCAGCCGTCACTACAGCCTTTGACATTTGGATGAGCATTTTATGTGCATTGATAAACCACTCACGGTGTAATAGCCTGAAAATCACACAAGGCATGTAAACTGTACTGACAAGTTTTGTGCAACAATAGCGACGCAGAAGACATTGAGGGGGTGGGAGGGTCGATTTCAACTCATCCATGTAGATAACCACCCTTCAAACTAATTGAATTATCCCGAAGGACAACTTTATTTAATTTTTATATATAATATCTGTAACTTTTCTTATTTCAAGCTGATAAAATAGGAGTAAACATTGCTTAATCTAAAAGAAAATGCATTTATGAAAGTAAAAGCAAAATTGATGCTCCCATCCTAGCTAAAAGAATTTTCTTTTAACATTATATATTTCTGTCTTTTTTATTGTTGTGTTTTGGAGATAGGACTTAGGAGTAAAGAAAACAAAAAGTTGAGTAACAATGAAAGATCTGATATACTACGAGAAATAACAAGTTGCAGAGTTACAGTGATAGCATTCAATTGTCATCTTCTTCAAGATTAAATCAAAATAAATAATACTGGTAGTAAAAAGATCATACTCGTTGAGTAGGATAGTATTTGATTTTGTGTCACAAAAAAAATTAATACCTGATCAAAATTAATTCCAAAATTAATAAATTGTTGTCATTTTTCCTTCTCTTAAGTTGATCTTTAATTTTTATTCTTCAAGTCAAATAACAATGTGGTATAAATTTATATTTTTATATTATAATATCATACAAATAACGATCCATATATTTAAAAAATTTATATTCCGCTGAACATATAATTTGTTGATATAGACAAAAGTTAAAGTTTGATCTATTTAAAAATTTAAAAATTTAAACATATGTTCAAAGTGCGTTCGTGGTGTGAGAATTAATGTTTTGTGGGGTTTAGGCGCGTCGAGTGCAAGGAGAAACTTTGATAATATCACGTCGGCATCGCATGCCAAAGCCACGCGTATGTCCATCTCATTTGACTATAAATTCTCACACAAATCTTATTGAGTATTAAGTTAATTCAAAATTTTGAATTCAAAACAAAATTATAAAAATTTTGTATATACCATTTTAGAATTTCTTACGTATAATTTTATATCATATAAAAAAATATAAATTAAAAATGAAATTTATATATATTTATTTGTAAGCCCTAAGTTTCTTTCCTGAAAAGTAATCAAGATTGTAATAGAGAGACATGAAACAACCACATCCCATCCTTGGCGATCAAACAAGTTATGCAACTCATTGTTCGACAAGTTTTTCTTGAAGGAACTGCATTCTATTCATGATGCTCAAACCTGTGTCCATCTCAACCTTGCAACTTGGTGAGAAAGAAACACATTCTATCCATGATGCTCAAGCCTATGTCCATCTCAACTTAGCAACTTGGTGAGAAAGAAGCATTGGAGCAGTCCTTTCCATCTTTGGCGATGCAACATCCTTATTTTGACTTGACGGAGAGCACACTCTAAAATTTCATTCTCGAAGAGCGAAGCGCATGGAGTATTCTTTTCTTTTAGTACACCGAAGATGCAGATGGTGAATTCTTGATCCAAGATTTGGCAAAAAGGTAGACAAAACACTTTACCCTTGCAACATTTCATAGATGAGGCGTCATCTTTTTATTATCGCTTAGTGAAGGAGAATTATATCACGATCCAAGGATGAGGGTCATGATGACACTTGTCGCGGCATACCTTGACAAGTAAGCGTATCACCCAAACTGATACAGGAAGGAAAAAGGAAAGGACAGAAATGCTCAAGGTAAGACTTCTAGAACGAAGTCGAACCATACAAGTAATCATAACAATTCGAAAAGAACTTATCCAAAATATCAATCATGCCCAAAACCAGGTGTCAATTGTCTATGAACTACTAATACAACCAGGATTCAAATACATAAAAAAAAACCATAAAGAAATAATATCTGTCTCCGAATACTAATAAAGACATAACTACTATAGAAAGATAGAGGTGAACTCCGAACACATAAATGTCCAACCGCTACCCTGGAAGCTTCAACAATCGCCCGAGTCAAGCAAGCTGAGGCGTACTCGACCTAGGACCTGCACCGAAAGGGCGCGGTAGGCATGCATACGGTCCACTTGTACTCAGTAGATATCATAGACCGAAAAAATAAAGTAGTAAATAAAGCATACAAAATATATACTAAGGATATGTCACCTGCAATTAGAAAATGTCCCACAGCGGTAGCCCACACCGCTTGCACTAACAGTTCTAATATGTCACATATGTTGCAATATCACACCAAGATAGAACGCAAATGTGCATTATATCACATATAAATAAAACAACGGGGAACATGTATATACAATATCATCAAATACAAGTAAAAGAAGATAAGCCAATTACATAGATGGCAAATCAATAGCCAATACAACATAATATAAACACAATAAAGTAAGTGCAATATATGATGATGATGATGATGATGTACAAGGTCATCGCACAATCTCCGTATATACCTACGGAGGCAGGCCTCCCAATGCAGGACCCATGGAGGGTTTGTTAACCCATATACAATCCACATATCTCATATTTTCTTTTCAGCACATTCCTCGGAAAGAGTTTTATAAGTTGTTGTAATATTTTCTTCCTGGTATATCCCTCAGAGAGAGTTTTAAAAAGGTGTTGCCAGTGTTACTCAAGTATTGCCATAGTGGTACCAATATTTTATGGATGAGTATAATATGAGGATGTAATACTCACAATCAATCACAATGAGTATTTTCACAACCAACTACATGATATATTTTCACAACCAACCACAATGATACATTTCCACAACCATGTGAGCCAATATCCACCCATTATTTTTATTTTATCCGTATATTTTCACATGTCTCATATGCCAATAAAGTATGAATATAATCACAATACATCAATGGTACCACATTAAGCATTTTAAAAATACAATACAATTATTCACATGTATTCATGTAACGATCCAAAATCGCCTCCTGGGACGTCACACGGTGCTTAAGGCTACAAATAGCCATAAGCTAACCCTTTGAGCCTGTTTCTACTAAAAACAGTCATTTCAAATGATATAATTCAAACACTAACATAGTCATATCATATGAAAGGAAATACGGAGAAAATGCTTGGTCCAAAAGACCAAGCAATACCGGAAACCTCAACACAACCACAATCTGATAACTAGTCTAACAAAGCCTCTACTGATCCATGAACTAGAGAGTCGTTGGGACAGGTCCCCAACTGACTCGAAATGAACTGTAAATAACAACATAGTCTCTCAAAATATGGATATGTCTGAATATAGGTCCTCGAACCATGAGGACTCACCACTGTAGGAATGTAGATAGAGGCACTCGGAAATTACTGATGAGGTTGGGACTGAGCACCTGAACCTACATTATAAGAAAATGTAGCACATAGACATATTTATGGATCAGAACTTGAGAATGTACTAAGTATGTGGGGGTACATGCAGTTATATAAAACAACATCAATACTCTTTAATAAAATCATGAATGTAATAAGTGATGACTCACATGGCTTGAATAAGTATAAAATGCAAAGCTCATGAATCATATAAAATGGAACATGTAACACAATCTCGTGAGTCATTATACTTTTAGCTTTGAAATTTACACTCTTCTCGTATTCTCATTACTCAAGGCTAAAGGAAACTTTAAGAAATACTTTCAACTTATGCATATGTCTCATAGAGAGTATAACTTCTTTAATGCTCAAGAACTCATAACTCTTTTGAACTCAAATACTTGAAATTCAGAATCATATAACTTTGGAACATACTTGAAGGCATTTCATTCACGTTAGAAAAATATCTCATTTCAAGCTTTAAGAAAAAATACTCATATCAAGGGAAAGTATTTTAGTTTTAAAGAAAAATATCTTATCTCAAAGCTTTAGATTTAAGGGAGATTCTCTTAACTGACATAAATCATGCGAGCTACATGGAGACCTCATGTTGGGAAGAGGCATCATACTCTTGCCAAGGAGTATAACCTCAACTCAGTGATTACTTATCTCGGCCTCGGGACCGATATTTCGGCCTTAGGCCCAACAATCATCTTGGCTTCAGGCCCAACCTACGGTGACACGTAGTTCTGGGCTAAGAAACCGAGTTAACTTATCCAACTCTGTGCTAAATACTACTTCCTTTAGTTTATCTCGCTCATATCATGAAAATCCACTTTAGAATAATCTCATGGTTCAATAAGAACCCAATAATCAAATCTGTAATCTCATGTAGTTGAGTGGATTTCAAAACTCAATGACCATTAGGTCAAAATATTTCTCAACAATCTCAGAATACTCAAATCATGGGTGCTTATAGCACAAGAGTTCATAAAATCTCAAGTCTCAAGTAGGGCTTGATAACCCATAATTCAATCTCAAGTTAAAACTCATCAAAAGCATAATAGATAGCATATAGATTTATAACTCATGTAGAAATCTGGAAATTTCAGCAGTTTGTCTCAAAATCTCAACATACTCATATACTTTAATATCTCAAATATTTCAACTATTAAATTCTCAAGGATTAAAATCATGGGGTATAGACCTAACTGCAATTTCTCAAGAAAAATATGTAAAAATCATGCCATTAGACTCTCAATTCAAGGGAAACATCAAAAGCTTGCAACCAATAATAATGGGTGAAAACCCCTAATTTAATTTCATGAGAATTGTAGTTTAAATAAGCTTGTGGGCATAAGGGTGAAAGAATTACCCTTGTTCAAAACCCCACATACCTTGAATTAGAAGCTTTGGATGAACTCTCACTTTTGGAACTCTATTTGTACTCTTGAATGAGGGTTCTTGAAGCCCTTGACTTGGGAACCTTAAATCTTAACTCAATTTAGAAAATCTATGGTGGATTCTTGAGATTCTTGGAAGAGGTTTTGGATGCTTAGGGTTTTTGTTGAGAGAAAACTTGAGAGAGACTTCATAGAATGCTTGTAAATGACTTTAATTTGGCGTTTACACGGTTTAAGAGGCTTGAAAAAGGTCCAAAGTGCCCTTTTTAACTTCTGTATGAAGATGGAAAAATTGAACTGGGAACCTAATTTTATGGGCCACCGCAATGCGTCACTATCGCGGTGGCTCACTGAAAATTGAAAAATAGAAATTTGGGAGTCAACGCAACGCGGAGCCATCGCGTTGTCTCACTGGTTGGGACCTGGAATTTCTACGCGATGCGTCAGAATCGCGCTAGGCCACTGGAAATTGACTATTGGGAAATTGGAGTCTTCCGCGACGTGCCAATATCACGGAGTTCCACTGAAAATTGACAATTGTCAAATAAACCCTCTCTGCGACGCGCCAAGCACTAAAATGATGTTGTTTTACGACTAGGACTTAAATTAGCCATAACTTCTCGCCCAGATATCGAATTTGGGCGAATCTTATATCGATGGAAAGCTTATCAAATTTCTCATGTGATAAAAAGTCGAAATTAGGGAAATTCTATATGGTTAAAACGATACTCACTTAGGAAGTCACTCCTTAATCTTCTCGAAGAGAAATTAATCTTAGGAAAAAAATTCAGGGTATTACAATTCAAGGCTATCAATATCACATAGGATCCCACACGGTCACACATATCACATAATATCTTAATTTCGATAATTACATCACATATAGGCCCCCACACGGACACAACACATAGGTAGCCATTTTTCAGATTAGTTTCCACCCTTAACATGCATTTTGTATCAACATTTACTACTCAACCGAGTGTGAACGAGTTAAGCCATAACCTACCTCAAAAGCCGAAATCAATCTGCTACACTTCGAACCCACGATCTTACTTTTTACTAACAATTTAAAACTTCACTAACAACACTAAATATGAAATATATGCATCAAAATAAAATCAACAATGCCCACATTAACTACTTTTGTTTCGGGGTCAAAACGGACCCCAAAACAGGTTTTCAAAAAAAGGGCAAATCTGAACTTTACATTAAAAACATGTTTCCCATATTTTTAGGAATCTACAACTGAAAATCCAAGTCAAATCGAGTAAAAAATGAGGTTCAAATTAAAGAAAAAACATTTTTAAGATTTACCGGTTAAAATCTTTGAAATCTGGGTTAAAATCAAGAATCTGAGTTGTTTTGAAGGTTAAATTGCTGAAAAACTAGTAATTATAAGATAAAATATTATTCAATTAAAAAGAAGTGAAATTGGGGTTTAAAATAAAGTCCTAAAATTTTTGGGGTTTTGAGAAATTAATCAAGGAATTAAGTAGAAAATGATGAAATCTCAACTTAAATCCGTAATAGAATAAAAAAATAAGTGTTAATCTAGCTTTCCAAGCTCCCACAAACTAAGCTCCTACACTATTTTAGTGTCTAAATCTCAAGAGACAAGATGAAAAATGAACAAAATGGCCAAAAAAAAAAGAAAATACCTGTAATATATAGCAAAAAATCTGCTAAAGCAGCAATTTTTTTACGTCAATCCGAACTTTGATGGGATTCTGGGATCGGAGCCCGATATATGTAGACGAACTATGTAACCACAATAAATTTGATGTTTTGGACGCTTTGGAGAAGTCAAATTTTCATAAAAAATATCATTTCAAAAAGTTGACCCCCGAAACTCGAAATTTTAATTTTCCAAATTGAGGGTCGAAATGAAATTTAAAAGCTTTAAGATCATGCCAAATATGTTACCACCCTAAAATCGATATTCTGGATCTATTGGCAAAGTTGAATTTTTCATTCGAGGTCGTTTCAACCAAATATAGGTCTCACACTCACATTTCCAATTTTCAACTTTTCGATCAATAGGTCGAAATGAGCTCGGGTGTATCGAACCTCGAATCAAAGGTCTACCTTACCTAAAATTAATATTCTGGAGATGCTGATGTAGTTCGTTCAGCCATCCATCGCACAAATCAAAATATATCCCCATAAGTCTAAAACAAGGCTCTCCGAGCCATAAAAAACCACAATATCGCATAAATGGTACTAAAATGCATGAAAAACTATGTAAATCACTCTCACACTCTAGAAATACCATAATGCAACTACGAGGAGGGATAAAATAATTAAATCACACAAAATTACAAATTTCACATATTTCATCAATTTTTTTAATCGTTACAAATTATAAATAAAATCAAAGGCTACATAATGATTTTCACATTGCTGGAGATTTGTCTTCAATACGCCAATTAAAGAGGATCTAAAATTAAAACCATTAGAACCGTATTTATCACTATGAGATGAAGCATATATATGTCAAAACTCTCATAATGCTGACTTAATGCATTGTGCCATTGGTAGCAAAGAATACATCAACTCCTTTTTCTTGTAGGTTTACAGGGGATAAATGCATGCTTGGTGAGGAACCATTTGATGTATTTTCTTTCAGCTCTGGCGAGCAAGTTCTTAGTACATATCCATAAAAAAATTTATTTTGATGTAGGAATGACGAAATTTAGATCCTCCTAATTTTGAGGAAATTAGACTTCAAAAGATACGATAATGCAAATATTTGTTCGAAACATTTTTAAGATCAACTTGAATGAAATCTTAAGTTGATAAAAAAATCTGACTTTTCTACTTTGTGTTTCGGCCACAATATTCTCATTTCGAATTTGGAGGATTTAACTTGAGGATTTTACTCATCATCATGGAAATTTTGCGACTTGAAGGCCACTCTATTTTTAGGAGCTTCTGTTACTTGAAGACTTGGTCTAATTTGAAGAACTTTTTTTTAACCTGAAAATTTAGCTTGAAGTCGAGGATCTTTATGACTTTAAGAATTTGGGTCGAACTTGAAGAGCTTTGTAATTGAGGATTTGGCTCAAATTGAAAAGCTTCGACACTTAAAGATTTAACTCATTAGAGGTTTTGTGACTTCAAGTTATCTTAAATTTGTAGAGCTTTGAAATGTGAAGACTTTGCTCGAACTTGAGGAGTTTTATGACTCATGACATGCATTTTAGGTTCTTTTGTCTAGTAGTATTATAACTTGCAACTTAGGTTCGTGCATTAAGGAGCGTTTTGATAGGCAGACATAGATCGAATTTGATGAGCTTTATAAAATACAGTTTAGGCTCATATTTTTAGAAGCATTTCAACTTACAGTTTAGGCTCATGCGTTGAGGAACATTTCAACTTATATAGACTCTTCGGTACCAGTCTCAGATGAAAGCTTGCCCCATCCTTAATATCATGTACTTTTTGTTCTTGATGCTCAAAGTCAGATAGTCCATGATCTCCACTTGTAGCCATACTCCGTTTTATATCACGAGCACAAGTTTCTAGTTCTTCAAATATCTTAGATTTTATGTCTTACAATATGTAAGGAAGATCCCAGTGCACACCTTGGATGCATATTTCAATTCCAGAAATTTTATTAAAGTGGTCTTTGCAGTTAAGATTCCAGTTCCTCCAACGATCAATGAAATCAATGGCTCGCTCGTTAATCTTTTGATGGGCGTTAGTAAGCTTTATCATGCTCACAACACGGCTCATATTATATAAATGATTAAAGAATTTTTGCTTCAACTGCTCCTAGATATTGATAGAACTAAGTTGAGATTTGTGTACCAATTAAAATATTTCCTTTAAGGGATCAAACAAATTGTTTGACAAGATGATCACCGTATGTTTTAGCATTATTAAAAGTTTCAATAAAATAATGATATATGTTGTTTCAACTTTTTCTTTCCATTAAATTGATGCAACTTAGGAGTTTGATAACCTAGCATACATAATTTATCAATCTTTTGTGTATACGACTTTATATATATGAGAGAAGATTTGGATATGGACTTATATTTATCTTTGATCTCCTTCATGATGATGTCATTTGACTAATCAATGAAAATCATACCTTCTGTGGATACTTAAAACTCCTTGATTGTTGTTTATTATTTTGTTAAGAACTCTTCTTTGTCTTGTGTCTCACGAGGTTTCACACGTAGTCGACTCATATTCACTAACTTGGTAATTTGGTCATTTTAATATTTGATGCATATCGATAGACCTTCAGCTGCTTTTATCAAATTTTCAAGTTGTTCTTGTATAGTGAAAACTTCAGTCATCATCGCTTGCACTACCAATGTAGAGGATGAAGACTAGTATGGATGATCAGTTAGATAAAGCTTGGATTGAAAAGTGGCACAAGGTAAAGTTGGAGCAGATCTAATGCTCAAGGCATCATCATCTTTCTGCATTAAGGATTGGTTGATTGGAGTTGGTGTTCTTGTGACAGCCGTGGGCGAGCTAAAGTTCTTTCTACCACCTCAACAATGTTATTTCCTTGTTCTAGCATATATAGAGATGATCCTTCTTTTGAAGAAGATAAACCAAAAACATGATATGACTTGGACAGTACATGAAGTATCTTTTGTCTCAATATTTTGATTGTACTCCTTATTTGGCCAACAATTTTCATGACAATTTTTAAGTCATTTATGGAGTCAACATCCTCAATAGCATTAAATTTAGGGTTGATATTCATTGTAGTCATATTGATATTCTTAACTTTGAAGAGAAGAGATGAGAGGTAAAGATTGTCTCACAGGGTGTGTCAATTTTCAAGCGTCTAAGTTTCTTTTATGAAAAATAGCAATCAAGAAAAGAAAAATATCGACAAATCAGAGTATTTTATTTCAAAATGTGTGCAAGGTTATAATCTTTATAAAATCTTAAATAAAAAGATGTAATCCTCTGATTCTTCTCCTCATGTTCTTGAATCGACAGAATATTTGTTTGAATTTAACCACGAATTGTAGAGTTAAGCTTTGTTCACAATCATTGAAGTATGGAGGTTTGTAGCTCACCACTTGGATATGAAGACTCCTTGATATGCAGAATACTTGCAAATCACCAATGAAATGAGAACTTCTCTCTATGTGTTTATGTATATTTTGTGTCTTTCTTTGGTCAAGATCCTTTTATATAAGCATGAACCAGGCTTGGGGTATTTTGATCTCCAAGTAATCCTAATAAATTTTGGGGAAAGGACAAAAATAGCACTTCATTCTAAAATAATTCTACAATAATAGCCACCCAAAACTAATTGCCTGTAATTAGCCACTAAAGTAGTTCCTACTTTTAGCCATTTCAATGTAGGCTTTGTCGCCTTCTCTATTTTTTAATTTTTTCTTATTGTTTCATTTTAAAAAAATATTGTCCATTTTCTTATAAAAATGAATTCAACTTTTCTAATTTTTTCACTACTATATTTTTTTTTTTACAAAAAAATGGTTCAAAATGGTATAAATGTTGTATCAATTTGATTTAGGGACTGTATATGAATGTGTGAGTTTCCTCTCTTTTAAAAAAGTATATCAATGTAGTATAACCGCTGTATCAATTTAGTATAGGGATTGTGTATGCATGCATAGGTTCCGTCACTTTTGAAAAAGTATATCAATTTGGTATAACATTGTATCAATTTGGTATAAAAACTGTATATGTAGGAAAGTATCAAAGTAGCCCAAAGACTATTAAATGACATTAAACGTTGTATCAATTTGGTATAACGTTGTATCAATTTGGTATAGGGGATTGTATATGCATGCATAGGTTCTGTCTCCTTTGAAAAAGTGTAACAATATAGTATAAACGTTGTATCAATTTGGTATAAAAACTGTATATGCAGGAAAGGCCAAAATAGTCCAATAACTATTACGGGGTCTTATTTTAACCGACTGACCACAATATGAAAAACTTACCAAATGCTGACCATTTATTTTCAAAATGGCCAGTGGGTGTCCTTTCCCCATAAATTTTCACCTTGAAAGGCTGGGTTGGGTTCGTCCTGTCAAGTTGACAGACTGGCCCAAATATGATTGGACATGATTTAAGTTATATTATAGTTTTAATTTGGAATTCAATTCAACTTTATTAATCAATAATTTAACTTGATCAACATATTATGAAATTAAGGTTTAATCAAGATTTAATATGAATTTATTTAAATAAATTTTATTATCTACAATATTATTTGTAAGAAAGAAAAACCGACAAAATCAAAACGTGATGTGATTGTTGGTTGCGCCGTCAAAGAGTGAAAGAATATGAACACTATGCGATGAAACCCAAACCCATTGAGGCCACAAAACAGTTTCTTCCTTCTTCCCAACTAATGGACACTTGGATGTCAAACCACTCACATTCTCAAAATTTATGGCACTCCTTCTTAAGTTGGAAATTCGTGAAATTAGTCGTAGAACAAACCCAAAAGTGGTTCAATTAGCAATGATAAATTCATTAAACTAAACAACATTTATTATGACGAACACTTAATCTTACAACTTGTTTGGACGTGATTTGAAATTGAAATTTTATTTAAACATGAATTTAATCTTTTTAAGTGGTAATTTTCTCATAAAAATGAAAATAAAGAAATTGTGAAAATTGTCATTTCTTTTATTTCTTATATAATTTTATCACATGACTAAATCATATATATGCCGCATTGACAAGTGTGCAATTACAAACTTTTCAATCCATATAATTTTATAAAGATTTGCAAGTCAACAATAATAAAAATTAGCTATTTTTTAATATAATTTTTACATTATTCAGACAGTCTTTTTACACCGAGCAAAAGTCTTTTGATAGTAATGTTTAGTTAAGTGACGAGTTTTCTTTTATACAAAAACATAAATTTGTATGTTAAGTTTTACCTTTTAAAAAAATTGAAATTCCAAATCCTTCTTTTTGAAGACTTTAAATTTTGAAATCATAATTTCAAATCATGAACCCCAATCCCATATCCAAACACCTGCTTAATTAATGATTAGAATAGTAGAATCACTATCAAGAAGTGTGGTACGATGGATGTAATATTTCCTCCCTCAGTTAAAAGTTAGGTTGAGTAAAGTGGATGAATTATTTTTAGAAGAATATGATCCTTTATTTAAAGTCATATTAGTTGAACTAGCTAGTAAACTTTGCATTCTTGACAATTAATAGACAAAAAGTTATTAGAAAAAACTAGGATAATCTTTTGCTTGACTAGATCACCAGATCTTCTAAGCAATTTTTGCATTTGGCGCTGGATCCCAAGTACTCAGAAGTGTTTTTCTTGGTCACCAATGAATAATCCTTAGCATCATCTCTAATTCCTTGCATGCATTATTCAATGACTCCGAATAATGGCTGCTAGTTTGACAATTATACGAATACGATCCACTAGAACCTAAACTAGACTCATTCACTAAGCTAACTAGCTAAATTTTGCAAATAAAAATAAAGGAGATTAGGCACACTATCCTATAATAATAATTAATTGTTATTTTCAACGTTTCGAGTACAAGAATCTGTATAAATACCAAAATAGCTTCAACACAAGTTCATGTATAAACAAGAACACTTATAAAGTTCCTTAACACCTTCAACACAAGATTATAAATAATCTATCCAAGAAGTATGTTAAATTTCACAAAAGAGATGAAATAGAATTTTAAGACCAAGTCCTCCGACTTCACAGAGTGTCCTTAAGGAATAATTCTCCTCACTGTACCTAAGATTATGGAATCTTCCTCCCAGGATAAAATGACCTTCAATTCGAACAATAGCGGTACCTCAAATTATTGAATTCAATGAACTTACTCAATGATTTGATTGATCAGATAGAATGTTTTTGAAGACAAGAAACGTTTTTATATTCAGAATTTTTTTTCGTACCAAAACCTGAGAATGAAAGCAGGTTTTTATAGCCATCGGGTGCCTCTTCTGAAAGGTGGCAACGGTTCGCTTAAAAGGTGTAACCTTTCTAGAAAATCACGTTTGTTCATACAAAGAATGCGTCTTTTTCGAACTGGCATGCCATTTCATGAATCAATGTGTCATTTCGTTGAAGGTTTGCATCCATTCCAAAGCATAATTCGCTTCTGCATTGCATTTCGAAACAGTGTTTCTGCCACTGCATGCATGCATATAAATGGAGGATCAAAACACAGAAAAAAAATTCGTTGCATTTTTTCCTTTGGTATTTTCGAATTAAATTTCTGTCAAATAAACTTTGTCCAAAAAGATAGATCTCATCGATCGATCCAAATCCAAATCTGAAGCCAAAACCGAAGTCGAAGCCAAAGCCAAAGTCGAGCCGAGTGAGCAACGATGACGACGGCGTGAGGCACCACTTTGTTCTTGCCTCACTATCCATGTGGAGTAAGTGCATCTTATTATAAACACTTCAAAGTTTCCTTCTCCCACCAATGTGGGAGAATTAGTGAACTTTCCCACACTTTCCATTTTAGCGTCTTTTTTTCTCTCTACTATTTTTCCTCCATTTTCTATTCATACTTTTCATACATATTGAACCCAACAATCCCCCACATGAATGAGGAATGACTATTTTTTTGTAAAGTTTTACAGACAAGTATGTGATCATCAAGGGAAGACTGATTGCATCTAGATAAGTGGATTTTCCTTTGAACTTTTCGTAGTGAACATGCATCGGATGCAATCGGTCAACTGGTAGATTTGATATCTTTTAACCGTCGAGCTTTAATGTACATCTGGACAATATATGTCACACAACCAACCTTTTACCATTTTTGGTTCTTACGATTTTATTTTTTTCAGCCATGAACACGTCTTGATTTCTTGAGATCTTAGAAAATAGACCTTACTAACATTCTCCTTAAAGCGGCTTCCATTTCGCACTCACATAGTTGATTTCTAAATGTTCAATCCTATAGATTAAACTATTTGGTCAAATTTGTCAAATTTAGATAATCATTAAAAGACTTCACACCATAAGTCTTATCCACGTTTACTAAACATTGTCTATATTATGAGAATGGGTTGGGTATTTGACAATGTTGAACCTGTCAGACACAACTTTGTTTGATCTCCTTGAACCTAGCTCTTGGGATCTCTAGGCTGCTCGGTAGAGTTACCGCCATACTGACTTGTCCTAGGCCTTAAACCCATTCCCTTAGATGTTCTCTCAACTCTCTCTCTAGATAGGCCTTTTGTAAGTGGATCCGATACATTATCCTTTGACTTCACATAGTCAACAGTGATAATTCCACTAGAGAGAAGTTCTCTAACGATATTATTTCTTCATCTTATGTAACGAGATTTATCATTGTACATCATGCTTTCTGCCCTTCCTATGGCCTCTTAACTATCATAGTGTATACATATTGGTGCCACTAGTTTGGGCCAATAAGGAATATCTTCCAAGAAATTCTAGAGTCATTCTGCTTCTTCACTGGCTTTATCAAATACGATAAATCCAGATTTCATTGTAGAGCGAGCAATACAGTTCTGTTTGGATGATTTCTAAGAGACAGCTCCTTCACAGATAATAAATACATATCCACTCGTGGATTTTACTTTATTCGATCTGATGATCCAATTTGCATCACTATATCCTTCAAGTACCGTGGGATATTTATTATAATGCAAAGCGTAGTTTTGAGTATATTTAAGATACCACAAAACTCTTTTCATTGCCAACCAATGAGTTTTATTAGGATTACTCATGTACTGACTCAACTTACTTATAGCGCATGCAATGTCTGGTCGTGTATAGTTCATTAATTACATTAAACATCCTAATAGTCTTGCGTACTCCAATTGTGAGTCACTTTCACCTTCATTCTTTTGAAGTGCAGATCTCACGTCCAATGGATTCTTGGCAATACCAAATTCTAAATACTTGAAGTTGTCAAGTACCTTTTCTATGTAATGAGACTGTGACAATGCCAACCCTTGTTGAGTTATGTGGATTCTTATCCCTAAGATCACATCCGCAACTCCAAGGTCTTTCATATCAAACTTGCTCTCGAGCATTTGTCGGTTGCATTTATGTCTGTAATGTCTCTATTAATGATCAATATATCATCCACATATAAACACACAATGACTTGGTGATTTGGAGTGTTTTTAATCAACATATCATCCACATATAAACACACAATGACTAGGTGATTTGGAGTATTTTTAATATAAACACATTTATCACATTCATTAATTTTGAATCTATTTGCCAACATGGTTTGGTCAAACTTTGCATGCCATTGTTTAAGTGCTTGTTTTAGTTCGTAAAGTGAGTTAAAAAGTTTACACACCTTATATTCTTTTCCTGGAACCACAAAATTCTCAGACTGTTCCATGTAAATTTCTTCCTTCAATTCTCCATTTAGGAATGCTGTTTTCACATCCATTTGATGGATTTCAAGACCATATACCACTGCCAAGGCAATTAACCTTCGAATCAGCGTTATCCTTGTTACCGGCGAGTATGTATCAAAGTAGTCAAAGCCTTCTTTTTGGTTGAAGCCTTTTACTACAAGTCTTGCCTTGTATTTGTAAATAGTACCATCTACTTTAATTTTCCTTTTGAAGATCCATTTGTATCCTAATGGTTTGTTTTCTGGAGGAAGATCAACCAACTTCCATGTATGGTTGCTTAAGATTGAACAATCTCACTATCGATTACCTCTTTCCAAAAGGATGAGTCCGAAGACGCCATCTTTTCTTTACACGTTTGAGGCTCATTTTCTAAGAGAAATGTTACAAAATTCGATCCAAACGAGGTTGATGTTCTTGGATGTGTACTACATCTTGGATTCTCATCATTAGGTACATACTCACTTAGTTCATCTCGAGGTCGTTTAGACCCTCCACTAGACTGTTCATGTCTAGCTTTATATGGATAAATGTTTTAAAGAATTTAGCGTTCTCTGATTTAACTATCATATTTTCATTAATATTCGGATATTCGAATTTATGAACCAAAAATTGATATGCTTTACTAGTTTTAGCATATTCTATGAACACGCAGTCAACCGTCTTAGGCCCTATCTTAATCCTTTTAGGCATAGGAACTTGGACCTTTGCTCGACACCCCCATACTTTGAAATATTTCAAGTTGGGGTTACTTCCTTTCTATTTTTCATAAGGAATTTATTGTGTCTTACTATGGGGAACTCTATTGAGTATTTGGTTGGCTGTAAGGATAGCTTCCCCTCACAAGTTTTGCGGGAAACCTGAACTTATAAGTAAGGCATTCATCATTTTCTTTAAATTTAGTTTTTTCTTTTCACAATTCCATTAGATTGAGGTGAATACGGGGCCATAGTTTGATGGACAATTCCATTCTCTACACATATTTTGGCGAAGGGAGATTCATATTCTCCGCCCCTATCACTTCTTATCATTTTTATCTTTTTCTCTAACTGATTTTTAACTTCAGTTTTATATTGCCTAAACGCATCTATTTCTTAATCCTTACTGTTTAGCAAATAGACATAACAATATCTAATGCAATCGTCAATAAAAGTTATGAAATACTTTCCCACCATGTGATGGTGTTGACTTTATATCACAAATGTCTGTGTGGATTAAGTCTAAGGGATTGAAATTTCTTTCAACAGATTTATACGGATGCTTAACATACTTTGATTACACAAAAGTTTGACACTTTGATTTATTGCACTCAAAGTTTGGCTAAACTTCTAAGTTAAATTAGTTTTTATAATGTTTTGTAGTTAACATGGCCTAAACATTCATGCCACAAATCATAAGACTCAAGAAAGTAAGAAGAAATTGAAATTTTATTGATTTCAACATTCATTACATTTATTTTAAATAGGCTCTCATTGAGGTAGCCTTTTCCTACATACACTTCTCCTTTACTAAGTACAATTTTCCCAAAAATAAATACATATTTTGAATCCGTTCTTGTCTAGAAGTGAAACTGAAATCAAGTTCTTCCGTAACTCCGAAACATACAAGACATTATTAAGTGTCAACACTTTGCCAGAAGTTATCTTCAAGCACACTTTTTCTGTTCCTTCTACTTTTTCCATGTATATCTTTTCTTCTACTTGAGCCGGAGCGAACGTCGAAAATAAATCCTTGTTAGCACAAACATGGCGGGTGGCACCAGAATCCATCCACCATTCGCGAGGATTTTCCACCAAGTTGAATTCGGAAAGCATATCACATAGATCATCCATTTCTTTCTTAGACTCAGGCAAATTTGCTTGGTCCTTCTTCTTCCTTTTCTTTGGGGCACGAAAATCCGTAGACTTGTGGCCAATCTTGCCACAGTTGAAGCACTTTTTCTTGAATTTCTTCTTGGGTTGATTGCTTTTATTTCCAGCTTTCTTTCATTTTTTGGAGTTGTTTTGGTCATCTTCTACAATGTTTTCTCCACTCATTGCAGAATTGCCTCTTGACCTTCTTTCTGCAACCTTATTATCTTCTTCAATGCATAGTCGTACAATCATATCTTCGACTGACATCTCCTTGCATTTGTGTTTCAAGTAGTTTTTGAAGTCTCACATTGGTGGTAGCTTCTCTATTATTGCTGTTACTTGAAACGCTTCATGAGTCACAATCAAACCTACAATAAAGTTCATGTGAATACTAAGAACATGTTTAAATTGTTCAACACAGGTATTTATCAAAATCATACCTTCCTCTAGGAGATCATGGATGATCACTTGAAGTTCCTACACTTGTGGAACAACAGACTTGTTGTCTATCATTTTGTAGTCTAGGAATCTTGCAACAAATAGCTTTTTAGTTCAGACATCCTCCGTCTTGTTCTTCTGTTCTAGCTCTCCCCATAAATCTTTTGCAGTCTTGGCTCCACTATACATATTGTAAAGGTTATCTTAAAGATCACTCAAGATATAATTCTTGCAGAGGAAGTCTGAGTGTTTCCAAGCCTCCACAATCATGAAACATTCTTTTTCAGAGGCTCTCTCAGGCACCTCTGGAGCTTTCTCAACCGTGAACCTTTGAAGACAAAGAGGGGTGAGGTAGAATAATATTTTCTGCTGCCATCTCTTAAATTCAATTCCTGCAAAGTTTTCGAGTTTCTCCCCTGGTTCCATCACCGGCGGAGCATTTGTGTGACTTAATGTGGTAATACTAGTTGCCCCCACAGTCATTGCAGCATTATACATTTGACTATCAGTCGTCATAGTCTTGTCACCACAAGACAAAACCTTTAGTATATCAAAATATTTATTAAAAAGTTGCAGCAACTTTAAATACTTTTTGCTTCTTGTTAAACGATGAAGTTTTTATGACTTCAAATCGTCAACCGAGTGATCTTTAACTGATGATGAAGATTTTATGTCTCCAAATCACTCGTTAAGTTCAAACAGAGTAGAAATCTTAAAGCTTTAATCTCTAAAAACAAGCTATATAGATTCCGAAAGGGGTTATTTCTTAAGATTGTTTTCATTGTTTCAGGTACAGGAATCTGTATAAATGTAACAACAACTTCAACACTAGTTCATGTATAAGGAAGAACACTTAGGAAGTTCCTTAACACCTTTAACATAATATTATAAATAATCTATCCAAGAAGTATGTTAAATTTCAGAAAAGAGGAGAAATAGAATTTTAAGACCAAGTCCTCCGACTTCACGGAATGTCCTTAAGGAATAATTTCCCTCACTGTACCCGAGGTTATGGAATCTTCCTCCCAGGATAAAATAGCCTTCAACCCGAACAATAGTAGTACCTCAAATTATTTGATTCAACGAACTCACTCAACGATTTGATTGATCAGACAGAATGTTTTTGAAGACAAGAAATGTTTTTATGTTCAGATTTTTTTCATACCAAAACCTGTGAATGAAAGCAGTTTTTTATAGCCATCAAGTACCTTTTCTGAAAGGTGGAAATGGTTCACTTAAAAGGTCTCACCTTTTTGGAAAATCATGTCTGTTCGTCCAAAGAATGTGTCTTTTCTGAACTGGCATGCCATTTCATGAATTGGTGTGTCATTTCATTGAAAGGTTTCATCCCTTTCGAAGCATCAATTCGCTTCTGCATTGCATTTCGAAATAGTGTTTGCGCCACTGCATGCATGCATATAAATGGAGGATCAAAACACAAAAAAAATTCATTGCATTTTTCCCTTTGGTATTTTCAGATTAAATTTTTGTCAAATATACTTTGTCCAAAATGATAGATCTCATCGATCGATTATTTTTCAAATCGCCGAGCGACGAAGACGGCGTCAATCATCTCCCAAATCCAAATCCAAAGCTGAAGTCGAGCGAACGATGATGATGACGGCGTCGATCATTTTTCGAAGCCGAAACTGAACCCGAGCGAGCGACGACGACGGCGCGAGGCACCACCTTGTTCTTGCCTTACTATCCATGTGGAGTAAGGGCTTCTTATTATAAATACTTCAAAGTTTCCTTCTCCCACCAATGTAGGAGAATTAGTGAACTTTCCCTTAAAAGAGTACACTTTCTATTTTAGTGTCTCTCTTTCTTTCCACTATTCTTCTTCTATTTTTCATTCACACTTTTCATACATATTGAACCCAACATTAATCATATTGTTATGAACTAATTGAGTTCATTAAGATTGAATGATCTATCGGATTAATCTCTTTCGGATTGTAACTCTCTTCTTTAATTTATAATAATAGTTGGTATTAGAATATATATACACACACAAACACATATATATACATATATACGTATATATATATATATACATATATACATATATCATTGATCAATACTTGAGGCAGCAATTTCAGAGTGTTGACATATTGGTACTGGTCTAGAAGTACCTAAGGGGTGTCGACCGTGATGAGTGAATCATAAGAGTGTCAGGAGTGGTAATATGATCAACAAGTTGGCTAGGCGTATATAGTTGAATTGATAGTGGAGATTAAATGGCAACTTATAGATACAAAGCTTTATCCATAAACTCTTCTCTGAATTTCACAAGAATGGTATAGAAATCATCCTCGTACTAATGACCATACTAAAGACTCTACCGTACGTTGTAATGAATATGATGCAGTTAAATTGTTCATTAGTTTAAAAGTTGATCTTTTGGATTAATTCTCCTGTTATCGTTCATACTAGCTTCTCCAAATCAACAACATGATCATACATTCATACATAACCAAAATTACCGATAGTGGAGTAGCAACTTGTTGAACACAAGTACGCTTTTTAAAATGTAATCAACTAGAAGTCACCACACACGAAAATTCCAAAAAAATTATTATGGTTAGGATGATCTAGACTCTGGACCAAAATAAGTCATTTTTTAAATAAACTCACCAAAGTAATTTGTTTTTTTGAAACTTTACCAAACTAGTATAAATGTTGTTACCAATAACGTATTATGCTTAAAAAAGTAAATGGATCAAAAAGAGTTGTGGATGACATTAAAATAGGAATCATTAATGTCAGTAACATTTTTCACATAAAACGTTACTGTCAGTAACGTTTTTTACATAAAACTAAACTGTGATTAACAAAACTCTGCAACTCTATCACATCAGAATCTTTGCATAAATCTGACGTTAAATTCATTATTGTCAATTATGTTTTAGCTTTAAAACGTTTCTCCGAGTAACGATACTATCAAATTAATTCAAAAATCTGTGGCGTTAGAGTTTTGAATTACTCGAAGTAACGTTACTCGGAGTAACATTTTAAAGCTTAAACATAACTGGTAGTAACGAATTTAACATCAGATTTGTACAAAGATTCTGATGTGACAGAGTTGCAGAGTCTCGTTTCTCACAATAATGTTTTATGTCAAAAACGTTACTGTCTGTAACGTTTTATGTCAAAAACATTACTGACAGAAATGATTCCTATTTTAACGTTATCCACAACTGTTTTTGGTCCGTTAACTTTTTTAAAGCATAATACATTACTGGAAACAACGTTTATACTAGTTTGACAAAGTTTCAAAAAATTATATTATTTGGATGAATTAATTTAAAAAATGACTTATTTTGATCCAGAGTTTGGATGATCTAAAACCCTAAAGCATGAGTTGGATCACCCTAGTGTCAAGTTCTCAATTTGGACGTCTTTTTTGTTTTCAATATGTTTGATTGGGGTCAAAAGAAGAAGCCTGGAATTAGAAACCCTCTAGTTTGAAAAGAACTTAAGATATTTTGTATTTGAGGAAAATTAAATTATTGGTTAAAATAACACATAATACTTTAGGACCTCGTGAATCGTATATTTTAGTGATTGAATAGTATATTTTAGTGATTTGACATTATTTTGGTACATATATTTGGCCCAAAAGAAAAAGAGTATATTGTTGGAATAAATATTCGTTACACCTAAATTAAAGAAAAATTATAAAAAAAATACAAAGTTTGTTATGAAATATAAAGTAAGAACAAGAAAAATGGAGAGAGAAGAAAGAGTAATGCTTATTTCTTTTGAGAGATGAGGGGTCATCTTGAGGGATCGATAACAATGAAGGAAAACTCCTTTATTTATAGGAAAAAAATAACTTTGCTCCAAAGTTAGGGTTTCTAATTTTTTCAGAAATACACATTCACTATATATGATAATACATTTATAACACTTTCCCTTGAATGTCCAATTGATAAATAATGCACCTTTTTAAAACCTTACAAGAAAAAATCCAGTGGAAAAAAAATCTAGTGAAAGAAAAAGAGTACACATCTCTAATAATACGCATATAGGCCGCATCATTAAAAACCTTACAAGAAAAATTTAGTGGGACAAAATCTCATAAGGAAAAAAAGAGTACAACGTGTATTAACTTCCCATAATGAGAACATCATTGAACCTTTGCATCTCGATCTTATGCACCATCTTCTTGAAAGTTACAATTTGAAGAGACTTGGTGTATAAATTAGCCAAATTGTCACTTGAACTAATCTGTTACGTGTTAATATCACTATTCTTGTGGAGTTCATGTGATGTGGTTTGGGGCCTTATCGTAATGGGTATCCCAAGTCCAACCAGGATCGGAGACCGCCCCCGTTACCCAACCCAACCTCCAGCCGCCTGCCCTGAATTGGCTAAATTCTGAGCATGTAACAAGATAGTGTAACAGCTCATATGAAGACTCTGGGATAAGATCACGACCGAGTCCAATCATCCCATACCAATAATCCAACCATACCAAACCAATTTCAAAACAAGGGTCATAAATCAGGCCATAACCAAAGATGTTCTAAAACATAATATAATTAATTCCAAAATAAAATACGATGGAACAGTGAAAAATTATGTTCAATGATATCAACCTTCCAACTTATTCTAATACCAAGGATGACACCAATGCCGATCCCGCCCATTCCAATCCACACCAATACCACAAATCCTCTAACCAAAAGAGTAATAAAATTTGGTTGGGACATGCCCCTAACCATAGTCAAAACCAATATCCAAAATAAAATCAAAGTGTCTATAAAATGTCCATAACATGAAATGGAGCCTTCTTAAAGGATGGAATCTCACCACTTCAGTCCAAATCCTGATCCCCGAGTCAATCACTATGTAGGAGTAGTAGAACAGCCGGTTCCTTTATTGCGTGGGTATACAACCGCTAGTAGACCGGTTAGCAGGTGAACGCTAGCATGATCATGGGATAAGGATAAAATAATGCCATTTATAAAATCAAGTAAAACCATTCATATGCACAAAACCATACATACATACATACATATACACACACATACACACACGCGCACGCGCGCACACACACACATATATAAACATGCCGGGAAAGGGGACCAAATTTAGCATGCATTTAAAACCTTTGTCTGGGTTGCGTAGCTTTGCCGTCCTAAATCACCATAGGCTCTATGGGTTTAGCTCACCCAGCTGAAAGGGCCCCAGTGCGTGTAGCCGCACGACCAAGGAAGAAAACCTGGGATGACTAGTACATCCCCCAAAATATAGTGTGACATCATGGACACGGTCACTAAGACCAACCTTATATCGATAAATATGAGTTTTAAATTGTGATCCCCCCAGGACCTCCACCTACCACAACTTTTCTACATATCCCGCCATTATTGCCCAATTAAAACCAGTTCCAAATAACTAACCAATTCCATTAACCATTGAAACATGCATAATTCCTTTACTAAGTTTTAAAACAAGCATGAGTTCCATTAAAATACTCAATGCAATGAAAACAAGCTTATCAGTATTTTGTCAAACACATTGGGGGCATAATATGACCAAAACCAAGTCCAATTATCATTAAACCATTCCCATGCAATCCAATTATCCAAAACCATCATTAATGCACATAAATTATAAATTAAACCATGAAAAACCATAATCAACCATTTAATAGCAAAACCCCCAATTCATATTTGAAAACCAAAATCATATAATCAATGAAGTAAAAAAAGCATTTATAAAACCCATGCTTATAGTTAAAATTAACAATGAGGGAATAGAACATGCCTTAAATCAAGATGATGATGGAAAAAAATTATCGAGACAATTCCCAAATCAATCCTCTAGTTGAAACCCTAGCTTTCCTTGCCCAAAAGCTTTTGAGATAATTATAGAGTGTTTAAGAAGAGTTTCTAAGTGTTAATGAATGAAATAATAGGGTAAATAACCTTCCAACTAGGTTAGAAGTCATGAGACCTTATTAGGATAAGTGGGGAAACGTTCAGAATACCCTCACTTAAGTTGTACAAAAATCTTATTCCAGGGATACGACTGACCCTCAAGAGTCGTATCCTCCAATACGAGTGGTACCCTCCACTCGTATCCTAGACTCAACCTTTGGATCCAGCAATACCTAGCATACAACTCATCCAACCAAGTTTTATCCGAAGCATACGATCCATACCCTTCATCCACATCCCTGGTAGATTTAAATCCAAGGAAGATTTTGACACTGTCTATCATACAAGCCCTGGGTACGACTCGTACCCTGTCTTACAGCTCATGGTGAGCCACTCGTACTCATATCCAACCTAAGTAACTAAGTTTAAGATTAATATAAGGAACCAAATAATTTGTAACCACCAATACGACTCGTACCCATTCCAGTAACCAAAATCCATCCCACCAACCAACACTTTTCAACATACGAATGGACCATACCATCCGTACCCCAACATACGACTCTTACCCATGAGTCGTATTGGGTCTAGAGACCAGATTTCCAAGAATTTTTCTAAGGTTTAGAAACTAGGGTGTTTCATCATGTGTATAGAAAAGCTTTGGCGAAATGTGCTTCGTTCTTTCTCTTTTTATGAATCCTCTGTTAAGTTGTCTTCTGTATATTGTATTATCTTCATATAAATTGTGGGTACTTTGTCACATTTCAAACTATATTTTCATAAATGATATGTATCATGTACCTCAACTACATACTCTTGGCTTGCTTCATGAATAACTGTTATCTCAACATGGTTCGATGAAGTGCTATGATAGACTATTTTGTAAATCTCTAAGATATGACAGTAACCCCACATATGAACAATAGTCTGATTGAGATCGAGCTTTATGCCGGTTATATAAATACCCAATATCAACATAACCAACAAGATCAGGACTGCAATCTTTAGAATAAAATAAGCTCATGGTTTGATCTCATTTCAATGTCTCCTAGTAGGATCAGAACTATACCTTGCTAAAAAATTGACAAAAAAGAGTATATCAGGCCTTGAAATATTTACAAGATACATTAGTACATCAATTACACTAAGATATATAACCAATTCAATTCAATATATTTCTCATTTCAGCAAATAATCTATTGCTTTTGAAAACTCTCCAAAAGTTTCAATAATTTTCAAGTTATAAATTTATACGATATAAGAATTATAAATAAATTTTCTATAAACTTTCATATGCTTTAAACATTTTGAATCCTTTAAAATTTTTCCTATAAATTTTGCCACTTGACAATATTCAACATTTTATGCATGAAATCTTCAAGTGTATGAATTGCAAATCAAATAAGTTTTATGCTTACCAAGATGCATTCTTTCATATCACTTGATAAATATTTCTACGTCAGCATGCTTAAGTAAACATAGAATTCAGATCCTTGTAATCTTTTATAATATTGCCCAATATTGCATCAAAGATATTATCGATGATATATCATTTTGTATCGATTCACAATGTGATATAATAATTTTAGATCTCATTACTTCATTATTTCAGGTACCTGAACCTTTCATAAGGTTTCATGAAGTGTTATGTCGTAGACTCCTTAAGATCACAATGTCTCCTTATTATGATCATTTGCTCCCTTTTTTAAGAATTATTGCTTTTAGAATAGATTGATATACCATTCTTGATACATGTAATAGATTTTGTCCTTCAGATGCATCCAATTGGACCATTTACAACTAAATATATTATTAATTTTTTTATCAGCAAATGCTCCTAGTATCTGAACTTGAATTATTTTTGGAATGAAGATCATATTGATGATAATTTACAATATATTTCTTAGTTATTTATTATCTCCCCCCATGTTAGGTAAACTAACATACATCTCAATTTAATTTAGAGAATCGATCTTTGTGGATTATTCTATATCCATTAATCATATACTGCATATCTAAAATATTAGATGAAAAATATGTGGTTCCTCACTCTAAACCAACCTTAAGGGAGAATTAATCATAATTTATTGATTTGATGCATATAAGTACTTTTGTACATAATATATCATATTTCAAACCAGCACACGAAGCTTTGTTCTCATTAGCAATGATAAGTTGTTTATAAAAAACATTCAATGCCAAACCAGCATTATCAAGATGAATTATCTTGATTACACAATCTGAAAATTATGCTCTTGACTCAATTTTATCGAGCAAGCAACTTTATGAATACCAACTATAGGTTGACAATAAATGTACATGTGATCATCTTATTGATGCATCTTTTTAATATATTACATGATCGGTGAACGAGCCCTTATTCACCTTTAATACTTTCCAGAATTTAGGGGATTCGACCCCATCATTAGTATGTCCAACCAACTTATCATGAAAACAAACAACATTAAAAGTTCATGAAGTATTTTCTAATTCTTCAATATATGTTTAATACTTAATATGCACATCTTTGGGATGTCACAGTCATTCATGTTAACTTATGAATTTTTATACTAATAAACTACAAGTTTATCATGACATGTGCTTTTTACTTTAGTAAACTTCTTGTTTACTATGACAAGAGTTTTGTATCAATAAACTCCTTAGTTTATTATGATATGTGATCTCATCATGTTTGAGTAACTTTTCACATTCGTGTTTATTATCATAGTGATTTGGAGATATTCAATCTTTCAATTATTCTATCTCTTTTGGAGGTGGGTTGTGATATCTTTACAACCAATAACACGTTCAAATATATATACATGTAGATATATATATGTATGTATATATATATGTATGTATATATATATGTATATATATATATACAGTCACAATCACCCCCGAATAGAAATTTATATTTATAATAATCAAACTTCTCATTTCCCAATAATGAAATATAATCGTTCCTTAAGCGTATCAAATTATGATAGCTTATAGCCTCTTTTAAGTTATTGCTACTTCATGAGCAAATTGAGACAGATATATGGTTGTAGAGAAATTTTCTCTAACATATTTTATAATCATAATAAGCGTGTAAAAATATAATCACTTTTGATGATTATTATCATATTGTCCCTCCACGCTTATATTCATAAATTCAATTACTTGTCTTCTTTTAGACATATTAAACATTGCTATCATTATATTATCAATATGCTGCATTGAGATTCAAACTTAACGTCTTATTCATATAAAAGCATCTTAAGCATAAATCGATGGGAATTGAACCCAATATCCTATTATAGTGAGATAAGATTTGAATTCACCTTTTTACTCTCAACTAATGAGGTAATATGTCAAATTGTACAAGGTTTTGCTCTCAAACCTTTGATAAGTTTTTAATAGAATTTTAGGGGTTGAGCATCACCCCCAGGCCTTATCATTAATCACAAAAAGCTATACATAGAGGAGGGCATAAACCTGACCTCCAATTTGTTTTTACAGGTAAAATGTAACTACTGCAAGAGAAAGACTGTGCTCTATATCTATGAATTGGTATACTAGTTCTAAGGTGGCTCATGTAACTTGGTCATCTTCCTTCTCCTAAAGCTTGGCATGCCTAGATTATCAAGGTGAAAGTATCCAGCTACTTTCGAGGGGAGGTGACAGCTATGGAAATAATATTGTGGCTGATTGACCTTGGACAATGCATCTGCTACAAAGTTAGCTTCTCTGAACACATGTCTGCAAATAAATAACTAAAGTTGTGAATTGAGTTGCAGTAAGGAGTCTACCATGGGTTGCAGGTGCCATGGTATTGGTAATTATTTCCTGATCTATTTTATCAAGAGCTCAGAGTCCACTTCCATCACAACCTATTTCATACCATTACTTAAACACTAAGATATCCCTTATTTATTAGTTTCCACCTCTGCCTGATTATTAGTTCCTTGTCCTAGAGGACAACATAGACAGAGATGAGATCACCCTTATAATCTCTAGTCACACCCCCTGCACCAATTTTTCCAGGGTTAGTGATAGCACTTCCATCAAAATTCAACTTGACCATTGGAGTTGGTGGTTTAGACCAATACACAGTTGTAACTTTAATCTCTTTGCTATATTTCTCATTATATGCTGCTAGATTAACCCATCTAGAAGGCCAGGGGATGTAGGGAAAGGCATTGTATAGCAAAAGTGAAATATCTTTGTAAATCAGAAACTTGACTCTGGCTAATTGAGGCTTTTTGTCACCATATCTCATAGCACACCTGCTCTTCCACAAGTTCTAATATATGATAATAGGAAGAGCCAACAATACCAACTTATGTGCTCTATTGAATACTCTATTTTTCCTCCATTTTAGTATTACGTTCTTGATTGGTGCAGGAACATGAATAACACTTACAGATGAAGAGAAACACCTTCATATTTGATTTGCAAAAGGACACTCAACAAAGGTATGAGGGATGTTATTCCAGCCAGATCTAAAACAACAGTCACACTTGATAGGAGCTATACTAAATTGACTCAACCTTTCATTTGTAGGTAACTTCTTTCTCAGCATTCTCCATATAAGGAAAGAATATTTGAAGGGAATCAACCTATGCCAAATATGACTGTGCAACAGTGTTACTTCTTTATATTCTTTAATCAATCCCTATGTAGATGTACAACTGAATTCACCACTTGGAGTTGTAGTCCACAATGGGAAATTAGGAGACCTTTTTTGAAACAGGACATGAATTCTAAGGATAACCTACAACAGGGAAGGGGGAAGTACAGTAGCTAACTTCTACATATTCCGCTCACCATTAATTAAAAATTCAGCTACTTTAGAATTACTGGACCTTACACCATCAATTCTGAGGTTATGTAGTGCTCCCAAGATAGACTAGTTATCCACCAAAAATAACATGTGCCTGATCTGATCCTCTTGAAAATATATTGATCAGCTGTCTTCTTATTTTTCATCATAACTTTCCATATCAGGGATTGTCCAGCACACCTTTTTTGGCTACTGCATTCACTCTTATGCAATACTTGGCTAGTTAAAAATTCCCCCAAAGAGTGTGTTTGCTTTTGAAAATCCACCAATGCTTCATCTGTAAATCCTTACATGTATCAGGAACATGTCTAACTCTAATGCCACCTTATGTAATTGGAAAACACAGCTCCTTCCAAGAATTCCAATGATATTTCTTCTTGTTATCCTTCCAGCCCCAAAAGTAATTAGCAAACAAATATACACGTTATTTAATAATAGTCTTTGGAGGAATGCAAGCAGAAAGGATGTAAATAGGGGTAAATTGCAGAACATATTTAATCAGTACACTTCTACCACCATAGATGAGCAATTTAGAATACCATCCTGTAATTTTGGAAGGCACATTGCTAACCAGACCAGCATAGTGACTGATTCTTTGTCTTTCTATATAAATGGGACAACTAAGGTATGTAATTGGACTGTGTTTTTGTTGAAATCCAATTTATTATTTAATCCTTGAGACTTTAGAGGGAAAGGCTTGATATGGAAACAAGAAATTACTCTTGTTCTTATTGATCAGTTGCCAGAAACTGTTTCATAAGAAGCCAAAATCTTCATCACCAATCTAAGGGTTTTTATTCTTCCAGTAGTAAAGATGATGATATCATCTGCAAAACTGAGATGGTTAATTTGAGTACCATTCCAATCCATATAAAAACCATAATAGTGAGGGTGGTGGTGTAGGTTGTTCAGGGCTCTTGACAATACTTAAGCCCCTAAAATGAATAAAGTAGGTGATAGGGGGTCACCCTATTTCAAGCCCCTTGTAGAGTGGAAAAATCCATATCTAGTACCATTCACCAAGACTGAGTACCAATTGCTTAACAAGGTCCTTCAAATCATGTCAATAGTGGGTTCACCAAAGCCAAATTTTCTTAATACCAGGTAAGTGTATGACCAAGACACCTTATCATCTGGCTTGTCCATGTCCTGTTTAAATAACCATATTTCCACCAACAACTAGTTTCTTGATGCCATAAATGATCTCCTGAGCAAGCATTATGTTTTCAGCAATGTTCCTACTTTTCATAAATCCTGATTGATTACTTGATAAAAAGGTGGGAAGGATGGGAGCCAATATGAGGGAAATAAGTTTAGAAATGATTTTGTTGGTAAAGTTGCTCAAACTAATAAGCCTATATTCAAAAATATTGATGGGATGAGACACTTTAGGAAGAAGAATCAAACAGGTATGAGTAAAGTATTTTGGCATAACATGTACATAAAAAAGTTAATTACCATCCGAAGAGGGTCCATACCAATAATATTCCAGTAGGATTGAAATAATTTACCATTTATACTATCTGGACCTGCTGCTGAGTGAGGACTCATAGATAAGACTACCTCCTAAACTCCTTCTAAAGTAGGAATAGCTTGTAGACTCTTATTTTGTTCATTAGAAATCATTTTAGGGATATTGTAATACCCCGTACTCCTACCTAGCTTTAAATAATCCCGAATATGTTAGAAACTTACTTTGAAAGATAAATCCACTTTTATATACATGGAATTTTTAATATTTTCACTTTTTGTCATGTGAGAAATTAAATTATCTTTCCAACGATACCAATTTCTTCCAAATCCGGAATCAGGGTAGAAAGTTTGGATGTTTTATAGAAAGCAGTCAAAACTGCCCAGGTATGACGATGAGGGCCGACGGACCGTCGAGATAGCGACGAACCATAGCCCAAACTATCACAGTGGAGGTAGTGAGACCATCTTCTTCCTAAGGGCGATGGATCAGACCGACGGACAATCGAGCTAGCGAAGGACCATCGCCCAAGCCTTCACAGCAGAGACAGTAAACCCCTATTCTGTCCAGGTGCGATGGTCAGGATAGATGGACCATCACACTCATAGTCTTATAGTTTGTTTAGTTATTTTAAAGTTATTTTTAAAAGGGTATTTGGGTCTTTTCTACCCATTTTAACCCCTAATTATATCAGACCAAGGCTCATAAGTTCATTATCCATTTACAACATCAAATTAGGATTTTCTCTCAAATATAATCCCTAAGAACAAGATCCAAATCCTTCTTCAAGAAACTAAGAGAGTCAAGTTCTTCAAGTCCAAGAAATTCAAGAAACTCATAACCCAGGTATGTTATGTGTTGATTCACGGGTTCCTTTCACCCATGAAGCTCAAGAATCTCTTTTCAAAATACAAGATTTGTTCATTTATGAATGTTCATGATTTAAATAGAATTGAAATTCATGTTCATGATGTTGTGGGATTTTGACTCATGTTTTAAATTACAGTTTTCCAATGATTGACCCTAGTATATGAAGATTTGCATAATAACCATGATAACCCCCTTCAATTTACAAGTTGATTGATGTATCCATGATTATTAGATGTGTTTATGATTGTATAATAAAAGCATGCTCCCCATGTGGTTGATTAAATACCTATGCGAATGAAAATTGCCATACTAGTATAATAATATGAAATCCCCATTCATGTAAAAGTTCATACATGTCAAGTGTTTGATGAAATGCCTTATTCAATGATTTATGGATATATGTGTGGACATTATGGTGCCTTAGAACTTGTACTCCACGATTTCTCCAACTTATTATATTATGGATTGTTGATGTGGTCATTTATTCAAGAAAGTCATGCTTTGTCAGTTTCTTCCCATCGAGTCCTAGGGGTACTTGTACCCAAAAATTTAGTTGTGTCCCTAGAATCAGTGTCATGTTTTCTAGATACTCTCAATTAATCCATGATCCATAGAATTCAGTCAGTCTCATGACTCTGGAAAACTCAGTAATCTTAATAGTATTCCATCAGTCAATGAAACTCAGTTAACTCAGTCTAGTTCAGTTCAGTTCAGTTAATCATGTTCAGTGTCTATTTAGACGGGAGTAGAAATTAGCACTGAGTGAACCCAAGGATGGGAACCCACCTGTTTTATGATGGTGTTATTCTTAGAAGCAATTCTTGCGTTTCAAAACTACGTAGCCAGCATAGGTTGAGATATCATAACCTATTATATGAAGGTAGATGAGGTGGATTAACTTGTTATATGAGGGTTCCCATTGTTCTCACTAGAGTTACTTGTTATATGAGAGTTACTCATAGATTATCCTTACCAGTGATGCGGTATTGGCACCCTTCTAATTGGGGTTACAGATTGAACCCCAAATCAGCTATAATGCATTATTTGGGGTATGTCGGTTAGATGACTACTTCCCATAGTTTCAGTTACAGAACTAGGACTGTCAGATACAATCATTCAGTCTTAGCAATAAAACTCAGATAGTTCTACAGAATTCAAGACTGTCAAATATAGTTAACCCAAAATTGAATGGAACTCAGCTGGTTCCATTAGAAACTAGACTATCAGATACAGTCGCTCAGTATTAGTTATTTTAGTTATACAGTTATCAGTATCTCATATTATCAGTACTCAGATTCAGTAATCATGTTATCATGAATTCAGTTATATTGATTATGTATTCATGTATTATTCTTACGTTCATGTTATTCAATCAATTAGTATAGTTCATACATGTAACCCCTTTGCATTCATCCTACCTCACATGTATACCAGTATATTCAAATGTACTGACGTATTTATTCTATGGTGTTTTATACCATAGGTTCAGAAGCACGAGCTTTAGAGCATCAGTAGTATTCCAGTCACAATAGTCAGAGTTAGCAGTAAGTCCTCAACCTTCGAGAACATGACCATTACTTTATTATCTCATTAATTAATTTATTTTAGTAGTTGGAGTTAGTTGGGGACATATCCCATCAACTCCTTAGTCAGCAGTTTAGAGGCTTTCGGACTATCATGTTCATACAGTTATTTTAGTTGTTTTGGGTATTTCATACCCCATCCAAATGTTATATTTTTATCAGCTATGTTGCAGTTTTGAACCTTATGGACTTTCAACCTTTATTTCCATATTCATACAGTATATTATGTAGTATTCTGGTATAGATATCAGTTATGAGTTAGCTTGTGGTCCTTCAGCGTCATGAGCATCGTGTAGCATTTTGGGTACCAGATTTGGGGCGTTACAAACTTGATATCAGAGCTTAAGGTTCAATAGAGTCCTAGGAAGTTTGAAAGCTGCCTCTAGTAGAGGCTTGTACATGGGTGTGTTGCACGCCACATTTATGTATAGAAGGCTATAAGATGTTTTAGAAATAGTTTCCCTTCTTTCTATATTCATGTCGTGCCAGTCAGCATAATCTCCAGTTAATCACTCAGTCTGGCCTAATCCGTTTCTCCCTATCTTTTACATAATATGCCTCCTAAAAAAAGAAAAGGGAATCATCCAGCCCCTCTGCTTGAAGATCCTTTGGGCAAACATATTTCTCATGCAGAGTTCTAAACTGCATTCACTACTCTTGCTCAGTCAGTTGCTTCTTAGAATGAACGACCAGCTATTGTTTCGGCTAACCCAGTGGCTAATTCAGCTGCAGCCAAAATTTGGGACTTCACTTGAATAAATCCTCCATCCTTTTTCTAGTCTAAATCAGATGAGGACCCTCAAGAGTTTATTGATCAGGTTCAGAAGGTTACGAATATCTTAGGGGTTACTTCTAGTGAGAGTATGAAGCTAGCTACATATCAGTTGCAGGATGTTGCTCACACTTGGTACAAATAGTGGAAATCAGAGAGAGCTATAAATATAGGGTCTATTGAGTTGGAGAAGTTTGCTACTGCCTTCTTAGATAGGTTCTTTCCCTAGAGCTGAGAGAAGCTAAGGTGTTGGAATTTATCAACCTCAGGTAGGAAAACATGACGGTGAAAGAGTATTCTCTTAAGTTTACTCAATTAGCCAGATATGCTCCTCATGTGGTTGTATATAGCAGGGCTAAGATGATTAAGTTTGTTTCTGGGGTGAATGATAGTGTGGTCAATGAGTGTAGCTCTGCGATGTGGAATAGTGACATAAACATAGCCAGACTTATCACTCATGCTCAGTAGATAGAGGAGAAAAATATTAAGATGAGGGAGAAGAAGAATAAGATAGTAAGGACAAGTAGTTTCAACTTTTCTCAGCCCAAATCAGAAGGAGGAAACCGTTCTCAGTTTCATCCTACGTCATCAGTTCTAGCTCCATCTTTAGCTAGTGCTCCAGCTCCTAGATTCAGAGATGGTAATAGAGAGTGAGTGCCAGGATCTAAGTCTCAGGGCAGTGTTAGTAGTGCCTGCACCTATCCTCTTTGCCATACTTATGGCAAACACCATCAGGGTATTTGTAGAGCTGGAAATGGTATTTGTTTTGGATGTGGAAAACCATGACACAAAGTCAAAGACTGTCCTCAGCCAGGTCCTCAGAGTTAGCAAAACCATTCCTCAGCTCAGTCCCGTTGCCCGAATCAGTAGGGTTCCACTTTTAGTACTACTAGTGGGCAACACGCAAATAGACTTTATGCTCTCCAGTCTTGACAGGACCAGGAAAATTCTCCTGATGTGGTTACTGGTACGTTATAGATCTTTCACTTGCATCTTTATGCTTTGCTATATTAAGGAGCTTTTTTGTCTTTTGTAACTCCCTATATAGCAGTTGATTTCGGAGTCAGTCTCAAAATTCTAGCAGAACTCTTTTCAGTATCTTCCCCAGTTTGTAAAACCATCATAGCCCAGCGGGTATACAAGAGCTGGACGGTTATGATATTTCAAAAAGTCACCTCAGCAGATTTAGTCGAATTAAAGATGACTGATTTTGATGTCATTCTCAGCATGGATTGGCTTTATTCCTGCTATACCACAGTCAACTGTAGAAATAGATAGTCCAGTTCCAGTTTTTGAATGAACCCATCCTAAAGTGAAGGGGTAGTACTTCAGTTTTCAGAGGTCAGCTTATTTCCTACCTTTGGGCATAAAAATTGATATCTAAAGGATGTGTCTATCTTCTTATTCAATTTAAGGACACTAGTTCTGAAACTCCCAGTCTTGAATCAGTCCTAGTTGTGAATGAATATTCAGATGTCTTTCCTGAAAATCTTCCAAGAATTCTTCCCAAAAGGTAAATAGACTTTTAACATTAATCTTCATCCATATACTCAGCCTATATCTATTTCGCCATACTGAATAGCACCAGCAAAACTCAAAGAATTGAAAGAGTAGTTGAAGGATCGCTTAGATAAGGGATTCATCAGACCCAACATGTCCTTGTGGGGTGCACCAGTCTTATTCATGTGCAAGAAAGACGGTTCTCTTAGAATGTGTATTGATTACCGCCAACTCAATAAAGTCACAGTCAAGAATAAGTATCCTCTTCCCAGAATAGATGACTTGTTTGACCAACTTCAAGGTGCCAATTATTTTTCTAAGATAGACCTTAGGTCAGGCTATCATCAGCTTAGAGTCAAAGAATATGACATTTCGAAAACAACCTTTTGTACTCGGTATGGTCACTTCAAATTCATTGTTATGTCCTTTGGTCTTACCAATGCCTCAGCAGCTTTTATGGACTTGATGAACCATGTGTTCAAGCAGTACTTGGATATGTTCATCATAGTCTTCAGAGATGACATTCTTGTATATTCTTGCTGTGAGCGTGATCATGCAGACTATCTCAGAATTGTACTTCAGACCCTTAGAGATCATCAGTTGTTCACCAAATTCAGTAAGTGAAAATTTTAGCTAAGATCAGTAGCATTGCTTGGTCATATCATTTTAGGTGATGGCATTAGGGTTGATCCTCAAAAGATCGAAGCAGTAAGAAATAGGCCTAGACCTATCTCTCCATCAAATATTAGGATTTTCTTGGGTTTGGCTGGATATTATAGATGGTTTATTGAGGGATTTTATTCTATTTCATCCCCTATGTCCAGATTGACTCAGAAGAAAGTGAAGTTTCAGTGGTCAGATCCTTATGAAAGGAGTTTTCAGGAGTTTAAGACTCGCCTCACCTTAGCTCTAGTCTTAGCTCTTCCAGATGTTCCAGATGGTTTCATGGTGTATTGTGATACATCCAGAGTAGGTTTGGGTTGTGTCCTCACGCAACATGGTAAGGTCATCGCCTACGCCTCCAGATAGGTTAAACCACATGAGAAGAATTATCCTACTCATGATCTTGAGTTAGCATCCGTAGTTTTTGCCTTGATGATTTGGAGGCATTATCTATATAGAGTTCATATAGATATGTTAACAGATCATAAGATCCTTCAGTATGTCTTTTCTAAAAAAGATCTCAATCTTTGTTAGAGAAAGTGGTTAGAGCTCTTGAAAGATTATGATATGAGTGTCCTTTATTATCCGAGAAAGGCCAACGTCGTAGACAATGCTCTCAGTAGACTGTCTATGGGTAGTGTTGCTCATGTTGAGAACAACAAGAAGAGGTTATCTTAGGAAATCCATTAGCTTGTCAGACTAGGCGTTCGCTTAGTTTATTCAGGGAAGGGTGACATTGGGTTTAGAGTAGTTTAGAATCATCTCTAGTTTCCGAGGTTAAAGAAAAGTAGGGTAGAGATCCCAGCCTTTTCAAGTTAAAAGTGTCAGTCAAAGATCAGAAAGTAGAGGTTTTTTCCCAGGGGGGAGATGGTGTATTGCATTGTAATGGTCATCTGTGTGTTCCAAATGTAAACGACTTAAGGTAGAAAATTCTTGTAGATGCGCATGGTGCACACTACTCTATTCATCCAGGGGCCATAAATATATACCACGACTTGTGGGAAATTTATTAGCGTAGTGGGATGAAGAGAGATGTTGCAGAGTTTTTGGCTAAGTGCTCTACATGTCAGTAGGTTCAGATAGAGCATCAGAAGCCTAGTGGGTCCATGCAGGAGTTTAGTATTCCCACTTGGAAGTAGGAAGAAGTGAATATGGACTTTGTGATGGGTTTGCCTCGTACTCGTCGCTAGCATGATTCAGTTTGGGTCATTGTAGACAGAATGACCAAATCATCTCATTTTCTTCCAGTCCATACCTCTTATTCATCCAAGGATTATGCCAAAATCTACATCAGAGAGTTGGTCAAATTGCAAGGAGTTCTATTATCTATTATCTCAAACAGAGGTACCCAGTTTACCTCTAATTTCTGGAAGAAGTTCCAAAAGTGTCTTGGTACCCAAGTTCATCTCAGTACAACATTTTATCCTTAGACAGATGGTCAAGCAGAAAGGACCATTTAGATTTTAGAAGATATGCTAAGAGCGTGTGCGATCGATTTTAAGGATAGTTGGGATGACCACTTGCCTTTGATTGAGTTTGCATACAACAACAACTACCATTCCAGCATCGAATGGCTCCATTTGATACTCTCTATGGTATGAGGTGTAGATATCTAATCGGTTGGTTCAAAGTTAGAGAGGCGTCAATCATAGGGCCTGACTTAGTATTCCATGCCTAAGAGAAAGTCCTGTTGATCAGAGAAAGTCTCCGGGATGCTTAGATCCGACAAAAGTATTATGTAGATGTGCGCAGAAAGGATATCGAGTTTAAGATTGGTGATTATGTCTATCTAAATATATCTCCCATGAAGAGAGTGAAGAGATTTGGGAAGAAGGGAAAGCTCAGTTCTCGATATGTCGGTCCCTTCAAAATTCTTAGTCGTTTAGGCAAGTTAGCTTATGAGCTCAAATTATCTTCAGATCTAGCCTTAGTTCATCCAGTCTTCCATGTCTCTTTGCGCAAGAAGTGCATAGGTGACCCAGTAGTTATAGTCCCTATTCAGAGCATAGATATTCAAAACAGCCTCTATTATGAAGAGATTCCAGTTGAAATTCTACACTATCAGACTCACAGACTGAGGAACAAAGAAGTCCCTCTAGTCAAAGTTCTTTGGCGGAATTAGTTCATTGAGGGATATAATTGGAAAATAGAAGCAGATATGCGGACCAAGTATCCTCACCTCTTCTCTGCAAACTCAAATCTAGCTCAAGGTAACAGTTCTCTTTAAGCTTATTCAGTTTCATGTTCAGATTTCAGTTATAAACTTGTATACAGTTTATGTTTAGAATTTCATTATAAACTTGGTATTAAGTACCATTGCATAGTCAATCATGCATTCATGTATCAGTTCAGTTATATAATTATGCATTACATATGCATTCTCATTGTGAGAAACTTAGTTCCTCAGAACACTCAGTTAGTCATTCTTAAATTAGTTACACATGCATCAGATATGCATGTTTGGTATGATATATTCAGTTGTTATTCACGTCAGTCATGAGATCATATTCCAGTTTTTTATGTTCATTATGTATGTCAGTGTATCTTCTCCCTTCTCACTTAGTCTCATTCGAGGACAATTGTTCTCAAGGGGGAGATATTATAATACCCCGTACTCCTACCTACCTTTAAATCATCCCGAGTATGTTAGAAACTTATATTGAAAGATGAATCTACTTTTATATACGTGGAATATTTAAGACTTTCACTTTTTCTCATATGGAAAATTGAATTAGCATTACAACGATATCAATTTTGTCTAAATCTGGTATCGGGGTAGAAAGTTATGGCTGTTTTATAAAAAGCAGTCAAAACTGCCCAGGTGGGACGATGAGGGCCGACAGACCATCGAGCTAGCGACGAACCATCAGCCAAACCATCACAACAGAGGCAGTGAGACCAACTTCTTCCTAAGGGCAATGAATCAGACCGATGGACCGTCGAGCTAGCGATGGACCATCGCCCAAGCCATCGCAGCAGAGACAGTAAGCCCCTATTCTTCCAGGTGCGATGGTCAAGACCGACGGACCGTTGACCCAGCGACGTACCATTGCACCCACCATCGCATAGTTGATTCAGTTATTTTAAAGTCATTTTTAAAAGGGTATTTGGGTCTTTTCCACCCATTTTAACCCCTACTTATATCAGATCAAAGATCATAGGTTCATTATCCATTTACCACATCAAATTAGGATTTTCTCTCAAATATAATCCCCAAGAACAAGATCCAAATCCTTCTTCAAGAAACTAAAAGATTCAAGTTCTTCAAGTCCAAGAACTTTAAGAAACTCACAACCCAGGTATGTCATGTGTTGATTCATGGGTCCCTTTCACCCATGAAGTTCAAGAATCTCTTTTAAAAATATAAGATTTGTGCATTTATGAATGTTCATGATTTAAATAGAATTGAAATTCATGTTCATGGTGTTGTGGGTTTTTGATTCGTTTCTTAAATTACATTTTTCCAATGATTGACCCTAGTATATTAAGATTTGCATAATAACCATGATAACCCCCTTCAATTTACAAGTTGATTAATGTAGCCATTATTATTAGATGTGTTGATGATTGTATAGCCAAAGCATGCTCCCCATGTGTTTGATTAAATACCTATGTGAAGGAAAAGTGCCATACTAGTATAATAATATGAAATCCCCATTCATGTACAAGTTTATGCATGTCAAGTGTTTGCTGAAATGCCTTATTCAATGAGTTATGGATATATGTGTGGACATTGTGGTGCCTTAGAACTTGTACTTCATAAATTCTCTAACTTATTATATTGTGGATTGTTGATATGGTCATTTATTCAAGAAAGTCATGGTTTGCCAATTTCTTCCAATCTAGTCCTAGGGTACTTGTACCCAAAAATTTAGTTGTGTCCCTAGAATCAGTGTCATGTTTTCAACATAATCTCAGTCAAGCCATGATCCATCGAATTTAGTCAGTCTCATGACTCAGGAAAACTCAGTAATCTGAGTAGTATTTCGTCAGTCAACGAAACTGAGTTAACTCAGTCCAGTTCAGTTCAGTTAATCATGTTCAGTGTCTATTCAGATAGGAGTAGAAATTAGCACCGAGTGAACCCAAGGATGGGAACCCACTTGTTATATGAGGGGTGTGATTCTTAAAAGCAATCCTTGCATTCCAGAACTACGTAGCCAGCGTAGGTTGAGACACCATAGCCTATTATATGAGGGTAAATGAGGTAGCTTAACCTATTATATGAGGGTTCCCACCGTTCTCGCTAGAGTTACCTGTTATATAAGGGTTACTCACATATTGTCTTTACCAGTGGTGCAGTATTGACATCCTTCCAATTGGGGTTACAAATTGGACCCCAACTCAGCTATAATGCATTATTTGGGAATGTAGATTAGATGAATACTTCCCACAGTTTTAGTTACAGAACTAGGACTGTCAAATACAGCCATTCAGTCTCAGTAATAGAACTCAGATAGTTCTGCAAAATTTAGGACTGTCACATACAGTCCACCTAAAACAAAATGGAACTCAACTAATTCCATTAGAAACTAGACTATCAAATACAATCGCTTTGTATTAGTTATTTTAATTATATATTTATCAGTATCTCATGTTATCAGTACTCATATTCAGTAATCATGTTATCACGAACTCAGTTATAGTGATTATGTATTCATGCATGTATTCTCACGTTCATGTTATTCAGTCAGTTAGTATAGTTCATGCATGTGACCCCTTTGCATTCGGCCTACCTCACATGCATACCAGTACATTCAAATGTACTGATGCATTTGCACTATGGTATTTTATACCATAGGTTCAGAAGCACGAGCTCCAGAGCATTAGTAGCATTCTAGTCTCGACAATCAGAGTTAGCAGTGAGTCCTCATCCTTCGAGGTCATGACCATGAATTTATTATCTCATTAATTAATTTATTTTAGTAGTTGGAGTTAGTTGGGGAAATATCCCATCAACTCCTTAGTCAGACAGTTTAGAGGCTTTCGGACTATCATGTTCATACAGTTATTTTAGTTGTTTTGGGTATTTCATACCCCGTCCAAATGTTATATTTTTATCAGCTATGTTGCAGTTTTGAACCTTATGGACTTTCATCCTTTATTTTTGCATTCATACAGTATATTATGCAATGTTCAGGTACAAATATCAGTCAAGGGTTAGCTTGTGGTCCTTCAGGGTCATGAGCACCGTGTAGCATTCCAGGTACCAGATTCGGGGTGTTACAGATTTTGGCTAGCATTTCCTCAGGTACATAATCTGTTGTCCCAGTAAAGATACCTTAGAAATATGTAATTACAGCTACAAAAATGTCCTCACCCCCTTGGTACCAAACCCCCTTCTCATTCTTAACTTTGTGCATGAACATCCTTCTTCTTCTTCCTCTGATAAAGGCATGAAAGTATCTTATATTTGTATCACTATATTTAAAACAATGCAGTTGAGGTTTCTTCCTTAATATAGTATCCTCCACCTTGAGATGTCTGATATATTCAACTTTGGTTTTGTGGAATTCCTTTCTGCTTTCATCATTACCATTTAAGATCAACTTTTCCTCAGCTACCTTGACCTTTTATTCATATATTTTGACATTGGCATAGATATCACCAAATACTTCTTTAGATAAATGACTTAAAGTAGATGTTAATCTTTTCAGTTTCTGCTAAAATCTCCATGTGGGTGTTCCTGTAGAAGGTTTTTGCCAGCAAATCTCCACAGTGTTAAGGAATGTGGGATGCTCCACCCAATAATCTAGGAATTTGAAATATTTGACATGTGACTCCACCCTTTCTTGCATTTCCAGAAGTAGAGGACAATGATCAGATTTCACAGAAGACATGTGAGTGATGGTGGTCAGTGGCATATCCTTCAACCAAGCATCTGACATTATTGCTCTATCCAATCTTTTCCATATTCTAAACTGAACACCTCTCAAGTTGGACCAAGTGAAATTGGGACCATGTAACCCCAATTCAGTTAGTCAACAACCCTCAATTACCTCAAGAAATTAAAAACTTTTCCTCATGTCATAAAGGATACCCCTCAACTTTTCACATACTTTAATAATCACATTGAAGTCCCCAATTAGACACCATGGTAGAGTTGATTCAGACAACTGTACCAACTTATTCCATAAAGGTCTTCTTAATGTGTCCCTGCATTTGGCATAAAAAATGTCATAAGATGTGCTTGAGACAAAACAGAGTATGTAATTGAGCAAGTAATCTGTTGGTCCTCAGTAGTAATGATATCACAAGAGATATCCAATGACTAGAAAATCCAAATCTTGCCATTAGAATTACAAAGAGCATGATCTATCTTAAGGTTTTTTTTGCTACTTCAAGATGAATGTTATTGGAGAAATGTTTCAGTATACAAATCAAAGAGATATGGTGAATATTTATGAGTTGTTGGAGTCTTTATAGAACACCTTGGGTAAATATAACCCTTGTATTCCAAACAAGATGATGGATCATTGGACTGGTTTATGAAAATGAGACCTGTTAAGAGGTCTAGCTGTATGGCATTTGGTTTGGGTATAATGTGTTTTCCTCCTTTCCTTGATTTAATTAAGGACCCTCTGGGAGATAGACGATACTGGCTAGTAATGTGGTTTACTTCTTTAACAAACTCCTCTTGATCTCCTGGATCAAATACATCAGTCCCATTTTCAGCAGTATTCCCCAGCTGACCCAAGAGACCATCATCTGTATTATCTTTTGAATGTATCACTCTGTATTCATCATCAAGCTCCTGAGGAAAAATTTGGGGGTACATTTTAGTGACTTGTTCCTGTACCTATTTAAGATCCACTTTTCTTTGCAAGCTAGGGAAAGCCTCTTTTAATACTGCAGTAGGTTCCACACTAATATTCATTCCCTTATTAGGCATCATTGTATTTTGTAGCTGGGAAAGAGCCACATTCTCAGTTAATGTCACCATTATAGTAGACATCCCTTGTTCTCTGGGATACTCAATATCCTCTGGTTTACTCATCTGATCAGGTAAAAGATGTCTGTCACTTGCATCAGCCACTTGATGATCATCATGTTTGCCTCTGTCAGACTTTTCTATCTGTTGTAGAATTGGCTTGCGGACCTCTTTCATTAGTTCCTGGATAAGTAATTATGTTCTCACTCTCATGTTGAATAGCTGCAAAAGCATTTGATGTGGATGGAGCAGAAGTGTCTGGTTGTCCACCTTTATACTTAGTTGGAGACCTTAGTTTGAATACTAGTCTTTGGTTGTCTCTACTCTTTCTTTTTTTGGTTCTGCCACTCATTTATAGATGCCTTACCTTTATCTATATTTTGTTGCTACAATGTACCAGGTGGATTCTACAACCCTTGGCATAGTGGAGATTCTTCCTAGGCAGCTTTTTCCTGAGTATTGTCAACCAACTTTTGTCTACCAGCCTCATCCTTTCCTTTGACAACACAAGATCTTGCAGCAAGATTTTGGTGCTTTCAATAAGAACAATATTCAGGCACCTCTTCATACAAAATAGCTTACCATCTGCCTTCACCATGTTTATCATCATCATAGCCCAACCAAACATGCTGGGGTCTTGGCTTGGTGAGGTCAATTTGCAACTTGACTTTAGCCACACTAACCCTTGTTTTCTTGTAAGTTGCCAAATCTAGAAACAAAACCTTACCAATAAGGGATAAGAGAGATGCCACTACCTTCAGACAGTAGCAGTGCCAGGGAAACTCAGGAAAACTAAACCAAACAAGAACGAATGGGGTTTCTTCATCAAGGTTAAAAGTGGGTGTCCATAATTGAAATCTCATTAACTGTTGTAACACCTCGATTTTCTAAACCGGAATGCTACACGGTGCTCATGACCCCAAAGGATCACAAGCAAACCCATGACTGCTATCTATACCTGTACACTGCATAATATAGCATGAAAATGCAAAAACATATACTGAATGACCATAAGGTTCAAATATGAATAAAACATCTGATAAGACAATGTCTGAAAATGGTATAACAATACCAAAATAAATCTGAAATAACTGTCTCACATGCTATAGTCTAGAAAGCCTCTAAACTGTCTGAATAAGGAGTTGATGGAACATGTCTCCAATTAACTCCATCTAGAAAAACTATACTGAAATAATAAATAAAATAAAATAATATCGTCCTTGAATAGATGAGGACTCACTGCAACTCTGTGATTGGAATTCTACCGCTGATCTAGAACACGTGCCTCTGAACCTATGGTGTAACATAAGAGAAAGCACCATAGCACACATGCATCAGTATGTCTGAATATACTGAGTATATGAGTGAGGTAGGCTAAATGCAAAGGGTTATATGCATGAACAGTGCTGATTAATACGAATATGAGAATACATACATGCATAAGCAATTCTAACTTAACTCGTGGTGACACTGACTACTGAGTCTGAATACTATCGACATAACTTTACTGATACTGAGATACTGAATAGATGAATGACTATTTCTGACAGTTCAAATTATGAAGAATTAGTCTGATTGACTGTGTCTAATAGTCTTGAAACTGAATACTGATACGTAGCTATGATGACTGATATAACTATGATGATCGGCGTAACCGATGTAACTAATACTGAGCGACTGTATCTGACAAACAGTCTTGAAACTGAATACTAATATGTAGCTATGATAACTGATATAACTGTGATGATCAGCGTAACCGATGTAACTAATACTGAGCAACTGTATCTGACAGTCTAAGTTCTGATGGAACTATTTGAGTTTTATTTTATACGGAGTAACTGAATTTAAGATCAATCCTATCTAGTGGGTGATCTTTAAATCTAATAATTCTGATACTGTTTAACTATAGTTGAGATCAATCCTATTTAATGGGTGATCTTGAAGTCAATTTATAATGATAAGGATTGACTGTCTCTAACAGTATTAAATCTATACTACTGAACTGAGTTGATTGTATCTGACAGTCCAGAATCTATAACTGAAACTGTGGGATATACTTATCTAACCGACATGCCCCATTCTAAGCAGACTGGGGTCCAATCTCTGCCCTGACTAGAAGAAAGTCAGTACCGCACCACTAGTAAAGACATCTATTATGAAGTCAGTCCTAATCTAGCGGGTGACTCCTGGGATCAGTCCTATACTTATAAATGTGCTGATGGGTGACCCCTAAGTATGTCAGTCCTATCTGACGGGTGATACCTCGTACCTACGCTGGCTATATAGTTATGGAACTTGGGGATTGCTTCTAAGGATCTTAGTCCTAATCTAGTGGGTGAGTCCCCATCCCTAGGCTCACTCGGTGCTGAATCCTACTCCCATCCGAAAGACACTAAACTGAATAACTGGGCTGAACTGAATAACTGAACTGAACTGATTAGCTGAACTGATACTAGTGGTATTGTTTAGCGGAGCTAGACTGAGTTTACTGAATTTCTATAACTAACAAAATATACTGAGGACTAATTGAGAGTACTGAAGTTACTGAGATTGCTAGGAATACTGCTGTTACTGAGATCACTGAGATTACTGAGTATTGAGGTTACTAAACTACTGATACTTCTGGGATTTTTGAGTTTTCCTGAGTCACATGACTAATTGAATTCTATAGACCATGGCTTGACTGAGAGTATCATGATAACATGACATGGAACTAGGCATACAACTATAATTTTGGGTACGAATACCCCCAGGACTTGAAGGAAGGAAACTAACACAACATGACTGACTTGATCATAAGATTGGAGTCCACAATTCACATTGTCATAAGTAGGGGTTATTATACTTCATGTAGTTCTTCAACATCTTAAGCATCGTAGGGAGTGCATGGATATATTTCATGTACATATTGTATATCTCCATTATCATACATGCTTCATACCACAACAATGGCAACACATCAATAGCATGGAATTCATATTGAAGTATATAGCTAACATGGACTTATCATTTAGATATCATGGAACCATGTAAACATGAATTTATAGCATCCTAAGCATTTTATCAAACACCTTGCATGCACTCTTTAAGGCATAGGTGTTCTTATCAATTTGACAATCTTAATCCATCCAAAATTCATAGGTTTCAACTAACCTATTCACATGCTTTATGAAAACACATCAAGATACAACCTTGAATCCAAACAACAATCATCAACATGAATATAGTCATAACACAAGAAGTAGATCATAATTTATAATGTAAAACATGCTTCTTGAGCTCCGTAAATGAAAGGGACCCATGGTGAACACTACACATACCTTAGATTAAGAATTTGTGAAGATTGATGGCAAAATTTTCTTAAAATAGACTCTTATATGAAAACCCTAGGGCTTGTTCTTGAGAGTTTTGATCTTGAGAGAAAACCCTAATCTTATGGTTGAGAGTGTATGAGACAGCTTTTTGAGATGTTTAACTGAAGAGAATGGAAGATAATACGCTCCTTGAGGGTTATACCAAAATACCTTTAGCAAAATGCCCCTCAAGTTCTGGAAAGAAAAGCTGATGACATTTGTGACAAGGCCTAAAAAATGTGACAGGCCATCAAAAATGTCGTCACATAGAAGCTGGTTTCTTCCTAAGGCTGACGACCATTTTGACAAGGCATCACAAATATGACAGGCCATCAAAATTGTCGTCACACAGTTGCCAGCCCAACATGCTGGAGTAAAATGGCACAATTCAATTATCTTTCATTTGATATATAGTAAGCCACCTAGTTCATCATATACAATGAGTTATGTTCGATTGAAGTTGACTCAAGTTTTGACGCTTATTAAAACCTGAACGATAGGAAAACTTTCAACTTGTACTTGGTTAGGGGACCAATATGATCTAAATTCATGCTCAAATAGATTCCCACACTACAAAATTGATTAACACACTAAATTTACATAGGATTCGAGGCTTTTGAAACGTCTATGCAAAGCAATGATGGATTTTCATTCTAGTCCAAAATATGGGGTATTACAATATCTCCCCCTTGGGAACATTCGTCCTCGAATGAGACTGGCTGAGATGAGTGAAAAGACAACTGACATGGATATAGAGTGTGAATGACTGATTATGATTTAATGGCTGACATGATTTATAAGCTGAACATATCTTACTGAACATGCATATCTGATGCATGCATAATTGATTCATAAGTACATGAGGGAGAGCACTGATTAGCTGATCATGCATATTTGATGAATGAATATATGACTAAACTGGCTCATGAACATGCAATGAGTATGCAATGGTAAAGATACCAAGTTTGAACTGGGAACTGAGCATGGAAATAAAGACCAAGTTTGTACTGAAATTTGAACATGAGAATGAGTAAGCTCAAAGAAGACTGCTACAATAAATTGAAAATACCGATGAGTCTAAGATTGATTACTCAATATGCATGAGCAGAGACATAAGAACATAACTGAGTCTGGAACATGATACATAAACTTAATTGAGTCTCTAATGCATGACATGGACAGAGTATCGTATCGTGGCTACCCTGACCCATTGAGTACATGGCTTACTACTAAGTTTTGAAGCTAGAGGGTCGGATCATAAGTAATACTTCCTCTAAGATAGATTCATCAAAGAAAATGACATGTCTAAGTCAAGAAATTTTGGGGGCTATAGTGTATATCTCCCTTGGGAAACTCTATCCCTTGAAGGATACTGGAGTGACCTTGATGAGATATTAAGGAAGTTGAGGTGATGCATAAGGCACCTAGGTACGAAATCGTGATTGATTATCTGAGATCTAAAACTGAAGCGTGGTGCACGAATGCATAGACATACTAACTTATCTGATTAATTGAGAAACTGGTAACTGAACCCTGGGTATGCAAGACTGAATTATACTTAATTTGAATAGTTCCGCTGAGGCCATAAAGTATTATGCATATGAGAAGGGACTGACTGGGTAACATGAGGTAACTGATCATGGATTTCATGAAAGCTATATTCTCTAAAAATATAGGACCAAACTTATTACATGATTTGGAAATATTCCATAGACCGAGTTATTAAAATACCTATAACTGAGTAGCTGATAATTGTATGCTATGGTCAAGCAAGTCTAAAAATGAACTGAATTTCTAAGCTGAATACTGATCTGAAGCTGACACTATAACTTAAGACTATAATTGGGATCCATGCTAGAACTAAATGCTGGGTCCCGATAACTGAATACTAAAACTGAGGTTTTGACTGATACTGAAGTGCTTAATTCTGAGACTGAGCACTAATTATTGAGTGTTGAGTACTAAAACTGTAACTGAGATGGCAGCTGAGTTATGATAGTCGCATAATGAAGGCTGACATAAGTCAAGGATCTGAATATACATTTACACTCTGAATTTTCCTAATTTCTAAGTACTACCTCTTGCTAGCCCTTTGCTTGCATACTAACAGGATCTTCATAACTACACCCTCGTATAAAACATTCATGCAATAATCTTCTCTAAACATGAAACATTAAATCTCCCCTATCTAAGAAATTTCTCAACACTACACTATTCTCATAAAGAGAGCTCATGAAGGGTTAAATCAGGAGAACCTGAAACATGAATAGCTACTGACTGAACTTGATATATGACTGAAACCTAAGGAATAGAATATCAATAATATGGATTTACCAAAAAGGTTTGAACTGAGTATATTGGGGAGCGTAATACGTGTACATGAGTCATGAGCTGTATGACCTGAGTCTAGAATATTTGAGTTCATGGAACATGATTTGTAACACTGAGTGATCTAGAACAGAACTTCCTATACTGGGAACTGAAAGCACACACAATTCTATGGAATACGTGTGAACATAAGCTATATCTATGGAATCTGAGACATGAAGCATGCATAGGCACTATGCTGACTGAAGTACGAAGCTTAACACTAAGATAAGGATGGGTCGAGAATCGCCTTCCCTAATTGATTTTCTGTACATACTGGCACTACTATTGGAACCTGAGAGCCTGACTTGGTTACTTGATCTATCATCTCTCTTTTGGCTTTAAGCCACCATCATAAGTCTGTGAACACTAAACTAATCTCTGAACTGCACTAAAATCATCATCACATACTTGCACTCTTATCAAAACATGCTCACCATACTAAACACATCATCTACCTCTGTTTTCTCCCATACTACTAATATCACATCCATACCTTCATGCCTAATTTTAAGTCAATAAACTTAAATTTCTAACTCATACTGTTCAAGCCTACTGATTCATTATAGCACAACTATCCCCATAAATACATAATTTATTCAATCTGGATATCGTATCCCAATTTGTCTACTGCTAAACTCCTGGGTTCATACTTCTAACTCTGGGTCATATGCTATCATAGGATTTTGAGAAGGGATCTAATGGCATATCTAAATCTGGGTTTGAGAACGAGTTCTCATGATCATGAATGAGATTCGTACAACTTTAAAACATAACTTAAGTAATGGGATACTATCTGAAAAATCCGTATCGTTAGGACTTGAGCTTCACTGTTTCTGTTACCTTGAAAGTAAGGTGGAATTAACATGAGTGAAGCATAATGAGAATCTATATGAGTTTCTTAGATAACCTTGCTATAGTACGATCTGAGACATGAAAGAAGGGAAACTATTCCTAAAACATCTCATAGCCTCCTGCACATAAGTGTGGTGCACAACACACGCATGTACAAGACTCTACTAGATGTGACTTTCAGACTTTCTAGGACTCTAATGAATGTTAGGCTCTGATACTAAGTTTGTAATACCAAAATTTTTTGAATCGGAATGCTACACGATGCTCATAACCCCAAAGGACCACAAGCTAAGCCATGACTAATATTTATACCTGTACACAACATAATATAACATGAAAATGTGGAAACATGTACTAAATGACCATAAGGTTCAAATCTGAATAAAACATATAATAAGACAATGTTTGAAAATGGTATAACAATACCAAAATAAATTTGAAATAACTATCTAACATGATATAGTCTAGAAAGCCTCTAAAATATCTGAATAAGGAGTTAATAAAACATGTCTCCAACTAACTCCATCTAGCAAAACTGAATTGAAATAATAAATGAAATAAAATAATATCATCCTCAAATGGATGAGGACTCACTGCAACTCTGCGACTGGAATTCTACTGCTGATCTAGAACACGTGCCTCTTAATCTATGGTGTAACATAAGAGAAAGCACCATAGCGCAAATATATTAGTACATCTGAATGTACTGAGTATACGAGTGAGGTAGGCTAAATGCAAAAGGTTATATGCATGAATAATGCTGACTAATATGAATGTGATAATACATATATGCATAAGCAACTATAACTTAAGTCGTGGTGACACTGACTACTGAGTCTGAATACTGTCGACATGACTTTACTGATGCTGAGATACTGAATAGATGAATGACTTTTTATGATAGTTTGAATTATGAAGAACTGGTCTAATTGATTGTTTCTAATAGTCTTGAAACTGAATACTGATACATAGCTATGATGACTAATATAACTGTGATGATCAGCGTAACCGATGTAACTGATACTGAGCGACTGTATCTAATAGTCTAAGTTTTGATGGAACTATTTGAGTTCCGTTCTATATGGAGTAACTGAATTTCAGATAAGTCCTATCTAGCGGGTGATCTTTAATTCTGATGATTCTGATACTGTTTAACTATAGTTGAGATCAGTCCTGTCTAATGGGTGATCTTGAAGTCTATTTATAATGATAAGGATTGACTGTCTCTAACAGTACTGAATCTGTACTACTAAACTGAGTTGACTGTATATGACAGTCCTAAATTTGTAACTGAAATTGTAGGATGTATTTATCTAACTGATATGCCCCATGTTAAGCTGGCTGGGGTCTAATCTCTCACTGACTAGAAGGGTATCAGTACCGTGCCACCAGTAAAGACATGTTCTATGGAGTTAGTCCTAATCTAATGAGTGACTCCTGGGATTAGTTATATATATATAAATGTGCTAACGGGTGACCCCTGAGTATGTCAGTCCTATCTAACGGGTGGCATCTCATACCTACGTTGGCTACGTAGTTTTGGAACTTAGGGATTGCTTCTAAGGATCTCAGTCCTAATCTAGCGGGTGAGTCCCCATTCTTAGGCTCACTCGGTGCTGAATCCTACTCCCATCTAAAAGAAACTGAACCGAATAACTGAACTGATTAGCTGAACTGATACTAGTTGTATTGTTTAGCGGAGCTAAATTGAGTTTACTGAATTTGATGACTAATGAAATATAATGCGTTCTGAGGACTAACTGAGAGTACTGAAGTTATTGAGATCGCTAGGAATATTGCTGTTACTGAGATCACTGAGATTACTGAGTATTGAGGTTACTAAACTACTGAGACTTCTGAGATTTTTGAGTTTTCTTGAGTCACATGACTAACTGAATTCTATAGACCATGGCTTGACTGAGAGTATCGTGATAACATGACATGGTACTAAGGCACACAACTATAATTTTGGGTATGAATACCTCCAGGACTCGATGGAAGGAAACTAACACAACATGACTTGATCATAAGATTGGAGTCCACAATTCACATTGTCATAAGTAGGGGTTATTATACTTCATGTAGTTCTTCAACATCTTAAGCATGGTAGGGAGTGAAAGGATATATTTCATGTATATATTGTATATCTCCATTATCATACATGCTTCATACCACAACAATAGCAACACATCAATAGCATGGAATTCATATTGAAGTATATAGCTAACATGAACTTGTCATTTAGATATCATGGAACCATGTAAACATGAATTTCTAACATCCTAAGCATTTTATCAAACACCTTGCATGCACTCTTTAAGGCATAGGTGTGCTTATCAATTTTACAATCTTAATCCATCCAAAATTCATGGGTTTCAACTAACCTATTCACATGCTTTATGAAAACACATCAAGATACAACCTTGAATTCAAACAACAATCATCAACATGAATATAGTCATAAAACAACAAGAAAGTCATAATTTATAATTTAAAACATGATTCTTGAGCTCCATGGATGAAAGGGACCCATGGATGAACACTATGCATACCTTAGATTAAGAATTCGTGAAGATTGATGGTGAAATTTCCTTGAAATAGACTCTTCTATGGAAACCCTAGGGCTTGCTCTTGAGATTTTTGATCTTGAGAGGAAACCCTAATCTTGTGGTTGAGAGTGTATGAGAGAGTTTTTTGAGATTTTTAAATAAAGAGAATGGAAGATAATACGCTCCTTGAGGGTTATAAGTCATGGAAATTGAAGGGAAAATACCAAAATACCCTTACTAAAACGTCCCTCAAGTTCTGGAAATAAAATCTGACGACATTAGTGATAAGGCATAAAAAATGTGACAGGCCGTCAAAAATGTCATCAAACAGAAGTTGGTTTCTGCCTAAGGCTGACGACCATTTTGACAAGGCATCACAAATGTGACAGGCCATCAAAATTGTCGTCACACAGTTGCCAGCCCGACATGCTAGAGTAAAATGAGCATAACTCCTTACTCTAATATCGGATTTAGGAAAACTTAGTATCGTTGGAAAGATAATTCAATGATATTTCATTTGATATATAGTAAGACACCCAATTTTTCATATGCAACAAGTTATGATCAATTGAAGTTTACCCAAGTTTTGACGCTCACTAAAACTTGAACGATAGGAAAGATTTCAACTTGTACTTGAGTTAGGGGACCTCTATGATCTAAATTCTTGCCCTAATATATTACCACATTACAAAATTGATGAACACACTAAATTTACATAGAATTCGAGGAATTTGAAATATCTACGCATAGGAATGACGAATTTTCATTCAAGTCCAAATGTGGGGTATTCCAACTGTCCTTGGATATACATCTTCCCTTTAGACCAAACTATTGAGTGATCATAATTATTATCCAGATCAATATATAGATGCCTGGAATTAAAATGAGTAAGTTTAACCTTCCCTTTTAACTCTATTTACAGGGTAAATTGTTTGCTAATCACCTCCATTTTGGGCATGCTATTTTCAAATTTCCCAATCAAGGTAAACCGACATCTCTTTGCTAATTTTACTTTGAATTCCTCAGACCTAAACACAACCACTGGAAGGACATGTTTGGTTGATATTCTTGGTGGCTCAATGTGGATAAATTCAGCTTTCATCACCTCTTGTGCTCTCAGTTTCATGGCAAGGAATTAGTGACCCTAGTCATAGGGGGTCCATTTTGATAACCAGGTTTGGTCCATACGCCAGTAGTACCTTAGACCCTAACAGGTACAGGAGCTCCATTCCTCGGCATAGACATCGAAACATCCACACCCTTCCCCTTGTTGGTTAATACCATGGTTTTCACTATAGTAGGTATCTTACTAAATGATTGATTAATAGGAAGCTTACCTATATTGTTAGACACTGAGCAATTTAGGATAGATTGCAATTGAACTAGAATCGTAAAGAATTTCTCTAGTGGTGCTAGCTCCGGTTGATTATGCTTCAGATAGGTCGTCGGTGCAAAATTCATTATCACCCCCCAACTTTCCTTGCATTTCCAATTGATCCTAGTTGATGATTCCCTGAGCCCATTATAATTTCCCCTCTAAAATTCAAGCTGAGTAGCCATTCGATTGGAGTATAGGCTGAGAGGTGTGTGTCACATGAGTGGGTAAAGATTTTTGAAGGGACCGGATATATATTTGTCGGTCTTTTAAGGAGTTGTCTGGCAGGAGGAGAAGCTCCACCGGTAGTTGAGAAGCCATGGTACCAACCGTAGAAGGTGGGAACTACCAAATTATAACTGCCTAGAGAGAGAAATTTGGAAAGTTCAAACTTTGTATGGAATATACAAAGTTTTTTAAATGGTTGCTTGAACCTTTGATATGTTACAATTTCATAATTATATGCATAATTAAACAACTTACAATTCAATATAATAGAAGACTCAGATTAATCCTATTTTGGAATTATCAAAAATATGATGATACAATAAATTGTCAAGCAAAAATTATCCTCCACGAGAAGCCCAATAAGATTCTGCACAAGTTCAAGATCTGTACAAGTATGTTAGTAACAACAATTGGAGTATCAAGATCGTTTCAAAGTGAAATTGTTTGGTTTATTTGCATGTATGCATATAAGACAATTTACATATTGAAAAGTACAAGAATAATACAATTAACTTTGGTGAAAACAAAAAGTGGGTACAAGATAAATAATATTTAAGATACCTTGTAGATAGAGCGAATTAAAACTTAATCCTTGGATAAAAATTTGATTCATAGCCATGAACTTACCCAACTTTCTTCTTTTAAAGCTACCATCCGTAATATTTTAAAAACAAAGAAATTAATTTAACTATCCAATTTTGGTTGATTGAAATCTCCTGCTGATAGCGTGTTATGATATATAAAGTAAGAAATAGAAGAATGGAGAGAGAAGAGATAGTAATTCTTATTTCTCTTGAGGAATAAGGGATCATCTTAAGGGATTGATAAAATGAAGGAAAATTTCTTTATTTATTGGAGAAAACAAACTTTGCCCCAAAGTTAGGATTTTTAACTTTTCTAGTAATAGACATTCAACATATATGATAATACATTCATAATAAAGTTGAGGTAAAACATTTATGAAATATTCTCCCTAACTATATTTTCTAAGATGGTAAACTATTACAAAGGGAGAAATGAGTTAAATGCATTGCCATATGGGCTTAAGGTTTTGTAACTCCCCGCATTTTCGTAGCATAATATAAGTCCCTATACGTGGATATTCTCACATAAAGTATTTGAAATACTCATTATTTTTTAGTTTAGAGCCTTCCATTATGTAGAAAATTGAATTAGCTTTTCCACGATATAAAATTTGCCCAAATTCGAAAACCGGGTAACAAGTTATGGCGATTCTAAGTTTCAGTCTTAAAACATCATCATTTTGACACTTAGCGCATCGTGGAGATAGTGTAAATAGCAGTTGTCATTTTCCAGTGAGGGTCTCTCCATAGGTCCAGTTCAGAATTGTCAATTTCTAGTGACCCTACGCGATACCACCGCATCGCGATGAATCCAGATTTTAGAATCAAAGGGTCACCGCGATTACACCACATCACGCCAAGTCCTCAGTTCCCATTTGATCAATTTCAGTGACATGGCGCGATAGCGCCGCATCGCACCAAGGGTGAAAATCAGGAATTTTCAGTTAATTCTAAGATTTAATTCCCCGGGGCTTTTAGGTTCTTTTCCCTCATCCCAGTCAACCTAAAAGAGGGATTAAATCCCTAAAGGCCCTATTATGCCATCATTTACTCACTCTTCTCAAGAAATTAAAAAAATCTCTCCCTAATAGCAAAACCCTAGTTCAAGAAAATCAAGAACAAGCTCAAGAATTCTTCCAAGAACTTCAGGAAATTGTCAAATTCAAGTATGTTAGATGTTCATCCATGAATCCCTTTCATCCATGAAGCCCAAGTAACACTTTTTAATTATAAAGTTTTGGTCCTTTCAAGTTATTTGGTTTTAAATCATGATTTCATCCATGAATCTCCATGAACTACGATTTTATACCATGATTCCAACTATTTCAGTATCTCAGTTTACAAATTTTACAGTATCTCAACTATTTCAGTATCTCAGTTTACAAATTTTACATAGTTTATTTTATATTCTTTATCATGCATACTCAGTGTCTACAGATTTTTATGTATTTTTAATATTTTTATAGACTTCCATGCATGTTCAGTATCTACAGATTTCATGTCCTCTATTCAGTATTCCATGCTTTACATGTGTATTCAGATAGATCATTACTCCTATTCATCAAACCTTATATATTTGCCTATCTCGTTTAGCATACCAGTACATTCAAAGTACTGATCGCATACCTTTTTTTTGTGCGATGATGTCCCATATCATAGGTGTTGACGTTCAGTTCTTGGATCACACTGTCCTTCAAATTCTCAGTAGTACAGTAGTAGTGGTGAATTCTTATCATCTGAGGATAGATTATTTACTTCATGTCTTTATTTCAGTAATTAGCAGAGTTAGTTAGGGTCTGTCCCATCAACTCTCAGTCAGTCAGTCTTAGAGGCTTTTCAGACATTACAGTCAATTAGTGGTTCAGTTTGGCAGTACTTCATCAGATTCAGACAGTTGTTTTTCCTAGATTTATATTTTAGTTTTTAATTCAGATAATAAAACCATATGGAATTTTAGTTAGTCTTCCGCATTCACGATTATATTACCTAGTGCTCACAGCAGGTACTAGCTCATGGGTTCGCTTGAAGTCCCTCGGGACTGTAAGCACCGTGTGACAACTAGGGGATAGTTCTGGGTCGTTACAAACTTGGTATTGGATCCTAAGATTTTAAAGTATCCTAGGAAGTCTAAAAGTCACGTCGAGTAGAGTTTTATGCATGGGTATGTAGTACGCCACACTTATGGACGAGAGACTACAAGGCGTTTAGGAAAAAGTTTCCCTTCTTTCAATATTTATGTCGTGTGATTAAGCATGAGCTCAAGTTAAACTCTCAGTATCTGTTCCTTTCTTCCATTTGCAGAACATGCATCCCAAGAAGAATGAAAGAAGAACAGGAACTCAGCCAGCCCCTCAGCCCATCCAGGAAGATCCTCTAGACGAGCATGTCTCTCACGCAAAATTTAGGGCTGCATTCACTACTCTAGCAAACTCCGTAGCAGCACAAAATAAATGACCAACTATTGTTCTATCCAACCCAATGGCCAATACTGCAACAACTAGAATTTGGGACTTTACTCGGATGAGTCCTTCTTCTGTCATGGGATCCAAGTCTGAAGAGGATCTACAGGAATTCTTAGATATGGTTCAAAAGGTAATGGATGCTATGGGCGGTGAGTCTAGTCAGAGTGCTGAGTTGGCTACTTATCAATTACAGGATGTAGCTCATACTTGGTTCAAGCAGTGAAAAGTTAATAGAGGTGTTGATCTAGGGCCTATAGAATGGGAAGAGTTTGTCACGGCTTTCCTAGATAGATTCTTTCCTTTAGAATTGAGGGAGGCCAAGGTGCTAGAATTTATTAACTTGAGGCAAGGCAGCATGAGTGGGAGGGAGTATTCTCTCAAGTTCACTCAGTTAGCTAGATATGCTTTTCATGTGGTGGAAGACAACTGGTCCAAGATGAGTAAGTTTGTATCTGGCGTGTCTGATAGTGTGGTCAAGGAGTGTAGGAACACAATGCTGATTAGTGAGATGGACTTGTCTAGACTGATGGTCCATGCTCAACAGATAGAGAAGCAAAAGATTGAGGAGAGAAAGAAAGGAAACAAGAGAGCTAGGACGGGTAGTTTTAGCTTTATTCAGCTAAATTCAAAGGGTGGTAATCGTCCTCAGTTTCATCAAAAGTCTTCATCCTAATGCCCTCTTCAGCCAGTGCCCTAGTACCCAAATTCAGAGATGATAATAGGGATAGGGCAACAGCCTCTAAGTCCCAGGTCAGTGTCAGCAGTGCTCGTATGAATCTTCTATGTCAGAAATATGGCAAACATCATTAGGTTGAGTGTAAGAAAGACAGTGATGTGTGCTTTGGGTGTGCCAAGCCTGGCCATCGAATTCAGGAGTATCGGGTAGTTACTCAGAAAGGTAGGGATGTGCGCCAATAGGACCAGTCCCATCAGTTATCCATCCCATCCGATTGCTCAAATTAGCAGGGTGCCATTTCCAGTGCTACCAGTGGTCAGTGTATGAACCACTTATATGCTCTTTAGTACCGCTAAGATCAGGAAAATTCTCCTGACATAGTTACTGGTACATTGCAAGTCTTTCACTTACATGTTTATGCTTTACTAGACCCTAGAGCTTCTCTTTCTTTTGTAACTCCTTATATAGCCATAAATTTTGGAGTCAGTCCCGAAACTCTAGCAGAGCCCTTTTCAGTCTCTACCCCAGTAGGCATTTCCATTGTATCAAGACAGGTATATAGGAACTATCTAATCACAATATCTTAAAAAGTTACCTCTGTTGATCTCATGGAGTTAGAGATGACAGATTTTGACATTATTGTCGACATGGATTAGCTCTACTCATGTTATGCCTCAGTCGATTGTAGAAATAGAATAGTTCATTTTTAGTTCCCAAATGAACCAGTCCTTGAATGAGGGTAGTACTATAGCTCTTTGGGATTAGTTGATTTCATACCTTAGAGCCACAAAGATGATATACAAGAGGTGTGTCTACCATCTTGTACGATTCAATAACTCTAACTCGGAAACTCCTACTCTTGAGTCTGTTCCAATAGTAAATAAATTCTAAGATGTATTTCCTGAAGATCTTCCTGGAGTTCTTCCCAAAAGGGAGATAGATTTTGGAATAGACCTTCGTCCAGATACTCAACCCATATTTATTCTGCCATATAGAATAGCTCCAGCTAAACTCAAAGAGTTAAAAGAATAGTAAAAGGATCTCCTAGATAAGGGATTCATCAAGCCCAACATCTCCCCGTAGGGCGCACCTATCCTGTTCGTGCGTAAGAAAGACAATTCTCTCAGAATGTGTATTGACTGCCATCAGTTGAACAAGGTCACAATCAAGAATAAATACCCACTTCCTAGAATCGATGACTTATTTGACCTACTTTAGGGTGTCATTTAATTTTCTAAGATAGACCTCAGATCAGGCTATTATCAGCTTAGAGTCAAAGAATGTGATATTTCAAAAATAACTTTTCAAACTCGATATGGTCACTTCGAATTTCTAGTCATGTCCTTTGGTCTTACCAATGACCCAGCAACCTTCATGGACCTGATGAACAGAGTGTTCAAGCAGTAATTGGACATGTTTGTCATAGTCCTTATTGATGACATTCTTGTCTATTCTCGTAGCGAAAGTGATCATGCATACCACCTAGGAATGGTACTTCAGACTCTTAGAGCCCTCCAGTTGTTCGCCAAATTCAGTAAGTATGAGTTCTGGCTAAGCTCAGTAGCTTTTCTTGGCCATATTATTTCTGGTGATGACATTAGGGTTGATTCTCAAAAGACCGAGGTGGTGAGAAACTGGCCTAGACCCATCTCTCCAATAGATATTAGGAGTTTCTTAGGTTTAGCTGGCTATTACCAACAGTTTATTAAAGGGTTTTCTTTTGTTGAATCCCCTATGTCCAGATTGACTCAGAAGAAATTTAAGTTTTAATGGTCAGATTCTTATGAGAAGAGTTTTTAGGAGTTAAAGACTCGACTCACCTGAACCCTAGTTCTTACTCTACTAGATGGTTCAGATGGTTTTATTATGTACTGTGATGTATCCAGGGCAGGTTTGGGTTGTGTTCTGATACAGAGAGGTAAGGTCATAGCCTACGGCTCTTGACATCTTAAGCCCCATAAGAAGAATTATCCTACTTATGATCTTAAGCTAGAAACAATAGTATTTGCCTTAAAGATTTAGAGGCATTACTTGTATGGGGTGCATGTAGATGTGTTCACATATCACAAGAGCCTTCAGTATGTCTTTTCTTAGAAAGATTTGAATTTACGTCAGAGAAGGTAGTTAGAGTTATTGAAAGATTATGACATAAGTGTTTGTATCATCCGGGTACGGCCAATGTAGTGGCTGATGCTCTCAGTCGATTGTCTATGGGTAGTGTTTCTCACGTTGAGAATGGTAAGAATAAGTTAGCTCAGGAAGTTCACCAGCTTACCCGACTAGGTGTCCGCTTAGTTGATTCAGCATAAGGTAGCGTATGGGTGCAGAGTAGCTCAGAATCATCTTTAGTTTTTGAGGTGAAGTAAAAGCAGGATGGAGATCCTGGTCTAGTTAAGTTAAAAGAATCAGTCATAGATCAAAAAGTGGAGGTTTTCTCCTATGGGGGAGATAGTGTTTTGTGTTGTCAGGGTAGATTGTGTGTGCCTGGTGTAGATGGTTTGAGGCAATGAATTCTCACAGAAGCACATGGTGCATGCTATTCTATTCATCCAGGGGCCACTAAGATATACCGCTATTTACGGGAGATCTATTGGTGGAGTGGAATGAAAAGAGATATTGCAGAGTTTGTAGCTAAGTGCTCTACATGCCAGCAAGTTAAGGTTGAGCACTAGAAGCCTAGTGGGTCCATGAAGGATTCAGTATTCCCATGTGGTAATTGGAGGAAGTGAACATGGATTTTATGATAGGTTTGCCTCGTACCCATCATCAGCATGATTCTATTTGGGTTATCATAGACAGGATGACCAAATTAGATCATTTCTTGCCAGTCCATACCTCTTATTTAACTGAGGACTATGCCAGTCTCTATCTCAGAGAGTTGGTTAGGTTGCACGATATTTCCTTATCTGTCATCTCGGATAGAGGTACTCAGTTTACCTATCACTTCTGGAAAGCATTCCAAAAAGGTCTTGGTACCCAAGTCCATATCAGTATAGCCTTCCACCTTCAGAAAGACGGTTAAGTAGAAAGGACCATTTAGACTCTTGAGGATATGCTGAGAGAAACACGTTGTTGATTTCAAGGGTAGTTGGGAAGACTATTTGCCTTTGATTGAATTTTCATACAATAACAACTATCATTCCAGTATCCGTATGGATCTATTTGAGGCTCTCTATGGTAGGAGATGTAGATCTCCAATTGGTTGGTTTGAAGTAGGTGAGGCTACAGTAGTAGGGCCTGACTTGGGGTTTAATGCTTTAGAGAAGGTTCAGTTGATCCGAGCAAGGCTTAGAGATGCCCAGAGTCGATGAAATTGTATGCAGATGTGAGGAGAAAGGATCTCGAGTTTGAGGTCAGGGATTTTTTGTACTTGAAAAACTCTCCCATGAAGGAAATGAAGAGATTCAGCAAGAAGGGAAAACTCAATCCCCGATATGTCGGTCCTTTCAAAATCCTCAGTCATTTCTGAAAGGTAGCTTACGAGCTTGAGTTGCCTTCAGATTTAGCCTCAGTACACCCAGTGTTCCATGTTTCATTGTTGAAAAACTATATTGGTGATCCAGTTGTAGTTGTTCCCTTAGAGAGTGTAGATATTTAGAACAGCCTTTCCTATGAGAAAGTTCCAGTCGAAATTCTTGATCATAAGTTTGTAGACTAAGGAACAAAAAAGTTCCATTGGTGAAAGTTGTTTGGCGGAATCATTCTGTTGAGGGAGCCACTTAGGAAGCAGAAGTAGATATGCGAACCAAGTACCCTCATCTTTTCTCTGTGAATCCAGATTCAGTATAAGGTACTAATCTTCTTAAGATTTTTTTCTATCATGCTCAATTTTAGCCGTACATCATGTTCATATCTGTCGTGCATTCATGAACTTTTCCTCAGTAGTTCATGAACTTTATTCTAGTCCACAAGCCTTAATTACCTCAAGAAATTCAAAACTTTTTCTCATGTCATAAGGGATACCGCTCAAATTTTCACATGTTTTAATAATCACATTGAAGTCCCCAATCGTACACCAAGGTAGAGTTGATGCAGACAATTGTACCAACTTATTCCATAAAGGTCTTCTTAATATGTCTGTACACTTGGCATAAACAAATGTCATAAGATATGCTTGAGACAAAGAAGAGTGTGTAATTGAGTAAGTAATCTGTTGGTCCTCAGTAGTAATGATATCACAAGAGATATCCAATGACCAGGAAAGCCAAATCTTTCCATTAGAGTTACAAAGAGCATGATCTATCTTAAGTTTTCTTTTTTCTACTTCAAGATGTATGTTATTGGAGAAAGGTTTCAGTATAGCAATCAAAGAGATATGGTGAATATTTATGAGTTGTTGGATTCTTTATAGAATACCTTGGGTAAATATAATCCTTGTACTCCAAACAAGATGACTGATCATTGGACTGGTTTATGGGAATGAGACCTGTTAAGAGGTCTAGCTGTATGTCCATTTGGGTTGGGTACAATGTGTTTTCCTCAGTTCCTTGATTTAATTAAGGACCCTCTGGGAGATAGCCCATACTGGCTATTAATGTGGTTTACTTCTTTAACAAACTCCTCTTGATCTCCTGGATCAAATACATCAGTCCCATTTTCATCAATATTCCCCAGCTGACCCAAGAGACCATCATCTGTATCATCTTTTGAATGTATCACTCTGTATTCATCATCAAGCTCCTGAGGAAAAATTTGGGGAAACATTTCAGTGACTTGATCCTGTACCTATTTAAGATCCACTTTTCTTTGCAAGCTAGGGAAAGCCTCTTGTAATACTGCAGTAGGTTCCACACTAATAGTCATTCCCTTATTAGGCATCACTGTATTTTGTAGCTGGGCAAGATCCACATTTTCAGTTAATGTCACCATTATAGTAGACATCCCTTGTTCTCTGGGCTACTAAATATCCTCTGGTCTACTCACCTGATCAGGTAAAAGATGTCTGTCACTTGCATCAGCCACTTGATGATCATCATGTTTGCCTCTGTCAAACTTTTCTGTCTATTGTAGAATTGGCTTGGGACCTCTTTCATTAGTTCTTGGATAAGTAATTGTGTTCTCACTCTCATGTTGAATAGCTACAAAAGCATTTGATGTGGATAGAGCAGAAGTGTCTGGTTGTCTACCTTTATACTTAGTTGGAGACCTTAGTTTGAATACTAGTCTTTGGTTGTCTCTACTCTTCTTTTTTTGGTTCTGCCACTCATTTATAGATGCCTTACCTTTATCTATATTTTTTTGCTACAATGTACCAGGTGGATTCTACAACCCTTGGCATGTTGGAGATTCTTCCTGGGCACCTTCTCCTTGAGTATTGTCAACCAACTTTTGTCTACCAGCCTCATCCTTTCCTTTGACAACACAAGATCTTGCAGCAAGACCTTGGTGCTTGCAATAAGAACAATATTCAGGCACCTCTTCATACAAAATAGCTTATCATCTGCCTTCACCATGTTTATCATCATCATAGCCCAACCAAACATGCTAGGGTCTTGGCTTGGTGAGGTCAATCTGCAACTTGACTTTAGCCACACTAACCCTTATTTTCTTGTAAGTTGCCAAATCTAGAAATAAAACCTTACCAATAAGGGATAAGAGAGATGCCACTACCTCCAGAAAGTAGCAGTGCCAGGGAAACTCAGGCAAACTAAACCAAACAAAAACCAATGGGGTTTCTTCATCAAGGTTAAAAGTGGGCGTCCATAATTGAAATCTCATTAACTGTTGTAACACCTCGATTTTTTGAACCGAAATGCTACACGGTGCTCATGACCCAAAGGACTACAAGCTAACCCATGACTGATATCTATACCTGTACACTGCATAATATAGCATGAAAATGCAAAAACATGTACTGAATGGCCATAAGGTTCAAATCTGAATAAAACATCTGATAAGACAATGTCTGAAAATGGTATAACAATACCAAAATAAATCTGAAATAACTGTCTCACATGCTATAGTCTAGAAAGCCTCTAAACTGTCTGAATAAGGAGTTGATGGAACGTATCTACAACTAACTCCGTCTAGCAAAACAAAACTAAAATACTAAATGAAATAAAATAATATCGTCCTCGAATATATGAAGACTCACTGCAACTCTGCGACTGGAATTCTACCACTGATCTGGAACACGTTCCTTTGAACCTATGGTGTAATATAAGAGAAAGCACCACAGGACACATGCGTCAGTATGTCTGAATATACTGAGTATATGAGTGAGGTAGGCTAAATGCAAAGGGTTATATGCATGAACAATACTGACTAATACGAATGTGAGAATATATACATGCATACGCAACTATAACTTAACTCGTGGTGACACTGAGTACTGAGTCTGAATACTGTCGACATGACTTTACTGATACTGAGATACTGAATAGATGAATAACTATTTCTGATAGTTCAAATTATGAAGAATTGGCTTGATTGATTGTGTCTAACAGTCTTGAACCTGAATACTGATACATAGCTATGATGACTGATATAACTATGATGATCAGCGTAACCGATGTAACTGATATTGAGCGACTATATCTGACAAAAAATCTTGAAAGTGAATACTGATACGTAGCAATGATAACTGATATAACTGTGATGATCGGCGTAACCAATGTAACTAATACTGAGCGACAGTATCTGAAAGTCTAAGTTCTGATGAAACTATTTGACTTTTATTTTATATGGAGTAACTAAATTTAAGATCAGTCCTATCTAGCGGGTGATCTTTAAATCTGATGATTCTGATACTGTTTAACTATAGTTGAGATCAGTCCTGTTTAATGGGTGATCTTGAAGTCTATTTATAATGATAAGGATTGACTGTCTCTAAAAGTATTAAATCTGTAATATTGAACTGAGTTGACTGTATCTGATAGTCCAGAATCTATAACTGAAACTGTGGGATGTATTTATCTGACTGACATGCCCCATGCTAAGCTGACTGGGGTTCAATCTCTGCCCTGACTAGAAGGGATTCAGTACCGCGCCACCAGTAATCTAGCGGGTGACTCCTGGGATCAGTCCTATACTTATAAATGTGCTGACGGGTGACCCCTGAGTATGTCAGTCCTATCTAACGGGTGACACCTCATACCTATGATGGCTACATAGTTCTGAAACTTAGGGATTGCTTCTAAGGATCTCAGTCCTAATCTAGCGGGTGAGTCCCCATCCCTAGACTCACTCGATGCTGAATCCTACTCCTATCTGAATGACACTAAATTGAATAACTAGGCTAAACTAAATAACTGAACTGATTAGCTGAACTGATACTAGTGGTATTGTTTAGCGGAGCTAAACTGAGTTTACTGAATTTCAATGACTAACGAAATATACTGAGTTCTGAGGGCTAATTGAGAGTACTGAAGTTATTGAGATTGCTAGGAATACTGCTGTTACTGAGTTCACTGAGATTACTGAGTACTGAGGTTACTAAACTACTGAGACTTCTGAGATTTTTGAGTTTTCCTGAGTCACATGACTAACTGAATTCTATAGACCATGGCTTGACTGAGAGTATCGTGATAACATGACATGGCACTAGGCACACAACTATAATTTCGGGTACGAATGACCCCCAGGACTCGTTGGAAGGAAACTAACACAACATGACTGACTTGATCATAAGATTGGAGTCCACAATTCACATTGTCATAAGTAGGGGTTATTATACTTCATGTAGTTCTTCAACATCTTAAGCATGGTAGGGAGTGCATAGATATATTTCATGTACATATTGTATATCTCCATTATCATATATGCTTCATACCACAACAATAGCAACACATCAATAGCATAGAATTTATATTAAAGTATATAGCTAACATGGACTTGTCATTTAGATATCATGGAACCATGTAAACATGAATTTCTAGCATACTAAGCATTTTATCAAACACCTTGCATGCACTCTTTAAGGAATAGGTGTGCTTATCAATTTAAAAATCTTAATCCATCCAAAATTCATAGGTTTCAACTAACCTATTCACATGTTTCATGAAAAACACATCAAGATACAACTTTGAATCCAAACAACAATCATCAACATGAATATAGTCATAACACAATAAGAAAATCATAATTTATAATTTAAAACATGATTCTTGAGCTATGTGGATGAAAGGGACCCATGGATGAACACTACACATACCTTAGATTAAGAATTCGTGAAGAGTGATAGCAAAATTTCCTTAAAATACCTCCCACAGTCTCAGATGTAGTCTCAGATACAGTCTCAGTTCAGTTATTCAGTCTTATTATTGTGTGACCAAAGCGTATAGTATCTCAACTATTCCAGTATCTCAGTTTATAGATTTTACACATTTTATGTTATATGCTTGGTCATGCATCCTCAGTGTCTCTAGATTTTCATGTATTTTCAGTGTTTTTATAGACTTTCAGGCATGTTTAGTATCTACAGATTTCATGTCTCTATTCAGTACTCCATGCTTTACATGTATATTTAGATAGACTATTACTCCTATTCATGAAACCTTGCATGTTAGCCTACCTCATTTATCATACCAGTACACTAAAAGTAATGATCGTATACCTTTATTTTATGTTGTGATGTCTCATATCATAGGTGCTGACGTTCAATTACCGAATCACACTTAGTCCTTTAGATTCTCAACAGTACATTAGCAGTGGTGACTCCTCATCATCCGAGGATAGAGTATTTACTTCATGTCTTTATTTCAGCGGTTAGCAAAGTTAGTTGGGGGTCTGTCCCATCAACTCTCAGTCAGTCAGTCTTAGAGGAATTTTAGATATTACAGTTAGTTAGTTGTTCAGTTTGGTAGTACTTCATCAGATTCAGACAGTTGTTTTTCCTAGAATTATATTTCAGTTTTGAATTCAGATAATAAAACCTTATGTCATTTCAGTTATTCTTCCGCATTCATGATTATATTATCCAGTGCTCACAGTAGGTACCAGCTCATGGGTTATCTTGTAGTCCCTCGGGACTGTAAGAACCATATGACGACTAGGGTGTAGTTCCTGGTCGATATAGGTTCCTTTACAAAATAGAAATTACGTGACAATTATATATGATGTGATAATCGACTGTTAAAAAATGCTTGATTTGAAAATTAATTTGCCGATTTTTCATCAACTTCTCTTTGTTATGTTACCATTCAAAGGCGAAGCTATCAAAATCCCCAATTTAGAAAGTAATTAGGACAAAAACCATCTAGACATGCATCAAATATATGGTATAGAAGTTAGGAAGTCGTAAACTATTGTACCTTAATAATAAATTAGACAAACATACCACAAGTGAAATTTGGGAAGGACAGTGTGTATGCCGGCCATACCCTTACAAGATAGAGAGAGATTATTTTTGATAGACGTTTGGCTCGAGTAATAGTATTACAAAGTTTTGGCCAGGTTAACTATATATAGCTGAAGTTCGATTTTTCTTTCTTCATTAGTGAGGTTAAAGAGAAAAATTACATATCTAATGATTTGTTTCATTTGTTTTAACGTAATGGGTAGAGTTTGTCTCATTTTTCTGTTATGAATTGACTTTTTCTGGACTTTCCATGTTTGAACAAGTCGGCTTTGAATTCGAGAGGGCATCATGCGGAAGCTTAAAGTTGCATATCAAAAACAACAACAACAATAAAACACCCAATATATTCCCATATAGTGGGGTTTGGGGGGGTAAGATGTACGCAGTCCATACCACTACCTCCGGAGAAGTAGAAAGGCTGTTTCTGATAGACCCCCGGCTTAAGACACGGAATAATACACAAATTCTTAATAAAGCATGGAACAAGATGACAGTACATACCTACACCACCCACAAGGAATAATAATCAAAGAGCAGTAAACAAACTCGTAATAAAGCATGCAACAAGGTATCATAACAAGAATAATACCCTACCAAGTAATGCCCTACCCCAGTGACCCAAAAAGGAACTAGCCTTCTATCCTAATCCTCGTCCTTCAGATCTTCCTATCTAGGGTCATGTCCTCAGTGACCTGTAACTGCTCCATGTCCCTCCTGATAACCTCTCTCCAGTATTTCTTCGACCTATCCCTACCCGCCCTGAAACCATCCAAAGCAATTTTCTCACACCTACGAACTGGGTCATTCGTTCCCTTCCTCTTCACATGTCTGAACCATCTTAAACGGGCTTCTCGCATCTTGTCTTCCATCGAAGACACTCCAACCTTTTCCCAAATAGTCTCATTTCGAACTCTGTGACCCCTAGTAAGCCTACACATCCACCGCAACATCCATATTTCCTCCACCTTCAATTTTTAAATGTGAGAGTTCTTGACTGGCCAAAATTCTACTCCATACAACATGGCCGGACGGACTTTCAGCCTGTATAATTTGCCTTTAAGCTTAGGCGGTACCTTCCTATCACACAATACCCCCGAGGCGAGCTTCCACTTCATCCATCCTGGCCCAATCCGGTGGGAGACATCCTCGTCAATTTCACCATTCTCCTTAATCATGGACACAAGATACTTGAAACTATCTCTCTTGCACACCGCCTGGGAATCCAACTTTACTACCACCTCGTCTTCCTGCTTCAAGTCATTAAACTTGCATTCCAAATATTCTATCTTGCTCCTGCTCAACCTGAACCCTTTAAACTCAAGGGTCTGTCTCCACACCTCTAATTTATCATTCATACACCTCGGCGTATCGTCAATAAAAACTACATCATCGGCAAAAAGCATACACCAAGGCACCTCTTCTTGAATACATCGCATCAACACATCCATCACCAAAGCAAATAAGAACGGTATAAGAGTAAATCCCTAGTGCAACCCTATTACGATAGGAAAATGCTTTGAGTCTCCTCCCGCCGTCCTCACCTGAGTCTTGGCTCCATCATACATTTCCTTAATTACTCTGATATATGCCACGGGGACCTTGCTCACCTCCAAGCATCTCCAAAGAACCTTTCTAGGGACTTTGTCGTACGCATTCTCTAAGTCGATAAACACCATGTATAGATCCTTCTTACTTTCCCTACACTGATCTACCAGTCCCTGCACCAGGTGAATCACCTTCGGCGTCGAGCCCCCAGGCATAAATCCAAACTGGTTCTCCGAGATAGACACTATCCTTCTCAATCTTAACTCGACCACTCTCTCCCAAATCTTTATAGTGTGGCTCAATAACTTAATACCCTTATAGTTATTGCAGCTCTGAATGTCACCCTTGTTCTTATAAAAAGGGATCATTGTACTCTATCTCTAAGCCTCAAGCATTTTTGCTGACTTGAAAATGTCGTTAAACAATTCAGTCAACCACCTTAAGCCCGCTTCGTTAGAAAACTTCCAAAAGTCCACAGGAATCTCATCAGGCCCCGTTGTCCTACCCCTATGCATCCTGCGAATAGCTTCTGTAACCTCTTCTACCTTAAAAGGTCTATAATAACTGAAATCACGACAGTCCTCTGAGTGCTCCAGCTCCCCTAACACAATATCTCTATCCCCTTCATCATTCAATAACCTATCAAAGTACGAATGCCATCTCTTCTTAATGTGATCATCCTCCACCAACACTCTACCACCCTCCCCTTTAATACACTTCACTTGGTCGAGGTCACGACCCTTCCTCTCCTTAGCGTTTGCAAGCCTAAACAACCTCTTTTCCCCTCCTTTCTCTTCTAACCCCGCATAAAATCTCTTGAACATTTCCATCTTAGCCATCGTAACTAGCAACTTAGCCTCTTTCCCAGCTATCTTGTAATCCTCCCTATTAGCCCGCTTCTCATCTTCATCCTTATTCCCACCAAACTTAGCATACGCCTCCTTCTTAGTCTCTACTTTCTTCTCACCCCTTCTCTTTTTATCTTTCTTAATACCTAAGTCCATTACCAAGAGCCTATGCTGGGTCAAAAGATTCTCACTCAGGATGAGTTTACAGTCCTTATACAACACCCTATCCCCTTTCCTAAGCAACAAGAATTCAATTTGGGTCTTGGCTATCGTGCTTCAAAAGGTGACCAGATGATCGTCCTTCTTCGGGAAGCTCGACTTTACCACTACCAACCCAAAGGACCTCGTAAAGTCTAATAGAGCATCTCCTTTTTCATTTATCTCCCCAAAACCAAAACCACCATGCACATCACCAAAGCCTCAAGTAACACCCCGATATGCCCATTGAAATCCCCTGCTACAACAATCTTCTCAGAACTAGGCACTCCTCTCACCACCTCATCCAAAGCCTTCCAAAACTGCGTCTTCTCATCCTTATCCAAGCCCACCTGAGGCGCGTAAACACTACATACGTTCAGGGTAGACCCCCTAATGACCAACTTAATAGTCATCAACCTATCGCTGATCCTCTTAACCTCCACTACCTGTCCTCTAAGCTCCTCATCTACTAAGATGCCAACTCCATTCCTATGTCTCACGCTACCAGAGTACCAAAGCTTGTAACCATCTACATCCCTAGATTTAGACCCTACTCACTTAGTCTCTTGTTCATACGCAACATTGATCCTCCTCTTTTTAAGAATCTTCACCAGCTCAATCGACTTACCCTGAAGAGTACCTATATTCTAAGACCTAACCTGCAGCCTATCCACTCTAGCACCACGTCTTGCTCTACCTCTCCTAACGCCAAACCTAGCCCTCACTCCCATACTCAACCTTCCCTCCCCCCACCCCTAGCACAGCCCCCCGCGCCCCAACCTCCTCGGATATGACCCTATCCTACCATCAATGCCCACAGCCACAAGTCTAGGAAAATGCCCATAATAACAGTAATAAAGCAACATCGGGAAGTAGAAAGCACACGTACAGTATATGAAATAATCAAGAAAAGTTCAAAACAGGTAAAGACAATACAAACAATATCTACCATTAAGCAAAGAAGCCAGTTACAACTATGCTCACTAGCAACAAGTAACGAATGCAGAAAAGAGAGATAGGGAACAAAATAGTATAAAGCATTCAAACTATATGAAGTGCCGAAATATGGAGTGAGCATTTTACAATATAATATTATTGATATGTTTCGGCTAATTGGCTTACATGTTAAAATCTAAATGAAAAACATAAAACCTATTTGAGAGAAAATCTCCCCCTAAACAAGGCTTTTTCTTGACTATATTGTGGATGCTATTGTGTTATGATTTGACAAGAGAAATGTTTTAGTTATAGAAGTCTAAAATTTCTCCTCAAGAAAGAATTAACCAATATGAAAGAGATTGTTTTTTATAAGGAAACCTTTTCCACTGAGAATATTTTTTTGAATTAACACACAACTATGATAGAATCCAAGTAAAATAGAAAATTGAGGACAAATCCTAACAGATCTCCCCTTAGTTTGAATTTTCTAGCAAAATTGACTATCATTTTTTGGTTCCGTACTCTGCATCACTGTTGTTTGTCATGGTTAAAAAATGAGATGGTTAAAAATTAGAACCCTTTGCATTAAAAATAAAAGCATGGGTTGATATTATTGGAGCATTGTGTTGTAAGTAAACAGGTTGAAAGTAGAGCCTTATCCGCTAAAATTGAGCACATATTAAAAATGAAGCACATGCGCTAAAACTATATATGCATGAGTTGAAAGGAGCACACGCATAAAAGTTAGCAAGGGTTGAAAGTTGATTCTGACTTTAAAGATGGATTAGCAACAGGATTGTTGAACTTTGTTTGAAGCCATTTTTCTCACAAAAAATCGTTATCGTCGAGTTGGTTGCAACTTTGATCTCAACATGTCCTCAATCTGAACCATCGAACCATAGAATCTGATACCACGTGTTAGATTCAAAATCGAGAGGGCATCATGCAAAAATTTAAAGTTGTATACCAAGGAGGTGATAATTCAGACAACAAAGAAAAACATAATGCAGTATAATATTATTGATATGATTCAGCTAATTGTACAACATATTAAAAACAAAATCAAAAACATAAAACCTATTTGAGGGAAAATCTCCACCTAAATAAGAATCTTTATTGACTACAATATGGATGTTGTTCTGTTATGAGAAGAGATATCTTCTATTTATAGAAGTCTAAAACTTCTATAAAACAAAAAATTAACCAATTATGAAAGAGATCGTTCCTACAACAAAACTTTTTTCACTGAGAAAATCTTTTCAAATTAAAACACAATTATGATAGAATCTAAGTAAAGTATCAAATTCAGGACAAATCCTAATAGAACAAAGCATGGAAGAAATAATGGGTTGGGACTCGACCCATTTTATGGGGTAGTAATAAGGAGAAAATAAAAATTGTATTAGTAATATGATTTAAAATCTGTAAGCCTAGGAAATATGAACTATATAAGAAGCTGTGAAAAGTCATATATTTGATAGTAGTTGGTATTGAAAGAAGCTCAATATAGAATGAAACTGGGGATGATCATGTCATGATTTTGTATTGTCCTAGATCCTGTGTTGTCCCAGTTCTTACAACTGAATTCATTAGGTCAAAGATATTATAACCCAAGCACGAATTTACTTTATGGTTGGCAATGCAACAACAAACTGCTAAGTAAAAGCAAGATTATTGAATATGGAAATATATAGTGCAAAAATTCTCAGGTTGCAGTGGATGGACATCATCTTTTTATGACTTGTGAGTGGTCAACTGAGATCTAGACAATAGTGATAGAGATGCACTTAACAACATTAGAGGTTACAAGAATGTTGCAATAGATTAAACATAGACATTGGAGTATCTTACTGCGAAGCACTGATCAACTTTATTTGGCAAACAATAAACTGGTAGATACTTAGGGAGACTACCATTGAGAAGACGTGTATAAATAATAAAAGTTAATTCATTCTGAAAGAAAAGTCTCAACGTTCAAGAACTTGAAACATCCTGGGAAATGCAAATACTTTATAGAGCATTGTTGTAATTTATAGTAAGACCTCTATTCTAACACATTTCTTAGAAGGTGGTCTGATAATAAGGTAATCTCTAATTTATTGGTTCTTTGTCTCTTTGATTGTAAAGAATTTGTTTTTGTTGTGGCAATAATTTTTGACACTCAATTTTTCTCTTCGTGCTTAAAATTAACATCTTCAGGCTTCCTGATCGCTAAAGGGCACAAAATATAATTTTCACATATTTTTTACAATTGTTAACAAATTATTGATATTCATCCTTACGTTAGGATTTTATCAATTTATTTTCATATTTTTATTTTCATAATTTATTGATAATTCTATATATGTTGAATTTTTGTATCAACTTATTATCTTTTTAACATTTTACAATCATCTGCACACATACATGACATGCGTCACATTTTTACAATATTTTAAAATTAATTACATTCTTCAATATTTTTAATATTCTTTATATTTTTTGTACATATTAATACCTACATTATAGTCTGCAAACGCTGAGTTAGATAAGTTATTTTTATTAAGTATAATAATTTGGTGTCTTATCACATCTGATAATACTACACAGTAATGTCTGGTCTCATCTGACAATGATCACTCAGTGATGTCTTATCACATCAAACAACGACTTTTCAATGACACTACCTTTTGGACAATAACTTTACTTTTTGATTAAGAGGATGAAAATTCTTTGGTCAATAACTTAAGAATCAAAGGATACCCTATAGTAAAAAGAGGGGACACTCTTTTATCCATTGGATAATAAAGGGTGTCCAATTTTATTATAAATAGGTGGATGTGGAAGACATTTTGGGGACACCCATTTTTATTCTTCTTTCTCTCAAAATATACACATATTTTTATCCTTCTTCTCTCTCAAAAAATACAAACACATATATTTTTCCTCTTTCCATTTTCTCTCCCAAAAAACACCCACAAATATATACGCATATTTTCCCCTTTTCTCACACAAATAAAAAATACTCATATATTCTTCACCACACACATATTTTTTCTCCTCAAATACACAATACACACACTAAAATACACACAAACTTTAACACACAATTATGCAAAAAATACAAACAAGAAAAATTAAATGTTCTATCTTTCTCCCTCCCTTTTCCCGTCACTGCCGACCGTCGGCCGATCGACGACTAGCTCTAAAGCCACCATACACCCCCTCCTTTCTCTTGCCGCCTCTTGCCGGAGATGGTGACCGACAAAGGCCTGAAACCACCATAACCACCAAATGCAGCTGCGTCGCCCCTTTTTCCCTTTTCCTTCTTTCCGTCATCGTCACCAGATCTAACCACCGGTGACCAACGAACAATCCTACAGCCACTACTGACCTGAAAATGGGTAGATCTGGACGATTTGGAAATTCCAACATTGGTTCGGCGTCTTTCTGTTGAAGTGATGTCGTTTCTTCTTTTTTTTGATCGAAGCTTATTTTCTAATAATTCTTTAACTGTCCAAGATTGTCTCCGATGAATATCATCCTCTTCGACGAGCTATATTTATTTTTTTGCACTGTGTTGCTTTATTTTAATGTTGATTTACATTAGATATACTGGTTTGTTATTGTTCTGATAATTTTGGACTATTTTATGTGCATTGCAGTATTTTACACACATTTTATGCAAGGAGTTCTGTTTGGAGAGTATTTCATTTATCAAATTTGAATAAAAAATATAAATAAACACATGATCAATGACAATATCTCTCCATCAGATTTTTGAGGCCACCTCATTACAAAAGATGAATTTTTATTTCTCAAGTTTATCTAGTTTATATCAAAATAAACATATGGCCGATGAAGAAATTCTCTGTCGATTTTCGATGCCTCCCCAAATAAAAGGCGACTATTACATATACAGATACATAATAAAAATAAATTAACTCGGGCGATGATGAAATCTTTATAACATCACGATAATACAAAGGGTTTTACGATTCGTATCTTGGCAAGACGATTTAGGATGGTCGAAAAATCGAGCAACCACTTTATAGCCATGGCGTATCTAAAATCAAATTCGAGTCCATGCTTTAACAGAAATTCTATTTATATACATATATGCACATACATCGTGCTTATTTTATTTTAATTACTAACGTGTTTGTATAGATTCTAGAGAATACTTGTCAAAAATAACATTCAAAAAGAGACTTTGAATTTTACGTTTTGTATTTTTGCATTATTACACTTGTATAAATATCATTCATAGTGAAAACTTCATTTTTGGGGATTGGTCGGGGATGTTCTTTATTCACATAATTCTCATCATGCATATTTAGGCAAAACTTAGGCCGTTAATACTTACAAAGAAATTAAATTAATTTAAATATTGATTAATTAATTTTCACATTGACCTTTATAAATACTGTGTATTTTTTTCTCTAAAATGAATCTTTACTTTTCTTCTCAAATGAATCTTTATTTTTCTCCATAATTTTAATCAAGTGAAAATATTATTTGTAAATACTTTTTCTTTTCATAGCACATCAAAAGAATCTTTTCTTTCATACATTACAAAATATTTTTCTTTTCACATGTATCTTATACATTTTTATATATCTTTTATGACAATAGAATTACACTTAATATACATACATCTCTCACATCATTTTAAATATTTATATTTTTAAAATTAATTTCTTCCCTCTTCCCTCTTTGATAAATTTAGTCTAGCCAGTTTCCACATTTGTGGATGCCGAAGGGTGCCTAACCTCTTTCCTTTGGGATAATTTAATTCCTTACCTAGATCTAAATTGGTTTCGCAGGCTAAAACATTAGTCACACGTGTTGATAAATAAATAGATTTTCTTTTTTTCCTTAAAAAGTAGGTGGCAACTCTATACATAAATTTAATTCTTTTAGAGTCCAAAGTCATGTTTTATTTAACCTTGACAAAAACAGAGCATGACAATGATATTTACTGTTACTTGTCAAAAAGATTAAAATGGGTTTGTAACGACCCAAAAATCTGATGAAATATGTGAAATTTATGATTTTGTATGATTTAACTATTTTATCCCTCTCCATAGTTGTATTATGGTATTTTTGGGTTGCGAGAGTGATTGACATGATTTTTGATGAATTTTGGAATCACTTATGCAATATTGTGGTTTTTGAAGGCTTCTAGAGCCTTATTTTGGACTTATGTAGATATCTTTTGATCCGTGCGCCACATGGCCGAACGGACTGCACCAACAACTTTAAAATTTTAATTTTATTCTAGGTAGACCTTTGGTTCGGATCTCGGTGCACCCGAGCTCATTTCGACCTATTGGTCGAAAAGTTGGAAAATTGAAAATATGGGTGTGGAACCCACGTTTGATCTAAACAACGTCGGATGGAAAATCGACTTTGCCAGAAGATCCGAAATATGTTAGCATATTTGGTATGATTTTACGGCTTTTAAATCTCATTTTGACCTTCTATTTGGAAAATTGTGATTTCGAGTTTAGAGGGTCAACTTTGGGAAAACTATATTTTTTTGAAAGTCTAATATCGCCATCGCATCTGAAACGTCGAATTTAGTATGGTTGCATAGTTCATTTGCATGTATCAAACTTTGAACGAATCTCGGGCACCCCGTCGAAGTCCACTTAAATAAAAAAATTGTTATTGCAGAAAATCTGTTATTTATAGCAGATTTTCACCCTTTTTGATCCATTTTGCTCATTTTCATCTTGACTCTCGGGAGTTAAACCCGAAAATAGTATGGGAGCTTAAAAGTAAAGTTTGTGAGAGCTTGAAAAGCTAGATTAACACCTTTTTCTTGGTTCTAAAATTGATTAAAGGTAAGAATTCACTATTTTCTTAGTAATTTTTGATTAATTTCTCAAAACCCCAAAACTTAGGACTTGATTTTAAACCCCAATTTCACTTCTTTTTATTTGAATAATATTTTTATCTTATAATTACTAGTTTTTCATCATTTTAACTCTTAATACAACTCTGATTCTTGATTTTAACCCGAATTTCTAAGATTTTACCTGGTAAAGCTTAAAAATAATTTTTCTTCAATTTGAACCTCGTTTACTCGATTTGACTTGGATTTTCATCTGTAGATTTCTAAAAATACGGGGAACATATTTTTGAAGTAAAGTTCTAATTTTTTCATTCTTTTTCGAAAACCCATTTCGAGGGTCCATTTTGACCTCGAAATAAAAGTAGTCAATATGGGTGTCTTTGGTTTTATTTTGACGTGTAGATTCCATATTTGATGTTTTGGTGGAGTTTGAGATTGTTTGTAAAAAGTAAGGTCGTGGGATCGAAGTGTAGTAGATCCGTTTTGACTTTTGAGGTAGGTTATGGCTTAACTCTTTCAGATTGGACTGGGTAGTAAATGATGATATAAAATGCATGTTAAGGGTGGTAACTAATCATAAAAATGTGGCTATTTATGTGTTGTGCTAGTGTGGGGGCCTATATATGATTTAGTTGTCAAAATTGAGTTATTATGCGATATATGTGACTGTGTGGGGCTCCTATATGATATTAATAGCCTTGAATACATGTGAATAATTGTATTGTGTTGTTAAGATGCTTAATATGGTACTATTGATGTACTGTGATTATATTCATACTTTATTAGCATGTGAGACATATGAAAGTTCATAGATGAAATGAAAATAATGAGTGGATATTGGCTCATGTGGTTGTAGAAATGTATCATTGTGGTTGGTTGTGGAAATATATCGTGTGGTTGGCTGTGGAAATATATCATATGGTTGGTTGTGCAAATACTCATTGTGATTATCTGTGACCATTATATCTTCATATCATACTCTTTCATTCGTGGGGCTATTAAGTCGGTTGGTGGTTGTGGGCAGTACTATGCCATACCAACCATACAAGAGGTAGAGGCTTCTAATGATGTGATCACAGGTATCATTTCCGTTTATTTCAAACAAGCATATGTATTATTTGATCTCGAGTCGTCTTTTTTCTATGTGTGTGTATTTTGCCTTAGGTTTTGATTCTAATAGTGAGCCTCTTGTTATGCCTATTCATGTTTCTATCCCGGTAGGTGATTCTTTAGTGGTGGATCGGGCATACTGATCTTGTGTTGTGACTTTTGCCGGGCCTGAGAATTTGGTGGATTTGTTTGTATTAGATATGATCGATTTTGATGTTATTTGGGCTTGGATTGGTTGGTTCCTTATCATGTTGTCTTAAATTATTTTGTCAAGACTGTGACTTTAGCTTCGTCGGGGGTACCAAGGATAGCTTGGAAGGGTGCAATTCATTCAGGTCCTAAGAGAATTATATCTTATGTTCAGGCTCGTAAATTGGTTAAGAGAGGATGTTTATTGTTCTTGACTCATAGTCATAACACCAGTGTTGTTTTGCCTCCTTCCTTAAATTCTGTCTGTGAGTTTATGGATGTGTTCCCTACGGACTTGTCTGGTATACCTTTGGATCGAGATATTGATTTCAGTATTGATGTTGAGCTGGGCACCAAGCCCATTTCTATTCCTCCTTATAGGATGGTCCCAGCAGAGTTGAAGGAACTAAAAGATCAGCTGCAGGAGTTATTGGATAAGGAATTTATCCGACCTAGTATTTTACCTTAGGGTGCGCCTGTCTTATTTGTGAAGAAAAGGAATGGATCTTTGCGGATGTGTATTAATTATCGGCAGTTGAATAAGGTGATTATTTAGAAGAAGTATCCTCTTCCTCGCACCGATGATTTATTTGATCATCTTTAGGGTGTTGCGGATTTTTTGAAGATTGATTTGAGGTTCGGTTATCACCAGTTGAGGATTAGAGCTTCGAATATTCCGAAAATAGCTTTTCAAATTTGATATAGTCATTATGAGTTCTTGGTCATGTCTTTTAGGTTAACCAATGCCCCTGCTGCATTCATGGAGTTGATGAACCAGGTGTTTCGACCATATCTCGACTCCTTTTATCGTATTTATAGATGATATCTTGGTGAATTCCAAAAGTGAGGTTGATCATGAGGAGCATTTGCATATTGTGTTTCAGAGATTGAGGGATGAGAAGTTGTATGCAAAGTTTTCTAAGTGTGAGTTTTGGTTGGAGGATATTTTTTCTTGGGCCATGTGGTGACTAAAGAAGGTACTATGGTTGATCCAGCCAAGGTTGCAGCGGTTCATGATTAGGCTAGACCTTCTTCGCCCACCGAGATTCGGAGTTTTCTTGGCTTAGCGAGTTATTATCGGTGTTTTGTTGAGGGTTTATCTTCAATTGCAGCTCGGTTGACTGTCATACCTGATTTTTACCTAGGTCAAAACGTGCACGACACTATGGTCTCTAAAAGAATTAATTTTATACAGAGTCACCACCTAATTTTTAATAAAAATAGGAAACCTATATATTTATCTAACAAGTATGACTTTATTCTAATCTACAAAATCAATTTAGATTCTAGGTAAGGATTCAAATTATTACGAAGGAAAGGGATTAGGCACCCTTCAGAATCCACAAATGTATTTTCCGACCAGACTTAAGTTTATTACAAGATGAAGGGAAAAATCAATGTTTATAAATACAATTCTAAAATATGAATTAAAATAATATAAACAATTTGCATATAAAGAATGTATAAATTACATAAATTATTGTATATAAAAATGTGTGAACATGATCGAAAGTATATAAGAATGTGCATGGAAATAAAAGAAAAAATGAATAAAGAAAAATTTGTTTTAAAGAAAAAGATTATGCAATTTCTTTTAATGTATAAGTATAACTCAATTGATTAAATATGTAAATTAATTTTTATATAAATATTAACGGCCTTAATTTGCCTAAAGGCGTGATGAATACTATGTAAGTAAAGCATGCTACCCAACACCCCAAAAATAAAGATTTCACTATAATTAATATTTGTACAAGTGTAAAAGTATAAAAATACAAACATAAAATTAAAGTTTTCTTTGAATGCCATTCTCGATGAGTATTCTCAATAATCTGTATAAACACTTGTAAATAAAATGTTAGTATCAAACAAATAGTTATCAAAATAAATTAAAAAGATATGTCTGCATATATGTATAAAAAGATATAATTTTGTTAAAAGAGTGGGCTCAGATTAAATTTTAAATACGGCATGGCTATGAAGTGGTTGATGATTTATTAGCCGTCCTAAATCATCTTGCCAAGATACGAATCATAAAACTTTTGTGTTGTTATAAAAATTTTCATTTCCCAAAATATTTATTTTTATTTCGTAATTATATACGTAATATCCGTCTTTTTATTTGCAAAGGCATCAAAACTCGATGGAGAATTTCTTTAGCAGCCAAGTGTCGACCCTTAATATAAAATAATAACTTTGATAAAATAAAGTCCATCTGTTGTAATGGGGTGGCCTCAAATATCTAGATGGAGAGATAATTTTATTGGCCAACGTGCCTCATTATTCATCTGTTTAAACAAGTGAAATATCACAAGGCAACACAAAATAAATCAAAAAATAGCAAAACTGCGGAGTAACGAGATCATCACTTGAGTTAATTATGGGCTCCAAGACGACATGAATTTAGCAATATAACTTAAAATCAATACAAGAATAACAATAGCAACGAAACAATGCAGCGAAACAGTCTACCAAAAAGCCATCGGAACACCAAATTTCAACAACAATCAAGATATGAGCAGCAAGAATATATTAGTGGCAACAATAAAACATAATTAATATGTATAAATATGTATCCAACATAATCACGTTGCAAAATGGTGGAATTTTACCCAAAATAAGGAGCTTCACTGGAGAATGACCTCTCCGGCCAAATCTGTGACAAACGAGGGAGGGGGAAGGAATGTCACGCTGGGGGCGGTGACTAAAAATTCACCTGCCGGTGACCAACTCTGGCGAGGTGCGACACAATAGAGGGAAAAGGAAGAGAGGAAGGAAAGGCTACAGTGGTTGGTGGTGTGGGCATTTTTCGGCCACATTTGGTCCATTTTTTCCCCAAATAGTGACAAAGGAGAAAGAAAGGGGTGGCGCATGGTGGATGAGCTCTGGTGACCAGAGCATGAGGGATAAATGGAAGGAAAATAACAAGGGAGGTCACGGGTGGTTGCCGGAGCGGTGGCTGCTGACATCGGTGTTTCTTGTAATTTCGACCAGATCAGGTCGGAGAAGAGGGAATAAAAAATTGAGATCTATTGTGGTAGTGTTCCAGTGAGGTGGTGAATTTTACCAGAGTCCGGCCATGATCACCAGAGAAAGGAGATTAAAAAGGGCCGACTGATTTTGTGCGTATGTGCGTGTAGTGTGAAGTATTTAAAAAAGGAAAAATAATAAAAAATAATATTCATATCTACTTTTTCCCGACAAGTCCCTTAAATTAGGGATAGTAGGTGAAAATAAAGTCAAAAAAATTTAAAACTAATAATATTTTGACTTGACTAATTTGTTACTCTGTGTATTAAAATAATTAAATCGATTCACATTTATAAGTCGTATTAAATTATATACAAAAATATGAATGTCGATGTATAATTACAGAAAAATATAAACAATAAATAAAAAATATAATTGTCTTGAAAAAAATTATATTATTGTATAAATGATTTAAATTATACTACGCTATAAGAGTTGTAGAACTATATTGTATACGTATGCAGGGGACTGTGCAAAAAATATTAAAATAATAATAAACTGATAAAAATTCTAAACTTTATGAAATGATAGATAATTATCAATAAATCATGTAAAACTAAAATATAACAATAAAAGAGTAAAAATTGTAAAATAATGATGATTATCAACAATTTATTGACAATTGCACAAAATATATAAAAAAATTTGCATATTGTGTCATTTAATGATCAGGAAGCCTAAATGCATTAATTTTAAATATGGAGAGGCAAAATTAGGTGTCAACAGTTTGCCCCTTTTTGTTTGAAGATAATGTAGAAGTCTTCAAACGAAAACATTGACGTATAACTAATTTTGCTCGATAAAAAGTTATTTTTGATAAAAAATTCAAGCGAACTCCAATTTAGAGTTGCCTATGTATTCGAGTTTTATGAGGATCAGGTCGGGTATAGTTCAAAAGCTATCCCAACATGTCTTATTTTGAGTTGAACAAATTCAATGCATCCTCGAATTCTGTAAAATTTATAAAACTGTAAAGCGGTAAACAAACAAATAGGTAAACTTGATTTTTTTGTTTTTTTTTAAGAACGTCAAAAAATGACATGTAATACTTTAACTAATGTTGAGATAAATAAATACAAGTATTGCACAATTTTAATCGAAGACAAGCAAAATATTCAAAGAAGGTAGACACGCATAAAGGTCTTATTAGAGGGCAGACTAATAAAAAATGTCCTATTTTAGGGTGGACAAACCCAATTCATTCTTGCAAAAATTTAGAAAAAATTAAGTGCATTGTGATATGTGCAGGTAAAGACAAAGCATACAGTGCTTAAATAACAAGTAAGTGCATTGCAATGTGCAAGTAAATACAAACATAACATGCAATGCTTAAATTATAATACAAATACATTGGGATATATGTAAGAAAAGGCCAAAATGGCATGCAGTGCTTAAATGATAAAACAAATGTATTGCGATATTTGTGAAGTGTGCAGAGCCTAAATGATAAAATAAATGCATTGCAATATGTGTGTGCAGTTCTTAATGCAATATACCGATAAAGGCAAAGATGACATGCTAATGCTTAAATGATAAAATAAATGTGTTGTAAAATGTGTCAGGAAAGGTCAAGATGGCATGCAGTTCTTAAAGGATAAAACAAATGCATTGCAATATTTGCTAGGCGTGCAGTGCCTAAATGATAAAATGAATGCATTTCGATATATACGTGCAGTGCTTAAATGCATAGCAATATTCGCCGATAAAGGCAAAATGACATGCGATGCTTAAATGACAAAATAAATGCATTGCGATGCGTGCAGATCAAGATAAAGATAACATGCGGTGCTTAAATAATAAAATAAATAAATTCATTGCGATGCGTGCAAGTAAAGACAAGGATAAAATGCAGTGCTTAAATAATAAATAAATACATTGTGGTATGTTGCCAACAAAGGCAAAGATGACATGCAGTGCTTAAATGATAAAATAAATGCATTGTGATGTGCAAGTAAAGATAAAACTAGCGTGCAATGCTTAAAGGATCACATAAATACATTACGATGTGTGCAAATAAAGACAAGGATAACATAAAGTGCTTAAAATGATGAAATAAATGCATTGCGATACGTGCAAGTAAAGGCAAAGATAGACTGTAGTGCTTAAACTATAAAATAAATGCATTGCAGTGCGTGTAAATAAAGGCCAAGATAAAATGTAATGCTTAAATAATAAAATAAATGCATTGCCATGTGTGCAAATAAAGGTAAAGATAAAATGCAGTGATTAAATGATAAAATAAATGCATTGCAGTATGTGCAGGCAAAGACAAAAAAATGCAGTACTTAAATAATAAAATAGATGCATTGCGAGATATGCAAATAAAGTCAAGAAAAATATACAGTGCTTAAATAACAAATGATAATATAAATACATTGTGATGTGTACAAGTAAAGACAAAGATGACACCCAGTGCAAAAAGAAATAAATAAAGTGCAATATGTGCAAGTAAAGGCAAGCAAGTATAAATATTAAATTGAAGAAAAACATGTACGACTGTGCTTTGGAGGGCAAACTGATACCCGATGTTGCTATCAAAATTACCCCAGTATCACATTTTGAGATGCTGGAGAATGCGATATTGTGTACTTGCTAGGCAGAAAGAATGGTCATGGAATTGTGATAACCGAACTCTGCATAGAGCTTTCTACATATCTCGAGTGTTACGAGAATCAACTCAATATAGTTCAAAATAAAGACATAAAGTAAATTTTGAGAAGGGCTCTCAAAATTTGCCGCAGTGTATTATTTATACTGACATTGTCTTGTTCTTAGGAAACTAAAAAAATAATTTTGCTATTACAGATTGAAAAGATGCATGACGTCTCCGATTGCTTACGGTGATTGATGCTAATTGTCGTCTTCAATTGCCTACGGAGACTAAGGCCCTCAACTAGTGAGGTGGCTGAAATCTAATGGCTATTTGACTGACGGAGCTTTAAAAAATATAAAAAATACTAAAAAATGGCCGAATAACTGAACAATAAAATGTCGGTATTTAAATGCATATGCTTGAAATAAAAAATCAAATATTCATATTTAAAAAAATTGGGTACCTTCTATAAAAATAGAAATACATATACATGAAAGTGGAAACCTTAAATGAAAGGTAAAATGCCTGTATATGAAAGCGGGCATCTTGAGAAAAAGAAAGAAAGATTTTTTTATTTTCTTGATAAAAATTCTGAAAGATGAAGAAGACACAATCATGTCTTGACTCAGTTGGTACCAATAATTAGTAGTGTTCATAAGAATTCCCCCATCCTTTTCTCATCTAACCGAGATCAACTTCAAGTGGTACCTTAGACACACCAAAGTATCGACAAGAATTTTGTCTTGCTTTAAACAAATGTTTTGAATTATGCATATCCTCATGCTTCAGGTGCCCTCTCCAAAAAGAAAGTCCCACTTCGCATATATTTGAGTAAAAGAAAGTCTCATTTCGCACATATTTGAGTAATTTTCTCTTGAATCTAGGGATGTATTAAGAAATACACTCGCACTCAGAAAGGAATTCAATTCACGCAATTGCGATACCATAGGCTTGACCTTCATGTAAGTATCCACTAATATGAGAACACTTGAAATAGAATCTCGTAGGACTTGCTATTGGCTTGTAATATAGGCTTAGGGACGAGTAAGATAATATTTGGGGGAAAAGTGACTAATCACTCAATGAGCATTAAACTACATTTGTGCTTTTGATGTTTGTTGCTCTTTGACGCATGATCTTCTTAGTTGTGCTGTGTTGTCCCTTGTTTTGTATTTGCTTCGACTTCTTTTGAATCTTGTGTTAGAATTTTCCCTCTTTTTTTAAGAATGTATAGATATTTTTTGTTCTTTTTTTTCTTTTCCTTTTTTTTATGTTAGGGGGTTTCTCCTTTGGAAGTCGTTTTTTAATTTTTGTTCATCTGAAACAATATATCCTTTGCAATTGTGTCTTTGATCTTGAATCTTTATCCGTAAATTACACATATTTAGTGCGCTTAAGGAGGTAGGGCCATGAGAGGGATAGTGCATATAAGCACTCAAAAAGGTATAAGCTCAAATACGGTTGTCCAAATAAAGGTTTTACGCTCAAAAAGAAAATGATAGGGATTAATGTCATTTGATGGACTGTGAAAGGTACAATTGGGTCAAAAAAGGCCTACAATCATTTCCAAAACCAAGTGCAACTCAGATTTCTCCTCAACAGACATTAAGGTCAAGTTCTAGATCAACAATGCAATGCATGGAATTAAACAAAAGCTCACCACACATTGCACATGAAACACAGAGGTTGACTTTGTTCTTGTCTTAGGTGCATGTACGAGAATTTTTTTCAAGCGTTACTAAGGTGTGATAAAGGTACCAAAAGAATCTATGGTTTACCATAAAGTCTGTTCTTTTCATCATACCAATTTTTATTTCTCATGCACACTCCTAACTGTATTGATATCAACCAAGTCAAAATTTTATTTTAATCATTTTATTTTTCTGAAAAATAGGACCAAACTCAAATGGAGGTTGCCTACGTATCTTGTGAAAACAAGAATTAGGTCTACGTAGTTCAGGCAAATTTGTGAATTTATATGTGCAATGCATGATTGTAACAAAAATGATGATCATCCTTAAAAATAATATGAAAGATGACCAGAAAAGAACTACTTTTAACATAAAAATTGTTCTGATCAAATGATCGAGAAAATAGATGTCAAGCATGTGAAGGGCTTTGACACAACTTCAGTATGCTGATAAGATTGAAAAAAATCAGACAATGAAGAAATTATAACATTATTTCATTGCAGTTGGCAGAATTGTTATGATTGAAAAAATATTGAACTCTGGCTTTTGAAAGTGAGGATTGAGACGTCATAAATTTAATGGTTTACGATATTAGAAAAAAGAAATTAGGTATTCTTGCACAAAAATCAAGCGAGGATCTGGAGGTAGACCGCCTAGGCACTAATGTCAATGAGATTTGGATTTGAGAAGCTAAAAAATTGTGCTCTTCAAGGCTTTACAGAGCGTCTTTGAACTGTTCCAAAAAATTTGCCCTAGTTTTGCATACCAGAGAAATCATTTTGAAACAGTGAAGAGATCGAACCCTAATGCAGGGTTGCCTACGTATCTTTTCAAGACTAGATTCATGTCAAAACGTAGTTCAAACCTATACGCATCTAGTGGCGATGTTGCTAAGGTGCATCTTTTAACTGATCCGCTATGTAAAACATAGGTTAGACTACACCTTCTCACTAAAGCATAATCAATTTAGAGAAAATAAATATGTACAAACACAATAATCCTTTAAATATGTACGAAGATCATGATAATGCCTCACTTGGGTCGTGAACCCTTCAGACATAAAATTAACTAATGATGCATGCACCTAAAAGGTATTGTTTTAATTCTATCCTATGTTGACTAAGAGTGGGTAGAATCAGACTTGAAGTTGCTATACGAGAAGGCACGTAGTCCCAAGACAGTAAAACTCTCGCTTACCCTACGTATGCGCCAACTCTCTAAAATAAGGTGATTTGAAAGAATTTTGGGAAAGTACAATGTACAATCTGCGTGTACAATGTGTGTGAGTGTCAATATTCCAAAATGAAGAAAATATGAACGGAATGCCAATTTATATAAAGCGATAAATAAATAAAAAATCTGTACAAAATAATAACAAAGAAACAATTCATATCATACAAACAAGATAAATCAAGAAAATTAGGAAAAAATAAATAACAGTGTATAAAAACATAAATAATTACCTAAGTCTGTAATGGTTAAAATCTTTTCTCCCCAGTAAAGTCACCAAACTGTCATACCCGATTTTTACCTAAGGTCAAAACGTGCACGATATTATGGACTCTAAAAGAATTAATTTTATACAGAGTCGCCACCTAATTTTTAAGGAAAATGGGAAACTTATTTATTTATCTAACAAGTATGACTTTATTCTAATCTATGAAACCAATTTATATTCTAGGTAAAGGTTCAAATTATTATGAAAGAAAGGGATTAGACCCCCTTTAGAATCCACAAATGTGGTTTTCGACCAAACTTAAGTTTATTAGAAGATGAAGGAAAAAATCAATGTTTATAAATACAATTCTAAAATATGCATTAAAATAATATAAACAATTTGCATATAAAGAATATAAAAATTACACAAATTATTGTACATAAAAAAATGTGTGAAGATGATCGAAAGTATATAAGAATGTGTATGGTAAAAAAAGAAAAATTGAATAAAGAAAAATTTGCTTTAAGGAAAAAGATTATGCAATTTCTTTTAATGTATAAGTATAAATAAATTGATTCAATATCTAAATTAATTTTTATATAAATATTAACGGCCTAAATTTGCCTAAACGCGTGATGGGTACTGTGTAAGTAAAACATCCTGTCCAACAACCCAAAAATAAAGATTTCACTATAATTAATATTTGTACAAGTGTAAAAGTATAAAAATGCAAACCTAAAATTAAAGCTTTCTTTGAATGCCATTCCCGATGAGTATTCTCAATAACCTGTATAAACACTTGTAAATAAAATGTTAGTATCAAATAAATAGTTATCAAAATAAATTGAAAAGATATGTGTTCATATATGTATAAAAATATATAGTTTCGTTAAAAGAGTGGGCTCAGATTAAATTTTAAATACGGCATGGCTACGAAGTGGTTGCTGATTTATTAGCCATCCTAAATCGTCTTGCCAAGATATGAATCATAAAACTTTTTGCATTGTTATAAAAATTTCATCATCGCACAAAATATTTATTTTTATTACGTAAAGATATACGTAATATCCATCCTTTTATTTGCAAAGGTCTCAAAAATCGATGGAGAATTTCTTCATCAGCCAAGTGTCGACCCTTAATATAAAATAATAACTTTGATAAAAATAAAGTCCGTCTTTTGTAATGGGGTGGCCTCAAATATCTAGACGAAAAGCTAATTTCATTAGCCAACGTGCCTCATTATTCATCTATTTAAACAAGTAGAATATCACAAGGCAACACAAAATAGATCAAAAATAGCCAAATAATGGAGGAACGAGATCATCACTTGAATTAATTATGGGCTCTAAGCGGACATATTTAGCAATATAACGTAAAATCAATGCAAGAATAACAATAGCAATGAAACATGCAACAGAAAAGTCCACTAAAAAGCCATCAGAACATAAAATTTCAACAGCAATTCCACCAGAACACAAAATTTCAACAACAATCATGATATGAGCAAGCAATAATATGTTAGTGGCAATAACAAAACATAATAAATATAGATAAAAATGTAGCCAACATAATCATGTAGCAAAATGATAAAATTTCACCAAAAATAAGGAGCTTCACTGGAGAATGACCTCTCCGGTCAAATCTGTGACAAAATAGGGAGAGGTTGGGACTGTCGCACTGGTGACGGTGACTGAAACTTTGCCTGCCAGTGACCTACTCCGGCGAGGCACGACGTAATAGAGGGAAAAAAGAGAGGAAGGAAAGGCGGCAGTGGTCAGTGGTGTGGTCATTTTCCGGCCAGATTTAACCTATTTTTTCTCCAAACAGTGAAAAAAGAGAAAGAAAAAGGTGGCATATGATGGATGAGCTCTGGTGACTAGAGTGTGAGGGAGAAATGGAAGGAAAAGAATAAGAAAGGTCACGGGTGGTTGCCGGAGTAGTGGCTGCTGACGTCGGTGTTTCTTGTAATTTCGGCCAGATCTGATCGGAGCAGAGGGAAGAAAAAATTGGGATCTGTTGTGTTAGTGTTCCGGTGAGGTGGTGGATTTTGCCGGAGTCCGACCATGCTCACCGGAGAAAGGAGTGAAAAAAGGTCAATTGATTGTGTGCATATGTGCGTGTAGTGTGTGTGTAGAATGTGTGTGGTGTATTTAAAAAAGGAAAAATAATCAAAAATAATATTCATTTCTACCTTTTCCCAACAAGTCCCTTAAATTAGGGATAGTAGGTGAAAATAAAGTCAAAAAAAATTAAAACTGGTAGGCCTTCGACTTGACTAATTTGTTACTGTATGTATTAAAATAATTAAATCGATTCACATTTGTAAGTCGTATTAAATAATATACAAAAATATGAATGCCGGTGTATAATTACAGAAAAATATAAACATCAAATAAAAAATATAATTATCATGAAAAAAATTATATTATGCTATAAATGATTAAAATTATACTGCGCAATAAAGAGTTGCAGTGCTATATTGTACACATATGCAGAGGACTGTGCAAAAAATATTAAAAAAAAAATACACTGATAAAAATCCTAAACTTTATGAAATTAAAGATAATTATCAATAAATCATATGAAATTAAAATATGAAGATAAAAGAGTAAAAGTTGTAAAATAATGATGATTATTAATAATTTATTAACAATTGCAAAACATATGTAAAAAATTGCATATTGTGTCATTTAACGATCAGAGAGCCTAAATGCGTTAATTCTAAGTATGGAGAGCCAAAATTAGGTGTCAACATTGACCAAGTTGACTCAAAAGAAGATTTCCTTCAAGTAGTCCGATGCTTGTAAAATAGGCTTTCAAAAGATCAAGGATTTGTTAACTTCATCTCCTATATTGGCTTTGCCTAAAGAGGGTGTGGGCTTTACCATGTTTTGTGATGCTTTCAGTGTTGTATTGAGTGTTATGTTGATACAAGAGGGCAAGATGATTGCATATGCATCTCGTTAGTGTAAACCTCATGAGAGGAATTATCATACCTATGATTTGGAGTTGTGTGCAGTTGTGTTTGCATTGAAGTTTTGAAGGCACTACTTGTACAGAATCTTTCGTGAGATCTTCTCATATCATCGTAGTCTTCAGTACTTTCTCACCCAGTGAGATTTTGATATGAGGTAGCATCGTTGGCTTGAGTTACTTAAAGGTTATGATTTAACTATTCTCTACCATTTGGGCAAGGCTAATGTAGTTGCGGATGCCTTGAGCCGAAAGATAATTAGCATGGGTAGCTTGATGCATCTTTTAGCCCAGGAGAGGCCTTTGGCCTTAGAGGTTCAATCTTTGGTTAACCAGATGGTTAGGCTTGATATTTTGACACTGGGCGTGTTTTGGCATTCGTGGATGCTAGATTTTCTTTGATGGAGAAGATTCGAGCTCATCAGTTTGATAATGTTAGATTGAGGTCAATTCGAGATAAGGTATTGAGTGGGAAGGCAAAGAAAGCCTTGCTTGATTTAGATAGAGTTTTGCAGTTTGGAGGTCGAGTTTGTGTGCCGATAGTGGGTAACTGGATTAGATTGATCTTGGAGGAGGCCCATTATTTAAGATATTCTATCCATCTAGATGTGACTAAGATGTATCGTGATTTGAGGCAGCATTACTGGTGGAGTGGTATGAGACAAGATGTAGCAGATTTTATAGATCGTTGCCTATGTTGTCAGCAAGTGAAGGCGAGCATATGAGGCTCGGTGGGTTGCTTCAGAGATTACCTATTCCCGAGTAGAAGTGGGAATGGATCACAATGAACTTTGTGATGGGTTTGCCTTGTACAGCTCATGGTTCTGGCAGTGTTTGGGTCATCGTGGATCGATTGACCAAGTCAACTCATTTTATTCTGGTTCAGGTCTCATTCGGTGCTAAGAGATTGGCCCTATCTATATTCATAAGATTGTGTGTCTGCATGGTGTATCGGTGTCCATTATTTCAGATCGAGGTTCAATGTTTACATATCACTTTTGAAAGACTTTTCAGGATGAGTTGGGTACTTGTGTTAATCTTAGCGCAGCATTTCACCCCAGACTGATGGCCAGTTAGAGTGGACTATTCAGGTTTTAGAGGATATGCTTCGCGCGTGTATGATAGATTTTGATGGCCAATGGGAGCAACATTTGGCTTTAGCAGAGTTTGCATATAATAATGGATATTGGGTCATGTGGTTGTGGAAATGTATTATTATGGTTGGTTGTGAAAATATATTATGTGGTTGGTTGTGGAAATATATTATATGGTTGGTTGTGGAAATACTCATTGTGATTTGTTGTGAGCATTACATCTTCATATCATACTCATTTATGAAACATTGGTACCTTCGTGGCAATATCTGAGAAACACTGGCAACACCTGATAACACCTTTCTGAGGAATGTGTCGTAAAGAAAATATGATATATATGGATTGTATACGGGGTTAACGAGCCCCCCATGGGTCCTACATTGGGAGGCTTGCCTCCATAGGTGTATACGAGGATTGTGCGACGATCCCGGAGGTTGTGCGACAACCTCGTGCATCATCATTATTAGCATCATATACATTGCACTTACTTTATTGTGTTTATATTATGTTGTATTGTCATATTGACTTGCCCTTTATGTAATTGTCTTATCTTTTTTTACTTGTATTTGATGATCTTGTACATGCATGTTTTCCCTTGTTCTACTTATATGTGATATAATGCATACTTGTGTTCTATCTGGTTGTGATGTTACAATATATGTTATATATTAGAACTGTTAGTGCAAGAGGTGTGGGCTACCGTTGTGGGACATTTTCTGATTGCCGGTGACATGCCCTTAGTTTGTATGCTTTATTTACTACTTTTCTTAGTCGGCCTATGATACCTACTGAGTACAAGTAGACCGTACTCATGCCTATTGCGCCCTTTCAGTGTAGGTCCTAGCTTGAGTGCGCCGCAGCTTGATTGACTCGGGCGATTGTTTGAGCTTCCGAGATAGCGGTTGGACATTCATTCGTCCGAAATTCACCTCTATCTTTCTACAGTAGTTGTGTCTTTATTAGTATTCAGAGATAGATATTATTCCTTTGTGGTTATTTTTCTGATGTATTTAACTCTTATATTGTATTAGTAGTTCTTACACTATTGACATCTAGTTTTGGGCATGATTGGTATTTTGGATAAGTTTTTTCCGCATTGTTATGATTACTTATATAGATCGTCTTCGTTCTAGAAGACTTATCTTGGGATATTTTTTTGTCTTTTTCTCTTATTGTATCAGTTTGGGTGATAGGCTTACTTGTCAAGGTACGCCGCGACAAGTGCCACCATGACCCTCTTTTTTGGGTCGTGATAGGGTTGTTCCATTTATTTCAATGTCTTTGTTAAATTTAGACTAAAAGTTTACTAATTATGCATATTGAAAAGACTATTTATCTCTTGAGGATGAGTTATTAGAGCATTCGTACTTTGTTTGTATTGGAATATTTTCACATGGAAGTGTCACTTGATGAGCTGTCAATAGATGGATTGATCAGACTCTGTTAGTTGGTTACATTTATACTTAGTGATAGTTGGAGTCAGTTATCTGTTTATAAATAGGACCAATGTAACAATGAAACAATATCAATAATATAATTTCCTTTTTAGTTTTTCCTTTGATGGCTTTCAATCTCTGATGATTGTTTGATGCTCAATTGAGCTTAATGCGAGAATTCACATAATATCAGAGCAACGACTCCGTAGTTACTACTTGTACATTAAGGATCTGAAAGCAGTCGCCATAGCTGTTAGCTTAGTGTGAAACTATTGCTGAAAGCTTGAGCATAACACTGCCATGAAAGATGTTCAACCACGGATCGAAAATACACAAATTGACTACACATATCCATTGTACTTGCAATTATCAGATACACCAGGAATTATGTTGATTGGAATGAAATTTACTGAAAATTACACAATTTGGAGTAGGTCGATGAAGCTAGCTTTGGTAGGAAGGAATAAGTTAAGGTTCATTGATGGCACTTGTTTGTGGAATTTTTATAAAGAAGAACTTGCTAAAACATAGGATCGCTGCAATGCCATCATTTTGTCGTGGATCAGTAGCACAGTTTCATTAGAGTTGATTTAGAGCATTGTATTAGCTTCCGATGCGAAGAAGGCCTGGGATGAATTTACAGAGAGATTTCACAAATCAAATTTGACTCAAATTTATCAACTCAGTAAGGAAATTGCTACTCACATGCAAGGTATGGATTTTGTTAACTCTTTACTACTCGTTTGAAGGATGCTTGGAATGAATTGGATATTTTAGCAATTGCACTTATTTGTGATTGTGAAGTGTCAAAAAAATATACATAACATTTGTGTCACCAACGATTACTGCAGTTTCTCATGGGCTTAAACGGAAGTTTTAGTTATGTTAGGAGTGGCATCCTACTTAGGAGCCTTGTCTTGACTGTGAATCAAATATATGGAGTTGTTATTCAAGAGTAAAGTCAGAGAGCATTAAGAGCGATTGAGTCTAATAGAGATACTATCAGTTTGGTGGTCAGAAGAGGTAAACTTGTTCTGAAGAAGTTTGGCTATTGTGTCCACTGTGGATGCAACGGTCTTGTCAAGGAGCAAGTATATTCTCCTAATTTCAAGAGTAAGAAGAATATGCAAGGACATGACCTTAAACCCCATGTTGCTAACCAAATTTTTTTTTTTAAAGGACCTAATTCAAGTGTGATTGCAAATTCTAGTGCAAAAGATCCTAGAAGAGGATCTCACTCGGAGATGGCACATCCTCTGCTTCAAGGCTAATGCACACCACTAACTACATCATGAGAGGCGTATCCTCAACATCTATAGAATGTAACAACATAGGGAGATATCATTCTAACATGACAGGTATAACATCATTATTATCCATTTTTGTATCATCTGAGTGGATAATTAATTTCAGAGATACACACCACATAACACCCCTTAAAAGCCTCTTAACTGATATAAAAGAGGTTGCAAATAAAGAAATAAATGAAGTGCAAGTGCCTATTGGTGATAGATCTATAGTCACACACAAGGAATGTAGTCGTACGCAGAAATCAGAAACTTAAGATTGTCCTATATGTGCCTAAATTCAAGTTTAGTTTAGAGTAATTTCAAACCTGACAAAAGAAGTAAGTAAATATACAGGCGATGATTCTTGTATATGTAAATGATTTAATAATCATAGGAAATGATGCATAACTAATCTCAGACACCAAGTCTATATTGTAACAAAACTTTAAAATAAAGGATCTTAATGACTTGAAATACTTCCTAGGTATAGAAGTGATGATGTCAAAAAAGGTGTTATTCTTAATCAAAGAAAATACTCACTGAAACTTTTGTCAGAGATGGGTCTGAGTGGTGCTAAACCTGCACCTACACCCTTTGAATCAAACTAAAGATTGGCATCAGAGAAGTATGATGAGGAGATGGGAAACACTAGTGATTAGGTGTTGTAAGATGTTACAAGCTATCAAAAACTTGTTGGAAAATTGATCTACCTGACCAGTACTAGGTTCGGTCTCTATTTTATTGTACAAGTCCTGACTAATTTATGCAAAAACCTAAACTATCTCACCAAGAAGAAACTCTAAGAGTGTTGAGATATGTGAAGGGATGTCTAGGACTTGTTTTTTTCTACTAGTGGGATCTCTACCACAGTTGACAGAATATTGTAATTCTGATTAGGTTGCTTGTCCAAATACAAAGAGGTATGTTACAGGCTATGCAGTTACGTTAGGAGTGTTTGATCTATTAGGAATAAAAAAACAACACACTATTAGCAGAAGCTGAATATAGAAGCATGACTGTTGTAGTTGTTGAAATAGTATAGATTACTGGTTTGCTCAATAATCTAGGGATAAAAGTGGCAACTCTAGTTTCTCTCTATTGTGACAACAAAGAAAGCATTCAAATTACATCTAATCTTATCTTTCATAAGAAAATCAAACACATTGAGCTAGACTATTTTGTGAGAGAAAAACCCAAGGACAGACTAATTCAACCTGAGTTTGTGAGCACAACAACTTAGTTAGTAGATGTTTTCATTGAAGGCCTAAGTGTTGATCCATCAATTCTTGATATCAAGACTAGGAATTCACAATGCTTTCTACATTCTTGTTTGAGAAGGAGTATTGTAATATCTTTACACGGAATGTGTCACTTGATGAGTTGTCAATAACTGGACTGATCAAACTCTGCTAGTTAGTTACATTTACACTTAGTGCTAGATGGAGTCGGTTATCAGTCTATAAATAGGAGCAATGTAATAGTGAAACAATATCAATAGAAAAATTTCTCTTTCAACTTTTTCCTTTCATGCCTTTCAATCTCTGATGATTGTTTGATGCTCAATTGAGCTTAGTGTCAGAATTCACAATTCGCCTTTACACAACGATACTGTAGACATTGATACCAGATTGACTTGGATATAGTAGACAAATTGGAGACCGGCCAATGATGATGGGCGTATTTACACGCCTAAAGCACTATAATTTACCCATATTTTAGCTAAGTTTTAAGGACAAAATATATAATTCCTGCACTTTTAGTCCATTTTCCTGTAAGTGAGCTAACCAACGTGATTAGCATGTTTTCAGGTATTTATGATAAAGATTTCAGCACTTTGTGGACTTTTCGGGAGCAAAGGGAAGCTTCGCATAAGATGGAAGGCAGCTTTTGGAAGCTTGAGGACTAAATATAATGCATGGAGAATCTGTCCAGGGCAAAAACAGTATTTTTACATACTTAAGGGTGCAGCAGTAACCTAGTAGGAATATGACAAGGATGAAGTAACCGAGTAGGACTAGGTCTAGGATGTTATAAAAACCTTATTTGCTGAATTTTTCAGCAAGCAATTTTTACTACTATTCTATTTCTTGCATTCAACTTCTGAGTATTATTCTCGTACAATTTTTGTAACTTGAGACAGAGAAAAAACGCTACAAGGACGGATAGAGAGGAAATCACTTCATTCATTGTGACGCCAATACATACCCATCGTGAGATTGATATTGTTTTGGTATGATGATGATGTCTTTGTTGCTTTCCTTTACAATTATGGGTAGCTAAACTTCTCTGTTAGTGTTATGGAAGCCTTTTGAGATACTATCTATTACTATGAGTTTGTGAATTCTTGATACGTATGCTACTTATATCATTAGTCTCTTCATCTTAATTAAATTCTTGTGGTTGCAAACATAGGAATACGCCAATATAGCATTAACTTGTTCGAGAGAAAAGTTACATGTTTGGAAAAGAGAGTGTGACAAGGAAATAGGGCTACCAACCCCTATTTACACGTTAGTGCCGTAACTGGATTAACCTCTTGGAGAGTTCGTACCGTTAGTTATACGCTTTAAGCTCGAGAGAGTTAAAGTGAGATAATCCTTGATGGTCGAGAGACACTAGGATTTACCATTAGAATACGAATCTCTATAAGTGCATGCATGTCTGAATTCTGCATAACTCATAGTTAATAGATACGTAGAACTCATAAGGTGGACATAACCCTAACTTATACTTCTCATTGATTAAATCCTACTAAACAAAGCATTCCGTTTTTACTTTGCTATTCTTAATTCACGCCAAACCCAAAATCCCCCCTTTCTGTAGAATTTTCAACCAACAGTCTAATAATAGTTGCAACACTTAGTGACCAAGTATTCCCTGTGGGATTCGACACCCAACCCAGTTGGGTTCTATATTTGACAGCGACCGCTTACACTCTTACGAGAGCTGTAGTTTGGGCGTTATCAAATTTTGGCGCTGTTGCCGAGGAATACGGTTGTCAACTAAGTTTGTGATTGTTACTAGACCCTTTGGTCAAAAATTCTCAGATTTTACTTTTAGTTGTTGTTTTTGTTTTATTCAGGTTCTGTTCAGTGCATGCCAAATACTCAAAGTTCTGCTCAGCCATTATTACCCATAAACCCTGGACTGCAACTTATTGGCAGAATGGATGCACAATGTGACATTGAAAGACGGGCTGCTCAACAGGAGCAGGCTAGATTAGCTGCATTGGCTGCTGCTCAAGTGCATCAACAGAATATTGATAACCCAAGGCGAGCAACAAATCCTGATGATGAGGACCTGGGTGATGATGAGTTACTGAATCCTAGGTGTACTGATAAGGTGGCGGCACCTGTGAACAGAAGAGATCGTCAAGCTAGATTTAGACCTGAACACTAAGCTGTGCAGATTCCTTTTGATGATGATGATGATGACCTAGATGGGGCTGGTGCCACAGGGGCTATTATTCCTCCACCCTTGGCACCTGGAGCCAAGTTCAATATCACTTGCACCATGATTCAATTATTGCATCTCAAGGGGTTATTTGGTGGAATTGCAGGCGATGATCCGAATATGCATCTGATCAATTTTATCTCTACATGCAAGGCGTTTGACAATCCAGGAGTTGGACAGAATGTGATCCGACTGCGCTTATTTCCATTGTCTCTATCTGGAGAGGCAAAACGATGGTTGAACGGGCTAACTCCTGACTTTATTACTAATTGGAGGCAACTGAAAGATGTTTTCCTAGAAAGATTCTATCCGTCATCCAAGAGAGCACAATTAAGAGATGCGATCAGCAATTTTCGACAGCTTCCAACTGAAGCTCTCCACGAAACATGGGAGAGGTTCAAGAAGAAGCTTATGAGGTGCCCAAATCATCAGATGACCAATATCCACTTGATGGAAATCTTATACAGGTCTTTGAATTCGGTGACTAAGCCAGTTGTTGATAATGCTGCGGGTGGGTCATTCATGGACCTTACTTTTAATGAGGCAAGTGGTATGCTAGATCGTATGACAAAGCAAAGTAGAGATTGGCATACCAGGGATTCTGAGGTAGCAAGCTCTACTATATCTATTGGCATGACTGCAGAACAAAGACGAAGAGAGGAGGAACGTGATCAAGATATGGCGCACATGAAAATGCAGATGGATCTTCTTACCAAGCATTTATTATCAGGGAAGACCGAAAAAGTCAAAGCGGTTGCATCAAAAGGAAGAGATAAATCTGATTCTGAAGAAGAAACGAACTACTTGAATAATCAGGGGGGTTTTCGAGGCAATGCCCAAGGAAACCAAGGTCGGAACTATTATGATAAATCTGGAAACAAGGACCGTGATCAAGGTAGTTGGAAGAATAAGACTGACAGGAGTGGTTTGTATGTTCCTTCTGGAAGTCGTGACACCGCTGCATCTGGTTCTGGGAAGATTTCCATGGAGGACATGATGGCTAAGCTGTTGAAAGGAGTGGAGGCAACTCACACGGGAGTAGCTGGCGTAAAGAATGATTTGTCCTCAATAAATCAACTGGTTAACTCGCATTCCATTGCAATAAAATAGCTGAAGCAACAATTGAGTCAACTATCAGCGGCATTCAACCAAAGAAAGGCTGGAACGCTACCTAGCAACACAGTGCAAAATCCGAGGAATGATGGATCGCGTATGGCTATTACTACCCGGAGTGGTAAGGTGTTGGAAAATCCGTCCAAAGGCAAGCAGGTAGTCGATAATACAGAGAAGAATGTTATTGATGAAGTAGAGTTTGAAGATGCCATAGAAGCTGAAGTGAGTGCTCATGATGTTACACCTAGACGTCACCAGCCTGAAAAGAGTGATAGACGGAAGCAAGATAAAAAGGAAGTGGTGGAGAAAACAATTCCTCTTCCACCACCACCTTTTCCTCAGAGACTGAAGAAGAAGGCTGATGACACTCCTGAAAAGGTTGATAATCGGAAGCAAGATAAAGAGGAAGTGGTGGAGAAAACGATTCCCCTTCCACCACCACCTTTTCCACAGAGACTGAAGAAGAAGGCTGATGACACCAGGTTCAGTAAATTCATGACCATGTTGAAGCAGCTGACCATTAATGTTCCTTTGGTGGAGGAGCTGGAAAAGATGCCTGGGTATGCTAAATTCATGAAGGACCTTTTGACAAAGAAGCGGGCAGTAAGCTATGAGCTGGCAGATAATGTTCATCATTGCAGTGCAATCGCTACAAGATCGCTAGTTCAGAAAAAGGCAGATCCTGGTGCTTTCACTATTCCTTGCACGATTGGATCGTTGGATTTTTCTAAGGCGTTGTGCGATTTGGGAGCTAGCATCAACTTGATGCCACTATCCATTTATAGAAAGTTGGGGTTAGGCGACCCTACACCAACCAATATGCGGCTCGTGATGGCAAATAGGTCTGTAAAACGACCTGTGGGTATCTTGAATGATCTGTTGGTGAAGGTTTCCACCTTCATTTTTCCTGCAGACTTTGTTATTTTGGATTGCGAGGTGGATTCTAAAGTTCCCATAATCTTGGGACGCCCTTTCCTCGCAACTGGAAGTGTGCTTATTGACTTAAGAGCTAATGAGCTTTTATTTTGGTTGAATGACGCAGTGGTCCCTTTTGATGTATGCAAAGCAATGAAGCAACCAAGCGATGTGAATGTGTTCTCTGTAGATGATGTTTATTATGAGGATGAGAAAGAATTATCTATAGAGAAGCAGCTTACTGTTGAGTCACTATCTGATGTGCTTTCGAATTGTGAGCATGAGGATGTTGAAGAATATGAAGAAAGAGTTTGTGCTCTAACAGGAATAAAGTCCTATTCTCATGCTCCTAAGAAGCTGGACCTTGATCTTAGGAATCGACCTTCACCAACAGCGAAGACTTCCATTGCAGAGCCACCAGTGATGGAATTGAAAGAGCTCCCCAGCCATCTAAGGTATGCATTTTTGGGAAGTGGAAATACACTTCCGGTGATTGTTGTGGCTGATTTAGGTGAACAGCACGTAGAGGCTCTCATCTCTACTCTGAAGAGGTACAAGAGAGCTATGGGATGGACTATTGATGATATAATTGGTATCCCTCCTGGGATATGTATGCACAAGAGTCATCTCGAAGAAGATTGCGTGCCTACAAGTAAGCATCAGTGTCGTCTTAATCCATTCAGAAAACGATGCACCTTATATCTCGATGAAGTCTAAGTAATCGAGATAACCATGTCGTGCCGCGACAATAAATCAATCGCTAGATGGGAGGCAACCCATTGTCTTTAATCTTTTTGTTTTACTAGGAGTTTGTTTTTGTAGTCGAGCCACGACCAAAACTAAGGCTCTTGGTGGGAGGCAACCCATCTTTCTAATCGTTTTTGTTGTTTTTGAGTAAGTGTAGGTGCAAGACATATAAAGGAGGAGATTGGTCCCAAATTTTGATTTGGAAGTGTGCTATGTTAAAGGTGGTAAGTTTGGAGTGAAGAAGCAAAGGCTATCGGTTAGGCGTTGCCTATGCAAAACTAGGCAATGGTAAAGGAAAGGCCTATGTAAATCTAGGCAACGAACAAGGCAAGGCCTATGCTATGGCCTAAGCTCTCGGAATCTACAATGCCATAGCATAGGCGCCGCCTATGCCCAACAATGCCATAGCATAGGCTCCGCCTATGCTCAACTAGGCAAAGCATTAGGCGCCGCCTATGCCAAAGCCTTTTGTCTCTGAATCTAGAATGTCATAGCATAGGCGCCGCCTATTCCCAACAATGCCATAGCATAGGCGCCGCCTATGCTCAACTAGGCTTTGCAAAAGGCGCCGCCTATGCCAAGCATAGGCAAAGCATTAGGCGCCGCCTATGCTCACTTTTTGGTCTCCTAATCCAATTCTAAATGGGTCAAAACCCGACCCAAGCTTGTCCTATAAATAAAACCTTAGTCTTAGAACAAAATTTCATTGCAAACTCAACCTAAGCGCCGCCTACCTCTCCAAAATCTCTCAAAAATTTTCTTTTGCTCTTCTAACTTTGCAAAAACATCTTCCGAGGCCATCAACCAAGTAAGTCCTTCTTTGCTCTTTTATTTCGTAAGTATTACAATACTACGCCTATAATAAGTTGTTAAATCTTGAAGTAGTGTAGGTGATTTGAATGTGGTTGATTTGTTGTGATACAACTAAGTGAGTGAAAGAATACGTATGGGTGTTCTAGACTTGGTTCCAACCTGTATTTGATTTTGATACACTGTCATACTTTTGCGGAATCGACATGGTTAAGATAACGGCATAATCTTGTAACTTGAAAGCTTGCATGTTTGAATAACCTGTCCATCGACATGAAGAGCATGATTGAATACAAGCATGATATGTTGTTATTATTTCTATACCATAAACTTGATTCAATCTCTACGTGGTCGTCTTGTTCCAAAAGTGCATTAATCCAAACCATAAAGTATGGTCAAGATTACATGACATAGAGTTGAAAAGAATAGTTAAAGACAACATGAAAGTATGATTGTGCTAAAATGTATTGTTGGAACATATCACCAATACGTATATCGATGAAGTCTGAGTAATCGATATCATTCACTTAATTAGTTTGTACCAACAAATTAAGTGTGGGGTGGTACCACTACTGTCTGTTTGTCGATTGAATCCTACCAAGATGAAGCTAACATGACTTTGTTTTAATCACAGGTACAATGGCACCAAAAAGTCGACCAGGAAAAGAAAAAGCATCCACCTCACAGAAGGGACAGAAAAAGGGAAGAAAAGAGCAAGCTGAATCCTCCGCGCTGCAAATACCTCGCCGCATGTTCGGGATAAAATGGGTCCTAGAGGAGGAAGGAAATGAGTGGTACAGGAACAACAAAGTGAAAAAGTATGTTCATGTGGAACTGATACAAAAGGAAAGCCTAGCGAAGAAAGAATCTCGCATTTTGGCCAAAATAATGGCGTTACATCTTGATTTTATTTTCCGAGATATGGGAGAATGCAATCTTGATCTAACGCGAGAATTCTATGCAAATTGGTCCCCAAAGACTACCGGAAGTGAGTTGAAGATTAGGGGCCAAGTCTTGCAGCTGAATGCGGAGTTCTTCAACACTTTTCTGGGTCTTCCATCTATCGATCCATCACCACTCAAGGAGCTTCAACAAAGACCTCCGTACAGGGTAATCAGACACACACTATGTGGAACAAGATCAATGGCACGTTGGAGTCGACATAAGGACACCGGTCGGCACAATACCTTCCCATATGCTTCCTTAACAGAGAAGCTCGGATATGGTTGACGATAGTCAACTCTTGCATGATTCCAGGGACGCAGTACACAAAGATCACATATGATAGAGTGTGCTTGGTGTACGCATTGATGACGAACATCCCCATCAATATTGGGGCAATTATTCGATCTTCAATGCGTAAGGCTAGGCTGCACAAGAGGTCCCACTTCAGCTTTAGCAATCTGTTGACTGCGATATTGAGGAAGGAAGACATCGAAGAGGAACCTGCAGATCATAAGCTTCCGCACAACCCGAAGAAGGTTGATCTGACAAAGGTTAAAGATGCTGAATCTATGCATGGCGTTAACCTAACCACAGCAAAAAGACATGCTCGCGACGAAAGCTTCTTCCGCCATTTATATGGCATGACGAGGTTTACCATAATGAGTGGGGGGCGTATTCCAACTGCTGCAGAGCTCCAGCAATTGGACTATGACTACCCGATGAATGAGCATGCAAGGGCTATGTGTGGAGTAGGTGTATATTTTGAGGAACCTCTTGACGATGACGTGCCAACCGACGATGATCGTCGAATGCCAGACTCAGACATGGAGGAAAATTCTGATGCCGACGACTCCGATGATGATTCCGATGCAGGGGGTATGACCCCAGACATAGAGGAGGACTCCGACTGATCCAGTGTGCCCCGTCTAAGTGTGGGGTGCTGGTATTTGTATGCTGTACTTCCTTGCCTATATTTATTTATGTTTGTTTGTTTGATTTTGTCGTAGTTAGTAGTTAAATTTTCAAAAAGAAATTTTAGATCTTTGCATGAAGTGCATGAAATTGTTCTGATAGGCTGCATGGTATTATGACAAGAGTTTGTGCTAAAATCATTACTATTGAGACGTTTAGGTTCTAAGTGTGACTCACTATGTGATAAGTGTGTGGTTTAATTCCTTCATTTGTTGGGTCAAGGGTCTATACTGCTCCCAATAAAGTTGACCATGTGCCTTGTGTGTGTGAGATGATAGTATATTCTGTGTTGTGACTGATGCTAGAACTTGCCTAGTGTGTGTGTAAAGCGAAATAAAGAGTGTGAGCTTAGGAGATGATTTAGGCATTTCTTTGGCAGCCTATAATTGTTTACCTTCTTTTTACCTACCCATGTACATTATCCTAGATAACCCCCTTTGAGCCTTTAGCTATTTTCTTTGACAGCCTCATATGTAGCCTAATCCATTTTTTTTTCAAGACCATAATTTGATCCAAAATCCTAAGCACTTTAAATTATAAAGTCATGTGACAAAATAAGAGGAAATTGGGTGAGAGTGATGCCTTAGAGTGTATTGGTACTTGAATTTGTTATGAAAAAGAGTGGCTATTATAGAGGTGTGTTATAAAAAAAGGGAGAAAAAAATAAAAAGAAAAATAAAAAGTTAATTGAATAACAAAATAGGTGAAAAGGGGTGGTAGATAAAAGAAAGGTAGCAGGGTTGTTTAAAAGAGAGAAATTAATGACATAACGTAGTGTATTAAAGCGCTTAGGGAACTTAGTCACTATTTTTGGCCAAAATAGTCCTACCTGTCCCTTAGCCTACATTACAACCTATAAAGACCTAGTTGATCCTAAGCTTAGCATTCTGATATTTAGTGGAGCATTACACTAAGGGCAAGCCTATGGTCATCAGTTGCAACATATGAATTCTTTGTGAGAGTGAGAGCAAGGAGAATCTTATACCCATGTTTCAAAAAATTGCAATACTTGTGAGTGATTATGGGTGATATATTGTGAGACACACATGGTTGATGAGTCTTGGGTAGTGTTATATGATTCTTTGTGCCTTAACTTGTGGATACGAATTAACCATCATCACGAGTCTATGTTGGAGATTGAATTGTTTCTAGTAAGTGATCAATAAAACTACTCTTTGTTAATGATTCCCGTGCCTGTCTTGATGAATATTTTGTGTTGTTACTGTGAAATCCTAAGTAAATGTTTGCATGGACGTAATACTTTGTTCAAGGACGAACAAAGCTTTAAGTGTGGGGTGTTGATGATGGGCGTATTTACACGCCTAAAGCACTATAATTTACCCATATTTTAGCTAAGTTTTAAGGACAAAATATATAATTCCTGCACTTTTAGTCCATTTTCCTGTAAGTGAGCTAACCAACGTGATTAGCATGTTTTCAGGTATTTATGATGAAGATTTCAGCACTTTGTGGACTTTTCGGGAGCAAAGGGAAACTTCGCATAAGATGGAAGGCAGCTTTTGGAAGCTTGAGGACTAAATATGATGCATGGAGAATCTGTCCAGGGCAAAAACAGTATTTTTACATACTTAAGGGTGCAACAGTAACCTAGTAGGAATATGACAAGGATGCAGTAACCGAGTAGGACTAGGTCTAGGATGTTATAAAAACCTTATTTGCTGAATTTTTCAGCAAGCAATTTTTACTACTATTCTATTTCTTGCATTCGACTTCTGAGTATTATTCACGTACAATTTCTATAACGTGAGACAGAGAAAAAACGCTACAAGGACGGATAGAGAGGAAATCACTTCATTCATTGTGACGCCAATACATACCTATCGTGAGATTGATATTGTTTTGGTATGATGATGTCTTTGTTGCTTTCCTTTACAATTATGGATAGCTAAACTTCTCTGTTAGGGTTATGGAAGCCTTTTGAGATACTATCTATTACTATGAGTTTGTGAATTCTTGATACGTATGCTACTTATATCATTAGTCTCTTCATCTTAATTAAATTCTTGTGGTTGCAAACATAGGAATACGCCAATATAGCATTAACTTGTTCGAGAGAAAAGTTACATGTTTGGAAAAGAGAGTGTGACAAGGAAATAGGGCTACCAACCCCTATTTACACGTTAGTGCCGTAACTGGATTAACCTCTTGGAGAGTTCGTACCGTTAGTTATACGCTTTAAGCTCGAGAGAGTTAAAGTGAGATAATCCTTGATGGTCGAGAGACACTAGGATTTACCATTAGAATATGAATCTCTATAAATGCATGCATGTCTGAATTCCGCATAACTCATAGTTAATAGATACGTAGAACTCATAAGGTGGACATAACCCTAACTTATACTTCTCATTGATTAAATCCTACTAAACAAAGCATTCCGTTTTTACTTTGCTATTCTTAATTCACGCCAAACCCAAAATCCCCCCTTTCTGTAGAATTTTCAACCAACAGTCTAATAATAGTTGCAACACTTAGTGACTAAGTATTCCCTGTGGGATTCGACACCCAACCCAGTTGGGTTCTATATTTGACAACGATCGCTTACACTCTTACGAGAGCTGTAGTTTAGGCGTTATCAGCCAACAAAGGTCAAATGAATATGTGATGGAATGACAAAGAGATTTGGACACCTGAGCATAGTTAAACTATGTGTTTTGCACGTTATAATACGTGATTTGCAGAGATTGAAATGGAATTAGATACCATAAAAGAACAATCTGAACGGAGAGTATATGCAGGAAAATAGCTTAACATACATTACTACCACCATGGCTTGAGCCATCGAACGAGTTGCACACTTATCCTTAGACCTGATAGATCGTGGAGTGTACTCATATATATATATATATATATATATATATATATATATATATATATATATATATATATCTTTCTGAATAGATCGTAGAGTTGTACAGCTTCCACTTGATTATCGAAGTTTTCTGGTGAAATAGAAATGACATTGTTTAACCCAAAAAGAAAAAGGAGGAAAGGACTATTTATGCTCCATATGATAAAATAGGGATGACTTTGATTCAGAACCCCAACTTAAGGGACTATTTTAGGCGTTTTCTATGTAAGGTTTAAAATGACCCGTTTGTTTTCTTGATGATTAGGGATTCCGGATTTTGAGCACGATTATTCTCTCAGACAAACCCTAAAGCTCGAGAAATTGAAGCAATAACTCTAATGGATTCTTCTTCTTCTTCATCATCTCAGCAAAATCAATATGGTTACCCTCCTGCTGCTGCATCACAACAACCTTATGACCCATCTCGTCCTTCCTATTACTCCAATTATCAATACCCACATCAACAACATCACATGTATCAACAACAACAACAACAACAGCAGCAGCAGTATCAACAACCCCAGCAACAGTATTCGTCGTATTACCCTCCTAATTATCCAAATCCATATCCACAACAACACCCACAAACCCATCAACGATGGCATTATCAAGAACCCCCAATTCATCCACCTGGGGTTTCAATGGCATCACATGGGCAAACACAGTATCCGTTACTGAATCAGCAGAATACTTATCATTTGCCCCAAAGGACAGACGGGGTTGGGCTAGGGTTGAACCCTCAGGCGTCTGTGGCCGTCGCAGGGTTGGCACAGTTTAACCAGTTAGCTGGTGCTGTGGGTGCACCGCAAGGGCAGAATTGGTACCCCCAGCCTCAAGGGTTTGGACCCGTGATTGGCGGGCCGGGTATTCATACGGGTTCGGGTCTTGGATCTGCTGCATTTCCTGGCCCATCTGGATCGCGTTCTCATGTAAGTGTCTCTGTTTTTTTTTTTTTTTATATCTATTGGAGCTTTATGCGGAAAATGCTACTATAAAGAGTGACCTTTAAGTGAATTAAAGTGCAATTGAAGAAAAAGATGAAAAGAATATATGTATGTAGTTCAAGAAAAATTAACTTTAAAACCAAACCGCAGTTATGTAAATAACCGAATAGAAAAAATACAATTAGATGACTCATATCAACAAAAACAACATACCCTATTCCCACATAGTGGGGGGGGTCTGGGGAGGGTAGAGTGTACACAGACCATACCACTACCTCAGGTAAAGTAGAGAGAGGCTGTTTCCAATAGACTCCCGGCTTAGGACCGATAACAGTATAACAAACACAAAATATAAGTGCATATAAACTACTATGGTACGCAAAACAAACTAACAATATAACAAACACAAAAGATAAGTGCATATAAACTAGTACGGTATGCAAAATAAACTAACACCGTTAGCCACAAATATGAGACGACTAAATATTTTGAAGATAGATGCATTAATGGACGGTAGAAAGAATAGGCATAATACACAAAAGCACCCTTTTACTTGAGCTTCAGCTAGCACCTCCACTCTCCACCATTGGGTGTGCACGAGGCACTTAAAATTGTATAAAGTTGAACAAGTAGACACACGCGTCCGACATGGCAATTCGTGTGTGACACACTCGAACTGATTTGTTATGCCATGTAGGATGCATACTATGCCTGGTAAGGCGCGCGTGAAGCTGTTCAACTCTATACAAGTTTAAGTGTCTACTCGTGCCCACCCAAATTTGGAGGGCATAGATGTCAGCGGAGGCCAAGTTAAAGGGTGCATTTATGTATTATGCCAAAAACGAGGTCCCAAACTATCAATTCCTTCTGCTCTCAAGTGTTTGCTTACTAAAATAAGATCTTCCTTGTCACGCCATAATTCTGTTTCTTTGTTCATTTGTCGTCATAATTGATAACTTGAGTTATGATAATGGATTTCAAAGCCAGCCCTGTTATTGCATGTATGATGATTGACGTGCCAGACCATCTTCCTAGGGAAGAGTGTAACTGTCAAGTGTTGGTGAGCATGGCTATAGCTGTTGGAGTAATCATGTAGATTGTTTTGGATTGCTGATGGATTGAAATTTCTAACACAACTATTTTTATTTCTGCAATGCTGAGCCTTATTTGATTGACCAAGATATCCGTTTGGGTGTAACCTTTAGGATCAATTGCAACTTACGAAGCTCGGGACAATGTGCCCACCTCTCTACCCTTTCCATGTAAATGTCATACAGTTTGCATGGCGCTGTTCTCAAACCTATGAACTAAGTCACTAGTCCCTCAGCCTTTGCCCCTTGAACTAGGCCGCGTGGGCATATCTGCAATCATTAACTTGTGACCTTTCATGTGAAGTGTTCTATTAGTTGGAAATCTTTTATATTTTACTTCATCTCGAGCTCTAGTTTCTTCAAAAGAATATGGTGCTAAACTAATTCATACAGGGGATATGATATACAGGAGGAAGCTACTTGCAGACTATGTTCATTTGCTTTAAGAGATTAGTTTAATCCAAAATCCCTTTTACTAAAGTTTCAAGTAGACCAGTCGGCCGCTCTTATACTTTCAGCATTTGCAATGCTATTGGTTGCGTTATTGGGTTTCTACCTTCTACAAGATTGGGTGTTGTCTTTGGTTCGTGGTAGATCATCCTGTGATTCATGGGTCTGATAACTGGTATCCCTTGACTGAGAACGGAAAAACATTCCATATTCACATAGACGTGGCAATACCTAATCATTTGTTGAGATGCGACAATAAGGTTGGAAGATAAAAACTGCTAGTTGTTATTCGAGTAGCCTACTCTTGCTGTTATTTGGAACAGTTAAAAAGCGTAGTGCAGATTTAACCTTGAGGAAGGAGAAGAAGGGCCAAGAATGTGGAGAGAGTTTCTGGAAGTACAAAATGTTTGGTAGGCTTAGCTTTAGACAAATGAAATAAATCTTTGTGATACACATTTATTGTCATCATGCTTTTCTGCTAAAACTAAGTTTTATGGAAACAGTGCTTTCCATTTACCAGAACCCATCCATATGCATTGAGCGCTACCTATTCTACCAAATAGTCAATCTTTTTTTCCATTTTGAGTCTGCTTTATTATTAATTTAGTCTTAACTTGTCAAATTTTTTATTTAATGTGTGAAGATGGAGTAACTATTTAGCAATGTAGACGAGGCCAGGGTGGAGTTGTAAAGTTAATATGGTTTGTGTGATTTGATATATTATAACCAAGGGCATTAGTTTTTTTGCAGATCTTGCTATATTTCCATTTTCTCCTTGTCTTTTAGTAATCCATTTTGTTGGAATTGGCTATTGAAATCTTGAATGTTCACATGAGCTACTTCTGCAGGCTGGTCAATCATTAGATAAGGGTGGTGGTAGAAGGAGGGATGGCGGTAGGAGGAGGGATGGTGGTAGGAGGGGTGATGGTCAGAGCATGGGTGGTGGTAGGAGGAGGGGTGATGGCCGGAGCAAGGATGGTGGTAGGAGGAGGGGTGATGGTCAGAGCAAGGATGGTGGTAGGAGGGGTGATGGTGAGAGCAGGGTTGGTGGTAGAAGGAGACGTGATGGTCAGAACAAAGATGTTGGTAGGGGTAAATTTATGTGTGAAATGTGCAAGGTTGATTGTGGTTGTCCAGGCATCCTTAGGATGCACTTGAATGGAAAGCGGCACAAAAGGAACTTGGAAAAATTGGAAGCAAATGAAAACAAAACTGTTAGCGATGTCAAGAATGTGCAGGAACCTTCTGCTGATTTAGAATCAGGAACAGCCATGAAGTCTGACAACTTGCTTGTGGAAGATGAGACTAAGGGCCGAACTGTTAGTGATACCGAGAATGTGCAGAAACCTTCTGGTGATTTAGAACCAGCAACAGCAGTGAAACCTGATAACCTGCTTGTGGAAGCAGAGACCAAGGGCCGAACTGTTAGGGATGTCGAGAATGTGCAGAAACCTTCTGGTGATTTAGAACCAGGAACAGCCGTGAAACCTGATAACCTGCTTGTGGAAGAAGAGACCAAGGACCAAACTGTTAGCGATATCGAGAATGTGCAGAAACCTTCTGCTGATTTAGAACCAGGAACAGCCATGAAGCCTGATAATCTGCTTGTGGAAGAAGAGACCAAGGGCCGAACTGTCAGCGATATCGAGAATGTGCAGAAACTTTCTGGTGATTTAGAACCAGGAACAGCCATGAAGCCTGATAACTTGCTTGTGGAAGAAGAGACTAAGGGCCGAATGGTTAGTGATATAGAGAATGGGCAGAAACCTTCTGCTGATTTAGAACCAGGAACAGCCATGTGCAGAAACCTTCTGCTGATTTAGAACCAGGAACAGCCATGAAGCCTAGTGACTTGCTTCTATAAGAAGAGACTAAGGGCCCTTTGGGATTGTTGTTGGAAAACTGTTTATTTGAGAACCACTTTTATAAAATAGTTTTTTAGAAACGTGCTCTTGGGAAAAAAGCAATTTGCTGTTTGGTAAATTATTTGAATAGTGCAATATTGATGCACCTTTGATCCTCCTGAAAATTCTACCTATTTTTAACATTGATTTTGTCCACAATTTAGTGTATGGATATAGTCTCATCGTCCTCCTTGTATGTAGAAACAATAACTCTACATGAAAAGAAGATTGCTATTTTACTTTTCGGATAACATTTTCCATGTATTATAATGCTTCAAAAAGTAATACTAATTAATATGAATCTCTGGCAAGAATGACAATTTTCCAAAGATGGTTGAGCTTAACATTTCGGACTGGAGCAAGGATAGTATCCCCTTATATACCACCTTCATTGTCCAATTCTGAATCACTTCACTTTCACCTTACTTGTACCAACAAGGAATACTCTTTTCTTTTCATGTTAGAATCTATTCTAATTAGGAATTTTATTTAGTACAATTTATCCCCTGGAGGATATGAGGAGAGGAATATAAAAAATAAAAACGAGGGTAGGAAAATAATTTTAAAAAATTAATACAATATTGACAGGCTCATTCAAGTTGATTACATATATACCGAAAACAAAAATTCTTCAAGTAAATTAAAAAGCATATGATATGTTTCCTATCCCTTAAGTACTTATAATGCATTTGTATTCTAAGTTAATGAACCTCTCGACGTAACAAAAGAGAGGGAAGTTCGAGGAAAAATTAAAAGTGCATTAATATCATGAACACAGAGGACAACTGTTCATATGAAAAAATAAGAATGAATTTAAATCTAAACCTAAAGATAGACAAGAGAGAATTGGTGAGATGACTCACTTCAACTCGAAGATTGTGAGTTTGAGTGAACAAGAAAGTAAAATGAGTAGAAGCTCTCGAAGAGTGGTAAAAAGAACTTAAAAATAGGTGATTATTTAATTTTTTTTCTTCTCGTTTTGTTTACTCTTTCTTGGAATATTCAAACACCAACTTTGCTAGAAATCTATCAAAAAGGAAAGGATAATTGATGGATGAAAAGCAAACGCGGCAAATGGGTTTTGAAAGTTCGATGAATTTGTTAAAAAGAGGGGTCAATTCTCTCAAAATCTATTTTGGGTGGGTATTTAGTTAGTGTCTTAAATATGTCATTTTAGTTTTGTCCTTAAGTGACATAAATAAAACATAAGCAGCCAAAAACATCTAAAATAATAGTAACATCTCTCGGATGTAAGTTTACCTTTTTATATCATAATATCTCATAAAATATGTTATAAAAGGCATAACAAGTTAATTATGCTCCTAATATTGAGACAACAAAGAATTTGTTGTGGCATAAATTTATATGGTTGTATCATAATCTCCACAAGTTATGTTTTTAAAGATATAACAAGATATGTCGTATATCTTGGCACCAAAATAATAATTAACTTTTATTTAGCTATATGTTCGTATCATAAAATTTCACAAGTTTTATCGTGTACCATGAGGGGACAAAGTATTTTCCAAAAGGAAAAACATGATGCAGAGAAATACAACTTTTGCTTTTCCTTCTTTTGTGCACATAAGTTCATCGTAGTTTGGTCGATTAATTATGATCATCAAATCCACCTACTGAAGTCACTATTTGGATCAAATTTTTGAAAGTGACTTATAAACCGAAAGCTAAAAGTCCGTAGCAATCAGTTTTTGAAACACAGAGAAATAATAGCATATTTGTCAAACTTATAAAATTAACTTATTTTGAGAAGTGCCTTTTTCAAAAGTGCTCGAAACAAAAGAAAGTATTGTTGTTTGTTCAACGTTTTCGGGTACAAGAATCTGTAATTTGACACAATAACTTTAACACTAGTTCAAGTTTAAAACAAGAACACTATGAAGTACAGCAACACCTTCAACACAAGATCAAAGTGATCTTTCTAAGAAGTGTGTTTTATTTTTTTTTCAAAAATTAAGATGAAACAGAAATGTAAAGCCAAGTCCCCCGACTTCACGGAGTGTCCTTAAGGAATAATTCCCCTCACTGTACCCGAGGTTTTGGAATCTTCCTCCCAGGATAAAATGACTTTCAATCCAGCTATAGTGGTACCTTAAATTATTGGATTCATCGAACTCACTCAACAATTTGATTGATCATAGGGAATGTTTTGAAGACAAGAAAAGTTTTTTATTTCAGAAAATTTTTCATACCAAAACATGTGGATAAATGCAGGTTTATATAGCCATCAAGTGCCCCTTCCGAAAGGTGGCAATGGTTCATCCGAAAAGGTGTATCCTTTGGAAGAGTCATGTCTGTTCATTCGAAACATTGTGTCTTTTTCTGAACAAACATAACTATCTGAACAATCACTCCTTTTCCAAAATAATATGTCTTTTCATAAAAGGTTGTGTTCCTCCATTTTCCATTTACACCAATTGAACCCAACAATCCCCCACATGGATGGGGAATGACTATTCTTTGTAAAACTTTATGGACAAATATGTGATCATTAAGCAAAGACTGATTGCATCAGGATAAGTGGGTTTCCTTTGAACTTTCCATAGTGAACATGCATCGGATGCACTCGGTCAATCGGTAGATTTGATATCTTTGAACCGTCGAGCTTTAATGCATACCTGGACAACACATGTCACACAACTAGCCTTTTATTGTTTATGATTTTTATGATTTTATTCTTTTCAGTCATGAACACGTCCCGATTTCATGAGAGCTTAGAGTATAGGCCTTTACTAACATTCTCCTTGAAGCGGCTTCCACTTCGCCCTCACATAGGTGATTTCTAAACGTTCAATCCATAGATTAAACTATTTGGTAAAATCTGTCAAGTTTAGATAATCATTAAAAGACTTTCACCTTAAGTCTTATCCTTGTTTACTAAACATTGTCTACATCATGAGAATGGGTTGGTATTTTGACAATGTTGAACCTGTCAGACACAACTTTGTTTGATCTCCTTGAACCTAGCTCTTGGGATCTCCAGTCTTCTAGGTAGAGTTACCGCCATGCTAACTTGTCCTAGACCTTAAACCCATTCCCTTGGATGTTCTCTCAACTCCTTCTCTAGATAGGCTTTTTGTAAGTGGATCCGACATATTATCCTTTGACTTCACATAGTTAACAACGATAATTCTGCTAGAGAAAAGTTCTCTAATGGTATTATGTCTTCGTCTTATGTGATGAGATTTATCGTTGTACATCATTCTCCCTGCCCTACCTATCGCTCCTTGGCTATCACAGTGTATACATATTGGTGCCATTGGTTTGGGCCAATAAGGAATATCTTCCAAGCAATTCCGGAGTCATTCTGCTTCTTCACCGGCTTTATCCAATGTGATAAATTCAGATTCCATTATAGAACGAGCAATACAAGTCTGTTTGGATGATTTTCAAGAGACCGCTCCTCCACCGATAGTAAATACATATCCACTCGTGAATTTTTCTTCGTTCGATCCGGTGATCTAATTTGCATTACTATATCCTTCAAGTACCACAGGATATTTATTACAATGCAAAGCATAGTCTTGAGTGTATTTAAGATACCCCAAAACTCTTTTCATTGCCATCAATGAGTTTTATTAGGATTACTCGTGTACCGACTCAACTTACTTATAGCGCATGCTATGTCTGGTCGTGTACAGTTCATTATATATATTAAACATCCTAATACTCTTGCGTACTCCAATTGTGAGTCACTTTCACCTTCATTATTTCGAAGTGCAAAGCTCACATCCAATGGAGTCTTGACAATACTAAATTCCATATACTTGAATTTGTCAAGTACCTTTTCAATGTAATGACACTGTGACAATGTCAACCCTTATGGAGTTCTATGGATTCTTATTCCTAAGATCACATCCACAATTCCAAGGTCTTTCATATCAAACTTGCTCTCAAGCATTTGTTTCATTGCATTTATGTCTGAAATGTCTCTACTAATGATCAACATATCATCCACATATAAACATATAATGACTTGGTGATTTGGAGTGTCTTTAATATAAACATACTTATCACATTCATTTATCTTAAACTCATTTGCCAACATGATTTGGTCAAACTTTGCGTGCCATTATTTAGGTGCTTGTTTTAGTCCATAAAGTAACTTAATAAGTTTACACACCTTATTTTCCTTTCCTGGAACCACAAAACCCTCAGGTTGTTCCATGTAGATTTCTTCCTCCAATTCTCCATTTAGGAATGTTGTTTTCACATTTATTTGATGGATTTCAAGACCATATACTGCCACCAAGGCAATTAACATCCGAATTAACGTTATCCTCATTACTGGCGAGTATGTATCAAAGTAATCAAGGTCTTCCTTTTGTTTGAAGCCTTTTACAACAAGTCTTACCTTGTACTTATCAATAGTACCACCAACTTTCATTTTTCTTTGAAGATCCATTTAGAACATAAAGATTTATTTCCTGTAGGAAGATCAACCAACTCCCACGTATGGTTGCTTAAGATTGAATCAAACTCATTATCGACTACCTCTTTCCAAAATGATGAGTCCGAAGACGCCATCGCTTCCTTAAATGTTTGAGGCTCATTTTCTAAGATAAATGTTACAAAATTTGATCCAAATGAAGTTGACGTTCTTTGACGTGTAGTACGTCTTGGATTCTCATCATTGTGTACATTCTCACTTGGCTCATCTCGAGGTCCTTTAGACCCTCCATTAGACTGTTCATGTCTAATTTTATACGGATAAATATTTTCAAAAAATTCAACTTAACTGATTCAATTATTGTATTTTCATTAATATCCGGATGTTTGAATTTATGAACCAAAAAACTAAATGCTTTAATACTTTTGGCATATCCTATGAACACACACTCCACCGTCTTAGGTCCTATCTTAACCCTTTTAGGCATAGGAACTTGGTCCTTTGCTAGACACCCCCACACTTTGAAATATTTCAAGTTGGGTTTTCTTCCTTTTCATTTTTCATAAGGAATTAATTATGTCTTACTATGGGAAACTCTATTGAGTATTCGGTTGGTTGTAAGGATAGCCTCCTCCCCCCCCCCCCCCCCCCCCAAGTTTTGTGGTAAATCTGAACATATAAGTAAGACATTCATCATTTCCTTCAAAGATCTGTTTTTGCTTTCCACAATTCTATTAGATTGAGGTGAATATGGGGCCGTAGTTTGATGGACAATTCTATTCTCTACACATATTTCAGCAAAGGGAGATTCATATTCTTCGCCCCTATCACTTCTTATAGCTTTGATCTTTTTCTCTAACTGATTTTCAACTTCAGTTTTGTATTATCTAAACACATCTATTTCTTCATCCTTATTATTCAGCAAGTAGACATAACAATATCGAGTACAATCGTCAATAAAAGTTATGAAATACTTTTTTCCACCTCATGATGGTGTTGACTTTATATTACAATGTCAGTGTGTATTAAGTCTAAGGAATTGGAATTCCTTTCAACGGACTTATACGGATGCTTAGCATACTTTGATTCTACACACGTTTGACACTTTGATTTATTGTACTCAAAGTTTGGCAAAACTTCTAAGTTAATCAGTTTACGCAACATTTTGTAATTTACATGGCCTAAACGATCATGCCACAAATTGGGAGACTCAAGCAAGTAAAAAGAATTTGAACTTTTATTGATTTCAACATTCATTACATTCATTTTGAATAAGCCCTCATTGAGGTAGCCTTTTCCTACATACACTTCTCCTTTACTAAGTATAATTTTTTTCGAAAACAAATACACATTTGAATTCATTTTTGTCTAGAAGTGAAACTGAAATCAAGTTCTTCCGTAACTCCGGAACATACAAGACATTGTTAAGTGTCAACACTTTGTCAGAAGTCATCTTTAAGCACACTTTCCTGTTCCTTCTACTTTAGCAGTAACGGAGTTTGCCATGTAATCTTTTATTCTACTTGAGACGGGGCGAACGTAAAAAAAAACTCTTTTTTAGCACAAACATGGCATGTGGCACCAGAATCCATCCACTATTCGCGAGGATTTCCCACCAAGTTGCATTCGAAAAGCATAGTACACAGATTATTCATTTTTTTCTTAGACTCAACCAAATTTACTTAGTCCTTCTTCTTTCCTTTCTTTGGGGCACGACAATCCGTAGACTTGTGTCCAATCTTGCTACTGTTGAAACACTCTTCCTTGAATTTCTTCTAGGGTTGATTGCTTTTATTTCCAGCTTTCTTTTGTTTTTTGAAGTTGCTTTGGTTATCTTCTACAATGTTTGCTCCATTCATTGCAGAATTGCCTCTTGACCTTCTTTCCGCAGGCTTATTATCTTCTTCAATGTGTAGTCGTACAATCAGATCTTAGACTGACATCTCCTTGCATTTGTGTTTCAAATAGTTCTTGAAGTCTTTCCACATTGGTGGTAGCTTCTCTATTATTGCTGCTACTTGAAATGCTTCTTTCACAATCAAACCTGCAATGAAGTTCATGTGAATACTAAGAACATATTTAAATTGTTCAACATAGGTATTTTTCAAAATCATACCTTCCGCTAGGAGATCATGGATGATCACTTGATGTTCTTGCACTTATGAAACAATAGATTTGTTGTCTATCATTTTGTACTCCAGGAATCTTGCAACAAAGAACTTTTTAGTTCCGGCATCCTCCGTCTTGTACTTCCGTTCTAAAGCTCTCCATAACTCTTTTGCAGTCTTGTTTCTGCTATATACATTGTAAAGGACATCTTAGAGGTCACTCAAGATATAATTCCTGCAAAGGAAGTCTGAGTGTTTCCAAGCCTCCACAATCATGAAAAGTTCCTTTTTAGAGATTCCCTCGGGCACCTCCGGAGCTTCCTCAACCGTGAACCTTTGAAGACATAGAGTAGTGAGGTAGAAGAACATTTTCTACCGCCATCACTTGAAGTCAATACCTGCGAACTTTCTGGATTTCTCCACCGGTGCCATAGCTACGGAGTATTAGTATGACTCGTCATGGTAATACTAGTTGCCGCCATAGTCGCTCCAGCATCATGCATTTGACTATCAGTCTTCATTTTCCTGTCACCACAAGACAGTACCTTAAGTATATCGAAATACTTATTAAAAAATTACAGCAACTTTAAACATTTCTTGTTTTTAGTTTAACGATGAAGTTTTGATGACTTCCAATCGTCAACCGAGTGATCTTTAACTTGTGATGAAGATTTTATTTATTCAAATCCCTAGTTATGTTCAAACGGAGTAGAAAGCTAAAAGCTTTAATCTCCATAAACCAAGCTATACAGATTCGAAAAAAAAAACTTTAGTGAAAAGAAAATTTCACCAAACAAGCAAAAAAAAATTCTTTTTTTCCTTTTTCTAAAGTTTATTCCTTAAGATTGTTGTTTCTTCAATGTTTTCGGGTACAAGAATCTGTAATTTGACACAATAACTTCAATACTAGTTCAAGTTTAAAACAAGAATACTATGAAGTACGACAACACCCTCAACACAAGATCAAAGTGATCTTCTAAGAAGTGTGTTTTATTTTTTTTAGAAATTAAGATGAAACAGAAATGTAAAGCCAAGTCCCCCAACTTCACGGAGTGTCCTTAAGGACTAATTCCCCTCACTGTACCCGAGGTTTTGGAATCTTCCTCCCAGGATAAAATGGTTTTCAATCCAACTATAGTGGTACCTCAAATTATTGGATTCGTCAAACTCACTCAATGATTTAATTGATCACAAGAAATGTTTTGAAGACAAGAAGAGTTTTTTATTTCAGAAAATTTTTCAAACCAAAAACTGTGGATAAATGCAGGTTTATATAGCCATCAAGTGCCCATTTCAAAAGGTGGCAACGGTTCATCCGAAAAGGTGTATCCTTTGGAAGAGTCATGTCTGTTCATTCGAAACATTGTGTCTTTTTGTGAACAAACACAATTATCTGAATAGTCACTCCTTTTCCAAAACAATATGTCTTTTCATAAAAGGTTATATCCCTCCATTTTTTATTCACACCAATGAACCCAAAAAGTACTTATGGTGAGAAACAATTTGTGTTTGATCGATAAATTTTAAAAAATACTTTAAACTGCAATTAGTGTTTGGTCAAGCTTTTAAAGTTACTTCTAAGTTATTTTTTTCAAAAGTGTTTTTGGGGCGATATTTTTTTTTTAGCTTATGAAAAATTATTTATACTATTACTCAAAAACACTTATTTTCTCTCAAAAGCTTGACCGAACACATCAATTTTTTAAAATATACACTTTTAAGAAAAAATAAATACTTTTTAAAAAAAAAAAAATTGCTAAACTGGCTATAAATCAATCCAAGCAGCCTCTCTATTTATCCTAACAATGATAGTTAAGTATTTTTTACTTAAATTCTCTTCCGGATTATTTTCTTAAATTAGTATAAAATACGTGCGTTGCACATGTGATTTACATGAATCAATAAAATCATATACATAAGTATGCATTATTAAAGTAGAGCAATTGGTGTTAAAATAAGTTCTACGTCTATTTTAATTGATATAAATAAATATTGTATCTCAAATATGTCATTACTGTTAGATATTTAGAGTTAATGTACCCTTGAACTTTAATTTGTGAATTGATATATCTCTGAATCTCCATTAAAAAGTCTCTCACATAACTTTTACCGTAAAGAAATGACTCACATATACCCTTCTCTTAACGAAAAAATATTTACTAAATACAAAAATATTGTTTTACTTTAATTTAGAAGATTACATGTATCATTTAAAAATAACACCATCCATTAGCAGAAAAAGAAATTATTTGAATTTACATATGATACTATCCAAAATAATAACCTAATGTCAAATATCATAAACTACACAACGATTTCTAAGCAAGATCATAATAAGAATCCACATGCCATTTGTCTTTCTCCTTCTTAACAATAATAATAATGTTTCCAAACAAACATCTTTCCGATGAATAATGTTACTACTGCTACTACTTCCACAGCCTTCACCATAAATAATTCTGCTACGATTAGAAAATATCATGTAGCCACATTAAAACTGCATCCAATATCCTTTTCATCAGTCAACAAATATGCGTTGCTTCTTCAAAGAAGAATGAATCAATGTTTCTGGTTGTTACACTAGTGATAGAGTAGGAAGGCCCAATGTCCCAACAATCAACTTAGTCACTATAGCAGATTTTTGCTTTCAAGCACATCTAATATCAATAAATTATCTAATATAGTTATATTCTGAAAAGTCAATTTACCTTTTGAATTGGGCGTCGCACAAAAACACAAACCTCACTCGACATATTCAGACATTACTGAGCTACACAGAATTTCAAGTTGAAAAATAAGGATTAATTTTTATTTTTTATAAAAAAAAAAAACTAATTTCAACACGTACTATATGGTGTAGCAAACAAACAATGCATACCAACTTTTGAATAAGATTTATTGTAGTAGTTAAGTAAGCAATCATAGATAATCAAAATATAAGCAAAAAATAAAAAAAAACAATAGAAAATTAATCTCTTATATGTAAGATTAATAATTTCAAGGACAACATAAGAGGCATGAAAATACCTTTCAAAATGAAAAAGAGCAATAACCGAATCAACGATCCCTATGATAATAGTGTTATATAGTGTCACCTTAAAATAATAGTGACTATTGTTCGTAAAAATAATAATTATGAGTTAAAACTGTCGAATACATGTGGAAGGAGTAAAACTTGTGACAACCGAAAAGAGAATCATTATTCCTTAAAAAATAATTGAAAGAGGAAAGAGAGAAACCTTTCGCATTCTCATTCGACGATAACTTGCTTGTTTGTCCAATTTTTCAATCTGACATCAAATGTTAAACATGAATTAAGAATTTCACAAAATTAGAAAGCACTATAAAATCATATAAATCAACTTTGTAATTTTTGAAAAAGAAAAGAGTAACTAAATGAAAAGATTTGAACTCTTACCTGTTTCAAGAACAACAATGAATATGTGCGATAAAACTATATATAATAGGTTCTTCGAAGAGTTCTTTTTCATGTCCAATTTATTCAATATCATAAAAATACATGAATATGTAAAATCATGAATAAGTTAATCATTTCCTATTTTAATTCAAACTCTTACCGCATAATAAACCAATTAGAATTTTGATTTGTAAATTTTTAGGGTTACCAAACTCTCCTTATATGCGGTCTCTTAAAAAAAATTCATTATTTGAAGAAATTAAAATACAAAAGGTAGTTTTTGATTTACCTTTAAAATAGAAAACAATTTTAGGGAGAGTTCTACGGGAATTAGGTAATTTTTTAGGAAATTTTTTCCTCCCCTTTTTTTTCAGCTTAAAAAATTATGTAATTTGTAAGGAAATTTTTTCCTCCTTTTTCCACCTTATACTAGTACGTTTTTTCTTCTTATTTTTGGATTTTTTTAAAAGTCCTAAATTTAATATAATTCAAATAAGGAAAGGTTTAATAATTAAATTTAGATGAATTTTAAGTTTTAAGTATTAGAAAAATAGTGAAAAGACAGTTTTGTCTATTGCAAAAATTTTTAATGAAGGGCAAAAAATTCAAATCATTTTTCTAAGGGTCTTCACACTTTTAATATATTATAGATTATAGATATAGATTATAGATATAGATATAGAGTATAGATATATTACTGCATCTCCAAGTATTTCTATGATGAAGATTACCCTAATAAAAAAATAATAATATTCAAGACGAAAGATCTTAGTTGATTTTATTTTTATTTTCTTAAAAAAAACTTCTTTGGTTAGATAGATGGGGCTTTGAGCTAAAAGTGACAAAAGAGTTTGAAAATGAGGTGTAGGTGACTCAAGTCTTAATAATTGAGTGGAGGTGACAATTACTTTATTACGAATTAAGAAAGTTGGAGAAATTTATAAATAACTCATAAGTTTTAAAATTTACACTTTGATTCAAATGTTAGTTAATATAACGGGAAACAGAGGGAACAAAGACGCGTTTCTCTCTCTTTTCGTTCGTTGTTGTTTTCTCTCTCTTCGCGATTTTTGTTGTTCATTATTGTTGCTGTTTTATTCATCATCTCCTGCTTCATTATCATGATCTTCTACTTCATTATCATCTTCATCTTCTTCTTATCGGTCATGGTTGTTGTTTCTACCGCTACTGCTGCTACTTTACTTGATCAATTTTTTAGGTGAAATTTTATTTCGTACATCACTTTGCACTTTGACAATACTTCATAGATGACTTTGGTAAGTAAAATTATATTTTTAGTGGAATTTGTCATCTGGGTATACTGCTACTGCTGTTTTTTTCAATAATGGATAGAACCCGTTCATGAATACTGTTGACACCTAATTTTTGTCCTCCACGACTAAATTTAATCCTGAGTTTCTTTGATCTTTAATAAAATTTAAATATTTATTTCATCCGAATAAAAATTTATTAAATATATTTTTACGTAATTTTGTCATTTTAGTGATTATAATTTATCGTATTCAATTATACGAAATTTTATAATTTTGTTACTTAAATATTTATTTTATAAAATATTGGATTTTAATCAAGGATAAGAGATTCAAATGATTAAAGTTTTGATTTAAATATAATTTACTCTCAAAAAATAATTTATTCGGATAAATATGTGTTTGATTTTATAAAATCAAGAAGCCCAGGATTAAAGGAAGTATTAATTCGCATCGAATTTCAATTTAATTTACCCAATCTATTAGATTTTGCCATAATTGTAATGCAATCCGACAATTGATTTCTAATTTGGTCAAAATTAAATAAATATGGCTAAATTTTAAATCCCAATTGGGTTTATATTTTAAATAACCCCAAAACTCTCATAACTTCTACCTAATTCCACAAAAAAATAATTTCAAATTGTACTACATTGTACTATTTTCTCCAAACTTTGTCTTTTCCAAATTTTAAAATTCAAAAGTTGTACTACATTGTACAATTTTCCACCACATTATCTTCCACCTCACCTTATCTTCAATTTTAAAATTTCAAAAACACCCTTATTTGTTTTTTCTCCCACATTGGCGGATGACAAGAAATAAATCTTCATCCTTTCCTATAAATACTTTTCTCCCACATTGGTGGAAGAGAGGAAAAAAAAAATTTCATTCCCTCTTATAAATACTACCACTACTTTGATAAAAATGGGAGAAAAAGGAAGAAAAAAAAAGAGGCTAGAAAGGTGAAAAAATTTCATTCCCTCTTATAAATACTACCACTACTTGTTAATTATTTTAAGGGATCTCCAAAATCTTCATATAAGAGCTGAAGTGCTAGCTTTATTTTCCATCCACGATGTTTATTCCTCTTTTTCGCATGTTTTCAAATTTGTCAAAATGATGAGAAAGTTCAAAGTTTTGTGGTTAATTATAATTATTTAGATATTTTCGAGTCATGCATAGTATGATTGTGAAACAATATTTCACTTTTAGAAATGCTAAACTTTATTCTAATTTTCTTGCGCCCTTTGGATTGTTATATGTGCTCTTTGTGAGTGTAAAGACTTGATTCGTGTCTCTCATTGATTCATAATATCAAAGGAGAATCAACGATGTCTTAGAAATATAAACCATAGGTCATTACACGTTTTTTTCATAAAAATTTGGTTGTAATTTAGATGTATGAATTTTCGTTAATGTCGCCTTAATTGAAATTTAAAGATTCTCTTGCTTGAAAAGTTAACCTTTATTTTCTTTTCTTATATGGATAAGTATCTATGTTTGTTCAATTGTAGAAGTCATGAGTATTTTCCATGTTGCCTCATCCCTTTACTTTCGTAAGCTTACGTTGTTTGTTTCTTGCATTAATTCATTAAATATGACCTTCTTCCTTTTACCTTTATTCATTCTTGTACGAACATAAATCATGAGGCATGTAAGTGGGTGTCTTTGCGTTGCATTTTATTTGTTGACTCTCATTCTTGTGCAAGTTTGCTTATCATTGTCATTCAGAATTGGTTCTTGATATTTTCTTTTGCTTTGAAATATGTCACTTTTATGCCTTGAACATATATTAATTTCTTTATCTTTTCTTTGCATGCAAAAAAAATGTCTCGAGTCCAAATGGACTCCTCTCCTCTTGCATTTCGTAATGGGCCAATGAGGTCTACCCCTTCAAGTCAAGTTCAAAGTTTAAATTTGAGGTCCACTACATGGCGTACGAGTGCTAGAAGATAGACGAAGAAGGAAAATGGGTCAAAACCCATTGACGAGGTCATTAAGAGACTTGAAAACTCTCAATTTTTATTATTGTTTTCTTTTTATTTATTCATTTTGTCATTTATTTATTCATTTATTTCGGCCTCGAAGCCAAAGTTATATTTAATATATGTGGAGCAAGAATCGAACCAAAGGCTCAAAAAATAGTTTAGGACAGGTGAAATGGGTCGGAAGCCCAACTAGACTAGGACAGGTCTCGTTGATTTGGGCTCAATGGCCTAAATCCTTTACTTTCTCCTCCCTTTCCATTTTATGTGTTTATTTGTTTTGTTTAGACTTAGTTAAAATTTATACTAAGTCGCCTAAATCTATTTTACACAAGTTTTTTTAAATAAAAAAAATCAAATAACTATTTCAACAAATTAATCTTTTAAGAAGTTAATCAAAAGATATTTTTAAACAGTTCGGATAACCGCAAGTTAGCGGACATTTTAGGTGCCTAAAACCTTCCTAAAACGTTAATAGGAGCCGCTTATCTAGAATCTCTAATTTAAAATGATTTTTTTGTTTTGAAACGTTTGAATTAACTCTCTAAAGGTTTCTTAATTCCTTTTTAAAATTAAGTGGAGACTCTTCTCAAAAAGTTAAAATTTCTCCGCAAAATAGAAATGGCGACTCTGCTGGGGATTTGTAACTAGGTTCTAGCCAAATGTTTGATTTCGTCTTTTGATTAACTGTTTATGTGTTTATATGTTTCAATTCTGTAACGTTTAACTATCGCATCTCATGGCATATTCCTGCATTATTTAAACTTTTTTGGGGTTTCGTGGATGTCCCGGCCCCTGTTGTTCAATTCCAAAATGTGTTGGAAATACGAACGGCTTATTAGCATGTGAGTCGTCTGATGGTTGTTCGTATTTTCAAACTCAAGTTGTCCGCTTGAGAACCAATGTTCAAACCTACTCTAGACACCTAGGATAGAACGAAACCAAAACCCTATTTTAGGCATGAGCCTAGGACGACCCAATACCCGAGTGGGGTATTGGGCCCATTAAAAAACCTGCCCTGCGTCTATTGACCCTGAGTCAATTATAGACAAACCATATTTATGTGTTGAAGAAAATGTATGTCTGTCTAATTCAATCCATTATCCTTTGGGGGTCAGGAAAAAGCTTGATTTGCTTACTTTCGTAAGAAGAATTGAAGCAAGTTAAGCAAGAAATTGATCGATTTGGGAGGTTGCATTTAAGGCACAGTTTGAACGTCAACGGATGTCACCAATATAAGAAATGGATGAAGCTAAGAAGGGGAAGGATGATATAAGAAGCACTCAGGAATTAGTATTTTTATCCCCTATGTGGGAACGTATCTTCTTTCATGTTATTTCTCTTTCCCTAAAAATTATATCCCTCTTTCGTTATCTTTTGCAGGCATTTATGCCCAAGGACTAGCAATTTGAGTAATATCTATAGGTCATATTGTATCCAAGGTCGGATGATGTGCAGGAACACCTAAAAGCTAGCGATTGAAAGGATATCTGTAAGCCATCTCTTATCCAAGGTCGGATAATGTGCAGGATTACCTAAGCGCTAGCAATTCAAAGGATATCTGTAAGTCCCCTTGTATTTGATATCAAATAATGTGCAAGATTATCCAAAGATTGACAATTTAAGGAAAATCTATAAGTCGTATCGGTACAAAAAATGCGCAAGACTTACCTGAGATCATATGAAAAAAATTATTATCAATAACCGGAGATGTTATCATGCCACATATGATAAGCACTATAGGTGACTCAAAAGGGTTGCCGCATCAGTGCTAGATTAAGCAGTTGCAGGGACCGTTCTACATAAAGTGTCATTGATGTCCAAGAGAGACACCCACTTTGAAAACACATTCAATAGATAAATAAGATAATTATGCAACGACCAAGAGAGTTATTGTGTCTATTATTGCAAGTTATTTCCTTCCAAACAGGTACATAAAAGGGATGACTTTGCTTTTCAGGCAATAACTCACGTGGAGATATGGTAAAGACTAAATACCTCTTTCGTGAAGTATGTTTAGCACTAACACTTTTTGTCTGAAATATTGTTGAGAGCATATGAGAGGGTGAAAATCTCAAATAAAAAGCACAGGTGTAGACAACTCCAGATAGGACGCAGCACAACGTGGAACTCTTTCTTAGCAGCAAAATGAGACATAGTCTAAAGAGGGACGTCAAACTCTTTGGACGCAAGCTAAAGGATGATCGCCACCACCATCCAACCACACCTCTATTAGAAGGCATATGGGTAGTTTGAGATATTTTGGTTTCAGCTTCACCTTCGGTATATTTCTAAACTCATACTGAGGGTAAAGTTCTCTTTCTTTCAAATTCGGGTGGCAACACACTTAGAGTTTTGGAAATTATGTCCAAGTTAGTTCTTGCCTATGGATGTGAAGGATCTCATATTCATGGTCAAGAGGTTACAAGCATCTTTTCCACAACATGATCAACTTTTCACTCATTCCGAGCCAAAGATAGTCCAAAATAAAAGACTATTTTTTCTACCGATTGAGTCGAATTACAGGCAATTTGATTCCCTGAGTCTCAGGGATATGTAGGCTGGACTCTATGTAGAAAACTGGACTGCATTCCAACCTCCTCCCCAAATCCCTTTATTTCCTAGCTTTTCAGTCCTTAAAAACTCCAAAAAACTAAGATAGCTGGTGATTTTTTTTGGAAGATCATGTCTTAAATCAAGCTTTATGAACTATAAGTAGCCTGAATTCTCTTGTAACCTGAGATATGTAGGAAACCTGACCTGGGTTCGGCCATGACTCTATAAGACTCATGCAAAAGCCAACCTCATTCAGTTTCGAATTTGTGGTCGGACAAAAATTAGGAACATTAATCTCCCTTTGCCTAGGGTTACTTGCATCCACCCTACCCAAAAGGAGGGGGCAGTTGTTGACACATAATTTTTGCACTCCACGACTAAATTTAATCATGAGTTTCTTTGATTTTTAATAAAATTAAAATATTTATTTCATTGGAATAAAAATTTATTAAATATATTTGTACGTAATTTTGTCATTTTAGTGATTATAATTTATCGTATTCAATTATACGAGATTTTATAATTTTGTTACTTAAATATTTATTTTATAAAATATTGAATTTTAATCAAAGGCTTAGAGATTCGAATGATTAAAGTTTTGATTTAAATATAATTTACTCTCAAAAAATAATTTATTCGAATAAATATGTATTTGATTTTATAAAATCAAGAAGCCCGGGATTAAAGGAAGTATTAATTCGCATCGAATTTCAATTTAATTTAGTCAATCTATTAGATTTAGCCATAATTGTAATGCAATCCGTCAATTGATTTCTAATTTGGTCAAAATTAAATAAATATGGATAAATTTTAAATTTCAATTGGGGTTATATTTTAAATAACCCCAAAATTCTCAAAAACTCTCATAACTTCTACCTAATTCCACAAAAAAATAATTTCAAATTGTACTACATTGTACTATTTCCTCCCAACTTTGTCTTTTCCCAATTTTAAAATTCAAAAGTTGTACTACATTGTATAATTTTCCACCACATTATCTTCCACCTCACCTTATCTTCAATTTTAAAATTTCAAAAAAACCCTTATTTGCTTTTTCTCCCACATTGGTGGATGACAAGAAATAAATCTCAATCCTTTCCTATAAATATTTTTCTCCCACATTGGTGGAAGAGAGGAAATAAAAATCTACTTCCCTCTTATAAATACTACCTCTACTTTGATAAAAAGGGGAGAAAAAGGAAGGAAAAAAAAAGGCTAGAAAGGTGAAAAAATCCTTTTTGAGCAAAATAGTTATTTTTATTTACTAAAATTTTTGTTTCATAGAGTTGGTCGGCTAATAAAAAATTTCAAGTTGCCGGTGATGTTTTTTTGGTGGTGGTTGATTCCAACGAAGCTCGTAGTCTTGTTTTGCTGCCCCAAAAAGGTAAACACATCTTCTTCTTCTTTTCTTTTCTTTTTTTTTAATTTTTATTATCGTTTTCTTCTTCATCTTTTTTCTTCTTCATAGTTCGTAGATATAATTTTGTTTGCTGGGATTATATGCTTTAGATGTCCTTAAAGGCCCTAGGACGTTGTGGTATCAATACTCTAATTATTTGCATGTTCATGATATAAAAATGAGCTAACAATAATTGTATGTGTCTTTTTTTTTACTTTATTCTTTGATTATTTTGGATAAAATTTCAATCGCTGCTTAAAATATGCATTTATGCTTTGTTTAAACTCATTGTTGTTGGATATATTTGTTTTTAGCATGTAAAGTTATTTTCTTTATGTTGAAAAGAATAGTTAATGTTGAATGTTTCGCCTTTTAACCTTATTCTTTGATTATTTTGGATAAAGTTTAGATCTTTGCTTGAAAAACATAATCATGTCTTGTTTAAACTCATTATTGTTGAATATGTTTATTTTTAGCATGTAAAGTTATTTTTTTATGTTGAAAAGAATAGTTAATATTGATTGTCTTGCCTTTTGACCTTATTCTTTGATTATTTTGGATAAAGTTTAGATCTTTACTTGAAAAGTCATACTCATGTCTTGTTTTAACTCATCGTTGGTAGATATGTTTGTTTTTAGCATGTAAAGTTATTTTTTTTATGTTGAAAAGAATAGTTAATATTAATTGTTTTGCCTTTTGACTTTATTCTTTGATTGTCATGTATAAAGTTTTGATCTTTGCTCAAAAGACAAACTCATGTCTTGTTTAAATTTATTGTTGGCGGATATGTTTGTTTTAGCTATAAAGTTATTTCTTTTATGTTGAAAAAATAGTTACTATTGTTTGTTTCGCCTTAATAAAAATAGTAATTGATTAAATCAAGAATTTTTCATTATTTGTTAATTATTTTAAGGGATCTCCAAAATCTTCATATAAGAGATGAAGTGCTCGCTTTATTTTTCATCCACGATGTTTATTCCTCTTTTTCGCATGTTTTTAAATTTGTCAAAATGATGAGAAAGTTCAAATTTTTGTGGTTAATTAGAATTATTTAGATATTTTCGAGTCATGCATAGTATGATTGTGAAACAATATTTCACTTTTAGAAATGCTAAACTTTATTCTAATTTTCTTGCGCCCTTTGGATTGTTATATGTGCTCTTTGTGAGTGTAAAGACTTGATTCGTGTCTCTCATTGATTCATAATTTCAAAGGAGAATCAACGATGTCTTAGAAATATAAACCATAGGTCATTACACGTTTTTTTTTCATAAAATTTTGGTTGTAATTTAGATGTATGAATTTTCGTTAATGTCACCTTAATTGAAATTTAAAGATTCTCTTGCTTGAAAAGTTAACCTTTATTTTCTTTTCTTATATGGATAAGTATCTATGTTTGTTCAATTGTAGAAGTCATGAGTATTTTCCTTGTTGCCTCATCCTTTACTTTCGCAAGCTTACGTTGTTTGTTTCTTGCATTAATTCATTAAATATGGCCTTCTTCCTTTTACCTTTATTCATTCTTGTACGAACATAAATCATGAGGCATGTAAGTGGGTGTCTTTGTTTTGCATTTTATTTGTTGACTCTCATTCTTGTGCAAATGTGCTTATCATTCATTCAAAATTGGTTTTTTGATATTTTCTTTTGCTTTGAAATATGTCACTTTTATGCCTTGAACGTATATTAATTTCTTTATCTTTTCTTTGCATGCAAAAAAAATATCTCGAGTCCAAATGGGCCAATGAGGTCTACCCCTTCAAGTCAAGTTTGAAGTTTAAATCCGAGGTCCACTACATGGCGTACTGATGATAGGCGAATTTACATGCCTATAGTGCTATATTTTACCCATATTTTAGCTAAGTTTTGAGGACAAAATATATAATTCATGCACTTTTAGTCCTTTTTCTTGTAAGTGAGCTAACGAACATGATTAGCAAGTTTTCAGGCATAAATGATGCAGAATTCAGCATTTTATGGATAACTTGACGCCAAAGAAAGCTTCACGAAGGATGGAAGATGAATTTTGGATGCCAAGGACCAAAAGTGGCGCATGGAAAATCTGTTCCGGGCAAAAACAGCAATTCTGAAGACTTTGGGGACTAGCAGTAACTTATTAGGATTAGGATAATGATACAGTAACTTATTGGTGCTCTGACAGGATTAGGGTCATATCCTCACGCTCCCAAGAAGCTGGACCTCGATCTCAAAAATCAACCCACACCACCAGCTAAGCCATCTATTGAAGAGCCACCCACGTTAGAATTGAAGGAGCTGCCTAGTCATTTAAAGTATGTATTCTTAGGAAGCGGAAACACACTTCCATTCATTATGGCGGCAGATTTGGGTGAGCAACAAGTTGCAGCTCTCATTGCTATTCTACGGAAGTATATAAGATCCATTGGTTGGACCATCGCTGACATTATTGGTATCCCACCTGGGATTTGTACACACAAGATTCAGCTTGAAGAAAATTGCACACCCACCATTGAGCATCAAAGGCGTCTAAATCCACCTATGCAAGAAGTGGTAAAGAAAGAAATTATCAAGTTGTTAGATGCGGGGGTTGTGTATCCAATCTCTGACAGTACATGGGTAAGCCCGGTACAATGTGTTCCCAAGAAAGGAGGCATGACGGTAGTCGCGAATGAAAAGAATGAACTTATTCCACTCAGACCTGTCACCAGATGGAGAGTATGCATGGACTACCGAAAGCTGAATTCATGGACACTCAAAGATCACTTTCCAATGCCATTTATGGACCAAATGCTAGATCGATTAGCGGGAAAAGGATGGTTTTTAGACGGTTATTCAGGCTATAATTAGATTTGTATTTCTCCCGAAGACCAAGAGAAAACAACGTTTACATGCCCATATGGTACGTTTGCCTTTAAACGTATGCCATTCGGGCTATGTAACGCACCATCCACCTTTCAACGTTGTATGATGTCCATTTTCTCGGATATGGTCGAAGATACTTTGGAAGTATTCATGGACGATTTTTTAGTGGTTGGCGAGACGTTTGGAGCGTGCTTACCAAATTTAAGTATGGCGTTGCAAAGATGTGTAGAATTCAACCTAGTGCTGAATTGGGAGAAGTGCCACTTTATGGTTAAAGAAGGTATTGTTCTTGGGCATAAAATCTCCGAAAGAGGAATTGAGGTTGATCGAGCTAAAATTGAAGTTATCGAGAAGCTACCACCTCCAATTTCCGTGAAGGGAGTTCGTAGTTTCCTCAGGCACGCAGGTTTCTATCGGCGGTTCATCAAAGATTTCTCAAAATTTGCTAGTCCATTATGCAAACTTCTAGAGAAAGATGCAAAGTTTGACTTCAATGAAGATTGTTTGAAGGCATTCGAATGCCTCAAAGGAAAACTGATTGAAGCTCCTATCATGGTAGCACCAGATTGGTCTTTACCGTTTGAAGTCATGTATGACGCCAATGGGGTAGCATTAGGCGCTGTGCTTGTCCAGAGAAGGGAGAAGATACTTCATCCTATCTACTATGCGAGCAAGGTCCTGAACGAAGCCCAAAAGAACTACACTGTCACAGAACAAGAGCTCCTAGCGCTTGTGTATGCGTTTGAGAAGTTTCGTGCTTACTTGTTGGGAACCAAAGTAATCGTTCATACAGACCATGCATCTCTGAGGTACTTAATGACAAAGAAGGATGCAAAACCAAGACTAATTCGATGGGTATTGCTGCTGCAAGAATTTGATTTCGAGGTTAAAGATAGAAGAGGTTGCGAGAATCAAGTGGCTGATCATCTATCTAGACTCGAAAATGATCATATAGTGCAGCCTGAAATTGAGATTGATGATGCATTCCCTGACGAGGAGATCCTAGCGACGATAATGGAAGAGTTACCATGGTATGCCGACTTTGCGAATTTTTTGGTGAGTAATGTGATACCGGCAAACTTATCTTACCATCAAAAGAGGAAGTTTATGCATGATGTAAAACACTACTTTTGGGATGAGCCATATTTGTTTGGACGATACGTGGATGGTGTCATCCGGCGATACATATCCCATGTAGAAGTGCCTAATATATTGGAAGCTTCCCACACTTCTCAAGTTGGAGGACATCACGCAAGTAATCGGACAGCAAGGAAGGTACTGCAAAGTGGATATTATTGGCCCTCGATATTTAGAGATGCCAACGACTTTGTTAGAAGATGCGACCAATGCCAGAGACAAGGTGCTATTTAAGAACACCATGAGATGCCCATGTCGAAAATTCTTGAAGTAGAGCTCTTTGATGTATGGGGTATTGATTTCATGGGTCCATTCGTAAATTCGTTCGGAATGAAATACATCCTAGTTGTTGTAGATTATGTTTCAAAATGGGTTGAAGCAGTAGCGTTGGCCGATAATGAGGGAAAGAGTGTTGTAGCATTCTTGAAGAGAAATATCTTCTCTCGCTTTGGAGTACCATGTACTATCATAAGCGATGGAGGATCTCACTTTTGTAACAAACTATTCAAATCCGTGTTGGCAAAATATGGTGTCAAGCAGCATAAGGTAGCCACACCTTATCATCCACAAACTAAAGGACAGGTAGAGGTTTCCAATCGAGAGATCAAGCAAATCCTTGCTAAGATGGTAAATGCTAATAGTAAAGATTGGTCTCGGAAGCTGGACGATGCACTATGGGCTTATAGGACTGCATTCAAAACGCCAATTGGCATGTCCCCGTACCAACTAGTTTACGGGAAGGCATGTCACTTGCCCATTGAGCTTGAGCATAAGGCATTGTGGGCTTTGAAGCGGCTAAATCTAAACTGGGATGATGCAATGAATCTGAGATTAGAGCAGCTGAACGAGATGGATGAATTCCGTCTACATGCTTATGAAAGATCAGACCTATACAAGGAGCGGATGAAAAAGTATCATGATCAACGGATTGTTCAACGAAACTTTCAAAAAGATGATATGGTAATTCTCTTAAATTCCAGATTGAAGTTATTCCCAGGTAAGTTAAAGTCCAAGTGGTCTGGTCCGTACAAAGTAAACCAAGTCTACTCGTCTGGAGTAGTTGAGTTGAAAGACACTAATGGTGTTGTCTTCAAGGTGAATGGCCAACGAGTAAAACCATATATCGGTCCTCTTGACTCGATAAATTATATGGGAACCACTTATCTTGATGAAGTCTAAGTACTCGAGGTAACTATGTCGTGCCGCGACAATAAATCAAGCGCTAGATGGGAGACAACCCATCATTTTTCATTTTTGTCTTTCTTTCGTTCTATTATGTGTTTGCTTTTGATAAATAAAAATCCAAAAAGAAGAGTCGTGCCACGACCAAAACTAAGGCGCTTGATGGGAGGCAACCCATCGTTCTAATTGTCTTTGTTGTTTTTGAGTAAATGTAGGTACAAGAGGCGTAAAACGAGGAGGTCGGTTTCAAATTTTGATTTGCACGTATTGCATGTTAAAGGTAGTAAGTTAGGAATGAAGAAGCAAAAAGCTATGGATTGGGCATTGCTTATGAAAATATAGGCAACGAACAAGGCTAGGCCTATGTAAAACTAGGCCACGAACAAGGCAAGGCCTATACTATGGCCTAAGCTCTCGGAATCTAGTGTGCCATAGCATAGGCGCCGCCCATGCCCAAGTATGCCATAGCATAGGCGCCGCCTATGCCAATGCCTTTTGTCTCTGAATCTCATATGCTAAGTGAAAGGCACCACCTATGCCTAAGAATGTCATGGCATAGGCGCCGCCTATGCTCAACAATGCTTTCCAAAAGGCACCGCCTATGCCAAGCATGGGCAAAGCAAAAGGCGTCGCCTATGGTCACTTCTTGTCTCCAAAACCGATTTTAAATGGGTCAAAACCCGACCCAACCTTCCCCTATAAATAAGAGACTTAGTCTTGAACCAAAAACACATTGGAAACCTAGCATAAGCGCCGCCTATAGTCTCCAAATCCTCTCAAAAATTTTCCTTTTGCTCTTTTTCTTCACAAGAACATCATCCAAAGGCATCAATCAAGTAAGTACTTCTTTGTTCTTCATTTATATTTCGTAAGTACTACACTACTACGCCTATTATGAATTGTTAAATCTTGAAGTAGTATTGATGATTTGAATGTGATTGAATTGTTGTGATACAACTAAGCGAGTGAACGTATACGTAAGGATAATCTTAACTTGTTCCCAACTTGTATTTGATTTTGATGCACTGTCATACTTTTGCGGAATTGATATGGTCATAAAAATTGCATAATCTTGTCACTTGAATACTTAAATGTTGGAATGACTTGTTCATCAAGATGAGAATTATGGTTGACTACTAACATAGGAGGTTGTGATTATTTCTAGATGCTATACCTTGATTCAATCCCTATGTAGTAGTCTTGATATATCAAACATGAAAGTATTGTCAAGATTACAAGGAGTATGACTGCACTGATTTTATTGTTGGAATATAGCACCTAAAACGTATGCCGATGAAGTCTGAGTAATCGACCACTTTCACTTCACTAGTCTGTACCAACAAACTAAGTGTGGGGTGGTGCCACTACTGCTTGTTTATAGATTGTATCCATCAAGATGACGCTAACATGAACATTGTTTTAGTCACAGGTACAATGGCACCCAAAGCAAGACAAGGCAAAGATAAGGCAACCACTTCCCAAAAAGGCAAGAAAAGAGGACGCAAAGAGCAAGGAGAGTCCTCCTCGATGCAAGTACCACGCCGCATGTTCGAAATTAAATGGGTTTTAGAGAAGGAAGCAAAGGAATGGTATAGGAACAACAAAGAGAAGAAATATGTTCATGTGGACTTGATAAACAAGGAAAGCCTAGCAAAGAAAGAACCGCGCATGTTGGCCAAGATCATGGCGTTACATCTTGATTTCATCTTCCGAGACATGGGAGAATGCAATCTCAATTTAACAAGAGAATTCTATGCCAACTGGTCACCAAAAACCACAGGAAGCGAGATCAAGATTCGGGGCCAAGTTTTACAACTCAATGCAGATTTTTTAAACTCCTTTCTTGGCTTGCCTGCTGTTGATCCATCACCATTCAAAGAGCTGTACAGTAGACCTCCATATAGAGCCATTCGACACACACTCTGTGGAACAATGTCCATGGCACGGTGGAGTAGACACAAGGACACCGGACGACACAACACCTTCCCATATGCTCCTTTGAATAGAGAAGCAAGAATATGGTTGCGCATAGTCAACTCTTGCCTAATTCCAGGGAATCAGTACACAAAGATAACACGAGATAGAGTGTGCTTAGTATACGCATTGATGACGAATGTCACTGTCAATATTGGGTCAATTATTCGATCCACAATGCGAAAAGCTAGGCTACACAAGAGGTCCCACTTCAGTTTTGGCAATCTGTTGACCGCAATATTGAGGAAGGAAGACATCGAAGAGGAATCGGCTAATCATAAACTCCCACACAACCCAAAGAAGGTTGACCTCACAAAGGTTAAGGATGCTGAAACTACGCATGGCGTCAACCTTACCACTTCAGAAAGGCATGCTCGAGATGAGAGTTTCTTTCGCCATCTTTATGGCATGACTCGGTTTACAATGATGAGTGGTGGCCGTGTTCCAACTGTTACAGAGCTCCAACAGCTGGACTATGACTACCCAATGAATGAGCACGCGAAGGCGATGTATGGAGTAGGTACATATTTTGAGGAACCTCTTGATGACGATGTGCCGACCGATGATGATCGACGAATGCCAGACTCTGATGTGGAGGAGAATTCTGATGACGACGACTCCAATGATGATTCCGACGAAGGGGGTATGACCCCAGACATAGAGGAGGAGTCCGACTAACCAGGTTCTTCTTATTTATTTTCCACTGAGGGCAGTGTGTCCCGTCTAAGTGTGGGGTGCTGGTATTTGCATGCTATACTTCTCTATCTGCATTTACATTTATGTTTGTTTTGTTTTTCTTTTTATTAGTTAAATGTTTTATACTTAACTTCTCATGAAATTATTCTAATAGGCAGCATGAGATTATGACAAGAGTTTGTGCTAAAATCATGACTATTGAGACGTTTAGGCTCTAATTGTGACTCACTATGTGATATTGTGTGGTTCAATTCCTTCATCTGTTGGGTCAAGAGTCTATGCTACTCCCAATAAAGTCGACCATGTGCCTTGTGTGTGTGAGGATATAGTATATTCTGTGTTTGTGGCTGATACTAGAACTTTCTTGGTATGTATGTAAAGCGAAATAAAGAGTGTGAGTTAGGAGATGATTTAGGCATTTCTTTGGCAACCTATGATTGTTTACCTTCATTTTATCTACCCATGGACATCATCCTAGATAACCCCTTTTGAGCCTTTAGCCTATTTTCTTTGACAACCTCATATGTAAGTCTAATCCATTTTTTCAAGACCATAATTTGATCCAAATTCCTAAGTGCTTTAAATTGTAAAGTCATGTGACAAAATAAGAGGAAATTGGGTGAGAATAGTGCCTTAGAATGTATTGGTACTTGAAGTGGCTATGAAAAAGAATTGCTATCATAAGAGGTGTGTTATGAAAAGAAAAAAAAAGAAGGAAAGGAAAACTAAAAAGTTAGTGATGTTCAAAAATTGAAAAACAAAAGAGGTGACAAAGGGAGGTAGATTAAAAGAAAGCAAAAAGGTTGTTTGAAAGAAAGCATAAATGGCATAATGTGATGTATTAAAGCGATTAGGAACATAGTCACTATTTCTGGCCAAAATAGTCCTACCCGTCCCTTAGCCTACATTACAACCCGTAAAAGACCTATTTGATCCTAAGCTTAGCATTCTGATATTTAGTGGAGCATTACACTAAGGGCAAGCCTATGGTGATCAGTTGCAACATATGAATTCTTTGTGAGAGCGAGATCAAGGATACTCGTATACCCATGTTTCGATAAATATACTATACTTGTGAGTGATTATGGGTAATATATTGTGAGACACACATGGTTGATGAGTTTTGGGTAGTTGTGTATGATTCTCTATGCCTTAACTTTTTGAATACGAATTGACCATCATCATGAGTCTATGTTAGAGGTTGAATTATTTCTACTAATGATCAGAAAACTACTCTTTGTTAATGATTGCTATGTCTGTCTTGATGACTATTTTGTGTTGTTACTGTGAAACCCTAAGTAAATGTTTAGAAGGACATGATAGTTTGTTCGAGGACGAACAAAGCATTAAGTGTGGGGTGTTGATGATAGTCGAATTTACACGCCTATAGTGCTATATTTTACCCATATTTTAGCTAAGTTTTGAGGACAAAATATATAATTCATGCACTTTTAGTCGTTTTTCCTGTAAGTGAGCTAACGAACATGATTAGCAAGTTTTCAGGCATAAATGATGCAGAATTCAGCATTTTATGGATAACTTGACGCCAAAGAAAGCTTCACGAATGAAGGAAGATGAATCTTGGACGCCAAGGACCAAAAGTGGCGCATGGAAAATCTGTCCCGGGCAAAAACAGCAATTTTGAAGACTTTGGGGACTAGCAGTAACTTATTAGGATTAGGATAATGATACATTAACCTAGTAGGATTGGGTTAAGTAATGCATTAGCTTAGTAGGAATAGGATAGGGGTATTATAAATACCTTATTTTGCTAGAGATTTTTATCATTCTCATTCTCATTCTACTTCTTATTCCACAACTTATAACTCGGATTATAATTCTTCCATTAATTCTACTTTTTATTCTTCTTCTATTCATCTATTCAATTCTTAAATTCCACAACAAGAGAAACGCTACTTTGAAAGGGAGTTCACGCCTAAAGCCATACCACACCATACTACACGTGATATCTTTATTGTGGTATAATAATAATGTCTATTGTGAGTTCCATCGCACTCATGAGTAGCTAAACTTCTCTGTTGGGGTTATGGAAGCCGTATGAGATACTATCTATTGCTATGAGTTTGTGAATTCGCGACACGTATGCTGCTTATATCATTATTCTCTTCATCTTAATGCAAATTCTTGTGGTTGCAAACGCATAGAATAACGCCAGTATAGCATTAACTTGTTCGAACTAAAAGTTATATGTCTGAAAAAGAGATAATGTCAAGGTAATAGGGCACCAACCCCTGTTAAAAAGTTAGTGTCGTAACTGGATTAACCTCTTGGAGAATTTGTACTATTAGATATGCTTTAAGCTCGAAAGAGTTAAAGTGAAATAGTCCTTGTTAAGGTCGAAAGACGCTTGGATTTACCATAGAATACAATTCTCTATAAGCACATACATGTCTGAATTCTGCATAACTCATAGCCAATATAGACGTACAACTCATAAGGTGGACATAACCCCAACTTCTCAATTCTCATTGTTTTACAGCTTACTAAACATTCTTTCTTTTTACTTTGCTATTTTATGTTTTACTCTACTATTTTGTTCATATCAATTGCACGTTACAATCCCCCCTCTTTTACGAGACTTGCACCACAAGTCTAGTAATCTTTGCTTACTTAGTGACCGACTATTCTCTGTGGGATCGATACCCAACCCAGTTGGGTTATATATTTGACAGCGACCGCTTTACACTCTTACAAGAGCTGTAGATTGAGCGTTATCATGTACAAGTGCTAGAAGATAGACGAAGAAGGAAAATGGGTCAAAACCCATTGATGAGGTCATTAAGAGACTTGAAAACTCTCAATTTTTATTATTGTCTTCTTTTTATTTATTCATTTTGTCATTTATTTATTCATTCATTTCGGCCTCGAAGCCAAAGTTGTATTTAATATAGGTGGTGCAAGACTCGAGCCAAAGGCTTGAAAAATAGTTTAGGACAAGTGAAATGGGTCGGAAGCCCAACTAGACTAGGACAGGTCTCGTTGATTTGGGCCCAATGGCCTAAATCCTTTACTTTCTCCTCCCTTCCCCTTTTATGTGTTTATTAGTTTTGTTTATACTTAGTTAAAATCTCTATTAAGTCGCCTAAATCTATTTTACACAAGTCTTTTTTAAAAAAAATAAAAATCAAATCACTATTTCACCAAATTAATCTTTTCAGAAGTTAATCAAAGGATGTTTTCAAACAGTTCGGATAACCTCAAGTTAGCGGACATTTTAGGTGCCTAACACCTTCCCAAAACGTTAATAGGAACCGCTTATCTAGAATCTCTAACTTAAAACGATTTTTCTGTTTTGAATCGTTTGAAGTAACTCTCTAAAGGTTTCTTAATTACTTTTCAAAATTAAGTGGCGACTCTTCTCAAAAAGTCCAAAAATTTCTCCGTAAAACAAATACAACATAAGAGCCCACAATTTAAACAAATCACTCAGTTTGTTGCAACAGATACATATTTTGTTGCAACAGAAGACTCATATGTTGGATTCATGTTTATGGTTCTTTAGTTCCCGTAACATGAATCAAACAGATGGTTAATCTGTTGCAACAGATGGTTAATCTGTTGCAACAGATGAGTAATCTGTTGCAACAGATGAGTAATCTGTTTGGAACATCACAATACATCTCCTGCCATAAACCCAACAGATAACCCATATATTTCAACTCTTGCTATTGGTACTGGATTCAAATTATTTCTTAATAGTCGACATGTTTGTTAAGAAGAAAAAATAGACAGAATGAAAATTAAATAAGAATTAAAACGTCAAAGTTGGTCAAACATAAATTCTTTTAGTAAACAAAAATGAATAAAAATACATAGGCTAAAAGAAAAAAAATAATTTGCCTTCACAAGGTAGGGGGTTAAGGTCTAGGGATACACCACCCTCCCCCAGATCCCACTTGTGGGATTATACTGGGTATGTTGTAGTTTTTATTTTCGTGTTTTTATTTGATCAACTTTAACAATTTACTAAGTGCTTAATTAATATGATCTAATATAGGTCTATACTCGAGTATTAATGTATGCATTGGGTCAAGTTTTAAGTTTCAACACTTGCTATTGCTACTGGATTCAAATTATTCCTTAATCGTTGACTTGTTTGTTGAGAAGAAAAAATAGATAGAATGAAAATTAATAATTAAAATGTCAAAGTCAATCAAACATAATTTTTTTAGCAAAAAAAATAAATAAAAATACATAGGCTAAAAGAAAAAAAAATTTAATTATTATTATCATCATTATTGCCAGTCGGCCAATTTTCAATCGGCATCAGCAGTACCCTCCTCAGCCTCCGGAGCATCCTGGCTCTTGTTGAAGACAACTCCCATTAAAGTTCATAAACCTAAGTTTGAAGTTCCCACACAGTGTCTTGTAAAATAGAAGTGCCCCACACGGGATCAGCCATATCTAGAACACGAATGAATTGACAAAAAATGTTAAAACAAAAGTAAAGAAAAGAATCCGAATGTAATACAACGTACACTACCAATTAGGTATATTTTACACAAAAAGCAAGAAAAAATCTTACCTGAATCAGGGAAGAGAAAGTGATTGAAGGTGTAATATGAAAGACAAGATGCAAGAAATAAATTTAGTAAAATGAACGAGTAAGGAGAGACCTATTTATAGAGGATTGAATTTGAATGAGTTAGGCCAAAATGGGAGACGGTTAACCTCCATTTATTAAATTACATACAAACTGGTGACTTTTTTATTACTTTGAAAAGTTATGACTTAATTAAATGAAGTTGTTGCCTGACTTTTTGATTATTGTGATAAGTCATGACTTTTCAGCTTATTATTATTAATTAGTTCTTTTCAGTAATCATTTTTATTGAGTTGTGGCAACAGATTATATATCTCTTGCATCAAATAACACACCTGCGACAACAGATATACCATCTGTTGTAATAAATCGACAACCTGTTGGCATCAAATAATCTATCTGTTGCAACATATAATCTATCTTTTTTAATAATCATCATATCATTAATCCAAATTTTTTATGGGTAACTTACATAAATTCCTGGATTTTTAAATGATATTACATAAAATTTTGACTATTTTGTTAATTATATTTTATCCCAATTTTTGAAAATGCTGATACATATAAAAAAGTGATACATTTGAAACTAGCAAGATATTTATTTAAAGAAATAATAGATTCTCTTTTATTCATTGTATTCTTTTATTTAAGGAAAGATATCTAATTTTTCTGTTTTTTTAGATTTAATTTAGGTGTTTTAATTATTTTTCTCTTTTTTGTCTTTAATTATGAAAGATATGTTTTTTTTGGTCTTTTTTCTCTTTTTTCGTCTTTAATTTTAGCCTATTTTTTTAGATTTAATTTTAATTCTGCTTTTAGTCTTTTTTACAAAAATATTATTACTTTTGCTTCCTACACTGACTACACCATTATCTTTCTTTAATAACGTATGAATCACCCAATAATTAAAATAAATAATTGTATCACTATATGAATCACCATTATACCATATATATGAATCACCCAATAATTGAAATAAATAATTGTATCTACCATATGAATCACCATAATACCATATACATCACCCATTAATATCATATGAATCACCCAATAATTGTATCTATCATATGAATCACCATAATACAATATATATCACCCATTAATATCATATGTATCACCCGTTACCCATATAATGATATCATATTTATCATTCATATAAATCACCATTAAAAAAATAAACATGTATGAATAACTAAATAAATTTATATATGTATCAATAGATTTTTAAAAAAAATGAGAGAGATTTTAGGAGAGGAAGAAAAAAGTTGCATGCATTAATGGATGAGAAAAAATCAGGAAGGAAGACGATTTAAGCATTAATGGAAGAGAAAAAATCAGGAAGGAAGATGATTTAATTGTTGATAATTAGGGAGATATTTTAGGAAAGAAAATCTTGAATGAGTTAATAGTGGAGTAAAAATAGGACGTGGGGTTTTCTTAATATGTATCAAGAGTAAAATTGAAAAATGGGATTTTATGTAAATTTGTAAAAAAGTAAGGGATATTAGGTAATATAGTCTCTTAAGTATGAGATTTGTGTAATTTATCCATTTTTTATTATACAAATTTAAAAAACAAATTTAAAAATAAAAATGCGAAAAGTCACTACTTGTCGCCTATTTTATATTAACATCAATTATTCAAATCAAATAATTATTTTTTACGGTTATAAATTGTGTTTATCATTTATTTTCGTATTTTTTTTCGTGAAAAAAATGACTTAATTAAATAAAGCTGGTGAATTTTTACAAAAAGTCACGACCATTCGCCTTTTTTTTAACAATCGTCATATACCTTAGTTAGTCCAATGTTGTGATTTTTTTATTATATAATAAATAAATAATTTTAAAATAAAAAAGGTGATAAGTCACTATCAGTTATTAAAATTAAATAACCATTCTTTTACGGTAATAAATTATGTTTATCATTTATTTCCTTATTATTTATTTATGAATCATTTTTTATATTAAATAATTGAAAAGTCATGACTTTCACCCTCAATAACAACAATAACCTTTTTTATTAATAACCATCTGTTGCAACATATGATCCATCTATCACAATGGATTAATCATCTGTTGCAACAGATTAACCATCTGTTGCGATATATGGTTTATCCATTGCCACAAATGCTCAATTCCTACCTCCAACCATCGACATGTTGAGAGTAAAGAATAGATAGAATGAAAATTAAATATCAAATAAGAATTATAAATCCAAAGTCGACCAAATATAGATTTTTGAATCCATTATATACAAATATATATAATAAAAAATTATAACATATATTTTTGAATCCATTATATACAAATATATACAGTAAAAAAATATACCCTTGGGTAGATCTGATATAATAAAAGAAAAAATATAACCTAACTATTATTATTACTATTATTATTATTATCATTATTGTCAATCAGCCCATCGTCATCCGACAGTAGTAGGTCACTCCTCAGCCTTGCTCTCATGTCGCCCAACTCCTACCAGAGTTCATGAATCAGCCTTTCAAGTTTTTGCAAGGAGTCGCACAAAATCACCTTGTCCAAATCCGGACCAGCCATATCTAGAAGTGGAGTTACGTATAAATACATCCCTTAATTAAATAAAACTATGAATTTTCGAATATGTAAATTAAAAAAACTTATCTAAATACAATATTTTATATTTTATTGTATTTTGGAAAGAAAAGAAAATTACTTTAAAATAAATCTAACATATGGGTAATTTGTTGCAAAATATATTATATCTGTTTGAAAATTAACAACATATTAACAATCTGTTGGAACAGATGGATATATTTGTTTGATTTTTCCAATAGATAAGTCATATGTTGAAACAGATTGATCATCTGTCGTATCAGATGTCTATAATTATTTGATAATTTTAACAGATGTGTCATCTGTTGCAATAGGTTAGTCATCTATTTATTCAAATCAAGCCATAAATAGGCTAGGAAGAGAAAGGTGAGTGCAGATAAATGGATCCACTTTCATGTGTGAGAGTAATGTATTACTGATAAGGCCATTCGGACAACACACATAAAGTACAATGATTTTTTGAATGCAGTGTTTAATCGATTAGGCATTGATCATTCAAACAAGATCCTGTATTGTACAATTTAGTTTGATAAGTTCAAATTGATGAGGCCAAAAGGCCCATAAAGATGATGTCGATACCTTGTTACGAATTAATGACGGTTGTTGCTCATGTTTATGCATGTCAAGTTTTGAAAAAGGGATCAATATTTGGTGTCATTGTAGAGATCCAATAATGATTAGACTTAATTTTAAGTGTGCATTAGACTATGATAAGGCCTTCGAAGCATCATACTTCATCAAACAAGAATGAAATACCAATAGAAATTTCCCTCATCCAAATTTATATGGAAGGGTTGTTTGAGAAGATGATTATATGCCAGAAAGAGCCGTAGGAGAATAATTGCGAGGGAAAGGAGGAGTTGATGAAAACCTATATCATCTAAGAGATAATTGAAGAGGAAAACATAGGGTAGCAAGGAACTTCTAGCGAATCTGCCGATGAAGTTGAATTAGAACACGAAAAATCTGAATCAAGTGCAAATATGAAAGCGTATCTAGTATTGAAAATCCGTTTGTTGTCTCTATGAAAGAAAATTATTACATCTGGGCACTTTATTGGGGAGCTGCGACTAAGTAGCGTGGTCGGGATGATCACCTAGATAGAAAATAACAAAACACAAAGAAAGCAGCTTTGCGGGCACGAGGGTTAAAATGATGCACCGTAAGTAAAGAAAACTTTGCCCAAGAACAACTGCATTTAAAATTAGCAATCTAAGCGAAAATGGTAATTTTTGAATTTTAAATTGCATCCCATGCCTTCTTGTTTGTGGTTCCGATTAGGTCCACTGATATTAACCTGATCAGAACCATAAACAAGATTGAGTATCATTACTTTATTAGCAATATGAATATAATTGATTATGTTTTCTTGCCTTAGCATGCTTTCAACATCTCTTGGAGAAGATCAGATGCTTGTTGTAGTATGTGAATCCTGATAATTTTCCAGCTTGCCTCCAGCTTGCTGATTTAGGATTCAAGGTTGTCGTTGCCGTCTTTGAGGTTAGGATAGAGTTCTTTGTATTTCGTGAGTTGGTCAATCAGGGAGGAACACTTTATTTGAAGTTGTGGCATTGTAAAAGGCCTTCAGAAAGCTTCCAGAATATTTTCTTCGAAAGGCTTACATAATACATGGAGGGTCGCTATGTTTGTTTTAGGTCAACGTCTTGATGCACACTCAAGCAGTGGTCCCAAAAATTGAATAGCTATCTTTCTCGAGCACTGTTCAATGCAGCTTGTTCAGCCAAACTTTAAAGGACTTGATAGGCTATCCTTTAGGCTATCCCTTGGGCTATCCTTTGAAGGTTGATTGAACAAGCTGCATTGAACAACGCTCAAGAAAGTAAGTTGTTCAACTGTTGGAACCACTACTTGAGTTTCCATTAAGACGTTAACCTAAAACAAATATAGCGACCCTCCATGTATCATTTAAGCCTTCCGAAGAAAGTATCCCGAAAGCCTTATGAAGGCTTTTTACAATGCCACAGCTTCGAAGAAAGTGTTCCTTCCTCATTGATAGCTCACAAAAGACAAAGAACTCTATACTTACTTCAAATACAACAATGAAAAGCTTGAATATCGAATCAGCAAGCTGGAGGCAAGCTTGAAAATTATCGGAATTCACATACTACAATAAGTATCTGATCTTCTCCAAGATATGTTGAAAACATGATAAGGCAAGAAAATACAATCAATTATATCCATATTGCTAAGGAAGTAATGATACTCAATCTTGTTTGTGGTTTCGATCAGGTGAATAGCAGTGGACCTAATCAAAACCACAAACAAGAAGGCATGGGATGCAATCTAAAATTCAGAAATTGTCGCTTTCACTTAGATTGCTTATTTTAAATGCAGTTGTTCTTGGGCCAAGTTTTCTTTACTTACGGTACATTATTTCAACCCTCAGGGCCCGCAAAGCTGCTTTATTTGTGTTCTGTTATTTTTTATGTAGGTGACCATCCCCACCACACAACCTAGTTGCAGCTCCCCAACAAAGTTCCCAACTGCACTAATTTTCTTTCAGAGAGACAACAAATGGATTTTTAGTACTGGATACACTTTTATATTTGCACTGGATTCAAATTTCTCGTGTTCTAATTCAACTTAATCGGCCAGATTCGCTAGAAGTTCCTTGCTACCCTATGTTTTCCTCTTCAATTAGCTCTTAGATGATATAGGCTTTCATCAACTCCCGCTTTCCCTCGCAAGTATTCTCCTACGGCTCTTTCTGGCGTATAATCATTACCCTGAGCACCCCAACTATATAAATTTGGGCTAGGGCAGTAAATATATTAATTTTCATTCTTGGTTGAAGAAGTGGGAGGGTTCGAAGGCCATCTCAGAGTCCAATGCACCCTGAAAGTTAGTCCAATCGCTATCGAATCTTTTTACAATGCCACCAAAACTTGATCACTTCACAAAGCTTGGCACATATACACGAGCAATAATTGTCTTTAAATATTAACAGGGTATCAAAACTATATTCATGGTCCCTCATCCTTATCAGTTCAGACCTATTAAACTTTACTGTAAAATTTCAGATATCTTGTTTGAATGATCAATGCCTATTCGGTAAAAAACAATACTCACAAAATTAGTGTAATCTATGTATGTCTTCACGATAACATTATCAATAATACATACCTCTCACATATGAAGTGGTTCCATCTGTAAGCAACTTATACTCCGAACATATCTTTATTGTTGCCTCTTGTGTTGGTCGGGCAAAAATTGATCAACATTTATTTCCTTATTTCTTCAAACAAGAGAAAAATAATTATTGTTAAACAATAGAAGAATATAAAGAACATTATCAATCTGTTGCAACAGGCTTCACATCTATTGCAGCAGCTTCCCATCTATTTAAAAAATTATAAATTTGTTGTAACAAATGTGGAGGCCGTTGCAACAGATGTGGAGTCTATTACAACGGATGTGTAAGCTATTGGAATACATCAAACCAGCCTTGGTAGTGGTTTGATTTGTTCCAATAGTCAACAACAAAGAAACAACATCAATAACAAAAAAACAATATCATTTATTCCAACACCATCAACACCACCACACCACAAGTTCTAACAACACCAACCCCACTAACAAGATCAATAACAACATCAACAATAAAGAAACAAACAAAATACATGCCAAAAAAATGCGCCAACAAGGCTTTTAAACTTCTCCAAATAGATGACTTTTTTCGTATATTTTAATAATAACAACGGTTCATGCATTCAAGACTTAAAAGTAACCTTTTCTTTAAATTATTTAAACAAATATGATATGGATAAAGGGTAATTAAATTAAAAACAAAGATGTAAATAATTGATTTAAATAACTTGCAAAGAAAAAAACGAGAATGAAAGATCAATAGTGAACCATACCTGGAATGTTAAAAATAAGGGGATCCAAACAGCAATTTCAGTCAAGAAAAAAATAGATCGGTTTAGATCAGAAAGGATCCTTATGAGAAAGAGGAGAGAAAAAAGGTGACGGCTGTGATAACCCTAAAGAGGAGAGAAAGAAAAATAAGAGAGATGAATAAATTTAGGACTGAAGGAGAGATAATTCTAGACATGGGTTTAAATATTCATTAATAACTTGAGGGGCTCGAGGAAGATGGGTGACATTGAAAAGACAAGATAAGATTACTCAAGGAGGAGTTTTTGGAGTTATCGAAGAAATATTTTTTTACCGCCTTAATAGTATTAAAATTTAAAAAAAAATTCAAATAGATATGTCATCTGTTGCAACAGATATCAATATCTGTTTGAAATCTTTCAACAACTCAGTCATCTATCGCAACAAATGCAAATGTCTATTTGATAATTAAATTAGATAGGTAATCCGTTGCAATAGATCTCACTATCTGTTTAAAAATTTCCAACAACTCAGTCATCTGTCGCAACAAATGTAATTGTCTATTGAAAATTTCCAACAGCTCACTTTGAAAACTTAATTTGGAGAATACAACTTTATAAAAAATATAATACTGTCCCTTTTTATATTTAATAATTTTTCAAACATTTATTAAAATCATAAAATTTTAAAAAAATTCTCTCTCCTCAAATCCTCTTCTTCTCCGTATTTTTCTTCATAATTTTCGAACCAAAAAGTTTTGGTTGACTCTTTCTTCCCAAGTCAAATTTTTTAGTTTCTCCTGCTCAGGTAAGTTTAATCTTCTTTCCCGATTAGTTTAGATCTATTTTAGTATATTTTTTTATTTTCGTTTTGTGATGGGGTTCTTTTAGTCAAAATTTGTGTTTTGTTAGTTAACATTATCAATTTCGCATGTTTAATCATGTTTTACTTTGGATAATGACTAGAAAAATTTTATATTTATATTGCGTATTGATTTTGAATTTGTTGTACTGAATTGGACCCATTTTAATGGTATTCTTGTTGTTGTGAATCGCACTGCCAATATCTGGAGAAGTTGAAACTTGATTTGCATGTTTGATCTGAGGCATTTTCCTATTTTTCTTAACAGACCAGTGATCGATAGATTGACCACTGCAGATTTATTTTTGTTGTATTTTTTCATTTTTACTAATAGACCAGTGATCGATAAATCGACCATTATAAATTCATTTTTTGTTGTAAATAATAAATGGTGAGAGTTAATAGATCAGTTAAAAGGCCTGTTTCCACTGTTTCTAGCAGTAGGAAGCAAAAAGCCGAAGAAGTTTCCAAAACTTCAAAGAGGAAAAAAGTTGTAGTCGATGAATCCGAGTCAAAAATTGAATAAAAATTCTTGTTGATATTTTTGAATATGATGAAAGTAGTGCTCATGAGAGTGACGATGTTGAGGATAGCGAAGGGGAAAGCAAAGAAGAAAGTCAAAGTTATAGCGGTGAAGATGAGGACAGGAGATTAGTGGAGAAAGGAAGGAGGAGGATCCCCTATCCTTGCCAATTTGTGTGAGAGATATCTTCGTTGAGTCGTACTGCCTAACAACTTGGATGGAAAGATTCTTGTTGAACTAAAGTTGTATGCTAATTTTAAGAAGACTTGTTTCGGACACTTAAGGCATATGCCAAAATATTTTAAGTTTCATAGACAGATGGTCCATTATGTGTTGCTGCGACATATCAAAAATAAAAAAAAAACTACATGGAATTTAGTTTTGTGTGAACGATAAGCCATATTATTTCGGCTTAAAGGAATTTGCTCTAATTACGGGGATGAATTGTTCAACATATCCCCGTGAATAAAAAATGAACAAAGTCCTCAGAAATGGCAAAAGCTTTCATTTTAAGGTGACGAAGAACAAGAGCATTACTGCCTCAAGGTTGGTTAGCTTGATCAAAGGTAATAGGTTGACTAATCAACAAAGGTTGAAGTGCACTTTGGTTTGGTTCGTTTACTCGATGCTGCTAGCAAAGAACCTATCTAAGAAGGTGTATTCAGACCACATCAAAATGGCGGCTGATTTAGATTTCTTCAGGGGGTATCCATGGGGAATAGAGTCGTTTGAGATGACATTGAGCTATTTGTATAAGAAGATTGATTTGACCATGTAGAAAGAAGCATTTGTAAAGAGGAATAATGCATCGTACACGTTATATGTCTTTCTCTGAGCATTTCTGGTACTTATAATCTACCATCTTATTGATTTAATATAGACTCTTACCTATTTATGTAATAATACCTAGACCCTGTAGATTTACATATGCTTCTATTGATTGTAGGTTTGGATATATGAGGCTTTTCCTCATCTGGGAAGGTACGTCGGTAAGTCGTTGGATATTATTTTGACCATTCCCCGTCTTCATAGATGTCACACATCATAGTGTGACAACATAATGGAAGGCGACCCATTTAAGTACAAAGAAAACAACTCAAAGGTAAAATTTAACTTATTATAATATGATACTAATATTATTATATTAGTGAATGTCGTGTAATTTATATTTATTTTTTTATAGATTGTGCACCCATACCTTACCCCTACCATTCATGAGATGGAGCAGAGAAACATGAAAATATTTAAGCCATACATGGATAAATTTAAGGATACGCCCATCGATGCCTTGACGACGCAGCTAAAAGGCGTGACTGTACTGACTTCATCAGCTGAGGTCGCAGATGAAGACTAAGATTTATGTGGTCATAATTATGCTCCAAGTCTAGCACGAGCTTTTGATAATACTGGTTCAAATGGACATAAAATTACACCCAACGCTTCTAATGATGATAACCTGCATGAGCGTGTTGCTATGCTCGAGAAAAGTGTTTTAGATATTGCTTCTTTTCTTAGAGATGAGAGGTTGAGGAGAATCAAGAAGAATAAGAAGAAGCATCAAGATGTAGGTAAACTAATTTATTTTTTATTCTTCCAATTTAATTTTCTTGCATAATTTTTATAATCCTTTCAAAACAAAGTAGTGCACCTCGACAGTCCCCCTCGTAGCCGGCATCAAGTAAATCTTGAAGAACTTGTAGTTGTAGTGACCGACATTGCTGCAACAGTTGAAAAAACTAAAGAAAAGAAGAAAGAAGAAGAAACGAAAGAGGAGAAGGCAGCAAATGAAGAAGATGCGAAAGAAGAAGAAGAAGAAGAAGAAGATGAGGAGGAGGAGAAGGAGGAGAGGAAAGTTGAAGAAGAGGCAGAAAATAAGGAAAAAATATAAGAAGAGAAAAATGAGAATACAGTTAATGAAGAAGGAGTAGCTGAATAGGAAGACAAAAATATTAAAGAAGAGAAGAAGAAGATGATGATGATGATGATGATGATGATGGTGATGATGATGATGATGATGATGATGATGATGATGATGATGATGAAGAAGAAGAAGAAGAAGAAGAAGAAGAAGAAGAAGAAGAAGAAGAAGAAAAAGAAAATAAGAAGAAAGAAGTAGAAGAAAAGGAGAAAAAATTTAAACAAGATGAAGTGGATGTGATGGGAATTGTTAAGGAACTCAATGATGATAACATGTAGTGCGGTGGTTTGGAACAAATAATTTTCTTAATGATTTTTTGTTTTTAATGATTTTTTTATGGATAATTAAATTATATATATTTGGCATATCAATGGTGACATTTATTGATGAAATTATGTTCACTTATTCCATTGTCTTGTTAGATTAAACAGTTGATTGTGTTACCAGTTCAGCTATTGTCCTAATTTATAGAGGTCGATGGCAAATATTATAGAAGTTGTTCTCTATAATTTTTAGACTGAATGCACGATCGATTGTTATTTGTTACATTGTGTCACCAATTCAGTAACTATCATGGTTTATAGAGGTCCATCGATTGTGTCCAGTGTAAATCACAGACGCAAAGCCTTGTCAATAATATACTGTATTCGTTTATTTTCCTTAGTTGCATATTAAGAAAAATTGAATAATTAATTAATAAAATAATAAATAGTTGAATTTTATGCAATCAAATTAGTTTAAATAAGTCATGTGATCATATGAGAGTCTACGTAAATTGTAGAAGATGATCCAAGATGTGTGATGATGGGTAGTGGTTGTACAACCAACATCCTCAGGATAATGTTTACCCAAAGCACAAGTATGTTGTGGGAAATTCATTTGTTCAACCACAACTTATTATTTGTTCAATTACAAGTCATCACCTCACATATATTTGATCACCACCTTCAATTTACGTGAACTCTCATAAGATCACATGACTTGTTTAGGCTCATTTAATTGCATAAAATCTAATTTTCTATTATTTTATTAGTTAAATAATTCTTTTCAAAATACGTGCTAGTCATAGTCTATAAATAAATATCCTCGTCTAGTTATCCCCTCGTCTAGTCAAGACTTATGTTAGAAAACCTTAAAAAGCTTTCAATGTGTTTATTTTGCAAAATGGAGTTAACCAAGAAATATTTTTTACCGCCTTAGTAGTATTTTATCTTTATTCTTTCGAACAGAAGATTGCTTTAAAATTAAATAAAAAAGAATTTTCAAACAGATATGTCATCTGCTGCAACAGATATCAATATCTGTTTAACATTTCCAATAGCTTAGTCATCTGTCGCAACAGATTTCTTTGCAATTGATTTTAAAAAATAATTAACATCAACTCGGACCAAATTAACAATTTTAAAACTTTTCATTCTTTTCCAAAAAATACAAATCAACCTAATACAAATCATTCATTTGTAGGAAAAATGTTTCATCATTTCAAATCTTAAGTTCTCACTTTTTTCTTTCTCTCCCTACAATACAGACAACAAGTACTCAGCATATTGCTCAACCATTTAAAATAGAAGGATTTTCTTCCTATTTCCGACCACATAATTATTATTTTTTACTTTATTCTCATTTGTATCCATCGTTTTCTCTGTCTTCGCAGGTAACACAGTTGGAGAAGAGTTCTACATTTGTTCATTATTCTGAAAATTAGGGCTTTTTATCTAATGATGAAAAAGAAAACTTTTAGTTGTATTACCTTCTAGAATGGGTAAGAATTTTGAGTTTTAATGCTAAAAAATATTGAAAGAACTTGAGAAAACCCTAGCTTTGGTACCAGTCTTTCGTTGACTGTCGTGGTATTGTTGGATGGTATTTGTGGTATTGTTGGTGGTTGTTGGTGGTGGTGTCGGTATTGGTGGTCTTAGTGGTGGTGTCGGTTGTTTTGGTGTTGGTATTGGTCGCATTGGTGGTGGTGGTGGCAGTCTTGGTGGTATTGATGCGGGTATTGGTCGCATTGGTGGTCTTGGTGGTATTGGGCATGGTCTTGGCGCTTTTAGTGGTGGTATTGGTGTTCTTGGTGGCATTGGTGGTGGTGGTGGTGGTCCATTTGTTGCAACAGGTGGAACATCTGTTGGGAGATATTAAATAGGTCTTCAAACAGATTCCCCATCTGTTCCAACTGATGGGTTATCTGTTAGAGTATTTTTTTGTAACGTGGCGTATAATAATTTATTGAAATTTATCTTACCTTTTTTTAAAAATTTATGCAGATATCAAATGTAATGTATTTTTTATTTTTTAGTTGTTTGTAGTTAAAAGATGTCTCCCAAAAGAACAGAAATTGAAAGTGGATCAACTTCTGACCACCCAACAAACAAGGCTAGAGTACAGACAAATTCGAAGGAACTTCTTGAATAATCTCCATCGAGGAAAAATGAAGCTGAGTAAAGTTATGAAAAGGGAGGTAGAGAAGGGTACATAGAGACTGGTGAGGAAAATAAAAGTGAGAAGGAATAAGAAGAAGATGAAAAAGAAGAGAAAGAAGTACAAAATGATAGGGAATGAATTAAGATCGAAATCCCAGTATGAGGCGGTCAAAACTATTAGTATTGACAGGTTTCAAGTTGTAATGCTGATAGATGACCCTGCAGAATCAACTGATGATCTTGTACTTAAATGTTAGTTGGGGAAACCTTTTGATGAATTTAAGAAAACTGTGAAGAATGAAAACATAGACGGACTTTTTAAGAAGAGCTGCTTTGGACACTATCTTGAACTTTCTAAGGACCACACTGCTCGTTTCCAAATAAGCATGGTATATGATCTTCTCAAGCGTAGGATCAAGTATGCGGGGGATGATAAAGATTCGAAGGAGGGGGAAAAAAGATGGATAAAATCTGGATAAACTATTGTGGCATGCCGATTTGTTTTAGCTTGAAAGAGTTTACCATAGTGACGGGCTTGAGATGCGATCATCCAGAAGAACCTCTCACCAAGGAAACACCCCGCATAAGGTCCAAGTCAAGAAGGACATCCAAACCACCACCACTATCAAATAGAAGTAAGGAATTGTCCAAGCAACTACCCACCAAAACCAACATAAGCAAGGAAAAAAATAAATGGTTTGTTGGACATTGCTGGACGTAGCTACAAAGTGGAAGATTTGATAGAAGATCTCAAGGATAAAATCATACCAAAGCAGTACAGGGAGCAATTGTTCTTGGTTTGGTTTGCCCATTTCGTTATATTGACAAGAGACGTCAAGAAAGTCATAAAAGATGATTTGATGGCACTTGTTGATGATTTTGAGAAATTCAACTATTATCCCTAGGATAAGACAACTCCAACTTGACTGCCAAATATTTACTAATGAAGCTATCCCCATAGACGATTACATTATACTACTTTACTTGGGCTTTCATGGTAAATTTAATCACTAATTGATTACTCATCCATTATTTTATATTATATTGAATAATTATTATGACTTTTTTTTGGCTGGTTCCTATTTACACATTTTAGGCTTAGGCATTTGAAGTTATTTCTACGCTTAAAAGTAGGTCAAGGATTACCCGAATAAGGTTTCTCATCCAAGGATCCTTAGGTGGTTGGTTGCAAAGAGCAACATAAGAGTTAATGAGCCTGATCTCTTTAACCCTCCGGATGTGCAGTATGTCTTCTTTTGAGTAAAATAATTTGACTCAAAGAAAGATATTGAAATAAATGCGATATCTGTTGCAACAGATGGGTCATCTGTTGTAATAGATTACCCGTCTATTACAACTGGTGCAATAGATGAGTAATCTGTTATGATAGAAGATCCATATTTCACAAAAAACTAACCATCTGTTGCTCCAATTCTCTAAACCAAACTCAACAGATTACCCATTTACTGCAAATTATGCAATAAATGGGTAATATAATGCAATATATTACCCATCTATTGCAACATATAGATAAGTTGTTGTGATATATAGATCATCTATTGCATAAGTTGACTGTGTAAATATGCAACCCAACTGGCCGCAAATTATTATTATATGATTTAAATATATTTGTCTTTTTTTATATGTTGTGCATCCCTGGATCGTGCCTACTGAGCAGGAGTTGGGGATGACTTCTTTTATTATTCTAGGTCTTGTTGATACAATAACAGACCTAACAGTGGAGTTAATAAAGAAGGAATTGGCTGGATCAACAGCCATAAGAAGAGCGGTTAGGCAAGGTCAGCCTAATGTTAAAGCTCTTGATGACCAACCTACTGCAACAAATCCGGGTGCTTTTTTTGAGGGTGTTGCTGGTGGAGTTGTTGATGTTGGTGGCATTCATCCTGATGTTGATGCTTCTGCCAGTTGTGATGATAATCATGTTGATGCTCAAGAAAAAATAAATACGTTTGAAATCACTCATTACACAGGTCCCTCTCACCCTTACATCAGTCCCTTCTACCCTCACAGTGGTCCCTATCACCTTTATTCACCCTCATGTTCTCATTGGAAATGTAAAATGTGCAAGGACAGATAGGATAAAATTCTTGAAAAACTAGAGGTTATCTCTGAACCTACCGAGGAATTAAAATCCAAGAGAGGTGTCATACCATCTAAGAAAGTGAGGGAGCCATACACTCCTACAGTGGCGGTTAGGAGGAAGAAAAGAAAAAATTAACCAAATACTCTCCATCCTGAAAACAAAAAAGATTACAACTCCTCCCACTCCAAAAGTTGTTGAAGTTTCGGGGCCACGGAAGAAGGTGGATATATATGTGGCACTTGATGACCAAGAGAGAACGGAACTGCAAAATGCCAAGAAGAAGAAACCTATAGAAGAATACACCATGTATATGTTTGACAACCAATACTTCAGGAGTATAGCAGTTATGCGTAAGTGGTACGTGGATAAGGTAAGTTTATTTTTCCTAACCTAGCCTTCTAATCTACTCAATGAAGAAGAATCTACGCAATAAATGTGTCATCTATTGCATCAGCTGGTATTTTGGCACAACTGATGGTTGTTTTGTTGCAACGGATTAAACATTTGTTGCATAAGTTGCGTTAGCTGGGTAATCTGTGAAAAGATTCAGAGAACCCTCCGGAACAAATAAACCATCCGTTGTATCTTTCCACTATGTTTCTCTTCTTTACAATTACTAACCTATTTAAAAATTGTCTTTTTATATCACAGTATGTTGATGAAATTCTCTGTCTCATGAGGGGCAGGCAATTAGTGCACCCGGATGCTTATGATGCTGCCAATAGAATAATAGAACTCAACTTCTACAATAATTTCAAGAATAGGTACAATGATCTCAAGGATCTAGCTGAAACTCCCAGTGGCTCGGGACTTGATTGGTTAGTTTCTACGTACGAATGGGAGAAAGATATGATTAACTATGTTAGAGGAAAGAGACCATATCCACACGGTAAGAGCTGGACCAAGGCAATGAGAATTCTTGCAGTCATGAATATGGAAGTCAAATATTTTCTTGTTGTTGAGATACTTCTCGAGGAGGGAAAGATTAAGGTTTATGACTGTAACTTACCTTCTTCAATGATGGTGTTTTTTTAACCACATGCAGTTACTGTTGGAGTTGCTCCCCAGCTGGTTGAGGCAGAGTAAACTGATGGATCATTTTCCAGCTGAAGTATTAAAGAAGAAAGCATGGGACTTTGAAGGTCAAAACAAGGGCATACAACGTCAAAAAAATAAAATTGATGCCACGTGTGGGTCGTACGCACTTGCATATATCAAATGTTTACTGGTTGGCAGAGAAATATTTGATCTTTGCGACACTGTTATGAAAAGGATGCAAGAGGTTTGGGATTATGGGGTACTAACTAAATACTTGGAGCCTGTATATAAAGAAGAAGATGTACAAAGACAAACACCATAACAATTTTTTATGTTTGACGAAAGTTGATTTTTTCATAATCCAACAGATTGTCTATCTGTTGTAACAGATTGTCTATCTGTTGTAACAAATTGATTATTTGTTGCAAAAGTTTAATCATCTATTTTATTATGTAGATGCCTCAGTCTCTGTCGCAACAGATATACAATATGTTGCAACATATAGTCTATCTGTTCCAACTGATCGGTAATCTATTGGAACAAATCAAAAACGTAGGAAGGCCTGTTTGATAATTTCCAATAGATGACCTACATGTTGCAACATATGTCTAAATCTATTTTATAATTTCCAACAGATATGTCGTCTGTTGCAACAAATGTATTATCTGTTATGATATTTGAATCTAATATTCTATTTCAATCAATAAGTTCAAAACTAAGGATTAAATTATATTCATAGACAACATAAAATAAATCGAAGCCTTCAAAAATTACATAAAATAACTCAACAAATAAATGAAATGTAAAAAAATCATTATGGGTACAAATGATCTACTCTACAAATAAATCAATAATTTAACATTTGCCAACAATTACCAAGGAGAGGTTATTACTTTGACAGACTCAAGCTATAAAGATCTACCCAATATGGACAAGTTGTTCTTCATCCGGTGCTATGGAATTCGGCTTTGGTCATCGTGGATCTTTAATATCGCTTGCGTATGATTTCTGAGCTTTCTCTTCTATGTATTTCCATAAAAGACCATCATATCTTTTGCGGAGTAATCTGGCATTAAGTCCATCATTTGGTACTTGTAATCCATCACTCAAATACTCGGCGTAAGTGGCAACAAAAAGACTGCAATCCCTGTGTTTTAAAAAAATAGATAATCCATATCTTGCAGTTCATGTAAGTGTTGTGAAATTTATGAAATGAAACTAAATCATAATACTTTAAGGCAACCAATGGGTTATTGAGCAATTCCTTCAACATATTCTACATCAAATGGATTATCCATTTTATCCTAATATGCTTCAATCGTCGATCAAGTAGTAGAATAACCTATTAATGCTGTTGATTGTGCTTTTTCAGTAACTTTTTCACCTCTAGGCAATGTTAAAGCATAGCACAAAGATCCTATCACTCTTGAGTGTGCTAAGGAAAGTGGTTTAGAGAATAGTACCTCATATGGACTTTTACCATTAATAGAAGATGATGGTAATCTGTTTATTTGGTAGACAACTGCCTTAACAGCCAAGCCCCAATACTTGATAGGCATGTGTGACTGAAACCTGATAGCTCTAGCTATGTTTAGGATTTTCTATGCTTCCTTTCCACCATACCATTCTGTTGTGGTGTATAAGGACAACTGTTTTGACGTCTTATCCCTAGAGACTGGAACAAATCATTACACTGAGTATTGAAGAACTCGGTACCATTGTCAGTTCTTAGGACTTTAACACAAGTTCTAAACTGAGTCTTAATCATTGCCAAAAAACTTTTAAGAGCCACAACAGTTTCTGATTTAAGTTGTGGTAAATGAATCCAAGTATACCTACTACAATCATCTACAACAGTCATGAAATAGAACTTTTTATCAAAAGTAGGGTTTTATAAGGTCCCCACAAGTCCATGTGCACAATATCAAAACATGCATTTGACTTAGTCTCACTAATAGGAAATGACAACCTAGTCTACTTAGCTAATTGACAGATATTGCATTTATTCAACAATTCAGTATCTTTATTATGAGTTAAAAGATCTAGTGACCTCAACACTTGAATAGATGGATGTCTAAGCCTTTTTTGCCACACATTATTGTTGTGTGTAGTGATACCTGCTACCAACTTGTTTGGACTCTTATAGTTAATCTTCTTCTCAAGCATACCTTTGAGACCTTTGAGGTTGTATAAACCTCTTTTTTCTCTACCAATCCCTTTTCACCCCACCATTATAGAGATCCTGAAACACACAGAATTCAAGATAAAAGGACACACAACATGACATCTATCTAGTGACCTTGGAAAATAACAAGTTCAGTCTGAAATCAGGGACAAACAACACATATTTTACTACTTATCTTGGAAAATTAGTGCCTTTCTTGTATAAGTTATATCCACCGTTGATCCATTTGGAAGATTCATTTTATCCACTCATATTTGAGATGTCTTATTTATTATGTAAACTACTTTATTATCTGCTGCAATATGATGAGTTACACCAGAATCTACTATCCATTTCTGTTGCTTAGCATGAAAAAATAGACATGTAGCTATACCTGATATGTTAGTCGGATTTATGTCTTGATGATCCTTGTTTAGAAGTTCCATTATCTATTTATATTCTCCTTCTATGAAACATTGTCCCGTAGCTACTGTATTATTGATCTCCTTATGATCTCCCTGACTGGTGGAATCTATATAACTTGTATCACCACTAAATGAATACTGAGTATTAGCTTGACTCACATGCTGGTTTTCATGATTATTTTGTTTCCCATACTCCTGATTACCATGTCCACCACTATGACCATGGTAAATGAAACCTCTTGATCCTCCAGTATTATTAATTGCTTTTCTTATCAACTTCTAATCAGCAGGATACCTAATCAACTTATAACAGTTCTCTCTTGTGTGCCCACTTAAGTGACAGTAGTCACACTTTTTGCCTCTATATAGTTTTGATTTCTATAAGTTACTTCTAAGTTTCTATTCACCTGCATTGCAAATGGATCAGACTTATCACTTGAAGTAGAATTGCAGGCAAGCTATTGAATTTCATCCTCTGCTATCATAGCATAAGCCTGGTTTAGAGTAGGTATGACTCATTTCAATAGAATTTGTCTCCTAGCTTGATCATAGAAATTATTTAGGCCTCCCAGAAACTGTATTAACCTTAGCTTAGATAGGCGGTCTGCATAATCCTTGGAGCTTATACATTCACATGAGGGAGAAAGGATTACTGCATCATACTCATTCTATAAACTCTTTAGCTTGGTAAAATAAGTAGCTACTGAATCAGTACCTTGTGATAAGGTATTAATCTCCCTGTGTAATTGATACAATCTCATATGATTCACCTTGTTAAACCTATTCTTTAGATCTTCCCACCCTCCATATGAACTTGTTGCATACACAATTCCACTCAATAAATCTTCACTAACTGAACTCATCAGCCAATAAAACACTATAGCATTGCAGGTCTCCCATTGCTCATGTAATTCCTCTCTATACAAGTCCTTGTTGTACGCACCAGATAAAAAAACAAACTTCCTCTTCCCCAGCAATGTGATCCTCATAGATCTGCTCCATATTCCATAGTTTTCTGATCCAATCAGTTTGATTGGAATCAATGTAGCTCCAGATACATCTGAAGCTCCAATGAACAAGTGATCACTCTGATCGATCTTTCGCCATTGTAAATTCAATGAATGCATTCTAAGAGAGTCAGCTAAACAGAGATCTAATCTCTATCTTCCAGTATCAACAACCTAAGCTCTGATACCATGAGAAGTTTACAGAGATAAAGAGAAAAAAGAAGTCATAGAAGCATAATTGCTCATTGTTCAAGTATTAGAGAAACTGTTACATTACCTACAACTAACTGATGCAGGTTCTATTTATAGATTATAGTATACCTTCTAGAATTGTCTAGAAGAATCTTAGCTCAGCTACATCACATTTACAGCACATGATTGCAAGATCACCACTCGGCTCCACATCATCAGCTACCTACCTAACTATTAACTATATTGTACAGTAGCTCAATGTAACAGTAACCAACTACCATTAACTAACTAACTGGTAACTAATTGATTGATAACTTCCAATATGTTTAGTCTTCTCACTACCTTATGGGAAAGGCAAAACACATCCTTACCACTGCATCAACATTCTTTTCTATTTACACTTCGAAAATATTTTAGCTGAGGATCATTAATACAAAACTTGGGCTTTAGACAATGCCCGCTGAAAATTCTTATCTTTGTGAGTTCTTCGCGAGATTTTTTATGAGGCTCAATTGCCATTTTGATCAGTACTGTTGGAGACTTGGTCAATAAACCCTTGATAAGCTGCATTTCAGCTTCTGCTCCTACTACATCGTATATCATAACTGTTCTCAGGTTATTAAAAGTCATATTCGAGAAGTTTGCAAGAATCTCATCAACAACATTTCGAGGCACAGGTTCATAGTACGCCTCATCTGGACCAATATACACAAGAAAGATCAAGAAGAAAAATTTAAGATCTAATGAGCATGTAGAATAAGAAAGTCATTATATACGAAAATCAATCAATATATAATAATATAAAGGAGAATGTAGAAGAGACGGTGTGGCCAATTATACGAGATTTTAAGTCCTCTATTGTTTTCCTAAGGCATTCATCAAGTTTCATGGAAGTCTGCACTAGTTATGTCTCCATTTTTCCGATAAGATGTTTGTCCTCACAACATCTCATAAAGATAATCTCGTTAGGATGTCATCGATTGCACTATCAGGAAGGTTCCTACGTACATCGGGGAGGTAAACTTTGCTTTTCTCCATTTGGAGGCATAATATTAAATGATTGCAACAAGAATTTGAGAAAAATAAACAAAAAGTACAATAAAAAATCTCAAAACTGTCGGGCCAAAGTACACAATTGTTTTTACATTGTTAAATTGACATGCCACAACTCTATAGCCTCTTAATATCCATGTCGTGCATAATTTAAAGCAAGAATCCCATCAATACTTCATGCATCCAGAATATTGTTAAGATCGATTATTCAAAATGACTAAATGAACAAAAACAAGGATCACATTGTCTTTTGCTTCTAATAAGTACTAAGATTATCAACTGAAATCAATAGCTACAAGGAGAAAAAAGTTTTCCAATTCGGCAAAATTTAACATCAAACCAGAGTAGCTTTAATAACTTTGATTTCTGTTTTATTTTTTAATTTTTGTACTGATAGCTTTACTATTAGAATTTGCATAGCTTTATAGTATTAGTTTACTAACCATCTATCTTACCAGAAGGAAATATAGAGAGATGTCTCACCGAACCTAATGAGGTAAAGAAAGTAATATACATTTTATATAAATAATTTTTATACAATTTGGTCATCTTACCTGTTGCAGGAAGTATTAATATATCTTACTTTTGAGACTTCAAATCTCATGCCTTAACGAGGTTTACCGGTAAAAACTTTGAAGGATTTGATAGTATAAAGAATCATTTACACTGACAATGTATTAAACTTAAATTTAACGTCAAATACTCCCTTGTTTTAAGCAGTGACTGCAAACTCGGCATCAAGTAGAGAATTAATCGGTGCTAATTCAAGCCATGTCTCATTTCATAGATGAATCTAATGACGAGTGAAACTTAAACCCTGAGCAATATTGTCACAGACTCACAGTGACAAACAAGCTAAGTCAAATACATCCAAGTCTTATCTCAATCTGTCAATCGCCAAACAGGAAAAAAGACATATTTTACTACTGCCTCGACATCTAATTTAATCTATTCATCTTAAATTGTCAAAGCATTTTATCCAAAATCATGGTCTGCTCAAACAGGATTCCAGTCTAAGCCAACTTCTGCTTCAATTGATGCCCCTGGAAACTTTGTTAGTTCTGCAACTACTTTGAGTCTTGTTTGTGGGGAAAATGCTTCAAGCTTGCCAAAGGGGTTTAACACAACATAACTTTGAAATAAACAATCAAAGTCTCAAATCATAGATCATTCAAGAACAGACATCAATGTAAAAACGAAAAGGCTCAAAAATATCTCTGAACTATCTGAAATAGCTTAAAAATGCCCCTCGTTAGATTTTTGGCTCAAAAACACCCTCCGTTAAATATTTGGCTCAAAAATACCCCTCCCTCTAACAGAATTCGGAAAAAGATCAAAAATACCCTGAACTATCTGAAATAGTTCAAAAATACCCCTCTGTTAAATATTTGACTCAAAAATACCTCTCCCCTTAATGAAATTCAACCAAGCATGTCGTGACTATGCCACATTACTATCCACATGTAAGATATTAGTATTTTTTAATTATATGATATTCCTTTCTTCTTTATTTTTATTTTTATTTTTATTTTTATTTTTATTTAAAAACGTCAGTGAAACGGATAAAATTTACACAGCTTTTTTATTTTTAATCAAAGTAGACAAACGATGGTTACATAATATTTTTTTTGAAAAAATTTATTAAATGTAACATCGCTATTATCAAATTCTTTTGATCATCTAAAAAAACAAGTTTTTTCCTGTTAATAGATTTAAAAGTGTGAAACCCAACAAAAAAGTCTTATTAAACTGATAAACTCATTAATTATTAGGCCAGTATAAAATTTAAAATTAAGATTTACTCGTAAAAGTAACAAATTTCAAACTAGACTTCAAATTAGTTACTCAAAAGATGTGTTTAACTTTGCTAGCTTTTACTCAAAATGTTTATGTTAAAATAATTTAATAAATACCTACTCTAATCTAAAATTAATGAATCTTTGAATGTGGCACACATCTTCAAAAAGTTAATGAATGACATAATTAAATAATAATTTATCAATATTAAGTATCATTTTACTTCTTTTCAAACTTGTTCTAAAAATAATAAGATTATTCATCAAAACTGAATTTAGAAAAATGAATTCATTTCGAATAATTAAACAAGTGTTAAAAGAAATTTATTTATTTTGAAAAAGAATTTGCATGTAGTAAATTCAACTCAATTATTAGTATATCAATATTTGCTAGCTTAAAAGTTAAAATTCTAACTCCTCCTCCGAGTCAATACCAGATCAAGATCAAGTTGTCCCTCATCCCAAACGACAATAACAAGATGAAATTTAGAACTTTTAAAACACTAATGAATAGGTGAAATCTAGAATTTTTAAAACACTAATGAAGTAATTAGCAAAAGATTGGTTTTTTGGTTTTTTTTTGTTTTTCCGTTTCACTGCTTTGCAAAAAAAAAAAAAAAAAGGAATGTCATATAATTAAAAATACTAACATTTTACATGTGGATAGTAATGTGGCATAGTCACGTGTTTTTTTTTTATCTAGGTGGCATGCTTGGTGGAATTTCGTTAAAGGGAGGGGTATTTTTAAGCCAAATATTTAACAGAGAGGTATTTTTGAGTCATTTTAGATAGTTCAGGTGTATTTTTGATCCTTTTCTGAATTCCGTTAGATGGAGGGGTATTTTTGAGTCAAATATTTAATGGAGGGGTATTTTTGAGCCAAAAATCTAACGAGGAGCATTTTTAAGCTATTTCAGATAGTTCAGGGGTATTTTTGAACCTTTTCCGATGTAAAAACCATTTTTCACTAAGCATTATGAAACATATTAGTTAAAACATTCTTCCAGGTTCACTAATATGTTCCCAAACCGATTCTTCAAGTACCTAAAGGCATAGGCAAAACACAGCCCTACTACTGCATCATTATTCGTTTTTATTTACATTTTTAACTTTCAAAACGATTTAGCCAAAGATCTGATTAAAGACTCGTTAAGATCAAGCGGATACTAATCTACATTAAACACAACTTCTGCTTTAGATGATGCCCGCTGAAATTTTGTTATCTCAGCAAGTACGTTAAAAGATCTTTTGTCTTTCATCATTTCATAGGGCTGGATTACCATTCTGATCAGTGCTGGAGACTTTGCCAATAAAACCTTCATAAGCTGCATTTCAGCCATTTTTCCTGTTACATTGTAAATCTTAACCGTCCGCAGGCGATTAACTGTCATGTCTGAGAAGCTTGTAGGAATCTCATCAACAATATCCTGGGGTACAAATTCGTAATAGTCACCACCAATATCATCAAACACCTAAGAAAGATCAAGAAAAACCCATCAGCCTAAATTTAAAGTTGAAGATCCATGCAGAATAAGAAAGTCATTACATACAAAAAACACATAAAAGAGAGAAAACAAACATAGTTAACAACCAAAATTTCAATTTCTTCTAAATTTGAGGAGCTTCTTATCAAGCAAAGAGCAAACGAAAGATCAAAGAAATCTCCCAGAGAAATGCAAGATATGTAAAGGCGTTTAAGACAGTTAAGAGCAGACGGAAGCCTTGTTGGTATAACTTCAGCTGGTTCAACCATGCCCTAGGAAAAAATGTCCAAAATTAGGATGACTCAAAGCCCAAAAGATGGTACATCTATAAAATTGCATTACAATTAACTCATGAAGCAACATTACTTGGACATGTTCGTGTTCCCAGCAGAAATTCTCGAGAGCAGGAATAGACTCAAAAATCTTGGCAAGATCATGTTCTGCCTCTACAGAAAATTCCGTAGGCTCTTATGAAACTTTGGAAAGAAGAGGGACATCTTGTAGATGAAAAGAGTGTATATTGCCTGCAAAGATAAATGACCTCAGATTGGGAGCATTAATTTCAACTTGGTTTGAAATTTTGACTTTTTTCAACACCAAATGTTCAAGCAACAGGCAATGGGAGATTAACCCCCCAGCAATTCAGATGGAATTGTGACTCTCCATAGCTCTAGAAACAGCCTTGAGAAACAAATGTCTCAATTGCGAACATGTGAAAAATGAAAAAGGCAATTTATATGGTTTACTCCTAACTGGAGGTTTAAGAACAAGATATTGGATGCCATTCCTAGAGAGGAAATATATCAAGTGGTCAATATTAGGACATGTTTTCAGTTTTGTAACGTCGAGGATAAACTTGGTAATTGGTCCTGTTGGAAAGGCGAAGAGGTGACAGAGAATGTTAGTAAATCCAATTGTAGGGGATATTAAGTCCGTTGTTGTTTTCCAAACTATTTGATCAAGTTGCAGTTGTGGAAGTCTGCACTAGATATATCTGCATTTCTTCGATAAGATGCTTGTCCTTACAACATCTCGTAAAGGCAACTTCGTTAGAGGACAAGGGCACACCAGAGGTGGATGCATGTTTGTCGAAACTCAATGTACTTGGATAAATATAAAGTCAAACGAGAAAAATTATCATAGCTCACTGTATGGTTTGTGTTGGAAAATAGTACGTAGCAAAAGCATACGAGAATCATATTGCTTAAATGAATTATACACAACCAACATAAATACATAATTCATATAAAGAATGCTACAACCGATATAAACACATAATTCATGCAGAGGATGCTTAAAATTAATCATCAATGCCTCTTGAAGTGTGAGCAAATATTTTGAAGGGAATACGTCTTCGAATCTGAGCTCTGGTTCCAAATTCACAGCCAATGGAGGTACTGAATGGAGACTTGAATTCTTAGGTTAGGGCATAAAAAATAAGAGTTATAATTTAATATAAATACAGTAGGGACCACAAAATTAATTATTGAGACTTTCTATTATGTAAATAATTCAAAAGACTAATTTGAATTATTCTCTAATATACCATTTAAAATACACGAGTAATTTCCATGGATAGCCACCCATGTATTTACAATTGCCTACAAATATCACTTTTATTTTTTTAGGATAAAAATATCACCCAACTATTTCTATTTTCCTCAAAAAATACTTAACACTTTAAAAACATTATTCTATCCTACTTGGCATGTCATGTTGTTAAAATCTTTTATTTTCTTAATTATAAATCTATTTAATTCTTCAAGTTCATTTATTCAAACCCACGTCTTATAAACTACAAGAAAAATCTAAATTACGTAATGTTTTATTTAAAAAAAAAATTGCAAAAGAATTTACCGGTAATCTAATTCTCTACAAGTTTTTCAAACAAACTAATTCGATGAAAAACTTACAAATTTTTCTAAAAAACAAAATTTGAAGGAGAAAATCTTAGAATTTTTTTTGTCAAGCAAAATTCAATAGAAAAATTTTAAAGATAATTATCACCTAAAAATTTTAATTTGTATGTAGATCACCTACAAAATTTTAAGCAAAGCTTTTTGATAGAAAGATAATAAAAAAATGAATTCATCTTGCGGATTTTCCCCAAGTAAATTTCATAAACAAATCAAGTAAATCCACAAAGTTAACATAGGCAAAAACTTTAGAAAATAGAAATTTATTATTTTTAATTTCGTTTTTTCATTTTATATTTTATTTTTATTATACTATATTTTATCTTATTGTATAATTAAACACCAATGTATATCCTTTCCTCATACTAAACTCACAAAAAGCAAGCAATATTTGGTTGGCTACTATTTCAACAATCCATTTGTAATATTAGATCATTTTGTTAATATTTAAAAGGAAAAAAAATTACTTTATGACTAAATAATTTTTCATTCCTTCAAAAATAGTACATTTAATACGTATATGAAAATATGAAAGCCATCATTTTCATTTCTTTTACATTTTAATAATCTTCAGTATATGAAATAAATAACAAAAAAATATTAAATTAGTACCAATTCATATAAATACCTTGAGTTTTAAAAACTAAAAATTATACAAATACACAACTTATGTTTCCAATATTACAAAAAATTCCAACTCCCTAAACATATTACAAAAATCCCAACATATACACAGAATGCTATGTATATGTCGGCTATGTTATGTATATTAATAGGGAGAGAGAGTAAGTAATTTAAAAAGTGGGAGAGAGTGTAGTTACTTCAAAAAGGTTGGTATTTATGTTATTTATTCTAAAAATTACACAAATATACAATTTATGTTTCCAATATTACAAAAAATCCCAACTCCCTAAACATATTACAAAAATCTCAACATATACACAGAACGATATGTATGTGTCAGCTATGTTATGTATATTAATAGGGAGAGAGAGTAAAGTAATTAAAAAAGTGGGAGAGAGTGTAATAAATAACATAAATACCAACACTTTTGAAAGTAATTACACTCTCTCCCACTTTTTTAATTACTTTACTCTCTCTCCCTATTAATATACATAACATAGCCAACATATACATAGCGTTCTGTGTATATGTTGGAATTTTTGTAATATGTTTAGGGAGTTGGAATTTTTTGTACTATTGAAAACATAAATTATGTATTTGTGTAAGTTTTAGTTTAAAATATTATTAAGTGAAGAAATAAATATATTTAAAAAACTTTGAAAAGTACCAAATAAAATAATTCAATCCTTTAGTTTTATGTATACACTTGGACACATCAACTACTTCATTGATCAGTAATGTGCATTGCATTACCAGAGAAATTATTTTTCTTTAAGTTGTGTGATTATCTAATATTTTTATCATGTGATGTAATTTTTCTCATATCGGATAAAGAGTAAATACAATTTATTTTTTATTTTTGTAAGAAAGACAAAATAAATATAAAATTTAAAGTATATAATTAAATTATTCTTCGATAATAAATATATCATGTGTATTTATTTTTTAAAAACAAATAAGATCAAATTCTAGTTAAATAAGTTTGATAAGTTAAATAGATCTATTTAGTATATCTTATATATATATAAAAAAAAAAATTAATGACATGTCATGCAAATTAGGAGATAAGAAATATTTTTGAAGTGTCAAGTATTTTTTTAGGAAAATAGGGATAGTTGGATTTTATTCTTGTCCTAAAAGAAACAAAAGTGATATTTATAGGTAATTATGAAAACATGGATGACTATCCATAAATATTACTCTAAAATACACGTACCTCGCACGTGCAATCTTTAATTATTTAAAATTAGATGATTTTGTATATTGCGATAAATTTTAATGAAGTGCGAAAAGTTCAAATCACACTTTAATATAATAATGTAAACAAAACATAAACAATCAAAAGTTTCAAATAGTTAATGGATTGTCACTTTTGCATTTGTCATGTAACACCTCTTTTTCTTGCTGTTAAAGGCAAAGAGAAACGCATTGATTTAAATCATATTTATAGTACGATTATTTTATTTTTTTTAGGAAGAAAACCTAGAGAAGTGAACCTGAAGAAAAGACAAAAATGAGAGAATTGTCCATGAAAGAAAAGTATGGAGAGGATGACAAAAAACAAAATCAACATGACTTTTTGTAGAAGTTAGTAAAAGGTAGGTTAAAGTCTATTTTACATGGGATAGGAATTGTTGTTTTTTGGTGGGAATTTTTTTATTTTTTTGGGCAAAAGTGTCAAAGCTGGAAAAAGAAAAAAAAATTAAAAAAATTTTGAGTTTGACGTTTGAAGAAGGGATATTCTTTTTTTTTTTTAATTATTTTTTTGTTTTCTGAATATTTTATTTGAGGTTTTTGGATTGTCTCAAAAAAAAAAAAACCATGACAAACGTGTAAAATAAAAAGGCAAGAAAATATTTCCAACAAAAATAGTTTTGTGCTAAAAAAAAAAGATAACAATCTCCTTTTCAAATAGGCATGACCCCTAAAATATAGGCAAAAAGCCATAACAAACTTTAAAAAAAAAAATAAACTTGACCCTAAAAATAGGGAAAAAATCATGTCAAACGTTCCATAAAAATAATTTTTTAACTAAGTAGCCGTTTGGCCATGAAAATTAAAATTTTTTAGAGTTGGAGTTGAAGTTTCTACAGGAATTTTGATAGATACACATTATAGAGAGAAAACCGTCGGTGAGAGCTTGTTCACATTGCCAGTTCCAAGCCTAGATAAAGGAGGAGGATTGTGGTAGGGTGATAGTCAAAATAAGATTTGCCAATTCATAATGAGTTCTAACAATACATATATATATATATATATATATATATATATATATATATATATATATATGAAATGAGCTTAAATGAAGACGTGGAAATCATATATGTTAGAGTACGTGCCCTACTGATTATCTTATTTTTCCCTAACTATTGCCTATCGATGAAACGGGTTTTCTGACGTGTTCCAAGGAAGCTGTAAAATAAAAAGTAAAGAACACAACGATTTTTACGTGAAAAACATCCAGCTCAAAGAGTGTAAAAAATCACGACCTGCACCTCTACAAGATTTAACCCCAACTTCACTAAATAATTCTGAGCCTCAACAACGTCTGATTACAAAATTCTTGTAACCAACAGAGTTGGAGTTGTGTTTGGCCATGTCTTTTTTGAATTTTGTTTTTGTTGTGTTTGGCCATGTCTTTTTTGAATTTTTTTTTTACTTTTGAAAAAACTTTTTAAAATATGATTTTATACCCTAGTTTTTACAAACTTTCAAAATCACTCAACTAAAATTTAGTACTATTGGAAAAAGAACACAATTAGCCACTATTATAAAAATATTTAATGAATTTCAATTATGACATACATAATAGTTATATTAATAGCCGTTTTCTCATATTTGAAAATTTTAAATATGAATGTTATATTAACAGATCACTGCTTCCTATTTTTTAGGTAATAAATATTATCTTTCAAACAAATTTATTTGATTTATTTCCTTCATTTTTCGTTCCTAAAATATAGAAAATGATGAATTGTTATTAAATTCTAGGGTGCCGCTAATTTATTTCTTTAATTTTCTTATACATGAAAGATTTTACTATGTGTAAATAAATTATTTCTATGTAAAACATACTTTGCATATTTATGGTATATTATATCATATACCATAAATATATAAATATGTTTAGTATGTTTCTTTATACTTTATATTTTTATATATGTGTGTATATGATATATACATGGTATAAACTCCATATATAACATACTTTGTATATTTATATTATAAATATGCTTAGTATGTTTCTTAATACTTTGTATATTTATATATGTGTGTATATGATATATACATGGTATAAACTTTATATATAACATACTTTGTATATTTATATTATAAATGAAGTACTTTATATGTTTATGGGTATAAATATAATACTTTATATATTTATGAGTATAAATATAAATTAGCAGTAAAATAATGTCTTAAATAAAATTAAATAACGGATAAAATTAATGATGAGAGAGAAAAAGAGATATATATTAATTAGTTTAAGTTTGAAATTATAATTATCTTATTCTTTAAAACTGCTATATACGTAATATTGAAAAAGTAATGTTATAAGGAGAGTTTTATATAAAAATTTAAAAGATTGGGTTATATGTAATAATAATAAAAGTTGGAATTGGAGTTGTAAAATTGTGAAAACAACAAAAACCTATTTTCCCTTTTCAGAAAAAAATTTCGGAATTATTTTCTGAATTTTCATGGCCACACCACAATTTCCAAATTCGAAAAAAAAATTTGGAAAAAAGAAAAAAATTTCCATGGCCAAACAGGCCCTAAAATAGGCTTGTTCCTTAACTTTTTTCAAATTCTATAAAAATCATGTTAATTTCATATTTTTCTTTTCTATAGAAGGGGAGCCGTGGAGTAACTGGTAAAGTAGTTGCCATGTGATCAGGAGGTCACGGGTTCAAACCTTGGAAACAGCCTCTAGCAGAAATGCAAGGTAAGACTGCGTACGATACACCCTTGTGGTGGGGTCCTTCCCCGAACATCGCGCATAGCGATAACTTTAGTGCACCGGGCTGCCCTTTTATAGTTTTGTCTCGATTTATGCTCCTAAAATATAGGCAAAAGGCCATAACAAACTTTTAAAAAAAAAAAAATTGACCCTAAAAATAGGGAAAAAATCATGTCAAACGTCCCAAAAAAATATTTTTCAACTAAAATAGGCTTGTTCAGTAACTTTTTTCAACTTCTATAAAAATCATGTTAATTTCATATTTTTCTTCTATATAGTTTTGTCTCGGTTTATGCTCCTAAAATTCTTCTTTTACCTTTATAGTTTGTCATGATTTTAACTTGGTATACAAAGTTCTTTTACCAACAGAGTTTTTACCATATCCAAAGTCGAACCCTCGACCTCTGGTTAAGGGTGGAGAAGTCCATCCACTTCACCACAACCCATGTTGGTGGCTCCCCCTATATGCTTTAAATATTAGTTTATTAATTATTTTCTTAATATTATTGCAAATATTCTTCAATTTTGATGTTGTTTGTTTTATTGTAGTCAAAAGAAAGTGAAGACAAAAGTAAGTAAATTCAATATTTAATTTTTTTTGTTTTTGAGTCTATGGTAAATGATTCAAACATTAAATTTTATGTTGCCATTTTTTTCAGTTTCAATGTCTTCTTCTACTCTTGATTATCTATGTTACTAATCTTCACATAATTACGGATTTATGGTAGGTAATTTAAACATCAAGTTTTATATTATTCAGTAGTACATTACACGTGTCTTTTTTTTTTTCATGTTTGTTGTGTAATGCTTTTTGATTAATTTATTGTTGTGATTGCTTTTCAAACCTCTATTATGAGATTACATTGAATTGTTGTTGTTATGTCATCTGTGGCTCATTCATGTATTTCCAACAAAAGTAATAGAATAAATAAGAGGTTAAATTTAAAATTATAAAGTAACAGTGTTTTGAGTTCAAATTTCATTGATCTATTCTACGTTAATAAGATAAGATACTCTAAGTTAATATTAAAAGTGTAAGAACTTTCCGCCCTCCATTAAAACTCGTTGTTTTAGATAAAATCGTCTTTTCACCTTTTTAAAAATTATTTTAATGATATTAAATATGAATATAATAAACATATTAAAAATTAAATAAAGAAGGTTTTCTTATTATGATTAAATTCCTAAGTAGGTAAAAACTTGAATAACAAACGTCCAAAAAATCAACTGAACCCCCCTCCACCCCCACAAAAAAAACATGACAAACGTGTAGAATAAAAAAGGCAAGAAAATATTTCCCAATTAAAATAGATTTGTGCTAAAAAAAAAAAAAAAGGATAAAAATCTCCTTCTTCAAATAGGCACGACACATAAAAAAATAGGCAAAAAGCCGCAACAAGCTTTTTTAAGAAAAAACAACTTGATCAAAAAATAGGTAAAAAAATCATGTCAAACGTTCATAAAAAACAATATTTTTAATAGGCTTGGTCAGTTTTCTCAACTTCTATAAAAATCATGTTAATTTCATATTTTTCTTCTCTATAGTTTTGTCTCGGTTTATGTAGGGGTGGACGTTTGATATTCAATTTGGTATTTTCATAATTCCGATTCGGTAATTTGATACTTAATAAATGAAAGTACATACCAAATATAATATCATTAAAATTCAGTTTGATAATTTGATAATTGGTAAATTAAACTTGGGTTTGGTACGGTATTTGATAATACCGTATTAAAGTTAATGTTGGCGGATTTAACATACTACTCCCTCCGTTTCAAAAAGAAAAAACGACCTAATTTGACTTGACACGGAGTTTTAGAAAATAAAGAAACTTTTAAATCTTGTGGTGTTAAATTAAAGATATGTCAAATGTATCAAAATGTCCTTCAATCTTGTGATGGAAAGTTAAAATTAAAAAGTTGCTAAAAAAAAGGGTTATTTTTTTTAAACGGATTAAAAAGAAAAGTAAGTTATGGGAAGGAGTATTTAAACTATTTAACACAGAAATGACACTGGAAGCCACTGATCCTATACAAATACCATACAATGAAGTTTTTCCACGTTGCCCGGGATGCAAATAAACTACGAATAAAAATAGACGGACGCGAAACTAAGAGAAAGAGAAGTCCCGAGTCCTTAACCTCAAAACTCTTGATGCCAAATATAATTCTTAACTGAAACACTAGAAAATATTCTGGTAGAAAAAGAGATAAACTGAAATAGCCAAATGAAGAACGAACATCCACATTTGATTCATCAATCATGATTTTTTTAAAGGGATGCCAGTCAGGGTCTTTTATTTTTTCCTGCCATAGAGAAAGAAGTTCTATGGCCTTGATTTCAGCTTCCTGGTTTGAAAACCTCTGTTTCAATGCATTCTGAAAGGCGTTTGAATCAATTTCTCCCATTCTCTTTATCCCATTATGGGCTCGTGCACTGCTCAATACATCAAGCAATCCCTAAAAGAGAGGGTTATTGCAATTAACTCCGCATGATAAGTAATACAATGTTACAACAAGAAACTACATCACCAATCACCATCAAATGTTTGTATGGGTTAAAAACATATTGAAAAGTTTTTACTACTTACTGCAATTGAAAATCTTACTGCAATTGATACTAGTTATCTTACCTCTTTCAATGTGCGCCGCACATCTTGTAACTTATCATTACTTTGGCGCTCCTTCGCAAGGAGAGTCTGGTTTAGAGACTCCATACTGTCTATCACAATTAGATATTGCTGGAACAATACTTAAATGCAGCTGGATCTGTGGACAACAACAGTACAAGAAGGTATGCCACAATCGAGTTAAAATGTAGCTGATGTTGTGGAGATATTATAAAGAGGAATGTTGAGATTATTAGCAATATGTGAAAGCCTAGATGCAATAATAAAATCAGAGATACTAGCAGTTTATAAACAGTAGACGAATGTAAAACTTGCATGATGACAAATAACCCAACACGCAGATTAGTTAATTCAATTCCAAAAGGACCAAAACACACCAAATGTAATGTTTACAGTCATGCAAATGTTAATAGTTTAAAACAGTCCAGTCACTTGTCCGTATAGAGCAATAGCAGCAGTCAGTCCGTATCGAGCAAAAGAGCAATAGCAGCAGTCAGCAGCACTCAGCAGTCAGCAGAGAGTTTTTTATAATAAGTTATAAATAAAGTTTATAGGGTTTTGAAAAATTTAAAATTGATATAGTATTATAAATTTTTAGGTTGTGGGCTTTTTTTTTGAACCTTTTGTCAATAGTTAAAATTCAGAAATAGCATACTTATCTCCTTAATTATGAGTTTCATAGCAACAGTTTATAATTACATAATATAGCTAGTTGTATTTTGTATTTTTGCAAACTGTTGCTACAAAAATACAAATACATATGATTTTTACTGTCCTTATGATCGATATGTATTTTATATTTTTGCAAACTGTTGCTATAAAAATACAAATACATATGCTACAAAATGTAATTTGATAAAAGTATTGTTATTTTTTGTAATTTAATACTTAAGTGCGCTACTTTACGTATTTTTTTCAATATTAATTCGAACTTGTGGCTTATGGTCTATGGAGTATGGACTATGGTCAGTTAATTATAATTTGGTATTCGGTAAAATATCAAATAACAAATGGTAGTAATATCTTTTACCAATATCGAATCCAAATACCGTAATTATAAAATTTTACTCCCAATTATCATACCAAATACCGAATTACCAAATATCAAATTCTTCGATTTGATTTGGTAATTCGATTTTTGATATTTTATACCCAGCCCTAGGTTTATGCTCCTAAAGTTCTTTTACTGGTTTATAGTTTGTCACGATTTTAACTTTGGTATACAAAGTTCTTTGAGCAGTTTATTTATTTAAAAAACCACGGCATCCTCCTATATGCTTTAAATATTAGTTTATTAATTATCTTTTTCATATTATTGCAAATTTTCTTCAATTTCGATGTTGTTTGTTTATTTGTAGTCAAAAGAAAGTGAAGACAAAAGTAAGTAAATTCAATATTTAATTTTATTTTTTTTTGAGGGTATGGTAAATGATTCAAACATTACATTTTATGTTTTTTTTTTCAGTTTCGGCATCCTCTTCTGCTGTTGATTGTCTATGTTACTAATCTTCACATAATTACGGATTTATGATAGGTAATTTAAACATCAAGTTTTATATTGTTTAGTAGTACATTACATGTGTTTCTTTTCCATGTTTGTTGTGTAATGCTTTTCGATTCATTTATTATTGTGATTGCTTTCCAAACCTTTATTATGAGATTACATTGAATTGTTGTTGATCGGTTATTTGTGGTTCATTCATGTATTTCCAACAAAAGTAATAGAATAAATAAGAGGTTAAATTTAAAATTATAAAGTTACAATATTTTTAAGTTCGAATTTCATTGATCTATTCTACATTAATAAGATAAGATACTCTACGTTAATATTAAAAGTGTAGGAACTTCCCCCCCCCCCCCCCTCATTAAAACACTCCGTTTTAAACAAAATCGTCTTTTCACCTTTTTAAAAATTATTTTAATAATATTAAATATTAATATAATAAACATATTAAAAATTAAATAAAGAAGGTTTTCTTATTATGATTAAATAAGTAGTTAAAAAAATCTTTTCCACCTAATATAGACTTGAATAACAAACGTCCAAAAAAACAATTGACCCCCCCCCCCCCCCCCCCCCTCACACACAGAAAAAAAAAAACATGACAAATGTGTAGAATAAAAAAGGGAAGAAAATATTTCCCAATTAAAATATATTTGTGCTAAAAAAAAAAAGAGGATAAAAATCTCCTTTTTCAAATAGGCATGACCCCTAAAACATAGGCAAAAAGCCATAACAAACTTAAAAAAAAGAAATCAACTTGACCAAAAAATAGGGAAAAAATCACGTCAAACGTTAAAAAAAAAAACATTTTTCAACTAAAATAGGCTTGATCAGTAACTTTTTTTAACTTCTATAAAAATCATGTTAATTTCATATTTTTCTTCTCTATAGTTTTGTCTCGTTTATGCTCCTAAAGTTCTTCTTTTACTTATGCTTTATAGTTTGTCACGATTTTACCTTGGTATACAAAGTTCTTTGACCAGTTTATTTATTTCAAAAATTACGGCATCCTCCTATATGCTTTAAATATTAGTTTATTAATTATCTGGTCAATATTATTGCAAATTTTCTTCAATTTCGATGTTGTTTGTTTATTTGTTGTCAAAAGAAAGTGAAGATTGTTTTATCCCTTTCTGGTTTCTTTTGGCGAGAAAATGGTTTTGATCTTAAAACTATTTCAAAAAAAAGTTGAGAAATTTTTGAAATAATTTTAAGAAAATTTATAGAGTCACCACTTGATTTTTATAGAAAAAATCAAGAAAAATTTTAAAAGAGTTTCAAAGGTTCAAAAATAGAAATAAACTTTTAAAACTAGAGATCTAGGTATTCCTTAGCGCCCTAAGAAGGTTCTTAAGGCACTTAGGAGCGTCCGTTTAAAACGGTATACCAAAAAGAACTAACTTGACTAAATAAAGTGGCTAATTTTGCAAAGACTTGATTATATATATATATATATATATTAAAAATATTCATTTGAAAAAATGACATTTATTTGTTCAAAAGAGAAAAATTCTATTTGAATTAAACTAAGTTGTAGTTTTTCGGACTTAAAAGAAAAATGTATTTTAATTTCGTAAAAGAAGAAAATTATGGAATTATTTTCTTATTATTAATCGTTATAGAAAAAAGTTGATTATATACCTTTACAAAAAAATGTTAAGAGAGTGTTGAATTAAAACCATTATTAATTATGAAAAGTTGAAATTTATAAGAAAAGTTGAAATTTATTTAGTTTCTTCAGTTTGAAGAGAATTAATTTAATCAAAATAGACTATTAGTCATATGAACAAAATAAATATCATATTAAAATAAACTACTCACTTTTAAAAGACTTATTACGGAGAAAATTGAAGGAAACAATTTAACCCGTCTTCAAACGATATAAATTAGGTGAAAAGATCATGAATTAAATAAAAAAAAATCAAAGATAAAAATAAAATGACAACACCTTAGAGAATTTACAACAACAACAAACCCAGTATATTCCCACATATTGGGGTCTGGGGAGGGTAAAATGTACGCAATCCATACCACTACCCCGAGGGAGACCTAAGGAAATTTATCTAGATTGATTAACTTAAATGTTAGTTAGCACAAATAAACCAGTATCAATAATATAAATACCAACCCTTTTGAAAGTAATTACACTCTCTCCCACTTTTTTAATTATTTTACTCTCTCCCTATTAATATACATAGCATTCTGTGTATATTTCATGGCAAAATCATATGAATAAGTATATATATAACATGAGAATATATATATATAAACCAGTAATATGAATATTCAAAACTTACAAGCTGCCACTTGGTTGTTGAGGCAAATCTTTCATAATGTAGACATCAAATAAATTAATTTTATCATTTAATTTGTAACTTGGATGATTGTCATTTGTCAATATCAATATCCTTCTTCTCATAGAATTTGCATGCCAAAAGACATAAAGGTATAACCTCAGCTAACTTCTCAACTTCAGCAAGCACAGCAGAATCATGACCAGCAGATGATATTGAATCATATACGTATATGCATCTATTGTTAAAAGACAGAACAGCCAGAACCCAATGATGTTTGGAATTTACGTTGATAGGAATGAATATATGATCAACCGTATGTATGGCACAGTGGCATACATGCGAAATCCACTTATGTACTCATTCACATGGTATTCCTTTCCACCAGCATTAAGTGTTGGATTATCAATTGTATTCACAGCTAACACATTACTTATGATGTTCATGAAATTGCAGTCAACTGTGCTATACTTATATGAGCTATTGGGTTCATACTTGGATTTCTTTCTCAAATAGTAAAGTCAAACATCAATTTGCTGCATAAAAGAAATAAGATTTGTAAAATCAACTAACCAAAATTAAACTTTGAATATCTTACACTAAATATGTATGTACTCAAATACATATGTATCTGAACATATGATATACTGCATTTGTATATAAGAAAATACATATATTAAATAGATCGTTATACGTAATTATAATATAAATATGTAACTCACCTCCTCTGACCATGACTGTCCCGGAGTACCTATAATGTAGAATCAATTCTTGTCATCAACTGAAAGAATGCCAAAATTAATAACTGATATCCTCGATTTGTTTTTCTTATAATGTTCCTCTCTGTTGCTCCTGTTAATTGATAAAGAAAAATACTTAATAATAAACATAACATGTAAATGAATAATATAATTAAGTTGTAAAGTAAATACCTCTTCGCATGATATTTGAGAATGTCTACTGAAAGCCACGCCAAGAACTTATTGGTGACCTTAGTGTTTTCAATATCATAAATTGGATGAGATACAAATGGATGCTTCATGTTGAATTTTTTTGTCTGCACTTCTGAGCTCCCTATATAATTACAATGGAATGAAAAAAAAAATTAATATAAAAAATAAAGAAGATTGGTAAATGCAACAAAATAAAAGGTTATAGTACAAATCTTCTGTTGAACCAAATTTCATAGTGAATGGTGACTCCTTGAATTTAGATGGTCTCTTAATTCTTGAAAAATTCACAGGATTTTGTTCTTCATTTGCAGATGGATGTACAATTATGCTTCTTTCCAGATTCACATAGGCGTTAAGACTGGGTAGCAACTCATCAGGAATTGTTACTTGAAAATCACGTAAATCTAGTTGAGCCTTCCCTTCTCCAAATACTGCTTTTTGAATGTGCACTTCTAAATTAATTTGTTCATCCAATTTTAATTTGTCAACATCAACTGTTGATGTATTTTTAATTATTTCTGCAGCTATTTCTGTGTTTTGTTTAAAATATACACAAATCTTATAAAGTTGATTCAATAACAATGAAACTAAACACAAATTATGCACGAATGAAACATACCTTTGAATCATCTGGAAACAACATCATTTTGATCTTCACGATTGAAAAAAGACATATCAGGCAAATGAATCGGAATGTCTTTTCTTTTTGAAGGTACTATTTCTTTTGATTGAATCGTCTTAAAAATTGGTGTCTTCACAGAAATATTCTTAGCACGACTTGGAGGAGTCCTTTTTGGTGTATGCTGATCTACACTTTTTGATTGATTCTTTAACTTTTTCTTGGCAGGTGAATTTGACGAATCATCCTGATATTTTTTTTGTTGATTGAAAGCTTGTGTTGGTGTGGAGTAGCCTGAAAATCATCATCAGAATCAACATAATCTTCTTTATGACTTTCACCTCTATAGAAAACCTTCTTTGGTATCTGAAAGATTGAAATCTCCTTTCGTGTCGGCTCAATGTTCTTAAAAACAACCTACAACAGACATTGTAACCAGTTAACCTTGACATAAATGCAAATCATTCACCTATTTTTTTTTTGTAAATTAACATATATGAATACAGTAAATGTATTTAAAACATAATTAAAAAATCACAAAAAATAGTACTTTTTCAGGAAACTAACCTTATCATTTGAATCATTAAACAAACTTTCCATTAATGATTCATATCGTGGGCAAATAACATTTGTCTTCTAATTTAAAAGACGTGGAATTTGAGAATCCACCTTGAAAGCAACAGTACGAGGGACAACAGAACAACACTCGTACAATCAAATCTGGATGGCAAGTGGCATTCCATAAAGCATGTAAAACTTTTTTGTGGATTTCAACTTTTTATTCAAACTTTTAGCTAATTCTTCATATGCAACCAATCCCCAAGGATAGTCCCTGTAACGACCACTCTCCACCAGATCAAAATGAAGGCATGGTATAGTGACAGTATCAATAGACGACAACAAAAATTCATGAATAAAATATTAATTTGCAAACTTGAACGCGTCTTCATCATTCTCGTTCCCCCATATTTTATCAGTAACAACGACAAATAATTCCTTTTTCTGAATAAATCTGAAACCATCAAAATACTGATAAATCAATTTGTTTAGAAGGTCTTCATCAAATCCAAAATCATCCCTGTTTGAATGACAATTCAAATCAGTTACTACAGCAAATTCTCTAAGGCTAAAATGCAGAGTTGTACCATTTGCACGAATGACTATGTCACTTGTTAAACTTTTCGTAGTCTCCAGTGACATAATGCATCTTCCTAATTACGCTTGCATAACATAATTCTTTTTCTTCATGAAAACACAAAAAATATTATCAGTACAAAATTTCATGAACTGATTCTTCGTTAGCATTGCCTTACTATGATCTTCAATGTCATTGACCGTATGACAATTGATATGTGGTGCAAATTTAGGCAATACTCTTGCCATGTATATTTTATCGCGCAAAATCTATAAAACACAAAAATACAATTATATGTCGAAAAATGCCACACATGTATTTATAAAAATACATCTTCAAAGTTGGATTACAACATAAAAATAAAAAGTTAGCATATGTATCATATGAATACATCATCGGTACAAGTTTAAGATAACAAACATCAAAATAAATACACTATGATCATATCAAAAAAATAAAAAAAAATATAAATTTAACCAATAACAAAATACAAAATACATATATATTCGATATATACATAGATGGTCACAACAAATGAAAAATACATATACAAAAACAAATTAAGTAATGAAAATATATACAAATACAAATCTTAATATTATCAAATACAATATGTTACACAAGACTTAAATACACAAATACATATCTTAAATATCTAATACAAAATAAATACAACTCTAAAACTTATAAGTAACAAATTCCAGAAATTTTCAAAAATACATATCTATAATATAACATATATATATATATATCTTCACATTGCGAACTACAAATTTCATAACTTGATAGAAAGCTAAAATAAGCACGCAACTTTTCAATTGTATATATAAAATACATATATAACATATTGTACATAAGTAACATATATGTACAATATGTACATATTGTACATATATTAACATAAAATACATATATACAAATACAAATCTTAACATTATCAAATACAATATGTTACACAAGACTTAAATACAAAAATACAAATTATTTAATGAAAACATATATAAATATAAATCTTAACATTATCAAATACAATATGTTACACAAGACTAAAATACAAAAATACATACCTTAAAATATCTAATACAAAATAAATACAACTCTAAAATTTATAAGTAACAAATCTCAGAATTTTTCACAAATACTATCTGTAATATAACATATATATATCTTCACATTGCAAACTACAAATTTCATAACTTGTCAGAAAACTAAAATAAGCACACAACTTATAAATTATATATATAAAATACATATATTAACATATTGTACATAAACTACAAAATTTTACAAATGCAACAATACCTGCTCAACTTTCTCTTCTTCAGATGACGATTCATAATCAGATTTTTCATCTATCTTTCTATTTTTCACTATTTTTTGATTTTTTGTGGATTTGGGGGACAAATATTCCATGACTGCTTTCCTTTTCATTATTCCAACACAATTTTGGGGATCGTTTCGCTTCTTCGATCTCAACTCTTGTAAGTTAACACTTTCCTTTGACTGAGTATCATGAAAAAGTCACAGTGGGTCTGATAATGCCCTGTGTCATGCCTAACATTGTCAGCTTTGTGACTTCACTATTCCTGCATCCAGAGAAAAATTCTTAGTTTTGTGAGACTGATTGTGTTGGTATTGTCTTGCTCTCCTGATGCACCTTGTTGATCATTGATTTGCAATTTTTCTAATCTCAAAATACAACTTTTATGGAATTTTTGAGGGTCCTCCTAAAAATTTTTGCCCCGGTCTATAATATATGACTCTTTAACTTTCTTATAACTTGTGACATTTATGAGTATGAAATTTTTGAGATCTTCTAAAAATTCTACCCCAATCTAAAATGCAAAGTACTTGAGTGGTATCCAGTGTAGAGTACTCTCAATAATGTCTTATCTTTAACTTTGTAGTACATGTGAAATTTTTGAGACCTTTTAAAATATTTCTGCCCTAGTTACATGCTTCAATGTCATCTTTATTCAACTTGGGGAAGCATCCTTCTGATGAATTTTGAGATGTTATAAACAATTTGTCATAGTTTCTATGAATTTTTTATGAAAAATATGACCAAGTCAGTGTAGCGCCTATGCATTCCATTGAGGTAGGAAAGATAGTTCCAACATAAAATGAGAAGATAAATCTTCTATGGGGTTGACCGAAGCCGACATAGGCCGCCTACGTATCCCTTTCTTGGAATTCAAGTCAAACATAGTTCATAGGTACAATAAAAATATAAGTTTTCTAAGGGGGTTACCAAAGCCAGCATAGACCGCCTACGTATCCCTTTCTTAGGAATTCAGGTCAAACGTAGTTCAAACAAAATTAAAGGGATATTTGAAATTTTTGATAACATGACCGAAGTCAATACAGGCCGCCTACATATTCCACAAGGGAAATCAGGTCGAACATATTTCATTACAATTAAAAGGGTGCAATTATAGGAAAATCAAATCATAAAGTGCGATTATAAAGAAATAAGCAACAGAACGCGATTACAAGAAAATAAAACGAGAAAGTATGAAAACAAGGAAAAAAATGCTAGCTTTTAAATGTAGGAAAGAAGGACGCCAAAAATGCGTCTTTTTAAGAGAAATTGATGATTCCAATGACTACTTCTTGTGATTGGGCAATGGGTTTTTGTTAACATTAGCTGGAGCTTCTTCAAACGTTATCACCTTGTTGTCAATCGGGTTCTGAATTTTGTGCTTGAGAGTGATACATTTCTCTGTATCATATCCAACAACTCCAGAATGGTAAGCACATCTCTTGCTTGGATCATACCAATTAGTAGAAGTGTTCACAATCTTGCTTTTACTGGATGAAGTAGTTTTGCTTCTTTCAGCCTTTTAAAAAACTAAGTAAGAGATTCTGCCAACAACGTAAAAATTCTGGGAGGCTTCCTTTCATGATTGTCGCGAGGAGCATAGTTTTGTGGTGGAGGTTGAGCATGATATGTCGCTTGTATGATGAAGACTATATAATGAGCACATCGCGCATTGGGTTGGTGTCGAGAAGGTTGCTTATAGTTGGAAGATCTCTTTTGAGTCATCACTCTCATTACTTCCTTCTCCTTTTTCTTTCCATTTCCAAAAGAGCCAGTCTGAAAGGTCTTGTGAGTGGATTACAGTTCTGTCAAGTTTATTATTCTTCCTGTCTTGAGGCCATCCTCAATCATTTCTTTAGTCTTGACAATTTCAATAAATATTTTTCCAGTCATTGTTACCATGAGATCAAAATAATCTGAATTTAACACATGGATGAAGTAATTGATCATTTTAGCCTCTTCCATAGGGGGATGTACCCTGGTTTCCTCTTCCCTCCAGCGTATGGCATATTTACAAAAAATTTTATTTGATCTCTGTTTCAGCTTTGTGATAGAGATCCTGTCAGGAATGTTATCGATATAAAACTTGTAGTGATCCACAAAAGTATTGGCCAGGTCATCCCAAGTGCGCCACTTAGTCACATCTTGCTTGGCATACCATTCTAGAGCCTTTCCACTCAAGCTTTGACTAAATAGCTTGACCCGTATTCCTTCGTTCTTGACCACACCAATCAACTTTTCACAGTAAGTTTTCAAGTGAAAGAAAGGTTTTTAGACCCATCAAACTTTTTAAACTTTGGGATCTTATAACCAGGAGGCAACTCGATCTTGAGAAATACACACAACTCTTCATACTTGACACTTTGATTATTTCCAATCCCCTGGAGACTTTTCATTGTATCTTCCAAGACCTTGAGCTTTCTGTTAACTGTCTCATCAGTGTACGTTCTTGGACCATTATTTATTTTAACATAATGATTAGCATCTAGGCGGTATAACCCTAGAGTTTGTGTCACTAGCGGAGCGGCAACATAGGTGTACACTGGCGGTGCATGGTGTGGAAAGTATATGTTTTAAACCTTTGGATGATCAAATGTGTACCCAGAAGGGGCATTCTGATAAACATGAGCAAAATGGTCTTCCTGATCAACTCTTTCTGGCGTTGGAAACATAGGTTCCTTTTGTCGAACATCAGGAGACAGAGTCATGTTTGGAGGAGTCTGATAAAGTGTTCTACTTTGCATCATCATAAGTCTTAGCTCGGTAATTTGCTGCTCCAAATCGAAAATGAGCTCTGGGGTTATTTCCCTTTCTATCGAGGCATTTAGGTCCATTGCCATAGAAAAGGTGGAAACTGACTCAGATGAAGTATTTGTGTTAATCAAACTAGGATCCATAGTTGAACGAGTCCTTCTGTTAGCCCAAGCAAAAGCTGATGAATCTATAATTGCTTTTCTAATCTTAGACCATGTGAAATACTGATGTTCTACCAGCGATTACTTTGCCTTTGTGAAGCAAGCAAGTTTTGACTACCAATACAAATTAATTTCTGTCTAAAAGGAAAGAAAAACACTCAAAAAAGTAAAAATTTAGTTCATGATCGTGATGATTGACCAAAGTAATATACGAAACAAAATGACATATATTTGACTTAAAATAGACTAAGTTCAGAAAAATTAGAGGACACTTGAGAGAGTGGCCGAATGATCAGAACTTTGATCATTTGACGGATCTTGAATTTGATGGAAAAAATAGAACTTCAAACAGAATAAACTAAATGATTTGAAAAAAATTAAATATTGACGGACAAACATCCTAAGAAGGCTTATTTGAAAAAGCTTTGAAGACATCGTAGTCTTCCATTAATAGAATATTTGTATAGCTCTGACTGTAATCAAAAGCGAGAAAAAATGACTTGTGAGGGAAACACGATCAATGTAAATTGATTAATAACCTAATTGAAATTTTTGAACAAAATTGGGTAAATTGAAAGGAATTTTATCAACGAATTTCTAAGGGTGTTTTGGAAGGTTCAAATGCCTATTAACGCTCTAAGATTTTGAAATAGGAATAATGGACTAGTTTTATTTCAAGCCAAACGTATGTTCTTTAAACACATAGATAAGCAAACATAGACAAAGCAAAATAATAAAACACTTTAGGACATAAACAATCATTAAGCGTCCTAGCATACGTGGGACCTTTCAAGACAAAGGTAAGCCCAGTGTTAAATATAAAATTGAGATTTTGATAAATTGATTCAACACATAAATATGATTCGTCTGTAATTGACTCAGGGTCAATAGACGCAGGGCAAGTTTTTTAATTGGCCCAACACTCCTTCAAGTATTGGGTCGTCCTAGGCTCATGCCTAAAATAGGATTTTGGTTTCGCTCTATTCTAGGTGTCTAGAGTGGGTTTAAACCAGGTTCCCAAGCGGACGACTTGGGTTTGAAAATACGAACAGCCATCAGACGCCTCACGTACTAATAAATCGTCGTATTTCCAATACTTTATTTGGAATTGATAAATAGGGGTCGGGACATCCGGGTAACCCCAAAATAATTTATATATCAGATGTGGAAGTATGCCATGAAATGCAACAATTTAAGTTTGACGAAAATTTAAACACATAAGCAACAAACAGTTCAAGTATTACAATCCGGATATTGAGTCAAACAAGTTAGTTCTAATAATTGGTTAGAACCTAGTTAATTCTCCAGCAGAGTCGCCATTTCTGTTTTATCCCTTTCGGGTTTCTTTTGGCGAGAAAATGATTTTGATCTTAAAGCTATTTCAAAAAGAAGTTGAGAAGGTTTTGAAATAATTTTAAGAAAGTTTACAGAGTCGCCACTTGATTTTTATAGAAAAAATCAAGAAAAAATTTAAAAGAGTTTCAAAGGTTCCAAAACAGAAATAAACCTTTAAAACTAGAGATTCTGGGTAAGGGTTCATTAACGCCCTAAGAAGGTTTTTAAGGCACTTAGGAGCGTCCGTTTAAAACAGTATACCAAAAAGAACTAACTTGACTAAATAAAGTGGCTAATTTTGCAAAGACTTGATTATATATATATATATATTAAAAATATTCATTTGGAAAAATGACATTTATTTGTTCAAGAGAGAAAAATTCTATTTGAATTAAACTAAGTTGTAGTTTTTCGGACTTAAAAGGAAAATGAATTTTAATTTCGTAAAAGAAGAAAATTATGGAATTATTTTCTTATTATTAATCATTATAGAAAAATTTGATTATATTATAGATAATACCTTTGGAAAAATGTTAGGAGAGTGTTGAATTAAAATCATTATTAATTATGAAAAGTTGAAATTTATTAGAAAATTTAGTTTCTTGAGTTTGAAGAGAATTAATTTAATCCAAATAGTCTATTAGTCATATGAACAAAGTAAATATTATATTAAAATAAACTACTCACTTTTAAAAAACTTATTACGGAGAAAATTGAAGGAAACAATTTAATCTGTCTTTAAACGACATAAATTAGGTAAAAAGGTCATGAATTAAATAAAAGAAACTAAGATAAAAATAAAATGACAACACCTTAGAAAATTTATCTAGATTAATTAATTGTATTAATAACATAAATACCAACCTTTTAAAAGTAATTACACTCTCTCCCACTTTTTAAATTACTTTACTCTCTCTCCCTATTAATATGCATAACATAACCGACATATACATATCATTCTGTGTATATGTGAGATTTTTGTAATATGTTTAGGGAGTTGAGATTTTTGTAATATTAAAAACATAGGTTGTGTATTTGTGTAATTTTTAGTTAATTAATTAATTTAAATGTTAGTTAGCACAAATAAACAATACAAGATACAAAAAATGATGCAAGAATCAAAACTGGGCCCTCAATTGGCCCATTAATGAGGCTGCCCAGTTTTGGGCTTGAATTATGGACTTCAGTCCATTTTTCTGAAGTGTATATCCGTTGTATACTGACTGTATATCAACCCTATTGCTGCTGCGTTTTTGTATACGCGCTGTATATCTGTGTATAAACCTTGTGTGCTCACTTCCCCTTTTAATATAGGCCATTATCAGCTGCTTTCCAGTGTACACCAACTGTATCTAAGTGTATATCCCATGTATATCAGTCCAGTTTTGGACTTTAAGGCTTGACTCGAGATAATGTGGGCGAATGCAACGATATGGAGAGTCCCATTGGACTCGTTCAAGATGGGTTCATGCAAAATAAAGAAAGATAAGGAATTAGTACTACTCAAATTAAATAACTGAATGAAGTATAATTCAAAGATAGTATATGAACTCGGAATATATGAAATCGAATATCCAAATTTGGTCAATTCACCATATGTGTAAACAAGACAGAAAATCCCTTTCATGATGATTCTTCTTTGAAGCTTTCACTAAATTAATACTTTCTAAACTCTGAACAAAACATCTATTTGGAGAAGAGCATATCATTAAGGCAACATTAGGAGCAAATAATCATTCAAGGAACATGCATAAGGCTGGACTATTTTATCAACAACTTATAACGCTCCCGAAAAGGGAATTATTTTAAGAAGAGGGACAGCGGAGAATTCTGGAAAAAATGAGGCAAACACACGAGTCATGCTAGATTCTAGGAGATGACACGACGCCACTCATAAAATAATGAAAGAAATCCATTAAATTGGGTATAAAAACTTAAACAGGAGAAGGAAGGGAAGGTAACAAGCCCTGCAGGTGGCTTTCTTTATCAACATAAAGACATTCAAGTAAGAAGAAGCTTAATAAATCAACACACATACTTGTTTATGAAAGAAGACAACCATTAGCCTACGCTGGCTCTGTCACAGGCAACTTTTGACAGTGTAAGGCTTCAAAGGGAGAAAATACATTTAAAACAACCTTTGACTAAAACTTTTCTCAATACAACGAAATAAAACTATCATCAAAACCGTGAAAACTGGAAAAAAAAGTTTGGTATGAAAATTTTAGATTTCAATAACCAACAATCAACCAAGACAACCAAAATACTTTGTGGAACCTTTATGCGTAACACTTTCTAGATTGAAATTTTTTATAATCGAGATACGTAAGAACCGATTTTAGCAGCATGTCAAAGTTACATACGACCAAACCAACTAAATTAACCAGAATTAATTACGAAATAAGCGTAAAACAGGATACAATACAACAAGCAACTAGTGGATATAATCCCATCAACGGCAAGCAATATCAACAATGTTGGGTTCAAGGTGTATGTGAATGAAAAATGGAGGAAAAATGGTGGGGAGAAGGGAGACACTAATTTAGAAAGTGTACTCCCAAATTAGAAAGTTCACTCATTTCTCCCACATTGGTGGGAGAAAAGAACTTGAAAGTGTTTTATAATGAGAAACACTAATTCCACATGGATAGTGAGGCAAGAACTAGGTGATGTCTCATTCCATCGTTGTTGTCGCTTGCTCGGCTCGGATTTGGATTTGGATTTGTCAAATGATCGATAAGATCTAATTTTTTAGACAAAGCTTATTTGGAACTTGTTTACAAGTGAAATGTTAATCCAAAATCTGATGGAATTAATTTTCTCTAAAGGCGGGCACATTTCAGGCGCAATTCCAACACATACGCAACGCACATCACGAAGGGATGCGACCCTTCGATAAAAGGCACATTATTTCGCGCCGTAGGGTGACATGCAACTGCAGACGCAGCGCAATTCGAGACCTGCGGACGCAGATGCACACTGGAATGTGTAGAACGTCATTTGCGGACGCAGTCTAGGTACATCTCCAGCGCAGTCCCTACACAGGGACGTAATTGTTGCAAAAAATGTGCCTTTCAGCTGAACCAATGCATCCTTTCTGAAAGGATACACTTAAGGCTATAAATACCTGATATTTTCCTCAGGTATGGTAATCAATTTTTGACAGCAAAAACTTTTCTATTCTTAATAAAAAACTCTGTGTGATCATTAAATTGTTGAGTGAGTTCGTTGAATCCAACAATTTAAGGTACCGCTATTGTTCAGATTGAAGGCCATTTTATCCTGGGAGGAAGACTCCATAACTTCGGGTACAGTAAGAGAAATTATTCCTTAAGGACACTCCGTGAAGTCGGGGGACTTGGCCTTATAAATTCTGTTTCATCTTATTTCTGGAAATTAACATACTTCTTGGATAGATTATTAATAATCTTGTGTTAAAGGTGTTAAAAGAACTTTATAGGTGTTCTTGTTTATACATGAACTTGTGTTGAAGTTGGTGTAGCATTTATATAGATTCTTGTACCCGAAACACCATAAAATAATAAACAATACCAGTGAACCAACACCACAATTACTCCGACTACTTATGAAGATCGATATTAACGCCAAAAAGGAGAAGAAGAAGAGATTTTTAGTTGGGTTTACCTCTTCCCGGGAAGCCAACTGAGACGACGAATCGATGACGACTTCACCACCAGTTTTTCTTCGAGAATTTTTGGTTGTGTAGGATTAGTAGCACGCGTCTCCCGAATCCTCAATTTCCCCCCCAAAATCCTCCTCTTGACCCCTATCCCTCACCGTCTATTTATAGAGGAAAAGATTTAGGGATTTTCGGACTTCAAATCTGAATTGGAGTTGGTTTTCTTGAGAAGTTTTAATTCCATAGTGAGACAAAACAAAAGAGATGTTGGGCATTAATTTATTACCCGAAATTGTGAATCATGGGTTGAATACGGTGAAATTCCTCTGATTTTTTGCCAAAGATGGGTGTACCATAAGGATAAAATAGTAATTTTCAAGGAAACAGCTAGGGATTTTACCATTGGGGTTGAGAAAAACGAGTCAAGAGACCCTCCCAAGTTTCCAATTAGAAAAAGAGGATAAGTGGGTCCCACAACTTTTTAAAGTTAAGTCCCTCAAACAATTGAGATAGTTGTTCGACAACTGGGATAGTTGTCTCAACAACTTCGCGTAGTTGTTGAACAACTTCTCCCAATTGTCGAACAACTGTCCCAGTTGTTGAACAACTTATCGTAGTTGTCGAACAACTTTGATAGTTGTTGAACAACTACGCAAAGTTGTCGAACAACTATCAAAGTTGTTCGACAACTGGGAGAAGTTGTTGGAACACAAAAACTTAAAAAAAAAACTCAAAAAAAATTTGTCCCTCCCACCTAATTTTAAAAACTTGAAGGACCCTCACTTAATTGGACAACTTGTTTGTCCCTTTTGGGTTGGTGTTGAAGACGTTGTTGATACTGAGATTTTTTGTATTTTCGTTGTTTACTGTTGTTGTTAATTGTTACATTGTTGGTATTAAAGAGGAAAGGGAGATATATGTGTTGGGCCGGGTATAAGGGGTTGTTAGGCTGGGCAATCAGAGCTGGTGGATGTGGGCGGCTGATCTGTTGTTGTTGGTTGTCGTTTGTTGATGCTGGTTAAGGGAAAAGGAAAAAATACATAAAGTAGCACACTTAAGTATTAAATTACAAAAAATAGCAACACTTTTATCAAATTACATTTTGTAGCATATGTATTTGTATTTTTGTAGCAATAGTTTGCAAAAGTACAAAATACATATCGATCATAAAGGTAGTAAAAATCATATGTATTTGTATTTTTGTAGCAACAGCTTGTAAAAATATAAAATACAACTTGCTATATTATGTAATTATGAAACTGTTGCTATGAAACTCATAATTAAGGGGATAAGTATGCTATTTCTGAATTTTACCCGGAAAAGGAAAAAAGGGAAGGAAAGGGTTTGTGCCTGGCGGGTCTGGGCGAAAAAGGAGTGGGCTGGTGTTGGGCTGGCCCAATTTAAGAAGAAGGAAGGAGTTATTTTGGGGGTTTAAAAGGAGGTCCAATTAAAAACTATAAACATTTTATAGATATGGCTATAATTGAATTAATTGGATAAATTTGAGACGGAGTTAACTTTTAATTAATTTGACGAATTTCTCAAATTAATAATTTTAAGATAAATATTTAATAAAGGCACAATTTTATTTTATTTATAATAAAAAAAATTAAGAAACTAATTATGTCATCAATTTATTGTTTTCAATTGATTTTAAAAAAAAGTAGAATATTTTGCAATTTAATCAAACTTTCACTCTGAATAAATTTTAAAGCATTTTCTTTAATCAATAATTATATAATCATGTATAATTAAATATTAAATATATTATTTTCACTTAAATTCAGAGGGTAGGGTTGAAATTTATTTCAAAAATAACTTTATATAAATATTTTAAAACTATTAAAAATTAAGAAATTCGAAAACTAATTTGGAATGTGGAGGGCAAAAATTAGGTGTCAACAAAGACAAAAGTAAGTAAATTTAATATTTAGTTTTTTTTTTTCTTTTTGAGTCTATGGTAGATGATTCAAACATTAAATTTTATGTTTGTTTTATTCCAGTTTCAGCGTCTTCTTCTACTATTGATTGTCTATGTTACTAATCTTCACATAATTACGAATTTATGATAGGTAATTTAAACATCAAGTTTTATATTGTTTAGCAGTTTACATGTTTTTTTTAAACTGACTTGTGATTGCTTTCCAAACCTCTATTATGAGATTACATTGAATTGTTGTTGTTCTGTCATTTGTGGCTCATTCATGTATTTCCAACAAAAGTAATTGAATAAATAAGAGGTTAAATTTAGAGATAATACATAAATATGACCCTAAACTTGACACCAAATTATAACTTTGACCTTAAACTTTGATAGTGCACAAATAAGACCTTTAACTATTCAAAACGTGAATAAATATGACCTCCAATTTTGTAACCCCATGCGTGAGTTTCAATCGCGCCTACGTGGAAAGGTAATCCAATCACACGGTGCCACGTCGTTAAAAGGGCTGACTAGGAGGGAGGTCATATTTTTACAGTTTTGAATAGTTAAAGGTCATATTTGTGCACTGTCAAAGTTTTACTTTTTGTGTTAAAATGACATGGTTTTTATTATTATTATTATTATAATTTTTTTTTTATTTCTATAGCAGCAATACCTAGTTTTTTTTTAATTAAAAAATCAACCTGCGCAGTAGGCTGAAGGAAGCGCCCAAGAAGAGCAAATAACACCATTGGGCTATCTAAGTGCCTTGTTTCATGTGGTTCAACATTAATATATGTACATAAATATAAACTTTCTACCTTATATATATAACGTAATTTTTTTACCGAGGGGTTCGGGTGAACCCCATGGCAACCACGTAAGTCCACCCCTGCGTTAATTTAATAACATTTTAACAACATTAATTTAATAAAGTTGTAATAACGTTAATTTGATAACGTTAATTTAATATACTACTAATACTATCCTTAATAACATTAATTTAATAACGTTTTATTAAAACAATAATTTTTTTTTATTATTAGTATAGTTTCATCTTTAATTTAATATTTAAATAAATTATATTTAGATATATTATATAACTTAAATTCGTCCTCCGCCTTATAAAATATATACATACCCGCGCGATTTTTTTCATATGAGCCTGACCCACCTAATTAATAAATCTTCAATATTGCTCTTTTTTCGCAATGACAAGAGAAATTAGATGCCATTTTCATCTTTGAGCCGAAAATAATACAAAAATAATAGTGAAAAGTCATTTAAAATTCATATTTGTGCAGTTTTGAATAGTTAAAGGTCATATTTGTGCACTGTCAAAGTTTAAGGTCAAATTTATGTATTATGCCCTTAGATTTAAGCTGGACGCGCCCAGTTTTGCGTGTTGAACACGCGTTTTGCCACGTAGGATCGGAGGTCATATTTGTGCAGTTTTGAATAGTTAAAGGTTATATTTGTGCACTGTCAAAGTTTAAGGTCAAAGTTATAATTTGGTGTCAAGTTTAGGGTTATATTTATGTATTATCTATTAAATTTTAAATTATAAAGTTATAGTGTTTATTAAAAAAAAAAATCAAACAAATCATATCGTGTTATTACAACTATAAATCAAATCAAACCAACATAAAATTTATTTTTTCGGTTTAGGTTTTAGTCGATTCTTTCGATTTTTTCATTTTTTTTATAATCTTTAGTTTTTACAAGTATATTGTGATCGAAGACTAGACCAAATATGTTTTCAGTCATGTGCTAATGAAAAACCATAATTATGAAAAAATGAGGAGCGAAAAACTCTCTTGAAACTAAAAAGTGAGATGAAGAGTGAAAATTTTAGGTTTTAAGGTTATATTGGGCTTTGGATCCTTTAATTAGCAATTAATGGACAAATATTACAACTTAAAGGCCCAAATCTAAATATACATCTACATCTACTTTCAAATTATTGAAAATTACTAAAACTAGTTGAAAAAGTATTTAAAAAATAGATTCTAATTAATATTTTATGTATAAAAAGTTTGAATTTTTTTTTTTTTTTTATATATATATATATATATATTATGTCGGTTTGATTCGGATTTGGTTTGACTTTTTTTTTTCAACACCAAACCAAACCAAGAATGATCGATTTTTTTTCTAACGCCAAACCAATCAAACTAAACCACAAGTCAGTTTTTTTTCTCGGTTTAGTTTGGTTCGTCGATTCGATTTGACTTGACGATTTGATCTGTACACCCCTGGTCCTAGACATTGAGTTAGGTTTGTTAGGGAACATTTTATTCTCAATATGAAATTATCCATCAAGATTGTAAAGTTAATAAATGCAGATATCGAGCAGCCAATAAAAAAAATGACAAAGATGTTGACTCAGAGTTGAAGTTGAACATAGTGCTTTGTCCATAAATATTTTTTTTTGTGTGCAGATGAATTGAGAAAAAACATGTTTAACCATAATTTTTTTTTTTTTAAATTGAGGTGAATTTGAATTTGAGCTTTCAATAAAGATGGAGATATGATTATAATTATTAATTCGATAAAACTCAAAAGCTTTGACCGAAATCTGATTATTTGGCCCCAAAATAAGTACCTATAGCTTGATGAAAAACAAAACAAAATACATTTCACAAAAGAGAAAATGAGACCAAACTTGAAATGATCAGTTGATCACTTAAAATATACATTCTCCGTTTATTTTTCTTATTTATTTTATTATTCAACACTCAATACATTTTCTAACTCACTAAAATTATTATATTTAAAGGTTGATAGAGTAAAAATACCTCTATTTTAAAATTACTTTTAAGGTATATGATGAATCAATAGTAGACAAGTAAAGATTGATGGAAAGAATAATTTAATTTTTATATATAAATAGTATAACGATGTTTTGTGTCATCAAGTTACCGACCTACAATAATAGATATACTACTAATAGTAATTAGATTTAGTAACCTAAAACTAAATAATTACTTTCCTCCGTTTCAAAATAGTTGACCCTTTTTTACTTGACACTCCCCTTAAGAAAATATTTATTAGGGGTTTATTTTACCAAATTAGCCTTATTAATTATACTTTAAAAATATAAATTTGAGTAAATATACTTTGTTTAGTCAATTAATATTGAGGGTAGTATTGAAAGAACATAATAAAATACTCTTGATTTCATCATGAGGGACAACTAAATTGAAACAAATATTTTTAGAAAGAGGGTCAACTAAAACAAAACAAAGGGAGTAAGTAATTTGTTAAATATGATGACTTAATTAATAAAGGCCAAAGTTATCGACAAACACTCAAACTTGTTTCGAAAATTCACTTAGACCCCTCAACCATGACCTGTACCTATCAGACCCCTAAACCCCCCAAATTTTGATCCAATTGAGCATTTTTTCCCTATCAGCTAAAAGCTCAAAGTGTGTGTTGCACACACGCGATGATGTGGCAAAACGAGCTAATTGAAAGCTGACACGTGGCATTGTGGGTCCAATAATTATTAAAAATTAATTATAATTTAAAAAAAGACTATAAAAATGGCATTGAGGAAATTATTAAAAAATAATTCTAAAATTATTTAAAAAATAAAAATAAAAAACTGATTATTAAAAGAAATTATAAATTTTTTTAAAAAATAAAAATACAAAATGTCATTGAGGATCTAAATTATTAAAAATTATTCAAAAAATAAAAATAAAAATTGATTGTTAAAAATAAAATATAAATTTTTTAAAAAATGAAAATAAAAAATAGCATTGAGGATCCAAATTATTAAAAAATAATTACAAAATTATTTAAAAAATAAAAAATAAAAAACTGATTATTAAAAAGAAATTATAAAATTTTTAAAAATAAAAATAAAAAATTGCATTGAAGATCCAAATTATCAAAAAATAATTATAAACTTATTTTAAAAAAAAAATAAAAAACTGATTATTAAAAAGAACTTATAAAATTTTTTAAAAAATGAAAGTAAAAAACTCCCCCTCCATCCCCCAGCCCCCCTCCCTCAGTGTTCATCTTCTTCCCCACCCCCCACCCCCGACGTTCATCTTCTTTATTAAACTTTTCTGTGAACCTCAAAAACACAACTTTTATTTAAATCTACTTCAAGAATTCAAAAGGGGGTCTAGCATAAAGCCATCTTTATTGGAATTTTTCATAAAATGGTGATATTAATAGAGAAAAAAGTGATCTTTCTTGTAATTTTTTAACAAAAAAATAATTTTTATTGTAAAAATTTCCAAGGAATGGAAAAAAAAGTGATGTTTGTTGTAATTTTTCAAGAAATGGTGATACTAGTGAAGGAAAAAAAAGTGAATTTTGTTGAAAATTTTCAAGAAATGAAAATAATTATGGTGGATTAAAAATAATTTGTTCATGTGAAGACGCGAGATTGGGGTAACGACGAAGACGCGGGAGTGGGGTAGGGTTGAAACGATAAAGATGCGGGGTGGGGTTGAAGACGCAGGGGGTGGGATGCTGTGAAGAAGATGACATAGGGGTGGGGTGCTTTTTTAAAAAAAGAATTAATAAATTATAATAATTAAAAATTATATTAATAAATAATTTAAATATAAATTTTTTAATTAATATTTTTTGGGCCCCTCAGTGCCACTTGGCATATTTCAATTCGTAATTTAGTAAAAACAAATTTCTCACGCGCCTACAACAAGTGCATTGCACACGTAGTGTCATGTAGGCAAAGAATGCCCAATTGGATCAAAATTCGGGGGGTTTAGGGGTCTAATAGGTATAGGTCATAGTTGAAAGGTCTAAGTGAATTTTCGAAATAAATTTGAGTGCCTATCGATGACTTTGAGCATTAATAAATGACCTTTCTTTCGAAAAGGTACATATATAGAGTAGCGAGGGAAGGGGTAGAGTCATAAGTGAGCTAGCCAACTTTTTCAAGAAAATGGACTAATTTCATCGGCATGCAAAAGTGGATCTGGATACATATTATCACAAAAAAAAAAGTACTTTGTATATTGATTCTTTATATTTAATAATTTTAAATTTTGAAACCGACTAACTTATAAGTAATATTTTTTTGGGGTATGGCAAGATGATTTGAATTTTTTTCGTTCTTAACTAGATATTTTGATTTGATCTAGGCATTTTGAAATAGGTTTTTTTTTTTGTTCTAAAATGTGCAAATTTGCATTCACTAATTTCAATATAAATATAGACATCAAATGATATTAAAAAGAAGAACAAAAGACATCAAATGTTGTCATTACCACAAGTAGATAAAAGTTACAAAATATATGCCAACATGCCTATATTTTTCCTCCGTGGATCATGGGTTGCACTTTTGAATTTGTTCTTAGATGCTGATAAATTGATAAAGATTGAATTTCATGAACTGTTCAAGAAGTTTGAGTCTTTGATATTTCAGTAAAGTTTTGAATTCGATCACATTATGTTGGAGTTTTATTTATCGAAGCTTTAAATTCTAGCACAATGTACTGATTTTTTTTGTGTTTCAGTTAGAGCTATTTTATTCAAATATTAATTTATCTTTAATTTACTATCACTCAATTTCATTTCAAATGGTGCTAAATATCATTCTAATTAGTAGCACGACAACTTGCTAAATTAATATTTATGTTGAAAAGTGGATAGAAAATAACGATGGTCCAATCATAAGAGGTTAGGAATTCTGAAGTTCGAAACGAGCATTCTTCTATACGTGAATTTTGTAATAGGTTTTAATAACTCAATAGAAGAATGCTATTTGCTTCTATGAATATTTATTTATACACTTACGTTTTGAAAATTAATTAGCAAGCCGATATGATGCAAAGTAAAAGGTAATATACATTTTCGGATGTGATTTTTAGATTGCTTGCATAGGTAACTACAATGCTAATAATTAATTAATATATTCAAGACAAAAATCTTTAGAAGTACTGATCCTCCTTATTATAAAAAGTTTAGTAGGATTTTCAAAAAAGTTTTTGAATTCAATTTGCCAAGTTTTTTCAATAGAAATATATGTCAATAGTTCGATTTGATCGATTATTTTATATAATTTATATTATATTTTTTAAAAAATTAATTACTCTATTCTATATTATCAAGTTCAGTTTTTTAAAAATAGTCACAATTTCTTATATCTTTGATAACAACTTCCTTGAGATATTTTACTATTCAAAATTTAATTAATCAAGCTAGCAAGAAAAATGACCTAACTAGAAATTCATCCCGTTATGCAACGATGTGTAAAATAAATCAAGTAAGACGAAAACTGAATCTATTAAGAGCAAGTATTCAATAATGTGCTATTCAAGATCACTAGAATAATAGGTGCTTTGTTGTCCAAGAAGCTAAAACTAATTTCGTTTCCATAAAAGCAACAAAATTAATTTTGCATCTGACACTTAGGGTATTAATTACCCAACAACAAGTGACTTTACGATCAGTGTAACGGCTGAACATATTGCCTGAGTATCAGGTGTTCGAATTTAGGATTTTCGTACATCTTTGAGCCAGATCTATCAAGTTGAGTGCATCAATTTTTTTTTTTTTTTTAATAAATAAGCTTTTACAGTTTTATGGAATATTTTATTTTTATTTAACATAATAATTAAGGGCATAAAAGTAGTTCATTATTTGAGGGATATTTGATCGATCAATGTTTAATGAAAATATTTGTGCTTTTATAATAACGAAGATTGCAAGAGAAAGAAGCAAGAAGGTAAATTTTATTTATTATATATGCAAGAGGAAGATATATGAAGACTATTTAAGAGTTCATATTAAGACGATATATCAGAAGTCTCACGCCTCATTAAAACTCTCACCAATTTCTTCTTTCAATATCCTTCTCTGTCACTTAATGTGTACGTATGTTACGTGAAAATTAACCTAAAAAAAATATTATATTCTGTTTAAAGTAAGGGTGTCTAACGGGCCGGGCCGGGCCGGGCCAACCCAGAACCGGCCTCCCATTTTACCTGGGTTCCGGGCCGGTTTCGGGCCGGGTTTGGCGTTAACCGGGCCGGGCCAAATAGTAAAAAAATTAAAACCCACCCGAAACCGGCCCATTTAACCCAATCCGGTCAAACCCACCAAAACCCGATCAAACCCGGTTAAAAACCGGTCAAACCCGTTTAAAAATTAAATAAAAAATCCAATATACACTATATACACTCCTATATACACTCCAATATACAACATATATTTTTTAAAAAATATATAAAGTATAAACAATTACACATATATACGTACCATTCAATATATAATTATATATGACTATACGTACTACTTTAAATAAAACATATGCTATAATAGTATAATATATATATATATATACACTAATTTATAAAACATATACACATGTATACGTTAAATATATACTACTTTAGAAGATATATACACATATATATGCACCATTCAATATATATGTATTACTTTAAATAAAATATATACTACAATATACATATATATATATACAACAATATGTATATATATATAGTTACATACTAATTTATAAAACATATACACTTGTATACTTTAAAGATATACGTCTATAGAAGATATGTACACATATATACACACCATTCAATATATATGTACTACTTTTAAAAAAGTATATACTACAATATATATACTAATTTATAAAACATAAAGTAATGTATACGTTAAATATACACGTCTATAGAAGATCTATTCACATATATACACTCTATTCTATGTATATGTAATACTTTAAATGAGATATACTACAATATATATACATTACAATATATATTTGTATAGTTATATACTAATTTATAAAATATATACACATGTATACGTTAAATATACACGTCTATAGAAGATCCATTCACATATATACACTCTATTCTATGTATATGTAATACTTTAAATGAAATATACTATAATGTATATACATTACAATATATATTTGTATAGTTATATACTAATTTATAAAACATATACACATGTATACATTAAATATACACTTCTATAGAAGATATATACACGTGTATACGCACCATTCAATGTATATATACTACTACTTATAAAATATACTACATTACATATACATTACAATATGTATAGATATACTTATATACTAATTTATAAAACATATACACATGTATACGTTAAATATACACTTCTATAGAAGATATATGCACAAATATACAAAACATATGCTACTTAATATAATAAATTAATAATATTTGGTAGTAAATTAATAATATATTAGAAGTAAGTTTTTAATTTAAAGTAGAAAACTAGAAATTCAATTTAAAATTTTAAATCGTTAAATAAAAAAAAATAAAAAACAACGGCTAAGGAGTGAATGAATTTGGGGAATTTTATTGATTGCAAAATGATCCAAAATTTATAATTTACATGAATGAAAAATCTATAAATTATGCATCATTTTTTCCAACTCATTCATGTTAATATTAATGGGAACTTGCATAGGATAGTCGAAGTCAACGGGGACAAAACCATGCATTGGACTTGATTCTGCTGAGTTCTCCCGTGAAGTCATTATTTCTTCACGTTTCAGCTCGTCGCTCGGCTCCGGTTCCATTCCTTGGTTTCTTCTTTCCGCTCTAATCCAATCTCTGAGGCAAACTAAAACATTCATTGCGTTGCTTCCCAATGAGTGTCGGTTGTCTCCAAGCTGCTATCGTCCCTGACTGAAGGCGCTCTCTGATGCAACGGTTGACATTGGAATATTCAAGATATCTCTAGATAATCTTGAAAGTACAGGATATTGTGATTCATTATTCCTCCACCAATCCAGCGTGTTGATCCGTCGTCTGCGATCCTCTGGTGCCGTCCGAAGATAATATTTCAGCTCTTCCCGATAAGTTGATGTGTAAGTTCTCTCATCAACACTGTTCCAACAATTTAAATCATAAAACGAATCAGAAAAACCACTATGTGCCGGCCTTTTAGAAGATGATGGCTCCTCGGGAGGATGAGGAGCGACAGTTGGAGTGATATTTATAGGTACGACTGAATCAAATAAATCAGCATAGTGATTATATAATTTTTCTATATAATCCTTTGCATCAGCCGTAACCGTCCACAAATCAGGCTGTACTTGTTCAGAATCATGGTTAGTATTTATTTCTAAGTTAGTATAAATAAGAGTACTAAAGTGACACATATGATTATATTTCATGCACGGATTTAGCATAGCAGCAACCAAGTAAATAGGGGGAATCGGGAAAAAATATTTTTTAAATTTCGTAAACATGGCGCCAACAACTTCTTTATAACCTTCTTTATTTTTATATTGTTGGAGCAAACCAGAAATATCGGCTATATATGCCAAAATATTACAAACAGTAGGATAGTAAGCACCGAAAAATTCAATCGTAGCTACATAAATTTTTTCTAAAAACTTAACAAGATCATTAATTACAACCCAATCAGAATTATGTAGCATGCCATCAGCAGAATCAGCAAATGAACCGCAATGTTGGTTAAAAGCTAGTGTAATAGGAATTCTATATTTATAACAAGTTTTTAAAAATTCATACGTAGAATTCCATCTAGTATCAACTTCCTCAGGCATCAAAATTGGTGTAATTCCATTTTCTTGACATTTAACTTTAAATTCTTTAATTCTCGATCTACGATTATTTCCTTGAATAAAACCAACGGCAAGACGAATTTTTTCAATATAAAACTCAAAAAAGTCAAGACCATCTTTTACAATTAAATTATATATATGACATGCACAGTTAATATGAAAAATTTCAGGCAAGGGCGGAGATAGCGTAGATTTTATTTTTGTTATAACAGTCTTGTTGTTAGAAGCATCATCAAAAGCAATACATAAAATTTTATTTTCTATACCATAATATCCGGCAATTTTAACAATAGATCAGCAATAAATTGTCCAGTATGTTTACGATCTTCATCATATAAAAAAGCAAGAATACGTTTTTGCATCACGAAATTACTATCCATCCAATGACAAGTAACGGTTAAATAATCATTTTTATTTACAGCACGACCAAGATCAGAAGTTAGTGACAATTTACATTGAATATTTTTTAATAATGTTGATAAATAAAAATAATATTGTGAATGGAGTCTAAAAATATCAGACCGACAAGTAGTTCTAGGAATACCATTAAACATAGGATTATAAATTGCTTGTATATAACGAATAAAAGCATCAGAAGAAGAAAAACTAAAAGGCAAACAACCCACAACTACCATTTTAGCTATTTCTTCCCTGTCCCTCAATTTATTATACTTTTTCGCTACTTGACTGGTTGTTGGGTCCATTCTAGTTTGCGTTGACCCACCAACATCCCCACCACCTTTTGCAATATTTAACTCTCTTTTGTGATCTTCAGCTATATGTCTCATTAACGTACCCGTACCCCCTTGCTTACCTCCATTTCTATGCTTATATATTTGTTGACAAATATTGCACTGCACCTCAATATCTGATATACGTTCAAAAAATTGCCATGCAATACTAGTTCTTTTACGAGGTTTTGGGGCACTGGGAGGACGGGAGATTAACTGATTCAGATCTAACGTTAGCATCTCCTACTGCGGGTGTTTCAGCAATATTTTCATCATCTTCGTCTAAATTAATTGCATCTACTTCATTTTCTTCTTCTATACCGTAATTTTTCTGAGCTTCTACATAATCCTTATCGTGAGCACCTACACCTATTTCTTCCTCAAAAGGTGTACCAAGCGGTACCGGAGGCGAAGACACACGGGTATATCTATTACTTGAACTACCTCTACCGCTACTAATTCGCTTTTTACTACCACTACCGCTTTCGGGACAAAATTTTTTAACACCTTTAGCAGCGAGGTTTTTTAATTTATCCATAGTATAAATTAAATTAAACTAAAAATATTCAAAATACACAAATATAATAAAATTAAATATTAGACAATTAATATAATAAATAAAAATTAAACGTAAGAGATGGAACGACAATATCAAATTTTGGAAGTATCCGAAGATTGCGACTTTAGAAACTTCCGCTCGTATTTTGTAAACGAAAAATTAAAAAATTAAAGTGAACACTTTAAGAAATTAAATATATTGAATATTTGAGAATTGAGAATTGAGAATTGAGATTTGAGAGAGTGAAAAATTGTGTGAAAAATGATTTGAAGTTGTAGGGTATTTATAGATTTTTTTTGGGGATTAAAAAATATTTTTTAAAGTTTTTTTTTTTTTTAATTAAATGGGCCCAAACTAGCCGTTTGGGTCCAAACGGCTATATAGCCGTTGGGCCAACGGCTAGTTTGGCCCAAAAACCAAAAAATTCTTTTTTTTTTTTCCGGGCCGGGCCGGTTAACCGGCGGGCCTGGACCGGGCTTGGTCCGGGCCGGGTTAACCGAGCCCATTTTAACAAAAAAATCAGCCCGGGACCCGGAACCCTAAAGCCCTAGGGCTTACCGGGCCGGGTCAAACCGGTCCGGGTTAACTAGTCGGGCCGGGTTGGGCCGGGTCGGCCCGACCCGTTTGACACCCTTATTTAAAGTCAATTGCTATTTTCAATAATTTATTAATCTATCACATTTACATTGATTAACGACTTGATTCAAAGGTAATTTTCAATTTTTATATAATTTGGAATGACCATAAATAAAAAAAGTAAAGACTTGGATAGATCAATAAGTGATCAAAAGCTGAATTTTCTCGAGATCAACTGAAAATATCAAAGTGGTGCTCAATATTCTTGGCAATCAAATACATCATCAGGAGGTCCAAAATCCTACATTCTGAAATCACACACACACACACAAAAAAAAAATTTAGGAAAGAAGAATCAAAAGAATAGTACAAAACTGTAGCCACAATCTTGAAAAATAAAGTCACTTCTATTTATTTATTTTGTTATTATATTTTATTTTTTGATAAAATACATTTTTGATGTCTCCACACACAAGCACACACACATATATATATGATGATTAATTTTCTTTAGAACAATGCTTAACTTATTTCATTTGTCGGATTCATAAATTCATTGGTTGGATTTACACGTGAGACTTATAAGCTTCTTATAAAAGGCTTATCATCAATTTCTACACCAAGACGTGAATTTCATCAACTAACTTATTATTTTTTCAGTATATATTATCATCATCCAATTTATCAGAAATATTGATTCATCTCAGAATCTCACCTTTTAATAAATCAAAATGATAAATAATATATACAGATCATAATAGTTATATAAAGATTGAGAATATAAGTAAATTTAATAGTTTAGAGAATATGTTTTTATTGGTTAGTCTAAAACAATCATCTCTATTCGGTTCTGTTCAATACATATAAAATGCACTAGCACAAAAAGTTAGAACTATACCATTCTCGTAATCAAGATAAATTATATTTAATCTCATGCTACAATCATTCTGATGGTTTGTCTAAATTTTCATCTACGATTGTGAACTATAACTTTAACTTATAAAAACCGATGATTTAATCTTCTATGTATAAGCTAAATTGTATACACCAAATCATCTACTATATAAGTTGAAGACACATATATGACAATTATCTATTTGCTGTAACAATTTTAAATAATCATTCAATAAATAATATACATCAAAACATATGATTTATAGTATATCCTAAGAGTTTGATGGTCCTAAGATGAGCGTTGGACCAGTGTACCAAGTTAACTTTGTGTTTCAAGGTGCCTAATGAAATATATGTCCTTATTCAGGTGTGCATAAATGTATAATTTTTTTTGAAGTTAATGGGTGAATGTGCACCACCCTTCCAAGTGGGTCTAGCACGTAGAGAGGAGTCAACTCACATCCTTTATAGAAAACTTACATTATATAAATAGGTCAAAAGACTTCTTTTTGATGTATATATATATTACTAGTTTAACCGCACATGTTTCGCACATGTACCGTTTGATTATTTAAAATTAAATAATTTTATCTGTTGCGAAGATTTGTAATAAAGTGTATAAGTTCAAATCACTTTTCAAAAATCTTTCACACTTTAATATAATAATGTAAACATAAACATATACACATATATGTTTTACCATTTTCAAGTTGTTGAATAGATCATTACTTTTACATTTGCATACCTCTTTCCCTTGTTGCCACAAACTAAGAAAGATGCATCAATTTGAACCATATTTGTGTTACGATTTTTTTTTTTAATTTAAAATCTTTTCTTATTTAAAATTCAAATCCTTACAAAATTATTAATTACATTTTATTACGTACTTAAAACTTTTAAAAATTTGGTACTTCTTCAATTTTTCTTATTCTAATAGTTTTATATTTATTTTTAGATTTTTCAAATCTTCTTTAAATCAAATTTAGTTGATTTAGAATTCTTAAACCAATGAAAAAAGTATATGTTGTCATTAATTTTGTTACTTCTAATAAGGAAATGTCTACCATAAATATATTTAATTAATTTATAACTCTTAAATTAGGAAAAGATATTGAAATTCTGATGACTTCTAATAAGAAAATATTTTTATCATAAATATATTTAATTAATTTTCAACTTAAATATTATAAAAAAATAGTGATAAGACGATTTTGTATAAAACAAGAACTTTTAATGAAGGGCAAAAAGTTTAAACAACATTTCTAAGGTCCTTCACACTTTTAATATTAATATATTATAGATATAGATTATAGATTATAGATATGTAAAATTCACCTTGCTTCTTTTTAAGTTTACTGGTTTATATTTCAACCCTAGCGAAAATTTTGAATTCGCCACTATTGAAACGACAAGCATGACAATGTTTTACCATATTTAATTTTAAGCAAATCCCAATGAAATTTAATCTGATTTAGTTATACCCAGAAAATAAAATTGCAATCTTCATTTTAAAATAGTACAGAAACAGAAACATAAAAACAGACTAATTATGTTTACAATAAAGAGCACAAGAAGTTAAAAAAGAAAAAGTAAGAGAATAGAGAAGACGATTAACCTGATGATGCTAATTCAGTTGTCTTATCAAGAGAGAAACTTCTAACAAAGTGGCGCATATAGTAGGGCTTGTTTAGTAGGATGTAATAGAGGATGTATATAAGTATTAGTTATGATATTGTTTTATCCTTTATTTGGTAGGATTTTTAGTCTATAACTAATATATGTATTAATTAGTTTGATATAATATATAAATATGCCATTTAACTTGCCTCAGTTGACAAATGTACCCTTCAACTTTAGACTTGCACTTAAACTTATACAAGGTTGGACAAGTAGATCATATACGCGTCTTATTCGACCTCCTATGTGGCATGTCACGTGAGACACAATGTAGGATGCATTTGTCTACTCGTGCAACTTTATACAAATTTAAGTGTATTGGAAGACATAAATGATAGCTGTGATCAAATTAAAATGCACGTTTATGTCCTGTACCACGAAAAAATTCAACACACAACCCTGAAAAACCCTAGCTTGTAAAGTAAGATTAACTTGTTTTTGTTCCTTTTGTTATTTCTTATTATTGTTTCGTATTCTATTCAATAATTTTGTTGGATTTCACTTAATTTTGTTAAATTTTTCATAATCTTTTAGTTCCCGTTGTATTTATAGTTTGCAGCCATGCTTAGGGTTATTCGATTTGTGGGAATAACCTACTAATCTTTGTTAATATATTCTAATTTCAGTTAAGGTGGTGATTTTTCTTTACAACTTGTTTGGATGGCTGTTACCTATTCTATTGTATTGAATTGTGCTGTTAATTTAAATATAATTTTTGTTTAATTTTTGTTGTATCGTATGTTAAAATCATCACTCTACACTGTACACCCTACTTTTTTGTAGGTTTAACTTATCCTTCAAACTGCTAAGATCCGATTATGTAACAACGGAAAGGATACAATCTATCCAAACTTAGTATCCAACAATACAATACGATATAATATGATACATTTGTGAAACAATATCTGATAACCATCAAAACAAGAATCTTTAAAGTCCTAACAAGAATTTATATAGTCTTAATAAAGTATCTAGGGATTCCATCCTTGATCTTGATGTGTGCGACTATAGATATTTATTAAGAGAAGATTATGAATGATTTCAATAACAACACACTCTTTTTATTTTTCTTATACTCATGACATGCTAATTTGTCAATTGTCATTAGCCAAATTCCCTCATCTTTGTATTCTTATTTATTTTCACGAGTTCAAGCCTTGAAAACAGTCTCTGACGAAAATACAAGGTAGGGTTGCGTACAATAAACATTTGTAGTTGGGTGCTTCCCTAGACCTTGTGCATAGCAGGAGCTTTAATGCATTGACTGCCCAACACTTTCCCCATTTTTTTTGAGGGGTGTGTGTGTGGAGGGGGGGGGGTGTTCATCTTATTGGCAAATATGTTATACAATGAGATCTATGATCAAAACAAAATATTATTGTCGAACTTCACCTTTTGATGTATTTGCAACCTTAATTGATGAAATTCATATGGATTTGACTTTTAAAGATGTTGTAACGACAAACATCTTATCAAAGAGATGGAGATATATATGGTGAAACTTATTTATTTGACACTTGATGAAACACTTTGGAAAACGATAATGGATTTAGGGCCCTTGCCATATACTTTACAAAGATTGTCCACCACATTTTGACCCTTTGTTCAGGACCAATTACAAAGTTCATTCTTTGTATTTTTTATTTTTTCTGGTTATCTATTAATATGGGATGATATTTTTCCTTTCTACCAATGGCATTCAACATGTTCCATATGGAGAATTATGTTAGTCGGGGGCTGGTGGAATATGTGACATTGCTAAGTCTTTTGAACCGTTATCTACGCTCTAAAGCATCTCTACCTAGCTAACTTGGTAAACATTTCTTCGTTAATTCATCTAAAAGTATATCCATTGAGGAAACATATTTTGATTTTTTGTCATCCCGACTTTATTATTTTCTATTCCTAGTCCTTGGTACTTGCAACGAGTCATTTTGCTCTTCATTCTTTCAAACGTCTTTGCTATCTAGTATGTATTTATATCTTTTCAAGTTGGTCCCGTCTATATTCAAGTTCGTAGTGTTTTGACTCTTTTCTTTCTCTATTGTTTGTCTAACTCATTTTTATGCTTAATATAGTCAAATAGTAGTGTTTTTGTAATGTTTTAGGTGGCAAACTTTTACAATGATGTTCCTACCCCAGAATCTCCTCAAGTGGAACGTTCTCTAATGTGACATTTAATAATATCAGAGAAGTTAAGTCGAAAGGTTTTTTAGTCTTAAAGCCTGAGATGCAACTTATAAAGCTTCTCTTAGCCAAATCTTCGATGCTGAATGAAATTCTAATCAACCTCTACTGACCTGTTAAAGAATTTGCATCACCTAAAGAAGAAGTTGACGTCATCTTTTGATCTTCACGAGTCTTATCAGACCATGAAATTAATAGATTAAAACAATTGTTAATACAGTGACGTAAGAGAAATTAAGCAATCTAGATACTCATCGATGCCTGACCCTAAAATGTGGATCATCCAACGCATGTTTAAATGGAAAGCATTTCATCAGAAAAGCCATTCTCTAAGTTCTTTCTATTGCTTGGTTAGTTATAGGTATGGTGGTGATTAGTGAAAATCACAAGTAGCAAATAGTTTGAATGAATTTACATGTTTAGGATAAGGAATAGTTGGGTGAACGTAGATATTTTATTCTATTTAGCATACACAAAAAAGCATCAAGGAAAAATTTCCAAACAAATACCAAATGCTTACGTCAGTAAAATTAAGCATCAAAAAATGCTTACATCCTATGTTGCCCGGATGCTCTACAAATTTACACACTTGTCCATGATTTTTGAAGGGTTCGGGTGCTCTAAAAATGTACATACTTGGCCGTGTTTTTTGAAGGGCTCAAGCAACATAACTTACATCAACCAAATTAAGCAGGGTTTTCTACAACAACATTATACCCTGTTTAATCTCACAAGAGAGATTTGAAAAGATTATGATGTATATAAATGTTACTCCTAACTTTGTCACTCAAAAGAAATGTTATGCACAAAAAACCAACATCTAAAAAAGTACATATGGATATTCCTATATTCCCCAAAAAACCAACATCTAAAAAAAGAGTATTAAAAAGGATTTTTAAGCTTATCAAGACCTAAGAGGAATAAAAGTCGTAGGGAAAGAGGTTTCTTTAAGAATATAGGAGATGCGAGAACGAGGATACTTATTCTTAACAGTACCTTGTTCAACTGCCGATAATCAATACACATCTGTATAGAACCACCCTTCTTCTTCACAAACAAGACAGGCGTACCCTAAGGTGATACACTAGGTCGGATAAATTCCTTATCTAACAAATCTTACAACTGATCCTTCAATTCCTTCAACTTGGATGGGGCCATCCTATAAGGAGGAATAGAAATGGGCTTGGTGCCCGGCTCAACATCAATAGAAAAATCAATATCATGATATGGGGGCATGTTAGGTAAATTTGTAGAAAATACATCCATAAACTCATGAACAACACAAACAGAATCCAAAGAAGAAGGTGAAACAACACTAGTATCATGAATATAAGCCAAATAATCTAAACATCCCTTCTTAATCAATCTATGAGCTTGAACATAAGAGATAACTCTCTTAGGACCCGAATGAAGCGCACCCTTTCAATCTATCCTTGGTACACCTGGCGGAGCTAAGTCACAGTCTAAGCGAAACAATCAAAGACAACATGATAAGAACCAACCAACCCATGTCTAAAATAACAAAAAAATCAACCATATCTAACAAAAGCAAATCTACCTAAGTCTCACGACCAGAGAAAGTTGTAATACAAGATCGGTAAACCCAATCTACAACTAAAGAATCACCTACTAGTATAGATACACGAATAGTAATAGAAAGAGGATCACTAACAGAATCAAAACCCAAATTAAAATAAACATACATAGGAGAAAGTCGATCTGGAGTCAAATAACAAAGATGCAGGTCTGAAACAAATGAGGTCGATATCTATAATCACAACATATGAAGCCTCTGCCTTAGGTCTGGCTATTACATCTTAACACTGCCTATGACAACCAATTACTTGAGTAGCCCAACGACCACCAACTACCTGAGTGGTCCCTTGACCACTCCCATGAGCTCCACTACCTCTACCCCTCACACCTCTAGTTGCACCCCTACCTTTCACTACTGAAGTAAGAGTATCCCTAATCGTATGACGGGGGGAGTCCTTGTCCAAATGACCAACCTCACAACACACATAATAAGTGCAACAACCCGCCTCAATAAGAGAAGAAACCATTAGGCCCAAATGGCTACCCTGCACTACTGAACCCAAAGATCCACCACCTGAACTCTATAAAGTTGCCTGCATTGGCCTACCCTAATAACCACGAGAACCTCTAAAATCTCCACAATAAGAAGACTGACCTTTGAACTCACTAAAATGACACACCTTCTTGGCTCTACCCTGAGATACTCAAAGAATATCCTCTGTCATCTTGGCATGATCTCCAATACTCTGAAAAATACCCAAATATAACCACTAGAGATGTAGCCAACTATAGGAAGACACCCAGACCCTTCTCAAACTTTTGAATCTTCTCATACTCGGTAGAAATACTAGCATATGAATATCTGGACAAGGCATAGAAGCATGCCTAAACTCTGCTACAGTCATATAGCCCTGCTCCAGTCAATCAAATTCATTACACATCCGATCTCTCAAACTATAAGACACAAATCTCTCCAAAAAGGCATCAGTAAACTAATCCCAAGTCAACTCAGGAGCATCAAGAAGTCTACAACCAATAAATGACCTCCACCAATCTCTCGCATTATCCCTCAATTGATAGGTAGTTTAAGCCACTCCATGCGACTCAAGAGAATGCAAGTTATGTATCTTCTTCCGATAATCAATCAAGAACTCGTAGGAATCCTCATCCACAACAACACTAAATCTATGAAAACCCAAATGAGCAAATCTCTCTAACCTCTTTTGATCTCTATAAGACATCACTACACTTGTAATAAGAGGAGACATAGTGAATCTAACAAGCTGAGATCCTATCTGAGGAGGTAATATAGACGAAGGCTGAACTCTAGACCTCGTAACACCATGCTCAGATATTGGTGCTAAAATAGGAATAGGATTCGAGGTCTGAGGAGTACCCAAATAGAAGTAGGTATAATAGGAGGATCCATACTCTAAACTGGAGAAACACCCGACATAACCAAAGGAGAACCCTCTAAAGGGGTCAGCTGACGCACCAATAATCCCACTAACATTAGGGCAGACAGACTCTAAAGAACTAGAGTTGAACTAACACCTCTAACCTGCTCAACATGAGGCTTAAGGGAGAGTCCCCTAGCACTTTTCCTTGATGGGGCTAAGCCATGGGTATGTCCCCTCTCTCGAGTTCGTCTATGACTCAAGGCTTTCCCTCTTGACTAACTCTCTCTTAAAAAATAGGATCTACATCTCTGACATCGCGAGACTTGGTCAACACCATCTGCGTAAAAAGAGTGAAACACAACTCAAAACACAAGATATAAAAGAACTTCACATGGCACGGAATAAAATAAGGGAAGTTTCCTAAAGATATCCTATAGCCTCTCAAAGATAGATACAGATGTCTACGTACCGATCCGTGAGACTCTGTTAGATATCCCGTTCTTACACCATTTAGACCAATGAAACTTGGATGCTCTGATACCAATTTATCATGACCCAAAATTAATAGGTCATGATGGCACTTATCGCAGTGCACTTTGACAAGTAAGCCTATCATACAAACCGATACATGAAGGGTAAGAAGATAGAAATAACCCCAAGGTATGGCTTCTAGAATAAAGCCAAACCATACAAGTATAATAAATGTGGAAAGAAATATAACAATGCAACCATAACTCCCAAAACCAGTTGTCAACAGTATAAGAACATATCTAATGCAACTCGAATCCAAATGGAATACATAAGATATCCAAATACAAGAAAACTCTATCTCTGAAATAAAAGTAAAGACATAGTCTATAAAAAAAGGTATCAGAAGACATTCGAATGCCTGAAAATCATCAACTACCTTGAAAGCTGCAATAATTGCCCGAGTCAAGCAATGTGGAGTGCATCCAAACCTGAATCCATACCAGAAGGATAGTAGGAGTGAGTACGATCTATTTATACTCAGTAGGTATCATAGGATGATCGAACAAAGTAGCAATTAGAAGATATCCCACAATGGTAGTCCACACCGCTTGTACTAATAATTCTAATATATATTACAATTATAATAACAACACAGTATGTTGAACACACGTATACATAATAACATATGCAATTAGATACATAGAAGAACATTTATATACAATATGGTCAAGTATAAATAGCAGGATATTATAACAAGTCAATTGGAAAATTCAATTACAACATTAACACAATAAAGCAAATGCAATGTATAAGATGATAATGCTTATGATGATGCACGAGGTTGGCGTATAGACTTGATATTGACACATAATCATCGAGGTTGACACACAATCATGAATCTTCTCCAGCATAATCCTTCAGAGAAGGTCCATAATATCCAATATCCAATACTAATATTTATTATTTTCCAATTTTCCCATATTTTCAGTATTTCTAGTGTTTTCAAAGAACATACATAACATAAGACACAAACCAAGTACACATACATGACAACAAGTATATATATAAAACAATAAAATAAACAAGTTAAATGATACGTATGATGATACAATTTTCACAATCATTCTAAGTAAGTATTTCAACAACCAATCCATAATGTTTCCATTCCATAACCATGTGAGCCAATATCTACTCACTATTTCCACTATCCATGAATTTTCCACATGATTCATGTGCCCACAAAGTGTGAATATATTGCAATACTCCAAAGGTGCCACAATAGGCATTTCTAACAATACAATACAATATAATTATTTGCATGTATTCAAGGCTATTAATATCATATAATACCCCGCACGATTGCACATATCACATAATATCTCAAAGTCATCAATTATACCACATATAGGCCCCCACATAGGCACAACACATAGATAGCCATTTATCATGATTAGTTCTCATCTTTAATATGCATTTTGTACCAATATTTACTTCCCAACTCAGTCTGAAAGAGTTAAGCCACATCCTATCTCGAATACTGAAATTGATCCGCTACACTTTGATCTCAAAGTACTACTCCTCATGAACGATCTGAAAATTAATTAAAACCAATAAATATAGAATCTAAGCATCAAAATTAAGCCAACGATACCCATATTGCCTACTTTTGGTTCGAGATTAAAATGAACCCTCGAGATGGATTTTCAAAAAAGAAGGGAAAAATCATAACTTCACTTAAAAAATGTGTTCTCCATATTTTTAGGAATATACAACTTAAATCTCAAGTCAAATTGAGTAAAAAACGAGTTTCAAATCGAAGAAAAACTATTTTAAAGCTTTATCAGGTAAAATCTTTAAAATCCTTGTTAAAATCAAGAATCAAAGTTGTTTTGCAGGTTAAATTGATGAATAATTAGTAATCATAGGATGAGGAACATTATCCAAGTTAAAAAGAGTGAATTTGGGGTTTAAAATTAAGCCCTAATGTTCTTGAGATTTTGAGAAATTAATCAAGAAATTTACTAAGAAAACGGTGAATTTTTACATTAAATTCGTAAGAGAATCAAGATATAGATGTTAATATAGCTTCCCAAGCACCCAAAAGCTTCATTTTTAATCTCTCAAGAGGCAAGGTGAAAGAATTAGCAAATTTGACAAAAGAGGCTATTTATACTGTACCAGGTCACCGTGCACAAAAAGGCATAGATCTCCCTTCAGGAATGCGATTTACCAAAAACCATAATATCGCACAAAAGGCACCAAAATTCACCAAAAATTATGCCAATCACCCCCACACTTCAAAAATACCACAATGCAACTATGAGAAGGGGTAAAATAATCAAATCACACAAAATCACAAATTTCACATATTTCATCAAATTTCAAGTTGTTACAATGGATTGACATGTGTATTTATTTGAATACATATTTAATTTACTACCCCATTTGGCATGAAATTCATAAATTTCTTAGAGTTGGAGTTGGAATTGAATCAGTACAAATTGGAGCTGTTTTTGAAATTTTATGAGAGAAGTAAGACTAAAATAAATGAAAAAAACTTTTCAAAAAAAAGAAAAATTCTCATGCACAAATGGCTACTACATATTTCGTATAAATTGCCCTTCAGGAATCGATTTACCCTTTATTTTTCTAGGTTGCACCAACAATTTGGTAGAACAGATTTTAAGTCCAAAATGAACTACGATGGTGGGTGCCGGAGATTCATTCGGAGTCCGATATACGCAAATAAACTATGTAATCACACTAAATTTGATGCTCCAAACTCATTGAAATTTTTTGAAAAATTATCATTTTCACAAAGTTGACTCTCGAAATTCAAAATCTTAATTTTTAAACCTAGGATCGAAATAAGATTAAAAAGATAAGAAACCACACCAAACATGTTACCACCCTAAAATCAATGTTATAGATCTGATGACATAGTCCATTCATCCATCCATTGCATGAATCAAAAGATAATCACAGAAGTTTAAAATAAAGCTCTCGAAGCTACCAAAAACTACAATACCGCACAAAAGGCACCAAAAGCATTGAAAATCATGCTAATCACCCCAACACACCAAAAATACCACAATTCAACTACGAGGAGGGTTAAAATAGTTAAATCACATAAAATTATAAATTTTATACATTTTATCAAATTTCAGGTCGTTACAATGGATTGACACGTGTAGTTATTTGATGACATGTTTAATTTACAACCCCATTTGGAATGAAACTCATAATTTTTCGTAGTTTAAGTTGGAATTGAATTAGTAAAAATTGGAGTTGTTTTTGAAATTTTATGAGAGAGGTAAAACTAAAAAAATGAAAACAACTTTTCAGAAAAAAGAAAAATTCTCATGCACAAATGGGTACTTCATATTTGGCACTTGCGCTACAAGGATCTAACTGTAGTTTTACCAAACTAAGCAGGAATTAATTGCAATTTATCCATTTTACACTATTTTAGTTTTATGCAACAATTAGACTACTTCATATATCCATCTTCTTCTCTATTTCTCCTTTTTTCTTTACTTGCTGTTATCAAGATTTTGTTCCTTTATGATTATGGTTCTGTAGGATTTTCATATCAAGAATGTGGGTTAGTTAAAAATTGATGGGGTTAGAGTTTTCAAGAATGCGGTGTTAAAAAAGTAATGCAAACTGAACATCAATTAGAAATCAGTAGCGTAGCCACTTATAGTTAGGGTGGCCAATCGATCATCCCTCCTCAAAATATTATATTATGTTTATGAAGAATTATACAAAGTAAATAGGCAAAAAATTATTTTTCATACATGCATATTAATCTTGAACACCATTTAATGAAATTTCTAGTTTTAGCCATGTTAGAAATATGTTTCTACCAAAAATGTGTTCCTCGAAAATATGTAATTTTTTTTACTTATTTTATTGTGTAAATATTTTCTTAAAAGAATTTGTATAGTATCTATGTAAATTCTACAAAGGGATTTTGAGGGGGGGCATTGGGGTTATGGGTTAATGCATGGGAATGGTGGGGATGGGGGTTATGGGTGGGTGTATGTGGGAACTTAGAGGTGGGGAGGAGACTATTAGTAAGGTGTGCAAGTTATATAAGTTATTTTCCTTAATTTTATGAAACTTTTTTTCGTGAAGTCTTACACTTGTTTATCTTCTGCAAAATCTTGCAGGCAATAATTTCAGATAATGCCTCCTATGGATGAAAAACAATGTTTACCTCGTGATGTACTTATCAACCTTCCTAAGAATGTAATCAATAACATACTAATGTGTTTGCCTTTATGAGATATTTTATGGACTAGCATCTTATCAAGAAATAAGAATATAGCACACTTCTACATCCGAGGCAATTTGACAGATCTCACATGTAACATTACAATGATTTGACCACATTTTGACCCTTCATGCAGGTTCAATTACTAATTTTACCCTCTCTATTCCTCATTTTAGAGCTGTCCGTATATTAACAACTTGATTTATTTCCTCTAGGAATGACATTCAACATCTTGTTCTTGAGGTATACTACACATACAAACTACTTTCTTCAATTTCCAAACGTTTGCAATTAAGGCATTTGAGTCTCGAATATCTTTCATATGTCCTTCACTAGGACTTAAGGGATTTGGTAAGTTACTTATCCTAGAATTATGTTGAGTCATAATTTCTTTAGACATTCTTGGAAGTTTAGTCTTCTATTCCCTATTGCTTGAGCACTTGGTTCTTGTTAATTAATTAGCAAGAACCCCATTGAAATCGATGCTCCCAGACTGAGGTAATTGGTTGTAACACCCCGTATATTTTGGCACATATATGACTAAGTTAGCATCGATGAAGGTACTTAAACATGAAAAGTAAGGTAGTTTTTTGAGCATTAAAGGTTAGAGGTGAGTGTTAAGTGTAAATAAAAGAATTAAAGTGTCCTAGTACATATAAGTATTAAGTTAACATGGTAAGACTTAGGATATGGAATTAATAAGGCAGCTGCTTGCTTGATTTTAATTAAGATAGTAGGTTACAAGTAGGTGCATCACCTACTAAGACTCCCTTGACTAGCTTATTGGGGAAAATACACTGCCACCCACTTGAATTAATTTTGGCCCAAACTAAAAGAAAGAAAAGGAGAAGAATGGGAAGCCAAGTCCCAATAGTTTTAGATCCACTAGGCCCAAGTCCAATGGCCAAGTAGGTGCATAACCTACTTAGACTCTTTGAACAAATTAAGAGAAAAAGTAGCTGTATCACCTACTTAAGGTAAATGGACCTTTTAACCAGCTTAATAGATTAAGTAAGTGCATCACCTACTTGGACCTTCTGAGCAAAAAGAAATATTTGGTCCCATTTAAAAAGAGAGAGATGGTCATGAAGGGGCATTTATATACCAAGATAAGCTCCCTTCACTATTATTTTCATTTTTAAGAAAAATCAGATTCTCTCAAGTTCTTCTCAACCAAAAATAGTTGCCTAATTTCTCCTAGGGTTCTTGAAGAAACCCTTCTTATTTCTAGCCAATATTATACAAGTTAAGAGTGTCTCATGCCAGACATACAGTCTGTTCAATTTTTTTTCAATTATCTAATTGATCATATACTTCTTTTGGCTACACATGTTCCTTTTTAATATCATTCCCATCATGTTTGGGTATAAGGTGACCTTATAGAGTCCTTACCTAGTCAATATATAGTTTATATGTCCTTATGTGGGATACACATTTGTTCCTAATTAGAATCCGCCCACGTGCCTCAATAGTACCCATTCTCACGTACCCTTCTATTTGTTTTCACCTAGTAAGTATTTATTGTACAATCAAAACCTCTTTAGTTGAGGAGTTACATGTCTCCACTTGGTATGTACATATTCCCCCATTTGAAATATCTAAATTTCCACATTTGAATTTTTCACAATTGTTATATGCTATGTAAATTCACTGGAATCTACCACAACTCATATATGCTATGTAATGTTACTCACTCACTAGTTATACACCTTACCAACTCATCTATTTCATGTCTTCATATCCTCACTTGTCACATGTCTTCTTGTCTCATTAGTGAATGTATTTTACGCCTAGTAAGGTTCATGGTGTCATATAAGTTCCAAAGTATTACTATGATATTACACTTATATCCTATATCATTGTTCTTGTCTCAGTCACATATCTTTTTCTATTGGTCCATGGCTCTAAAGCTCAATAATGTTATGATTGCCAAGGTAACAATCTCAAAGGCTAAATAAACTAAGTAACTCAATAGGTACATAGCAATACCAAGGCAAAAGTTGGTTCTCTTGAGCCTTAAGGCCTCGGGTGCCTATCCGTCTCAATAGGATAGGAGGCATGACATTGGTCTTCTGAAACATTCTGGGTTTTGACCCTTAGAAAATTTCCTGGAATTACGAGTCACGGCTATGAGTTATATGTTAGGGTATGACTGGTATGGTCCTATCATATGCTGACCATTGTTAGTTAGTGGGATGGTTTTAGTCACTGAAATAGGTACGACTTAGGGGTATGAGTAGTATGGGGTTGGTACGCGTTGTACCAGGGACTCATATAGTGGACAGTGTTTGATCCTCCTGCTATTTTATTCTGCCAGGGATACGGGTTATGGATACAGATCTTCTGTTATGGTTATGGCTTGGTTGGATGAGTCGTATACTGGACAATGTTTGATCCAAGGGTTGATACTAGAATACAAGTGGTAGGTACATATCGTATTGGGTGGATACGACTCGTATGGGTCAGTCGTATCCTTAGGATGGGGTTTTAAAAGATTTAAGTGGGGGTATTCTAGATATTTTCTTACTTACCCTAATTAGGACCCACGACTTATAATACACTTAGAACATTATTTAACCTATTATTCTATTCATTAACACTTAGAAACTATTCCAAAACACTCCATAATCAAGAGCTTTTGGGGCAAAAAGGCTAGGGTTTCATCTAGAGGATTGCTTTGGGGCTTGTTTTGGTGATTTCTTTCCATCAATTCTTTGATATAAGCATGATTCTCTTCCCTCATTGTAATTTCAACTAAAGGAATGGTTTATATGATTCATTTCATGGTTTTACTATTTCATGATTATGGCTTTCAACTATTATTTGGGGGTTTTGGTATTAAATGCTTGGTTATAGTTTTATATGATTTTAATTATGCTTTTATATGCATTCATGGTGGATTTGGACAATTGGATTGTATGGTGATGGTTTAATGGTCTTTGGAATTGGTTTTGGCTATATTATGCCCCCAACGTGTTTGATAAAATGCATATAATGATGTGTTCATTGCATTGACTTCTTTTAATGGAACTCTTGCATGTTTTAAACTTGGTAAAAGAATTATGCATGATTTAAAAGGTATAAAGGTTAAATGGTTGTTCTTATGGGGAACATAGAAGTCTCCCAAGTGGTTTAATATGGTATATGGAATGGCACTTAAAAGTCCCCTTAACCTAAATGGTTTGTCTATGGATATCACTTGCAAGTAAGAGATGGTATGACGATACCACTAATATTGGCCTTGGTTAATAAAATGGTAAATGGATTGGTTGGGTATTTAAAAATGGTTTTAATTGGGTATTAATGGCGGGATGTATAGCAAAGTCGTGGAACATGGCTGTCCTGGGGGGACCAAAATTGGAAACTCATATTTGCCGATATGAGGATTGGTCTTAGTGGATCGTGTGCATAAAGTCACACTATTGGGGGATGTACCCATTATCCCATGGGATACTTCCCTAGTCATGTGGCTACACGCACCGTGGCCCTTTCATCAGGAGGAGCTGAACCCATATAGACCGTGGGTGGTTTAGGACGGCCAAGCTACACAGCCCAGGTAAGTATATCAAAGACGTAGAAGATGGTGGTCCTGGGGGGACCAAAATTAGAAGCTCATATTTGCCGATATGAGGATTGGTCTTAGTGGATCGTGTGCATAAAGTCACAGTATTGGGGGATGTACCAGTTATCCCATGAGATACTTCCCTAGTCGTATGGCTACACGCACCGGGGCCCTTTTATCAGGAGGAGTTGAGCCCATATAGCCATGGGTGGTTTAGGACGGCCAAGCTACACAACCTAGGTAAAGGTTTTAAATTCATGCTAAACCAGGATCCTCTTTCCCGAAACTTATATATGTATGGTTGTATGCATTATGGATGGTTTTCCTTGGTTTTATAACTAGCATTATTTTATCCTTATCCTGAGATTCATGCTAGTAGTCACTCGCTAAACTGTTTACTGGAGGCTGTATACCCATGCTATGTAGCGGCCATTTGACTCCTCCTGTATAGTGATTGACTTGGGGACAACATTTGGACTGAAGTGGTGAGCCTCCATCCTTTTGGAAGACATCATTTCATGTTATTAATATTGTTAGATATTTTGACTTTATTTTTGATATTGGTTTTGTCCATGGTTAGGGGCATGTACCAACCAAATTTATTTACTCTTTTGGATAGAAGCTTTGTAGTACTTTTGGGGGTTGTAATGTGCAGAATTGGTATTGGTGTTTGCCTTGGCATCGATATTGGTATTGGGGCTTACACCCTTGGATGATATTGTTTGTTGTTCTATCGTATTACATTTTGGGATTGATTACAATACTATGTTTTGGTATTCTCTTTGGTTATGGTCTGGTTTACGGCCTTTGGTTTGGTTTGGTATGGCTGGATGGTTGGTTTGGTACGGTTAGACTCGGTTGGGTCGGTCATGGTTGTGACCCTATCCCAGAGTCTTCATGAGAGAATTTACGCTATATTTATATATGCTCAAAATTTAGCTCGTCTAAGACTGGATATAGGTGGTTGGGTTGGGTACCAAGGGACGGTCCCCAATCCCGGTTGGACTTGGGATGCCCATTACAACAAGGACTAGGGTCAGGTCATGTCATATTCAAAGTATATATATATATATATATATATATATATATATATATATATATATATATATATATATATATATATGATAAGTCTAAGAAATGTCCCTCTTTTTGTAAAAGTTTCAATTTTGTTTGAACCATCTAGTGTGAAGCCAGGGAAATATGATCTCCATAATTTTTTTGAGTCTATTCCTGTTCTCGAGTATCTCCTCTGGAAATGAAATGTGTTTTAGGTAAATGTTACTTCATGACTTCATTGCAATACATATTTCAGCATTGTATTTACCATTTTTGTACATGGTATGTTGCTGAATTTTGACATTCTTATCCTAGAATTTGGCTGATAAAGGAGTCATAGAACCAAGAAGGCTTTCCTCCGCTCTGAGCTATCTTAAACATCTTTATGTGAGTTTTCTTTGCCTAGATAAACTACATAACCTTTAAAGTGCTCTTTTGTAATACCTTAGATTTTGGCCCTTGTAAATTTCTTGACCTTTGTTCTCACTGCCCAGAAAATGACTGGATCTAATGAGTCGTGATGACTCCTTATGAGTTGTAGGGCGCAATCGTAGCCTGACCAGAAAGCTGTCCAAGATTCCCCTAAGTTTCTATCCTGACTACAGTTGGGACTTGATGAGTTGTGGTGAGACATTACAAGTCGTAACGGGTGACTCATAGTCTCACTACCGTGCTTGCCTATATTTTTTGTTATGGCCACGATTACGACTATACGGGACGTATGGTTTGGTCATGAGTAATAGGGTGAGACTCGTGACCTGACCAGTAAGGATACCTTGAGGTACTGCTTTGATTACGAGTTGTGGTGATGACTCGTAAAGAGACCCTAGAGTCGTATGGTGACCCATTGTCATTGGCAATAAATTTTCAGTCTTTTTATGAAGGGCATTCCTGTCATTTCCCTTTCCCCCTACTCTGACCCTACGTCCATAAAACACCAAAAAAGATTTATTTCTAATTCTTTATAAAATCAAATACACTTTTAAACACTCTTAAGTCCCTAATGTCAAAAACACCTAGGGTTAACAAGAAATTGGCATTAGAGCTTCCAAAGGGCGAATTCCCTCCATAATTGTGATACTTTCACGCATGTAACTCTACCCTTAAACTTGTTTTATATTAAAGCATGAATTTATATGGTAATTTATGAGGATTTTTCCATGGGTTTTGATATGAATTGACAGCTTTGGCATGGTTGATTCTTAAATTGTTTTCCCTTGATTTATTATGCATTTTTATGCTTTATTAATGGTTTTGAACTTGTGGGATGCATGGGTATGGTGAATAAACTAAGGGGTCATGGTTTTCCCCAATTAGATGATTTTGGCTTGGCATATGATTTTGGAGATTGTGTTCCCTCAACCCATTTGCGAAATTACTATTGAAATATGGTCATGTCAAATGGTTTGACTTGCTCACTTATAATATTGCATGGGATAAAAAGGCTAATTAACCACAAATTGATTTTATTGAACTTTGGGAATTGTTTATTCCCTGTATGAATGGATAATTAAACCTAGGGTGTCATGGTTCCCCCATGTGATGGATGATGAATAAGTGAAGTTGGTATAATGATACCAATGGTATGCCTTAATGAATGAATTGGTTCAATGAATGGAAATGTGTGAAAAATGTTTTAATTGGGCTTAAATAGGGTTGTGTAGCTGGTCCATGAAAGTGAAGGTCCCGAGGGACCAATATTGGAAACCACGTTCGCCGGCGGGGGTCAAAATGCTTACATCCTATGTTGCCTGGATACTCTAAAAATATACACATTTCACCGTGATTTTTGAAGGGTCCGAATGCTCTAAAAATGTAAACACTTGGCCGTGGTTTTTGAAGAGTACGAACAACATTACTTACATCAACCAAATTAAGCAGATTTTTCTACAATAACAACATACCTTGTTTATTCTCACAAGAAAGATCTGAAAAGATTATGATGTATACAAATGTTACTCCGAACTTTGTCACTCAAAAGAAAAGTTATTCACAAAAAACCAACATCTAAGAAAAGAACATATGGATATTCTTACATTCCTAAGAAAACCAACATCTAAAGAAAGAGTATAAAAAGGACTTTTAATCTTATCAAGACCTAAGAGGAACAAGAGTCGTAGGGAAAGAGGTTTCTTTAAGAACTTAGGAGATGCGAGGAAGAAGATTCTTATTCTTAACCGTCGCCTTGTTCAACTGCCGATAATCAATACACATTCACATAGACCCATCCTTATTCTTCACAAACAAGAAAGGTGCACTCCAAAGGCGATACACTAGGTTAGATAAATCCCTTATCCAACAACTCTTGCAACTAATCCTTTAATTTCTTCAACTCGGCTGGGGCCATCCTACAAGGAGGAATAGAAATGGGCTTGGTGCCCGACTCAACATCAATAGAAAAATCAATATGATGATACAGAGACATACCAGGAAAATTCATAGGAAACACATCCATAAACTCATGAACAACACAGACAGAATCCATGGAAGAAGATGAAACAACACTAGTATCATGAATATGAGCCAATAATCTAAACACCCCTCTCAACCAATCTATGAGCTTGAATATAAGAGATAACCCTCTTAGGACTCGAATAAAGTGCACACTTTCAAGCTATTCTTGGTACACCTGGAGGAGCTAAATCCATGGCCTTAGCAAAACAATCTAAGACAACATGATAAAGAGCCATCCAACCAATACCCAAAATAACACCAAAATCAACCATATCTAACACAAGCAAATCTACTGGAGTCTCACAACCAGAGAAAGTCACAATACAAGATTGGTACACCCAATCCACCATTAAAGAATCACCTACTAGGATAGATACATGAATAGCCATGGCAAGAGTCTCACTAACAAAATCAAAACTCAAATCAAAATACATAAACACATAGGAAAAAGTCAATTCGAGGTCAAATAACATAGATGCAGGTCTAAAACAAATGAGGACAATACCTATGTCACAACATCTGAAGCCTCTACCTCAAGTCTGACTGGTATATCATAGAACTACCCACAACAACCAAGTGACTGAGTGCCTCCACAACCACTAACTACCTGAGTGATCTCTCGAATACCCCCGCTAGCTCTGCTACCTCTGCCCCTTACACGTCTGGTTGTACCCCTACCTCTCACTACTGAAATAAAAGTATCCCTAATCATATGACAGGGGAAGTCCTTGGCTAAATGGCTAACCTCACGTCATACATAACAAGTCAAATGGCCTACCTTAATAAGAGAAAAAACCATTGTAATCGAATAGCCACCCTGAATTGCTGAACCCGAATATCCACCACCTAAACTTTATAAGGCCACCATCACTTGCCTACCCTGATAACCATGAGAACTTATAAAATCTCCACCACAAGAAGACTGACCTCTGAGCTCACCAAAATAGTCCACCTTCTTAGCATCACCCTGAGATACTCAAAGAATACCCTTTGTCATTTTGGCATGATCTACAATACTCTAAAAATATTCCCCAAATACAACTATATGAGACGTAGCCAACTAAAGAGAGACATCTAGACCCTTTTCAAACTTTTAAATCTTTTCAGACTCGATGGAAATGCTAGCATAGAAATATCTGGACAAGGCATGGAAGCGTGCCTAATACTCTGCTACAATCATAGAGCCCTTCTCCAATAGGTCAAACTCATCACACATCTAATATCTCAAACTATAATACATAAATCAATCTAGAAAGGCATCAATAAACTGATCCCAATTCAACTCAGGAGCATCAAGAGGTCTACGACAAGGAAATTACCTCTACCAATCTCTCACATCATACCTCAACTAATAGTAGTATAAGAAACTCCATTCGACTTAAGAGAACCCAAGTTATACAGCTTCTTCTGATAATCAATCATGAATTCGTAGGCATCCTCGCCTACAACACCACTAAATCTGGGAGGACCCAAATATGTAAATCTCTCAAACCTCTTTGATCTTCATAAGACATCACTATACTTACAATAAGAGGAGGCATAATGAATCTAGTAGGCTTAGATCCCATCTAAGGAGGTAACATAGACGAAGGCTGAACTCCTAATCTCGTAACACCATGCTTAAATATCAGTGTTGAAATAATAATAGGACTCGGGGTCTGAGGAGTACCCAAATAGAAGTAGGTAAAATAAGAGGATACATACTTTGAATTGGAGGAACACCGACATAACCAAAGAAGAACCCTCTAGACGGGTTAGCTAATGCAACAATTACCCCTTCAACATTAGGGTAGATGAACTCTGATGAACTATAGTAGAACCCACACCTCCAACCTTCTCAACACGAGGCTCAGAGGAGAGTCCTCTATCATTTTTCCTAGATGGGGCTTAACCACAGGAACATCTCTTCCATCGAGTATGTCCACGACTTAATACCCCATATTTCCCTAGCATAATCTAAGTCCCAATACATGAGTATTCATATATAAAATTTTTGAAACACTCAGTATTTTTTTGTTTAGAGCCTACTATTGTGTAGAAAATTCAATTAACTTTTCAACGATATGAAATTTGCCCAAATTCGATAATCGGGTAAGAAGTTATGGTGATTTTAATTTTCAGTTGTTAAACACCATCATTTTGACCCTTAGCACGTCGTGGAGCCAGTCTAAATAACAATTGTCAGTTTCTAGTGTGGTGCCGTGATGTTGGCACTTTACGCCAAGGACCCAGTTCATGTTTGGCAATTTCCATTGAGCCTCCACGATTATGACGCATCGTGTAGGTGGACAAAATGGATTTCCAGTAAAGGAACGCGATCTTATCGCATCGCGCCATTATCTAGTTTCCCAATTGTCCCTATTCTTGTGGCTTGGCACGATATTGGTGCGTCATGCCAAGGCCAAAAATCGAGATTCTCAGTTTTCAGCTTGTGTTTTTAAATTTGCTTAGGGGTATTTAGGTCTTTTTCCTAAGCCCTAAAATCATCCTAAACACGAAATTTAACCCCTAATTGACCTAAATACTCGTAATTTTTCAATTTCTCTCAAATTAAAGATCCCCTTTTCAAGAACAAGAAGCCCTAGCTCTTAAATTCAAGGCCAAATCTCAAGAACTCACCATCAATCCTTCCAAATTCATTAACTCAGGTATGTTAGATGTTCATCCATGGGTTCCTTTCACCCATGGAGTCCAAGTATCCTATTTAAATTACAAAATTGTGATCTTTTCAAGTTATTTGATTTTAAATTGTGATTTCACTTGTGAATCTCCATGAACTATGATTTTATACCATGTTTCAATGAAATTATTGTTGTTATTCAATTATCCATGTTTTAATGTTATCATTGCTTGAATTAAATCATGATTTAGTATTATTCATGTTGCATTCATGCTTTTACTACAAGTTCCGTACATTCCTATTATTTGATCAAGGCATGAACTCCAAGTGTTTGATAAAATGCCTACAAGAGTGATTGATTTAATAAAAGCTTTCATGCTATGTCCTCTAAGCTTTAGTGTCATTTTACTATTATTGTTTTGAGTCCTGGGGGTATGGAATACCCAGAAACCACAACAACAACAATAATAACAACAACAACAAACCTAGTGTATTCCCACAAAGTGGGGTCTGGGGAGGTTAAGATGTATGCAGTCCATACTGCTATTTCTAAAGAAGTCTAGTCTCAGTACATTAAAAAATAGTCTTTAGAACATACTATGAGCATTATCAGAATAGTCAGATATCAGTCATTTAAACTCAGCATAGTCTAGTATTTCAGTGTCTTTCAGTCAGTAGTAGGATTTTACACCGAGCGAGTGTAAGGATGGCGACTTCCCCATCAGATAGGCAGAGTCGCTAGTAGCATTCCCTGTACTCCAAAAATATGTAGCTAGGGTACGATTTGAGAAGTCACCCATCAGATTAGGCTTGACTATCTCGTAGGGGTCACCCGTCAGTTCAGGCTTGATACCCTTAGTCCTTTGGACATTATATCAGTATAGTGGATCCACACAGCCAGTGTTAGTACCCGTGGCATGGTATTAACACCCTTCCAACTGGGGTTACAGGTTGGACCCCGATTAGCTCTGATTAGGGTATGTTGATTAGATGATAGCTCCCACAGTCTCAGTCATAGTCCTAGTTATAGTCGTAATCCAAAAATCAGTTTAGACATTCAGTCTTAGCGTTGTTTGACCAAAGCATATAGATATTAGTTATTTTTGTATTTCAGTTTACAAATTTTACTCAGTTCATTTTATATGCTTGGTCATGCATCCTCAGTATCTATAAATTTTCACATATCTTTAGTATTTATAGACTTTCATGCATACATAGTATTTTCAGATTTCACATATTTTTAGTATCTACAAATTTCATGTTCTCTATTCAATATTCCATGTTTTTACACATGTATTCAGACAATTATTATTCCCACTCATGAAACCTTGCATATTAGCCTACCTCATTTAGCATACCAGTACATTTAAAGTACTGATCGCATACTTTTCTTTTGCACTATGATGTATCATATCTTAGGTTCTGACGCCCAGTTCCCAGATCACACTTAGACTTCTCAGACTCTCAGAAGTAGCAGTGGTGAGTTGTCATATTTCGAGGATAGATTATTTTACTTCATGTCTCTATTTCAGTAGTTGGTGAAGTTAGTTGGGGCCAGTCCCATCAAATCTCAGTTATTTAGTTTAGAGGCTTTCAGACATTAGAGTCAGTTATTCAATATTCTGACTTTAGTTGACACTACAGTTAGTTATTCAGTTTATTTAGATTCTAGTATTTTTATCAGACTCAGATAACTATGTTCTTCAGATTCATAATTTAGTTTTTAAAACCTTATGGCATATCGGTTATTCTTCCATATTTATGATTATATTATTCAGTGCTCACAATAGGTACCATCTCATGGGTTAGATTGCGGTCCCTTGGGACTGTAAGCATCGTGTGAAGCCTAGGGTGTTCTCAGGGCGTTACAATGATTCAAGGCTCACCCTCCTAACTGAACTCTCTCTGGAAGTAGGCTCTGCATCTTTGACCTTACAAAACCTAGTCAACACCATTTGCATGGAAATAGTGAAACACAACTTAGAACACAAGATATAAAAAGACTTTTCACGGTAAGAAATAAAATAAGAAAATTTTCCTAAAGACGTCCTATAGCCTCTCAAAGATAGATACGGATGTCTACGTACTGATCCACAATACCTTATTAGATATCCCATACTTACACCATTTAGACCAATGAAACCTGGCTGCTCTGATACTAATTTGTCATAACCCAAAATTGATAGATCATGATGGCACTTGTCGTGGTGCACCTTTACAAGTAAGCCTATCATACAAATCGATACACTAAGCGTAAAAAGATAGAAATAACCCCAAGCTAGGGCTTTATGAATGAAGCCGAACCATACAAGTATAATAAATGAAGAAAGAAATATAACAATGCAACCATAACTCCCAAAACCAATTGTCAACAGTATAAGAATGTATCTAATGCAACTCGAATCCAAATGGAATACATACGATATCCAAATACAAGAAAACTCTCTCTCTAAAATAAAAGTAAAGACATAGTCTATAAATAAAGGTATCAGAAGACATTCAAATGCCTGAAAATCATCAACTACCCTGAAAGATCCAATAATCGCCCAAGTCAAGCAACATAGGGCGCACTCGAACATAAATTTGCACCAGAAGGGTAAAGTAGGAGTGAGTACGGTCTACTTATACTTAGTAGGTATCATAGGCTGACCGAGTAAAGTAGAAAATAAAGCATACAAAATACACTTTAGGGATAAATCACCTGCAATCAGAAGATGTACCGTAATGGTAGACAACACCGCTTTAACTAACAGTTCTAATATATATCACAATTATAAAAACAACACAGTGTGTCGAACACAAGTATACATTATAACATATGCAAGTAGAAACATAGAAGAACATGTACATACAAGATGGTCAAGTATAAATAACAGGATATTATAACAAGTTAATATGGAAATTCTATCACAACACCAACATAATAAAGCAAATTCAATGTATAAAATGATAATGCTGCTGATGATGTATGAGGTTGGCACACAACCTTGAGGTTGACACACAGTCATCGAGGTTGGCAAGCAGTTATGAGTCTTCTTTGGCATAATCCTTCAGAGAAGTCCATAATATCCAATATCCTATACCAATATTTAGTATTTTCTGTTTTTCTCATATTTCCAGTCTTACCAATATTTCCAAAGCACATACATAACATAAGACACAAACCAAGTACACATATATGTCAATAAACATATATATAAAACAAAAAAATAAACAAGTGAAATGATACATATGATGATATGAAAATGATGTTGTAATATTCACAACCATTCTAAATGAGTATTTCCACAACTAATCCATAATATTTCTATTCCATAACCACGTGAGCCAGTATCTACTCACTATTTCCACAATCCATGAATTTTTCACATGATTCATGTTCCCATAAAGTATGAAGATATCACAATATACCAAAGGTGCCACAATAGGTATTTCTAAAAAAATGGTACAATTATTCACAAGTATTCAAGGCTATCAATATCACATATGACCCTGCACGATCACACATATCACATAATATCTCAAAGTCAATAACTATACCATATACAGGCCCCCACATGGGCACAAAACACAAATAGCCATTTATCATGATTAGTTCTCACCCTTAACATACATTTTGTACAAACATCTACTACCCAACCTAATATGAAAGAGTTAAGCCATATCCTACCGAATGCCAAAATGGTCCGCTACACTTTGATCTCGATGTACTACTCCTCACGAATGATCCCAAAACCAATAAATATAGAATCTAAGCATTAAAATAAAGCCAACGATATTCATATTGCCTACTTTTTATTCAAGATCAAAACGTACCCCCAAAACGAGTTTTTGAAAAAGAAGGGAAAATCATAACTTCACTTAAAAAATATGTTCCCCATATTTTTAGAAATCTACAGCTGAAACTCAAGTCAAATCGAGTAAAAAATAAGGTTTAAATTGAAGAAAAACCATTTTAAGACTTTACAGGGTAAAAAATTTGAAACCCGTGTTAAAATCATGAATCAAAGTTGTTTTGAAGGTTAAATTGATGAAAAACTAGTAATTATAGAAATAGAAATATTATTCAAGTGAAAAGGAGTCAAATTGGGGTTTAAAATAAAGCCCTAAGGGTTTTTCGGTTTTGAAAAATTAATCAAGAAATTTACTAAGAAAAGGGTGAATTCTTACCTTAAATACCTAAGGGAATCAAGAAATAGATGTTAATCTTGCTTTCCAAGCACCCACAAGCTTCACGTTTAAGATCTCACACTATTTTAGGGTTTAACTCTCAAGAGGCAAGGTGACAGTATGAGCAAAGTCTGCAAAAGAAGCTATTTATACTATACCTGGTAACCATGTACAAAAAGGCATAAATCGCCCTTTAGGAATGCGATTTACCAAATATCACACAAAAGGCACCAAAATACATCAAGAACCATGCCAATCACCCAACACCCCCAAAATAGCATAATGAAACTATGAGGGGTAAAATAATAAAATCACACAAAATCACAAATTTCACATATTTCACCAAATTTTAGGTCGTTACAATGGATTGACACGTGTATTTATTTGAATACATATTTAATTTACAACCCCATTTGGCATGAAACTTATAATATTTTAGAGTTGGAGTTGGAATCGAATCAGTAAAAATTCGAGTTATTTTTGAAATTTTATGAGAGAAGTAAGACTGAAAAAAATGAAATCAACTTTTCAGAAAAATGAAAAATTCTCATGCACAAATGGCTACTACATATTTGGCATAAATCGCCCTTCAAGAATGCGTTTTACCCTTTATTTTTCTCGTTTTCGCTAGCAACCTGGTGCACCAGATTTTTAAGTCCAAAATGAACTTCAACGGGGTGCTCGGTATTCATTCGGTGTTTGATATATGAAAAAAACTATGTAACCATACTAATTCAATACTTTAGATTTAATGACAATATCAGAATTTTGAAAAAAAGGTCATTTTCACAAAGTTGACCTTCGAAACCTGAAAACACAATTTTGATTTAAAAGCCATGAAACCACACCAAATATGTTAACACCCTAATATCGATATTTCAGATCTACTGACGCAGTTTGTTCAGCCATCCTTTACACAAATCAAAAGGTAACCAAAGAAGTCTAAAATAAAGTACTCGAGTCACCAAAAACCACAATATCACACAAAAGACAATAAATGCATCGAGAACCATGCCAATCTCCCCTACACCTTAAAAATACCCCAATGCAACTATAAGAGGGGTAAAATAGTCAAATCATATAAATCAAAAATTTCTCACATTTCATCAAAATTCAGGTCGTTACAATGGATTTCCATATGTATTTATTTGAATACATGTTTAATTTAAAACACCATTTGACTGAAACTCATAATTTTCGGAGTTGGAGTTGGAATTGAATTAGTACAAATTGGAGTTATTTTTTAAATTTTATGAGAGAAGTAGGACTAAAAAAAAATGAAAACAACTTTTCAGAAAAAAAATCTATGCACAAACGGCTACTACATATTTGGCACTTGCGATATTAGGATCTAAATGTAGATTTACAGAACTAAGCAGGAAGTAACTGCAATTTATCCATTTTACATCATTAAGTTTCATGCAACAGTTAGACTACTTCACATATCCATCTTCTTCTATATTTCTCCTCTTTTCTGTACTTGTTGTTCTCAAGATTTTGTTCCTTTATGATTATGGTTCTGTAGGATTTTCATATAAAGAATGTGGGAAAATTGATGGGGTTAATGTTTTCAAGAATGCAGTGTTAAAAAGTAATACAAACTGAATATCAATTAGAAATCTGCAGTGTAGCCATATATAGTTAGGGTGGCCAATCGATCATCCCTCTTCAAAAAATTATATTATGTTTATGAGGAATTACACAAAGTAAATAGGAAAAAAAATTATTTTTCATACATGCATACTAATCTTGAACACCCTTTAATGAAATTTCTGGTATTAGCCATGTTAGAAATATGTTTCTACCAAAAATGTGTTCCTAAAAAATCTATATTGTTTTTACTTATTTTATTGTGTAAAATTGTCTTAAAATCATTTGTATAGTAGCTATGTAAATTATACAAAGGGATTTTGGAGGGGGGCATAAGGGTTATTGGTTGGTGCATGGGAGTGGTGGGGATGGGGGTTGTGGGTGGGTGTATGTGCAACTGGGATGTGGGGAGGAGATAATTAGTTTGGTGTGCAACTCGCGGAGAAAAGGTGCAGGCATTTGGCTCGCATATCTGCTTTCGCTTCCCAAGTAGTGCCCTCAACTGAATGATTCTGCCATAAAACTTTGACCAAGTGAACTTCTTTGTTACTTAGTCTACAATATGGTAATCTAGGATCTCAACCAGAATATCATCAAACGAAAGACTAGTTTGGATATCTGAGCTCTCTGAAGAATCTACTACAACAGAATCACCAATGTGCTTCTTAAGCATGGAGACATGAAAGACAAGATGAATAGCTGATAACTCTATAGGCAACTCAACCTCATAGGCTACTGTCCCAACACGACTCAAAACTCTATAAGGGCCAACATAACGGGGACTAAGCTTCCCCCTTTTCCCAAACCTTTTCACCCCTTTCATGGGTGAAATATTCAAGTACACTAAATCATCCACCTCAAACTCAAGATCTCTTCTCCTCACATCGGCATATAACTTTTGATGACTCTGAGCTGTCTTTAACCTTTCCCTAATCAACTTAACTTTCTCCATAGACTTAAACACTGAATCAGGCCCAATCACATCAGCCTCACCCACTTCAAACCAACCATTGGATGATCTACATCTTCTACCATACAAAGCCTCAGATGGTGCTATCTTGATGCTAGCATGGTAACTATTGTTACAGGAAAACTCAATCAATGGTAAGTGCTCATCCCAACTACCTTTGAAATCAAGGGCACATGCCCTTAACATATCTTATAAAGTCTGGATGGTCCTCTCAGCCTGACCATCTATCTGCAGATGAAAAACAGAACTCAAATGAACCTCGGTACCAATACCCTTCTGGAAAGCTTTCCAAAACTGCAAAGTGAACTGAGTACCCCTATTCGAGATGATGGAAAAGGGAACTCTATGCAACCTGACTAACCCCTGGATATACAATCTAGCATAATCCTCAGCTATATAAGATGTATGCACTGGCAGAAAATACGCCCACTTAGTCAACCTGTCTAAAGCAACTCAAATAGAATCATGATGATGACGCGAAAGAGGTAAACTAGTTACGAAATCCATATACACCTCTTCCCAACATTTACAACTTACCGCTAGGTCTTTGGTGCTCTACCTTAACTTATTGGCACGTTGCACACTTTGCCACAAACCCTGCTATATCCTTCTTCATGCCACTCCACCAATAGATTTTCTGCAAGTCGCGGTACATCTTGGTAGCACCGAGATGAATAGAATACCGAACACCATGAGCCTAGCTATAATTCTCTGCCTTAAGTCACCAACACAGGGAACACACAATCTATTTGGATATCTCAACATACCATCTCTTCCTTGGGAGAAAACCTCTACTTTTTGGTCTTTAACCGACTCCTTCAGTCTGACCAAACTAGAATCTAAGTCTTGCTTGTCCTTCACTTCTGAAAATAAAGAGGATTCAAAACTACTCTGTACCAAAATATTCCCTTCAGCAGAATCAAGCAATCTAACACCTAATCTGGCCAGATTGTGCACATCACGAGCTAACTTTTTTTTTATCTTTCTCCACATGAGCCACACTGCTCATATACATCCTACTAAGGGCATCCACCACTATATTGGTCTTACTCGGGTGATATAACATACTCATATCATAATTTTTTAGGAACTCTAACCACCTCCTCTGACGAAGGTTCAACTCCCTCTGAGAAAACACATATTGCAACCTTTTGTGGTTCGTAAACACATCAACATAAACACCATACTGGTAGTGGCTCCAGATTTTCAAAGCAAAAATCACAACAGATAATTCAAGATCATGGGTTGGGTAATTCTTTTCATGCGGCTTCAACTGTCTAGAGGCATATGCTATAACCTTACCTTTCTGCATCAACACACAACCCAAACCAACCCTAGAGGAATTACAAAACACCACAAAACCATTCATACAATCAGGTAAGGTCAACACAGGGGCTGAAGTGAGTCGAGTCTTCACTCCTGAAAACTCTTCTCACAGTAATCTGACCAAAGGAACTTAACTTTCTTTTAGGTCAACCGGGTTATGGGGGACGCAATAGAAGAGAAACCTTGAACAAAACAATGGTAGTAGCTAGGTAAACCGAAGAAACTTCTAATGTCAAACAGAGAAATATGTCTAGGCCAGTTTCTTACAGCTCTTGTCTTTTGGGGATCGACTCTAATGCCTTCGACTGAAATAATATGACCCAGAAAAGCTATGGACCTTTGCCAAAACTCACACTTGTTGAATTTGGCAAACAACTAATGATCTCTAAGAGTCTGCCGGACAATTCTAAGATGGTCCGCATGGTCATCCTTAGTACGGGAGTAAACAAGGATATCATCTATGAACACTATGAAAAACGTATCAAGATACTACTTGAACACTTAATTCAGTAGGTCTATGAAAGCCGTTGGAGAATTAGTTAGCATGAAAGACATGACGAGAAATTCATAGTGACCATAACAAGTTTGGAAGGCTGTCTTTTGGATATCACACTCCCTTACTTTAAGTTGATTATAGCCGGATCTAAGGTTTATCTTTGAGAAGTAACTTGCACCTTGCAACTGATCAAATAGGTTATCAATTCTAGGAGGACGGTATTTATTCTTAACTGTGACCTTGTTAAGATGATGATAGTCAATGCACATATGCAAAAAACTGTCTTTCTTTCACACGAATAGGATGGGTGCGCCGTAAGGAGAAACACTGAGCCTTATGAAACCCTTATATAAAAGATCTTTGAGTTGCTCTTTCAACTCCTTAAGCTCTGCAGGTGTCATACGGTAGGGAGAAATAGAAATAGGCTGAGTGTCGGGTAGAAGGTCAATCTCTAATTCTATCTCTCTATCGGGAGGTACCTCTGGGAGATCTTTTGAAAAAACATCAGGAAACTCATTAACCATGTTGACTGACTGAATAGTTGGAGCCTCAGACTTAGTGTATTTAACTTTAACTAGGTGATAGATACAACCTTTGTATATTAGCTTTTTGGTTTTGATATAGGAGATAAAATGATTCTTGGGAGATACTGAACTCTTGGACCACTCAAAAACTGGTTCATCAGGAAACTGAAACTTGATAACATGGGTACGATAGTCTATAGATGCATAACAAGAATGAAGCCAATCGATACCTAGAATAAGGTCAAAATCCACCATGTCCAACTTAATCAAATCAGTAAGTATGACTCTAGGAAGAATAGTAACATGCTAATTTTTATACACTTGCTTAGAAACAACTGACTCCCCTACTGGAGTTGAAACTAGGACAGGCTCAGGAATCTTTTTAGGACTTATTTTGAAAGTCACATCTACAAGTGGGGTCACATAAGAGAAACTTGACCTAGGGTCTAACAACACATAAACATCAAAGTGAAATACACGGAGCATACCAGTAACAACATTGGGAGAATCCTCCCACTCCTGGTGGGATGGTAAGGCATAGAATCTGTTCTGGTGCGACCGCCAGCAGTACTAGATGAAGCATCCTGAGAAGGGGCTGAACGGGCTAAAGAAGCTGGGGCACTAGTAGCTTGAGTATGAGGTTGCGCATATCTGTTCCCCTGCCTAGCATACAGGCACTCTCTAAGTCTGTGGCCTATCTTGCCACAACCAAATCAACCCCTCTGTTTTGCCAAACACTCACCGGGATAGGTCCTACCATACTTAGTATAAGAAGGATAATTAGGCCTGTTGCTCACACTGTTTTGGGACCTGGACATAGAGGGCCTGTTCCCTTGCTCCTACCTATTTTGGGGCATGGGAGCACTAGCTGATGAAGGTGCTAGCATAGACAAACAGCTCTAAAACTGTGAATGATTCCCTCTATGGGACCTGGTCTGACTATACTCATGCTGCTCAGATATAGACCTCTTGTTTCCCCTTACTCTATCTCTTTCCCTTATTTTAGTTGCCTCTATTTACTATGCATGCATCATTAGTCAGGACAAATCCATATCTCTATTGAGCATAGCAGTCCTACACTCTTTTAGCACCAAACTAGACACACCTATCATAAACTTGCTCATACTAGTTCGGGTGTCAGCAATCAAATTGGGATCACACTTGGCTAACTTGTTGAACTTTAAGCAGTACTCCTTAACAGTTATGGAGCCCCGTCTTAAGTTCATAAACTCCTCTATCTTTACTTCGCTCATCTCTAATGGGAAGAACTTGTCCAAGAATGCATCTTGGAACACCTGCCAAGTAATAGGGGTAATATCTTCCCCTTTATTCTTCCTCCATACAATAACCCAGTCATAAGCAATGTCTTTTAAATGATAAGATACCAGCTATACACTCTCTTCCTAAAATATATGCATGACTTGGGTGGTCTTCCTTACCTTTTCAAGATATAACTGCGGGTCCTCACTAGCCTTAGACCCATAAAACTCTGCCGGATTCATTCGCATGAAGTCACAGATCCTAGTAGCAGCTAAGTCACCTCCCTGATGATGCAGAACTATGGCCTGGTTATTGGCATGGACATTTGCGGTGACTACTTGGGCTAACGCTTGAAAGGCCTCTCGAAACTCAGTAGGATACACAGTTTTATTCAAGGGATCAACAGGCTGAGGTTGCTCGTTATTGTTTCTGCAGGCATTCGCTCTTCGGGGAGGCATTTTTTGAAATAATAGAGCATGAATTAATTGCTGAGAGGGACAATTATAAGCACGATAGATTCTAAATGAAAGAGATGAATTTTTCATAAAACATCTTATTGCCTCTTGCTCATAGATGTGGCGCGCTACACACCGATAATCAAGACTCTACTTAACGCGACTTGTCAGACTCCCTAGGACTCCTTAAACCTTAGGCTCTTATACCAAGTTTGTAATGCCCCAAAATCCCATCCCGAGATGTAACACTGTGCTTAAGGCTATTTGTAACCCTAAGCTAACCCTTTGAGCCTGTTACTACTTCTAATACTTGCTTTAGGATAAATAAGCTAAACAATAATACTTTATTGTGTCAACTATAATCCAAAATAATTGGAAATAATGACTGAATAGCAAAAATACTAATAATATGGAACATAACTTCAACTGACAGTCTAGTCTGACAAAGCCTCTACTACTCAAATTGGAGAGCCATTGGGACAAACCCCCAACTGACTCACAATGATCTAAAAGTAAGACTCAAAACACTATGAAAACAGAAAATCTATAATTATAGGTCCTCAAACTATGAGGAATCTCCAAGGATAAGGATGTAGATAAGATGCTCAGAGATCACTGTCACTGCTAGGACTGAGCACCTAAACCTACATTATGAGACAATGTAGCACACAGACGTATATGTGGATCAGCACTTTGGGAATGTACCGAGTATATGAGGGTGTATGCATTTACATAAAACAATATCAATACTCTTTAATAAAATTATGAATGCAAATAGGAATGGCTCACATGGCTTGAATAAGTCTAAAATATAAAACTCATAAATTATAAATAGTGAAACATGTAACACAAATCTCGTGAGTCATTATACTTAAATTTAAAATCTATACTCTCCTCTTATTCTTAGTACTTGAAGGCTAAAGGAAGCTTTAAACAATACTTTCAAACTCATGCTTTTATCTTATGAAGAGTAAAACTTCTTTAAAACTTAGAGCTTATAGAACTTTTAGGAACTTTTAATACTTGAGAACTCTGGAACTCTTTTAGACTCGGGAGTTTCTTCGAACCAACATAAGCCATGTGAGCTACATGGAGTCCAACATTTTGCCCACGTTGAGAAGATCTGTTCTACCCTTGCCATCAAAATAGAACCTTAACTTAAGTGATTACTTATCTTAACCCACTTAGGGTAAATCAGAAACCTACGGGGGCATGTAGTTCTGGGGCATGAGACCTTGGAATCATACCCAACTCGATGCTAAATACTACTCCCATACTTAAGCTCAGAACTTTTGGAAATCCACCTTAAAATAAGTCAAGGGTATATAATATAGACCAAATATATATTCCTCTTTACTTAAATCATAATCAAATGTGGATTCCTACCTTAGCTTAGACCCAAGGGGTCAAATCTTTAAGTAAAATATGAAAATAGCTTAGTTATGGGGTACTCGTGACCCAAATAGTCTTGAACAATAAATCTTAAAATGGGGGTCTATTGACCCAAATAGTAAATCTCAAGTCAACATCTCAAAATTCATGTTTAAGAATGCAATTACTCATAAGGTATCTTGAAATCTGTAATTTTTATCAATAGTCATGGAACACAATTAAAATCATGTAATTAAGCTCTCAATTCATGGTAAATATCAAAATCTTATAATTAATGGAAATGGTTATAAACCCTAACATGATTTTCATGGAAAAATCTGATAAATTACAGAAATTTGTAATTTAAAGTAAGCTTTTGGGCACAAGGGTGAAAGGGTTACCCTTGTTCAAACTCCACATATCTTAGATTTTGACTTTAGATGAATAAGCTTGCTTGAGGCTCTTTTTTAAACTCATGAGTGAGGGTTCTTGAAGCTTTTGACTAGGGAACTTTGAATCTTAACTCAATTTGCAGAAATTATGGAGGAATCTTGAAGTTCTTAGAGAAGGAATTAAGTTTTCTCTTGAGGGAGAGAGCCCTAGGTCTTGATGTTTTTAATGGATATGAAGTTATTTGCTTCGTTTTGAATATATCTAAGTGTTGAAAGGGTGGCAAAAGACCAAAAGTCCTTTTAAAAATAAATTAAAAATACTGAACAGGATCTACAATGGTTGGTGCGACAGTCCGTCGCTGGGTCGACGGTCTTCCGGACTGACTGTCTCACCTGGACCAGAATAGAGGTTTACTGCCTCATCTGCGATGGCTTGGGTGACGGTTCATCACTAGCTCGATGGTCCGTTGGCCTGACCGTCGCACTTATCCAGATAGTGGAATCACTGCCTCAGCTACAACGGTCTGGTAGATGGTCCATCTCTAGCTCGATGGTCCGTTGGACCACTCTGTCGCACTTGGGCATTTCAGACTGCTTTCTGTAAAATGTCCATATCTTTCTCTTCCGATGTTGGATTTTGACAAAATAGGTATCATTGGAAAGATAATTCAATCTTATACATGATAAAAAGTCATTTTTAGCAAAACTCTATATGGTTTAAATACTAATCACTTTGGAAGTCATTCCTAAATCTTTTAGAGATAGAATAAGGCTTCACTTGACATATTCTAAAGGCTCAGACTATGATGGAACTTTACGGGGTCTTACAATATTCTTAGACTCTTTTAAGGTTACTCTATTCTATTTTGTTATATATTCAAAATTCATCCGTTGTTAGGTATATTATATTCTATTGGGCTAAGCAAAGAAAGTGGTCTCAATTCCTCTTTGGACTTGAGATACCCATCACAGTCATACCCTAGTTCGGGTCATGATATATTGGTATTAGATCCCTAGGTTCACAGTCATTTGAGTGTCCATAAAGCTTTGTCAAGTAGTGTCTCTTTTATATATGTGTAGTACGCCAAACTTATATGGGAGGGGCTACAAGGCATTTGGGAATGTTTTCCTTTCTTGTGATCTAATTTTGGGCTATAGAGTTTAAGGTCTTGAAACTCATCTAATATTCATTTGTACGCTTTTCAGATCATGCCTTCCCAAAGATTTTAGGCTTGTGGAACCTCTTCTGTCTCGCCTGAAGATAATGTGGTTTGGAATTTGTCCTACTTATAGATTTCTAACCTGGTCTAAGGCCCTACCTTTTGATTGCAATACTCCTTGTGGAGTTTCACTGATTTCTACCAATCCTTCTTGGGCCCCTCGCCCTGGTGATATCATGCCTACTGCTCCAAGGAGATATTTCTAATGATGAGTTTAATTAGTCTATTCATCTACTAATTCAACTGGTGATTTCTCAATCTCATCAGCTTGATCGTGTTGATTTTGTAACTCAATTTTCTGAGGTCACTAGATTGGGCTAGTTCATGAGGCTAAATCCTTTGACCTTTACTAACTCTAAGATGAAAGAGATCCTCAAGGTTTTGTAGATTAGATGGAGAATATATTTAGGGTGATGCATGCTACTGATTTCGAAGGTTTAGAATTTTCTGTATATCACTTGAAAGATATAACATATCAATGGTATGGGGAGTGAATCAGTCTTGGGGTGATATACAAAGTTGGCATTATGGGATAATTTTTTTAGTGCTTTTCTAGATCACTTATTTCCTCAAGAGTTAAGGGAGAAAAAAGCTGAGGATTTTATGTATTTAAAATAGGGCAAGATAAGTGTGAAGGAGTATGCCTTGGATTTTCAGCAGTTGTCCTGTTATTATCCTGAGCTAGTGTCTACCATGAGGGCTAGGATGAGAAAGTTTTCTTCTGGGTTCTCTCGAGACTTGGTCCTAGAGTGCAAGGCTGTAATTTTAAATAATGACATGTATATCTCCAGGATTGTGGTGTATATGAAACAGTTTGAAGATGAAAAAAAATAAACAATGGCAGAGTAAGAAATTTAGGTATTCTAAGCAGGGCGGAGGCCAGCAGAATAGTGGTAAAAATAGCAGACAACAGTCTAAGAATAATGGTACAATTTTGGTTCCTACTCATCAGCTAGTTCTCCATATCCTAAGCCATCCTGTGACCGTCTATTCCAGTCTGATAGTGGGTATAAGGTACAGAGTTCCCAGTCGCATGCTAGTGGATCTCAGTCAGCCCCATATTATCCCCCTTGTCATTTTTATGGGTAGGTGAATCATGGAGTGTGTGATGTGGGAAGGAATAAGTGCTTTAAGTATAGTCAACTTGGTCACTTACTGCGGGATTATCCTTCTAAGGTTTCTTCTAGGGATAATAAGGCTTCGGTTGCCACATTATTATCTCGTGCACCAAAGGGTGCAACTTCTAGTACCGACACTGGCTGAAATTATTTTATGCCTTCACCACCTATTAGGAATCTGAGGCATCTCCCGACATTGTCATTAGTACGTTAAAGCTTTTCTCTCGTGATGTGTATTATTTGGTTGATCTGGGGTCCACTCTTTTTTATGCGATCCCATATATGGCTTCTCATTTTGGTTTTGGATCTGAGTATATTCTTGATTCTTTTTCTGTGTGTACCCTGGTGGGTGACTCTATTATGGCTAAAAATATCTATAAGGGTTGTGTAGAACTAATCTGTAGTAGAGAGACGGTAGTGGATCTAATAGTGTTGAACATAATAAACTTTGATGTTATCTTAGGGATGGATTGACTTTATTCATGCTATGCATCTCTTGATTTCAGAACTCGAATGGTCAGTTTCAAATTCTAGAATGAACCAGTGATTGAGTGGGAAGGGAGTTCCCTAGGTCCTAAGGGAAGGTTCATTTCTTATTTAAGAGCCTGGAATTTAATTTCTAAGAGGTGTCTATATAACCTAGTTTGGGTTCATGATTATAACTCAGAGATTACTTTGTTGCAATCTGTCCCTGTAGCCAATGAATTTCCTGAAGTTTTTCCTAATGATCTTCTTGGTATTCCAATCGATAGGGAAATTAATTTCAGGATCGATTTTTTCCCCGAACACTCATCCTATATCTATCACTCCTTATAGAGTGGCTCCATATGAGTTGATAGAACATAAAGAGAAGTTGAAATATCTTCTTAAAAAGGGTTTTATTCTCCCTAGTGTATCACCGTAGGATGCTCCTATTCTTTTCGTGGGTAAAAAGGATGGGTCCTTTCAAATGTGTATAGATTCCGCCAGTTGAATAAGGTGACAGTGAAGAATAAGTATCCTCTTCCAAGGATTGATGACCTATTTGACCAACTTTATGGAGCTTAGTACTTTTCTAAGATTTATCTTCAGCCAGGTTATCATCAATTGAAGATTAGGGAGACGGATATCCCTAAGATTGCTCTTAGTACCCGGTATGGCAATTATGAGTTCTTAGTCATGTATTTTGGTTTGACAAATGACCCAACGACATTTATGGACCTTATAATTCGGGTGTTCCATTAGTTTTTGGACTTATTTATCATTGTGTTTATTGATGACATCTTGGTATATTCTAAGAGTAAAGAGGAACATGCCGATCACCTCCGTGTAGTATTACAAACCCTTAAGGATCATCGATTATTTGCTAAATCTTTCTAAGTGTTAATTCTATTTAAATGCTATTACTTTTCTGGGTCATGTTATTTCTAGTGAGTGGATTATAATGGATCCATAGAAAGTTATGGTGGTTAAGAAGTGGCCTAGATCCATGACTCCAACCAATATTTGGAGATTCTTGGGTTTATCTATAGGAAGTTTGTGGAGAGTTTGTCCTATATTGATTCTCCATTGACTAAGTAGATTTAGAAGAAGGTGAAGTTTCCGGGGTCAGATGCTTGTAAGGGTAGCTTTGAGAAGTTAAAGGATAAGTTGACTTCTTCTTCTGTTTTGACCATGCCCAAGGGTACTGATGGTTTTGTTGTATATATGTGGTGCATCTCACGTGGGACTGGGTTGTACGTTGATATAGAATAGCAATATTGTGGTGTATCCATCTAGGAAACTTAAGGTGCATTAGAAGAACTATCCGACTTATGACTTAGAATTGCTGGTTGTGGTTTTTGCTTTGAAGATTTGGCGTCATTACTTAGATGGTTTAAGGTGGGTTGCTCTTCTAATCAGGGAACTATTCGCAGAATCACACTAGCAATAATAACTAGGATATAAATGCAGTACAAATTAAAGGAGTACAAAAAGATAAATACACATGATCCTTTACGTGGAAATTCCTTGCTCAAGAGAGAAATACCACGACCAACCTCCATGATTTTTAACTCCACTATATTCAAGAAACCTCTTGAATACAGACTCCAAGGATTAACCTCCTAATCCTTTGTTTCCTAGAAATAACTCTATTACAAGGAAATCCAAGAAATAACTCTACTGCTTCTCACCCCAGCTAACTCTAGCTGATAAGACCTCTAGCAACCTCTAACTGGACTTCTTATGCTAACTCAAGCTTGGACATAATCACCTAACTCTAGATGATTAAAAAGAACTAATACACCACAACACCTACTATATTCATAAGCAAACTGATGTGTGAGCATATGCTAACACATTTGAGTCTTCTAACTTTAAATAATTGCAAGGTCTTGTGCAACTTTAGTTATTTTTGATTAGTTTATGTTTGATTTTGAAGTTTAAGCTGATATGATAGAGAACCAACATGAAATGAAGAAAATAAGTTGAAATTTGAAGAAATCTGAAGACAAGTGTGGCTGACGACATTTGTGATAAGTTGTCCGCCCTGTGATAAGCTATCAGGATGGTCGTCATCAGTAGACAGAGAATTGGCCTAAAGTGGAAGTTGTGATGACATTTTGTGATAAGCCGTCAAGGGTCTGATAAGTTATCAAGAATGTCATCAGCCTAAGGCAGCCAAGGATAACTGAAGCAAAGCCTTGACGACATTTTATCATAGGCCATCACGTAGCTGATAGGTTATCAATTTTGTCGTCAGCCTTAAGCAGGAAGAGCCAAAACTGAAGAAGAATTTGATGACATTTGTGATAAGTCGTCAGCTTCCTGAAAAGCTATCACAAATGCCGTCGGCTAATCCGAAGGATTTATGATTTTTATTAATTTGTTTTCTTATTTAGGGTAAACTATTTAAAGCTTTGTTTTAGGGTTTTCTAGAAATTATTATTATTATTATTCTGCACAAGGTCGACACCTTGAGTTTTGGACAACATATTTTGATATTTTCTCTCTTTACTTCTTGACTTTAAAACACAACTATTTTTGAGAGATTATTATCAGTATTTTGGGATTTTTCCTTTGTGATCTAATCTGTGATTCGCTAGTTATTATTCATCTCTATAAGTTTATATTTCAAATTATGAATTCAATTATGTGTTTTATTCGTTACAAACTATTTTTGAGAGATTATTATCAGTATTTTGGGATTTTTCCTTTGTGATCTAATCTGTGATTCGCTAGTTATTATTCATCTCTATAAGTTTATATTTCAAATTATGAATTCAATTATGTGTTTTATTCGTTACATCATGAGTGGCTAAACTCCATAACCTAAGTTATGGGATCTAGGGTTAGGTCTTGATGAGGTGCGAAGTATTCAAGATTCAAAAGGTGGTAGGATTTCTTGATAATTCTAAAGTTTTAATTAACGTCTGTTGGTTGCAAACAGTAAACACACCTTCTTGGATTTGCTTGAGAAAGAAATCAAATATAGTAGGAAGTGAATTATCAACAGGGACTCAGAAATACTTCATTTAATAATCAGCGCTGTAACAAGGTTGGTTAACCTGAGGTAAAATCTGGGAAGTAAATAGAAATTCCCTAAGTCGGAGAGGATTAAGGAATTAAACGCTTAAGTAGGTCGAGAGATATTTAAGGATAACATTGATAAAGATAGATTGTTATCCTACCCACTATGAGAATCTTGAACCACTTTTAGCATCTGTCATGTACCGGAAGCCCTAGTGAACATAATTATGGTTATTTCATAAACTCTTGATTTACAAACACCAAAATTAAAGTGACAAACAACAACTTATTAAAACTAAACCCCCCATTTCAGGAAACATTAAACTATCAGTAGGTTAAATCGCAAACAAATTGAGTTCACACCATATTCCCTGTGGGATTCGACCCTAACCTAGTTGGGTTTTATATTGACAACGATCGCTTACACCCATTCAAGAGTGTAATTTGAACATTATAAAAAATGGTGCCATTGCCGGGGAATACGGTTGTAAGCTGAAGTTTGTATGTGCTAATTGACTATTAGTTAAGTTTCCTAAATTTACGTTTATTTGTTGTTTTTGTTTATTTGCAGGATTTTATAGTGTATGCCAAGCACTAGAAGTTTCAGAGAAACATTATTACCACTAAATCCGGAACCGCAACGAATAGGAAGAATGGTAGAACAGCAAGAGGCTGATAGACTAGCAGCCTTAGCTAAAGCTCAGGTGAATGTGCAAAATGCCGGGCAACATGCACGACATCCAAACCCCGAGGACAAAGATTTGGGGGATGAGGAGTTATTAAACCCTGGTAACCCAAGGCGTGCAGTTGTGGATGAATGAGGTTATTCCCGTTGTCTCTGTCTGGGGAGGTAACATTGTGGATGAATGAGTTTACGCCTGATTCCATCACCCACTGGAGGCAGTTGAAAGAAGCATTCCTAGAACGTTTTTTTCCACCCTCCAGGAGGGTACAGTTAAGGGACGAAATCAGCAATTTTAGACAGCTTCCTACTGAAGCTATGCATAAGACTTAGGAGAGATTCAAGAAGAAGCTAACACAGTGTCCGAAGCACAATATGACAGACCTACACTTGATGGAGACTTTATATAGGGCCCTTAACTTTGTAACAAAGCCGATTGTAGATAATGCTGGTGGTGGTTCATTTGTTGATCTGTCTTTTCAAGATACCTCAGATATGCTAAATAGGATGACCAAACTGAGTCGGTCTTGGCATACCAGGGAGTCTGTGGTGTCAAGCCCCACTATTTCTATTGGTATGTCTGCTGAATAATGCAGGAGAGATGAGGAACAGGATCAAGACATGGCCCATCTAAATACTCAGTTGGACTTGTTCACTAAGCAATTATTGTCAGGGAAGACTGAGAAAGTGAAAGCTGTAACGTCTCAAAACTGAGTGGATTTGAAGCCTGAAAAAGAGGCAAATTATGTTAATAATCAGGGGGTTTCCGAGGCAATAGACAAGGGAATCAAGGTCGGAACATTTATGACAAGCCTGGTTACAAAGATAGGGAGCAAGGAAACTGGGAAAGCAATAATGATAGGAGTGCTTTATATGTTCCTCCTGGGAATTGGGAAGCTGCTGCAACTAGATCTGGAAAGATGTCCATGGAGGACATGATGGAGAAATTATTGAAGAAAGTTGAGGCCACTAACTTTGGTGTAACAACCATGAAGACTGATCTGACATCCATCAGTCAGTTGGTGCACTCATACTCCACTGCCATCAAATAGTTGGAGCAGCAGATAAGCCAACTTTCCGCTGCATTCAACCAGAGAAAGAGCAGAATGTTACCAAGTGATACAGTTTAGAATCCATGAAATGATGGCTTATGTATGGTGATTACCACTAGGAGTGGTAAGATATTACCTGGCCCTTCTGTGGGCAAATCTGCAGATGGTGAGGTAGTTGTTAATGAATCTGAAGAAAGCAATCCAGTGGAGTTTGAGAAGATTGATAGTTCTGTTAATGCTTCGATGAAAAAAAAGAAAGTGGTATTGAAAACTATCCCAATACCACCACCTTCCTTTCCTCAATGATTGAAAAAAAAGGCCGATGATGCAAAATATAGCAAATTCATGGCAATGCTTAAATAATTGACGATAAATGAGCCTTTGGTTGAGGCACTTGAGAAAATGCCAGGGTATGCAAAATTCATGAAGGACCTTGTGATTAAGAAAAGAGCTGTGAGTTGGAGGATAATCTCCACCATTGTAGTTTTATTTCTACAAGGACCTTGGCGCAGAAGAAGCCAGAACTGGGTGCATTCACTATTCCATGTACAATTAAGACTATGGAATTCGCCAAGGCATTATGTGATCTGGGAGGAAGTGTTAATTTGAGGCCACTGACTATTTATAGTAAGTTGGGTCTGGGAAATCCCACACCCACCAACATACGACTCGTGATGGCAGATTGGTCAGTAAAGTGACCTATTGGTATTATGTATGATGTGTTGGTGAAGGTGTCCAACTTTATATTCCCTGCAGACTTTGTCATTCTGGATTGTGAGGTAGACTTCAAGGTGCCCATAATTTTGGGTCGACCTTTTCTCGCAACCAAAAGTGTGTTGATTGATTTAAGAGATATGAGCTCTTATTCAGGATGAATGATGAAGTGGTCCAGTTTGATGTGGGTAAGTCAATGCAGCAACATGAAGAAATGAGTGTGTTCTCAGTAGTTGATGTGCATTATGAGGACGAACAGGAAGTCTCCATAGCTGAGCAACTTGTTATCGAACCTTTGGCTGCAATTATGATGAATTATGATAGTAAAGGCATCGAGGAGTATGAAGAGACCATTTGTGCTTTGACAGGAATGGGTTCATATCCTTATGCTCCTAAAAATCTAGACCTTGACCTTGATAATCAACCAACACCACCAGCCAAGCCATCTATAGAGGAGCCTCCGGTGTTAGAATTGAAAGAACTGCCTGGACACTTATGGTATGTGTTTTTGGGCAACGGGAACACTTTACCTATTATTATTGCGACTGATTTGGATGAGAAATAGGTAAACACACTTATTTCAGTACTTCAGAGGCACAAGAGAGCTATAGGCTTAACTATTGCAGATATTATTAGCATTCCCCCGGGTATCTGCAAGCATAAAATTCAACTTGAGAAAGATTGTATTCCAAACATAGAGCATCGGCGCTATCTTAATCCACCAATGAAAGAGGTAGTTAAGAAGGAGATTATTAAGTAGTTGGATACAGGAGTGGTTTACCCTATTTCTAACGGCAAGTGGGTGAGCCCAGTTCAATGGGTGCCCAAAAAAAGGGGCATGCTGGTGGTTGCTAATGAAAGGAATGAGTTGATTCCACTTAGGCCTATAACTGGGTGGATATTTTGCATGGACTACCGCAAGATGAATTCTTGGACTCTGAAAGACCACTTCCCAATGCCCTTTATGGACCAAATACTTGATCGATTGGCTGGAAGGGGGTAGTATTGCTTCTTGGATAGTTATTACGGATACAACCAAATCTGTATTGCTCTTGAAGATCAGGAGAAAACAACTTTCATATTCCCATATGGCACCTATGCATTTAAGAGGATGCCATTTGGGCTATGCAATGTGTCCGCAACTTTTCAATGGTGTACGATGTGTATCTTTTCAGACATGGTGGAGGACACCATAGAGGTGAATGAATCACCCACAACAGATAAATCATACATTAATATCGTACCAAACCCTATCCTATATTACAAGCCTAAGAAAAGCCCTAAAGTGATCCTAACTGACTTACCTGAAGATTTGGGTACTGACTATAAGGGCAAGCCTATGGCATTTAACATGCAGTGTTTGGAACTTCATTCTGAGAGTGAGACTTATGATTATCCCAATGTTTATGTATATGAATTCCGATATGAGTGAAAAAGGGATTTCTTTATTGTGAGGGCACATTAGGTATGTTGCTAAGTCGCTAACTTGTTCAGATAGTGTGATCTTGGATGGAATGATTGTTATTGCTGAATTTTGCCGTATCTTGATGCTTGTGAGTTGCATGGTTGTTCTTCAAAACATCAACAGTGAGTTTTAAATTGATTGACCTTGGAGATGGTGACATTATTCTGAACTAATATGAGTAGTTAGCTGCCAAATTGTACTTTGTATTCTCTTAGTTATGTTTTGGTTGCTTGAGGACAAACAATTGTTTTAAGTTGAGGGTGTTGATGTGTGAGTATATACTAACACATTTGAGGCTTTTAACTTTAAATAATTGCAAGGTCTTGAGCAATTTTAGTTATTTTTGATTAGTTTATGTTTGATTTTGCAGTTTAAGCTGATATGATAGAGAACCAACATGAAATGAAGCAAAGAAGTTGAAATTTGAAGAAATCTGAAGACAAATGTGGCTGACGACATTTGTGATAAGTCGTCCGCCCTGTGATAAGCTATTAGGGTTGTCGTCATCAATATATAGAGAATTGGCCTAAAGTGGAAGTTGTGATGACATTTTGTTATAAACTGTCAAGGGTGTGATAAGTTATCAAGAACGTCGTTAGCCTAAGGCAACCAAGGATAACTGAAGCAAAGCCTTGACGACATTTTGTGATAGGCCATCACATAGCTGATAGGTTATCAAGTTTGTCATCAGCCTTAAGTAGAAAGATCCAAAACTGAAGAAGAAGTTGACGACATTTGTGATAAGTCGTTAGCTTCCTGATAAGCTATCATAAATGTCGTCGGCTAACCCGAAGGATTTCTGATTTTTATTAATTTTTTTCCTTATTTAGGGTAAACTATTTAAAGCTTTGTTTTAGGTTTTTCTAGACATTATTATTATTATTCCACACAAGGTCGACACCTTGAGTTTTGGACAACATATTTTGATATTTTATCTCTTTACTTCTTGACTTTAACAACACAACTATTTTTGAGAGATTATTATCAGTATTTTGGAAATTTTTCTTTGGGATCTAATATGCAATTCACTAGTTAATATTCATATCTGTAAGTTTATCTTTCAAATCATGAATTCAATTAGGTGTTTTGTTCGTTCCATTATGAGTGGCTAAACTCCATTAACCTGAGTTATGGGATCTAGGGTTAGGTCATGATGAGGTGCTAAGTATTCAAGATTCAAAAGGTGGTATGATTTCTTGATAATTCTGAAGTTTTAATTAATGCTTGTTGGTTGCAAATAGTAGACACACCTGCTTTGATTTGCTTGAGAAATAAATCAAATATAGTTGGAAGTGAATTATCATCAGGGACTCGGAAATACTTCGTTTAATAATCAGCGCTGTAACATGGTTGGTTAACTTGAGGTAAAATATAGGCAGTAAATAGAAATTCCCTGAGTCTAAGAGGATTAAGGAATTAAACACTAAAGTAGGTCAAGAGACATTTAAGCATAACATCAATAAAGATAGCTTGTTATCCTACCCACCGTGAGAATCTTCAACCACTTTTAGCATCTGTCATATACCGGAAGCCCTAGTGAACATAATTCTAGTTATTTCATATACTCTGATTTACAAACACCGAAAGTAAAGTGACAAATAATAACTTTTTAAACCTAAACCCCCCATTTCAGGAAACATTAAACTATCAGTGGATTAAATTGCAAAACACTTAAGTTCACACCATATTCCCTGTGGGATTCGACCCCAACCTAGTTGGGTTTTATATTAAAAACGATCTCTTACACCCATTCAAGAGTGTAATTTAAGCATTATCACAAACGTTGGAAAACATTTAAGTACAAATTACAAAGACTCAACTATAACAAGGAAATAAGGATAAACTTGATAAACAATAAGTTTCTTGTTATAGTTCCAACCTTTGATTTGCACTGCTGAGACACTTTGGAAAGATCTTTAATTGTGAGTATATGGAAGTGTTGGTTTTCTTGTTCTGGAAGATGTGCAATATATACCATGACATAAGAAAACCCTAAAGAAGTCTTATTGGTTGAGGAAAAAAGGTGGAAAAAACTTTTCACCAACTTTTGTACTTTGTGTCAGCTGAAAAGTTTATTATGACAATGACCAGTGAGCCCAATCTGTTCCCTAATAGGTAGAGAGCCTTTGTCATTACAACAAGGGCTCCAGGGAATAGGTCCTAAACTATGAATATGTCAATCATCAAATCAAAGAACTTAATAATTTCCCCCTTATGATGATGACAACTCATATAATTATATAAGAATAATCAATATATTCAATCAATTTGTACACAACAAAGCCTACCCTTTAGCAACACAACATAAGCCACAAGAGCACATACCAGACCTGTTGGCCAACCGATTCCCCATATCACTAATTCCTATAGGAATACAGGCATACTCCATCTTATACCCCCTATCAATGAAAATGTAAGTTCCCCCTGAATGAGAAAACCCTTAATGAGAGAGCCCCTATCAGCATTTCCCCAGAACCCAGACTTATGACCACCAATATTTTCCCCTTTTGACATCATCAAAGAGGTTGTATAGGAAACCAAGTACCAATGGAATATCTAACATGGATAGTTGCCTACCAAATCATAGATAGAATAAGAAGAAAAGTAGAATGGCAAACACTCAGCAAGGTCGCATCAATCCCAACCTTGACCTATTATTCTCAAAAGACTCTCTACTAAGTTCCTTGGTAAATATATTAGCAATCTAATTAGCAGAGCTATATAAGACCATCTTGATCAACCATTTTTCAATGTTGTCTCTCAAGAAGTGATATCGAACATCAATTTGCTTTATCATTTTGTGCTGAACCAAATTCTTCACCATATTGACGACACTAGTATTGTCATAGTATATAAAATAAAATTTGAGAGAATGCCAAAGTCCTCAAGATTTTACTTGATCCATAGAAGCCGTGCACAATATGATGCCGCAACAACATATTAAGCTTTAGCTGTAGAGAGAACCACTGAATTTTGTTTCTTGGTACCCCATGAAAATAGGGATGACCCTAGAAAATAAGCCATCACTGAGGTTATTTTTCTATCCACCAAGAACCAACATTGTTAGCATCAACATATCCAGTCAATTCATAGCAGTCTCCAGCAGGATAAAATAGAACTAGATCAGGAGTTCCCTTGAGATATCTCAGGATTCTCTTGTCATCCTTCAAGTAAGATTCCTTTGGATTTGCTTGGAACCTAGTACACATTCCAATGCTAAAAAGAAATGTCAAGTCTACTGACAGTTAAGTAGAGAAGAGAGTCAATGATCTTTCTATACATAGTTTCATTCATAGAAGGACCATGCTCATCTAGGTCCAGTTTGGAAGAGGTGCCTATAAGGGTATCAATGGGCATTACATCCTCTATTTGAAACCTTTTAAGAAGTTCTTGAATATAATTATATTGGCATATGGTGGTTCTAGATACACCCTATTTAATTTGTAAGACAAGAAAGAAGTTTAGTTCTCTTATCATGCTCATCTTAGATTCACTGCTCATAAGTCTGGCAAACTCATCGCAAAGGAAGCTAATGGTGGCTGTAAATATAATATCACCTATATAAACTTGAATAATAAGAAAATTACTTCCTCTGAATTTTAATAATAATGTGTTGTCAAATTTTCCTCTTTTGAACCCATTATCAAGTAGAAACTTCGACAATCTTTCTTATCAAGACCGGGGAGCCTGCTTCAAACAAAAAAGAGCTTAGTCCAATTTAAACACATGATTAGGGAGATCAATATTTTCAAATCCTGGAGGCTGCTTGACATATACTTTTTCATTGAGAAGACCATTTAAGAAGGAACTCTTCATATCCATCTGAAATAGTTTAAATTCCATGTAGGATTCAAATTCAATAAGGATTCGAATGGCCTCCATTTTTGCTACAGAAGAAAAAGTCTAATTTTAGTCTTGAACAACCAGCCTAGCCTTATTGCTAATGGTATTACCATGCTTATTTGTCTTGTTTTAGTACACCACCATGTACCTATGATATTTCTATTTGAAGGATTTGGTACCTAATGACAAACCTTGACTCTTTCAAACTGGCGGAACTCTTCTTATGTAAAATTGATCTAATTTGCATCCTATTCTGCTTCCTTTGCATTCTTATGTTCAATTTGTGACAAGAATGCAGAGAAGGAACAAAGGTTCTTGGCTCTATTTCTTGTTTGTGCACTAGCGTTTAGAAGAGACATGAGATTGTTAAGAGGATGGCAGGATTGATGCTTCAATCTAGTTCTGAGAGGAGTGTAATGGCTAGAGCTTGAGTGAATTTCCATTGGGACATAACTTTTTGCAATCTGATCATTTTTTTTTACAAGGAACAGGTTCTAGATATAACAAAAGTGACTTCATTATGCAAATCTCCTGAAGCTTCTACTTCTTTTTTTAAATCTAGACCAGGGATGCAGTATCATTATGTTACTCATGAGACCTTTTTGGTACAATTAATGGATTCCCTAGTTCATCATTATTATCATTTGATGTGTTGCTCTTGCTGACATTTACATCTTCATCAAATATGACATGAACACTCTCTTCCACACATTGTGTCCACTTGTTATAGATGATGTAATCTTATCTGGTAGATGAGTAACAAACAAAGATTCCCTCATCACTTCTAGGATCATATTTTCCAAGATCCTTCCTACATTATTCAGGACAAAATACTTAGAACCAAAAGGTTTGAAATAGCTTAGCTTGCGCTTTCTTATGGTTAAAAACTTATAAGGGGCCTTGTGTAGAATAGATCTCACAAGTCACCTATTAGTCTCATAACATGCAATTTTTATGGCTTCTACCTAGAAGTTATGTGAAAGTCCAGAATCTATAAGTATGGTTCTTCCAATATCCACCAGAGTTTTATTCTTACTTTCCAAAACACCATTTTGTTGAGGTGTTCTGGGAGCTAAAAAATTATAACTGATTCCTAACTTAGTGCAGAATTGATTAAATTTAGCATTCTCGAACTTTGTACCATGATCTGATCTGATAACTACAATCTTCTCATTCAACATTACTTAAACTTACTTTGCAAAGGCCTCAAACATATAAAATGTCTCATAATTTGAATTTAGAAAGAAGGTCCAGGCAAATTTGGAGTAGTCACTAATAATAACTAAGATATATTTCTTTCCCACTCTGCTGGCAATCTTTATAAGACCACAAAGATCCATGTGGAGGAGCTACAAAGAAGTATTGACTTCCTTTTTGGCTTGAAGAAAGTCTTTATTTATTTTCATTTAGAACATGCATCACATACCTTGGAGCTAACAAATGTTACATTAGGAAAGCCTAGAACTAGGTCCTTCTTGAGTTGTTTGTTCAATAATTTGCAATTTGCGTGACCAATCCTTCGATGCCATAAATCAACAATATTTTTTTGCACATTGAGACATGTCATATCTTTAGATGTACATGAGCTTAGATCAGTAAAGTACATATTCTTGTTCCTCCAGGCTGTTTACACTTTTTTTCCATTAATGATCCTGATGACTGAGAATTTATCTGATCTGAATCTGACTTTATTTGCCTTGTCCCAGATTTAAGTGAAGCTCAACAAACTAAAATTGAGTCCAACAATAAAATGAGCATCATTTATAGGTTTATTCAAACTGTTCCCAATTTTCCCAATGCCAACAATGTAACCTTTGTTACCATCACCAAAGGATACACTATCTCCTTCATAGGCTTTAAGTGAGAGAATGTTTTTAATTCTCCCTGTTATATTCCATGAGAATCCACTATCTATGATCCAATGGTGGCTTCTTCCTCTAGCTTTGCCCTACAATGACAATTAGTGATCAAGTTTGGGAACCCATTTTAGCTTGAGTTTCCAGAGAGGTATTAAATGAAATATCATATTTTTTCTTGTCCAGCTAGGTAGATGTTCATTTCTTTCCTTTTTAAATAGGATTCTTTCATTCCCTTTAGACTAATAGCTCTTACAGGGCAATACTCTATTGTGTGTCCATTTTTTTCACAGTAAAAACACAACAAATTGTCCCTTACAAAAATATACTTGCTAAAAGGATTGTAGGCTAGGTACAGACTACAAAAACCAATCCCCCTTTTTCCATTTGACCCCTGACAGACCAGGCTAGACAAGGTTTCGGATAAAGTAGTCCATTTCATAGCTTTATATTGCTTAGTTTTTACTGTAGTCAACTTTCTTTGCAGTTCACTACACCTCTGTAATAAAGCAATTATTTTATCATTGGCCTCACTATAATACCCCGTAGTAGTCTTAGCTATGTTCAGCTCATAGTGCATGCATAAGAGGCTTAGAACCTGAAAATTGAGCTAAGTGTTGGGGACTTAGATTTATTTTTTGCCTCATAACTTCGATGATTTGTAAAATGACATTTCTGACCCCAAGATGTAAGATTTTGAGTTAATTCATGTTCAGGGGTGTAAGGAGCATATCTCGAGAAAGTTTTAGATTTTTTGGACTAGGATTGAGGCATGTTTGGATTTCATTTCCATAACCTCACCGCGATTGCAGTATATCATGGTGGGTATAGCGATGACGGATTCATAACATCATGATGATGCTCAATTTGGCATTCCGGTTATGAATATAAATCCCATAGGGGTAGTCTTGTCTTTTCCCATCTCCCCAATCCATAAAAACATGGGATTAACCTTCCGTTAAGGCATTATATGCCTAAATTCCTTAATTTCTATCTAAATTAAACCCTAACCCTTCCCCAAGTTTATCAAGTTCAAGCATGTTCCATTTAAGAAAAGCAAAAAATTATGCTTCCCAATCCAAGAACGTTCAGGAAAAGTAAATCCTCTTTCAAGATTAAAGATTTGAGGTATGTTTGATGTTCATCCATTTTCCCTTTCACCAATGGAGTCCAAGAATCCATTTTTAAGTTTATATTATAGGTTCTACATGTTATTATAAATTATATCTATGAAGCTTTTATGAACTTTGATTTTGAATCTTGTTTACCATGTGATTTTGTCTCAACTATCCCTTGACACGTTTTAATGATTATTATTCACATGTTAAATCCTTAACTCATGATTTTAATATTGCAATTATCACATATTTTAACTATTCCCATGCTTTAACTCACGACCCTCGTGTGTTTGATGAAATACCTAAGAGATGAATTTTGAACAATGATTCCTATTATGATTTGTAAAGCTATATATGTCTTTATTGATACTTCTATTCAATGTTGGGGGTTATGAATACTCAAAACTTAGCTGTTTACTTAGTCTCAATATCTTTTAGAATGATTTTAGATATGTATGAGCATTATTCATTCAGTCAGTTATTATATTCAGTTGAACTTAGATTATTTTAGTAATTAGAGTCAGTTTAGTTGGTAGTAGGATTTAGCAATGAGTGAACCCAGGGATGGGGGCTCACCTACCAGTAGAGGGTGTGACTCTTAGTAGCAATCCATACATTCCAGAACTACGTAGCCAGTGTAGGTTTGAGATGTTAACCTGCCAGTTGAGGGTTAAAACATATCTCACTAGGGCGCCTTCCATTAGAAGGTGACTCTTTAGTCCTTCGAGACATCACTTTGGTGGATCCACACAACCATTGTTAGTACCCGTGGAACGATACTGACACCCTTCCAACTAGGATCACTGGTTGTATCCAAATTAGCTTAAATTAGGGCATATCATTTAGATGATAACTCTCACAGTCTTAGTCCAGTATTTAGTGTAGAATCTAGTTTTAGGTTTGTTTGACAATAACATTCAGTTATCAGTATTTCTGTACTTCAGTTTACAGACTATTTCAAAACATGTTTTATACTTGGTCATGCATTCTCATATTTTATAGTTTTTATGTATTTTTATTTAGTCATTCTATGCTACTCATTCAGTCAATTATTGTTCATGAACATGAACCCATGCATATCAGCTTAACCTCATCTCTCATACCACTATATTCAAAGTACTGATCGCATACTCTTTTCTTTTGCTATGATATTAATATCATAGGTTTGGATGCTCAGGCTCCTGACCACTTAAAGATAGTTTAGACTATTAGCAGTAGTAGTTGTGATGATTCCTCATCTACCGAGGACATGGTGATTTATTTTTGTTTACTTTAGTATTATCTTTTAGTTGTCATTAGGAGTTAGTTGGGGCCCATCCCGTAAACTCTTTTCAGTCAGTTTTGGAGACTTTCTAACATTTTAGATAGTCAGGTAATTTTTAAATCTTTCAATTATATTTTTAGTATGTTTGTTTATATTTTGGACTTGAGAATTCCATTATATTAATTTCAATACTTAAAACCTTTGGAATTATTTAGTCAATTCCACACATGTGTATTTTATTACCTTATTATTTTATGCTCACAGCATGTACCAGTTCAAGGGTTAGCTTGTGGTCTTTTGGGACCGTAACATCATTGTTATGATTAGGGGGTAGCGTTAGGTCATGATAAAACTTCATATCTAAGCCTAAGGTTGTAAAGTATCTTAGGGAGTCTGAAAGCCGTGTTGAGTAGATTTTTGTGCATGGGTTTGATGCGCGCCATACTTATGGACAAGAGGCTACAAGAAATTTTATGAAAAGTTTCCCATCTTTCAGTATTCATGTCATGCGAATGAGCATAAGATATATTTAAAACTCTTTGTATGACTAATCCTTCATTTTATTTATAGACAATGCCTCATAAAAGAAACAACGAAAGAAGGAATGGGAAGCAGCCTGCACATGTTCCTATTTAGGAAGATCCCTTGAATGAGCATGTCTCTTACTTTGAATTCTAAGCTACTTTCACTACCTTATCTTATTCAGTAGTTGTTCAGAATGATCAGCAGGTTATTATCCTATCTACACTTATAGTTGAGGCTTAACATAGTAAGAAAGATAAGTATAAGGAGAAAGGGAGAAGGAATAAGAGGGCTAGCATAGTTAGTTTTATGTCAAGGTCAGAGAGTGGTAACCATTCTAAGTTCTACCAAAACTTCTCAGCCCCAGCTCCTTCTCCAGCTAGTATGCCAGTGCTAAAGTTTAGGAAGGACAATCTGGATAGAGCGCTAGGCTCTAGGCCCCAAGGTATCATGAACAATGGTTGTACTAATCCACTCTATAGGAGGTATGGTAGGAATTATCAGGGTGTGTGTAGGGCTGGTAGTGGTGTATGTTTTTGATATGGCAAGCCAGGCCATAGAGTTAGGCATTGCCCGAGGGCTAGTCAGCAGGGCCAGCCTAATCTATTATCAGCTCCAGCAGGTTGCCCGACTCAATAGGGCACCATTTCTATTGCCACCAGTTGCTAGTATCAAAACATATGTATATGCTCCAGTCCCGATAGGATCAGGAAAGTTCTCCTGATGGTGTTATGAGTACATTACAGGCCTTCCATTTACATATTTATTCTTTGTTTGATCCTGAAGCTTCACTTTTTTTTGTAACCCCTTACATAGCTGTTAATTTTGGCGTTAGTACCAAAACTTTAGAAGAGCCTTTCTTAGTGTCTAACCCGATGGGTAAATCTATTTTATCCAGGCGAGTATATAGAACTGCCTTATTATAGTATCTCAGAAAGTCACTTTAGCAGATCTTATGGAGTTAGAGATGACTAATTTTTATATCATTCTCGACATGGATTGGCTATAGTTATGCTATGCTTTAGTTTATCGTACAAACAGAGTTGTTCATTTTCAGTTTCCCAATGAACCAGTCATTGATTGGAGGGGTAGTATCTTAGTGCTTTGGGGTCAGATATGTTTTCAGATCCCTTCTTAGAATCCTATGACAACATATGATATAGAGTTAGAAGCATAAACCCAGAAGTTTAGCAGTAATAAAGTGGGGATAGTGTTATCTGAATTTAGTAGATAATGTATCCATGGGTTTAGTTGTATGATAGGTGAACCAAAAGGCTTGAAATAACATGTGCAAGAATTTATGTTTATTGATTCAAAATTAAGTAAGATGATGTGGGTGTGATTTAGAGATATGGTATTAGTAGGCTGTGAAAAAAGTTAGTGTGGTTCATTAAAGGTTTGGGGATATCTATATTAAGTGCTAGAATCTAAGTTTGAATCTTTGAACATTGGGCTAATAAAAAGTAGTGTTGAGATTCTTGATAGTGTGAACTCAGTGTATGGTGATTCTTATGAAGATTCTAAGTTTGAGAGTGTTTAAGTTATTATATGGTGACTATTGGGGCTATAGAAAGTTAAGAATTGTATCTTAGAAGAAAGTGTTAGCAGGGGGTTTTACACTTTCAGGTGTAGTCTTCCAGGGCGAGTTTAGTATTTATGTGTATTTTATATCTCGGAACCTAAAGTAAAGTGGTTGCAGTCCATTCTAGAGTTTATTAAAGGGGCATATAGACTTATAAGGATGACTTAAAGCTAAGAGAGAGATGATAGAACAAGTAACCAAGTTAGGCTCTCCCTAGTAGTGATGCTAGTATGTGTAGAAACATAGTAAGGGAGGAGGATGCCCAACCCATTCTTATCTCAATGCAAAGTTTTTCAATCATCACAATATCTACTCATGCCTTATAGGTCAGTTCCATGATCATAGTTTATGTTCGTGAACATAATAGAGAATCATGTACTCTCTAGTTCCTAGTATAAGGAGTTACAGTTTATTCGGCAGTACGAATCATATTTAATGAATTTATAAACTCTAAAATTAGGTCATGCAGCTCATGACTCATGTACTCATTCTTTATAGTATGTTCAGTTCCAGGTACTCATGATACACTCTAATGATCAGCAAAATTTAGATTATGTCATGTATATCCTCAGTCTTGATCTCTATAATAAATCCATGCCATGGATACTCTATTCCCCAGGCCTTAGTTAAGTGTCCCAGTTATGCAATGTATTCTTTCATGCTTCAGGTCCTCATGTTCTAACCTTTTAGTGACCTCTCCTTAGGTCAAGATAGTGATGATGAATAATTGTTTACATGGGAGAGACAAAATATTTCTTATTGAAGAAAGATTGTTGTTTGCTTGCTTTAGCTAAGGCTGTAAGTGTGAAGTAAGATTGAGGCCAAGTTTTTGATATATGTCATGGTTAGTTGAAATTTTATGTGTGTTTTCTTTGGGTAGTGCATGGAAGTTGTTGATGATAGAGGTTTGGAGGATATGAGAAAGATGCCTTTATGGGTATTTTTTTAGAAGTGCATATGCGATTATGATGACAGTCTTGAATGTCATGTTTATATATATATATATATATATGGATGAATGGATTGCGCATCATTGAATGTCTAGTAAGGGTTGAATGTAGTTGTGAAGCGGTAATAGAAATTATTCATGAGATGAGAAGTTGTGAAAATGCAGGGTGTATTGAATTTATGATTCGGACTAGTGTTATGGTATGATATGTAATACTTTGTAGATTTGAGTAGGCTTGAACATAGTGAGAGAATTAAGTTCAGCTCAGACTTCAGTAGATAGAGTTATTAGTGCGCATGTGAATATTGTAAGTAGCCTCAAGTGAAGTGCAATTTTGAAGTGGAATGTATAGTTGAGTATAAAATTTTAGTATAATCAGTCCGTTTAGCCAGCAGCTCAGTTTAGTAGTCAGAAAGACAAGTTCCTATGGTTTTCTATCTTTTGATCTAGTCATACTATCTAAAGTTTCATGAAAATGGCTATTCCAAGAGATAGTTTGTTCACATCCATGTAAATTATGAATCCAATTCAGTTCATGCATCATGTTTCAAATTCAAATATCCGGTCATGATTTAGTTCTTAGGTGTCTCATGCATCACCTCAGTCTTTCCTTAGTATTTCAGCCAAGTCAGTATCATTCGGGGGATGAAGTATCCCAAGGGAGAGATGTGGTGATACCCCGAGTTTTCACTTCCTTAACCTCTCAACTTTTCTTTATGAAACTAGATCCAGCCTGAGGCAATGGTTACTTATAAGTTTACTCTCTCGTTTCTATCTCATCCTTATAACCATTCTAATGTTATTGAATGTATTTAAGGAAATAGTTCAGTTCATGATATTCAGTTCATGTATCTTGTTTCAGACTTAGTTATGCAATCATTTTTAGTGATGCATGTTCAGTATGTGATTTTATTTCCCTCAGTATTATTAGCTTAACTAGTCTCATTCAAGGACAAATGTTCCCTAGGGGGAGATATTGTAATACCCCGTATTAGTCTTAGCTCATTTCAGCTCATAGTGCATGCATAAGAGGCTTAGAACCTAAAAATTTAGCTAAGTGTTGGGGTCTTAGTTTTATTTTTGTCCTCTTAACTTGTATGATTTTTAAAGTGACCTTTCCAACCTCGAGATGTAAGTTTTTGAGTTAATTCATGTTCAGGGGTTTAAGGAGCATGTCTCAGGAAAGTTTTTGATTTTTTGGACGAGGATTGAGGCACATTTGGATTTCATTTCCAGAGCCTGACCGCGATTGCATTGCATCATGGTAGGTATAGGGATGAGGGGTTCATCCCGTTGCGGTGATGCTTAATTCGGCGTTCCAGTTATGAGTTTAAATCCAGATGGGCAGTCTTGTCTTTTTCCATTACCCCAATCCGTAAAAATATGGGATTAACCTTCAGTTAAGGCATTATTTTCTGAAATTCCTCAATTTCTCTCTAAATTAAACCCTAACCCTTCCTAAAGTTCATCAAGTTCAACCATCTCCCCTTCAAGAAAATCAATAAATTTTGCTTCCCAATACAAGAACGTTCAAGAAAAGTAAATCCTCATTCAAGATTAAAGCTTTAAGGTATGTTTGATGTTCATCCATGGGATCTTTTCTCCGATGGATTCCAAGAATCCATTTTTAAGTTTAAATTATGTTTTTTTTACATATTATTATGAATTATATCCATGAAGCTCATATGAACTTTGATTTCGAATCATGTTTACCATGTGATTTCATTGCAACTATCCCTTGACATGTTTGAATGTTGATTAGTCGTATGTTAAATCCTTAACCCATGATTTTAATACTGCAATTATGCTATTATTATATATTTTAACTATTCCTATGCTTTAACTCATGACCCTCGTATGTTTGATGAAATTCCTAGGAGATGAATTTTGAACAATGATCCCTTTATTATTTGTAAAGCTATATATGTCCTTATTGATACTTCAATTCAGTGCTGGGGGTTATGAATACCCAAAACTTATCTGATTATTTAGTCTCAGTACATTTCAAAATGGTTTTAGATATGTGTGAGAATTATTCATTCAATCAGTTATTATATTCAGTTAAACTTAGATTAGTTTAGTAATCCGAGTCAGTTCAGCTGGGAGAAGGATTTAGCACCGAGTGACCCAGGGATGGGGGCTCACCTTCCAATAGACAGTGTGGCTCTTAGTAGCAATCCCTGCATTCCAGAACTACATAGCCAGCATAGGTTTGAGTCATTAACCTACCAATTGAGGGTTGACAAATATCTCACCAAGGCACCTGCCAGTAGCGAGTGACTCTTTAGTACCTTTGGACTTCACTTTAGTAGATCCAAACAACCATTGTTAGTACCCGGGGCACGATACTGACACCCTTCCAATGGGGGTCATATGTTGGACCTTCATTAGCTTAGATAAGGACATGTCGGTTAGATGATAGCTCCCACAGTCTCAGCCCAGTATTCAGTCTATAATCCAGTTTTAGGTTTGTTTGACCATATCATTCATATTAGTTGAGAATCATCCTCTATCACCATCATGGAGACATCCTCATGCTGTTCAGATTCATTTGAATTTAGCTGAAGATTACTCAATGCAGCTATGACTTGCATTGCCACCCCATCAGTTTTAGTCTTTCTATCATATCTTTCCTAAACCTGCTTCTATCAATCTTTCTTGACATTGTTCTACTTAATATATTCTTTGTATTCCATCATGTGCATAGGCCAATTCCTAATGTAGTGTCTAGGATTTCTATACTTTTGACAAGCATCACTTGTTTTTACATCTGTGGTGTATCTATTGGATTCTTCTTTCCTGGAAAAGCTCCCGACATCTTCAACTCCTTGATAACTTGCTTAGCAATGTAAGCAGTTTCTTCATCCTTAGCACTTGGGTCATATTTGGTCACCTTTTGCACCAAATGCTTCTCGGCCTTGGGTTAATCTTTTATCCTCTCAAGTTTCTTTAATATCTCATATGTTTTAAGATTCCTAATAAGCTCATCCATGGCCTTCTTGTTCAGATCCTTGTCCTTAGTAATTGCATTTAGTTTGCTTTCCCATATCTTATACAATATGATTAAGAACTTTTTCACTTGCTTATTGGTCAGAATAACTTCACCAGAATAGAACAACTCATTTGTGATGACAGTAAACCTGGTATGCATCACTTGAATAGACTCATCTTACTTCATAATAAAGGTCTCAAATAGATTTGTTAGCATATCCACTTTGGACTGCTTCACTGTGTGGTTCCTTTATGGGCCTTTTGAAGATAATCCAAGATCTCCTTAGCTTTCTGACAGTCAGAGATCCTATTATACTCATTGGTACCAATACCGTACACAAAAATCTTCTTGACTCTATAGTTTTTCTCTATCTTCTTCGTATCAACTTCATTAAACTCCTTCTTTGTTTTGGGGACCTGTGGAGTCATTAAACTACCTTGGTAGGAACAAAAGGGCCATATTCTATGACATCCCACAACCACAATATTCATTCGTGATGAAATCATGCATTCTAGTATTCCACCATCCATAATACTCTTTATTGAATCTTGAAGGTCTGGTAGTGGACTAACCTTCTTCTAGATTTAGAGGAGTTACCATTTCTTTGATTAGGATCCTTCCAAGGTGTTAGCCTTTATAAGAAAGTCCCTGGCTCTGATACCAAACAAAGGGTTTAGGGTGGGTCATTCCTCTACTTAAGGATCTACTACCAAAATCACACTAGCAACAAGAACAAGGAGATAAATACAGTAATAAGTACAGGAGTGCAGAAAGATAAAAACATGATTTTTTTCTTGAAACACCTTGCTCAAGGGAGAAAAACCACAAACTGCCTCCAGGATTTTAAACTTCACTATATTAAAGCAACGTTTTGAAAATAAAATCCAAGGATTAACCTTCTAATCCTTTTTTTCCTATCAATAACTCTATTACAAGGAAATCAAAGTAGTAACTCTATAGCTTCTCACCCCAGCCAACTCTAGCTGACAATACCTCCAACTAACTCTAATTGGACTCCTCAAGCTAACTCTAGCTTGGACACAATCACCTAACTCTAGATGATTATAAAGAGCTATTACACCACAACACCTACTACAATCATAAGCAAACATAGTCAAGCATTTAAGTACAGATTACAAAGACTAAACTATAACAAGGAAATAAGAATAAGCTTGATGAACAAAAAGTTCCCTATTATAGTTCTAAGCTTTGATTTTCAGTACTGCGATACTTTGAAAATATATTTAATTGTGAGTATATGGAAGTGTTGGTTTTATTGTTGTGGAAGACGAGCAATATATATTGTGACACATGAAAACCCCTGAAGCAATTTCATTGGTTGAGGGGAAAAGGTGGAAACAGCTTTTCACTACTTTTTATCAGCTAGAAAGTTGACTATGACAGTGACCAATGAGGCCAAACAGTTCCCTAATACGTTGAGGGCCTTTTTTATTATAACAAGGGCTCCAGGAAACAGGTTCCAAACTACGAATACATCAATCATCAAAACAAAGGACTTAACAATATCCCCCTTTTTAGTAATAACAAACCCATATAATCATATCAGTATTCTCAACATCTTCAATCAATTTTTACACAGCACAACCTACCCTTAAGCATCACAACATAACCAGACCAGTTGCCCAACCAATTCCCACTAATGCCTATAGGAATACAGACATCCTCTATCTTATATTCTTTATCAATGAGCATGTAATTTCCCCCTAAATGAGAGAACCCCTATCTCTATCTTTTGCACACCCCAGAGCCCAAACCTATGACTACCAACATTTCCCTGTTTTGGAATCATCAAAGAGGTCGGGAAGGAAACCATGTGCAGATTAAACATTTGACATAGATAGTCGCCTACCAAATCATAGCTAAAAATAAAATAAGAGTAGAATGGTAAACAGTCAGCTAGGTCGCATTAATCCTAAACTTGACCTCGTCTTCTCAAAAGACTCCCTACTAAGTGCCATGGCAAATATATTAGCAATCTAATTAGAAGTGCTATAAAAGACCACTTGATCAACCCCTTTTAAATGTGTCTATCAAGAAGTGATCTCGAACATCAATATGCTTTGTCTTTTCGTGCTAAACCGTATTCTTTGCCATATTGATGACACTAGTGTTGTCACAGTATAATGGAACACAATATGAGAGAATGTCAAAGTTCTCAAGCTATTTCTTAATCCACAGAAGTTGTGCACAACATGATGACCCAATAACATATTCAATTTCAACTGTGGAGAGAGCCACTGAATTCTGTTTCTTGGTACCCTATGAAATTAGGGATGACCCTAAAAAATAAGCCATTCCTGAGGTGATTTCTCTATCCACCAAGAACCCATTAGCATCAACATATCTAGTCAAGACAAAGAGCCTCCAGCAGGATAAAAGAGAACCATATCAGGAGTTTCCTTGGGATATCTTAGGATTCTTTTGGAAGCCTTCAAGTAAGATTCCTTTGGACTTGATTGGAACCTAGCACACATTCCAATACTGAAATCAATATCTGGTCTGCTGGTAGTTAAATAGAGAAGAGAGCCAGTGATCCCTTTGTACATAGTTTCATTCACAGAAGTACCATGCTCATCCAGGTCCAATTTGGAAGAGGTGCCTATAGGGGTATCAATGGGCTCCACATCGTCTATTTGAAACCTTTTAAGTAGTTCTTGAATATACTTATATAGGCATATAGTGGTTCCAAATACACCTTATTTAATTTGCAAGCCAATAAAAAATTTTAGTTCTCCCATCATGCTCATCTCAAATTCACTACACATAAGTCTGGCAAACACATCACAAAGGGAGCTGGTGGTGGCTCCAAATATGATATCAGCTACATAAACTTGAACAATAAGAAGATTCCTTTCTTTGACTTTCAGAAACAATGTGTTGTTAATTTTTCCTATTTTGAACCCATTATTAAGTAGAAACTTGGAGAATCTTTCATAGCAAGCCCAGGGAGATTACTTCAAACCATAAAGAACTTTGTCCAATTTAAACACATGATTAGGGAGATCAATATTTTCAAATCCTTAAGACTGCTTGAAAAACATCTTTTCCTTGAGAAGACCATTCAATAAGGAACTCTTCACATCCATCTGAAACAGTTGAAATTCATGTAAGATGTAAAGGAAATAAGGATTCGAATAGCCTCCATTTTTTCTACAAGAGCAAAAGTCTCATATAAAATTGATACCTTCTTCTTGATTATAGGCTTGCACAACCAGCCTAGCCTTGTTTCTGATGGTATTCCCATGTTTATCAGTCTTGTTTCGATATACCCACCTGGTACCTATGATAGTTCTTTCATAAGGATTTGGAACCAAATGCGAAACCTTTCTTCTTTCAAACTAATGGATCTCTTCTTGCATAAAATTGACCCAATATGTATCCTTTAGTGCTTCCATTACATTCTTGGATTCGATTTGTTATACGAATGTAGAGAAGGCATAAAGGTTCTTGGCCTTGTTTCTTATTTGCACACCAGTGTTCAGAGGAGACATAAGGTTGTCAAGAGGATTGGAGGATTGATGGTTTCATCTAGTTCAGAGAAAAGTATAATGTCTAGAGATTGAGTCAATTCCCATTGGGACATCACTTTCATCAATCTTATCATTCTTTCATTGAAAACATGTTCAAGATCTAAAGAAGCAACTTCATTTTGCAGATCTACTGAAGCTTCTACTTCTGTTTTTTATTTTGGATCTAGGGATGAAACATCATTATGTTTCTCATAAGACCTTTATGGAATAGTTAAGGGATGTGAAAGCCAAGCACTGGTTTGGGTCGTGACATTTCCTAATAAGAACATCCCCATACTTATAAGTTTTTGAAATAGAGGTTCTTAATGATGTTCTTCTCTCTCTTTTATGTGGTATTCATATGTAATGTCTATTTATATTTTCATACTCTGTAGGTTTTCAATTTTACATTATATTTCTTAAGAGTATCCATGGACGGATTGAAATAAATTTTTGCTTAAACAAACGACAAGGGTTCATGTTGATAAAATTCTTTCAAGCTTCTCAGATGTAACATTGAATCACCTCAAGGCAGTTAGGATTAAAGGTATAGTTAGGACAAGGCCTAAAATACAACTTATCAAGCTTTTCTTGGCCAAGTCTTCAGCACTGGTCAAAATGAAAATCGACCCCTTCTATGTATTGAGAAATAAATATTATCTCAAAATAGTGGCAGAGATAACATAATTTGAGCGGGCGTCATCTAAAGCTGAAGTATGTAATATAGCTAAATGTTCTCTATTACAAATCCTGGTTGATCTTCACTAGTTTTTTACTGGATAATTATACAACAACAACTTACCTAGTGTATTCCCACATAGTAGGGTCTGGGGACGGTAAAGTGTACGGAGACTATACCACTACCTCAAGTAAAGTAGAAAGACTATTTTTGATAGAGCCCCGTCTCAGCTGATCTTTAACTAAAATCTTATTGTAAAAAGAAATTAATGATGGTGCAATTGCAAGTGTTGGTGAAATAGTAACAAAGTGTCCTTGTTCAGTTAACTATCTTAGACGTCTTTGCTTTTTTGATATTAGTATGAGAGAATTAGGTGAATTTTTCATATTTTCCCGCTCCTTATATCCTTAATAAATTTAGATATATGGGTTTTAATTGACCTTTTAGGTGTTCAATATATAATAGTGAAATTCCTGCACTAGATTCTCTTGAAGGCTTTGCAAATATGACATTTAATTACCTCAGAGTAGTTAATATATAAGGCATTGTAGACATAAAATTTGAGATACAGCTTATCAAACTTCTACTAGCAAGTCTCCAATATTTGTGAGGATGCAAATCGAGCCTTGGCAAGGAAACAACTCTTCAAAAACTAGACTCAAAGTACTTGAAGAACTAATAAGATTTCGTCATGCAACAATTGAAGCAGAAGTTGTCTATAACTTAGATTGCAGTCCTATTTGATTTAATCATGCTTAAAATGCTCTTTCAGTTGAAGCTTGTTTGTCAACATGATAATGTCCACGGCAAAATTTTATGCTTGTTATAGATCTATCTATGAAATAAGACATGAAATAAATTGTCATTGATTGTTTGTTTCAAAGTATGTTGTTGATTAATTTTCTATTTGATGAAGAATTTTCTTAACAAATTTATGCCTGCAAGGTTAGAGCCAAGCAATTTTCCTTGAAAAAAGTTGCTAGGAGGTTTTGTAGTAGTATGAATGTATTAGTACTTCACTAGGTAAAATTACTATGCAACTTTTTTTCAATTACTATGATTTTCAGTAGTATGTTACTAACAAATTGTAACACCCTAGTATTTCTGATGCTTAAAAAGTGCATGAAATGAGCCCTTAAGACCCCAATATTGATGATAAATCACTTTAAGATGGGTTTAAATGAGTTGGGGATGTTTTTAGGCTTAGGAAAGACCCTTGCATCATGAAATGGGCACTCCGCGGCAGCCTCACACCATGAAGGGGCCCACAATAGGCTACTGCCTCAGGTTCGCAATTAGGTTTACCCCGTGAACCCTATGGTCAGCGATTGGGTGCACCCCATAAATCCTATGATTCACAATTAGGTTTGACCCATGAACCTTATGATTTGTGATGGGGATCACGACATGAACCCCCCTTTGTTATCATCGATGGTTCTTTATTTTTGTTATATTTTAAGGGCACGAGGGTTTTTTGCACCCCAAAGTTATTTCCAATCCCTTATGTATGTATATAGGGTTTTAAAAATGAATTCACATCTCAGAAAATATTCCATTCATCATTCAAATAACAAAAGAGCAGAAAACCACCTAGGGTTTGAAATTCTAAGCTTTAGGGGTAATTTTACACTACGTTCTCTCCTATTAAAGGTATGTAGAGCTATCCTATTGTTCATAGGCTTGAAAAATATATTTTATTGTAATCTAAATGGTTTTTATGTGTACATGGTATGGATTTTTAAATGGTTTGAAGAGCATGCATCATGAACCCTTTTTATAATGAAATTATGTGTTTACTATGGGGTTTTTTCCATAAACTTGAGTTATCTCCCTATGTATATATATGTATGTCACGACCCAAAAACATGGATCATGATGACACTTATCACAACGAACCTTGACAAGTAAGCCTATCACACAAACCAATACTCGAAGGAGAAAAGATAGAAATAACCCCAAGGTAAGACTTCTTGAACAAAGCCCACCATATAAGTATAAAAAATATGGAAAGTAATAGAAGCAACAATGCAATGATAGCTCCTAAACCTGATGTCAACAGTATAAGAATGTATCTAGTATAACTCGAGTCCAAATGAAATATGCTAGGTGTCCAAATACAAGAGAAACTCTATCTCTAAAATGAGGTAAAGACATAGTCGATAAGAAAGGTAGTAGAATACATTCGGACACTTGAAAGTCAACCACTACCTTGAATGCACCAAATATCTTATGAACCAACCAAGATGGGGCACACTCGAACTAATACCTACACCGAAAGGGCGTAGTAGGCATGAATACGGTTCACTTGTAATCAATAGGTATCATAGGCCGATCGAGCAAAGTAGAAAATAAAGTACACAAAATACACACTAAGGAAATGTCACCTACAATTAGAAAATATCCCACAACGGTATCCCACACTACTTGCACTAACAATTGTTTTGCGGAGAAATTGACTTTTTGAGGGAGTTGCCATTTAATTTTGAAAAGGAATTAAGAAACCTTTGTAGAGTTACTTAAAATGGTTCAAAACAGGAAAATCATTTTAAGTTAGAGATTCTGAGTAAGTGGTTCCTATTAATGTTTTAGGAATGTGTTAGGCACCTAAAACATCCGCTAACTTGCGGTTATCCGGACTGTTTGAAAATTGTCTTTGATTAACTTTGAAAAAAGTTGATTTTTGAAAAGAAAACGGTTTTAGAAATATTTTGTTGTTTGTACGAAACTAGTTTTTTAGCGACTTTACTTAGGACTTAACTAGGTTAGCAAAGCATATAAGACAAACAAACATAAGGAATCGGGGGAAGGGGAGGAAGTAAGAGATTTAGGCCATCGGGCCCAAATCAACCTGTCCTAAACTAGTTTAGGCTTTTGGTCCATTTCACTTGTCCTAATTCTATGTTTTTGAACCTTTTTCTGTTCGAGTTTTCACTTCACCTGTATTAAATACAACTTTGGCTTCGAGGACGAAATAAATAATTAAATAAATAAATAAATACGACAACCATAAATAAGTAACGACAACAAATAAATGAGGCTCGGGTTTCATCGCCGCTTCAAAAATGGAACTTTAATTCGTGCTCCTTCATTCAACTTCTTGCATCCGTGCACTATGAGATTGTCTACTTGTGACCTTCGAAATTGACTCAGGAGGGATGGGCCTCAATGGCCCACATTAATAATGCAACAATGGGAACAGGGTCTGTTTGGACTCAAAGGCGAGTTCATGCAAATAAAAGGTGAAGGAAGATAAGGATAAGGAAATACTTCAGCTAAAAAAATAATTTAGAAAGGAATTTTAAATCGATACATGAATACTGCAACATGGCAACGAATAGTTCAATCAATATCGACATAGTAGTAATTTCATTCAACATTAGGAAACCATCTAGATGTAGTGCTTGGCAGAACATTAAAACATATTTGGCATTTATCAGTCTACCAATAATGTCATATAACCAAAAAGGAAGGAAGACATTAAGACAAAATCAACCACATTTAGCAAAAGAAATCTCCTTAATCTAACATATGTCTAACTGCACCGAGTTTATAAAGCAAGGAAACAACATATAACCTGGACATTTTGAATTAATTCAGCTGTGACTAATTAATAGTGAATTTTAATTGATACATTAACACTGCAGCATCATTGAAACCAATAATTCAATCAATATCAACGTAATACTATTTTTATTTAGCAGGCAGAGAACTTAATGAAACATCTAGCTGCAGTGCTCGATTAAACATGAAAATGCATTTGGTATTCATGTGTATAATAACAATACTATGAAACAAGCAACTAAGAGCAAATTAAGACAAAGTGAACCAAATTTTAATAACAGAAAACTCATTAAACTAACACGGGTTTAATTGCACCAGGCTTATAAAACAAGAAAACAAAACATAATCTAGACATTACATACTTTATGGGCAAACAGTGAGAGAACAATTTAGCCTAGCCTAAACTACATCTTTACTCAACTTCAAAAAAGCAACAGAGAACTAATTTCGAGATTTGTTAAAAAAAAATAATTTCTAATCAAGCATGCTAAAGCTCCTTGGTTTTAAGCCAAGGAGAGAATCCTAGCATATCAAACTTCATAGTTATGATAGAAAATCCAGAAAACTAATCCAACAGCAATACCCGAACAACAACTAAACAAAGGACAAAACAAACAAAAAAAGAAAACATAAAACTCTTCAAATGGAGCTCAATATACAGAATAGGAGTAGTGTAGCAATCTTCACAGGTCGAGCAAAGAACTGAAATGTATTCAACACTAATAACAGAGACTCAAGAATTTTCAAATAAGGTACTAGCGCACATGACATAGTAACATAATAAACTTCAGTTTTCAGAGAATGGAAACCTATGTCCTTTTGAGGCTTCTACAACAAATAGTTCCCAGCAAACAACAATATTTATTACGATGAAATCACAAAGAAAGTGATGAAGAAAAGAAAACAATAGCAAAATTAAAATATAAATAGGTGTTTACTTCTCTTGGAGCAGTGAAACGGGGCAACGACCTAACACTAGACTCTATCACCACCAAAAAATAGTCGTTGTCAACTCAGGGACTTTGATTTACCAATGATCTTCAGGAAAAAATCTTTTTTTAACTTAAAATAGACTGGTTTTGCTCTTAGGTTTTTCACCTTTCGAGACACCAAAATAAAATTCTCTCCCCTTTCTTTTCTCCTAAAACAACCTTTATATAGAGAATAGGCTTGGGTTCGTTTCAAGGCTTCAAAAATATGGAACAAGTTGAAATCAAGGGTAATTTTTGGATTTATCCAAAGGGTATTCAAATTTCAAAACTCAAAACCCAAAATCTCCCCCCAATAGCTCCTTTTCGTCTTCAAAACGTACCTCTTTTTTTGACTTATTCCACAGATTTTGGAATGAAATTTAATAGAAAATGGGGGAAATGGAATCCTCTCCCTCAAACCAATCAAAATTCAACAAGTAGGTATGAACTCGTATGAAATACCCTGAAATTCGCGAAATTAAACGTTGGATGGGCCAACTAAGCCATCTTCTAGAAGCTTCATAGTTCTTATTCATTGAACTATCACGTGACACACGTGACGAAGAGAACAAGGACGGGTTGGGGCTGGTAGAATTAGGTTATCAGGTCGATGAGTTGTCTTTGAGTTGTTGTTAAGATCGGTGATATTGCTGTTGTCGTACCTTTTAAGGTTGTGATGTTATATTATTTATGGTTATCAGATGAGGAGAGGGGAATGTTATTGGGATGGGTCAGACGACTATTTAAGCTGTTGGGTTTAATTAGAAGAAAAGAGGCTAGCGGGTTGGGTTAACAATTGTTGGGTTGTTATGTCGGGCTTGGGAAATTGGGGATTAATTTAAAATAACCCTCAATTAAATTAGGATATGGATAGGTTAAAGCCATTTATTAAATAGTAAAAAATAAAGAGACTTTAGGTCATTTCATTTAAAATTTAGCCTAATTAAACTCAATCGACCAATTGCATTGAAATTATGGCCGAATTGATTTCAATTAAGGTCCAAATTTAAATAGATTGACTAAATTCAATTGAAATTAGATGTGAATTAATCCCTTGTTAAATCTCGATCTTCTTGGTTTAATAAAACCAAACAAGTATTTCTCCAAATAAATTATTTGTAAGAATAAATTATATTTAAATCAAGATTTAATTATTTAAATTTATTTTTCAAATAATCCTTAATTTAAAGTCTAATTTTGATGAAAATGTTCATTTAAATGACATCATTTATACAATCTCGTAAATGCAAATACGAAAATATATAATTATCACTTAAATGACAAATTTAGCCCAAATACCTATTTTAAAATGCATTTATTTGGAAAAAAATAATTGTTGTGCTTTTATTTGAAAATCTAAGAAACTCAAAATTAAACTGGATTATGGAGGGCAAAAATTAGGTGTCCACAATTGCCCCCTTCCTTTGGGTAGGATGGATGTAAGTAATCCTAGGCAAAGGGAGGTTGACGTTCCTAATTTTTGTCCAACCACAAATTCGAATCTGGAGGAGGTTGGTTTTCACATGAGTTTCATAGTTATGGTCGAACCTTGGTATTATGTTTCCTACATATCCCAGGTTACATGAGAATTCAGGCCACCTGTAGTTCATAAAGCTTGATTTAAAGCACAATTTTCAAGAAAATTCACCAACTATCACAGTTTTAGAGTTTTTGGTTAAACCGAGAGGCTGGGGAATAGAGGGATTTGAGGAGAGGTTGGAATACAGTCGATTTTTTTACATAGATCCTAGCCTACATATCCCCAAAACTCAGGGAATTAGACTGCTTGTAGTTTGACTCAATCAGTAGAAAAGATAGTCTTTTATTTCAGACGATCTTTGGCTCGAGATGAGTGAAAAGTTGATCGAGTTGCAGAAAAAAGGCTTGTAACCTATTAACCATGAATGTGGGATCCTTCACATCCATAGGAAATAACTTACCTGGACATAATTTCCAAAACTCTAAGTGTGTTGCCACCCAAATTTAAAAGAAAGAGAAGGTTACCCTCGGCATGAGTTTAGAAATATCCCAAAGGTGAAGGTGAAACTAGAATATTCTGAAATACCCACATGCCTTCTAATAGGGGTGTTATGGTGGTGGTGATCATCCTTTAGCTCGTGTCTAAAGAGTTTGAAGTCCCTCTTTAGACTATGTCCCGTTTTGCTGCTAAGAAAGAGTTCCACATTGTGCTGCATCCTATTTGAAGTCATCCACACCTGTTGTTTTGATTTGATATTTTTATCCTCTTGGATTCTCTCACCAATGATTCAAGCAAAAAGTGTTAGTGCTAAACATAATTCACGAAAGAGGTATGTAGTCTTTTACCATATCTCAACGTGAGTTGTGGCCTGAAAAATGGAGTCATCTCTTTATGTACCTATTTGGAATGAAATAACCGGTAATACCAAACAAAACAACCCTCTTGGTTGTTGAAAAATTATGAGATTTGTTAGTTGAATATGACTTCAAAGTCGGGTGGCTTTTTTGGACACCGACGATACTTTATACAGAACGGTCCCTACAATCGTGTAATCTTTAACTTGTGTGGCAACCCTTTTGGTTACCTATATCACTTATCATATGCGGAATGATAAACTCTCTGATTATAGCCGATGATCGATTTATAAATTTTCCTTAAATTGTCAATCTTCGGATAATCTTGCACATTATTTGATGTTGGATACGAGGCAACTTATAGATATCCTTTGAATTGCTAGATTTTAGGTAATCTTGCATATTTTCCTACCTTGGATAAGATATGGCTTAAAGATATCCTTCCAATCGCTAGCTTTCAGGTGTTCCTGCACATCATCCAATCTTGGATATAATATGACTTATAGATATCTCTCAAATTGTTAGTCCTTGGGTAATCCTGCACATAATCGATCTTGGATATGACGCGGCTTATAGAAAATCGTTGGACGTATCAATTTGATAATCTCGCATATTCTCTAATAAGAATTCAGTTGCGACTTATGGATGACCTCTAAACTATCGATTTTTGGGCAATCTTGCACACTATCCGGTTATGATGTTGTTGTGGCTTACGGATGACCTACAAACTATCAACTCATAGGTGATATTTCACACTATCCTATTTCAAATAATATGACTTATAGATGACCCTCGAATTATTAATTTCTAGGAAATCTTATATATCATTCATCCTTAGACACCAACTTAAAGACGTCCCTTCAAACCATGTGCTCTTGATGCATTCAGATGCTGATTAATAAAATGATGAGATATCCTCGATGCCAGCATTTATGTCTTGTGTGTCAATAGATACAAAATGATGATGATATCCTCGATGCCAGCGTTGTGTCTAGCGCATTAACAGATATTGAATGGTGATGATATCCTTGATGCTAGCGTTGTGTCTTATGTGTGAATAGATATATTGAACGCTGATGATATCCTCGACGCCAGTGTTGTGTCTAACGCATCAATAGATATTGAATGATGATGATATTCTCGACGGCAGCATTGTGTCTTGCGTGTCAACAGATATATTGAATGTTGATGATATCCTCGATGCCAGTGTTGTGTCTAGCGTGTCAACAGATATTAAATAATGATAATATCCTCGATGCCAGCATTTTGTCTTGGGTGTCAACAGATATAAAATGATGATGATATCCTCGATGCCAATGTTGTGTCTTGCGTGTCAACAGATATATAATGTCTCTCTCGACAAATGATATGAATGGCCCTCTTGGCAATAATAAGAAATGACCCTCTTGGCAATGATATGCAATGTCCCTTGCATAAATGATATGTGATGGCCCTTGCGGCCATGATATGCAATGACCCTTGTGGCAATGATATGCAATGGCCCTTTCAGCAATGATATGTAATGGCCCTTGCGGCAATGATATGCAATGGCCCTTGTGGCAGTGATATGTAATGGCCCTTACAGAAATGATATGCAATGGCCCTTGTGGTAATGATATGTAATGTCCTTTGCGGCAATGGTATGCGATGGCCTTTTCGACAATGATATGAAATGGCTCTCTTGGCAATGCTATGAAATGGCCCTCTTGGCAATGATATGAATGGCCCTCTTGGCAATTTGAAAATAGTTTCACCTGAGTTTGTTTGTCTGTGTTTTTCTTTCTACATGTACCTGTACTCAAGGTAGATGATTAGTCGACATAAAGTCGCTTTTTTTAGCGACTATATTTTTTAGAAAAATTCTAAATACAATATTTGTAAAGAAGACAAGACACTTTTGTTTGTCCTCCATGATCTCAAGAAATGAGATGGACAATTCAAAAGGTCCTCAATAAATGGGTATTAAACCCATTTTTATGGCTACCCAAAAATACCGTTCTTGAGCATTAATGCTCTGGTGTGGCTCCCAATTTGCTCGAGGATTTTTGAAAGAGACTCTCATTTTTTTGTATTGGTCCCTGCATCCACAGAAAAATAATTAGTTTGAGTGAAAATACTCCGTATTGAATTTCTTCGATTCTTCATTTGCTCTACGCCATCTTTTGGGTACTCTTTCATGTTGGGACTTCCACTCTTGACTCCCCATCCTAATTGATGTCTAGGCAATCATTAAGTAAAAGATTTATATAGATTTTTTAAAGTAGTCTTAATTTTTTAGAAAATAGTTTCGAAAACTCCTGCAAAACTTTAGAAAATCTCTGCCCGTTATGTTATGTGCTAGCTCAACGACTATCTTTCTCTTGATTTTGACAATGTCCGACATTTGGCAGAGGATTGCTAAGGATTCAGCATTGTCGAGGCTCTCTACCAGAAATTTTATCAAAGAAAGAGATTCAGTCTTCCTAGACTTTATCACAGGTGGTGATTGTCAAATCTCAACTTTGACCTCTAGTGCTGGGGAATTTGAAATATATTTCAATATTTGATTGAATTTTTTAGGGCTCCCTCAAAATTTTTGCCCCAGTTTTAGTCTGAGATGATATTATCTTGAGTGGATGTGAAGCCTTTGCTGATCTTCATTCTCTTTTTTGGATATTGATCTTCTATTGTGAATTTTCAAGATTCCTGCTCGAAAATTCTGCCCCAGTTTTCATTTCCTGAGGTTATATGACTGAGCCATTGGGGTGCCTACCTATCCCATTGTAGTAGGAATCAGGTCAAATGTAGTTCAAGATAAAGGGAAAGGATTTTAGGCAATTACACATCATAAAATTGATACTATTATAAAGGCGATTACAAGTAAGCCAAGAAACAAAAGCTATAACATCTTTCAAGCACAATATATCTTTACCACATCAGAATTGATTGGTTTGGTCCACTCTTGACCATCCATCTCAGGTAGGATTAGGGCTCCTCCAGGTTGGGATTTTTTTTATTTTCACATTCCTCTGTATCTACTACTAACTGCTCCTTATCATCTTTTTTTGTTTATCATTATTTCTTTCGCTCTGTTTGTCTAACCTTCGACATGACATGACATGACATTGACAGGTTTTTGAATTTTTGTTACCAAAATAAGCCAGGCTAGATAATCATATTTAAAAAATAACTTCTTAAATAAAGGGTGGCCTTTTGGAAAATAAATAAAAACTATGGGTTAGGACCCACACAAATGTGGGCCCATGCCTTTTTGAGAGTTGTAAAACACGAAACAAAAATTTGAGACATAAAAAGGTGGATCACGAGGCCTTCTCCATATCATCACCAATTTTAAAAACTATTAGTAATTTCCCTTTCATCTACCGCAACGGGCGACGAATTAGGAGCGGAGTAGAAGTCCAATTTTGTTAAACTTCTCCTGTTTTAACCTTCTTCATCCCACCAGACTTTGGGAAATCATCTGGTAGAGCATTGGATCCTTTGAATAAATCTCCTATACCATCCCTAAGACCATCATCATTTGACATCTCATGTACGGGAAATGACTGATACAAGAGCGGCGAGGGCCTAAACAGTCTCTCTTTTGAATTATCTTCGATCTCATCTTCCTTTATTGGTTGGTACTCTATTCCATGCTTAAAATATTTTTTTGGGACCATAACAGGCTTGATAATTCTTTCCAAATCCTTACTTAAGGAGGCCACAACTTCCTCTATCTTCTCCACCTCTTCTGTTCCTTTGAGTCCTTCTGAATCTACCTTAGTGAAGGCCTTGCTTGACATCCATTCACCCTCTATTTTAATCATGTCAACTATAGGTCCCCTATGGTTAGGCAATGGATTACTGTTAACATTTGGTGTCGGCGACTGAAGCGTGATGACCTTCTGATCGATCAAATCTTGGATCTTATGTTTCAAGTTAATACAATCCTCGATACTATGCCTCGCTCCTCTTGAATGATAGGCACAATTTTGATTGGGATGATAAAACCAGGAGTTAGGATTGATAGGCTTTGGTTGGATCTGTTTTAAATAACCAACTTTCATTAATCTTTCGAAGAGCTGGGTACGACTTTCAGCTAGCGGCGTGAAGTTTCGGGTAGGTTTCTTTTTGAAGTTTGGACGTGGAGGGTTATAATGGTTCTGATTTACAGGAGGAGGTACTTGATGATAATTTGGAGACGTTTGGACATTTATTTGGTTATTTGGAAAAGTAACTTGAGTATAAGGCTGATAATTTAGCTGTGGAACTTGGCACTGGGGTAAAATATTTGGAATTGGATCTTGATATTGGGGATGGGCGTAGAATACATACTAAAAATTAGGTGACGGTGGTGAGGAAAGAATATTCCTAGGCTTGAATTTCCTCTTTGATTTATCAAAAAAATCAGTAGAGACTGCAGTCACAACCTCTCTTTTCTTGTTTGGATGCCTTCCTCTAATGATTCCCTAGTTTTTACTAAGTCTGCAAAAGTTGCTCGGACCGCGGACACAAACTTGGTATAATATTCTCCTTCTAGTGTGCGAGAGAAAACTGATACAATTTCTTCCTCAAACATGGGAGGTAATAGTTTAGCAGCCTCTTTTCTCCAACGAAAGGCGTAGTCTCGAAAACACTCATTATTCTTCTGTTTGATCCAATCTAGTGAGTATCGATCAGGGACCATCTTAATGTTAAATGCAAACCTGTTAATGAAACCCTTGGCCAATGCTTTCTAACCAGTCCATATTTTCAGTTCCTGATATATGAACCACTTTAAGGCTTCGCCACTTAAACTTCGGCTGAACAGACGCATCAATAATGCCTCATTTTCCCCTACCCCCACCATTTAATCACAATACCTTCTCAGATGGGCCATTGGATTTCTGATGCCATCGAACACTTTAAATTTAGGGACTTTATACCCTTATGGTAGATCTATTCGTGGGTGAACACATAATTCATCATACCCTAAACCGTCGTGGTCCCTCACTCCATGGGATTATTTGATCCTCATGATCTCTTTATTCATAGCTAGCAACTTCATTTCATGCTTGGTCCTCCACTCTTTCTACTTCTCCTCGTAATGGTCCATCTCAAGATTAGGAAGAAGATTATAGATATTAGGGGATATAATGGCATGGAGAAGATTTGGAAGGGAGTCTTGGTTTTATGGATGAAACAAAGCAGGTTGGAAGGTGGGGAGGACGTTATAAAAATTAGAAAGGTTTTGTGGAATTTGATAGTGGTTTGCGGAATCTGAGAAGGATTTTGGGGATTTGGAAATAAATTTGGGGGATTCGAAGGTAGGTTTGACGTATTTTGTGGGTTTGAGAGTGAATCTTGCGAATTTGGGAATGCATTTTTTTTATTTGAAAATGTGTTTTGAGGATTTGGGAGTGGATTCGGAGACGGGTTCTGTGGGGTCAGAGATGGATTTTATGGATGGTAGGCATCTGGGTTATTTTCGTAATTGGTGTTTTGGACAAATGGAGGAGTGGAGACGGATGATATGTTATTTGGATGATTCCCAAGAATAGATGTACTGAAGGAATAAATTTGGAGTGGAGTCCCGTGTCCTCCTGGAGCGGAGGCATTGACAGTGATGGCCAGGTTAGCCAAATATCGAGTGCAATTTATTTCCTCCTAAAGCATTTGTAACTTTCTTGCAAGTTCCGCAATCATCTCATTCTGTTCCGCTATTACATTGTCCCTGATGGTTAATGTGTTTTCTTTATCATTTCCAGTCATTATTGAATGATGGTCAGAGGATGGTATTTTATATGCTTTCGACCGGGTAAAGTAGGGATGTTCTGCCAGCTTATATCAACACGGAGTAGTTTCTATTATTTGTTAAGTAAAACAACTCAAAGGCAGATGTGTTAGTTTCCGTATGTGATAAGTAATGCAAAATATTTGACAAGAAATAACCACGTAAAATTGTTTGAGTCATAGCCAAATTCATCCGTAGGAGCATAACGGATAAACTTGCCTTTGATCTACACATAAGCACATAAGACAATGATATTACACAAAACATTATGATAATGTGTATCCTAACTGGGGTGACCCTTTTTTGAGCCAAGGGTTCAGGCCTAACGATTTTTGAAGAAAATATATGCTTCCCTACAGTCAATCCATTATCCCCCAACTTATATAGACATGAAAAGGGCATAAATGCTTACAAACAATAACAAAAGAGGGATACAATCTTTAGGGTAAAAGGAAAATAACATGAAAGAAGATAAGCTCCCACGCAGGGAATAGAAAATACTAATTCCTGAGTGCTTCTTCTATCAGCCTTTGCCTTCTCAGCTTCATCCATTTCTTATATTGGTGACGTCTGTAAACTGTGCCTTAGATGCAACCTGCCAAATCGATCAATTTATTGCTTAACTTGCTTCAATTCTTCTTACAAAAGTAAGCAATTCAATCTTTTCCCGACCCCCAAAGGATAATGGATTGAATTTAGACAAGCATGTAATTTTTTTCAACACATAAATATGATTCGTCTGTAATTGACTCGGGTCAGTAGATGCAGGTAGGGTTTTCTAATGGGCCCAATACCCTGCTCGGGTATTGGGTCATCCTAGGCTCATGCCTAAAACAGGGTTTTGGTTTTATTTTATCCTCGATGTCTGGAGTGGTTTTGAACACTGGTTCTCAAGTGGACAACTTGAGTTTGAAAATATGAAGCGTTAGATGACTCACGTGCTAATAAGCCATTCGTATTTCCAACACATTTTGGAATTGAACAATAGGGGCCGGGATTTAACCATGAATTCCCATCAATTTTGATTCTATACCATATTTACACGTAATTATTGTTGTTATTAAACCCCACATATTTTCATGGTGTTGTTCACTAATTTAAGCCTTAATTAGTGATTTTAGTATTGAAATTATGCTATTACTACAATTTTTAAAACTATTCCCATGCTTAGCTTAAATCATGCATGGCAAGTGTTTGATGAAATGCCCAAAGGAATGAGTTTTTGAATAAATGCTTACATATTATGTCCTCAAAGTTTTAGTGTGATCTTGTTATTATTGCTATCGAGTCTTGGGGGTTTGAATACCAAAAATTTAGCTTCTTACCTAGTTTTTAATGTCTACAAAATGGTTTCAGAATAGTTATGAGCATATCAGTTTAGCCAGTTACTATAAACAGTTAAATATAGTTTAGTCTAGTGTTCAATGTCTTTCAATGGGGAGTAGGATTTAGCATCGAGCGAATGCAGGGATGACGGATTCCCCGTTAGTTAGGCAGATTTATTAGTATAAGTCCTTACATTTCAGAACTACGTATCCAGCATAGGATATGAGGAGTCACCTGTCAGTTTAGGCTTGACTCTACCCAGGTGTCACCCGTCAGTATAGGATTGACATCCTGGTTGTTTAGTAGCTTAGTGGATCCATGCAGCCATGTGTTAGTACCCGTGGCACGGTACTAACACCCTTCCAACTGGGGTCACAGGTTGGACCCCAATTAGCTCATTAGGGCATGTTGGTTAGATGATAGCTCCCACAGTCTTAGTCCAGTATTCGGCTCAATAATCAGTTTTAGGTTTACTGACCATAACGTACAGATATCAGTTATCCATTTATCAATATTCAGTATCTCAGTTTACAAATTATATTCAGAAGATATGTTATGCTTGGCCATGCATTCTCAGTCTTTATAGATTTCATGTATTCTACTCAGTACTTCATGCTATTCATTCAGACAGTTATTAGTCATGCACATGAAACCATGCATATTAGCCTAACCTCATTTAGCATACCAGCACATTCAAAGTACTGATCGCATACCCATTTATTTCACTATGATGTTTAATATTATAGGTATGAATGCTCAGTTCCCTGATCGCACATAGACATACTAGACTATTAGCTGTAGCAGTGGTGAGTCCTCATACTTTGAGGACATGGTTTATTTATCTCAGTTTACCTTATCAGTTCAGTATTTTCTATTCCGTCGGAGTTAGTTGGGGGTTTGTCCGATCAGCTCCACAGTTAGTCAGTATAGTCTTTTCAGACTAGTACAGACAATTAGTCAGTTTTTAGTTGTCATTATCAACTATTTTATCAGTATTATTAGTGTTGTTTTAAAGACATTATCAGAACTATGATTTAAAACCTTATGACATTTTTCATTTAAATTCTACAAATACTCTTTTGTTATCAGTTTTATTCGGTGCTCACAGTAGGTACCAGTATCAGGGGTTAGCTTGTGGTCACTTGTGACCATAAGCACCTGGTAGCACCCAGGGTGTACTCTTGGGGCGTTATAGTCACATATATTCTAACAACACAACAAGGTAGAACACAAGTATACATCATATCACATGCAAGTAGAAACAAGGACGGACATGTATATACAAGATCGTCAAGTACAAATAATGGTAGATAGAACAAATAGATATAAGACAAGTCAATATGGATTATAGTTTCTGGTTGTGCTTACTTATTCTTGATATTGAGGCTATTCATGTCTTTGTTACCCTTTATGCTAAGCTTTTTATGTTAAAAACCAAGGATATGTATATGTATGTTAAGTGTGAGCAACCATGGGTTGATGATATAAGTGTGGTACTAATGCTAACACTCCTACCAAGGGGATTTTTTGTTTGTTTTTTCTCTCTCTTTGGTCTTGAAAGATTTGAATTTGAGGACAAATTCCTTCAATGTGGAGAGGATGATACAAGCATAAGGAGAATCAAAATCACAAAGTATGGTCTAAGGGTCAAGGCTTTGGAATTAGTAAGTAATTGAAGACTGTTTGAAGTATTTTGAAGCCTTGGTCAAGAGAAGGAAGGAAGGGAACTTATACACTAAAGAGGTTCCTCAAGTCAAGGGCATTGAAGTCATTATGCACTTCAAAACAACACTCAAGAGGTGCCCCAAATCCCCTCCCTCATTAAGGGCATTTTTTTTCATTAAATGTAATAGTATGAATTGACCATTTTACTTTTCTTTTCATTAGACTTTGATGAAATTGGATATTACTCTTATATTGTAGTTTTTAGTCTCTAGTTTTAGCTCTTAGAATCTGAAAATTGGTCCAAGAACATTTGAAGTTAGGGTTTCACTTGTTTTGGATAATTTGGCAAGAAAGGTGTACTTGAGGAAGAGTGTTTCCTTTGGGTCACCTAAGATGAAGGTTTGAACTCTTATTTGTAAGGTGTGTTGAAGATTTTGAAACATCTTCTAGTGCTAATCATTGAATAAGAGTAAGGTTCTTTCTATCTATCCTTTAATTTCAAGTATTCTTCTTCTTAATCTCCATTCTATGTGTTGTTTTCTCTTTATTTGGTTTCTGGAATTTGCATATTAGTAGCCAATTTAGTGTGTTTGGTAGTCTTTAGGATATCAAGAATCATGATATATTATCCTAAAAGGGTCATAATTTAGGTGTCCTAAAAGGGGGATGCCTACGCTATGCCTGAAAGGGGGTATATCACCATACAAAAACTCCAATCCTTGCAGCAATATTGGATTGAGGGTTTGGCTGCCGAGTCAATGGAGGACCCATATAGCCTGTGGGTAATTAGAATTGTAGGGTGTACCATCTAGATCAGAATTAAAGCAAAGAGTTGAGTCTATGTCTTACAAGATTGATTGCAACTTTTCAATTATGCTGATCATTTTGATCTCTATTATGTTAAACTGTTTTCATAATGCTCTTGGATAATTTATATGAAATATATGTTGTTTTTAGTTAGTATACATACATATACATTTCAAGTATTGATTGTCCCCATGTCGATTGCATTGTCTCATAATGTAGGTTCTGAGGCACAGTCCCATGGTCTAGCTAAGCAGTAGATTACTTTCAAAAATTTAGAGTTGGTGTGGCACTCGTCACGGTGAACCTTGATGTGTAAGTCTATAACCCAAACTGATACACAAAAGGAAAAAGATAGAAATACCCCCCAAGGTAAGGTTTCTAGGACGAAGCCGGAATACATAAGTATAATAAATGCAAAATAAATATTATCAACAATAAAGCCATAATTCCCAAAACCTGATGTCAATAGTATAAGAACATATCTAGTACAACACGAATCCAAATGAAATACATAAGAAATGAAACATACAAGAGAAAATCTCTCTCCAATATGAAAGTAAAGACATAGTCTATAGAAAAGATAGTAGAATATATCTGGACGCCTGAAAGTCAACCACTATCTTGAAGACACCAAATATCGCCCGAATCAACCAAACTGGGGCACACTCGAACTAGGACCTACACCGAGAGGGTGAAGTAGGCATAAGTACGGTCCACTTGTACAGAGTAGGTATCATAGGTGACATAACCCAAACCAAGACCTTGTTGTAATGGGCATCCCAAGTCTAATCAGGACCGAAGACTGCCCCCGTTACCTAACCTAGCCTCCAAAAACATGACCTAAGTTGGATGAATTCCAAACGTATAACAAGATAGTGTTTTGTACAATTCCAGACTATGGGATAGGTCTATAACGTGACCAACCCAAGTAAGTGCAACCATCTAATATCTAACCAATAACCATACCAAAACTAAAACAACAACCAAGTATGGGTCTATAACATAAAAAGATGGAACAATCATAAATACAGTCAAACGGTATCAGCTCCAATACCAATGCCAATACTAAGTCTGACACCACTGTCGACACCGTCCATACCAACCCATAATAGTTCCACAAAGCCTCTAACCAAAAGTAAAATAATATTTGGTTAGGACATGTCCCTAACCATAGACAAAACCAATGTCTATGAAAGAACCAAATTATGTAAAAAAATCCATGACTTGAAATAGAGCCTTTCGGAATATGGAAGCACACCACTTCTATCCAATCGAGCTAATCCCAAACCTGATCACTGTAATACCCCATAAAATCCTAAGTCTAAAGTTCAGCTCATTAAGCTTTCCAAGCTCCAAGACTTAGAAATTTTTTCTAAGTGTTTAATAACTTAGTCTCATTTTAGACCTCCAAACTTTAAGGATTTATTTGACAACCTTTCCGACCTTCGTTTTTGGATTTTCAAGTTGCGTTGCGATGGGAAAAGGTCATAGTACATCTCGGGTAATTTTTAAAATTTTTAGGATAGCGTAAGGGTATGTTTAGATTTCCAAAATAGTAGCTCAGGATGATAAACCCGCGTCGCCCAGCTTTCAGCACTGATATTGCTAGGCGTCGCCCAGGAAACTCCACCGTTCTTGCCAGGCGTCACCCTGGAAACTTCACCACTATTACCAGGCATAACCTTGCAAGTCCGGTGCTTGCCCAGTTTTCAGCATTTCACCTCCGTATCTTGGAGGGTATTTTGATCATTTTGCCTTTATATATATACTCAAAAACACAAGATTAAGCCTCCATTACACCAAAATATAACCTCTTTTCTCAAAATCCTCTCTAGAACAAGCTAGGGTTTCAATTAGGGGATTCATGCTCAATCAAATTCTACCATCAAATTCCTAGAATCTCTCCGTCAATCTTCATTAAATCAAGAGCTAAGGTATACGTAGTGTTCATCCATAGATTCCTTTCATTCGTGGAGTCCAAGAATCATGTTTTGAATAATATATTGTGATTTGGTTGTTGTGATTGCTCATGTTCATGTTAATAGTTGTTATTCATGTTTATGGATGGTGTCTTGATGACTTTTCATAAAGTATGTGATTTGTTAATTGCAAACCTATGAATTTGGGTAGTTTTAGAGTGCAAGTTGAAAAAGACACCTATGTTCAAAGTTGTGCATGTAAGGTGATTGATAAAATGCCTAGAATGGTAGAAAACATGCATTATAGATTGGGAATGAATTAGATGATAAATTCATGCTAGTCTATTATAGTCAAAAGGCTCACATGTTGTTGTTGTGCGATATATGTATTAATGGAATGTACATGATGATTGAAGGATGGTTTTATAGTGTGTCCATATGCATTCCATGCTATGTACAAGATCGTGATCATGAAATACCACATGAGTTATTCCCCAATTATTACAATGAGAACTAAATGTTACATGTTTGCCATTTCCTTATGCTTAAACAGTGTTCATGTTATCGTTATGAAAAGTACTTGTTGTTGGATTGTCCATGATATTAGAACATGAAGTTTATGACTTGATTACGAGAATTCCTATTCATGTTAGATAATTATGATGACCATAGACTTCATGAAATCCCTCACTCATGTATTATGGATTATTATTGATGATTATGTATTCAAGAAAGTCACGTTGTGTCAGTTTCCTTCCATCGAGTCCTGGGGGTACTTATACCTGAAAAATATAGTTGTGTGCTTAGAGCCATGTTATGTTATCACGATACTCTCAGTCAAGCCATGATCTATAGAATTCAGTCAGTTATCTGACTCAGGAAAACTCAGAAATCTTAGTACTTAGTAATCTCAGTGCTCAGTAATCTCAATTAATCTCAGTTAATCTTAGTTAATATCAGTAATCTCAATACCCAGTAACTTTAGTAATCTCCGTAAATCAGTACTCTCAGAAATCTCATGAACTTAGTACTCAGTAAGATCAGTAATTTCATGAACTTAATTAGATATCAGATATCAATAGCATTCTGTTAGTTATGGAACTCAGTAAACTCCGAATCATTCCAGTTCAGTTAATTAGTTCAGTGTCTTTCAGATGGGAGTTGAAATTAGCACTGAGTGAACCCAAGGATGGGAACTCACCTGCCAGATCCTTGTGTTCCAAAACTACGTAGCCAGCATAGGTTGAGACATCTTAACCTGTCAGATTAGGGTTAATGAGGTGATTTAACCTATCAGATTAGGGTCCCACCAATCTCATTAGAGTAATCTGCTAGATAAGGGTCACTCACAGTTTGTCCTTACCAGTGGCGCGGTATTGTCACACTTCCAGTCGGGGCAAAGATTGGACCCCAACTTAGCTATATGCGCTATTGGGGCATGGCGGTTAGATGACTACTTCCCATAGTCTCAGTTTTAGTCTTAGTCTCAGTAAAAGAACTCATATGGTTCTTTAGACTTCAGGACTGTCAGATACAGTCAACTCAGAAATAGTATGAAACTCAGCTATTTCCATCAGATTCAGGACTGTCAGATACAGTCACTCATGTTATTAGTCATATTAGTTATCAGAATTCATAATATTAGTATTCAGCTTCAGGATTGTCAGATACAGTCAACCAGACCAATTCTTCATAATCAAAACTGTCATAAACAGTTATTCATGTATCAGTAACACAGTATTAGCCCCTCAGTATTCAGTAATACAGTATCAAATCCTCACTTATTAGTGACTTAATTTTAATATCAGTGAACTCAATCATTTGGCATCTCAATATTAGTAAGCTCATGTTGTCAGTATTCAGACTCAGTAGTCAGTATCACCACGAGTTCAGTTACAGTTTCTTATGCATATATGTATTCTCACGTTCATATCAGTCAGCATTGTTCATACATATAAACCCTATTGCAATCAGCCTACCTCACTTGCATACCAGTTCATTCAATGTATTGATGCATTTGTGCTATGGTGTCTTATACCATAGTTTTAGAGGCACGAGCTCCAGATCAACAGTAGATTCCAGTCTCAGCAGTCAGGGTTAGAAGCGAGTCCTCATCTTTCGAGGACATGTTGACTACATTACTATTTTAGTTTTCAGTTTATTTCAGTAGTTGGAGTCAGTTGGTGACATGTCCCATCAACTCCTTATTCAGACATCTTAGAGGCTTTCAGACTATAGCATGTTAGATGGTTATTTCAGATTTATTTTGATATTGTTATACCATTTTCAGACATTGTTCTTATCAGATCTTTATTTAGATTTGAACCTTATGGCCTTTCAGTACATATTTCCGCATCTTTATGTTATATTATGTAGTATACAGGTACAGATATCAGTCATGGGTTAGGTTGTGGTCCTTCGAGGTCATGAGCACTGTTTAGCATCCGGTTCAGAAAATTAGGGCATTACAATCACTAAGAAGGAGAAGTAGAATTGTTGGTTCATACATAAGATGGGGATACAGTCGCTCGAAGATGGGTTAGCGGGTGAACGCTAACATGAAGTCAGGATAAGGATAAAATAATTCCAACCTTTAAAACCAAGTAAACTAACCATATGCATTTACAGCCATACATACATATAAATAACCATTCTAGGAAAGGGAACCGGGTTTAGCATGCCATTAAAACTATTAACCTGGATATGTGTAGCTTAACCCTCCTAGAACCACCCACAGATTATATGGGTCTAGTGTAAGCCCCTGAATGAACCCTGGTATGTGTAACCGCATGAACCGTAGATACCATAGAAGTAGGGGATTCCTCAATACCCTTTGCTCTCCATGATACATATGTATAAGTGTACTTAGGGGATTCTTGTGTACCTTGTAAGTATCATATATGGTCATCATGAAAAATCCTTATGTTGACAAATATGAGTTTCCAGTGTCCATCCATTGGACTCACACCTTCACGATTAGTTATCACACCCCACCATTATTGCCCAATTAAAACCATTACCACACAACCAAGACACATCCCATTTATTATTAACCAAGGCTATAAGTAGTCGTATCGTTATACCAACTATATCTTGCAAGAAATGTCCTTATCCATCCCTTTTAAGTAAAGAGATTTCCATGTACCCATAGATTACATTATCAAGTTGACTTGAGGGAATCCCATGTATCCCATAAGTGATCATTATTATAGTTGCTTGGGGGATTCGTTTATACCCCACAAGGCTTTTAATTGGACCAACCATAACCACTAAGACCTTAACATTTAACCATTCCAAACCATTTAAACTATTTATACCATTTAAGGTTCCATTACCAAGTTATACCATGCAATAGTTCAATGAAAGTTCAATAATTTAACCAAAAACATTCTCATAGGCATTTTCTCAAATATATTGAGGGCATAGTATTTCCAAGGACAAAATAGAGTACCAATTAACTATTCCCATGCAACCAAATGTTCAAACCACCATAATAATATGAAAATTATTTGTAAAAGACATAGGAAAATCATAACCAACCATTGTAACCAAAACCCCAACATATGTTTGAAAACCCAAAACCATACAACACTCATGCCATGAAAATAATTCATAAAATATACCTTTAGTTGGAACTAACAATGAGAGAGGAGTAAAATGCCTTAGTTTACGAAGATGACTGAGAGAAATCACCCTTGTAAGTCCCAAATTGATCCTATTGAAGAAATCCTAGCCATCCTTAACCCAAGAGCCTTGAGAGAATTTGAGAGTATTTAAGAGAGTTTGTATTATTGCAAATAGGTTAATAAATCCCCAAAAAGGTGATTTATGTTGTGGGGTCATAATAGGTTAAGAGGGGAAATATCCAGATTACCCTCAACTTCATTGCATAAAATTTCCACAGGAGCGTACGACTTCACCAGACCATTCGTACCCTATCAAACGAGTGGTACCCAACACTCGTACCCTATTCATCCTTTGGACCCCAACACTGACCAACATACGACCACAAAACCCCAATTGTATCCAAGCATACAGCAAGTACCATTAACCCATACCTTAGGCAAAATCAGGAGGGGTTGACACTGTCCATCATACGAGTTGGACTATACCACTCGTACCCTATGTCAAAACTCACGGTGAGCCACTCATACTCACATCCAAGTTAAGTTACTAAGCTTCAAAATAAGTGAAGAAAAACCCAACCCTACAACCCATCACCCACCACACGACTCGTACTTATTTAAAAAACTCAACCACCCAACACTGGACAATATACAAAGGGTCACATAACTCGTACCTCACCATACGACTAGTATGGTGAGTCATATGATGTATAGAAATTCCAAAACCCCAGAATATTCTAAGGACCAAAACCTAGGGTGTGTCAGTCTCCCCCACTAGGATCATTTATCCTCGAATGATAGACAAGGTAGTACATGCACGAGTTATACCCCAACAAAATTATTCAAACCTTTAACTAAGTTAGAAAATAAAGATGCAAGGAAATCAACCTTCCCTTATCCAAGTTAGAGAACAAAGATGTGATCAAGAACATATACCTTCCCTACGAATCCCGGGAGCAGAAAACAATTGTAGATACTTGGACTTCATGACCTTTTCGACTTCCCAAGTAGCTTCTTCCATATTGTGGTTCTGCCATAGAACCTTAACTGAAGCTACATCCTTGTCCACAACTGACGAACCTACCAATCCAAGCTCTTAATCAGGATCTCTTTACAAGACAGAGAATTCGAGATACCTAACCTTGCCAAAAGGACAACCAATGAAGGATCACCTATACACTTTCTCAACACTGAGACATGAAATATCGAATGAATGGAGCTCAAACTAGAAGGCAACTCCAATTCATACGCCACATTACCAACCCTTTTCAAAACCACATAAGGACAAACATACCGGAGACTAAGCTTCCCCTTTTTCCCAAACTGGATTACTACCTTCATGGGAGAAACATTTTGGAACACCGTACCCCCAACCTCAAACTCCAAGTCCCTACGTCTTACATTCGCATAGGACTTTTAGCAACTTTGGACAGCCTTAAGCCTATCTCAAATCACCTTTACCTTCTCCCTAGCCTGATAAACCAAATACAGGCCAAACATATCCACCTCACCAAGATCGAACCACCCAATAGGAGATCTACACCTCCTACCATACAATGCCTCAAAAGAGGCCATCCCAATGCTAGAATGATAGCTATTATTAGAAGCAAACTCTACTAAAGGTAGATACTCAACCCAATTACCTCCATAATCAATCATACATGTGTGAAGCATATCCTCCAATATTTAGATAGTCCTCTCTGTTTGCCCATCCATCTACGGGTGAAAAGCAGTACTCAAACTAACCTTAGTACCCAACCCCTTTTGAAATGACCACCAAAAGTGAGATGAAAACTGTATGACACGATCATAGATAATTGAAACAGGTAGCCCATGCAACTTCACAATCTTATGAAGATACCACCTCGCATAATCCTTACCTAAAATTTAGCCCTCACTGGCAAGAAGTGAGCCGACTTTGTCATCCTATCCACGATGACTCAAATCAAATCAAATTGATTTCAAGATCGAGGGAGACCAGTTAGAAAATCTATATTGATCACTTCCCATTTCCATTCAGGCATTTCAATTTCATGATACAAGCCTCCTGGCCTCATGTGCTCAAATTTCACATTGTTGACACACCAAACATTTGGCCACAAAATCAGCCACATCCTTCTTCATACCATTCCACTAATACATCTCCTTGAGATCACGATATATTTTTATTGAACATAGATGAACAACATAGCACGACTCATGCACCCAGCCAATTCCCTTTCTTGTAAACCATCAACGTCAGGAACACATAACCTCCCTTAGTACCTGATAACGCTCAAACTACAGCTCTCGTAGGAGTGTAAGCGGTCGTTGTCAAATATAGAACCCAACTGGGTTGGGTGTCGAATCCCACAGGGAATACTTGGTCACTAAGTAAGCAAAGATTATTAGACTTTTGGTGAAAGTTTCGTAAAAAGGGAGGTTTTGTAGCATGCAATAATGTAACAAAATAACAAAGTAAAAACGGAAAATAGCAAAGTAAAAAGAAAGAATGTTTTGTAAGATTTTAATCAATGAGAATTGAAAGTTGGGGTTATGTCCACCTTATGAGTTTTACGTATCTATTGACTATGAGTTATGCGGAATTCAGACATGCATGCGCTTATAGAGAATCGTATTCTATGGTAAATCCAGGCGTCTTTTGACCATCAAGGATTATTTCACTTTAACTCTTTCGAGCTTAAAGCGTATCTAACGGTACAAATTCTCCAAGAGGTTAATCCAGTTACGACACTAACTTTTTAACAGGGGTTGGTGCCCTATTACCTTAGCATTATCTCTTTTCCAGACATATAACTTTTCTTTTGAACAAGTTAATGCTATACTGGCGTATTGTATATGTTTGCAACCACAAGAATTTATATTAAGATAAAGAGAATAATGATATAAGCAGCATACGTGTCAAGAATTCACAAACTCATAGCAATAGATAGTATCTTATAAGGCTTCCATAACCCCAACAGATAAGTTTAGCTACTCATGAGTGCAATGGAAATCACAATAGTCATTATCATCATACCAATATAAGGATCTCACATGTAGTATACGTTGGTAGGGCTTTGTGGTGTGAAGACCTTGCAATTAGCGGTTCTCTTGTTGTGGAAATTTTAAGTCGAATAGATGAAGAGAAAGTAAATAAGAATTAATTGAAAGCAAATTGTTTAGAGTTGTAGATGAATGAATTAGAATGTGAATGATGAGAATAATGAGAATAATGAGAATAACGAGAATAATCTAAAGCTTCAGCAAAATAGGGTATTTATAATACCCATATCCTATTCCTACTAGGCTACTGCGTACTTATCCTAATCCTAATAAATTACTGCATCATTATCCTAATCCTAATAAGTTACTGCTGATCCCCAAAGTCTTGAGAAATTTTGTTTTTGCCCGGGACAGGTTTCCCATGCGTCACTTTTAGTCCTAGGCGTCCAAGCTCTGCTCTCCTTCTTTTGTGAAGCTTCCTTTGGCGTCAAGTTATCCATAAAATGCTGAAATCTTCATCATTTATACCTGAAAACTTGCTAATCATGTTTGTTAGCTCACTTACAGGAAAAAGGACTAAAAGTGCATGAATTATATAATTTGTCCTCAAAACTTAGCTAAAATATGGGTAGATTTTAGCACTTTAGGCGTGTAAATACGCCTATCATCAACACCCCACACTTAAAGCTTTGTTCATCCTGAAACAAAATATCATGTCCTTCTAACATCCACTTAGGGTTTCACAGTAATAACACAAAATATTCATCAAGACAGGCACGACAATTATGAACAAAGAGTAGTTTTCTGATCGCTACCAGAAACAATTCAAACGCCAACCTAGACTCGTGATGATGGTTAATTCGTATCCAAAAGGTATGGCACAAATAATCATACACAACTACCCAAAACTCATCAACCATGCGTGTCTCCCAATATATCACCCATAATTACTCACAAGTATTTCATTTTTTCAACACATGGGTATAGAATTTTCCTTGCTCTCATGCTCACAAAGAATTCATATGTTGCAGCTGATGACCATAGACTTGCCCTTAGTGTAATGCTCCACTAAATATCAGAATGCTAAGCTTAGGATCAAATAGGTCTTTTACAGGTTGTAATGTAGGCTGAGGGACGGGTAGGACTATTTTGGCCAGAAATAGTGACTATGTTCCTAAGCGCTTTAATACATCACATTATGCCATTTAACACTCGCTTTTAAACAACCTTTCTACTTTCTTTTAATCTACCACCCCTTCTCACCTCTTTTGTTTTTCAATTTTAAACGTAACTAACTTTTTAGTTTTCATCATTTTTCTTTTCATAACACACCTCTATGATAGCAATTCTTTTTCATAACGAATTCAAGCACCAATACATTCTAAGGCATCACACTCATCCAATTTTCTCTTATTTGTCACATGACTTTACAATTTAAAAGCACTTAGGAATTTGGATCAAATTATGGTCTTGAAAAAAAAAAGGATTAGGCTTACATATGAGGCTGTCAAAGAAAATAGGCTTAACGCTCAATGGGGGTTATCTAGGATGATTTCCATGGGTAGATAAAATCAATGTAAACAATCATAGGTTTCCAAAGAAATGCCTAAATCATCTCCTAAACGCACACTCTTTATTTCGCTTTACATACATACCAGGCAAGTTCTAGCATCAGCCACAAACATAGAATATACTATCACCTCACACACACAAGGCACATGGTCGACTTTATTGGGAGTAGTATAGACTCTTGACCCAACAGATGAAGGAATTAAACCACATAGATATCACACAGTGAGTCACACTTAGAGCCTAAACGTCTCAATAGTATCGATTTTAGCACAAACTCTTGTTATAATACCATGCTGCCTATCAGAACAATTTCATGCAAAGTTAAAAAAAATTTAACAACTAAAAAAATTTACTACTAACACACAAAAAAAAAACAACAACAACAACAACAACAAACCCAGTGTATTCCCACCTGGTGGGGTCTGGGGGGGGTAAGATGTACGCAGTCCATACCTCTACCTCTAAAGAAGTAGACAGGCTATTTCCGATAGACCCCCGGCTCAAGACACAAGATACCAGGCAAATACATATTAAAGCACCGAACAAGGTTACAAGACAACATAACATAAATAACATAACATAAATACGGCAGCCATAAATAGAAAGAAACAGAGGAAAGCACCCAGCCTCTTACTAAAACAAGGAGCACGGAATCATAACAAGAATACTACCCCCAACAAGTATAACCCTACACTAGCGACCCAAACTGGCCCTAGTCTTCTGCCCTAATTCGCGTCCTCCAGACCTTCCTATCTAGGGTCATGTCCTCGATGAGCTGCAACTGCTCCATATCCCGCCTAATCACCTCACCCCAATACTTCTTCGGCCTACCCCTACCCCGCCTAAAACCATCCAACGCTAGTCTCTCACACCTACGAACTGGGGCATCCATGCCCCTCCTCTTCACGTGTCCGAACCAGCGCAATCGGACTTCCCACATCTTGCACTCCACTGGAGTCACACCAACCTTCTCCCTGATAGTCTCATTCCGAACTCTATCCCCCCTAGTCAGCCCACACATCCAGCGCAACATCCACATCTCTGCCACCTTCATTTTTTGGATGTGGGAAGTCTTAACTGGCCAACACTCCGCTCTATACAACATGGCCGGACGGACTACCACCCTGTAAAATTTGCCTTTAAGCTTGGGCGGCACCTTCTTATCACACAACACCCCCGATGCTAGCTTCCACTTCATCCATCCCACCCCAATATGGTGCGAGACATCCTCGTAAATGTCACCGTTCCCCTGAATCACAGACCCGAGATACTTGAAACTATCCCTTTTACATACCACCTGTGATTCCAGCTTCACGACCACCTCGTCCTCCAGCCTTACGTCATTAAACTTGCATTCCAAATACTCTGTCTTGCCTCTGCTCAACCTGAACCCTTTAGACTCAAGAGTTTGTCTCCACACCTCTAATTTGTCATTCACACCCCCTCGAGTCTCATCAATCAGAACTATATCGTCTGGAAAAAGCATACACCACAGCACCTCCCCTTGAATACGCCGCGTCAACACGTCCATCACCATAGCAAACAAAAAGGGGCTAAGAGTAGATCCCTGATGCAATCCCTGCAAGACGGTGAAATGCTCTGAGTCTCCTCCCGCCGTCCTCACCTGAGTTTTCGCTCCCTCATACATATCCTTAATTGCTCTGATATATGCCTGCGGGACTCCACTCACCTCCAAGCACCTCCAAAGCACCTCCCTGGGGACTTTGTCGTATGCCTTCTCCAGGTCGATAAACACCATGTGTAGGTCCTTCTTCCTTTCCCTATATTGTTCCACCAGCCTCCGTACCAGGTGAATTGCCTCCGTCGTCGAGCGGCCAGGCATAAACCCAAACTGGTTTTCCAAAATAGACACTATCCGTCTCAACCTCACCTCGACCACTCTCTCCCAGATCTTCATAGAGTGACTTAATAGCTTAATCCCCCTATAGTTATTGCAACTCTGGATGTCCCCCTTATTCTTATAGAGAGGGATGATGGTACTCCACCTCCAAGCCTCGGGCATCTTTGCCGTCTTGAAGATTTCGTTGAATAATCCAGTCAACCACCTTACGCCAGCCTCTCCAATGAACTTCCAAAATTCCACCGGTATCTCATCCGGCCCCGTTGCCCTACCCCTTCGCATCCTGTGAACAACCTCTCTAACCTCTGCTACCTTAAAACGTCTACAATAACTAAAGTCCCGGCCCTTCTCTGAGAGCTCCAGTTCCCCTAACTCAATAGCTCTATCCCCTTCGTCATTCAAGAGCCTATGGAAGTACGACTGCCATCTATCCTTAACGTGGCCGTCCTCTACCAACACTCTACCGTCCTCCCCCTTAATGCACCTCACCTGGTCGAGGTCACGCCCCTTCCTCTCCCTCGCCTTAGCGAGTCTAAACAACTTTTTCTCCCCTCCTTTCCCCTGTAACCCTGCATACAAGCTCTCAAAAGCGGCCGTTTTAGCTGCCGAGACAGCTGACTTAGCCTCCTTCCTAGCTAGCTTGTACTCTTGCCTGTTCACCCGCTTCTCTTCTTCGTCCTTACTCTCAACCAACTTAGCATACGCCCCTTTCTTGATCCCCACTTTCTTCTCCACCTCTTCATTCCACCACCAATCCCCCCGATGGTGCCCGACTCGGCCCCTAGAAACACCCAACACCTCGCTTGCCGTCTCCCTGATACACGAAGCCGCCTTATCCCACATACTATCCACGTCCCCCCTATGCTCCCACACCCCCATTCTCGCCAACTTCTCCCCTATCTCCCACGCCTTCACTGGAGTCAGGCCACCCCACTTAATTCTAGGTCTACCCTCCTTACTCCTCCTCTTTCTATTCTTCTTTATACCCAAATCCATAACCAAGAGCCTATGTTGGGTCGAAAGATTCTCACTCGGGATGACCTTACAGTCCTTACACAACACCCTATCCCCTTTCCGAAGCAACAGAAAGTCAATCTGGGTCCTGGCTAACGCGCTTCGAAAGGTGATCAGATGATCAACCTTCTTCGGGAAGCCCGAGTTCACCACCACCAGCCCAAAGGACCTCGCAAACTCCAATAGAGTAGTCCCCTCTTCATTTCTATCCCCAAAACCAAAACCACCATGCACATCCCCAAAGCCTCCCGGAAATGCCCCGATGTGCCCATTGAAATCTCCTGCTACAACAATCTTCTCCGAGCTAGGCACACCTCTCACCACCTCCTCCAAAGCCTCCCAAAACTGCACCTTCTCCTCCCTCTCCGAGCCCACTTGCGGCGCATATACACTACACACATTCAAAGTGAACCCCCTGATGACCAACTTAATAGTCATCAACCTATCGTTGATCCTCTTCACCTCTACGACCTGACCTCTAAGCTCTTCGTCTACTAAGATGCCAACTCCATTCCTACGCCTCTCGCTCCCAGAATACCACAGCTTGTAACCATCCACATCCCTAGCCTTAGTCCCTACCCACTTGGTCTCTTGGACACACGCAATATTGATCCTCCTCTTCCTAAGGATCTTCACAAGTTCTATGGACTTACCCTGAAGGGTCCCTATATTCCAAGACCCAACCCTCAGCCTACCATCACTACCCACACGCCCTCCTGAGCCACCCCCACGGCCAAACCTTGGCCTCCCTCCCACTCCCGCCCTTTCCTCCTTCCCCGCCCCCACAGCAACCCCACTCTCCAACCTCCTCGAACATGACCCTATCCGACCATTACCACCCACAGCCACTACTACGAGAAAATATACAAAAATATAAAAATATCCACGATGGTAGTAGCAAAGCAGCAGCCAGAAATACAAGGCTCACACAAAATCAAAGAGATAATCAAGAACAAACCCAAGCCAATAACCCAATCCAAAACAGTGCAGGAAACAACCACAGCAACAGCATGCAACAGTTAATATCAACAAATCACACGCAAATCAAGGTAAGGGAACAATACCAGCAAAATACAAAGGCTAAAATAAAATAAAATAAAATAAAATAAAATAAATTAACAAAGGTTAGAGGTCACCGGGTGGCCGATCGACGGCCGAAGATCGCGCTGCGGCTTCTGGAGAACCGGGTGGCGCCTGCTGGGTCTCGCCGGAGCTGGCCGATGGAGGTCTCGCCAGATCTGGAGACCTGTGGGACTGATGGATGTCGCCGGAGCCGGCGGCCGGCGGGAGGGGGTGCGCCGGAGCTGGAGCCGGCTGTTGGAGGGGATCTGGGGCCGGCTGTTGGAGCTGGAGCCGGATCCGGTGCTGGCTGTTGGGGGGTCTCGCCGGAAATTGTCGGCGATGGAGGAGCCGACCCGGGGACGCGCCGGAGATGGCGACCGAAGGCGGGGGGGAGCTGGAGCCGGTTGTTGGGGGGGACTCACCGGAGTTTGTAAGCGGCGGCGACGGCGACGGCGACGGGAGTCGGGGGTCGGAGCCGAGGATCGGTGACGGCGACTCAGTTGGGAACCGGGGGGAGGGGGGGTGGGGGGGAGCGAGAGAGAGGGAGAGAGGGAGAGAGAGAGAGAACTAGAAAAATATCAAAGAAATAATTGATAACTTAGGACAAAAATATCAAAGAAAAATATCCAAAAAATAAATAAATGCAAATGCAGATAAGGAAGGTTAGCATGCAAATACCGGCACCCCACACTTAGACGGGACACACTACCCTCAGTGGAAAATAAATAAGAAGAACCTGGTTAGTCGGACTCCTCCTCTATGTCTGGGGTCTACCCCCTTCGTCGGAATCATCATTAGAGTCGTCATCATCAGATTCCTCTTCCCCATCGGAGTCTGGCATTCGGTGATCATCATCGGTTGGCACATCGTCATCAAGAGGTTCCTCAAAATGTACACCTACTCCACACATTGCCCTTGCATGCTCATTCATTGGGTATTCATAATCCAACTGTTGGAGCTCTGTAATAGTTGGAACACGACCTCCGCTCATCATGGTAAATTGAGTCATGCCATAAAAATGGCGAAAGAAACTCTCATCCCGAGCATGACATTCTGTAGTAGTAAGGTTGACGCCATGTATGGATTCAGCATCTTTAACCTTTGTGAGGTCAACCTTCTTTAGGTTGTATGGAAGCTTATGATCAGTCGGTTCCTCTTCGATGTCCTTCTTCCTCAATATTGCGGTCAACAGATTGCCAAAGCTGAAGTGGGACCTGTTGTGTAGCCTGGCCTTTCGCATTGTAGATCGAATAATTGCCCCAATGTTGATAGGGACATTCGTCATCAATGCGTATACCAAGCACACTCTATCTCGTGTTATCTTTGTGTACTGTGTCCCTGGAATCAGTCAAGAGTTGACTATTCGCATCCATATCCTAGCTTCCCTATTTAAGGAAGCATATGGGAAGGTGTTGTGCCGACCGGTGTCCTTGTGTCTGCTCCATCGTGCCATAGATCTTGTTCCGCACAATGTGTGTTTAATGGCCCTGTACGGAGGTCTGTTATATAGCTCCTTGAGTGGTGATGGATCAACAAATGGCAAACCTAGAAAAGAGTTGAAGAACTCCGCATTTAGTTGTAGGACTTGGCCCCGAATCTTTACTTCACTCCCTGTAGTTTTGGTGACCAGTTGGCATAGAATTCTCGTATTAGATCGAGATTGCATTCTCCCATATCTCGGAAGATGATATCAAGATGTAACACCATGATCTTAGCCAACATGCATGGTTCTTTATTTGCTAGGCTTTCCTTGTGTATAAACTCCACATGAACATATTTTCTTTCCTTATTGTTCCTATACCACTCCTTTCCTTGCTCCTCTAGGACCCATTTGATTCCAAACATGCGGCGAGGTATTTGTAGCGAGGAGGATTCTCCTTACTCTTTTCGTCCCCTTTTCTGGCCTTTTTCTGAAGTGGTTGCTTTATCCTTTCCTTGTCGCGCTTTTGGTGCCATTTGTACTTGGTTGATAGCCTTGGAAGATGTTCTTGCAAAGTTAAAAGAGAAAAAGGAAAATTTTTGAGAGAACTTGGAGAGGTAGGCGGCGCTTTAGGGTGGAACTCCAATGTGTTTTTGTTTTAAGACTAAGGTTTTATTTATAGGATAAGCTTGGGTCGGGTTTTGACCCATTTGGAATCGGTTTTGGAGACCAAAAGTAACCATAGGCGGCGCCTAAAGCTTTGCCTATGCTTGGCATAGGCGGTGCCTTTTGCAAAGCATTGTTGAGTATAGGCGGCGCCTATGCTATGGCATTGTTGGGCATAGGCGGCGCCTATGCCATGGCATATAAGATTCAGAGAAAAAAGGCTTTTGCATAGGCGGCGCCTATGCTATGGCATTGTTGAGCATAGGCGGCGCCTATGCTATGACACTCTAGAATCCGAGAGCTTAGGACATAGCATAGGCCTTGCCTTGTCGTGGCCTAGATTTACATAGGCCTTGCCTTGTTCTTTGCCTATATTCTCATAAGCAATGCCTAACCCATAGCCTTTGGCTTCTTCATTCCTAACTTACCACCTTCAACATTCAATACTTCAAAATCAAAATTTGAAACCAATCTCCTCCTTTACACCTCTCGCACCTACATTTACTCAAAAACAACAAAAACGATTAGAACGATGGGTTGTCCCCCATCTAGCGCCTTAGTTTTGGTCGTGGCTCGACTCTTCTTTTTGGATTTTTACTTAGTAAAACAAATGCACAAGAAACGATACAAAAATAAACCTGATGGGTTGCCTCCCATCTAGCACTTGATTTATTGTCGCGGCACGACATAGTTACCTCGAGTACTTAGACTTCGTCGAGATAGATGGTGGCCATATAGTTTATCGAGTCAAGAGGACCGATATATGGTTTTACTCGTTGGCCATTCACCTTAAATACAATACCATTATTATCTTCTAGCCCAACTTCTCCAGGCGAGTAGACTTGGCTAATTTTGTACTGACCAGACCATTTGGACCTTAACTTACCTAGGAATAGCTTTAGTCTGGAATTGAGAAGAAGTACCATATCACCCTTTTGAAAGTTTCGTTGAACAATCCGCTGATCATGATACTTTTTCATCCGCTCCTTGTAGAGGTCTGATCTTTCATATGCATGTAGACGAAATTCATCCATCTCATTCAGCTGCTCCAGCCTCAAGTTCATAGCATCATCCCGATTCAAATTCAGTTGCTTCAACACCCACAATGCTTTGTGCTCGAGCTCAATGGGTAAATGACAAGCTTTCCCATAAACTAGTTGGTATGGGGACATGCCAATTGGCATTTTGAATGCAGTCCTATATGCCCATAGTGCATCATCCAGCTTCCGAGACCAATCTTTCCTATTAGCATTTACAGTCTTAGCAAGGATTTGCTTGATCTCTCGATTGGAAACCTCTACCTGTCCACTAGTTTATGGGTGATAAGGCGTGGCTACCTTATGTTGCTTGATACCATATTTTGCCAACACGGATTTGAACAGTTTGTTGCAAAAGTGAGATCCTCCATCGCTTATGATAGTACGTGGTACCCCAAAACGAGAGAAGATGTTTCTTTTTAAGAATGCAACAACACGCTTTCCTTCATTATCAACCAATGCTACTGATTCGACCCATTTTGAAACATAATCTACAGCAACTAGAATATGTTTCATTCCAAATGAATTCACGAATGGGCCCATAAAATCAATACCCCATACATCAAAGAGCTCGATTTCAAGAATTTTTGACATGGGCATTTCATTATGCTTCGAAATTGTGCCTTGTCTCTGGCATTGGTCACATCTTCTGACAAATTCATAGGCATCTCTAAATATCGAAGGCCAATAATAGCCGCTTTGCAATACCTTTCTTGCTGTCCGACTGCCTGCATGGTGTCCACCAACTTGTGAAGCATGACTTGCTTCCAAGATACTTGGCACCTCCTCATGAGATATGCAGCGTCTGATCACACCATCCGCGCATCGTCTAAACAAATATGGCTCATCCCAGAAGTAGTGTCTTATATGATGCATGAACTTTCTTCTTTGATGAAATGATAGATTCGCAGGCATCACATTACTTACCACAAAGTTTGCAAAGTCTGCATACCATGGTAACTCTTCCATCATGGTGGCTAAGATCTCTTCATCAGGGAATGCATCATCAATCTCTAGATCAGGCTGCGCTATATGCTCGTTCTCAAGTCTAGATAGATGATTGGCCACTTGGTTTTCACAACCTCTTCTATATTTTACCTCAAAATCAAATTCTTGCAGCAACAATACCCATCGAATTAGCCTTGGTTTTGCATCTTTCTTTGTCATGAAATATCTCAGAGCTGCATGATTTGTATGAACTACCACTTTGGTTCCCAACAGGTAAGCACAGAATTTTTCAAAAGCATACACAACCGCTAGAAGCTTTTGTTCCGTGATAGTATAGTTATTCTGGGCTTCGTTTAAGACCTTGCTCGCATAGTGGATTGGATGGAATAGCTTTTCTCTTCTTTGGCCTAATACAGCACCCAAAGCTACCCCGCTAGCATCACACATGACTTCAAACGGTAGAGACCAATCTGGTGCTACAATTATAGGAGGTTCAATTAGCTTTCCTTTGAGGCTTTCGAATGCCTTTATACAATCCTCATTGATGTCAAACTTTGCATCTTTCTCCAAAAGTTTGCATAATGGACTAGCAATTTTGGAGAAGTCTTTGATAAACTGCTGATAGAAGCCTGCGTGACCGAGGAAACTACGAACTCCTTTGACCGAAATTGGGGGTGGTAGTTTCTCGATAACTTCGATTTTAGCTCGATCCACCTCAATTCCTCTTTTGGAGATTTTATGCCAAAGCACAATACCTTCTTTCACCATAAAGTGGCACTTTTCCCAATTCAGCACTAGGTTGAATTCAACACATCTCTGTAACGCCATACTTAGATTTGTCAAACACGATTCAAACGAATCACCCACAACTGAAAAATCATCCATGAATACCTCCAGCGTGTCATCCAGCATATCAGAAAAATGGATATCATACAACACTGAAAAGTGGTGGGTGCGTTACATAGCCCAAATGGCATACCTTTGAAGGCAAACGTACCATAGGGGCATGTAAACGTTGTCTTTTCTTGATCTTCGGGGGCGATACATATCTAATTATAGCTGGAATAACCGTCTAAGAAACAAAACCATCCTTTCCCTGCTAATCGATCAAGCATTTGGTCAATAAAGGGCATTGGAAAGTTATCTTTAAGTGTCCACGAATTCAGCTTACGGTAGTCCATGCATACTCTCCACCCTGTGACAGGTCTGAGTGGAATTAACTCATCTTTTTCATTCGCAACTACGGTCATGCCACCTTTCTTTGGTACACATTGTACCGGGCTTACCCATTTACTGTTGGAGATTGGATACACAACCCCTGCATCTAACTATTTAATAATTTCTTTCTTCACCACCTCTTGCATAGGTGGATTTAGACGCCTTTGATGCTCAATAGTGGGTATGAAATTTTCTTCAAGCTGAATCTTGTGTGTACAAATCCCAGGCGGAATACCAATGATATCAGCGATGGTCCAACCGATGGCTCTCATGTACTTTCGTAGAACCATGATGAGAGCTGCAACTTGCTGCTCACCCAAATCTGCTGCCACAATAACCGAAAGTGTGTTACCACTTCCTAAGAATGCATACTTTAGATGACTAGGTAGCTCCTTTAATTCTAACGTGGGTGGATCCTCAATAGATGGTTTAGCTGGTGGTGTAGGTCGGTTTTTGAGATCAAGGTCCAACTTTCTGGGAGCATGAGGATATGACCCTAATCCTGTTAGAGAACAAATAGTTTCTTCATAATTTTCAGCATCCTTATGCTCAACATTCATAAGCACAACCGCCAATGGGTCATTAACAAGCTGCTCCTCCACAGGTAATTCTTTCTCATCATCAATATAAACATCAGCTACAGAGAACACGTTCAGATCTTTGGGTTGCTTCATTGATTTACATACGTCAAAGCGGACTACTTCGCCATTCATCCGGAATAGAAGCTCGTTAGCTCTTAAATCAATAAGCACACTTCCTGTTGCAAGGAAAGGGCACCCCAAGATTATGGGAACTTTAGAGTCTACCTCACAATCCAAAATAACGAAGTCTGCTGGAAAGATGAATGAAGAAACCTTCACCAATACATCACATAAAATACCAACAGGTCATTTTACCGACCTATCAGCCATCACAAGCCTCATGTTGGTTGGAGTAGGATCACCCAACCCCAACTTTTTGTAAATGGATAGTGGCATCAAGTTGATGTTGGCTTCTAAGTCGCATAATGCCTTGGCAAAATTCAAAGATCCGACAGTGCAGGGAATAGTGAAGGCTCCTAGGTCGGCCTTCTTCTGAACTAGTGATCTGGTAGCAATTGCACTACAATGATGAACAGCATCTGTCAACTCACCACTTGCTGCTCGCTTCTTTGTTAAAAGATCCTTCATAAATTTTGCGTAGCCTGGCATTTGTTCTAGTGCCTCAACCAAGGGAACATTAATGGTCAGCTGTTTTAACATTGTCATGAATTTATTGAACTTGGTATCATCAACTCTCTTCTTTAATCTTTGCGGAAAAGGAGGTGGTGGAAGGGGAATTGTTTTACCCATGACTTTCTTCTCATCATGATTAGGTTCAGAGATCTTTTCAGGATGTGGACGTCGAGGAATGACGCCATGAACGTTTTCATCGGCTTCGACGACATCATCTTCTTCTGCGGCTGCTGCATTATTTGTGGTATCATCGGCCACTAGCTTTCTTTGGGATGAATTTTCCAGAACCTTACCACTCATGGTAGTGATGTCCATGCATGTTCCGTCGTTCCTTGGGTTTTGCACTGTGTCTCTAGGTAAGGTGCCAGCTTTTCTTTGATTTAATGTGGCTGAAATTTGACTCAATTATTGCTCCAGCTGTCTTATTGAAGTGGAATGTGAGTCAACAAATTGCTTCATTGAGGCCAAGTCATTTATTACCTCAGTTACTCCCGTACTGGTTGCCTCTACTCCTTTCAACAGCTTAGCCATCATATCTTTCATGGTCATATTTCCAGTCCCAGATGCAGTGTCGTCACGTCTTCCTGGGGGAACATACAAACCACTCTTGTCAGTCTTGTTCCTCCAACTTCCTTAATCACGATCCTTGTTTCCAGATTTATCATAATAGTTCCGACCTTGGTTTCCTTGGGCATTGCCTCGGAAACCCCCCTGATTGTTCACATAGTTGGCTTCTTCCTCAGAATCAGATTCCTCTCTTCCTTTTGACGCAACTGCTTTGACTTTTTTGGTCTTCCCTGATAATAGATGCTTTGTAAGAAGATCCATCTGTGTTTTCATGTGTGCCATATCTTGATCACGCTCTTCTTCTCTTCTCCTTTGTTCTACAGTCATGCCAATAGACAAAGTGGGGCTTGCTACCTCAGAATCCCTGGAATGCCAAGCTCTACTTTGCTTTGTCATCCGGTCTAGCATATCACTCGCCTAAACAAAGGTGAAGTCCATAAATGATCCTCCAGCCGCATTATCCACCACTGGTTTAGTTACTGAATTCAAGGATCTGTATAGTATCTCCATCAAGTGGACATTGGTCATGTGATGGTTTGGGCACATCATAAGCTTTTTATTGAATCTCTCCCATGTTTCGTGGAGGGCTTCAGTTGGAAGCTGTCTAAAATTGCTAATTTCATCTCTCAATTGTGCTCTCTTGGATGGCGGAAAGAATCTTTCTAGGAAAGCGTCTTTCAATTGCCTCCAATTAGTGATAGAATCAGGAGTTAGCCCATTCAACCATAGAGTTGCCTCCCCAGATAGAGACAATGGAAATAAGCGCAACTGAATTGCATTTTGTCCAACGCCAGGATTGTCGAATGACTTGCATGTAGAAATAAAGTTGATTAGATACATATTCGGATCATCGCCCGCTAGTCCACCGAATAATCCTTTGAGTTGCAATAACTGAATCATGGTGCTCGTGTGTTGAACTTGGCTCCAGGCGTCAATGGCGGAGGAATAATGGCTCCTGTGGCACCAGCTCCATCCAAATCATCATCATCGTCATCAAAAGGCATCTGCATAGCGCGGCGTTCAGGCCGAAATCTTGCTTGATGATCTCTTCTGTTTGCCGGTGTTGCCACCTCAGCCTCACGCCTAGGGTTTAGTAGCTCATCATCACCTAAGTCCTCATCATCAGGATCTGCTGCTCGCCCAGGGTTATTGATATTCTGTTGATGTACTTGGGCAGCGGCCAATGCAGCTAGTCTAGCCTGCTCCTGTTGAGCAGCCCTTCTCTCAATTCACGTTGTGCATCCATCCTTCCAATAAGTTGCGGTTCAGGATTTACGGGTAATAATGGTTGTCCTGAACTTCGAGTATTTGGCATGAACTGAACAAAAACCTGCAGAAAACAAAAACAACAACTAAAAGTAAAGTACAAGAATCTTTGACCAAAGGGTCTAGTAATTATCACAAACTTAGTTGACAACCGTACTCCCCGGCAACGGTGCCAATTTTTGATAAAGCTCAAACTACAGCTCTCGTAGGAGTGTAAGCGGTCGTTGTCAAATATAGAACCCAACGGGGTTGGGTGTCGAATCCCACAGGGAATACTTGGTCACTAAGTAAGCAAAGATTATTAGACTTTTGGTGAAAGTTTCGTAAAAAGGGAGGATTTTGTAGCGTGCAATAATGTAACAAAATAACAAAGTAAAAATGGAAAATAGAAAAGTAAAAGTAAAGAATGTTTTGTAAGATTTTAATCAATGAGAATTGGAAGTTGGGGTTATTTCCACCTTATGAGTTTTACGTATCTATTGACTATGAGTTATGCGGAATTCAAACATGCATGCGCTTATAGAGAATCGTATTCTATGGTAAATCCAGGCGTCTTTCGACCATCAAGGATTATTTCACTTTAACTCTTTCGAGCTTAAAGCTTATCTAACAGTGCAAATTCTCCAAGAGGTTAATCCAGTTATGGCACTAACTTTTTAACAGGGGTTGGTGCCCTATTACCTTAACATTATCTCTTTTCCAGACATATAACTTTTCTTTCGAACAAGTTAATGCTATACTGGCGTATTCTATATGTTTGCAACCACAAAAGTTAAAATTAAGATGAAGAGAATAATGATATAAGCAGCATACGTGTCAAGAATTCACAAACTCATAGCAATAGATAGTATCTTATAAGGCTTCCATAACCCCAACAGAGAAGTTTAGCTACTCATGAGTGCAATGGAAATCACAACAGTCATTATCATCATACCAATATAAGGATCTCACATGTAGTATATGTTGGTAGGGCTTTGTGGTGTAAAGACCTTGCAAGTAGCGGTTCTATTGTTGTGGAAATTTTAAGTCGAATAGATGAAGAGAAAGTAAATAAGAATTAATTGAAAGCAAATTGTTTAGAGTTGTAGATGAATGAATTAGAATGTGAATGATGAGAATAATGAGAATAATCTAAAGCTTCAGCAAAATAGGGTATTTATAATACCCATATCCTATTCCTACTAGGCTACTGCGTACTTATCCTAATCCTAATAAATTACTGCATCATTATCCTAATCCTAATAAGTTACTGTTGATCCCCAAAGTCTTGAGAAATGTTGTTTTTGCCCGGGACAGGTTTCCCATGCGTCACTTTTAGTCCTAGGCGTCCAAGCTCTGCTCTCCTTCTTTCGTGAAGTTTCCTTTGGCGTCAAGTTATCCATAAAATGCTGAAATCTTCATCATTTATACCTGAAAACTTGCTAATCATGTTTGTTAGCTCACTTACAGGAAAAAGGACTAAAAGTGCATGAATTATATATTTTGTCCTCAAAACTTAGCTAAAATATGGGTAGATTATAGCACTTTAGGCGTGTAAATACGCCTATCATCAGTACTGTAAGGTACCATCACCACTGATATTAAATACCATTACCTTTTGCCCACCTACATCACCTTTGATTTTCATTAAGGTAGGATCTAGCATTTGCTTCTTATTGATCTCTGCACCAAGATATGACCGAACCACTTCCTGTACCAACACACCATTATTCTCGGTAGTGAAGATGGTAGTGAAGATTTAAGTCATAATCCTTGAGAAGATCAAGACATCTCCTCTACCTGAGATTATGCTCTTTTTGAGTGTACACATATTGTAGACTTTTACGATGAGAAAAGATGTCCACGTGTACTTCATACAAATAGTGTCACCAAATTTTCAGTGCAAACACCATTGCTAAAAGCTCCAAATAATGAGTATGATATTTCATCTCATGTACCTTCAACTGCCTAGAAGCATAGGCTATTACCTTCCTATGCTGCATCAAAACATAACCAAGCCCCACTCGGGATGCATCACAGTAAACCGTAAACCCTTCATTACCTTCAGTCAAAGTCAAAACTAGAGTCGAAGTTAGCTTATTCTTCAGCTTCTCAAAACTACCCTCACACGTATTTGACCAAGAGAACTTTACCTTCTTCTATGTCAACTTAATCAATGGGGTAGCTATCGTTAAAAAATGTTCCACAAACCTCCTATAATACCCAACCAAACCTAAGAATCTCTGAATAGAGATTGGAGTGGTGAGCCTAGGCTACTTATTAACCACTATAACCTTTTGTGGATCCTCCATGATCCCTTCACTAGAAATAATATGACCCAAAAAGTGACAACGTTTAACCAGAATTCACATTTTGAGATTTTGGCATACAACTGCTACTCTTTCAACTACAACACCACATGGAGGTAATCATTGTCATCAATGAACACAATGATAAAAAGATCCAAAAACTAAAGAAATACCTTATTTATCAAATCCATGAATATCATTGGGGCATTAGTCAAACCAAATGACATATCCAAGAATTCAAAGTGCCCAAATCGAGTACAGAAAGCTGTCATAGGGACATCCACCTCCTTAATCTTAAGCTGATAATACCCAGACCGAAGACCTATCTTAGAAAAGAATTTGGCACCTTGCAACTAATCAAACAACTCATCTATCCTTGGAAGAGGATACTTGTTCTTAATCGTCACCTTATTCATCTGCAGATAGTTAATACACATTCGAAGGGAACCATACTTCTAGCACAAATAACTATGGTGAACCCCTTGGGGATACACTAGGATGGTTGAAACCCTTATCCAATAGATCCTTAAGTTTCTTCGTAAGTTCCCTTAACTCAGCCAGAGCCATTCTATAAAAAGGAATAGATATTTGACAATTGTCCAAAACCAAATCAATCCCAAATTAAATCTCCCTATTCAGAGGAACACCAGGAAAGTCATCAGGAAACACCTTGTAAAACTCATTCACCACTAGAATCGAATGCAAAGAAGGACCCTCCAAGTTAGAATCTTTAACCTGTACTAGATTGTAGAGACACTCTTTAGAGATTAATCTCTGAGCTCTAAGGTATGATATAAATCTCCCCTTAGGATCTAGGGAACCACCTTTCCCTTCAATAACTGGCTTAATTGGGAACATAAAGACGACCTTACAGGTCCGACAATCTAAGGACGCATAGCATGAATATAACTAATCCTTCCTTAGAATGACATCAAAATCCACCATATCTAGTTCAAACAAATCCATCAAAGTCTCCTTACTATGAACATATACCAAACACCACCTATAGACTCTTTTAGCTACCACTGAGTGTTACCTATCGATGTAGAAATAGAAAAAGGATCCGAAATAACCTCAAGATTAAAACCAAAATACACAACCACAAATGGGGTCATATAAGAGAGTGTGGACCCTGAATTAAGTAAATAATAAATATCCTGAGAAATGAGTTATAACATACCAGTCACAACATCAGGCGATGCCTTAGACTCCTGTTGGGTAGTGAGTGCATATAACCTATTTTAGCTATGTTGGTACCCGAAGTAGAGACAGATGCAGAAGTAAAACCCTTTGGTGCAGGAGCAGATGAAGAGGCAACCAGAAACTTATTCGCCCCTGAACCAACCTTACCAACAGGACAATTTCTAAGCTTATGGCTTGGATGACCATATTTGAAACACTTGTCCCTTCCCTCATCATGGAAACCCTGATGTAACTAACCACAGAACCTATAAGGAGGACATAATGCAGTCGACTGTGCCCCACTAGCCTGAGATTAGGCACCTTGTTCCCTAAATTTGTCTCTACCCTACTAAGTGTTATCACCCGATTGCTTCAGGTAAGGAGTACTAGCTGTGGAGAAAGAACCAGAACACCCCCATTTCTTCTTTGGCCACTTACCACCATCTCGACCACTTTACTATTGACCACCCTAAACTTCATAGCCCACCTTTCCCTAATCTCAACATGCTTTCTATTTTCCTCATCCAGCTATAGTATATGAACAACCAACATGACCCAAACCAGGGCCTTATCATAATGGGCATCCCAAGTCTAACCAGGACTAGAGATTGCCCCCATTACCCAACCCAACCTCCAAACACATGCCCTGAGTTGGATGAATTTTTAACATATATCAAGATATTATTTTGTACAATTCCAGACTCTAGGATAGGTTTATAACCATGACCAACCCAAAATAGTCCAACCATCCAATATCTAACTAATAATCATACCAAAACCAATACAATAACTAAGTATGAGTCCATAACATAAAAGGATGGAACAATCATAAATACAGTGAAACAGTATCTGCTCTAATACTAATGCCAATACTAAGGCAGACACCACTTCCGACACCGCCCATACCAACCTATAGTAGTTCTATAAAGCCTCTAAATAAAAGTAAAACAATATCCAATTAGGACATGCCCCCAACCATAGCCAAAACCAATGTCTATGAAACAACTAAAGTATGTAAAAATATCCTTGACTTAAAATAGAGCCTTTCGGAAAATGAAAGCTCACCACTTCAATCCAACCAAGATAATACTTAATTTGATCACTAAGATGGAGTAGTAGAATGGCCAGTTCCTACATCGCATGGGGATACAGCCTCCCAAAGATGGGTTAGTGGGTAAACGCTACCATGCTTAGGATAAGGATAAAATAATGCCAGCCTTTAAAACCAAGTAAACTAACCATATGAATTCACAACCATACATATATATAACCATTTTGTGAAAGAGAATCGGGTTTAGCATTCCATTAAAACCATAAACCTAGGGATGTGTAGCTTAACCATCCTAGAACCACCCATGGGTATATGTGTAATGCCCCGAGTCTGTACTACAGATGCTACACGGTGCTCATAATCTCGAAGGACCACAAGCTAACCTACTACTGCAATACTTGAATTATAATACTGTAAATATGCAGAAATTAGGCAGAAAATAGCCATAAAGTTCAATACTATAAATAAATATTGAATGCGGTATATCAATACTAAAACTGAACATCTGACTGAAAATACTCTTGTCTAAAAGCCTCTACTATCCGAAAATAGAGTTGATGGGACTGGTCCCCAACTAACTCCTAACTACTAAAATAAACTGAAATGCTGAAATAATAATCACGTCCTCAAACTATGAGGACTCATCACTAACTCTGACTGCCGAATATCTAAACTGCTAAATATAATCGGGAGCTCATACGTCTAAACCTATGATATAAGAAATAATAGCGCAAAAGAAAAATATGTGTTAGTAATTTAAATGTACTGCTATGCAAAGTGAGGTAGGCTGAATTGCATAGGTTCATATGAATGAATAGTACAAACTGAATGACATGAGTATAACTGAATGAGAGTACATACATAAACATGTAAAATATGACTGAGATAGTTATAGCACTGGATATAGAGTTTGGAATACTGATTAACTGATATTTGAGTTTTACTGATATTGTATTACTGATAACTGAATGACTATATCTAACAGTTCTAATTCTATGGAACTGTGCTAAGTTCCATATTGAATTGAGTGACTGTATCTGACAGTTCTGATCCTGTAAAATTGAACTTAGTTCTATACTAAGACTGGAACTGAAACTGAGACTGTGGGAAGTAATCATCTAACTGATATACCCCTCTCTAAACTGATTAGGGTCCAACCTGTAACCCAGCTGGAAGGGTGTCAGTACCGTGCCATGGGTAAATACAAATTGAGTCACCCTCATCTGGAAGGTGATCTAAATGAGAATGGTGGAACCCTCAATTGGTAGGTTAAAGCACCTCATCAACCCTCAACTTGAAGGTTGATGTCTCAACCTACACAGGCTGTGTAGTTTTGGGTCATGAGGACTGCTTCTAAGGATCACACCCTCTACTTGCAGGTAAGTCCCAATCCTTAGGTTCACTCAGTGATGAATCCTACTCCCAACTGAATAGACACTGGACTGAATTTTAAACCATTCTAGGATGGACTGAACTATTACTGATCATACTGTATAACTAAATATAACTGAGTTTACTGGGTTCCATGGACTGATGGAATACTGCTGAATTCTGTTAATTGACCGAGTACTACTGAGGTCTGAAATGAATACTGTGACTGATTTTCTGAGCACTACAGAGTTTCTTGAGTTCTAAAAATAACTGAATTCTACTGATCGTAACATGACTGATACTATTTTATGACTAACTATGGCTCTAGGTAAACAGCTAAATTGTCGGATATTAAATACCCCCAGGATTCGATAGCATAAATTATAAGACATAGCACTATCTTGAAACATGATAGCTAATTACTCGATCATCATTACTTTATTCGGACATTCTAGCAAACACTTGTATGACACGAACTTGAATACATGCTAACATGATATAATTTCACTATTCAACTCACATGAGCAATTCAACAAACTCTTGGAGGACATAGTATGTGCACATAATACTAAAAAACATACGAGCATCATAATTTCAAATACCAAATTCACAATTTATAGGGTTTTAGCATGATTTGACATAGTACAACACATATAACAAATAATTTCATATGAATCTTGAAATTGAATGCCAAGGGTGAAGGAAACCCTTGGATGCTTGAATGCCAAGGGTGAAGGAAACCCTTGGATGAATACTTTTAGTTAAAAAGGGTGCTTGAATGCCAAGGGTGAAGGAAAGCCTTGGATGAATACTTGACATACCTTGGTTACTAAATTCTTGAAGAATGATGGTGAAATCTAAAGCCTTGAATTTGAAATTTGATCTCCTACGGATTTTGTTCTTGAGTAATTTCTGAATAGAGAATGAATTTTGCCTCTAAAGGGGCTTAATTTTGTATTTTAGGGCTGATAATCATGGGTAAGAGATCATGTTTTGCCTCTTGTAGTCATTGGCATCGACGGGATGGCCAACACATCAAATCGAGTCCACTTTGGTTCATTGGAATTTGCACTGGGGATCTGGTGGAAAATATTCATCGATGCGATAGGTGATGCAGTGCGACGCATTGAGATCGCGTCGATCCACTATTTTGGACTTCCAAACGTGCCTCAAACAAAGTTCAAAAATCTAAACCTTGTTTGAGAACACTTACTAACACTCCTAATTATGATTCAACCAAAAGATTGATATTTTAAGGTCATAGAGATCATGAAATAGAGTTGCCAACTTTTGAAGACTAAGATGACACTAAGTCTGGATACTTGGTGTAATGCCCCGATTTTCTAAAACCAGAACGCCACACGGTGCTCATGATCCCGACGGACCACAATCTAACCCTCTACTGATATCTATACCTGAGCACTCTATAATATAATTTAATTAATGCAGAAAACTGGCAGAAACTTTCCATAAGGTTCAAAACATCTAAAACACTCAAAACTAAAAACTGAATACTGATACATCTATGTGAAAAGCCTCTAACTATCTGAACTGTGGAGTTGATGGGACATATCCTTAACTAACTCTATCTGCTGAAAATATACTGAGTCTAATGCAATAATAAAATAAGGATCATCCTCAAATGAAGAGGACTCACTACTACGTCTACTACTGCTGATTGGAACTGAACTTCTAAGGGTGCTTTAGATCTCGTACTTTTAAACCTATGGTGTAAAGTAAAACACCATAGCACAAATGTGTTAGTACGTGGGAATATACTGAGTATGCAAGATGAGGTAAGGCTAAATGTAAGGGATTATGCATGAATAATTACTTAACTGAATAATCATGAAAGTACTGAATGAGGACATATGCATGAATACACAAACCATAACTGAAATCATCGTGACTCTGAATACTGAAACTCGAATACTGCTTTACTGACGTATGAACTCACTACTAATACTGAGATACTGAATAACTAAATCTTCTAATATTGATAAATGAGTACTAAAGTTAAGATCAGTCCTATCTAGCAAGTGATCTCTAAAACAGATGATACTAAAGCTGATTAACTGAATCTACTCATATCAATAACTGAATTCTGAGCTTGCTACTATTGACTGACTAAATTCGAGATCAAACCTTTCTAATGGATGATCTCTGAATCTACTAATAATGATAAGGAATGATTATATCTGAGATCTGACCTATCTAGCGGAAGATCTCTGAATCTTTTAATAATAGAAATAATGGACTGAATTTGAGATCAGGCCTATCTAAAGGGTGATCTATGGATCTATTAGAACTAATACTGATTAACTTTATGTGGGATTGACCTATCTAGCGGGTGGTCTATGAATCTATGGAACAGTCCAAGTTCCTTACTAAGTTGAGTGGTTGTATCGGACAGTCCTGATTTCTGAGTTGTACTCTGAAGATAGATACTGAAACTACAACTGTGGGAGTTCTCACTTAACCGACATGCCCCAAATCTAAACTAGTGGGGTCCAACCTGTAATCCCAGCTAGAAGGGTGTCAATATTGTGCCACGGGTAAAGACCTCTGCTATGGTATAGCCTCTCTAACGGGTAACCCTGAACAGGAAGTCAAGCCTAAGGTAGTATGATAGTCAAGCCATAATCTAACGAGTGACTCCTGGTCCTACGTTGGCTATGCAGTTCTGGAGTTTAGGCACTGTTACTAACGACCCTACCTCTCTAATAGGGAAGTCGTCATCCCTGCACTCGCTCAGTGTTAGTTTCTACTCCTAACTGAAGGACTCTAAAATGATTCTTAACTGAACTTAGACTGAGCTGAATTCGTTATTGATCATACTGATTAACTAAGTTAGGCTGGTCTCACTTGGTTCCAAAGATGGACGGAATACTACTGGGTCTCGTTATCTGACTGAATGATACTGAGTTCTAAATTAATTACTTGAATGCTACTTTGGTCTGAACTAAACACTTGAATACTACTAGATTTGAGTTGAGTACTAAATTGAAGCTAGAATGCTAACAATACTTAGATTACTGAGATTTCTTAAGTTCTGTAATTGTCTGAGAGTTCTGAATTCTGCAACTCACTGAGTTTTAAGAATCGTGGCTTGACTGAGATTATTGTGAAAATTGACATGGGCTCTAGACTTGCAGCTAAATTGTCCGGTATAAATACCCCCAGGACTCAATAACATAAAAGTAAAACATAAACATGTGATAGTATAGGAAGACATGCAATTGGCTTATACTCTATTCAACAAGGTCTTGCAACAAACATTTAACATGCATTGAAGAGCACATAATTAGTGGATTTCATGTTAACATGTTATAATTTATTCATTAAGTCTTTTCAACAAACACTTGGCATGCATGAGCTTGCACTCAATTGGGGATTTCTAGTCAACATACTATAGTGGCTCCAATTACTTCACATAAGCATTTTATCAAACATATGGGGAACATACTTTGGTTATTCAACAATTTCTACACTTAATTGACATAAATACATCACTTAACATGTAACTTGAAGAGGATTTATCATGAACATCACATAATAGGGCCAAAGCTTGAAACCTTGTAAACAAAACATAGATTAAAACTCAATAATAACACGAACTTCAATTACAATTTACATGGATCATGAACACTCATAAATATAAGATCTTTGAATTTAAAAAGAATTTTTGAACTTCTTGGATGGAAAGGACCCAAGAATCAACATCTGCATACCTTAGGAAACTATTTCTTGAAGGTCCTTGGAGAGATTCTTGATTTCTTAAGGAAGGGTTTGAATCTTGTTCTTGGATTTTTGATTTTGAAAGAAACCCTAATTTGATGTTGAATATAAAGAATGAAGTTGTGAACCTTGACCTAATATAAATAGATGTTGAAAAGGGTGGAAAAAGACCAAAAAGTCCTTTCAAAAATGAGTTAAAAATTATTGATCGAGATATGTGATGGTGGGGTGCGATGGTCCATCGCTGGGTCGACGGTCCATCGGACTTACCATCGCACCTAAACTAGAACTGGGACTTATTGCCTCATCGCAATGGCCTGGGGCAATAGACCGTCGCTAGCTCAATGGTTCATCGGTCATCTCCATCACACTTATCCAGAGAGTGGACTCACTACCTCAAATGCGACGGTCTAGGTGATGGTCCATCGCTAGCTCGATGGTATGTTGGACCTCTCCGTCGTACCTGGGTAGTTCAGACTGTTTTCTGTAATTCGGCCATAACTTTCTTGTCTGACGTTGAATTTTGACGAAATAGGTATCGATGGAAAGCTTATTCAATTCTCCAAATGAAAAAAAGTTGACATTAGATAAATTCTACATGATTTTAAATATTTCTTACTTGGGAAGTCAGCCTTTACTCTTCTTAGGGATGAAACTCGACTTAAAGAAAGTTAAGGGTATTACACTTAGCTAAAATTTTCTAAGTCTGGGACCCCTAACAAGCTTTAAAGGACCGAGTTGAGCTAAGGATTTTGTGGGGTCTTGCAATATGGGTCCAGTGTAACCCCCTGAACGAGCCCTGATACGTGTAGCTGCATAAACCATAGATACCATAGGAGTAGGGGATTCCTGAGTACCCTTCGCTCTTCATGATACATATATACAAGTGTAATTAGGAGACTTCCATGTACACTGTGAGTATCATATATGGTCATCATGACCAATCCTCATTTTGGTAAAAGTGCTTTTCCAGTGTCCGTCCATTGGACTCATACCTTCACATTCATCTATCACACGCCGCCATTATTTCCCAATTAAAACCATTACCTCACAACCAAGCCACCATCCCATTTATTATTTACCAAGGCTATAAGTAGTGGTATCATCATACTGACTATAGCTTGTAAGCAATGTCCTTAGCCATCATTTTTAAGTAAAGGGATTCCCATGTATCCATATATTACATTATCAAGTTGACTTGGGGGAATCCCATGTACCCCACAAGTGATCACTATTATATTTTCTTGGGGGATTCCCTTGTACCCCATAAGGATTTCAATTAGACAATCCATAACCACTAATACCTTAACATTTAACCATTCCAAACCATTTAAATCATTTAAGGTTCCATTACCAAGTTATACCATGCAATAGTTTAATGAAAGTTCAACAATTTAACCAAAAAATTCTCATAGGCATTTTATCAAATATATTGAGGCCATAGAATTTCCAAAGCCAAAACATAGTACCAATTAAACATTCCAAAGCAACCAAATGTTCAAACAACCATAATAATATGAAACTTACATGTAATAGACATGGGAAATCCATAACCAACCATTGTAACCAAAATCCCCAACATATATTTGAAAACCCATAACCATACAACATCCATGCCATAAAAATAATTCATAAAATATATCTTTAGTTGGAAATAGCAATCATGGAGGAGTAACATGCCTTAGATTGTGATGATGATAGAGAGAAATCACCTTTGTAAGCCACAATTTGATCCTATTGAAGAAACCCCTGCTTTCCTTAACCCAAGAGCATTGAGCAAATTTAAGAGTGTTTAAGAGAGTTTGAGTGATTGCAAATAGGTTAATGAAGCCCCAAAAAGGTGCTTTATGTCATGGGGTAATAATAGGTTAAGAAGGGAAATGACTAGATGACCCCCAACTTAACTGCATAAAATTTTTGCAGGAGGGCTCCACCATACCACCTGTACCCTATCATACAAGTGGTACCCACCACTCGTACCCTTGGCATCTCTTGAACCCCAACACTGACAAATATATGACCACCAAACCCCAATCGTACCTAAGAATACGAAAAGTACCATTAACCTGTACCTTAGGAAGAATCAAGAGGGGTTGACACTATCCATCATACTATTTGGATTATACCACTTGTACCCTATCTCATGACTCATGGTGAGCCACTCGTACTCAAATCCAATTTAAGTTACTAAGATTCAAATTATGTAAAGGAAAACCCAACCCTATGACCCATCACCAACCATAGAACTCGTACCCACCCAAGTCATACCCATTCTAGAAATTCAACCACTCAGCACCACCCAACACTTGACAATATACGAATGGGTCACCTAACCCGTACCTTCAATATACGATGAGTATGGTGAGTAGTATGATGTCTAAAAAGTCTAAAAACTAGGATATTTCTAAGGACCAAAACCCAGAGTGTTTCAATAGGCCGCCTGAGCAAGGTAGAAAATAAAGCATAAAAATACATACTAAGGGCACTCACCTGTGTGTGTGTATGTATATATATGTGTGTGTGTGTTTGAGTATATGCATAATTGTTTCTGAAGTTAACAGATGCATGTGCACCACTGCACTTCCAAGTCGATCTGACATGTAGAGCGGAGCTACCTTGTCTAAGGAGAGTCAACTGGCATGCTTGACCCAACCCGACCCGACCCGACCTAGGGCCTTGTCATAATGGGCATCCCAAGTTCGACCGAGATCGGATACCACCCCCGCTACCTAACCCAACCTCTAGCTGCCTTCCCTGAGTTGGCTGAATTTTGAGCATATAATAAGATAGCAAATTTATTTAGTTCTAAACTCTGGGATTGGTCCATAATTGAGACTGACCCAACCGAGTCCAACTGCTCAAACCCAATCCAAACCATCCAACCGTACCAAACCAAACAAAGCCATAGATCCAACCATAACCAAGGAAATTCCATAAATAATTAAATATATGATCCCAAAATAAAATACGATAGAACAGTGAGAAATTTTATCCAATGATGTCAGCCCTAATACCAATGCCAGTACTAAAGCTGACACCTGTACCGATCTCGCTCATTCCAACCCATAGTAGTTCCATAAAATCCTCTAACCAAAAGAATACAAAATCCTATTGGGACATTCCCCCAACCATAGCCAAAACTAATATCCATCAATAATCTAAAGTATGAAAAGACATCCATGAAATAGAGCTTTCCAGAAAATAGAAGCTCACCACTTTAATCTAAAGCTGACCCCCAAATGTCTGAATACTGAGTATAACGGCTAGTTCCTATACAGTGTGGGGATACTGTCATGACCTGAAGCTACCCCTAGTCACAACAACGCTTATTATGATCACAAGTAACCACAAGCTAACCCATGAGTCGGTACCTACTGAGAGCACTGAATAAAATATTAACATAACACATGTGCAGAAGATAAACTGAGAAGGCAATATAAATATAAATACTAAAATATCAAATCAATCACAAGCCAGAAACATCTAGTAAATACTGAAAAACCAACTGTCTAGCTGAGACAACTGATGAGACTGATTAATACTGACTAAATGTCTAACTGGCTGAGGAGTTGATGGGACACGCCCCTAACTAACTTCGATTGACTGGTCAAAATAAAATACTAAATTAATTGAATAAAAGATAAAATATTCTCTATAGATGAGGATTCACCACTGCGGCTACTAAGTAATACTTTCTATCTAACTACGATTAGGAAATTGACCTTCCGAACCTATGATATAATACATCATATCATAAAGAAGATTATGCGGTCAATACTTTAAATGTACTGGTATATAAGATGAGGACTGGCTGAAATGCATTAGATAGCTAAGAATGAACATAAATTTTCTTAGTTGGACACCCTTGTGATGGCCGCCAAAGCTATGCTGATCCGATTTGATGGTATATATCTCTTCTATTATTCTTAGATAGATCTCTCACTCTTGATGATTGAAGCCTCCTTAGCTATGCCAGGCACTGGACAGGGTTAGCTCTATAAATGTGTAGAGCCAAATGTAGTGTGGTGTAGTAGTAGGCACTTCTAGGCTCCTCTACGCCTAGGACACCATAATATCGAACCATGAACAAAGAAAGGCATGAGAGAAAAGCACATTTGCTAGTGATTATGAGGCCCTAATTCACAAAGAAAGTTTCTTCTCTCTTTTTTGAATCCCAGGGATTATCTCAGGGAAGAGGCTAGTCCCTAAAAAAGCGAGACCATTGGGAGGGGTCTTGGCACACTGAGAAGGATCTTCTTAAAAAATATACTAGAATCTATGGGGGGTATCATGTAATCAACATGCCCCAATCTGAGCTAATCGAGGTCCACTCTGTAACACCAGTTGGAAAGGTGTTAGTACTGTGTCACGGGTAATAACACAGGCTTTGTGGATCCACTAATCTAGAGTCCTAAAGAACTTAGGAGTCACCCTCTACTGGCAGGTTCTCTCATGAGATATGTGTTAACCCTCAACTAGCAAGAAGAAATCTAAAACCTACGGTCACATCCTCTACTGGCAGGTGAGCCCCCATCCCTGAATTCGCACAGTGCTAAATCCTACTCCCAACTGAAATGAAACTGGTACTGTACTGAACTGGGTTCAAGTATTGCTTATCATGATCATAAATGTGCAAGTATACTAATAAAATTCATGGATTAACTATCTGAGTATTTGTAAAGCTAAAATCATGTACAACACATAAGTATCGAGTGTTCATAACCCACCAGCACTGAACGAATCATTAATAATACGATATCAAAGCTTACAATTGCAATACGAAAATCATAGTTCAAAACTCAAGGCATACACACTTTCCCCAATTATGAGAAAACATGAACACTGAACATGGGAAAGCCTTAAACATGGGAAACAACATAATTTCATGGCCAATTTCTTAATTTAAAGATTTAACATAGAAACAACAACACCCAACATATGAAATGGCTTACTCCACTTGGAAATACTTGTAAATATATCTTGTTCTTGAATTAACAAGAGATTCATGGAGCTAATTCATCTAGAATATGTAAAAACTCATAATTTAAACAAAAGAGTATTTTTAGACTCCATGGGTGGAAGGGGCCCATGGATGAACATTCCACATACCTCACTAGATGAATTCTTGAAGATTCCTTGTGAATTTCTTAAACTTGAAGCTTGAATTCCTTGATTTATTATGAAAGAGTTAGGGTTTGTTCTTGGGATGAAAGGTAGTTTTCTTGGGAGGATTAATGAGTAAAAGGGAAAACAATGCTCCTTAGGAGCCCTAATTTCGTGTTATGGATGAATTGGGTGAGGGGAATTTACCCAATTACCCTTAAATAATTAGGAACAAAAGTTATACGGGAAAGGGAGGGGGCAACGCAAGCACTAGAGTGGTGGACTACCCTGAGCGACGCGTGCCATAGAGTGGAGGACTAACCTGGGAAGTGCCCGCCTTACCCTGGAGGACTGGAGTGGGTAGCAACTGCCTATCCCATTGTTCTTTCTATTTTGGTTTTCCAAACACACCCTTACGCTCGTCTAAAAATTCCAAAACTCTCCTGAGACACACTCTGAACAACCTGATCATGAATCAACTCAAAAATCGATGTTTCGAGGTCAAGAAGACCTAAATTCAAATTATCAGAGTCTAAGGGTCTTGAAAATAACTAAGTCCTCAACACTTAGTGAAATATTTAAGCCTTGGGCCCCTTCAACATATAAATCGAGAACTGAATTGAGCCAGAATCTTGCAGGGAATTATAGATATAGCCGCCCGAAGATGGGTTAGCGTATGAATGCTAGCATAAACTTAGGATAAGGATAAATAATGTCATTTAATAGAACCAAGTAAAACTATCCTTATGCACACAACTCATACATATATATAACCATACCGGGAAAAGGGAATCGGGTTTAGCATGCATTTAAAACCTTTAACCGGGATATGTGAAACTTAACCATCCTAAAACCACCCAGGAGCTATATGGGTCTAATGTAACCCCTTGAACGGGACAAGATATGTGTAGCCGCATGAATCGAAGATACTATAAGAGTAGGGGATTCCCATGTATCCTTCACTCTCCATGATACATATGTACAGTGTACGTAGAGGATTTCCATATACGTCTTAAGTATAATATAAGGTCGCTATGACCTACCCTTTATTCAACAAACATAAGTTTCCTGTGTTCATCCATTGGATTCCCACTTTCACGGTTAGCTTTCATACTCTGCCATTATTGCCTAATTAAAATCAATTTCCAACCAAACCATTATTCCATTATTATTAACTGAGGCTATTAGATAGTGGCATTGTCATACTGACTATAACTTGCAAGTATTGCCTTTAGCTAAACCTTTTAGTGGTCAAGTGATTCCCATGTACCTATAGACCTATTATCCAATTAACTTGGGGGATTCCCATATACCCCATTAGTATTCATTACCATATTAACTTGAAGGATTTCCTTGTACCATACTATAATGCCCCGTATACTTCTAAACTAGAAAATAAACTGTTCTTCCTACGTGTGAAACCTCTAATCTTGTAATTCATATTTAAGTACATGACTTAAAATTAGTATCCTAGTGAGAAGAGAGCTTATGATGTATTTAATGTGTTCATAGGAGTCACTTAAGGTAATGAAAGCTAAGAGCTTTTGAATCTATCAAGTTTTAGTATTTGATTTTGCAAGGGTCATCTTTGAACGAGAATAAATTTATGTATATGTGGTATTTTGGAATATTTAGATCCAACAAATTGTATATAATCGAATTAGATTTCCAACGATACCAATTTTTCCTTAATTAAATACTCGAGTGAAAAGTTATGCCCATTTTTGTGAGAGGCAGTAAGGGTATGTGATTGGTTAGGCGGCGCCCAACCAAACTTAGGCGATTGGTTAGGAGCTGCCCAACCTGGGTTGTAAGATTACTTAGGCACTGCCTAAGTCAGTTCCAAGTGCCAAAACACTCCGTTTTGACTTATATCAAGGGTGTTGAAATTATTTCACACCCCTAAACCATCCCTAATCACTCCAAATCATTATAAGGGATTTTTAATCACATTATTTACAATCCCTAAGCCCAAAATTAGTCAAGTTACGATCCAAAACCCTTTCTCTCTTCCCAAGAACAAAATCTAAGTTTACCTATGAAGAATCAAGAATTTAAGCTCCAAATCCAAAGTTCTCTACAAGGATTCTTTCAATCAAGATTGAAAGTCCAATCTTTCAATAATTTCATCACCATTAAGGTATGTGGGGTTTGAACAAGAACAATCCTTTCGTTCTTGTACCCTAAGTTTTAATTTTTGTCAAATGATTTTATTTTTTTGCAAGTGGGTTGTACCCATTTACTTTAAATTGAATTTATGAAGTTATAAAGTGTTCAAGTCTTAAATTGTATGATATTTCACCTAGGTTATGTTTTTAATTGAGAATTTATGCTATAAATTTCATGTTACCACCATGAATTGATGTTTTCAAGTGTTTCCAAGATTTATGTCATGATCTAAGCTTCATTGTGAAATTGAGATTATTTGAGCATGTGTATAAACTTTAAACCAAGTAAGGGTTTTGGTGTTTTCTTGAATATTATGTCATTTAGCATGATTCAATAAGCAAGCGTTTTGTCTTTAAAGAAAGATTGTTTTGATCCTGAGTTAAGAATAGAATCCACATTAATTATGATTTAAAGCAAGAGAAGCATAATTTAGTCTACATTATAGACCCTTGAGTTATTTTGAGGTGGATTTTCTAAAAGTTCTGAGCTAAGTATGGGAGTAGTATTTATCACCGAGTTGGATATGATTCCAAGGTTTCATGTCCCAGAACTACGTGCCACAGTAGGATTGAGATTTGTGGGAACGAGGCTGAGATAATGATCACTAAAGTTGATGTTCTATTCTGATGGCAAGAGTAAAACAGCTTTCCCCAATGTGGACGAGATATTGGACTCCATGTAGCTCACATGGTTTATGTCGGTTAGAAGAAACTCCCAAGTGTCCCGAGTCAAAAAGAGTCCCAGAGTTCCCAAGTCTTAAAGTTCTTAAAGTTCTAAGTCCTTAAGTTTTAAAGAAGTTCTACTCTCCTCAAGATAAAAGCATAAGTCTTGAAAGTATTGTTTAAAGTTTCCTTTAGCCTACAAGTTTTGAGAATAAGAGGAGAATACAGATTTTAGAATAAAGTGTAAAGACTCTCGAGATTTATATTACATGCTTCCTTATTCATGATTCATGAGATTCAGATTTTAGTTTTTATTCTAGCTATGTGAGTCATCTATAATGGCATGCATGATTTCTATAAAGATTGATGATATTGTTTAACTATTGCATACACCCCCATATACTCAGTATATCCTTAAAGTACTAATCTACATATACGTCTGTGTGAAACATTGTCTCATAATGTAGGTAAAAGTTGTAGCGTATAAATATTTTTTATATTTTAAATTTTAATCATGAATTTAACTTTAGTCATAGCACTGTTAGTCATATGTCTCCATCTAGTTGATGGTACGTTATGAGATTCTATATGATTTTCGCACTTTGAATGACAAATGATATTAATTGTAAAATTATCTTATCGTCTATGGGATTTTATAGGTGAGTTTTATTAGACTATATGTAATCACTAGTTTTAGACTTTCTTTTTGGTCCCTATTAAGCAGAAAAATTATGTGTTTACCTTTTGGGGAGTTTATCATATCATTCTCTTATATGTAGTTTCTAAATACTTTTGTAGAAGCGTTCATATGGTGTTGTTCATGGCTTTGCCTAAGTATAACACTAAATTTACATCTTAGTTTCAAGGTTGAGGAACAACACTCGGTTGACATCTCATATGTTGGATTGAATTTTTTTAAGAAAAAATTCAACTTTTATCATTAAATAAAGTTATAAACCGACAAGAACCAAACCGACGGTTATTTTTTGTGTTGGTTTGGTTTGGTTTTAGAAATTTAAAAACTGACTAAGTTGATTTGGTTATTGTTTTGACCAATAACCGACCCAAACCGATCCGTGAACACCCCTAGTCAATACTAGTAGAGGCTTCATAGACAGTTAGTAGTGTTAATGTATTTAATTTCTGTTTTGTTTGTAATGACAGAGTTAAAATCTTATAAAATTAGATTTGTATTGATGCAGTTCAGAAGAGCTATTTTTATGTTTCTGCTGATTTTGTTCAGATGCATGTATTTTATTCAGTTGTTTGTAAGTATGTCAGTAGAAGGGTTAGTTTGGGATCACTTGAGACCCTAAGCACCGTGTAACGTCTCGGGAAGTGTTTTCGGGGTGTTACACCTACAAGTATGTTATTAATCAAAACCATTTCTAAACTATTTAAACTATTTAGGGTTCCATTACCAAGTTCAAACCATGCATATGTTCTATTGAAAAAATAATTTATGGTGAAAACATTGTCATAGGCATTTTATCAAACACATTGGGGGCATAGTATTTCCAAAACCAAACCAATTACCAAACAACCATTCCTATGCAACCAATTATCCAAAACCACCATTAATGTATAAAAAAGCATATTTAAAACATGGGAAAATCATAACAAAGCATTTATAACCAATCCCTCAAATCATATTTGAAAACCCAAAAGCATACAACATTCAAATCATGAAAACATTGTATAAAATCCATGCCTTTAGTTGGAACTAACAATGAGGGAAGAGAATATGCCTTAAACCAAGATGACGATGGAGAGTAATCACCAAGACAAGCCCCAATTTACTCCTTAAGATGAAACCCTAGCTTCCTTTGACCAAGAATTTTAGAGAAAATTTAAGAGTGTTTTCTAAGTGTTTAAGAATATAATAGTAAGGAAAATAACCTCCCAATAGGAATATAAGTTGTGGGCCCTTATTAGAATATGTGGAGAAACTTTTAGATTGCCCTCACTTAAACTGCATTTAATTCCCGTCATAGGGTAAGACTGACCTTTACGAGTCATACCCATCCTATACGAGTGGTACCCACCTCTCGTACTATAGGTCTTCCCCCTTGGACCCAACATTGTCCAAGGTACGACACACCCAAACCCAAGTCGTATATAAGTGTACAACTAGTACCTATAAACCGTACCCCTAGCAGAATAAAATCCCGGGAGGTTTGAACATTGACCACCATACGAGTTCATGGTACGATTCATACCCTGGCTTATGGCTTATGGTGATGCACTCACACTCAGATCCAACTTAAGTTACCAAGTCTAAGGTTAAGTGAAGTAACCAAACAACCCATATACACCGATACGACTCATACTACCCAAATCATATCCATTCCAATAACTAAATCCATCTCACGAACCAACACTGGTCAGCATACAACTGGACCATACCACCCATACCCAAGTGTACGAATCATTTCCCTATGTCGTATATTGCCCAGAAACTAGAAATCAAGGAAATTTTCTAAGGTCCAGAAATCAGGGTGTTTCAATTTCCCCCACTAGGAACATTCATCCCCGAATGACGGATAAGGTAGGGGTAACCACATGCATGAGTCATTTGCATTATCAAATATATTCTCAATCTTTAACAAATTTTGAAAACAAAGATGCAAAGATATTAATCTTTCCTTTAACAAACTCAAAAAATAAAGATGTGTTGAAGAACACATACCTTCCGCATGAATCCCAGGAGCAAAAAATAGATGCGGATACTTGAACTTCATGTCCTTCTCTGCTTCCCATGTAGTTTCTTCCACCTTATGGTTCTGTCAAAGAACCTTAACCAAAGCCACATCCTTGGTCCGCAACCAACGAACTTGCCTATCCAAGATCTCAATCGGTAACTCTTTATTAGACAGAGGGTCTGAGATACCCAACCCTTACAAAGGAACAATTGAAGAAGGATCAGCAATGCACTTTCTTAACATGGAAACATGAAATACCGGATGAACTGAGCTTAAACCAGAAGGCAAGTCCAATTCATAAGACACATTTCCAACCCTTTGTAGAACTACATATGGACCAACATACTGGGGACTGAACTTCCCCTTTTTACCAAACCACACTACTCCCTTCATGGGAGATACCTTTAGGAACACCCTATCCCCAACCTCAAACTCTAAGTCTCTACGCCTTACATCCACATAGGACTTTTGGCAACTTTTGGCAGCCTTAAGCCTATCTCAAATCACCTTCACCTTTTCCATGGCCTAATAGACCAAATTTGGACAAAACATATCCACCTCACTAAACTCGAACCAACTAATGGGAGATCTACACCTTCTACCATACAATACCTCAAAAGGGGCCATACCAATACTAGAATGATAGTTGTGGTTGTAAGCAAACTCTACCAAAGGTAGATGCTCAATCCAAATACCACCATAATCAATCACATATGCTCGAAGCATATCTCCAATGTCTAAATAGTACTTTTGGCTTACCCATCCATCTGAGAATAAAAAGCAGTACTCAGACTCATCTTAGTACCCAATCCTTTTTGAAAAGACCTCCAGAAACAAGATGAAAACTGTGTACCATGATTAAATATAATCAAAATAGGTACCCTTGTGCTTTTTTACAATCTCCTAAAGATATAACTTTACATAGTCCTCAGCAAAAAAGATAGCCCTCACTGGCAAGAAGTGAGCAGACTTCACTATCCTATCCACAATGACCCAAATCAAATCAATAGGTTTCGAGAACGAGAAAGACCGATAACAAAATTCATATTGATTACCTCCCATTTTTATTCAAGAAAATCAATTTCTTGATACAACCCACCAGGTCTCATGTGCTTAACTTTTACTCGTTGACACACTATGCATTTGGTCACAAAATCAACGACATTCTTTTTCATATCATTTCATCAATACATCTTCTTGAGATCATGATACATATTCATTGAGATGGGATGTACAACGTAGTAAGATTTTTGCACCTCAACCAAGATCCTTTGCCTCAAACCATCGACATCAGGAATGCACAACCTTCGTTGGTACCTTAAAGTACTATCACCATAGATGTCAAACACTATTACCTACTGTATACCTATATTACTCTTGATTTTCATCAAGATAGGATCTAGTACTTGCTTCTCCTTAATCTCTGCACCAAAAGACGATCGAATAACTTCCTATACCATCACACCACCATCTTTGGAGTCCAAGAAATAAACTTCAAGATTAGCCAAGCGGTGAATATCTTTCACCAATTCCTATTTTTATTTCTCCATATGAGCCAAACTCCCCATGGACAACCTGCTAAGAGCATCAGCAACCACGTTAGCTTTACCTAGGTGATAGTGAAGACTCCTATCATAGTCCTTGAGAAGCTCCAACTATCTCCTCTGCCTGAGATTCAGCTCCTTCTGAGTGAACCCATAATGTAGACTTTTATGATCAGAAAAGATGTCTACGTGAACTCCATACAAATAATACCTCCATATTTTCAAAGAAAAAACCACCGCTAACAGCTCCAAATCATGAGTAGGATAATTTCTCTCATGCACCTTCAACTACAGCATAGACAATCAGATTCCCATGCTGCATCAAGACATAACTAAGTCCCACCATAGATGCATCATAATAAACCAAAAATCCCTCACTGTCCTCAGGTAATGTTAAAATTGGAGCCAAAGTTATCTTATCTTTTAACTTCTCGAAACTCCTCTTATAAGAATCTGACCAAGAAAACTTCATCTTTTTCTGAGTTAACTTAGTCAAAGGAGCAACTATTGTTGAAAAGCTTTCCACAAACCACTGATAATACCCAGCCAAATCCAAAAAGTTTCTAATATCAGTTAGAGTCATGGGTCTAGGCCACCTTTTAACCACAATCACATTTTATGGATCCACAATGATCCCTTTGCTAGAAATAATATGACCAATAAAAGTCACAACGTTCAACCAAAACTCACACTTGGAGAACTAGGCATACAACTGTTGTTCTTTAAAGGTCTACAAATACCACATAGAGGTGATTTGCATGATCTACCTCACTCTTGGGAGAAAAACAGAATGTTATCAATAAACATAATGACAAAAAGATCCAAGAACTACCTGAAAACCCCATTCAAAAAGTCCATAAATACAGTCGGGGCTTTAGTCAAACCAAATGGCATCACCAAAAATTCAAAGTTCCCATATCGAGTATGAAAATCTATTTTAGGGATATGCTCTTCCCTAATTTTAAACTGATGATACCCAGACTGAAGATCTATCTTAGAGAAGAACTTGGCACCTTGCAACTGATCAAACAAGTCATTTATCCTTGGAAGAGGATACTTGTTCTTGACCGTCACCTTATTGAATTGGATATTCAATACATATCTGAAGGGAACCATCTTTCTTGCACACAAATAACACTAGTGAACCCCATGGCAATACACTATGACGAACAAACCTTTTATCCAGAAGATCTTTAAGTTGCTTTTTGAGTTCCTTCAACTCAGCCGAAGCCATTCTATCAGAAGGAATAGATATTGGACAAGTGTCAGGAACCAAATCAATACCAAACTCTAATTCCATATTCATAGGAACACTAGGAAGATCATCCAAAAAAACTCAGGAAACTCATTTACCATCAAAATTGAAAGTTGAGAAGGACCTTCAGAGTTAGTATCCCTAACCCAGACCAAGTGGTAAAAACAACCTCTAGAGATTAACCTTTAAGCTCTAAGATAAGAAATAAACCTCCCCCTAGAAGCTAGGGAACCACCCTCCCACTCTATAACTGGTTCACCAAGGAACCTAAAGACAACCTTACGGGTCCAATAATCTAAGAACACATAGCAAGAGTATAACCAATTTATCCCTAGAATAAAATCAAAATCCACCATACATAACTCAAACAGATAGACCAAGGTTTGCTTGCTACCAATAAATATCGCATACCCCCATACTCTTTTATTGATAATCGAGCAACCTGCCAGGGTAGAAATAGAAAAAGGATTCAAAACAACCTCAGGATAAAAATCAAAACACACATCCATATTTGGGGTCACATAGGAAAGAGTGGACCCCGGATTAAGCAGACAATACATATCACAAGAAAATAGTTGTAACGTACCAGTCACGACATCAGTGATGCCTCAAATTCCTGTTGAGATTAAAGAGCATACAACCTATTCTGACCTGTGTTGATACTAAGAGTAGGAGTAGATGTTGAAGCTATACCACTAGGTGCAAGAGTAGAAGACAAAGCAATTCGAATCTTTGACCACTCTCGATGCACCCTTTCCGATCGAATAATTTCTAAGCATATGGCCTGGCTGGCCATATATAAAACACTTATACCTATCTTCATCACAATAGCCCTGATGAAGATAACCAAAGAATCGGCAAGGAGGGCATGAAGAAGCTAACTGAACCCCACTCGCATGTGATTGGGCATCTTGTGCCCAAAATTTATCACCACCTTGCTGACGCCTATCATCTGACCACTTCGGGTAAGGAGCACTAGTAGTAAAGAAGAAACTAGAACCCTTCTACTTTTACTTCAGCCATTTACTCCATCCAGGCAGCCCTACTACTGAGCAGTACTCTGCTTAGAGAACCTACTTCTCTTACCCTGTCATTCCCCAAACTTTGCTTGTTTTTTTTTTCTTCTCCACCTGCTGCATATGGACAAACAACCTTGAAGTGTCCATATCTTTGATCAGAAAAGAAATTTTAATTTCAAGGATCAGATTTCAAGATAGCCCAGAAATGAACTTTCTCATCTTTGTCCTCATGTCAGCCACCAAAATTAGGAGCATACTTTGACAACTGATAAAACTCAAGGCATATTACATGACAAATATTTTACCTTGCTTGAGATTCACAAACTTTTTTATCTTTACTTCTCTCAGCTCTTGAGGAAAGAAATGATCCAGAAAAGCATTAGAAAAAGATCCCATAAGGATAACTGCTCCACATCACCTCTATCCCTATCCCACTTCTCGTACCATTGGTATGCAATATCCTTAAATTGATAAGCTGTAGAATTTACACCTTCCATATTTGTGGCCCGCATCACCCTAAATATCTTCTCTATTTTATTCGAGAAACCCTAAGGATCCTCCTTCACATTCACACCAATAAAAGTAGAAGAATTTCATTTCATAAACTATCCAACCCCTCTGGCATAAGCAGATAAAACACCAAATGCATCCCGCTCTAGGGATGGACATGAATACCAAAAACCAAAAAATCAAATCGGACCGAATTAATTTAATTTTTTGGTTTCGATTTTTCGATATTTCAGTATAGTGTGCGGTTTATTTTTTTCATAAATTCAGTATTCGGTTTGGGTTTCGCTTATTGAGTATATATAAGTCGGTATTCGGTTTAAACCAAATTATTATACAAGCCCAATTAATCTGTAGGCCCAATCGGCCCAATCAGCCACCCAAATTTAATAAAGTATAAATAACATAAATATAAATCTTTTTGAAAGTAATTACATTCTCTCCCACTTTTTAAATTACTTTACCCTTTCTCCCTATTAATATACATAATATAGTCAACATATACATAGCATTCTATGTATATATTGGTATTTTTATAATATGTTTAGGGAGTTGGGATTTTTTGTAATATTGAAAATATAAGTTGTGTATTTTTGTAATTTTTAGTTGGGAAAATTTCAGAAATAGCAACTATAGAGCCTTAATTGTAAGTTTTATAGCAACCATTTCAAAATTACAAAAAATAGCAGTATGTATTTTGTATTTGAGTAAACTATTGCTAGTTAGATACATATACAATTAAAGATTGTGTTCCTAATATATCTCCAATCTATTTCAGTTTAATATGGTAAAAAATGGTTCCTTAAATCAAGGAACATTTAATTTGACAAATTTCTTAACCTTTTAAAACTCTATTGTTACCATAAACGTTAAATTACATCTTCAAATTCAAATTCAAAACCGGTTTCCATAATCAGCTTTTCAATTCATATCCAAAATACTCATTCAAATTGAAAAACATTTTTCTTCAAAATTTTTTTGTTATGTTGATCGAATAATGTCTTGAAGAAAATAGTAAAAATACGAAGGTGCAAATACAGGTATTTATCAACAACTTAGTTTTTAGTTGTCGTTTAAGAAAAATATAATGCGAAATTTGCTGAAGAAATACCTGTATTTTTGAAGCAGTCATAGGTTTGAAAAAGTTTTAAATCGTATATAAATTTTAGTCATACTTGGGTGTTATAGTACTTATTTCATATTTATTAATATTTTTATTGTTTTGAAATTTCTGGAGATTGACAATGGGAAGTATAGTTGTTCTTATTAAACACTCTGGTAGATGGACATATGAACAACAATATGAAGATTACACCAGTGATGTGATGTTGTTGAGTATAAACTCTACACATGACCAACTTTACACAGCACTGGCTACTCACATTGATGTTGATTTGACATACAAGTGTATTCAAATTGAGTATCAATTAACAGATAGGCCAGGGCAAATACGTATACGTAATGACATGGGTTTGAAGGTCTATATTATGCAGAAAAAGGAATTGAAGGATATTAGCATTTTGCCTTTGTATGTAAGTATTTTTGACAAGGAAAATTTCAGTACATTGGTATGTTCATCGTTGTGTACTGGCGAACCTATGAAGATGTTTGTCACTGATAGTAACTTGGTAAATACAGGTACTGAAAGAGCGTTAATTATTCCTTCTTCAAATCAATGTTTGGATGCATTTGAAATGGATACAACTAGAGTTATTATCTCAGAGCCACATCACAAACATATTGAGGTTGATCAAGTTTATATCTCGAAAAGTGTATTAAAATCGATAATCAAAGATTATACAATTCGAGAGAAGTTTCAATCACTATCTGCATGATCTAGTAAAACATGGTAAGTTTATTGTGAATTTTAATTTTTTTTTTGCAATATGTGTTAATTGTATTTGAGCATATGTCTTTGTTTTTGTTTGTAGTTATACATTGTTGTGTAGATCCAGAAATTGTAAATTTTTATTTCGTGCATCTACTATCGGCGAATCTATAATGTTTTATGTATGAGAATTTTTACCTAAACATACCTGTCCGATCAAAGATAAGATTTATCCTAAATTGCATGGTACTAGTAAGTTGATTGGTGGTATAGTCAAACCAAAGTTAAAATGCCACAAGAGGAAATATAGTCCATCTGATATCAAAAGTGACAGGAAGACATGGGTATGGATTTAACATATATTAGTGTTGGCGAACTAAGGAACAAGAACTTGAAGATTTAAGAGAAAAACCATCAGCATCGTACAGAAAACTACCTGCATATATACATATGTTGAACACCAGTTATCCAGGTTCACATATAAGAATGAAAAAAATAAAGACAATAAGTTTTTATATATATTTGTAGCACTAACTGCATTTATCCAAGGGTTTGATCATTGTAGACTTGTCATAGTAGTTGATGCAAGTCATCTCAGGGGACTTTATACCGGCAGTTTCATAGCTGCATGTACCATGGATGGAGCTGGTAAGACATATATGATAAGTATTTGACTAAAGAATATTTTTCAACTGTATGTATTTATAATATACATATATGAATTATGTTTATATGATCAGTGTCAGTTGTATTTGAAAATATACATGTACAGTAGAGTTTTGTTTGTGAACTGGAACTTAATTAGCTTACTTCACAAATATTTCAATTTGTATGTATGTATTTATAATATACATGTGCATAATTTACATATGCAATAGTTCTATTTGTGCACTGAAAGTTAATTATTTCACTTCACATATGTTTTCAGGTTTATGTATGTATTTATAATATACATATGCATTATTATATTTTATAAAAATCATTTAAGCTTTATTTTTATTTCAACATGCAGGACATATATTTCCTTTGGCTTATGGTGTACTGGACTCTGAAAATGATGCATCTTGGAGGTGGTTTTTCGAGAATCTGAAGGAACCATATGGTGAAAGAAAATATATGTGTGTCATTTCTGATCGTAATGCAAGCATTATAAAAGCTGTCAATGACGTGTATAATAAGGTACCACATTATGCATGTATGTGTCATCTATGGGGAAATGTGAAAAAAAAAATCAAAAATCACATGATGCATTAACAGATGTCTTCTATACCATGGCAAAATCATATTTGAAGATTGAATTTCACATGTTAATAGAGAAAGTGGAGGCAGTTGATGCTAGAGTGAAGAATTACTTGGAATTGGCTGGTTACGATAAGTGGGCTAGATCGTATGCATACGTTCATAGAGGATGGACTTTGACTTCAAACATTACCGAGTCCATTAATGCTGCGCTGGTTTCAGCTAGAGAACTACCAATATATGATTTTCTGGAGGAAGTTAGATTGATGTTTGGAAGATGGAACTGTGAAAACAGGTAGCAGGCGTTGTATACTTTTACGGATCTTTTTGGTAAATTTCAAAAAATTCTTCAACAGAATGAAGCAGAGTGTACACGTATGAAGGTATGATGAATTTTTTGTAATCATTTTATATATATAATAGTATTTTCATTTTTTATATGAACTGTATATCTTTTTCAAATAATAAATTAAGGAAAATATATTCTGTAAAACAAATACATATGCAGGAAAGAAATACATATTTTGCGGACTTGCAATATACATACATTGAGATGAATTTTATTTTACTAATTATTTTTTTTTTAATTATTTCAGGTTATACCTACATCAGAGTACATTTATACAGTCCACGACAAAGAGAAACATTTTTTTGTTTGTCTTAAGGAAAAAAAATATTCTTGCAATGCATTTTAATTGGATGAGATACCATGTGTCCATGCTTGTGCAATTCTTGATAGCAAGAATTTCAAGAAGGGATCATCTTTCGTTGATCTATACAAGCAAAAAAATGTCTTGAGAACATATGATCTTCCAATTTATCCTCTACCACACAAAGATGACTGGGTGATTTCGAAGGAAATTATGGATGAGGTAGTTCGGCCGCCAAAATACAAGCGTCCCCCTAGAAGACCTCCGAAAAAGGATCGTGAAAAATCCAGATGAGATATGTTCGGAAAGAAGAGCAAAAATTGTTGTAGTTCATGTGGATTAAAAGGTCACAATAGGCGTTCATGTAGGAAATACAACAAATGATAACTTGATTGACGTATTAAGTGAATAAACAATTGATGATTTTTTTCATTTATTAAAAATATATGTGATTTTCAATTTTGATAAACACTTTTTATATTATTGTAGTTGTCATTGTTAATTTGGTGATGTTATATGTAAGATACTTTAAGCTAAACATAAATCTAGAAAATACATATTATACTCTTTTAAGTACGTATGAACATATATAAGAACTAATAATAAGTTAAATTACTTTTTTCATAAATATATATGTAAAGGATTGATGATACGAATTTGTAATACCCCCGGAAATTTTTCGTAGAAATTTTGTGCGTAAACGTGTTGGGTTCTACCTTCTAGAATGAATTATAAATTTTTCGTATGGAATGTCTTAGATTATGACCCACCATTACGTAGAGTATCGAATAATCTTTCCAACAATATATGTATCATCCAAAACGGACACCCGAGCGACGAGTTATAAACATTCCGATCGAACCGTGAATAGTAGTAAACAGTAAACATGCAGGAAAAAGTACTGAGGCCGGGCGTATTTTTGCCCCAACTTTAAACGATCATAACTCCTTGTACATAATAATTTGGATGATCTACTATATATCAACGGAAAGATCTACGAGTCATGTTTTCAATAAAATTGGTTTCATCCAATTTGTCTATCGGAGCAAAAAGTTATGGTCGATCTACTTCAGCCTATCAAAAGTAAATTTTTGGGTCAACTTCAAATGATCATAAATCCTCGTACACAATGATATGGGTGAGATAATATATATCAACGAAAAGATATGAGAGTCCTCTTTCTAATGAAATTGGTTTCATCCAATTTGGATTTCGGAGTAAAACGTTATGGTTGATCTATTTCAGACTAAAAAAACAGTCCACCAAAGGACAGATTCGAGAATTTTTTGATTTTTAGGGGCGTTTTGGTCATTCCCCCTCACCCAAAATCTATCCAAACCCTATATTAAAGCCTATTAGAAGCATTATATGTTATATTTCATCAAATTTCCTCAAAAATAAAAACCCTAAGCTCCTATATCCAACTTCAAGAACCTCCAAAGTTCACCATTAATTTTGCAAATGTATTCAAGATTCTAAGTTCCTAGTTCAAGAACTCCAAGAACCATCATTCAAAGGCACGATTAACATCTCAAAAATGAGTATCGACCTAAAGTTCATCATTCAAGGAATGTGGGGTTTTTCAACAAGAACTCTCTTTCGTTCTTGTGCCAAAAAGTAATTTTCTTTACAAAGGCATAATTTTTATTTGATTTTTTTTACAAATTTGAAGCATGAACCCATATCTTATGATGATTATTATGAAATATTGATGTTTATGACTTTAAAAGATGAATTTACATGTGTGGAGATATAAAGCATGAATCTTAAACGATATTAATCATGATTTTGATATTTGAGTCGTGAATCCCCATTGGAAATTGTGTTTTTTTTAGAAAGTGTGTGTTATAAGCATGTTGATGTTGAATATTTGAGATATTTTGAATGATTTGACCTTTTGGTCTTAATGGAGTTGTTTTGAACTCGAGTGTTAAAGAAATCCACAACGTGGTTGATTTTGATAGATGGGAAGCATGATGGCTCCCGATGTATATTCATATATTACTGAAATTGTTTTGTTGTAGATTGTCTTTGAAATGATTTGAGCTAAGTCCGGGAGAAATCTTTAGCACCGAGTGGGAAGTATAAAGTGACTTTACCTCCCTAGAACTATGTGCCCCTGTACGAGTGAGCCTGAGGCTGATTATATAGTGATCACTAGTTTGTGTAGATTTGATATCGATGGTCCTACTCTGATGGCAAGGATAGGACCGCTCTCCCCAACATGGGTTGTACGTAGGACTCCATGTAGCTCACATAGTTTATGTCGGTTATAGGATCTCCTAGTGTGTGTGTGTTTTCTTGTGTCTATGGTGAATGGTGAAGTGATTTGAAAGTGGAATTGTGAAAGTTATTCTTTCAAAAGATTTAAATGATATTTACATTATGAGAATTGATATTCTTGATGGACTGGAAGTGATTGACAAATTATATGATAACTCACATGTGTTATTGTACTTATTTCATCCTCTTATGATTATGATGATTTTCTTCGGGCTATGTGAGTCTTTCATACATCCTGCATATTTCTTATAAATATTTATGATGAAGATGTTTATACAACTGCATACACCCCCATATACTTGGTTTCTTTCCATGGTACTGACCCACATCTTCGGATGTGGGCTGCATTGTAACGCTCCGAAATCGGGTCCCGAGACGTCACATGGTGCTCAAGGTCACAAGTGACCCCAAGCTAACCCTTCTACTGGCATAACTCATAAGCAACTAAATAAAAATACAAATCCATACAAATCAGCAGAAATTAACTCTTTTCTGAATCTGATCGATACAAAAATGGAATTTTACAGGATTACAATTTTGCCTTTACAACCAAATTTGAAACAAAATTCATCAACTTCTACTGACTGTCTATGAAGCCTCTACTAGTACTGACTGTAGGTAGCCGGGTCATGACTCCCGACTACCCAAACTCAATACGACTGAATAAAGAAAATACAACACTATAAACTCTGCATAACTAACCCAAGCCCTTGAATCAAAAGGACTCATCACCTGCTGACTGGATACCACGAACTGACTGGATCTGAAGGTACAACTATACCCTGTACCTACATTCCGAGAAAATGTAGCCCACATACGAATATGTGGGTCAGTACCATGGAAAAATACCGAGCATATGGGGGTGCAATGCATATATAAAATAATATCTTAACATCATCACAGTTTATAAAATTATGCAAGCTGATATAGATGACTCACTTAGCTCGAAGAAAATCATCATAATCATGAGAGGATGAAATAAGTATAATAACACAAGTGAGTCATCATATAATTTGTCAATCACTTTCAGTTCATCAAGAATATCAATTCTCATAATGTAAATATCATTTAAATCTTTCGAAAGAATAGCTTTCACAATTCCACTTTCAAATCACTTCACCGTTCACCATAGACACACGGAAACACACACACACTTTGGGAGATACTATAACCGACATAAACTATGTGAGCTACATGGAGTCCAACATACAACCCACGTTGGGGAGAGTCATCCTATCCTTGCCATCGGAGTAAGACTTCCAGTATCAATTCAAAAACACTAGTGATCACTATATAAATCAGCCTCAGGCTCACATCCTATGGGGGCACGTAGTTCTAGGGAAGTAAGGTCACTTTGTACCTACCACTTGGTGCTAAAGATTACTCTCAGACTTAGCTCAGAAATTTAAATCAGCCTCAGTCTCACATTAAAGAAAATCCACAATAAATACTTCAACAATTTTCATCGGGAGCCAATTTGCTACCCCTTTATCATAATCAATAAAAATGTGAATTTCTTCCACAGTCGAGTTCAAAATAAATCATTCACGACCAAAATGTCAAATCATTCAAAATATATCAAATATTCAACATCAACGTGCTTATAACACACACTTTCTCAAAAAACACAATTTCAAATGGGGTTTCCGACCCAAATATCAAAATCATGATAAATATCGTTCAAGATTCATACTTTATATCACCACACATGTAAATTCATCTTTCAAAATCATAAACATCAAGATTTCATAATAATCGTTATAAGATATGGGTTCATGCTTCAAATTCATAAAAATCAAATAAAAATCATGTCTTTGTAAAGAAAATTACTTTTGGGCACAAGAACGAAAGAGAGTTCTTGTTGAAAAACCCCACATACTTTGAATGATGAACTTTAGATTGATACTCATTTTTGAGATGTTAATCGTGCCTTTGAATGATGGTTCTTGGAGTTCTTGAACTAGGAACTTGGAATCTTGAATAAATTTGCAGAATTAATGGTGAACTTTGGAGGTTCTTGAAGTTCTTGAACTAGGAACTTGGAATCTTGAATAAATATGTAGAATTAATGGTGAACTTTGGAGGTTCCTGAAGTTGGATGTAGGAGCTTAGGGTTTTCTTTTTGAGGAACTTTAATGAAATATAACATATAATTGGGTGAGGGGGAATGACCAAAATGCCCCTAAAAATTAAATAATTCTCAAATTTGTCCTTTGGTGAACTGTTTTGATAGTCTAAAATATATCAACCATATCGTTTTACTTCGATATCCAAATTGGATGAAACCAATTTTATTAGAAAGAGGACTCTCATATCTTTCCATTGATATATAGTATCTTACCCAGATCATTATGTATGAAGAGTTATGATCGTTTGAAGTTGACCCAAAAATTCACTTTTGATAGGCTGAAGTAGATCGACCATAACTTTTTTCTCCGATAGACAAATTGGATGAAACCAATTTCATTGGAAAGAGGACTCACAGAGATTTCCGTTGATATATAGTAGATCATACAGATCATTATGTACAAGGATTTATGATCGTTTAAAGTTGGAGAAAAAATACGCTAGGCCTCAGTACTTTTTTTCCTGCACGTTTTACTGTTCACAGTTCGATCGGAATGGTCGTAGTTCGATCGGAATAGTCGTAACTCATCGCTCGAGTGTCCGTTTTCGATGATATACATATCGTTGAAAAGGTTATTCGATACTCTACACAATTGTAGGTCAATGTCTTAGAAATACTACACAAACAATTTATGGATCGCTCTAAAGCGTATAACCCGATACGTTTCTCACGAAATCTTTATGAAGAAAGTCTTTCAGGGTATTACATTATATCCCCCTTGGAAACATTTGTCCTCGAATGTCGCGTGATAGAATAAAAGCACTGATCAAATGACCTTCTTAAGGGATGCAAACATCTGAGACATATCGGCACGATTGGAATTACAGTTTCCTAGTCCTCATACTGAACATGCATATCTGACAAATAAATATCTAGCTAAACTAACTCTGGAATGTATGAATGCGTATGCAACAATAGCCAATTCAAGGCTTGTAATGTGAACTTGAGGATGAACTAGATGTGTTTAAAGCACGAAAGCTTTAAGAAGTCACAGCGTATCTCCCCCTTGGGACTCTATGTTCCTATACAACACTTATTTCACAGGGTCACTATGACTGTGGACTGGGCACCTATGAATTAGCTCATATGCATGATGCACGAACAGAGGTATACTCGAAACTACTGAGATGCTCCATATGAAAATGATTTCATTCCTAAGATCCTTGGATAACATGATGAATAATAAATGAGAAGGTACACTATATGATTCTGATTGACTGAGCTGGAATACATGGAAAATAAAGATCGTTTACTAGAAGCTACAAATTGAAGCATAACTAGCTTCCAGAATCTGAAACATGTACACCACAATCCCTCAAGATAACCACTTAAAACTTCAACTAACCACAATATACATGAAAGATTGATCTCAATCTTACTTCACATTACCACTTAGCTCAAAATAAGCATACATCATCTAGAGCTTCAACGCTTTCAGCTCAACTTTGGAATTTCAATCTTAGAGTCTAACGCTCAACTCAAATTTTCTCATCCTTAACGGACCACACTACCTCTGTCATCACTTATTAAAATCATGCTTGTAAACTTATATTTCTAAACCATAAGAATCAAAATCATATCTAAGAATCTCAACCATTACAGTCATACACTAATCCTCAAAATTAAAGCAGTCCTATAATATCTTGGGTGAACTTTCTCATCATAAACACAACATCAAACTTAATCACAAATCAACAAAACTTAGGCTCTTATATCCACTATTCAAGCCTACTAGATCACTTCCTAACAACTAATACCATTAATCAAGAAACTGTCACAGTCACCTTCACGATCACCAATCAGTCAAACTTAACTTTTAGCACACAATATAACTTAAAACCTTTTGCACAAAATTTCCACTTAGAAACTATAAAACAATCCTCAACAAATGCTATCCCATTTAAACTTCATAACAATAATAATTGGTCATAATCATATAGCTTATCTTATTCACAATCCATTAACACATCCTTCTTTCACCCGTCACTACTATCTATCCTTCATACACAACTTAACTTAGTTCAAAGCTCTCTACGTCTTAACTTAACTTCCTCTTGCAATCTGGAGAGCGCCTAGATTAACAACACTTATCCACCGAGTACTTCCATCACTAACCTATACTCTCTATCATACAAATACCGTCAACACCTGTTTCATACCTCGAACAAACTATATCACTTCCTATTAACCCAATTGCATGTAAAAAGGGATTTTTCTATACTTATGCTCAACAAATTACACTTACCATCCTTCTTACTACTACACCTCCACATCCTACATTTTCAGCCAGCACAAGGAACAAGATGAACTACAAGTTGCTAGTGGATCAAAATAGGCTACACACGGCTCTACTAGGCTTTGAATATGAGTTTTGAAAAAAAAAATTGAGATGAATAACAAAGCAGTTGTGCTAGTGAATTGAAAGATCCCCACACGGCTTCACTAGACTTTGATTTTTCACAAACATAATGATAACAAGATTACATAATACAAGAGATAGAAACTTGACACACAACATTCAACGATCTAAGAATACACCTTACTCTATCTTAATTAAATAACTCATAAGAATGAGGGCATAACTTTCAACTTAAGGAACTTAACACACTAGAGAGCTCCTCTCAAGCCCTTTGTGTAACTTTTGAAATTTCTTCTAGAAAATATAGAAGCATTACTTGGGGAAGAACTGGAGCTTGAAAATCATGTTATCTCAAAAATAATACATAGAGGGAGAAGTATAGATTAAAATTATAGATTCTGAGGAGGAATCTAAAATCACACCTAACCTAGGCTTAGTTCATGACTTTTATGAACATGAATAAAGTACTTCAATCTTTGGAACTCAAAAGCACTGACAGGATACTTTATAGCTCTCTTACAATCCCATAACTATCTACAGAGAATTAAACTTAAATGCTTCTGATACATTAAAAATGAGGCAGAGTTGGCCAGAATAGAGTAAGATGAGAATCTATATAAGCTTCTTGGAGAACCTTTTTATAGCACGATCTTAGACTTGAAAGAAAAGAAACATTTCCTAAATTCCCTGTACCCTCTCGAAGAAAAGTACAGACGTCTCTGTACCGTTTCGTAAGAATCTACTAGACACGACTTCATAGACACCCTAGGACACTTGAACTCTATGCTCTGATACCAAGTTTGTAATGTCCCAAAATCGGGTCCTGAGACGTCACACGATGCTTAAGGTCACAAGTGACCCCAAGCTAACCCTTCTACTGGCATAACTCATAAGTAACTAAATAAAAATACAAATCAGTAGAAATTAACTCTTTTCTAAATCTGATCGATACAAAAATGGAATTTTACAAGATTACAATTCTGCCTTTACAACAAAAATTGAAACAAAATACATCAAATTCTACTGACTGTCTATGAAGCCTCTACTAGTACTGACTGTAGGTAGCCGGGTCATGACTCCCGACTACCCCAACTCAATACGACTGAATAAAGAAAATACAACACTATAAACTCTGCATAACTAACCCAAGCCCTTGAATCAAAAGGACTCATCACCTGCTGACTGGATACCACAAACTGACTGGATCTGAAGGTACAACTATACTCTGTACCTACATTTCGAGAAAATGTAGCCCACACACGAATATGTGGGTCAGTACTATGGAAAAATACCGAGCATATGGGAGTGCAATGCATATATAAAATAATATCTTAATATCATCATAGTTTATAAAATTATGCATGCTGATATAGATGACTCACTTAGATTGAAGAAAATCATCATAATCATGAGAGGATGAAATAAGTATAATAACATATGTGAGTCATCATGTAATTTGTCAATCACTTTTAGTTCATCAAGAATATCAATTCTCATAATGTAAATATCATTTAAATCTTTCGAAAGAATAACTTTCACAATTCCACTTTCAAATTACTTCACCGTTCACCATAGACATAAGGAAACACACACACACTTTGGGAGATCCTATAACCGACATAAACCATGTGAGCTACATAGAGTCCAACGTACAACCCACGTTGGGGAGAGCCTTCCTATCCTTTCCATCGGAGTAGGACTTCCAGTATCAATTAAAAAACACTAGTGATCACTATATAAATCAGCCTCAGGCTCACATCCTATGGGGGAACGTAGTTCTAGGGAAGTAAGGTCACTTTGTACCTCCCACTCGGTGCTAAAGATTACTCCCGGACTTACCTCAAAAATGTAAATCATCCTCAGTCTCACATTAAAGAAAATCCACAATAAACATTTCAACAATTTTCATCGGGAGCCAATTTGCTACCCCTTTATCATAATTAATAAAAACGTGGATTTCTTCCACAGTCGAGTTCAAAATAACTCATTCACGACCAAAAGGTCAAATCATTCAAAATATCTCAAATATTTAACATCAACATGCTTATAACACACAATTTCAAATGGGGTTCGCGACCCAAATATCAAAATCATGATAAATATCGTTCAAGATTCATACTTTATAAAACCACACATGTAAATTCATCTTTCAAAATCATAAACATCAAGATTTCATAATAATTATCATAAGATATGGGTTCATGCTTCAAATTCATAAAAATCAAATAAAAATCATGTCTTTGTAAAGAAAATTACTTTTGGGCACAAGAACGAAAGAGAGTTCTTGTTGAAAAACCCCACATACCTTGAATGATGAACTTTAGATTGATACTCATTTTTGAGATGTTAATCGTGCCTTTGAATGATGGTTCTTGGAGTTCTTAAACTAGGAACTTAGAATCTTGAATAAATTTGCAGAATTAATGGTGAACTTTGGAGGTTCTTGAAGTTCTTGAACTAGGAACTTGGAATCTTGAATAAATATGTAGAATTAATGGTGAAACTTGGAGATTTTTGAAGTTGGATGTAGGAGCTTAGGGTTTTCTTTTTGAGGAAATTTAATGAAATATAACATATAATGCTTCTAATATGCTTTAATATAGGGTTTGGACAGATTTTGGGTGAGGAGGAATGACCAAAACGCCCCTAAAAATTAAATAATTCTCGAATTTGTCCTTTGGTGGACTGTTTTGATAGTCTAAAATAGATCAACCATAACGTTTTACTCCGATATCCAAATTGGATGAAACTAATTTCATTAGAAATATAACTTTCATATCTTTCTATTGATATATACTATTTTACCCAGATCATTGTGTACGAGGATTTATGATCATTTGAAGTAGACCCAAAAATTCACTTTTGATAGGTTGAAGTAGATCGACCATAACTTTTTTCTTCGATGGACAAATTGGATGAAACCAATTTTATTGGTAAGAGAACTCGCAGAGATTTCCATTGATATATAGTAGATCACCCAGATCATTATGTACAAGGAGTTATGATCATTTAAAGGTGGAGAAAAAATACGCCAGGCCTCAGTGCTTTTTTCCTGCACGTTTTACTGTTCACAGTTCGATCAAAATGGTCGTAGTTCGATCGGTATGGTCGTAACTCATCGCTCGAGTGTCCATTTTTGATGATCTATATATCATTGGAAAGCTTATTCGATACTCTACATATTTTTAGGTCAACATCTTAGAAATACTACACAAAAAATTTATGGTTCGCTCTAAATCGTAGAACTCAAAATCTATACGAAGAAAATTTTTTGGGGTATTACATGCATTTTCTCGGAATGTAGGTTCAGGTGCTCAGTTCCAGATTCGATAGTGATTCTTCGGGCACGCTGTTCTACATCCTCTATTGTGGTGAGTCCTCATTTTCTGAGTACGTGATGTTTGATGTTGGTTTCACGGAATTATTTACATTTGATGACTAAGTATGAGTCAGTTGGGGCATGTCTCAATGGCTCGCTGGTTTTATTGATTTTCTTAGAGGCTTGTCAGACTAGTATAGATGTTGGGAGTTGACTAATAAGTCGTATTTTGTTATCTTTCTGAAATTCTTTTATTCTTGGATGATGATTACTCGGTTGATATTTGAGGGTTATTTATGGAAACCCCATTGATTTGTGTTGAACTGATTAAAAATGGCTCAAAGGGTTAGCTTGGGGCTACTCGTAGCCTCAAGCACCATGTGACGCTCTGGGACCCGCTTTTTGGGGCATTACAGAATTATTTCTAAATAAATATGAAAAATTAAATATATATGTAGAATTTTAAAGTTACACATTAACAAGAAATAAAAAAAAATATGTAGAACATTAAACAGACATAATTATGTAGAACACAAATATATATGTAGAACCAATATTAAACTGTAACATAACAACCAAGAACCAATAGTATATCTTTGAACATTAAAAGTTACTGATTGAAAATAAGAAATATGTAGAACACAAATATATATGTAGAACCAATATTAAACTGTAACATAACAACAAATAACCAATAGTATATCTTTGAACATTAAAATTTACTGATTGAAAATAAAAAATATTCAACAACTTGTTTGTCCAACTAATGTTAAATAATGTAAACTATAGCAAAATAAAAAGAAACATCAAATTTCATGAATTTCAATGTCTTCTGTTAAACCAATTTCACAAAGAGGTCTCATTGGTACTTCATCATCACTTTGTGCACTCTCTTCTTCTTTTGTCATACCATAATTCCACAAAAATTGAAGCATATCTCGTACGAATCAGATCTGGATCAAAATCAACAGGTGAAATAAGATCTCCAAAGGTGAGACACTCGGTATATGTCACCATATATAAACCATAATCCCTGCAAATACATATATAAAGAAATAAGAATCTGGTCTATAAAAATAATATATATGTATATATACAATTGATATGTATATGAATACTTACAAACTGCCACTTGGTTGTTAAGGGAAATCCTCCACAACATAAAATCAAATAGATCCATGTTGTCATAGGATTTGTAATTTGGATGATTAGTAGTATCAATACCTTTTTTCTCATAAAATTACAAGCAACGAGACATATACGTATAACCTCAGCTAACTTTTCAACTTCAGCAAGTACCCCAGCATCATGACCAGCAGACGACAAAAAATCATATACATAAATGCATCTATCATTAAAATATAAAACCATAAGAACCCAATGATGTTTGACCTTAACGTTGATAGGAATGAAAATATGATAAACCATATGCTAAGGCACTGTAGCATGCATGCGGAATCCATTTATGTACTCATTCAAATGGTATTCCTTTCCACCAGCATTAAGAGAATCATCATAAATTCTATACATAGCTAGCACACTATTTATAATATTCATGAAATTACAGTCTACAGTGTTGTACTTGTATGAAGTATTCGGATCATACTTAGATTTCTTTCGCAGATAGTAGAAGCATACATCAATATGATGCATTATGACAAAAAAAACATACTTAAAAGTAAATAATAAAATTAAAAGTCCTAGCAGGTAACACTACATATGTATATATAATATACATATATCAGAGCATATAGAATAAAAGCATATGTATATACAAATATAATTTTTCAACTTCATCATAACAAATAATTACATATGTATTTGTGAATATACATATGTAACAATGAATAAAGTTGCATTCCAAATATAAAACTTTTTCACATATTAGCAGAACACTTACCTCATTAGACCATGATTGTAATACCCCATAAAATCCTAAGTCCGAAATTCAGCTTGTTTAGCTCTTAAAGCTATTTAAAAGATTCAAAACTTAAAAAATTTTAGCAAGTATTCAAACACTTAACCTATTTCAAGCCTCCAAACTTCAGGGATTTATTTGACAACCTTTCTGATCTCCGTTTTTTGATTTTCAAGTTGCGTTGCAATCGGGGAAGTCAAAAGTACATTCTAGGTAAGTTTTGGAATTTTTTGAGTAGCGTAAGAGCACGTTTGGGTGCCCAAAACAGTGGCACTATGTGATTAGCATGCGTCGCATGCTCTATAGCATGTGTTGCATGCTCTATAGCATGCATCGCACGCTCTATAGCATGCTCCAAAAATTTTTAGCATTTCAGGGTCAACTTCAAATGATCATAACTTCCTGTATATATTTAAATGTAAGAGATTCTATATATCAATGGAAATCTCTTTGAGTCCTCTTTCCAATGCAATTGGTTTCATCTAATTTGAACATCAGGGTAAAAGGTTATGATCAATTTACTTCAGCCTATCAGACAGTCAATAGAGGGACAACTGAGTCTTTCTCTCTTTCTTTAGGGGCATTTTGGTCATCTTGCACCCCTATATATACCCCATAACACCGAATTAAGCCTCATTTTCAGAAAAATATACTCCTTTTCTCTAATTTCTCTCAATAACAATAAGAGGGGTTTTCAATTGAGGATCCAAATTCAAGAATTTTCTCCGTCAATCTTCATAAAATCAAGAATTAAGGTATGCGTAGTGTTCATCCATGGATTCCTTTCATCCATGGAGCTCAAGAATCAAGTTTTAAATTATGTATTGTGAATACTTTATTGTGGTATGATTATGTTCATGTTGATGGTTGTTATATGGTTTCAAGTTGGGATTTTTATGTATTTTCATGAAGCTATGTTAGAATGTAAGTTGAAATCTATGAAATTAGTTGTTTATGATATCTATATTGTTGGATGTTGATAATCAAGTTGTTGATGTTGAATGATTCCCAAGTTGGAATCTTTATGTGTTATTATGAATCTATGGCACCATGTGAGTTGAAAATATGTAAAACTTGGTTGGTCATGATGTCAAATCTTATGATTTCACCTATGCCTAAATTGTGCATGCAAGGTGTTTTATGAAATTCCTAGAATAATAATAATCATGTTTTCATGACTTAAGAGTACCAAGTAACAAGTCCATGCTCTATGCTCTATGGTTCTACATGAATTCCATGTTATTGATGTATTGTGGTGGTGATAAGTAATGAACATGATGTTGAAGTTAAGAAAGTACTTCCATGTTGAATGTATCCCATCCCACGTATGAAATATTGAGAACCATGTGTAGTATTGAATCCCCTACTTATGATATTGTGAATTGTGGACTCTATTTCTTTGAACAAGTCAGTCATGTGTGTCAGTTTCTTTCCATCGAGTTCTGGGGGTACTTGTACCCGAAAAATATAGTTGTGTGCCTAGAGCCATGTCATGTTTTCATGACATCCACAGTCAAGCCATGTTCCATAGAACTCAGTCAGTCATGTGACTCAGGAAAAATGCAGTAACTCAGTATTCTCAGAAATCTCATGAACTCAGTCAATCGTAAGTAGTATTTCATCAATCAACGAAACTCAGTAACTCAGCTCAGTATTCATGTTCAGTGTCTATTCATATGGGAGTAGGATTCAGCACCGAGCGAACCCTAGGATAGGAATCCACACTGCCAGATTGAGGGTGAAATTCCTAGAAGCAATCCTTGCATTCCAAAATTATGTAGACAGCATAGGTTGAGACATCAACACTACTAACTTTAGAGTTGATGTGGTGGATACCCGCCGTTCTCTTAGGGGGACACTACCATATTTGAGGGTCACTCACAGCTTGTCTTTACCCGTGGCACGGTATTAGCACCCTTCCAATCAGGGTACAGATTGGACCCCGATTTAGCTATTGAAGCATATTTGGGGCATGTTGGTTAGATGAATTATCCCACAGTTACAGTTTTAGTATCAGTCTCAGTAAAAGAACTCAGATAGTTCATCAAAATATTAGGACTGTCAAATACAGTCAACTCAGTTACAATACAAAACTCAGCTAGTTCCACTAGCATCAGACTCTTAATTACAGTCACTTATGTTGTTAGTTATTAGTATCATGTTATGACAGTTTCAATCTCGTAATCATGTATGTATTCTCACGTTCATATTAGTCAGTTAGTATAGTTCATGTATATGAACCCTTTGCATGTAGCCTACCTCACTCGTATACTCAGTACATTCAGTTGTACTGATGCATTTGCGCTATGGTGTTTTCTCTTATATTACACCATAGGATCAGAGGCACGAGCTTCGGAGCAATAGTAGTTGACTAGTTCCAGCTTTTAGCATCAGTGGTGAATCCTCATCATGCGAAGACATATTTTGTCTTGTCATTTCAGTACTCAAATTTATTTTATTATTTCATTTCAGTTTTCTAGACGGAGTTAGTTGGGGACATGTCCCATTCAACTCCTTATTCAGACAGTTAGAGTCTTTCAAACGATTACAGTATGTTCAGATTTAGACTTCAATATTTTCAGTTGTTTTGGTATTGTGATACCCCTTTTAGATATTATGTTTCATTCAGTATTGAACCTTATGGCCTTACAGTATTACGTATTCCGCATTTATGCTCTGTATTATGTAGTGTACAAGTATAGATATTAGTCATGGATTATCTTGTGGTCCTTCAAGGTCATGGGCACCATGTAGTGTTTTGATTACCAGAATCGGGGCGTTACAAACTATTGTAATGCCCCATAAAATCCTAAGTCTGAAATTCAGCTCGTTTAGCTCTTAAAGCTCTTTAAAAGATTCGACACTTAGAAATTTTTGGCAAGTATTCTAACACTTAGCCTATTTCAAGCCTCCGAACTTCAAGGATTTATTTGACGACCTTCTCGACCTCCGTTTTTGGATTTTCAAGTTGTGTTACGATCGGGGAAGTCAAGAGTACATCCCAGGTAAGTTTCAGAATTTTTCGAGTAGCGTAAGGGCACGTTTGGATGCCCAAAATAGTGGCACCATGCGATTAGCATGCGTCGCATGCTCCAAAAATTTTCAGCATTTCAGGGTCAACTTCAAACGATCATAACTTCATGTATATATTTAGCTTGTGGTCCTTTGGGGTCATGGGCACCATGTAGCATTCCGATTACCAGAATTGGGGCGTTACCAGAATCGGGCCCCAAAAGACCACAAGCTAACCCATGACTGATATCTATACCTATACACTACATAATATAGAGCGTAAATGCAGAATGTGTAATACTGTAAGGCCATAAGGTTCAATACTGAATGAAACATAATATCTGAAAGGGGTATCACAATACCAAAACAACTGAAAAATACTAAATTCTAAATCTGAAGATACTGTAATCGTCTGAAAGCCTCTAACTGTCTGAATAAGGAGTTGAATGGGACATGTCCCCAACTAACTCCGTCTAGAAAACTGAAATGAAATAAGAAAATAAAATTGAGTACTAAAATGACAAGCTAAAATATGTCCTCTATGATGAGGACTCACTACTGATGCTGAAAGCTGGAACTGAGCAACTACTACTACTCCAAAGCTCGTGCCTCTGAACCTATGGTGTACCATAAGAGAAAGCACCATAGAACAAATGCGTCAGTACAACTGATGTACTGAGTATACGAGTGAGGTAGGCTATTTGCAAAGGGTTCATATACATGAACTATACTAACTGACTAATATGAACGTGAGAATACATACACGATTACGAGACTGAAATTGTCCTAACATGATACTAATAACTGACAACATAAGTGACTATAACTGAGAGTCTGATGCTGGTGGAACTAGCTGACATCTGTATTGTAACTGAGTTGACTGTATCTGACGGTCCTGATATTCTGATAAACTATCTAAGTTCTTATACGGAGACTTATACTGAAACTGTAACTGTGGGAGAATTCATCTAACTGACATGCCCCGAATGTGCTTCAATAGCTAAATTGGGGTCCAATCTGTACCCTGATTGGAAGGGTGACAATACCGTGTCACGGATAAAGAAAAGTTGTGAGTGACCCTCAAATTTAGCAGTATCCCTATAAGATAACGGCGGGTATCCACCTCATCAACTCTAAAGTTAGTAGTGTTGATGTGTCAACCTATGCTGGCTACATAGTTCTGGAATGCAAGGATTGCTTCTAGGAATCACACCCTCAATCTGGTAGTCTACTCCCATCTGAATAGACACTGAACATGAATACTAAGCTAAGTTACTGAGTTTCGTTGACTGACGAAATACTACTTACGACTGACTGAGTTCATGAGCTTTCTGAGAATACTGAGTTACTGCATTTTTCCTGAGTCACATGACTGACTGAGTTCTATGAAACGCAACGCAACTTGACTTCCCCAATCGCAACGTAACTTGAAAATCCAAAAAGGGTCGGGATGGTCGTCAAATAAATCCCTGAAGTTTGGAGGCTTGAAATAGGCTAAGTGTTGGAATACATGCCAAAATTTTCTAAGTGTTGAATCTTTTACAGAGATTTAAGAGCTAAACGAGCTGCATTTCGGACTTAGGATTTTATAGGGTATTACAATATCTCCCCCTTGGGAAAATTCATCCTCGAATGAGACTGACTGAGAGGGAAGAAAAGATAAGACGTCGTGTATACATATTATGCTCAACCGGCACATAATTTATGAACTAACATGAATGCTAAACTGAATATAGCATACCTGAACAAACATATCGATGCATGACTGATGCATGATTATCTGACTAAACTAATACATGAATTAATGTCTAAACTGACACATGGGCACTTGACTGAATTGTTCATAGGAATAGAGTCCACAATTCACAATATCATAAGTAGGGGATTCAATAATACACATGGTTTGCAACATTTCATACATGGGAGGGGATGCATTCAACATTGAAGTACTTTCTTAACTTCAATATCATGTTCACTACATATCACCACCACAATACATCAATAACATGGAATTTATGTAGAATCATAAAGCATAGAGCATGGACTTATTACTTGGTACTCTTAAGTCATGAAAACATGATTATTATTATTATTATAGGCATTTCATCGAACACCTTGCATGCACAATTTAGGCATAGGTGAAACCATAAGATTTTACATCATGAACAACCAAGTTTTACATTTTTTCAACTCACATGGTGTCATAGATTTATAATAACACATAAAGATTCTAACTTGGGAATCATTCAACATCAACAACTTGATTATCAACATCCAAAAATATAGATATCATAAACAACTAATTTCATAGATTTCAACTTACATACTAACATAGCTTCATGAAAATACATAAAAATCCCAACTTGAAACCACACAACAACCATCAACATGAACATAATCATACCAAAACAAAGTATTCACAATACATAATTTAAAACTTGATTCTTGAGCTTCATGGATGAAAGGAATCCATGGATGAACACTACGCATACCTTAATTCTTGATTTTATGAAGATTGATGGAGAAAATTCTTGAATTTGGATCCTCAATTGAAAATTCCTCTTATTGTTCTTGAGAGAAATTAGAGAAAAAGAGTATATTTTTCTGAAAATGAGGCTTAATTCGATGCTAAGGGGTATATATAGGGGTGGAAGATGACCAAAATGCCCCTAAAGAAAGAGAGAAAGATGCAGTTGTCCCTCTGTTGACTGTCCGATAGGCTGAAGTAAATTGATCATAATGTTTTACTCCGTTGTTCAAATTGGATGAAACCAATTTCATTGGAAAGAGGACTCAAATAGTTTTCCATTAATATATAGCAGCTCTCACAGTTAAATATATACATGATGTTATGATCGTTTGACGTTGACCCTGAAATGCTGAAAATTTCTGGAGCATGCTATAGAGCATGCGACGCATGCTAATCGCATGGTGCCACTGTTTTGGGCACCCAAACATGCTCTTACGCTATTCTAAAAATTCTGAAACTTACCTGGAATGTACTCTTGACTTTCTCAATCACAACGTAACTTGAAAATCCAAAAACGAAGGTCGGGAAGGTCGTCAAATAAATCCCTGAAGTTCGGAGGCTTGAAATAGGCTAAGTGTTGGAATACTTGCCAAAATTTTCTAAGTGTTGAATCTTTTAAAGAGCTTTAAGATCTAAACGAGCTGAATTTCAAACTTAGGATTTTATGGGGTATTACAATATCTCCCCCTTGGGAACATTCATCCTCGAATGAGACTGACTGAGAGAGAAGAAAAGATAAGACGCCTCGTATACAGATTATGCTCAACCGGCACATGATTTATGAACTAACATGAATGCTAAACTGAATATAGCATAACGGAATAAACATATCCGATGCATGACTGGCTGCATGACTGATGAATGATTATCTGACTGAACTAATACATGAATGCATGCCTAAACTGATACATGGGCACATGACTAAATTGTTCATAGGAATAGAGTCCATAATTCACAATATCATAAGTAGGGGATTCAATACTACACATGGTTCTCAAAATTTCATACGTGGGAGGGGATACATTCAACATGGAAGTACTTTCTTAACTTCAACATACTGTTCACTACATATCAGCACCACAATTCATCAATAACATGGAACTTATGTAGAATCATAAAGCATAGAGCATGGACTTGTTACTTGGTACTCTTAAGTCATGAAAACATGATTATTATTATTCTAGGCATTTCATCGAACACCTTGCATGCACAATTTAGGCATAGGTGAAACAATAAGATTTTACATCATGAGCAACCAAGTTTTACATGTTTTCAACTCACATGGTGTCATAGATTCATAATAACACATAAAGATTCTAACTTGGGAATCATTCAACATCAACAACTTGATTATCAACATCCAAAAATATAAATATCATAAACAACTAATTTCATAGATTTCAACTTACATACTAACATAGCTTCATGAAAATACATAAAAATCCCAACTTGAAACCATACAACAACCATCAACATGAACATAATCATACCACAACAAAGTATTCACAATACATAATTTAAAACTTGATTCTTGAGCTCCATGGATGAAATGAATCCATGGATGAACACCACGCATACCTTAATTCTTGATTTTACGAAGATTGACGGTGAAAATTCTTGAATTTAGATCCTCAATTGAAAATCCCTCTTATTGTTCTTGAGAGAAATCATAGAAAAGGAGTATATTTCTCTGAAAATAAGTCTTAATTCGGTGCTAAGGGATATATATAGGGGTGGAAGATGACCAAAATGCCCCTAAAGAAAGAGAAAAAGATGCAGTTGTCCCTCTATTGACTGTCTGATAGGCTGAAGTAAATTGATCATAACATTTTACTCCGATGTTCAAACTGGATGAAACCAATTACATTGGAAAGAGGACGCAAAGAGATTTCAATTGATATATAGCAGCCCTCACAGTTAAATATATACAGGAAGTTATGATCGTTTTAAGTTGACCCTGAAATGCTGAAAATTTCTGTAGCATGCTATAGAGCATGCGACGCATCCTAATCGCATGGGGCCACTGTTTTGGGCACCCAAACGTGCCCTTACACTACTCCAAAAATTCTGAAACTTATCTGGAATGTACTCTTGACTTCCCCGATCGCAATGCAACTTGAAAACCCATAAACGGAGGTCGGGAAGGTCGTCAAATAAATCCCTGAAGTTCGGAGGCTTGAAATAGGCTAAGTGTTGGAATACTTGCCAAAATTTTCTAAGTATTGAATCTTTTAAAGAGATTTAAGAGCTAAACGAGCTGAATTTCGGACTTAGAATTTTATGGGGTATTACAATGATTGTCTAGGAGTACCCATAATGTAGAACCAATTCTTGTTTTCCACAGCTAAAACTCCAAAATTGATTATTGATATTTTGGACTTGCCCTTCTTATAGTGTTCTTGCTTGTTGCTTCTATTTAGTTATTAAACACAATGATTCATCATTAACAGAAACCTATATGTAAATATTATTACTATTAGGTGCTAAAATATATACCTTTTTGCATGAAATTATTACTCTTCATGTGTTATTTATATGTAATCACTATTTATATTTTCATACTCAGTAGATTTTCAATTTTACTTTATCTTGTTAAGAGTATCCATGTCCGAATCAAAATAAATCTCTTCTTAAACCAACAACCAGGGTTCATGTTGATAAATTCCTTCAAGCTTCTTAGATGTGACATTGAATCACCTCAAGGTAGTTAAGCTTAAAGGTATAGCTGGGACAAGCCCTAAAATGCAACTTTTCAAGCTTCTAATTGCAAAGTCTTCAGCATTGGTCAAAATAGTAATCAACCCCTTCTATGTATTGGGATTTACAAAAATTTCAAAATAGTAGCAGAGATAACAAAATTTGAGCGGGCGTCATCTGAAGCAGAAGTACGTAATGTAGCTTAATGTTCTCTGTTACAAATCCTAGTTGATAATCACGAGTGTTTTACTGGATCATGATATAACAACAACAACAACATACTATAACGCCCCAGAAAGGTACCCTGAGCATCACACGGTGCTTGATATTATGAGTAGTCCTAAGCTAACCCTTTAAGCCTTCTACAAATTCTGAAAATCATAATAAATATGAACTATACATACGAAATACTGAAATATTAAATTACTGTCTGAACTAAAAGTATTTAACCTAGAAAATCTGGTCAATTAGCACTTTAAATCTAAAACAGGATAAACAGTCAGACAAGCCTCTACTACAACTAACTAGAGAGCGACTGGGACAGACCCCCAGCTGACTCGAACTAAATTGAAAACAATTAATTAAAGTACTTTAAATATTTGGAAATCTGAATAAGAAGTTCCTCGAACTATGAGTACTCACCAACTGTCGGGATGTAGGTGGAGATGATCACGATCAATCACGCTACTGGAACTAAGCACCAGAACCTACATTATAAGACAATGTAGCACATAGACATGTATGTGGATCAGTACTTTTGGAATGTACTGAGCATGCGAGGGTGAATGCATAAGTAAAACAATAACTCAATATTCTTATAGATTTTTCAAATATTGCATGCTAAATGTAAATGGCTCACCTTGAGCTTGAATAAACAAAGCTGTGAAATCATAAACATAAGTAGTAAAGCATAATGATAAACTTTGTGAGCCACAACACTTAGTTCTAAAAGATTCTATTTTATTTTATCTTAGGGAGGATCTTCTAACCGACATACACCATGTGAGCCATCATGGTGTCCAACGTCTAGTTTCCTTGTGGGGAAAAGCTCATGTTGGGGAGATCTGTCATACTCTTCCCACAGAGTAGGACCTGAACTAAGTGATCACAATCTGTATACGTACCTATATAAATGGGAATAATCTGAACCTACGTTGGGTTGTAGTTCTGGGGTATGCAAAGTGGGACACATACCCAACTTGGTGCTAAATACTACTCCCTTACTTATATGTTAATTATGTAAGAAATCCACCTTAAAAATATCATAAGAGTTTATAATGAAAACCGGTTATGCATCTGTTTGTTTTAAACTGCAATCAAAACCAAAATGTGTGGATTCCCTGTCTTAGCTAAAGATCAAAAGATCAATTCTTGCTTAAAAGTCTGAATACATACTTATCAAAGATTTCTTGAAACATAGTCTTCTTAAAATCACAAGCCTTAAACTTAGGGCTCAAAGACCCATGCTTTAAACTCATGTCAATTCATAACAAATTTTATGCCCAATAATAATAATCTTGAAATACTTTAACAATTCTAGTCAAGATAATGAAATTCAATTCTCAACACAAGAAATTAAATCACGTGCATAAATAAGTGAAAGTAGTTATACAATTCAAAAATTAAATCACTTGGTAACTTCATAAACCTCAAACAATGATATTTGAGTATGAACCCTAGACTGCAAATCATGTAAATTTAACTTTTAAAACTAGTTTTGGGCACAAGTATGAAAGGAGTATCCTTGTTCATAACCCCACATACCTTATTAGGCCTAATTGATGTAGAAACTTGACTTTGAACTCTTAAAGATGTTCTTGAAGGCTTCTTCTTGAAGTTCTTGGACTTAGAAACTTAGATCATTAACTTTCTTAAAGAAGGGCTTGAATCTTGTTCTTGGGAAAAGGGAAGGGTTTACGTGAGGTTTTGATAATGAAACGTAGGCAAATAATACCTGATAACACTCAATCTACATCTCTCGTAAGAGTGTAAAGCGGTCGTTGTCAAATATATAACCCAACTGGGTTGGGTATCGATCCCACAGGGAATAGCCGGTCAATAAGTAAGTAAAGATTATTAGACTTTTGGTGCAAGTCTTGTAAACGAGGGGGGATTGTAACGTGCAAATAATGTAATCAAAATAGTAAAGTAAAAACAGAAAATAGCAAAGTAAAAAGAAAGAATGTTTAGTAAGATGTAAAACAATGAGAATTGAGAGTTAGGGTTATGTCCACCTTATGAGTTATACGTCTCTATTGGCTATGAGTTATGCGGAATTCAGACATGCATGTGCTTATAGAGAATTGTATTCTATGGTAAATCTAAGCGTCTTTCGACCTTAACAAGGACTATTTCACTTTAACTCTTTCAAGCTTAAAGCGTGTCTAACGGTACAAATTCTCCAAGAGGTTAATCCAGTTACGGCACTAACTTTTTAACAGGGGTTGGTGCCCAATTACCTTGACATTATCTCTTTTCCAGACATATAACTTTTCTTTCGAACAAGTTAATGCTATACTGGCGTATTCTATGCGTTTGCAACCACAAGAATTTGCATTAAGATGAAGAGAATAATGATATAAGCAGCATACGTGTCAAGAACTCACAAACTCATAGCAATAGATAGTATCTCATAAGGCTTCCATAACCCCAACAGATAAGTTTAGCTATTCATGAGTGCGATGGAAATCACAATAGACATTATCATTATACCACAATAAAAAATCTCACGTGTAGTATGGTGTGGTATGGCGTTAGGCGTGAATTCCTTGCAAAATAGCGATTCTCTTGTTGTAAAATTAAAAGTCGAATAGATAAAAAATAACTTTAATAATGAATTAATAAAGAAAGGGGAAGGATGGAATAGGGATGAGGGTGGTAGAGAATTGTTTTGATGGATGGACGGATGGTGGATGGATGGGAATTGATGAAATGGGGGAATTGAATAAAAATCTCTAGCAAAATAGGGTATTTATAACACCCATATCCTATTCCTACCAAGCTACTGCATTACTTAACCCAATCCTACTGGGTTACTGCATCATTCTCCTAATCCTAATAAGTTACTGCTGATCCCCAAAGTCTTGAGAAATATTGTTTTTGCCCGGGACAGGTTTTCCATGCATCACTTTCAGTCCATAGGCGTCCAAACGCTGCTCTCCTTCTTTCGTGAAGCTTCCTTTGGCGTCAAGTTATCCATAAAATGCTGAAATCTGCATCATTTATACCTGAAAACTTGCTAATCACGTTTGTTAGCTCACTTACAGGAAAAAGGACTAAAAGTGCATGAATTATATATTTTGTCCTCAAAACTTAGCTAAAATATGGGTAAAATATAGTACTTTAGACGTGTAAATTCTCCTATCATCAAAACCCCACACTTAAAGCTTTGTTCGTCCTCGAACAAAATATCATGTCCATCTAAACATCTACTTAGGGTTTCACAGTAAAAACACAAAATATTCATTAAGGTAGGCACGACAATCATTAACAAAGAGTAGTTTTCTGATCACTTCTAGAAACAATTCCACCTCTAATATAGACTCGTGATGATGGTCAATTCGTATTCAAAAAGTTAAGGCACAGAGAATCATACACAACTACCCAAAACTCATCAACCATGTGTGTCTCACAATATATTACCCATAATCACTCACAAGTATAGTATATTTATCGAACATGGGTATAAGATTATCCTTGCTCTTACTCTCACAAAGAATTCATATGTTGCAACTGATGACCATACGTTTGCCCTTAGTGTAATGCTCCACTAAATATCAGAATGCTAAGCTTAGGATCAAATAGGTCTTTTGCTGATTGTAATGTAGGCTAAGGGACGGGTAGGACTATTTTGGCCAAAAATAGTGACTATGTTCCTAAGAGCTTTAATACATCACATTATGCCATTAATACTTTTCTTTCAAACAACCTTTCTACTTTCTTTTATTCTACCACCCCTTTTTTCCACCTTTGTTTTTCAATTTTAAACATAACTAACTTTTCCATTTTCCTTTCCCTTTTTTTTTCTTTTCATAACACCTCTTATGATAGCAATTCTTTTTCATAACAAATTCAAGCACCATTACATTCTAAAGCATCATATTCACCCAATTTCCTCTTATTTTGTCACATGACTTTACACTCTAAAGCACTTAGGAATTTGGATCAAATTATGGTCTTGAAAAAATGGATTAGGCTTACATATGATGTTGTCAAAGAAAATAGGCTAAAGGCTCAAAGGGGTTATGTCCATGGGTAGGTAAAAAGAAGGTAAACAAGTCTAGGTTGCTAAAGAAATTCCTAAATTATCTCCTAGACTTGCACTCCTTAATTTTGCTTTACATACATACCAGGCAAGTTCTAGCATCAGCCACAAACAAAGAATATACTATATCCTCACACACACAAGGCATATGGTCGACTTTATTGGGAGTAGCATAGACTCTTGACCCAACAGATGAAGGAATTGAACCGCACAATATCACATAGTGAGTCACAATTAGAGCCTAAACGTCTCAATAGTCATGATTTTAGCACAAACTCTTGTCATAATCTCATGCTGCCTATTAGAATAATTTCATGCGAAGTTAAGTTAAAAAAAAAATTAACTAATAAAAAAATTTACTACTAAAAAGAAAAACAAAACAAACATAAATGCAAATGCAGATAGAGATGTATAGCATGCAAATACCAGCACCCCACACTTAGACGGGACACACTGCCCTCAGTGGAAAATAAATACGAAGAACTTGGTTAGTCGGACTCCTCCTCTATGTCTGGGGTCATACCCCCTTCGTCGGAATCGTCATTAGAGTCATCGTCATCAGAATTCTCCTCCACGTCGGAGTCTGGCATTCGTCGATCATCATCGGTCGGCATATCGTCATCAAGAGGTTCCTCAAAATATGTACCTACTCCACACATCGCCTTCGCGTGCTCATTCATTGGGTAGTCATAATCCAGCTGTTGGAGCTCTGCAGTAGTTGGAACACGGCCACCGCTCATCATTGTAAACCGAGTCATGCCATAAAGATGGCAAAAGAAACTCTCATCTCGAGCATGCCTTTATGAAGTGGTAAGGTTGACGCCATGCGTAGTTTCAGCATCCTTAACCTTCGTGAGGTCAACCTTCTTTGGGTTGTGTGGGAGTTTATGATTAGCCGGTTCCTCTTCGATGTCTTCCTTCCTCAATATTGCGGTCAACAGATTGCCAAAGCTGATGTGGGACCTCTTGTGTAGCCTAGCTTTCCGCATTGTGGATCGAATAATTGCCCCAATGTTGATAGGGACATTCATCATCAATACGTATACCAAGCACACTCTATCTTGTGTTATCTTTGTGTACTGAGTCCCTGGAATTAGGCAAGAGTTGACTATGCGCAACCATATTCTTGTTTCTCTATTCAAAGGAGCATATGGGAAGGTGTTGTGCCGACCGGTGTCCTTGTGTCTACTCCATCGTGCCATAGATCTTGTTCCACAAAGTGTGTGTCGAATGGCCCTGTATGGAGGTCTATTGTACAGCTCCTTGAGTGGTGATGGATCAACTGAAGGGAAACCTAGAAAGGAGTTGAAGAAATCCGCATTTAGTTGTAAAACTTGGCCCCGAATCTTGACTTTATTCCCTATGGTTTTCGGTGACCAGTTGGCATAGAATTCTCGTGTTAAATCGAGATTGCACCCTCCCATATCTCGGAAGATGAAATCAAGATGTAACGCCATTATCTTGGCCAACATGCACGGTTCTTTCTTTGCTAGGCTTTCCTTGTTTATCAAGTCCACATGAACATATTTCTTCTCTTTGTTGTTCCTATACCATTCCTTTGCTTCCTCCTCTAAAACCCATTTAATTCCAAACATGCGGCGTGGTACTTGCATCGAGGAGGACTCTCCTTGCTCTTTGCATCCTCTTTTCTTGCCTTTTTGGGAAGTGGTTGCCTTATCTTTTCCTTGTCTTGCTTTGGGTGCCATTGTACCTGAGACTAAAACAATGTTCATGTTAGCGTCATCTCGATGGATACAATCTATAAACAAGCAGTAGTGGCACCACCCCACACTTAGTTTGTTGGTACAGACTAGTGAAGTGAAAGTGGTCGATTACTCAGACTTCATCGGCATACGTTTTAGGTGCTATATTCCAACAATAAAATCAATGCAGTCATACTTCTTGTATTCTTAGCAATACTTTCATGTTTGATATATCAAGACTACTACATAGGGATTGAATCAAGGTATAGCATCTAGAAATAATCACAACCTCCTATGTTGGTAGTCAACCATAATTCTCATCTTGGTGAACAAGTTAGTCCAACATGTAAGCTTTCTATTGACAAGATTATGCAATTTTTGTGACCATGTCAATTCTGCAAAAGTATGACAGTGCATCAAAATCGAATTCAAGTTTGAAACATGTTAAGATCATTCTTACGTATTCTTTCACTCACTTAGTTGTATCACAACACATCAACCACATTCAAGTCACTTCTACTATTTCAAGATTTAACAATTCATAATAGGCGTAGTAGTGTAGTACTTACGGAATATAAATGAAGAACAAAGAAGTACTTACTTGATTGATGCCTTTGGATGATGTTCTTGTGAAGTAAAAGAGCAAAAGGAAAATTTTGGAGAGGATTTGGAGGCTATAACCGGCGCTTATGCTAGGTTTCCAATGTGTTTTTGGTCTAAGACTAAGTCTCTTATTTATAGGAAAGGCTTGGGTCGGTTTTTGACCCATTTAAAATTTGATTTGGAGACAAGAAGTGACCATAGGCGGCGTCTTTTGCTTTGACTATGCTAGGCATAGGAGGCGCCTTTTTCATAGCATTGTTGAGCATAGGCGGTGCCTATGCCATGGCATTCTTAGGCATAGGCGGCGCCTTTTGCATGGCATATGAGATTCAGAGACAAAAGGCATTGGCATAGGCGCGCACTATGGCATACTTGGGCATGGGCGGAGCCTATGCTATGGCACACTAGATTCCGAGAGCTTAGGCCATAGTATAGGCCTTGCCTTGTTCGTGGCCTAGTTTTACATAGGCCTAGCCTTGTTCGTTGCCTATATTTTCATAAGCAATGCCCAATCCATAGCCTTTTGCTTCTTCATTCCTAACTTACCACCTTTAACATGCAATACGTCCAAATCAAAATCTGAAACTGACCTCCTCATTTTACACCTCTTTGCACCTACATTTACTCAAAAACAACAAAGAAGATTAGAATGATGGGTTGCCTCCCATCAAGCACCTTAGTTTTGGTCGTGGCACGACTCTTCTTTTTGGATTTTTATTTATTAAAAGCAAACAATTAGTAGAACGAAAGAAAGAAAAAAAATGAAAAACGATGGGTTGCCTCCCACCAAGCGCTTGATTTATTGTCGCGGCACGACATAGCTATCTCGATTACTTAGACTTCATCAAGATAGATGGTGGATTGTTTTCTGAATGGATTCAGACGACAATGAGGCTTACTTGTAGGCATGCAATATTCTTCGAGATAACCCTTGTGCATGCCTATCCCGGGAGGGATACCAATTATATCATCAATAGTCCAACCCATGGCTCTCTTGTATCTCTTCAGAGCAGAGATGAGAGTCTCTACGTGTTGTTCACTTATATCATCAGCCATACTTACCGGAAGTATATTTTCACTTTCCAAGAACACATACCTTAGAAATAATGATACATCAATAAGAGACATATAAATAGGCCATCAATCCAATAACAATGAAGTAAGAACTCATTGGCACATCAATGAAGTATTTTGGATTCATCAATTCCATAACAATGAAGTAGGAACTTATTGGTATATCAATGAAACGTTTAGGAGTCATTAATAGCACATAGATCTTGTTTGAGTAACCGGATACCTTCTGACATTCATTAGTGCAATAAACATGTAAGATTTCGAAAAGAAGTAAGTATTGGAATGTCTTGACATCTTGTAGGGTGGAAACAAGTTCATTGGTAACGTAGGACATCATACAAAACCATTATGGATCACATGTTACTGAATAAATTTGGAAACTTTCTTAATAGAACAATTGTTCACTTTCATGCCAAAGATATGGTATAGAGTATGCTTTACATACCTGACTGTCAACCTTCAATACTAGTCCCAAATGGACTTCCCATCTTTTCGGATTACTTATCTACAATGAACATATACAGCAATCTAGTATTAGCAACCAAACGTCACAATTCAATTATTTGAATTCACCAAACTAGTGGTTAAGTAGCAAGCCTTAATTACACCATAAAGGGTGTCACTGTAACCCTCTTATACTCCAGTTACATTCACATGTCATGCATATTCATACAACATCCTTCAATATCAAGTTTGGATTCATGTATCCTTCCAACCAATCCATTAAACCAAATTGACCCATAGACATAAATAATCATCAATTCAATAGTATATCACCATATCCACCTTTCATAACTCAATTACCATATCCACCTTCCATAACTCAATTACCATATCCACCTTACATAGTTCAATACAACCAAACCATGCAAAATAGTCCATAACCCTATTTCCATCACCTTTCAATAACAACCAATACATATAATCCTCTATCACACATATACATATGGAAAAGAACAAAGGCAAACAATATTCATACCTTAGAATTCACCTCTTGATTATGAAATCCTGTTTGTACAAATAATAGGTGTCGTTCGAAGCTCTCGAGATGACAATCGCAGTTATCGGATTACTTTGAAATTTCTACGGTTGAATCAAAAGCAATTTAAAGGTCAAATATGGCTAGGGTTTGTTCTTCCTCAATGATTGATGATGAAAATGAGTTTTTGAACTCATATACATGTCTATATACATATATTCCCGTCCATAATATAATAGGAAATGACCAAAATGCCTTTAAAATTTAAATAATGTCAAATCTGTCCTTTGGTGGACTGTTTTGCTAAGCTAAAGTAGATCGACCATAAATCTTTGCTCCAATATCGGATTTGGGTGAAATTGGTATCGTTGGAAGTATAATTCAAAGTTATTTCATTTCATATAAAGTAGGCCACCCAGTTCGTCCTGTACAAGGAGTTATGGTCGTTTGAAGTTGACCCTAAAAATCTATTTTGATAGGCTGAAGTAAAACGAGTATAACTCCTTACTCAGACGTTGGATTTGGATGAAACCAATTGCATTGGAAAGAAGACTCAAAGAACTTTCTTTTCATAGGTCTCATCTCTCCCAGTTCATTATATTAAGGGAGTTATGATCATTCAAAGTTGACCCAAAAATTCGGCTAGCCTCAGTAGTTTGTGTGCAAGAAATTTTCCTGCACATTTACTATTCCCAAATATCTCGGCCACCGTTTTATAGTTTCAAACGTGATCGATTATATCCGAAACCTATCCATTTTTGGAAATCTTTATATCGTTGGAAAGCTTATTCAATTACCTTCGCATGAAACCATTGACGGGAAAATTCCAGTATAAAAAAAAATTAATTCCATATAAATAAGACCAATACACGTACTTGAATACACCAATACATGTACTTGAATACGGGGTATTACATAAACAGTATGAATGGCATTTACTAATGACTAGAGAGTCACTGGGATAGACCCCAGTTGTCCTAGACATAAACCAAAATCAACTAACAATACTGCTTTCATCAATGAACAAAAGTCTGATAAATTGGGTCCTTACACTATGAGGACTCACCAATAGTCAGGATGTAGGTGATGATGCACGTAGTCAATTTTTCTACTGGAAACGAGCACCAGAACCTACAATATAAGAAAATATAGCACATAAACATATATATGGGTTAGTACTCTTGGAATGTACTGAATATGTTAAGTGAATGCATAAGTAAAACAATAACTGAATATTCATATAAACTTTCAAATAATGCATGCTAAGTATAAATGATTCACCTTGAGGTTGAATAAAACAAAAGGCTGCAAGATCATAAACATGAGTAATGAAGCGTAAGAATAACTTTGTGAGCCATAACTCTTAGTAGCTAGATGCTTTACTTTTTCTTCTTTATTTTGGTAGTTTCTTCTAACCGACATAAACCATGTGAGCTACCATGGAGTCCAACGTATTACCCATGTTGGGGAGAGCTGCTCTACCCTTGCCATCAGAATAGAACTTTAATCTTAAAGGATCACTATACTTCATCCATATTGGGAAAAAGCTTAACCTACGGTGGCTCATAGTTTTTAGGAATTTAGGATAATCTCATCTGCATTCCTTTCTCGGTGATAAATACTACTCCCAAAATACTTATATGCTCATAGTTTAATAAATCCACCTTAAAATAGCATAAGGGTTTATAGACTGAAAAACAGTTATGCTCCTCTTTCTTTAAATCATAATTAGGATGAAAAATTGTGGATTTCATATCCTATCTTAGGATCGAAAAATCAATCTTTCTTGAATCATGCTATAGTGTATGTAAATGAAGTTTCAAAAGATTAGACTTCCTTGTAAACTTGATGTTTGTACTTAGGACTTGGAATTCATTCTTTGTTTCATAGAAAGTCACACTAAAACATCTTGCTCAATAATCACTTGAAATCTTCCAAATGTCTCAGTCAAGATAATGAAATAAAAATCACAATATGAATCTTTTAAATCAAAACATAAATATATGCAATTCTTGATGCACCTAAGGCTTTCAATCTCAAGGTAATATCATAATTTAAGAGTATGGCTATTTGGGTATGAACCCTAATTCAAAATAAATAATTTAAATCTCTAAACCATGAAATTTGGACATAGGGATAAAAGAATAACCTTGTTCATAAACCCCACATACCTGAATTTGTCTTGACTTATGAAAAGAGTTTGGAACCTTCAGACTTGAAAGATGAATTTGTGTAAGATGAGCCCTAATCTTGATGTTCTTGAAGATGGGAAGAGGTAAGTGTTATTATTTGTTTGAGGAATAGAAGAAAATAATGCCTCTCTGAGTGTTATAGGCCGTGGGTGGAAGTTATAAGAGAGGAAGAAACCAAAAAGCCCTTAGCTAAACTTTACAGTAATTGATCATCAGTTTTTATGAGTCTACCATATGACTCGTATGGAAGGGTACGAGTTGTCATTCATGACTCGTTAGCTTACCAGTGACAAGGGTAGCACACACTAATCAACATACGAGTCAAACCTTATGACTCATTACTTGTCTATACGATTTGGGAACAACCAACCATATCTTAGACAAAACCTCAAGGAAACTATTCTGTTGTACTTATGACTCCACTTCATAAGACTCATACCTTTCTTGATGACTTCTAGGGTTAACTCATACCTTAGACAGAACCCATATCATCCCACATTGATATGGGTACAACTCCTTATATTTTAGTCATATAATGTATGTACGACGCAAGGAGATGAGTCGTAAGATGTAAAGTAGCTCCCAGACATGGGGTATTATAATATCTCCCCCTTGAAAACATTGGGCCTCAAATGTGATTCATCTAGGATAGGGATTTTGGTGAGAATCAACATCTCCACATTGAATTTACAACCAAGCTTAACACTATCACAAGGATTCAATTTCTCACAACATAAAGCACTATATAAGAGCACTTAAAAAGACTTAAGGAGAAAGAATTTATTGGAAATAATACTTTACCTTAGGCAGGAACTGAATTGGAGGAAAAGAGATAAGAATTCTTTGTCTTCATATCTGCTTCGGCTTCCCAAATGGCCCCTTCATCCAATTGGTTTCTCCAAAGAACTTTTACTAATGCTACTTCCTTATTCCTTAGCCTTCAGACCTTCCTATCAAGTATCTCTACAGGAATCTCCTCATATGATAAATTATCCTTGACCCTAATACTCTCTAGGGGAACTACTAAGGACGGAATTCCAATACACTTCTTAAGAATTGAAACAAGGAACACTGGGTAAAGTCCAGCTAACTTTGATGAAAGATTCAATTCATAAGCAACCTCTCCTACATGCTTCACTATCTCATAGGGACTAAAAAATCATAGACTCAACTTCCCTTTCTCCCTAAATCTCATTATCCCCTTCATATGAGACATCTTCTGGAATACCCAATTGCCTACTTCAAACTTGTTCTCTTTCCTTCTTACATCAATATACGATTTCTGATGGATCTGATAAGTTTTTAGTCTCATAAATCAAAAGAACCTTTTCCATAGCTTCAATAATAGAATCGGTCCCAATCAAGGCTATTTCACCAACCTCAAACCATCCTATAAGTGATCAGCACTTATGCATGTTAATGCTTTGAATGGAGCCATCTGAATATTAGCATGATAACTATTATTGTAAAAGAACTCAATTAAAGGTAGATGGTCATCCAACCTACCTTAAATTTTAAAACATATTCCCACAATATGTCTTTTAATGCCTGAATTATGCGCTCAGCCTAACCATCGGTCTGTGGATAAAATGTAGTACTAAGCTTAACCTTTGTACCAAGGCCCATCTGAAAAGACTGCAAAAATTATGAAGTGAACTTCGTGCCTCGATCTAAAATGATGGACAAAGGTATCCCATGAAGCCTCACTAACTCATGAACATACATTTTGGCATAGTCCTCTTAGTATCTAAAATCTTAACAGGTAGGAAATTAGCTGACTTAGTCATTCGATCGATTATGACCCAAATTGAGTCATGCTAACATGTTGTATAAGGCAACCCTATGAAAAAATCCATATTCACTACTACCCACTTCCAAGTGGGGATACTGATATCTTGCAATGTACCACCCGGTCTTTGGTGTTCTACCTTAACTTGCTGACAATTGGGACACTTTGCTACAAACTTGGCTATGTCCCTCTAAATACCATTCCACTAATAAGTTTCTTGTAAGTTACGGCACATCTTAGTAGCACTCTAATGAATGAAATACCTCAAAACATGAGCCTCGGTAAGTATCCTTTCTCTCAACCTATCTATATTCAGAACATAAAGTTTGCCTTGATAGCGAAGTACATCATCTCCCCCTTAGGAGAAAACCTCAATCTTCTGTTGCTACACTGCCTCCAATATTTGCTAAGTACGGGATCATTGCGCTATTTTTCCTTCTCTTCCACTACCAAAGATGATTTTGAACCGTTTTGAACTACTACTCCCCCATCATCAGTGACGAGTAAACATATTCCCAAATGAGCCAATCTATGCACTTATTTAGCCAACTCCCTTTCTTCCTTCTTCACATGAGACACACTACCCAAAGACAGCCTACTTAGTACATCTGCCACTACGTTTGCCTTACACGGATGATAGAGCACATTCATGCCATAATATTCAATAACTCCAACAACCTTCTCTGACGAAGATTTAGATCCCCTTGACAAAATACATATTGAAGACTCTTATGATAGGTGAAAACAGCAACATGCACATAATGAAGGTAGTGCCTCTAAATTTTTAAGAAAAAAACCACATCAACTAACTTCAAATCATGAGTTGGGTAATTCTTTTTGTGATCCTTAAGTTTTCTAGAGGCATAAGCTACCACTTTCCTATTTAGCATCAGCATACACCTTAACCCAACTCTAGAAGCATCACAATACACTACGAATCCATCTAACCTTCTGGTAAGGCTAACACTGGTCCCGAAGTCAATCTATCTTTCAACTCTCAGAAACTCTTCTTACACTTATCCAACCATATAATCTTTACTTTATTTTGTATAAGCTTAGTCAATGGTGCGGCTATAGAGGAGAACCTTTCAACAAATCTTTTAGTATCCAGCCAAACCTAAAAAGCTCTGGATATCAGATGGAGTGATGGGTCTAGGCCAATGCTTCACTACGTTAGTCTTATGAGGATCTACATGAATACTAGCCCCTAAAATGACATGCCCCAAAAAGGTAACAGATTCCAACCAAAATTCACATTTACCAAACTTCACATACAATTGAAGGTCTTTCAGGGCCTATAACACTATTCTCAAATGGTTTGCATAATCCTCCTCACTCCTGGAATACATTTGTATGTCATCTATAAAGATGATGACAAGCATGTCCAAGTACTGCTTGAAGACCTTGATCATAAAATCCATAAAAATTGCTGGAGCATTTATCAGTCCAAATGACATAACCACAAATTCAAAATGGCCATACCTCATTCAAAAAGCTATTTTTGGAATGTCTTGCTCCCTAACCTTCAAATATGGTATCCCAGCCTAAGGTCATTCTTTGAGAACTATTGGGCACCCTGAAGTTGATTGAACAAATCATTGATTCTAGGAATGGGATATTTGTTCTTGATGGTAACCTTGTTTAATGTCTATAGTCTATACACATTCTAAAAGTACCATCTTTTTTTGTGCACGAAGAGGACTAGAGCACATATACATCAAGGTGAAAGGCACAAAGCATACCAGTAACAATATCTGGTGAGATCTCCTAATCCTAATAAGATGGTAAAGCATAGAACCGATTCTAGAGCTGACCGCCACTGGTATTGGATGATGAGCCTTGTGTAAGGACTGGGCAAACTGGCTGAGGTGGTACATTAGTAACCTGAGTTAGAGGATGAATATCCCTATTTCCCTACTTAGAATACGGACATTTCTTGATCTTATGGCCTAACTTTCCACAACCATATCAACCCCATTTTCCTATCAAACACTCTCCAGGATAGGACCTGCCACACTTTGCACATGTTAAATAACTAGCCATTCCAACCATACTATTTTAAGACCTAGAATTTGAAGTACTTTCCCATTGCTCCTACCTAGTCTTGGTGTAGGGTCACTGGCTGAAGATGGCGATGGAACTGATGAATGACCCTAAAACTGTGAATGGCTTCCCCCTTCAGAGCTAGGCTGACTATACTCAAACTATCCAATTCTAGCCCTCTTGTTTCTCTTCTCTCTTGTCTTTAATTTTTTTGCCTCAATTTGTTAAGAATGATTCATCAATCGAGCAATATCCATATGCCCAATTAGCATGGCGGTCCTCACTTCTTAAATACCAAATCATACACCCTAGTAACAAACTTACTCATATAAGCTCTAAAATCAGATATCAACTCAGGAGCATACTTAGACAACTAAGTGAACTTAAAGGAGTACTCATTCACTATCATAGAGCCCTACCTTAGGTTCATGAACAACTTTGCCTTAGCCTCCTTCATCTTACACGGAAAGAACCTATCCAGAAAAGTACTCTAAAACAACTACCAACTCATAGGATGTGCTTTCTTACCCATACCTTCCTTCCATATGACAACCCAATCATAAGAAATACCCTTCTACCTATAGGATGCCAATTCTACACTCTCCTCTTCAGTAATATGCATAATCTAAGTAATCTTTCTCACCTCATCAATAAAGAGTTAAGGATCCTCATCCACCTTTGAACCATGGAACTCAGGTAGATTCATCCTCATAAAATCCCAAATCTTAGATATAGCTAAATTACCATTTTACTAAAGTGAAACTATCGTTTTTTGGTTGCCATGAATATTGGAATTCATAGCTTCGGCCATAGCTTGAAAGGAAGCCTGAAATTCAACATGAGACATATTTTCATCCAGAGGGTCAGCGTTCAGTGGTGGTTGATTCACTATTTCTAAGTGCATCAACTCGGCAAGGAGGCATATTTTGTCACATAAAAGCATAAGTTAAGGCAGATATAAACAACTATAAGCATGATAAATCATGAAACAAATATTGATTCCTAACTTATTTTGTAACCTCTTGCTCATAAGTGTGGTGTTCTTCACATCTATGATCAAGACTCTACATAACACAGCTTTCTGACACCCTAGGACTTTTTAAAACCTTAGGTTTTGATACCAAGTTTGTAACACCCTGGAAGTACCCCCTGGACATCATACGGTGCTCAAGACTATGAACAATCCCAAGCTAACCCATAATGCCTACTTACTTGAAACTCATATGAAAAGTGAATTAGCATGTTAGAATCTGAAGGTAAATGAATTCATATCTTAACGAAATGTCTTTAACTTGGAAATCCTTAAACAACTCTTCAAACTTAATCATAAATAGTATGACAAGTCTTTAGTAATGACTAAAGATCCACTAGGACAGACCCTAGCTGACCCAGATATAAATCGAAATCAAATAACTAAACTTCTTTTATCAATGAATAGAAGTCTGATAAATTAGGTCCTTAGACTATAAGGACTCACCAATAGTCGGGATGTAGGTGATGTTGCCCACAGTTAATTATGTTGCTAGAAATGAGCCCTAAAACCAATATTATAAGACAATGTAGCACATAGACATATATGTGGGTCAGTACTTCTAGAATGTACTGAGTATGTGGGGGTGAATGCATGAGTAAAACAATAACTAAATATTCATATAAACTTTCAAATAATACATGCTAAGTATAAATAACTCACCTTGATATTGAATAAAACAAAAGGTTGCAAGATCATAAACATGAGTAATGAAGCGTAAGAATAACTTTGTGAGCCAAAACACTTCGTTTCTAGAAGCTTTACCTTTTATTCTTTCTTTTGAGAGTTTCTTCTAACCGACATAAACCATGTGAGCTACCATGAAGTCCAACGTCTTAACTACGTTGGGGAGAGTTGTTCTACCCTTGACATCAGAATAGAACCTTAATCTTAAGTAATCACTGTACTTTATCCATATTGGGAAAAAGCTTAACCTACGGTGGATAGTAGTTTCCAGAAATTTAGGATACGCTCATTTGTATTCCCTTCTCGATGCTAATTACTACTCCCAAAATACTTATATGTTCATACTTTAAGAACTCCACCGTAAAATAGCATAAGGGTTTATAGACTTAAAACCAGTTATGTTTCTATTTCTTTAAATCATAATCAGGATGACCAATTGTGGATTTCATAGCCTATCTTAGGATCAAAATACCAATCTTTCTTGAATCATGTTATAATGTATGTAAATGAAGTTTCAAAATCTTATATTTCCTTGTAAACTTGATGTTTATACTTAGGACTTGAAATTCATACTTTGTTTCATGGAAAGTCATACTAAAACATCTTGCTCAATAATCACTTGAAATCTTCCAATAATATCAGTCAAGATAATAAAATAAAAATCACAACATGAATCTTGTAAATCAAAACATAAATATATGCAATTCTTGATGCACCTAAAGCTTTCAATCTCAAGGTAATATCATAATTCAAGAGTAAGCCTATTTGGGTATGAACCCTAATTCAAAATAAATAAATTAAATCTCAAAACCATACACTTTGGTAACAAGGATGAAAGAATAACCTTGTTCATAAACCCCACATACCAAAATTTGTCTTGACTTGTGAAGAGAGTTTGAAACTTTGAGACTTTGTAACACCCCATATTTTTGGGCTAGACTTTGAACCGTCGTTCCTACATGTATAAACTCAATGATTTATATTTGAATACATGTTTCATTATCATTATCCTATTGTTAATAATACTTATGAGGTGAAAAATATTCATAGGAATCACTTAGACCAAAGTTCAGCTAAGCCTTTGATTCGACCAAATTTTGGTATTCGATTCTACAAAGGCCAACTTTGAACGTGTATAAATTTTGAAATATATGTAACTTTACAGTACCATACCCATCAATTTATATATAATTGAATTATATTTCCATCAATACCAATTTTTCCTTAATATGGTACCCGAGTAAAAAGTTATGACCATTTTCGTGAGAAACAGTAAGGGTCCATGATAGCTCCGCGACACAGACCTTAGGATCTGCATTAGCCTATGTGACGCAGGGGATATGTTTCCTGCATCCATAAGAAACAACCCAAGGGGCGTTTTATTCATTCCCCTTTGGCCCCAAGCACCCAAGTGATAGATTAAAGCCTCAAAAGGGCATTATTTGCCCATTATCATCAAAATTACTTATGTAGAAACCCTCCCCCTTCCCAAGAACAAGGAATTCAATCCTCTACTCCCATGAATTCAAGAGTTCAAGTTTGTAAGTTCAAGCCTTCTTCAATACTCTAACCATTGAGGTGTGTCGGGTATTCATCAATGGGTTCCTTTCACCCATTGATTACCAAAAATCCTCTTTTTTCTTTGAGTATGAATTTTACTCTTTACTATGATTTAACTCAATGAAAATCATGAACTTTTTCCATGTTTTCTTATGAAGCTTACATTCAAGTCATGATATTATCTTTTCCATGTGAATTATGATTCTATATGATTTAAATTCCAAACTCCCATGTCATGTTTACTCAATACCATGTCAAGTTATCAAATTCATGTATTAAGTCATGTAAACATAATATCCTCTCAAGTTTAACTCATCTTAATGTTGTTATTCTTGAGGTTAGCAGTTATTCAAATGCATTATGTTTTTGGGTTCCCTAAATTATGATTTACTACTAATATTTTAATGATGTTATCGTACTTAACATATCATTCAGTGCTGGCGGGTTATGAATAGTCGATACCTATGTATTTACTTACGTTTCAGACTTTTCAATTAATGAGTTAGTCAACCCATGATTTTATTATTAAACACAGTTTGTTATGATCATGTTGAGCACTATTAGCTTACATGTTTATGATTACTTCAGCCTCTGTATGCACTGATGTTTCCAAAATACCATGACCTGAGCCTACCAGCTTTAGTGCATGCACCAGTTAGTATTTCAGTGTCTTTTAGTTGGAGTAGGATTTAGCATCAAAAGTAAAGTGTGGGTTTAGCACATCGTACTTTCCCAGAAACTACATGCCACCATAGATTTGGGGCCCTCTCCAAAAATTATTTCCGTTTGGGCTTAGTTTAGTGATCACTCCAGTTCAGTTCAGGTTCTACTCTGATGGCAAGAATAAAACAACCCTCCTCAATGTGGGTCAGATGTTGGACTCCATGATAGGTCACATGGTTTATGTCGGTTACATGATAGCTTCCATAATTTCAGTTAGTATTCATTTTATCTCAATACAAGTTTACTTGACCAAGTAGATAGATTTTAGTATTTATTCAGTCAGTTTTACAGATTATTTCAGTTATTCAAATCATTTTAGTATATGCTTTACTTGATCTTGCATTCTCAGTTTTACATGTTCATGTTTTCATGCTCAGTATCCATATATGATCCTTAGTACAGTTTTACAGTCTATCCAAATTTACATGAGATTTACAGACCATATTCATGTTTTACCATTTCCCAGCTTACAGAATTATTTCAGCTCATGATTTATAAACCTCACTATGACTTACAATTTGCATGTATAGCCATGTTTTAAATGTATGTTTCAGTAAATAACCTATGTCCTTAGTTTTAAAGATGTTTAAATATTTCCATGATTTAGCGCATATCTCCATATACTCAGTACACTCCAAAGTACTAACCACATATATGCATTTGTGTCTATATTCCTTTATAATATAGGTACTAGATGTAGTCCATATACCAGGGTCAGATAGTTCTCAGCTTTCAACTAGTAAGTTACAAGTCCTCTTATTTTGGGGACTCCAGTCCAATGCAGTTCATGTGTTGTATTTTAATTATCCATATGTATTGATTAGTGGTAATTGGAAGCATATCCCAACTATTTTATAGTCAGTATAGTAGAGGCTTCATAGATAGTCAGTTAGAGTCATGATATGTAATTCAAGTTCTTTCTTCAGTTTTATCATATTGTAAACTTTATCAGTAATATATTTATTTGGATTCTCTTATGATTGTGCTTTCACTCAGAAAATTTAGTTTTTATTTACATTATAAACCAGTTGCTCAAGTAGTATGCCAGTTCATGGATTATCTTGGGATCACGTGTGGTTCTAAACATCATGTTACGACTAGGTGGTAGCCTCAGGTCATGACAAACTTGAAGGATGAATTTGTATGAGATGAACCCTAATCTTGATGTTCTTGAAGATGAGAGGAGGTAAGTGTTGTTATTTTTTTGAGAAATAGAGGAAAATAATGCCTCTCTGATGGTTATAGGTCTAGGTGGAAGTTATAAGAGAGAAAGAGACCAAAAAGCCCTTAACTAAACTTTACAGAAATTGATCATCAGTTCTTACGAGTATACTATACGACTTGTATGGAAGGGTATGACTTGGAATTCATGACTCGTAAGCTTGACAGTGATAAGGGTAGCACACACTGATCAACATATGAGCCAAACCTTATGACTCGTTACTTGTCTATACGATTTGGGAACAGCTAATCGTATCTCGAACAGAACCTCAGGGAAACTATTCTGTTATACTTAGTACTCCACTTTATAAGACTTGTACCTTTCTTGATGAACCTTAGACAGAACCCATATTACCCCACACTGATATGGGTACGACTCTCTATATATGAGTCGTATGATATATGTATAACTCAAGGGGATAAGTCGTACGATGTACAGTAGCTCTCATACACGAGGAATAATTTAGGTTTCCTAAAAGAGAGATGCCTACGGTATGCCTAAAAAGGGTATACCACCACGCAAAAACTCCAATTCTTGCGGCAAAATTGGAATGGGGCTTGGTCACCAATTCAATGGAGGACCCGGCTTCCCATGGGTAATCAAAATTTTAGGGTTTACCAGCTAGCTCAGAATTAAAGCAAAGAGTTGATTCCATGATTTACAAGATTGATTGGAGCTTTTTAATTATGCCCATGTGTTTTGATCTCTATTATGTTAAACTATTTTCTTAATGCTCTTAGATTTCATATATGAAATATATGTTGTTTTTGGTTAGTTCCATATATCAATACATTCCAAGTATTGATTGTCCCTGTGGTGAATGGATTTTCTCATAATGTACGTTCTAAGGCATAGTCTCGTGGTCTAGCTCAGCAGTAGATTACTCCCAGAAATTCTAAGTTGGTGAACCTTCCTAACTTCAGAAAGTCTTTTATTTGTATGCTGGTTTCATTTAGTTTCATGGTCCAGTCGAGGGCCTTCTCCCGCTTAGACATACTAGTGTTTTAGTAGAGGCTTTGTAGACTGGTTTAGATTGGATTTGGGTTTATGTTTTGATGTCATGATGTCATCCGAATTGATTATGAGAAGCTACCTTGTTTCTATTTATCTTCCGTATTTCTATTTCATATGAATAATGCTTATTATAGTGTGCTAAAGGGTCTCTCAGTCCTTCATGGTACGAGATAGCTATCGCAGCCAGGGCCTCAACTTGAGTCGTGGCACAAATTTCATCACACTTAGAGATAAAGGTCAATAACATTAAAACTATCATTGTTTTGTGAGTTTCACACATGAACTATTAGTTGTATCCTTTTTCTGCCTGCACTATCACTAGTTGATCCATTTTCCTATCTGAAATATCACCTTCAATGTATTAAAACACATTTATTTGAGTCGATAGTGATACTTCAGGTAGGAAAAGAAAGCACCTAGTTGGAATAAGAACCCACAACCCAACACTGAAGTTGTATATATAAGGAGAATCATGATAATAGGTTGAGGATCAAGCAATCTGGAATTACGTTGATGAAATTTCTGCAAACTTCTCAAATTGATACTAAATCACCATAAGACAGTTAATCTTAAACTTATTTTAGGATAAGGCCTGAAATGCATCTTATCAAGCTTCTATTGGACAAGTCTCTATGACCGGTTAGAATGGTAATCGGCCTCTACAACACAGTGGAAGATAAAGAATCTCTCAAAGTAGTCATAGAGATAACAAAATTTTAGCAGGTGTCATCTGAAGCAAGTTGTACATAATGTAGCTTAATGTCCCATGTTACAATCTTGCTTGATCTTCATGAGTCTTTTATCTGATTGTGATCTTTGACTAAAATGTTTTAGAAGTTAAAAGTGTAAATAGAAGCGAATCTTGGTGCAGTAGCATAAGGTTATGTTTTGCATGCAGTAGTATAAGGATGTGTTTTGCCTTTGCCATAAGATGGTGAGAAGACGGAGTTTGGAAGTGCTAACTAATCTAGATGGATGTTTATGACTTGTATGTTTTATAATGCTAAGGGTTATTTACGTTCCATGCCCGTTTGATCAAAGTTACTTTTCATGCGTCTTTGAACCTGTACTGTTTTATAGTGCTATTCCATTAATGAGATTCCTTCAAACTTCTCAGGGTAACTGAATATTCTTAATTTACTGAAACTTAAGAAGGAAACAATTGAAGAGTGATGTAACCAAATAGTTGATTACAAAATCTACAAATAGTGCTTAGCAGCTGAAAATTCTCAAAGCACAACCTACAGAAAGCCTACCAACAACTTTTTATATCTTGTTAAGCACATTACTCTTGATTTATTTTTTTCTGTAAATTAACAAATCTGAATAAATTCCAATCAAATTCTTCGATACTTGGAGCTGGTTTGGTTACAGATTAATCACTACACAAGAGCAATCCTAGCATCCTTTTTCAGGTGCACAACTTCACTTGTTTGGAATTGAAATAGAAGAAAAAACAATGAAATTCTTGACATTAAAACTACCAAAAACGTTACCTATATCAAAAGAGTCATGATTTAAGGGGAAAGGACAAAAATAACACCAAAAACTAAAATAATTCCACAAAACTAGCACCTAAATTTAAAAATCCAGTAAATAGCCATTAAGGGATTGTCGCACCCTTATTTATAGTTTGGGTTTTTTTTTGGTTTTGTTTCAATATTATACGCGTTGGTTGCACACTCCAAATTTTATTAGGATTAGGAATTGGTTTAATCATGAGACTGTGACTCCATTTAGGAATGTGTTAATAATTTCAAATGTGTGTGTATTTTTTGACTTGGATTTGGAATTGGTACTTCTCCGTCCATATTAACCGGCTATCCAATATTTCGTCCTTCCAGTTTTATGTAACATATTTTGATTGAGTACGAAATTTAAAAAAAAAGATTTAATAAAGATAAAAGTAAAATAATATCTTTAAATATTTATTAAATAAAAAAAAATGACATTCTCTTAAAACATATCCAAATTATTTTGCATTCATCAACATTATTAAAATAACATACTAATTATTTTGTTTAGTTTTACTTATTTATACAATAAAATACAATATCATATACTTTTAATATAATACAATTGTTAAAGATATATTTTTATATATAATAATGATGCAGTTTCTATACATATACATATTCTATATAATAATTATTGCATTTTTATACACATTCTATACAATTTTTAACTACAATTACTATTTAGATACATATTTTATACGACTCTATATAGTTTTTACATGTATTCTAAAAATGTATCAATCTAGTATAAGAGAGTATCAATTGAGTATATGGACACTGTAAGTGTATCAATGTAGTCTAAAAGTGTATCAATGTGGTATAAAAGAGTATCAATTGGATATAGGGACTGTATGTGCTTGCATAGAATTTCCTTTCTCTTTTTTAAAAAGTGTATCAATATAGTATAAAAGTGTATCAATGTGGTATTAAAGTGTATCAATTGAGTATAGAGACTGCATGTGCCCAATTGGGCTAAATGGCTGAAAAGGGAAATTACTTTAGCCGACTGGCTACAGCATGTCCACCTTTTCAAATGTGGGCCATTTTTTTTAAAATGGTCATACCATGTCCTTGTTCCATGATTTAATGGGGCAAATAGTGCACACAAATTGTGATTCTAATATTGGAGAAAAAATCTCCCTTGATTGTGAAATAATGAGAGGGAAATCGTTTGGTGATATTTTAGAAATGCCTAATGCTACAACTAAATTGTAGTTACGAGCGTGTATTTACCATTTTTCTACCAAATAAAAAGGTTATCTATTTACCATAATTATTTTAAACACTAGATGCATAGAGCCCGTGCAAACATGGACCCAACATAGATTATTTTTTTGTCTTAATTTATGTGATATCGTTAAATTTTTAAGAGTTCATTAAATTTCTAGATTGATTTTTAAATATTTTAAATTATTAATTATTGTGATGTATAATACTTTATAATTTTGTAGATAATATGTGTTACTTTTGTTATTTCAATTTATGCGACACCAGTGAAATTTGGAGAGTTAATGAAGTTTTTAATATAATTTTTAAATTGTTGTGTTGTTTTTAAATATTTTAAGTTGTTAATTATTGTAATTTATAATCCTTTTACATAATTTTTAGATAATATATATTGCTGATTTTATTTCAATTTATATGTATTGATAAAATTTAGAGAGTCAACAAAATTTTTTATATAAAGTTTCTACACATTTTGATTTTTTAATTATGATAATTTATAGTACTTTTTACTATTTTTCAAATAATACATGTTACTCCCTCTGTCTCAATATATGTGAGTGTAATAGTATTTGACGAATCAATTAAATTTTTTATATGTCGTTAAATAATTTTAAGTTGTACATCTTTTAAATTTTTTAAGTTGTTAATTATTGTAATTTATTATATTTTTACGTATTCTTTTAAAATATATAGCAGGTTAATTTTTTTAGACATTTTAAACTGTTAACTGTTATAATTTATAATATTTTTCATGTAATTTGCAATTAATAATGTCACTCTCCTTATCCAAACTTTATGACATTGATAGTCAATTATATATTTACAATAATTTAAGTTTTTAATTATTTTTATTTATAATATTTTTTCTTCAATTCCAATTTAAGTGACACTGGTATAATTTTGAGAGTCTATCAAATATTTTTTATCTTTTAAATTTTCTTAAGTTGTTAATTATTGTGATTTACAGTATTTTTTACATATTCATTTGGTCTCAAGTTATGTGACATAAATAAAATTTAGATAATAAATTATATTTTTAACATATACTTTTAGATATTTTAAGCTATTAGCTATTGTAATTTATAATACTCTCTCCTTGTCCAAACTATTATAGCGTTGATAGTCAATTGTGTTTTAAAAATAATTGAAGCTTTTAACTATTGTGGTTTATAATACTTTTTCTTTTATTTATATTTAAGTACATCGATATAATTTCGAGAGTCAATCAAATATTACGATTGAAGTAGAGAAGCATGCATGTCTTAAATGACTCATAATAACTAACTACAAGTGATATAACAAAATTTCTATAAAAAATACTTGTGAAAAAATTTAAGTGGGTCTCATATAAAACGCCAAGTTAATATAAAAGATCAAGAGTTAATTTATCATTTTATGTCTTTATTTTTCTTATTAAATATTAATAATTTTAATACTTAAATGACTTATAATAATTAATTAGGGTGATATAGTAAAATAGCGGTTTAAAAAGCTAAAACAAACATATCATAAATGTCTATTTTTATTTTTCATACTAAATATTATTAATTTTCTAATAAGTAAATGACTTATTAAAATTAATTCGGGATGATATACTAAAATCACGGGTAGAAGCAGCTGAAACAGAAAAGTCATAAATGTTTATTTTCTTCTTTTACTATATATTATTAATTTTTTAATACGTTAATGATTTATAATAATTAATTCGGGATGATATAGTAAAATCACTAATTGAAGCAATAGCTGAAAGTTAAAAATAATCAATTTGCCCTATCAAAATAACGAAAATAGCCCTTAGGAAGCTGGCAGGACAACCTCCACCTGCCAGTTTCCACCTGTCTACTTTTACCACTAGTTCACCACTTCTATAGTAACTAGATGCATAGAGCCTGTGCAAGCACGGGTTCGACATAGATTATTTTTTGTCTTAATTTATGTGATATCGTTAAATTTTTAAAAGTTAATTAAATTTCTTGAACGATTTTTTAATATTTTAAGTTATTAATTATTGTGATGTATAGTACTTTATAATTTTGTAGATAATATGTGTTACTTTTGTTATTTCAATTTATATGACACCGATGAAATTTGGAGAGTCAATGAAATTTTTAATATAATTTTTAAATTGTCGTGTTGTTTTTAAAAAATTTTAAGTTGTTACTTATTATTATTTATAATCCTTTTACATAATTTCCAGATAATATAATTTGTTGTTTCTATTTCAATTTATATGCATTCATAAAATTTAGTGTCAACTAAATTTTTTATATAAAGTTTCTACACATTTTGATTTTTTAATTATTATAATTTATAGTACTTTCTACTATTTTTCAAATAATATATGTTACTCCCTCTATCCCAGTATATGAGAGTGTGATAGTATTTAAAGAATTAATAAAATTTTGTATATGTCGTTAAATAATTTATGTTGTACAGCTTTTAAATTTTTTAAGTTATTAATTTTTGTGATTTATAATATTTTTACGTAGTCTTTTAAAATAGATAACAAATTGATTTTTTTAAACATTTTAAACTGTTAACTATTATAATTTATAATATTTTTCATGTAATTTGCAATTAATATATGTCACTCTCCTTATCAAAACTTTTATGGTATTGATTGTCAATTATATGCTTAAACAAATTTAAGTTTTTAATTATTTTGATTTATAATATTTTTTCTTTCATTCCAATTTAAGTGACACTGGTATAATTTTGAGAATTCGTCAAATATTTTAAATCTTTAATTTTTTTAATTTGTTAATTATTGTGATTTGTAGTATTTTTATGTATTCATTTGGTTTCAATTTATGTTACATAAATAAAATTTAGATAATCAATTATATTTTTAATATAATTTTAAAGATATTTTAAGTTGTTAGCTATTGTAATTTATAATGTTCTTTCCTTGTCCAAACTTTTGTGGCGTTGATTGTCAATTACATTTTTAAAAATAATTTAAGTTTTTAATTATTGTGATTTATAATATTTTTTCTTTTATTTAAATTCAACTGATACCGATATAATTTTGAGAGTCAACCAAATATTACGATTGAAGTAGAGAAGCAGACATGTCATAAATGACTTATAATAATTAATTACAAGTGATATACCAAAATTTCTATAAGAAAACACTTGTGAAATAAATTTAAGTGGGTCTCATACAAAACATCAAGTTAATATAAAATATCAAGAGTTAATTTATTATTTTATGTCTATTTTAATTTTCTTATTAAATATTATTAATTTTTAATACTTAAATGTCTTATAATAATTAATTAGGGTGATATAGTAAAATAGCGGTTTAACCAGCTAAAACAAACATATCATAAATGTCTATTTTTATTTTTCTTACTAAATATTATTAATTTTCTAATAAGTAAATGACTTATAAAAAATAATTTGGGATGATATAAAAAAATCATGGGTGGAAGCAGCTAAAACAGACATATCATAAATGTTTATTTTTTATTATATATTATTAATTTTTTTAATATGTTAATGATTTATAATAATTAATTAGGAGTGATATAACAAAATCACGAGTTGAAGCAGCTGAAATAGACATGTCATAAATGGTTATTTATTTTTTATATTAAATATTATTAATTTTTGAATGTGTAAATGATTTATAATAATTAATTAAGAGTGATATAGTAAAATTACGGGTTGAAGCAGCTGAAATAGAAATGTCATAAGTAATTATTTAACCTTTTTATTAAATAATATTAATTTGTAAATATAATGATTATTTACCTTTTTTTTATTAAGTAATATTAATTTTTTAATATTTAAATAATTTATAATAATTAATTAGGGGTGATATAGTAAAATCACGGATTGAAGCAGTTATCAAAATGACGGAAATAACCCTTGGGAAGCTGGCAGGACAACCTCCACTTACGCAGCTTCCACCTTCCTGCTTTTACCACTTGTTCACCACTTCTATATACTAGTTTAGGTGTACGCGCTTTGCGCGTGTATCTCACTTTAATGAATTCAAATTTTACACTAAATAGGATTTTTGTTTAAATTAATTAAGATGTGTATAATAATTAAATTCAACATCTTTTGAATATTTAAAGATGGAGAATTTATTTAATTAAATCTAACATTTACCAAAAAAATTCTCAAAGCCGATTGGCATTCATGTAAAACTTGTAAACTATAACAAAACAATCTAATGATAGAGATATGGAAATAATACAATAAAATCTAATCTTTACACAAAAATTTCCTCAAAGCCGACAGACATTCATCTACCACTTGTAAACTACAACAAATAATATGATGATAGACATATCAAAACAATATATCTAAACCTAATCTTTACATAAAAAAAATCTCAAATCAGAGATATCAAAACAATATAATTAAACCTAATCTTTACCTAAAAAGTTTTTTCAAAGCCAGTCGACATTTATCTACCACCTGTAAACTATAATAAAACAATACAATAAAAGAGATATCAAAACAAGACAATTAAATCTAACCATTACACACAAAAATTCCTCAAAGCTGATCAACATTCATCTACGACCCTTAAACTATCATCTATGACATGTGAACTGCCACAAAATAATACATTAATAAAGATATTATAACAATATAGTTAAACCTATCCTTTACCTAAAAAAATTCTTCAAAGTCGATCGACATTCATCGACTACCTGTAAATTAAAATAAAATAATACAATAATAAAGATATCAAAACAATGCAATTAAAACTAACCTTCACATAAAAAAATTCCTCAAAGCCAACCGACATTCATCTACGATCTGTAAACTACAATAAAATAATACGATAATGATCGCAAAACTCCAGTCTCCAATCAGACTGTATTTACCACCAAATATATGGAGCAAACAATTTGATTCAATATTGTTGATGAGTATTCAACTCTTATCTGGAGCTTAAAGATGTAATCTGGCAACAAAATATTTAATTAATAAAGTTCTACCACCAAAACATAGCAGCAATTCATTGAAAACTTACATGTTATAGGATAATAAACTTTAATAATGACAGAAATGATTTATGTTGAAAAAAATAACGTTGTATGCATAAGGTACACGTTGAATTCAAGTTTTAAATAAGGTACTATTGTATTTAATTATTTGGCAAATATACGGTACTATAATTAGGACTCTTTTAATAATGGTGATTTTTTATTTTTTCAAAAATATATAAACAAGTTGTACAGTTCTAGACTAATAAAGCAATTTTATTTTACTTTTACGATTGTATTTATTTTCCAAATATAAGGTACTATAATTAGGACTCTTTTAATAATGGTGATTTTTTATTTTTACAAAAATATATATTATTAGCATTTATGTATAATTATAATTTTTTTAAAAATAGTAAAAAGATGGTTTTGTCTAAAAAAGAGTGTTTTAATGAAGGATAAAAAGTTCAAATCACTTTTCTAAGGGTCTTATACTAAATAGTAAAAAGACGATTTTGTCTAAAGAAGAGTGTTTTAATGAAGGATAAAAAGTTCAAATCACTTTTCTAAGGGTCTTCATCTTCACACTTTTAATATAGGGAGCTGCTAAATGACCATAATTTTTTGTCCATAAAATGGCCATAAATGTACAAAGACCATACTACCCTTTTATTTAAATAAAAAAGAAGTAAATTTTTAATATTAAATGCAACTAAAATTTATGTCGGATAAGTTATTACTATCATTAAATGTGAAGGAAAATTATTAAATTAACTATAGTATGTGGGACTCACCTAACTTCATCTATTGCATTTTCATCCTTCTCCCTCAATCTTCAATTTAGCCTTTTTTTTTTCTTAAATCAAAATTTAAAACTAGTTTTATTACTACATTGATCATAATTATTTAAAATATTCTTTAGAAAAGTTCATCAACGATTATTAATATACTGGTCATAATCCTTTAAATTTTTTTAGAAAAAGTTTATCTATGATTAACTAGTTTTGAACTTATCACAATAATAAATTTATTATTATATAAAAGTTATTCAATTCTAAAGTTTATCATATTTTTTTAAAACATTAGCTAGGGTTGATAAATATGAACGATATAACTTTTATAATGTGTTAGTGTTTATTATATTTAAAGTATTTTGAATTTTGATTGCTAATATTGAAATATTTTCAAATTAGACTTAAAAAATTAAAAAAATATTCAAATATAATTTAAATATAATAATTAATAAAATTATTTAATTAGAGTACATATGTTTTGCCATAATTTTTTAGCCCAAAAATGTATAAAGACTATACTAACATTTTCCTTTAAAAAAATAAATAAACCTTTACTATCTTCTAAATTCAAGAAGTTAAATTTAACTAAAATTATGTTGAATAAATTATGACTATCATTAAATATGAAAGAGGAATATTTATTTAACTTTAAAATGGGAGACCCACCTTAATTTCACCTTCTATGCAACCACACCCTCCCTTTTCGTCCTTCTCCCTCAATTTCTCTTTAGTCTTTTTTTTTTATCAAAATTTAAAACTAATTTTATTATATATTGATCATAATTCTTTAAAATATTTATGGATAAAGGTCATCGATGGTTAACTAAATTTTGAATTTATCACAGAAATTTCATTATTTATTATATAAAAGTCATTTCATTCTAAAGTTTATCACAAGTGTTTTTCTTACAACATTAACTAGGTTCAACAAATATAAAAAATATGATTTTATAATTTATCATTGTTTATCATGTCTAAAATATTTTAAATTATTATTATTGAAATATTTTCAAATTAGACTTATAAATTATTTAAAAATATTTTAAATTTATTAAAAAATAATTAAAAATATTTAATTAGAGGATATATCAATAGTGAATATAAGTAATATTCACATGTTATCAAATTACCGTAATATAGAGGTACAAAATACAGCAACAATGCGTCTTGATATCTTTAGTTGTTGTTAACTAGGGACCAAAAATATAAATTTTGTGATTTTCACAATTTCTATAATGTGTCAATATCTATTATGTGTATAATGATTTGAATTTTGACTGTCGCTAATGAAATATGTTAAATTATATTTAAAATTTATCTAAATCTATAGCTTAAATTTTATTTAAATATAATATTACTTAATTACAGATCATATTAATAACAAATATAAATTATAATTTGCAAATTATAAAATCGACGTAACATAAAGACGTAAGACGACAACATCAATGCATGACTCTCATGAGTTGCTGTTAATTAGGATCAAAATATATGAACTATACGATTTTTATAATATCCCGATGTCTACTATGTTTAAAGTGTTTTGAATTTCGGCTGTCGATATTGATAGATTTTGAAATTATATTTAAAAATTATTGAAATAAAATTTAAATTTATTTAAATATAATATTTAATTAAATTGCTTAATTAAAAGACATATTCATAAAAATTATTAGTAATGATTCACAATTTATCAAATCAGCATAACCTAAGGATCTAAGGCTACAACATTAATGCGTCTTGATATCTCGAGTTGTTGTTAACTAGGGTCAACACATGTGAACTGTATAATTTTTAGGATTATATAATGTGTCAACGTCTATTATGTCTAAAGTGTGTTTGAAATTTTGATTGTTGTTATTATTCAAATTATCTAAATATATAGTTTAAATTTATTGCAAATTGGCTCGGACACCACTACTATAAAAAAATAATTTAAACATAATTAATAATTAGAGGTCGTATTAATAACATACATAAATGATAATTCGTAAGTTATCAAATCGGTGTAACACGAGAGCCTAAGCCCCCCACAACATTAGCGAAAGACTTTTTAGGATTGTTGTTAACTAGATTGACATGCATGAACTAGTAGTGTAGTTAATCAGTTATACTAGATGAATAAATAAATAAATAAATAAATAAATAAATAAATAATAATAAAAATACGTGGCATACCATAAAATTACAAGAAGTAATGATTGACAAATAAAAAGAAAGGAAATGGAATATAAATAATGTAAAATAAAAAATTAAGATTAAAAAGCAAAAACTAAAATAGTAATAAAAAAATCAAATGATGAAAGAGGCTAAATATCCATGCGACACCTTTTAATTCGGAGAAAAATTGATGAAAGAGGATAACTTGTTATTTTTTTCTTTTACTTTTATTTTGGGAATAATTTAAAATAAAAAGTTAGCAAATGTATAATTTATTTATTTTATAAAATAATATTTTTGTGTCTAATGAGTGTGATATGAAATGATATAAATTATTTAATAGGATAAACCAACTATTAGTAATAATTTTTTTTCACTTTAAATACTTAAGTTATTTGTAATTTTATTTAAATGTAATATTTTATTTTATTCTTTCACTTTAAAATTGTTTTATACATAATTTTTTAAAATGTTTAAAAAATAGGTATAATATTACGGAAAGTATAAGTGTAAGATTTTCATAATATAGCATACGTATGTTTGATTTTCATAATTAGGGTCGCCACTTATGAATTGTATAATTTTCGTGATTTCTATAAGATGTCAATGTCTACCATACCTAACGTACTTTGAATTTTGAGTGTCGCTATTGAAATATTTAAAATTTATATTTATAAAAAAATAAATATATAGTTTAAATTTTATTCAAACATAATAATTTATAAAATTACTTATTTAGAGATCGTATTAATAGAAAATATAAGTAACGATTCATAAGTTGTCAAATGACATAAAATAAGGGCACAAAAACTGCAATATTAATTTTTTAGTACTCTCCTAGGTTGTTGTTAACTAGGTCGAATAAACTTCTTTGAAAAAGATTACAAAAATACAATACTAAATTTATATTGTGTCTACATAGAGATTAATTTTTTTTATCATAAAATCAAACACTAAGTTTCATCACAATAATATATTTACCGATCTAATTAAATTAGATTTTTAATCATTTGATTTGATTTGATACAATCTTACCGAGTCTTACAAGTAAATTTGAAATATAATTTAAATAGATTAGTGATTATAATGTAGTTATTTTTAATTAACTAATTATAGCCGATTTAAATTAAATTTTACTGCGTTTAAACTTAAGTTTTATCTTGATCGGATATTTTGATAATTGTTATGAATCTCAAACATTATTTATTGGAATAATACTTTTATGGTCTATTATTAAATTGAATTAACTAATAATTACTGCAAATGTAATTATTGTTAGTTGAACAAGGATTAATAACTGAACATAATAATTATAAAAGTGTATCTATACAATAATTTATATCTAAATAAATGGACAATTAAATTTAATTGCTTTTGATCAACTAATTATATTAATTTTTAAAAAAATTAATTTCACTAAGTGTTACGTTATGCTTGTTTGATAATAATACTTTTATTGCAATGGCGTCTATAGAAGTTCAGTATTTTAAAATTAAATCTATGTAAGAAATTATAGTCAATTTTTGGATGAAAGAAAACCTCTTTATAAAGAGAAAAATGAATAAATTAAATTTTATTTTTTGACTTAATTATCGATTAGAAGATTTAGCTTGTATGAATTATTATTGATTTGATACTAATAATGAGCTATTTCAGTATCTTAAGCACACATATATCCATGATTAAAATTAGTTGATAGCTTTGTCTCACATATAGAGTATTTGAAGTGTCATTAGAGTTGTCGACGATTGGACCCAATTTTAGAGCTTGTAAATTTTAAATTTTTAAAAATAAGTAATTATATTAACTCTGATTAACTAATTATATTAAATCTAAATAAAATTTTAATAAGTCTTACACAAGCTTATCCTAATCAAGTGCTATGAGAATTAGTATTTATTATGTGTCTCAAATCAATTTCATAAAATCGCTATTATAACTATTATATGTCCTATAATTTGTTATTTTCTAATAGTACACAAAAATTATGGTCAAATAATGTTTGTGTTCTAAATTTTAAAGATAGAATATTTCTATGTCACAAATATATCAATTTTTAAAGTTAAATGACGTTAATTTTTGAATTTTTTTATGTGATAGAATCAATGTTATGTAATGACAGATAAATTTTACCTATCTTTGATTTCAGTTATTCAAATTTTCAATTCTTTTTAATTTTCACTACAACATGCCTAGTATAAGTGAAAAAATTATTTTTCACACGATAAAAGTTAATTTAGCAATAGTAACCTCAGCTTGTAGCCGTAATAAATTATTTCAAACAAAATATTATAATTAATCAATATTTCTACTTTAGGTTATTGAGAAATGTGAAAACAATTAAATGTAAAGACAGTTAATTTTTATTTAGAGTACTAAGACATTATGACAATGGTTAGCTTAATAGCTATAATGAGTGATTATTTTGGGTTGATGTTTATTAGGGTCAACAATTATGAACTCTATGATTTTTATAATGTGTTAATATCTATCATATCTAAAGAATTTTGAATTTAGACAATCGTTATAGAAATATTTTTTAATTATATTTTAAAACTATTTAAATATGTTGTTCAATTTTTTTACAAATAAAAATAAAATCACGTAGTTAAAGTTCATATTAATAACAAATATAATTAATGATTCACCAGTTAATAATTAAATTTTTAATTCACCAATTAACAAATATAATAATTAAAGTACGTAGGATCGCAAGACCATAACATTAATGTGTGACTTTCTTGAATTGATGTTTAACCAATATCGACTTTTTTTGAACTATATAATTTTTATTTTGTGACGATATCTATCATGTCTAAAGTAATTTGAGCTTTGACTATCACTATTGAAATATTTTTAAACTATATTTAAAAAAAAAGACTATTCAAATATGTAGTTTAAATTTATATAAACATAAAAATTAATATAGTTCCTTAATTAGAAGTCATATATATTAATAAAAATATAAATAATGGTTCCTAAGTTATCAAATCGGCGTAACATAGTGACGCAAGACTACAACATCAATGTATGACTCTCGTAGGCTATTGTTAATTAAAGTTGACACTTATGAACTATATAATTTTTATAACTTGTCAATGTCTATCACGTCTAAAGTGTTTTAAGTTTTTATTAAAATATTTTCATATTATATTAAATATTGTTTAACTATGCAAACTTGTAGTTTTAAAACTCATAAATAATTTTTATTCTTTTCTTTATGTATTTTTCTTATCATTTATATATAATTTAAGTGTAAGATTAATAGAGGGTATTTTTTTTTCAACTAAGAAAATTTTTATGCGAAATTTTCAAATGTTATGTTGACTTTTTTCCCCTCTACTTCTAAAAATAGATAGAAAAGATTTGAAATGAAAAAATCATTTGAATTATCATGAGAAAAATTATAGCATAACTAAAATTGTACAATTGAATTCATAAAAAAATAATTAACTTTTTGTGTTAGAAATTTTGATAATTTCTTATTTTATGTTATACTAAACTACGAATCATATTTCAACAAAAATAAAAAACTAAAAGTTATTCAAAATATTGATAGGTTTTAAGATATATATCTATACCTCATATTTATCTATATAAAATAAAGTGATATAAAATTTAAAATTAAAGATTAAAAAAATAAAAAGTATTTATATGATAAAACACATAATTAAGTAGATATGATACAACAACAACAAACCCAGTATATTCCCACATCGTGGGGTCTGGAGAGGGTAGAATGTACGCAGTCCACACCACTACCTCTAAAGAAGTAGAGAGGTTGTTTTCGATAGACCCCCGGCACAGAAAAAGGACAATATACAAAAAAAAAAACATCCAAGGCATGGGACATAATAAAATAACATATGCACGACATTCCCAAAAGTATTGAACATTACCAGAACCAAAGCCCTCCTAACTACTGCCTACTCGCCCACACGGCTTAACCCTCCATCCTAATGTTTTTCCTCCATATCTTCCTATCTAGGGTCATGTCCTTAGTCAGCTGTAACTTTCCATGTCACGTTTAATCACTTCCCTCCAGTATTTCTTCGGTCTACCTCTACCCCGCTTGAAGCCATCCAAGGCCAACCTCTCACACCTATGAACCGGGGCATCCGTGCCCCTCCTCATCACATGACCAAACCATCTCAACTTCACTTCTCGCATTTTATCCTCCATCGACACCACACCCACCTTCTCCCGAATAATTTCATTCCTAACCCTATCAGCCCTTGAAAATCCACACATCCAATGCAACATTCTTATTTCCGCTACCTTCAACTTTTAGATATGAGAGTTCTTAACCGGCCAACACTCCGCTCCATATAACATAGCCGACCGGACTGTGACTCGATAGAATTTGCCTTTCAGCTTATGGGGCACCTTCTTATTGCAAAGAATTCCCAAAGCGAGCCTCCATTTTATCCAACCTTCCCTAATACAATGAGAGAGATCCTCATCTATCTCTCCATTCCGCTCGATCATAGACCCAAGATACTTAAAACTATCTCATTTACAAATTGCCTGGGACTCCAATTTCACTATCACCTCATTTTCTTTCCTCGAGTCAATAAACTTTCACTACAAGTATTCCGTGTTGGTCCTACTCAACTGAAAACCTTTAGACTCCAGGGTTTATCTCCAAACCTCCAGCTTATCATTAACACCTTGTCGCGACTCCTCAATCAAAACTACATCATCCGCAAAAAGTATACACCAACGCACCTCGCCTTGTATACTCCGCGTCAACACATCCATCACCAAGGCGAATAAAAATGGACTAAGAGTTGATCCTTGATGCAATCCTTTCAAGACCGAAAAATGCTCAAAATCCCCTCCCTCTATCCTTACCCGAGTCTTTGCCCCTTCATACATGTCCGTAATCACTCTGTTGTACGCCATAGGGACCCCCTAGCCTCCAGGCATCTCCACAGAACCTTCCTAGGGACCTTGTCATACGCCTTTTCTAAGTCAATAAACACCATGTGCAGATCCCTCTTCCCCTCTCTATACTGCTCTATCAGTCTCCGCTCTAGGTGAATTGCCTCAGTCGTGGAGTGACCAGGCATAAATCCAAATTGACTCTCCGAAATAGACACAATATTTCTTAACCTCCGCTCCACCACCCTCTCCTAAATCTTCATCGTGTGACTCAACAAATTAATACCCCGGTAGTTATTGCAGCTCTGAATGTCCCCTTTTTCTTATACAGAGGAATCATCGTGCTCCATCTCCACTCCTCGGGCATCCTAGCAGACTTAAAAATATTGTTAACCAAGTTGGTCAGCCACCTCAACCCTGCCCCACTAGAAAACTTCCAAAAATCCACCGGGATTATCTTACGAATGGCGTCACTGACCTCCTCTACCTTAAAATGCCGACAATAGCCAAAATCGCGACACTTTTCGGAGTGCTCTAACTCCCCTAACAAAAATCCTCTATCCCCCCCATTCAAGAGCCTAAAAAATATGACTGCCATCTTTTCTTAATGAGGGTGTCGTCAACTAATACTCTGATATCCTCCCCCTTAATACACTTTACCTGATCCAGATCCCACCCCTTCCGCTCCTTAACCTTCGCAAGCCTAAACAACCTCTTTTCCCCACCTTTCTCCTCTAACCCCTTATACAAACTCTCAAAAGTTGCTGACTTAGCAGCCGTAACTGCTAACTTATCCTCCTTCTTTGCTAACTTGTACTCTTCCCTACTCACCCATTTCTCCTCTTCATCCTTGCTCTCCACTAACATAGCATAATCCACCTCTTCATCTCTACCTTCTCCTTGATATCTTTATTCCACCACCAATCCCCTCGATACCAGCCAAACCAACCCCTCGAAATACCCAACACCTCTCTAGCAGACTCCTTGATGCACCCAGAAACCTTATCCTACATATTATCCACGTCCCCTCTACACTCCTACACCCTTATCCTCTTTAACTTCGCCCCTATCTCTAATGCATTAACCAGAGTCAGGCCACCCTACCTAATTCTAGGCGGACCCTTCCCAGCCCGCCTTTTCTTGGCCTTCTTGATAGCCAAGTCTATCACCAGCAGTCTATGCTGGGTTGTAAGATTCTCACTTGGGATCACCTTAAAATCCTTACACAAAGCTCTATCCCCCTTCCTAAGCAACAAAAAGTCAATTTGAGTCTTGGCTAACCTACTACAGAGAGTAACAAGATACTCCTTCTTCTTCGAAAAATTAGAATTCACTACCACCAACCCAAAGGCCCTAGTAAACTCCAAAAGAGCAGCTCCCTCATTATTCCTAAGCCCGAACCCAAAACCTTCGTGCACATCATCATACCTTAACGGGAAAGAACTGATGTGCCCATTAAAATCCCATCTTGAGAAAATTTTCTTCGAACTAGGCACGTCTCTAACTACCTCATCCAAAACCTCCCAAAAAATCTTCTTCTCCTCCTCGTCCAGACCCACCTGTGGTGCATACGCACTACAGATGTTCAAAGTAAACCCCCCAAAGACCAACTTGATAGTCATCACCCTATCACTAACCCTATTAACCTCCACTACCTGCCCCCTAAGATCTTTGTCCACTAAGATACCTACACCATTCCTGTGCTTATCACTACCTGAGTACCACAACTTATACCCATAAACATCCATAGCCTTAGAACCTACCCACTTGGTCTCCTGAACAAACGCAATATTAATTCTTCTCTTCCTAAGAATCTTAACCAGTTCTATCGACTTCCCCTGCAGGGTCCCTATATTCCACGACCCTACCCTCAATCTATCGATATTTTTATCCCCTTCCTTACTACCTCGCCTTTCAAATACCAAACCTAGCCCAACACCATCCCCTGACCCCACACCCAGCACCCCAGGACATGATCCTATTCCACCATGTGTCACCCCAGCCACTACTCAACAAAAGCACAACGAAGGGTAAAAATAGTAAAAACCTATTGAAGGCACACTCAAAGCACCAAATGTAATAAAAAATTCAAGAACAACAAATGCTAGACACCAATACACAGAACAAATAGCCACCAACAAATTAACCCACACAAAATACCAACAGTGAAGATATTGAAAAAAACGTTGTACAATAAAGTGCGATAGTATAAATTTCAGGGGTTAGAAGTCACCGGGATAGGCTACTTCTTCGAGTTGTTGCTTCCAGCACTTTGACGTTGGAAGACATCGCCGGTGCATTACCGAAAATGTCGTCGGGGCTTCATCTGATTATTGCCGAAATCTGGTCGCCAAAATCTAGACGCTGGTGTCTGTACCAACCTGTTGCCGATGTATCTTTTTTGACTCACACCTATGGACGACGCGGTTCACTATCTTCCCATCGTCGGAGTTAGACGGTGGTAGCCCGATCTCATCGGCAAGATAGATGGGCCGATGGTATTGAGAGATAGGGAGAGAGGGCAAGACGGGAAGGAAGAGAGAGACCCAAGAGGTAGGCCAAAGAGGGAGAGAGGATGATGTACTTACCTACTATCGGTGCTATTAGGTCGCCGGCATTTGTGTCATCGGAGCGGAGCTTGTCACGTCGGAGGAGACGTTGGAAGAGACGTTAGAATGAGAAAGAGTTGGAGGAGACGTTAGAGATTTTTTTTCAAAGTAGATATGATACATAAATATATAATTTTAAATTAAAAATTTCAGATAATATTACTTTGGTCACACTGATTTTGGATATATGAGAATATAATTAATTAATTTTATATTATAATTTTTATCCTAAACTATTCTTTTTAAGCAATAAGTACTGCGCAATCATATTTATGAAAAATTATGTTAATTTGTCCATTTTTCATGTATTGAGATAGTTTCCAATGTATTGAAAAAGAGTAATAAAATAAGTAATGAAAGAATTTTAAATTTAAGATGAAGTGGTAAAAATGTCCATAAGAAAACTAGTTTATAGTGTGAATAAGATTTATTACTATTATGGCCAAAAAGATTTTTCCTTTAATATATTATAGATATAGATTATAGATTCTTTATACGATTAATGTGTATTAGTAGATCTTTAGCCATTATTACTATACACTGATTTATTGTACATTTATTGCACGTGTATACACTATCAAAGAAGAAAGTTGCATGTACAAAAAGAACAAATTTATTTATATCAAGTCAATGGATTTAGTGTACATATGTTGTATATGTGTTCAACGTTAAAAAAAGTTGAATGTATAAAAAGAACAAATTCATTAAATTCAAATTAATGAATAGACAACTTTAAAAATATGTATATAAATATATTAAGCAATATATTTGGAAAGAAAAATAAATATATTGATCATCTAAACATCTTCTTTTCACATGTTCAAGTCATCTTACTTTCGCCTCTTTGGAAATCTCCTAAATTAAATAGATCTTTGAGAAGTTAATTCATTTAGCTTGTAGGATAAATGCAAATAGAAAAAAAAAAAGAAAAATAAATTGCCCGGTTCACGTTAAATCTAGAATATTAAGAAAAGCAGTACCTATACGTAAATATTTAACCATTATTTTCATCCTTCAATTCTCAATTTATCAACCAAACTCTTTTGGATCAAATTCAAGAGAGTGAATACGTTACTTATAACATCATTTAAAACATATGAAAATAAAAATGATAGAATCCTTGGAAAGAATTTGGCCTTAAGGAAAACAAATCTTTGTATCTAAAAGATTTTGGTTTTTGCAAAAAATTGGTTGCACAAAAGAGAGGAGAGCTCCAATTGCAAAACTTTAAAATAAATACAGTTGTAGGGTTGCTACGTCTAAAAATTATCCAAAACGACATATTAATAAGTCAACGACATCCACAACGATATATAAATAAGTCAAATACATCGGCGGAACACATATACATAGTTAGAAACAAACATTCCAGTAAATAAAAAGTTCTAAAAATATTGGGTTGAGATCAAACGGGCCATAGTCATGTACCAAATTTTTTCGTATGTTGATGTTCTGAGGATCAAGTTAGAGATAGGGTTAGAAAATTATTATGAAAAAAAGTACGATAGTGAAGACCTAAGTTGCTTGGACTTTTCAAAAATGTCTATGGGTGTGTGTCGGATTCTTGCGACAACATTTTTGGAGAGTCCGAGCAACTTAGGTGAAGACAACATGTCAATAGCACTCAGGAAAAAAAAACAATAACAATAGTGAAATAATGCAATAACTACAACACAATAGACAACAAATGGTGATAGGTATCAAATTTATTATTCAGAAATTTGTTTCCACCTTTAGTTTGAGAAGTAATATGGTCGTATAAATCTTTAGAATCGACAATCACTTTTCGACACTAACATAACCTAGATGAAATTAGTAAAAGGCATTAGATTTTTTCAGGCAAAAAAATCATTCTAAGCTTAAAAAATTGTATTATATAGTGTTAAACACTTCAATTGATGAAGCAATATTTTCCTTCTCCGTTGCATTTTGTTAAAAAGTTTTCTTAAAAAAAAAAACAAACACATCACCAAATTAATTGTTTTGTAATTATCAGTATATATATCATCAGAAACATGATTGTAGAATTTGTAGGGTAATCATAACACATTGAAATACAATACTGAATATATCTACTTAATTATGTTTGTAATTTTTTGACATATAAAGTTTAAGTCAAACCAAGGAAGAGAGTCATAGTTCAAAGCATACCTAAAACAAAAGTAGCAAAGATTAAGCTATGCACAGTAGGTAAAAATCATGTTAAGGAGTAATATAATTTAGTTTGTTACTTACAGGTGGACCCACGTGGTTCCGCAAGGGTGCACGCGCACCCGGTAACTTTTTAAAAAAATCGTATATATATGTATAGATATCCTACTAAAGTGTTAATATACTTAATTGTGCACCCTTAAAATCAAACATGTCTGGGTGCACTGGTTCGGAATTTGAATGCTAGCATCCTTTGGCTCTCAATGTCATGGGTTTGATACTTGATGGATGCCATTTTTTTTTTTTCATTTACATTTAATTGCCATCAGCCAGGCAAACATGTATTTGTATTTGAAAAATACAGTACTACTCCCATGCCAAATGAGATCTTGTGACGCAGTGGCAAAACAGAGAATTAAAATTAGAAGATAAGTTGGCAGCCATGGTAAGAATAGAAAGAGAAAACGAAGAGATAGACATAAAAAAGGAAATAGATAAAATAAAACAACAAACCATAGAAGAAATACGAAAACTAGAAGAAACTAAAAATATTGATACTCTTGAAAGGTGTTCTATTTGCTCGCAGTTCTCGTTTGATACCGGATAAGGCAAATCTTGGTTTTCGTTTTCCTTGTGATGGACCTGGAAGAGGGGGTACATGTCAAATATCGGCCTGGGATCATGTCTTCTTAGGACTATTCTGGATGTACAATTCAATTTTGGTAGTAATATTCCATTTCAGTTGGAAAATGCAGTCAGATATTTGGGGTAGTGTAAGTGATCAAGGGATAGTAACTCATATCACGGGAGGAAACTTTGCGCAGAGTTCTATTACTATTAATGGGTGGCTCCGCGATTTCTTATGGGCACAGGCATCCCAGGTAATTCAGTCTTATGGTTCTTCATTATCTGCATATGGCATTTTTTCCTAGGCGCTCATTTTGTCTGGGCTTTTAGTTTAATGTTTATATTCAGCGGACGTGGTTATTTTTTTTCATTTACATTTAATTGCCACCAGCCAGGTAGACATGTATTTGTATTTGAAAAATACAGTACTACTCCCATGCCAAATGAGATCTTGTGGCGCAGTGGCAAAACAGATAATTAAAATTAGAAGATAAGTTGGCAGCCATAGTAAGAATAGAAAGAGAAAACGAAGAGATAGACAAAAAAAGGAAATAGATAAAATAAAACAACAAACCACAAAAGAAATACGAAAAATAGAAGAAACTAAAAATAGTAGGATTGCTGAATTAGAAAAAGAACTACAAATGCTAAAAGATTTATATGAAAAAGGACAGAAAGAAAAAGAAGAAAAAGATAAAGAACAAAAATTATTAATTGAGATAAATTATTAAAGTTACAGAAGTAGTATATGTTTGGAATTATTAGATTAATTTATTAATTATGATAATAATTAGATTTAGATGTCCACCAAAATATTATAAATATTGTTTAGATGAATAACGTACAAAAATCACAACAATATAAAGAATTAAAACAAATAATATCTGAAAACGTAAAGAATTAAAAATAAGGATAGAAAGACTATAGTATAGCATAGTTGTTGGAGTTAGTAAAAACTCAATGAAGGCACAAAAAGAAGAAATATCAAATTTAGAATCAACAATAGATAGTCTAGAATATATATATCAACATAACCTATATACATTTAAATAAAATGAACAACGAAGAATTTATAATACATGAAAAAACATATGAAAATCACGAAGGATTAAAAATAAAAATAGTATTCTCTAATTTAGAAAGGAGATATAAAAAATAGGTGAACATTTATATTTAATGTTAGAAAAAGAAGAATTAAAATTAGAAGATAAGTTGGCAGTCATGGTAAGAATAGAAAGAGAAAACGAAGAGATAGACAGAAAAAAGGAAATAGATAAAATAAAAAAACAAATCACAGAAGAAATACGAAAAATAGAAGAAACTAAAAATAGTAGGATTGCTGAATTAGAAAAAGAACTACAAATGCTAAAAGATCATATGAAAAAAAATAGAAAAAAAGAAGAAAAAGATAAAGAACAAAACTTATTAATTGAGATAAATCAATTTAAAGAAAAATTAGAAATAAAAAATAAAGAACCAGAAACTAATGAATTAGAAAGAAATGCAATAGATGCTAAAGAAACAAATTTTATGATTCGAAAGATAGTGAAACATATACAGAAATTCTAGAAAACATAGGAAAACTAGAAATTAATGAAAAACAAGAAGTAATTAATAAAGAAAATCTAGAACTAATAAATACAGAAGTAAATACTCTAGATAAAAATAAAATACCTAGTACATCAGAAATAAGAAAACCAACCTATAATTACAAAAATAAGTTTAAAAGATATAATTCAAAGGATGAATATAATAAATGGACACCAAAACAAATAATTAATTACAACTTTTTAGATTTAGACTGCGTAATAGACACAAATAAAATAATACAACTATGGGTAGGATATATGTCAAAACAATTATTAGATAATAAAATAGATACAACAGATACACCAGAATATATAGAAAAGACATTAATAGGAACAGTAAAATTATGGTTTTTAAACCTAGCTGAAGCAAGTAAGAAAGTACTAAGATCTAATAATAAAACAGAAGGAACATCAACAACAACTACTAAAATACTACCAACAGAAATATTAAAAAAATATGAAATAGCTATAAGAGATGAATTTAGCAGTGTAACAACAGAAAAAGAAGAGCAAAATAAAGAAAAAGATATAAATAGAAAGTTAATGTTAAAACTAGCTATATGTAATATGCGTTATATAGATGAGTATACATGCGCATTTAAAGAATATTATTATAAAAAAACATATAATATAGAAGAAAGTTAAGAAATAAGAAGATTATATTTTAGTAAATTACCTGAACCATTTAGTTCAAAAATAATAAATTGGGATGAAGCAAAAATAGTAGATGCCCTAAGAGCAAGAATAAAATTTTTACAACAATGGTATAGAAATCTATGTGAAAAATATAGAGAAGAAATAAAAATGAAAAGCATTAATAAGAAAATTAGCATGTTGCAAAGATAAAATAACAACTCAATTTGGATGTGAAGAAAGATATTATAAGAAAGGAAAAAGACATAAGAAATATAAGAAATACAAAAAATCAAAATATAAATATATGAAACCAAGAAAAAGATATTATGTAAAAAATTATAAACATAAAAGATCATATAGAAAAAAGAAATCTATAAAAGAATGTACTTGTTATAACTGTGGAAAACTAGGACATTTAGCTAGAGATTGTAAAATGCCTAAAAATCCAAAAAATAAATAAATATCAGAAATAAAAATAGAAAATACAGAATATATGCAGATAGATTATATAGATTATGAATTAGATGAATCAAATGACTGAAGAAGATATAAAAATGAACCAAATAACTGAAGAAAATATAAAAATAATAACAAAGGAAGAATATTTAAATGAAAAAGAAACAGATCAAAAAATAATATTTGACAGTAATATATTTGACGAAATAAAAGGAAAAGTGTTAGACTTAAGTGTAGAAAAAATATTTAAAATACCAACAATAAAAAATATATTTAGTGGAAAAAAGGAAGAATACTACGTAGTAAGTCAAAAAGAACATATAATAGACTGTAGATATGCAAAAGAAAGAGCTAGTATACCACTAGTAACAAAAAGAATAATTAATAAAGAAATAAACGATATAAAAAAGTAAAAACCCAATAAAATATGTACACCTTGGAGAAACAGAGATATTAATAAAAGCATGTTTTAGAGAAGGAATAGATACACCAATAGAATTATATTCGGCAGATGATAGAATTATAAAACCTATAAAAAAGTATAATAACACCCTTAAAAGGAAATTTAATATACAAAAATTTAAATTTATAATAAGTGCGGATTATTCAGTAGTAATAGCAGATAAAAATATAGATAAATCATTAGTGTTATATTGAAAAATATTAGGAATAGAACTAACCCCAGGAAGTAAAATATTTACAGCAAGATGTAAAAATCTATATGTATTAACAACAAAACATAAAATAACGGAAAACAATAAAATTAATAAAATACAAATAGAAAGTATTTTCGAACAATTTGTAAAAACAATTGATAATAATGATTATAGTTACAAAGACATAGATATAGAAGAAGATTTAGAAATAATAAATGATAGAATAAGTACAACAAAAAGAATAGCTCATGAAAAACCAGAATTATCAAGCTCATAAAAAAGAACAAGTTATGAAACAACTTCAACAGTTAATTTAAATCAATATTATAGAACAGGAACAATAAATGAAAACGAATATTTAATACTCTTAAACACAAGAAAAGAAGAAAATTATATAGCAAAATATATAGTATAAAGTGAAGAAATAAAATCTATTAGTAATATATGCCCAGATCTACCAAGGAGTCTAATAAACATTAAAGATACGACAAAAAAATAAATAATCATAGGAGTCAGAAAAATAAAAATAGAATTTGAAATAAAGGAAGAAATGCAAAAAATAGACATAATATTAGAAATAAAATGGTTAGAACAAGTAAAACCATACAATATAGAACATACACAATTATCTATAACATATAATAAAGAAAGATTATTCATAAAAAAGCTTTAACATGATATGAAAATATATGTTCTTGTAAAAATAATAGTAGAATGATATTATAATAGGTATTATACACCTATGATAGATACAGGAGCAGAAGCAAACTTATGTAGATACAACTGTTTACCATAAAGTAAATGGGATAAATTAAAAACACTAATAGTAGTCAAAGGATTTAATAATGAAGGAAGCTTAATTACACATACAACAACAACAACAACAAACCCAGTGTATTCCCACCTAGTGGGGTCTGGAGGGGGGGGGGGGGGTAAGATGTACGCAGTCCATACCTCTACCTCTAACGAAGTAGAAAGGCTGTTTCCGATAGACCCTCGGCTCAAGACATGAGATACCACACAAATACATAGTAAAACACAGAACAAGATTTCATAACATAAATACGGCACCCATAAGTAATAGAAAACAGAGGAAAGCACCCAGATTCGTAATAGAGCATGGAACACGGAATCATAACAAGGATACTACCCCCACCAAGTAATTCCCTATACTAGCGACCCAAACTGGCCCTAGTCCTCTGTCCTAATTCGCGTCCTCCAGACCTTCCTATCTAGGGTCATGTCCTCGGTGAGCTGTAACTGTTCCATGTCCCGCCTAATCACCTCACCCCAGTAATTCTTCGGCCTACCCCTACCCCGCCTAAAACCATCCAATGCTAGCCTCTCATACCTATGAGCCGGGGTATCCATGCTCCTCCTCTTCACGTGTCCGAACCATATCAATCGGACTTCCCGCATCTTGCACTCCACTGGAGTCACACCAACCTTCTCCCTGATAGTCTCATTTCGAACTCTATTCCCTCTAGTCAGCCCACACATCCAGCGCAACATCCGTATTTCTGCCACCTTCATTTTTTGGATGTGGGAATTCTTAACTGTCCAACACTCCGCTCCATACAACATGGCCGGACGGACTACCACCCTGTAGAATTTGCCTTTAAGCTTGGGCGGCACCTTCTTATCACACAACACCCCAGAGACGATCTTCCACTTCATCCATCCCGCCCCAATACAGTGCGAGACATCCTCGTCAATCTCACCGTTTCCATGGATCACGGACCCAAGATACCTGAAACTATCCCTCTTACATACCTCCTGTGATTCCAGCTTCACTACCACCTCATTCTCCAGCCCCACGTCATTAAACTTGAATTCCAAATACTCTGTCTTGCTTCTGCTCAACCTGAACCCTTCAGACTCAAGAGTTTGTCTCCACACCTCTAATTTGTTATTCACACCCCCTCGAGTCTCATCAATCAGAACTACATCATCTGCAAAAAGCATACACCACGGCACCTCCCCTTGAATACGCCGCGTCAACCCATCCATCACCAAAGCAAACAAAAAGGGACTAAGAGTATATCCCTGATGCAATCCTGTCAAGACAGTGAAATGCTCTGAGTATCCTCCTTCCGTTCTCACCTGAGTTTTCAGTCCATCATACATGTCCTTAATTTCTCTGATATATGCCAGCGGGACTCCACTCACCTCCAAGCACCTCCATAGCACCTCCCTGGGGACTTTGTCGTATGCCTTCTCCAGGTCGATAAACACCATGTGCAGGTCCTTCTTCCTTTCCCTATACTGTTCCACCAGCCTCCGTACCAAGTGAATTGCCTCCGTCGTCGAGCGGTCAGGCATAAATCCAAACTGGTTTTTCGAAATAGACACTATCCGTCTCAGCCTCACCTCGACCACTCTCTTCCAAATCTTCATAGAGTGACTCAATAACTTAATCCCCCTATAGTTATTGCAACTCTGGATGTCACCCTTATTTTTATAGAGAGGGATCATGGTACTCCACCTCCAAGCCTCGGGCATCTTTGCCGTCTTGAAGATTTCGTTGAACAATCCAGTCAACTACCTTACACCAGCCTCTCCCACGAACTTCCAGAACTCTACCGGTATCTCATCCGGCCCCGTCGCCCTACCCCTTCGCATCTTGTGAATAGCCTCTCTAACCTCTTCTACCTTAAAACGTCTACAATAACTAAAATCCCGAAACTCCTCTGAGTGCTCCAGTTCCCCTAACACAATAGCTTTATCCCCTTGTCATTCAAGAGCCTATAAAAGTACGACTGCCATCTATTCTTAATATGGCCGTCCTCCACCAACACTCTGCCGTCCTCCCCCTTAATGCACCTCACCTGGTCGAGGTCACGACCCTTCTTCTCCCTAGCCTTAGCGAGTCTAAATAACGTTTTCTCCCCTCGTTTCCCCTGTAACCCTGCATACAAGCTCTCGAAAGCGGCTGTCTTAGCTGTCGTAACTGCTGACTTAGCCTCCTTCCTAGATAGCTTGTACTGTTTCCTGTTTACCCGCTTCTCTTCTTCATCCTTACTCTCAACCAACTTAGCATACGCCCCTTTCTTGGCCCTCACTTTCTTCTCCACCTCTTCATTCCACCACTAATCCCCCCGATGATGCCCGACCCCGCCCCTAGAAACACCCAACACCTCACTTGCATTCTCCCTGATGCACCTAGTCGCCCTATACCACATACTATCCACGTCCCCCCTATACTCCCACACCCCCATTCCCGAGAACTTCTCCCCTATCTCCCACGCCTTCACTGGCGTCAAGCCGCCCCACTTAATTCTAGGTCTACCCTTCTTACTCCTCCTCTTTCTATTCTTCTTTATACCCAAATCCATAACCAATAGCCTATGCTGGGTCCAAAAGTTCTTACTCGGGATGACCTTACAGTCCTTACACAACACCCTATCCCCTTTCCTAAGCAATAAAAAGTCAATTTAGGTCCTGGCTATCGCGCTTCGAAAGGTGATCAGGTGATCATCCTTCTTCAGGAAGCCCGAGTTCACCACCACCAGCCCAAAGGACCTCGCAAACTCCAATAGAGTAGTCCCCTCTTCATTTCTCTCCCCAAAACCAAAACCACCATGCACATCACCAAAGCCTCCGGTAATGCCCCGATGTGCCCGTTGAAATCTCCTGCTACAACAATTTTCTCCGAGCTAGGCACGTCTCTCACCACCTCCTCCAAAGCCTTCCAAAACAGCATCTTCTCCTCCCCCTCTGAGCCCACTTGCGGCGCATAAGCACTACACACGTTCAGGGTAAACCCCCAAATGACCAACTTAATCGTCATCAACCTATCGTTGATCCTCTTCACCTCTACTACCTGACCTCTAAGCTCTTCATCTACTAAGATGCCAACTCCATTCCTACGCCTCTCGCTCCCAGAGTACCACAGCTTGTAACCATCCATATACCTAGCCTTAGACCCTACCCACTTGGTCTCTTGAACACACGCAATGTTGATCCTCCTCTTTCTAAGAATCTTCACAAGCTCTATGGACTTACCCTGAAGGGTCCCTATATTCCAAGACCCAACCCTCAGCCTACCATCACTATCCACACGCCCTCCTCTACCACCCCTTCGGCCAAACCTTGGCCTCCCTCCCACTCCCGCCCTTTCCTCCTCCCTGCCCCCACAAAGGCCCCACACCCCAACCCCCTCGAACATGACCCTATCCAACCATTACCGCCCACAGCCACTACTACAAGAAAATATAAGAAAATATAAAACTATAAACGATGGAAGTATCAAAGCAGCAGCAAGAAATACAAGGCTCACACAAAATCAAAGAAATAATCAAGAAACAGAAGTAAACTCAAATAGGGAGCAAATACCACTGGACTCAACACCCACATCCCCCCCAAAAACAAAGCCCCAAGCCGATAACCCAATCAAAAGTAGTGTAAGAAACGACCACAACAATAGCAACAACAAACAACAGACCATACCAACAAATCAAACGCAAGTCAGGTACAGGGGATAGTACTAGCATACTATGAAGAATGAAATAACAAAGGTTAGAAGTCACTTGTAGACCAAGCCGGAAACCAAAACCCAGCGTAGACCGGGTTTCGGGGAGTTCCGGTGCTGAGATGGAGCTGCGGCTGCTAGGAGACCGAGGGGACTGGTCGTCGTTTGGGTGCTGCGACTGCTAGCAACCGAGTGGCGGGTGTAGATGGAGCTGCGGCTGGAGATTGAGCTGTGGCTGTTGGGGGCCGATTGGCGGCTGGAGACTTAGCGACGGCTGGCTGGAGACCGGAGCTGGCTGTCTGGCTGGAGGCCGAGCGGCGGCTAGCTGGAGACCGGGCTGTTGGATCTCACCGGAGCCGGAGGGTGGGGGTATGTTGGGTCTCGCAGGAGCTGGAGACCGAGGGGGAGGGGGGACTGCTGGATCTTGCCAGAGCCGGTGGGTGGGGGTCTCGCCGGAGCTGGAGACCGAGGGGGGATGACTGTTGGCTCTCGTCGAAGCTGGGTAGTAGGGGGGTCTTCTGGCGACTGAGAGGGAGAAGCGGCTTGGGACCGGCAGTCGGCGATGGTGGGTCGACGCCGGGGGCCGAAGATTGGATCGGGTCGGCGTCGGCGACGGGGCCGGGGACCGGGGAGAGAGAGAAAGAAAGAGAAAGAGGAGGTAGGTAGAGAGAGAGGGAGAGAGCCGTTGAGAGAGAACCGAAACCAGGAATAATTACACATAAATCTAAAAATGTAAAAATACAGATATGGGATAAAATAATAACAATAGAAGAAATCTATAATTATGAAGTAACATCAAAAGATATGCTTTTAGGAATGCCATTTTTAGAAAAATAATACCCACATATTATAACTAAAATAGATTGGTGGTTTACAACACCATGTAAACAAAAAGTAAGAGCAAAAAGAGTTATTAATAAAATAAGAAAGAAAACTGATTGGATAGAAGGAAGTGAAAAAATTACACAAAATTTAGAAAATATAAAAAATACAGAAGACACAGTAGAACTAGTTGCATTTTCGATAAATAAAAAAGAAATAACTATATTTTCAATAGATAAGGTAGAAATAATAAAGAAAAAATTAAGACAATTATATAGTGAAAATCCATTAAAAGGATGGGAAAAAACATAAAACTACTATAAAAATTGAATTAATAGATAAAAATAGCATAATAACTTAAAAACCATTAACATATAATTTTGACAATTTAAAAGAATTTAAAATGCATATAGATGAATTGTTAGAAAAATAGTATATACAAAAAAGCAATAGTAAACACAATAGTCCAGCATTTATAGTAAATAAACATAGTGAACAAAAAAGACGAAAAAGTAGAATGGTTATTGATTATAGAAACCTAAATGCAAAAACTATGACATATAATTATCCAATACCAAATAAGATATTAAAAATAGGACAAATACAAGGATATAATTATTTTAGCAATTTGATTGTAAATTAGGATTTTACCACTTAAAGTTAGATGAAAATTCTAAGGAATTAACCTCATTTACGGTACCATAAGGATTTTATGAATGAAACGTATTACAATTTGGATATAAAAATGCACCAGATAGATATCAACATTTTATGGATAGTTATTTTAAACAATTACCTAATTGTATAGTATACATAGATGATATACTACTATATACAAAAACTAAAGAGGAGCATTTAAAATTATTAGAACAATTTACAGATATAATAGAAAATTTGGGAATAAGTTTAAGTGAAAAGAAAGTCGAAATTATGAAAAACCAGATAGAGTTTTTAGGAATACAAATAGATAAAAGTGGAGTAAAAATGAAACAACATATAGTACAAAAAATAATAAATTCAAAAGACGAATTAGATACAAAAAAGAAATTACAATAATTTTTAGGATTAGTAAACCAAGTAAGAGAATATATACCAAAATTAGCAGAAAACCTAAAGCCTTTAGAGAGAAAATTAAAAAAAAAAGATATAGAATATAATTATAACGAAGAAGATAAAAAACAAGTCCAGAAAATAAAAACACTTTGTAAAGAACAAGTCCAGAAAATAAAAACACTTTGTAAAGAGTTACCAAAATTACAATTTCTAGACGAAAATAAAAAAATTATATATATAGTAGAAGTAGATGCTAGTGAATATAGTTATGGAGGAGTACTTAAATATAGATATGAAGAAGATAAATTAGAACATCATGTAGATACTACTCAGGTACGTTTAATGAAACAGAAATAAAATGGAAAATAAATAGAAAAAAATTGTTCATTATATAAATGTTTATTAGCATTTGAGCCATATATTGTATATAACAAATTTATTATACGGACAGATAATACACATTACGTTGGTGGTTAGCAAAGAAAATACAAAATTCAGTTACAACGAAAGAGATTCGGAGACGAGTATTAAATATATTAAATTTTACATTTACAATTGAAGTAATTAGTACTAACAAAAATGTTATTGCAGATTACATATCAAGACAAAGCTACACAGACTGATATAATAGAAGATGATGCCTTAGAAAAGATTTTCAAAACCCTAACTACGCTTTCAATGAAAGTGGATAGTATGGGTAATGAAATAGAAAATCTAAAAACTAATGAAGTTAAACTGAAGTCTAAAGCTATGAATTAGCTAACTCAGCAGTGTGCAGAGCTATGTCGATCGGTAGACATTAAAATTTCAGAGCTAAAAGGAGACGTTGGGACACTCCATAAAACCCATAACGTTTATTAATCTACAATTGCAGGTACAAGCAAAGGAGTTAGTGGACAAAGATACCAGAACATGAACATGAATAACAACAACAACAACAAACCTAGTGTATTCCCACCTGGTGGGGTCTGGGGGGGGGGGTAGGATGTACGCAGTCCATACCTCTACCTCTAAAGAAGAACATGAACATGAATAAGATATTTGAAAAACCATTTATACCAAAAGCATAAAAAGACCCCTTATACATACTTCCACAAATTACCACATATCGAGATAGTTTGAACCAAGATAAAAAAGCTTATAACTATATAGCCCGAGGATATATAGAAAATATCTATAAAGTACAAACTTTTCTAAACCTTAACCCCAGAGTTACAAATATCCAAGAACCAAACACAAACTATATAATCCAAAAATTGCAAGGTTACAACAAGCTAATCGCACTACCCAAAACCAATCCAAGCTTAATAAAAATATGTTTCGACTATGGATTATTAAATACCGTATATACCCAAGATGAAAAAGAACTAACAACTATAGAAGAATTACATAAAGTATTCACCACCTATAAAAGAGTAACCAAAGGAAATCTATTTTATATAAAGTTTTATACTGCACCAATAGAGATATTATACAACGAGATAAAACCAGTTATACAAGTTGTGAAAATAGGATTAACTAGAGATATGATTATACCAGAAGATATTGTGCACCAGACAGAGATACCCAAAATCAAGATACCTGATTTTTATGCAAATAAACGACTTATTGGATTAGCTATAATTATTCAAGAATTAGCAAATAATTGCATCAATGGAAACCCAATATGGAGCTATTATTCAAGAGACAATTAAATGATTTATTCAAATTCAAGAGAGCTACGACAAACAAATATGAAAGATGTTAGACAATGGATAGTGACGTTACTTAACCAAGAAAAACAATCTACTGCAAGAGCAATTAGGAAAGGATTTATTTCAAATGGATTATTAACAAGATATTGCAAGATAATTGGACACAAATATCCAGACCATCAATGTTCGAGATGTAATGAAGGAGATAATATTATCCCGGAAGTCCAGCTAGAATAAAAAAAATCAACCAAGAAGATAAGGACGCCAGCTAAAAGATAAAAATCAACGGAGCAATAATAGAAGAATACAAAACATTGAACATAGGAAAATGACATATGGAGAAAAAACTAAAAGGAAAATGACATATGGAGAAAAAACTAAACTTCCTACATAAATTATTGTAAAGCTTTAATAGCCTTTTTTTTGACTTTTCTTTTCATTTAATAGGTTTTTTGACTTTTTGAACAAAAGACTATTATTAGGTTTTGTTTTTTAGTTAACTTTAAGTCTTTTCCTTTCAGAATGTAAACACTTTTTGTAAATTAGATAGGATACGTGTAAAGTATGAACAGTATAGAATACACGTTTTCTTTATCTTTCTTAGGATTATAAATAGAGAGCATTTGGCTCAGCTAAAAGGCAAGACTTTCATGTGTTGAAAGAAAGCCTCTTCCTTTGTAAATCAAAAGACTTTTGAATATTTAATAAAAAATAGATATACTTCTAAGGAAAAGCTATGGATGAACAAAGCCCAAAATTATCAAACCTACCAGAACAGGTATATTTATTTATGATTATAAATAGATAAATTCATAAATTCCTGACAATCATGATATGATAAAATAAGTTCATATTAGTTACTTTATAGTAGAATTATTAGAAAAATAGCATGTTAAGAAGTTTATTAGCAAAGTGGAAAAGGTGTAACGCCCCAAAAATGGGTCCCGAGACGTCACACAGTGCTTAAGGCTACAAGTAGCCCCAAGCTAACCCTTTGAGCCATATTCACATCATTCAACACTTATCAATAGAATTACTATGATCAGTCACCAAAATATCCTCCATGATATCATAATTTTTTTTTAAAAAAAAAGAGATGTGGAGAGGTAACAAAATAAGATACATCACGACAACTCCAACCATCTAGTCTAGTCTGACAAGCCTCTAAAAGTCAACAACATTAGAGAGCCATTGGGACATACCCCAACTGACTCATACTCAGTATCAAAAGTACTTCGTTCAAAGAAACAGAAATCTGGATGTCACATTCTCGGATCATGAGGACTCACCACAACAGAGAATGTAGAACAGCATGCCTAGAAAATTACTGTCGAGCTTGGGACTGAGCACCTGAACCTACATTCCGAGAAAATATAGCCCACATCCGGAGATGTGGGTCAGTACCATAGAAATAGACCGAGCATATAGGGGTGTATGCAGTTTAAAATATCAACATCATAAGCATTTATAGGAAGCATACATGATATAATGAAAGACTCACATAGCTTGAATAATATCACTGTAATCATCAAAGAGTGAAATATATGTAATAAAACATGTGAGTCATCATATAAATTCTCAATCACTTTCCAATTCATTAGATGATCAAACCTCATAATAAAATCCCTCTTTGATAATATAAAATCATTAAACTTTGGAAAAATGATAGCTTTCACAACTCAACTTTCAAATCATTTCACTTTTCATCTCAGACATAAGAATACACACACACACACTGTGAGTCTCTTACAACCGGCATAAACTATGTGAGCTATATGGAGTCCAACGTCCAACTCATGTTGGGGAGAGCTATCCTATCCTTGCCATCAGAGTAGGACCTTAATCATTCATTCACTAGTGATCACTATATCAAACAACCTTAGGCTCATATCCTATGGGGGCACGTAGTTCTATGAAAGTACCAATTACAGATATACCTCTCATTCGGTGCTAAAGACTACTCTCAAACTTAGCTTAGATATTTTCAAAGACAATCCACAATAAAACGAATTCAACAATTCATAACGGGAGCCATCATGCTACCCCTTTTTCATAATCAATCACAGTGAAAATAACTCTTTCAAGACCAAAAGGTCAAATCGATTCCATTCTCAAAGTGTGTATAACACATTACTTCATAACATAATAATATCAATCCGGGTTCAAAGCCCATAATTTAATACTTGAGAAAAACACTTCAAGATTCATACTTTATTTAGCAAACATGATAAAATTCATATAAAATTTGGAAATTCAACTTTTAAACATGATATTCACATCAAACTCATGAAATTTATTCTCAAAACATCTAAAATATCATAACTTCTTAATCAAGGATATAGAATGTAAGTTTTCATCTCGAATTCACAATAAGACATGTAAAATCATATATCTTTGAAAATAATACAATTTGGGCACAAGAATGAATGAGGGATCTTGTTGAAAACCCCCACATACCTCTATAGTAATGAAATTGTTGAAAGATTGGACATTCAAACCTTGATTGGGCAACCCTAGTTGTTTTTCTCCTTTAGTGCTCATGGATGATGAACTTAGACTGATACTAGGGTTATGATATGTTTAGGAGCAGTTAAATTCGTAGGGTTATGTTTAGGGACGTGTAAGGAATGTTAAAAGTTTTATTTATCCTTAAACTAATGCAAAACGGAGTGTTTAAGTCACTTGAAACCAACCCATAGGTACCGCCTATGCTATCGCCTATGTTTACATAGGCGCCGCATATGCTATCGCCTATGCTTTCAGTGTCCATAGGTGATTAGTTAGGCGACGCCCGCTACTTTGTAAAGCCATAACTCTTAGCTCGGTTGTCAGATTTTGATGAGATTGGTATCATTGGTAATCTAATTTGATTCTCTATGATTTTGTGGGTAGAAATACGCAAAAATACCACACATTTATCAAGTTATGCTCATTGAAAGATGACCCTTGCGAATTCAAAGGCTAAAACTTGATGGATTCCGAAACTCTTAGCTTGTATTACCTTAAGTGACTCATATAACCACACTTAACACATCATAAACTCTCTTTTAATTAGGGTACTCTTGCTAATTTAGGTTCCCATATATGGCTTACAAAATTGGGATTTCACATGTACGAACAATGGTTCGCTTTCTAGCCTAGGAAAGTGCGAGGTATTACAATATCTCCCCCTTGGGGACATTCGTCCTCGAATGTCGCTGGGTATACTAAGAGTAAAGAAAAAATGATGGTATATAGCTGAAGCAACTTGCTAATCTTGCCTCTACTTCGTTCTATATTTCGGACACAAGAAGGACTGCATAACTCATGAAATCACAGCTGAATAGTATAAAATAGCTGCTGCACTACTGTAATTCTGCATAGAAAAGGAATGATTTAGAGCAGAATAGTACCTTCCGGTTGATCGGAGCTTATGGAAAATAGGTACGGGTACTTGGATCGCATATCTGCCTCAGCTTCCCAAGTTGTACCCTCAACGGATTGGTTTCGCCACAACACCTTAACCAAGGGAACTTCTTTGTTCCTTTGTCTTCGGACTTGGTGATCTAAAATCTCAACAGGAACTTCCTCAAAAGAAAGACTATCTTGCACATCAGGATTTTCTGAAGGATCTACAACAACACAATCACCAGCGTGTTTACTAAGCATGGAGACATGGAAGACAGAGTGAACAGAAGATAACTCTGAAGGCAACTTAGCCTTATATGCTACCTTACCAACACGGCTAAGAACTCTGTAGGGGCCAACATAATGGGGACTAAGTTTCCCCTTCTTCCCGAATCTCTTCACTCCCTTCATAGGTGAAATCTTCAAATACACCAAGTCACCAACTTCAAATTCAAGGTCTCTTATCCTCACATCATCATACGACTTTTGACGACTTTGTGCGGTTTTCAATCTTTCTCTAATCAGTTTGACTTTTTCCATAGCTTCAAAGACCAAATTAGGACCATTCACGGGTGCTTCACCCACTTCAAACCAACCTATGGGTGGCCGACATTTCCTCCCATGCAAAGCCTCAAATGGAGCCATGCCAATGCTAGAGTGAAAACTATTATTGTAAGCAAACTCTATCAACGGTAAGTGCTCATCCCAACTCCCTTTAAAGTCAAGAGCACACGCTCTCAACATATCCTCTAAGGTCTAGATGGTTTTCTCAGCCTGACCGGCTGTCTGCAGATGGATAGCAGAACTCAAATGCACTTGGGTACTAATACCCTTCTGAAAATCTCTCCAAAACTGCGAAGTGAACTGAGTACCCCTATCTAAAATGATGGACAAAGGAACTCCATGCAATCTGACTAATTCTCGGATGTACAATCTAGAGTAATCCTCAGTAGTATAAGAAGTATGCACAGGCAAGAAGTGCGCAGACTTAGTCAATCTATCCATAAAAGCCCAAATGGAATCATGATGGCATCGGAAAGGAGGTAAACCAGTCACAAAATCTATGTTTATCTCTTCCCACTTCCAAGTGGGAATGTCGAACTCCTGCATCATACCACCAGGTCTTTGGTGTTCTACCTTAACCTGTTGGCACGTTGCACACTTATCCACGAATGATGCTATATCCTTCTTCATGCCACCCCACCAATAAATTTCCCACAAGTCGCAGTACATCTTGGTGGCACCAGGATGAAGAGAATATCATGTACGGTGCGCTTTAGTCATAATTCTCTGTCTTAGATCCTCGACATCCGGAACACATAATCTATCCTGCAATCTCAACACACCATCTTCCCCTTGGGAGAAAACCTCCACCTTTTGGTCCTTGACTGATTCCTTCAGTCTGACCAAGCTAGCATCTAAGTCTTGCTTCTCCTTCGCTTCCGAAACCAAGGAGGATTCGAAACTACTCTGAACCCCTATACTACCTTTAGTTGAGTCAAACAACCTAACCCCAGTCTAGCCAATCGGTGAACATGATGAGCCAACTCTTTATTACCCTCTTCAATATGCAAAACACTACCCATAGACACCCTGCTTAGGGCATCCGCCACCACATTGGCCTTGCCCAGATGATACAACACGCTCATATCATAGTCTTTTAACAATTCTAACTATCTTCTCTGCCTAAGGTTCAGATCTCTCTGGGTAAATACATATTGCAAACTCTTATGATTAGTGAGAACATCAACATAAAAACCATACAAGTAGTGTCTCCAGATCTTTAGACCAAACACAACGGCAGCTAATTCAACATCCTGGGTGGGGTAATTTTTTTCATGGGGTTTCAACTGTCTAGAAGCATAAGCTATCACCTTACCCTTTTGTATAAATACACAACCTAAACCAACTTTAGAAACATCACAATATACCACAAAACCATCAACACCATCAGGCAGAGTTAAAATAGGGGTTGTAGTGAGTCGAGTCTTCAACTCTTGAAAACTCTTCTCACAAGAATCAGAATATAAGAATTTCACTTTCTTTTAGGTCAACCTTGTCATAGGGGACGCTATAGAGGAGAAACCTTCAATAAAATGGCGGTAATATCCAGTTAGACCCAAGAAACTTCGGATATCAGTCGGAGAGATAGGTCGAGGCCAGTTTCTAACAGCTTCGGTCTTTTGGGGATCTACTCTAATACCCTCGAAAGAAATAATATGACCCAGAAAAGTAACTGATCTTAACCAGAACTCACATTTGCTGAATTTGGAAAACAATTGATGATTTCTAAGGGTTTTCAAGATAATCTGGAGGTGATCTGATGCTCATTCTCACTACGAGAGTACACCAGAATATCGTCTATGAATATGATAACAAACATATCAAGGTATGGTCTGAACACTCGATTCATGAGGTCCATGAAAGATGTCGGGGCATTAGTTAACCCGAAGGACATAACAAGAAACTCAAAATGACCATAACGAGTTTGGAAGGCTATTTTCGGGATGTCACACTCCCTAACTTTGAACTGATGATGGCCGGAACGAAGGTCTATCTTTGAGAAGTAACTTGTACCTTGCAACTGATCAAACAAATCATCTATTCTCAGAAGGGGATACTTATTTTTGACAGTGACTTTATTCAATTGGCGATAGTCAATACACATACGCGAAGAACCATCTTTATTTCTCACAAATAACACAGGAGCACCCCAAGGAGAAACATTGGGCCTTATGAAACCCTTATCTAACAGATCTTTGAGTTGCTCTTTCAACTCCTTAAGTTCTGTAGGTGTCATATGGTAAGGAGGAATAGAAATGGGCTGAGTATCGAGAAAAAGATCGATCCCGAACTCTATCTCTGTATCAGGAGGTATCCTTGGGGAGATCTTCTGGAAAGACATCAGAAAACTCATTGACAATGCTAACTGACTGGAGAGTTAGAGTCTCAGACTTAGTGTCCTTGACGTTAACCAAATGATAGATGCGCCCCTTGGAAATAAGTTTTCTAGCTTTAATATATTAGACAAAATAACTCTTAGGAGATACAGAACTCCCAGACCACTCAAACACAGGTTCATCAGGAAACTAAAACTTGACCACTCGAGTACGACAATCTATAGAGGCATAACAAGAATGAAGTCAGTCCATACCCAGAATAACATCGAAATCCACCATGCCTAACTCGATCAGATCAACCAACATGACTCTATGAAGGACTGTAACAGGACACTTTCTATACATTTTCTGGGAAACAATTGAATCACCCACTAGGGTAGAAACTAAGATAGGCTCAGGAATATTTTTGGGACTCATTTCAAAATTCACAGCAATCAGAGGTGTAACATATGAAAAAATGGACCCAGGGTCTAACAAAGCATATACATCAAACTGAAGTATACAGAGCATACTAGTAACAACATCAGGAGAGTCCTCCTGCTCCTGGTGAGACGGCAAAGCATAGAACCTATTCTGGCTCTGACCGCCAACAGTGCCAGAAGAGACTCCCTGAGCTGGGGCTGGGCAAGTCATCTGAACTGGAGCACTAGCAGTCTGAGTCTGAGGGCGATTATCACGACACCCTTGTCTGGCATGTGGGCACTCCCTAAGTTTGTGACCCAAGTCACCATACCCAAAATAACCTTTCTTCTCACCCCAACACTCACCGGGGTGGGTCCTACCACACTTAGGACATGGAGGATAATTTGGCTTACTGCCAACACTGTACTGATACCTGGATACATATGACTGATTACCTTGCTCCTGCCTACCCCTAGGCATGGGAGCACTAGCTGATGACGGTGATAACACAGATAAACGGTGCTGAAACTGAGGGCAATTCCCTCCCTATGATCTAGTCTGCCCCTGTCCGTGCTGCTCGAACCTAGATCTCTTATTCCCTCTCATTTTATCTCTCTCCCTAATCTTATCTACTTCAATCTGTTGGACATGAGTCATCAGCCTGGAAATATTCATATTACTATTTAGCATAGCAGACCTGCACTCCTTCACTACATAGCTAGACACTCCTGTCACAAACTTACTCATACTGGACCGATTATCAAATACTAAGTCAGGGGTATATTTGGCCAACTGATTGAATTTCAGACAGTACTCTCTAACAGTCATAGCACCCTGTCGCAGGTTCATAAACTCCTCTACCTTTGGCTCTCTCATCTCTAAAGGGAAAAACTTATCCAGGAATGCATTCTGGAACTCCCGCCAAGTCGTAGGGGCGGTACCCTCACCTCTGCCATTCCTCCAAGCAACCACCCAATCATAAGCAAGGTCTTTCAACTAATATGCTGCAAACTCCACACTATGCTCCTCAGATACATGCATCACCTGAGTAATCTTTTGGACTTCCTCTAAAAACAATTGTGGATCCTCATCTGACTTGGAACCATAAAATTCTGATGGACTCATCCGCACAAAGTCGCGAATCCTCACAGCAGCTAAATCACCTCCCTGCTACTGTGGAGCCAGGGCTGAATTAGCCTGAACATTTGTGACAACAGCTTGGGCCATCGCCGAAAAGGCTGCCCGAAATTCAGTATTGGACACATTCTTATTTAGTGGTTCCGCAGGCTAAGGTTGCTGACCATCGTTATTTCTTCTAGCTCGATGAGGATGCATATTTCTGAAAGAGAAGTGCATGAATTAATAGCAGAGAGAGAGAGACTTTAAGCATAATAGATTTCTGAAAGAATAAAATCACACTTTTTCCTACCGATGATCAAGACTCAAAATGGCTTGTTAGACTCCCTAAGACTCCAATAACCTTAAGCTCTGATACCAAGTTTGTAACACCCCAAAAATGAGTCCCGTGATGTCACACAGTGCTTAAGGCTACAAATAGCCCCAAGCTAACCCTTTGAGCCATATTCACATCATTCAACACTTATCAATAGAATTACAATGATCAGTCATCAAAATATCCTACATGATATCATAATTTAAAAAAAAACAAAAGAGATGCGGAAAGGTAACAAAATACGACACATCACGACAACTCCAACCATCTAGTCTAGTCTGACAAGCCTCTAAAAGTCAACAACATCAGAGAGCCATTGGGACATACCCCAACTGACTCATACTCAGTATCAAAAGTACTTCGTTCAAAGAAACAGAAATCTGGATGTCACATCCTTGGATCATGAGGACTCACCACAACAGAGGAAGTAGAACAGCGTGCCTGAAAAATCACTGTCGAGCCTGGGACTGAGCACCTGAACCTACATTCTGAGAAAATGTAGCCCACATCCGGAGATGTGGGTCAGTACCATAGAAATGGACTGAGCATATAGGGGTGTATGCAGTTTAAAATATCAACATCATAAGCATTTATAGGAAGCATACATGATATAATGAAAGACTCACATAGCTTGAATAAGATCACTGTAATCATCAAAGAGTGTAATATATGTAATAAAACATGTGAGTCATCATATAAATTCTCAATCACTTTCCAATTCAGTAGATGATCAAACCTCATAATAAAATCCCTCTTTGATAATATAAAATCATTAAACTTTGGAAAAATGAAATCTTTCACAACTCAACTTTCAAATCATTTTACTTTTCATCTCAGACATAAGAATACACACACACACACTGGGAGTCTCTTACAACCGACATAAATCATGTGAGCTATATAGAGTCCAACGTCCAACCCACATTGGCGAGAGCTGTCCTATCCTTTCCATCAGAGTAGGACCTTAATCATTCGTTAGTGATCACTATATCAAACAGCCTTAGGCTCATATCCTACGGGGGCACATAGTTCTATGGAAGTACCAATTACAGCTATACCTCCCACTCAGTGCTAAAGACTACTCCCAAACTTAGCTCAGATATTTTCAAAGACAATCCATAACAAAACGAATTCAACAATTCATAATGGGAGCCATCATGCTACCCATTTTTCATAATCAATCACAGTGTGAATTTATTTTCTCATTCGAGTTCAAAAATAACTCTTTCAAGACCAAAAGGTCAAATCAGTTCCATTCTCAAAGTGGGTATAACACATTACTTTATAACATAATAATATCAATCCGGGTTCAAAACCCATAATTCAATACTTGAGCAAAACACTTCAAGATTTATACTTTATTTAGCAAACATGATAAAATTCATATAAAATCTAGAAATTCAACTTTTAAACATGATATTCACATCAAACTCGTGAAATTCATTCTCAAAACATCAAAAATATCATAACTTTTTGATCAAGGATATATAATGTAAGTTTTCATCTCGAATTCACAATGAGACATGTAAAGTCATAAATCTTAGAAAATAATACAATTTAGGCTCCAGAACGAAAGAGGGCTCTTGTTGAAAAACCCCGTATACCTCTATAGTAATGAAATTATTGAAAGATTGGACCTCCAAACCTTGATTGGGCAACCCTAGTTCTTTCTCTCCTTTAGTGCTCTTGGATGATGAACTTAGACTGATACTAGGGTTATGATGTGTTTAGGAGCAGTTAAATTCGTAGGGTTATGTTAAGGGACGTGTAAGGAATATTAAAAGGTTATTTATCCTTAAAATAACGCAAAATGGAATGTTTAAGTCACTTGAAACCAACACATAGGCGCCGCCTATGCTATCGCCTATGTTTACATAGGCGCCGCCTATGCTATTGCCTATGCTTTCCAGTGACCATAGGCGATTGGTTAGGAGACGCCCTCTACTTCGCAAAGCCATAACTCTTAGCTCGGGTATCTTTGGAAAGCTAATTCATTTCTCTATGATTTTATGGGTAGAAATACGCAGAGATACCACACATTTATCAAGTTATGCTCATTCAAAGATGACCCTTGCGAATTCAAATGCTAAAACTTGATGGATTCCAAAACTCTTAGCTTGTATTACCTTAAGTGACTTATATAACCACACTTAACACATCATAATCTCTCTTTTAACTAGAGTACTCTTGCTAATTTAGGTTCCCAAATATGGCTTACAAAATTGGGATTTCACATGTACGAACAACGGTTCGCTTTCTAGACTAGGAAAATGACGGGTATTACAAAAGGAGAAAAATACCTAAGAACTATGCCATCCTAAAGGTAAAACCGGTGAGGCAAGAAAGCCATGATAGGGGAGTAGCCAGAGTAGAGGCGCTGTTTAAGGGAAAAGTATCTAGATTACCATGCTAATAGTAACAGAAGAATATGTTATTTAAGAATAATCTAGTATATAGTAATCTAAAATGATCATATTTTGTTATGTGTATGATTGAAGGGAATATTTTGAAAAAGCATCATATGAAAAATGAATACTTATTTATCTGACGAAATGGTAGATAAATTTAAAATACTTATTTTGTATGTACTTAAGGATATACAAATTGTAGATATAAGAAAAATCATATTGGAAAAAATATTTGATAAGTATTTTATGACTAGAATAAATTACATACCTCAACTACCTAACTACTCTTATAAATACTTACATACCAAACCTACACATCAGCCATGATAAATTACGAATATTGGAAAATAGATATGAAAAATATACAATTAATAGAAAAACTATTAAAAAATTTAGAAGAATATATGAGAACCAAAGATATAAAATATATCGAATGCCTTAATGAAAATATAGAGGAATTAATAAGATTTAAACAAACAACTAAAGAATATCATGAAAAAGCATTTAATTAACCCACCTAAATGACAGATAATTTTTAAGTACTAGTTTTATACATACTTAGAGATATAGAAGTTATAGACGTAAAGAAAATAATATGGGAAAAAATATTTTAACATTGAAGATGAAGAGTTAGATATAAATCAGATAGAAGATGAGTTAGGAGAAATATACTTAAGTGATGACAAACGCTATTACTACCTAGATAATTATTCAGATGGATATTATACAGATTAATAAATGCTAGAATATATTCAAAGAGTTAGAAAAAAACAAAGTTGGCTATACGAAAAAATTAATTATAAAAACCAGCTTAGAAATGGAAGAGAACAATTAAAAGAAAGATTAATTTGGATAAATAAAACCATAAACAACTAGAATTAAAAGACAGTTTAGAATATGATTTAGACATGGAATTATTCATAGACGAAAAAAACAGGATAATTAACGAAATAGATAACCTGGAATTTAATATCAGATATAGTACAATTAGAAAAAATTATTACAAAGAAATTTACAGTATCACAACTACTTTAGGATAAAATGATAGATTATGAGTATTTAAAATATTGGAGACAAGATATGAAAGAAATAAGATTAACAGAAATACTTATGAAAGAGAATTTAATTGAATATTTTATAACAAAAGATATAGAATATTTAGAATACCTCCAAAATAATATACAAGAATTACAAAGACTAAGAGAAAAGACTAAAGAATATTACAGTAAAGCATTTAATCAAATACCATCTAATCACCCCCTAAGATATGAACATTAATAAAATTAAAATAAATACACTAAAAATAAATTTTTTTAGAGAATTTAAGAAATATCCACGCACAAATAAAAATAATAGATCTATTTATCTATTTGTTTACCCAAGTTATCTGCACCCCCTAGACATAAAGAAAATAATGTGGAAAAAAATACTTAACATTGAAGATGAAGAGTTAGATATAAATAAGATAGAAGACGAGTTAGGAGAAATATACCTAAGTGATGACAATCACTATTACTACCATTAAGGTATTCTATATTTTATATCTTTGGTTCTTATATATTCTTCTAAGTTTTTAATTGTATATTTTTCATATCCATTTTCAATATTCGTAATTTATCATGGTTGATACCAGGATTAACCAGAGATATGATTATACCAGAAAATATTGTGCAGCAGCCAGATATACCCAAAAATCGAGATACCTGATTTTTATACAAATAAACGACTTATTGGATTAGCTATAATTATTCAAGAATTAGCAAATAATTACATAAATGGAAACCCAATATGGAGTTATTATTCAAGAGACCATCAAGGATTTAATAATGAAGGAAGCTTAATTACATATAAAGCTAAAAATGTAAAAATACAGGTATGGGATAAAATAATAATAATAGAAGAAATGGACAAAGAAACTAAAACATGAACATGAATAAGATATTTGAAAAACCATTTATACCAAAAGAACAAAAAGACCCCTTGTACATACCCCGACAAATTACCGCATATCGAGATAGTTTGAACCAAGATAAAAAAACTTATAACCATATAGCCCAAGGATATATAGAAAATATCTACAGAGTACAAACTTTTCTAAACCAATTAGGATTAATAAACCAAGTAAGAGAATATATACCAAAATTAGCAGAAAACCTAAAGCCTTTAAAGGAAAAAAATTATAAAAGGATATAGAATATAATTACAACGAAGAAGATAAAAAACAAGTCTAGAAAATAAAAATAATTTGTAAAGATTACCAAAATTATAATTTCCAGACGAAAATAAAAAATTTATATATATAGTAGAAGAAGATTCTAGTGAATATTGTTATGGAGGAGTACTTAAATATAGATATGAAGAATATAAATTAGAACGTCATTATAGATACTACTCAGGTACGTTTAATGAAACAGAAATAAAATGGAAAATAAATAGAAAAGAATTATGTTCATTATATAAATGTTTATTAACATTTGAGCCATATATTATATATAACAAAATTTATTGTACGGACAGATAATACACAGGTACGTTGGTGGTTAACAAAGAAATTACAAAATTCAGTTACTACGAAAGAGATTCGGAGACTAGTATTAAATATATTAAATTTTACATTTACAATTGGAGTAATTAGTACTAACAAAAATGTTATTGCAGATTACATATCAAGACAAAACTACACAGACTGATATAATAGAAGATGATGCTTTAAAAAAGATACTCAAAACCCTAACTACGCTTTCAATGAAAGTGGACAATATGGGTAGTAAAATAGAAAAGCTAAAGACTTGTGAAGTTAAACTGAAGTCTAAATCTATGAATCAGCCAACTCAGCAGTGTGCAGAGCTATGTCGATCGGAAGACATTAAAATTTCAGAGCTAAAAGGAGACGTTAAGACACTCCATAAAATGAATACACGTTTTCTTTATCTTTCTTAGGATTATAAATAGAGAACATTTGGCTCAGCTAAAAGGCAAGACTTTCATGTGTTGAAAGCAAACCTCTTCCTTTGTAAAATAAAAAACTTTTGACTATTTAATAAAAAGCAGATATATTTCTAAGGAAAAACTATGGATGAACAAAGCCCAGAATTATCAAACCTACCAGAATAGGTATATTTATTTATGATTATGAATAGCTAAATTCATAAATTCCTGACAATCATGATATGATAAAATAAGTTCATGTTAGTTACTTTATAGTAGAATTATTCGAAAAATAACATGTTAAGAAGTTTATTAGTAAAGTGGAAAAGGAGAAAAATTCCTAAGAACTATGTCATCCTAAAGGTGAAACTAGTGAGGCAAGAAAGCCGTGATAGGGGAGTAGCCAGAGTAGAGGCGCTGTTTAAGGGAAAAATATCCAGATTACCATGCTAATAGTAACCGAAGAACATGTTATTTAAGAATAATCTAGTATTTAGTAATCTAAAATGATCATATTTTGTTATGTGTATGATTGAAGGAAATATTTTAAAAAAGCATCATATGAAAAATGAATACTTATTTATCTGACAAAATGGTAGATAAATTTAAAATACTTGTTTTTATGTACTTAAGGATATAGAAGTTTTAGATATAAGAAAAATCATATTGAAAAAAATATTTGATAAATATTTTATGACTAGAATACATTACACACTTCACCTACCTAACTATTCTTATAAATACTTACATACCAAACCTACACATCAACCATGATAAATTACGAATTTTGGAAAATGGATGGAGAAATATACTTAAGTGATGACAATCACTATTACAAACTAAATAATTATTCAGATGGATATTATACAGATTAAGAAATTCTAGAATATATTCAAAGAGTTAGAGAAAAACAAAGTTGGTTATACAAAGAAATTAATTATAGAAACCAACTTAGAAAAGGAAGAGAATAATTAAAAGAAAAATTAATTTGGATAAATAAAACCATAAAACAACTAGAATTAAAAGACAGTTTAGAATAAGATTTAGACATGAAATTATTCATAGACGAAAAAGACAGGATAATTAACGAAATAGATAACCTAAAATTTAATATCAGATATAGTACAATTAGAATAAATTATTTTAAAGAAATTTGCAGTATCACAACTACTTTAAGATAAAATAATAGACTATGAGTATTTAAAATATTAGAGACAAGATATGGAAGAAATAAGATTAACAGACATACTTATGAAAGAGAATTTAATTGAATATTTTAGAATAAAAGATATAAAATATTTAGAATACCTCCAAAATAATATACAAGAATTACAAAGACTAAGAGAAAAAACTAAAGAATATTACAGTAAAACATTTAATCAAATACCATTTAATCACCCCCCAAGATATGAACATTGATAAAATTAAAATAAATACACTAAAAATAAAAATGTTTAGAGAAGTTAAGAAATATCCACGCACAAATAAAAATAATAGATCTATTTATCTATTTGTTTACCCAAGTTATCCGCACCCCCTACAAATGGTATCAGAACCTATGTTAATTAAAGTTACGGAAGCATTATATGTTTGGTATCAACCATGATAAATTACGAATATTGGAAAAAGGATATGAAAAATATACAATTAATAGAAAAACTAATGAAAAATTTATAAGAATATATGAGAACCAGAGATATAAAATATATAGAATACCTTAATAAAATATAGATGAATTAATAAGATTAAAACAATCAGCTAAAGAATATTATGAAAAAGCATTTAATTAACCTGGTATCTCTGGTTGCTGTACAATAACTTCCGGTATAATCATATCTCTGGTTAATCCTATTTTTACAACTTGTATAACTGGTTTGATCTCGTCGTATAATATCTCTGCTGGGGCAGTATAAACCTTTATATAAAATAGATTTCCTTTGGTTACTCTTTTATAGTGATATACAGAAATTCTAGAAAACATAGGAAAACTAGAAATTAATGAAAAACAAGAAGTAATAAATAAAGAAAATCTAGAACTAATAAATACAGAAGTAAATACTCTAGATAAAAATAAAATACCTAGTACATCAGAAATAAGAAAATCAACCTATAATTACAAAAGATATAATCCAAAGGATGAATATAATAAATGGGCACCAAAATAAATAATTAATTACAACTTTTTAGATTTAGACTGTGTAATACACACAAATAAAATAATACAACTATGGGTAGGATACATGCCAAAATAATTATTAGATAATAAAAAAAGGATAAAAAATACACCAGAATATATTGAAAAGACATTAATAGGAACAGTAAAATTATAGTTTTTAAACGTAGCCGAAGCAAGTAAGAAAGTACTAAGATCTGATAATAAAACAGAAGGAATATAAACAACAACTACTAAAATACTACCAACAGAAATATTGAAAAAATATGAAATAGCTATAAGAGATGAATTTAGCAGTGTAACAACAGAAGAAGAAGAGCAAAATAAAGAAAAAGATATAAATAGAAATATAATGTTAAAACTAGCAACATGTAATATGTGTTATATAGATGAGTATACGTGCGCATTTAAACAATATTATTATAAAGGAACATATAATATAGAAGAAAGTAAAGAAATAAGAAGATTATATTTTAGTAAATTACCTGAACCATTTAGTTCAAAAATAATAAAAAGTTGAGATGAAGCAAAAATAGTAGATGCCCTAGAAGCAAGAATAAAATTTTTACAACAATGGTATAGAAATCTATGTGAAAAATATAGAGAAGAAATAAAAATGAAAAAAACATTAATAAGAAATTTAACATGTTGCAAAGATAAAATAACACCTCAATTTGGATGTGAAGAAAGATATTATAAGAAAAGAAAAAGACATACGAAATATAAGAAATACACAAAATCAAAATATAAATATAAGAAACCAAGAAAAAGATATGATGTAAAAAATTATAAACATAAAAGACCATATAGAAAAAACAAATCTATAAAAGAATGTACTTCTTGTTCGTGGGTTTGAACCCAGATGCGCGTAAATATTTTTTGGGTATAGAAATATTAATTCTACATTAGGAAAATCCCTCTTTCTTCTATCTTTTTTCTAAAAGTGAATTTTATCCTATAGGAGAAAACAGAAGTTTAACAATTTAAAAAGTAAAAAGAAATTTGCAATATATGTTTTTATCTCTCTGCTACATATGTAGATTATCAAAAAGAAGAATTATTTTTTGAAAATAAAAACATAAAATTTACCAGAAAAAGCAATATATATATATATATATATATATATATTGTTCAAGTGTTTCGTTTCCTTTATGAATACATATTGAGTATTGTTATTCATTTGGTAATTTACCAATTTACCGAACTAAATTATTTCGATTTCGGTTTTTTGATTTTTCGGTTCAGTTTTGATTTTTTTTTATAAATTCAGTATTTCGATTTGGTTTTCGATTTTTAGATTGACGTCATTCGATTTTCGGTTTAAACCGAAATAAACCAAAATTTTTAATATACCTTTTTAATTAAAATATATGTATATTAATATATATAATATATATTGTATATTTATTATTTAATATTTATAATATATAAGCCCATAAGATATTAGACTTTAGATACAACCCACTACTACCTTAAACACTTATGTTATGATAAAGGTGCACCCGCACTCTTCAAATCCTAGGTTTGCCTCTGCTTACATATAAGACGTCTTTGAGTTTAACTTCTTTGTCCTTGTCTCTCAACATGGTGGTTAAGAATATAAATAATAGCTTAATATTTTGGTTGAAGATCTGATTAAAGACGTGAGATTTCACCAGCCTAATTTGCAGACGAAAAAGAGAACATGAGCATGACCTAATTCTTATATAACAATATATTAATGATAAAAGGTACGGTGAAATCTAAACCTACATAAATTACAAAATAAAATTTAGCTATTATCATATATTTTAGGATTCTGGATTTAAGAAAAATCTACCATATATTTAAAGTTCTATCCCATATATTTTAGGATTCAATATTAGACATAATTAGATTTTAATTTGACAAAATAATAATTCTTAAATAATAAAAAAAGTGAAAAAACAAGTTTATCTATTGAAAAGTCTTTTAATGAAGGGCAACAAGTTCAAATCACTTTTCTATGAGTCTTTACACTTTTACTATATTATAGATATAGATTATAGATTATAGATATAGATTAGTAATTACTCCCTCCACTACATGGGTTAGAAAAGGCAAGTTCCTAATTACCTTATTTAGTTTAAGTTTTAATTAATTACAATTCTTAGCTCTCTTGACAATTAAATATAATTCATAGGCTCTCTCCTTTATTTTTGATCTTTATTTTTCAATTTTTTTTTCTTTTTTTCTGTCATTTTACCTTTTCCTTTTTTCTCGTTATTTTCTATTCCATTTTTCCTTTTTTATATTTTTTTATTTTTTTTTCATTTTCATTTTTTCATCTATTTTTTTTGTTTTTATTTCTTTTTTTCAGCCTTTTTTTACGTTCTTGTTTCGTTTTTTCTTTTTCTTGTCATATTTTATCCTTTTTATTTTTTTTATTTTTTTGTATTTTCTTTTTATTTTCTCCCACTTTTTGTTGTTGTTGTCGTATTTTACATTTTATATTTATTAGTATCATACTATATTTTTAAATAAATTTAGTAATTGTATTTGAATAGTTCAGACATGAATATATTTTATTATTTGTATTTTTATACAAATAAATATATGATTTTATTGTTCTTATTTAAGTCTAAAATATATAATATGTAATGTGTTATTCAATTCAAATGTATCGTTAATATTTATATGTCAAGTTTATCATTTGTATTTGTGTATAAACAAGTATCATTTATATGCGTATGGTTCAAGTTATATAAACATGTATCATTTGATACAAATTTAAAAATTTTATCTGTATAATTTAACATTTGTACTTTTGTAGTTTGTCATTTATATTTGTATTGTTCAGTATGTATTAATAAAATATATTTTGTATCAATGAATATAAATACAAGTGTTCCTAGAAAGAAAAACAATAATTTTTTTTGAATTATTTAAAAATACAAATGATGTTGTCAACTACAAATTCAAATACCAATAAATGTAACAAGTGAAATTACAAATACAAATACAATATGTAGTCAATTTACAAATACAAATACAAAATAGTTTTATTTAAAAATATAAGTGTATCGATGAAAATAGATATATATATATATATGAATACAAATAAAATGAAATCACAAAATACAAGTACAATATGCAGTCAACTATAAAATACAAATATAAAATATTTTTTCAAAATACAAATGCAAATTGTATAAAATATAAATGATGACAAGAACTATAAAATACAAATACAAGCGTGAATTGTAAAATGCAAATATAAATATGAACTATAAAATACAAATACAAACTATAAAATATAAATACAATTGTATCAACGACTATAAAAATAATAAATAATGGTGTAAACTATAAAATACAAATACAATTGAGAATTATAAAATGCAAATACAAATGTGAACTATAAAATAAAAATACAAATACAACCACGACCTATAAAATACAAATATAATTTTATCAATGAACACAAAAATATAAATGATGGTGCGAATATGACTGCAATAAGCGATTGTGATATTTTTGTTATCACCCATGACTTGTGCTCGACATAGCCATATTTTTTAAAAATACAAGAAATATAAAATGGAATTAAAAAAAGAGAAATAAAAATACAAAAAGAAATAGAAGCTACAGATAGAAAAGAAAAAAAAGCAAAAGAGCAAAAAGAAAGAATAAAAATAGAAAAAAAAATACACAAAAGAAAAAAGAAAAAAAAGAGAAAAGAGAAATAAAGAAGAAAGAGAGATAGAAGTTAGAGATAGAAGAGAGAAAAAAATAAAAAGAAAGAATCGAAAAAATAAAAATAGAAAAAAATTAAAATGTATAAAACGAGAAAAGAAAAAAGAAAAAAAATGATGGTGACAACAAACGTAATGAGCAGTTATGATTTACTCATCATCATCCATGACTTGTACCAAACGTAATCATATTTTTTGGCAGTTCAAAAAAATGTATAATATAATATACCACCAAAAAAGAAAAAATAAGAAAGAAAAGAAAGTTAAAAATAAAAAAAAGACAAAACTAAAATAAAAAAAAGAAAGAGAAATAAAGGCTAGAGATACAAGAGATAAAAAAACGAGAAAGAAAAGAAAAAAGAAAGAAATAAAGGCTATAACTTGTAATTTTAAAAGTTAGGATTAAAAATTAAAAAAAACTAAAAACTAAAAAAAAAAGAGAAATAGAGGATAGAGATACAAGAGAGGAAAAAAAAAAGAAACGGAAAAGAAATAAGAAAAGAAAAGAAAAAAAAGAAAGAAATGCAATAAATTGTAATTTTGAAAGTTAGGCTAGGAACACACCCATTTTGCTGAAACCTAAGCTCTTTTTGTAAGCTCCCCATCTTTTTATTTGCTTCCTTCATTTTTCGTGAGTTAATTTGTCACGACCTAAAATTTTGATAAAATATGTGAAATTTGTGATTTGTATGAGTTGACTGTTTTACCCCTTCCTATAGTTGTATTATGATATTTCTGGTGTTTGGGGGTGATTGACACAATTTTCGATGCATTTTAGTACTATTTATGCGATATTGTCATTTTTAATGTTTTTGAGAGCCTTCTTTTGGACTTATGTGGATATCTTTTGATTCGTGCAATGGATGGCTGAATAGACTGCACCAGCAACTGCAGAATATCGATTTAGACTAGGTAGAACTTTGATTCGGGGCTTAGTGCACCTAAGCTCGTTTTGACCGATTGGTCAAAAAATTAAAAATATTGGAAATATATTTGTGGGACTCATATTTGGTCAAAAAGATCTCGAATGTAAAATTTGACTTTTTCAGCAGATCCAGAATGTCGATTTTAGGGTGGTAACATGTTTGGTGTGATTTTATGGCTTTTAAATCTCATGTCGACCCTCGATTTAGAAAATTATGATTTTGAATTTCGAGGGTCAACTTTGTGAAAATAATATTTTTTTTTGAAAATATGATATCTCTATTGAGTCTGGAGCATCGAATTTAGTATGATTAGATAGTTCGTTTGCATATATCGAATTCCGAACGAATTTCGCGCATCCTGTCGAAATCCGTTTAGACTTGAAAAAAAAGATCTGAATTATATATAGGCCCCCCCCTTTTTGGCCTATTTTGTTCATTCTTTTACCTTGCCGCTTGAGAGTCAAAGCCTAAAATAGTGTAGGAGCTTAAAAGTGAAGTTTGTGGAGCTTGAGAAGCTAGATTAACATCTATTTCTTGATTCTCTTATGGATTTAAGGTAAGAATTTACCATTTTCTTAGTAATTCCTTGATTAATTTTTCAAAACCCCAAAAAATCTTAGGGCTTAATTTTAAACCTCAATTTCACTCCTTTTCACTTGAATAATATTTTAATCTTATAATTACTAGTTTTTCATCAATTTAACTTTCAAAACAACTTTGATTCTTGGTTTTAATCCGGATTTCAAGAATTTTTACCCGATAGAGCTTAAAAATAATTTTTCTTCGATTTGAAACTCGTTTTGACTCGATTTAACTTGGGTTTTTAGATATAGGTTTCTAAAAATATGAGGAACACATTTTTGAAGTAAAGTTACGATTCTGCCGTTCATTTTTTGAAAAATTATTTTGGGGTCCATTTGACCCCGAACCAAAAGTAGTCAATATGGACACCGTTGATTTTGTTTTGATGCATAGATTATATATTTGATATTTTTAGAGGAGTTCAAGGTCTTTCATTAAAAGTTAGGTAGTGGGTTCGAAGTGTAGCGGACCGATTTTGACTTTTGAGGTAGGTAATGGCTTAACTCTTTTAGACTAGGCTGGGTAGTAAATAATGATACAAAATATACGTTAAGGGTGAGAACTAATCATGAAAAATGGCTATCTATGTGTTGTGACCATGTGGGGGCATATATGTGATGTAATTGTCGAAATTGAGATATTATGTGATATGTAACCATGTGAGGTCTTATATGATATTGATAGCCATGTGAATAATTGTATTTTGTTGTTAAAATATTTAACGTGGTATCATTGGTGTATTCTGATTTATTCATACTTTATTGACATATGAGACATGTGAAAATTTATGGATGAAACAAAATAATGAGTGGATATTGGCTCACACGGTGGTGGAAATATATCATTGTGGTTAATTATAGAAATATATCTCGTGGTTGGTTGTGGAAATAATTATTGTGATTGGCTGTGAGCATTACATCCTTATATCATACTCATTCATGAAACATTAATACAACCATGACAACACCTGAGTAACACTGACAACACCTTTTTAAAAACTCTCGCTAAGGGATATGTCGGGGAGGAGATATTGTAACATCTTAGAAAACCCTTTCCGAGCAATATGCCGAAAAGAATATATGGGATATGTGAATTTTTATACGAGTTGACGAACCCCACATAGGTCCTGAGTTGAAAGGCTTGCCTCTGTGGTGTATACAGGGATTGTGCGATGATCCCAGAGGTTGTGCGATGACTTCATGCATCATCATCATCATATATATTGCTCTTACTTTATTGTGTTTATATTATGTTGTATTTCCATATTGACTTGTCATATATGTAATTGTCTTATCTTCTTTTACTTGTATTTGATGATCTTGTATATGCCTGTTTCCCTTTGTTCTACTTATATGTGATATAATGCATACTTGTGTTCTATATTGGTGTGATGTTACCATATATATGATATATTGGAACTGTTAGTGCAAGTGATGGGGGCTACCATTATGAGACATTTTCTGATTGCAGGTGACGTTCCCTTAGTGTATATTTTGTATACTTTATTTACTACTTTGCTTGGTTGGCCTATGATACCTACTGAGTACAAGTGGACCGTACTCATGCCTACTGCGCCCTTTCGGTGCAGGTCCTAGCCCGAGTGCACCTCAACTTGATTGACTTGGACGATAGTTGGAGCTTCCAAGGTAGCGGTAGGACATTCATGTGTCTGGAGTTCATCTCTATCTTTCTATATTAGTTTTGCCTTTATTAGTATTCAAAGATAATTTTTTTCCTTTGTGGTTATTTTTCTGATGTATTTGACTCCTGAATTGTATTAGCAGTTCTTACACTATTAACACCTAGTTTTGGGCATGATTGGTATTTTGGATAAGTTCTTTCCGCATTCTTATGATTACTTGTATGGTTCGGCTTCATTCTAGAAGCCTTACCTTGAGATATTTCTTTCTTTTCTCTTTTTATATCAGTTTGGATTATAGGCTACTTGTCAAGGTATGCCGCGACAAGTGCCATCATGACCCTTATTTTTGGCCCGTGACATAATTTGCCTAAATTTCAAAACTAAATTATATTAAATGAATTTATTTTATTAGAACTAAAATTAAGATATTTATTAAATAAATGAGAAATACTATAAATTGCGATTTTTCTTTTTTCAATTTGATTTTAAAAAAAATGCATCTTAATATGTTGATCAAAATTTGTATCATTTGACTCTAAAAAAGAAAAACTAAAAAAGAAAAAAAAATGAAGGGAGTAGATACTAATGGTAATTACATATCATAAATTAATTATGCTATGTAAAATTTTCTCCATCTAATAATGGACAAATCTCATCCATTTATTGGGTTGCTTGATGGATGTACCAGATTAAATATTAATCCTTATAAATTTGTCTTTCTCTGCCCATTAATGTTACTTATGCACTCAAATTTTTTTGCCATCAAAGTTGTTGTAATGTAAGGTAAGACAAATGGAGAAATCAATTTATCAACAATTGTGTTGTTCTTCTTTTATAACGACTCATTAGGTACGCTCTCTATGATGAATTCTATATAAGATTATCATGCCCATGACCCTGATATTCAAATTTATGTGATAGAATAAAGATATGTGCTTACATATGGTATTGGAGCCTAAAATTTGAACTAGTATCTGTGCTCATGAAATAAATGTTTGTCTATTATGCATATAGATTTTTTTATTGCTTGTGACATAGTATTTTCGAGGGCCACCACGAAGGTTGACGGAAGAAAAATATATTAGGACGAATAGTTAATAAATCACAAAGACTTTTTTGGGATAAATTTTGATACTTTATGTTTGGGTCTAACTAAAGAAAGAGAATGCTTTTTGTTACTGAAACCCGCAATTTCTATTGAGAGAATATAAAAAAAGAGAAACTTATATCGAAATGAGATCAATAAGCCGCTACTGCTACTAGAATTGAATTAATATTGTCAAGTTTTTTAAGTGTTTAATATATTTTCAATCATATGCCTTATTGATCATAGTATCAAGCTGTAAGACCCCGTGAAAATTCTAGACCATTTCAGTCTTATATTACATGCAATGAGGGTCCAATACTTATAAAAGTTAGCAAAGTGTTAAGACTTAGTCTCATTTTTGGCCTCGATATTTCAATGGTCTCATTTTCTATCTTCCTGCCCTTTGATTGTTGTTTTTTAAACTGATTCATGACCCTGGTTACCTATAAGTTATCTCGGGTGAGTTTTATAATTTTTGAATATCATTTGAGACATGGTTAGATGACCAAAACAGTGAGCCAACGCGATCAGGATGCGTCACATTGGCCATCGCGTCGTCACCATCGACGTGGCGCGTCGGCAATCGCATCGACACCATCGATGTAATGTGTCAGCTGCAACATCACTAGGCGCATTTTATTTATTAAATTATGGGTTGTGGGGTTAATTAGGTCATTTTCATCTTACTTTACCTCACCTATAACATGAAATTAAGCTTTCAAAAGGGAAAATTCACCCCTCTTTTCATAAATTCTGTCAAGAGAAAAACCCTAGCTTCATCAAGTTAAAGTCCAAGTTTCAAGAAATCTCTAACAAACTCACATGAATTCAATAATCAAGGTATATTAGATGTTCATCCATGGGCCCTTTTCACCCATGGAATCCAAGAATCCATTTTAAGTTTTAAATCTCGAGTTTACATATTTACAATAAACTATCTCCATGAATCTTTATAGTTTTTGATTATACATGATGTTTACAAGGAGTTGTTGTTGAAATTAAACTTTACACGTTGGACTGATGATATTTTTATGTTAAATCCCTGATTTATGGTTTAGTATTATAGCCATGTGATTATCATATGTTTTAAACTATCCCCATGCTTTAAATCATGACCCTCATGTGTTTGATGAAATGTCTAATAGAATGAGTTTTGAATAATGACTACCTATCATGTCCTCAAGGTTTTAGTATGATCTTGTTGTTATTGCTATCGAGTCCTGGTGGTTTTGAATACCCGAAATTTAACTGCTTACCTAGTTTTTAGTATCTACAGAATGGTTTCATAATAGTTATGAGCATTATCAGTCCAGTCAGTTACCATAAATAGTTAAACCTAGTTCAATCCAGTATTCAGTGTCTTTTAGTTGGGAGTAGGATTTAACATCGAGCGAGTGCAGAGATGGAGACTTACCCGTTAGTTAGGTAGAGTCGTTAGTAGCAATCCATGTATTCCAGAACTATGTAGCTAGCGTAGGATGAGGGGTCACCCATCAGATTAGGATTGATTTCCTCCCTGGAGTCACCCGTCAGATTAGACTTGACTCTAACCAGAGATCACCCATCAGTTTAGTCTTCATACCCTGGTTCTTCAATAGCTTAGTGGATCCACATATCCATTGTTAGTACATATGGCATGGTACGACACCCTTTCAACTAGGGTTATAGGTTGTACCCCAATCAACTCAGAGCGGGGCATGTCGGTTAGATGATACCTCCTACAGTTTTAGTATTTAGTATTCATTTTAGAGCTCAGTTCAGTTTTGCTTGACCATAGCATACAATTTATTAGTTATTCAGTTATCAGATTTCAGTATTTCAGTTTACAGACTATTTTATAATTATGTTATATGCTTGGTTATGCATTCTTAGATTTTACAGCATTCACGCATGCATATCCAGTTATCTCATGCTATTCATTCAGTCAGTTGTTATTCATATATATGAGCCCATGTATATCAACCTAACCTCATCTAGCATATCAATACATTCAAAGTACTAACAGCATACTCGTTCCTTACGCTATGATGTATCATATTAAAGGTTCGAACGCTCAGGTTTTTTATCACACTTAGATATTCAGTGCATCAGCAGTGGTGAGTCCTCATAATTTAAGGGTCGATTATGTTTATTTAGTACTTCAGTCCAGTAGTTAGTCAGAGTTAGTTGGGGACATGTCCCATCAACTCTAGGGTCATTTAGTTAGAGGCTTTCAGACACTTTCAGTTAGCAGTTATTCAACAGATGTACTCAGTATTTTTTTCAGTATTATGAACCTTATGGTATTTTCAGCTTTACTTCTACATACATTTTATGTTTATTATTCAGTGCTCACAGCAGGTACAAGTCATGGGTTATCTTGTAGTCCTTCAGGGTTGTAAGTACCGTGTGTTGCCCAGGGTGTACTCTTGGGGCATTACAAACATGGTATCAGAGACTAAGGTTTTAAAGTGTCCTAGGGAGTTTGAAAGTCGCGTTGAGTATAGTCTTGTGCATGGGTATGTAGCGTGCCATAATTATGGACAAGAGGCTACGAGGCATTTTTAGGAAAACTTTCCCTTCTCTCATGTCTCCGTTCATGCTAGATAAAGGTCTTCTAAGAAAGTTATACAAATTCTCATCTTGCTCTATTCATGCTAGGTCTGCCTTGTTTTCGAGGTAATAAAAATAGTCAAGCTTAAATCCTTACAGATAGAGATTTTTTCGGACAGTTCCCATAGAAATTTATGGTAGGCTCAAAAGTATCCTATCGGTTCCTTCATGTTCCAAAGTTAAAGGATTTCATTCATGATTCATGAAAATCATGCTTTCAGGCAAAGTCAGATGTGCTTTTAGACCCCTTCTCAAAATACTATGATAGTAAGTAACCCAGAGTTAGAAGTATATACCCAGGAGTTTAGCAACAGTAGTAGAGTTGGGATAGTGTTATCTGGATTGAGCAGAGTATGTATTCCATGGGGCTAGTTGTATGAAAGGTGAATCTATAGGCTTGAAACAGCGTATGTAAGAATTTAAGTTTGGTGATTCAAAATTATATGTTGTTGACGTTGGTGTAGTGGTAATTATCATGGTATAGGGAAAATATAAGTTTAGATATGTGACATTTGTAGGTTATGATGAAATTAGTATGGTTCATTAAAGATTTAGGGATATCTATATTGTGTAAGAATCTAAGTTTTAATCTTTGAAGGTTGAGCTAATAGAAAGAAGAGCCAAAAATTCTAAGCTAGTCAGTGTTTAAGTTATTGCATGATGAATATTGGGGATATAGAAAGTTAAGAGTTCTATCTCAGAAGAAAGTACTAGCAACGAGTTTTACACTATTAGGTGTAGTCTTTGAGGGTGAGTTTATCATTTATGCATATTGTTATACCCCAGATTCTAAGGTAAACTGGTGATAGTTCAGTTTAGAGTTATTAATTAAGTGGTTCATAAACTTAGAATGATGGCTTGAAGCTAAGGGGCAGATGATAGAACAAGTAACCAAGTTAGGCTCTCAGATCCCAATAGCGATGCCGGTATGTGTAGAAAAGTTGTATGAGAGGATGATGCCCAACCCAATCTTATCCCAGTGCAAGGTTTCTCAGTCATCATGATATCTACTCATGCCTTACATATCATCCCTATGATCATAGCTCATATTCGTGCACTTTATAGAAAATCATGTACACTGCCAGTTCCTAGTAAGAGGAGTTCCAGTTCACCCAGTAGTCTACATCATATTCCATGAAATTATGAACTCCAAACTTAGGTCATGTAGCTCACGACTCATGTGTTCATTCTTTATAGTATGTTCAATTCTAGTACTCATGCTAAACTCCTAATGATCATCGAAATTCAGATTATGTCATGTATATCTGCAATTTAGGTCTCTTGATGAATCCATTATATTGATATTTTATTCCTCAGGCCTCTTTTAAGTGTCCAGTTCTGTATAGTGTTCATTCATGCTTCAGGTCCTCATGCTTTATCCTTTCAGTGACCTTTCCTTATGAATGATGTAGTGATGAGCAATTGCTTAGATCAGAGAGAGTAAATGTTTTATGTAAAGGAAAGATTATTTCATGCTTGTTTTACTCGAGGCTGTAGTTATAAAGATAGTCTTGAATGGCATGTTGGTGTGTAAGTGGATAAAGGCATTACACGTTAGTGAATGGCTAGTAAAAGGTTGTATTTAGTTGTTGAAGGGGTAATAAGGGTTATTTAGGAGATGGAAAGTTATGAAAATACAGCGTGTATTGAATTCATGACTCAGACTAGTATTACAGTTTTATGTGTGCATTTCTATAGATTCGGGTGGGCTTGTACATAGTGGGAGAATTCAATCAAGCTCAGACTTTGGTAGGTAAAGTTATCAGTGCTCATGTGAGTATCTTCAGTAGCCTCAAGTATAGTACATTATTGAAGAAGAGAGTATAGTAAAGGGAGCATTCGGGGAGTATGTCTAAGCTTGAAAGTAGCAATTGCATTGTCTAAGGCATAGCCATTCTATCCTAGCTTGGGTTTTTAGGCCTATGTTTCATGTCCCAGAATTATAGCCATGTTGGGATTCCTTATACAGAATTATTATTCAGATCATGCCTATAATACCCCACATTTTGGACTAGAATGAAAATCCATCATTCCTATGCGCAGATATTTTCAAAGCCTTAAATCCTAAATAAATTTAGTGTGATAATCAATTATGTAGTCTGGGAATCTATTTGAGCATGAATTTAGATCATAGAGGTCTCCTAACTTTAGTACAAGTTGAAAGCTTTCCTATCGTTCAAGTTTTAGTGAGCGTCAAAACTTGGACCAAATTCAATCAGCCATAACTCGTTGTGTATGATGAACTGGGTGGCTTACTATATATCAAATGAAATATCTTTGAATTATCTTTCCAACTATACCAATTTCACCTAAATCCTATATCGGACCAAATATTTATGCCTATTTTACTCTAGCATATCAGGCTGAAAACAGTGTGACGACATTCGTGATAGCTTATCACATTTGTTATGCCCTATCACAAAGGTCATCATCCTTAGGCAGAAACCAGATCCTAAGTGATGACATTTGTGATAGCTTATCAAATTTGTGATTCCCTATCAAGAAGGTCGTCAGCCTTAGGCAGAAACCAGATCCTAAGTGATGACATTTGTGATAACTTATCACAAATCTGATGACATTTTTGACGACTTATCACAAATTTGATGGCTTATTAGCCTTGGTCGTCAGCTATGATTTTCAGCAACTGGGAAATTATTTCATAAGGGTATTTTGGCCTTTTCTTTCACCTTCCACGACTTATAACCCTAAAGAGGCATAATTTTTCCCATTTTTCTTCAGTTAAGCATCTTAAAAAGCCTCTCTTACACTCTCAACCACAAGATTAGGGTTTCCATCAAACTCATCTCTCAAAAGCAAGATTCAATCCTTTTTCCAAGATAATAAAGAATTAAGTTTCCCAATCCAAGAACTCTCCAGCAAATCATCAAGGTTTCCTTTCTAAGGTATGTGTGTGTTTATTCATAGACTCCTTTCATCCATGAAGTTCAAGAACCTTTTTTTTCTAAAACTATATATTATGATTTTCATGTTATGAATGGATTGTTGATCATGTTTATATGTTGAATGATGCCAAGATAGAATCTTTATGTGTTATTATGAATCTGTGACATCATATGAGTTAAAAACATATAAGTTTGATTATTTATGATGAGTAATTGTATGTTTTTCACCTATGCCTAAGTTGTGCATGTAAGGTGTTTGATAAAATACCTAAGAGACTAGAAATCATACATTATAGCTAAATTGTGACTAAGTGAAGGTTTCATAGTAGGCCTCTATGATTCAATGTCATCCATGTTGATAATGTGTCTTGTGAACACTGTTGGATTACTCATGAACTAGTCTTATGGAATTATGCTATGCTTACTTGTAAAACCCACTCATGTACAAGATGTAGAATACCTATGTACTTCATGAAATTCCCCAAGTTATGATATTGTGGATTGTAGTTGTAATATGTAATGAGCATGATATTGAAAGCTATACAAGTATATACATGTTGTATGAAATTCCCTTCCAAGAAATAGATTGTTGAGAACCATGCTTAGTATGAAATCCCTTATTATGATATTGTGGATTATGGACTCTACTCTTATGATCAAGTCAGTCATGTGTGTCAGTTTCCTTCCATCGAGTCCTGGGGGTACTTGTACCCCAAAAATATAGCTGTGTGCCTAGAGCCATGTCATGTTTTCAAGATACTTTTAGTCAAGCCATGATCTATAGAAATCAGTCAGTCATGTGACTCAGGAAAACTTAGTAATCTCAGTAGTTCAGTATTCTCAGTAATCTCAGTAACCCCAGTAATCATAGTAAATCTCAGTAACTTCAGTACTCTTAATCAGTCTTCAAAACTCATTATATTCCGTTCGTCATCGGAATCCAATAAACTTAGTTTTAGCTCCGCTAAATAATACCACTAATATCAGTTCAGTTAATTAGTATCAGTTCAGCAAATCAGTTTAGTTAAGTTATTTAGTTCAACCCAATTATTCAGTTCAGTGTCTTTCAGATGGGAGTAGGATTCAGCATCGAGTAAACCTAGGGATAGGGACTCACCCGCTAGAATAGGACTGAGATCCCTATAAGCAATCCTGAAGTTCCAGAAATACGTTGCCAGCATAGGTATGAGATGTCACCCATTAGATAGGACTGACATACTCAGGGGTCACCCGTTAGCACATTTATATGTATAGGACTGATCCCAGGAGTCACCCTCTAGATTAGGACTGACTCTACAGCAGATGTCTTTACTGGTGGCGCGGTACTGACACCCTTCCAGTTAGGGAAGATATTAGACCCCAGTCTTCTTAGCTTGGGGCATATCGATTAGATGAACATATCCCACAATTTAAGTTACAGAATCAGGGCTTTCAGACATAGTCAACTCAGCTTAGTAGTACAGATTCAGTACTTTAAGATACAGTCAATGCTTATCATTGTAAATAGACTTCAAGATCACCCATTAGCTAGGACTGATCTCATCTATGATTAATCAGTATCAAAATCATTATATTTAAAGATCACCCGCTAGATAGGACTGATCTCAGACTAAGTCAAATCATCCTTATTATCAGTATACTCATGATCACCCGCTAGATAGGACTGATCTCAGATTTAGTTACTCAAAGTAGAACGAAACTCAGATAGTTCCATCATAACTTAGACTTTCAGATACAGTCGCTTAATATCGGTTATATCTATTAGTCCAATCATTACAATTATATCAGCTATATTAGTTGTCATAGGTCACGTTACCAATATTCAGTTTCAGGACTATTAGACATAGTCATTCAAACCAGTTCTTCATAATTTGAACTGTCAGAAATAGTCAATAATCTATTCAGTACCTCAATAACAGTAAAGTCATGTCGTCAACATTCAGACTCAGTAGTCAGCATCATCATGAGTTCAGTTATAATTGTTTATGTACGTATGTATTCTTATGTTTATATTAGTTAGCATTGTTCATAAATATAACCCTTTGCATTTAGCCTACCTCACTCATATACTCAGTATATTCAGATGTACTGACGCATTGCGCTATGGTGATTTCTCTTATGTTACACCATGGATTCAAAGGCACGAGCTCCAGATCAGCAGTAGCATTCCAGTGTTCAGAGTTTGTAGTGAGTCCTTCTTATTCGAGGATGATATGATTATTGCTACATTTACTATTCAGTTGCTAGATGGAGTTAGTTGAAGACATGTTCCTTCAACTCCTTATTCAGTTCAGTTAGAGGCTTCCAGACTAGATGTCAGATTAGATATTTTGATCTCATTATTTTTAGTATTTATAACTTATTTTGGTATTATTATACCTTTTTCAGATATTTTGTTATCAGATGTTTATTCAGTTCAAACCTTATGGCCTTTCATGTTCATGTTTCCGCATTTTATGATATATTATGCAGTATATAGGTACAGATATCAATCATGGTTTAGCTTGTGGTCCTTTGGGGTTATGAGCACCGTGTAGCATTTTGGTTCATAAAATCGAGGTCTTAAAAACTTGGTATCAGAGTCAGGTTCAATAGAGTCCTAGGAAGTCTGAAAGCCACATCTAGTAGAGTCTTGTACATGCGTGTGTTGTGCACCACACTTATGTGCAGGAGTCTATGAGATGTTTTAGGAACAGTTTCCCTTCTTTTAATATTCATGTCGTGCCAGTGAGCATAATCTCAGTCTAATCCATTTCTCTCTTTCTTCAAGAAGAAATTGGAATCAGTCAGCCCCTCAGCCCGAAGACCCTATGGGCGATCATGTTTCTCATGCGGATTTTAGGGCCTCATTCACCACTCTTTCTTAGTCAGTAACTACCCATAATGAATGACCAACTATCATTCTGGCCAACCCAGTGGCCAATTCAGCTGCAGCTAGAATTTGGGACTTTACCCGAATAAATCCTCCTTCTTTCACAGGGTCTAAGTCAGATGAGGACCCTCAGGAATTCCTAGATTAGGTTCAGAAGGTGATAGATGTTATGGGGTTACTACTGTTCAGAGTGCTGCGTTAGCCTCATACCAATTATAGGATGTCGCTCATACTTGGTACAAGCAGTGAAAGTTAGAAGGGTTAGATGATGCAGGCCCTATAGGTGAAAGGACCCTCTACTTTCCTTAATAGATTCTTTCCGCTAGAGCTTAGAGAAGCTAAGGTACTAGAGTTCATCAACCTCAGGCAGGGAAGTATGATGGTAAAGGAGTATTCTCTCAAGTTTACTCAATTAGACAGATATGCCCCTCATGTGATTGCAGACGGTAGAGCTAAGATGAGTAAGTTCGTGTCAGGGGTGAATGACAGTGTATTAAACGAGTGCAGATCTGCCATATTGAATAGTGATATGACTTTATCCAGACTTATGAGACATGCTCAGCAGATAGAGAAGCAGAAAATTAGGATGAGAGAGAGACAGAGTAAGAGAGCAAGGACAGGTAGTTTCAGCTTTGCTCAGCCTAAGTCACAGGGTGGTAACTGTTCTCAGCATAGTAAAAAATTTTTAGTCCTAGCTCCATCCTTTACTAGTGTACCAGCACCTAAGTCCAGAAATGACCGTCATAATGGAGCGTCAGGCTTTGAGGCCCAGGGTGGTGAAAATAAAGGTCTTATTTATCCACTTTGTAAAGAGTGTGGTAAGAATCATCTAGGTGTATGTATGGAAGGCAATGATGTATGCTTTGGTTGTGGCAAGCCAGGCTACAGGATACGAGAGTGTAGAGTTCTAGTACAGAGTGGTAAGGAGTTGCGTCAGCAAGGTACCAACCTTGGTCAGCATTAGAATAGACTTTATGCACTCTAGACCCGTCCTAATCCAGAAAGTTTACCTGACTTAGATTCGGGTATGTTACCAGTTTTTCATATTCATTGTATGCATTGTTAGATCTCTTTCTCTCATTCGAGCATATATTTCAGTATGAGTTAGCTAGTAAAGCCAGCAAGTCAGTTTAGCAATCGAGCAGTTAGATTTTTATAACTTGTTTTCTCATCCTTGCATCTATTCATGCTATCCAAAATCTTAGAGAATGTAACTATTTCAAGGTAGAACATCCTAGTAGTTACAAGTTAAGTTTATCTCATGCATTAGTTTCAGACTCCCAAAGTTTAGTTATAATCTAGTTCATTGATACCCTATGCATCACCCAGTATCTCCGTAAGGTAACCATTCTTAGAGGGACATAGCGTCCCAAGGGGGAGATACCCCACTTTCTCTTAAAGCTCTCATGCCTCAGATCCTTCAATTTCTCCTTGCATAACAAATTCAGTCTAAAATAGAGGGTACTCATAAGTGGACCTTCTAGTAAGACCTCAGCTGTAAGTCAAGTATTCAGAGGTTCAGTTTAGTTCATGATGTTCAGTCCATATATCACGTAGCTGAATCAGTCATGTTCTCATGTTTCAGTTCAATCTTAGTGACTTTACCATTGCATGTTCAGTTGCACGTTCGTGAGTCAGTTTTGTCATGTATTCACGTATCAGATATGCGTCGTCAGCTTATCAGTACTTTCAGTCATGCATTCACATATCATTTCAGTCATATAATCATGCATCAGATATTCATGGATTCAAATTATTAGTTAAGCATCAGACATGCATTCTTAGTTTGAGAAACTCAGTTTATCGGAACACTCAGTCCTACATTCATAAATCAGCTACCCATGCATCAGATATGCATATATAGTATGATATGCTCAGTTTTCAATCATGTTAGCCATGAAATCATGATCAGTCATTCATACTATATATTCGTGTAAGTTGTATTTTATCTCATCTCAGCCAGTATCATTCAAGGACGAATGTTCTCCGGGGGGGGGTGATATTGTAATACCACAAATTTTGGACTACAATGAAAATCGTCATTCCTATGCGTGGATGTTTCAAAAACCTTAAATACTATATAAATTTAGTGTGTTAATCAATTATGTAGTGTGGGAATCTATTTGAGCATGAATTTAGATCATAGAGGTCCCCTAACACAAGTACAAGTTGAAAGCTTTCCTATCGTTCAAGTTTTAGTGAGCGTCAAAACTTGGGTCAACTTCAATCAACCATAAATCGTTGTATATGACTAACTGGGTGGATTACTATATATAAAATGAAATATCTTTGAATTATCTTTCAAACTATACCAATTTTGCATAAATCGAATATCGGAACAAAGAGTTATGCCTATTTTACTCTAGCATATCAGGCTTGAAACAGTGTGATGACATTCGTGATAGCTTATCACTTTTGTGACTCCTTATCATGAAGGTCGTCAGCCTTAGGCAGAAACCATCTCCTAAGTGATGACATTTGTGATAGTTTATCATATTTATGACACCCTATCATGAAGGTCATCAGCCTTAGGTAGAAACCAGCTCCCAAGTGACGACATTTGTGATAACTTATCACAAATCTGACAACATTTTTGATGACTTATCACAAATTTGATGGCTTATCAGCCTTGGTCGTCAGCAACTGGGAAATTATTTCATAAGGGTATTTTGGTCTTTTCCTTCACTTTCTACGACTTATAACCCTAAAAAGGTATAATTTTTCCTATTTTTCTTCAGTTAAGCATCTTAAAAACGCTCTCTTACACTCTTAACCACAAGATTTGGGTTTCTATCAAACTCATCTCTCAAAAGCAAGATTCAAGCCTTTTTCCAAGATAATCAAAAATTAAGTTTCCCAATCCAAGAACTCTCCAGCAAATCATCAAGGTTTCCTTTCTAAGGTATGCATGTGTTCATTCATGGACTCCTTTCGTCCATGAAGTTTAAGAACCCTTTTTTTAAAAAAACTATATATTATGGTTTTCATGTTATGAATGGATTGTTGATCATGTTTATGTGTTGAATGATGCCAAAATAGAATCTTTATGTGTTATCATGAATCTATGACATCATATGAGTTGAAAACATGTAAGTTTGATTATTGATGATGAGAAATTGTATGATTTACACCTATGCCTAAGTTGTGCATGTAAGGTGTTTGATAAAATGCCTAAGAGACTAGAAATCAAACATTATAGCTAAATTGTGACTAAGTGAAGGTTTCATAGTAGGCCTCTATGATTCAATGTCATCCATGTTGATAATGTGTCTTGTGAACACTGTTGGATTACTCATGAACTAGTCTTATAGAATTATGCTATTCTTACTTACAAAACTCACTTATGTACAAGATGTAGAATACCCATGTACTTCATGAAATTCCCCAAGTTATGATATTATGGATTGTGGTTGTAATATGTAATGAGAATGATATTCAAAGCTATGCAAGTATATACATGTTGTATGAAATTCCCTTCTATGATATTGATTATTCAGAACCATGCTTAGTATGAAATCCCTTATTTATGATATTGTGACTCTTATGATCAAGTCAGTCATATGTGTCATTTTTCTTCCATCGAGTCCTGGGGGTACTTATACCCAAAAAATATAGCTGTGTACCTAGAATCATGTCATGTTTTCATGATACTCTCAGTCAAGCCATGATCTATAGAAATCAGTCAGTCATGTGACTCAGGAAAACTCAGTAATCTCAGTAATCTCAGTGCTCAGTAACCTCAGTAATCACAGTAAATCTCAATAACTTCCGTACTCTTAATTAGTCCTCAGAACTCATTATATTTTATTCATCATCGCAATCCAGTAAACTCAATTTTAGCTCTGTTAAATAATACCACTAGTATCAGTTCAGTTAATCAGTATCAGTTCAGAAAATTAGTTCAGTTAAGTTATTTAGTTAAGTGTCTTTCAGATGGGAGTAGGATTCAGCACCGAGAGAACCTAAGGATGGGGATTCACCCGCTAGAATAAGATTGAGATCCCTAGAAGCATTCCCTAAGTTCCAGAAATACATTGCCAGCATAGGTATGAGTTGTTACCCGTTAGATAGGACTGATTTACTTGGGGGTCACCCGTTAGAACAATTATATATATAGGACTGATCCCAGGAGTCACTCGCTAGATTAGGACTGACTCCACAACAGATGTTTTTACTAGTGGTGCGGTACGATCACCCTTCCAGTCAGGGCAGAGATTAGACCCCAGTCAGGTTAGCTTGGGGCATGTCGGTTAGATGAACACATCCCACAGTTTTAGTTGTAGAATCAGGGCTTTTAGACATAGTCAACTCAGCTTAGTAGTACAGATTCAGTACTATTAGATACAGTCAACGCTTATCATTATAAATAGACTTCAAGATCACCCATTAGCTAGGACTAATCTCAACTATGATTAATAAGTATTAGAATCATTAGATTTAAAGATCACCCGTTCGATAGGACTGATCTCAGACTAAGTCAAATCATCCTTATTATCAGTATACTCATGATCACCCGCGAGATAGGACTGATCTCAGATTTAGTTACTCTAAGTAGAAGGGAACTTAGATAGTTCCATCAGAACTTAGACTGTCAGATACAGTCGCTTAGTAACAATTATATCGATTACTCTGATCATTACAGTTATATCAGCTATATCATTTGTCATAGCTCATATTACCAGTATTTAGTTTCAAGACTGTTAGACACAGTCATTCAAACCAGTTTTTCATAATTTGAACTGTCACAAATAGTCAATAATCTATTTAGTACCTCAGTAACAGTAAAGTCATATCGTCAGCATTCAGACTCAGTAGTCAACATCATCACGAGTTCAGTTATAGTTGTTTATGCATGTATGTATTCTCACGTTCATATTAGTTAGAATTATTCATGCATATAACCCTTTGCATTTAGCCTACCTCACTCATATACTCAGTATATTTAGACATACTAACGCATTTGCGCTATGGTGTTTTATCTTATGTTACACCATAGGTTTAGAGGCACGAGCTCCAGATCAGCAGTAGTATTCTAGTGTTCAGAGTTTGCAGTGAGTCCTTCTCATTCGAGGACGATATGATTATTGCTACATTTACTATTTAGTTGCTACATTTTGTTAGTTGGAGACAAGTTCCTTCAACTCCTAATTCAATTCAGTTAGAGGCTTTCAGACTAGATGTCAAATTAGATATTCAGATCTCATTACTTTCAGTATTTATAACTTATTTTGGTATTGTTATACCTTTTTCAGACATTTTGTTATTAGACGTTTATTCAATTAGAACCTTATTGCCTTTCATGTTTATGTTTCCATATATTTTGATATATTATGTAGTATATAGGTACAAATATCAGTCATGGGTTAGCTTGTGGTCCTTCAAGGTCATGAGCACCGTGTAGCATTCTGGTTTAGAAAATCGGGGTGTTACAATGCCCAAGATTCTCTGATTTCTAATGTTATTAGAACTTCTTAGAATTAGTGTTGAAGAAATGCTCCACTTGAGTGTAACCTTTCAGTTTGAGTTAGTTCGTAAATCCAGTAAATTAGTCTAGCAGTCAAACAAATAAGTTTCTATGGTTTTTCATTTTTCGATCTAGTCTTACTATCTGAAGTTTCATGAATATGGCCCTTCCAAAAGATAGTTTGTTCGCATCCATTTGGATTGTGAATCCAGTTCAGTTCATACATCAGGCATTAATTTTAGAATCTAGATATTTGGTCATGGTTTAGTTCATAAGCGTTTCGTGCATCATCTTAGTTTTCCTAGTATTTCAGTCAAGTCAGTATCATTCAGGGGATTAACTATCCCAAGAGATGTAATAACCCCAAGCTTTTTATTTACTAAATTTCTCATATTTACTTCATAAAACTAGATTCAGCTAGAGGTAATGGTTACTCATAAGTTGACTCTCTCGATCCTATCTCAGCCTCATAACCATTCTCATGTCACTACATGCGTTCAAGAAATTAGTTCAGTTGATGATATCCAGTTCATGTATCATGTTTTAGACTTAGTTATGATCTTATGTTCTCATTCATGCATGTTCAGTAAATAATCTCAAATTCTTCAGTATTCTCAACTTAAGGTAACAATTTTCCTTAGAATCTCTCTTTTCCATACTCAGTTTCAGTTGTAAATCATTCTCATGTCATTCATGCATTCACAAATTAATTCGGCCAGTCACCATGTGTCAGACTCAGTTATGTAGTCATGTTTCATTTATGTGTATTAGCATGTAATCACAGTATCCTAGTGCCTCTTAGTTTACTCAGTCTCCTTAAGGATGAATATTCCCAAAGGGGAGATATTGTAAGACCCTGTGAAAATCCTAATCCATTTCATTCTTATATTATATGTCACGAGGATCTAATAATTAGAAAATTTAGCAAAGTGTTAAGAAAGTCTCATTTTCGGCCTCGATATTTTAGTGGTCTCATTTCTGATCTTCCCGGCCTTAGATTGTCGATTTTTAAATTGATTCATGATTAGAGTTACCCATAGGTAATCTAGAGTGAGTTTAAAAATTTTTGGACATTGTTTGAGACATATTTGGATGACCAAAATAGTGAGCCAATGCGATCAGGATGCGTTGCATTGGACATTGCATCGTCACTATCACTGCAGCGCATCGGCAATCGGGTTGACCCCATCAATGCCATGCGTCAGTTGCAGTATCACTGGGCATATTTTATTTAATAAATTATGGGTTGTTGATAATGCCCAAACTACATCTCTCGTAAAAGTGTAAGCGGTCTCTGTGAAATATAGAACCCAACTGGGTTGGGTGTCAAATCCCACAGGGAATACTTGGTCACTAAGTGTTGTAATTGTTTGCAAACTGTTGGTCGAAAATTCTGCTGAAAGGGGGATTTGATTATGGTGAAAATTAAGAATATCAAAGTAACGAATGCGGCGATGTATTTAGTAAAATTTAATATAAGAGAATAATAAGGTAGGGTTATGTCCACCTTATTAGTTCTACGTATCTATTAACTATGAGTAATGCGGAATTCAGACATGCATGCACTTATAGAGATTCGTATTCTAATGGTAAATCCTAGTGTTTCTAAACCATCAAGGATTATTTCACTTTAACTCTCTCAAGCTTAAAGTGTGTAACTAAAGGTACAAACTCTCAAAGAAGTTAATCCAGTTACGACACTAACGTGTAAATAGGGGTTGGTAGCCCTATTTCCTTGTCACACTCTCTTTTCCAAACATGTAACTTTTCTCTCGAACAAGTCAATGTTATAATGGAATATTCTATATGTTTGCAACCACAAGAATTTAATTAAGATGAAGAGAGTAATGATATAAGTAGCATACACATCAAGAATTCACAAACTCATAGTAATAGATAGAATCTCATAAGACTTCCATAACCCTAACAGATAAGTTTAGATACTTATGATTACAACGAAGATCACAATAGATATAATCATCATACCACAACCTAGAATAAATCTTGGCGATGAAGATGGTTTATGCGTCACTTAGGGTTTGACGTTTTCCCTTCTCCGTTGCTCACAAGAGGCGTGCTTTCTCTGTTACAAAGTAACGTGAATAAATCAAAAAGTGGCGTCTGAATTATGAAAAGCAATTGATGAAAGAATAATGAAAAGCTTGATGAAAAATTCAGCAAATAGGGTTTTTATAACACCCTTGTCCTAGTCCTACTGAAATAGGGTTTTCATCCTTGTCCTAGTCCTACTGGGTTACTGTTGCACCCCTAAGTATTAAGAAATATTGATTTTGCCCAGGACGGATTCTCCATGCATCACATTTAGTCCACAAGCTTCCAAAAGCTGCCTTCCTACTTACGTGAAGTTTCCCTTGCTACCGAAAGGTCCACAAAGTGCTGAAATCTTCATCATAAATACCTGAAAACATGCTAATCACGTTGGTTAGCTCACTTACAAGAAAATGGACTAAAAGTGCAGGAATTATATATTTTGTCCTTAAATACGCCCAACATCAACACCCCACACTTAAAGCTTTGTTCGTCCTCGAACAAATATTACGTCCATGCAAACATCTACTTAGGATTTCACAGTAACAATACAAAATGTTCAACAAGACATGCACAACAATCATTAACAAAGAGTAGTTTTCTTGATCACTACTAGAAACAATTCAACCTCCAACATAGACTCATGATGATGGTTAATTCGTATCCACAAGTTAAGGCGCAAAGATTCATACAAAACTACCCAAAAATCATCAATCGTGTATGTCTCACATAATATATCACCCATAATCACTCACAAGTTTTGTATTTTTCGGAACATGGGTATAAGACTCTCCTTGCTCTCTCTCTCACAAAGAATTCATATGTTGCAACTTATGACCATAGGCTTGCCCTTAGTGTAATGCTCTACTAATATCAGAATGTTAAGCTTAGGATCAAATTGGTTTTTTACAGGTTGTAATGTAGGCTAAGGGACAGGTAGGACTATTTTGGCCAGAAATAGTGACTATGTTCCCTAAGAGCTTTAATACACTACGTTATGTCATTAACACTCTCTTTTTAAAAATCCCTCTACTTTCCTTTCATCTACCACCGCTTTTCACCTTATTTTGTTATTCAAACATAAACACAATTATCTTTTTAGTTTTCTATTTCTTTTTCCTTTTTTTTCTTCTTATTTTCTAAAGCACCTCTATGATAGCACTCTTTTTCACAACAATTTCAAGTACCAATATACTTTAAGGTATCACTCTCACCATTTTACTCTTATTTTATCACATGACTCCACAATTTAAAGCTCTTAGAAATTTGGATCAAATTATGGTCTTAAAAAAATGGATTAGGCTACATATGAGACTGTTAAAGAAAATAGCTTAGAGGCTCAAAGGGGGTTAACTAGGATAATATACACGGGCAGGTAAAAAGAAGGTAAACAATCACAGGCTACCAAAGAAATGCCTAAATCATCTTCTAAACTTGCACTCTTTATTTCGCTTTACACACACACCAGGCAAGTTCTAGCATCAGCCACAACATAGAATACACTACAACCTCACACACACAAGGCAGATGGTCAACTTTATTCGGAGCAGTATAGACTCTTAACCCAATAGATGAATGAATTAAACCACACAATTATCACACAGTGAGTCACACTTGGAGCCTAAACGTCTCAATAGTAATGATTTTAGCACAAACTCTTGTCATAATACCATGCCGCCTATCAGAACAATTTTATGCAAAATCTGCAAAAAAAATCTAAAAATCTAAAAATTTCACTACAAACGAGAATAGATGCAGGCAAAGAAGTACAATACAACATACAAATACCCTCACCCCACACTTAGACGGGACACACTGCCCTCAGTGGAAATAAATAAGGAAAACCTGATTAGTCAGACTCTTCCTCTATGTCTGGGGTCATACCCCCTGTGTCGGAATCATCATCAGAGTCATCATCGTCAGAAGTTACTCAAAATGTACCCCACTTGATTCCACGAGTGCATCGAGGTATTTGCAGCGAGGAGGATTCAGCTTGCTCTTTTCTTACCCTTTTCTAACCTTTCTGCGAGGAGGACACTTTTTCTTTTCCTTGTTGTCCTTTTAGTGCCATTCTACTTGGTGATGGACTTGGAAGATGATCTTGTAAGGTTACATGAGCAAAAAGAAAAGTTTGGAGAGATTTGGGTAGTAAAGGCGGCGCCTAATGCTTTGCCTAGTTAGGCATAGGCGGCGCCTATGCTATGGCATTGTTGGGCATAGGCGTCGCCAATGCTATGGCATTGTAGATTCAGAGAGCTTAGGCCATAGCATAGGCCTTGCCTTGTTCGTTGCCTAGGTGTACATAGGCCTTGCTTTGTTCATTGCCTAGATTTGCATAGGCAATGCCTAACCCATAGACTTTGCTTCTTCATTCCTAACTTACCACCTTCAACATGAACTACTTCCAAATCAAAATTTGAGAACAATCTCCTCCTTTATACGTCTTGCACCTACACTTACTCAAAAACAACAAAAACGATTAGAAAGATGGGTTGCCTCTCACCAAGCACCTTAGTTTTGGTCGTGGCTCGACTACAAAAACAAACTCCTAATAAAACAAAACAATTAAAGACGATGGGTTGCCTCCCATCTAGCGCTTGATTTATTGTCGCGGCATGACATAGTTATCTCGATTACTTAGACTTCATCGAGATATATGGTGCATCATTTTCTGAATGTATTTAGACGACGCTGATGCTTACTTGTAGGCATGCAATCTTCTTCGAGATGACTCTTGTGCATACATATCCCAGGAGGGATACCAATTATATCATCAATAGTCTATCCCATAGCTCTCTTGTACCTCTTCAGAGCAGAGATGAGAGCCTCTACGTGATGTTCACCTAAATCAGCCACAACACTCACCGGAAGTGTATTTCCACTTCCCAAGAACTCATACCTTAGGTGACAGGGGATATTTTCCGATTCTAGCACTGGTGGCTCTTCAATGGAAGTCTTCACTGTTGGTGAAGGTCGATTCTTAAGATCGAGGTCCAGCTTCTTAGGGGTATGAGAATAGGACCCTATTCCTATTAGAGCATAAATGGTTTCTTTATAATCTTCAACATCCTTATGCTCCGAATTCAAAAGCACAGCAGACAACGGCTCAACAATAAGCTGCTTCTCTACAGATAATTCTTTCTCCTCCTCATGATAAACATCAGCTACAGAGAACACATTCATATCTCTAGGCTGCTTCATTGCTTTCCATACATCAAAGCGGACCACTTCGTCATTTAGACGAAATAAAAGCTCATTAGCTCTCTTAAATCAATAAGCACACTTCCAGTTGCGAGGAAAGGGCATCCTAAGATTATGGGAACTTCAGAATCCACCTCGCAATCCAAAATAACAAAGTTTGCAGGAAAAATGAATGCAGAAACCTTCACTAATACATCATATAAGATACCACCAGGTCATTTTACCGACCTATCTGCCATCACGAGCCGCATATTGGTTGGTTTCGGATCACCCAACCCCAATTTTGTGTAAATATATTGCAGCATGAAATCAATTCTAGCTCCCAAATCGCACAATGCCTTAGCAAAATCCAAATATCCAACCGTGCAAGGAATAGTGAAAGCACCAGGATCTGCCTTCTTCTGAACTAGCGATCTTTTAGCGATTGCACTGCAATGATGAACATTATCTGCCAGCTCATAGCTTACAGCCCGCTTCTTTGTCAAAAGGTTCTTCAAGAATTTAACGTATCCGGGCTTCTGCTCTAGCGCCTCCACCAAAGGAACATTAATAGTCAGTTGCTTCAACATAGTCATGAATTTACTGAACCTGGTGTCATCAGCTTTCTTCTTCAGTCTCTGAGGAAAAGGTGGTGGTGGAAGAGGAATAGTTTTCTCCACCGCTTCCTTTTTGTCTTGCTTCTGATTATAGATCTTTTCAGGAGTGTCATCAGCATTCTTCTTCAGTCTCTGAGGAAAAGGTGGTGGTGGAAGGGGAATAGTTTTCTCATGAACGTTTTCATTCTGATTTTTAGCTTCTACAGAATCATCACAATCTGCATCAACAACATTCTCCTCTATATTATAAATCACCTACTTGCCTTTAGATGGATTGTCTAACACTTTACCACTTCGGGTAGTAATAGCCATACACGATCCATTATTCCTCGGACTTTGCACTGTGTCGCTAGGTAGCATTCCAACCTTTCTTTGGTTGAATGCCGCTGATAGTTGACTCAATTGTTGCTCCAGTTGTTTTATTGCAGTAGAATGTGAATCAAGCAATTGGTTTATTGATGACAAATCATTTTTTACCTCAGTAATGCCCATGTTTGTTGCTTCCACTCCTTTCAACAGCTTGGCCATCATATCTTCCATTGACATCATCCCATAGCCAGACGCCACGGCCTCATGATTTCCAGGAGGAATATACAAACCACTCCTATCTGTCTTATTCTTCCAGCTCCCTTGATCCTGGTCATTCTATCCAGATTTATCATAATAGTTCCGACCTTGATTTCCTTGGTCATTGCCTCGAAAACCCCTCTGATTATTCAAGTAGTTCTCTTCCTCCTCAGGGTCAGATTTATCTCTTCCCTATGATACAACGGCCTTAACCTTTTCAGTCTTCCCTGATAATAAATGCTTGGTAAGAAGATCCATATGTGTTTTCATGTGTGCCATATCTTGGTCACGTTCCTCTTGTGTTCGCCTCTGTTCTGCTGTCATGCCTGTAGATATAGTAGAGCTTGCTACCTCAAAATCCTTGGTATGCCAAGCTCTACTCTGCTTTGTCATACGATCTAGCATACCACTCGCCTCATTAAAAGTAAGGTCCATGAATGACCCACCCGCAGCATTATCAACCACTGGCTTAGTCACCGAATTCAAAGCCCTATATAATATCTCCATCAAGTGGACATTGGTCATATGATGATTTGGGCACCTCATAAGCTTCCTTTTGAACCTCTCCCATGTTTTGTGGAGTGCTTCAGTTAAAAGATGTCGAAAATTGCTTATCTCATCTCTTAATTGTGCTCTCTTGGATGGAGGATAGAATCTTTCTAGGAAAGCGTCTTTCAGTTGCCTCCAATTAGTAATAGAGTCAGGAGTTATCCCGTTCAACCATAGAGTTTCCTCTCCAGATAGAGACAATGGAAATAAGCAGTCGAATTGCATTTTGTCCAACACCAAGATTGTCAAAAGCCTTGCATGTTGAGATAAAATTAATCAGATGCATATTTGGATCGTCTCCTGCAAGTCCACCAAACAACCCTTTGAGTTGCAATAGCTGAATCATGGTGCTAATGATATTAAACTTGGCTCCGGGAGCCAAGGGCGGAGGAATAATAGCCCCAGTGGCACCAGCTCCATCCAGATCGTCATCATCATTATCAAAAGGACCCTGCACAGCTCGGCGGTCAGGTCTCATTCTAGCTTGACGATCTCTTCTATACATAGGTGCCACCACCTCATCAGTACGCCTAGGATTCAGTAACTTGTCATCACCCAGGTCCTCATCATTAGGATTTGTTATACCTGGGTTATCAATGTTCTATTGATGCACCTGAGAAGCTGCCAATGCAGCTAATCTAGCCTGCTCTTATTGAGCAGCCCTTCTTTCTATTTCATGTTGTGCATCCATTCTGGCAATAAGTTGTGGTTCAAGATTTATGGGTAATAATGGCTGATCAGAACTTCAAGTATTTGGCATAGACTGAACAAAACCTGAATAAAGCAAAAACAACAACTAAAAGAAAAATCTGAGAATTTTTTTCCAAAGGGTCTAGTAACTATCACAAACTTAGTTGACAACCGTATTCCCCGGCAACGGTGCCAAAATTTGATAACTCCCAAACTACAGCTCTCGTAAAAGTGTAAGCGGTCACTGTCAAATATAGAACCCAACTGGGTTGGGTGTCGAATCACACAGGGAATACTTGGTCACTAAGTGTTGTAATTATTACCAAACTGTTGGTCGAAAATTCTGCTGAAAGGGGGGATTTGACTATGGTGAAAATTAAGAATAGTAAGATTTAATATCAGAGAATAATAAGTTAGGGTTATGTCCACCTTATGAGTTCTATGTATCTATTAACTATGAGTAATGTGGAATTCAGACATGCATGCACTTATAGAGATTCGTATTCTAATGGTAAAACCTAGTGTTTCTCAACCATCACGGATTATTTCACTTTAACTCTCTCGAGCTTAAAGTGTGTAACTAACGGTACAAACTCTCTAAGAAGTTAATCCAGTTACGGTACTAACCTGTAAATAGGGGTTGGTATCCCTATTTCCTTGTCACACTCTCTTTTCCAAACATGTAACTTTTCTCTCAAACAAGTCAATGTTATTATGGAATATTCTATATGTTTGCAACCACAAGAATTTAATTAAGATGAAGAGAGTAATGATATAAGTAGCATACACATCAAGAATTCACAAACTCATAGTAATAGATAGAATCTCATAAGGCTTCCATAACCCCAACAGAGAAGTTTAGCTACTCATGATTACAACGGAGATCACAATAGATATAATCATCATACCACAACCTAGAATAAATCTTGGCGATGAAGATGGTTTATGCGTCACTTAGGGTTTGACGTTTTCCCTTCTCCGTTGCTCACAAGAGCCGTGCTTTCTCTGTCAGAAAGTAACGTGAATAAATCCAAAAGTGGCATCTGAATTATGAAAAGAAATTGATGAAAGAATAATGAAAAACGTGAATGAAAAGCTTGCTGAAAAATTCAGCAAATAGGGTTTTTATAACACCCTTGTCCTAGTCCTACTGAAATAGGATTTTTATCCTTGTCATAGTCCTATTGGGTTACTACTACACCCCTAAGTATTAAGAAATACTGATTTTGCCCGGGACGGATTCTCCATGCATCACATTTAGTCCACAAGCTTCCAAAAGCTGCCTTCCTTCTTACATGAAGTTTCCCTTGCTACCGAAAGGTCCACAAAGTGCTGAAATCTTCATCATAAATACCTGAAAACATGCTAATCACGTTGGTTAGCTCACTTACAGGAAAATGGACTCAAAGTGCAGGAATTATATATTTTGTCCTTAAAACTTAGCTAAAATATGGTAAATTATGGTGTTTAGGCATGTAAATACACCCAACATCAGTTGTAGGGGTAATTAGGTCATTTTTCTCTTACTTTACCTCACCCAAAACATGAAATTAAGCTTTCAAAAGGGAAAATTCATTCCTCTTTTCACAAATTCTTTCAAGAGCAAAACCCTAGCTTCATCAAGTTCAAGTTCAAGTCCAAGTTTCAAGAAATCACTAACAAACTCACGCGAATTCAACAATCAAGGTATATTAGATGTTCATACATGGGACCTTTTCACCCATGAAGTCCAAGAATCCATTTTAAGGTTTAAATCATGAGTTTGTATATTTATAATAAACTAGCTTCATGAATTTTTATGGTTTTCGATTATACGTGATGTTTACAAGGAGTTGTTGTTGAAAGTAAACTTTACATGCTGGATTGATAATATTTTCATGTTAAATCCCTAATTTATGGTTTAGTATTATAGCCATGTGATTATCTTATGTTTTAAACTATCCTCATACTTTAAATAATGACCTCATGTGTTTGATAAAATGTCTAAGAGAATGAGTTTTGAATAATGACTACCTATCATATCCTCAAAGTTTTAGTATGATCTTGTTGTTATTGCTATCGAGTCTTGGAGTTTTTAAATACCCAAAATTTAGCTGCTTACCTAGTTTTTCAGTATCTATAGAATGGTTTCATAAAAGTTATGAGTGTTATCAGTTCAGTCAGTTACCATAAGCAGTTAAACCTAGTTCAGTCCAGTATTTAGTGTCTTTCAGTTGGGAGTAGGATTTAGCACTGAGCGAGTACAGGGATGGTGGCTTCCCCGTCAATTAGATAAAGTCATTAGTAGAAGTCCCTATATTCTAGAACTAAGTGGCCAGTGTAGGATGAGGGTTCACCCATCAGATTAGGCTTGACTTTCTCTTAGGAGTCACCCATCAGATTAGGCTTGACTCCGCCCAGGGATTACTCGTCAGTTTAGGCTTGATACCCTGGTTCTTCAGTAACTCAGTGGATCCATACGACCATTATTAGTACTTGTGGCATGGTACTAACTCCCTTCCAACAGGGGTTATAGGTTAGACCCCATTCAACTTAGAGCGGGGAATGTCAGTTAGATAATACCCCCCACAGTTTCAGTATTCAGTTCAGAACTCAATTCAATTTTGCTTGACCATACCATACAGTTTATCAGTTATTTAGTTATTAAATTTTAGTACTTTAGCTTACAGACTATTTTAGAATTGTGTTACATACTTAGTCATGTATTCTCAGATTTTACAGTATTCACGCATGCATATCCAGTTATCTCATGCTATTTATTCAGTCAGTTGTTATTCATACATATTAGCGCATGTATATCAGCCTAACCTCATCTAGCATACTATTACATTCAAAGTACTGACTGAATACTCATTTCTTATGTGAATACTCATTTTTTGTGCTATGATGTATCATATCATAGGCTCGGACGCTCAGGTTCTCGACCGCACTTAGACATTCTAGCGCATCAACAGTAGCAACAATAGTAAGTCCTTATATTTCGAGCGCCGATTATATTTATTTAGTACTTCAGTATAGTAGCCAATTGGAGTTGGTTGAGGACATGTCCCATCAACTCTACAGTCATTCAGTTAGAGGCTTTTAGACACTTTCAGTTAGCAGTTATTCCACAGATGTGCTCGGTATTATTTTTCAGTATTATGAACCTTATGGCATTTTCAAATTTACATCTGCATATGTTTCATGATTATTATTCATTACTCATAGCAGGTACTAGTCATGGATTAGCTTGTGGTCCTTCAGATTCGTAAGCACCATGGGAAGCCAATGGTGTACTGTCGAGGCATTACATAAGCCAAATTAGAATGTTTAGAATTTGTACATATATAAAATTACTTGTTGTCTATTGTTATGTATAATATTATGCTGATATAGTTTTTTTTATCATCAAAGTGGATGAAATGAGAATGATTAAGTCATGTACATATATATATCTATATTAATGTTTATAGCTTGTTAGCAATCAAATCAATGTTCAAAGTCGAATGTTGAAATCATATACATTCATAAAATGACCTAGTGTTTATGTTGTATATGTATTTACACTTATCTAGTTTGTTAATCACCAAAGTAGCCAAATTTGTATGTTCATGAAAGCTAGACGTATATTAAGTTTGTCATTTATCCATGATATCAAAGACGAGTTGACAAATTGAAGTTCACCATTGTAAAAACTTATGAATTTATCAAAGGTAAATCAGTTACTTTATGAATAATGAACATGATATAACAAATTAGTATTCTTTAATGAAATATATTTATATAGCTAAGATATATGATATATTGGATTAAGAATTCTTAATTGCACATTGAAGATTAAAAGACATTTAAACTAATGAAAGAATGTCATAATATCTTTTCAAGGAAGAATTGTAATACACTCTGATGATTCCATCAAAGAAACAATGAACCATAAAGTCAGTGATACATGCATGGAAATACAAAGGCAGAGTTTAACCTGATAAATCACAAGTTCCTACATAAGACACTGACCAAGGAAATGCTCTACTAAAAAGCCAGGAACAACTGAGTCAAGTATGCAAACCTGTAAAAATAAACATATTCAGAAGACGGAAAGTGAGCAACACCACATAGTAGAGGCTAGTCAATCTACTCCTAATACTATGGTTGTCAAACAACTTAGACTTTTGCTCAAGGTATTAGCAAACTGATAACGCCCAAACTACAACTCTCGTTAGAAAGTGTAAGCGGCCGCTATCAAATATAGAACCCAACTGGGTTGGGTGTCGAATCCCACAGGGAATACTCTAGTCACTAAGTGTTGTAATTATCAGTAGACTTTTGATTGAAAATTCCAAGGAAAAGGGGGGTTTGATTTATGCGTGAACTAATAATATCAAAGTAACGTTGGAATGCTAAATGTAGTAAGATTTCATCAAAGAGAATAATAAGTTAGGGTTATGTCCACCTTGTAATTTCTATGTATCTATTAACTATGAGTAATGCGGAATTTAGACATGCATGCACTTATAGAGAGTCGTATTCTAATGGTAAATCCTAGTGTTTCTCAACAATCAAGGATTATTTCACTTTAGCTCTCTTGAGACTAAAGTGTATAATGAATGGTACAAACTCTCCAAGAAAGTTAATTCAGTTAAGGCATTAACATGTAAACAGGGGTTGGAAACCCTATTTTCTTGTCACACTCTCTTTTCCAAACATGTAACTTTTCTCTCGAACAAGTTAATGATATACTGGCATATTCCTACGTTTGCAACCATAAGAATTCAATTTAAACGAAGAGAGTAATGATGTAAGTAGCATACACATCAAGAATTCACAAACTCATAGCAATAGATAGTATCTTACAAGGTTTCCATAGCCCTAACAGAGAAGTTTAGATACTCATGAATATAAAAAAAATAACCATAGACATGATCATCATATGAAAACTAGAATAATGTTCGCGATGGGATGATTTTAACGTCAAAGAAGAGATTGACGTTTTTCTCTCTCTCCGTTGGTGTAGCCCTAGCGTTTTTTCTCTGTCCCAAAACTTACAGAATCTGAAAACTGAATAATGAAAACAACCTGCTGAAAAATTCAGCAATAGGGTTTATATAATGTCCTTGTCTACTAAATTACTGCTGCATCCCTAAGTATTTAGAAATACTGAATTTGCCCTGGAAAAATTCTCCATGCGTCACATTCAGTCCACAAGCTTCCAAAAGTTGCTTTCCCTCTAATGTGAAGTTTTCCTTGGATGCTCACAAGTCCATAAAGTGCTGAAATCTTCATCGTTAATACCTAAAAAACATGGTAATCACGTAGGCCAGCTCACTTAACAGAAAATGGACTAAAAGTGCAAGAATTATATATTTTATCCTCAAAACTTAGCTAAAACATGGGTAAATCATGGTGTTTAGGCGTGTAAATACGCCCAACATCAACACCCCACACTTAAAGCTTTGTTCGTCCTCGAACAAAATATAACATCCATGCAAACACCTAATTAGAATTTCACAATAGCAACACAAAATTTATCACTAACTAGAATTTCACAATAGCAACACAAAGTTTATCCTCAAGACATGCACGACAATTATTAACAAAGAGTAGGTTTCTTGATCACTACTAGAAACAATTCAACTTCCAACATAGACTCGTGATGATGGTTAATTCGTATCCACAAGTTAAGCCACAAAGAATCATATAACGCTACCCAAAAATCATCAAACTTGTGTGTCTCACACAAGATATCACCCATGATCACTCACAGTTTTGCATTTTTCTAAACATGGGTATAAGATTCTCCTTGCTCTCACTCTCACAAAGAATTCTTATATTGCAACTGATGACCATAGGCTTTCCCTTAGTGTAATGCTCCACTACTATTAGAATGCTAAGCTTAGGATCAAATAGGTCTTTACTGGGTTGCAATGTAGGCTAAGGGACAGGTAGGACTATTTTGGCCAGAAATAGTGACTATATTCCCTAAGCGCTTTAATACACTACAATATGTCATTAACACTCTCTTTTAAACAACCCCTCTACTTTCCTTTCCTCTACCAACCCCTTTTTACTTATTTTGTTATTCAATCATAAACACAAAGATGAGAATATACAACTCTTATATATATATATATATATATCATTTTATTTATTTATTTATTTATATTTTTTTTCTTTTTTATATAAATCACCTCTAGCCACTCTTTTTCACAGCAATTTCAAGTACTAATATACTCTGAGGTATCACTCTCACCATTTTCCTCTTATTTTATCACATGACTCTACAATTTTAAAGCGCTTAGGATTTTGGATCAAATTATGGTCTTGAAAATAAATGGATTAGGCTACATATGAGGATATCAAAGAAAATAGCTAAAGGATCAAAGGGGGTTAACTAGGATAATGCACAAAGGTAGGTAAAAAGAAGGTAAACAAATTCAGGGTTGCCAAAGAAATGCCTAAATCATCTCCTAAACTCACACTCTTTATTTCGCTTTACACACATACCAGGCAAGTTCTAGCATCAATCACAACACAGAATATACTATAACCTCACCAACACAAGGCACATGGTCAACTTAATTGGGAGCATTATAGACTCTTGACCTAACACATGAATGAATTAAATCACACAATTATCACACAGTGAGTCACACTTAGAGCCTAAATGTCTCAATAGTAATGATTTAGCACAAACTCTTGTTATAATACCATGCCGTCTATTAGAACAATTTCATGCAAAATCTAAAAATTTAACTACAAACAAGAATAAATGTTGGCAAAGAAGTACAATACAACATACAAATACCACTACCCCACACTTAGACGAGACACACTGCCCTCAGTGGAAAATAAATAAGGAAAACCTGATTAGTTGGACTCCTCCTCTATGTCTGGAGTCATACCCCCTGCGTCAGAATCGTCATCAGAGTCGTCATCCTCAGAGTTGTCCTCCATATCTGAGTCTGGTCGTCAGTGATCATCATCAGTCGGTACGTCACCATCAGTCGGTACGTCATCATCGAGAGGTTCTTCAAAATGTACCGCCACTCCACACATGACCCGCACATACTAATTCATCGGGTAGTCATAATCCAACTGTTGGAGCTCTGCATCAGTCGGAATACGACCCCCACTGATCATTGTAAACCTAGTCATGCCATATAGATGGCGAAAGAAACTTTTATCTCGAGCATGTCTTTCTGCAGTGGTAAGGTTGATGCCATGACCAGTTTCAGGCTCTTTAACTTTCGTGAGATCAACCTTCCTCGGGTTGTGTGGAAGCTTATGATCTGCAGGTTCCTCTTCAATGTGCTCCTTCCTTAAGATCGCAGTCAACAAATTGCCAAAGCTGAAATGGGACCTTTTGTGTAGCCTTGTTTTACGCATTGACGATCGTATAACCGCACCAATATTGATAAGAATATTCGTCATCAGAGCATACACCAAGCATACTCGATCATATGTGATCTTTGTGTACTGTGTCCCAGGAATCAAGCAAGAGTTGACTATCCTCAACCATATACGAGCTTCTATGTTCAAAGAAGTATATGGGAAGATATTGTGCTGACCGTTATCCTTGTGACGAATCCACCGGGCCATGGACCTTGTTCCGCACAACGTATGTCTGATCGCCCTATAGGGAGGTCTATGATACAACTCCTTGAGCGGTGATGGATCCACAGATGGAAGGCCCAAAAAAGAGTTGAAGAACTCCACATTAAGTTGCAAGACTTGGCCCCGAATCTTCACTTCACTTCCGGTAGTCTTTGGGGATCAATTGGCATAAAACTCGCTTGTTAGATCAAGATTGCATTCCCCCATATCTTGGAAAATGAAATCAAGTTTTAGTGCCACGATTTTAGCCAAAATTCGGGGTTCTCTCTTTGCTAGACTCTCTTTCTGCATCAAATCCACGTGAACATATTTCTTTACTTTGTTGTTCTTGTACCACTCCTTTTCTTCCTCCTCTAGGACCCACTTTATCCCAAAAGTGTATCAAGGTATTTGCAAAAAGGAGGACTCAGCTTGCTCTTTTCTTGACCTTTTCTGTCCTTTCTATGAGGTGGACGCTCTTTCTTTTCCTTGTCGTCCTTTTAGGGCCATTCTTCCTGAGGTTAAGATAGAGTCATGTTAGCTTCATCTCGGAAGATTCAATCGAAAAACAAACATTAATGGCACCACCCCACACATAATTTGTTGGTACAGACTAATTAAGTGAGTGATGTCGATTACTCAGACTTCATCGACATACTTTTAGGCGATATGTTCCAACAACATGTTTAGCACAGTCATACTTTCATGTAATCTTGAATATCCTTTCCAACTCTATTTCATGTAATCTTGACTATACTTTTCATGTTTGGATGAATGCACTTTTTAAACAAGACCACCGCATAGAGATCATATCAAGTTATTGCATATAAATAATCACAACATCTTATGCTTGTGATCAATCATGATCGGTATCTCAATGAACGAGTCATTCAAACATTCAAGCTTTCAACTTTCAAAATTACGCATTAATTTCACAATTTCGACTTCATAAAAATATGACAGTGTATAATAATCAAATACAAGTCGGAATAAAGTCAAGAGCACCCACACGAAGCATTTCACTCAACTAGATGTATCATAACAAACCAATCATATTCTTATCACCAAACACCACTTCAAAATCTAAAATACCATTATAAGAATAGTATAGCAACAACTACGGAATATAAAAGAATAACTTACTTGGTGATAGTTCGGGAAGATGATCTTGCAAGATTACATGAGCAAAAAGAAAAACTTTGAGAGATTTGGGAGGCTTAGGAGGCACCTAGGTTGAGGAAACAAGTGTATTTTGTTCTAAGGTTAAAGATCTATTTATAGACTAAGCCATGGGTCTGGTTTTATCCATGTAAAATTGGGTTAGGAGACAAAAAAGCATAAGTAGGCGGTGCCTAATGCTTTGCCTAGTTGGCATAGGCGGCGCCTATGCTATTGCCTAGTTGGGCATAGGCGGCGCCTATGCTATTGCCTAGTGGAAATAGTGAGCATAGGCAATGGCATAGGCGGCGCCTATGGTATTGCCTAGTTTGGCATAGGCAGCGCCTATGGTGTTGTCTAGATTTGTATAGGCAATACCTTATCCGTTGCCTATGTGAGGCAGTGAGCATAGGCAATGGTATAGGCCTTGCCTTGTCCATTGCCTAGATTAGCATAGGCCTTGCCTAGTCCATTTCCTAGATTATCATAGGCTTTGCCTTGTCTATTGCCTAGATTAGAATAGGTAATGCCTAACCGATAGTCTTTGCTCCTTCATTCCTAACTTACCACCTTTAGCATGGCTCACTTTCAACTCAAAATTTGGGACTAATTCCCCCTCTTTGTACGTCTTGCACCTACACTTAATCAAAAACAACAAAAATGATTAGAAAGTTGGGTTGCCTCCCATCAAGCGCCTTAGTTTTGGTCGTGGCTCGACTCTTCTTTTTGGATTTTTATTTAACAAAAACAAACTCCTAGTAAAACAAAATGATTAAAGACGATGGGTTGCCTCCCATGTAGTGCTTGATTTATTGTTGCGGCACGACATAGTTATCTCGATTACTTAGACTTCATCGAGATAGATAATGGCCATGCATTTTATCTAATCAAGTGGTCCGATATATGGCTTCACTCGTTGGCCATTCACCTTAAAGACACCACCATCATTGTTTTCTAACTCTACTACTCCAGACGAGTAGATTTGGCTAATTTTAAATGGACCAGACCATTTAGACTTCAACTTACCTGGAAATAGCTTCAGTCTGGAGTTGAAAAGAAGTACCAAATCATCCTTCTGAAAGTTTCATTGGATAATCCTCCGATCATGGTACTTTTTTATCCGTTCCTTGTAGAGGTCTGCCCTTTCATACGCATGTAGACGGAATTCCTCCATCTCATTCAGCTGTTCCAATCTCAGAATAATAGCATCATCCCAATTCAGGTAAAGCCGCTTCAACGCCTACATTGCTTTATGTTCGAGCTCGATTAGCAAGTGACATGCCTTACCATAAACTAGTTGGTAAGGTGACATGCCAATTGGTGTCTTGAATGCAGTCCTATAAGCCCATAAGGCATCATCCAGCTTTCGGGACCAATCTTTCCTACTAGCATTTATAGTCTTAGCAAGGATCAACTTGATCTCCCAATTAGAAACCTCTACCTGCCCACTAGTTTATGGGTGGTAAGGTGTAGCTGCCTTATGTTGCTTGACCCCATATTTCACCAATACGACTCTGAACAGTTTGTTGTAAAAGTGTGATCCTCCATCGCTTATAATGGTACGTGGTACCCCAAAACAAGAGAAGATATTTCTCTTTAAGAATGCTACAACACACTTACCTTTATTATCAGCCAGCGCTACTGCTTTGACCCATTTGGATACATAATCCACAACAACTAGGATATATTTCATCCCAAACGAACTCACAAATGGGCCCATGAAATCAATACCCCACACATCAAATAGCTCTACTTCAAGAATTTTAGACTTGGGCATCTCATGGTGCATTGAAATCGCGCCTTGCCTCTGACACTGATCACATCTTCTCACAAAATCATAGGCATCCTTGAATAATGAAGGCCAATAATAGCCGCTTTGCAATACCTTCCTGGCTGTTCGATCACCTGCATGGTGAGCCCCAACTTGGGAAGTATGACTTACTTCTAATATACTAGGTACCTCCTCATCTGATATGCATGGTCTAATAACACCATCAGAACATCGTAAAAAAAAATACGGATCATCCCAGAAATAGTGTTTCACATCATGCATAAACTTTCTCTTTTGATGAAAGGAGAGATGCTCAGGAATCACTTTACTTACCACAAAGTTTGCAAAGTCTGCATACCACGGTAAGTCTTTCACCATAGTAGCTAAGATCTCTTCGTCGGGAAATGCACAACCAATCTCAAGGTCGGGTTACGCTATGTGCTCACTCTCAAGTCTAGATAGATGATCAGATACTTGGTTTTCGCAACCTTTTCTATCCTTTACCTCGAAATCAAATTCTTGAAGCAATAACACCCACCGAATTAGCCTTGGCTTAGCATCCTTCTTTGTCATTAAATATCTCAGAGCTGCATGATATGTATGAACCACCACTTTGGTTCCCAACAAGTAAGCATGGAACTTTTCAAAAGCATACACAACTGCTAGAAGCTCTTGTTTCGTGACGGTATAGTTCTTTTGGTCTCCATTTAAGGCCTTGCTTGCATAGTAGATTGGATGAAATAGCCTTTCTCTTTTCTGACCAAGTACAGCACCAAAAGCTACCCTTCTTGCATCACACATCACTTCAAAACGTAGAGACCAATCGGGCACTACAATAATAAGAGCTTCAACTAGCTTCCCTTTGAGGCATTCAAATGCCTTCAAGCAATCTTCACCGAAGTCGAACTTTGCATCCTTCTCCAAAAGTTTGCATAATGGACTAGAAATCTTGGAGAAGTCTTTAATAAACCTCCGATAAAAACCTGCATGACCGAGAAAACTACGAACTCGCTTTACAGAAATTAGAGGTGGTAGTTTCTCGATAACTTCAATTTTGGCTCGATCAACCTCAATTCCCCTTTCAGAGACTTTATGCCCAAGGACAATGCCTTCCTTAACCATAAAATGGCATTTCTCCCAATTTAGCACCAAGTTGAATTCAACACATCTCTGCAAAGCCATACTCAGATTTGCCAAGCATGATTCAAACGACTCACCTACAACTGAAAAATTATACATGAACACCTCCAAGGTGTTTTCAACCATATCAGAAAAGATGGACATCATACATCACTGAAAAGTGGCAGGTGCGTTACATAGCCCAAATGGCATTCGTTTGAAGGCAAACGTACCATACGGACATGTAAAAGTGGTCTTCTCCTAATCTTCTGGAGCAATGCAAATCTAATTATAGATGGAATAACCATCTAAGAAACAAAACCATCCCTTCCCTGCCAATCGATCAAGCATTTGGTCCATGAATGGCATTGGGAAGTGATCCTTTAGCGTTCACGAATTCAGCTTCCGGTAGTCCAGGCGCACTCTCCACCCTGTGACAGGTCTAAGTGGAATTAATTCATTCTTTTCGTTTGCGACTACCGTCATGCCCCCATTCTTAGGTACACATTGTACCAGACTCACCCATTTACTGTTTGAGATTGGATACACCACCCCTGCATCTAACCACTTAATAATTTCTTTCTTCACCACCTCTTGCATAGGTGAATTCAAACGTCGTTGATGCTCAATGGTAGGCACACAATTTTCTTCGAGCTGAATCTTGTGCATACATATCCCAGGAGGGATACCAATTATATCTGCAATAGTCCAACCAATGGCTCTCTTGTACCTCTTCAGAACAGAGATGAGAGTCGTTACTTGCTGCTCACCCAAATCAGCTGTAACAATAACCGGAAGTGTATTCCTACTTCCCAAGAATGCATACTTTAGATGAATGTGCAACTCCTTCAATTCTAGCATTCGTGGATCTTCAATGGATGGTTTTGCTGGTGGTGAAGGTCGATTCTTAAGATCAAGGTCCAGCTTTTTAGGAGTATGAGAATATGACCCCATTCCTGTTAGAGCACAAATAGGTTCTTCATACTCTTCAACATCTTCACGCTCAAAATTCATAAGCACAGCAGCCAATGGCTCAACAATAAGCTGCTTCTCTACAGATACTTCTTTCTCATCCTCATAATAAACATCATCTACAGAGAACACGTTCATATCTTTGGGCTGCTTCATTGATTTGCATACATCAAAACGGACAACTTCGTTATTATTCCAGAATAAAAGCTCATTAGCTCTTAAATCAATAAGCACACTTTTTGTTATGAGGAAAGGGCGTCCTATGATTATGGAAAATTCAGAATCCACCTCGTAATCCAAAATAACAAAGTCTGCAGGAAAAATAAAGGTAGAAACCTTCACCAGTACATCATATAAGATACCAACAGGTCATTTTACCGACCGATCTACCATCACGAGCCACATATTGGTTGTTGTAGGATCGCACAACCCCAACTTTCTGTAAATAGATAGCGGCATCAAATTGATGCTATTACCCAAATCACACAATGCCTTAGCAAAATCCAAAGATCCAACAGTGCAAGGAATAGTGAAAGCACCAGGATCTGCCTTCTTCTGAACTAACGATCTCGTGGCAATTGTACTTCAATGATGAACATCATCTGCTAGTTTGTAGCTTACTGCCTATTTCTTTGTCCAAAGGTTCTTCATGAATTTGGCGTACCCTGACATCTTCTCCAGTGCCTCCACCAAAGGCGCATTAATAGTCAGTTGCTTCAACATGGTCACGAATTTACTGAACCTGGTGTCATGAGCTTTCTTCTTCAGTCTCTGAGAAAAAAGTGGCGGTGGAAGAGGAATAGTTTTCTCCACCACTTCCTTTTTATCTTGCTTTTGATTATCAATATTTTCAGGCTGGTGACGTCTAGGTATAGTGTCATGAACGTTCTCATTCTGATTTTCATCTTCTACAGAATCATCATAATTTGCTTCAACGACATTCTCTTTTGTATTATCAACCACCTGCTTACCTTTGGATGGATTTTCCAACACTTTACCACTCCGGGTAGTAATATCCATGCATGATCCATCATTCCTTGGATTTTGCATAGTGTCACTAGGTAAGGTACCAGCTTTTCTTTGATTGAGTGCCGCTGATAGTTGACTCAATTATTGTTCCAGCTATTTTATTGAAGTGGAATGCGAATCAACCAATTGATTTATTGAGTACAAATCATTCTTTACCTCTGTTACTCCAGTGTTGGTTGCCTCCACTCCTTCCAACAGCTTAGCCATCATATCTTCTATGGACATCTTCCCAGAGCTAGATGTCGCAGCCTCACGATTTCCAGGAGGAACGTACAAACCACTCCTGTCAGTCTTATTCTTCCAACTACCTTGATCGTGGTCCTTGTATACAGATTTATCATAATAGTTCCGACCTTGGTTTCCTTGGGCATTGCCTCGGAAACCCCCTGGTTATTCAAGTAATTTGCTTCCTCCTCAGAATCAGAGTCATCTCTTCCCTATGATACGACAGACTTGACTTTTTCGGTATTCCCTGATAATAAATGCTTGGTAAGAAGATCCATCTGCATTTTCATGTGATCCATATCTTGGTCACGTTCCTCTTGTCTTCGCCTCCGTTCTGCTGTCATGCCAATAGATACAGTAGAGCTCGCTACCTCAGAATCCCTGGTATGCCAAGCTCTACTCTGCTTTGTCATACGATCCAGCATATTACTTGCCTCAATAAAAGTAAGGTCCATGAATGACCCACCTGCAGCATTATCAACCACTGGCTTTGTCACCGAGTTCAAAGCCCTGTATAATATTTCCATCAAGTGGATATTGGTCATCTGATGATTTGGGCACCGCATAAGCTTCTTCTTGAACCTTTCCTATGTTTCGTGGAGAGCTTCAGTTGGCAGTTGTCGAAAATTGCTGATCTCATCTCTCAATTGTGCTCTCTTGGATGGCGGAAAAAATCTTTCTAGAAAAGCGTCTTTCAATTTTCTCCAATTAGTAATAGAATCAGGAGTTAGCCCATTTAACCATAGAGTTGCCTCTCCAAATAGAGACAATGGAAATAAGCACAGCCGAATTGCATTCTGTCTAACTCCTGGATTGTCAAACGACTTGCATGTTGAGATAAAATTGATCAGATGCATATTCGGATCATCACCTGCAAGTATACCAAATGACCCCTTGAGATGCAATAACTGAATCATGGTGCTAGTGATATTGAACTTGGCTCCGGGTGCCAGGGACGGAGGAATAATAGCCCCTATGGCACCAGCTCCATCAAGATCATCATCATCGTCATCAAAAGAAACCTGCACAGCTCGGCGTTCAGGTCTTATTCTAGCTTGACGATCTCTCCTGTGTACAGGTGCTGCCACCTCATCTGTACGCCTAGGATTTAGTAACTCATCATCACCCAGGTCCTTATCAGCAGGATTTGTTGCACGACCTGGGTTATCAATATTCTGTTGATGCATTTGAGCGGCTGCCAATGCAGCTAATCTAGCCTGCTCCTGTTGAGCAGCCCTTCTTTCAATGTATCGTTGTGAATCCATTCTACCAATAAGTTGTGGTTCAAGATTTATGGGTTATAATGGCTGACCAGAACTTCGAGTATTTGGCATGTACTAAATAGAACCTGAATAAAACAAAAATAACAAACTAAAAGTAAAATTCAAGAATCTTTGACCAAAGGGTCTATTAACTATCACAAACTTAGTTGACAACCGTATTCCCCAGCAACGGTGCCAAAATTTAATAACGTCCAAACTACAGTTCTCTTTAGAAAGTGTAAGCGGTCGCTGTCAAATATAGAACCCAACTGGGTTGGATGTTGAATCCCACAAGGAATACTCTGGTCACTAAGTGTTGCAATTATCAGTAGACTTCTGGTCGAAAATTCTAATGAAAAGGGGGGTTTGATTTATGCGTGAACTAATAATATCAAAGTAACAATGGAATGCTAAGTGTAGTAAGATTTAATCACAGAGAATAATAAGTTAGGGTTATGTCCACCTTGTAATTTCTATGTATTTATTAACTATGAGTAATGCAGAATTTAGACATGCATGCACTTATAGAGAGTCGTATTCTAATGGTAAATCCTAGTGTTTCTCAACCATCAAAGATTATTTCACTTTAGCTCTCTCGATCCTAAAGTGTATAACGAATGGTATAAACTCTCCAAGAAAGTTAATCTGGTTAAGGCATTAACGTGTAAACAGGGGTTGGAAACCCTATTTTCTTGTCACACTCTCTTTTCCAAACATGTAACTTTTCTCTTGAACAAGTTAATGATATACTGGCATATTCCTACGCTTGCAACTATAAGAATTCAATTTAAATGAAGAGAGTAATGATGTAAGTAGAATACACATCAAGAATTCATAAACTCATAGCAATAGATAGTATCTTACAAGGTTTCCATAACCCTAACAGAGAAGTTTAGCTACTCATGAATATAACAAAAATCACCATAGACATGATCATCATACCACAACTAGAATAATGTTCGCGATGGGATGATTTTAACGTCAAAGAAGAGATTGACGTTTTTCTCTCTCTCCGTTAGTGTACCCCCAGCGTTTTTTCACTGTCCCAAAACTTACAGAATCTGAAAACTGAATAATGAAAACAACCTGCTGAAAAATTCAGCAATAGGGTTTTTATAATGTCCTTGTCTACTAAATTACTGCTGCATCCCTAAGTATTTAGAAATACTGATTTTGCCCAGGACAAATTTTCCATGCGTCATATTCAGTCCACAAGCTTCCAAAAGCTGCCTTCCCTCTAATGTGAAGTATTCCTTTGCTGCTCACAAGTCCATAAAGTGCTGAAATCTTCATCATTAATACCTGAAAAACATGCTAATCACGTAGGTCAGCTCACTTAAAGGAAAATGGACTAAAAGTGCAAGAATTATATATTTTATCATCAAAACTTAGCTAAAACATGGGTAAATCATGGTGTTTAGGCGTGTAAATACGCCCAACATCACTAACCCTTGATAGTGATAGGAGACTTCAATGCTCTTTTGAATGCACAAGATAGGCTTGTAGGGGCACTAGTTATAGCAGCTGAAATTCAGACTTCTAATAATTGTATATAGAATATTGGAGTCACAGAACTCCCATGACAACAACTAAAATTTAGACTTTAGTTAATTATATATATAATATTGGAGTAAAAAAATTCCCACAGAAAGGAGAATATTATACATGGACAAATAAATAAGTGGGTGATGCTAGAATATCTACTAGACTTGATAGAGCCTTTGGAAATTTTGATTAGATGATGCAATGGGGTCATGTCAATACTGAATATGGTATACCTCTCTTTTTGGATCATTGTACCATGACTCTCACCATACAAGAGCCTAAAAATATATGGTTGTTTTTTTAAAATTTTATAATGTATGGTGTGAGTGCTCCTCTTTCCTAAGCCTAGTTGATAGTGTGTGGTAACAAAAGCTGAATAACTGTCCAATGAAGAATATTGGGTTCACATTGAGACACTTACAACCACTATTAAGGAAGTTAAATCATATTGAGTTCAAATTTAAAAGTACCAAGATTACCAAGGTTAGAATAGAGCTCATTCAGATACAAAAGCAATTGGTGACTTAAATAAATGATGACATGATCGCGTAGGAGAAATAGACACTAGTAAATCTGGAGATCAGAATTAGAGAGAGATAAGAAAGAGACGACCGAAGGTATCTTGGGTTCATTCAAAGATGGAGAGCAATGGGGTGATTGTGACATGGTACAATCATTACTTGGAGAAAATTTAAGAAGAGAGAATAAGGTTGTAAGTATGGTGGAGAATAGATAGAGTTAGAGGGTTTGTTAGAGAGAACGAGAAACATAAATTAATGTTTAAATAGAAGAGGAAAAAATGATTTGGATTTGAAAGAATGGGAGTGAAGTAATTTGTTTGATCGAATGGACGTGGTTATTGGACTTAAAGGAACTTTTGCACCTTTTTGGACAGGAAAGAAAACACGTGAAATGCTCAATCAAATTTTTAAAAACCTTTTGTTAAAGATTAGTGTATGAGCAAATAATCAGTAATAAAATAGTTCTTTAAATGCTAAAACTTCTAGATCACATCAATATGGTAATGGCAGGTCTATTGAATGTTTAATTCCATTGATTAACTTTGGGCATGTAGTGCGTATATAGAAGTATATGTGGTACATCAAGACTTGATGATTTTTTAATTGGACTAGGTGAGAATGTCAATGATTATTCAAATCTTGTACTATACGGTGATGCTTGACAAATAATTTATAATGACATATTTGCTGAACTTGTAGTTGCCAACAAAATGAGTGAAGGAATGAATGAAGTTGATGGAGTTTTAAGTAAAGTTAGTAAAGCTGTAAATACAAAGCAAAGTATAGAAGTAATTAGTTAAAGCTATTTTATATCTAGCTGGCGATGATAATATTTTCACATCAATTGAGAGAGTCATAGGTTATGATGTTGCTAATATTATTATAGATCTTTTTAATGGAGCAATCTATTTGTCACCTCTAAACATGTAGGAAGAAAATCAACTTTTGGATGCACAAGGAGGTACATAAGTTGAATCTTCTGCGATAAAAGAATTTAAGTGTTCTTCAAAGAGGAGGAAAATATCCCATACTAAATTAATGAAGCATCCTTTTTTGAGCTTCTTTAATAGGTCTTGTTGATAGCACTAAGCAACAATGCTGATGTAAAATTAAGTAAGAAATTCATATTTCAGTTTGGCTTTATTCAGACGAATGTAGAAATACCAAGATAGGTTGATTCTACTATGAAGATTTCGGTAAACACTAATAAACGACAAACAAATAAACTAACAATAATAATTGAGAAACCTTTTATTTCATCTAAAAAGAGCTCTACTCCTAGTATCTGGTTCATATCTCTATATAAGGATCCATCTATTAAAAGAAAATCAGGCGAACACTAGAAGAGCAAACATGAAAGACCTTGTCCTTTTCATCATATAAGAGAAGATCCGTCTTTGAAGACCAAATTTAAGAAATGCCTTATAGGTAATTGAAACAAACAGTTTAGGACCAATGGTTTTCTTCATGAAAGAAAATTCTTACAAGAACTTGTAGATGCTATATTAGATCTTTCAGATGCCCTATTTGTTTTCTTGTCTCTTCATTATTTTTTTTATTTTAGAGAAATGTGCTTTAATTATTTTTTTAATGATAAATTAATTTTATGTTTTTGTAGCACACTAACGTGTGTCTTTATTACCTTATAAAGATATACTGCTACTATATAGCATATTTCTCCCTATAGATAAAGTGCACAACAACTGATATGACCTTTAATTTTACAGTTGAAATAGTTTAAAAATATTTATGAAGTGCAATTTTATGGATATAACCTGTATTCTTTTGAGGAACAATTGACAAACTACAATAAATGTATTCTAGTTTCTGCTTTGACTTCATAGTCACATGTTGACAAGGTGTTTCTCATAATATGTTTACCCAAAATCAATAAAGAATTAAAATCAATACATTATCTTCAAGGTGTGTTGAATCTTACCAAAAAGATCATTGATCTATATAACCTATAAAATGATAAGAAGGATGGTACGAGATTGACGAATCTTGCTTAAACATATGAAGTATTATTTTTAGACTTGTTGAAATCATTATATTACATCCTAGTCCAACAAATCATTCCCATAACTTGTATGTCCATTCATCAAATACAATGCTTTCAGTAAGTATGGAAGTAATATCTCATTTTTTTGCTGGATTTATTGATCTAGTGCCGTCTTTTTTTATCATAGTATGAGTAGTATAGATCAATGACCTTTTTGATGAAATTCAACATACCCAAAAGATAATGAGTTGATTTTAATTCTTTACTGACTTTGAATAGACGTATTGGCAGAAATACTTTGTCAACACATGACCATGAAGTTAAAGTAGAAACTTGAATGCCTTTAACCTAGTTTATCTGTTATTCCTCAGAGAAATCCACATTATACCAATGAAAATTAAATTCTTAAGCATTTATAAATTGTTCCAATTGTACCATTGAAAGTCATATCAGTTGTCATGCACTTCATATTTGGGGAGAAATATACAATATGATAGTAATATTTCTTTCTAAAGTTATAAATACATTTATCAATGTGCTACAAAAATATAAAATCAATTTATCAACATAACTGAAGCACATTTCGTTAAAATTAAAAAAAAATAATAGAAAACACAAGAAAATTACATATGACATCTAAAAGATTTGATGTAGTATCTGCAAGTTCTTAAAAGAAGTTTCTATCCTGAAGAACACCATTAGTCTTGAACTGTTCATTAAATTACTTGCAAGCCATTTTTTAAATTTGGTCTTCAATGATGGATTTTCTTTTGTATAATGAAAAAGACAACGTACTTTAAGCTTGCCCTTCTGGTCTTCACCCAATTTTCTTTTGATAGTTGGATCGTTATATAAAGACATCAACTAGATGCTAGGAATAGAGACCCGTTTAGATGAAATGACAGGTTTTTGAATGATTGTTGTTGATTTATTTGTCTATCGTGTATCAGTTTTATCAATGTTTACACAATAGAATTACCTACCTAGGTATTGTTGCATATCTTAGAATCACGTAATACTAAAATGGAGATTCCTTATCTGATTATTCATTAATATCTTTGGTTGGTGCTATAAATGAGTCTTCTATAACAAATACTTCCTAAGTTGGCTAATTCTGTAGCAGATTATAAGTAAACTAACTAAGAATAATTAATTTATCTCAACAAATATCACAAAATTAAATTATTTTTTATTTTCTAAATTTCACGTACAAATAATAACACAAATACATCCGATGTTGATCAAACAAAAGAACATAAAATTTTTATTTTCAGGGTCATTTGATTTTTATATTCATTCCACAAGAAAGAAAATTATGGCTGGTATTTCTAAATTGTCCAGTTTTAAATTTTTGAATCCCAAATTCTTTAACTTTTGTCCTCTGAAGTGTATGATTTGAATTCTTCTTCCTCTTTAAATAATTTGTAATGTTTGCCTATAAGACAAATTTGTGGTTAATGAATAAGTTCATTCTCTTAAAAGTATTGAATGTCCATCCTATGACAACAGTTAATAACTTATCTCTCATAAGCAACTAACCATAAGTTTTATTTTTGCATATGAGACATAATTCCTAGTCAATTGAGTAGGTTAAATGTTTTAAAATATCCTAAACGTCTGCTTTATGGGCAAAGTTAAAACGTTTGTCTTATGGACAAAATATCTAAGTTTTAACTTTTAACTATAAGTCAGAGCTTCTGGTCAATTATGCAGATTCATTATCTTGAAAGATTATGAATATTTTTTTATAGGCAAAAGCTAGAACATCTTCTTTATGGATAGTACTTTGAAACTTGACCGCACTTCGCGCGATTATTAAAGAATCATTATTTTCTTTTCACTCAATTTTATATTCATTCTATTCTCTAACCATAATATTAGAACTTGTTTTAGTTATATTATGAAATTATTTTTAAATGACAAAAGAAATTAAAGATTAACAAATTTAACATATATTAAATGAGGTATGGTATTTCTTTATCAATAAGTTAAAATACATTTTCTTATGACAATTTTTGTTTCCTTTTATTGCACATGTATCCAATGAAGTTGAACTTTAATCCACGACATATACTCTCCGGTATACGTTTTTTCTTGAGTTTCTAAGAATTGTCATTTGTTATATTCTACTCTACCTTAATTCGTATCACCAGGGTTTAAGAACAAACATTAAATTTTAAACCTTTATGAAAATAATCACTGAGAAATAAAAGAAAATACGTTAGTCGACGAAAATCAAAATTAGCAAGGAAAGCCTTTTTAGGATAAAAAGAATTGAAATAAAATGTGACAATTAAAAGAGAGTATTGATCAATTTTTATTTTACCTTTTCAACAAATGTTAGTGTCAAAATCATCAATCAAATAAATAGAAATTTTATGTTTGTCAAATTCTCCCCAATTAGGTAAGAACCTTATTTCCTTACTAGTAAATTTGGTCGCGCTTTGCGCGGTATTAAAGATATAAATTAGATTCATAATTTTTTTTTCAATCTTCAAATCTGAATAAATTAGATTCTAAATTCTAATTTATTTAACACTTAATTTTGTTTTTAATAAAAGGTAATATCGAAGAAAAAAATTAAAATTAGAAGTAATACAATAATTAATGTGATGACTTCATAGTCATTCTCCTATTATAGACAAAGATTGCAGTGAATTTCTTCAAAAACTCAAATTTTCTATAAATTACTCTTGTAAAATTCACCTGATGTACTATTGATACATCTTTATTTTGAAACTACCCCTTTGAAACGAAAAACAATAACAATATGAAGAAAACATGATACTACTAAAAATATATTTATTGTTATGACCTGTAGATGATTATCATGAATTTCTCTTCCTAGTTTGAAAACCAAATGACAACATTTAATTATGTTATTTTTACATGTATATTTATCATATCATCAATCATAATATATTAAATATTTGTGTAGTGTGAAAATTAATGAATGAAATTTGTAAAGGATAAAGTGAATTCATAAATATTATATAAAGGAAGCCAGTAATACTTCTTCAATATTTGAAAAGACGTCTCTTATTTTTTTTTATATTTTTTAATAGTTAACCGGTGAGTCCGTAAGCAGTTAAAATCGATTAACAATTAAAAGATAAGGTGAAAGATCAATGCAAAAGATACTACTATTATAAATATAGATATATAGATAGGAGACTCCAGAGACTTAAGTAATTATGCATATAGACTTTAGTATTATTTAAAAATTAAAACTTATTATGAAGGATTTGTAACTAAAAGTGGATCAAGAAAGCAAAAAACCCAATCACGCAAATTGAATTTTCTTGACTCGTGAACAACTAATTTTCGTGACGAAAATGTGACTAAATACATTTGTAGCGAAATAAAGAAGAAAAAAGATAAAAAAAAAAAAAAGACAACTATGAGTCATGGTCATAGCTAGAGACAGAGCCACAACTTTTCTTAGGGGGTTCAAAATATGAAGAAAAATTCATCGAAGGAGGTTCAACATCTAGAATATATAAATAAAAATCATTTTAACCATGTATTAATAATATAATTTTCCGATGAAGGGGGCTCGTCCGAACCCCCCTTTAACAGGCTAGCTTCACCTCTGATCATAGCCTAAGAAATGTGTTACTTCATCACTTATATGTCTCATTTTATTATAATTATAGATCACTATAAACACTTGTCATACCTTCAAAAATAAAATAACTCAAATTCAACAGCATACCAATCAAATAAAAGTTAATTTAAACATCGTAATTATCACAAAAAAACCCCTAAGAAATGACAATTCAAGTGCTTTACTGTTTTAGTTTTAAATCATTAAATTAGGAGAAGCCTTAAACAAAAATCAATAACATAACATATTCAATTAAAATTAATGAAATGGGATATAAAGACAAAAGAAAGTAGTAATAATTAATATTGTAATTTTAAGCATTTCTAATTAAAAGAAAAAAAATGTTAGATACATATCTAAAACATAAAGATCAATAGCATAACATATCTAACTAAAATTAATGAAATAAAAACTAAAAACAAAAAAAGAACAGGACAATTGATATAGTAAAGAAAGAAAGAAAAACAAATTATATAGTAACAATGAAAAAAAAATTGAGATACATATCTAAAACATACAATTTACCTAAATGACGAAAGAAGAAAAGAAAAAGAAAAACTAAAACTTGAAAGAGAACATAAATGAATGGGAGTCTTCATGAAACTAAATATAAATTTATATAGGCAAAATAACAAAATACCATAAGACATGATAAACTTAAAAATTAAAACTTGGAGGTTATGGACATGAACATAATGGGAGTTATGAATATTATTAAAGATAAGAATTAAAGGTGTGAATCATGTGTAATTACTCATAGAAAATATATTTAAATAATAAAAAATAACTACTTACAATATTAAAAAATATTGTCATTTTGTAATTAGAAGAAGGTGAAAATAAATAAATAAATTTATTAAGAGTTTATATTAAAGACTAGAGGAGCATGGCCAGTGTTAGTACTGGCCCAACATTAAAATATTTTGATTATGTATAACAAGTAGATTGATGTTAATTCAAATTATGAATTACAAAAAAATTAATACACAAAATATATTAACTACTTGATAATATTTTTCAAGGAGCCAAATCATCTTGTAAGATAATTATATATAACTTATTCATATAAATAAAAAAAATTTTGATGTATTTTAAAGTTTAGATCTTTAATCATATGACTGAGATTTGCTACATTAAGTATAAAATATGAGATTAGAATTAATAAATAAAACTTGAAACTTGTTGTATAAAATAGAAAATAATTATTGACAAATATAAAAGGTTATCAAGTCATTGCATATTACATCATATGTGGGTTGCAATTAGTAATCCAAAATTATATTGTATTCCCCTACTAAGACGACATAAACATCCTCTGCTTTCATTTTTCCTTCTCTTTTATTTGTCAACTTGTTCTTTGAAGTTAAATTAAATTAATATTTTAAATTTAAATTTTAAGTTTTTCAAAATTATATAAAAAAAATTATAAGTTACCATCTGTATATCAGTTTAAGTTATTTGACTTTGATAACACGATAAACATACTTCTGTAAATATTTTATCAAACTTTACTTTTGTATATATTCCTTCCATTGAAAGGTCGGAGTCGTTTGTTAGAGTGTATAAAAATAATTTTGAATAGAATGTATTAGTAATATTTGCATTAATAATGCTTAAATTAGTAATATTGGTATTATTTATGCTATCATTATTTCTTATACACTGTTTGGTGTGCTATATCAGAACTTGCCTTTTCAATCTTGATATATTTAAACAAAAGTTATTTTAAACAAAAAAAATTGCATATACATTCTAAGATTCATTCAGGATCTAGCACGGGTTCAATATATGTTATTTTTTGTCTCAATTTATGTGACACATAGAGAATTTAGATAATCAATCATATTTTTAATATATATTTAGATAATTTTAAGTTGTTAACTATTATAATTTATAATATTTTTAATGTAATTTTTAAATAATAGACGTTGCTTTTCTTATCCAAGATTTTATGGCATTGATAGTGAATTATATTTTTAAAATAATTTAAGTTTTAAATTACTGTGATTTATAATAATTTTCTTATATTTCAATTTAAGTGAAATTAATATAATTTTGAGAGTCAACCAAATATTTTATATTTTTTAATTTTTTTAAGTTGTTAATTATTGTAATTTATAATATTTTTTATGTATTTTCTTGAGATATATAACAGATTAAATTATTTTTAGATATTATAAGTTGTTAACTATTGTAATTTATAATATTTTTTATTTATTTTTTGAATAATATATGTTACTCTCCTTGTCTAGAGTTCTGTATCGCCGATAGCCAATTATATTTTTTTAAATAATTTAGTTTCTTAATTATTTTGATTTATAATATTTTTCCTATTCTAATTTAAGTGGAACAATGTTTTTATGACCATAATAATTAATTAGGGGTAATATTGTAAAATCACAATTGAAGCAGCGAAACATAAATGTGTTAATGACTTACAACAACTAATTAGAAGTGACAAAACAAAATTACTATAAAAAATACTTGTGAAAAAAAATTAAATGAACCTCATATAAGATGTCAAGTTAATTTAAAACATCAAGAGTTAATTTATTATTTTTATATCTATTTTACCTTTTTCTATTAAATTTTTATTATTTTTTTAGTACTGAAGTAACTTATAATAATTAATTAAGGGTGATATTTAGTAAAGCTATGGTTGAAGAAGCTAAAACAGATATGTCATAAATGTCTATTTTACTTTTTTTAATTAACTATTATTAATTTTTAATACATAAATGACTTATAATAATTAATTAGGGGTGATATAGTAAAATCATGGCTGAATCAGCTGAGGTAAACATGTCATAAGTGTTTATTTTTTTAATTAAATATTATTAATTTTTAATACATAATGACTTATAATAATTAATTATGAGCTACATAGTAAAATCACGGATTGGATATTATTAAATTTTTAATATATAAATGACTTATAATAATTAATTAGTGTGATATAGTAAAATCATGGTTGAAGCAGCTGAAACAGACATGTCATAAATATCTATTTTATTTTTTAATTAAATATTATTAATTTTTTAGTATATAAATAACTTATAATAATTAATTAGGGGTGATATAGTAAAATCACGGAGCAAGCAACTTAATGAAACAGACATGTCGAAGCACTCTCTTCTATATAATAGAAAGATGTCAGTTATGAATAATTACTCATTTCAATTGATATGTGAAGAGTTTTTATTGTAAATGTTCCTTCATTAATAAAATATTTAATTGGATTAAATTAAGTAATTTATTTAATTTTACAATAAAATAATTGATATAAATTAGAAAAAGGCCCATAAAAGAAGAAGAAAAAATAAATCATAAAAATAAATATTTACAATACTAAAAGATATTAACGATTTGTAATTAGAAGAAGGCGAAATGTAAATAAACTATTATGAGTTTATATTAAAGAGATGTGATTTATGAATAATTACTCATTTCAATTGATATGTGAAGAGTTTTTGTTGTAAATGTTCCTTGATTAATAAAATATTTAATTGTAATAAATTAAGTAATTTATTTAATTTTACATAAAATAATTAATTTAAATAAGAAAAAAGACCAATAAAATGATCTCTCTCTCTCTATATATATATCTATCTATCTATCTATCCATCTATCTATCTATCTATCTATCTCTCTCTCTCTCTCTCTCTCTCTCTCTATATATATATATATATATATAATTAATAGAGTTTTATTTAAATACATAAATAATTTTTTTATTTTATATATAATTAATATAGTTAAGTATAGTAACTTTTGAATTTTCTTTAAATACATAAATCTTTAAAATGAGAAGAAACCTCAATTAATGTCCGTAAAAAACACTAAAAAGATAAATAGCTTTGAAGGCATCTAAGGCATGCCACATATGATAGACTAACATTCTCCTTTATATATATATATATAAACTAGTGAATTTGATCGCGCTTCGCGCGATTATAAATTAACTCGTCAAATTTATGATATAATATTTTTAACGACGAAAATTAAAATAGTGAGATGTTAGTTCTAATCTTTGGGACAAACTGAAAAACTATTTTCATAAAGCTATTTATAAAGGTTTATCCAATTTGCGAGGCACGATTTTTTATTAGTAATGACAATCATTCATGGAATTAAATTTCATCGTGAACTTTCTTTTTGAAGCTTTACATGATAACTTAGAGTAAGTTTTTAAAGTCTAAATACCAACAAAAAGTCATCAAATATTTGAAACCTATCGCCATAACTTATCTTCACTACAAATTTCTTTTGAGATTGTATTTTTGTGTTGTTATCATTTGAAAATTTCAAATATAGATTAAAATTTTAAATTAATGACAAAGAATCAAAGTTACATGGAAAGGAGAGGGGGGCAGGGATACAAAATGAAAGCGAATTTTGTTGAAACAGTGCAATATATATATATATATATATATATATATATATATATATATATATATATATACACACACACACACACACACTATTGATGTAACGACCTAAAAATTTGATAAAATATGTGAAATTTGTGATTTTATGTGATTTGACTGTTTTATCCCTCCCCGTAGTTGTATTATGATATTTATGGGGTGTGGGAGTGATTATCATGATTTTCGATGCATTTTGGTATCATTTATGCAATATTGTGGTTTTTGATGGCTTTGAGAGCCTTATTTGGGACTTAAGTGGATATCTTTTGATCCGTGCGACAGATGACTGCATGGACTATGCCAGTAGATCCGGAATATCGATTTTAGGCTAGTTAGACCTTTGGTTCGGGTCCCGGTACACCTGAGCTCATTTTGACCTATTAGTCAGAAAGTTGGAAAATTGAAAATATGGGTATGGGACCCACATTTGATCGAAACGACCGCGGATGGAAAATATGACTTTCCCAGAAGATCCGGAATGTCGATTTTAGGGTGTTAGCATGTTTGGTATGATTTTACGGCTTTTAAATCTCATTTCAACTCTCGGTTTGGAAAATTATAATTTCAGATTTCGGGGGTCAACTTTATGAAAATGATATTTCTTTGAAAATCTAATATCGCTAACGCATCCGAAACGTCGAATTTAGTATGGCTGCATAGATCATTTTCATGTATCAAAATTTGAACAAATCCTGGGTACCCCGTCGAAGTTCGGAGTGGACTTTAAAAAAAAAAAAATAGCAGCGATTGCAGATTTTTTTGCTATTAATATACAAGAATTTTCACTTTTTGGTCTATTTTGCTCATTTTTCATCTTACCTCTTGGGAGTTAAACTATAAAATAGTGTGGGAGATTAAAAGTAAAGTTTGTGGGAGCTTGGAAAGCTAGATTAACACCTTTTTCTTGGTTTTATTATGGATTACAGGTAAGAATTCACTCTTTTCTTAGTAATTTTTTCATTAATTTCTCTAAACCCCAAAAATCTTAGAGCATGATTTTAAATTCAAATTTCACTCCTTTTACTTGAATAATATTTTTATCCTATAATTACTTTTTTAAATCAATTTAACTTTCAAAACAACTCTGATTCTTGATTTTAACCCGGATTTCAAAGATTTTATCTGGTAAAATCCTAAAATAGTTTTTCTTCGATTAGAACCCCATTTTTGACTCAATTTAACTTGAGTTTTCATTTGTAGGTTTCTAAGAATATGAAAAACCTGTTTTTGAAGTAACGTTTCGATTTTGCCCTTCTTTTTTGGAAATCCATTTTGGGGGTCAGTTTTAACTCCGAACCAAAAGTAGTTAATATGGGCGTCGTTGATTTTATATTGATGTGTAGATTTCATATTCATATTGTTAGTGAAGTTCGGGATTGTTCGTGAAAAGTAAGGTCGCGGGTTCAAGTATAGCGAATCAGTTCCGGCTTTCGAGGTAGGTTATAACTTAACACTTTTAGACTGGGATGGTTAGTAAATGATGATACAAAATGCATGTTAAGGATGGGAATTAATCATGAAAAATGGCTATTTCTGTGTTGTGCCCGTGTGGCGGCCTATATGTGATGTGACTGTCGAAATTGAATTATTATGTGATATGTATGACCGTGTGGGGCGCTATGTGATAATGATAGCCTTGAATACATATGAATAATTGTATTGTATTGTTAAAATGCTAATGTGGTACCACTGAGGTATTGTGATTATATTCATACTTTATTGGCAAATGAGACATGTGAAAATTTATGGATGATATGAAATAATGAGCGAATATTGGTGTATCTGGTTGTGGAAATGTATAATTGTGGTTAGTTGTGGAAATATATCATGTGCTGGTTGTGGAAATACTCATTGTAATTAATTGTGAGCATTACATCTTCATATCATACTCATTCATGAAATATTGGTACTACCGTGGCAATATCTAAGAAACACTGGCAACACCTTTTTAAAAGATATTGTAACACCATATAAAACCCTTTTCGAGAGATGTGCCAGAAAGGAGATATGAGATATGTGGAGTGTATACGGGTTGATGAATCCCCCATGGGTCCTACATCAGGAAGCTTTAGCTCTGGAGGTGTATATGGGGATTGTGCGATGATCTTGGAGGTTTTGCGATGACCTCATGCATCATCATCATCATCATCATATACATTGTACTCACTTTATTGTACTTATGTTGTGTTGTATTGCCTTATTGACTTGTTATCTATGTTGTTGTCTTACCTTTCTTTACTCGTATTTGATGATCTTGTATCTCCATGTTTTCTCTTATTCCATTTATATGTTACATAATGTATACTTATGTTCTATATTTTAGTGTGTTGTTGTAATATATGTGAGATATATTAGAACTGTTAGTGCAAGAGATGTGGGCTACCATTGTGGGACATTTTCTGTTTGCAGGTGACGTACCCTTAGTGTATATTTTGTATGCTTTATGTACTACTTTGTTTGGTCAGCCTATGATACCTACTGAGTACAAGTGGACTATACTCATGCCTACTGTGCCCTTTCGGTGTAGGTCTTAACTCGAGCGATTATTTGAGCTTCTAAGGTAGCGGTTGGACATTCATGCATCCGAAGTTCACCTATATCTTTCTATAGCAGTTATGTCTTTATTAGTATTCGGAGATAGTTATTATTCCTTTGTGGTTATTTTTCTGATGTATTTGACTCTTGGATTGTATTAGTAGTTCTTACACCATTGACACCTTGTTTTGGGCATGACTGGATTTTGGATAAGTTCTTTTCGTATTATTATGATTACTTATATGGTTCGGCTTTGTTCTAGAAGCCTTACCTTGGGATATTTCGGTCTTTTCCTCTTTTCGTATCAGTTTGGGTGATAGGCTTACTTGTCAAGGTATGCCGCTACAAGTGCCATCATAACCCTCATTTTTGGGTCATGATAAATTGGTATCAGAGCAGCCAGGTTTCATTGGTCTTAATAGTGTAAGAATGAGATGTCTAATAGAGTCTCACAGATTGGTACGTAGACGTTTATTTCTATCTTTGAGACGCTATAGAACGTCTTTAGGAAACTTCACTTATTTTATTCCTTATTGTTTAATTTCTTACATATCTTGTGGTCTGAGTTGTGTTTCACTCTTTCTGCGTAGATGGTGTGGCTTATACCATATTATAATTGAGAAATACAGAGAGAGATTGGTGGAGGTCGTTTGTCAGTTATAGACCCTGTGATTCTTCTGAGATGACTTGGAATTAGTTCGTCGAGGCTTTTCTAGTAAGATTTGTGCCTTTCAGTTTGAGAAGATCGTATGTGGGATGATTTGAACATTTAGAGCAAGGCTCCATGACAGTTCCTGAGTATGAGGCATGCTTCCATGCCCTGTCCAGATATTTCTATGATAGCATTTCCATCGAGTTTGAGAAGATTCAAAAGTTTGTAAAGGGTTTGTGTAACGCCCCGAATCTAGTACTCGGAACGCTACACGATGCTCATGACCCCAAAGGACCACAAGCTAACCCATGAATGATATCTGAAACTGAGCATTGAATAATAATGATAATATCATAAATGTGGAAATGTGAACTGAAAGGCCATAAGGTTCAAACTGAATAAATATCTGATAAAACAATGTCTGAAAAATGGTATAACAATACCAAGACAAATCTAAAATAACTGTCTGACATACTATAGTATGAAAGCCTCTAAACTGTCTGAATAAGGAGTTGATGAGACATGTCGCCAACTAACTCCAACTACTGAAATAAATTGAGAACTGAAATATTAATGAAATCATCATGTCCTCGGAAGATGAGGACTCACTACTAGCTTTGACTGCTGAGACTAGAATCTACTGCTGATCTGGAGCTCATGCCTCTAAACCTATTGTATAAGACACCATAGCGCGAATGCATCAGTACTTTGAATGTACTGGTATGTAAGTGAGGTAGGCTAAATGCATGGGGTTCACATGCATGAACAATAATAACTGACTGACTATCATGAATGTGAGAATACATGCATGCATACATACCTGTAACTAACACCGTGAAAGGACTGAATGCTAAGTTCTGACTACTTAGTTTACAAATAACATGGAATAACTGATATCTGAGGGACTGATACTATCTTACTGATACACAAATAACTATTCTGACAGTTCTGATTATGAAGAACTGGTCTGGTTGATTGTGTCTAATAGTCCTAAAGCTGAATACAAATAACATGAGTTCTGATAACTGATATAACTGATAACATGAGTTACTGTATCTAATAGTCCTAAATCTGATGTAACTAGCTGAGTTCCATACTGTATCTGAGTAACTAAATCTGAGATAAGTCCTATCTAGTGGGTGGTCTCTGAGTATACTGATAATAATAAAGATGATTTGACTTAGTATAAGATCAGTCCTACCTAGCGGGTGATCTATGAATTTGATTATGCTGCTACTGATTGACCATAGTTGAGATCATTCCTATCTAATGGGTGAATCCATAGTCTATTTATAATGATAAAGATTGAATATATCTGACAGTCCTAAATCTATATTACAAAGATGAATTGACTGTATCTGACAGTCCTGATTTATGTAACTGAAATTGTGAAATGTATTCATCTAATCGACATGCCCCATACTAAGCTAATTGGGGTCCAACCTATAACTCCAGCTGGAAGGGTGCTATTACCGCACCACTAGTAAAGACAACTGCTATGGAGTCAGTCTTAATGTAGTGGATGACCCCTGGGACCAGTCTTATACATTTAAATGTTCTAACGGGTGATCCCTGAGTATGTTAGTCCTATCTAATGGGTGACATTTCTTTCCTACGCTGGCTACATTGTTCTGGAACTTAGGCATTTCTTCTAGAGATCTCAGTCCTATCTAGCGGGTGAGTCCCAATCCCTAGGCTCGCTCGGTGCTGAATCCTACTCCCATCTGAAAGACACTAAACTGATTAACTGAACTGAGCTAATTAACTAAACTGAGCTGATTCTAATAGTATTGTTTAGCAGAGCTAAACTGAATTTACTGAGTTCCATTGACTGAGATTTCTGGGTTTTCCTGAGTCACATGACTGACTGAGTTCTATGGATCATAGCTTGACTGAGAGTATCTTGAAAATATGACATGGCTCTAGGCACACAGCTAAATTGTCGGGTATAAGTACCCCCAGGACTCGATGGAAAGAAACTGACATAACATGACTTACGTGAACATATGACCAATAACACAATTCATAATTCATATATTGAAGCACTTCATCAAACATGGGGATTTCATAATATCATGCTAGTTGGGAACTTTTCCTTCGTATAGGCATTTAATCAAACACATGGTAGGCATAATATATGTAGACAACATTTACAACAATCAAAACATCATGATTCATATCTAATTTCATCATCCAAGGTTTTTAATCCTAGGTTTACATGAATCTACATTTTTACTAATCAATTACACATGAAATTTATCACCAAATATGGATTACAACTTAATTGGTCATTATCAACATGAGAAACACAAACCCGCCATGGAATTCATACAAAAATCCATACACTTGAATTTGCAAAGAGATTCTTGGACTTTATGGATGAAAGGAGTCCATGAATGAACACTATGCATACCTTAGCTTATGATTCTATGAAGACTGACGGAGAGATTCTTGAAATTTGATGGTGAATTCCCTTGGAATCGAACCTTCTATGAAAACCCTAGGGCTCGTTCTTGAGAGTAATTGAGTATAAGATGCTGAATTATGGCCAAATCTCATGTTATAAGGCTTATATAGGGTGGGAAATTAACCCTTTTAACCCTAGGAAACTTTAGTTTTTGAGAAATGTTTTTGATTTTAATCCTTGGCGCGACGCGCCACTATCGCGCCAAGTCACTGGAAAGTGACAAATGGGAAATTGCACCGTAGAGCAACGCGGAGCTATCACCTTGACACCTTGTTTGTGACCTAAAGGTTTGGCGTGACATGCTACTATAACAGAGAAACACTAGAAATTGACAATTGCCATTTGAGCTATCTCTGCGACGCGCTCAAGTCTCAGGTGATACACTGTCTCACTAAAAAGGCTCTAATTTTTCACCTGAGTGTTGGATTTTGGCGAATTTAGTATCAATGGAAAGCTTATTAAATTTCCCATATAAAAAAAGTGAAAATATTAAAAATATCACTGTACAAAAGTGGATTTATCTTTCAAAAAAAGCTTATAACATTCTTGGGAAACTTTTCAAGCTAGAAAAAGTATGGGGTATTACAGTTTGGTTGTCTCTCTTCAGTTGGCTACATCTCAGATAATTGTGTTTAGGTATTCTTTTCAGCATATTATGGATTATGCTTACATGATAGAGGGTATTATTACTACATCTCAGGGAGGTGCCAAGAGGGTGCATCATTTTAGTGAGTTCAAGAGTAAGACCTATCAAGGTAGAGATTTTAGAGGTTCTCATGGATACCATGGTAGGATAATGCAGGTGATTTTATAGAGTTCAGCTGGTGGATCTTCTAGTTCAGCAGTTCAGGGTGGCCGCTCGGGCTCAATTGTACTTTTTCTTATTGAGATTGGTCGTAAAGGTTGCTATGTGTGTGATAAGATTAGCCATGTATCCAAGGACTATTCTCTCCATGTGTTTAGAGTTACTCTTAATGTAGCTGTGAGAGGTAAGAATTGTACCAAAGGTGGAAGAGGTAAATATGATAGAGCCCATAGTGGCGGTCGTGGGGCTACTCAGCCAGTTGGTAGTTTTGGATAGTCTTATGCTATACCAGCCAAACTTGAGTTAGAGGCTTTTGATGTTGTGATTACAGGTATCTTTGTCATTTATTTCAAACCTACATCTGTATTATTTGATCTCGAATTGACTTTCTCCTATCTGTGTGTTGATTTTGCTTTGGGTTTTGATTCTGTTAGTGAGCCTCCTACCATGCCTATTTGTATATCTACCGAGGAGGTGATTTTTTAGTGGTGGATCGGGTGTACTGATCTTGCGTTGTGACTTTTTTCGGATGTGATAAGACTTTGGTAAATTTTCTTATATTAAATATGGTCTATTTTGATGTTATTATGGGTATGGATTGGTTGTCTCCTATCATGCAGTTTTAGATTATTTTGATAAGACTATGACTTTAGCTTCGTCGGGTGTGCCAAGGATAGCTTGGAAGGGTGCACTTCATTCGGGTCCTAAGAGGATTATATCTTATGTTCAGGCTCATAAATTGGTTGAGAGGGTATGTTTATCTTACTTAGCCCATGTTTGTGACACAAGTATTGTTTTACCTCTTTACTTGGATTTTGTCTGTGTTGTCCGTGAGTTTATGGAGGTGTTCCCTATGGACTTGCCTAGTATTCATTCAAATTGAGATATTAATTTTATTATTGATGTTGAGTCGGGCACTAAACCTATTTCTATTTCTCCCGATAGGATAGCCCCAATAAATTTAAAGGAACTGAAGGATCAGTTGTAGGAGTTATTGGATAAGGGATTTATTTGACCTAGTCTTTCACCTTAGGGTGCGCCTGTCTTATTTGTGAAGAGAAAGGATGGATCAATTAGGATGTGTATTGATTATCGATAGTTGAATAAGGTGATGGTTAAGAATAAGTATCTTCTTTTCGCATTGATGATTTATTTGATCAGCTTCAGGGTGCTGCAGTGTTTTCAAAGATTGATTTGCGGTGCGGTTATCACTAGTTGTGGATTAGAGATTTGGATATTTCAAAAATAGCTTTTCAGACTTGATATGGTCATTATGAGTCCTTGGTTATGTCTTTTGTGTTGACCATTTCCCCTACCTCATTTATAGAGTTGATAAATTGGGTGCTTTGACCATATCTCGACTCCTTTGTTATGATATTTATAGATGATATCTTGGTTTATTCCAAGAGTGAGGTTGAACATGAGGAGCATTTATGGATTGTGCTTTAAAGATAAAGGGATGAGAAGTTGTATGCTAAGTTCTCTAAGTGCAATTTTTGGTTGGAGTCTATTTCTTTCTTGGGTCATGTGGTGACTAATAAAGGTATTATGGCTGATCCAACTAACGTTAGAACGGTTTGTGATTGGGCTATACCTACATTTCCCACCGAGATTCAAAGTTTTATTGGCCTAGATGGGTATTATTAGTGTTTAATTAAGGGTTTCTCTTCTAATGCAACTCGTTTGATTGAGTTGACTCAGAAAAATATTTCCATCTAGTGGTGTGATGCTTGTGAGGTGATCTTTCAAAAGCTCAAGGATTTGTTGACTTCAACTCCTATCTTGACTTTGCCCAAGGACGGCATGGGTTTTATCGTCTTTTGTGATGCTTCAGGTATTGGGTTAGGTGTTGTGTTGATGTGGAAGGATAAGGTAATTGTTTATGCATCTCGTCAGTTGAAGCCTCATGAGAGGAATTATCCTACCCATGATTTGGAGTTGTGCGCAGTTGTGTTTGCCTTGAATTTATGGAGGCACTACTTGTATGGAGTCCATTGTGAGATCTTCTCAGATCATCATAGCCTTCAGTACTTATTTACCAACGAGATCTTCATATGAGTTAGTATCGTTGGCTTGAGCTGCTTAACGATTATGACTTGACTATTATCTACCATCAGGGTAAGGCTAATGTGGTTGCAGATGACTTGAGCCAGAAGTCGACTAGCATGGGTATCTTGGTGCATCTTTTGACTCAGGAGAGGCCGTTGGCCTTAGAGGTTCAGTCTTGGGCTAACAAAATGGTTAGGCTTTATATTTCAACACCAGGGCATGTTTTGGCATTTATGAAGGCTAGATCTTCTTTGATAGAGTAGCTTTGAGCTCATTAGTTTGATGATGTTGAATTGAGGCTGATTTGAGATAAGATGTTTAGTGGGGAGGTTAAGAAAGCTTCACTTGATTCAGATGGAGTTTTAAGGATTGGGGTCTGAGTTTGTATGCCGAGAGTGGTGATTGGATTAGGTTGATCTTAGAGGAGGCCTATTGTTCTAGATATTCTATCTATCTAGGTATGACTAAGATGTATCATAATTTGAGACAACACTGCTGGTGGGGTGGTATAAGGCGAGATATAGCAGATTTTGTGGCTCATTTCCTATGTTGTCAGCAGGTGAAGGCTGAGCATATAAGACCTGGTGGTTTGTTTCAGAGGTTACCCATTCCCGAGTAGAAGTGGGAACACATCACTATGGACTTTGTGACTAATTTTTATCGCATATCTCATAGTTCTGACAATGTTTGGGTCATCGTGGATCGATTGACCAATTCAGTCTATTTTATTGTGATTCAGGTCTTATTCAGTGCTGAGAGGTTATCCCCTATCGTCATTTGTGAGATTGTGCATCTGTATGGTGCATCAGTGTCCATTATTTCAGATCCAAGTTTTGTGTTCATATCTCACTTTTGAAAGACTTTCAGGATGAGTTGGGTACTCAAGTTGATCTTAGCATATCATTTCACCCCCAGAATGATGGTCAGTCAGAGCAGAATATCCACGTTTTGGAGGATATGCTTCACACATGCGCGATGGATTTTGGTGGCCAGTGGGAGAAATATTTGGCTTAAGCAGAGTTTACATATAGTAATATCTACCATTCGAGTATTGATATGGCTTATTTTGAGGCATTGTCGCTCCCCAGTAGGTTGGTTTGATGTTTTTGAGGTGAGACCTCGAGGTACGAACTTGCTTCGTGAGTCTTTGGATAGAGTCCAGGTCATTCAGGATAGACTTAGAGTGGTTAAGAGTAGCCAGAAATGCTAGGTTGATCGTAGACTTCGTGCCTTGAGATTTGGTGTTGGTGATCGTGTTTTTCTTTGAGTTTCACCCATAAAGGGTTTGATGAGGTTCGAAAAGAGGGGCAAGCTTAGCCCCAGGTATATTGGTCCATTTGAGATTCTTTGAACTGTTGGTGATATGGATTATGAGTTGGCTTTGCTCCTTGATCTATCAGTTTTTCATCCAACTTTCATGTTTCTATGCTTTGTTTCTATATTCTTGATGAGTCTTATGTCATTCGTTGGGAGTCAGTTCAGTTAGATGAGCGATTGTCCTTTGTAGAGAAGACATTTTCCATTTTGGCTAGGGATGTTAGGCGGTTGCGCTTTAGAGTGATCCCTATGGTTAAGGTCCAGTGGTAACATCAACCTGTAGATGAGGCTACTTGGGAGGTTAAGTCGGATATGCGTATTTACTATGCCCAACTTTTAATTGATTCAGGTATTTTCTTGCCTTAGTTTGAGGACGAACTAGATTTTTAGTGGTGGATGATGTAACAACCTAAAAATTTGATAAAATATATGAAATTTGTGATTTTGTGTGATTTGATTGTTTTACCCTTCCTCGTAGTTGAATTATGATATTTATGGGGTGTGGAAGTGATTGACATGATTTTCGATGCATTTTGGTATCATTTATGCAATATTGTGATTTTTGATGGCTTTGAGAGCCTTATTTTGGACTGATGTGGATATCTTTGATTCGTACGATGAATGGCTGAACGGACTGCGACAGAAAATCTGAAATATCAATTTTAGGCTAGGTAGACCTTGGTTCGGGTCCCAGTACACTCAAGCTCATTTCGACCTATTGGTTGGAAAGTTGAAAAATTAAAAATATGGGTGTGGGGCCCACATTTGATCGAAATGACCTCTGATGGAAAATTCAACTTCACCAGTAGATCTGGAATGTCGATTTTAGGGTGATAGCATGTTTGATATGATTTTACGGCTTTTAAATCTCATTTCGATTTGGAAAATTATAATTTTGGGTTTTAGGGGTCAACTTTGTGAAAACAATATTTTTTTGTAATCTGATATCGCCAACGCATCCGGAACGTTGAATTTAGTATGGTTGCATAGTTTGTTTGCATGTATCAGACTTTGAATGAATTCCAGGCAGCTCGTCGAAGTCCGGAGTGGACTTTTAAAAAAAAACAGCAGTTATTGCAGATTTTTCTGCTATAAATATTGTAGATTTTTCACTTTTTGGTCTATTTTACTCATTTTTCATTTTGCCTCTTGGAGTTAAACCCTAAAATAGTGTGGGAACTTAAAAGTAAAGTTCGTGGGAGCTTGGGAAGCTAGATTAACGGAGCTTGGGAAGCTAGATTAACACCTTTTTCTTGGTTTTATTACGGATTAAAGGTAAGAATTTATCTTTTCTTAGTAATTTCTTGATTTATTTCTCAAAACACCAATATTTTTATCACTTGAATAATATTTTCATCTTATAATTACTAGTTTTTCATCAATCTAACTTTCAAAACAACTCCGATTCTTGATTTTAACCGGAATTTCAAAGATTTTACACGGTAAAGCTCAAAAATGGTTTTTCTTCAATTTGAACCCCATTTTTTTTACTCAATTTAACCTGGATTTTCAGCTCTAGGTTCCTAAAAATATGGGAAACATGTTTTTTAAAGTAAAGTTCTAATTTTGCCCTTCTTTTTCGGAAACCCATTTTGGGGCTCCGTTTTGACCCTGAACTAAAAGTAGTCAATATGGGTATCGTTGGTTTTGTATTGACGTGTAGATTTCATATTTGATATTTTTAGTAGAGTTTGGAATTATTCGTGAAAATTAAGGTCGCGGATTCAAGCGTAGCAGATCGATTTCGTCTTTCGCGGTAGGTTATGACTTAACTCTTTCAAACTGGGTTGGGTAGTAAATGATGTAACAAAATGCATTTTAAGGGTGTGAACTAATCATGAAAAATGTCTATTTATGTGTTGTTCCTGTATGGGGGCCTATATGTGATGTGATTGTCGAAATTATTATGTGATATGTGTGACCGTGTGGGGTGCTATGTGATATTGATAGCCTTGAATACATATGAATAATTGTATTTTTTTGTTAAAATGCTAATGTGGTACCATTGGGGTATTGTTATTATATTCATACTTTATTAGAAAATGAGAGGTGTGGAAATTCATGGATGATACAAAAATAATGAGCGAATATTGGCGCATGTGGTTTGTGAAAATGTATCATTATAGTTGATTGTAGAAATATATAATGTGGTTGGTTGTGGAAATACTCATTTTGATTGTTTGTGAGAATTACATCTTCATATCATACTCATTCATGAAACATTGGTACCACCATGGCAACATCTGAGAAACACTAGCAACACATTTTTAAAAGATATTATAACACCTTATAAAACCCTTTCCTAGAGATGTGTCAGAAAGTAGATATTAGATATGTGGATTGTATACGGGTTGACAAACCCCTCATGGGTCCTACATCGGGAAGCTTTAGCTTCGTAGGTGTATATGGGGATTGTACGACGATCCCGGAGGTTGTGCGACCACATTGTGCATCATCATCATCATCATCATCATATACATTGCACTCACTTTATTGTGCTTATGTTGTGTTGTATTGCCTTATTGACTTGTTATCTATGTATTTGTGTTACCTTTCTTTACTTGTATATGCTGATCTTATATCTCCATGTTTTCTCTTATTCCATTTATATGTGACATAATGTATACTTATTTTCTATATCTTGGTATGTTGTTGTAATATATGTGAGATATATTAGGACTGTTAGTGCAAGTGGTGTGGGCTACCGTTGTGGATCATTTTTTAATTGCAGGTGACGTGCCCTTAGTGTATTGTTTGTATGCTTTATTTACTACTTTGCTTGGTCGGCCTATGATACCTACTGAGTATAAGTTGACCGTACTCATGCCTACTGCGCCCTTTCGGTGTAGATCCTAGCTCGAGTGCGTCGTAACTTGATTGACTCGGGTGATTGTTGAATCTTCTAAGGTAGCGGTTGGACATTCATGCTTCCGAAGTTCACCTCTATCTTTCTATAGCAGTTATGTCTTTATTAGTATTCGGAGACAGTTATAATTCCTTTGTGGTTATTTTTCTGATGTATTTGACTCTTGGATTGTATTAATAGTTCTTACACTATTGACACCTGGTTTTGGGCATGATTGGTATCTTGAATAAATTCTTTTCGCATTGTTATGATTACTTATATGGTTCGGCTTCATTCTAGAAGCCTTACCTTGTGATATTTCTGTCTTTTCCTCTTTTCATATCAATTTGGGTGATAGGTTTACTTGTCAAGGTACGCCGCGACAAGTGCCGTCATGACCCTCATTTTTGGGTCGTGATAGATAATTAATAAATTATTATAGTAAAAGTTAAAGATTGATTAATTAAATTATAGTTATGTAGCTTTTTTGTCTAATAAAATTAAAATAAAAAGATAAAATGAATGCCAAAAGTAAAAGAGAGAGAGAGAGTGAGAGAGAGAAAGAGAAAGAAAAGAATTGAATGAATTCCAAATTGTATTATTTAGTTATGCCAAAATCTCTTTATTAACATAATCAAATTTAAAAAGTTTTATCTTGTAAGTTATAATTTTGCATTATATATATATATATATATATATATATATATATATATATACACACACACACACACTATTAATTAATAAATCATTACAGTAAAAGTTTAAAATTGATTAATTAAATTGTTGTTAAATAGCTTTTTTTCTAATAAAATTAACATAAAAAGATAAAATGAATGCCAAAAGTAACAGAGAAAGAGGGAGAGACAGAAAAAAATTGAATGAATTTAAAATTGTATTATTTGGTTTTGCCAAAATCTATTTACTGACATAATCAAGCTAAAAAAGTTTCATCTTATAAGTTATAATTTTGCATTTATTCTTTGTTTCTCTATTCTCTCGTTCCTATATAGGTTGTCTTTTCAATTTCTCTTTTCTTTGTAACAACTATTTTTATTTTCAATTTCTCCTCTTTTACTTCTTTCCCCACATAGCTGTTATGGCACTACAAAAACTTAGAATCTATTTTTCACATAATTAGATGGATTAGGATTAAATTTTCACTTAATCACATAAATAAGTTCACACACTAATTAAAAATCAAGGAAGAAAATAGAATGAAATAAAATATGAAAGAACAAATTATTAAATTTCTTTGAGATGTAGGGACAATCAGAGGCTCACCTAATTACTTTAAATTCTGACAAAATTTCTTATTCTTGAATACACATGAAAAAAGTGAAATAATGATCATTTTAACAAAGTAGTGGAATAACTAAAACAAAAAATATTCTTGAACAAAGTTAATCTAAAAATATTATACATCATAAAAGAAATTACTCGAGCCTAAAAAATTACCTTTCAGAAAATATATTTAATATTGAAGTAGATTCATCATATGTACTGAGCTTTTTGATACAAATGGCATAGCACGAGTCATCAAAATTTAGCAAATATTTAGTAACAAAAAGTTATGAAATGAAACAATATGAACTTTTCAATAAAAAAGATGAGAAATTTTAGCCTCTAGAGAAATAAATTCATTTGAATTTACTGAGAATAGAGCACACACAAGTAAGTTTTATCAAGACAAAATATTCACCAATACATGAATCTCATAAGATAATTTGCTACTATTCAAATAAAAAGAATACCTAGAACTCAAGTAGGAGCATTTCCTATGCACAACTACAACAACTAAAATGATTTATTAATATAAGCACAATTCGGTAGTGTGAGATATATATATAGATTGATTTGTCTTTTTATCTCCCATTTTTTAGCACATTATTACTGCACATTAATAAAATTAATTAAGATTGAAGATTGAAGGTGGTAGGATAAATGAATACATATTAAAACCTCTAATAAAAAAGGTAATCATAGTGGAAGGTGAAAGATTGAAGAATTGAATAGTTAATTTTTGAATTATGAAAAATAAAATAAATAGATAAATGAAGAAAAAATTGTGAAAAATGAGAAGAGGAATAAATAAAAATGGAGGTTCTAGAGAAGTACTACATCACCTCCTCTATATTTCTTCGTTATTATTATAATCTTTAGATTTAATTAAATACAAATCAATCGCATAAATTATAGAGAAAGATAAAAACAATTAAAAATAAAAAATAAAAAGAGAAAAAGATAAATTGTCTTCTTGTACATTAACTAATTGAGGGTTATGAATATGAAATGCTTGAGAGTTATGAACATTACTAATATTTAAGATTATAATTTATGTAATTGAATGTATGAATTAACGACAAGATTTTGTAAAATAAACTAATTGAAAGAAATGAGAAAAATGTCAAAAATAGGTGTTACATCATTTTATCTATGTTTCTCCTTTATATCTATTTTTAGTATAACGACAAACAAAGTGAACAAATTGTGTGTAGTAATTTAAACTATTTAGAGAAAACAAATATATATATATATATATATATATATATATATATATATAATATTCTACGTACAAAGGACATTCATGTCAAATGGTTCTTATGTCCTACTCCTCAAATCTTCACATAGTCATCACTTCATCTTCATGTCATTCGTTCACTATCTTCTTCTTATCCCTGTAAAAAATAGTACATCACAAAAATTAATACATTATGAATAAAAATTGTAAGAAAATAGGTTTAAATCATAAATGTTCTTGCTTAGAAGTTACAAATAATATAGGTTAAAAATAATTGTAACAAATTCAGTGTAAAGCAAATCAATTAAAATACCAAAAGAATAATACATGAAGCAGAAGTTCATGGCAACTTGAAGAAGAAGTTGATGGCTGCTTTGTCCTCTCCCTATCCAGTGGCTGTGGGAGAAACAAATGCCAACTCTAATACAAAAATGTCCTACTCATCAGCAACCCTTAAACCACAATAAACAACCAATAATCTGTTATAAACTGTACTAAAACACATTGAGTTTATTCATGGAGAACCTACTGTGAGATTTACTATGGAGGAAAGAGAGCAGTTTGCTAGGGAAAAAGATTTACATCAAGCAGTGATCATCAAATTTGTATATGGAAAACCAGTGCAATCCGAGTTACAAAAGCTTTTACCAAAGCAATTTGATAATAAACGAAATTATAATATCAAACAACTTGATTTTTATCACCTTTTGGTCAGGTTCGATCTATATGACGACATTGTACGGGTTTTGTCAAATTCGTATGGATATTTTAAGTTTGGAAAAGAAGAGTATTTGTTTAGAATCTTCCCATGGATGCCATCATTCAACCCTAAAGAGGAAACACCTAAAGCCTTGGTACGGATTTCATTACCAGAATTACCTCCGGATCTCTTTACGAGGAGGTCCTTATTATTAATTGTAGTAGCTGTAAGGAAGCCTATTGTAGTGGATAAAGCAATACAAGATCTCACTATGATAAGTACTATAGGGTAAAGGTAATCATTGACCTACTTGAAAAGCATACAAATCCTGTAAGGCTACAATTTATGGAGAAAGAATCGGGCAAAATTATTGAACATTATGAAAAAATTGTCTAAGATAATATTTCATTATATTGCACTCATTGTAAACATAAAGGATATAAGGAAAACAAATGTCATTTGTTGACGGGGAAGGCGCAAGGTGATCGTTTGGGTGATAAAGTTGGGCGAGATGTCGCACTTATGAAACCTGATTCTGAAGGTAACAATATGTAAAAATTAAAGAGAGATGTATGTGATTTTTTGAAGGCCAAGAGAGATAGACAAAAAGATATTAAAAAATCTCAGAACACGGGGCAACAATTGGTAGGGAAGATTAATTCGAATAAGGACAATTCTTAACCAAAAATTGCAGATTCAACATATGGTAATCAAATTATGACTTTAGGTGTTCAAAGTGATCTTGTTACTAGTGGAACTAATACTAATGGCATTGAGCAAAGCATAGAAAAAAAGGTTATTGGACATGTTGACGAAGAGGTTGTTGTCTAGGTTGAGAATAAGCTATCTATATGGTCGAGTTCAACACTTAATAAAATAAAAAATCCAGATCCAAATAATTCTACTATAGAACCTTCAGGGAATTCAAATCTTTTTTTTTCTGAAGAGATATTGCAGAAGCAATGTAATGCCCTGAGTCTGTACCCCGGACGTCACATTGTGCTAAAAATCCTAAAGGACCACAAGCTAACCCATGACTGGTACCTACTATAATAGCTGAGTAATAATACTGTAATAATGTGGAAATTAGACTGAATCTGCCATAAGGTTCATAACTGAAATCAAAACTGGTAAATAAATACTAAAAATTGAGCATCTATCTGAAACAATCTAGTTCGAAAGCTTCTAACCGTCTGAAGGTGGAGTTGATGGGACAAGCTCCCAAATAACACCAAAATATATTAAAATACTAAAATAACAACTATGTCCCCGAACTATGAGGACTCACTACGAAGTCTGCTGCTGATAAGCTGGGCTGCTAAGTACGACTAGGAGCCCGTGTGTCTGAACCTATGATATAAGACATTATAGCAAAAAAGAAAGGCATACGTCAGTACTTTGAATGTACTATTATGATAAGTGAGGTAAAGCTTAATGCATGGGTTCAAATGCATGAACAATAACTGGCTGAGTAACATGAATATAACAGAATGAGTGTACATGTATATATGAAACTGCTGTAAATACTGATTTTTACAATACTATGCACATAACTACGTATGCTATAACCGAGATCATTATTAACACTGGGTACTGAGTTATGATAACTAAATAACTGATACCTAAGTTCACTGATAAATGTATTACTGTTAGCTGAGTGACTATTTTTTACAGTCCTAATTCTGTAGAACTGAACTGAGTTCTATACTGAATTGGGTGACTATGTCTGACAGTCCTGGTTCTGTAGAATTGAATTGAGTTCTATATTTTGACTAAAACTGAAACTGTGGAAGGTAATCATCTATAATATGCCCTTCTCTGAACTGATTGGGGTCCAACCTATATCCCCAGTTGGAAGAGTGCAAGTACCGTGCCATGGGTAAAGATAAGTTGTTGAGTCACCCTTATCTGGCAGGTGTCCTGAATGAGAATGGTAGTATCCTCAACTGGCAGGTAAGACACCTTATCAACCCTCAACTGGCAGGTTGATGTCTCAAGCTATGCTAGCTACATAGTTCTAGAATGCAAGGACTGTTTCTAAGGATCACACACTCTACTGGTAGGTGATCCCCCATCCTTGGGTTCACTCAGTGTTGAATCCTACTCCCATATGAATAGACACTGAACTGATTTCTAAACTGTACTAGACTGGAATAAACTATTACTGATCATGTTAACTGACTGAATTGGACTGATTTTACTGAGTTCTGTTATCAGACTGAATACACTGAGTTCAGTACTGACTAAATACTACTCATCATGATATTTTTGAGACTATTTGGTAACTACTGTAGATATAGGTCAAAAACTATATTTTTGGGTATTGAATACACCCAGGACTCGATAATATGGAATGTAAAGCATAGCATAACCTTAGAAGCATAATAATACTTGCTTACTAATAATGCATTTATTTAGACATTTTGTCAAACACTTGATATACACAAGCTTGTGCATGAATGGAATCACATAATACCATGTCATGCTTTCACTAGTCAATTCACATAAGCATTTTAATAAACACTTGGGGAGCATGATTATTTCATATAGAAATAAGCATGTAATAATATCATGGCTACTACATTCAAGTTGTAGTTCAAGAATTCAACATGAAGATCACATAAATTAACCCACAAATATCTAGTTTTCATGAAACTTGTAATAAATCATGGAATTAAACCCCAAACATCAATTCAAACCTGATTACAATCTAATTCCAATATGTAAATTATGAAATCATAAAATTGTAGTTATAAAAAGGGTTCTTGAACTTCATGGGTGAAAGGAACCCATGAATGAACACCTAACTTACCTTGGTAAATAAATTCATAAAGATTGATGGTGTATTCTTGAAGCTTCAATTTGAAATTGGGTGCCCCAGGGTTTGTCCTTGAGTAAATTTGAGAGAGAGTGAGTAATTTTGCTCTTTAAAATGATTAATTTGGTGTTTTTTGGGAATGAATAGAATTGGAAAAAGACTTAATTGCCCCTCTAAAAGTGGAATTAAATGAGCAAAAACCTTGCCCGGTGACGCGCTGGGCACCGCACCACATTGATATTCGATGCGATAGCCAATGCAATGTATCGATATCACGTTGGCTCACTGAAATTTGCATTGAAGGCTGGTTAAATGTTTTAATCGATGCGACGGGTGACCCGACACATCGAGACCATGACGATCCACTATTTTGGACTCCCAAACATGCCTCAAACGATTTTAAAAAAAAACAAAACTCATACGAGAACACCTAGTGACATTCCTGATCATGAATAAACCTAGAAATTGACATTTTAAGATTGTAAGGGTCGAAAATATGTTCATGGGAATATTGAGGCCATAATAAGACTAAGTGTCAATACTTAGCTTAAAATTTTAAGTATGGGACCTCTTTTCATGCCATAAAGGACTAAGTTAGGCTTAGGATTTTGTGGGGTCTTACAATATCTCCCCTTTGGAAACATCCATCCTCGAATGAGACTAGCTAAGCTGAGGATCCTAATAGATTGACTTTGTGTACTGGACATGTACAACTGAAGCATGATTTCATGACTGAAACTACTGATTTACTGAGTTTACATACTGATAATGCATAACTGAAGCATGACTAATTTCTGAAGACATGACACATGATTGAAATATTTTTATGAAGGTATGCATGACATGAGAATGCTATGTACCTGAAATTGTTACCAAGTTAGTAAAGAAAATATGAGCATGAGACTGAGAAAATCGAAGGAAGACTGTTACCATGAGCTAAGTCTGGGTTTGCGAAGAAGATGTGAGGATACTTGGTCTGCATATCTGCTTTAGCTTCCCACGTGGTTCCCTCAATTAACTGATTTCGCATAAGAACTTTGATTAAAAAAACTTCTTTATTCCATAGTCTGTGAACCTGATGGTCAAGAATTTCGACTGGAAATTCCTCATAAGAGACACTGTTCTGAACATCTATACCGTCTATAGGGACTACAACTGTTCGGTCAGATATGCACTTCTTTAGCAAGGAGACATGAAACTCTGGATTTACTGAAGCTAAGTATGAAGGCAACTCAAGCTCGTAAGCTACCTTTTCGAAAAGACTGACAATTTGGTAAGGAACGACATATTGGGGACTCAGCTTTCACTTCTTGCCAAACCTCTTCACTCCTTTCATAGGAGAGATTTTCAAATACACATAATCACAAATATCAAACTTGAGATCCTTCCTTCGCACATCTGCATATGATTTCTGTCGGCTCTGAGCTATCTTAAGCCTTTCCCTGTTCAACTAAAACTTTTCCAAGGTATTAAATACCAAGTCAGGCCTTACCACTGTGGTTTCACCTACTTCAAACCAACCAATGAGAGATATATATATCCTCCCATAAAGTGCCTCAAACGGAGCCATTTGAATACTGGAATGATAATTGTTATTATATTCGAACTCAATCAAGGGAAAGTGGTCATCCCAACTACCCTTAAAGTCAGTGGCACACGCTCTTAGCATATCTTTTAAAGTTTGAATGTTCCTTTTTGCTTGACCATCTTTCTAAGGGTGAAAGGCTGTACTGAGGTAAACTTGGGTACTAAGACCCTTTTAGAAGGCTTTCCAGAAATAAAAGGTGAACTACATACCTCTATCTGAAATGATGGACAACGAAACTCCATGTAATTTGACCAACTATCTAAAATAGAGCTTGGCATAATCCTTGGTTAAATAAAAGGTATAAACTGGTAAGAAGGGAGCTGATTTGGTCATCCTATCCACAATGACCCAAATTGAATCATGTCGTTGACGAGTACGGGGCAAACACATCATAAAATCCATGTTCACCTCCTCCCACTTTCACGTGGGAATACTGATCTCTTGCATAGTTCCACTAGGCTTGTGAAGCTCAATCTTGACCTACTGACTTGTAGAGAACTTAACCACAATCTATGAAATGCCTCTGTTCATCCACTCCACCAATGGACCTCCCGTAAATTAAGATACATCTTGGTGGCCCCTGGGTGAATCGAGTAGTGCGAACCATGAATTTTTGCAAGAATCCACTATCTCACGCCATCTACACATGGAACACAGAGTCTTTTCTAGCAATGCAACACACCATCTCTCCCTTGGGAGAAAACCTCTACTTTCTGATATCTGACTAACTCTTTTACTTTAACTAAACTGGGATCTTTATTCTGCTTTTCTTTTACCCCAGAAATCAAAGAGGATTCTGAACTATTCTGCACCTATACGTTACCCTCTACTGAATCGACTAAGCCGACACCTAGTCGGGTAAGCTGATGAACTTTCTGAACTAACTTTTTCTTACCATCCTCTACGTGGGCAACACTACCCATAGACATCCTACTGAGAGCATCATCCACTACATTGGCTTTGCCCGAATGATATAGAACCCTCATGTCATTATCGTTCAAAAACTCTAACCACCTTCTCTGATGCAGATTTAGGTTTTTCTGAGAAAATACATACTGCAGTCTTTTATAGTCTATGAACACATCAACATACACCCCATACAAATAGTGTCTCAAAATCTTTAAGGCAAACACTACAGCTACTAACTCAAGATCATGAGTGGGGTAATTCTTTTCATGGGGCTTAAGATGTCTAGAGGAATAGGCTATGACATTACCTCTCTGCATCAAAACACACCCCAAACCAACTCTGGAAGCATCACAATATACCACAAACTTATCTGAACCATCTAGTAAAGTCACAACTGAGGCTATAGTGAGTTGAGTCTTCAACTCCTAAAAACTCTTCTTACAAGAATCTGAACACTAGAATTTGACTTTGTTCTGAGTCAATCTAGACATGGGGGATGCAATGGATAAAAATCCTTTAATGAATTGTTAGTAATAGCTAGCCAAACCCAAGAAACTCCTAATATCTAATAAAGAGATGGGTCTGGGCTAATTTCTTACTACTTCGGTCTTTTAAGGATCAACTCTAATGCCATCATCGGAAACTATATGTCTAAGGAAAGCTACCAACCTTAGCCAAAATTTGCACTTACTGAATTTGGCAATTAACTGATTGGCTCTGACAGTGTGTAATACTATTTTGAGATGGTCTACATAATTACTTTCACTGCAGGAGGGGACAAGAATGTCATTAATGAAGACTATGATGAACATGTCCAAGACCGCTTGAACATGAGGTTCATCAAGTTCATGAAGACTTCTGGAGTATTGGTAAGACCAAATGACATAACTAGGAATTCAAAGTGACCATATCAAGTTTTGAAAGGTATTTTCAGAATGTCACATGCTCTAACTCTAAGCTGATGATAGCCTGATCTGAGGTCTATCTTAGAAAAGTAACTGGCACCCTGAAGTTGGTCAAACAAGTCATCAATTCTAGGAAGTGAATACTTATTCTTGACTGTGACTTTGTTTAACTGACGATAGTCAATACACATTTTGAGAGAACCATATTTTTTACACTCGAATAGAACTGGTGCTCCCCAAGAAGATATATTGGGTCTGATGAATCCCTTATCTAAGAGATCCTTCAACTGTTCTTTTATTTTCTTGAGTTTTGCTGGAGCCATTCTGTATGGAGGGATAGATATAGGCTAAGTATCAGGAAAAAGGTCTATTCCTAAGTCAATTTTCCATTTGAGAGGAACCCCAAGAAGATCTTTGAAAAACACATCAAGAAATTCACATGCTACTGGAATTGACTCAAGACTGGGAGTATCAGAAATAGAATCCTTAACTTGAACAAGATAATAAACACATCCCTTAGATATCATTTTTCTTGCCCTTAGGTAAGAAATAAGCTGACCCATCCATTTAAGGATAGGTTCATTTGGAAACTGAAAATGAACAATTCTATTTTTGTAGTCAACTGAAGCATAGCATGAATGAAGCCAATCCATGATAAGAATGACATCAAAATCTATTATCTCTAATTTTACTAAGTCTACTGAAGTGACTTTCTGATATGCCATAATCGGACATTTCGTGTATACCCGTCGGGCTATGATAATTTATCCACTAGGGTAGAGATTGAGAAGGGCTCTACTAGGATTTCAGGACTGACCCCAAAGTTAACAACTATATAAGGAGTTAAAAAGGACAAAGAAGCTCCTGGATCTAGCAAAACATAAAAATGTAAGTGATAAACTTGTAACATACCAGTGAACACATCAGGAGAAGTTTCTTGATCTTGTCGGGACTGGAGTGCATAGAGTCCATTTGGCCACTGTTTACTAGTGGCACTAGAAGTGACACCCTACTAATTTGGACGGCCGAACTAAGCTGAAGGATGGTTATACTGACCCTAATAACATGACAAAGGACAATCTCTGATTCTATGGCCTGACTTGCCACACCCAAAACACACATTGATGCCAGCTCTATAGACACCCTGATAGTTTCTGCCATATTTCTGGAGAATGGGATTATTTTAGGCACTAGTAACACTACCCTGAGGCTTAGGGCCTAGTGCCCTATCTTTATTGCCGTCTCTGAATTTCGGCACTGGAGCACTAGCTAAGGACAGAGCTGGAACTTAAGATTTGGACAGAACTGGGAATGATTTCCATCCTCTGACTTAGGCTGAGCTAAGTTGAATCTACTTATTCTAGCCCTCTTGTTCTCCCTCTCCTTCTCTTTATTCTTAGCCTTCTCTATCTACTGATCATGGACCATGATCCTGGATATGTCAATCTCCTTAATCAACATTGCAATTCTACACTTCTTGACCATACTATTAGACACACCTTACATAAATATACTCATCTTAGATCTGCTACCTGCTACCATATGAGGGGCATATTTGGATAACTGAGAAAACTTAAGAGAATATTCTTTCACTATCATGTTGCCTTGTTTCATATTAATAAACTCCAAAACATTAGCTTCCCTTAAATCTAGTGGGAAGAACCTATCCAAAAAAGTAGTGGCAATCTCCTCCCATTCTATGGACCCTGCATCGACAACCCTTTCTGCCTTTCACCACTTGAACCATGAGTGAGCCATATCTTGCAACTGATATGCGGCCAACTCAGCACTCTCACTAGTAGTAACCCTCATAATATTTGTGACTTTCTGCACCTGATCAAGGAATTTCTGTGGGTCCTCATCTGACTTAGACCCTATAAATAATGGGGGATTCATTCAGGTGAAATCCTAAATTCTAGATGCAGCGGTATTGGCCACTGGGTTGTCCTGAATGGCAGCTAAACATTTATTCTGGGCTTCCACAGAATGAGCAAGAGTGGTGAAAGATGCTTTGAATTCTGCATGGGAAACATGCTCATCTAGAGGATCTAGCTGGACGGGCAGAGGTGCTGACTAGTTTCCCATTCTTCTTTAGTTAGTCTTTTTCGGAGGCATATTCTACAAATGGAAAGAAAACTTGAATTAAACAAAGAGTTTAACTTGAGATCATGCTTACTCGCATGATATGAATACTGAAAGAAGGGAAACATTTCCTAAAATACCTCATAGCCTCTTGTTCGTAAGTGTGGCGCGCTATACACCCATTCACAAGACTCTACTAGATGGAACTTTCAGAATTTATAGGACTGTTGAACCTTAGGCTCTGATACCAAGTTTGTAATGCCTCGAGTCTGCACCTCGAACGTCACACAGTGCTCATAATTCTGAAGGACTACAAGCTAACCCATGACTGGAACCTACTGTAATAACTGAGTAATAATAGTGTAGTAATCCAGAAATTAGGTTGAATCTTCCATAAGGTTCATAACTAAAATCAAATGCTGGTAAATAACTATTGAAAACTGAGCATCTGTCCGAAATCCTAGGACTGTTTGAAGGTGGAGTTGATGGGACAAGCCCCCAACTAACTCCGACTACTAAAAATATACTAGAATACTAAAATAACAACTCTGTCCTTGAATTATGAGGACTTACCACTAAGTCTGTTGCTGATAAGATGCATTGCTAAGTATGATCAAGAGCCCGTATGTCTGAACCTATGATATAAGACATTATAGTACAAAAGAAAGGTATACGCCAATACTTTAAATGTAATGGTATGCTACGTAAGGTAAGGCTGAATGCATGAGTTCATACCCATGAACAATAACTGGCTGTGTAACATGAATATTACTGAATGAGAGTACATGTATATATAAAAATATTGTAAATACTGCTTTTTGCAATACTATGCACATAACTAAGTATACTGTAACTGAGATTATATTAACACTGGGTGCTGAGTTTGGATATCTAAATGACTGATATCTAATTTCACTGATAACTGTATTACTGTTAGCTGAGTGACCGTTTCTAACAGTCCTGATTTTGTAGAACAGAACTAAGTTTTATACTGAACTGGGTGACTAGGTCTGATAGTCCTGGTTCTGTAGAATTGAACTGAGTTCTATATTTAGACTAAAACTGAAATTGTGGAAGGCAATCATCTAACCGACATGCCCCTCTCTGAACTGATTAGGGTCCAACCTGTAACTCCAGTTGGAAGGGTGTCAGTACCATGCCACGGGTAAATATAAGTTGTTGAGTCACCCTTAACTGGTAGGTGCTCTGAATGAGAATGATGGTACCCTCAATTGACAGGTAAGACACCTCAACAACCCTCAACTGGCAGGTTGATGTCTCAACCTATGCTAGCTACGTAGTTCTAGAATGTAAGGACTGCTTCTAAAGATCACACCCTCTATTGGCAAGTGAGCCCCCATCTTTGGGTTCACTTAGTGCTAAATCTGACTCCCAACTGAATAGAAACTGAACTAATTTCTAAATTGTACTAGGATGGACTGAATTGTTACAGATCGTGTTAACTGACTAAACTAGACTGAGTTCACTTAGTTCTATTATCTGACTGAATACACTAAGTTCTGTACTAACTGAAGAATACTAATGATCGTGATATTTTTGAGACTATTCTCTAGCCATTGTAGATCTAGGTCAACAACTAGATTTTTGGGTATTGAATACCCTCAGGACACGATAGCATAAAAAGTAAAGCATAGCATAACCTTGAAAGCATAATAATACTTGCTTACTAACAATGAATTTATTTAGACATTTTGTCAAACACTTGATATACATGATCTTGTGCATGAATGGAATTACATAATAACACATTATGCTTTCATTAGTCAAGTCTCATAAGCATTTTAACAAACACTTGGGTAGCATGGTTATTTCATATAGTAATAAGCATGTAATAATAGCATGGCTACTACATTCAACTTGTAGTTCAAGAGTTCAACATGAAGATCACATATATCAGCGCACAATCATCTAGTTTTTATGAAACTTGTAATAAATCATGGAATTAAGCCCCAAACACCAATTCATAATGAACACAATCCAATTCCAACATATAAATCATGAAATCATAAACTCGTAGTTCTAAAAAGGGTTCTTGAACTTGATGGGTGAAAGAAACCCATGAATGAACTCCTAACATACCTTGGTAAATAAATTCGTGAAGATTGATGGTGTGTTCTTGAAGCTTGAATTTGAAATTGGGTGCCCTAGGGTTTGTCTTTGAGTAAATTTGAGAGAGAATAAGTAATTTTTCTCTTAAAATGATTAATTTTGTGTTTTTTGAGGCTGCATAGAAGTGGAAAAAGACTTAATTGCCCCTCTAGATATGGAATTAAATGAGCAAAAACTGTGCCCAGTGACGCGTTGGGAGACGCACCTCATCGATGGTTGATGCGATATACAACGCAACGCATCGATATCACATTGGCTCACTGAATTTTTGCACTGAAGGCTGGCAAAAAGTTCTGGTCGAATCAATGGGCAATGCGATGCATCAAAATCGCGTCGATCCACTATTTGGACTCCCAAATGTGCCTCAAACGATGTTCAAAAAATTTGAATCTCATCCGAGAACACCTACTGACATTCCTGATTATGAATAAACCTAAAAATTGATATTTTAAGGTTGTAAGGGTAGAGAATAAGTTCATAGAAATATCGAGGCCAAAATAAGACCTAGTGTCAATACTTAGCTTAAAATTTCTAAGTTTGGGACCTCTTTTCATGCCATAAAGGATTGAGTTAGGCTTAGGATTTTGTGGGGTCTTACAAGAAACAAATGGATATTTCAGGTGGTTGCAAAAAGACTATTGCAGGTGGTTAAAGAATTGCACAGTGCGCCGTTGTACAGGAAACAATTTCTATTATGCAACATGAGAACGTAAAAATTATTGTAGCTTCAAAAACTCTTGAATTGCAAGAGGAAAATTCCAATAATGAAGAGAATGCATCTGAAAATTGGAACCTTATTAGACATAAGAAAACACTTCGTAGTCGTATTGGTTCTTTGGCAAGTCCAAGTAATTCTCAAAGTTGGAAAAAAGGTACAACTGGATATGTCAATCTTAATTTAATTTTATCAACTCAAAATATTTTTTAGCCATTGTCTATTACAGGAAATATCCAAAACGAGCATTACATAGAGAAATATATGACATCAGTCTCTCAAGCTAAAGTAAAAAATAAGTTGATTATTATTAAGGAAGCATAACAGGAGATAAGTTCTTCTAGGTGGGAGGATTTGGTTGATGAAGAAGAGCGAGTTTATCCTTCTTCTTTAGATAGAAAATTAAGTCCAGAAGCTCCAGCATTTGTGCCTAAAAGTGTGACCACAAAAAAGAACGAGTCAGAAGCTTTAGCGTCAGAACTTAATGCTTTTGCTAGTGATGAGGACCTTTCTGAGAAGGAACTTAACGCTTTTACTAGTGATAAGGACCTTTATAAGGAGGAGAAGGAAGAGCTGGATATATGTTTTGAAAAATTAGCTTGGAATGGGAATCTCTTACCAAGGCAACAAAGAAATGGAAGCAGCAAGAACAAAAAGAAGGTACATGGAAGGCAACATAGTTGGGATGGTAAGGTTACTATATTTATTCCAAGGCACCTGTCGATGTGACTCACTAAGCAAAATCATATGAAAGTGTCAACAACCTCAATAAAATTCAATAAATTAAAGAAGTGATGAACTATCAAGTGCTTTTGGATAGACTTGAAGAAGAAAATATGAGAAAAATACTTCAAGTTACATTAGACGGGCAAACTATCTTCTTTAGATCATATATGCATAAAGAGAAGTTTGAGGGTGATAACTCAACTTTCTTCCTGACGTTTATCTTTTGGCATTATTTAAGTGTCCTAATCAGTAATATCATCATAAAATGCATTATAAATTCTGTGATGATCATAGGATACCTAGTTTTCTAGCTCTTATTTTCTCCATGCTGATTAATTAGTAGGGGTTTTGTTACCTCATTAGGATTGATAAGGTAAGGTCTAGCCCCCTTTGCTTGTACTTATTCACATTGAGTATTTTATTATTAATAAAAGACCGCTAGGCACTCAGTCTAGCGGTAATAAATTAAAAAAAAACAAACAACATACCCAAAAGAAAAAAATAAGAAGGATATTTTAGAAGGTACACAAATGAATTCTTTTTAAAATATATATATAATTTCAAAAAATATATAGTGAATGAAATGAAATATTCTTAATTTTATTGATGGGGAAAGAAGACTTATAATGCTTCTATTTATAGGACAACAATATGGAATATGAAATGATATCATGAAAAGAGTTATGATCTTCAAAGGTCATGAGAGTTAATGGAAATAAAAAAATATTAAACTTTTATATTAAAGGATCTAAATAAATGTAGGAGTAGTAATTGATCCATTTATTTTGATTATTAAACAAATTGATTGATAAATGAAAAAATGAAGAATGAAGTTCAAAAACACCATAAAAAGATAAATAGTTTTTCTTGATTTTTAGGCATGCCACATAGGATATATATATATATATATATATATATATATATATATATATATATATATATATATATATATATATATATATATATATATATATATATTGATGACTCTAATATGCATTTGTCATTTCATTTGGTTTCACTGACCAATTGAAATATATAATTTTAAATATATATTCTTCATACTTAGATACATCTTTGTATAGAACATCAATGGTCTTATTAGAAGCTGCTATCCATGACTTCTCTTTCTTTAATTTAACTTTTAATATTTTTATTTTGATGTGCACGTTTAAACAAATAACCAAGAATCATACTTGATAAACCAAATCACCCTGAAAATAAAAAGCAAATTGAAAGAACGTTGACGTTTAAGAAAGTACTATTCATGGACAAAAGCTAACATCAACTTCAAAGATGTATAGAATAGACATATTTGACTTAGTTCTATCAACTTCCAGAGAGGTTTCTAGCAAAAAAAATAAACTTTCAAAGTGGCACTTCTCGAAATCTCTCTTTTTTTCCTTTTGCATATTCAAAAGGGCATGTTGATTTGGTAAGAAACAGATTGGCACACTGGACTTTTGTGAGAATAAAGAATGAGCCTTGAGTTCTGCGGCATAATAGAACACAAAACACTCTAAATATTGCCACCAATTTCTACTAAAAATTTCAATGATGTTGCTTTACCACCTTAGCTTAAAATAATTGATACTATTGTTGAACTATCAATGATTGGTGTTAAAAAACATACAGAAATTTTAGTAATTTTCATAAGATGATTGATCAACGTCCAAATATAAAAATATCAATTAACAACATAAACTATAAAGAAAAAAAGAATCAAAACTAATTTGGTTTAAATTATAAAATTTAATAAAAAAAAATTACCTATCATCTAATCTATAATTACCCGAGCCCATATCAACATAGGCATTCAAATAACATTTCAAAAGGTTTGTCCATAGTGCATGATTTTGGCTTGTGAAAAAAATGGAAAGATGACTTGAATAATTTGTTAGCAATTGTTTCATCAACTGGAAGAGTATCATATACGCTAAATTTTTTAGCGCCAAAGCAAGATGTTAAAAAGTTACATCAGAAAAAAGATAAAGGTTTCTAAGTGAGTTAAAATTCTAAAAAATATATAATTAAACAAATGGCCTGAACTTTAGTGGGAGAAGCAACGATCTAAGAAGTTAAAAGCTGATGGTGGCTTTCCAATTCTCTACACGAGTAATGAATTTAGTAACTTATCCCAGCATTTAGATTAACAAATATACTTATGCCGAACATTATATATTGAATTATTATTATGGATTATGATGCATTTTTAAACGGTTTCTTTGCCTTTTTTTTTCTTGAGGGACCTGCCATTAAAATCTCAATTAATTTTTATGATGAAAGGAATTAAATGTGGCTAATTTTAATATTTTATAAAATTTTAAAGTGATTTTTTCATATTTTAAAGGAGAAAAAATGAATAAAAAATCATAAAAAGATGCAGGTCATTGAAGGGTGCCACATCAACAGATCCATATATAAACTAGTTTAACCGCAGGTGCCTCGCACATGTAATATTTGATTATTTAAAATTAAATAATTTTGTGTATTCCAGAGATTATTAGTGAAGTGTAAAAAATTTAACTCACTTTTCAAAGGTCCTTCACATTTTAATTTAATAATGTAAACATAAACATAAATTTTAGTGTAAACATTTACATATTTTACCACCAGAAGTTTCAAGTGGTTGATCGATCATCACTTTTGCATTTGCCATGCAATACCTCTTTCCCTTGCTACTAGAGGCTAAGTGAGATGCATCAGTTTGAACCATATTTATGGTATGATTATTTTTCTATTTTACTTTTATATTCATAATCTTTCGTTAATTTTAAAGTCAAATATTTACAAAATCACTAATTAAATTTTTATTACATACTTAAAACTTTTAAAATTTTGATAGTTCTTAAATTTTTCTTATTCTAACACTTTTATATTTATTTTTTCAAATCTTCTTAAAATCAAATTTGATTGATTTAGAATTCTTAAACTAATGGAAAAAGTATTAATTATCATTAATTATTATGACTTCTAATAAGAAAAGATTTTACCATAAATATACTTAATTTATTTAGTGGTGTGAAAATCAATACCAATCTTTGTGAAGGTCATTTTTATAAGACATTTTTATAGGGACAAAATAGTTTCATTAATTGTTTCTTTTAATATCTCGAAAGAAACTGTCCAACCAACAAAAAACGAAAAATCATTCTTTTCATGTTTCTTGATCATTTTGCTTCTTCAAATTCTGAAGCAAAAAAAAGATAAAAGAAAAGAAAGAAGAATTACACTTTGTTTGGATGGTTGTTACCCATGGTATGTTGTTGTAACATTAGCATCAACCCATGATTTATTTTAATTATTACTTAAAATATATTGAATGGTGTGATTTGGTTTCATGATTATCAAATCATGGAAACCACATTTTATGTAGTTATCACTTTGGTAGTATAGCGTTGTTAGCTTATATTTTTTGTTCTCATTTTACCTTTACATATTGTTTTATAATTTTATTTTATCATTCATCCTATCTTTTTATAATGGCCTTACCCCGTATTCTAAATTTATCTTTGAAATTATTAATGTATGAAACAATATAATAATAATTCTATTTATCCAAACATTATATTCATTATAACAATACAAAATAATACAGTAATACGTGGCAACCAGCTAAACAGAAAGAAGAAGGTTTCATGGCAATTAGATAGTAGCAAAACCCTATTCCTGTTTATTGATTTTTCCGCCAAAAATACATCACTGTACCTTACCCACAAGATTTACCTCACATACACTTTCTACCTTCCCTAAAGTTGTGTTTTTCTAACAACCATGTTGTACGAATCATCTTGCATGCAGCTCAATCAATTTCATCAATACCTACTACCTCCCACCAACAACAAGAGGTAACAGGTAGAAAGGTGTGTGTGTTTATATGTGTGTGTATGCATGTATTTTTTCTAAAGTTAATAGATGCATGTGCACCACCACCCTTCCAAGTCGTTCTGGCATGTAGAGTGGATCTACCTTGTCTAAGGGAAGTCAACTGGCATCCTTTACCAAAAACTTACATTGTATGAATAGGTCAAAAACTTCTTTTTGATGTATATATACTGTATATAAAATACACTTTGCTTCTTTTTGAGTTTACTAGTTTATATTTTGACCATAGCAAAAATTCTAAATCCATCAGTATTGAAACGACATGCATGACATTGTTTTACCATATTTAATTTTTAGCAAACACCAATTAAATTTTAATCTAATTTAGTTATACCCGAAAAATAAATTGCAATCTTGATTTTAAAATTGTACGGAAACCAGAAACATAAAAGCAGACTAATTATGTTAACAATAAAGAACACAACAAGTTATAAAAGGAAAAAGTAAGAATAGAGAAGACGATTTACTGAGGATGCTAATTCAGTTGTCTTATCAATAGAGAAGCTTCTAACAAATTGGCTCATATAGTACGGCATATCACGGGAGAGACAATGTAGGATTAGTTTGTCTACTTGTTCAATTTTTTACAAATTTAAATGTATTGGAAGACATAAATAACATCTGAAATCAAATTACGTGTTGTACCACAAAAAATTCAACATACAACCGTGAAAAAAGCCTAACTTGTAAAGTAAGATTAACTTGTTTTTTCTCTTTTGTTATTTCTTTTTATTGTTTCATACTCTATTCAATAATTTTTTTGAATTTCACTTAATTCAGTTAAATTTGTCATAATCTTTTTAGTTCCCGTTTTATTTATAGTTCGCATCCATGCTTAGGGTTATTCGATATGTGGGAATAACCTACTAATCTTTTTTAATCTATTCTAGTTTTAGGTAAGGTTGTGATTTTCCTTTACAACTTATTTGGATGGTTGTTACCTATTCTATTGTATTGAATTATGTTGTTAATTTAAATATAATTTTTATTTTGATTTTTACTTAATTTTTGTTGTGTCATATGTTAAAATCATCACTCTACACTGTACACTCTACTTTTTTTGTAGGTTTAACTTATCCTTCAAACTGCTAATATCCGCTTATGTAACAATGGAAAGGATATCTATCCAAATCTAATATTCAATAATACAATATTATATAACATGCTACATTTGTTAAACAATATCTGATAACCATCAAAAAAAAATCTATGTAGTCCTAACAAGAATCTATATAGTCCTAATAAAGTATATGCGGATTCCATCCTTGATCTTGATGTGTGTGTGTAAATATTTCTTAATAGGAGACTATGAATGATTTGAGTAGGAACACACTCTTTCTGTTTTCTTATACTTCTGACATGTTAATTTGACAATTGTCATCAGCTAAATTCCCTTATTTTTGTATTCTTGTTTATTTTCACGAGTTTAAGCCTTGAAATAGCAACTGACAGAAATGCAAGGTAAGGTTGCAAATAATAAACCCTTGTAGTTGAGTTCTTCCCCAAACCTTGTGCATAGCGGGAGTTTTGATGCACCGACTGCCACCTTTTTTTGGGAGGGAGGGGCAGTCTTCTTACTGGCAATTATGTTATACAATGAGTTCTACGGGCAAACCACAGTATTATTGTCGAACTTCACCTTTCGATGTATTTTGCAACCTTAATTGATGGAATTCTTATGTGTTTGACTTTTAAAGATATTGTGAAGAAAAACATCTTATCAAAGAGATGGAGATATATATGGTGCAAACTTCTTTAGTTGACACTTGATGAAACACTCTGGAAAACAATAATGGATTTAGGACCTCTTGCCAGATACTTTACAAAAATTGTCTGCCATATTTTGACCCTTCGTTCAGGATCAATTACAAAGTCCATTCCTGCATTGTTTAATTTTTCATGTCATCTATTAATACGGTGACTTGATATTTTTCCTTTCTAACCAATGGCATTCAACATTTTATATATGGAGAATTGTGTTATTCAGGGGCTGCTGGAATAGCTGCTATTGTTAAGTCTTTTTAACCTTTATTTGCGCTCTAAAGCATCTCTACCAACCTAACTTGGTAAACGTTGCTTCATTAATCCATCTAAAATTATTTCCATTGAGGGAACATCTTTATATTTTTAGTCTCCCGACTTCATTATTTTCTATTCCTAGTTCTTGGTACCAGCAATAAGTCCTTTTGCTCTTCATTTTATCAAAAGTCTTCGCATATATGGTATGTATTTATATCCTTTCGAGTTGGTACTGTCTTCTCTTTGCTAGATAAGAAACTTCTCAAATTTACAGTATATGGATATTCAAGTTCTTAGTGTTTTGACTCTTTTCTTTCTCTATTGTATGTCTTACTGATTTTTATGCTTAATAATGTCAAAGAGTTATGTTTCTTAAGTTTTTTAGGTGGCAAACTTTTATGATGATGTTCCTACCCCAGAATCTCTTCAAGTGGAACGTTCTCAAATGAGACATTTAATCACCTCAGAGAAGTTAAGTCGGAATGTTTTGTAGTCTTAGAGCCTGAGATGCAGCTTATAAAGCTTCTCTTAGCCAAATATTTGATGCTGAATGAAATTCTAATCAACCTATACTGACCTGTTAAAGAATTTGCACCACCTACAATAGAAGCTGATGTCATTTTTAGATCTTTACGATTCTTACCATACCATAAAATTAATAGATTGAAACAATTGTTTATGCAGTGACGTAAGAGACATTAAGGAATTTGGATGCTCATCGATGCCTGACCATGAGATGTGGATCATCCAATACACATTAGCATGTTTAAATGGAAAGCATTTCATCAGAAATGCCATTTTCTAAGTTCATTTTATTGCTTGGTTTGTTATAGGTATGGTGGTGATTCGTGAAAATCACAAGTAGAAAATAGTTTGAATGAATTACATGTTTTGTACAAGGAATAGTTGGGTGAACATAGCTATTTTGTTCTATTTAGCATACACAGAAAAACATCAAGGGAAAATTTCCAAACAAATACCAAATTCTTACGTTAACCAAATTAAGCATACAAAATTTCTTATATCCTATGTTGCCTGGATGCTCTGAAAATATACACACTTGGTCGTGCTTTTTGAAGGGCTCGAATGCTCTAAAAATGTACTCACTTTTTCGTGTTTTTTTGAAGGTCCGAGCAACATAACTTACATCAATCAAATTAAGCAAGTTTTTCTACAACAACAACATACCCTGTTTAATCTCACAAGAGAGATCTGAAAAGATTACGATGTATATAGTTGTTACTCCTAACTTTGCCACTCAAAAGAATGTTATGCACAAAAAACTAGCATCTACAAAAAGTACATATAGACATTCCTACATTCCAAAGAAAACAAACATCTAAAGAAAGAGTATAAAAAGGATTTTTAAGCTTATCAAGACCTAGGAGGAACAAAAGTTGTGGGAAAGAGGTTTCTTTAAGAATTTACGAGAGTGTGCAATATGGATTGGCACGTGTATTTATTTGAATACATGTTTAATCTACATCCCCATTTGGTATGAAAATCATAATTTTTCAGAGTTGGAGTTGGAGTTGAATCAGTACAAATTAGAGTTGCTTTTGAAATTTTATGAGAGAAATAGGACTGAAAAAAATGAAAATAATTCTTCAGAAAAAATACAAAATTCTCACGCACAAACGGCTACTACATATTTGGCACTTACATTATAAGGATACATGTATAGTTTTACCAAACTAAGAAGGAAGTAATTGCAATTTATCCATTTTACACCATTTAAGTTTCATGAAATAGTTAGACTACTTCACATAGCCATCTTCTCAGGTTCATCTTCTTCTCTATTTCTCCTATTTTCTTTACTTGTTGTTTTCAAGATTTTGTTCCTTCATGGTTATGACTCTATAGGATTTTCATATAAATAATGCGAGGTAGTTAAAACTTAATGGGTTAACGTTTTCAAGAGTGTTGTGTTAAAAATATAATGCAAACTGAACATCAATTATAAATCAGCCGTGTAGCCACATATAGTTAGGGTGGCCAATCGAACATCCCTCCTAAAAAAATTATACTATGTTTATGAGGAATTATACAAAGTAAATAAACCAAAAATTATTTTTCACCCATGCTATTAATCTTGAACTATTATAAATATTATAGTTATTGTGGATGTCCACTAGTCTAAGAATTTACTCATTCACTATTCCTTACACCATTATGGGGTGTAACTCTTACACCTTTAACCTCCCCATAACATTCATGATTAATGTCATGTTTATGACAACCTTTCATATACCTATGTGTAATATTATAAATAAGGTATAAGAGATTGTATTGGATACACTTGAAAGACTTATATATTTGATACTTAGAAGAATGAAAAGCTCTAATCTTTTGTCTTGTCTTCTTATGTCTACTTCTTCTTTCATATTGCTACTCTTTTAGATTAATTTTAATACGTTATCAGCACAAAACTCACAAATTAAAGGTATGATTAACTCAACAACTAGATCGTGGAGGTGGTGAGCTTCTCTTCTTTATTGTTAGTTGATTTATAAAAATTTGATTCTTAAATAAAACATGTGATAAGTGTTTATTTCTTTTAAGGGATTAATTTTAGTGCTATAGTTTCTAACCATGTTTCGCAATTTTAGCACATGTAAAATCGATGGCTACTGACCCTAGTGCTATTTTTTTAATTTAATTTTGAAGTAGAAGTTGATCATCTCTAAACATCATACAGAATATAATGTAATAAGGAGAAGTGGAATTGTGGCAACAAATTAATGTTTTTCTTTGAAGGTTATATGGTTGCAGTGAGCATACTTCTCATTTTATGAATTACCTAAACATGTGCATATATTAATTGTTTGAAAGTACAAATAGAGTGTCTTCAAATTAGACAACACTGTTTTTGTTGCAAAACAGAATGAGTTTTTATTTTCGAAGCATATGTGTTATGTATGACTGTCTTCTAAATATTTCGTATTATCAATTATGTTTTATATTAATAATTATAAAGTGTGGTACCATTTCAATGGCTCAAGGAAGAGTCCTATTTCACTTAACTTGACTTATTATGCAATTGACTGATGGTGAATGATGGATTCAAATGCTTATTGCGATAAATGGATAAGACATCAAATTTGAGTCCTGATGCACCATATATTGGGTTTAAGTCTCATCGAATTATGGCTTAAACATCTTTATTTTGGTAAGACGTTAGTTTCAAGTTTCACTGCAATATATTTATAATGATGATGACTAAGACAAATAATATATTTTTGATGAAAAGTCATAAAATCAGCCATATTGATATGCTCCATTCTTTGATGTGAATGTGATAGCATTGTGTAATAAATCTGAAAGGAAACAAGTGGTTTAATATATGTGGACGTGAAGAAAAAAATATAATAGTTATCATTGTGGTAATATTAAAAGAAAGAACATTACAAGTTCTCAAAATAGTCCTTTAAAAGATGAAGGTTGTTATTTTTATCATTAATTTGATAGGTAAGGTATTGGGCACTCGATATTAGTGTGAACAAAATAAATCTTATAAAACCTCCATCAAAATAAAGGAATATAAAGTGATGCTATACTTGATTTTCTAAAATGACGTTGTGGTGGATCATATAAATATGACAAATAAACAATGGATAACAATGGGTTTATAATAGAGCACATACCATGAATTAGTCCTTTTCTTGAAGAGAATGTGACTTGTAGTAAACACTATGGATGCCCAATCATTCATGAAAGTGAATGTGTCAAAATGTGATAAAATTTACGGATAAAGACATGCATATATATGGTTGGATAAATACCAAAATTCACCTCTACGGGAGGTTTGAGGAAAATAAAATTTTTTAATTTGGTATAAAAAGATCATTGATGCTATAGTATATTTTATCATGATCTACCAAAGGGTAAAAGCAGGAAGTCATTCTTGCCCATAAAAGCTTTGGCTATGACCAAAATGAAAATTATGGTATGGCTGAATGAATTTACCGCTGATCACGTAAATATGGTATGCCAAAAAAAGAACTTTGCTAAATGTTATAAAAATAAATTATTAAAGGAAAAAGTAAAGCAAGAAGGGGTCTTACATAAAATGATTTTGTCTATAATGACAATAATTTTCTCTCTAGAAGGAGATGACAACCATACACATGATGTTTTAGAATATGAGGTAGTACACAAGTATTTGATAGCTTCAAAAAGCTAATGTGTTACAACTCGGAGAAATGAATTATTCAGGTCATTGAAATTGTATTAAGTCTCCAAAAAAAGCTTTTTTAATTTCAAAGGAACTGAAAACATATTATTATATTGAGACTATAAATTATGGAAAGATTTTGTATCTTTATATTACTACAATCGAAACGGATTATAAATATTTAGAGAAAACGTTACCCATTTTTCTCCTATTTATTGATACAAATATATGGACATGGTGATGGAAACACATGCCATTGTAAACTAAAAGTTTATAAAAAATATATAAGTTGGCATGATCGGTTGACCATCCTAATTCAAATGTGATGCAAAAATAATTGAGAATTCATGTAGCTTTACATTGAAGAAATAAAAGATTTTTTAAGAATTCTCTTATGTTGCTTGTTCTCACGATAAAATATTATAATAACTAAGGTTATGACTGTATCTTCTAAATTTTTGGAATGTACAACAAGGTGAATATGAGCTCGTTCACCTGTCATGTAGACCGTTTATTATGAAATGAGATGCATCTATGGTTGGTCACTTGCACTGCTATCAACTTGCAATTTGGTTTTTGCAAGGGTGTTTGCTCAAATTGTTGAATTAAGAGCATGGTTCAAAACTATATAACTTGATAATGCTAATTGGTTAGCAGAAAATTATGTGCCTACAATTGTAGCTGAACCATTGATTATGAGAACAACTCTTCCAAAAAAAGGAAATTTAGTGTGAGGCAAGCTTATTTAAATATAATAATATTTGTATGCATCACGCCAACAAGGTTCCCCTATATTGTTGGTTTAGTATCAAGAACTAATTAAAATCGATCTAAAATTTTGAATATGCAATATCTACCACGCACAAAGATGGATTCCCAAATAAGGTTGGGGTGAATGTTAGATTTTCTAACATTAGGGAGATATGATTAATAGTTGAAATGTATGGAATGAATTATCTAGATCCTCGTAAAAAAAATATATATAGTGAACTTGAAGTTCAATTGATAATTTAAGATTTACAAAATGTTATAAGTTCATTGCTAGAATGACCCTATGTTATAATTCAGCTATAAATATTCCAATGGTAAGTGCTTGAAGGATAGAGTCTATGGCATGCTTGAAGCGTGACAAACAAATCAATTCCAAAATAAAACTTCTTGAAGAATGAGAAGAGAAAATGAAAAATATGGTCAACGATAATGAGGCAAGTGCTTTAAAAAGTAGTATGACATAACTCTTCATATAACCTTGGCAAAGGTTCAAGTACCTGAAAATGATGAAAAAGAAGAGACCGATCTCGATAAGTTATGTCGTAATGGAATCGATATCAAAGAATCTTCGGTGGTATCTTTGATATAATTTGGATCTCACCATTATAAATGGTATTGAGGATCTTGGATTTAAATCTGTCAAACAATGTGGACAGAGAAAATACGCAATTCAAGTATATTATTTTTCACGTGAAAAGTGATGTTTTTGAAATTAGTCCATAGACTAAGGTATAATGTCAGTGGGATATAAATAGGTAATTGTGCGATATGAAATACTACTCATGCCTTGAGGCATAAATGTTATTCACAAAAATCCTGACATTATTGTTTGGAGATGTGTTCTCCTATGATGGATGCAATAAAGTTTCTTTAAATCTGGCAATGTATGAAAAAAAAAACTTGAATGTGTATAATGAATGACTGTCATGTCTAGCTAAATAATAAATACTATAGGAAACTCTTTGAAGGATTTAAAAGAGATTCGATCCATTGAACATTTCAATGGTTGCGAAAGTATCATGTATTAGTGAAATTGATGCACTTATGTATCCTGCTAGTCTATATACATGAGATAGTAATTTTTATTACTTTGGAGAAAAAATATAATTTTATTTTTATGTGAGTATGAGAGAAATCGAATATTATTGATATGAATTTATTATTTTTAACAAATATTATCACAGGATTGTTGGTTATGCAAATGCAGGAAGAATATTTGATCTGCGGTCAATTTTAATATCATGCAAATAAAGTTTCCACAACTAATTAGTTGTTGTTACAAACAAGTTCAATGTGCAAATGACTTGCGATGATGAGGTCACATATAAAGTGATTTTCAAGAATTTATTTGATTGAGTTCATGGGCTTAACATATCCAAGAAACAAGAAAACAGCACATCAAGACGATTCAAGAATGAAACATCTTCATGAATGTAATTTGATGACAACGGCACAATAAATATCAACATTTAAAATCAGACATAAAAGATTGGAGGCATCGCCTTTGAAAAGTGAAATTATGTTTGCATCAGGGGGAGTAAAATATGCGCTGCACTCTTTTTTTCTTGGCCTAGGTTTTGTCCTAATGGGTTTTCAGCAAGTTTTTTAAGAACACAACAAACAAACGTGTATTATAAGATATGTGTTCTCTTTTTCCTTCACTAGGAATTTTTTTCCACAGGGTTTTTTCCTAGTAAGGTTTTAACTAGACACATTATCTATGGGCATCCAAGGGGGAGTATTATAAAATATTATAGTTATTGTGGATATCCACTAATCCAAGAATTTACTCATCCACTACTCCTTACACCATTATGGGGTGTAACTCTTACACCTTTTAACCCCCTATAACCTTCCCGGTTAATGTTATATTTATGACAACCTTTCATATGCCTATGTGTAATATTATAAATAAAGGCATAAGAGAGTGTATGGGATAAAATTAAAAGACTTGTATATTTGATACTTGAAAGAATGAAAACCTCTAATATTTTGTCTTGTCTTATTATGTCTACTTCTTCTTTTATATTGTTACTCTTTTAGATTAATTTTAATATGAACACCCTTTAATGAAATTTTTGATTTTATCTATGTTAGAAATATGTTTCTACGAAAAATGTTTTCCTCAAAAATATGTATTTTGTTATTTTATTGTGTAAATTTTGTCTTGAAAGAATTTGTATAATATCTATGTAAATTCTATGGATGAGATTTTGGGGGTGGGGAAGGAGAGAGGGGTGGAGGGGCATAGGGGTTATGGGTTGGTGCATGGGAGTAGTGGGGATGGGGGTTATGGGTGGGTGTATGTCGGAACTTGGAGGTAGGGAGGAGACAATTTTTCTAGTGTGCAACTTATTGAAGTTGTTTTCCTTAATTTTAAGAAACTTGTTTTCGTGAAGAAGATTTCTTACACTTATTTATTTTCTGCAGAATCTTGTTGGCAATAATTTCATATAATTCCTCCTATGGGCGACATTCAATGTTTACCTCGTGATGTAGTTATAAACCTTTCTGAGAATGTAATCAATGACATTCTAATGTGTTTTTCTTTACGAGATATTTTGAGGACTAGCATCTTATCTATGAAATAAAGATATTTCTGGTGAACACTTCCATAACTGAGGTAATTTAACAGATCTCACAAGTAACTTTACAAAGAATTGATCATATTTTTACCCTTCATTTAGGGCCATATTTTGATTTATTCATCCCTAGGAATGATATTCAACATCTTGTTCTTGAGGCACATTGCACATACAAACTCCTTTAGTTTTCACATGGTTGTAATTGACGCATTTGAGTCTCGAACATTGTTTCATATGTCCCTTACCAGTATTTAAGGGATTTGATAAGTTACTTAGCCTAGAATTATGTTGAGTCATAATTTCTTTGGATATTCTTGGAAGTTTAATCTCCTATTCCCTATTTCTTTAGAACTTGGTTCTTGTCAATTTAATCAGCGAGAACCCCATTGAAATTGATGCTCCCAAACTGAGGTCATTCGTCTTCATAGGCTATATACATAAGACAAGTCTAAGAAATATCCCTCTTCTTGCAAAAGTTTCAGTTCTGTTTCAACCATTTAGTGAAAAGGTAGGAAAACATGATCTCGCTAAGTTTTTTGAGTCTATTCTTGCTCTCGAGCATCTCCTCTAGAAATGCAATAGTTCTTAGGTAAATATTACTTCATGACTTCATTGCAATACATATTTCAACAGTGTATTTACCATTTTTGTACTTGGTATCCTATTGAATTTTAACATTCTCATCTTAGCATTTGACTGGTAAAGGAGTCGAAGTACAAAGAAGGCTTTCCTATGCTTTGAGTTGTCTTAAACATCTCTATATGAATTTGCTTTCCCTGGATAAATATCCTTCAAAGTGCTCTTTGCCTGATAAGAAGCTCCCCATACTTATAGGTTTTTGAAATAGAGGTTCTTCCTCTCTCTTTATGTGTTATTCATATGTAATGTCTATTTATATTTTCTTACTCTGCAGATTTTCAGTTTTACTTTATCTTTCTTAGGAGTATCCATGTCCATATCGAAATAAATTTCTGCTTAAACCAATGACAAGGGTTCATGTTGATGAAATTCCTTTAAGCTTGTTAGATGTGACATTGTATTACCTCAAGGTAGTTAACATTAAAGCTATAGTTGTTACAAGGCCTAAATGCTGCTTATCAAGTTTCTTTTGTCTAAGTCTTAGCACTGGTCAAAATGGTAATCGACCCCTTCCATGTATTGAGAGATAAAAATTCTCTCAAATTTGTGGTAGAGATAACAAAATTTGAGAGGCCATCATCTGAAGCAAAAGTATGTAATCTAGCTTAATGTTCTCTATTACAAATATTGATTGATCCTTACGAGTCTTTTATTGGATCATGATACAACAACAACAACAATAATAATATTCCAAGTGTACTCCCACATATTGGGGTCTGGGGAGGGTAAATTATACGTAGACCATACCACTACCTTATGTGAATTTGAAAGGCTGTTTCTGATAGATCCCCTACTCAGGTGATCTTTGACTCAAATATTTTGGAAGCTAAAATTGTAAATAGAGACAAATGTTGGTGCAATTGCATGATCTGGTGAAGTACTAACAAAGCATCCATGTGCTTTTTACTATCTTAGACGTCTTCTCTTATCTGACATTAGTCTGAGAGAGTTAGGTGAAGTTTTTATGTTTTACCGCTCCTTATATCCTTAATAACTTTAGAGATATAGGTTTTCATTGACCTTTTAGGTGTTCAATAGATGATAGTGAAATACCTGCACTAGATTCTCTTGAAGTATTTGTAAATGTGACATTTAATTACCTCAGAGTAGTTAATCTAGAAGGCTTTATAGATAGAAAACTTGACATTCAACTTATGAAACTTCTATTAGCAAGTCTCTAATGTTGGTGAGGATGCAAATCGAGCCTGGGCGAGGAAATAACTCTTCATAAACTATACTCAAAGTACTTGAGAACTAACAAGATTTTGTATTGCAACAACTGAAACATACATCAACTTAAACAAAAGTTGTCTATAACTTAGATTGCAGTCCTATTTTATTTCATCATGCTAAAAATGCATTATCAGTTTAAGCATGTTTGCCACGATGATAATGTCGAGGGAAAACTTTCATGCTTGTTATCGATCTATCGATGAAATAAGATATGGCATAAATGGCATTGGTTATTTGTTTCAAATAATGTTGTTGATTAATTCTCTATTTAACAAAGCATTTTCTTAAGCAATTTATGCCTACAAGGTTAAATTCGAGCATTTTTCCTTGAAAAAAGTTGCTAGGAGGTTTTGTAGTAGTATGACTTTATTAGTACTTCACTAGATAAAATTATTATGCTATTTTTTTTTAATTACTATGTTTTTCTGTAGTATGTTACTAACAAATTATAACACCCCGACCTTTTTGATGCTTAAAAAGTGCATAAAATAAGCCCAAAAGATCCCAATATCGATGATAAATTTCTTTAGGATGGGTTTAAATGAGTTGGGGATGTTTTTAGGCTTAGGAAAGACACTTCCATTGCACAATGGGCACTCCACAATAGCCCCACACCATGATGGGGCAAACGATAGGTTACTACCTTAGGCTTGCGATTGGGTTCGTCGATAGTTCTCTATTTTTGTTATATTTTAAGGGAATGAGGGTATTTTCACAAACCCAAGTCATTTCCAATCCCTTATGTACGTATATAGGGTCTTAAAAATAACTTCATATCTCAAAAATATTCCATCCATCATTCAAATAACAAAAGAGGAGAAAGCCACCTAGAGTTTGAAATTTTAAGCTCCAAGGATAATTTTATACTACGTTCTCTCCAGTTCAAGGTATGTAGAATTATCCTATTGTTCATGGGCATGAAAAATATGTTTTATAGTACTCTAAATGATGTTTATATGTACATGGTATGGATTTTTAAATGGTTTGAAGAGCATGCACCATGAATCCGTTTTTATAATGAAATTATGTGTTTACTATGATGTTTTTCCATAAACTTGAGTTATCTCCATGTGTATATATATGTATGAGTTTCGAGAATTGATAAGTGTATAATTTATAAAATCTCCTCTCTCAGGATGAAGTCTATTTGTCTTAGGATGTTATGAGTTGTGTAAACGAATGATTAAAAGCTTGAGTCTAAATGCTTTACTATTATTTATGGATTGACATTATTTTATGATCTAATGAGAGGGTGTTTTCTTGTTTTCCAAATGATCTTTCTTTTAATAAAAAATTTCATGTGCTTTATGCAAGAGATGGCCACCACGTGTTAATGTTTTGAAAAGAGGATATTTTTGTATAAGTTTCATATGATATTTGAGATACGAACCTCATAAAGGTGTTTACCTTTTTCTAGTGGTTATTAACATAATTTTGTATAAAAGGGCTAAGGACATGATTTGATATACTATGACTTGCAAGTCTAGGTATAATGATACCTAATATTGAATGCCCTTAAAAATAGAAGAAGTAAAGGTTTTTAATCATGCAACATTTCTTTGAAAAGGCTTAAATTGGGGTTAAACAGAGCTAGATGATTACCCAAAGAAAGCATTGATATGAAAAGTTTTATTTTTGGAAATCATGTTTTTCTAATACGGGAATCATGATATATATTATCCTGAAAAGGGGATAATTTAGGTGTCCTAAAATGGGTATGGCTAAGGTATGCATGAAAAGGGGTATACCACAACACAAAAACTCCAATCCTTGCGACAAACTTGGATTGGGGTCTTAGCCACCGAGTCAATAGAGGACCCATATAACCTGTGGGTAATCAAAATTGTAAGTTGTACTATCTATCTTAGAATTAAAGTAAAGAGTTGAGTCTATGTTTTACAAGATTGATGGTAGCTTTTTAATTATGCCCATATTCTTGATCTCTATTATGTTAAACTATTTTCATAATGCTCTTTGATATTTTATATGAAATATATGCTATTTTTTGTTAGTTCTGCATGCTAATACATTCCAAGTATTGACCATCCCCGTGGAGACTACATTGTCTCATAACATAGGTTCTGAGGCATAATCCCGTGGTCCAGCTCAGTAGTAGATTACTCGCTGAAATTCAGAGTTGGTGAGCCTCCCTTCATCAGAATGCCTTTTATCCACATGTTGATTTCATTTAGTTTCATTGTCTTTTTGGGGTTCTTGTCCTGACTTAGAAAAACTAATATTTAGTGGAGGCTTCGTAGACTGGTTTAGATTTAATTTAGATTTATGTTTCGATGTCATGATGTGATTCAAATTGATTATGATATTCTCCCCTATTTCCATTTATCATCCATATTTCTATTTCATATGAATAATGCTTATGATTGTGTGCTAAGGTGTCTCTTGATCCTTCATGGTTTGGGATGCTCAAGCGACAAGGGCCCCAAGCCAGGTCATGAAAAGCTTAGTATCAGAGCACGATTTAGGGTCCCAGGGTTTCCACGAAGCCATGTCAAGTAGAGTCCTTTATATAGATGTGCCATACTTATAAGGAAGAAGCTACGAGGCATTTTGGAATATTTCCCTTTTCTTCATGTTATAGTTCGTTCCATAGGTATGAATATTTCTTAACAGATGACTTTTCACATTTTATATCATGCCTCCCCGAAGATCCAATGATCATCTAAAAGATTATCTGAAAGATCTTTATATCCAATAGTCAGTTGAAAGATCATCCCAATGATACTGAGGGGTAGAATTTGCAGCATATCAGTTGAAAGATGTGTCTTACTAGTGGTACAATGAGTAGTAAGAGTTAATATGTGAGGATGTTGAATCTGTAGTATAGGAAGAGTTTTTAAAGGCTTTCATGGATCATTTGTTTCCTTAGAAAATGAGGGAGGCTAAGGATGAGGAGTTTGTTAATTTGATATTGGGGAAGATGAGTCTGAAATAATATACATTTGAAATTCACTAAAATATATCGCTATACCCCAGAGTTGGTGTCCAATATGAGGTCTTGCATGAGAAAGTTTGCATTCATTCTCTCTGATGATTTAGTATTAAAATGTCAAAGGGATATGCTGAATAATGTATGGATATCTATTGGTTAGTAGTGTATATGCAGCCGGTGGAGAAAGAGAAGAAAAAACAAGCAGGGAATAAGAAAAGACAGGCTAAGAAAGCTAGGTCAGCAAATCAGGATATCAGACAACACTAGATCGACAAGTGGGATAGGAAGTAGTCCAAGAAAAACTTTTAGGCAATGTTTACTCATCAGCTAGTGCGCCTGCACCTAGACCTTCTGGTGAACAGAGGTTTCATTCTAGTTACTTATCGTAGATGCAGGGCACTCAGTCCTAGGGGAGTATGTCTCAATCCTTTAAATCTATCCCTTATTGTAATAATTACGGAAGTAATCACTCAGGGAAGTGTTTTTTTTAAAGATAAGGTGTGTTATACTTGCAATCAACCTGGCCATTTCTAGAGAGATTTCCCCTTTGGAAGTGGGCATTTGGGAGCAGTAAGGCCCAAGATACTACTTCTTCTACTCTAGAAGTAAAGGGAACACATCTGGAGAAGGTGGAGGTCGCAACTACCTTTATGCATTATCCACTCGTCAAGACTCAGAGGCTTTACCAGATGTTGTTACGAGTATGTTACAGATCTTGTCACGTGATTTATATATGCTACTTGATCTTGGGTCTACTCTGTCTTTTGTGACTTCCTATATGGTAGTGATTTCTGAACTCTTCTCTATCTCTACCTATATTGGTAAATCTATTATTACTAGAAGAGTTTATAGAATTTGTGTGGTATCTGTCTTCCATCGGGATACTAAGGTAGTCCTAGTAGAACTTAATATGGTGGATTTTGATGCAATTTTGGGAATGGATTGGCTCTATTAGTGTTATGCTACATTAGATTATAGAGCCAGAAAGGTCACCTTCTATTTGCTTAATGAACTAATTATAGAGTGAGAGGGATATACTATTGCACCTAGAGGTAAGTTCATATCTTATCTTAAAACCCATAGACTCATATCTAAAGGTTGTCTGTACCATGTTGTTTGAGTAAAATATTTTTGCACTGACAATCATTCACTCTAGTCAGTCTTAGTATTTAATGAATTCTCAGAAGTCTTTCCCAATGACCTCCCTGAGATACCCTAGATAGGGAGATAAAATTTTGTATTGACCTGTTTCTAGACACTCATCCTATCTCCATTCCTCTATATAGAATGGCTCTTGAAGAATTGAAAAAATTGAAAGAGAAATTAAAATATCTTCTTGATATAGGCTCTATTCACCCTAGTGTCTCTTCCTGGGGTGCTCCCATACTTTTCGTGTGTAAGAAAGATGCCTTCCTCCTTATGTATATAAATTACCATCAGTTGAATAAAGTCTATAATTCCTTAAGTTTTTGGCCCTTGAAATTTTTTGAAATTTTGTCATCATTGTCCTGATTACGACTCACCTGATGAGTTGTAGGGAGTCTTAATTGGTTGTAGGGACTCAATCGTTACTTAATCAAAACAAGTGGCTTAGTATTCTGTTCTAAGTACAAGCGGCTATAAACTAGTCGTCAAGACTTCTTATAGGTTGTAAGGACCAAGTCGTAAGGTGACCAAAGAGTTTGGTCCTATACACTGTCTTCATTATAACTTTATGAGTTGTGAAGACACATGACGAGTCATTATGTCCCAATCATAGGGTGTCCAATGTGTCATACCAAATTATTGTTGCTTGATTACAATAAGTGGTTACGAGTCATTAAGTGAGGTTATGAGTTGGTGGTATAAATTATAGCTAGACCATTATGGGGCCTTGGTGGTTCTGTTTTGACTACGACTCCTTATGAGGAGCCGTAATGTATCGTTATAAGGTAACCCATAGTCAGTGATGACGAGATTTCTATTTTTAAATTGAGAGCACTTTGGACAATTCCCTTCTCACCCAATGAAAAGCCCACGTCCATAAGGCACTTAAGGGGGGGGGGTTATATTTTATCCTTAACATATTAAAACACTGCAAAATATGTCTCAAATTCTCTCAAGCAACCATACTTAGGGTTTCCAAGAAGTAGGTCATCCAAGGGCTCAAGGGTTGAATTCTTTCCGTGAAACTTGGTATTTCAGGCATATTACTCTTCCCTCATTGTTAATTTCTTAAATGCATATGTTTTAAAGTATTGTTCATGAGGTATTGATGTTGGTTTGAAATCAAGGGTTGAGGGTTTTGAATGCTTATTGTTGAATAATGTTTTCCCATGTTTACCTATGACTATTCATACTTTAATTATGGTTTTGAACTTGTGGGTGCATGGGTATGTTGAATGAACTAGGGAATTGTAATTTCCACAAACTTGTTACTTTTGAAGTGGTTATGAACCCAACCCCATGTTATGAAAGTGGTTTTTAGTTATGACAAAAGTGGGAATTTAACTATTCTTGAACTATTGCATTATGATTTTGAATTAAACCTAGTTGGTTTGTGTTTTCATAAGTTATTGCATAATTGAACCAAGGGGGTTGTGAATTGCCCCAAGTGATGAGATTGTTTTGGCATGTTGTTGTTACCTTGCAAGTGTAGTTGATATGACGATACCAATAATGTATGCCTAAATGTGTATTGTGGTTCAATAAATGGGATTGTGTGATAAATATTTTTAATCTGGCTTAATGAGGGTTGTATAGCTGAGTTATGAAAGTGGTGTCGAGATACCCACATTGGAAATCACGGTTACCTATGTGGGGGTCTATATGACCGGGTGGTTTGAGTCTCCCTTATTTATATCATTTGATTGGGAGGTTCGAGTCCCCCATATCTTATTACATGATTTGGTGCTTGTGTCATCTTGACATGCAGGGAGGTTTGAGTCCCCCATAGTGCATATGTTTACCCTCTGGTTTGTGCGGCCACACGTACTAGAGCCCTACCAGCTGGGGGAGAGCTGGGACCATATATCTCGTGGGTGCCTTGTATGTTATGACGGTTGAGCTACGTAATCCAGGCTAAAGTTTTAAAGTGCATGATGAGCCTTGTTCCCTATCCCAACATATGATATACATATATGTATATGCATTTGATTATGTGCATTGGTTTCGAATGATTTTGGACTGTAGATCATGTTATTATGTTATTGATCCTCCCAAGTTACATGCTAGTGCTCACTCCACTAACCTTCTCCGAACGTTGTATCCTTACATAATGTAGGCACCGAAGATACCTCTACTTTTTCTACGCAGAGTTAGGTGGATTAACTTGGTTCGTCGGTGTCACAACCCGAACCAGGGCCTGACCGTGATGAGAATTTCAAACCATGGAGGCCCAAAACACCCCTATCTATCTGGTAATCATGCAGCTAATTCATATGATCAAAGTCATGCGGAAGAAACACAATAATTCGTAAACATGGTCATAAATATGAAAAGAAACAATAACGGGGAAATAAAGTTTCCCCCAACATCAATCAACCTCTAAAAAACTGTCTGCGAAAATCTCTAACAAATGACTGAGTCAAGTAACCGTATATAAACTGGGACAAGGCCCCCAGTAGACCCCAAAACTGTATATAAGATAAAAGGACTGCAGGACATAAGACCTTCCAAAACATACAAGGCTCACCACTTGTCTCTGCAACTTTGTCTGAATGATCTACTAATTCTCTTGACCCCTAGACTGGGCCTCTGAAACTGAGAGGTTGGAGAGGGGAGGGGGTCAGCACAAAAGTACTAGCACGCAGAGATATCAAAACAAAACATAATATTTTTACAATATATTATTGAGAGCCATTATAAAGCAATTTCGTATCAAATCATTTGAAAACACATGGGCATAATGCAATAGTTTCTCAACAACAATGAAATACAACTAAGCTAGGTGGAATACCCTACATAATTTACACCAACTGTCTAACCTCGGTTGCCGCTGATATTAGAGTATAAGTGAGGGAGAGACACTCAAGACCACAAAGCTTGGTGTCTCGACCCATTGGATGTGCCCAAGATCACTTAGCCCGGGCTCCTACCTATAGTCCCAATTTAGGAATGACATGAAGGTAATTACACAAGATCACTTAGCCTGGTACCAATATTCCGTGTCGGCAAGCACGTTTTCCAGCGATGAGCCCTTACTCTCAAATGCCTTTTTTGGGCATCCACCTTTCTCATGTAAAATCAGTGCATTCAAATTTCATCTGATTCAATCACATATCATGTTCTGTAGGGTATCGTCATACCCGACTTGCCAGTCCTCAATATCACTTCCACATATGCATAACCATGTAAAAACGAAGGTGCTTCATCATTTACAAGTGGTGAACAATAATTATTTCAAATTCAAGCTTTCTTTTGTTGGTCACAATATGATATGGGGTATCAAGACATTATTATGGGAATTTGAAAGCAATTTTTTAATATTCATATTTATCAAACTTCCATGGAAAATCTTAAATCATATATGCATGGTTTTCAACCATTGAAGTATATAGGCAAACAATTCCCATGACATAAAGAAAAATGACTTAGAAATCATATTGAAAGCAAGTTAGTAGCATTTGATTGAAAACCCCCATTTAAAAGCATGCATGTTCATAAAAACTACACCCATTAGATTCTAGGATAACCCTACGTACCTCTATTTCAAAGGATAATAGATGTTTCTTGAAGCTTTCATATTGGTGATTCTAAATATGTAATTATCTTTGGAAACCTACGGTCGAATGTTGAACTATTTGGGTTTTTAATTTAAAACCCTAAGGAGAATCTTTGAGCACTTTTTATGAATGAAGATGTATTTTGGTGTCCTTGGAACTGAATTTCGTGCTTTAGGGCTAAGTAAGGGTGGAAAAGGACCACTTTGTCCCCAAAACGTAGTGTTTAAGTCACTAGAATTCTTTACATAGGCGCCGCCCATCCCATTGCCTATGTTCACATAGGCGCCGCCTAGGCTATCGCCAATGTTTACATAGGTGCCGCCTAGGCTATTGCCTATGCTTTCCAGTGGCTATGGGTGATTGGTTAGGCGACACATATCACTTTGAAAGGCCATAACTTCTTGCTCGAGTGTCGGATTTTAGCTAAATTGGTATCGTTTGAAAGCTAACTCGAATACCTATCATTTGACACATAGCAGGATTCCTAATTCGACATATATAGAGAGTTATGGTCGATGGAAGCTGACACACTTTACAACATCCACTAAAACTTAGTCGATTGAAATAGTTTGAACTCGTCCATGAGTTGAAGGACCTCTATGGTCTAAATTCAAGCTTGAATGGATTCACATGCTACAAAAATAATTAACATGTCATATTGGCATAGGATTTTATGGCTTCGGGATTAATAATGCATAGAAATCATGGTCTATATTGTAGCCCGAAATGCGGGGCGTTACATTATCCTCCCCTTAGGGTCATTCTTCCCCGGATGATGATGCGAGACACAGACAGACACAATTTCAAGCATAATAATGGACTCGAAAAGATAAGATAGGACAATTACCTTCTGTCTCCTCCTCTATCGAAGCAAACAAATTGGGATATCTAATTCTCATGTCATCTTCTGACTCCCAAGTTGCTTCTTTGATTTTCTGATTCCTCCACAGTACCTTTACAAAGGTTATCTCTTTGCTCCTCATCTTTCGAACTTGGTGATTTAAAATTTCAATGGGCTCTTTTTCGTAAGATAAGAAGTCTGTCAATTTGATACCCTCTACTGGCAATACCATAGAATGATCTTCAATACATTTTTTCAACATGGATACATGGAATACCGGATGAACGGAACCCAAACATGCAGGAAATTCTAGCTCATATGCAACTGTACCAATTTTTTTTAGAATCTGATATGGCCCTACAAAGCGTGGGCTCAATTTACCCCTTTTTCCAAATTGCATAACTCCTTTTATCGGAGAAACCTTGAGAAACACCTAATCACCAACTTTAAACTCTAGTTCTCTTCTCCGAACACCGACATAGGACTTCTGATGACTCTGAGCAGTCTTGAGTCATTCTCTAATGATCTTCACTTTCTCTATCGCCTGATGAACAAGATCAGGACCATACAACTGAGTCTCACCCACTTCATCCCATCCTATCGGAGACCTACATCTCCATCCATACAAAGACTCAGAAGGAGCCATCTTGATGCTGGGATGGTAACTATTATTGTAAGCAAATTCAACCAGTGAAAGGTGATCTACCCAACTACCTTTGAAATCAATGACCCACTCCCTCAACATATCTTCAAGGGTCTGAATGGTATGCTAAGCTTGCCTATCCGTCCGAGGGTGGAAAGCTGTGTTCAAATTCACTTGTGTACCTAAACCCTTCTAAAAAGATCTCTAGAACTCAGATGAAAACTGCGTACCTTTATCGGATATAATGGACACTGGTTCCCTATGCTCGAACTATCTCCTCAATGTAAATCTTAGCATAAACCTCTCCCGAATAATTAGTCCTTACAAGAAAAAAATGGGTTGACTTTGTCAACCGATCTACAATCACTCATATAGAATCATACTGGTTTTGGGATCTCAGAAGTCCTGTAATGAAGTCCATGTTTATTATCTCCCACTTCTATAAAGGCAGGGCTATCTCTTGGGAAGTACCACCTGGCCTCATGTGTTATACCTTCACTTGTTGACAGTTCAAACACTTGGATACAAAATCAGCTACATCACATTTCATGTTATTCCACCAATACAAGGTTTTCAGATCATGGTACATCTTAGTAGAGCTTGGGTGAATGACATACCTCAAAGTGTTCACCTCATTAAGGATTCTTTCCTGTAGCCCATCGACATTCGAAACGCACAACCTACCCTAAAATCTCAGAGTACCATCACCACCAATTTCAAATAACATAACCTTTTGTTGACCCACGTCTTTCTTGATTTGCATAAAGATGGGGTCTTCAACCTGTTTCTCCTTAACTTCAGCCCAAAGGGATGACCTAGCTAACTCATGAACAATCACCCCTCCATCTTTGAAATCTAAGAGTCGCACTCCCAGATTTTCAAGGCGGTGAATATCCTTCACCATCTCTTTCTTTCCTTCTTCTACATGAGAAAGGTTGCCCATAGACAACCTGCTGAGGGCGTCGGCTACAATATTTGCCTTGTCAGATGGTAATGCATACTCATATCATAGTCTTTCAAAATATCCATCCAGCGCCTCTGCCTGAGATTCAATTCTTCCTGTGAAAAAATATACTGCAAACTCTTATGGTCAGTATAAATATCAACATGCACTCCATAGAGATAGTGCCTCTAGATTCTAAGTGCAAACACCACGACCGCTAACTCCAAATCATGAGTGGGCTAATTACGCTCATGCACCTTTAAATGCCTAGATGCATAAGCTATTACCTTACCACGCTACATCAATACACAACCAAGTCCCACACGGGACGCATCACAATAAACTATAAAATCATCTACACCCTCGGGAAGGGTTAAAACAGGAGCAGTAGTTAGCCTGTCCTTCAACTTCTTAAAACTATTTTCGCACAAGTTAGACCACACAAACATCATTTTTTTCTAATTTAGTTTAGTAAGAAGTGGATCTATGGAAGAAAAAATCTCTACGAACCTTCTGTGATACCCCGCCAAACCCAAGAAGCTCCGAACATCAGTTGGAGTCATGGGTCTGGGCCATTTTCTCACTGCTTCAACTTTCTGGGGATCCACTTTTATCCCGTCACTGGACACAATATGCCCCAGGAAGGCAATAACGTCTAACCAGAATTTACACTTAGAAAATTTAGCATACAACTGATGATCCTTAAGGGTCTGAAGAATAATTCGGAGGTGATTTGCGTGATCCTCTTTACTCTTAGAATAGATCAAAATATCATAAATAAATACAATGATGAACACGTCAAGAAACTGATGAAACACTTTATTCATAAGATCCATGAAGGCTGCAGGGGCGTTAGTCAACTCGAAGGACATGACTAGAAATTCTTAGTGACCATATCGGGTTCGAAAGGCTGTCTTGGGTATGTCTGACTCCCTAACTTTCAACTGATGATAACCCGAATAAAGGTCTATTTTTGAAAAACACTTGGCACCCTAAAACTGGTCAAAAAGGTCATCAATCCTAGGAAGAGGATATTTATTTTTAATTGTGACCTTATTCAACTGACGGTAGTCTATGCACATCCGAAAGGACCCATCCTTCTTTCGCACGAAGAGCACGGGTGCACCCCAAATAGGGAAATACTAGGACGAATAAAACCTTTGTCTAGGAGGTCTTCAAGTTGTTCCTTTAACTCCTTTATTTCCGTGGGAGCCAATTTTATATGGCGGAATAGAAATAGGATGAGTGTCTAGCAACACATCAATGCCAAAATCTATCTCCCTATCAGGGGTATCCCTGGGAGATCTTTGGGAAAAACTTTTGGGAATTCATTCACTACAGGGACTGATTGAAGAGGAAAGTTTTCAACTTTTGAATCTTTTACTCGGATTAGATGATACATACAACCTTTGGAAATAAGCTTTCGAGTTCTAAGATAAGAGATAAACTGACCTCTAGGTTCCACAGAACTCCCTGCCCATACAATTGGTGTCTCATTCGGGAAGAAAAAGTAACCTTTCAGCTTCTGCAATCAAGGGTGGCATAAAACGAATGGAGCAAGTCCATCCCAAGGATGACATCAAAATCTATCATATCCAGTTCTATAAGGTTTGCCACAGTTTCCCTACTATGAATAGACACGACACAATTTCTATACACCCTTCTAGCAACAACAGAGTCACCTACAGGAGTAGAAACAGAGAAGGGTTCTACAATAACTTCGGGCTCAAACCCGAAACCAACAACCACATAAGGGGTCATATAAGATAAAGTATACCCGGGATCAAGCAATACATAAATATCACGAGAAAATATTTGTAACATACCGGTGATAACATCTGGTGAAGCTTTCGCCTCCTGGCGGTTAGTCAAAGAATATAACCGGTTATGACCGCTCCCGGCAGCTGAAGGGGCATCCTTAGGAAAAGGAGCAGTGGAGGCGGCTTGGGACTTATACCCCCCACATTTCCTCCAGCAGAAGGACAATCTCTTTGAAGGTGACCCACTTTGCCATAAGTATAACAGTTTCTCCCCTCAAACCAACACTTTCCTAGATAATTCCTCCCGCAAACCTTGCACCGCGGATAAGTATTACGCTGCTGGGCCATACTGCCTTGAGACTGTGTACCTAGAGCTTTGGTCCATGAGGATCCTGAAAACTCTGAGTTTATCTGTCTGTAGGTGGTCTGGGTGCTGGGGCACTGGCTTCTGACTGTGCATTATTCCAAAACTTCTTCTTCTTCAACCACTTATTACCCTAGTTACCACTCTGCAGCTGACCCTGGTGTTGGTCCGCAGATCTAGCTCTCTTAGCTTGTCTGTCTCTCTCTCTAGATTTAGCAATTCTTTTTCTTCTTCTCTTTCACCTGATCCATATGAATGGTCAATCGAGCAAAGTCTAACTCCTTATTCAACATAGCCCCCTGTCACTCAAGTACCAGGTTATCATCAAGGCTAGATGCAAATTTCCTCATTCGGTCTCTCATATTACTAGTCAACTCTGGTGCATAGCGGGCTAGTTTATTAAACTTCAAAGTGTACTCCTAGACACTTATACTACCCTACTTCAGATTCATAAACTCTTCTTCTTTGGTCTCCCTCAACTCCAGAGGAAAGAACCGATCAAGGAAAGTCTCCACAAATTTGCCCCAAACTGTGGGCTCAGCGCTTTCACCTTTTGCATCTTCACAGTCGGCATACCACTGATTCACAATGTCCTTGAGCTGATAAGTTGATAGCTCTACCACTTCAACCTCATCCATATGCATCACCTTAAAGATCTTTTCCATCTCATCCATGAAAACCTATGGATCTTCCTACACCTTGGTGCCAGTGAACTTAGGTGGGTTCATTTTCATAAAATATCCGACTCTAGTAGCCTCACACATAATAAATGCAAACCCAGCATCTTCTGATCACTGATCCTGGTTAGTTACTAACTGTGTCAGCATATGAATGGATCGTCTAAATTCTATATTTGAAATATTTCCTTGAGTAGTTAGGGGACAGTTGGCATTAGTACACGGAGCCCGAGATAGACTGGTTGAGACTGGTGGGACTCCCGGAGTAGGGAAAAATTCTAGAGTGTGAGCCCTGTTATGAGTATTTATCCCATGGGTGGGATAAACCTCATTTGACTAAGCATTCTGATCGATGATACGACGTGAAGGCATACTGTGTTTCTAAAACACAAGTGATCATTGATTAGGGGATAGTTCAGACTCTGAAACCCGCACTAAATCACAAAGAAGGGAAACATTTCCTAAACGCCTAGTTTCTTCCTGCTTATAAGTGTGACATGCTACACACCCATAAATAGGACTCTACCCGACGTAATTTTGCAGACACTCTGGGACCATGAACCGTACTTTGATACCAAGTTTTTCACGATCCAAACCAGGGCCTGACCGTGATGAGCATTTGAACCATGGAGGCCCGAAACACCCTTATTTGTCTGGTAATCATGCACCTAATTCATATGATCAAAGTAATGTAGAAGAAACACAATAATTCGGAAACATGGTCATAAATATGAAAAGAAACAATAACGGGGAAATAAAGTTTCCCCCAATATCAATCAACGTCGAAACAACTATCTGCAAAAATCTCTAACAATTGATGAGTCAAGTAATCGTATATAAACTAGGATAAGGCCCCTAGTAGACCCCTAGATTGGGCCTCTGAAACTGAGAGGTTGGAAAGGGGTGGGGGTCATCATAAAATTACTGGCATGCAGAGATATCAAAACAAAATATAATATTTTTACAATATATAGTTGAGAGCCATTATAAAGCAATTTCGTATCAAATCATTTGAAAACACATGGGCATAATGCAATAGTTTTTCAACAACAATGAAATGCAGTTGAACTAGGTGGAATACCCTACATAATTTACAACAACTGTCTAACCTCAGTTTTCGCTGAGATTAGAGTATAAGTGAGGTAGAGACACTCAAGACCACAAAGCATGGTATCTTGACCCATTGGTAGTGCCTAAGATAACTTAGCCCAGTATCCTACCTATAGTCCCAATTTGGGAATGACATTAAGTCAAGTACACAAGATTACTTAGCCTGGTACCAATATTCCGTGTCGGCAAACACATTTTCCAGTGATGAGCCCTTATTCTCAAATGCCTTCTTTGGGCATCCACCTTTCTCATGTAAAATCAATGCATTCAAATTTTATCTGATTCAATCACATATTATGTTCTGTAGGGTATCATCATACCCAACTTGTAAGTCCTCAATATCACTTCCACATATGCATAACCATGTAAAAACCAAGGTGCTTCATCATTTACAAGTGGTGAGCAATGATTATTTCAAATTCATGCTCTCTTTTGTTGGTCACAATATGATATGGGGTATCAAGACATTATTATGGGAATTTGAAAGCAATTTATCATTCATATTTATGAAACTTCCATGGAAAATCTCAAATCACATATGCATGGTTTTCAACCATTGAAGTATATAGGCAAACAATTCCCATGACATAAAGAAAAATGACTTAGAAATCCTATTGAAATAAAGTTATTAGCATTTGATTGAAAACGACCATTTAAAAGCATGCATATTCATAAAAACTACACCCATAATATTTTAGGATAACCCACGTACCTCTATTTCCAAGAATAATAGATGTTTCTTGAAGCTTGCGGATTGGTGATTCCAAATATGTAATTATCTTTGAAAACCTACGGTCGAATCTTAAACTATTTGGGTTTTTATTTTGAAATACTAAGGAGAATATTTGAGCACTTTTGATGAATGAAGATGGATTTTGGTGTCCTTGGAACTGAATTTCATGTTTTAGGGCTAAGTAAGGGTGGAAAAGGACCACTTTGTCCCCAAAATGGAGTGTTTAAGTCACTAGAATTCTTTACATAGGCGCCGCCCATCCCATTGCCTATATTCACATAGGCGCCACCTAGGCTATTGCCTATGTTTACATAGGCGCCGCCTAGGCTATCGCCTATGTTTACATAGGCGCTGCCTAGGCTATCGCCTATGTTTACATAGGCGCCGCCTAGGCTATTGCCTAAGCTTTCCAGTGGCCATGGGTGATTGGTTAGGCGGCGTATATTACTTTGAAAAGCCATAACTTCTTGCTCGGGGGTTGGATTTTAGCCAAATTGGTATCGTTGGAAAGATAACTCGAATACCTATCATTTGACACATAGTAGGCTTCCTAATTTGACATATATAGAGAGTTATGGTCTATAAAAGCTGACACACTTTATAACGTTCACTAAAACTTAGTCGATCGAAATAGTTTTAACTCGTCCATGAGTTGAAGGACCTCTATGGTCTAAATTCAAGCTTGAATGGATTCACATGCTATACAAATATTTAACATGCTGTATTAGCATAGGATTTTATGTCTTTGGGATTAACAACGTATCGAAATAATTATCTATATTGTAGCTCAAAATACGGGGCATTACAGTTGGTTTGTCGGTTTGTTGTGGTATAGTGGTGAGATTTCATACTTAGGAAGACTTAGACATTTCATTAGTTCTAATCATAGACAAGATTTGAGAGTTTTATTATCATTAACATTATTTTCATTCTTATTGTTATCCGACAGAGTTAGGGACATATCCAAACCAAGACTTATTTTGGTTATTTGTTTGGATTATTGTGGATATTGGGCGATGTCGGTTGGTTGTTTGTCTGATCATCGATCGATGGTTATAGACCTGTTTTGAATTTTCTTAAGCTTGTTGCATGGTATCTTGTTATATGTTCAAAATTCATTCGACCTTAGAGGATGTTGTATTTGGTTTGGTTAGGTGCAGGGGGTGATCTTTGGTCCACGTGGGACTTGAGAAACCCATCATGGCCAGGCCCTAGTTCTTGTTATAATAAAGTCACTGTCAAGGATAAGTACCCTCTTTCAATAATTGATGAAATTTTTGACAAGCTTCAGGGTGCTAGATATTTCTCTAATATATACCTTTATTCGGGTTATCATTACTTGAAAGTTATAGAGGTTGAAATTCCCAAAATAGCTTTCCAAACCTGATATGGTCACTATGAATTACTGGTCATACCTTTCTGACTGACTAATACCCCTACAATATTTATGGACCTCATGAATAAGGTGTTCCATTAGTTTTGACCTATTTGTCATAGTTTTCATTGTGATATTTTGATCTCCTCTAAGAATGAGGAACATGCTAATTACCTCTGAATCTTCCTTCAGACTCTTAAGGACTATGAGTTGTATGATAAATTCTCTAAGTGTGAATTCTGGCTCAATAAAATAGCTTTTCTGGGGCATATTGTTTTTAGTGAGAGAATTAAGGCCGATCCTTTAAAGGTTGAGGAAGTAAGAAAATGGACTAGACCCAAGACTCCAACCATCATTCAGATATTTTTAGGTTTGGAAGGATATTATAAGAGGTTTGTAGAGAGTTTTTCATTTATTGCTGTTCCATTTACTAGGTTGACTTAGAAGAAGGTCAAGTTTTTAAGGTCCAAATATTATGAGAATAGTTTGGAGATATTGAATTACAAGTTGACTATTGTGCCTATTTTGACCCTTCCTGAGGGTATGAAATTTTTGTTGTATATTGTGATATATTATAGGTGGGAATTGGGAGTGTACTGATGTAGCATACAAAGGTGGTCGCCTATGCACTAGGCAATTGAAAGTCCATGAGAAGAACTATCTCACCCATGATTTAGAGTTGGCAGCTATGGTTTTCGTACTCAAAATTTGGCGTCATTATCTTTATGGGGTGAATGTTGACATCTTTACTGATCATAAGAGTTTACAGTAAGTATTCACCAAGAAGGAGTTGAATCTCAGGCAGAGGGGACAGTTAGAACTGTCGAAGGATTATGATATGAGCCTGCACTATATTTTAGGTAAAGTTAATATGGTTATTGTTGCTCTTAGCAGGATGTCTATGGGCAATGTTTCTCATATCAAGGAAGAGAAGAGGAATTTGGTCAAAGACATTCATTGACTTACTTATTTGGGAGTTTGAATCCTAGACTTTGAGGATGGAGGGTTGTTCATCCAATAGGTAGCTAAATCATCCCTATGTTCCAAATTTAAGAATAAATAAGATAGATATCCCAAATTGATACTGATTAAGGAAGATGTAGGTTAGCAAAAGGTTATGAAATTTGAGATTGATACTAAGGTAGGCTATGTTTTCCGAATGTAGATAGGTTGCGAGAAAGGATTCTTTATAAAGATCATACATCCAGGTATATTGTTTACCCTAACTCCACAAAAATGTATCATGACCTAAAGGAGATTTACTTGTGGAATAACATGAAAAAAATGTTGCTAACTTTGTAGATAAGTGTTTGAATTGCCAATAAGTTAAGGTAGAGAACTTGAGGCCAGGTGGTACTTTCTAGGACATAGCTTTGCCTTTATGGACATGGGATATGATCAACATAGACTTTATTACTGGACTCCTATGATCTCAAAACCAGTACGATTCCATTTGGATTATCGTGGATAAGATGACCAAGTCTGCTTACTTTTTGCCTGTGAGGACTACTTATTAGGTAGATGATTATCAAAAGTTATACATTTAGGAGATAGTTCAATTACATGGGCTCCAGTATCTATTATATCCAATCAACGTATGCAATTCTCTTCTCAATTTTGCTTGTGCTTTCCACCCTCAATTGAATATGCAAGCGGAATGTACCATCTAGAATTTAGAGGATATACTAAGCGCTTGCATGATTTACTTTAAAGGTAGTTGGGTATATCCCTTTCCTCTAGTAGAATTCGCCTATAATAATAGATACCACTCTAGCATCCAAATGGCTTTATTTGAGGCTCTCTATAAAAGGATATTTAGATCACTGATTATTTGGTATGAGATTAATAAAACTTATTTATTTGGGTTTGACCTTGTTCATCAGGTGATGGATAAAGTGAAAGTCATTAGAGAGAGACTTAATACCGTCCAAAGTTTCCAAAAGTCCTATACCGACGTAATAAGAAGGGATTTAAAATTTGAGGTTGATGATTGGTTGTTTCTGAAAGTCTCCCCTATGAAAGGAGTCATGAGATTTGCGAGGAAAGGAAACTCAGTCCTCATTATATAGGTCCTTATCAGATTATGAGAAAGATTATTGGAGTTGCGTATGAGTTAGATTTTCTTGGAAGTTTAGCTTTAGTTTATCCCATATTCCTTGTGTCAATGCTTAATAAATGTATTGAAGATCATTCACTTGTATTTCCAGTTGAGAGATAGGTGTGAAGGATTCCTTGTTGTATAAAGAAGTCCCCATAGCGATATTGGATTGACAAGTTTGAAAATTAAAAAGTAAGGAGATAGCTTCGGTTAAAGTGTTATGGAGGATTAAAAGTACAAAGCTACTTGGGAATTAGAGGATAATATGTGTGGAAGATACTCATCACTTTTCAAATTGTCGGATTATATCATGAAAGGTATTAATCTTATCTTACTCATTATTCCATATAACCCTTTAAATTGTGCTTAATATATTTGGAGTCATCATTCACGAATGTATGATCCCAAGGGGGATAACGTAATACCTTGGCCTGATCCCAAGGGGGATAATGTAATACCTTGGACTTTACGATGATTGAAAAGTGCATGAAATGATCCCTTTAGACCCCAATATAAATGATAAATCACTTTAGGATGGGTTTGAATGGGTTGGAGATGTTTTTAGGCTTAGGAAAGACGATTGCATCATGAAATGGGCACTCCGCGGTAGCCCTGCACCATGACGGGTGTCGTAATAGGCTACTACCTTGGGTTCATGACTGGGTTTACCTCACGAACCCTATGGTTCACAACTGGGTTTCCCCATAAATCTTAGTATTCATGGTGGGGGTCACATCACGAATTCCCCTTCATTTTCATTAGTAGTTCTTCATTTTTTTTATATTTTAAGGGCATGAGGGTCTTTTCACACCCCTAAGTCATTTCCAATCTCTTATGTATGCATATAGTGTCTTAAAAAGCCTTCACATCTCAGAAAACATTCCAGTCATCATACAAAGGACAAAGAAATTCTAAGATCTAGGGGTAATTTTACTCTATGTTCTCTCCGATTCAAGGTATGTAGAACTATCCTAATATTCACGGGCTTGAAAAATATGTTTTATTGTACTTTAAATGGTGTTTATATGTACATGATATGAATTTTGAAATGGTCTGACGAACATGCACCATGGACCATTTTTTATGAAATTATGTGTTTACTATAGGGTTTTCCTATAAACTTTAGTTATCTCCATGTGTATATATATGTATGAGTATCGAGAATTGATATAACTCTCCTGTGATAAATTCTATTTGTCTTACCTTGTTATGAGTTGTGCAAATGGATAACTAAAAGCTTGAGTCTAAATGCTTTACTATTATTTATGGATTGACATTGTTTTATGATCCAATTAGAGGGTGTTTTCTTGTTTTCTATATGGTCTTTGTTTAATTGAAAGATTTTATGTGATTTATTCAAGAGATGGCCACCATGTGTTAATGTTTTGAAAAGAGGATGTTTCTGCATAAGTTTCATATGCTATTTAAGATAAGAACCCTCATGTGGTGTTTACCTTTTTTGGTGGTCATTAACACAATTTTGAAAAAAAAAAGACTAAGGACATGATTTGATATACTATGGCTTGTAAGTATAGGTATAATAGAACCTAATATTGAATGACCTTAAAAATTGAAGAAGTAAAGTTTTTTTTATCATGAAACGTGGCTTTGAAAAGGCTAAAATTAGTCTTAAAGAAAGCTAGATGATTACTCGAAGAAAGTATTAATGTGAAAGGACTCATATTTGGAAACCATTTTTTGCTGATGCGGGAATCATGATATATATTATCTTAAAAGGGGCACAATTTAGGTATCCTGAAAGGTGGATGCTTATGGTATGCCTGGAAGGGGGTATACCACCACATAGAAACTACAATCCTTGCGACAAAATTGGATTGGGGGCTTTTTACCTCGAGTCAATGGAAGACCCATATACACCGTGGGTAATTAGAATTATAAGGTTTACCATCTGGCTCAAAATTAAAGCAAAGAGTTGAGTCCATGTTTTCTCAAGATTGAATGCGACATTTTAATTATGCCTATGTGTTTTGATCTCTATTATGTTAAACTATTTTCATAATGCTGTTGGATATTTTATAAGAAATATATGTTGTTTTTAGTTAGTTCTTCTTACCAATACATTCCAAGTATTGACCGTTCCTGTCATAGCTGCATTGTCTCATAATGTAGGTTTTAAGGCATAATCCCAAGGTTCATCTCCACAGTAGATTACTCTCAAAAATTCAGAGTTGATAAGACTCCCTCACTTCGGAAGGCCTTTTATCCATATGTTTGTTTCATCTAGTTTCATAGTCTGTTCGGGGGGCTTTTCCTGGCTTAGACTGACTAGTGTTTCAGTAAAGGCTTTGTAGACTAGTTTAGATTAGATTTGGGTTTATATTTTGATGACATGATGTAATTCGAATTTATAATGAGATTCTCCCCTATTTCTTTTTATCTTCTGCATTTTTATTTCATATGAATGATGCATATGATACTGTGCTAAGGGGTCTCTTGGGCCTTCATGGTTCGGGATGCCCGTCACAGCCAGTGCCTCAGCTCCGGTCATGGAACAAATTTCATCACTCTTAGAGATAAAGGTCAATGACATCAGAACTATCATAATCTTGTGAGATTCACACATAAATCATTACTAGTATTCTTTTTCTGCCTACACTATCACCAGTTGATCTATTTTCCTATCTGAAATATCACCTTTAATGTATGAAAACACATTTAGTTGAGTTGATGGTGATACTTGATGAGTGGTAAATTTACCACTCATTGACACCTAAATTCGTGTACACTACTATGATTAAATGGTGTTAATGAGATGAATTTATCATTTGAATGCTCTAATTCCCATATTTCATAGGTATACAGGTAATGGAAAGAAAGGGGGTATAATGAGCTTAAAAGAAATCAAGAAGGGAAGATGTAGTGCAAAATCTAGGAAATCAAGAGTATAAACTAACCCTCAATTATTGCGATTGCAGTCTGAGGGTCGTGATCATGATAAACCCTAATCAATCAAAGTTGGCGATCCGGATTGGTTATCTGCAATCGTGAGAGTCACGATCGCGATTAAGATCAAACGATTGCAATGAGGCAGAATTCAGCACAGGGGAAGAGTTGTAATTTCGCACAACTAATCCAAAATTCTTCAAAGGACATAAAACCTTTCACTTTGAATCATTTTTTTCAACTCACTTTTGGAAGAATATATAGAGAGAACTTCCACTTTGTGTGAATGAAGAATTGTATTAAATCTTTCAAGAAAGATACTTCTAGTTATAATTAAAGCCTAGAATTTTGGGATTACCCTTGCTTTATTTCCAGTTAAGGAAATGAATGTCAACTTGGGTAATTTTCTTCTTACTATTTTCATGAGTAGATAAATATCTAACTTGGGATTATTTTTGAATAGGGTGCAAATATGTGTGTGTTTTGATAGTTTAAATTCTTAGTTCGTGATTTTGGGTTTCACAAGTACTTGATAGCTAAATTGGGATTTGTGGGTAAAACCCCAAATTTTCCTGAAATTACACATCATTCTTGAAAGAAGGAGGTGGGTGAATAACATCAGTGAAAATTAACTAGACATTGACTTATTCATTTACATTTCCTTAGAAATATGGGTGGATCGAGAATTTGCCATTTCTTGGGCATTTTCCTAGATATAGGGATGTCTAATGAAGCCTTGGGTTGATTTGTTTGCGACACCCATGATGTGTCCAAAAGAATTCATGGGTGATATTTTTGGTGTTGGGTTTAAAAACTAGCATCAAACCCTTAACCTAGCCTACCCATGTAGTCATCAAGTAGATTTTGCAATTCATTATCATGAACCCATGGACTATTTGTCCCAAGGAAGACATAATACCAAGACTCTTCTCTTATTGAAAGTTTATCTACATTTGGTGCTCTAATTTGGTATTTTAAGTAGTTTCATTTAAACAATCTTCCAAACCACAAACCCCCAATTTTAAATTCATGTTTTACTTTATGTCTACATTGTGGGTAATCATTTAGTTTCTCTCAACACCCATAGAATTTGAATACTAGATTCACTCCTCGAGGATTCAAACCCAGCTCATGTTTAGTTATTATATTTGACAACCATTGCCTTGGACATATACTATGGAGAAAGTTGAGTATGATCAAAATGGTGTTGTTTCTAGGGGTGTGAAACTTAGTTTTCACTTGTGAGGTGTTGTTTGTAACTTTGAGTTTATCATAGTTTCATATTTTACTTTCTTTGTTGTTTTTGATTTTTTATTAGGCAAACATTATTTCCTCCAAATAACCATGAGTCAAGAGGGTATCATCAACAATCCATCATATGAACATGTTTAAACTATGGATTATCTTGGCGACGAAGAGCATGCTAGTGCCATCTGTATTCCCCCAACTGAGGGAAATAGAGCATTTTACATCATAAGTATGATCAAGACCATCATATGAACATGATTCATATGAAGGGTTTGTTTAGGGGTCAATCTCACGAAGACCCAAGCTTGCACTTGAAGAATTATGTGGAAGTATGTTCCTCTTTTGTCATTGCTCACAACTCACAAGAATCTATTCGATTGCACCTCTTTCCTTTTTCTCTAATGGGTGAGGTGGTGTTATGGATACCGTTCTATACCCCGGTTCCATCACCTTGTGGGTCAAAGTTATGGAGACTTTATTGGATTAATACTTCCCACCTGTAAAAATGTTATGATTGCGGGATAAAATTATAAACTTTTGTTCATTCCATAGGAAGCATTAGTATGAAGGGGAGATTTAAGGAAAAGATTATGAAATGCCCTGACCAGGATATGCCAGAGAATATACTTCTCAAAATATTCTATAGGGTAGTGGACCAAATCAACAAAGCCATAGTAGACAATGCAAATGGTGAATCATTTCTTAAATCATCCTATGGAGTTACACCAAATGTGTTATATCAAGTGGCTATTTTAGCTAGGGGTTGGCACATTAAGGATCTTGAGGTGGCCATGAGGTCTCTCTACTCATTCTTTAAGTGTCAATAGCGGAGAAGTCAAGAGGAGGAAAGAGACGGAAATATGATCAAGGTGATGTCACACCTTGAACTTCTTACCAAAAATTATATATACAAGGGATACCAGGGAATGTGAAGATATAGAAAAAGAGATACTTGGTGATGAGATGAGATTGTTGCCTTATTATTCGGAGGGTTTCCATATTGCCTCTCAAGGAAAAGGTGAGAATTAAGGTCGGAACAATGAGAATTAGGGCATGTCTCAATACAAAAAGGAGGGGTGCATCAATGAAGATATTTTGGCTCGAATCTTGATAGGAGTCAAGGGGACCGACAAGATAGTGAAGGAAATGAGGTACGACTTCTCCAAACTAAATCAAATGGTTGAGTATCATTCAACTACCATCCAATAATTAGTGGAAAAATTAAATCAAATATTGGTGCGCCTCATTGGAAGATAAAATTAAGAGATGCCGAGTGGTATGGTGACAAATGCTATCATCACTCGAAGTGGAAAAACTCTTAGAAAGGGCATGGAGCTTAATGATGATCACAACAAAAGAAAAAATGATGAGTAAACAAATATGAAGAAAAGAGAGTCTGAATAGTGATGATTTTAAGCCAAATGACCCTATCCTTGAAAATTCATAGATGAAGGGGTGTCAAATTGTCTCCAGGCTACAAATTAAAATCCCTCTCCCTATCCCTCAATGGTTCAAGAAAAGAGCATAAAACACCAAGTTCAAGAAGTTTCTTGATAAATTTAGCAACCTTTCCATCAACATTCCTTTCATAGAAGCCTTGCAATAGATGTCGGGGGTTGCTAAATTTATGAAGGAGTTGGTCTCCAAAAAGTGAATTGTGGAGGATTAGACAATAGAAATAATTCATCATTTAGTGCAATTATGTCAAGAACTATGGCAAAAAAAAGAAAGACCTCAGTGCTTTCATAATTCTGTGTACCATCAGAATGTTCAAGTTTGCAAAAGAATTGTGTATCCTTAGGGTGAGTGTAAATTTAATGCCATATGCCATATTTCAAAAGATTAGATTGGGGAAACTGCCACCTACCACGATGAGTTTTCTCATCGCCTATCGATCCATCAAGAAACCTATGTGGATACTTCATGATATGCTAGTTAAGTTGACTGGTTTATCTTCTCGTCCAACTTCGTGATCCTTGATTGTACTTTAGACTAGGAAATCCCTATTATTCTTAGGAGGCTGTTTTTAGCCACTGGGAGAGCATTGGTGGATGTAGAGTGCGGCGATATAAAGTTTTGCCTAGATGATGGAGAGGTTTCTTTCAATGTGTTCAAGTTAATAAAGTAAGCAATGGACTTGCAAGAGATTTTGGTGATTGATGCCATTGATGGTGAGGTGATGAATTATGTTGATGTGAGTTTGGTGGATGATCCATTGGTAGGAGTCTTATGGAATTATGAAAGATATGAAGTGAAAGTATTCAATGAAGTGGTTGCATCTTCAACAGGACTTGGATCTTATACCAAGAACCCAGTAAAGTCTAACCTTAATCTTAAAAATTATGAGAGACCACCTACAAGCCCATCCATTCTTGAGCCACCACAGATTGAATTAATGCCATTATCACCTCACCTTTAATATGTGTTCTTGGGGGATGAAGACACTTTGCCTATTATCATTACAAGTGGTCTCAGGTCCTACGAAGTGGAAGTTTTAAAGTTGGTAATAAAAAAGGTCAGTGCATATGTCCCAAAGAAAGGTGGCCTTACATAGGTATGAATAAAAAGAATGAACTTATTCTCATCCAACTGGTCATGTGGTGAAGGGTCTTTGTGGACTACCGTAAGTTGAATTCTTGGACTGAAAAAGACCACTTCCCTATGCCCTTTATGGACCAAATGCTAGATAAGTTAGTCTGGCGGGGGTGGTATAACTTTCTAGTTGGTTATTCAGGGTACAATCAAATTTGTATCACCTCAAAAGACCTAGATAAGACAACATTCACTTGTCCCTATAGTACAATCACATTCAAGCAGATACCTTTTGGTTTGTGAAATGCTCCAATAAATTTTCAATGGTGTAGGCTATTAATATTTGTGGATATGGTTGAGGATTCAATGGAAGTCTTCATGGACAATTTCTTGGTGGTTGGTAACTCATTTGAATTATGTCTTAAGCATCGAAGGAAGGAACTTGAAAGATGTGTGGAAACCAACCTTGTCCTCAATTGGGAGAAATTTCATTTCATGGACAAAGAGGGTATTGTTTTGGGCCACATGATCTCAGGTAAGGTTATACAAGTTGATCAAGCTAAGGTAAAGGTAATTTCCAAGTTACGTTTGGACTTTCCTTGGGATGCTGGGTACTATCGCGATTTATTAGGGATTTCTACAAAATAGCTTATGCAATGTGCTAGCTCCTTGAAAAAAAGGAAAAATTTAATTTTGATGATGCATGCTTTATGTCCTGTAATTATATCAAGGATTTGCTTATATCGGCTCCTATTATTGTGGCTCCAGATTGGTCGTCTCTATTTGAACTGATGTGTTATGCAAGTGGAATTGCAAATTGCATTAGGAGCAGTGTTGGGTCAACACAAGGAAAAACTATTTCATCCTATCTATTATAAGAGCAAGACCTTGAATGATGCTCAACGTAACTACACTGTCACCGAGTAAGAATGGGTGGTGGTCTATGCTTTTGAGAAATTTTGTGCCTACTAGTTAGGCACAAAAGTGGTGGTGCACACAGATCATGTTTCCCATAAATACCTCATGGAAAAGAAGGAAGCTAAGACACACCTAATTAGATGTATCTTTCTTTTGCATGAATTTGATTTCAAAGTAAAGGATCAAAATGGTTGTAAAAACGAAGTGATCTACCATCTTTGGTGTCTTGAGAGTAATCATGAAAATCATGGCGAGATTGAGATTAACAATGATTTTCTCGATGAGTTATTCATGTCAATCTCGAGGAAAGTTACACCACTGTATATCGACTATGTGGCGAGTGGTTTACTCTCCGAGGGGCTTAGCTATCATAAGGAAGCAGTTTTTATTTGATGTAAAAAAATATTTTTGGCATGAACCCTTCCTTTTTCGGGAGTGTGCAGATGGTGTGATTAGGCGTTGTATTAAGGAAGTTGAAATGAAGAATATCCTTGAAGCATGTCACTCCTCACCTTTTGGCAGTCACCATGGGGGATCCGAACCACCTCCAAAATTTTCCAATGTGGTTATTATTGTCCCACCATTCATAGGGATTCCATTGAGTGGGTAAAAGCATGTCATCAATGTTAAATGCACGGTGGCATCTCGAGAAGACATGAAATTCCCCTTAAACCGAATCTTGAAGTTGAACTCTTTCACGTGTGGGGAATTAATATTATGGTCCATTTTGTAAGCTCCATTGGTAACAAATATATATTGGTGGTAGTTGATTATGTTTCTAAATTGGTAAAAACTGTGGCACTTTCGAACAATGAGAGATAAAAATTTAACTTTCTTCATAAAGAAATACATTTTACACAGTTTGGAATGCCACGTGCCATCATTAATGACGAAGTTGGATACTTTTTAAATTGGGTATTTGGGGCCCTTCTTGAAAATTATAAGGTGAAACACAAGGTTATTACTCCATATCACCCCCAAAGAAGTGTCCAAGTCGAAGTTTTCAATTGAGAAATCAAAGCTATACTTAAGAAGACCGTGAATGTAGGTCAAACTAATTTGTCTAGGTAACTTGATGAGGCACTTTGGGCATATAAGATGGCCTGCAAAACCCTAATTGGTATGTGTAATACCCCAAACTTTCCTAACTCGAAATCATTCCTATAATGTTAAAGATGTCTTCATAAATGAATAATATTTATTATACATGGAATTTTCTAGATTTAGACTTCCCATTATGTAGGAAATTGAATAAGCTTTCCAATGATATAACATTCACCTAAATCTAATAACCGAGTAAGAATTTATGGCCATTTTAAGTTCTAGTCGTAAAACACCTACATTTTGGTCACTAACGCATCGCGGAGATGGTTTGAATTACAATTGTCAAAATTTAGTAGACCTCCGTGATATTGGTGCGTCGTGGAGAGGGCCAATTTTCCATTTGTCAATTTCCAGTAAGCCTTCACAATACTGGCACGTCGCGCCAGTGGCCAAAATAGCAAACTAAAGGGGCACCGCAATTGTGGTGCAATGCGGTGAAAGAACAGTTTCCATTCGTCCACATTCTAGTGATCCACCATGACAGTGGTGCATCATGGTGGACAACAAGTTCGGAAAACGTGCATTTTTCAATTCTGTTTAAAAGTTTAAAGGGGCTATTTTGGTCAACCCCCAAGGCCACAATCCATCTTAAACATAAGATTAATCGTATTCCAAGCATTTTTTGCTCATTATTCATCGTTCTCCTCAAAAGAAAAACCCTAGAAACCAAAAGCTCTTTCTCCAAGATACCTAATTTCTCCATTAATTCTCTAAGAAAATTCAAGATTAAGGGTTCCCAATTCAAGAACTCCAAGAATTTAACTCTAAAGACACCATAGGAATCCAAGATTCAAGCTTTTCATCAAATATCTTCAATTTAGGTCTATGGGGGGTTTTCAACAAGGATAATTCAATCATCCTTGTGCCCAAAACTTACTTTTACTTACAAATTTACTGAATTTTATGTGATTTCCCATGAAATTGAAGTTAGAGTTTATACCCAATATTTCTATTTATAAGATTATGAGATTTCACGTGATTTAGAAGTTGAGTTGCATATTTATGTTCATATTTTCATGCATATTACAGAAATTTCTAGATTTTGAGTGGATTTATCAATATTTAAATTCTCAACCATAAACATCTGGATGTTTTGACATGAGTTTAATGCTTGGGTCACTAAGCCCTAATTAAAGATTTCTATTTCAAAGGTTGTTTATGGTATGAGCTCCATATGATAAGATTTTTCTAAGATATTGATAAAGATTTGACCTTTTGGTCCTAAGCTAAGATAAAGAATCTACTTTGTTCATATGACTTGAGATTTAAAGAAAAGAAAGAGCATAATTGGTTTTCTTGTAAACGTTTGTGCTATTTTGATGTGGATTTCATAAGATCCTGAGCAATAGATTGAGAGTAGTATTTAGCACCGATATGGGCATATTACCATGCTTTCATGCCCTAAAACTACATTCCACTGTAGGATTGAGATTATTTCTACTTCTACGTGGATGATTAATATTGTGATCACTTAAGATAATAAGTTCTATTCCAATGTTAAGGATAGAACGGCTCTCCCCAACATGGGTGACACGTAGGACACCATTAATGCTCACATGGTTTATGTTGGATAGAAAAACCTCCCAAAAGATGTCCCTTACTCTTAAAATAGTCTATTGGTTTAAAGCATTAAGATAAAAGCATATGTTTTGAAAGCTATGGATTTTTAAGATTCTTAAAGTCTTGAGATGAAGTAATTCCTTTATAGTTGACAAGAAAATATAGTAGTTTCAGCAATAACAAATTTTAGAACTGAATGCAATGGATCACGAGATTTATATTATATGCCTTATTGTTCATGAGTTTTAATCTATAGTTTTTAGATTACTTAAGCTTGTGTGAGTCATTTACATTTAGCATGCATGATTTTATGAATTGTAATGATGCTATTTACTTATTGCAATCACCCCCATATGCTCAATATATTCCCAAAGTACTGATCCACATATGTCTGTGTACTACATTGTCTCATAATATAGGTTCAGGTGCTCAGTCTCAGTAGCGTGGGTGACTGTCAAGTATCTCATCTACATCTCTACAGTTGGTGAGTCCTCATAGTTTGGGGACTTAGCTTTTCAGATTTCCAGTTTTTAGTAGATGATTTGGTATTCATTTCAAACAGTTTGAATCAGTTGGGGTCTATCCCAGTGGCTCTCTAGTTTTAGTCAGTAGGGGCTTATCGAACTACCAGATTTAGTATTTAGATTTTGTTTCAGTATCCTAATTTTTCAGTATTATTTTACCAGGACTTTTGAGATAAGTATGTTGCAGACATACCCAGTTAATTTATATAGATTTTTTGCATATATAATGATTTTCCATTCACAGTTCTCTATTTTGAGATTCAAACTTAGTAGAAGGCAACCCGGGTTAGCTCAGGACTACTTGTAGTTCAGAGCGCCATGTGCCATCTCGAGAAATCAAATTTGGGGCATTACAAACTTGGTATCAGAGCCTAAGGTTTAAAGAGTCCTAGGGAGTTAGACAAGCCATGTTACGTAGAGTCTTGATCATAGGTGTGAAGCGTGCCATATCTATGAGGAAGAGGCTATGGAGTGTTTTAGAAAATGATATTTTCTTTCATGATCTACCGTGCATACAATGTATCTATTTTCTTCTAACTCGTGCTTTCACCTGATAGAAAATGCCTCCTATTCGAGCTAACACACGTAGAAACAATAAACAGCCACCTCATCTCGTAGATCCATTGAATGAGAATGTGTCACATTCAGAGTTTTGAGCTGCTTTTCATCAAATATCTTCAATTTAGGTCTGTGGTGTTTTTCAACAAGGACAATTCAGTCGTTCTTGTGCCCAAAACTTACTTTAACTTACAAATTTACTGAATTTTATGTGATTTCCCATGAAATTGAAGTTAGAGTTTATACCCAATATTTCTATTTATAAGATTATGAGATTTCAAGTGATTTAGAAGTTGTGTTGCATATTTATGTTCATATTTTCATGCATATTGCAGAAATTTCTATATTTTGAGTTGATTTATCAATATTTACATTTTCAAGCATAAATATCTTGATGTTTTGACATAAGTTTAATTGTTGGATCACTAAGCGCTAATTAAAGATTGCTATTTCAAAGGTTGTTTATGCTATAAGCTCCATATGATAAGATTTTTCTCAGATTTTGATAAAGATTTGACCTTTTGGTCCTAAGATAAGATAAAGAATCTACTTTGTTCATATGACTTGAGATTTAAAGAAAAGAAAGAGCATAATTGGTTTACTTGTAAACCTTTGTGCTATTTTGATGTGGATTTCATAAGATCCTGAGCATGAGAATGAGAGTAGTATTTAGCACCGATATGGGTATATTACCATGGTTTCATGCCCCAGAACTACATTCCACTGTAGGATTAAGATTATTTCTACTTCTACGTGGATGATTAATATTGTGATCACTTAAGATAAGAAGTTCTATTCCAATGTTAAGGATAGAGCAGCTCTCCCCAATATGGGTAAGACGTAGGACACCATTAATGCTCACATGGTTTATGTTGGATAGAAAAACCTCCCAAAAGATGTCCCTTACTCTTAAAATAGTCTATTGGTTTAAAGCATTAAGATAAAAGCATATGTTTTGAAAGCTATGGAATTTTATGATTCTTCATGTCTTGAGATGAAGTAATTCCTTTATAGTTGACAAGAAAATATAGTAGTTTCAGAAATAACAAATTTTAGAACTGAATGCAATGGATCACAAGATTTATATTACATGCCTTATTGTTCATGAGTTTTGATCTATAGTTTTTAGATTACTTAAGCTTGTGTGAGTCATTTACATTTAGCATGCATGATTTTATGAATTATAATGATACTATTTACTTATTGCAATCACCCCCATATGCTCAATATATTCCCAAGGTACTGATCCACATATATGTCTGTGTACTACATTGTCTCATAATATAGGTTCAGGTGCTCAGTCTCAGTAGCGTGGGTGACTGTCAAGTATCTCATCTACATCTCTACAGTTGGTGAGTCCTCATAGTTTGGGGGCTTAGTTTTTCAGATTTCCAGTTTTTAGTAGATGATTTGGTATTCATTTCAAACAGTTTGAATCAGTTGGGTCCTATCCAAGTGGCTCTCTAGTTTTAGTCAGTAGAGGCTTGTCGAACTACCAGATTTAGTATTTAGATTTTGTTTCAGTATCCTAATTTTTCAATATTATTTTACCAAGGCTTTTGAGATAAGTATTTTGCAGACATACCCAGTTATTTTATATAGATTTTTTGCATTTAGAATGATTTTCCATTCACAGTTCTCTATTTTGAGATTCAAACTTAGTAGAAGGCAGCCAGGGTTAGCTCAGGACTACTTGTAGTTCAGAGCGCCATGTGGCATCTCGAGAAATCAAATTTGGGGCATTACAAACTTGGTATCAGAGCCTAAGGTTTAAAGAGTCCGAGGGAGTTAGACAAGCCATGTTACGTAGAGTCTTGATCATAGGTGTGAAGCGTGCCATATCTATGAGCAAGAGGCAATGGAGCGTTTTAGAAAATGATATTTTCTTTCATGATCTACCGTGCATACAGTGTATCTATTTTCTTCTAACTCATGCTTTCACCTGACAGAAAATGCCTCCTATTTGAGCTAACACACGTAGAAACAATAAACAACCACCTCAGCCCGTAGATCCATTGAATGAGAATGTGTCACATTCAGAGTTTTGAGCTGCTTTTCATCAAATATCTTCAATTTAGGTCTGTGGGGTTTTTGAACAAGGATAATTCAGTCATCCTTGTGCCCAAAACTTACTTTAACTTACAAATTTACTGAATTTTATGTGATTTCCCATGAAATTAAAGTTTGAGTTTATACCCAATATTTCTATTTATAAGATTATGAGATTTCAAGTGATTTAGAAGTTGAGTTGCATATTTATGTTCATATTTTCATGCATATTGCAAAAATTTCTAGATTTTGAGTTGATTTATCAATATTTACATTGTCAAGCATAAATATCTTGATGTTTTGACATAAGTTTAATTCTTGGGTCACTAAGCGCTAATTAAAGATTGCTATTTCAAAGGTTGTTTATGCTATAAGCTCCATATGATAAGATTTTTCTCAGATTTTGATAAAGATAAGACCTTTTGGTCCTAAGATAAGATAAAGAATCTACTTTGTTCATATGACTTAAGATTTAAAGAAAACAAAGAGCATAATTGGTTTTCTTGTAAACCTTTGTGCTATTTTGATGTGGATTTCATAAGATCCTGAGCATGAGAATGAGAGTAGTATTTAGCACCGATATGGGTATATTACCATGGTTTCATGCCCCAGAACTACATTCCACTGTTGGATTAAGATTATTTCTACTTCTACGTGGTTGATTAAGATTGTGATCACTTAAGATAAGAAGTTCTATTCCAATGTTAAGGATAGAACAGCTCTCCCCAACATGGGTAAGACGTAGGACACCATTAATGCTCACATGGTTTATGTTGGATAGAAAAACATCCCAGAAGATGTCCCTTACTCTTAAAATAGTATATTGGTTTAAAGCATTAAGATAAAAGCATATGTTTTGAAAGCTATGGATTTTTAAGATTCTTAAAGTCTTGAGATGAAGTAATTCCTTTATAATTGACAAGAAAATATAGTAGTTTCAGAAATAACAAATTTTAGAACTGAATGCAATGGCTCACAAGATTTATATTATATGCCTTATTGTTCATGAGTGTTGATCTATAGTTTTTAGATTACTTAAGCTTGTGTGAGTCATTTACATTTAGCATGCATGATTTGATGAATTGTAATGATACTATTTACTTATTGCAATCACCCCCATATGCTCAATATATTCCCAAAGTACTAATCCACATATATGTCTGTGTACTACATTGTCTCATAATATAGGTTCAGCTGCTCAGTCTCAGTAGCATGGGTGACTGTCAAGTATCTCATCTACATCTCTACAATTGGTGAGTCCTCATAGTTTTGGGACTTAGCTTTTCAGATTTCCAGTTTTTAGTAGATGATTTGGTATTCATTTCAAACAGTTTGAATCAGAAGGGGCCTATCCAAGTGGCTCTCTAGTTTTAGTCAGTAGAGGCTTGTCGAACTACCAGATTTAATATTTAGATTTTGTTTCAGTATCCTAATTTTTCAGTATTATTTTACCAATACTTTTGAGATAAGTATGTTGCAGACATACCCAGTTATTTTATATAGAATTTTTGCATTTATAATGATTTTCTATTCACAGTTTTCTATTTTAAGATTCAAACTTTGTAGAAGGCAACCAGGGTTAGCTCAGGACTACTTGTAGTTCAGAGCGCCATGTGGCATTTCAGGAAATCAAATTTGGGGCATTACAAACTTGGTATCATAGCTTAAGGTTTAAAGAGTCCTAGGGAGTTAGACAAGCCATGTTACGTAGAGTCTTGATCATAGGTGTGAAGCGTGCCATATCTATGAGCAAGAGGCTATGGAGCGTTTTAGAAAATGATATTTTCTTTCATGATCTACCGTGCATACAGTGTATCTATTTTCTTCTAACTCGTGCTTTCACCTGACAGAAAATGCCTCCTATTCGAGCTAACACATGTATAAACAATAAACAAGCACCTCAGCCCGTAGATCCGTTGAATGAGAATGTGTCACCTTCAGAGTTTTGAGCTGCTTTTCATCAAATAACTTCAATTTAGGTCTGTGGGGTTTTTCAACAAGGATAATTCTGTCATCCTTGGGCCCAAAACATACTTTTACTAACAAATTTACTGAATTTTATGTGATTTCCCATGAAATTGAAGTTAGAGTTTATACCCAATATATCTATTTATAAGATTATGAGATTTCAAGTGATTTAGAAGTTGAGTTGCATATTTATGTTCATATTTTCATGCATATTGCAGAAATTTCTAGATTTTGAGTTGATTTATCAATATTTACATTTTCAAGCATAAATATCTTGATATTTTGACTTAAAGTTAATTCTTGGGTCACTAAGGGCTAATTAAAGATTGCTATTTCAAAGGTTGTTTATGATATAAGCTCCATATGATATGATTTTTCTCAGATTTTGATAAAGATTTGACCTTTTGGTCCTAAGCTAAGATAAAGAATCTACTTTGTTCATATGACTTGAGATTTAAAGAAAAGAAAGAGCATGATTGGTTTTCTTGTAAACCTTTGTGCTATTTTGATGTGGATTTCATAAGATCCTGAGCATGAGAATGAGAGCAGTATTTAGCACCGATATGGGTATATTACCATTGTTTCATGCCCCAGAACTACATTCCACTATAGGATTAAGATTATTTCTACTTCTACGTGGATGATAAAGATTGTGATCACTTAAGATAAGAAGTTCTATTCCAATGTTAAGGATAGAACAGCTCTCCCCAACATGGGTAAGACGTAGGACACCATTAATGCTCACATGGTTTAGGTTGGATAGAAATACCTCCCAGAAGATGTCCCTTACTCTTAAAATAGTCTATTGGTTTAAAGCATTAAGATAAAAGCATATGTTTTAAAAGCTATGGATTTTTAAGATTCTTAAAGTCTTGAGATGAAGTAATTCCTTTATAGTTGACAAGAAAATATAGTAGTTTCAGAAATAATAAATTTTAGAAGTGAACGCAATAGGTCACAAGATTTATATTATATGCCTTATTGTTCAAGAGTTTTGATCTATAGTTTTTAGATTACTTAAGCTTATGTGAGTCATTTACATTTAGCATGCATGATTTTATGAATTGTAATGATACTATTTACTTATTGCAATCACCCCCATATGCTCAATATATTCCCAAAGTACTGATCCACATATATGTCTGTGTACTACATTGTCTCATAATATAGGTTCAGGTGCTCAGTCTCAGTAGTGTGGGTGACTGTCAAGTATCTCATCTACATCTCTACAGTTGGTGAGTGCTCATAGTTTAGGGACTTAGCTTTTCAGATTTCCAGTTTTTAGTAGATGATTTGGTATTCATTTCAAACAGTTTGAATCAGTTGGGGCCTATCCCAGTGGCTCTTTAGTTTTAGTCAGTATAGGCTTGTCGAACTACCAGATTTAGTATTTAGATTTTGTTTCAGTATCCTAATTTTTCAGTATTATTTTACCAAGACTTTTGAGATAAGTATGTTGCAGACATACCCAGTTATTTTATATAGATTTTTTACATTTATAATGATTTTCCATTCACAGTTCTCTATTTTGAGATTCAAACTTAGTAGAAGGCAACCAGGGTTAGCTCAGGACTACTTGTAGTTCAGAGCGCCATGTGGCATTTCAGGAAATCAAATTTGGGGCATTACAAACTTGGTATCATAGCTTAAGGTTTAAAGAGTCCTAGGGAGTTAGACAAGTCATGTTACGTAGAGTCTTGATCATAGGTGTGAAGCGTGCCATATCTATGAGCAAGAGGCTATAAAGCGTTTTAGAAAATTATATTTTCTTTCATGATCTACCATGCATACAGTGTATCTATTTTCTTCTAACTCGTGCTTTCACCTGGCATAAAATGCCTCCTATTCGAGCTAACACACGTAGAGACAATAAACAGCCACCTCAACCCGTAGATCCATTGAATGAGAATGTGTCACATTCAGAATTTTGAGCTGCTTTTCATCAAATATCTTCATTTTAGGTTTGTGGGGTTTTTCAACAAGGATAATTCAGTCATCCTTGTGCCCAAAACATACTTTTACTTACAAATTTACTGAAGTTTATGTGATTTCCCATGACATTGAAGTTAGAGTTTATACGCAATATAACTATTTATAAGATTATGAGATTTCAAGTGATTTAGAAGTTGAGTTGCATATTTATGTTCATATTTTCATGCATATTACAGAAATTTTTAGATTTTGAGTTGATTTATCAATATTTACATTGTCAAGCATAAATTTCCTGATGTTTTGACATGAGTTTAATTCTTGGGTCACTAAGCGCTAATTAAAGATTGCTATTTCAAAGGTTGTTTATGCTATAAGCTCCATATGATAAGATTTTTCTCAGATTTTGATAAAGATTTGACCTTTTGGTTTAAATCAAAGATAAAGAATCTACTTTGTTCATATGACTTGAGATTTAAAGAAAAGAAAGAGCATAATTGGTTTTCTTGTAAACCTTTGTGCTATTTTGATGTGGATTTCATAAGATCCTGAGCATGAGAATGAGAGTAGTATTTAGCACCGATATGGGTATATTACCATGGTTTCATGCCCCAGAACTACATTCCACTGTAGGATTAAGATTATTTCTACTTCTACGTGGATGATTAATATAGTGATCACTTAAGATAAGAAGTTCTATTCCAATGTTAAGGATAGAACAGCTCTCCCCAACATGGGTAAGACGTAGGACACCATTAATGCTCACATGGTTTAGGTTGGATAGAAATACCTCCCAAAAGATGTCCCTTACTCTTAAAATAGTCTATTGGTTTAAAGCATTAAGATAAAAGCATATGTTTTAAAAGCTATGGATTTTTAAGATTCTTAAAGTCTTGAGATGAAGTAATTCCTTTATAGTTGACAAGAAAATATAGTAGTTTCAGAAATAATAAATTTTAGAACTGAACACAATAGGTCACAAGATTTATATTATATGCCTTATTGTTCAAGAGTTTTGATCTATAGTTTTTAGATTACTTAAGCTTATGTGAGTCATTTACATTTAGCATGCATGATTTTATGAATTGTAATGATACTATTTACTTATTGCAATCACCCCCATATGCTCAATATATTCTCAAAGTACTGATCCACATATATGTCTGTGTACTACATTGTCTCATAATATAGGTTCAGGTGCTCAGTCTCAGTAGCGTGGGTGACTGTCAAGTATCTCATCTACATCTCTACAGTTGGTGAGTGCTCATAGTTTAGGGACTTAGCTTTTCAGATTTCCAGTTTTTAGTAGATGATTTGGTATTCATTTCAAACAGTTTGAATCAGTTGGGGCCTATCCCAGTGGCTCTTTAGTTTTAGTCAGTATAGGCTTGTCGAACTACCAGATTTAGTATTTAGATTTTGTTTCAGTATCCTAATTTTTCAGTATTATTTTACCAAGACTTTTGAGATAAGTATGTTGCAGACATACCCAGTTATTTTACATAGATTTTTTACATTTATAATGATTTTCCATTCACAGTTCTCTATTTTGAGATTCAAACTTAGTAGAAGGTAGCCAGGGTTAGCTCAGGACTACTTGTAGTTCAGAGCGCCATGTGGCATTTCAGGAAATCAAATTTGGGGCATTACAAACTTGGTATCATAGCTTAAGGTTTAAAGAGTCCTAGGGAGTTAGACAAGCCATGTTACGTAGAGTCTTGATCATAGGTGTGAAGCGTGCCATATCTATGAGCAAGAGGCTATGGAGCGTTTTAGAAAATGATATTTTCTTTCATGATCTACCGTGCATACAGTGTATCTATTTTCTTCTAACTCGTGCTTTCACCTGACAGAAAATGCCTCCTATTCGAGCTAACACATGTATAAACAATAAACAAGCACCTCAGCCCGTAGATCCGTTGAATGAGAATGTGTCACCTTCAGAGTTTTGAGCTGCTTTTCATCAAATAACTTCAATTTAGGTCTGTGGGGTTTTTCAACAAGGATAATTCTGTCATCCTTGGGCCCAAAACATACTTTTACTTACAAATTTACTGAATTTTATGTGATTTCCCATGAAATTGAAGTTAGAGTTTATACCCAATATATCTATTTATAAGATTATGAGATTTCAAGTGATTTAGAAGTTGAGTTGCATATTTATGTTCATATTTTCATGCATATTGCAGAAATTTCTAGATTTTGAGTTGATTTATCAATATTTACATTTTCAAGCATAAATATCTTGATATTTTGACTTAAAGTTAATTCTTGGGTCACTAAGGGCTAATTAAAGATTGCTATTTCAAAGGTTGTTTATGCTATAAGCTCCATATGATATGATTTTTCTCAGATTTTGATAAAGATTTGACCTTTTGGTCCTAAGCTAAGATAAAGAATCTACTTTGTTCATATGACTTGAGATTTAAAGAAAAGAAAGAGCATGATTGGTTTTCTTGTAAACCTTTGTGCTATTTTGATGTGGATTTCATAAGATCCTGAGCATGAGAATGAGAGCAGTATTTAGCACCGATATGGGTATATTACCATTGTTTCATGCCCCAGAACTACATTCCACTATAGGATTAAGATTATTTCTACTTCTACGTGGATGATAAAGATTGTGATCACTTAAGATAAGAAGTTCTATTCCAATGTTAAGGATAGAACAGCTCACCCCAACATGGGTAAGACGTTGGACACCATTAATGCTCACATGGTTTATGTTGGATAGAAAAACCTCCCAAAAGATGTTTGTTACTCTTAAAATAGTCTATTGGTTTAAAGCATTAAGATAAAAGCATATGTTTTGAAAGCTATGGATTTTTAAGATTCTTAAAGTCTTGAGATGAAGTAATTCCTTTATAGTTCACAAGAAAATATAGTAGTTTTCAGAAAGAACATATTTTAGATCTGAATGCAATGGCTCACAAGATTTATATTATATGTCTTATTTTTCATGAATTTTGATCTATAGTTTTTAGATTACTTAAACTTATGTGAGTCATTTACATTTAGCATTCCTGATTTTATGAATTGTAATGATACTGTTTACTTATGAAATGTAATGATACTATTTATTTATTGCATTCACCCCCATATGCTCAGTATATTCCCAAAGTACTAATCCATATATACATCTCATAATATAGCTTCAGGTGCTCAGTCTCCGTAGCGTGGGTGACTGTCAAGTATCTCTTCTATATCTCTGCAGTTGGTGAGTCCTCATTGTTTGGGGACTTAGCTTTTCAGATTTCCAATTTGTTAGTAGATGATTTGGTATTCATTTCAAATAGTTTGAATTAGTTGGGGCCTGTCCCAGTGGCTCTCTAGTTTTAGTTAGTAGAGGCTTGTCGGACTACCCGATTTAGTATTTAGATTTTGTTTCAGTATCCTAATTTTTTCATATTATTTTACCAAGACTTTTGAGATAAGTATGTTGCAGACATACCCAGTTATTTTAGATAGATTTTTTGCATTTATAATGATTTTCCATTCATATTTCTCTATTTTGAGATTCAAACTTAGTAGAAGGCAGCCAGGGTTAGCTCAGGATTACTTGTAGTTCGGAGCACCATGTGGCATCTCGAAAAATCAAATTTCGGGGCATTAGAAACTTGGTATCAGAGACTAAGGTTTAGAGAGTCCTAGGGAGTTAGACAAGTCATGTTACGTAGAGTCTTGATCAGTGGTGTGAAGTATGCCATATCTATGAGCAAGAGGCTATGGAGCATTTTAGGAAATGATATTTTCTTTCATGATCTACCGTGCATTCAGTGTCTCTATTTGCATCTAACTCATAATTTCACATGACAAAAAATGCCTCCTATTCGAGCTAACATACACAGAAACAATAACTAGCCACCTCAGCCTGTAGATCCATTGAATGAGAATGTGTCACATTCAGAGTTTTGAGCTGCTTTTTAGGCGCTAGACTAATCAATGACAGCTAATGTTCAGGGCAACCGTAAGGCTGCAGTCCCACTTCAGCAAGATGGGTGTTTAGCCATAGCCAGAATTTGAGATTTTGTGAGAATAAACCCGCCAGAATTCTTTGGGTCAAAGGCAAGTGAGGACCCACTATTTTATCTAGATAAGGTGAAGAAGATCACTTGAATTATATGTATGTCTCAAGAGGAGAGTGTAGAGTTGGAATCCTATAGGCTGAAGGATGTTGCATATGATTGGGCAGTAATATGGAGGAAAAGTAGAGGGGAGAATGTAGCTCCCATGACTTGGCAGGTGTTTTAGGATGCGTTCTTAGACAAGTTCTTCATATGTAAGATGAGGGAAGCTAAGATAGAGGAGTTCATAAACCTGAGGCAGGGCTCAATGACAATAAAGGAGTATTTCCTCAAGTTTAACCAGTTGTCTAGGTATGCCCCTAACAGATGGCTGACCCTAGGTCAAACATAAGTAAGTTTGTAGCCGGTGTATCTGGGTTAGTAGTTAAGGAGTGTAGGACTGCTATACTCATTGGAGACATAGATCTGGATAGATTAATAATGCATTCCCAGTAGATTGAGGTAGAGAAGTTGAAGGAAGGAGAAAAAGTAAATAAGAGGGCTAGAACAGGGAAGTGTGACCATGGTTAGAATAGGTCTGGAGGAGGAAATCGTTCGCACTTTCAAAATTATTCATCTATGCCTACACCTTTTTCAGCTAGTGCTCCTATATCCAGAAATAGGTAGAAACAGTGGGGTAAGTCTTCTATGTTCAGATCTCAGAATATTATGAGTGGTAAGCCTAACTATCCACCATATGCTAGGTGTATTAAGCTCATCCGGGTAAGTGTTTGTGGGATCAGAAAGGTTGTTATAGTTGTGGCCATCCGGATCACAAAATCAAAGAGTGCCCATATGCTAGACAAGGAAATAGGGATTTCCGTCCCTAAAATCAGGCTACTAGTGCACCAAATCCTCTAGGTCACTCAACTCCTCCTCAGGGCGCCTCATCCAGTACCAGTGGTGGTCAGTGCCAAAATCAATTTTATGCTTTGCCATCCTACCAGGAGCAGGAAGATTCCCCATGTCAGTAGGTGTTCCCGGATGAGTTTTGGATTTTTTGAACCTTATTTGAACCATGTTTGGGAATCCAAAATAGTGTATTAATGCGATCTCAGTGTGGTTCATCGGCCATCGCATCGATCAATATTTTCCTTGGATTAGAATAGCGATTTTTAGTGAATCGATGTGGTGTGTTGGTCATTGCATCGATGCCAAAAATGCGGCACGTCGGCCTGCGCATCGATGGTTCAACTTTCAGTCTTTTAAACCCGTATACAGAGGGGTAAATAGGTATTTTCCACCTTATATCAGCCCCCAAAACATATCATTAAGCCGTCTAAGAGGCAAAATATACTTATTCTCTTTAGAATTTATCAAGAACAAACCCTAGTTCATCTAAGACTCAAGGTTTCCACCATTATTCTTCAAGAATTTGCCAGCTAAGGTATGTGAAGTGTTCATCCGAGGGTTCCTTCCACCCTTGGAGTCCTAGAAACTCTTTTAAACCTCAAGTAGTTTTATTTCATGATTTCCATAATTGGGATTAAAGTGTATTCATGATTATTATTTGAATTAGATTTCTATTTCATGATTTATTATATGTTTCATGAGGAACTGATTATGTGTGTAGATTCGTATGAATCCATGTTAAACCCCTAGAAATTGTGAAATTAAAAGTGAATCATGATGCTCACTTATCATGTGCATATATTATGCTCACCAAGTGCTTGATAAATTGTTCATGTGAACTAGTAAGGGAAAAATATCTCGTCATGCTAGCTTATGTGCAAGTTATACCATGAAAGTGTTTAATAAAATGTTTTTATAGATACATTATGAATAAGTGTGCATTTTTATGCTACGCAAGATCATGTGATGATTTACTTTTCATGCTATCGAGTCCTGGGGGTATTTAATACCCGATAATTTAGCTATTTGCCTAGACCCAGTGTCAGTTATAGAATAATCTCAGTCATTTCCCGGTCAGTAGTACTTTCAGTCAGTTATAAGACTCAGGAAAACTCAGTAGACCCAGTATCAATCCAGTCCAGTACAATATTCAGTTCAGATCTTAGTAAATTCAGTTAGTTAATAGAATTCAGTAGTATTCCATCAGTCAATGGAACTTAGTGAAATTATTTCAGTTTAGTTAGAAAGTATAATTAGTAACAATTCAATCAGTCCTAGTATGAACTAGGAAATCAGTTCAGTGTCTATTCAGATGGGAGTAGGATTCAGCACCGAGTTAACCCAGGGATGGGGGCATTTTTGCCAGAAGAGGGTTTGAACCTTAGTAGTAATCCCTGCATTACAGAACTATATAGCCAGCATAGGTTGAGATATCTTCCTACCAGATATTATGAGAGCTGATAAATCTCATTTGAGTTTTTCTGCTAGCGAGGGTTGGCGAAAGAGCTTCCTGTCCGAAAGGGTTAACTCATATCTTGTCTTTACCCATGGAATGGTATTGATACCCTTCCAACTAGGGTTACAAGTTGGACCCCAATCTATTTAGAAAAGGGGCATGTCGGTTAGATGATTACCTCCCATAATCTCAGTTTCAGTTCCAATCATAGAATAAAACTCAGTTCAGTTCTACAAATTTAGGACTGTAAGACACAGTCACTCAGCTCAGTGCAGAACTCAGTATAGTTCCACAGAATTAGGAATGTCAGATACAGTCATTCAATTATCAGTAATTCAGTATCAGTATACTTAGATACCAATTAATCAATATTTAGACACAGTATTTAGTATTATCACGATCTCAGTTACAGTTTATGTATTCATACATGTACTCTCACTCAGTTATATTCATGTCATTCAATCAATATTGTTCATGCATCTGAACCTATGCATTTCATCCTACCTCACTTAGCATACCAGTACATTCAAAGTATTGACACATACTTTTCTCTTGTGCTATGATCTCTTATATCATAGGTTCAGACACGCAAGCTCTCGATCATCCATAGCAGTTATAAATTTCAATAGTTAGAGTTAGTGGTGAGTCCTCATAGTTCAAGGAAATGATTATTTCTTCAGCATTTCAGTTTATCAGTATAAGTTTCAGTACTTGGAGTTAGTTGGGGGCTTGTCCCATTAACTCCATGTTCAGATAATAGAGGATTTCATACTAGAGTATTTTTAGAAAGATTTTCAGTTTTGGTATTATTATACATAGATTTTTTAGTTTTGGTATTATTATACCTTATTAAGTTTTAATTTAGTATTGAACCTTATGGAAATTTTATGCCTAATTTTTACATATTTCAGTATTATTATTCAGTTACTGGAGTAGGTACCAGTCATGGGTTAGCTTGTGGTCCTTTGAGATTATGAAAACCGTGTAGTGTGTGGGGTACAAACTTAGGGAATTACATTTATAGTATGCCTATACGTTTTAAATATATTATGATAAGTTGTTTACCCAATACTTTCAGTTACTTTACATGAAATATTTGTTATTTTTGAATTATTCTATATACCAGTACTTTCCAAGTATTGACCCCCTTAACCTACAAGTTTTGAGGCACAGTATCATAGCTCAGCTCAGCAGTAGATTATTCTCAGACTCCCAAAGTTAGTGAGCCTCTCTTTTTTCAGAAGACAATCTATCCATATATTAGTTTCAGTTATTTTATGGTCCGATTGGGGGCATTGTCCTGGCTTAGTCAGACTAGTATTTTTTGTTCAGTCGAGGCTTCGTAGATTGGTTTAGATTGGATTTGGGTTTTCTCATAGATTTCTAACATGAAGTATTAAGATTGATTATGAGATTTTTATGGTTTGAGTTTATATTCCACACTTCCATTTTAAATGAATTATGCTTATGATCACATGCTAAGGGGTCTCTCGGGCCTTCATAGTTTGGGATGCCCATCATGACTAGGTATTCAATTCAAGTTATGAAAAGCATGGTATCAAATCAAGGTTCAAGGTCCAAGGTTGTCTACGAAGCCATGTCGAGTAGATTCCTTATAATAAGTATGTAGCACACCACACTTATATTTCTCTTTTCCTCATGTTCTAGTTCATTCTATAAAGTTTGAATATTTCTTAACTCCTGACTTTCTACATTTCAGATCAAGCCTCTCCGTAGATCTAATGACTAGAACACCTAAGTCGAGAACTTCTTTCCTATTAGGAAAAATAATGAAGACGCCTGCCCTACTCATAGGTATGCAAACACGTTATTGGGCCCGTACTCCAAAATTTACTGCTCTTCCTGAGTTTCCCCAGTCCAGATTAGCCCACTTTAGGCTTTTCAATTCGATGTTAGTCGTACTAAGTTTTCTTAGAGAGAAGTCTTGAATGTTGAGTTTCATCAGTCCATTCATATGATTTCTCAACTTATGTCTTTTCAATCCCGTCAATTTGGAGATATGAGTTCCATGCATAGTTCTTCTAAAATCATTTGGGTTGGCCAATTCATGAGGCTAAACCTATCCACCTTTATGGGTACTAGAGTTAAGGAAGGACCCCAAGGGTTCATAAATTAGATGGAGACAATATTTAGAGTCATGTATGCTAGTTTATTGAGGGGGTATAATTGGTGGCCTATTAGTTGAAGGACATAGACAGCCAGTGGTATGAGGAATGGGTAGAGTTGATGGGTGGGGATATTGCACTTTCTTTATGGGAGGAGTTTTTAGAGGCCTTCCCAGATCTCTTGTTTCCTTAGGAATTTGTTAATCTTAAACAAAGAAAGATGAACATCAAGGAGTATGCATTGAAATTCATCTAGTTGTCCCGTTATGCTCTGGAGTTGGTGTGCAATATGAGATCTCATATGAGAAAGTTCACATCAGATATATCGACTGATTTGGTGTTAGAATGTAAAGGGGAAATTCTGAATAAAGATATGGATATCTCTAGGATAACACTATATATACAACAAGTAGAAGAGGATAATAAGAAGCAAGCAGAGGTAGAGGAAAAAGAAAGGCTAGCTAAGAGGGATAAGTCTGCAGATCAAAATATCAGTTTCCAGGAAAGTGTCAAATGGGGTAGGCAATGGTTCAAGAAGAAGTCTTTAGGTAATGCACATTCTTCATCTAGTGCGTCTGTACCTAGACTGCCATAGAACCACTGTTCCCAATCTTATGGTGGGCAAAGGGTGCATGGAGTGTGGTCTTATGAGAGTGTAGTCCAATCAGCTAAGATGTATCCTTAATGTAATAACACTTGTGGAAAATATCATCTTGTAAGATGTCAGTATGGTACTCTAACATGTTATGGTTGTGGACAGACTGGTCACTTTATGAGAGATTGTCCCCCCACCAAGGGAGATTATGGGACAAATAAAGTCCAAACTACTACCTTATCCCCTCTAGCTAAAGGTGTCGCACCTAGTGTGGGTAAGGGTCGAATTATTTGTATATCCTATCTACCCACCAAGACATAGAGGATTCACTAGATGTTATTACTGGTATGTTATAGATTTTCTCTCGTGATGTGTGTGTGTTTCTTGATCCTAGGTCTATTTTATCTTATGTGACCCCTTATGTGGTGGTTAGTTTTGGTTTGGATCCCAAAATAATTTTTGAACCTTTTTCTATCTGTACTCCTATTCGTGACTTTATTATATCTAGGAGAGTTTATAAAAATTTTGTGATATCTATTTTCCATTGTGATTTTGTGGCTAATCTCGTAGACTTGATATGGTTAATTTTAATGCTATTTTGGGAATGGATTGACTCCATTTGTGTTATGCCACATTAGACTGTAGGACCAAAAAGGTAACCTTCTATTTTCCTAATAAGCCAGTAATAGAGTGGAAGGGTTATTCTCTTCCACCTAGAGAGAAGTTCATATCTTATATTAGATCCCATAACCTTATATCCAAAGGTTGTTTGTACCATCTTGTTTGGGTCAAAAACTTTACCACTAAGAGTCCTTCCCTTCAGTCAATTCCTGTAGTTGATGAATTCCTAGAAGTCTTTCCTGACGATCTCCCTGGAATACTCCTAGATAGGGAGATAGATTTTGGCATTGGCTTGTTGCCAGACACCAGGCCTATTTACATTCCGCCATACAGAATAGTTCCTGCTGAATTGAAAAAGTTAAAAAAAGCATTTAAAAGACCTTCCTGACAAAGGCTTAATCCATCCTGGTTTCTTTTCCTGGGGTGCTTTAGTTCTCTTCGTCTTTAAGAAGGACGTCTCTCTCTGTATGTGCATAGATTTCTGTCAACTGAACAAAGTCACAATAAAAATAAGTACCCTTTTCCTAGAATCGATAATATCTTCGACCAATTATAAGGTGCTAAATGTTTCTCCAAAATAGTCCTTCGTTTATGGTACCATCGATTAAAGTTCAGGGAGGATGACATCCCCAAAACAACTTTCAGAACTAGATATGGTCACTATGATTTCCTGGTCATGTCCTTCAGACTGGATAATGCCACTGAAATATTTATGGATCTCATTAATAGGGTGTTTCATTAGTTTCTAGACCTAATCATTATAGTCTTTACTGATGATATCTTGATTTACTCTAAGACTAAGGAGAAACACGCCAATCATCTCTGAATCATCCTTTATACTATTTAGGACCTTGAGATTTATGCCAATTTTCTAAGTGTGAGTTTTGGCTTCGTGCAATAGCTTTACTATGGCATATTTTTTCTAGTGAGGGAATTAAAGTTGACCCCTAAAATGTTAAGGTAGTCAGAAAATGGCCCAGACCCATGACTCCAACCGACATCCAGAGATTCTTGGGTTCGGTAGGGTATTACAGGAGATTTATGGAGAGTTTTTCATCTATAGCTGCTTTTCTTACCAAATTAACTCAGAAAAAGATAAGATTTGTGTGGTCTAACTCTTGTGAGAATAGTTTGGAGAGGTTGAAATAAAATTTGACTATTGCATATGTTTTGACCCTTCTTAAGGGAACAGAGGGTTTTGTTGTGTACTATGATGCATCTTGGGTAGGGCTTGGGTGTGTACTTATGCAGCATGGTAAGGTAGTAAAATATGCATCTAGACAGTTGAAGGTGCATAAGAAGAAATATCCCACCCATGATCTTGAATTAGCGGCTATGGTTTTTGTGCTCAAAATTCAGCGTCATTATCTTTATGTGGTGCAAGTTGATATCTTTACTGACCCTAAAAGTTTTCAGTAAGTGTTCACTCAAAAAAAGCTGAATCTCAAGAAGAGGCGGTGGATAGAATTGTTTAAAGATTACAACATGAGCCTACACTACCATCCATGTAAGGCCAATATGGTTGTTGATGCCCTTAGAAGGATGTCCATAGGAAGTCTTTCTCATGTGGTGGAAGGAAAGAGGAATTTGGTTTAGGATATTCATCGACTTTCTAATCTAGGGGTCTGACTCCTAGACTTTAAGGATATAGGGTTGTTTGTCCAAGAGCTAGCTAAATCTTCTCTTTATGTTGAAGTTAATGAAAAGTAGACCAAAGACCCCATTTGGATGTAGATCAAGAAGGATGTTGGTCAGCAAATAGTAATGGCCTTTAAAATTAGAGTAGATGTTATTTTGAGATACCAAAGTAGATTGTGTGTGCCAAATGTGGATGGGTTGTGAGAAAGAATTCTTGATAAGGCTCACACCTCCAGGTATGTTGTCCACCCTGGCTCCACTAAAATGTATCATGATCTCAAGGAGATTTATTTGTTGAATAACATGAAAACAAATGTTGCTAACTTTGTGGCTAAGTGTTTGAATTGTCAACAAATTAAGGTGGAGCATTTGAATCCTGGTGGAACTTCCCAAGCGATAGCATTGCCATTATGGAAATGGGAGATAATCAACATGGACTTTATTACAGGAATTCTGAGATCACGGAACCAATAAAACTTCATTTGGATTATTGTACACAGGATGACCAAGTCAGCTTACTTTTTTCCTGTTAGAACTAATTAATAGGGATATGATTATGCAAATATGTATATTCAGTAAATAGTTCGACTGCATGGGGATCTAGTGTCCATTATATCAGACAAAAGTACATAGTTCTCTTGTCAGTTTAGGCAGCCCTTTTAGAGTGGTTTACGTACCCAAGTAAACCTTAGCACCGCCTTTCACCCTCAAAAAGATGGGCAAGCGAAATATACCATTCAGACCTTAGAAGATATGTTGAGGGCTTGCATGATTTGTTTTAAGGGTATTTGGGTGGATCATTTGTCATTTATAGAATTTGCCTAAAATAATAGCTACTACTTTAGCATGCAAATGGATCCTTTTGAGGCTCTATATGGGAGAAGGTGTAGGTCACTGATTAGTTGGTATGAGTTGGGTAAAACCCATTTTTCTGGGCCTGACCTTATCTATCAGGCAATGGAAAATGTGAAAATCATTAGATATCGACTTAAGAAAGACCAAAGTCACCAGAAGTCCTATGGCAAAGTTAGAAGAAGGGAGTTAGAATTTGAGGTTAATGATTAGGTGTATCTAAAGGTCTGCCCTATAAAAGGATGAGATTCAGAAAGAAAGGAAACCTCATTCCTCGTTATATAGGTCCTTATCATATTATGAGGAGGATTGGTGGAGTTACTTAGGAATTATATTTTCCCATAACTTTAGCTCCTGTTTATCCTGTATTTTATGTATCAAGTCTTAAGAAGTGTATTGGAGATCATTCTCTTGTGTTGTTGATTGGAAATTGGTGTGAAAGATTCTTTATCATATGAAGAAGAACCTATAGATATACTATATCTACAAGTTCAAAAGTTCACAAGTAAAGAGATAGCATCGATTAAAGTGTTGTGGAAGAATCATAATGTTGAGAAAGCTACTTGGGAGTCAGAGAATGATATGCTTGCAAGGTATGCTTCACATTTTGGATCTGTGGATGATGTTATAAAAGGTATTAACTTTAACGTACATATTTTATTCCTTATAACTCTTTAAATCTTCCTTAGTATATTATGAACCATCATTCAGGGATGAATGATACAAAGCGGGGATAATGTAACACCCCTATTTAATTGCTTGAATAGTTCCTTAAAAATGAACTTTACGACCCTTATATCAATGGTAAACCATGTCTAGTAGGGATGGTGAGTGTTCAGGGTGCTTTTAGAATTTGGAAACGGGTTGGCATCATAAAGGGGACGCTAGGGAAAGGCCCAGAGGCGTGGAGCATTGCAAAATGCCAGTGGAATGGGTTTGCCTTGGACTTGATCTGCAAACCCTGAGGTTTATTTTGGCCTGGCACCGCAAACCTTATGGTTTGCTTTGTCTTTTTACCACAAAGCCAAAGCCAAGCCTCAAAAGTTGCTCCTTTTGATTTAATTTAAGGGCACTAAGATCTTTCTACAACCTATAACTGTTCCTAATCCTATATAGATGAAATTAAGGTCTTAAAACACATTATTTCACTTCTCAAAATCCTTAAATCATCTTTTCTATAGCAAGAGAAGAAAAACTAACTAGGGTTGGGGATTTTGAGCTCCAAAGGTCAAATTACTCTACGTTTTCATCGTTATTAAGATATATGGGACTATACTAAACCTCATGGGCGTAAATTTATTGTTTGAACAAGTTTTAAAGGTATGTAATTATGTATGTGAAATGAATTTTTAAATTGTTGAAGAACATGTATTGTAAACCCCGCTTTATGGTGAAATCTTGTATAAACTATGGGGTTGTTTTGTAAACTTGAATTGTTTTTATGTATATATATATTATGAGTTTTGAGAATTTATATGAGAGCATGATCTATGAAATCACCTCTCTTGTTGTGAAATTCATTATCTTAATATGTTGTGGGTTGTTTATATGAATGGTTGCTTGAGTTTAAATGTTTTACTATCAATTGTGGATTTTCTTTGCTTTTATAATCTAATGAGAGGGTGTTTTTACTAATTTATAAATGCTTTTGTGTCATAATGAAGGATTGCATGTGTTTTATGAAAGCAATGGAGAAAATATTCAGAGTCATGAATGCTAGTTTTATTGGGGGTAGAATTGGTGGCCTATCAGCTGAAGGACATAGCCAACCAGTGGTATGAGGAATGGGAATATTTGAGGGGTAGGGATGTTGTACTTGCTGTATGGGAGGAGTTTTCAGAGGCCTTCCTGGATCACTTATTTCCTTATGAATTGTAAACCCTCTTTAGTGGTAAAATCTTGTATAAACTATGGAGTTGTTCCCTAAACTTGATTTTTTTTCTTATATATATTATGAGTCTTGAAAAGTTCTATTAGATCATGATTTAGTAAATCCCTTCTCTTGTTATGGAATCCATTGTGTTAACACGTTCTATTTTGTTTATATGAATGGTTAGGTTCTTGAATTTAAATGATTACTATCAATTGTGGATTTTCTTTTCTTTATGATCTAATGATAGGGTGCTTTTATTAATTTATAAGTATTGTTTTGTCCTAATGAAGGATTACATGTGTTTTATGTAAGTATTAGCACCACATGTTAAAGTATTGAAAGAGAGTGTTTGGCATAGATTCATGTGCTTTTGAAGTAAGAACCCTATTGAAGTGTTTAAATGTTTTGGTGGTCCAATAACACGTTTTGAATGAATAGAATAAGACAAGATAAGATATGGCTTACATGACTTGCAATTCTTCGTATGACAATACCAATTCAGATAAATGTCATGACAGACTAAGACCAGATTAGACGACAAAATTTTCAAACTTCAGACCATATTTTAAGAAAGAAACATGTTTTAAAAGGCTAAAAATGGGCTACAAGAGAGTTAGATGGTTACTTGACTAAGGCACAAGTTAAGACAACTCGTTGCCCGAAATCGTATTTTCTGAAATGGGATTGATCTTGTCTTGAAATATGGATGATCATTGTACACTTTCCATGCACAGTTGTCTACCAAACCAGAAACTCCAACCCTTCAGGAAAACTTAGGTTGGGGGCTTGGCTGTAGAGTTAAGGATGTATTCCCTATAGCCTGTGGGATACTGTTAAGAAATTTAAGGTGTACCATCTAGCTCAGAACTAATACAAAAAGTTGATTCAGTATTTTCCAAAAATGAATTAAAGCTCTTCATAGTATGCCCATGTGTTTTAAATATGTTATGATAAGTTATTTACCCAATGCTCTCAGTTACTTTACATGAAATATTTTTTATGTTCGGATTGTTCTACATACTAGTACTTTCAAAGTATTGACCCCTTACACTACAACTTTTGAGGCACAATCTTGTGTTCCATCTCAGCAGTAGATTACTCTTATTCTTTTAGAGTTAATGAGCCTCTCTTTCTTCAAAAGGAAATCTATCCAAATGGTAGTTTTAGTTGTTTTATGGTCCGGCTGGGGGCTTATCCCGACTTAGTCAGACTAGTGCTTTTAGTTTAGTAGAGGCTTTGTAGATTGGTTTAGATTGGATTTAGGTTTTCTCATGGATTACTGACATAAAGTATTAGTTTTGATTATGATATTTTCATGTTTTAAGTTTATCTTTCCCACTTCCATTTCATATAAATTATGCTTATGATCATATGCTAAGGTGTTTGGGCCCTTCATGGTTTGGGATGCCCATTATGGCCCCGATCTTGGTTGGGTCATGACAAGTTTGGTATCAGAGCAAGGTTTAGCATCCCTGGGTGTGTACGAAGCCATGTTGAGTAGAGTCTTTTAAATGGGTGTGTAGCGTACCACACTTATAAGGAGGAAGATACACGGCATTTAGTAATGTTTCTTTTTTTTTTCATGTTCTAGTCGTGCTATAGAGTCTAAGTGTTTCCTAACTCCTAACATTTTAGATTTCAGATCATTCCTCCCCATAGATCAAATGAGAAGAACACCTTATCCCAAAACTTTGTCCATGTTAGGACAAATGCCGAAGTTGTCTACCCCACTTATGGGATGCAGACACGTTATGTACGACCTAAAAATTTAATGAAATATGTGAAATTTATGATTTTTTTAGTTTGAATATTTTAACCCTTTCTATAGTTGTATAATGATAATTTTGGAATGTGGGAATGATTTACGTGGTTTATGATGCATTTTGGTACCATTTATGCAATATTATGGTTTTTGGCTTCGAGAGCCTTATTTTTGACTTATATAGATATATTTTGATTCATGCGGCGCATCACTGAACGGACCATGCCAAAAGCTCCAGAATATCTATTTTAGGATGGTAACGTGTTTGGTATGATTTTATAGCTTTTAATCTAATTTTGACCCTCGGTTTGGAAAATTGTGATTTCAAATTTTGGGGCTCAACTTTGTGAAAATGATGTTGTTTTGAATATCTGACTTTGCCAACGCGTCCAGAATATTTAATTTAGTGTGGTTGCATAATTTATTTGTGTATTTCAGACTCTGACCGAATTTCGGACATCCCGTCAAAGTCTGTTAGACTTGGAAAATCGTTGTAGCAGAAAAATCTGCTATAAATTCCAGACCCCCCCTCTTTTTTTTTTTCCTATTTTGCTAATTTTTTTATCTTACCTCTTGAGAGTTAAATCCCAACATAGTGTGGGAGCTTAAAAGTACAGCTTGTGGGAACTTGGATAGCTAGATTAGCATCTATTTCTTGGTTCTATTATGGATTTAAGGTAAGAATTCACCCTTTTCATAGTACTTTTTTGCTTAATTTCTCAAAACCCAAAAAAATCTTAAAGCTTGATTTTAAAATCCAATTTCACTTCTTTTCATTTGAATAATATTTTTATCTTATAATTATTAGTTTTTCATCAATTTAACGTACAAAAAAAACTCTGATTCTTAATTTTAACCCCGATTTCAAAGATTTTACATGGTAAAGCTTACAAATAATTTTTCTTTGATTTAAGCCTCATTTTTTACTTGATTTGACTTGATTTTTTATCTGTAGATTTATAAAATTATGGGGAATACATTTTTGAAGTAAAGTTATGATTTTACCTTTTTTTTATTGGAAACCCTTTTTGGGGGTTCATTTTGACCCCAAACCAAAAGTAGTCAATATGGGCATCTTTGGTTTTATTTTGATGTGTTTATTCCATAGTTGATTCATTTAGAGGAGTTAAGGATCATTCATGGAAAGTATGATTGTGGATTTGAAGTATTGCTGATCGATTTTAGATTTTGAGATAGGTTATGACTTTACTCTTTCAGAATAGGTTGGGTAGTAAATGATGGTACAGAATGCATGTGAAGGATAGAAACTAATCATGAAAAATGAATATCTATGTGTTGTGCCCTTTTGGGGGCCTATATATGATATAATTATCAAAACTGAGATATTATGTGATATGTTTGACCGTGTGGGGTCCTATGTGACATTGATAGCCTTGAACACATATTTATATTATGTTGTTAAAATTTTTAATATGGTACATTAGTGTATTGTAATTATAGTCATACTTTATTGGCATATGAGACATGTGGAAATTCATGGATGAAACAAAAATAATGAGTGGATATTGGCTCGCATGGTTGTGGAAATGTATCATTGTGGTTTTTCGTGGAAATTTATCATGTGGTTGGTTGTGGAAATACTCATTTTTATTGGTTGTGACCATAACATCCTCATTAATGAAATAATGGTACCACCTTTTTAAAAAAACCCTCTCCCAAGGATGTGCAGTGGAGGAGATATGGTAATATCTTATAAACCATTTCTGAGGGATGTGCCTTAAAGGAGATATGAGATATGTGGGTTGTATATGGATTGACGAACCCCTAATGAGTCCTACATAGGGTATCTTTAACTCCGTAGGTACATACAAGGATTGTGCGATGACCTTAGAGGACATGCAACAATCTCGTACATCTTCATCATAAACGTTCAACTTACTTTATTGTGTTTATATTGTGTTGTATTGCCATATTGACTTGACATCTATGTAATTATCTGATCTTCTTTTACTTGTATTTGATGATCTTGTATATGCATATTCCCCCTTGTTCTACTTATATGTGATATAATTCATACTTGTGTTCTATGTTGGTTTGATGTTACAATATATGTAATATATTAGAACTGTTAGTGAAAGCGGTGTGGGCTACCGTTGTGGGATATTTTCTAATAGAAGGTAATGTTCCCTTAGTGTATATTTTGTATGCTTTATTTACTACTTTTCTTTGTCGTCTTATCATACCTATTGAGTACAAGTGGACCGTACTCATGCCTACTGTGTCTTTTCGGTGTAGGTCCTAGCCCGAGTGTTCCTCAAATTGCTTGACTCGGGCGATTGTTGGTGCTTCCAAGGTAGCGGTTGGACATTCATGCATACGGAGTTCATCTCTATCTTTTTACATTAGTTATGTATTTATTAGTATTTGGAGACAGATATTAATACTTTATTGTTATTTTTCAAATGTATTTGACTCCTAGATAGTATTAATAGTTTTTACACCTTTGACATCAGGTTTTGGGATTTATGTCGGCACGTGTTAATTTTATTCTTTCTGCTTTTATTATATCTACATGGTTTGGTTTCGTTCTAGAAACCTTACCTTGGGGGAATTTTTGTCTTTTCCCTGTGTGTATCAGTTTAGGTGAGAGGATTACTTATAAAGGTTTGCCGTACAAGTGCCCTCTTGACACTTGTGTTTGGGTTGTGACGAATTGGTATCAGAGTAGCTAGGTTCATTAGTCTTAATCGTTTAAGAATGGGATATCTAATAAAGTCTCGTGAATTGATACATAGACGTCCATATCTATCTTCGATAAGCTACATTACCTCTTTAGGAATCTTCTCTTATTTTATTTATTATCCTGCGTAGTTCTTTCATACCTTGTGTTCTGAGTTGTGTTTCACTCTTTTTGCGTAGATAGTGTGACTTATATTACATTTTATCAATTGAGAGATGCAGAGAGATATTGATGCATGTTGTTTGTCAGTTATAGACCCCATGATTCTCCTATGATAACTTGGGATCAGTTTTCCAGGCTTTTCAAGAGAGATTTGTGGCTTTTAGTTTGAGAGATCGTATATGGGATAAGTTTGATCATTCAGATCAAGGCTCTGTGATAGTTGTTCAGTATGAGGCACATTTCCATGTCTTGTCTAGAATTTCTATGATAGCATTTCCATCAAGTTTGAGAATATTTAGAAGTTTGTGAAGGGTTTAGATATTTCTGTTAAGTTAGATTTATCTAAGATCATTGTATTTGGAGCTTCTTTTCAGAGCATTATGGTTATGTAAAGATGACAAAGGGCATTCTTCGGGTATCACAGGGAGGCGCCAAGAAGGTGTGTTGTTTTGGTGAGTTTAAAGGTTAGGATTCTTATAGTAGAGGTACTAGGGTAGGCCAGTGCAGGCAACTTTATAGAATTGAAGTGGTGAATCATCTAGTTTAGCATTTTAGGGTGGCCGTTTGGGCCAAATTGTGTGGTTTCTATGTGTGTGATGAGATTGACCATGTGACCAGGGACTTTCCCTGCTAAGTGGTTTGGTTTACTTCTATTCCAGCTATGAGGAATAAGGGTGCTAGCAGAGGTGCTAGGGGCAGAGGTAATGAAGCTCGTGGGGGTGATCATGGGGCCACCTAGGAAACTAGTAGTCTTGGTCAGTGATATGCTATACCTGCTAAACTTGAGGTAGAGGATTCTGATGTTGTGATTACAGGTATCATCCCCATTTGTTTCATACCTATACCTGTATTATTTAATCCTGGGTAGGCTTTGTCCTATGTGTCAATGTATTTTTCTTCGGGTTTTGATTCTGTTACTAATTATCTTTCCATTCATATTCGTGTATCTACCTAGTAGGTGATAATTTAGTGGTGGATCAGGTGTACCGATATTGTGTTATGACTTTTGCTGGACATGAGATTTTGGTTGACTTTCTTATGTTAGATATGACTAATTTTGATGTTATTTTGGATATGGATTGGTTGGCTCCTTATCATGCTTTCTTAGATTATTTTTCTAAGACTATGACTTTAGCTTCGTCGGGTATGCCAAGGATAGTTTGGAAGGGTACACTTCATTTGGGTCCTAAGAGGATTATTTCTTATGTTCAAGCTCGTAAATTGGTTGAGTAGGATGTTTATCTTATTTTACTCATATTCGTGATATTAGTGTTGTTTCACCTTCTTCCGTGGATTTTGTCTGTATTGTTCATGAGTTTAGAGATGCGTTCCCTATGGACTTGCCTGGTATGCCTCTTGATCGTGATATTGATTTTACTATTGTTATTGAGTCGGGCATCAAGACTATTTCTATTTCTCCTTATAGGATGGCCCTAACAGAGTTGAAAGAACTAAAGGATCAGTTGTAAGAGTTATTGGATAAGGGATTTATCTGACCTGGTGTTTCACCTTATGGTGCTTCTCTCTTGTTTGTGAAGACAAATAATGGGTTTATGCAGATGTTTATTAATTATTGATAGTTTAATAAGGTGACGATTAAGAGTAAGTATCGTCTTTCTCGCATTAATGGTTTTTTTTATTAACTTCAGGGTATTGCGGTGTTTCAAAAGATTGATTTGAGGTTTGGTTATCACCAGTTGAGGATTAGATATTTGAATATTTTGAAGACAACTTTTGGACTAGATATGGTCATTATGAGTTCTTGGTCATGTCTTTTGGGTTGACCATGCCCCTTCTACATTCATGGAGTTAATGAACAAGGTGTTTTGATCGTATCTCGACTCCTTTATTATTATATATATAGATGATACTTGGTGTATTCCCAGAGTGAGGTTAAGCATAATGAGCATTTGCAAATTGTACTTCATAGATTGAGGGATAAGAAGTTGTATGCCAAGTTCTCTAAGTGTGAGTTTTAGTTGGAGTCTATTTTTTTGAGGTCGTGTGGTGACTAAAGAAGGTATTATGGTTGATACAGCCAAGGTTTCAGTGATTTGTGATTGAGCTAGACCTACTTTACTCATCAAGATTTAGAATTTTGTTTGCTTAGCAGGTTATTATCTATATTTTGTTGAGGGTTTTTGTTTTGCATCCCCTTTGACTAAGTTGACTCAGAAGAAGATTTTACTCTCTCTTTCATTGCAACTTCTTTGACTAAGTTGACTCAGAAGAAGATTTCTTTTTAGTGGTCTGATGCTTGTGAGACGAGTTTCTAAAAGCTCAAGAATTTTTTGACTTCACCTCCTATATTGGCTTTACCCAAGGAGAGTGTGAGGTTTATCATGTTTTGTGATGCTTTAGGTATTGGATTGGGTGCGATGTTGATGCAGGAGGACAAGGTGATTGGTTATGCATTCATCAATTGAAGCCTCATGAGAGAAATTATGCTACCCATGATTTGGAGTTTTACATAGTGGTGTTTGCCTTGAAGTTATTGTGGCACTACTTGTATAAAGTTCATTGTGAGATCTTCTTAGATTATCGTAGCCTATAGTACTTCTTCACCCAGTGAGATATTAATATGAGGCAACGTAATTTGCTTGAGTTGCTTAAGAATTATGACTTAACTATTCTCTACCATTCGAGCAAGGCTAATGTGGTTGCAGATGCCTTGTGTCGAAAGTCGACTAGCATGGGTAGCTTGGCGTATCTTGTAACCTAGAGTGGCCTTTGGTCTTAGAGATTCAATCTTTAGCTAACTCGATAGTTAGGCTTGATATTTCGACACCTGAGTGTATTTTGTAATTTGTGGAGGCTAAATCTTCTTTGATGGAGCAGATTTGAGCTCATCAATTTAATAATATTAGATTGAGGTTAATTTGAGCTAAGGTGTTGATCAAGGAGGCTAAGGAAGCCTTACTTGATTCAGATGGAGTTTTGAGGATTGAAGGCCGAGATTGTGTGTTGAAATAGGTGATTGGATTAGGTTAGTCTTGGAGGAGGCTCATTGTTCAAGATATTCCATCAATTTAGGTATGAATAAGTTGTATCATGAGTTGAGGCAGCATTACTGGTGTGGTGGTATGAGGCAAGACATGGTAGACTTCATAGATCATTGCATTTGTTGCAGCAGGTGAAGTACGAGCATATGCAACCTAGTGGATTGCTTCAGAGTTTGCCCATTCTCAAGAGAAAATGGGAATAGATTACTGTAGAATTTGTGATTGGTTTTCCTCGTACATTTCATAGTTCTGGCAGTGTTTGGGTCATCATGGATCAATTGACCAAGTCAACTCATTTTATTCTGGTTTAGGTCTTATTTAGTATTTAGAGGTTGTCCCGTATTTACATTTGTGAGATTGTGCGTCTGCATGGTGTGTCGATGTTCATTATTTTAGATCGAGGTTTTCTATTCACATCTTATTTGTGGGAGACTTTTTAGGATGAGTTGGGTACTCAAGTTGATCCTGGAAAAATATTTCACCCCCAGACTGATGGCCAGTCAGAGCGGACTATTCAGGTTTTAAAGGTTATGTTTTCTGCGTGTGTGATGGATTTTGGTGGCTAGTGGGAGTAATATTTGGCTTTAGCAAAGTTTGCATATAATAATAGCTACCATTCCAATATTAATATGGCTCTTTTTGAGGCATTGTATAATAGACATTGTCGCTCACCAGTGGATTGGTTTGGTGTTTTAGAGGTGAGACCTCGAGGTGTGGACTTGCTTCGTGAGTCTTTGGATAGAGTCTGGGTCATTAAGGATACACTTAGAGTGGATCAGAGTAGGCAGAAGTGCTATGATTTTCTTAGACTTCATGCCTTGAGGTTTGGTGTTGGTGATCGTGTCTTCCTTCGAGTTTCACCCATGAAGGGTATGATGAGGTTTCAAAAGAGGGACAAGCTTAGCCCTAGGTATATCGACACATTTGAGATCTTCAGACTGTTGGTGTTGTGTCTTATGAGTTGGCTTTGCCCCCTGATCTATTAGCTGCTCATCCAATTTTTCATGTTTCTATGATTTGCTGCTATATTCTTGATGAGTCTCATTTCATTCGTAGGGAGTTGATTCAGCTAGATGAGCAGTTGTCCTTGGTTGAAGAGCCAATCTCTATTTGGCTAGGGATGGTAGTAGATTGTGCCCTAGAGTTATCCCTATGATTAAGGTTCAATGGTAATATCGACTTGCAGATGAGGCTAATTGGGAGGTTGAGTCTGATAAGCATAGTTCTACCCCTAGCTCTTCATTGATTCAGGTATTTCTTTGCCTTAGTTTGTGGACGAACTAGATTTTTATTGGTAGATGATGTAACGACCTGAAAATTTGATGAAATATGAAAATTGTGTTTTTGTGTGATTTGACTCTTTTACCCCTTCTCATAGTTGTATTATGGTATTTCTGGGGTGTGGAATTGATTGACATGGTTTTCGATGCATTTTGGTACCATTTGTACGATATTGTGGTTTTTGATAGTTCCGAAAGCCTTATTTTGGACGTATGTAGATATCTTTTAATTCGTGTGATGGATGGCTCAACGGACTGTGCCAACAACTGCACATTATTGATTTTAGGGTAGTAACATAATTGTGTGATCATTCATGGAAAGTAAGGTCATGGGTTCGAGGTGTAGCTGACCAGTTTTGGCTTTTGAGGTAGGTTATGGTTTAACTCTTCAGACTAGGTTGGGTAGTAAATGATGAAACAAAATGTATGATAAGGGTTGGAACTATTAATGAAAAATGTCTACCTATGTTTTGTGCCCCTGTTAGGGCCTTTATGTGATGTAATTGTCGAAATTGAGATAGTATGTGATATGTGTGACCGTGTGGGGTCCTATGTGACATTGATAGCCTTCAATATATGTGAATAATTGTATTGTGTTGTTAAACTGTTTAATGTGGTACCATTGGAGTATTGTAATTATATTCATACTTTATTGGCATATGAGACATGTGGAAATTCTTGGATAAAACAAAAATAATGAGTCAATATTGGCTAACATGGTTGTGGAAATATATCATTGTGGTTGGTTGTGGAAATATATCATATGCTGGGTTGTGGAAATACTCATTGTGATTGGTTGTGAGCATTACATATTCATATCATACTTATTTATGAAACATTGGTACCACCATGGCAACAACTGAGTAACATTGGCAACACTTTTTTAGAAAAACCTCCCCTAGGGATGTGCCAGGGAGGAGATACTCTAATACCTTATGAAACCATTTTCGAGAGATGTGTCAGAAAGGAGATATGAGATATGTGGATTATATATGGGGTTACGAACCCTCCATGGGTCCTACGTCGGGAAGCTTTAGCTCCGGAGGTGTATACGGGGATTGTACGATGATCTCGAAGGTTGTGCGACAACCTCGTGCATCATCATCGTCATCATTATCATACACATTGCACTTACTTTATTATGACTATATTGTGTTGTATTGCCATATTGACTTGCTATTTATGTAATTGTCTTATCTTCTTTTACTTGTATTTGATGATCTTTTATGTGCATGTTCCCCCTTGTTCTACTTATATGTGATATAATGTATACTTGTGTTCTATCTTGATGTGATGTTACAATATATGTGATATATTGGAATAGTTAGTGGAAGCGATGTGGGATACAATTATGAGACATTTTCTGATTGCAGGTGACGTGCCCTTAGTGTATATTTTGGATGCTTTATTTACTACTTTGCTTTATTGGCCTATGATACCTATTGAGTACAAGTGCACTGTACTCATGCCTATTGTGCCTTTTTGGAGTAGGTCCTAGCTCGAGTGCACCTCAACTTGCTTGACTCGGGCGATTGTTAGAGCTTCCAAAGTAGAAGTTGAACATTCATACATCCGGAGTTCACCTCTATCTTTTGTATTAGTTATGTCTTTATTAGTATTCAAAGAAAGATATTATTCTTTTGTAGTTATTTCAGATGTATTTGACTCCTGGATAATATTGGTAGTTGTTACACCTTTGACACCAAGTTTTGGGAGTTATGGCTGAATGTGTTAATTTTATTCTTTTAGCTTTTATTATATCTATGTGGTTTGGCTTCGTTCTAGAAGCCTTAGCCTTAGGGAATTTCTATCTTTTTCCTACGTGTATTAGTTTGGATGAGAAGCTTACTTATCAAGGTTTGCCGTGACAAGTGTCATCATAATCATTGTTTTTGGGTTGTGACACATTATAAGGCCCGTACTCTAGAATTCACTGCTCCTCCTAGAGTTCCCTCAATCCAAACTAGCCCACATCGGGCTTGTCGGTACGGTGTTAGTTGTACTCAGTCTCTTCAGAGAAAAGTCTTGAATGTTGAGTTCTGTTAATCCATCCATATGATTGCTCAACTTATGGCTTTTCAGTCCCATCGATCTAGATATATGAGTTCCGTGCCTGGTTCTTCTAAAATCACTCGTGTTGACCAGTTTATGCGGCTGAACCCACCCACCTTTATGGGTACCAAGGTTGAGGAGGACCCAAGAGTTCATAAATGAGATGGATAAAATATTTAGAGTCATGCGTGCTAGTGATACCGAGGGGGTAGAATTGGTGGTGTATCAACTGAAGGACGTAGCCAACTAGTGGTATATGGAATTGGTGGCCTATCTCTCAGGCCTTTTTGGTTCGGGGTGCCTGTCAAGGCCAGAGCCTCGGTTCGGGTCGTGATAAATATGCAATATGCTATTCAAAGAAAATGTATCATTAATATTTATATGTCAAGTTTATCATTTGTATTTATGTATGAACAAGTATCGTTTGTATGCATATGGTTCAAGTTGTATAAACATGCATCATTTGATACAAATGTAACATTTGTATTTGTAGAATTTAACATTAGTATTTTTGTAAATTGTCATTTATATTTGTATTGTTCAATTTGTATTAATAATATATAATTCGTATCAACGAATATAAATACAAGTGTTCGTAGAAAGAAAAATATTTTTTTTTTAATTGTTTCAAAATATAAATGATGTTGTCAACTACAAATTCAAATACAAATAAATGAAACAAGTGAAATTACAAATACAAAAATAATAAGTAGTCAATTTACAAATACAAATTAGCTCTTTTAAAAATACAACTGCATCGACGAAAATAGAATACAAATACAAATACAAATAAAATAAAATAAAATCACAAAATACAAATACAATGTCTAGTCAACTATAAAATACATATATAAATAGTTCTTTAAAATGCAAATGCAAATTGTATAAAATATAAATGATGGTGAGAACTACAAAATATAAATACAAGTGCGAATTGTAAAATACAAATACAAATACGAATGTTATAATAGAAATACAAGCGCGAACTATAAAATATAAATACAACTATATCAATGAATATAAAAATATAAATTATAGTGAAAATTATAAAATACAAATACAAGTGAAAATTACAAAATACAAATACAAATGTGAACTATAAAATAAAAATACAAATACAACGCGAACTATAAAATGCAAATATAATTGTATCAATGAATACGAAAATATAAATGATGTTGTGAATATAAATACAATAAGCGATTGTGGTATTTTCGTTCCCACCCATAACTTGTGCTTGACATAGCAATATTTTTCAAAAATACAAAAAATATAGAGTAGAATTAAAAATGAGAAATACAAAATAAAAAAAAACAAAAAAGAAAAAGAAAAAGAAACTGCAGATAAAAAAGAGAAAAAAAAAGCAAAAAGAAAGAAATAAAAATAGAAAAAATAAAAAAAGAAAAAAATAGAAAAGGAAAAAACAAGAAGAAAGAGAAATATAAGTTAAAGATAGAAGAGAGAAAAAAATAAAAAGAAGGAATCGAAAAAAAGAGAATGAAAATAGATAAAAAGAGTAAAAAGTAAAAAAGAGAAAAGGAAAAAGAAAAAAATGATGGTAAATACAAACACAATAAGCTATTATGATGTAACCATCATCATTTATGACTTGTATCGGACGTAACCATATTTTTCGGCAGTTCAAAAAATATATAATATAAAATACAAAAAAAAACAAAAAAAGGAAGTTAAAAAGGAAAAAAGAAAAAACCAAAAAATAAAAATAAAAATAAAAAAGGAGAAAGAGAAATAGAGGCTAGAGATACAAGAGAGGAAAAAAACAAAAAAGAAAAAAAAAGAGAAAAAAGGTTATAAATTATAATTTTAAAAGTTAGGATTAAAAAGGAAAAAAGAAAAAAGAAAAAATCTAAAATCTAAAAACTAAAAAAGAACAAAGAGAAATAGAGGCTAGAGATACAAAAGAAGGAAAAACGAAAGGAAAAAAAAAAAAAGAAAAAAGAGAGAAAGAAAGGCTATAACTTGTAATTATGAAAGTTAGGAACATTTCCATTTTGCTCCCTCCATTTTTTGTGAGTTAATTTGACTAAATTTCAAAACTAAATTAGATTAGATGAATTTATTTTATTAGAATTAAAATTAAGAAATTCATAAATTATATGAAAAATACTGTAAGTTGCAATTTTTCTTTTTTCAATTTGATTCAAAAAATACATCTTAAAAAATTGATCAAATTTTGTATCTTTTGATTTTAAAAAATAAAAACAAGCAAATAAAAAGGAATGGAGGGAGTAGATACTAATAGTAACTACATATTATAAATTAATTATGTCGTGTAAAATTTTCTCTATCTAGTAATGGACAAATCTCATTCCTTTATTGGGTTGCTTGATGGATGTACCAGATTAACTATTAATCCTTACAGATTGGTCATTCTCTACCTATTAGGGTTACTTCAACACTCAAATTTCTCCACCACCAAAGTTATTGTAACTTAAGGTAGGACAAATGGAAAAATTAATTTATCGACAATTCTGTTGTTCTGCTATTATAATTACTCATTAGGTACTTTCTTTACGATGAATTCTATATAAGATTATCATGTCCATAATTCTGATATGTCAAATTTATGTGATAGCAAAAAAGATATGTGCTTTCATATGGTATTAGAGCCTGAATTTTGTACTAGCATTTGCTCTCATGAAATAACTGTTTGTCTACTACGCATACAGATTTTTTATTGCTTGTGGCATAGTATTTTCGAGCACCGCCATTACATTTTATGGAAGAAAAATATATTAGGAGAAACATTTAATAAATCATGAAGGATTTTTTGGAATAAATTTTGATACTTCATGTTGGGATCTAACTAAAGAAAGAGAATGGTTCTTGTTCTTGAAACCCGGTAATTTCTGTTGAGTGAATATAAAAAAGGGAAATTTATATCGAAATGAGATCAATAAGCCACTACCGCTGTTAGAAAAGAATTAACATTTTCAAGATTTTTAAGTGTTAAATATATTCTCAGTTACATGCTTTATTGATTGTAGTATCAAGCCAAATTAGAATGTTTAAAATTTGTACATATATGAAATTACTTATTGTCTATTGTTATGTATAATATTATGTTGATATAGTTTGTATATAATCAAAGTGGATGAAAATAAGAATGATTAAGTGATGCACATATATAGAATATCTATATTAATGTTTATAGCTGGTTAGTAATCAAATTAATGGTTAAAGTAGAATGTTGAAGCCATACACATTCATAAAATGACCTAGTGTTTATGTTATATATGTATTTATGCTTATCTAGTTTGTTAATCACCAAAGTAGCTAATTAGTATGTTCATAAAAGCTATACATATATTAAGTTTGTCATTTATCCATGATATCAAAGAGAAGTTGACAAATTGAAGTGCACTATTTTCAAAACTTATGAATTTATCGAAGGTAAATCAGTTAATCTACGAATAATGAACATGATATGATAAATTAGTATTCTTTACTAAAATATATTTGTATACCCAAGATATATGATATATTAGATTAAGAATTCTTAATTGCATATTGAAGATTAAAAAGCATTTAAGATAATGAAAGAATGTGACAATATCTTTTCAAAGAAGAATTAAAATATACTCTAGTGATTCCATCAAAGAAACGATGACCCTTGAAGCCAGTGATACATGCACGCCAATACAGAGGCAGAGTTCAACATGATAAATCACAGGTTCCTGTACAAGACACTAACCAAGGGTAATGCTCTACCAAAAATCTAGGTACAACTGATTCAAGTATGCAGACCAGTAAGAATAAGCAGGTTCAGAAAAAGGAAAGTGAGTAGCACAATATAATAGAGGCTAGTCAATCTACTCCTAATACCACGGGTGTCAAGCAACTTAGCCCGACCTAATGCAGAATGGCTTAATACTAAATTCACTCTCGCTAATTTTCTTGGGTTAGCCACTATGCCATTGAAAGTAGGTTTCATGTGTCATATAAGCAATATACTTATTTCTTTCCCTATCGATAGGGGTTGGAGTTCAAAAACCTATTAATGAAGTGGCTGTTTTAGAACACGAGGGTTGTGAATAAGAGATACAATAAAAAAGAGCTTCAGAACTATACACAAAGTAATAGAATAAAGCTTGCTAGACTTATTTTGAAACTAGATTAAATATCATAGTATTAAGAATAGACTCAAAAGCATTGCCCCAGGTTGGGGAATTGCTCATAATTGCAATAATGAAACAGGCGGGATACTTTGGTTGATTTGGGATACTAATGGATATGATGTATAAATCCTTACTACCTTGCCTCAAATTTTGTATTGTTTAGTTATAGATAAAGCCAGAAGATAGCAAGTGCTGCTCATAGTAGTGTATGGTTTTAATACATTATAGCAGAGGAAAAACTTATGGCAAGATCTCTCGATCTTTGCTCAAGGTAATAGCGAACCCTGACTAGTAATAGGACACTTCAATGCTCTTTTGAATGCACAAGATAGTCTTTCAAAGGCACCAATTACAACAACTGAAATTTTGAGTTTTTAAGGGTTGTATATAGAATATTGAGGTCACAGAACTCCCATGGAAAGGATAATATTATACATGGACAAGTAACAACTGTGTGATGCTAGAATATCCAGTACAATTGAAAGATCCTTTGGTAATTTTGATTGGATGATGCAGTGGGGTCATGTTAATATTGAATGTGGTATACCTCTTTTTTCTGATCATTATCACATGACTCTCACCCTACAAGAGCCTAAAGAAATGTGTGGTTGTTTCTTTTAAATTTTTTAATGTTTGGTATAAGCATGCTTCTTTTCTAAGCCTAGTTGATAGTGTATGGCAACAGAAGCTGAGTAAGTGTCCAATGAAGAATATTTGGTTCAAATTGAGAAACCTATAACCACTATTGAGAAAGTTAAATCATTCTGAGTTTAAATTTATAAGTAACAATATTACCAAGGCTAGATCAGAGCTCATTCTGATACTAGAGCAATTGGTGACTCAAATAGATAATGACCTGATCTCGTAGGAAATAAAGACACTAGTCGATCTGGAGATCATAATTAGAGGGATATGAGAAAGAAAAGGCCAAAGATATCTTGGGTTCATTCAAATATGGAGAGAAAAGGGTTGATTGTAACATGGTGCACTCATTACTTGGAGAAAATTTAAGAAAGAGTGAAAGGTTTTAAGTGAGGTAGGGAATAGATAGAGGTAGAGGGTTTGTGACACAGATTGAGAAACATAAATTAATGTTTAAATAGAAGGTGAATAAAATGGTTCAGATTTGAAAGAATGCTAGTGAAGTAATTTGTTTGATCGGATGGACGTGGTGATTGGACTTAAAAGAGGTTTTGCACCTTTTTGGATTGTACATAAAATGTGTGGCATGATCAACCAGGTTCTTAAAAACTTTTCATTAAAAAGTAGTGTGCGAACAGAACATTGAATAGTTCTTTCAATGCTAAAACTTCTAAATCATATCAAGATGGTAATGGCTGGTCTGTTGAACGTCAAATTCCATTGATTAACTTTGGACATATAGCGTGTATCTATAGGTATAGGTGGTACATCTAGAACTGATAATTTTTCAGTTAGAGTAGGTGAGAATGTCAATGCTTATTCAAATCTTGTACAATATGGTGATGCTTGATGGTTATGTTATAGAGACATATTTGTTGAAGTTGTAGATGCCAACAAAATGAGTGAAGGCATGATGGTAGTTGATGGAATTTTAGTGAAGTTAATGAAGTTGTAAATACAAAGAAAAGCATATGACACGGCCCGAACCAGGGCCTTTTCGTAAGGGGCATCCAAAGTCTAACAAGGGTCGGAGACCACCCTCGATACCCATACCAACCAATAGTAGTATCAAACCGCCTCTATTCGAAAGTTAAATAGTATTCGGTCGGGATATGCCCCCGACCATAGTCGAAAACAAACTCTAAGAAATAATCAAAGTATGATGACAAGTCCATAATATGAAATGGAGCCTTCTAGAGTATGAAAGCTCACCACTTCAATCCAAATCTAAGTTGTTCCCGAATCCGATCACTGAGCAGGAGGAGTAGTATGGACGATTCCTAATCACATGGGGAAACAATGCTCGAAGATGGGTTAGCGGGTAAACACTATCATGTACTCAGGATAAGGATAAAATAATGCAAACATTTAAAACAAAGTACATAACCGTATGCATTCACATCCATACATATATATATATATAATCCATGTCGGGATAGGGAATCGGATTTAGCATGCATATAAAAACATTAACCTGGGTTAGTGTAGCTTAATCATCCTTGAACCACCCACGGGCTATATGGGTCTAGTGTTACCCCCTGAACGGGCCATATTACGTGTAGCCGTACGTACAAAAGATATCATAGGGGAAGGGGATTCCCGTGGACCCTTCACCCTTCATGATACATATATACAAGTTTAACTTAGGGAATTCCTGTGTACCCCACAAGTACATGGTTGCCATGTCCAATACTCGTGTCGGCAAACATGAGTTTCCAGTTTCTGTCCCTTGGACTCATACATTTAGGGTTAGCTATCACAACCCATCATTATTGACCAATTAAAATCATTAGCACACAATAAAACCACCAATTCCATATATTATTAACCAAGGCTATAAGAAGTGGTATCGTCATACCAACTATGGCTTGCAAGCAATGTCCTTAGTCCTCCTATGTACCATGTAGGTTCCATTATTAGATTCACTAAGGGGATTCTCGTGTACCCCACAAGGTTTTTTAATCAAAGCCACGGCCACCAAAGCCTTAAAATTTATCCATTAAAACCATTTAATCAATTTTGGTTCCATTTCCATATTATACCATGCAAAGTTTTCAATGAAAGTCCAACTATTAAATAAAAGCATTCTCATAGGCATTTTATCAAACATGTTAGGGGCATATATTCTTCAAAACCAAAACCAGGTAAAAATTGACCATTACCATGCAACCACTTGTTCAAAACCCTATTATAATATGAAAACAATAAGTAAAAACATGGTAAAACATAAATCAACCATTAATAACCAAAACTCCCAACATATAAATCAAAGCCAAGAACCATGACACAATTATTCCATGAAAACCATTCATTAAATATTCCTTTAATTGAACTAACAATGAGAGAAGAGTAACATGCCTTAGATAACGTAGAAGACGGAGAGAAATCACCCCTTTAGAGCCTTAATTGCCCACCTTGAAGAAAACCCTAGCCTTTGTTTAACCCATGAGCCTGAGAGAGTTTAGAGAGAGTTTCTAAGTGTTTATGATTAGAATAATTAGGTAAATGATGTACCAATAGTGTTTTAGGTCGTGGGGTCATAAGAGGATAAGAGGGGAAATGTCCAAAATACCCCAACTTAAACTGTAAAAATTTGCACAGAAAGGTACGACTCCCCCTTTGAATCATACCCACATCATATGAGTGGTACCCACCACTTGTACCATGGATAGGATGTTGTACATCACACACTATCAACTGTACGACTCCTTTTGCACCAGTCGTACTTTGATCATACGATCCTTACCTTCAAAACATACCCTAGGCAGAAATATTTAGGTTGGACACTGGATAATAAATGATTTAGATCATACCACTCATACCCTATCCTTATAAATCTTAGTGAGCCACTCATACTCAGAGGTAAGTCAAATAAACAAGTTTCAGACAAAGTGAGGGTTCAACCAACCAATCCATCACCAACCGTACGACACGTACCACCAAATCATAACTAAACTAAAAACTCAACCACCAAATACTAGTTAGCATATGAATTAGGTCATACAACCCGTATCCTCACCGTACGGTTTGTATGGTGAGTCGTATTATCAAAAAAGACATAAAACCCAGGAAATTTTTCAAGGACTAAAACCTAGGGTGTTTTAATTCTCCCTCACTTAGATCATTTGTCCTTGAATGATGGAACAAGGAAATAAAAGCATAATTTACACCCTAAATCCTCAACTTTAACCCTTAACTATGAAAGAAAAAAAAGATTTAAGAAAATCAATTTTTCCTTTAATAAAGTTTGAAAACAAAGGTATAATGAAGAACACATACCTTCCGCATGAATTTTTGGAGTAGAAAAAAGGAACAGATATTTGTACTTCATGTCCTCTTCCGCATCCCAAGTAGCTTCTTAAACCTTGTGGTTCCTCTAACAAACCTTAACTAAAGCAACATCCTTGGTCCGAAACTAACAAACCTGCTGATCCAAGATCTCAATCGAGACCTCCTCATAGGACAAAGAATCCGAGATAGCAATATCTCTAACACACACAATCTGAGATGGATTACCCATACACTTCCCCAACATAGAAACACGGAACACCCAATGAATGGATTTCAAACTAAAAGGCAACTCCAACTCACATGCAACCTTACCAACGCTTGGAAAAACCAAGTAAAGACCCATATACCGGGGACTGCGCTTCCCCTGCTTAACATACCACAAATTCCCTTCATAGGAGACATCTTTAAGAATACCCTATCCCCAACCTCAAACTCTAACACTCTTCGCCTTACATCCACATAGGACTTCTGGATACTTTAGGCAGCCTTAAGTCTATCTAAAATAACTTTTAACTTTTACATAGCTTGGTAAACCAAATCCAGACCAAATAACTCCACCTATAGGAGACCTAAACCTCCTACCGTACAAACCCTCAAATGGAGCCATCCCAATGCAAGAGTGATAGCTATTATTGTAAGAAAACTCTATAAAAAGTAAACTCGTAATCCAGCTACCACCATAGTCAATCACACACACACTCATGTCCTCCAATGTTTGAATAGTTCTCTCTGCCTACCCATCTAACTACGGATGGAAAGTATTACTCAAACTCACCTTAGTACCCAACCCTTTCGGAAATGACTACCAAAAGCTATATATAAACTACATGCCATGATCTGAGATGATAGAGATAAGCATCCCATGTAACTTTAAAATCACTTGATGATACAACATCGCGTAATCCTCAACCAAAAAGTTAGTACTTACTGGCAAAAAAGTGAGCCGACTTTGTCATCCTATTCACGATGACACAAATAGAATCAAACAAATTTCAAGATCGAGAAAGACCGGTAATGAAATCCATGTTGATTTCTTTCCATTTCCATTTAGGCAATTAAATTTCTTGATACAATCCTCCGAGACACATGCGCTCAATTTTTACTTGTTGAAACACCACACATTTGGCCATAAAATTAGCCACATCCTTTTCTATACCATTCCACCAATACATCTCCTTAAGGTCATGATACATCTTAGTCAAACTAGGGTGAACAACATAGCGTGATTCATGTGCCTCAGCCAAGATCTTTTCTTGAAAACTATCAACGTCGGGAACACATAACCTCACTTGGTACCGCAATTTACCAACACTACTAATCTCGAAGGCCATCACCTTCTGCCCACCAACATCACCCTTGATCCTTAACAAGAAAGGATCTAAGATCTGCTTCTTTTTTATTTAATCACCAAGAGACAACTGCCCCGCCTTCTGAATGAAACCACCACTATCCTCAAAGTCCAAGAGGTAAAATCCAAGGTTAGCCAAATAATGAATTTTCTTGACCAACTCCTGCTTCTCTTTATCCATTTGAGCAAGCCTCCCCATAGATACCTGCTAAGAGCATCAACAACTACGTTAGCTTTACTTGGGTGGTAGTGAAGACTTATATCACAATCCTTAAGAAGATCAAGCCATCTCCTTTGCCTGAGGTTAAGCTTTTTCCGAGTGAACACGTATTACAGGCTTTTCTGATCAGAAAAGATAACCACATGTACCCCATATAAATAGTGACACCAAATTTTCAGCGCAAACACCAAATCTAACAATTCTAAATCATGAGTAGGATAATTCCTCTCATGCACGTTCAACTGCGTAGAGGCATAGCTTATCACCTTACCATGATATATTAGAGCATTACCAAGTCACACACAGGATGCATCACAGTAAACCACAAACCCATAAATGCTTCAGGCAATGTAAAAAATAGAGCTGAAATTATCTTATCCTTCAGCTTCTCAAAACTACCCTCACACACATTTGACCATAGGAACTTAACCTTTTTTTGAGTCAGTTTAGTCAGCGGGGTAGCTATAGAAGAAAAGCTCTTCACAAACCTCTTGTAGTTTTCAGCTAAATCTGAGAAGCTCCAAATATAGGTTGGAGTCGCGTGTCGAGGCCACTTCTTAACTACTGCAACCTTTTGTGGATCTATCATGATCCCCTCACCATAAAGAATATGACTTAAAAAAGGGACAGTATTCAACCAAAACTAACATTTAGAGAATTTGGCATATAACTGCTACTCCTTCAAGGTCTGCAACATAACTCAGAGGTGATCGACATGATCTACCTCACTCTTAGAGTACACCAGAATGTCATACATGAAGACAATGACAAATAGATCCATAAACCGTTGAAAGACCATATTGATCAAATCCATGAATATCATCAAGGCATTGGTCAAACCAAACGATCACAAAGAACTCAAAGTGCCCATACCAGGTACGAAAAAAACTTAGGGATATCCACTTCCCTAATCTTAATATGATGACACCCAGATTGAAGATCAATCTCAGAAAAATATTTGGCACCCTATAACTAATAAAACAAATAATCAATTATTGGAAGAAGATACTTGTTCTTCATTATCACCTTATTCAACTGTCGGTAGTCAATACACTTTAGAAGGGAATCATATTTCTTTTGCACGAACAACACTGGTGCACCCCATAGGGACATACTAGGATGAATGAAACCCTTATCCAAAAGATCATTTAATTGTACTTTAAGCTCCTTCAACTCTGCCAGAGCTATTTTATAAGGAAGGGGGGAGAGGGGGATAGAAATTAGATGAGTGCCCAAAACAAGATCAATCACAAACTTAAATTCCCTATCCAGAGAAACACCAGGAAGGTCATAAGGAAAGACCTAAGGAAATTCATTCACCATTGGAACCGAATGCAAAGAATGTCCCTCTGAGTAAGAATCTTTAATATGGATTAGATGATAGAGATACCCCTAGGAGATTAATCTCTGAGCTCTAAGAAAAGATATAAAGTTCCCCTTAGGAGCTAGGGAACCACCTTAAAACCCAATAGCAGGCTCATTATGAAATTTAAAGAAAAACCTTTGGGTCTGACAATATAGAATGTATAGCATGAGTGCAACTAATCCATCTCCAAAATGACATCAAAATCAACCATATCTAATTCATATAAGTCCACCAAAGTCTCCTTACTACCAACAAATACCACACACTCCATATAGACTCTTTCAGCAATCACAGAGTCATCTATCAAGGTAGAAATAGAAAAAGGTTTGAAACACAATCCGGACCAACATAAAAATACACAACCACAAAGTAGGACACATAAGATAGAGTAGACCCTAGATTAAGTAAACTGTAATGACCCAGGACTACCCCCTAGTCATCACATGGTTCTTACGGTCCCGAGGGACTACAAGATAACCCATGAACTGGTACCTGCTGTGAGCACTAAATAATAACATCATAAATGCGAACAAATACTGACATTGCATTAGGGTTTTAATAACTGAATTTAATACTAGAATATAAATCTATTGAAAATAATTGTCCACATCAGATAAAAAAATTGAGGAACTAACATGTCAACTAAAAATATGAATACTGAATAACTAACTCAAATATCTGAAAAGCCTCTAAGACTGACTGACTAAGAGTTGATGGGACAAGCCCCAACTAACTCTACTAACTATTGAGATAAAGACATGAAGTAATATAATCTGTCCTCGGATGAAGATGACTCACCACTACTACTGTACTGTTGATGATCTGAGGGACTAAGTAAGATCTGAGAACTGAGCATCAGTATCTATAATATGATACATCATAAATCAAATGAAAGGTATGCGATCAATACTTTGAATGTATTAGTATGCTAAATGAGGTAGGATGATATGCAAAGTTTCATGAATAAGAGTAATAAACTATCTGATTTTAAATGTAAAGCATGGAGTACTGAGTCTAGGATGTGAAATGTATAGATACTGGAGATATATTAAGTCAATAAATACTATCAATACATGAAACGAAGTAGGCACTAAGGATGTATGACCAAGCATATAACATCTACTAAGTAAAATCTATAAACCCAAATACTAAAATAATTGGTATCTGAATGCTTTGGTTAATCAAAACTAAACTGAATAATTAACTAGAACTGTAACTGAGACTGAACCTGAGACTGTTGGAGGTACCATCTAACCGACAGGACCCAATCTGAGCATATCGGGATCTAACCTGCAAATCCAGTTGGATGGGTGTTAATATCGTGCCACGGGTACTAACATTGCCTGTGCGGATCCACTAAACTGATATAATGTCCAATGGACTAAGGGTGTCAAGCCTGAACGAATGGGTTAACCCATGTGAAATTGTCAATCCTAATATGACAGGTGACTACTTATATCTTACGATGGCTATGTAGTTCTAGAGTATAGGGATTGCTACTAATGACTCTGCCTATCTGACAGGGAAGTCACCATCCCTACACTCGCTCGGTGCTAAATCCTACTCCCAACTGAAAGACACTGAGATACTAGACTGTTCTGAGTTTAATGACTAATATCTGACTATTCTGATAATGCTCATAGTATAATCTAAGGACTATTCTGTAATGTACTAAGACTAAACTAAATAAATAGCTATGGTTTTTGGGTATTTAATTCCCCCAGGACTCAAAACAACAATACTGAAAAGATACTAAAGCTTAGTGGACAAAGAGTGAAGGTTTTTATTAAATCAATCACTCTTGTAGGCATTTTATCAAACACTTGTAGTTCATGGTTCCAAAACAATCATAGGAATGTTGTAAAACATATAGAATTAACATGAATCCGATATAATGGAATTAAATCATGGTTTTGTTCAATAAATAATAATATTAAAATATTAAGGATTCAATAATAACAATAATTTCATGGTAACATGGTATAAAATCATAGTTTATGGAGATTTATGGGTGAAATCACAATTTAAAATATAATAACTTGAAAAGATCACAATTTTATAATTTTAAAAGGGTTGCTTAGACTCCATGAATGAAAGGGATCCATGGATGAGCATCTAACATACCTGGGATAATGAATTTCTTGAAGTCTTGGGTGAGTTCTTGTAGATATGCCTTGAATTTGAAAGCTAGGATTCTTGTTCTTGAAAAGGGCATCTTTGATTGTTAGAGGAATTGAAATAATAATGACTACTTAGGGTGTTTAGGGGTTAAATTTCATTTTTTGGTTAATAAAGGTCGTGGAAAAAGACCCAAATACCCCTTAATGAATTTTAAAACGGAAGCTGAAAACTGAAGATCCCGATTTTTGGCCTTAGCATTACGTGCCACTATCACGCCAGGCAACTGGAAAAGGGAAAATTGGGACCTGGACAAACACTGCGATGCGGAGCTATCGCGATAAGCCTTTGAAATGCCAATTTTACCACCTCTTCGATGCGGCAACGCTGCGGAGGCTCACTTGAAATTGCCAGATGGGAAATTAGTCTGCTCCATGATGCTCCATTATTGTGAAGTCACATTGGAAATTGAAAATTTTCATTTGGGCTACCTACACGACGTTTTAAGGGTTAAAATGATGGTGTTTAGCGACTGAAACTTTAAATTGCCATAACTTCTTACCCGATTATTGGATTTAGGTGAATTTTATATCGTTGGAATGCTAGTTCAATTTTCTATGCAATGACAGTCTCTAAACTAAAAACGAGTGAGTGTTTTAAATATTTTATATATGAATACTCATATATTGGGACTTTTCTTATGCTAGATAAATATGGGGTGTTACAATATCTCCCCCTTGGGATCATTCATCCCTAAATAAAACTGGGTAAGCTGAGGAAACTGATGGACTGAGCTTACACACTGAATGTGCATGTCTGATGCATGAAATGCATGACTAAACTAATTCATGAATGGATGACTGACAGTGACATGATGTGCGATTAAAAATGAGTATGATAGAGAAAATTCTTAAGAGGATTGGTACCTTACACTAAATCTCTGACCTCAAACTTGGTCTGCATATCTGCTTTTGCTTCCCAAGTGGCTCCATCAATGGACTGATTCCTCCAAAGAACTTTGAATGGTGGAATTTCTTTGCTCCTCAGTCTATGAACTTGATGATCAAGAATTTCGACTGGAACTTCCTCAAAGAAAAGACTGTTCTGAATATCTATGCTTTCTAAGGGAACAACTACAGCTGGATCACCAATACATTTCTTCAACCATGAGACACAGAACACTGGGTGTACTAAGGCTATATCTGAAGGCAACTCAAGATCGTAAGCTACCTTCTTGGAGTGACTAAGAATTTGGAAGGGACCGACATATCGGGGACTAAGTTTCCCCTTCTTGCCAAACCTCTTCACTCTCTTAATGGGAGAGATTTTCACGTACACAAAATCCCTAACCTCAAACTCGAGATCCTTTCTCCTTACATCTGGATATGATTTTTTTCGGGTTTAGGAAGCCTTAAGCCTTTCTTGGATTAACTGAACCTTCTCTAAGGCATCAAATACCAATTCAGGCCCTACTATTACAGCCTCACCTACTTCAAACCAACTAATTGGAGATCTTCATCTCCTCCCATAGAGAGCCTCAAATGGAGCCATATAGATACTGGAATGATAACTATTATGGTATGCAAACTCAATCAAAGGCAAGTGGCTATCCCAACTACCTTTAAAATCAACTACGAATGCTGTCATTATTTCCTCAAGAGTCTCAATGGTCCTTTTACTTGACCATCTGCCTGAGGGTGGAAAGTGGTACGGAGGTAGATTAGGTACCAAGACCCTTTTGGAATGCTTTCTAGAAGTGAGAGGTATACTGGGTGCCTCTATAAGAGATGATAGATAAGGTAACACCATATAACTTAACTAATTCTCTAATAGAGAGTTTGTCATAGTTCTCGACTGAATAAGAGGTATGGACTAGAAATAAATAGGCTAATTTGGTCATCCCGTCTACTATAACCTAAATAGAATCATGCTGATGATGGGTACGAGGAAAACCTGTCATAAAATCCATCTTCATATCCTCCCATTTCCACATGGGAACACTAAACTCCTGTATGGACCCACTAGGCTTCTGGTTCTCAACCTTAACTTGCTGACATATAGAGCACTTAGCTACGAACTATGCAATATATTTCTTCATCCTACTCTACCAATAGATCTCCCACAAATCGCGGTACATCTTAGTAGCCTCTGGATGAATAGAGTAATGCGCACCATGCGCTTCTGCAAGAATTTGTTGTCTCAAATCATCTACAGCAGGCACACATAATCTACTATCTGTTAAGTTGACTAAGCAGAAACCTAGTCGAGCAAGCTGATGAACTTTCTGAGCTAACTTCTTCTTACCATCCTCAACATGAGCAAAACTACCCATAGAAAATCTACTGAGAGCATCATCCACTACATTGGCCTTACCCGGATGATATAGAACACTCATATCATAATTCTTGAATAACTCTAACCACCTTCTCTAATGCAAATTCAAATCTTTATGAGAGAACATATGCTAAAGACTTTTTTGATCTATGAACAGATCTACATACACCCCATACAAGCAATGTCCCAAATCTTTAAGGCAAACACTACAGCTGCTAACTAAAGATCATGAGTCGAATAATTCTTCTCATTAGGCTTAAGCTGTCTACAGGCGTAGGCTATGATCTTACCGTTTTGTATGAGAACACAACCCAAACCTACTATGGATGCATCACAGTACACAACAAACCCATCTAAACTATCTAGTAGAGTCAAGACTAGGGCTGAGGTGAGTCGAGTCTTCAATTCCTGAAAACTCTTCTCACATGAATTTGACCCCTAAAACTTAATTTTTTTATGAGTCAATCTGGACATGGGGGATGCAATAAAAGAAAACACTTTAATAAAACGATGATAATAGCCAGCTAAACCTACGAAACTCCTGATATCTGGTGGAGAGATGGGTCTAGGACAATTTCTTACCACCTCAATCTTTTGAGGATCAACCCTAATTCCATTACCAAAAATAATATGGCCAAGAAAATCTACTAATCTTAGCCAAAAACCACACTTACGGAATTTAGCAAACAGCTGATGGGCTCTAAGAGTTTGGAGCACTATTCTGAGAAGGTATGCATGATCTCTTTTGCTACAAGAATAGACAAAAATGTCATTAATAAAGACAAGACGAACATATCCAAGTACTACTTGAACACTCGGTTTATCAAGTCAATGAAGGCTACTGGGGCATTCATGACACCAAAGGACATGACTAGAAATTTGAAGTGACCATACTGAGTTCGAAAATCCATTTTTGGAATGTCACATTCTCTGACTCTAAGATGATGATAGCCTGATCTGAGGACTATCTTGAAAAAATAGTTGGCACACTAAAGTTGGTCAAATAAGTCATCAATTCTAGGAAGTGGGTATTTATTCTTGATTGTGACCTTGTTCAAATGAGGTTAGCTAATGCACATTCTGAGAGAACCTTATTTATTACGTACGAATAAAATAGGTCTGCCCCACGGAGAGATTCTGGGGTTGACGAATCCCTTATTTAGGAGATCCTTTAACTGTTCTTTTAACTCTTTGAGTTCAGCTGGAGCCATTCTATACGGCAGAATAGATATGGTCTGCGTATATGGAAGAAGGTCTATTTTGAAGTCTATTTCCCTTTTGGGAGGAACTCCGAGAAGATCTGTAGGAAATATATCTGAGAATTCATTTACTAATGGGACTAACTCAAGAGTAGGAGTTTCTGAGCTAGAGTCTTTGACTCGCACAAGATGATAGACACAACCCTTAGATATCATCTTTCTAGCTCTAAGGTATAAAGACAACTGACCCCTAAGAGCTATAATACTACCCCTCCATTCAAGGATTGGTTCATTTGGAAACTGAAAATAAATTGTTTTGTTTCTACAATCAACTGAGGCATATCATGAGTTGAGCTAATCCATGCCGAGAATGACGTCAAAATCCATCATCTCTAACTCCATAAGATCAACTGAGGTAACTTTTTGAGATATTACGACCGGACAGTTCTGGTATACCTGCCTGGCTATAATAGAAACACCTATTGGGGTAGACATTGAAAAGGGCTCTACAAGAGTTTTGGGACTGACTCTGAAATTAACGGCTATATATGGAGTTATAAAAGAAAGAGAAGCTCCAGGGTCTAGTAAAGCATAAACATGTAAGTAAGGACCTGTAATGTACCAGTAACTACGTCAGGAGAATTTTTCTGATCTTGGCAGGACTAAAGAGCATATAATATATTCGGATGCTGACCACTGGTAGCACTGGAAGTGGCACCTGCTGAGTTTGGCAGCCAGATGGAACTGACGACTGATGGGACTAGCCCTGTTGGCGTAAATCTCTACGTATCTGAGTAACTACCCGACACTCCCAAATCTAATGGCCTAGATTGCCATACTCGAAGTATAGATCACTACCTGCTCTACACTTATCTTGATGGTGTCTGCCATACTTTTGAAATAAAAGATTGGTACGAGCACTGCTAACACTGACCTGGGACTTAGATCTTGGTCTCCTATCCCTATTGTCATTTTTGAAGTTGGGTACTGGGGCACTGGCTGAAGAGGGCGCTAGGGATGAAGACCTCTAATAAAAGAGAGGACTGTTACCACCCTCTGACTTTGGTTGACTGAAATTAAAAATACCTGTCCTAGCTCTCTTGTTTCCTCTCTCCCGTTCTATAATATTCTACTCCTCTATCTATTGAGCATAGAACATCAGTCTAGATAAGTCTATCTCACTAATCAACATTGTGGTCCTGCACTACTTGACCACACTATCAGATATGCCAAACAAAAACTCACTCATCTAGGACCTACTGTCAACTACCACATAAGGAGCATATCTAGCTAAATGAATGAACTTGAGAGAATACTCCTTCACACTCATGTTGACTTGCCTCAAATTAATAAATTCCAAAATCTTGGCCTCCCTCAACTCTAATGGAAAGAATCTCTCTAAGAAAATCGTGGCAAACTCTTCCCATTCTATAGACCCTACATCAATACCTCTATCAACTTTCCACTGCTTAAACCAAGTAGGGATACATCCTGTAATTGATATGCAACCAACTCAGTACTCTGACTAAATGTCACCCCCATACCATCCATTACCTTCTGAACTATATCTAAGAATTCCTATGGATCCTCTTCAGACTTGGAGCCCATGAGGGAAAGAGGATTCATCCAGGTAAAGTCCCAAATTTTGGTTACTACAGTATTGGCCACAGGGTTGTCCAGAACAATAGCTAGCCATTCTTTATGTGCTGCTATAGTGTTTGCTAGAGTAGTGAACGCAACCCTAAATTCTACGTGAGAGACATGCTTGTCCAGAGGATTTACCTGGATGGGCTGAGGGGATGGCTGAGTTCCTGTTCTTCTTCCGTTCTTCTTCAGAGGCGTGTTTTGTAAATAGAAGAAGGAGACAAACTAGACTAAGAGTTTAACTTGAGCTCATGCTCAATCGCACGACATGAATACTAAAAGAAGGAAAACTTTTCCTAACTGCCTTGTAGCCTCTCATCCTTAAGTGTGGTGCACTACACACCCATGCACAAGACTCTACTCGAAGTGACTTTCATACTTACTAGGACACTTTAAAACCTTAGGCTCTGATACCAAGTTTGTAATGACCCGAGACTACCCCCTAGTCGTTGCACGATGGTTACGGTCCCAAGGGATCATAAGATAACCCATGAGCTGGTACCTTCTGTGAGAACTGAATAATAATATCATAAATGAGGAAAAGTACTAGCATTGCCATAAGATTTTAATAACTGAATTCAATACTAGAAGATAAATCTATTGAAAATAATGGTCCACATCGGAGAAAATTACTGAGGAACTAACATGTCAACTGAAAATCTGAATACTGAAGAACTGACTCAATTATCTGAAAAGCCTCTAAGACTGACTGACTAAGAGTTGATGGGAAAGGCCCCAACTAACTCTACTAACTACTGAGATAAAGAGATGAAGTAATATGATCTTTCCTCGGATGATGAAGACTCACCACTAATACTATACTGTTAATGATCTGAGGGACTAAGTGCGATCCGGGAACTGAGCATCATTACCTATGATATGATACATCATAGCACAAAAGAAAAGTATACGATCAGTACTTTGAATGTACTGGTATGCCAAATGAGGTAAGTTGATATGCAAAGTTTCATGAATAAGAGTGATAAACTATCTGATTATACATGTAAAACATGGAGTACTGAGTATAGGACGTGAAATCTATAGATAATGGAGATATGTAAAGCATATAAATACTCCATATGCATGCGAATCTATAAATACTTTAAACACATGAAAAGCTGTAGGCACTAAGGATGCATGGCCAAGCATATAAAATGGACTGAGTAAAATCTGTAAACCAAAATACTGAAATAATTGGTATCTGAATGCTTTTGTCAAACAATACTAAATTGAATAACAGACTGGAACTGTAACTGAGACTGAACCTGAGACTGTGGGAGGTATCATCTAACCGACATGACCCAATCTGAGCTATTTGGGGTCCAACCTGTAACCCCAGTTAGATGGATGTTAATATCGTGCCATAGGTACTAACATTAGCATTGTGGATCCACTAAACTAATATAATATCCAAAGGACTAGGGTTTTCAAGCTTGAACTGATGGGTGACCCCTGTGAGATAGTCAAGCCTAATCTGATGGGTGACTACTTATATCCTACGCTGGCTATGTATTTTTGGAGTATAGGAACTGCTACTAATGGTTCTTCCTATCTAATGGGGAAACCGCCATCCCTGTACTCAGTCGGTGCTAAATCCTACTCCTAATTGAAAGAAACTGAGATACTAGTTTGTTTTGAGTTTAATAAATGATATCTACCTATTCTGATAGTGCACATAGTATAATCCGAAGACTATTGTTAATGTACTAAGACGAGACTAAATAAACACCTATGGTTTTTGGGTATTTAACACCCCCAGGACTCTAAACAACAATACTGAAAATACACTAAATCTTAGGGGACAAAGCATGAAGGTTTTTATTAAAGCAATCACTCTTGTACGCATTTTATCAAACACTTGTAGTTTGTGGTTCCAAAACAATAATATGAATGATGGAGTTAAATCATGGTTTTGTTAAATAAATAATAATATTAAAATAGGGAGGATTCAATAATAACAATAATTTCATGGTAATATGGTATAAAATCATAGTACAAGGAGATTTATGGGTGAAATAGCAATTTAAAACATAATCACTTGAAAAGATCACAATTTTATAATTTTAAAGGGGTTTCTTGGACTCCATGGATGAAAGAGATCCATGGATGAGCATCTAACATACCTGGGATAATGAATTTCTTAAAGTCTTGGGTGAGTTCTTGTGGATATGCCTTGAATTTGAAAGCTAGGATTCTTGTTCTTGAAAAGGGGATCTTTGATTGTGAGAGGAATTGAAATAATAATGACTAGTTAGGGTGTTTAGGGTTTAAATTTCATTTTTTAGGATAATAAGGGTCGTGGAAAAAGACCCAAATACCCCTTAATGAATTTAAAAACAGAAGCTGAGAATTGAAGATCCCAATTTTTAGCCTTAGCGTGACATGCCACTATCACGCCAGGCCACTGGAAAAGGGATAATTGGGACCTGGACAAACACCGCAATGCGGAGCTATCGCGACAAGACTTTAAAATGCCAATTTTACCACCTCTTCGATGCGCCAACACCGCGGAGGCCCACTTGAAATTGTCAGATGGGAAATTGGCCTTCTCCGTGATGCTCCATTATCGTGAAGTCATATTAGAAATTGAAAATTGTCATTTGGTCTACCTACACGACGCGTTAAGGGTTAAAATGATGGTGTTTAATGACTGAAACTTTAAATCGTCATAACTTCTTACCCGGTTATTGGATTTAGGTAAATTTTATATCGTTGGAAAGCTAGTTCAATTTCCTATGCAATGTCAGTCTATAAACTAAAAAATAATGAGTGTTTCAAATATTTTCTATATGAATAATCATGTATTGGGACTTATATTATGCTAGGGAAATACAGAGTGTTACATAAACAATATACATCGTGGGAAAAGAGTTGTAACATACCAATCACGACATGAAGCGATGCCTCAAACTCCTATAGGGTAGTAAGTGAATAAAGACAGTTCCAACCTATCACAGAACTAGATGGTGCACCCTTTAGTGTTGGAGCTGAAGATGAAGAAACCAAAACTTTGTTTGCCCTAGAGTAGACCTTACTAACAGGAGAGTTTATAAGCATATGGCCTCACGGACCATAGTCGAAACACCTGTTCCTTCCCTCATCAAAGTAACCCCTATGCAGACAACCACAAAACCTGTAGTGAGGACATGAAGGAAACGACTGGGAACCTCTAGCATGATTTTGGGCACCTATGCCATGAAGTTTTCGCCACCATGGAAACCCCTATCACCCGACGGCTTTGGGTAGGGAGCACTAGCCTTTGATTAAGACCTAAAGTTGGCCCACTTCTTCTTGGGCTAATTACCACCATACCTACCACTGTACTATTGTCCACCCCATGCTCAGAGAACCTAAACTTTTTTCCTTGCCTCTCCCCATTTTCAGTATGCTTCTTATTTTCTCCCTCTACTTATTAAATATAGACAACCAACTTAAAGATATCCATGTCCTTGATTAGCAAGGCAGCCTTACTGTTAAGGATCAACTCACGAGATAGTCTCGAAGAAACTTTCTCATTCGGCCCCTTATATCAGACACCATCTCTAGAGCATACTAAGACAATTGGTGAAACTTTAAGGCATACTCTTTGACCAACATCATCCCTTACTTCAGATTACCAAACTCCTCTGTTTTCACTCTTTTAAATCCTGAGGAATAAAGCAGTCCAAAAAAGCCTTAGTGAAATCCTCCCACAGTGATGACTCATCAGCGTCACCCCTTGTTATATCACATTCCCCATACCATTGGTACACCACATATTTCAGCTAGTAGGCTGCAAACTCTACCCTTTTAACATTTGTGGCATACATAACATGGAAAATCCTTTCCATTTCATCCAGAAAACCCTGATAATTCTCCTTCACCTTAGCACCCATAAAGGTCGGAGGGTTGAACCTCATGAACTAGCCTACCCTCATGCCCTCAAAAGATGAACAAATAGGAACACCACACTCAGACTAAGTGGCTACCAACTGTGCCAACATATAAATAGACTAACGAAACTCAACATTCTTCACATTATCCCGAGGAGCCTTAGAAGGACTAGAGGGAACCGATGGAAGTCTAGAATGATAAGGAACTGTACCTCTATACCGAGTATGGATCCCATAAGTAGAGCGTGTTCTATAAACATCGTCCCCACTTGGGACAGGAGTTTTCATGAACTTTATATCATCAAGGCATGATCTAAAAAGTGAACAAACAGGAATTATAGTAGATTTCTGGACTTAGACTCTAAAGCTTGAAATAAAATACAAGAATGAAAAACATTCCTAAATGACTTGTAGCCTCTCCATTATAAGTGTGGCACACTACAGACCCTTAAAAGAGACTTTACTCAAAATGGCTTTGTGGAATCCCAATTGACCATGAACCTAAAGCTTTAATACCAACTTGACATGACACAAACCAGGGAATTATCGTAATGGGCTTCCCAAGTCCAACAAGGACTGAGGACCACCCTCGATACCCAACCCAACCTCTAAACATATACCCTAAGCCGGATAAATTCCAAACATATAAAAAAAATGGAGTTATACACCACACAAGACTTTGGGATTGGTCCATGACCATAACCAACCCAAACAAGTCAAATCATCCAATACCGAACCAACAACCGTAACGTAAACCAATCCATAACCATTCTATAACATAATAAGATGTAGCAATCACAAATCAAATACAGTCAACTGGTATCAGTCATAATACTAATACCAAAGTCAAGGCTGGCAACAATGCTAACATCGCCCACACCAACCCATAGTAGTTTCACAAAGCCTCTATACGAAAGTAAAATAATATTCAATCGGGACATTCCCTTGACTATAGACAAAACAAATGTCAAAGAAATATCTAATGTATGATGATAAGACCACAACATAAAATAGAGTCTTCTAAAGTATGAAAGCTCACCATTTCAATCCAACTATAAGCTATTCCCAAATCCATTCTTTTAACAGGGGGAGTAGTATGGCCGATTTCTGCATCGCATGGGGATACATCGCCTGAAGACGGGTTAGTAGGTGAATGATAGTACGCACTCAGGATAAGGATAAAAAAATGCCAACAACTAAAACCAAGTAAATAACAATATGTATTAATATCTATAAATATATATTTAATCCATACTAGGAAAGAGAATCAGGTTCAACATACATTTAAAACTATTAACCTGGGTTTGTGTAGCTTAACTATCCTAGAACTACCCGCAGGCTATATGGGTTCAGTTTTACCCCCTGAATGGGCCCCAGTGCGTGTATCCCTACATACAAGAGATATCATAAGGGCAGGGGATTCCCGTGTTATTGATAATGCTCAATCTACAGCTCTCGTAAGAGTGTAAAACGGTTGCTTTTCAAATATAGAACCCAACTGGGTTGGGTATCGATCCCTCAGGGAATAGCTTGGTCAACAAGTAAGCAACGATTACTAGACTTTTAGGGAAAGTCTCGTAATAAGGGGGGATTGTAATGTGTAACCAAAATATTAAAGTAAAAACTGAAAATAGCAAAGTAAAAGAAAGAATGTTTAGTATGTTGTAAACAATGAGAATTGAGATGTTGGGGGTATGTCCACCTTATGAGTTATACATCTCTATCGACTATGAGTGTGCGGAATTCAGACATGTATGTGCTTATAGAGAATTGTATTCGATGGTAAATCCAGGCGTCTTTCGACCTATTCGAGGATTATTTCACTTTAACTCTTTCAAGCTTAAAGCGTATCTAACAGTACAAATTCTCCAAGAGGTTATTCCCGTTACGACACTAACTTTTTAATAGGGGATGGGACCCTATTACCTTGACATTATCTCTTTTCAGACATATAACTTTTCTTTCGAACAAGTTAATGATATACTAGCGTATTCTTGCGTTTGCAACCACAAAGAAATTAGGTTAAGATGAAGAGAATAATGATATAAGCAGCATACGTGTCACGAACTCACAAACTCATAGCAATAGATAGTATCTCATATGGCTTCCATAACCCCAACAGAGAAGTTTAGTTACCCATGAGTGCGAAGGAAATCACAATTGACATTGTTGTTAGACCACAATAATGATTTCACGTTTGTAATGGTGTGGTAGGCGTTTAGGCGTGAATTCCTAGCAAGTAACGTTTCTCTTGTTGCGGAAATTAAGAATAGTTGAATAGAAGAAGAAAAATAGAATTAATGGAAAAATCTTGCGGAAGTAGAATGTATTGTAGTGGATAGAAGAAGAATGTATGATGAATGATGAATGATAAAAATCTCTAACATGATAGGGTATTTATAACACCCATATCCTATTCCTACTAAGCTAATGAAATACTTAACCAAATCCTACTAAGCTAATGAAATACTTAACCAAATCCTACTAAGGTAATGAAATACTTAACCCAATTGTACTAGGTTAATGTATCAGTATCCTAATCCTAATAAATTACTGCTAGTCCCCAAAGTCTTCAGAATTGTTGTTTTAGCCCAGGACAGGTTTTCCATGCGCCACTTTTAGTCCTTGGCGTCCAAGCCTCCCTTTTCTCCTTTCGTGAAGCTTTCTTTGGCGTCAAGTTATCCATAAAATGCTGAATTCTGCATCATTTATACCTGAAACTTTGCTAATCACGTTTGTTAGCTCACTTACAGGAAAAAGGACTAAAAGTGCATGAAATATATAATTTGTTCTCAAAACATTGCTAAAATATGGGTAAAATATAGCACTATAGGCGTGTAAATTCTCCTATCATCAACACCCCACACTTGAAGCTTTGTTCGTCCTTGAACAAACTATCATGTCCATCTAAACATCAACTTAGGGTTTCACAGTATCAATACAAAATATTCGTCAAGACAAGCATAGCAATCATTAACAAAGAGTAGTTTTATGCTCATTAGTAGAAACAATTCAACCTCCAACATAGACTCGTGATGGTGGTTAATTCACATTCAACGGTTAAAGTAGAAAAAATCATACACGACTACCCAAAACTCATCAACCATGTGTGTCTCACAATATATTACCCATAATCACTCACAAGTATAGCTTATTTTTCAAACATGGGTATAAAAGTATCCTTGATCTCGCTCTCACAAAGAATTCATATGTTGCAACTGATGACCATAGGCTTGCCCTTAGTGTAATGCTCCACTAAATGTCAGAATAGTAAGCTTAGGATCAAATAGGTCTTTTGATGGTTGTAATGTAGGCTAAGGGGCGGATAGGACTATTTTGGCCAGAAATAGTGACTATGTTCCTAAGCGCTTTAATACATCACATTATGTCATTAACACTTTTCTTTCAAACAACCTCTCTACTTTCTTTTATTCTACTACCCCTTTTTCTCCTCTTTTGTTTTTCAATTTTGAACATAACTGACTTTTTAGTTTTCCTTTCCTTTTTCTTTTCGTAACATACCTCTTATGATAGCACTTCTTTTTCATAACGAATTCAAGCACCAATGCATTCTAAAGCATCATACTTACCCAACTTCCTCTTATTTTGTCAGCTGACTTTACACTTTAAAGCATTTAGGAATTTGGATCAAATTATGGTCTTGAAAAAATGGATTAGGCTTACATATGAGGTTGTCAAAGAAAATAGGCTAAAGGCTCAAAGGGGGTTATCTAGGATAATGTCCATGGGTAGATAAAATGAAGGTAAACAAGTATAGGTTGCCAAAGATATGCCTAAATTATCTCCTAAACTTGCACTCTTTATTTTCGCTTTACACACATACCAGGCAAGTTCTAGCATCAGTCACAAACACAGAATATACTATTATCTCACACACAAAAGGCACATGGTCGACTTTATTGGGAGTAGTATAGACTCTTGCCCCAACAGATGAAGGAATTAAACCACACAATATCACATAGTGAGTCACAATTAGAGCCTAAACGTCTCAATAGTCATGATTTTAGCACAAACTCTTGTTATAATCTCATGCTGCCTATTAGAAAAAAAAATTAACTACTAAAAAAAACAAAAAATGAAAAAAAAACTAAAACAAACAAACATAAATAAATGCAAATGCGGATAAAGGAGTATAACATGCAAATACCACCACCCCACACTTAGACGGGACATTACCCTCAGTGGAAAATAAATACGAAGAACCTGGTCAGTCGGACTCCTCCTCTATATCAGGGGTCATACCCCCTTCGTAGGAATCATCATAGGAGTCGTCATCATCAAAATTCTCCTCCACGTCAAAGTCTGGCATTCGTCGCTCATCATCGGTCAGCACATCGTCATCAAGAGGTTCCTCAAAGTATGTACCTACTCCACACATCTCCCTTCCATGCACATTCATTGGATAGTCATGATCAAGCTGTTAGAGCTCTGCAGCAGTTGGAACACGTCCACCACTCATCATTGTAAACCGAGTCATGCCATAAAGATAGCGAAAGAAACTCTCATCCCGAGCATATCTCTCTGCCGTAGTAAGGTTGACGCCATGTGTGGTTTCAGCATCTTTGACCTTTGTGAGGTCAACCTTCTTTGGATTATGTGGTAGTCTATGATCAGCCGGTTCCTCTTTGATGTCTTCCTTCCTCAAGATTGCAGTCAACAAATTGTCAAAGCTGAAATGGGACCGCTTGTGTAGCCTAGCTTTCCGCATTGTAGATCGAATAATTGCCCCAAAGTTGATAGGGACATTCGTCATCAGTGTGTATACCAAGGACACTCTATCTCTTGTTATCTTGTTGTACTGCATCCCTGGAATGAGGCAAGAGTTGACTATGCACAACCATATCCTTGCTTCCTATTCAAAGGAGCATATGGGAAGGTGTTGTGTCGACCGGTGTCTTTTTGTCTGCTCCACCTTGCCATGGATATACTTCCACAAAGTGTGCGTCAAATTGCTCTATATGGAGGTCTACTGTACACCTCTTTGAATGGTGATGGATCGATTAAAGGCAGGCCAAGAAAGGAGTTGAAGAAATCCGCATTGAGTTGTAAAACTTGGCCCCGAATCTTAACTTTGCTGCCTGTGGTTTTTGGAGACCAGTTGGCATAAAATTCTCTTGTCAAATCGAGATTGCATTCTCCAATGTCTCGTAAGATGAAATCTAGATGTAATGCCATGATCTTTGCCAACATGCGCGGCTCCTTCTTCGCTAGGCTTTCCTTGTTTATCAAGTCCACATGAACATATTTTCTTTCCTTGTTGTTCTTATACCATTCCTTTGCTTCCTCCTCAAGAACCCACTTTATTCCAAACATGCGGCGTGGTAATTGCGTCGAAGATGATTCTCCTTTCTCTTTGCGGTCTCTTTTCTTGACTTTTTGGGAAGTGGTAGCCTTATCTTTGCCTTGCCTTGCTTTGGGTACCATTGTACCTGAGACTCACAGTGTTCATGTTAGCATCATCTCAATGGATACAATCTATATACAAGCAATAGGGGTACCACCCCACACTTAGTTTGTTGATACAAATTAGTGAAGTGAAAGTGGTCAATTACTTAGACTTCCTCGACATACGTTTTAGGTGCTATATTCCAACAATAAAATCAGAGATTTCACACTTCTTGTAATCTTTGCAATACTTTCATGTTTGATATATCAAGAATACTACATAGGGATTGAATCAAGCTATAGCATCTAACAATAGTCAGAACCTCCTATGTCCGTAGGCAACTATAATTCTTATTCCGATGAACAAGTCATTCCAACATGGAAGTACTCAAGTGACAAGATTATGCAATATTTGGGATCAGTTCAATTCCACAAAAGTATGACAATGCATCAAAATCAAATTCAAGTTGGAAACAAGTTAAGATTATCCTAACGTATATGTTCACTCAGTTGGTTATGTATCAACAATTCAAACACATTTACATCACTAATACTTCTTCAAGATTTAGGCATGATAATGTAGTACTTAAGAAAAATAAATGAAGAACAAAGAAGTACTTACCTGATTAATGCCTTTGGTTGATGTTCTTGTGAAGAATTAGAGCAAAAGGAAAAGTTTTGAGATGATTTGGAGAATATGTGCGGCTCCTAGTTAGGTTTTTCAATGTGTTTGTGTTTCAAGACTAAGTCTCCTATTTATAGAAAAAGGTTGGGTCGGGTTTTGACCCATTTAAAATCGGTTTTGGAGACAAAAAGTGACCATAGGCGGCGCCTTTAGCTTTGCCTATGCTTGGCATAGGCGGCGCCTAGTGCAGTGCCTTTAGTGACCATAGGCGGCACCTAGTGCAATGCCTTTAGTGACCATAGGCAATGCCTTTCACTTTGCATTTGAGATTCAGAGACAAAAGGCTTTAGCATAGGCGGCGCCTATGCTATGGCATACTTGATCATGGGCGGCGCCTATGCTATGGCACAGTAGATTCCGAGACCTTGGGCCATAGTATAGGCCTTGCCTTGTTCGTGGCCTAGTTTTACCTAGGCCTAGCCTTGTTCGATGCCTATATTTTCATGAGCAATGCTCAATCCATAGCCTTTTGCTTCTTCATTCCTAACTTAGCACCTTTAACATGCAATACGTCCAAATCAAAATTTGAAATCGATCTCCTCGTTTTATACCTCTTGTACCTACATTTGCTCAAAACCAATAAAAACAATTAGAACGATGGGTTGCCTCCCACCAAGCACCTTAGTTTGGGTCGTGGCACGACTCTTCTTTTTGGATTTTTATTAATCAAAAGCAAAACACATACTAGAATGAAAGAAAGACAAAAACGATAAATGATGGGTTGCCTCCCATCTAGCGCCTTATTTATTGTCGCGGCACGACATAGTTACCTCGAGTACTTAAACTTCGTTGAGATAAGTGATGGTCATATAATTTATTGAATCAAGAGGACCGATATAGGGTTTAACTCGTTGGCCATTCACTTTGAAGACAACACCATTATTGTCTAACAACTCAACTACTCCAGACGAGTAGACTTGGATAACTTTGTATGGACCAGACCACTTGGACTTTAACTTACCTGAGAATATCTTCAATCTGGAGTTGAAGAGAAGCACCATATCATCCTTTTGAAAGTTTCGTCGAACAATTTGCTGATCATGATACTTCTTCATTCGCTCCTTGTATAGGTCCGATCTCTCAGAAGCATGGAGACGGAATTCGTCCATCTCGTTCAGCTGCTCCAACCTCAGATTTATTGCATTATCCCAATTCAAATTCAATCGCTTTAATGCCCACAATGACTTATGCTCAAGCTCAATGGGTAAGTGACAAGCCTTCCCATAAACTAGTTGGTAAGGGGACATGCCAATGGGTGTTTTGAATGCAGTCCTGTACGCCCATAGTGCATTGTCCAGCTTCCGAGACCAATCTTTCCTATTAGCATTTACCGTCTTAGCAAGAATTTTCTTGATCTCTCTGTTGGAAACCTCTACCTGTCCACTAGTTTGTGGGTGATAAGGCGTGGCTACCTTATGTTGCTTGACGCCAATACGGATTTGAATAGCTTATTGTAAAAGTGAGATCCTCCATCGCTTATGATAGTACGTGGTACTCCAAAGCGAGAGAAGATATTCCTCTTCAAGAATGCTACAACACGCTTTCCTTCATTGTCGGCCAACGCTACAGCTTCAACCCATTTTGAGACATAATCTACAGCAACTTGGATGTACTTCATTCTAAACGAATTAACGAATGGACCCATGAAATCAATACCCCATACATCAAAGAGCTCTACCTCAAGAATTTTCTACATAGGCATCTCATGTTGTTTTGAAATAGCGCCTTGTCGCTGGCATTGGTCGCATCTTCTAACAAAGTCGTAAGCATCTCTAAATATCGAAGGCCAATAGTATCTACTTTGCAAAGCTTTCCTTGCTGTCTGATTACCTGCGTGATTTCCACCTACTTGGGAAGTGTGGCATGCTTCCAATATATTAGGCACCTCTATATGAGATATACATCGTCGGATAACACCATCCGCGCATCGTCGAAACAAATATGGATCATCCCAATAATAGTGTTGTACATCATGCATAAACTTCCTCTTTTGATGGTAAGATAAGTTTGCAGGTACCACATTACTCACCACAAAATTTGCAAAGTCGGCATACCATGGTAACCTTTCCGTTGTCGTCGATAAGATCTCCTCATCAGGGAATTCATCATCAATATCGATTTCAGGTTGCGCTACATGCTCGTTCTTGAGTCTAGATAGATGGTCAGCCATTTCGTTCTCACAACCTCTTCTATCTTTAACCTCGAAATCAAATTCTTGCAGCAGCAAAACCCATCGAATTAGTCTTGGTTTTGCATCCTTCTTTGTCATTAGATACCTTAGAGCTGCATGGTCTGTATGAACGACCGCTTTGGTACCCAACAAATAAGCATGAAACTTCTCAAATGCATACACAACCGCTAGGAGCTCCTATTCTGTGTCAGTGTAGTTCTTTTGGGCTTCATTCAGGACCTTACTCGCATAGTAGATAGGATGAAATAGCTTCTCCTTTCGTTGACCAAGTACAGCACCAACGGCTACACCACTAGCATCACACATGACTTCGAATGGGAGAGACCAATCTGGTGCTACCATGATAGGGGCTTCAATTAGTTTTCCTTTGAGTCATTGATGATAGGCGAATTTACGCGCCTATATCAATATATTTTGCCCATATTTTAGCCTAGTTTTGAGAAATAATTATCTATTTCATGCACTTTTAGTCCTTTTTCCTATAAATGAGCTAACAAACATGATTACGAAAGTTTCAGGTATAAATGATGCAAAATACAGCATTTTACGGCTTACTTGACGCAAAAGAAAGCTCACAAACGAAGTAGAAAGGAGCTGAACGCCTAAAGGACCAAATCTGTTGTATGAAAAATCTGTCCCGGGCTAAAACAACAATTCTGAAGACTTTGGGGACTTACAGATACAAAGCTGGATTTTTACAAAGATACATTAACCTAGTACAATTAGGTTATGTGTTTTACTATTCTATTTGGATTATGATATTGTAACCTTACCCTAGTACATTTGGGTCAAGGATTTCATTAGTATATTAGGATTTGGTTATTTATTTCATTAGCTTAGTAGGAGTAGGATAGGAGTATTATAAATACCCTATCATGTTAGAGACTTTTATGCATTCTGCACTTAACACATTCTTCAATTAATTCAACAATTAATTTTCTTCCATCTCTCTCAACTTCCACTACAAACACTTCTAATCTACTCTTCTATTCTTAAATTCCACAACAAGAGAATCGTTACTTGCTAGGGAATCACCAAAACCACACGCCTATCATCTACTTCTCACGCCATCAACCATGCAAATCATGATATCCTTCGCATTCATGGGTAACTAAACCTCTTAGTTGGGTTTATGGAAGCCGAATGAGTTACTATCTATAGCTATGAGTTTGTGAGTTCAAGACAAGTATATTGCTTATATCATTATTCTCATCATCTTAATCTACATTCTTTGTGGTTGCAAACACAATAATACGCCAGTCTAACATTTAACTTGTTCGAGAGAAAGGTTATTTGTCTGGAAAAGAGATAATGTCAAGGTAGTAGGACACCCTTTCCTATTAAAAACCTAGTGCCGTAACTGGACTAACCTCTTGGAGAATTCGTACCGTTAGACACGCTTTAAGCTCGAGAGAGTTAAAGTGAAATAGTCCTTGTTTAGGTCGAGAGACGCTTGGATTTACCATCGACTACAATTCTCTATAAGCAATTGCATGTCAAAACTCTACACACTCATAGCCAGTAGAGACGTATACCTCAGAAGGTGGACATAACCCCAACGCTTCAATTCTCATTGTTTCACAACCTACGAAATACTCTCTTTTTACTTTGCTATTTTCAGCTTTTATTTCATTACTTTGGTTACTTATTACAATCCCCCCTTCTTACGAGACTTGCACCAAAAGTCTATTAATTTTGCTTACTTGTTGGCCAAGCTATTCCCTGTGGGATCGACACCCAACCCAGGTTGGGTTCTATATTTGCTAACGACCGCTTTACACTCAAACGAGAGCTGTAGATTGAGCGTTATCAAAAATTGGCGTCGTTGCCGGGGAATACGAGTGTCAATCAAGTTCGTGATAATTACTAGACCCTTTGGTCAAAGATTCTCGTACTTTTACGTTTAGTTTTTGTTTTTGTTTATTGCAGGTTTTTCTTTTAGTGCATGCCCCATACTAGAAGTTCTGGTCAACCGTTATTACCAATCAATCCTGAACCACAACGAATTAGAAGAATGGAAGCACAAGCTGAAATCGACAGGATGGCTGCTCAACACGAGCAAGCAAGATTAGCTGCTCTTGCCGCTGCTCAAGTCCAACAACAAAACATTGATAATCCTGGGCGAGCAACAAATCCTGACGATGAAGATTTAGGAGATGACGAGTTGATAAACCCAAGGCATGGCGCTGAAATTGCAACACCTGCCAACAGAAGAGGTCGACAAGCTCGGTATAGATATGATCGCCAACCTTTGCAACCAGCTTTCGACGATGATGATGATGATCTTGATGGTGCCGGAGCCACTGGAGCAATAATTCCACCACCATTAGCGCCCGGAGTCAAATTCAACATCACTAGCACCATGATTCAGTTATTGCAACTCAAGGGATTATTTGGTGGACTAGCAGGAGATGATCCGAATATGCATCTCATCAAGTTTATTTCTACATGCAAGTCTTTTGACAATCCTGGTGTTGGTCAGAATGCTATTCGATTACGTCTATTTCCATTGTCTCTGTCTGGGGAGGCAACACTATGGTTGAATGGGCTGACTCCTGATTCAATTACAAATTGGAGGCAATTGAGAGACGCTTTCCTAGAAAGATTCTTTCCGCCATCCAAAAGGGCTCAATTGAGAGATGAAATCAGCAACTTTCGTCAGCTTCCCTCTGAAGCTCTTCATGAAACATGGGAGGTTCAAGACAAAGCTAGCGAGATGCCCAAACCATCACATGACTAATGTTCACCTCATGGAGATCTTGTATAGAGCCTTGAATTCAATAACTAAACCAGTGGTGGACAACGCAGCTGGAGGTTCTTTTATGGACCTTACCTTTGGTCAAGCAAGCAATATGCTAGATCGCATGACAAAGCAAAGTAGAGCTTGGCATACCAGGGATTCTGAGGTAGCAAGCCCCACTTTATCTATTGGCATATCTGCAGACCAAAGAAGAAGAGAAGAAGAACGTGAGCAAGATATGGCACACATGAAAACACAATTGGATCTTCTGACAAAGCACTTATTATCAGGGAAGACCGAAAAAGTGAAAGCTGTGGCGCTAAATGGAAGAGACGAATCTGATTCGGAAGAGGAGGCCAACTACTTGAACAATCAGGGGGGTTTCCGTCGGAATGCCCAAGGAAACCAAGGTCGGAACTATTATGATAAATCTGGAAGCAAAGACCAAGGTAGTTGGAAGAAAAATAATGAAAAGAGTGGTTTGTACGTTCCCCCTGGTAAACGTGACACCACCACATCTAACTCTATGGAAGACATGATGGCTAAGTTATTGAAAGGAGTGGAAGCAACGAGCGCGGGAGTTAAGGAGGTGATTGATGATTTGTCCTCCATGAAGCAACTAGTTGATTCTCATTCCACTTCTATCAAGCAAATAGAGCAGCAATTAAGCCAACTTTCAGCAGCATTTAATCAAAGAAAGGCTGGCACCTTACCGAGCGATACTGTGCAAAACCCAAGGAATGATGGGTCATGCATAGCCATCACTACCAGAAGTGGTAAGGTGCTGGAAACTTCAGCAAAAGGCAAGCAAGTGGTTGACGTAGCAGCAGACATTAATGCCACACCTAGTGACGTTACAAGAGAAGAAGCTGCAACAACTACTTCAAACGTCAAGGATGTTTTACCTAGTGACGTGCAGCCTGAAAAAAATGATAAACGGAAGCAAGAGGAGAAGAAATCCATGGAGAGAACACTTCCATACCCACCACCACCTTTTCCACAAAGATTGAAGAAGGTGGCCGATGACACTAAGTTCAGCAAATTTATGACTATGTTGAAGCAGCTGACCATTAATGTCCCATTGGTAGAGGCACTTGAACAAATGCCTGGGTATGCGAAGTTTATGAAAGATCTTTTGACTAAGAAGAGGGCAGCAAGTTATGAGCTGAAAGATGATGTGCATCATTGTAGTGCAATTGCTACCCGATCGATAGTTCAGAAGAAGGCCGACCCTGGAGCTTTCACGATTCCTTGCACCGTCGGATCTTTGGACTTTGCTAAAGCATTGTGTGACTTAGGATCCAGCATCAACTTGATGCCATTATCGATCTACAAGAAGTTGGGGTTAGGAGATCCTACACCAACTAATATGAGGCTTGTTATGGCGGATAGGTCGGTAAAACGATCGGTTAGTATTCTATGCGATGTCTTGGTAAAGGTTTCTTCATTTATCTTTCCAGCAGACTTTGTCATCTTGGATTGTGAAGCAGATTCAGAGGTTCCCATAATCTTGGGACGCCCTTTCCTTGCTACGGGAAGTGTGCTCATAGATTTGAGAGCTAATGAGCTTTCATTCCGAATAAATGACGAAGTGGTTCGCTTTGATGTTTGCAAATCAATGAAGCAACCCAAAGATCTGAGTGTATTTTCTGTGGCCGATGTCGTCTTTGATGATGAGAAAGAGTTACTTGCAGAAGAGCAAATTCTTGATGATCCTTTGGAGGTTTTGCTCATGAAAGGAGAGAATGAGGATGCTGAAATTTCTGAAGAAGCTAGTTATGCTCTATCGGGATTAGGAACATATCGTTATACTCCCAAGAAGCTGGATCTTGATCTCAAGAATCGACCCACACCACCAGCTAAGCCATCTATTGAAGAGCCACCCACGTTAGAATTGAAGGAGCTGCCAAGCCATTTGATGTACGCATTCTTAGGAAGCGGAAACACTCTTCCAGTCATTGTAGCAGCCGATTTGGGTGAGCAACAAGTTGCAGCTCTTATTGCAATCTTACGCAAGTATATTAGAGCTATTGGATGGACCATTGCGGATATTATTGGTATTCCACCTGGGATTTGCACACATAAAATTCAGCTTCAAGAAAAGTGCACACCCACCATTGAAAATCAAAGGCGATTAAACCCACCAATGCAAGAAGTGGTGAAGAAGGAGATTATCAAGTGGTTAGACGCAGGAGTTGTATATCCTATCTCTGATAGTACATGGGTGAGTCCTGTGCAATGTGTTCCCAAGAAAGGAGGTATGACGGTGGTCGCGAATGCAAAGAATGAGCTTATTCCACTCAGGCCCGTTACTGGATGGAGAGTATGCATGGACTACCGTAAGCTGAATTCTTGGACGCTCAAGGATCACTTCCCCATGCCATTTATGGACCAAATGCTAGATCGATTAGCGGGGAAAAGATGGTTTTGCTTCTTGGATGGTTATTCAGGTTATAATCAGATTTGTATTGCACCTGAAAACCAAGAGAAGACAACGTTTACATGCCCATATGGCACGTTTGCCTTCAAACGCATGCCATTCGGGTTGTGTAATACACCAGCCACCTTTCAACGTTGTATGATGTCTATTTTCTCTGACATGGTTGAAGACACTTGGGAGGTATTTATGGACGACTTTTCAGTTGTTGGTGAGTCTTTTGAAGCATGTTTGGCAAACTTGAGCATGGCATTGCAAAGATGTGTAGAGTTCAACCTTGTGCTGAATTGGGAGAAGTGCCACTTCATGGTAAAAGAAGGAATCGTTCTTGGGCACAAGATCTCCGAAAGAGGAATAGAGGTTGATCGCGTAAAAATAGAGGTAATCGAGAAGCTACCACCTCCAATTTCGGTGAAGGGAGTTCGTAGTTTTCTTGGCCACGCTGGGTTTTATCGAAGATTCATCAAAGACTTCTCCAAAATTTCTAGTCCATTGTGCAAACTATTGGAGAAAGATGCGAAGTTTGACTTTAATGACGATTGCTTAAAGGCATTCGAATGCCTTAAAGGAAAACTCATTGAAGCCCCTATCATGGTAGCACCAGATTGGACGCTCCCATTCGAAGTCATGTGTGATGCTAGTGGTGTAGCCATGGGTGTTGTTCTTGGACAAAGAAAGGAGAAACTATTTCATCCTATCTACTATGCGAGTAAGGTCCTAAATGAAGCCCAAAGGAACTACACTGTTACTGAACAAGAGCTCCTAGCGGTTGTGTATGCGTTTGAAAAATTTCGTGCCTATCTATTGGGTACTAAGGTGATCGTTCATACAGACCATGCAGCTCTTAGGTATCTAATGGCTAAGAAGGATGCAAAACCAAGGCTGATTCGATGGGTATTGCTGCTGCAAGAGTTTGATTTCGAAGTCAAAGATAGAAGAGGTTGCGAGAACCAAGTGGCTGATCACCTATCTAGACTTGAGAATGAGTATGTAGCGCAACCAGAAAATCAGATTGATGATGCATTCCCTGACGAGGAGATACTAGCGACAACAATGGAGAAATTACCATGGTATGCCGACTTTGCAAATTTCGTGGTGAGTAATGTGTTACCTTCCAATTTATCTTACCACCAAAGGAGGAAGTTTATGCATGACGTTCAGCACTACTATTGGGATGAGCCTTATTTGTTTTGAAGATGCGCGGATGGTATCATTCGACGATGTATATCCCATGAAGAAGTGTCTACTATATTGGAAGCATGCCACACTTCGCAAGTTGGAGGACATCATGCAGGGAATCGAACGGCAAGGAAAGTCTTGCAAAGTGGTTATTATTGGCCTACAATATTCAGAGATGCATACGACTATGTGAGAAGGTGTGACCAATGCCAACGTCAAGGTGCTATTTCAAAACACCATGAAATGCCCATGTCCAAAATTCTGGAGGTAGAACCCTTTGATGTGTGGGGTATTGATTTCATGGGACCATTCGTGAATTCGTTTGGAATGAAGTACATCTTGGTTGCTGTGGATTATGTGTCAAAATGGGTTGAAGCTGTAGCATTGGCCGACAACGAAGGAAAGCGTGTTGTAGCATTTTTAAAGAAGAATATCTTCTCTCGCTTTGGAGTACCTCGTACTATCATAAGTGATGGAGGATCTCACTTTTGAAACAAGCTATTCAAATCTCTATTGGCCAAGTATGGAGTCAAGCAACACAAGGTAGCTACGCCATATCATCCCCAAACTAGTGGACAAGTTGAGGTTTCCAACCGCGAGATCAAGCAAATCCTTTCCAAGACGGTTAATGCGAATAGGAAGGACTGGTCTCGAAAGCTAGATGATGCACTATGGGCGTATAGGACTGCATTCAAGACACCCATTGGCATGTCTCCTTATCAGCTAGTTTATGGGAAGGCTTGTCATCTACCCATCGAGCTTGAATACAAGGCATTGTGGGCATTGAAGCACTTGAATCTGAATTGGGATGATGTGAAAAACCTGAGGTTGGAGCAGCTGAACGAACTAGATGAATTTCGTCTCCATGCATATGAACGATCGGATTTATACAAGGAGCGGATGAAGAAGTATCATGATCAGCGGATTGTTCGACGAAACTTCCAAAAAGGTGAAATGGTACTACTCTTTAACTCCAGATTTAAGCTCTTCCCAGGTAAGTTAAAATCGAAATGGTCTGGTCCATTTAAAGTCATTCAAGTCTACTCGTCTGGAGTAGTCGAATTGGAAAACAATGAGGGTGTTATCTTCAAAGTGAATGGCCAACGTGTTAAGCCATATATCGGTCCTCTGGACTCGATGAATGACATGGCCATCACTTATCTCGACGAAGTCTAAGTACTCGAGATTACTACGTCGAGCCACGACAATAAATAAGGCGCTAGATGGGAGGCTACCCATCGTTTTATTGTTCTATCGTTTTATCGTTTTATCGTTTTGTCGTTTTAGTATTTTCTCTTTTTGATAAATGAAAATCCAAAAATAAGAGTCGTTCCACGACCAAAACCAAGGCGCTTGGTGGGAGGCAACCCATCGTACTAATCGTTTTTGTTTGATTCTGAGCAAAAATAGGTGCAAGAAGTATTCAACGAGGAGATCAATTTCAATTGACGATTTGGACGCATTGTATGGTAAAGTTGGTAAGTTAGGAATGGTGATGCATAAGGCTATGGATTGAACCTTTTTCTCGTCAAAATAGGCTTCGAGGAAGGCAAGGCCTTGGTAAAAATAGGCCACGGACGATGCACAACCTATTCTATAGCCTAAGGACTCGGAATCTAGTGTGCTATACACTATGCGCCGCCTATTCCTAGGTATGCCTTTGACTATGCGCCGCCTATGCTATGGCATTTGGTCTTAGTATCTCATGTACCATAGACTATGCGGCGCATATGTCTACAAATGCCATAGACTATGCGGCGCATATGTCCCATTATGCCATAGACAATGCGCCGCATATGTCATTGATATGCCGAGTGATATGCACCGCATATGTGGTGTTTTTGTCCCCAAATCCGATTGAAAATAGGTCATAACCCGACCCATACTCTTCCTATATAAAGGGGACTTAGTTTTATAACACAACCACATTAGAAACAACCCTAAAGGCGCCGCATAACCCTCCAAATCTTCTCAAAAATTTTCTTCTTTTGCTCTTCCAATTCACAACAACTTCTCCACAAGCTTCAAGCAAGTAAGTACTCTCTTATTCTTCATCTATTTATTGTAAGTACTACGTTGCTATGCTTATTATAAATTGCTAAATCATGTGATATTGGTGGTGATGTTCATGTGTTTGGATTATTGTTGCAAAATCATGTGAAGTGAATATATACGTAGGGAATTCTTGACTTGTCTCCGACTTGAATTTTGTTTCAAAAGCATTGTTATGATATATATGGCTATGAATATTGTTTAAGAGTGTTTTTTGGATGCTTACATAATAGACTATCCCGACCATCGGGATAAGATTATAGTGCCTATCGACTTAGGAGGTTATGTTTGTTGTACGAATAATGATTCCATGTGGTAACCCCTATGTCATAGTGTTGCTATATCCACCATGAAAGTAGTCCAATGGCTGCAAATAAGTGATGCAATGCTGATTTTCTTGTCGGAATACAATCCTAAAACATATGTCGACGAAATCTGAGTACTCGACCACTTTCACTTCATTGATTTGTGCTAAACGAAACTAAGTGTGGGGTGGTACCCCTAGTGCTTGCATATAGATTGTATCAAGTGAGATTGTGCTGCAACGAACATTATTTCTAGTCTCAGGTACAATGGCACCTAAAGCGAGGCAAGGCAAGGAGAAGGCTACCACGTCTCAAAAGGGCAAAAATAGAAGTCGAAAAGACCAAGGAGAATCATCCTCAGCACACCTACCACGCAGAATGTTCGGAATAAAATGGGTTCTTGAGGAAGAAGCCAAAGCATGGTACAGCAGCAACAAAGAAAGAAAATATTTGCACGTCGACTTGATCAACAAGGAGACCCTAGCAAAGAAGGAGCCGCGAATGTTGGCAAAGATAATGACTTTGAAGCTGGATTTCATCTTCCGCGACATGGGAGAGTGTAATCTTGACTTAACAAGAGAGTTTTATGCCAACTGGTCGCCAAACACGACAGGCAACGAAGTCAAAATTCGGGGCCAAGTGTTACAGCTTACAGCGGATTGGATCAACTCTTTTCTTGGCTTACCTTCAGTCGACACTGCACCATTCAAAGAGCTGTACAGCAGGCCTCCTTATAGAGCGATACGACACACGCTTTGTGGAAGTAGATCAATGGCAAGATGGGGCAGACATAAGGAAACAGGCCATCACAACACCTTCCCCTATGCTCCACTAAATAGGGAAGCAAGAATCTGGATGCGCATTGTCAACTCATGCCTTATTCCTGGGACTCAATACACCAAGATATCGAGAGATAAAGTGTGTTTGGTCTATGCTTTGATGAAAAATGTCCCTATCAACGTTGGGGCAATCATTCGATCTACCATGAGGAAGGCTAGACTCCACAAAAGGTCCCATTTCACATTTGGCAATTTGTTGACAGCAATCTTGCGAAAGGAAGATATCGAAGAGGAACCCGCTGACCACAAACTCCCACATAACCCAAAGAAGGTTGACCTCACCAAGGTCAAAGATGCTGAAACATCTCATGGATTCAACCTTACTACTGCGGAGAGACATGCTCGTGATGAGAGTTTCTTCCGTCATCTGTATGGCATGACACGATTTACTATTATGAGTGGTGGACGTATTCCAACTGCTGAAGAGCTCCAACAGCTGGACCACGACTACCCAATGAACATGCATGCTCAGGAGATTGTGGAGTGGGCGTATATTTTGAGGAACCTCTAGACGATGACGTGCCGACTGATGATGATCGACGCTTGCCTTATTCTGATGATGAGGAGAACTCTGACGATGACTCTTATGATGATTCCGACGAAGGGGGTATGACTCCCGACATTGATGAAGGGTCCGACTAACCAGGTTCTTCGAATTTATTTTCCACTGAGGGCAGTGTCCCGTCTAAGTGTGGGGTGGCAGAATCGCATGCTATACTTCTTTGTTTGCACCTATGTTTGTATGTTTGTTTGTCTACTGTGTTTTGTTTTGAGTCCGTTTTTTTTTTTTTTTTTTTTCGTTTGACGTTTTTATAGTTTTTAGGAGTAAAATTTTTCTAGCTTCGCATAAAATTATTTTGATAGGCAGCATGAGATTAGAACAAGAGTATGTGCTACAATTGTGACTATTGAGACGTTTAGGCTCTAGTTGTGACTCATTATGTGATATTGGGTGATTCAATTCCTTCAATTGTTGGGTCGAGAGTCTATAATACTTCCAATCAAGTCGACCATGTGCCTTGTGTGTGTGAGATAATAGTATATTCTATGTATGTGGCTGATGCTAGAACTTGCCTAGTATGTATGCAAAGCGAAAATAAGGAGTGTAAGTTTAGGATATGACTTAGGCATTTCTTTGGAAACCTATACATGTTTACCCTCAGTTTTACCTACCCATGGACATCATCCTAGTTAAACCCTTTTGAGCCTTTAGCCTATTTCTTTGACAACCTTGCATGTAAGCTAATCCATTTCTTTCAAGACCATAATTTGATCCAAATTCCTAAGTGCTTTAAAGTGAAAAAGTCATGTGACAACATAAGAGGAAATTGGGTGAATATGATGCTTTAAATTGTAATGGTGCTTGAATGTGCTATGAAAAAGAAAGTGCTATCATAAGAGGTATATTGTGAAAAGAAAAAGGAAAAGAAAGCTGAAAAGTGAGTTGTTCTTAGAATTGAAAAACAAAAGATGAGAACAAGGGTGGAAGAATAAAATAAAGAAAGGTTGAAAGAAAAAAGTGTCAATGATACAATGTGATGTATTAAAGCGCTTAGGAACTTAGTCACTATTTCTGGCCAAAATAGTCCTACCCGTCCCTTAGCCTACATTACAACCATTAAAAGACCTACTTGATCCTAAGCTTAGCATTCTGACATTTAGTGGAGTATTACACTAAGGTCAAGCCTATGGTCATCAGTTGCTGCATACGAATTCTTTGTGAGAGTGAGAGCAAGGATATTTTGATACCCATGTTTGAAAAATATGCTATACTTGTGAGTGATTATGGGTACTATATTGTGAGACACACATGGTTGATGAGTTTTGGATAGTTGTATATGATTCTATGTACTTGAACGTTTGCATATGAGTTGATCACCATCACGAGTCTATGCTTGAGAGTAAATGGTTTCTACTTATAATCAGAAAGCTACTCTTTGTTGATAATTGTTGTGCTTGTCTTGATAAATGTTTTGTGTTGTTGCTGTAACAACCTTAAGTCGATGCTTAGCAGGACATGATAAGTTGTTCGGGGACGAACAAAGCTCTAAGTGTGGGGTGTTGATGATAGGCGAATTTACGCGCCTATATCAATATATTTTGCCCATATTTTAGCCTAGTTTTGAGAACTAATTATCTATTTCATGCACTTTTAGTCCTTTTTCCTATAAATGAGCTAACAAACATGATTAGGAAAGTTTCAGGTATAAATGATGCAAAATACAGCATTTTACGGCTTACTTGACGCAAAAGAAAGCTCACAAACGAAGTAGAAAGGAGCTGGACGCCTAAAGGACCAAATCTGCTGCATGGAAAATCTGTCCCGGGCTAAAACAGCAATTCTGAAGACTTTGGGGACTTACAGATACAAAGCTAGATTTTTACAAAGATACATTAACCTAGTACAATTAGGTTATGTGTTTTACTATTCTATTTGGATTATGATATTGTAACCTTACCCTAGTACATTTGGGTCAAGGATTTCATTAGTATATTAGGATTTGGTTATTTATTTCATTAGCTTAGTAGGAGTAGGATAGGAGTATTATAAATACCCTATCATGTTAGAGACTTTTATGCATTCTGCACTTAACACATTCTTCAATTAATTCAACAATTAATTTTCTTCCATCTCTCTCAACTTCCACCACAAACACTTCTAATCTACTCTTCTATTCTTAAATTCCACAACAAGAGAATCGTTACATGCTAGGGAATCACCAAAACCACACGCCTATCATCTACTTCTCACGCCATCAACCATGCAAATCGTGATATCCTTCGCATTCATGGGTAACTAAACCTCTTAGTTGGGGTTATGGAAGCCGAATGAGTTACTATCTATAGCTATGAGTTTGTGAGTTCAAGACAAGTATATTGCTTATATCATTATTCTCTTCATCTTAATCTACATTCTTTGCGGTTGCAAACGCAAGAATACGCCAGTCTAACATTTAACTTGTTCGAGAGAAAAGTTATTTGTCTGGAAAAGAGATAATGTCAAGGTAGTAGGACACCCTTTCCTATTAAAAACCTAGTGCCGTAACTGGACTAACCTCTTGGAGAATTTGTACTGTTAGACACGCTTTAAGCTCGAGAGAGTTAAAGTGAAATAGTCCTTGTTTAGGTCGAGAGACGCTTGGATTTACCATCGACTACAATTCTCTATAAGCAATTGCATGTCAAGACTCTACACACTCATAGCCAGTAGAGACGTATAACTCAGAAGATGGACATAACCCCAACGCTTCAATTCTCATTGTTTCACAACCTACGAAATACTCTCTTTTTACTTTGTTATTTTCAGTTTTTATTTCATTACTTTGGTTAGTTATTACAATCCCCCCTTCTTACGAGACTTGCACCAAAAGTCTATTAATTTTGCTTAGTTGTTGGCCAAGCTATTCCCTGTGGGATCGACACCCAACCCAGGTTGGGTTCTATATTTGCTAACGACCGCTTTACACTCAAACGAGAGTTGTAGATTGAGCGTTATCAGTCATTCGAATGCCTTCATACAATCTTCATTGAAGTCAAACTTTGTATCTTTCTCCAAGAGTTTGCACAATGGACTAGCAATTTTGGAGAAGTCTTTGATGAACCGCCGATAGAAACCTGCATGACCGAGGAAACTACGAACACCTTTCACTAAGATTGGGGGTGGTAGCTTCTCACTAACTTTAATTTTCACTCGATCAACCTCAATTGCTCTTTCGGAGATTTTATGTCCAAGAACGATACCTTCTTTGACCATAAAGTGGCACTTTTCCCAATTCAGTACTAGGTTGAATTCTACACATCTTTCCAACGCCATACTTAGGTTTACCAAGCACGCTTCAAAAGACTCACCAACAACTGAAAAATCGTCCATAAATACCTCCAAAGTGTCTTCAACCATATCAGAAAAAATGGACATCATACAACGCTGAAAGGTGGCTGGTGCGTTACATAGCCCGAATGGCATACGTTTGAAGGCAATGTACCATATGGGCATGTAAACGTTGTCTTCTCTTGGTCTTCGGGGGTAATACAAATCTAATTATAGCCTGAATAACCATCTAGGAAACAAAACCATCCTTTCCCCGCTAATCGATCTAGCATTTGGTCCATGAATGGCATTGGAAAGTGATCTTTGAGTGTCCATGAATTTAGCTTTTGGTAGTCCATGCATACTCTCCATCCGGTGATGGGTCTAAGTAGAATAAGCTCATTCTTTTCATTTGCGACCACTGTCATGCCTTCTTTCTTGGGAACACATTGTACCGGGCTTACCCATGTACTATCAGAAATTGGATACACAACTCCTGCGTCTAACCACTTGAGAATTTCTTTCTTTACCACTTCTTGCATAGGTGGGTTTAGACGTCTTTGATGCTCAATGGTGGGTGTGCAATTTTCTTCAAGCTGAATCTTGTGTGTACAAATCCCAGGTGGAATCCCAATAATATCTGCAATGGTCCATCCAATGGCTCTAATGTACTTCCGTAGAATAATAACGAGAGCTGCAACTTGTTGCTCACCCAAATCTGCTCCCACAATGACTGTAAGTGTGTTTCCTCTTCCTAAGAATGCGTACTTTAAATGACTTGGCAGCTCCTTCAATTCTAACGTGGGTGGCTCTTCAATAGATGGCTTAGCTGGTGGTGTGGGTCAATTTTTGAGATCAAGGTCCAGCTTCTTGGGAGCATGGCGATATGTCCCTAATCATGATAGAGCACAAATAGCTTCTTCACAATTTTCAGCATCCTTACTCTCTCCATTCATGAGCACAATCGCCAATGGGTCATCAATAATTTGCTCTTCTTCAAGTAATTCTTTCTCATCATCAAAGTAAACATCAGCCACCAAAAATACACTCAGATCTTTGGGTTGCTTCATTGATTTTCACACATCAAAGCAAACTACTTCGTCATTTATTCGGAATGAAAGCTCATTAGCTCTTAAATCAATAAGCACACTTCTCGTAGCAAGGAAAGGGCGTCCCAAGATTATGGGAACTTCTGAGTCTGCCTCACAATCCAAAATAACAATGTCTGCCGGAAACATAAATGAAGAAACCTTTACCAATACATCACATAGAATACCAAAAGGTCATTTTACCGACCTATCTGCCATTACGAGCCTCATATTGGTTGGAGTAGGATCACTCAACCCCAACTTTTTATAGATAGATAGTGGCATCAAATTGATGCGGGCTCCTAAATCACATAATGCCATGGCAAAATTTAAAGATCCAATGGTGCAAGGAATAGTGAAAGCACCAGGGTCAGCCTTCTTCTGAACTATTGATCGGGTAGCGATTGCGCTGCAGTGATGAACATTATCTTTCAACTCATAACTTGCTTCCCTCTTCTTTGTCAAAAGATCCTTCATAAATTTCGCATACCCAGGAATTTGTTCAAGTGCCTCCACCAATGGAACATTAATAGTCAGCTGCTTTAACATAGTCATGAATTTGCTGAACTTCGTGTCATCTGCCACCTTCTTCAATCTTTGGAGAAAAGGTGGTGGTGGGTATGGAATTGTTCTCTCCACAGCTTTCTTCTCCTCTTGCTTCCGTTTTTCAGCTTTTTTCAGGTTGCAAATCATTGGGGTTGATGTCATGGACGTCCTGGCCTTGTTCTGCGGATGCTTCTCCTATCGCTTTATCATCAATATCTGCGGCTTCGCCAACCACTTGCTTACTTTTTGCTGAAGTTTCCAGCACCTTACCACTTCGGGTAGTAATGTCCATGCATGAAAGTTGGCTTAATTACTGCTCTATTTGCTTGATTGAAGTGGAATGAGAATCAACTATTTGTTTCACAGAGTACAAATCATTAACTACCTCCGTTACTCCCGCGCTCGTTGCTTCCACTCCTTTCAATATTTTAGCCAGCATGTCTTCCATACTTCCAGAACTAGATGTGGTGGCATCACGTCTTCCAGGGGGGACGTACAAACCACTCTTTTCATTTTTGTTCTTCCAACTACCTTGGTCTTTGTTTCCAGATTTATCATAATAGTTCCTACCTTGGTTTCCTTGGGTATTACCTCGGAAACCCCCCTGATTGTTTAAGTAGTTAGCCTCTTCTTCCGAATCAGATTCGTCTCTTCCTTTTGACGCAATAGCTTTGACTTTTTCGGTCTTCCCTGATAATAAATGCTTTGTAAGAAGATACATTTGAGTTTTCATGTGCGCCATATCTTGATCACGTTCTTCTTCTCTTCTTCTTTGGTCTGCAGTCATGCTAATAGATAAAGTGGGGCTTGCTACCTCAGAATCCCTGGTATGCCAAGCTTTACTTTGCTTCGTCATACGATCTAGCATATTGCTTGCTTGACTAAAGGTGAGGTCCATAAAAGATCCTCCAGCCGCATTATCCACCATTGGTTTAGTTATTAAATACAAGGCTCTGTATAATATCTCTATTAGGTGAACATTAGTCATGTGATGGTTTGGACATCTCGCTAGCTTTGTCTTGAACCTCTCCCATGTTTCATGAAGAGCTTCAGTTGGAAGCTGACGGAAGTTGCTGATTTCATCTCTCAATTGTGCTCTTTTGGATGGCGGAAAGAATCTTTCTAGGAAAGCGTCTCTCAATTGCCTCCAATTTGTAATAAAATCAGGAGTCAGCCCATTCAACCATAGAGTTGCCTCCCCAGACGGAGACAGTGGAAATAAGTGTAATCGAATTGCATTCTGACCAACACCAGGATTGTCAAACAACTTGCATGTAGAAATAAAGTTGATGAGATGCATATTCAGATCATCGCCTTCTAGTCCACCAAATAATCCCTTGAGTTGCAATAACTGAATCATGGTGCTTATGATGTTGAACTTGGCTCTGGGCGCTAATGGAGGAGGAATAATGGCTCATGTGGCTCCGGCTCCATCAAGATCATCATTGTGTTCGTCGAAAGCTGGTTGCATGGGTTGGTGATCATACCTAGACCGAGCTTGACGACCTCTTCTATTGGCAGGTGTTGCGATTTCAGCAGCATTCCTTGGGTTTAGTAACTCGTCCTCACCTAAATCCTCATCGTCAGGATTTGTTTCTCGCCCAGGGTTATCAATGTTTTGTTGGTGTAATTAGGCGGCGGCAAGAGCAGCTAATCTCGCCTGCTCCTGTTGAGCAGCCATTCTTTCGATTTCTGTTTGTGCCTCCGTTCTGCCAATTCGTTGTGGTTCAGGATTGATAGGTAATAACGGTTGATCAGAACTTCGAGTATAGGGCAAGCACTAAATAAAAACCTGCAGTAAACAAGAACAAAAACTAAAAGTAAAAGTACGAGAATCTTTGACCAAAGGGTCTAGTAATTATCACAAACTTAATTGACACTCGTATTCCCAGGTAACGGTGCCAATTTTTGATAACGCTCAATCTACAGCTCTCGTAAGAGTGTAAAGCGATCGTTTGTCAAATATAGAACCCAACTGGGTTGGGTATCGATCCCTCAGGGAATAGCTTGGTCAACAAGTAAGCAACGATTACTAGACTTTTAGGGCAAGTCTTGTAATAAGGGGGGATTGTAATGTGTAACCAAAATATTAAAGTAAAAACTGAAAATAGCAAAGTAAAAGAAAGAATGTTTAGTATGTTGTAAACAATGAGAATTGAGATGTTGGGGGTATGTCCACCTTATGAGTTATACATCTCTATCGACTATGAGTGTGCGGAATTTAGACATGTATGTGCTTATAGAGAATTGTATTCGATGGTAAATCCAGGCGTCTTTCGACCTATTCGAGGATTATTTCACTTTAACTCTTTCAAGCTTAAAGCGTATCTAACGGTACAAATTCTCCAAGAGGTTAATCCAGTTACGACACTAATTTTTTAATAGGGGATGGGACCCTATTACCTTGACATTATCTCTTTTCCAGACATATAACTTTTCTTTCGAACAAGTTAATGCTATACTGGCGTATTCTTGCGTTTGCAACCACAAAGAATTTAGGTTAAGATGAAGAGAATAATGATATAAGCAGCATACGTGTCATGAACTCACAAACTCATAGCAATAGATAGTATCTCATATGGCTTCCATAACCCCAACAGAGAAGTTTAGTTACCCATGAGTGCGAAGGAAATAACAATTGACATTGTTGTTATACCACAATAATGATTTCACATTTGTAATGGTGTGGTAGGCGTTTAGGCGTGAATTCCTAGCAAGTAACATTTCTCTTGTTGCGGAAATTAAGAATAGATGAATAGAAGAAGAAAAATAGAATTAATGGAAAAATCTTGCGGAAGTAGAATGTATTGTAGTGGATGGAAGAAAAATGTATGATGAATGATGAATGATAAAAATCTCTAACATGATAGGGTATTTATAACACCCATATCCTATTCCTACTAAGCTAATGAAATACTTAACCAAATCCTACTTAGCTTATGAAATACTTAACCAAATCCTACTAAGCTAATGAAATACTTAACCCAATTGTACTAGGTTAATGTATCAGTATCCTAATCCTAATAAATTACTGCTAGTCTCGAAAGTCTTCTGAATTGCTGTTTTAGCCCGGGATAGGTTTTCCATGCGCCAATTTTAGTCCTTGGCGTCCAAGCCTCCCTTTTCTCCTTTCGTGAAGCTTTCTTTGGCGTCAAGTTATCCATAAAATGCTGAATTCTGCATCATACCTGAAACTTTGCTAATCAAGTTTGTTAGCTCACTTACAGGAAAAAGGACTAAAAGTGCATGAAATATATAATTTGTTCTCAAAACATTGCTAAAATATGGATAAAATATAGCACTATAGGCATGTAAATTCGCCTATCATCAGTTGTCACGACCCAAATGGCCATGAGTGGCACCCACACTAATCTTCCTATGTGAGAACCATCTAAACCGAACCATTACCTAGTCACTTAGTCAATGTAAAGATGAAATTATTATAAAATCAACATAATACCAATAATTCAGGACTAATCATTATTAATGCGTAAGTCAAACAAACTACTTACTAAAATTCCCAAGACCCAAAAGTCATCGTACAAGAACTACTAACGAAGATCATGTCTAAAGTGATATCCAAAAATAAAGTAAATAAAGAATGTTTCATTGCCCAAAAGATGGACAAGAATAAATAAGATGACCCATTGCAGCCTGGTGATGGAGTGCTCACCCTTGAAACAAGATCTGCTATCAAACTCTAGAGGTGAGGTCATATCTGAGCCTCTAAAACACTTTCTGCACTAAACAAAAGAAAAGTACAGGGTAGTATCAGTACAAACCACTATGTACTGGTAGGTATCATAGGCCAACTAAATTTAATAGCATGTACACAACATAAATTAAATAACAAGTAGACAGTCATTGTCACATAACAAATATTCAATGAATTAATAATACAGTAACAATAGGTCAAACAGTGCTCACAAATAAGTCACATAACCATAAAGAGTATCAGCCATACTATAAACATCCACAGAATCAACACAATATGTACCCACAAGCTAGGGGACTTATTTTTGCCCAAATAATCATGACCTGCAGGGAATAATATATGTTCATGAACCGTACCAGCGTGGTACCTAATCCAACATATACATATCCGTACCGATATGGTACGTAATCCAATATGTACATATCCGTACCAGCGTGGTACCCGATCTAACATAAATATATATATACGTACCGGCGTGGTACCCGATCCAACATATATATATATCCAACATAAATATAAATGTACCGGCGTGGTACCCAATCCAACATAAATATAAATGTACCGGTGTGGTACCCAATCCAACATAAATATAAACGTATCGGCGTGGTAACTGATCCAACATAAATATAAACGTACCAGCATGGTACCCGATCCAACATAAATGTAAACATACCAGCGTGGTACCCAATCCAACATAAATGTAAACGTACCGGTGTGGTACTCGATCCAACATAAATATAAACAAGTATTATCAATATCAATTCACACAACCTCATAGCATACAACACAATGAACCAAGTTTACAAGTACACTTAAAGTCATAAGACAATTCCATCAAGTCAATTTTGAACAAACATTTATACACAAATCAACAACCCAAACATCAATATTTTCAAGCATGTTCGAATACCAATCCACAAGTATCTAATTTAGGAGCATACACACAATTAAGTCGAGTCTAAACTCCAATTAAACCATAACTTACCTCACTCAAAGAATCTGAATATCACTAATCCACAAGTGACTTGCCCTTCCTCAAATTTCTAGAACGTTCAAAATCTGTCTAAATACGTAATTCCCATAAGACTAGGAATTTAATAACGCACATATTGCTATAATAATCTCATTGTAAGTAGTATTACAAAATATAAAAATTAAAAATACTGAATGGAACTCGAATTCATGGACAATTTATAGAAATTATACGAACAGTAGTTGCAGGCCTAAAGTTACTGACGACTAAATGTAATGCTCCTTAATGATAATTACTTTGCCAACATTATAAAGCAATGATTAAGTAATCATTGTACCTTTATAAGAACAACAACAACAACAACAACAACAAACTTAGTGTATTCCCATATAGTTTGGTCTGGGGAGGGTAAGATGTACGCAGTCCATACCTCTACCTCTAAAGAAGTAGAAAGGCTATTTCTAATAGACCCCCGGCTCGAGACACGGAATGTACCTTTATATGAAACACAACAAAAATAAAATACTATATTACCTAACTCTACAGGGAACATCTTAGCCACCACATGCTATTGCATATTTAATTCATTATGGGCAAGACATTATTACCTAAGAATCAATTTACTGGGAACAAAAAAAAAGTAATTACGCTAACCTTTGTGTCTGAAGCCGTGGGAAGAAAAGAGTAGAATGATGAAATAGAATTATAACTGCTCTTTTCCTCTTACTCCACCCTATTTGATGCTATCATATATTCTTTTATTTTTATTAAAAAGCTTTCCCACTAAAATCTATTTCATATACATAGGTCCCAAACAATAAAAAAAAAATTCAATTTGGCCAATTAACTAATTAAAAATTAATCATCTAATATACTCGAAACCACATAGATCCTCAAAATTTATTTAGAATCCCATAAAACTATTTAAATATGTAAGTTGACTAAAAGGTATGTACCAATTCTATCAGAATCACGAAAACACTAGTTTGGGGTCATCTTGATCAAACTTGAATAATATCAAGCTTAAATTTATTAAAACTCAATAATCCAACTAATGACTCAAATTACTTCCGAACATCTCAAGAATTGATACCACTCATCTTGTGAGTCATAATTCACATACACCAACTACAGGAAGATCTACAATAGAAAGGATGAGATAATTTCACAAATGACGGTTCGGGTAGTTACACGTGTACCGTTTACCCTCCATGATACATATATACAATTTAACTTATGGTATTCCTGTGTACCCCACAAGTACATGTTCGCCATGACCAATCCTCGTGTCAACAAACATGAGTTTCCAGTGTCCATCCATTGGACTCACACCTTTATAGTTAGCTATCATAACCCATCATTATTGCCCAATTAAAACCATTAGCACATAGACAAACCATTAATTCTATATATTATTAACCAAGGCTATAAGAAGTGGTACCGTTATCCGACAATAGCTTGCCAACAATTTCATTAGCCAATCACCTAGGGGAATCCCATGTACCCCGTAGGTTCTATTATTAGATTCACTTGGGGGAATTTCGTCTACGTTACAAGGTTTTTAAATCAAATCCATGGACACCAAGGCCTTACAATTTAGCCGTTAAATAATTTAACCAATTTAGGTTCTATTATCATATTATACCATGCAAAGTTTTCAATGAAAGTCCAACTATGAAATAAAAGCATTCTCATAGGCATTTTATCAAACATCTTGAAGGCATATAGTTTCCAAAACCAAAAATAAGTACCAATTGACCATTCCCATGCAACCACATGTTCAAATCACAATTATGATATGAAAATCAAAAGTAAAAACATGGGAAAACATAACTCAACATTTAATAACCAAAATTCCCAACATATAATTCAAAGCCCAAAATCATATCACAATTATACCATGAAAACCATTCATTAAACATACCTTAACTAACAATGAGGGAGGAGTAATATTCCTTATCTTGCGAAGAAGAAGGAGAAAAATCACCCCTTTAGAGCCTTAATTAACCACCTTGAAGGAAACCCTAGCCTTTGCTTAACCCAAGAGCTTAAGACAATTTATAGAGAGTTTCTAAGTGTTTAAGATTAGAATAATTGGGTAAATGGTGCCCCAATAGATTTTTAGGTCATGGGGTTATAAGGGGTTATGAGGGTAAATGTCCAAAATACACCCAACTTAAAATGTAAAATTTCCTGCAGGAAGGTATGACTCCCTCCTTGAATCGTACCCACATCAAACGAGTGGTACCCACCATTCGTACAATAGACATAATATTGGACATCACACACTGTCCACCATATGACTCCACTTACCCCAGTCGTACCATGATCATATAATCCATACCTTTAACCATACCTTAGGTAGAAACATTTAGACTGGACACTGGAAAACATACGATTTAGATTATTGCACTCGTAACCTATCCTTAAGACTCTTGGTGAGCCACTCATTATCAGAGGCAAGTCAAATCACCAAGTTTCAGATTATGTGAAGGTTCAACCAACCAACCCATCACCAACTATACGACCCGTACTACCAAACCATAGCCAAACTAGAAACTCAACCACCAAACACCGATTAGCATATAAATAGGGTCACACTACCTGTATCCTTACCCATGGTGTTTTAATTCTCCACCACTTGGATCATTCATCCTCGAATGATGGAATAAGACAATACAAGCCCGATTTACACCCAACACCTCAACTCTAACCTTTAACTATATTAGAAAACAAAGTTGTAAGGAAATTAATCTTTTCTTCAAAAAAATTTGCAAAAAAGGTATGATAAAGAACATATACCTTTTGCATGAATTTCAGGACCAAAAAATAGGAACATATATTTGGACTTCATGTCCTCTTTCGCTTTCCAAGTAGCTTCTTAAATCTTGTGGTTCCGCCAAAGAACCTAAACCGAAGCTACATCATTTGTATTCAACCAACAAGCCTACTGATCTAAGAACTCAACCGGGACATAAGATAAAGAATCTGAGATAATAGTATCTCTAATAGGCATGATTTAAGATGGATCACCCATATACTTCCTCAACATAGAAACATGGAACACTGGATAAATGGAGTTCAAACTAGAAGGCAATTCCAAATCATATGCAACCTTACCAACCCTTTGCAAAACCAAGTAAGGACCCGCATACTAAGGACTGAGCTTCTTTTTCTTACCAAATTGCATCACTCTTTTCATGGGAAACACCTTTAAGAACACCCTATCCCCAACCTCAAACTCTAATGCTCTTTTCTTTTCATCCGCATAGGAATTCGTGCGACTTTGAGCAACCTTAAGTCTATCTCGAATCACCTTCAACTTTTTCATATCTTGCAGAGCCGAATTCAGGCCAAACAACTTTGCCTCATAGACCTCAAACTATCCAATAGGATACCTAAACCTCCTACCATAAAAGGCCATAAATGGATCCGACCTAATGCTAGAGTAATAGCTATTATTAAAAGCAAACTCTATAAGAGGTAAATGCTCAACCCAGCTACCATCACAGTCAATCACAAATGCACACAATATGTCCTAAAACATTAAAAGGTTCTCTATGTCTGCCCATTTGATCATGAATGGGAATCAGTACTCAGACTCACCTTAGTCCCTAACTCTTTCTAAAGTAACCACAAAAAGTGAGATATAAAATGCGTGCCACGATTAGAGATGATAGAGAAAGGCACTCTATGCAGCTTTATAATCTCTTAAAGACCAATCTCCCATAACCCTCAGTCAAAAAGTTAGTCCTTACTTGCAAAAAGTGAGTCGACTTTGTCATCCTATACACAATGACCCAAACTGAATCAAACTGATTCTGAGATCAAGGAAGATCGATAACGAAATCCATGTTGATTACTTCCCATTTCTATTTAGGCAATTCAATTTCTTGATACACTCCTCCGTTCCTTATGTTCTCAACTTTCATTTGTGGACACACCATGTATTTGTCTACAAAATCAGCCACATCTCTCTTCATACTATTCCACCAATACATCTCCTTAAGGTCAGAATACATCTTCGTCGAAGCAACTTGAATAACATAGTGCAATCAGGCGTGTCATCCAAGATCCTATATCACAAACCATCGATATCGGGTACACATAACCTCCCTAGGTACTGCAAGGTACCATCACCACTAATCTAGAAGGCCATTACCTTCTGCCCATAAATATCACCCTTCATCCTTACAAAGACACGATCAAACATTTACTTCTTCCTGGTTTCAGCACTAAGAGATGACTGTGCCACCTTCTAAACAAACACACTGCCATATTCAGAGTCCAAGAGATAAACTTGAAGGTTATCCAAAAGGTTAATATCCTTTACCAACTCCTACTTCTCCTTATCCACATAAGAAAGTCTCCCTATGGATAACCTTCTAAGAGCATCAGCAACTACGTTAGCTTTACCTTGGTAGTAGTAAAGACTCATATCATAGTCCTTGAGAAGCTCAAGCTATCTCCTTTACCTGAGGTTAAGATCTTTTTTAGAGAACATGTACTGTAGGCTTTTATGATCAGAAAAGATATCCACATGCACCCCATACAAATACTGATGTCTGATTTTTAGTGCAAACACCACAGCTAACAGTTCCAAATCATGACTAGGATAATTCCTCCCATGCATTTTCAACTACCTAGAGGAATAAGCTATCACCTTACTATTTTGCATCAGAACACAACCAAGTCCCATACAGGATGCATCACAATAAACCACAAACCAATTAGTCCCTTCAGGCAAAGTCAAAATCAGAGCCAAAGTTAGCTTATCCTTCAGCTTTTTGAAACTACCCTCACACGCATATGATAATAGCAACATAACCTTCTTCTGAGTCAATTTAGTCAATAGGTTAACTATAGAATAAAAGCTCTTCACAAATCTCCTGTAGTAGCAAGCTAAACCTAAAAAGCTCTGAATATCGATTGGAGTCGTGGGTCTAGGCCACTTTTTAACCACTGCAACCTTTTGTGTATCTACCTTGATCCCCTCACTAGAAATAATATGAACCAGAAAAGTGACAGCATTCAACCAAAACTCATATTTCTGAATTTGGCATACAACTATTGCTCTTTTAAGCTCTATAACATAATCTGGAGGTGATTGGCATGATCCACCTTACTTTTAGAGTATACCAGAATATCATCTATGAAGGTAATGACAAAATAATGCAAAAACCAATGAAAAACCCTATTCATCAAATCCATGAATGTCGCTAAGGTCTTGGTCAAACCAAATAATATCACCAAGAACTCAAAGTGCCCACACCGAGTACGAAAAGTAGTCTTAGGTATATCTACCAAATCTTAAGAGGATACTTATTTTTTACCCTGCATCTGATCTAACATGTCATTTATCCTTGGAAGAGGATACTTATTTTTTACCATCACCATATTTAACTACCGGTAGTCAATACACATTCAAAAAGAACCATATTTCTTATGCATGAACAACATCGGTGTACCCCATGGGGACACACTAGAATGATTAAAACCCTTATCCAAAATATCCTTTAAATTCTCTTTAAGCTCCTTCAACTCTGCCAGAGCTATTCTATAAAGGGAGGGTAGAAATTGGATAAGTGTCCAATACGAGATCAATCCCAAACTCAATTTCCCTATTCAGAGGAACACCAGGAAGGTCATTAGGTAAGACCTCAGAAAATTCATTCACCACCAAAACTGAATGTAAAGAAGGACCCTCTGAGTTAGAATCTTTAACCTTGACTAGATAATAGAGACAACCCTTGGGGAATAATCTCCTAGCTCTAAGATATGATATAAAATTCCCCTTAAGAGCTAGGAAACCACCCTCTAACTCAAAAACAGGCTTATTAAGAATTTCAAATATAACCCTACGGGTCTTATAATCTAGGGATTCATAGCACGAGTCCAACTAATCCATACCCAAAATCGAAATCAACCATATCTAATTCATACAAATCCATCAAAGTCTCCTTACAACCAAAAAATACCATACACTTCTTATAGACTCTTTTAACAATCATAGAGTCACCTATTAGGGTAGAAATAGAAAAAGGGTCTAAAACACACTAGACTAAAACCATAAAGGGGGTCATATAAGAGAGAGTGGATCCCTGGATCAAGTTAATAATATACATCGCAGTAAAAGAGTTGCAATATACTAGCCATGACTTTAGACGGTGCCTTGTACTACTGTCAGTAGTGAGTGCATAAAGACAGCTCCGACCTATACAAAAAATAGATAGTGCACCCTTTCGTGCTGGAGCTGAAGATGAATCAGCTCAAACTTTGTTTGTCCCAGAGGCAACCTTACCAATAGGGAAGTTTCTAAGCATATGGCCTAGCTGACCATAGCTGAAGAACCTATTCCATCCCACATCACAAAAAACCCTATGCAAACGACCACAAAACCTGTAGAGAGGACATGATAGAGCCGATTAAGCCTCACTAGCCTGATATTGGGCACCCTGTGCCCTAATGTTATTGCCATCATAGAAACACCTATCACCCGACAGCTTTGGGTAGGAATCATTAACAAACGAATAAGGTCCAAAGTTGCCTGACTTCTTATTGGGCCACTTTCTACCATCCCCGCTACTCTGTTGTTAGATACCACCCTCTATCAGAGAACCTAAACTTCTTGTCCTGCCTTTTCCCTAGTTCAACCTACTTTTTCATATTTTTCTTTACCTATTGCATGTCGATAGCCAACCTAGATAAATTTATGTTCCTGATAAGCAAGGAATCCGTACTCTAAAAGATCAACTCATGAGATAGTCCCAAAGTAATATTTCTCATCTAGGCTCTCATATCAGATACGATCTCTGGAGCATACCAAGACAACTAGTGAAATTTCAAGGCATACTCTATGACAGATATCATCCCTTACTTCAGATTAACAAACTCCTCTGCTTTCACTTTTTTTAACTCCAAAGGGAAAGAAGCTGTCCAGAAATGCATTAGTGAAATCCTCTCATAGAGATAACTCATCAGTGTTACCCCTCACCTGATCCCATCTTCGTACTATTGGTACACCACATCTTTTAGCTATTAGGCCGCAAAATCCAGCCCTTCTATATTTGTGGCATGCATAACACAGAAAGTATTTTCCATTTCATCCAGATAACCCTAAGAATTCTCCTCCACCTTAGCACCCATAATGGTCGGAAGGTTTAACCTCGTGAATTGTCCAACCCTCATTGCCTCATAAAATGGACCAACATGAATACCACGCTCAGACTATGTGTCTACCAATTGTGCCAATATATGAATAGACTAATGAAACTCATCATTTGTCATATCAGCTTAAGGAGACTGAGAAGGACTAGAGGGAAATGGTGGAATTCCAAGACAATCTAGACATGGACCTCTAGATCGACTATAGATCTAATAAGTAGAGCATATTCCATCAACATCATCTATAGTTAGGACAAAGGAGTTTTTGTTTACTTCAGATCATCGAGGCATGATTTGAAAAGCGAACAAATGGGATTTAAAGAATATTTCAGGACTTAGACTCCAAATATTGAAAATAGAACACAAGAAAGAGAAATATTCCTAATTGTCTTGTAGCCTCTCCCTTATAAGTGTGCCACGTTACACACCCATAAAAGAGACTCTACTTGACATGGCTTTGTGTACTCCCAATTGACCATAAACTTAAAGGTCTGATACAAACTTGACATGACCCAAACTAGGGCATTATCGTAATGGGCTTTCCAAGTTGAACAAGGACCAGAGACCACCCTCGATACCCAATCCAACCTTCAAACACATACCCTGAGTTGAATAAATTCCGAACATATAATAAGATAGAGGTATGTGCTACATAAGACTTTGGTATAAGTCTATGACCATGACCAACCCAAACAAGTCAAACCACCTAATACCGAACCAACCACCATAACATAAACCAATCCACAACTATTCTATAACATAATAAGATGGAACAATCACAAATCAAATACAGTCAATCAATATTAGCCATAATTTCAATACCAATTCCAAGGTTGACACCAATACCAACACTGTCAATACCAACCTATAGTATCCTCATAAAGACTATCCAAAAGTAAAATAGTATCCAATCAGGACATGCCCGTAACCATAGACAAAAACAAAGTCTAAGAAATAGCAAAAGTATGACGACAAGACCATAACATGAAATGGCTTCTTTTGGAGTATGAAAGCTCACCACTACAATCCAACTCTAAGTTATTCCCGAATCCAATCACTGATTAAAAGGAGTAGTATAGTCGGTACCTGCATCATATCAGGATATAGCGCCCGAAGATGGGTTAACAGGTGAACGCTAGCATGCACTAAGGATAAGGATAAAATAATGCTAATATTTAAAATCAAGTAAATAACCATATGCTTTCATATCCATACATACATACATATATATATATATATATAATCTATATTGGGAAAGTGAATCAAGTTTAGCATGAATTTAACACTATTAACTTGGGTTTGTGTAGCTTAACCATCCTAGAATCACCCATGGGCTATATGGGTCCAGTGTCACCCCCTGAACGGGCCTCGGTATGTGTAGCAGCACATATCAGAGATATCTAGGGGTAGGGGATTCTCGTGTACCCTTCACCCTCCATGATACATATATACAAGTTTAACTTAAGGGATTCTCATGTACCTCAAAAGTACATGGTTTCCATGACTAATCCTCGCGTCCGCAAACATGACTTTCCAAAGTTCGTTCATTAGACTCACACCTTCATGATTAGATATCAAAACCCATCATTATTGCCTAATTAAAACCATTAGCACACAACTAAACCACCAATTCCATATATTATTAACCAAGTCTATATGAAGTGGTATCGTCATACCAACTATATGTTGCAAGCAATGTCCTTAGCCAATCACCTAGGAGATTTCCATTTATCCCAGAGGTTTCATTATTAGATTTACTTGGGAGATTCCCGTGTACCCCACAAGGTTTATTTATCAAAGTCATGGCTACCAAGGCCTTAAAATCTACCCATTAAAACCATTTATCCAATTTAGGTTCCATTATCATATTATATCATGCAAAGTTTTCATTGGAAGTCCAACTATGAAATAAAAGCATTATCAAAGGTATTTTATAAAATATATTGAGGGCATATAGTTTCCAAAACCAAGTACCAATTGACCATTCCCATGCAACCACATGTTCAAACCACTATTAAAATATAAAAAACTATAAGTAAAAACATGGGAAAACATAAATCAACCATTAATAATCAAAACCTCCAATATATAATTCAAATCCCAAAATGATATCACAATTATGCCACGAAAACCATTCATTAAACATGCCTTTAATTGAACTAACAATAAGGTAGGAGTAACATTCCTTAGATAACGAAAAAGGCGGAGAGAAATCACCCTTTAGAGCCTTAATTGACCACCTTGAAAAAAGCCCTAGCCTTTGCTTAATCCAAGAGCTTGAGAGAGTTTAGAGAGAGTTTCTAAGGGTTTAAGATTAAAATAATTAGGTCAATGATATCCCAATAGTGTTTTAGGCCATTGGGTCATAAGGGGTTAAGTGGAAAAATATCCAGAATACCATCAACTTAAACTATAAAAATTCTCGCAGGAAGGTACGACCCCTCCTTGAATCATACACACATCATACGAGTGGTACCAACCACCCGTACCTTGGATAGGATGTTGATCATCACATACTTTCCACCATACGACTCCCATTGCCCCAGTCGTACCATGATCATATGATCCATACCTTCAATCCATACACTTGGTAAAAACATTTAAACTGGACACTAGACAATATATGATTTAATTTATACCACTCAGACCATATTCTTGCGGATCTTACTGAGCCACTCATACTTAGAGTCAAGTAAAATCACTAAGTTTTAGATTAATTGAAGGGTCAACCAACCAACCCATCACCAACCATATGACTCTTACCACCAAACTAGAAACTCAACTACCAAATATTGGTTAGCATAAGAATTAGTCCATATAACACGTATCATCACCATACGGATTGTATGGTGAGTCGTATGATCAATAAAGACTCAAAATCCAAAAAAAATTTTAAGGACCAAAATCCAGGGTATTTTAGTATAGAAGTACTTAGTTGAAGATATTTTATCTCTATGTGGTGATGATAACACTGTCACCTCAATTGAGAGAGTAATAGGTTATGATATTGCTAATGTTATTACAGATCTTTGTAGTGGAGCAATCCATTTGTCACCTCTAAATATACAGGAGGAAAATCAACTTGCAGATGTACAAAGAGGTGCACAAGTTGAATCTTATGCAATAAAAGAATTTAAGCATGCTTCAACGAGGGGGAAGACCTCCCATACTCGAATTAATGAAGTATCCTTTTTCAAAATTCTTTAATAGTCCTTATTCATAGAACTAAGCAATAATGCTAACATAAAACTAAATAAGAAATTGATATTCAGTTTTTTTTAGACGAATGTAGAAATACTAAGACAGGTTGATTCTACTATGCAAATTTTTGTAAAAACTAATAGAAGACAAAAAATTAACTAAACCAATAATTGAGAAACCTTTCATTTCATCTAAAAGAGCTCTACTACTAGCATCTGGTTGATGTCTCTATATAATGATCCATCTATTTAAAGGAAATCCGGCGAACACTAGAAAAGCAAACTTGAAATACGTTGTACTTTTCATTATATGAGAGAAAATTCATATTTGAAGACCAACTTTAAGAATACCTTGTAGCTAATTCAAATGAACAGTTTAGGATCAATGGTGTTCTTCATGACAGAAATTTCTTTCAAGAATTTTCAGTTGCTAAATTAGATCTTTCAGATTTCCTTTGTGTGTTCTTGTCTCTTCATTAATTTTTTGTTCTTTTAGAGTAATGTACTTTAATTATTTTCTTAATAATAAATTAATTTTATGTTTTTGTAGCTCACTGATGTGTGTCTTTATTACCTTAGAAAGATATACTACTACTATATTGCATATTTCCCACTAAAGGTAAAGTGCACGACAACTGATATGACCTTTAATAGTATAGTTGAAACAATTTAAAATATATTTATGAAGTGTAATTTTATGGATATATCATGGATTCTTCTAAGGAACAATTAACCAACTATTATAAATGTGTTCTAGTTTCTGCTTTGACTTCATGGTTACATGTTGATAAGGTGTTTCTCACGATACATTTATCCAAAATCAATAAAGAATTAAAATCAACACATTATCTTTTAGGTGGGCTGAGTTTTACCAAACAGATCATTGATCTATATGACTTATACAATGATAAGAAGGATGAAACTAGATCGACGAATCTTGCTTAAACATATGAAGTATTGTTTTTTGACTTGTTGAAATCATTATATTACATCCTAGTCCAATAAATCATCCTCATAACATGGATGCCCATTTGATAAATACAATGCTCTCAGTAAGTATGGAAGTAATAATTTATTTTTTAGCTAGATTTATTGATCTAGTGCCATCCGCTTTTATCATAGTACGAGTAGTGCAGATCAATGACCTTTTTGGAAAAATTCAACATACTCAAGAGATAATGAATTGATTTTAATTCCTTAGTGATTTTGAAAAGATATATTGATAGAAACACTTTGTTAACATATGACCATGAAGTTAAGGTAGAAAATTGAATGCCTATACCTTAGTTTATCTATTATTCCTCAGAAAAATCCACATTATACTAATGAAAATTAGGCTTCTTAAATATTTTGTAAATAGTTCAATTGTACCATCGAAAGTCATATCAGTTGTCGTGCACTTTATTGAAGGTCATATCAGTTCCTCACTAAATAATTTGTAATGTTTGCCTATAAGACAAATTTGTGGTTAGTGAATAATTTCATTCTCTTAAAAGTATTGAATGTTCATCCTATGGCAAAAGTTATAACTTATCTTTGATGAGCAACAAATCATCAGTTTTATTTTTGCCTATGAAACATATTTCCTAGTCAATTGAGTAGGTTTAATATTTTTAAATATCCTGAACGTTTGTTTTATGGGAAAATTTAGAATGTCTGTCTTATGGACAAAATATATAAGTTTTACCTTTTGACTATAAGTCAGAACTTCTGGTCAATTATACAGGTTCGTTATCTTGAAATATTATGAATATCTTCTTTATAGGAAAAATCTAGAACATCTACTTTATTGATAGTACTAGAAAACTTGACCGCTCTTTTTGCAATTGTTAAAGAATCATTATTTTCTTTTCACTCAATTTTATATCCATTCTATTCTCTAACCGTAATATTAGATCTTGTTTTAGTTATATTTTGAAATTATATTTAAATGGCAAAAGAAATTAAAGGTTAACAAATTTAACATATATTAAATGAGGTATGGTACTTCTTTATCAATAAGTTAAAATATATTTCCTTATAACAATTTTTGTTTCGTTTCTATTGCACATATATCCAATGAAGTTGAACTTTTAATCTACGACATATACTCTACGGTAAACGTTTTTCTTAAGTTTCTAAGAATTGTCATTTGTTATATTATACTCTTCCTTAATTCGTATCACCAGACTTTAAGAACAAACATTGAATTTTAAACCTTTACAAGAATAATCACTGATAAATAAGAGAAAACATGTTAGTCGATGAAAATCAAAATTAGCAAGGAAAACATTTTTAGGATAAAAAGAATTGAAATAAAATGTAACAATTAAAAGTGAGTATTGATTCATTTTCATTTTACCTTTTCAAAAAATTTTAGTGTCAAAATCATCAAGTAAATAATTAAAAATTTTATGGGGAAAATACTCTAAAATATACCTAAACTTCGACGAAATTCGTTGTAACACACCTGAACTTTGCGAGGGTCCTATGACCCTCCCAAGCTATTTATTAGTGTATTTTAGTGACATTTATAAGTTAATAAAAAATAAAAAAATGTTAAAAATTTAAAAAAAGAAAAGAAAAGAATTTAATGTAAATAAATATCAATAAAATACGCTAATAAATAGTCTAGGAGAGTCATAGGACTCCCGTAAAGTTCTACGGGGGTCGTAGGACTCCCACAAAGTTCAGGCATATTACAACAAATTTCATCAAAATTTAGGTATATTTGAGAGCATTTTTCCAAATTTTATATTTTTCACGTTCTCCCCAATTAGGTAAGAACCTTGTTTCCTTATTCAAATATGAATTTGTCGTTTCATTTGGTTTCACTGATCAATTGAAATATATTATTTAAAAATGTATTCTTCATTCTTAGGTACGCCTTTGTATAGAACATCAAAGGTCTAGTTAGAAGATGTTATCCATGGCTTCTCTTTCTTTAATTTAACTTTTAATATTTTTTTATTTTGATGTGCGTCTTTAAAGAAATAACAAAGAATCACACTTGATAAACCAAATCACTCTCAAATAAAAAGCAAACTGAAAGAACGTTGACTTTTAAGAAAGTACTATTCATGGGCAAAGGCTAACATTAATTTCAAAGATGTATAGAATAGACATATTTGACTTAATTCTATCAACTTCCGGAGAGGTTTCTAGCAAAAAAAAATTCAAAGTTGTACTTCTCTAAATCTTTTTTTTTCTTTTTTGGTATTCAAAAGGGCATGTTGGTTTTGGGAGAAACAAAATGTCTCACTGAATTTTTGTGAGAATAAAGAATGAACCATGAGTTCTATGCCATAATAGAACACAAAAAACTCTAAATATTGCCACCAATTTCTGCTAAAAATTCCCGTGACATTGTTTCACCACCTTCGCTTTAATCAAATGATGTTGTTCTTGAACTATCAACGATTGGTGTAAAAAAAATAAAGAAATTTCAGTAATTCCCATAATATGATTGGTCAGTGTCAAAAAATAAAAAATATCAATTAACAACATAAACTATAAATAAAAAATAAGTCAGAACTAATATGGTCTAAATTATAAAATTTAATAAAAACAAATTACCTATCATCTAATCTATAATTAGCTGAGCCCATATCAGCATACGCATTCAAGTGGCATTTCAACAGGTTTGTTCTTAGTGCACGATTTTGGCTGGTGAAAAAATAGAAAGACAACTTGAATAATTCATTAGCAATTGTTTCATCAACAGGAAGAGTATCATACATGCTAAATTTTCAGCGCCAAAGCAAGATGTTAAAAATTTACGGCAGGAAAAAGATAAAGTTTCTAAGCATCGTTAGCTTATATATTTTTTTTCTCATTTTACCTTATTATTTAATATTTTTATTTTATCATTTATCCTATCTTTTTGTAATGGCCTTACCTCATATCGTAAATTTATATTTCAAATTATTAATATATGAAACAATATAATAACAATTTAATTTATCCAAACATTTATTCATTATAACAATACAAAATAATACAGTAATACGTGGCAATCATCTAAATAGAAAGAAGAAGGTTTCAAAGAAATTAGATAACGGCAAAACCCTATTTCTGATTATGGATTTTTCCGCCAAAATGGTTTACCTCTCATAGACTCTCTACATAAATCTCATCTTTTCTTTCTACATAAAATATATTGATTTTTCTAACAGTTGTATTGAATAAATCAATTCGTATGCAGCTCAACTAATTTCATCAAAACGTGCTACCTCCCGTCAACAAGAGGTAACAAGTAGAAAGATTGGATTTTTATAGTGGAAGTAGACCAAGAATCCATGGCTACTGATCAATCTCATGATTTAGACTAACTTTTTATAGTAAGTAGCAAGTAGCTTCACCCTTCTCCCCATTTTCAAGAATTTATAGATTTCTTTGAATTAACTTGTTTCTTGCAATGTAGAGTCTGTTTGTTTGAAGTGGACATTGTAGTAGTAGTATTTTAAAAAAATAATACGAAAGAAGTAGTTTTGGGGGGAAATGTTTTTATTATATTAAATTTCATTGGAAATTACTTCACCCTTGAGTTTATTTTTAGGGGTTTTGGATGATTTTCAGAGCCTCAATCTCACTTGTGTTTCTCTAAGGTCTCTTTCTGTTTCCTCTTGCGGCATGTAAATTTTTTCGTCTGTTATATCCAATGGTCTGTGAATTTAATCTATGATTCAAAAGGATTGATTTTGAAAGGAGAAATGGGGATGGAGAGGACAAGAAAGAGAGTTCACATATGTCTTGTGAGGTTCAAGGGCTTGGGATGGTCTTGTATGGAGAAAAATTATCATAGCTCACTGTGTAGTTTGATGGTCCTGAACTTCAACAATGACAAGAATGCAGTGAGATATTCCAACCCATGTCACCTTGCTTGTACTCAAGTCCTATGATGAGTGTTGGACCAGCGTACCAAGTTAACTTTTGTGTTTCAAGGTTCCTAATGAAATATATGTCCTTATTCAGGTGTGTGTGTATGTATATGTATGTATGTATGTATGTATACATGTATGTATGTATGTATGTACGTATGTATGTATAATTTTCTGAAGTTAACAGATGCATGTGCACCACTACCCTTCCAAGTCGGTCTGACATACCTTGTCTAAAGGGAGTCAACTGACATCCCTTACCGAAAACTTACATTATATGAGTAGGTCAAAAACTTCTTTTTGATGTATATATACTATATATAAAATTTACTTTGCCTCTTTTTGAGTTTACTAGTTTATATTTCAACCGTAGCAAAAATTCTAAATCCATCACTATTGAAACGACTTGCATGACTATGTTTTACCATATTTAATTTTAAGAAAATCCCAATTAAACTTTAATCTGATTTAGTTATACCCATAAAATAAAATTGCGATCTTGATTTTAAAATTGTAAGGAAACCCGAAACATCAAAGCAGACTAATTATGTTAACAATAAAGAACACAAGAAGTTAAAAACGCAAAAAGTAAGAGAATAGAGAAGACGATTAAATTGAGGATGCTAATTCAGTTGTTTTATCAAGAGAGAAGTTTCTTACAAAGTAACACATATACTAGGGCTTGTTTAGTAGGATGTAACAGAGAATGAATATAAGTATTAATTATGATAGTGTTTTATTCTTTATTTGATCGGTTTTTTAGTCTATAACTAATATATGTATTAGTTAGTTAGATATAATATATAAATATGTCATTTAACTTACCTCAATTGACAAATATATCCTTCAACTTTAGACTTTCACTTAAACTTATACAAGGTTGAACAAGTAGATCATATACACAGCGTATCCGACCGCCTATGTTTCATGTCAGGTGAGGCATAATGCTGGATGAGTTTGTATTCTTGTTCAATTTTATACAAATTTTAGTGTATTGGAAGGCATAAATGACAACTAAGATCAAATTAAAAGGCACGTTTATGTACTGTACCGCAAAAGAATTCAACACACAACCCTGAAAAAGCCTAACTTGTAAAGTAAGAATAACATTTTTTTTCCTTTTGTTATTTCTTATTATTGTTTCATACTCTATTCAATAATTTTGTTGAATTTCTCTTGATTTAGTTAAATTTATCATAATATTTTTAGTCCCCGTTGTATTTTATAGTTCACAGCTATGCTTAGGGTTATTCGATTTTTGGGAATAAGGTACTAATATTTTTTAATCGATTCTACTTTCAGTTAAAGTTGTGATTTTCCTTTACAACTTATTTGGATGGTTTTTACTATTCTATTATATTGAATTGTGTTGTTAATTTAAATAAAATTTTTGTTTTGATTTTTACTTAATTTGTGTTGTATCATATGTTAAAATCATCACTCTACACTCTACACCCTTCTTTTTTTTTTTTTGTAGGTTTTAACTTATCCTTCAAACTGCTAATATCCAATTATGTAACAACGGAAAGGATATAATCTATCCAACAAACAATACAATATGATATAATATGATACATTTGTGAAGCAATATCTGATAACCACAGGGGTGGACCTACACATAATTTTTGAGTGATCCAGCACCCACTAAACTTGATGTGGAATAGATATAATTACATAAAAAATATATAAAAATAGGTATAAATTATATAAAGCACCTACTAAACCAGAAATTGGTTTAGGTGCACCAGCATTTAGGTTGATCTTTAAGTCTCTCCATTGGTAGGTGTACTTGGATTCAAACCTGGTTGAGGTGATTTTTATTTTTAGTCGCGCCCACACTCCTTAAATCCTGGGTCCGCTACTAGATAACCATCAAAACAAGAATCTAGGTAGTCCTAACAAGAATTTATATAGTCCTAATAAAGTATGTAGGGATTCCATCCTTGATCTTGTGTATGTGTGTTTAAATATTTATTAAGAGGAGACTATGAATGATTTTAATGAAAATACATTCTTTCTGTTTTTCTTATACTCACGACATGTTAATTTTACACTTGTCATTTGCTAAATTCACTCATCTTTGTATTCTTTTTTATTTTCACGGGTTAACGTTTTAAAAGCAACCTCGAACAGAAATGCAATGTAAGGTTGCATACAACAAACCCTTGTAGTTGGACCTTTCCCTGTCCGTTGGGCATAGCAGGAGCTTTAATATACCGGCTATCCCTTTTTTATGTGTGGGGTGGTGCGGGGGGAGTTGGGAGTAAGGCTATTGTAAAATATGTTATAAAATGAGTTCTATGGGCAAAATACAGTAATGTTGTCAAACTTCCCCTTCTGATGTATTTTGCTACCTTAATTTATGAAATTCTTATATGTTTAACTTTTAAAGATGCTGTGAGGACAAACATCTTATATAAGAGATGGAAATATGTATGGTGTAGACTTTAGTTGACACTTGATGAAACAATCTGGAAAATGATAATGGAATTAGGACCTCTTTCCATATACTTTACAAAGATTGTCCTCCACATTTTGACCTTTCATTTAGGACCAACTACAAAGTTCATTCTTTGCATTTTTTATTTTCTGGTTATCTATTAATATGGTGACTTGAAATTTTTCCTTTCAACCAATGTCATTCAACATCTTACATATGGAGAATTATGTTATTCAAGGGTGGCTGGACTATCTGATATTGCCAAGTTTTTTGAACCTTTATTTGCACTCGAAAGCATCTCTACCTGGATAACTTGGTAAAAGTTGCTTCGTTAATTCATTTGAAATTATTTCCATTGAGGGAACATCTTTTGATATTTATTCATCCCGACTTCATTATTTTCTATTCGTAGTCCTTGATACCTGCAGCAAATCCTTTTGCTTTCATTCTGTCAAACGTCTTTGTATATCTGCTATGTATTTATATTCTTTCGAGTTGGTCCCATCTGCTCTTTGCTTGATTAGAAGCATCTCAAATTTACATTATAGAGATATTCAAGTTTTTATTGTTTTAACTATTTACTTTCTCTATTGTATGTCTTACTCATTTTTATGCTTAATAAAGTCAAAGAGTTGTGTTTTTTTAATGTTTTAGGTAGCAAATTATTATGATGATGTTCCTACCCCACAATCTCCTTAAGTGGAACATTCTTAAATGTGATATTTAATCACCTCAGAGAAGTTAAGTTGGAAGGTTTTATAGACTTAGAGCCTAAGATGCAACTTATAAAGCTTCTGTTAGCCAAATCTTCGATGCTGAATGAAATTTTCACGACCTGAACCAGGACCTGACTGTGACGAGCATCTCAAGTCCACTGAGGACCAGAGACTACCCTCATTGCCTATTATAACCAAGCATCATTCTCAACAGAGTGTCACGACTCTAACCCACGCCTAGTCGTGACAGGCATCTCAAGTCCACCGAAAATCAGAGTCCGCCCCCTATGCCTATTCCAATATAACCAAGAACACCTAGATGTAAATGGATACCAAAATAAATCAAGATATGAAATATAAACACAAAAGTCTATATAAAAACCAATATCCAAACTATCCACAATACCAAAACCAATCCCAAACTACAACTATAATTCCCAAGTTCGTAGTAGTCCAAGAAAGCCTCTTACAAAGTCGAATACCAGAAAATTGTTAGGACATACCCCAACCATAGCCAAAATAAATCTAAAATAAAGTCCAAGACAAGGGAAACCAATACATGAAATAAAGTCTTCGAAGGATAGATGCTCATCACTTTAAGTCAACTCTCGATCTGACCACGAACACCTGGTCACTATACAGGAAAGGTAAATGTATGGCTAGTTTCTGCATCACGTGGAGATTCAACGTCTGAAGATAGTTAGCGGTTAAAGTGCTAGCATGTAACTCAGGGATAAAGGAGTAAAGTAATGCCATAATACATACAATGAAAACCAGTAAAACCCAATGCATAACATCATATGCAATATGTACATATGTAAGACCCCATAAAATCTCAAGCTTAATTCAGTCCATTTATGCTTGTTAAGGGGTCCCATACTTAGAAGGTTCTAGGTAAGTTTATAGACTTAGTTTATTTTATCCTTCAAAAGTTCGTAGTCTCATTTCGTGACTTTAATGTCCTCAAATGATCCGTATTCTTGATAATTCATGACCAGGAAGGTTAATAGGTGTTCCAAGACAAGTTTCAGATTTTTTGAAACTCGTTTAGACCATATTTGGAATCCCAAAAAAATGGACCCACACGAGCTTGGTGTGCCGCATCGCCAATAGCGTGGTTTGATATTATTGTAGGTTGCCAGGGTCAATGTACTAAGGCTCAAGGTGATGATGGCACGATGCATCGACTATCACGTCGATGCCATGACACGCTGCATTGATAATAGCATCGATGCCTAGTATCATTCATTAAATCTCCGTATTTTTAATGGCAAAAGGGTCAATTTCCCACCCCTATATAAGTCTAAAACATGTGATTAAGTCCCATTTCAACCATAATATATCAACTTCTCTCAAAATCCTCTTAAGACGAAGTTAGGGTTTTTAATTGGGGATCCAAATCAAGGGAATTCCACCGTCAATCTGTAAGAATTCACCAGCTAAGGTATGTCAAGTGTTCATCCAAGGGTTTCTTCCACCCTTGGAGTCCAAGAAAGCTTTTCAAAAACTCAAGATAATATTTTTGATGAATTTCATGATTTAGTTGGATTGTTTTCATGACTATTATGTTAATGGATTCTCTAGTTCATGATTTAATTCCAATATATATGTGAAGTAAAGTGATATATGTGTAGTATCATGTGAAATCATGTTAAACCCTTGAAATTTATCAATGAAAATGTGAATTATGATGCCTATTTGTTGTATAGGGTTATGTGCATATGTTATGCTCACCAAGTGTTTGATGAATTGCTCATGTGAGTTAATAAGTGAAAGAAATCATGCCATGCTCATCATGTGCAAGTTGTATCATGCAAGCGTTTGACAAATTGTTTGTGAGAATAAAATAATGCCATGTTATAGTATGCTAATACGTATTCCCCATTCATTTGCAAGTAATGCATCTCAAGTGGTTGTTCAAATGTCTAAATGAATTAATGATGAACATGTAGCCACTGTTGAGCTTTTAAGCTTGTGCCATGATTTACTTATTATGCTATCGAGTTTTGGGGTACTTGTACCTGGAAATTTAGCTGTGTGCCTATATTCAGTGTCAGTTTTCATGACACTCACAGTCAAGCCATGGTCAGTAGAACTCAGTCAGTCATCTGATTTAGGAAAATTTAGAAAATTCAATGTCAGTCCAGTCCCATTCAGTAATATCAGTAATCTCAGTCAGCCTTCATGTCTCAGTAGTATTCAGTTCAGACCTTAGTAAACTCAGTCAGCTAGCAGAACTCCATTGGATTCTATCAGTTAACAAAATTTAGTAGTATTTCATCAGTCAACGAAATTCTAGTGAACTTAGTTCAATCTAGTTAATCAGAAAAATCAATAACAGATTAGTCCAGCCTAGTATGAACTAGGAAATCAATTTTGTGTCTATTTAGTTGGGAGTAGGATTCAGCACCGAGTGAACCCAGGGATGAGGACACACACTGTCATCCATTAGAGGGTGTGATCCTTAGTAGAAATCCCCGCGTTCCTAAACTACGTAGCCAGCGTAGGTTGAGATGTACCCTTACGATTCTAGGGACTATACATCTCATTTGAGTTTTCCTTGCTGGAGGTGTTTACAAAAGATCTCCCTATCAGAGAGGGTTTACTCACAACTTGTCTTTACCCGTGGCACGGTACTGACACTCTTCCAATTGGGGTTATAGGCTGGACCCTACTTTTTTATATTTGGGGTATGTCGGTGAGATGATTACCTCCTACAGTCTGAATTTTAGATTCAATCTCAGTAATAGTACTCAGTTTAGTTCTACAGATATTAAGAATATTAGATACGCTCAGCTTATTACATAACTTATCTAGTTCTATCAGAATTAGGACTGTCAGATACAGTTATCCAGTTCAGTCTAGAACTCAGATAGTTCTTCAGGTTCAGGACTGTCAGATACAGTCACCCAGTCCAGTTTTAGAGGCTTTCAGACTACAACATATTATTTGTGATATGAGCACCATATGATAAGATTATTCTTAGATTTTGATAAAGATTTGACCTTTTGGTCCTAAGATAAGATAAAGAATCTACTTTGTTCATATGACTTGAGATTTAAATAAAAGTTAGAGAATAATTGGTTTTCTTGTAAACCCTTGTGCTATTTTAAAGTGGATTTCTTAAGATCCTGATCTAAGAATAGGAGTAGTATTTAGCACCGAGATGGGTATGTTAGCAAGGTTTCATGCCCCAGAACTACGTGCCACCATAGGATTAAGATTATTCCCACTTTTATGTGGATGACTAAGATTGTAATCACTTAAGATAAGAAGTTCTATTCCGATGGCAAGGGTAGAATAGCTCTCCCCAATGTAGGTAAGATGTTTGACTCCATGAATGCTCACATGGTTTATGTCAGTTAGAAGAACCTCCCAAAAGAAGTCCCCTACTCTTAAAACAGTCTATTGGTTTAAATCTTTAAGATAAAGTGTTTTCCTTACAGCTTAATGGTAAAGATTTTTCAAAATAGTTTTTCAGAAAAAAATAATAGAAAGCTTTTAGAAAACGAAGTGTAAAGGCTCATGAATTTATTCAGATTATGCTTTACAGAAAGATTTTGGCTACAATTTTTAGTTTTCAGATTTTAGATTTAAAGAGTGAGTCCTTTCTACACTCAGACAGTATATTTTATAGAAAAAACAGAAGTACAACATTTAGAACTAAATGTTATGGCTCACAAGATTTATAAATTATGATTTGCTATTCATGGTTATATATTTTAGTATTTTAAATATTCCAGCTTATATGAGTCATTTAATTGAGGATGCATTATTTTACGAAATATGATTATTAGATAATATTTTACCTATGCATACACCCCCATATACTTAGTACATCCTTAAAGTACTAATCCAGATATATGTCTATGTTCTATATTTTCTCATAATGTAGGTACAAGTTGTAGCACGCATACCATAATCATACAATTTGTAGATTCCACCCAGCAAATGATGAGTCCTCCTATTTTGGGGACTTTAGTTAAATGTAATTAATGTTCTTTACTTTCTTACTCCTATGTATTGATTAGTGGTAGTTGGGGTCACGTCCTAGCTATGTATAGTCAGTATAGTAGTGGCGTTATAGATGTCAGTTAGAGTCAGTCATGTAATTTCAGCCCCTCTTTCCAGACCTTATTAGAATATAAAATTGTATCAATATTTATATTTTTATAGATTCCATCATTATTATGTTTACGCACAGTAAACTCAGTTATTTTATAAATATTTTATCAGTATCTTATTAGTATGACAATTCATGAGTTAGCTTGGGATCACTTGCAGTACTAAGCACCGTGTGACATCTCAGGATAAATTTTTGTGGTATTACAAACTTTGAATCAGAGCAAGAGGCTCAAGTTTCCTAGGGTATCTATGAATCCATGTCTAGTAGAGTCTTCCAGAAAGGTACAAAGATGTCTATATTTTTTTCGAAAGGCTACGAGGCATTTAAGAAAAGTTTCTTTTCTTTTCTACTCTAGATCATGTAGAAAAGTTATTTTTTTAGAATCTTCTATCTATTCATGGGTTACCCAGAAATTCCTCATCTATGTATTATTCTTCAGATAACATGATTAATAAGTTCTAATTCCTCCCCAAAAAATGCTCTCAGATTTGCTAGCAGAAGTTTCAAAAGTCATACAAGTGGCTTGAAAGGAGATCTCTAGTATGTTATTAGTCCCTCAAGTTGAAAGTTACATCCTTATCCGTATGAGTCATTCAGTTAAGACAGAATTAGATATGTATTCAGATTGACCATTGACCCTTTTAGTATAGATAATGCTCGTAAGAGGAGATAGTTTGAACCTAGATTGTTGAATATAGTGTGCATTCGAGGGATATTATGAAATTCAATGATATGATTTATAAATAGTAGAGCCTTATAGTTACAAGTATGGGTATAGAAGAGTAGTGACAATAAAAGTGGAAATGACGATTGATAGAAAGTATAGAGATAAACTTATGCATGCTATAGATTTTGCATTATGTTGATAAGTCCTTGTGTGTCAGTTTAGTGGAAGGTAGAGAATGAATTATTAGATAAGGTTAATTGTTGTTTGGATGAAGTATGGAAGGATTTATTGATGTTATTTATTGTGTTTGAAAGGTATAGGTCATTAACGAAGTGTTTGGTGGTTTGATATCATTAATTTAGGATTTCTTTGAGCTTAAAAAAAGAGCTTAGATGAAACTTATAGAGATATGATAGTAATTTAGATGTATAGAATGGTAAATAGTAATGATGTGTAGAATAAGGATGTGTTAATGGATTATGATAAGATAGGCCATATGATTATGATCGGTTATTGTTGTTATAAAGTTCTAGTGGACTAGTGTTTCTTGATGATTTATTTTATAGATTCTAAGTGAGGATTATATGTAAGGTGGGTTGTTAATCATGTTTATCACTAGACATTAAGTTTGAATAGTTAATGGTCATCAAGGTGGATATAATAATTTCTTGGTTAGTGATGCTAGTTATATGGAAGTGATCTAGTAGGCTTGAACAGTATGTTCAAGAGTTTGAGTACATTTTAATTTATAATTTAGTGTAATGTTGTAGGTATGATGTAGAGGTGTGCCCAGGGTAATATGGGGCTTCATTATTTTCTAAATTTATTAAGTGGTGTGTGGTTAGTAGTAACCTTGAATTGATGAGTATGAATGAGGCTATGTGGTATATGATGTTCTTGTTAGTTAATTTATGGGTTATAGGTTATTGATGTTGGTGTGTTATTAGTAGAATTTGAAAGAAGTAGTATGGTTTATTAAAGGTTAATTATATCTGTGTTAAGTGTTAGAATTTAAGTTTGAATCCTTGAAGATCGAGAAATAGAAATAAGGTTGAAGATCTTGATGGTGTGAACTTAGGATGTAGTGATACTCATGAAGATTCTAAATTATTAAGTCTTCAAGATATTATATGATGTCTAGTGGGGCTATAGAAAGATACAGTTGTACCTTCAAAAGAAGTATTGGAAGTGGATATTTATACTTTCAGGTGTAGTCTTTCAGAGTAAGTTTATTATGTGTATTATTCCCGACTCTAGAGTGCAGTAAGTGTAGTTCAGTTTAGGGTATAGAAAAGGGTTCCACAAACTTAGAGTGATGGCTTAAAGCTAAGGGGGAGGTGATAGAATGAGTAACAAGGTCAGGCTTCCAGATTCTAATAGTGATGATGAATACTTGTGTAGATAGGGGAATGTAAATGTGTTATGTTTGGGAAGATTATTTTATTCTTATTTTATGTAGGTCTATAAATGGAGGAATATTAAGGTGAGCTTTTTGTGTATAACTTATTTAGTTGGGAATATTTTATGTGTGTTTTCCGAAGAATTTAATAGTGCATGAAAGTGGTTATTGATAGAGGTATTAGAGAATATGAGAAAGGTGCTCTTATGAGTATTTGTTTAAAAGCGCATATGTGGTTATGAGGATAGGCTTGAATGTCATGTTGGTATAAAAGGGGATAGATGTTTTGTGCATTAATGAATTTCTAGTAAGAGGTTGAATTTAGTTATTAAGAAGAATCTTCCTAGAGTGTGTAATTATGACCATGCTTGGGGTATTAAATCCTTTGTTTAGACTAGTCTTATGAGGTTATGTACAGTACTTTGTGATTCCAAGTTAGGCTTGACCTTGATGAGAGGATTTAGTTTAGTTTATACTTTAGTAGACGGATTTATCAATGCCATGTGAGAATTATAAGATGAATCAAGCAAGTATGGTATTTGAATGGAGTAATATAGTTGAGGGAGTGTTTGACAAGTGTTACTAAACTTGAAAGTACAAAGTTTTGTTGCTTAAGCCCCAGAAATTCTACCCTGGCTTATGATTTATAAGTTTATGGTCCATGCTATAGAGCCATAGAAATGTTGTAATTCCTTAATCGGATGTTTTGTTCAGATCATGCCCAAAGTTCTTTACTCCCTAAGATTGTTAGAGTTTCTTAGAAAAGTGTTGAAGAAATAATCACCTTGGGTATGAGCATTCAGTATGATTTAGTCCGTGTAGCCGAAAATCTAGTTTAATAGTTAGACAGATAAATCTCTATAGTTTTTCCATCTTCCAATTTAGTCTAAGTCTCACTACCTGAAATTTCGTGAGTATGACCATTTTAAGAGGTAGTTTGTTCGCAACCAGGTAAATTGCAAAATTCAGCTCAGTACATGCATCATGCATCGATTTCAGATTCAGATATTAAGTCATGATTCAGTCTGTCAGTATCTTGTATATCATATCAGTCTTTTCCTAGTATTTCAACTAAATCAATATCATTTGGGGATGAACGATCCCAAAGGGGAGATGTTGTAATACCCCGAGTTTTCATGTCATAAATCTCTCATTCTTTTTCTCAAGAAATCAGATCCATCCTAAAGTAATGGTTACTAATAAGTTGACTCTCTCGTTTCTTTCTCATCTATACAATATTTTTATGTAAATTCATGCACTCACAGATTAGTTCGGAAGCTCAGATGATTTAGATTCAGTTACTCAGTTTATTTCAGTTGTGCATGATATCTTATAAGCCCCAGATTCCTCAGTATTTTCAAATTATATATCCACATTCGAGGATGAATATTTCCAAAGGGGAGATATTGTAACACTCCGTAGTTTTACTAGCTTAAATTTGTTCCTAGAATGTCAAGGAATAGATTCCAAAATGAAGAGTATTTATTTCGTGTGGAATTTTCCCATGTTTATAACTCCCATTGTGTGATAAATTGAATAAGCTTTCCATTGATACCAAATTCAACCAAATGTGATACTCGATTGAGGAGTTAGGGTATTTTTAAGTTGACAGTGTTCCACCTAACCAACCACAGCGTTGCGGTGAAGGATAATTTCATAATTGTCAATTCCAGTGGACCTCTGAGATATTGGCATATTTTGTAGAGTTCCAAATTCCCAATTTTCAATTTCCAATGGCGCACCGCATAGCACTGCGCAGCACCAGAGTGCAAATTTGCACTCGTCTTTTTTCCAGTAGCTTTACGCGATTTCACCGCGTCGCGGTGACGGGGTAATTTCCATATCCTTGATCCATAATTTGAATTCTTGTGTCATGAATTTATTCCTAAGTATGTTAAGTTCTTATTATGTGAATAATGTTCATCGAAGTCACTTAAATCCAAGTGGAGCTAAGCACATTAAATTTATTTAAAGTTTGATGTCCAATTCTACAAGGGTCATCTTTGAAATTTTATAACTTTTTATGTATATATAATTTTCTATATTAAGACCCACCAAATTGTAGATAATTGAATTATCTTTCTAACTATACCAATTTAGCCTAAAGCCATTATCCGAACGAATAGTTATAGCCATTTTCATGTGAGGCAGTAAGCTGCCGCGATGGTATGGTGTTGCGGCAAAGGGAAAAATCTGGATACGGGTTACAAATTTTTTCTTTAAATGAATGAGGGGCAATGGGTTCTTTTCACCCCTCATCTCAGGTCGTAATATAGCAATGTATAGATTCCACTGTGGTATTATTTTACCCCCATTATCCTACTTTACTCCCAAGAACAAACCCTAATCAATTCTCTTCAAGAATCATCCATCCCATCACCTTCTATTCAAGAAAACAACCAAGAATTTAGCTTTGTATTCCAAGAATTTCAAGAAAATCATTCAAGAACATTCCCAAGAACTTCAGTTTGAGTTATTTTCTTCAAGAAATAATATTCAAGAACACAAATAGGAATTCAAGTCAAACTTATTCATCAATTCTCCTAGATAGTTCAAGATTAAGAATTTCTAATTCAAGAACTCTAAGAACTCATCTTCAAAAGCATCATTGGAATTCAAGATTCAAGATTTCTCATATAAGATCATCAATTAAGGTATGAGGGGTTTTTCAAAAAGGATAATCCTTTCATCCTTGTGCCCAAAACTTATTTTTAATTACAAATTTACTGAATTTTATGTTATTTTCCATGAAATTAAAGTTAGAGTTTATACCTAATATTTCTATTTATAAGATTATGAGATTTCAAGTGATTTAGAAGTTGAGTTGCATGTTTATGTTCATATTTTCATACATATTACAGAAATTTCCAGATTTTGAGTTAATTTATCAATATTTACATTGTCAAGCATGACCATTTTGATGTTTTAACATGAGTTTAATGCATGGGTCATTAAGTCCTAATTAAAGATTTTTATTTCAAAGATTGTTTGTTATAAGCACCATATGATAAGATTATTCTCAGATTTTGATAAAGATTTGACCTTTTGGTCCTAAGCTAAGATAAAGAATCCACTTTGTTCATATGACTTGAGATTTAAAGAAAAGAAGAGCATAATTGGTTTTCTTGTAATCCCTTGTGCTATTTTAAAGTGGATTTCTTAAGATCCTGAGCTAAGAATGGGGGTAGTATTTAGCACCGACATAGGTATGTTACCAAGGTTTCAGGCACCAAAACTACGTGCCATCATTAGATTAAGATTATTCTCACTTCAATGTGGATGACTAAGATTGCGATCACTTAAGATAAGAAGTTCTATTCCAATGGCAAGGGTAGAACAACTCTCCCCAACATAGGTAAGACGTTGGAATCCATGAATGCTCACATAGTTAAAACATTCTATTGGTTTAAATCCTTAAGATAAAGTGTATTACTTACAACTTAATGGTAAAGATTTTTCAGAATAGTTTTTCAGAAAAGAATTTTAGAAAGCTTTTAGAAAACTATGTGTAAAGGCTCACAAATTTATTCAGATTATGCTTTACAGAACGATATTAGCTAAAAATTTCAGCTTTTAGATTTTAGATTTAAAGAGTAAGTCCTTTATACACCTAGACAGTATGTTTTACAGACAGAACACAAGTACAACTTTAAGAACTAAATTTTATGGCTCACTAGATTTATAAAGTATGATTTTCTACTCATTGTTATAGATTTTAGTATCTCAGATATTCCGTCTTATGTTAGTCATTTATATTTAGCATGCATTGTTTTATGGAATATGATGATGAGATAAAGTATCACTTATGCATTCGACCCCATATACTCAGTACATCCTCAAAGTACTGATCCACAAATATGTTTATGTGCTACATTATCTCATAATATAGGTACGAGTTATAGAACGTATACCATATTCAAACAGTTTGAAGATTTCAGCCAGCAGATGATGATTCCTCCTACTTCGGGGACTTTAGTTAGATGTTATTTATGTACTTTACTTTCTTACTCCTATGTATTTATTAGTGGTAGTTGGGGTCGGGTCCTATGTATCTATAGTCAGTATAGTATAGGCTTCATAGATGTCAGTTAAAGTCAGTCATGTAATTTCAGTCCCTCTTTCCAGACCTTATCATAATGCAAAATTGTATCAGTATTTATATTTTCATAGATTCCATTATTATTATGTTTTCACACTGTAAACTTAGTCATTTTATACATATTTTATTAGTTTCTTATCAGTATGCCAGTTCATGGGTTATCTTGGGATCACTTGTGGTCCTAAGAATTGTGTAACATCTCAGGATAGATTTTTGGGGCGTTACAATCCATTACCTATGAACTTGTCGATCTAAGATCTCTACCTTGACCTCTTCATAAGATAGGGACTTAGATACACCAACATTCTCAATAGGAACCACCAAGGAAGGATCACCCACATATATCTTCAGCATGGACACATAAAACATAAGGTGTATAGAACCCAAACTCACAGGTAATTATAACTCATAGGAAACACTTCCAACTCTTTTCAAAATCAGGTAAGGAATAATCTAATGGTGACTGAGCTTCCCCTTCTTTCCAAAATGCATCACTCCCTTCATGGAAGATGCCTTTAAGAACACCCAATTAGCCACATCAAACTCTAATTCTTTTCTCCTTACATCTGCATAGGACTTTTAGCGACTTTGGGAAGTTATAAGATGATCCTGAATCACCTTCTCCATAGCTTGATGGAATAAATTAGGACCAAAAAACCTTACATCACCAACATTGAACCACCCAATAGACAATCTAAACCTCGTACCATTCAAAGCCTCAAACGTGCCATAGTAATGCTAGAATGATAATTTTTATTATAAGCAAACTCAGAAAGAGGTATGTGGTAAAACCAACTACCACCAAAGTCAATTACATCAGAACAAAGCATATCCTGTAAAATATGAATGATCCTTTCCACTTGTCCATCCATCAGCGGGTGGAAAATGGTACAAAGGGTCACTTTAGTCCTCAAACCTTGCTGAAACGATCACCAAAAATAAGATAAAAACTGAGTACCCCGATAAAAAATAATGAAAGATGGAGTACCATGCAACTTCACGACCTCCTAAATTTACAACCTTGCATAATCATCGGTAGAATAATTAGTCCTCGCTAGCAAGAAGTGAGCAGACTTAGTTATCCTATCCATGCTGACCCAAATAGAATCGAATTGGCTCCGAGACCATGGAAGATCGGTAAAAAAGTTCATATTTATCACTTGCCATTTCCAAACAGGCAACTCTATTTCTTGAGACAATAACTCAGCCTTAAGTGTTCCCGTTTAACTTGTTGACACACCATGTACTTAGCCATAAAATTTTCAACATTATTTTTCATGTTAATCCACCAATAGATCTCCTCAAGGTCATGATACATCTTCATCTAACCAGGATTAAACAAATAATGCAAATTACGAGCTTTGGCCAAAATTCTACCTCGCAGCCCTTCTACATCAGGAACACATAACCTTTCCTAGTACCTCAAAGTACCATCACCAACAATCTCGAAAGCCATCACCTTTTGCCTACCCACATCATTCTTTATTTGCATAAAGATAGGTCCCAACACCAACTTCTACTTAACCTCAGCAGCAAGACATGACTTCGCTACCTTTTGCAAGAACACACCACCATCCTCATAATCTAAGAGACAAACTCCAAGATTAGCTAACCGGTGAATATCCTTTACCAAGTCCCGTTTCTCCCCCCCATATGAGACAAGCGCCCCATAGGTAACCTTCTAAGAGCATCAACAACCACGTTAGCCTTACCTGGATGATAGTGGAGACTCATATCATAAACCTTGAGCAATTCGAGCCACCTTATTTGCCTCAGATTCAACTCCTGGGTAAATATATACTGCAGGATCATACGATATAAAAATATGTCAACATGGACCTCATATAGATAATGCATCTAAATCTTCAATGCAAATACCACAACCAATAATTCTAAATCATGAGTCAAATAATTCCTCTCATGAACTTTGAATTGCCTATAAGAATATGCTACCACCTTGCCATGCTGCATCAAAACACAACCAAGTCCCATATGGGATGCATCGTAATAACCACGAAACCATCACTACCCTCAGGCTGGGTCAAAATTAAAGAAGAAGTCAATTTATCTTTCAGCTTCTCAAAACTCTGTTCACAAGCATTGAACTATAGAAACTTCACTTTATTAAGAGTCAACCTAATCAAAGGTGCAATAATCGATGAAAAGCTCCCCACAAACCTCCTATAAAAACTTTCTACACCCAAAAAATTTCGAATATCGATTGGAGTCATGGGTTTAGGCCACTTGTTAACCACCATAACATTCTCTGGATCCATCATGATCCCCTTACTAGAAACAACATGACATAGAAAAGTAACAACATTCAACTAGAACTCGCACATAAAAAACTTAGCATACAATTGTTGATCTTTTATTGTATACAATACAATATAGACGTGATTGTAATGATCCACCTCACTCTTTGAATATACCGAAATATCATCTATAAACACAATCACAAAAAAATCCAAAAACGGACAAAATACCTAATGTATGAAATCCATAAATGTCATCGGGGCATTAGTCTATCCAAAAGACATAACTAAGAACTCAAAATATCTATAAAAGGTATGGAAGGAAATCTTAGGGGTATCCTCCTCCCTAATATTAAGATGATGATGACTAAAATAGAGGTCAATCTTAGATAAGATAGTACTTATTCTTCATAGATACTTGTTCAACTAACAACAATCAATACACATCCGAGAAGAGCCATCCTTCTTACATACGAAGAAAACTGGAGAACCCCATGGATACACACTAGGGTGAATAAATCCTTATTAAAAAGATCCTTCAACTGATTCTTAAGATCCTTCAACTCAGTTGGCGCCATTCTATAAAGAGGTATAGAGATAGGAAAAGTCTTCAAAATAAGTTTAATCCTAAAATTAATTTCCCTATCTGGAGGTACACCAGGAAGATCATCATGGAAAACGTCAAAAAATTCACTAACAATGGGATAGATTATAGAGAAGGACCCTCCGAGTTAGAATATTTAAACCTGACCAAATCATAAAAACACCCCTTGAAAATCAATTTCTAAGCTCTAAGATACGATATAAACCTTTTCTTAGGCACTAGGAAACTCCCGTCCCTCTCAATAACCCATCAGTTTAGGACTGACACTCTCTTAGGTGTCACCTACCAGTTTAGGAATGACTCCTTAGTCCTTTAGGACACCAAATTAGTAGATCTACATAGCCAGTGTTAGTATCCATGGCACGTTACTAACACCCTTCTAATTGGGGTTACAGGTTGGACTTTGATTAGCTTAAATTGGGGCATGTTAGTTAAATGATGCCTCCCACAGTCTCAGTACAATATTTTAGTGTATTCTCAATTTACGTTTGCTTGACCAAGAGTAGAGACTTTCAGTTATTCAGTTATACATTTTACAGTCTTTCATATTTTAGACTTATTTTAGATTACAAAGTTATGCTTGTTCCTTCTATTCTCGGATGTCACAATTTTCATGCATTCATATTCGGTTAACTTATGCTGTTCAGATAGTCCTTATTTTATATGCATAGTACCCAATGTATATTAACATAACATCACCTCATATACTAGTATATCAAAATACTAAATGAATACTTTTCTTTATGTACTGATGTCTTATATCATAGGTTCGAACGCACAATTTCCTAACCGCAGTTAGATAGCTCGACGTAATCCACCAGTCATAGTGGTAACTCCTCATCTATCAAGGAAATGCTATGTTTATTTAGTTATTTCATCATTTCATTTTATTCAGCCAGCTGGAGTTAATTGGGAGTTTATCCCATCAACCCCTCATTCATTTTAGAGGCTTTCAGATGTTCAGATGGTTAATCAGTTACTTTTAATTTTTATCAGATGTTTTATACTTATGATTGATTCGGTATTTTAGTATTCAAATTTATATTTCCTTCTCAATTTATCTTCTGCATAGGTGTTATTTTCATATTTATTCAGTACTCACTGTTGGTACCAACTCATGGGTTAGCTTATGTTTACTTATGACCGTAAGCACTACTATTGCGATTAGGAGGTAGCCCCAGGTTTTGATAAAACTTTGTATTAGAGCCCAGAGTTTTAAAGTGTTCTAAGAAGTTTGATAGTCATGTTGATTAGAGTCTTGTGCATGGGCATGAAGCACACCGCACTTATGGACATGTGGCTATAATACGTTTTCAAAAAAGTTTCACTCCTTTCAGTATTCATGTCTTACAAAAGAGCATGAGATATACTTAAACTCTTTTTCTAACTCATCCTTTATTCTATTTACAGATAATGCCTCCCCAAAGAAACAACTGAAGAAATAGAGTGAATTAGCCCATACCACCAATTATTTAGGAAGATCCCTGAATGAACATGTCTCTCACACTGAGTTAATAGCTACTTTTACTACCTTATCTATTTTAGAAGCTACTCAGAATAACCAGCGAGTTGTTGTCTCACCTAATCTAGTTGAAAATATAGTTGTGGTCAGGATTCATGATTTTACGTGGATGAATCCCCCTTTGTTTATGGGATCTAAGTTTAAGAAGGATTCGTAGGTGTTTTTGGATATGGTTCATAAAGTGAAATATGTTATGGGGGTAACTTTGAGTGAGAGTGTAGAGTTGGATACATATCAGTTGCAGGATGTAGCTCATACCTGGTTTAAGTAGTAGAAGAAGGATAGAGGTGCTGAGATAAGGCCTATAGAGTGGGGGGAGTTTGCCATGACTTTTCTAGATAAGTTTTTTCTATTGGAATTGAGGAAAGCTAAAGTGCAGTAGTTCAACAATTTGAATTAGGGTAGTATAAGTGTGAAGGAATACTTACTTAATTTTAGTCAATTAGTGAGGTATGCTCATTCGATGGTGGTTGATAATAGTTATCGAATGAGAGTTTTATCAGTGTATCTGATAGAGTGGTCAAGGAGTGTCAGACCGCAATGTTGATTAAGGAAATGGATTTATCTAGTCTTATGGTTCATGCTAAGTAGATTAAGGAAGAGAATTTGAAGGAGAAAGAAAGAGGGAATAAGAGGGCCAGGATAGGTAGTTTTAATTTTTCTTAGTCGAGGTTAGATGGTGGTAACCATTTTTAATTCTATAAGAAATTCTCAACTCTATCTCAATCTTCAGCTAGTGTGTTAGTGCCAAAGTTCAGGATGGATAGTTTGGATAGAGCACTCGTACCAATCCATTTTATGGAAAATATGACATAAATCATCTGGGTGTGTCTAAGACTGGTAGTTACATATGTTGGGTGTCACAAGCAAGACCATAAGTTTAGAGAGTTTTCAGTAGTTTCTGAGAGGGGAAAGGATTTACACCAACAAGACCGTCCAATCTGTCATCAGCTCCAATACATCGCTCGACTCAGCAGGAAGTCATTTCCAATGTCACCAATGGTCAGCACCAAAAAGAATTGTATGCACTCAAGTCCCAACAGGATTAGGAATGTTCTCCAAACATAGTTATGGGTACATTATAAGTCTTTCATCTCCATGTTTATTCTTTATTAGATCTCAGACTTTCACTCCCTTTTGTAACTCAACATATAATAAGCTATTTCGATGTCAGTCCCAAATTGTTAGCATAACCTTTCTTAGTGTCTACTTTAGTAGGTAGCTCTATTATAGCTAGGCAGAAATACAGGAATTGCATGGTTAAGTCCCTGAGAGTTTGGTAACGCTCAACTTACACGTCAATTTAGTGCAAGGTGGTTGTCGTAAATATATTTACCCAACTTTGGAGTCGGGGTCGAATCCACGAGGAACAATGTGGGTGATGATTAAACTAATTTAAATTTATAGCTACAAGTTAAATTCAAACAAATGATACGAACAGATAAAAGGGTTTTTTTAATGATTGAACAAAAGTTATTAACACTTCAATTCGCCTTACAACTCCAAGCTTAAACTGCAATATTTCAAAACAGTGATATAGAGAAACTAGAGTTGTAATCACTATGATTATTAACCCCTCATTGAATGATAGTTGTAGTACTGGATTCTCATGACTTGTGGGAAACATCAAATTATTAGTTTCGATAGTCCATCTAAGTGTTTCTCAACCTACATAGATGTTGAACTCCCTAATTCTGTTGAACTTCGAAAAACATTCTATTCATACTAATTTTATCTCGAGTTGATCAATCTTGTTACAACATTAATCATTAGATGAGAACTTAACCTTCCCAAATCCTCGTTGATAATTCGCTACCTTTAGTTTATTTCTTAGTTCGAGCAAACAAACATAAGGTGAGATCTATTATTTGAAACCAACAAAAAATAATTAATACAAAAGAATTATCAAGATATTCCCACAATCACTCGAACCCTAACCAACTATTAAGTCAATACAGTAGTTATCATAGATCCTTTAACCATAGTTGTAGGTTTTAGTTCCACATGAAAGAAAAAGCGATAATAATAACTGAATTCACAATTCAAAGTGGTTAAACTTACAAAACATATAGTCAAAAATTGATTCTCTTCCCAAATTCAAGAAGAATATCCCAAAACTAAATCAAAGAATTAAAAATTAAAATCCAAGTTTAGAGACCAAAGAGAAGTAAAGTAGTCTTTGGAATAAGTTGAAGATGTTAAGCCCTAAAACTAGAGAGATAATGGATTAATTTCGTCTAGTTCAAGATGAATTCCCCTAGAAAACCTTTAACTTTGCCTTAATTACTTAGCCTAATTTTGGAAGCGAATCACATCATATAGATTTTTCTCTCACAGGTTACAACAACATGTGATGACTTATCAGGGGTTTGATGGCTTATCAGACATGCCTTCAACTCCTTTCTGTATTTGATATGTCACTGTCTTCAACTGATAATGAGTCTACGGCTTATCAACAATCTGATAACTTATCAAGGAATGTCGTCACTTCTTTAACTCAGCTTCTAAACACTGCCTAAGGTTGATGGTAATCCTGATAAATTATCATAAAGTTGATGGCCTATTAGAAGATGTCATTACTTTCAAAATATGACTTCCATACACTACCTAAGGTTGACGATGACTTTGATGACTTATCAGGACTTTGACGATATATCAGACAATGTCGTCACTTCTTCACTTTAAATCTCATGTACTGCCTTAGTGTAACGACCCAAAATCATCTCCCGGGATGTCACACAGTGCATTAGGCTACGAGTAGCCCCAAGCTAACCCTTAGAGCCAGTTTCTACCAATGACACTCAATTTAAGATAAGAATGGACTTAACACTAGCATAGTCATATCACATGGAAGGAAATATGGAAAAGATACTCGGTCCATAAGACCACAATAAAGAGAAATCTCACCAAAACCACAATATTGAACCCTCGACACATCACAAGTCTGACACTAGTCTGACAAGCCTCTACAAATCAAAATCTATAGAGCCGTTGGGATACGTCCCTAACTGACTCAAAATAAACTGAGGATAAAACATAGTCTCTCAAGTACGGTAAATATCTGAAGATCGGTCCTCAAATAATGATGACTCACCACTGTAGAAAATGTAGGCTAGGTACTCAAAGAATCACGGGCGAGGCTGGGACTGAGCACCTGAACCTATATTATGACACAATATAACACATAGACATATATATAAATCTGTACTTGGAATGTACTGAGTATTCTCAATACCCAAAGGCTAAGGGACTTTAAACAATACTTTCAACTCATGCATAAGTCTCATGGAAAGTAAAACTTCTTCAATGCTCAATATTTCATAACTATTTAGAACTCATATACTTGGAATTCAGAATCATATAACTTGAAAACATACTAGAAGGCATTTCATTCACTTTAGGAAAATATCTAATCTCAAGCTTTAGGGAAATCATTCCATCTCAAATGGAAAGGCATTCTAGTTTTTGGAAACAACTTACCTCAAGGCTTTATAAAAGTACTAAAACAAGGGAAGATGCTTTTATTTAGGAAATAATTCACATCAAGAAAATACTTTAGTTGGGGGAAACATCTTTGCAATTCAACCATTTAGGAAAATAGCTTCTAGGGGAGGAAAAATAGGTATTTGATCTCAAAGTCTAAATGTCAAGGGAGGTTCTCGTAACTGACATAAACCATGTGAGTTACATGGAGTCCAATGTTTTATCCTCCTAAGAAAGAGACCCCACATTGGGGAGGAGAGACATACTCTTGCCAGGGAGTATAACTTAGGTCTAGTGATCACTAAATGAAACTCGGCGTCGGGCCCAGTCATAATCATCATAAACTCGGCCTCAGTCCCAACCTACGATGGCACGTAGTTTTGGGGTAAGAAACTGTAGTAACTTACCCACTCGATGATAAATACTACTCCCTTTAGATTATCTACGCTCATCTCATAAAAAGGATCCACTTTTAGAATAATCATATGGTTCACCACGAACCCAATAATCAAATCGATAATCTCATATAGTGAAGTGAATTTCAAAGCTCAAGGACCATTAGGTCAATTCATTTCTCAATCATCTCAAAATACTCAAGATATGGGTGCTCATAGCACAAGAGATCATAATTTCACAAGTCTCAAATAGGGATTACTAACCCAAAATTAAATCTCAAGTTAAAGCTTATCAAAAGAATAATATATAGCATATAGATTCATAAATCATGTGGAAATCTGGGAATTTCAGCAAATTATCTCAAATTCTCAATATAGCCATATGCCTCAATATCTCAACAATGCAACTATTAGTTTATCAAGTAGTAAAATCATGGAGTTTATACCCAGCTGTAAATACTCAAGAAACATGTAGAAATCATGCCATTTGACTCTTAATTCATGGAAAATATCAATATAATGCATTCAATAATAATGGGTGAAAAACCCAATTGAAATACATGTAAAAACCTCATATATTTCAAGAATTTCATGATGTAAATAGCCTTTTGGACACAAGGGTGAAAGGGTTACCCTTGTTGAAAAACCCCACATACTTTCAATTAGAAGCTTTTTATGAACTCTCACTTTTGGAACTCTATTCATGCTCTAGAATGAGGGTTCTCGAGGTACTTGACTTGGGAATCTTGAATCTTGACTCAATTTAGGAAATCCATGGTGGATTCTTTAGGTTCTTAGAAGAGGTTTTGGATACTTAAGGTTTATGTTGAGAGAAAACTTGAGGAAAACCTCATAAGATACTTGTAAATGGCTTAGATTTAGTGTTTCCACGATTTCATAGGCTTGGAAAAGGTCCAAAGTGCCCTTTTAAACATCTATGCGAAACTAAAAAAATTAAACTAGCACCTGATTTCATTTGCCTCCACGACGCGCCACTATCGCGGGTTTCCACTAGAAATTAAAAATTACCAAATCAACCCTCTCCGTAATGCTCCAGGCAGTTAAATGATACAATTTTACAACTAAGGCTTAAATTAGCCATAACTTCTTACCCGATCTCAGGGGGTAAATCTTATATCGATAGAATGCTTATCAGATAACGCTCAACTTACATGTCTATTTATTACAAGTGATCGTCGTGAATATATTTATCAAACTTTGTATTTGGGGTCGAATCCATGAGGAATAATATGAGTGGTGAGTAATCTAATTTAAAACTATAGCTACAAGTTAAATTCAAAAAAATGATACGAAAAGAAAAAATGGGGTTTTTTAATGATTGAACACAAGTTATTAACACTTCAATTAGCCTAAGAATTCAAAGCTCACACTATAATATTTCAGATTAATGATATAGAGAAACTAGAGTTCTGATCACTATGATTATTAACCCCTCATTGTGTCGTAGTACTGGATTCTCATGACTTATGGGAAATATCAAATTATTAGTTTTGACAGTCCATCTAAGTGTTTCTCAACCTACCTAGATGTTGAACTCCTTAATTCTCTTGAACTTAGGAAAACATTCTACTCATACTGATTTTATCTTGAGTTGATCAATCTTATTATAGCGTTAATCATTACATGAGAACTTAACATTCCCAAATCCTTATTGATAATTCACTATCTTTAGTTTATTTCTCAGTTCGACCAAGCAAACATAAGGTGAGATCTATTATTTGCAACCAACAAAAAATAATTAATATAAAAGAATTATCAAGATGTTCCCACAATCACTCAAACCCTAACAAACTATTAAGACAATACAGGAGTAATCATAGATCCCACAACCCTAGTTGTGGGTTTTAGTTCCACATGAAAGAGAAAGCAATAACAATAACTGAATTTATAATTCAAAGTGATTAAACTTACAAAAGATGTAGTCAAAAATTGATTCTCTTCCCAAATTCAAGAAGAATATCCCAAAACAAAATCAAAGAATTGAAAATTGAAATCCAAGTTTAGTCACCAAAGAGAAGTAAAGTAGTATTTGGAATAAGTTTAAGATACTAAGCCCTAAAACTAGAGAGAAAATGGATTAATGTCGTCCAGTTCAAGATGAATTCCCCTATAAAACCTTCAACTTTGCCTTAAATACTTATCCTAATTTTGGAAGCAAATCATAGTATACAACTTTTTCTCACACAGGTTACAACAACATGTGATGACTTATCAGAGGGTTGACGACTTATAAGATATGTCATCAAGTCCTCTCTGTATTTGATATATCACTGTCTTTAACTGACAATGAGTCTGATGGCTTATCAAAGATCTGATGACTTATTATAGAATATTGTCACTTCTTCAACTCAGCTTCGGAACACTACCTAAGGCAAACAGTAATCCTAACGACTTATCATAAAGTTGATGGCTTATCAACAGATGTCGTCACTTTCAAAATCTAACTCCCAGACACTGCCTAAGGCTGACGATGACTTTGAAAAATTATTGAGACTTTGTTGACTTATCAGACAATGTCGTCACTTCTTCACTTCAAATCTCATGTAATGCCTTAGGCTGACGATATTCTCGATGGCTTATCATAATTGTGCTGACTTATCAGAGATGTCTTTACACTTCTTCTCCAACTTCCTCACACTATCTATATCTGACAATGACTCTGATAACTTATCATAAATTTTATGACTTCTCAAAAAATTCGTCAACTAAACTTTTATGGCCACTTGTTCTAAATTCACCTCTTTTGTTCTTATTGTCGTTGGTTTTCTTACATCTTGAATTTCCAGCATTGTTAAAGAGAAAGCAATCAAAAATTACAAAATTTGCTTCAAACTTAACAATTATTTCTAGTTAAAAGCCCCAAATATGTTAGCATTAGCTCACACATCAGAGTTACCTCAATGGATCTTGTGGAGTTAGAGATGACTAATTTTGATGTCATTCTTGGCATGGATTGGATCCACTTATGTTTTGTCGGAGTTGATTATAAAAATTGAGTCATTCAATTTTAGTTTTCCAATGAACCATTTATTAAATAGAGGGGTAGTACTTCAGCGCTTAGGCGTTAGATTATTTCATATCTTAGAGCAAAAAAGATGATATCTAAATGGTGTGTTTACCATCTTTTTTTATTCAAAGTCTCTAGTTCTTAGACTCCTAGTATCGAGTCTATTTCAGCATTAAGGGAATTTCCAGATGTCTCTTCTGAAGACCTTTCCAGAGATCCTTTCAAAAGGGAAATTGACATTGGAATAGATATCCTTCCAAATACCCAGCCTATCTTTATTCCGCCCTACAGTATGGCTCTACCTGAGCTGATGGAATTGAAAAAGCAATTGAAAGATCTCTTAGATAAGGGATTTATTAGGCCAATTATTTCCCCATGGGGTGCTCCAGTACTTTTTGTTCATAAGAAATATGGTTCACTCAGAATGTGCATTGATTACCGTCAGTTAAGCAAAGTTGCAATCGAGAATAAGTATCCACTCCCCAAAATTAATGACTTGCTCGATCAACTTCAGGGTGCCTATTATTTCTCTAAGATAAACCTCAGATCCAGCTATCATCAACATAGATTCAGAGAATGTGACATTCCGTAGACAACCTCAGTACTAGTTATGATCACTTCAAATTCTTACTTATGACCTTTGGAATAACGAATGCCCATGCAACATTCATGGACTAATAAATCGGGTGTTTAAGCACTACTTAGACATGTTCGTAATTGTTTTCATTGATGATATTCTTGTCTATTCCCATAGTGAGAATGATCATATAGACCATCGGGGAATTGTGTTGCATACCCTTAGAGCTTATGAGTTGTTCGCTAAATTCAGTAAGTGTAAATTTTGTCTAAGATCAATAGCTTTCCTTGGCCATATTATTTCCGATGATAGCATTAGATTTCACCCTCAAAATACAGAAGAAGTGAATAATTTGCCCTGACAAATCTTTCTATCAAATATGAGGAGTTTTTAGGGTTTGGCTTTCTATTACAAACGGTTTGTTGAAGGGTTTTCTTCTATTGCATCCCCCATGTCTTGACTGACTCAGAAGAAAGTCAAGTTTCAGTGGTCAGATTCTTGCAAGAAGAGTTTTCAAGAATTAAAGACTTGACTCACTTCCGATCTAATATTAACTTTACAGATGGTTCAGATTGATTTATGATTTACTGAGATGCTTCCAGAGTTAGTCTTGGTTATGTGTTTATGCATAGAGGTAAGGTCATAGCCTATGCCTCCAGATAGATTAAGCTCCATGAAAAGAATTATCCTAACAATGATCTTAAGTTGGAAGATGGTGTGATCGCTTTGAAGATATGGAGACATCACCTTTATGGGGTTCATGTTGATCTGTTCATGAATCTCAAAGTTTGCAGCATGTGTTCTAACAAAAAGATCTGAATCTTCATTAGAAAAAGTCTATGATATGGGTATGTTGTATCATTCGAGCAATGCTAATGTAGAGGCAGATGCCCTTAGTAGGTTGTCTATGGGCAGTGTAGCATATGTTGAAAAAGATAAGAACAAGTTAGTCATTAAGGTTTATAAACTTGCTACATTAGGTGTCCGATTGTTTGATTCAGTAGAAGGTAGTGTATAGGTTCAGAATAGTTTGGAATCATCTTTGGTTGCCGAAGAAAGAGAAAAGCAAGACAGATACCCTAGTTTGGTTATGTTGAAGGGGGCAGTTAAAGATCAAAAAGTGGAGGTTTTCTCCCAAGGGGGAGATGGTGCACTTTATTATCAGGGTAGATTATGTTCTTCATGTTTTGAGGAGTTAAGATAACAAATACTTGCAAAAGAATATGGTGCGCGATACTTTATCAATCCAGGAGCAACTAAGATGTACTGTTACTTACGAGAAATCTATTAGTGAAGTGTTATGAAGAGGGATATTGTAGAGTTCGTAGCTAAGTGTTTTAATTTTTAGCAGGTTCAGGTTGAGGAACAGAAGCCTATTGGCACATTACATGAGTTTAGTAACCCAACTTGGAAGTGGGAGGTGGTGAACATGGATTTTATGAGAGGGTTGACTGGCACGTATCATCAGGATGATTTGATATGGCTCATTGTAGATAGAATAACGAAATCAGCCCATTTCCTGCTAGTTCATACTTTTTACTCAGCCAAGGATTATACCGGTATATACCTTAGGGAGTTGGTTATGTTGCATAAGATTTTGCTATCTATCATATCAGATAGAGGTACTCAGCTTAAATCTTACTTTTGGAAGGATTTTCAGAAGGGTCTTGGTACCCAAGTTTATCTCAGTATACCTTTTCATCCTTAGACAGATAGTCTGGAAGAGACGAAAATTCAGACCTTAGAGGACATGTTTAGAGCATGTGTTATCAACTTTAGAGGTAGCTGGGATGATCACCTACCTTTGATTAAGTGTAACACCCCATATTGTTTAGCTAGAATTTAAATTGTTGTTCCTATGAATAAAGACTTGAACCCAATTATTTTATTTATATACATTCTTGATTAGTAAATATGTGATGTGGGAATTTCTTTGTATATTGATCGATGTCATAATATCCTCCGAACTCAAAGATAAGTTGAGGACTTTTCTATCGATAGAGTTTTGAAAAATGCTCCAGCAAGGGTCAACTTTAATTTAGTATATATCTAAGCATATGTTGACTAAGGTGTCCTAAAATATACCAAAAGAAATATATTTGAATTTTCTTTCCAATACATTTGGTTTAACCATAATTCGATATTGGGTGGAACGTTAAGCTCATTTTACCTCAGCATATCCGTCTGTCATCAAGGTGATGACTTGAGGTGATAAGCCATCAACTAATTGATGACTTATCAGCTAAGTCGTTAGCTTAACCAGAATATTATCTACTTCAGATACAAAGCAAAAACTTGAGGTGAGAAGTCATCAGGTATATGATATCTTATCAGCCAAGTCGACACCCATAACTATCTCAGCTACAAAAGTTACGACTTGAGTTGATAAGCTATCAACTAGTTGATAAGTTATCAACTCAAGTAATCAACTAAAATTTTCAGCAACTCTTATTCAGCTTTGGAGGGGTATTTTGGTCTTTTTATCACCTCAAAACCTATCCCTCCCACAACTTATAACCCTTAAGGGGTGTTACTTTTCTCCAATTTCATCAGTTAAATATCTCAAAATCCTCTCATACTCTCTCAGTAACAAGATTAGGGTTTCCTCTCAAGATCATCTCTCAATAACAATATTCAAGACCTTCTTCATGAAAACGAAGAAGTTGTGTTTCCCATTCCAAAAACGATTAAGAAAAGTTAATTCTCTTTAAAGATTAAAGATTTAAGGTATGTTAGATGTTCATCCATTTTCACCCATGGAGTCCAAGAATCCATATTTTATGTTTTAAATTATGTAACATGTTTAAAATGATTTATCTCCATGAAGCTTTTATGAATTTTGGTTGTACATGATGTTTACAATCTATTTTCGTTGATAGAAGACCTCACATGTTTGGAGCATGCAATTTCATTGTTAAATCCCTAAGCATGGTTTTAGTATTTCCATTATGCTATTACCACATGTTTCACTTATTCCCATGCTTAAGTCCATGAATTTCTTACCATTTAAATTTCAAGTTACGATTATAAATTTTTTTAAATGAAATGCATTATAGTATGTTTTAAATATTGGGGTTTCCATATCATGTTCATGAGAATTCAAAATAAATCCTCAGTTTATGATTTTGTAATGTGATCATGCTATCTTATCATGTTTAAAGGTATTCCTATGTTTAAATTCATATCTCCCATGTGTTCGATGAAATGTCTACGGGATGAGTTTTGAAAAGTGATACCTATTATGGTTATATCTAAAAGTTTCATGTGTTCCTATTACTATTGCTATCGAGTCTTGGGGGTTTTAAATATCCGTAATCTAGATGCTTACCTAGTCTTCAATATCTACATAATAATTCTGGATAGTTATGAGCATTTTTCAGTTTAGCCAGTCACCATAAACAGTTAAACTTTGTTCAATCCATTATTCAGTGTCTTTCAATTAGGAGTAGGATTCAGTACCGAGTGAACCTAGGGATGGGGGATCACCCGTTATCTAGGACTGGGTCCTTAGAAGAAGTCCTTAACTTCCCAAACTACTTAGGCATCATAGATTATGATATTTTACCAAACAGTTTAGGACTGGCCCTCTTAGTGATCACTCAAAAGTTTAGGACTGATCTTAGGGGTCATCCGCTAGATTAGGACTGACTCCACAGCCATTGTTAGTACTCTTGGCATGGTACTAGAACCCTTCCAACTGGGGTCACTGGTTGTGACCCCAATCAGCTCAAATTGGATTATGTTGGTAAATGATACCTCCTACAATTTCATTTTCAGTATTTAGTACAGAATTCTGTTCAGTTTTGCTTTACCATAGCATACAATTTATCAGCATTCAGTTACTAGATTTTAGTACTTTAGCTTACAGACTATTTTAGAATTCATGTTATATTCTTAGTCATGCATTCTCATATTTTATAGCATTCACGCATTCATATTAGTTATTCAGTTACCTCATGTTACTCATTCAGTCAGTTATTACTCATGCATATGACCCATGCATAACAACCTAACCTCATCCAGTATACTATTATATTCAAAGTACTTATTGCATACTTATTTCGTGCGCTATAATATCGTATATCATAGGTTCAGACACTCAGGATCCCAACCATACTTAGACATTCCAGCGCATCAACAACAGTAGTGGTGGGTCCTCATAAATAAAGGACTATTTCTATCTATTTCAGTATTTCAGTTCAGTAGTTAGTCAGAGTTAGTTGGGGGCTTCTCCCATCAACTCCTCAGTCAGTTAGAAGATTTTAGACACTTTCAGATAGTCAGTTATATTATTAGTTTTGAGACAGTTCTTTCAGTCTTACAATTCAGGATTATTTTTAGCATTTAAAACCTTATGGAGTTTTCAGTTAATTTTCACAAGCAATCATTTTTTATCTGTATGCTATTTAGTGCTCACAGTAGGTACTAGTTCATGGGTTAGCTTATGGTCCCTTGAGATCGTAAGCATTGTGTGACATCTAGGGTATACTTCCAGTGCATTAGAAATTTGATATTAGAGCCTAAGGTGTTAAAGTATCCTAGGGAGTCTGAAACCCACATTGAGTAGAGTCTTATGCATGGGTGTGAAGCGTGCCACACTTATGGTAAAGACACTATAAGACATTTTAGGAAAATTTTCCCATATTTCATGTCTCAGATTATGCATTAAAAGTGTTCTCGAAGGAACTTATACAGATCCTCATGTTACTTTATTTGTACGAACTTTGCCATATTCTTGAGGTAACAGAAATAACCAAGATTAGATCCTTTTAGATAGAACTTTCTAAGGTATTCCCCATAGATAGTTATGGGATTTCATGCGGGGTTAAAAGAACCCAATTTGTTCCCTCACGTTCTAAAGATTAAAATATTTCATTCATGGTCATAAAATAAATTGTTCTTTGAGCTGAATCCAGATGTGCTTTTAGATCCCTCCTCAGAATCCTATGATAGTAAATGACCTAAATTTAGAAGCATGATTCCAGAAGTTTAATAGAAGTAAAGTGGGGATAGTGTTATCTAAATTTGGTGGACTAAGTACCTATGGAACTAGCTATATAAAAGGTGAATCAGTAGGCTTGAAAATAGTGTATGCAAGAATTTAGGTTTGTTGATTCAAAAATTTTATGTTGTTGATACTGGGTATGTTGGTGTAATCATAATTCCCATGATGCAGGGAAAATATAAATTTAGAGATAGGATAATTGTAGGCTATGATGAAAGTAGTATGATTCATTGAAGGTTTGGGGATATCCATGTTAAGTGATAGAATTAGAATCTAAGTTTGAATCATTGAAGTTTGAGATAATAGAAAGAAGAGTTGAGAATTCTAAGTTGGTTAGTTCTTAAGTTGTTACATGATGCATTTGGGGCTATAGAGAGTTAAGAGCTATATCTCAGATGGAAGTATCACCAGCAGGGTTTTACACTTTCAAGTGTAGTCTTTCAGGGTGAGTTTAGTGTTTATGAGTATTGTTATGTCTCGGACTCTAGAGTAAAGTGGTTTCAGTTTAGTTTAGAGATTTTTAAGTGTCTCGCAAACTTAGAATGATGGCTTGAAGCTAAGGGGGAGATGATTGAACAAGTAATCAAGTCAGGTTCTCAAATTCTAGTAGTGATGCCAATATGTTTATAGAATAGAAGTATGAGAGGATAATGCCTAACCTATTCTCATCTCAATGCAAATTTTGTATTTCAGCTATCACGATATCTACTCATGACTTACATGTAATTGATAACACTCAAACTACACCTTCTAATGAGAATGTAAGCTAATGTTGTCAATATAAAACCTAACTAGGTTGGGGTCGAATCCCACAGGGAATATGGTGTGAACGTAAGTTGTTTGCGATTTAATCAACTGATAGTTGGATGTTTCTAGAAAAGGGGGTTTTTAGTTTAACAAGTAATTCTTGGTTACTTTAGATTTAGTGTTCATAATCAAGAGTTTAAGAAAAACCAGAATTATGTCCATTAGGGCTTTTGGTACTTGACAGATGCTACTAGTGGTTCAAGATTCTCACGGTAGGTAGGACAACTAATTATCTTTATCGAAGTTATGCTTAAATGTCTTTCGACCTACCTAAGAATTTAATTACCTAATCCTCTCAGACTTAGGAAATTGATATTCACTGCCCAAATTTTACCTCAGGTAACCAACCTTGTTACAACTCATTTATTAAATAGAGTATTTCCAAGTCTTTGTTGATACTTCACTTCCTGCAATATTTGATTTCTTTCTCAAGAAAATCAAAGTAGGTGGTATCTATAGTTTTCAACCAACAGACAATAATTAAAACATCAGAATCATCAAGGAGTCCTACCACCTTTCGAATCTTGAACACTCAACACCTTATCAAGACCTAACTTTAGATCCCATAATTCAGGTTAAAGGAATTTAGCTGCTCATGATGTCATAATCGAAACACCTAGATGAATTCATGCTTTGAAAGATAAACTTACCACAAGATGGATAGAAACTACAGATTCTCAGGTTAAATAAAAAAGGAAATCCCAAAATAATGAATATAATCTCTTCAAAGTAATTGCTTTCTCAAGCCAAGAAGTTAGAGAGAAAAAAAATCAAAGTATATTTCAAAAAACTCAAGTTCCGGAACTACTAAGAAAACTCTAAACAAGGCTTTAAATAGTTCACCCTAATTATCGAAACAAAATAATAAAATTCAGAAATTCTTTGGATTAGGTGATGCCATTTGTGATATCCTATCAGGAGGATGACGACTTATCACAAATGTCGTCAGCTTCCTTTATGCTGTTGGTACTTGCTGCCTACCACTGACGACAAAAAGTGATGCCGTATCAGCTCTTTCATGACCTATCGCAAAATACCATCAAGTTCTTCTTCAGTTCTCATGTGATTCCTTAGGTTGACGACATTCTTGACGGTTTATCAGATCCTTGACGACCTACCACAAAATGTCATCACAACTTTCAATATTAGGCTAATTCTCTGTCTATAGCTGATGATGAATCTGATATCTTATCACAAGGCTAATGACTTATCAGAAATGTCGTCATCCATACTTTTGCCTCTATCTACTTATTATTTCAACTCTTTTGCTTCAATTCTTGTTGGTTCTCTATCATATTAGCTTCTACTACAAAATCAAACATAAACCAATCAAAAATGACAAAAGTTTCTTAAGACTTTGCAATTATTCTTAGTTAAAAGCCTCAAATGTGTTAGCCTTAGCTGACACATCAACACCCTCAACTTAAAACAATTTCTTGTTCTCAAGCAGCTCAACACAACTAAGAGAATACAAGGCACATTTGGAAGTCAATCATCCACATTATCTCAAAACACTTTCACCATCTCCAAGGTCAGTCATTTCAATTACAATGAAGAACACCAATGCACATCAGTCTAGGGCATTAACTCAGCTACATTAACAACGCATATACCAGTATTACACTCTCCAAACAAGTTAGTACCTAGCAACATATCTGGTGTTCCCTCACAGCAAAGAAATCCCCCTCATCATCTCAATATTTATATATGTAACCATGCGGACAATCAAAACGCTCACTTTCAGAATGAAGTTCTAATTCATGTATGCCAAGTACTATAGGCTTGGACTTATTTTCATTACCCTGATCTTCAAATAGGTTAGCTAGGATCACTTTAGGACTTCTCTTAGCTTTGTAACCTAGGCTAGGGGCTAGTAAGATACTAGATGGCATTTAAAGTGACTAAGCCTCCTTGACACTACACTAGTTTTCTAAGGTTTCACTCATTAATCTTTTCTGCTCTTCTTTTTTCTTGATCAAACTTATTTAGGGTGTGTGCAGTCTTTCGTAATTACTTAATATTTTTTAACGATTTTTCTTTTTCTTGCTCTTTCCCTTTGCACCCAGCTTTTGATTCTTTTTTTATGCTACCTTTCGTCATACTCACTCTATATCACTCTCCCTTATTATAGCCACCCTCAACTTAGGCCATTTTCCTAAGTTAAGGTGGAAAGTGTCCAAGAATGACCAGGGCCAAAACAGGTTCATTGTGATCTAAATAGGAAGGTGATAGGTGTCATAAAAAGAAATAGACTAATTAGGCTCAAGATAGGGATCAAGATATATTATACACATAGGGAAGGTCATTTAGGATAAAGTGAGCTAATATCAAAATGTCCTATAATCCTTTCCTAACCCCTATCCTTCAACCTAGGTAAGACTAATCGAACAAGTTCTGGTTTCAGCACACAGAGGGAACTAAGTAGTTTCTCACACACATATCGCGCACAAGTATATCACAAGATATGACTCATTCAGTTCAAGAAACTATTTAGAAATGATTCTTATGTTATTAGAACTAATCCCATACAAAGATGCACGATAGTCACACTTAAATTAAAATCACTCAATTTAAAGTAATCGACTACTTAAAGAGGTGTACAAAAATCACAAAAACAATTCAACTGCCTTAAGTACAAGTACTTCTCCTAGTTGACTAAAAAATTTTACAACAACAAATTTACCGTACACCATCAACTTAAAATCAAAGAAAATCTAAACTTAGGGTTAGTATACCTAGAATGGATCAATCCTGGGGGTCATGGGCTCCTGACCCGGCTGTTGCATCTCCATCAGGAGCCTTGAACTATTCTAGTGCAGCTGGTCTATCAATCTCTGAAGATCTACTGGTGGAGGCACCTACTGCTCTTGCTCGAATAGCTACCTCTCATCTCTCATTATCCACTAAGGACTCAATCTTTTCCTTCTTTATCTTCTTCTTTTCTGAATTCTTTCTTGCCCTCTTCTCTGCTTTTTTTCTTCATCACTATTTGGTTTCTCTCTCTTTTCTTTACCTTTCTTCTCATTTATTTTTCTTTTTCTTCACTGGCTCCTCTGTGAGATCAAGCATAGGGATTTCTCCCTGAGACTCCTTATCTATCGAGTCTACTGACACCATAAATTGGTGATGCTGTAGCTTTCCAACCTCTACCTCTACTTTATCTAGGTCTGATCTGAATAATGTCATCTCTAGAGTAGACCTCTCTCTCGACTTCGCATTGAAGCAGTTCTCCAATTCATCAATCCGGCTTGGTAGAGACTTGTAAGGCTTGAGTGCAGCCTTAAACCTCTTGTCTACTGCAACCATAAATTTCTTGGTAAAGATTTTAAGCTGAGCCTCTCACCACTTGGAATGTTTTGTTACTCTTCTGAAATTCATAAGGTTGAAGGCAAATTCTATTGTAGGCACTGCAGCTGGAGGAATTGTCTCAGTTCTGGGCACTGATAATTCTTCCATTATTGTGTATATTGGAGGTACAGCTTCAGAATCAAGCATTTCTGCATTAGGCACTGAACTAGTACCTGTGATCAGTGGGTCAGTGGGAATCTCTATGCCCCTGTCAAAATTAGCCTCGACTGATTTTCCTTATTTTTGATAGTATTATAGGTCTTGTTGGAAAGAAGTTCTTCTTCTAGCCCCACAATCTTCAACACATTTACTACCCTACACAACCTTGTAATTAAACAAGGAAAGGGATATGCTATATCAAACCTTGAGACATGAATTTTTATCTCTTCAGCAATAATCTCTCCAAAATTTAATTTAAGGTTAGCCACAAAACTTGTGACTAATATTGCTCCATCATCCTCGAGGATACTATCACCATCTATGGGCATCAACCACGTACGTACAATACTCCACCAAAATCTTGCCTCTAAAGTCAGGGAGGCTTTGAAGATCTTTTCACTTGGATTTGTTATCCATTCCGGTTCTCCATCGGCTATGAGTGTGTCTAACCACTTTTTCTGATTTTCTTGATGCTTCAACTAGGCATATAAAGTAGGTGAAGTGGCTTGAGGAGTGAAGTTTGGGCCATGAAGGAACCTGTTGATTGTTTCTTCAGAAATATCCACCATTACGCCCCGCACCAAAACTTTATTCAACAAAGGTTGGTCAGCTGCTTTATCTCCTTGTCTACACATATTTTTCAAGTGAGCTTGGTACTTTGTATAGAACTCCCTAACTAGAGTAGGGTAAAAAGATTTTTCTTCTCATGTAGTCCATCCCAAATCATAGCCATGAAATTTCTGCTCCACCATCGGGTACGTGCTCAACCCCTTAGTGATGATTCTCTTCTCCTCAAAGATTGGCCTCTTGACAGCTCTTCTGTAGGTTCTGCGAAGCCCAACAATAAATATTTTCTATGCTTTGGGAATTTTCCATCTAGTGCCATCTCGGACTTTAGGATTCTTGCATTTGACCATAGTTCCCTGGATTGGAGAGTCTTCATCATCTTGTAACTCAGTAGAAGGGGACTCAGTTGATGGTCCCTCGGATTTAGGTTGCCCAGACTCATGGTCCTTAGACTTAGGTTGATCTGAATCATGCTCTTCAGATGCAGTATGTTCAAACTCTTATTGCTCAGAGGTCGACTGCTTAGAATCTGTATACTCGGATATTATTGGATCAGTGTCACTTTCTTTACTCTCCTCCGCCTCAATTGGTGGGGGAGTCTTTTTAGAGACCTGAGCAGAGGCTCTTCCTCTTCATAATCAGACTCTTTATTGAAGAGTCTCCGGGATACACCTCCCTTGGTCACTTTCTTTGTAGATTTTGAGTTCTTTCATTTGAGTTCCATTTCAAAACCTGTATCAAGAGAACAATCGTTAGTTGAACCTCAAAAGTACAAACACAAACACATTGATCATTGAAATTCCACACCCCTTGAAAGGGTTTAGCAATACTTCAGGTCCCAGGTGTGATGGCATTTCTTGATACGCCATCACAGTTGTGATAACTTATCATGAATGTCATCAACATTAAATAGAACCCATGAGATTTTATCAACTTCTGAAGATATTTCTGATAAGCCTTCACAAACGTGATAGCCTATCACAAATGTCATCAGCTCTAAGTAGAACCCACAATATTTTTAGCAACCTTTGACGATATTTCTAATAAGCCGTCAAAGTTGTGATAGCTTATTATGAATGTTTTCATCTCTTATCAGAACTACAACTTAACTTTAACTCAATTTATGGTCCCATTTTTTTCTTAAAATCCATTTGAGTTTCATTTTTGAACTGAACTTTTAAGCCTTAGGTTTGCACAGCAAACCCTAGTTTTGATTTTTAGCCCTTTTTGTAATTTGAGCTTGGTTCAAGCTTCTTGGGAACTTAATTTTACCTCAACTTACCACTTACCAATTGAAAATAAAGGTTAGGTTATGAGCATACCTGATGGAGACCTTTTCTTTGATTACATGAACAGAAAGAAGTAAAGAACGGTTTTTGATTTTAATTGCAAGACCCCCCACACACACACAAGGAAGCTTTCTTCTTGTTTTACTTGGAAAGAGTTTATGAAGGGAATAAAATATTTTAAGTATGGAATAAAAATAACTTAAAGGCATTAAAAACTAAGCGGAAAGGTGGAAAGCCCAAGCTGTGGGCCGAGTCGGGTCTTTTAAATTTGGCCCATAGTTTTAGCTAATGTTGGGGATTTTTGTGATGATATTTCTGATAATTCATCATAATTTTGATAGCTTATCACAAATGTCGTCAGCCTTGACAGAACCTTCTTCAGAGCTGAAGTCTCTCACGACAAATCCGACAACTTATCACAATCGTGACAGCCCATCAAAAATGTTGTTAGGGGCACTTTGTTGAATACATCAATTCCATATTTTTTGAACTATAACCTAACTATAAAAATAAATAATTTACTAGAGTATAAAAATTTTGGGTTGCCTCCTAATAGCGCCTAATTTAATGTCATGGCACGACTTGGTTATCTTGACTACTTAGACTTCGTCAAGACAACCTGCTAATACCCCTTTACCATCTTCATAGAATATGTCCACAATGAAGAAAACACTTATCTCCTTTGTCGGTGTCATGGATGAGTCTATTTAGAATCTTGCTTCTTTGTTGTTGACCTTGAACTTCAACTCATTCATCTCCATGTCTACGATCACTCTCCCAGTTGTAAGGAATGGTCTACCCAAAATGATGGGCACTTTGAAGTCCACCTCATAGTCCAAGACTACAAAATTAGCAGGTAGAATGAAGTCGGCCACCTTTACCAATACATCGTGTAATATACCCACTGTCCACTTTACAGACCTATCTTCCATCACAAATCTCATGTTCGTCAAGGTAGGATACCTCAAACCCAGTTTCTTGTACACAAAGAGTGGAATTAGATTTATATTGTCTCCCAAATCGCATAGTACTTTGTCAAATTCAGGGACCCAATAGTAAACAGGATGGTAAACACTCCCGGATCTGCCTTTTTCTGCACTAAAGACCTTATAGAGATAGCACCATAATGAAGGAGATTATCCTCCTGCTCATGGATAACCTTTCATTTCTTAGTCATAAGGTCTTTTATGAACTTCATGTATCCTAGAATTTGCTCAAGTGCCTTAACCAAAGGCATATTTATTGTCAATTGATTGAGTACTGCCATGAATTTGCTGAATTTAGCATCATTAGTTTTCTTTTTCAATCATTGAGGAAAAGGAGGAGGTGGTATTAGGATAGTTTTAAGCACTACCTCCTTCTCCTTCTCTTTACCTCTTTCTAGAGAATCATCAGAATTATCCAGCTTCTCAAACTCCTCTGGACCACTTTCTTCCAATTCAACATCAACTACCTCATCAACTACAGGTTTGGCCATAAAAGGGCCAAGTAATATCTTACCACTTCTAGTAGTAATAGCCATTTATGACCTATCATTCCGTAGATTCTAGACCATATCACTTGGTAACATTCAGCTCTTTCTCTGGTTGAATGCTACAGAGAGTTGGCTCATCTGCTGCTCCAACTATTTGGTTGTGGTAGAGTGTAAGTGCACCAACTAATTCCACCAGAGTTTGTCGCCTCCACTCCCTTCAATAACATAGCCATTATGTCCTCCATGGACATATTTTCAAAACTTGTTGAAGAAGCCTCACGATTTCCAGGAGGAACATATAGCCCGCTCCAGTCATTATTATTCCTCTAATTTCCCTGCTCCCTATCTTTATAACCAGGCTTATCATAAAAGTTCTGACCTTGATTCCCTTGGCTATTGCCTTGGAAAGCACCCTAATTATTAACATAGTTAGCCTCTTCATCTGCATCTGCCTCAATCTTATCCCGAGATCCCATAACTTTCACCTTTTCAGTTTTAATTGATAGCAAGTGCTTGGTTAGCAAGTCCATCTGTGTTTTAAGGTGATCCATGTTGTAGTCACGCTTTTTGTCTCTTCTGTGTTGTTCCATAGTAATAACCACAGAAGCAGTGGGGATGGCTACCATAGATTCTCTGGTATGCCATGCCTGACTCTGTTTGGTCATTCTGTCCAACATCTTTGAAGCCTCTGGGAATGGAAGAGCAACAAACGAACCACTAGCAGCATTGTTTGCAATTGGATTTATAACAGAGTTATGAGCCCTGTACAAAGTATCCATCAAATGTATGTCTGTCATGTTGTGGTTTGGAAACTGCGTCAGTTTTTTCATAAATCTTTCCCAGGTTTCATGCAAGGCTTCAGTCGGGAGGTGCCTAAAGATGCTGATCTCGTCCCTCAATTTTACCCTTCCGGAAGGCAAAAAGAACCTTTTTAGGAAAGCTCCTTTCAACTGCCTCCAGTTGATTATAGAATCGAGTGTCAGCTCATTTAGCCACAAAGTTGCCTCCCTAGACAGAGACAACGGGAACAATCTCAACTAGATAGTAGGTTATCCCGCACCTGGGTTATCAAAAGATTTTACAGATGGTGACAAAATTTAGTATATGCAGGTTCGATTCATCCCAGAAAGGCCACCAAACAATCCCTTCATTTTGAGAAGTTGGATCATAGTTATAGTAATGTTGAATTTATATCCAGGTGCCAACGGTGGAGGAATGATTGCACTCGTTGCACCTGCTCCATCCATTCCATCATTATTATTATTAAGATCATACTGGACTGGCTGGTACTCTTATCTTTCTCAGAATGGACGGTTCCTGTTAATATTATGTCTTACTAGTGCAGCTATCTACTTCGCACACCTTGGGTTACCAGGATTCAGCAACTCCTCATCTCCCAAATCTTCATTCTTATGATTTTGATGTCGTGCTTGTTGACCGACATTTTGTACATTCATTTGATCTCTAGCTAAGGTTGCTAATCTGTTAGCCTCTTGCTGTTCTGCCATTCTTCCAACTCGTTGCGGTTATGGATTAGGTGGTAATAATAGTTCACCAAAATTTTTGATTCTTGGTATACACTATAAAGATGCTGCAATAAACAAAAATAATAAATAAACGTAAAACTAGGAAACTTAACTAATAGTCAATTTGCTCACACAAACTTCAACTTACAACCGTATTCCCCAGTAACAGAGCGATTTTTTATAAAGCTCAAACTACATCTCTCTAATGAGAATGTAAGTGATCGTTGTCAATATAAAACCCAACTAGATTGGGGTCGAATCCCATAGGGAATATGGTGTGAACGTAAGTCATTTGCGATTTAATCAATTGATAGTTGGATGTTTTTAGAAAAAGGGTGTTTTTAGTTTAACAAGTAATTGTTGGTTACTTTAGATTCAGTGTTCATAATCAAGAGTTTATTAAAAACCAAAATTACATTCACTAGGGCTTTGATACTTGACAGATGTTATTAGTGGTTCAAGATTCTCACGGTAGGTAGGACTACTAATTATCTTTATCGAAGTTATGCTTAAATGTCTCTAGACCTACCTAAGCATTTAATTACATAATCCTCTCAAGCTTGGGAAATTGATATTCACTGCCCATATTTTACCTCAGGTTAAGCAATCTTATTACAACACTAATTATTAAACGGTGTATTTCCAAGTTCCTGATGATAATTCACTTCCTACTATATTTGATTTCTTTATCAAGCAAATCAAAGTAGGTGGTATCTATTGCTTGCAACCAACAAACAATAATTAAAAAATCAAAATCATCAAGGAGACCTACCACTTTTCGATTCTGGAACACTCAACACCTTATCAAGACCTAATCCTAGATCCCATAATTCAGGTTAAAGAAATTTAACCGCTAATGATGTAATAATCGAAACACCTAGATAAATTCATTCTTTAAAAGATAAAATTACCACAAGATGAATAGAAACTAGATATTCTCAGTTTAAATCACAAAGGAAATCCCAAAATAATGAATATAATCTCTTTAAAGTAATTGCTTTTTCAACCCAAGAAGTTAGAGAGGAAAAAAAATCAAAGTATAATCCTCAAAACTCTAGGTCCGAAACTACTAAGAAAACCCTAAACAAGGCTTTAAATAGTTCATCCTATTATGGAAACAAAATAATAAAATTTAGAAATTCTTCCGATTTGGTGACACCATTTGTGATAGCCTATCAGGAGGCTGACGACTTATCACAAATGTCGTTAGCTTCCTTTATGCTTTTGGTACTTGCTGCTACCGTTGATGACAAAAAGTGACGCCCTATCAACTCCTTTACAACCCATCACAAAATGTTGTCAAGTCTCTTCTTCAGTTCTCATATGCTACCTTAGGTTGACGACATTCTTGATGGTTTATCAGATCATTGATGAATTATCATAAAATGTCATCACAACTTTCAATCTTAGGCCAATTCTCTGTCTATGGATGACGATGAATCTGATAACTTATCACAAGGCTGGCAACTTATCAGAAATGCTGTCAGCCATACTTTTGCCTCTATCTACTTTTGATTTTAACTCATTTGCTTCTATTCTTGTTGGTTCTCTATCATATTATATTCTACTACAAAATCAAACATAAAACAATACAAAACAACAAAATTTGCTTAAGATTTCACAATTATTCTTAGTTGAAAGCCTCAAATATGTTAGCATTAGCTCACACAAAAGTCATCCCTATGATCATATCTCATATTCGTGCACTTTATAGAAAATCATTTATGCTTTTGGTTCCTAGTATTAGGAGTTCCAGTTCACCCAGCAGCCCAAGCCATATTTCCTGAATTTAGGAACTCCAAACTTTGGTTATGCAGCTCATGACTCGTGCGTTTATGTTTTACAGTATGATCAGTTCCCATGACTCATGCTATACTCCTAATGATCAGAGAAATTTAGATTATGTCATTTATATCATCAGTTTAGATCGCTTGATGAATCCATGATATTGATATTCTATTCCTCAGGCCTCAGTTAAGTGTCAAGTTCTGTATAGTGTTCATTCATGCTTCAGGTCCTCATGTTTTAACATTTCAATGAACTCTCCTTATGAAATGATGTAGTGATGAGCAATTACTTAGATGGGAGAGAGTAAATGTTTAATGTTAAGTAAAGATTGTTGTATGTTTGTTTTATACAAGGATATAGTTATGAAGCTAGGCTTGGATGTCTATTGGTGTGTAAGTGGATAAATACATTACGTGTTAGTGAATGGCTAGTAAGAGGTTATATTTAGTTATTGAAGGGGTAATAAAAATAATTTTGGTGATAGAAAGTTATGAAAATATGGAGTGTATTGAATTCATGACTCAGGCTAGTATTACAGTGTTATGTGTGCATTTTGTAGATTCAAGTAGGCTTGAAAATAGTGGGAGAATTCAGTACAGCTCAAACTTTAGTAGGTAGAGTTATCAGTGCCCATGTGAATATTTTCAGTAGCCTCACATGAAATGCAATGTTGAAGTAGAAAGTGTAGTTGAGAGATTATTTGAGAAGTGTGGCTAAGATTGAAAGTTAGTAGTAGCCGTGTATAAGCCTTACTAACTCTATCCTAGCTGATGCTTCATATGCATGTGTTCCATATTACAAGATTTTAGCCATGTTGTGATTCCTTATTCAGATGTCTTATTCAGACCATTCCCAAGATTCTTTGCTCCCTAATTCATTAGAACATCACAGAAAGAGTTTTAACGAAATACTTGAGTTAAGTAGAAGCTCTAAGCATGGGTTAGCTTATGGTCCATTGGGACTATAAGCATCGTGTGACATCTAAGGTGTAGTTCTGTAAGCATCGTGTGATGCCCAGGGTGTAATTATGGGGCATTATAAACTTATAGCTAGTAATTCAGCTTAGCAATTAGATAGACAAGTTTCTATGGTTTTCTCTCTTTCCATCTAGTCATACTATCTGAAGTCTCATGAATATGGATATTCCATGAGGTAAAATATTTGCACCCTTACAAATTACAAATTTAACTCAATTCAGTTCATGCATTAGTTGTAGATTCTAGGTGTTTAGTCACTATTCAGTCCGCAAGTATTTTGTACAATCATCTCAGTCTTTTCTTAGTATTTTAGCCAAGTTAGTATTATTCGGGGGATGAACTATCCCAAGGGAGAGATGTTGAGATACGCCCAAGTTTTCATGTCCTAAACCTCTTAAATTTCTTCATGAAATAAGATCCATCTTGAAGTAATGGGTACTCATAAGTTGACTCTGTCATTTCTATCTCAGCCTTATAACCATTCTCATGTCATCGCATGTATTCATGAAATCATTTCAGTTATGTATTATGTTTCAGACTCAGTCATGTAATAATATTTTCAATTATGCATATTCAGTATATGGGCTCGGTTTCCCTAGTAGTCTCAGCTTAATCAGTCTTATTTGAGAATGAATGTTTCTAAGGGAGTGATAATGTAGCACCCTACATTCTCGGGCTGGAATTTAAATCATTATTTCTATGCATATTGACTTGAACTCAATTATTCTATGTATATACATGCATGATTAGCAAATATATGATGTGGTAATATCTTTGTCTATTAATCAAGGTCATAATACCCTCCTAACTGTAAGACGAATTAAGGACTTTTCTATTGATAGAGTTTTAAAAAGTGCTCCATCAAGGGTATATTTTAAATAAGGGTATCTCCCAGCATAAATCAATTCAGGGGTCCTACTATATCCCAAAGGAAATATCTTTGAATCTTATTTCCAACTCATTTGGTTTCACCTTAATCCGATATCAAGGTGAAAAGTTATGCTTATTTTACCTAAGCATATCCGTCTATCATCAAGGACATTACTTGAGGTGATAAGCCATCAACTAAGTAACGACTAATCAGCTAAGTCGTCAGCCTTAACCAAAATGTGCGACTTGAGGTGATAAGTCATCAACTAAGTGACGACTTATTAACTAAGTCGTCACCCATAACTATCTTAGTACAAAAGTGATGACTAGAGTTGATAAGCCATCAACTAGTTGATAAGTTATCAACTCAATTCATCAACTAAAAATTTCAGAAACTCTTATTTAGCTTTGGAGGGATATTTTGGTCTTTTACTCACCTCAAAACCTACCCCTCACACGACTTATAACCCTCAACGGGAATTAATATTCTCCTATTTCATCAGTTAAACATCTCAAAATCCTCTCATATACTCTCAACAACAAGATTAGGGTTTCCTCTTAAGATCATCTCCCAATAACAAAATTCAAGCCCTTCTTCAAGAAAACCAAGAAGTTGTGTTTCCAATCCAAGAGCGTTCAAGAAAAGTTAATTCTATTTCAAGATTAAAGCTTTATGGTATGTTAGATGTTAATCCATGGTCCCTTTTCAATCATGGAGTAAAAAATCCAAATTTTATATTTTAAATTATGAAATTACATGTTTATAATGATTTGTCTCCATGAAGCTTTTATGAATTTCGAATATACATGATGTTTACAACCTATTTTTGTTGAAATCATCCCTTATACGTTTGAAGAATAAAATTTGATTGTTAAATCCCTAAGTATGGTTTTAGTATTGTGATTATGCTATTCCACATATTTCACTAATTCCCATGCTTAAGTCCATGAATTTCTTACAATCTAAATTTCTACTTAAGATTATAAATTGTTTCAAGTGGAATACATTATAGTATGTTTTAAATATTGTGGTTTCCATATAATGTTCATGATAATTCAAAATAAATCCTCAGTTTATGATTTTTTTCATGTGATCGTGCTATCTCATGATGTTTAAAGGTATTCCCATGTTTAAATTCATGTCTCCCATGTGTTTGATGAAATGTCTAAGGGGTGAATTTTGAACAATGATCCCTATTATGGTTATCTCTAAAAATTTTATATGTTCCTATAATTATTAATATCAAGTACTGGGATTATGAATATCCGAAATCTAGCTACTTACCTAGTCTTCGGTATCTACAGAAATGTTCAGGATAGTTATGAGTATTTGTTGTTCAATCAGTCACCATAAACATCTAAACTTAGTTTAGTCCAGTATTCAGTGTCTTTCAGTTAGGAGTAGGATTTAGCACCGAGCGAACCTAGGGATTGGGGGATCACCTGTCAGCTAGGACTGGGTCCTTTGAAGCAATCCCTAAGTTCCAGAACTACGTAGCCAGCATAAGTTATGATATATCACCCGCCAATTTAGGATTGACACTCTTAGTGATCTCCCACCAGTTTAGGACTAATCCCAAGGGTCACCCACCAGATTAGGAATGACTCCATAGCCATTGTTTATACCCGTGGTACGGTGCTAGCACCCTTCTATTCGGGGTTATAGGTTAGACCTCAATCAGCGTAAACTGGGCCATGTTGATTAGATGATACCTCCCACAATTTCATTTGTAGTTTTTAGTACAGAAGTTAGTTCAGCGTTTACCAGATTTCAGTACTTCAGTTTATAGACTATTTCAGAATTTATGTTATATGCTTGGTCATGCATTTTTAAATTTTACAACATTCACGCATTCATATTAGTTATTTAGTTGCACCATGCTACTCAATCAGTCAGTTCTTACTCATGCACATAACCCATTTATTATAGCCTAATCTTATCTGCCATACCAATACATTCAATGTACTGATCACATACTCGTTTCTTGTGTTATGATATCTTATATCATAGGTTCAGACACTCAGGATCTCTACCATACTTAGACATTTCTGTGCAGTAGCAGCAACAACAGTAGTGAGTCCTCATATATCGAGGACTATTTCTATCTATTTCAATATTTCAGTTTAGTAGTTTGTCATAGTTAGTTGGGGGCTTGTCCCATCAACTCCTCAGTTATCTATAGGCTTTCAGACACTTTTAGATTGTCAGTTAGATTATCAATTTTAATATAGTTGCTTTTAGTCTTATGATTTAACATTGTTTTCAATGTTTAAAACATTATGGCATTTTAAGTTAATTTCTACACACGGTCTTTTTGTTATCAGTATACTATTTAGTGCTCATCGCAGGTACCAATTCATGGGTTAGCTTGTGGTATCCGAGGACCGTAAGATCTTTGATGACTAGGGTGTACTTTTGGAACGTTACATTAAGTTTTCTTATAACAATAATTATCACTCCAATATTCAAATGGCTCCATTAAGGCTTTATATGGAAGGATATGTAGATATCCTATTAGTTGGTTTGAAGTAGGTGAAGTTGCTTTAATAGGGACAGAAACAGTGTTTAAGGTCATAGAAAAAGTTCAGTTGATTAGGGAGAGGATGAAGACAGCCCAAAGCCATCAAAAATCTTATGCAAATGTAAGGAGAAGAGATCTTGAGTTTAAGGTTGGTGATTTAGGTTATTTGAAAATCTCACCTGCGAAGAGAGTGTAGGGAGTTGGCAAGAAGGGGAAACTCAGTTCCCGTTATGTTGGGCCATATAAGATCTTAAGTCATTTTGGGAAGTGGATGCAGATATGTGAAATAATTACCCTCATTTTTTTTGCCAACTCAAATTCAGCATAAGGTAATGATTTTCCTAAGATTGACTCTTTTTGATTCTTAGTTTCAGCTATGTAATACATCTCATATCATTAAATATATTCAGTTCATTTCATGTATCATGTTTCATACTTAGTTATGTAATCATGCTTCCATTCATGCATATTCAGTATATGATCTTAGTTACTTCAATACTCTCAGCTAAACAAGTCTCATTTGAGGACGACTATTCCCAAAGGGGAGATATTGTAATAAATCATAAAAGTATTAGCTCATTTAATCTCTAAGTTGCATGTTTAAGGGATTCAAGACTTTAAAATTTCATTAATTGTTGGGACTTAGTCATTTTCAAGACCCTAAACTTTGATGACTTTATTCTTGACCTTCTTGACCTCAGAATGTTAATTTTTATGTTAAGTTATGATCAGGTAATTTAAAAGTAGATCTTGGGTGCGTTTTGGAATTTTTTTATGATAGTAGGGGTGTGTTTAGGAATCCAAAATAGTAGCAGCACCGAGATAAGCCCGCGTCGCTCCCTCTAGTGTGGCGCTCTAGAGCTCGCGTTGCCCCCTCATTTGCCCCTCCAGCTTTTGATTCCTTGTTATTTAAGGGCATTTGGGTCAATTATCCTCACCCAAACTTATCTATAACACAAAATTTAGGTCCCCCAAGGAGCATTATTTTCTCTATTACTCATAAAATTTCTCAAGAAAACTATCTTCTACCTCAAGAACAGACCCTAACCCTTACTTAAGTAATCAAGGATTCAAGCTTTGAATCTCAACAAATTCTCAAGAATCTCTATGAATTCATCTAGTGAGGTATGTTTGATGTTCATCCATGGATTACTTTCACCCATGGAGTCCAAGAATTCCTTTTTATGTTTTAAATTATGAGTTATTCATGTTTAAGTTGAAATATCTCTATAAATCTCTTGTTAATTCAATTACAGGTTATGTTTATAAGTGTTTTTCAAGTGGGATGTACCATTTCATGTTTTAAATATTGTAATCTTCATGTTAAATCCCTAAGTTATGATTTTAGTCTTGTAATCATGTTATTCTCATAAGCTTTACCTATTCCCATGCTCAAGTTCATGACTCTCATGTGTTTGATGAAATACCTAAGTGTTGGGTTTTAAACAATAATCCTATACTATGGTTTTAAAGCTTTTTTTCGCATTCTTATTAATTCCATTTAGTGCTGGTGGATTATGAACACCCGATACATATATGATTTACATAAATTTATCTTTTCAAGTATATAGACAGTTAATCCATGAATATTATCTGTATACATAGATATTCATATTCATGATGAGCACTATTAGATATATAATAACATTCAGTTCAGTTTAGTTCAGTTTAGTACCAGTGCCAATTCAGATGATAGTAGGATTTAGCATCGAGAAAACCTAGGGATGGGGGCTCACCCGCCAGTTAGGACTGGGTCCTTAGTAGCAGTTCATATGTTCCCAAATGATGTAAACAGTGCAGGATTATGAGATATGACCTGTAAGTTTAGGACTCACACTCTCTTAATAGTCATCCACTAGTTTAAGACTGACTCCTTAGTCCTTTGGGACACCAGATTAGGTTATCTTCATAGCAGTGTTATTACCCATGGCACGTTACTAATACCCTTCCAACTAGGTTTATAGGTTGGACCTCGATTATCTTAGATTGGGGTATGTCAGTTAAATGATACCTCCCACAGTCTCAGTATAGTATTTTAGTGTATTTCTCAGTTCAGGTTTGCTTGACCACATGTACAGACTTTCAGCTATTCAGTTATAGAGTTTACAGTCTTTCAGATTTCAGACTAATTTCTGATTATGGATTTATTCTTTGTCTTTCATTCTCAGATGTCATAATTTTTATGCATTCATATTCAGTTATCTCATGTTATTCAGTTAGTCCTTATTTCATATGCTCAGTACCCTATATATATCACCCTAACCTTATCTCATATACCAGTACATTTGAAGTACTGACTGTATACTCTTCTTTGTGTTATGATGTCTTATATCATAGGTTTTGATGTATAGTTTCTCGATCACAGTTAGACAACTCAGCGTAATCTAGCATCCATTATGGTGAGTCCTCATCCATTAAGGCTATGTTGTGTTTATTTAGTTATTTTTGCATTGCATTTTATTTATTCAATCAGTTAAAGTTAGTTGGGGGTGTGTCACATAAACTCTTCAGTCAGTTTAGAGTCTTTTAGATATTCAGACAGTCAGTGAGTTACTTTTAGTTTTTATCAGATATTTTATACTTTTGATTGATTCGGTATTTCAGTATTCAAATTTATGTTTCCTTCTCAGTTTATCTTCCGCATAGGTGTTATGTACTTATTTATTTAGTGCTCACAGCAGGTACCAGCTCATGCGTTAGTTGGTGGTCACTTGTAATCGTAAGCACAATTCTAGGAAGTGACAATTTTGGTTCTTTCCACACCCCAAACTCCTCCCCCATGATTTAAAAACACTAAGATTCCCTATTATCTTCAGTCATACAAATAAAAGCACTATTTTTTCCTCTCTGAATCCCTAAGTTAGGAACACTAAAGTTTTCTCATGGTTGGGCATCTAAATCTTCTAGAGTGGAATTCTCTTCGTAATTCTTGATATCTCGGCCATGTTACTCTTCCCCAAATCTTATTTTATTGAAATCATATGCTTATAACTGTACCCATGTAATTTTATTGATGATTTAAATGCGGGTTGAGGGTTATAGAATATTGTAGAATTAATAGATTTTTTCATGGCTTTTATGATTTCTGTATGGTTTGTATTGAGGGTTTTCGATTTAATTTGCTTAAATTCTTTTCCCATGATTATTATGGATTAATTATACTTGAATTGTTGATTTGTACACTCATTAGCTAGCATGGAAATGGTGAATGAAATTAGGGGTACAAGGATTCCCTAAATAATTGGATTTGGTATGGAGATTAATGAGAACCCTAACCCACTTGCATAATTCTCTTTAGAATGTGATTAATCAATTAGTTTGGTTTATTTCTATAAAACTAAGGCCTTGCATAAATGGCTAAATTATTAAGGATGACTTTGAAAAACCTTGTGGGGTACAAGGATTCCCCCAAGTGTATAATAATGATTTTGAAACTCTTATGGGGTATAAGGAATCCCCTTAGATGTTTTAATAATGGAGTTTAGGGTAAGGATTCCCTAAGTGATGGCTCACTAACATTCGCTTGAAAATTATAGCCAGTATAATGATACAACTTAATCATGCCTTAATTATTGACACCGTAAATTAATGGATGGGTTGTAATTTAAATGTATTAATTGGGATTAAAGGGGGTTGTGTTTCTATCCATGAAGGTATGAGTACCGAAGGACTGATACTAGAAACTCATATTTACTGATGTGAGGGTTGGTCTAGATGATCGTGTGTTATGTCACACTATACATATCTGTATCATAGATAGTGTAGGTTACAAAGATTCCACATCCTTCAATGATATCTCTAGTTTGTGTGGCTAGCACACACAGGTGCCCAACTAGGGGTGACAGCTGGACCCATAGAGCCCGTGGGTTGTTTCTATGATAGTCAAGCTACACAGTCCAAGCTAATATTTAACTATTCATGCTAAACCTTGTTCCTTCTCCCAGCATTTTATATATATGTGTGCATATATGTGTATATTTGCATTGATTTTGGATTGGTTTTGGATTGAAGGTATTATTTTATCCCCTTATTCTTGAGATACATGCTAGCGCTCAACCCATTAATCACCTCTGGACATTATATCCTCACGCGATGTTGGACACAGAGATATTTCTGCTTATCCTATATAGTGTTTAGGTGATCATTGGAGAACTTATAAGTCAGATTGAAGTAGTGAGCTTCCATTTTTTGAAAGATCTTTATTTCATAATTTTGGTGTCATTTATGTCTCAGACTATTCCATTGTTTCTTTTAGCTATTGTCAGGGGCATGTGTCAACTTAGGTTGTCATTTGGATTTTAAGAGGCTTTATGGATAACTATGGATTGGGATGTTGTTGAGTACTTAGAAACTCAATATGGTTTCTATATTTCAAATGTATGATCTTTTGGATTTGTTTTTGTTGCTATATAAGTCTTGTGTTCTGATTGACTAGGCAAAGGGGGTATTCTTTGGTCCTCGGTGGACTCGAGATACCTGTCATGGTCAAACCCTTGCTCAGGTCATCAAAATTTTAGTATCAGAGTATAATTCAGGGTCCCATGATATCCACAAAGCTTTGTCGAGTCGATTCCCTTTTATGAGTCTGTACCGCACAATACTTATAAGAGAAAGGCTACAAGGCATTTAGTAAATGTTTCTTGTTCTTTAATACTCTAGATCGTGTAGTCTTTTTTTCCATATAAAATTCATCCAAATTTCTTATTTTCTCTAATATTGTGGGCTATCATTCATTATCGAGGCAATATAAGTGTAAAAGATTAAATTCCTTATGATGCAGTCCTTTTTATTGAGTCATCAAAAGGTTGTGAAATGAAACAAGGACCTGATAGGAGACCATTATTCCATTAAACTATATGGATTCAAGTGTACACTCTTATCATCATGAATCATGATTTCTAGACCAAGGTAACATGTGGATTCAGTCCCTTCCAAAAATTTTATTACGGACGTCTCGCTTAAGGGGGAAGGTATGTATCTAAATATTGGGATAGTATTTCCATCTGAGAGGTAGTATGAATTAGGGTATTATAACCTATAGGCAGTAAGATTATCCAAAGGTTAATGTTATAAAGTCATACTTTTAGAAGCAAGGGCGATAGTAACCTTTGAATAAAAAAGGTATTTGTATTTATGTAACCATTAAGTGAGTGTTGGTAGTTGTATGTCTTATGGTGATTCGTTGGGTTTGCAGGAAGATGTGTGGATTTTACAGTAGTTAGTAGAGGAAGTGATTAGTTATGGTTATTTAGAACTTATTCAAAATTGTGAAATCATAGGGAGGGGGACTCAGTAATGGTTATAGAATTTTTAAGGTAGTTATAGGTATGTATGGGTTAGTAGAAGAGTTGTAAGGAAGGAGAATGTACTAATAGACCTTAATAGATTATGATATAAGATTAGGATCGACTATCTTAATTATGTGGTATAACTATGCCAAGAGTCCTTTGAATTTTTGTCCAGTAGTTGAAGCCAGTGTAGTAGGTAGGAAGATGTGTAGTCAATTTTAGGGTGTATAAGAAGTATTACGAAGAAGATCCATTGGTAGGACATAGTTAAGTGGAATAAGAAATTTATATAGATTAGAATATTTCATTAGTAGTTCATGATTGATAATAGATGTTAAACTTGAACTTTAGATGTTGATTATGGTGATAAGAATGTTACCTCGAGGATAGTGATGCAAGAATTGTGAGGGTAAATTAGTAGTCTTGATTTGATGTGTAGAGGATCCTAGGTTGTCAACTTATGAAAGTTTGAGCAGATAATTGTGATATATTCATATGGACCAGTATTGAGCAATGAATTACAGCTAAGTCATTAGTTGGATAAGAGCATTAGGGTTATAAGAGTAAGTTGAACCCCAGGTAGAATGTTGTTAGATAAGGTTATAAGTGTATAAGTGACATGTGTACCTAGTTCATTTTTTTGGATGTCTTAGTTTGGAGAAGTATAGAGAGATGTTGTATGGTGTTCTTCGGAGATGAATTGAGGAAAATTTAGATAGACAATGTGAGCCCTTGGTGTAGTCTTAAAAATTTAGTTAAGTTGTAAGGTTATGCGATTTGAGGTTTAATGCTAGTATATTAAGGAGTGAAAATGGATTATTCTGCGTTGAGAAGTGGGGATGTGTATTCTCATGAGAGTGTGACTTATAGGGTGATAGCTATAGAGGCTAGTGAAAGTTAAGATTATTATGGTAGTGTCTTCATGTTATGGTTATTAGGGGGAGGTTGGTGTTCATGTGTATGGTGAGTGATACCTCTATTGTGTTCAATGATTATGACCTTTGATAAAACGGGGAAATTATGAACTAAGGAAAATCTTGTTTCTCATAGTGGTGAGATTCGGGAAAGAGTCATGATAAATTTATTCTTATCCTAGCAAATTACTCCTACTTCAATTTAAGAAGGCATTCTACTAATGTCTTGTGTATTCAAATTGTTCCTATGCCTACGATTTGAGTTACTATGAAACTTATGTGCATGTTCCAACCCCTAAAATAAAAGCAATAACAGTTCTAAAAAATCCAAGATCCCAAGAATTCAAGCACTATGTTATAATTCTCATCATCCATAAGCTCATGTATCACATTATGCTTAGTTATATGAAACTATATGTTCTTTATGCTACCGACTCATTTTATATCATGTCTTAGTCCAAAGTGATGTTATCTATGCAATCTCATGGCCATTCTCAGTTCTTATAATGAGAAGCAATAGTTTGAAGCAACAATCCTTGCATTATTTATTTTAAATATAAATCTGAGATTTATAGTATCTGACCCATGATATAGGCACTCATGTGTCTCTCTACACCCAGTCTGAAGAACTCATGCTATGTTATGTGTATGATGGACGACTCTCTATTTATGATATAGATATTTGGTGTATGAAGCACTTCATGCCCATTAGTAGATCAACAAATATAAGTTATAAATTCATAGTGTTACACCCATTTGTGATGCTTATGGTCTAGTCCCTTAATGATCCCTCCTTATGTTAGGATGATAATGGTTATGGAAGCATAGTAATTCCTTAGATAAGGGAATATAGGTTCTTGATTTTGAAAATCTTTGGTCTACTACTCGGGATAAGGTTATAGATAAAGATGGAAGACTACGATGAACTTTTGTTATGTGTATTAGTTAAGAATGAGAGATATGGTAAAAACCTTTGTTATATTGATTAAAGTTACAAGTTTTTGGTGGTGAGATCCATAAAGTAGGTGTAGTAAAGATAGGGTGGAATATTGTGATTTTAGATACACAAACCATTGTGTTATGTGGATAGACTTGATTAAAACCAGAGGTTATTTGATTATAGTGATAAGATAGAGTAGTATTCCTAGAGGGGTGGAAAGTGCAAGTCTCCTAGATTAAGCTAGCACCTTTTAACTCCGAGTTAGGCTTCAACATGAAAAAAATATGCACTTAAACACAACTCTTATAGTTATGTGTTTTATGGGGGAATAATAAGATCGAAATAGTAAAGTGTTGTATTTATAGCATTAAATCATAGTGTGAAGCATGGTCATATGTAAGGGCTATTAGACATGTCATTCGAGCTAGAGAATGCTTCTATTCATTCTTATTCCCCATGAGAATCTCAGTTCGTGTCTTGCATCAATCTTAATCAAGCCAAGGATTACTAGAAAAAATTCATTCCTTACATTATTGTGATCATGTTCCATAGAACTAACTCCCAAGATCATATCTATGCCATCTCTCATTATTGCATGATTCGTGCTTACATGATTTACTTGGTGATTTTCTAAAGCTAATTTATCTTGGTGCCTACGTATGTTTTGTAAAGGGAGAATTCCTAAGGTGAAGTGACATTATTTTTTTTGGTACTTCTAGAGCTTCAATAAGTAACTAACAATAATTCGAGGAAGAATTATTCCAAGGGGGATATAATGTAACACTCCAAGTTTTTGGACTAGAATTTGAACCGACATTCCTACATGTATAGAGACAAACCCAATAATTCTATGTAAATATGACTGTTATGATCAATTTTATCGTTTGGAAACATCTTTGGAGATGAGTAGATATCATAAATATCTCCTAACTTTAAGACGAGTTGAAAACTTTTCTATCAATTAAGTTTTAGTGAATGACTAAACTCAGGTCAAATTCTAATGACTATTACTTCTTGAATATGCTTAATTATGTGGCCTACAATATACCAAATTAAATAGCTTTGAGTCTTGTCTCCAACTCATCTGGTTTGACCTTAATCAGATATCGGAGTAGAAAGTTATGTTCATTTTACCTAGGAGTGTCTGTCTGAGAGAAGGTGATGCCTTGAGTGACGAGATATCAACTAAGTGATGAACTGTCAAATTAGTTGTTAGCCTTAAATATAAAAGACCCTCAATTAGTTGGGGGAGTTGATGACAAAGTTGAAAAGTCGTCAACTAGTTGACAAGTTGTCAACCAAGTCATCAACCTTATTCAAAAGTTTACAAGTCCAGCAAGAGGTTGACAACGTTGTAGACACCAAACTTGAGATGAAGCTTATCAAACTTCTACTATAAAGTCTCCAATGTTGGTGAGTATGAAAATCAATCTTGGGTGAGGAAATAACTCTTCACAAACTAGACTCAAGGAACTTGAAGAACTAATAAGATTTCGGCACGCATCAATTGAAGTAGAAGTTGTTTTTAACTAAAATTGTTGTCCTGTTTTATTTGATCGTGCTAAAAATGCTCTTCCAGTTGAAGCTTTTCTGTCATGATGATAATGTCTGGGGAAAAATTTAATGCTTGTTATCGCTCAATCTAAGAAATAAAACATGAGAAGAATTGCCAATGGTTGTTTATTTCAAAGTGTGTTGTTGATTAATTATTTATTTGACAAAGCATTTTCTTCACAAATTTATGAATGCAAGGTAAGCTCTAAGCATTTTTCCTTGAAAAAAGTTGCAAGGAGGTTTTGTAGTAGTATAACATTATTAGTACTTCACTAGGTAAAATTTCTATGCAATTTTTTTTAATTACTATGATTTTCAGTAGTTTGTTTTTAACAAATAGTAACACCCCAACCATTTTTATGCTTAAAACTTGCATGAAATGAGCCCTTAAAACCTCTATATCGATGATAAATCAGACTAGGATGGGTTAAAATGAGTTGGGGATGTCTTAACGCCTAGGAAAGACCCTTGCATCATGATATGAGCACTCTGTGGCAGCCCCGTTCCTCAAAGGGGCCCGTGATAGGCTAATACCTTGGGGTCGCGATTGGGTTCACTCCACGAACCCTATGGTTAATGCTTAGGTTCACCTCGTGAACCTTAGGATTCATGATGGGTCAACGCCACGAACCCCTCTCTATTTTTATTGATAGTTCTCTGTTTTTGTTGTATTTTAAGGGCATCAGTGTGTTTTCACACCCCAAATTTATTCCCAATACCTTATGTACATATATAGGGTCTTAAAAACAACTTGACATATAAAATAACATCTCATTCATCATTCAAATAACAAAAGAGGAGAAAACCATCTAGGGTTTTAAATTCTAAGCTCCAATGGTAATTTTACACTACGTTCTCTCCAATTCAAGGTATGTAGAACTATACTACTATTCATGTTCTTGCAAAATATGTTTTATAGTACTCTAAATGGTGTTTAAATCAATTTTTAAATGGTTTGAGGAGCATGTATCTTAAACCCCTTTTTATGATGAAATTATGTGTTTACTATGGGTTTTTTCATAAACTTGAGTTATCTCCATGTGTATATTTATATATATGTATGAGTTTCGTGAACTGATTTAAGAGTATGATTTTTTAAATTTCCTCTCTCATGATAAAGTCTATTTGTCTTAGCATATTATAAGTTGTGTGAATGTATGATTAAAGCCTTGAGTCTAAATGCTTTAATATTATTTATGGATTGACATTCTTTTATAGTCCAATGAGAGGGTGTTTTTTTTTCTCTAAATGCTCTTTGTTTTAATAAAAGATTTTATGTGATTTATGCAAGAGATGGCCACCATGTGTTAATATTTTGAGAAAAAGATGTTTCTACATAAGTTTCTTATGATATTTAAGATAAGAAATTCATGTGGTGTTTCCCTTTTTTTGGTGGTCATTAACAAGATTTTGAATAAAAGGGATATGGACGCGATTTGATATACTATGGCTTGCAAGTCTAGGTATAACAGTACCTAATATTAAATGCCCTTAAAATAGAAGAAGTAAAGGTTTTTTTATCATAAAATGTGGCTTTGAAAAGGCTAAATTGGGCATCAATAAAGCTAGATGATTACGTAAAGAAAGCATAGATATGAAAAGGATCATTGGTGGAAACCGAGTTTTATTGATGCGAGAATCATGATATATATTATCCTGAAAGGGGGATAATTTAGGTGTCCTGAAAGGGCAATGCCTAGGGTATGCCTAAACGACAGCGTACCACCACACAGAAACTCTAATCCTTGCAGCAAACTTGGATTGGGGATTTGATAGCCAAGTCAATGGTGGCCCAATATATAGCCCATGGGTAATCAGAATTGCAGAGTATACCATTGAGCTTAGAATTAAAGTAAAGAGTTGAGTCCATGTTATACAAGATTGATTGCACCTTTTTAATTATGCCCATTTGTTTTGATCTCTATTATGTTAAACTATTTTCATAATGCTCATGGATATCTTATATGAAATATATGTTGTTTTTGGTTAGTTCTGTATACCAATACATTCCAAGTATTGACCATTACCATAGCAACTACATTGTCTCATAATGTAGGTTCTGAGGGATAGTCCCATGGTCCAGCCTAACAGTAGATTACTCTTAGAAATTCAGAGTTGATGAGCCTCCCTTACTTCAGAGAGACTTTTATCCTTATGTTTTTTTTATTTAGCTTCATGGTCCGACCAAGTGCCTTGTTTCATCTTAGATTGACTAGTGTTTTAGTAGAGGCTTCATAGACTGGTTTAGATTGGATTTTGGTTTATGTTTTGATGACATGCTGTAATTTGAATTGATTATGATATTCTCCCCTATTTATGTTTATCTTCTGTATTTCTATTTCATATGAATGATGCTTATGGTAGTGTGCTAAGGGGTTTTTTCGTCCTTCATAGTTTGGGACGCCTGTCACGGATGGGGATTCAACTCGGGTTATGAAAAGCTTAGTATCAAGGCACGGTTCAGGGTCCCAAGGTGTCTACAAACCCATGTCAAATAGAGTCCTTCGTATAGGTGTGTAGTGAACCACACTTATAGGAAGCTATTAGGTATTTTGGAATGTTTTCCTTTTCTTTATTTTCTAGTTCGTTCCATAGGTTCCAAATGTTTCCTAATACCTGAATTTCCACATTTTAGATCATGCTTCCCTGAAAATCCAAAAGTCAGAACCCCTCAGTCAGACACTCTATTCCCATTAGGACAAACATTGAAGAGGTCCACCGTACTCATGGAATGCACACTCATTATAGGTCTCGTACTTTGGAATTCATCTCTCTTCTAATGGTTCCATTAGTTTAGACTTGAGCTCCTCCAGTCGGTATCAAACATACCAATTCCCTATAAAGAGAGGTCTTTAATGATGATTTTTGTTAGTCAATCCATATACTTTCTCACCTTATGGCTTTATAGTTTTGTTAGTCCAAAAATATGAGCTCCATCATTGGTCCTTCTAAAATCACTCGGTTTGGTCAATTCAAGAGGCTGAATCCACCCACTATTACAGGTACTAAGGTTGAGGAGTATCCTCAAGGGTTTGTAGATAAGATGGAGATGATATTTAGAGTCATGCATATCAGTGATACTAAAGGGGTAGAGTTTACGGAGTATCAGCTAAAAAATGTGGCTTACCAGTGGTAAGATGAGTAGGAAGAGTTAATAGGTGAGGATGTTGAACCTATAGTATGGGAGGAGTTTGTAGAGGCTTTCCTAGATCACTTCTTTCCTCAGGAAATGAGGGAGGCTAAGAATGAGGATTTTGTTAATTTGAAGCATAGGAAGATGAGCGTCAAAGAATATGCATTGAAATTCATCCAGTTGTCTCGCTATACCATAAAGTTGGTGTCTAGTAGAGGTCTCACATGAGGAAGTTTGTTTCTGGTCTCTCTAATGATTTGGTATTAGAGTGAAAAGGTGTTATGTTGAACAATGATATGGATATCTCCTGATTAGTAGTGTATATGTAGCAGGTGGAGAAAAACAAGAAAAATAGAAAGGGAATAAGGAGAGGCATGCTTAGAAAGCTAAGTCGCTAGATCAGGATATTAGATAGCAGTAGGGAGGCACGTAGAATAGGCAGTAGTCCAAGAAAAAATTTTAGGGCAATGTTCAGTCATCGGCTAGTGTGCCTGCACCCAAACCTTCTGGTAATCAAAGGTTACATTCTAGTAATGGACAGTAGATACAGGGTACTCAGTCCTAGAAAAGTGTGGCCTAGATATTTAAATCTATCCCTTATAGTAAAAATTATGGAAGGAATCACCTTGGAAAGTGTTATTTTAGAGACAAGGTGTATTATACTAGCAATCAACCTGGTCATTTCCAGAGATATTTCCCCTTTAGAGGGGAGGGGGAATTTGGGAGAAGTTAGGCCCCAAGGCCCCATCTACTACAACTTCTACTCCAGAAGCTAAAGGGAACACATCTAGAACATGTGGAAGTCGCAACTGCCTATATTCATTATCCGCTGACCAAGACACAATGACTTTACCAGATGTTGTTTTGGGTATATTATAGATCTTCTCACGTGATGTCTATGGGCTACTTGATCTTAGGTCTACTCTGTCTTATGTGATCTTATATGGCAGTGAGCTTTGGTTTTGAACCCTGCTCTATCTCCATCCCTATTGGTGACTCTATTATTGCAAGAAGAATTTATAGAAATTATGTGGTGTCTATCTTCCATCGGGATACTAAGGTAGAACTAGTAGAACTTGATATTGTGGATTTCGATGCAATTCTCGAGATGGATTGACTCCATTCTTGTAATGGTAAACTAGATTGTAGAACCAAAATGGTCACCTTTTTTTCCTAATGATCCAATTATAGAGTAGGGGGATGCTCTCTTTCACTTAGAGGTAATTTCAGATCTTATTTAGAACCTATAAACCTATACCTAAAGATTGTTTGTACTATCTTGTGCAGGTTAAAGATTCTAGCACTGAAAATCATTCCCTCTAGTCGGTCCCTATAGTTAATGAATTCCCAGAAATCTTTCCCATTGACCTCCCTGGGATACCCCCAAAGTATTGACCTATTTCCAGAAACTCAGCCTATCCCAATTCTTTTGTATTGAATGCTCCCGCAAAATTGAAAGAATTGAAAGAGCAATTAAAAAATCTTCTTGAGTAAGGCTCCAATCTTCCAAGTGTCTCTCCCTGGTGTACACCTATACTTTTTGAGTGTAAGAAAGATGGCTCCTACAGTATGTATATAGATTATGATCGGTTGAACAAATTCACTGTCAAGAATAAGTACCCTATTCCCAAAATTGATGATATGTTTTACCAGTTTTAGGGTGATAGATGTTTCTCTAAGATAGACCTTTATTCAGGTTATCATCAATTGAAGGTTATAGAGGCTGACATTCCCAAAACATCTTTCTAAACCCGGTATGGTCACTATGAATTCATGGTCATATATTTTGGACTACTAATGCCCCTACAACATTGATAGACCTCATGAATAACGTGTTCCATCAGTTTTTGGACCTATTAGTCATATTTTTCATTGATGATGTCTTGATGTACTCTAAGAATGAGGAAGACCATGTCAATTACCTCTAAATATTTCTTCAAATTTTTAAGGACCATGAGTTGTATGCCAAATTATCTAAGTGTAAGTTCTAGCTCAGTGCAATAGCTTTTTTGGGGTATATCATTTCTATTGAGAGAACTAAGGTTAATCCCCAAAAGGTTGAGGCAGTAAGGAAATGGCCTAGACCTACAACTCCAACCAACATTTGGAGCTTCTTGGGTTTGGCAGGATATTGTTGAAGGTTTGTAGAGAGTTCTTCATCTATTGATACTTAACTTACCATGTTGATTCAGAGAAAGGTCAAGTTTTCTGGTCCAAAGATTGTGAGAATAGTTTTGAGAGATTAAAAGACAAGTTTAATACTACTCCTATTTTGACCCTTCCTAGGATATGAAGGGTTTTGTTGTATATTGTGATGCATCCCAGGTGGGACTTGGGTGTGTGCTGATACATCATAGAAAGGTGGTGTCCTATGCATATAGGAAATTGAATGTCCATGATAAGAACTATCCCACCCATGATTTAGAGTTGGAGGCAGTGGTTTTTCACTCAAATTTGGCGTCATTTTCTTTATAGGGTGCATGTGGACATCTTTACTTATCATAAGAGTTTATAGTATGTATTTACCTAGAAGGAGTTGAATTTCGATAAAAGGCGGTGATTGGAACTACTGAGGGATTATGACATAACAATCATCAAGGTAAATCAAATATGGTTGTTGATACTCTTAGAAGGTTGTCCACGGGAAGTCTTTCTCATGTCGAGTAAAAGAAGAGGAATTTGGTCAAAGAAATTCATAGATTCGCTAGTTTTGGAGTTTGACTCCTAGACTCCGGGGATGAAGGGTTGTTCATCCAAGAGATAGCTAAATCATCCCTATGTGCCGAAGTTAAGGAGAAACAAGCCAGATATCCCATATTGATGCAGATCTAGAAAGATGTTGGTCAGCAAAAGGTTAGGGAATTTGAGATTGAATGAGATGGTATTTTGAGATACCAAGGTAGGTTATGTATGCCGAAAGCAGATGGGTTGAGAGAAAGTATTCTTGATGAAGCACATACTTCTAAGTATGTTGTTCACCCTATCTCCAACAAAATGTATCATGACCTAATGGAGATTTACTGGTGGAATAACATAAAAAAAGATGTTGCTAACTTTGTAGCTAAGTTGTTAAATTTCCAACAATTTAAGATGGAGTACTTAAGGCCAGGTGGTAACTCCTAATACATAGATTAACCTTTATGGAATTGGGAGATGATCAACATGGACTTAATTATAGGACTCCCATGATCCCAAAACTTGTAGGATTCCATTTGGGTTATTGTGCATAGGATAACCAAGTCTGCTTATTATTTTCCTGTGAGGACTATTTATTTGGGAGATAATTATGCAAAGTTTTATATTTAGAAGATAGTTTAATTTCATGGGGCTCCAGTATCTATTATATCCGATCGAGGTACAAAATTCTCTTATCAATTCTTGCGGTATTTTTAGAAAGGTTTGGGTACCCAAGTTAACTTTAGCACTACTTTCCACCCTTAAAAGGATGGGCAAGCGTAACATATGTAACACCCCACATCTTTGTGTTAAACATTGAATTGTTGTTCTTACGTTTGTAAACTATAATCTTATGATTTTCTTTTGAATTCATGTTTCGTGATTTGTATCTTAGTGTGTGAATTGATTTTGAGGTGAAAATGTTCATAGGAATCTCTTAGAACAAATTTGAGATAAGAGCCTTTGACTCATCCAAAGTTTGGTATTCGATTATACAAGGATATTCTTAGAACATATATAACTCTTTATATACATATAATTTTTCATCTTAAGATGAACCAAATGATATATGATTGAGTTATCTTTCTAACGATCCAATTCGCCTTAATCCGATACCCGAGTGAAACGTTATGGCATTTTTTGTGAAAGGCAGTAAAGGGTGACGATAGCCTCGCGCTGCGATGGATATTCAACCCAACTAGGGATAGCATTGTTAAGGATGCTTAACCCAACTAGGTTTTATGCCAAGATGGTTATTTCCATGTGAAAAAGAGTCCAAGAGGCGGTTTATTCCTTTTCCCTCAACCCCAGTCGTCCAAACATGAATTATAACACCCAAAAGGCATTATTTGCCAATTTTCATCATCAAAACCTCACGTAATCCCTCCCCAATCCAAGAATAAGATTCAATCCCCTCTTCAAGAAAGTTAATGATCTAAGTTTCAAATTCCAAGAACTTTAAGAATAAGCCTTTAAGAATAGCTTTAAGAGTTCAAAGTCAAGTTTCTACATCAATTAGGCCTAATAAGGTATGTGGGGTTATGAACAAGGATACTCCTTTCATCCTTGTTCCCAAAACTAGTTTTAAAAGTTAAATTTACATGATTTTCAGTCTAGGGTTCATACCCAAATATCATTGTTTAAAGTTTATGAAGTGACCAAGTGATTTAAGTGTTGAATTGCATAACTACTTTCACCTATTTATGTGTTTGATTTAATTTTTTATGTTGAGAATTGAATTTCATTATCTTAACTAGAATTTTTAAAGTATTTCAAGATTATTATTACCGAGCATAAATTTAGTTATGAATTCACATGAGTTTAAAGCATGGGCCTTTGAGCCCTAATTTTAAGTAAGAATTGATCTTTTGATGCTTTGCTAAGACATCGAATCCACACATTTTAGTTTTGATTACAATTTAAAACACACAGATATATAACTAGTTTTCATTATAAACCCTTATGCTATTTTTAATGTGGATTTCCTATAGAATGAGTATATAAGTAAGGGAGTAGTATTTAGCACCAAGTTGGGTATGTGTCCCATTTTACTTGCCCTAGAACTACGAGCCAACATAGGTTCAGATTATTCCCATTTTTATGGGTACATATACAGATTGTGATCAATTAGCTTAGGTCCTACTCCGTGGAAAAAGTATGATAGCTCTCCCCAAGATGAGCTTTTCCCCACTGGGAACCAAATGTTTGACACATGATATCTCAAATGGTGTATGTCGGTTAGAAGAACCTCCCTAAGATAGAATAAAAGAAAAGATTTTATAACTAAATGTTGTGGTTCACAAAGTTTATAATTATGCTTTACTAATCATGTTTATAATTTCACAACTTCATTTATTCAAGATCAAGGTGAGGCATTTACATTTAGCATGAAGTATTTGAAAAATCTATAAGTACATTGAGTTATTATTTTACTTATGCATTCACCCCCACATGCTTCGTATATTCCAAAAGTACTGATCCATATATACATTTATGTGCTACATTATCTTATAATGTAGGTTCTTATTCTCAGTTCAAGCAGCATGATTGACTGAAAGCATCTCCACCTACTTCCCTACAGTTAGTGAGTCATCATAGTTCGAGGACCTCCTTATTCAGATTTCCAGCTTTATGAAGTACTTTAATCAACTGTTTTAGTTTAGTTTGAGTCAACTGGGGGTCTGTCCCAGTGGCTCTCTAATTAGTATTAGAAGAGGGTTGTTCAACTACTTATCCTGTTTTAGATTTAAAGTGTTAATTGACCAAATTCTCTAGGCTAAATACTTTTAGTTCAAACAGTAATTTAGTATTTCAGTATTTCGTATGTATAGTTCATCATTATTATGATTTTCATAATTTGTAGAAGGCTTAAAGGGTTAGATTAGGACTACTCATAGTCCCAAGCATCGTGTGATGCTCGGGGTACCTTTCCAGATCATTACAAACACGTACCATTCAGACTTTAGAGGATATGCTAAGGGCATACGTGATTGACTTTAAAGGTAGTTGGGTAGATCACTTGCCTGTAATAGAATTTTCCTATAGAAATAGATTCCACACTCTAGCATCCAAATGGCTCCTTTTGAGACTCTCCGTGGAATAACGTATAGATCACCGATTGGTTGGTATGCGTAATACCCCGTAAGATTCTAAGCTTGATTTAGTTTCTCATTGCAAGTTTAAGGGGTCCAAGGTAAAAACTTTTCCCTAAGTGTTGAGGAAATAGTCATTTTCAAGACCCCAAGATTTTGCAATTTTTTTATTTTTGGTCTTCCCAAACCTGAGATGTTGGTTTTTGAATGAAAAGAACTTTAGTGATGTTAAAGGTATGTCGCGAAAGAGTTTTAGAATTTTCGGATGGGATTCGAGGCATATTTAGACCCAGAAGGCAGTGAGCCTCCGTGATAGGGTACATACCATGAGGTCTATTCCCCCATAATAGGGTCTGCTCCATGAGGTCTATTCCCTCATAAAAAGGTCCACTCCACAAGGGTTATTCCCTCAAAATAGGGTCCTTACTGCGAAGGCTATTCCCCCAAAATAGGGTACACGGTGCAGAGGCATTGTATTTTTAGCTTCATAAATAAAGGGTTCAAGGGGTAATTTGGTCCTTTCCCCTTAACCCCAGTTATCCAAGACCAAACTTTTAAAACTCAAAAGGGCATTACTTGCCCATTATGCTCAAACTACACACGTAGAAACCCTCTTTTTTCCAAAGAACAAAATTCAAGCTTCTTCTCTCAAGAAGTCATGAATTTAAGTTTCGACTTCAAGATTTATTCAAGAATCCAATTAAGGTTTGTGGAATATTCATCAATGGGTTCCTTTCACACATTAAGCCCCAAAACCCTCTTTTTGGTTTAAAGTATGAATCTTGTCTTATTTTATGAAATTATCGATGCAACGTATGAACTTAATCCATATATTTCTTAGTAATTTGAATTCAATCCATGTTAACATGTTTTCACATGTAAACTTGTTTATTTCATGCTTCAAATTTCAATTACTCATGTTTTATTCAAGTGATTCCATGTCAAATCTTCAAGTTCATGTATTTCACTCAATTATTGAAATGTCTTATGTTTTGGATCTTTCAAACTATGATTTCATATCATTATTTTGAACATTATTATTGTATTTTGTGATCATTCAGTGCTAGAGGGTTATGAACACCTGATACCTATGTGGTTTTACATGTTTCCATTTTCAAGTTACAAGTCAGTCAGGCCATATTTTTTTATTATTATATTCAGACTACCATGTTCATGTTGAGTACTTATCAGTACAGTACCACATTATGTTAAACCCATAATTATACCAAAGTTATTCAGTTGGGAGTAGGATTTAGCACTGAGTAAATCCAGGGATGGGGGCTCACCTGCCAGTAGAGGGTGTGACTTTAGTAGCAATCCTTGAGTTCCTAAACTACATAGCTAGCATAGGTTTTTGAGAGGTCTTCCTTCTAGTTGAGAGTTGACATTCTGTTAGGGGAACCTTCCAATAGAGGGTGACTCCCTAGTCCTTCGAGACACTAGTTTAGTGGATGCATGGTTAGTACTCGTGCAAGGTACTAACGCCCTTCCAAGTGGGGTTACAGGTTGGACACTAAGTAGCTCAGATTAGAGCATGTTAGTTACATAATAGCTCCCACAATTTCACTCAGTACATAGTCTAGATAAGTTCTGGTTTGCTTGACCAAGTAATCAGATTTTAAGTTATTCAGATCATTTTAGTACATACTTTACTTGGTCTTGATTTCTCAGTTTGTCATATTCATGCATTCATTTCAATTTCCATATGTACTTTAGTTAGTCCTTACCTCATGTACTAGTACATTCAAAGTACTGATTGCATACTTTTCTCTTACACTATTATCTTAAAATGTAGTCTAGACGCACAGTATCCCAAACATTTGTAAATAACTTAGCAGTTCTCTGCACCAGTAGTGGTGAGTCCTCATCCATCGAGGATGTGACATGTTATCTCAATCATTTCAATATTTATTTATGTTTAGTCAGTCGAAGTTAGTTGGGGGTTTTCCCATCAACTCCATACATTTTAGAGGTTTTCAGACAGACAGTTTAGTTTCCTGTGTTTATCAGATACTTTAGATATGTGGTTTTATGTATTTTAGTATTTCAAATTGATAGTACCTTATCAATTAATCTTTTGCACATGTTATATTACTAATATTTTATTCAGTACTCCCAATTACCAGACCGCGGGTTAGTTTGGGGTTGTATATGGCCTTAATCTTCGTGTCACGACTAGGGATAACCTCGGGTCATGACAAAACTTGGTATCAGAGCCTAAGATTTCAAAGTTTACTAGGGTGCCTGAAAGTTGCATTGAGTACAATCTTGTGTATGGATGTGAAGCACACTGCACTTAGTGGACAAGAGGCTACGAGATGTTTTAGGAAAGTTTCCCTTCTTTTAGTATTCATGTCGTGAGCAATGAAAGAAACAACGGAAGAAGGAATGGGGATCAAACCACGCCACCATCTATTCAGGAAGATCCCCTGAATGACCATGTCTCTCATGATGAGTTCAGGTCCGCTTTAACAAGCTTGGACCATTCGGGATAAAATTTAAAAAGTCGTTCCTATATGAATAAACCCAAATCCAATGATGCTATGTCAATATGAGTTTTATGATCAATTTTATAGTGTGGAAACATCTTTTGAGATTATTAGAGATCATAAATATCTCCTAACTAAAAGACGAGTTGAGAGTTCTATCGATTAAGTTTTAGTGAATATTTTAACTTGGGTCAAATTCCAATGACTATTACTTATTGAATATTATGAGTTCAGTGTCCTACTATAAACTAAATAAAATATATTTGAGTCTTCATTCCAACAGATTTAGTTTCACCCTAATTTGATATCGGAGTAGAAACTTATGCTAATTTTACCTGGGAGTGTCTGTCTGAGAGAAGGTGATGACTTGAATGATGAGTTGCCAACTAAGTGACAAGTTGTCAACATAGTCATCAGCTTTAAACAAAAAAGAACCTAAATCACTTAGGAGAGGTGACAAAAAAGTTGAAAGGACATCAACTAAATGACAGGTTACTAACCAAGCCGTCAACCTTAACCAGAAAATGTTCAAGTCCACCTAGAGGTTGACAACTAAGTTGACAAGTTTCTAACTAGTTGACAAGTTGTCAATTTAGTTGTCAACTAAAAATTCCTTCAGTTTTTATTCAGTTTATTTAGGTGTAATTTGGTTGTTTCCACAACCCAAACTCCTCCCCCACAATTTAAATACACTAAGATGCCCTATTATTTTTAGTTATACAAATAAAAATATTGCTCCCTCCTCTCTAAATTCCTAAGTCAAGAACACTAGGGTTTTCTCAAGGTTGGGCATCAAAATCTTCAAGAGTTGATTTCTCTTCGTAATTCATGATATCTCAACCATGTTACTCTTTCCCAAATATTATTTTATCAAGATATTGTGTTTTTAATTGTACCCATGTAATGTCATTGATGATTTTAAATGTGGGTAAAGGGTTATTGAACATTGTTGAATTAATAGATTTTCCCATGTATTTTATGAATTATGCATGGCTTGAATTAGGAGTTTTGGATTTAATTTGTTTAAATTCTTTTCCCATGATTATTATTTATTAAATATACTTGAATTGTTTATTTGTACACTCATTAGGGAGCATGGGAATGGTGAATGAAATTAGGGGTACAAGGATTCCCCAAATAATTGGATTTGGTATTGAAATTAATGAGAACGCTAACCCACTTGCATTATTATCTTTAGAATGTGATTAATAAATTGGTTTGGTTTATTTCTGTAAAACTAATGCCTTAAAAAAATCACTAAATAGTTAACAATAACTCTGAAAAATCTTGTCGGGTACAAGGATTCCCTTAAGTGGATAGTAATGAGTTTGAAAACCTTGTGGGGTACAAGGAATCCCCCAAGTTGTTTTAATAATGGAGTTTAGGGTACAAGGATTCCTTAAGTGATGACTAGCTAATATTCGCTTGCAAGCTATAGTCGGTATGACGATACCACTTGATGATGCCTTAATTATTAACTCTATAAATTAATGAATGGGTTATGTGTTAAATGCTTTAATTGGTAATAACTGGGGTTGTGTAGCTAGCTGTAAAGGTGTGAGTCCCGAAGAAATGATACCAAAAACTCATATTGGCCGACGTGAGCGTTGGTCTAGATAATTGTGTGCTTATGTCACATTATACATATTTGTATCATGGATGGTGTAGGGAACAAGTATTCCACATCCTTCAATAATATCTCTTATTTGTATGGCTAACACACACTGGTGCCCGACCAAGGGGTGACAGCTAGACCCATATACTCCGTGGGTTATTTCTATGATGGTCAAGCTACACAATCCAGGTGAATTCTATAAAGTTCATGATAAACCTTGTTCCCTATCCCATGGTGTTATTTTATCCCATTATTCCTAGTTACATGCTAGTGCTTAACCTACTAATTACCTCCGGACGTTGTATCTCCACACGATGCAGGATAGAGAGATACTTTTTCTTTTCCTATGCAGTGATTAGGTTATCATTGGATATCTTGAGAGTCATATTGAAGTGGTAATCTTCTATTATTTGGAAGACCCTTATTTCATGATTGTGGTTTCATTAATATCTTATACTATTCCATTATTTCTTTTGGCTCTCGTTCGAGGCATGTCCTAACTTAGGTTGTCTTTTGGATTTTTAGAGGCTTTGTGGATAACTGTGGATTGGGATACTGTTGAGTACTTAGAACCTCAATATGGTTTCTATATTTTATATGTATGATTTTTTGGGTTTTTCTCTGGTGTTATATAGGTGTTGTGTTCTGATTAACTAGGCAAAGTGGGTGTGCTTTGGTCCTCACTGGACTCGAGATACCTGCTACAACTAGTCCTTAGTTCAGATAATGAAAAGCTTGGTATTACAGAACCATTTAGGGTCCCACTGTGTCCATAAAGTCATGTCATGTATATTTATGTTTATGAGTTTGTAGCACGCCACACTTATAAGGGAAGGTTGCGAGGCATTTAGGAACTGTTCCTCTCTCTTTCATAGGATAGATCATGCAGTTGTGTTGTCCATATGAATGTTACCCAAATTTATTCTTTGCTCTAATATTGTGTGCTATGACAACTTACCGAGGCAATACACGTGTAAAAGCTTAAATTTGTAATGATGCAGTCCTTTCCTACTGAATTGTCAAAAGGCTGTGAAATAGAACAAGGACTTGATAGGAGTCCATTGGTTTATCAAAGTGTATGGATTCAAGTGTATATCTTTACCATCATGAATTGTTCTTTTCATCCAAGGTAAGGTTTGGATTCAGTCCAAATAACTCATGCTATAGTATATGACCCATTATATAGGCATCATGTTTCTCACTGCGCCCAGTCTGAAAAACTCATGCTATGTTATCTTTATGATGGATGACTTTCTATTTTTGAACTATACATTGGATATATGAAGCACTTCGTACCCATTGTAAAATATCTTACATCTTAGGCCCTACCATGAGTATATTAACAAATATACTTTATAATTTAATAGTGTCACTCCCATTTGTGATGCTTGTGATCTAGTACCTCAATGACCCTCTTTATGATAGGTTATAGTATTTATGGAAGCATAGCAATGCTCGAGATAAGGGACTATATGTTATTGATTTTGAAAATTTATGGGGTGACTACACAGGCTTAGCTTATAGATGAAGATGGAAGAGTAAGATGAAATTTTTTATGTGTAATAGTTAAGAAGGGGAGATGTGGTAAAAACCTTTGTGATAGTGATTGAAGTTGTTAGTTTTTTGTGAGGATATCCATAAAGTGGGTGTAGTAAAGAAAGGATTGAATGTTGTGATTGATAGATAGACAAACCATTGTGTTATGTGGCTAGTACTTGATTAAGACCTGAAGTTATTTGATTATTGTGATAATATGGAGTAGTATTCTTGTAGGGGTTGAATGTATAGGTCTCAAAACTTAAGCTAGCACCTTTAAACTCAAATTTAGGCTTCAACATGGAATAAATATATTGTTATACTCAGGATCTTGTAGCTATTTGTTTTATGGCGGAATTATAAGATTGAAATAGTGAAGTGTTGTATTTATAGCTTAAAATCATAGTGGGGAAGCATAGTCTTATGTAAGGGCTATTAGACATATCATTCGAGGTGGAGAATGATTTTATTCATTCTTATCCCCGTAAAGATCTCAGTTTATGTCTTGCATCGATCTTAATCATGCTAAGACGTGTCTCATTATTCCATGATTCGTGCTTACACGATTTACTTGGTGATTTCATCAAGCTCATTTTTCTTGGTGCATATGTATGTTTTGTTTAGGTAGAATTTTAAGGTGAAGTTACATTACTTTTTTTGGTACTTATAGAGATTCAATAAGTTCCTAACAATCATTCGAGTACGATTGATTCCAAGGGCAGATAATGTAACACTCGGCATTTTCAGTCTAGAATTCTAACTTCAGTCTAGAATTCTAACCATCATTCTCATATGTATAGACCAAAACCAATGATTTTATATCATATTAGTGTTATGAAAATCTCTATAGTGTTGAAACTTCTTTGTAGATGAGTAGAGATCATAAATATCTACTAATTGAAAGACCAGTTTAGAACTTTTCTATCGATTAAGTTTTATTCAACTTGGGTCAACTTCCAACGACCACTACTATTGAATATAATGAATTATGTGGCCTACTATATACCAAATGAAATATCTTTGAGTCTTATTTCCAAGGGGTCTGGTTTCACCTTAATTTTTATTTCCATTGAGGATAAAAATCGTGCTTGGGCAAGGAAATAACTCTTCACAAACTAGATTCAAAGAACTCGAAGGACTAATAAGATTTTGTCATGCATCAACTGAAGTAGACTTTGTCTTTAACTTAGATTGTAGTTCTATTTGATTTCTTCATGAATAAAATGCTCTACCAGTTTAAGATTGTTTGTCACGATGATAATTTCCTAGGAAAAATTTCATGCTTGTTATCATCTACCTATTAAATAATACATGACATGAATTGACAATAGTTGTTTGTTTCAAAATAACTTGTTGATTAATTATTTATTTCACGAATCATTTTCTTAACAAATTTATGCCTGCAAGGTTAGATCAAAGAATTTAACCTTGAAAAACGTTTATAGGATGTTTTGTAGTAGTATGACATTATTAGTACTTCCCTAGGTAAAATTGCTATGCAATTTTTTTAATTACTATAATTTTTAGAAGTTTTTTTCAAATAAATTATAACACGTCAGCCTTTTTTATGCTTAAAATTGAATGAAATAAGCCCTTAAGACCCCAATATGAATGATAAATCACTTCAGGATGGGTTTAAATGAGATAGGGATGTTTTAAGGCTCAGGAAAGACCCTAGCGTTATGAAATAATCATCCGCGGTAGCCCCATCCCTCGAAAGGGCTTGTGATACGCTTCTACCTTGGGTTCGTAATTAGGTTCACCCCATGATAGTATTCACTGTACAAACCATAGGGTTCATGATGGGGGTCACACCACGAACCCACGAACCCCTCTCCATTTTCATCGATAGTTCTCCATATTTGTTGTATTTTAATGGAATGAGGATCGTTTCACACCCTGAAATCATTTCCACTACCTTATGTACGTATATAAGGTCTTAAAAACAAATTCACATCTTAGAAAAAATTCCATTCATCATTCAAATAACAAAAGAGGAGAAAACTGCCTAGGGTTTGAAGTTATAAGCTCTAGGGGTAATTTTACACTACGTTCACTCCAATTCAAGGTATTTAGAACTATCATATGATTCATGTGCTTGAAAAGTATGTTTTACAGTACTATGAATGGTGTTTAAATAGATTTTGAAATAGTTTGAAGAGAATGCATCATGAATCCCTTTATATAATGAAATTATGTGTTTACTATGGGGGGGGTCATAAACTTGAGTTATATCTATGTGTATGTATATATGTATGAGTTTCGAGAATTGATTTAAGAACATGATTTATTAAAGTTCCTCTCTTATGATGAAGTCTATTTGTCTTAGCATGTTACAAGTTCTGAAAATGGATGATTAAAAGCTTGAGTCTACATGTTTTACTATTTTTTATGGATTGACATTGTTTTATGATCCAATGAGAGGGTGTTTTCTTGTTTTGTAAATAAATTTATTTTAATGGAAGATTTCATTTGATATATGCTAGAGATGGCCACCATGTGTTAATATTTTGAAAAAAGAATGTTTCTACATAACTTTCTTATGCTATTTAAGATAACGACCTCATGTGGTGTTTACCTATTTTGGTGGTCATTAATAAGATTTTGAATAAAAGGGATATGGACATGATTTGATATACTATGGCTTGCAAGTCTAGGTATAATGGTACCTAATATTAAATTCCCTTAAAATAGAAGAAGTAATGGGTTTTTATTATGTAACATGGTTTTGAAAAGGCTAAAATAGGGCATCAAGAGAGCTAGATGATTACCCAAATAAAGCATTGATGTGAAAGGGATCATTGTTGGAAATTGAGTTTTACTATTATGAGAATCATGAAATATATTGTCCTGAAAGGGGGATAATTTAGGTGTCCTGAAAGGCGGATGCCTAAGGTGTGCCTGAAAGACGGTATACCACCATACAGAAACACTAATCCAATCAACAAACTTGGATTGGGGTCTTGACAACCGAGTCAATGTCGACCCCATATAGCTCGTGGGTAATCAAAACTGTAGGATGTACCATCTAGCTCAGAATTAAAACAAAGAGTTAAGTGTATGTTTTGAAAGATTGATTACAGCTTTTTAATTATGCCCATGTGGTTTGATCTCTATTATGTTAAACTATTTTCATAATTCTTATGGATATTTTATATGAAATATATGTTGTTTTTGTTGGTTTTTGTAATACCCCATATTATTCTTAGCTCATTTCAGCTTCAAGTTGCATTCATAAGGGACTTAAGGCATGAAAATTTTACTAAGTATTTGGGACTTAGTCATTTCTAAGTCCTCTTAACTTAGAAGATTTTTAAATTGGTCTTCCCAACCTCGAGGTATTGTTTTTTATTTAATTTATGTTTAGGGGTGTAAGGAGCATGTCTCGAAGAAGTTTTAGATTTTTCTAATGAGGTTTAGGTGATGTTTGAATCACGAATCCAGTAAGTCACAGCGATGGGGATACATCACGGCAATATTCCCATTTACATGTTTATCGCGTCACGGTGAGGGAAATGGACGACCGCGATTAGACCGCATAGTGGTAAGAATGCTATGCCCAATTATGAATTTTATTGCCTGAGGGGCAATTTTTTCTTTTTCCCTAAACCCAAATCTTCCATAACACAAATTGGGACATCATTTAGGGCATTGTTTGCTATTATTCTCCAAATCCCTCTCAAGAAAACCCTCCCCTCTTCCCCAAGATCACAAATTCAATTCCTTTCTTCCTAAGAAAGCAAGAATTCAAGTTCCCCAAGTTAAAGAACCTTCAATCAAACATCAATATTAGTGTTTCTATCTCAAGGTATATGAGATGTTCATTCATGGGTTTCATTCACCCATAGAGTCCAAGAATCCCTTTTTGTTTTAAATAATGAGATTTTACCAGTTTAATTTAAATTATCCCCATGGAAATCATGTTGATTTAAATTACAAGTTAAGGTTATAAGTATTTTTAAGTGGAATGATGTCGTTACATGTTTTGAATGTTGAAATCTTCACGTTAAATCCCTAATTCATGATTTTAGTCTTGTAATTATGTTGTCTTCGCATGCTTTACCCATTCCCATGTTTATGTTCATGACTCTCATGTGTTTGATGAAATGCTTAAGTGTTAGGTTTTGAACAATGATTCCCTACTATGGTTTTAAAGATTTTATATGGCATTACAGTTGATTCCATTCAGTGTTGGTGGGTTATGAACACCCGATACCTATATGTTTTACATGATTTTTAGATTTCCTAGTACGATTCAGTTAAACCATGATTATTCATATTTATTCATTTATTATGCTCATAATGAGCACTATCGCCATGAAATAATATTCAGTTAAACTTAGTCCAGTTTTAGTACCAATGTCAGTTCAGTTGGGATTAGGATTTAGCACCAAACTAACTTAAGGATGGAGGCTTACTTGACAGTAGAAGGTGTGACCTCTAGTAGTAGTCCTTGAGTTCCAAAATTATGTAGCCATCTTTGGTTAGAGATATCAACCTACCAATTGAGGGGTAACAAGGTGTTTACTACCAGTTGAAGGTAACATATAACTTATTAGAACACCTACCAGTTGAGAGTGAATCTTTAGTCCTTCGAGACACCAATTTAGTTGATCCACAAAGCAAGTGTTAGTACCCGTGTCACGGTACTGACACCCTTCCAACTGGGTTTATAGATTGGACCCCGATTAGATTAGATTAGATTAGGGCATGGCAGTCAGATGACACCTCCCATAGTCTTAGTATGATATCTCAGTGTATTCTCAGTCCAGGTTTGCTTGACCAAGTGCACAGACTAGGGCACTTGAATGTCCCATTAATCTAAATGGTTTAGATATGGGTAATTCTTGCAAGTATGGTGGTATGGTGATACCACTGGTTTATTAAATAGCCTTGGTTAACAAAATGATAATTTAATTGTTTGGACTATGTTTTAATTTGGCATTAATGGCGGGAAGTGTAATCTAAGCCATGGAAGGTGGCGGTCTCGGGGGATGAAAACCAAAACTCATATTTGCCGATATGAGGGGTCTTTGTTGGCCACATGTGAGTGTCACCTTTATATTGGAGGGATGTACAAGTAATACTAAGGATATTGCCTGGTCTTGCAGCTAGATGCACTAGGACCCTTTCGGTAGGGGAAGATGAACCCATATGGCCCGTAGGTGGTAGGACGGCTAAGTACACAATACAGTTAAATGTTTTAATGGCATGCTAAACCCGATCCCTTTTCCCAGCACTTATATATATGTATGGTTGTTTGCATTAGATAGTTTTCACTTGGTATTGATAAATGGCATTACGTTATCCTTATCTCAAGTTTTATGCTAGTGGTCACCCACTAACCTGTCTACTGGTGGTTGTATACCAATGCTATGCAGGAACTGAATGTTCGACTTCTCCTTCTATGTACTTGATTTAGGGTGATGAGCAGTGATTTTTTCAATCAGTTGCTCTTATTATTTGTGCACATTACTTTATTTTGAATGAATAAGTGAGACAAATTTACGGTTAGATGCACTAATATCCACTCTTTGTATTCATAGAGTTAAGGAGATCAACAGATGTGGATTGGAGCTGAAAATAATATAAAGGAGCAAAGAAGAGTGCAGCTGAAAACCTAGACCATTTCAACCTCGGTTACTGCAACTATGGTCCTCAATCCGTGGTCGCGGCCAGTCAAGGTGATCAAGCACAACGTGGCCACAGTATACAACCGCGGTCACGTAGCTGCAGTCATGAGTATTCTTGTGCGATCGTGTTACAGCGGGAATATACCTAAGGAAAGATATGTAAAATCACTTAGATGTATCCCAACCCATATTTAAGCAAAAACCCTTTCTTTTTTTGGCATTGGTTACCTCAGAAGATATCTTTGAATTGAAAGCTTGAAACCCTAATTGGGAAATTGTGTACCTAATCTTGGAGGCTTAACTTCTTAGCATTTTTGTGAAGAATGAATTCTTTGGATAATCCTTATGTTATATCTCTCTTTACTTTCTTCATGAGTAGCTAAGTAATTTAGTCTTGTTATTATGTTGAACTAGAGTATAATTTGTTTGTGGGTAGTGTTCTATTTGCATGATTACTATTTTTTGAGTAAGGATTTTACTATTGCTTGAGTTTATAAGTTGGAATTTGATGGGTGAAATCCCCAAATCTTCAAATAGGTTTGATAGGTGAAAACCCCAAACTCTAGAAAACCTTTATCATCCTTGAAAGGGGGATGAAGAGGAATATAAGGTAACCCATAATATCCTTGAAAGAGGGTTATGGAAGGATAAGGCAATGGTGGACAATTAAGCCTATGGTTTTCTCCCTTTTGCAATCTTAGAAATAAGTGTATTAGGATTGTAAATCATGTTAAGAGCATCATCCCAGAAATAGGGATGCTTGATTGAGGTTTTGGGTGATTACGAATTTCACACTTGTTAGGTGCCGAAAGAGCCAATGGGTGAAATCGTTTTGGTTTTATTGAAATATTAACCACAATGACCTTCGATCTAACCTATACTTTAGTCAACAACTAAAATTCATGCTAAACCATCATTAACTCACATACGCTTACCTTTAGGTAGACTTCATACAAAGATTTCCCCTAAGATTGTTGAGCAAAACAAAAGTATCATTCTTGTGATCATTACTAAAGATCTTACTAAAAGTTTCCAAACAAACTCCCTCTTTTTATTTTACATGTCATTTTTTTTGTTATTAATCTGGTTAACCTCGTAGTAATTTGAACACCCATAGGGTTTGAATTTTATAATTTGCTCCTTGAGATTTGACCCTAATTCAGATTGGGTTACTTGACGATGACTGCCTCACCCCTCAATTATGAGACTGAGTTGAGCTTTATCAAAATGGCCATTTTCGGGAAGTGAAATATATATTTAACTTGTGCGGTGTGATTCTTACTTGGGAGCATCCAGAGTGTCATACATTTTTTTCTTTGCTGTTTGTAGGAAATTTTAGTAGGAACGAATTATGAGTGAAGGCACTTGTAACGCCTAGAAAACGTGCCCCAAGACGTCACACGGTGCTTAGGATCACAAGTGATCCCAAGCTAACCCTTCTACTGGCACACTTACAAGCAACTGAATACAATAAATAAATCTGAACAAAATCAGTGGAAATATAAAACTTCTCTAAACTTGATCAATAAAAATCTGAATTTACAAGATTACAACTTTGCTTTTACCAACAAAACTAAAATGTAATACATTAACACCACTGACTGTCTAAGAAGCCTCTACTAGTGTTGACTATAAGTAGCCGGGTCATGACTCCTAACTATCCCAACTCAATACGACTGAATAAAAAAAATACAATACTTCTCAAGCTATATAACTAACTCGAGCCCTTGAATTAAAATGACTCATCACCTGCTGACTGGAAGCTGCGGACTGACTGAATATGGTATATGCACTACAACTTGTACCTATATTATGAGACAATGTAGCACATAGACATATATGTGGATCAATACTTTGAGGATGTACTGAGTATATGGGGGTGTATGCAATAGTTAGACAATAGCATCAATCTTTATAGAAATCATGCATGCTGATATAAATAACTCATATAGCTTGAGCAAAAACTGAAATCTAAATCTTGAATCATGGATACGTAAGCATGTAATATAAATCTCGTGAGTCATTACAGTTGGTTCTAAAATCTATGCTCTCTTCTTATTCTCAAAACTTATAAGCTAGTTGAAATCTGACACTCATTTTGTATAGTAAACTCTCTATCTCAATACTTTAAATCAATAAAACTATTTCAAGCGTGGGAGACATCTTTGGGAGGTTTTTCTAACCGGCATAAACCATGTGACATGACATGGAATCCAACATCTTACCCACGTTGGGGAGAACTATTTTACACTTTCCATCAGAATAGAACCTTAACTTAAGTGATGACCATCTCGGCCTCAGGCCCATAAATCTCAATCCTATGGTGGCACATAATTCTGAGGAAGTAGGATGTGCAAAACCCACACTTCCCGCTCGGTGCTAAATACTACTCCCATACTTAGGCTCAGAACTTCTAGGAAATCCACCTTAAAGTAACTCACGGGTTTATAATGAAGACCAAACTCATATCTGTAATCTGTAATAAACTCTGAAAAGTGGATTTCAAAACTCAACTGCCGATCCAAAGATCAAATACTATGATATAACTCAAAATATGCAAATCTCATGGTGCTTAAAGCACAAGTTCTTGAAATATCAATACTCAAATTAGGGCCTAATAACCCATGTCTCAAACTTATGTAAAATCATTGTATTTATGCTTGTTAATGCACTGAATAATAATATAACTCAAAAATTGAAACAATAGGCATGAAAATAAGAGAATAGACATGAAACTTATCTTCAAAATCTCTCAAAAGTAATAATCTTGTAAATAGTGATAATGGGTATGAATCCCAATTTAGAACTCATGTATAAATATTCAAAATTATAGAAAAACATCATGTTCAATATGCTTCTTGAAAATACTTCAATACTATAAAAATAATAAGATCAAGAATCTCAATGTCATGCTTAAAATCACTTTGGAAAATCTGAAAATTTGTATTTCGCGCATAAATACATGAAAATAGTCCTGCAATTCAATATTCAATCACTTGTAAACTCATAATCTTCAAACAATATAAATTGGGTGTAAAATCCTAACTTTAACTTCATGAGATATCACTAAAAAATTCAGTAAATTTGTAGTTTAAAACAAGTTTTGGGAACAAGGACGAAAAGATTGTCCTCGTTGAAACCCCACATACCTTAATAGTTTGGATTTGATGAATTGAATGGAAAAGCTTGAACTTTGAATCCTTTGGAGATGATATTGATATCATTCTTGAAGTTCTTGGATTAGTAACCCTAATTTCTTGATCTTTTTGTTGAAGAGAAGAAGATGGAATTGATGATTCTTGAGGGAATTGATTACGGTTGTTCTTGAGGGAAAAATTGAAGAATAGGGACAAATAATGCCCCAATTGAAGCCTTAGATCATGTTTTACGACCTGAGTTGAAGTGGGAAAATACCCCATTACCCCTCTTTAATTTAAAGCAGAAATTCGTAACCCGCATTCAGACTTTTCCCTTTAGCACGACACACTATCATCGCGGCAGCTCACTGACTCAAACTAAAAATGTCATAACTTTTGACTCGGGAAACGGATTTTGGAAAAATTGGTATCGTTGGAAATCTAATTCAATTATATAAAATTTAGTGGGTCTTGGGATGGAAAATTCCACCTATATAAAAAGTTATATCCATTTAAAGTAGACCCTTGTAGGATTAAATGCCAAATTTTTTGACGAATATGATGTTCTAAGCTCCACTTGGATCTAAGTGAATTCTATGAACATTATTCACCTAACAAGGACTTCACATAATTTGGATTAAAGTCATGACACAAGAATTCAAATTATGGATCAAGAGTACGGTAATTACCCCTTCACCGCGATGAGGTGAAATCGCATTAAGCTACTGGAAAAGGATGAGTGCGAATTTGCGCTCTGGCGCGAGGCGGTGCTATCGCGTTGCGACATTGAAAATTGAAAATTGGGAATTTGGACCACTCTGCAGCACGACAATATTGTGGAGGTCCACTAGAATCTGACGATTGCCATTTTGGTATCCACCGCGACACGGTGAGTGCCCAGGTGGGATACTGCATTACAAAAAATGCTCTAACTTCTTCACCGAGTGTCAGATTTGGGTGAATTTGATATCGATGGAAAGCTTATTCAATTTCCCACACAATGAAAGGTCTTAATCTGGAAAATTCCATATGAAATAAAGGTTATTAATTTTTGAAGTACACTCTTAACATTCTAGGAACAAATTTTAAGCTAGGAAAAACACGGGGTGTTACAATATCTCCCCTTGGGAACATTCGTCCTCAAATAAGGATAATTAACCTGAAAATACTGTAGAATCTAAGGTTCAAAGATATCAAGCACAACTAAAATAAATTGAATGACTGAATCTTAAACATAATGAGTTACTAAATTGAGTTACGAGTGCATGAATTCTCAAGAAAATAGCTATATGGATGAGATAGAAATAAGAGTGCAAACTTATAAGTAGCCATTAACTTAGGTTGAATCTAATTGATGAGAAAATGAATGAGAGGTTTATGACATGAAAACTCGGGGTATTAAAACATCTCCCCCTTGGGATCGTTCATCCCCGAATGATACTGATTTGATTGAAATACTAGAAAAACACTGAGATGACGAACGAGAAGCTTACGAGTTGAATCATGACTGATTATCTAGATTCTAAAATTGATGCATGATGCATAAACTGAGCTGAATTCACAAGGTACACGAAGTGAACAAATTTTCTCTTAGAAAGATATGACTAGATGGGAAGAGTGAAAATGATAGAAACTTGTCTACATGGCTGCTAGACTGAATTACTGGCTAAACGGGTTAACACATACTGTAAATTCCACTTCAATGACTACATTCAACCTTCTACTAGGATCTTACTAACTCACAATACGTCCATCCACATATATACAAACATGGAATTCAAGCCTATCTTCATAACTATGTATGCATTTCTAACACACACACATGAAAGCATCTTTCTCATATTATCTAATACCTCTATCAATAACAACTTCCATGCACTATTAAATTCTTAGAAAGACATGCATAAAATATTCCCAACTAACCAAGTCATACATAAAAATTTTCACCTCAATATTCCTTTACAGACCTATATAAAACAAACATACAACAATCTTCCCAACCGTAACACATTTACGTTCTCCCATCCACACAAGTTTTCATCATCACTACTAGAATCTGGAAATCTGACTTAGTTACTTATCCTATTATCTCCCCCTTAGCTTTGAGCCATCATTCTAAGTCTGTGGATCACTGAATAAGCTCTAATTTAAACTAAAATCACTTTACTCTAGAGTCTGGTGTGAAATTAATACACATAAAACTAAACTTACCCTGAAGGACTGTATCTTAACGTGTAACTCCCAATGTTAGTACCTCCTTCTGAGATTCAACTCATAGATTTCTAGAGCCCTAAAAGTTATCATATAACAACTTAAACACTCACTAACTTAGAATCTTCACTTAATATGGATATTTCCAAACATTTTCTGAACCATACTAACTTCCTTTATACTTTACTAATATCACATAATATCACATCTCTAAACTTATATTTTTTTTCTAAACCATGGGAATCAAGATAATATCAAAAGGATCAACACTATAAATCAAAACTCCTTAACTTAGCTATCAAAACACCATACATTACCTAACTAGTCTTTGTCCACCTAGCAACTCAACGGTACTACCAACCACAAAACGTGCAACAATCCTCAAAATAATGTAGCCCCATAGCACATTGGGCATATTCCTACATCGCACCTACAACATCAGACTTGATTATGAATCAAATAAACTTAAGCTCTTGCATACACTATTCAAGCCTATTAGATCACTTCCATACAACTAAAATTTATAACACATCAATCATTATACCCACCTTGATCACCATCTACTATTCAAACTTAGTGTCTAGTTCTAGATATGATGAACTACAACTTCACACAGTATTCTTACATGCCAAACATGTGAAAATATTAGTCCACCAAAACTTTATAACAGTAAGGATCAATCTCAATCCTATGATCTATCTTATTTAAAATCCATTAACACATCCTCCTTCTACACATCATTACTATCTACCCTTTTTATACCGCTAAACTTAGTTCATAGCTCTATAAGTTTCAACTAAACTCCCCCTGGCAATCTCAGGGACGCCGAAATTAATAACACACCTCGACCAATTACCTTCATCATACTTCAAGAAAACAACAATTCACCTTAACTAATAACTCCTCTACTTTCTACTAAATTAACACACAAGGACATATAACTTCATTACTAACTCAACCTTATATAAAAGATTTGGCTATACATATATTCAATAAATCTTCCTTACCATTTTTCTTGTCACTACACCTCTAAACCCCCAGTTCCATCCAACACAAGAACAACAAGATGAATAACAAGTTTCTAGTGAATCGAAATATGCCTCACACGGCTTCACTAGACTTTGATTTTTGTGTTTTGAACTAGAATAAGATAAATAAAAAAGCAACTATGCTACTGAATCGGAAGATCCCTACACGGCTTCACTAGACTTTTAGTTTCAACAACACAATGATAACAGGATTACAAGAGATGGAAACTTGACACACAATATTCAATAACCTAAGAATACACATCTTACTCTGTCTTAGCTGAACGGCTCATAAAAATGAGGACATAACTATAAACTTGAGGGACTTATAACACACTAGAAGGCTCCTCTCAAGCTGGTTTGTGAGACTTCTGAAACTTCTTTCTAACAAGTCTAAGAGCATTATCAGGAGAGAAATTAGAACTTGATGATTGTGTTACCTCAAGAACAGGACATAAATAGAGAAGTATAGATTATCATTATGGATTCTGAGGAGAAATCTGAAAGCACACCTGACTTGGTCTTACTGCATGACTTTCCATAAAAATGAATAAATCCCTTCAAATTTTGGAACTTAGAAGCACTGATGGGATACTTTCTAGCCTCCATATAATCCCATAACTATCTGAGGAGACTATTTAAGAAAGCCTTAGCAGTAAAGGTTTAAGCTTGACTATTTCTGATACCTTGAAAATAAGGTAGAGATGGCCCAAATAGAGTACAATAAGAATCTGTATAAGTTTCTTAGAGACCCTTTCTATAGCACAATCTGAGACTTAAAAGAATGGAAATATTTCCTAAATGCATTGTAGACTCTCGAAGAAAAGTACAAAAATATCTGTACCATTTCGCAAGACTCTTCTAGACACGACTTCATAAACACCCTAGGAAACTTGAACCTGGCTCTTATATCAAGTTTGTAACGCTACAAAAATGGGCCCCGAGATGTCACACGGTGCTTAGGATCACAAGTGATCCCAAGCTAACCCTTCTACTGGCATTACTTACAAGCAACTAAATAAAATACATAAATTTGAACAAAATTAGCAGAAATATAAAACTTCTCTAAACTTGATTAATACAAATCCGAAGCCTCTACTAGTACTGACTATAGGTAGCCGGTTCATGACTCTGAACTAGCCCAACTCAATATGATAAAACAAAGAAAATTAAATACTTCTCAAGATGTATAACTGAATCGAGCCCTTGAATCAAAAGGACTCGTCACCTGCATAATAGAAGATATGGACTGACTAAATATGGTATATGCGCTACAACTTGTACCTACATTATAAGACAATGTGGCACATAGACATATATGTGGATCAGTACTTTGAGGATGTACTGAGTATATGGGGTGTATGCAATGGTTAAACAATATCATCAATCTTTATTGAAATCATTCATGCTGATATAAATTACTCACATAGTTTGAGAAAAAATTGAAATCTAAATCTCATAAATCATAGAAAGGGAAGCATGTAATATAAATCTCGTGAGTCATTATAGTTAGTTCAAAATATGTGTGCTCTTCTTATTCTCAAAACTTGTAAGCTAGATGAAATCTGAAACTCATTCTGTATAGTAAACTCTTTATCTCAATACTTTAAATCAATAAAACTATTTTAAGAGTGGGAGACATCTTTGGGATGTTCTTCTAATCAACATAAACCATGTGAGCTAACATGGAGTCCAACATTTTACCCACGTTGGGGAGAGTTGTTCTACCCTTGCCATCAGAATAGAACCTTAAATTAAGGGGTCACTATCTCGGCCTCAGGCCCATAAATCTCAATCCTATGGTGTCACATATTTCTGGGGAAGTAGGATGCACTAAACCCACACTTCCCGCTTGGTGCTAAATACTACTCCCATACTTAGGCTTAGAAATTTTAGGAAATCCAACTTGAAGTAACTCAAGGGTCTATAATGAAGACCAAAATCATATCTGTAATCTGTAATAAACTCTGAAAAGTGGATTTCAAAACTCAACTGAGCATCCAAAGATCAAATACTATTATATAACTCAAAATGTGCAAATCTTAGGGTGCTTAAAGCACAAGTTCTTAAATTATCAATACTCAAATTAGAGCCAAATAACCCATGTCTCAAACTCATGTAAAATTATTGCATTTATGCTTGTTATTGCACTCAATAACAATATTACCCAAAATCTGAAAAATTCTACAATAGGCGTTAAAAGAAAAGAATAGGCATGAAACTTATCTTCAAAATCTCTCAAAAATCATAATCTTTTAAATAGTGATAATGAGTATGATTCCCAATTTAGAACTCATGTATAAACATTCAAAATCATAGAAAAACATCATTCTCAATATTCTTCTTTAAAATACTTCAATACTATCAAAATAATAAGGTCAAGAATCTCAATGTCATGCTTAAAATCACTTTAGAAAATCTGAAAAATTGCATTTCAGGCATAAATACATGAAAATAGTGATGCAATTCAATAATCAATCACTTGTAAACTCATAATCTTCAAACAATATAAATTGGTTATAAAACTCTAACTTCAATTTCATGAGAGATCACGAAAAAAGTTAGTAAATTTGTAGTTTAAAACAAGTTTTGGTCACAAGGACGAAAGGATTGTCCTTGTTGAAACCCCACATACCTTAATAGTTTGGATTGGATGAATTGAATGGAAAAACTTGAATTTGAATCCTTTGGAGATGATCTTGATATCATTCTTGTAGTTCTTGGATTAGAAACCCAAAGTTCTTTATCTTTTTGTTGAAGAGAAGAAGATGGAATTGATGATTCTTGAGGGAATTGATTAGGGTTGTTCTTGAGGGAACAATTGAAGAATGGGGACAAATAATGCCCCAATTGAAGCCTTAGATCGTGTTTTTATGACTTAGATTGAGGTGAGAAAAGACCCCATTGCCCCTCTTTAATATAAAGAAGAAATTCGTAACCTGCATCCCAATTTTTTGCTTTAGCGCGATGCGCTACCATTGTGATAGCTCATTGCATCAAACTAAAAATGTCATAACTTTTGACTCGGGAAATGGATTTTTGTGAAATTGGTATCGTTGGAAAGATAATTCAATTATATACAATTTGGTGGATCTTCGGATGTAAAATTTCATGTATATAAAAATTTATACACGTGTAAAGTAGACCCTTTTAAGATTGAATGCCAAATTTTTGGACGAATCAGATGTTCTAAACTCCACTTGGCTCTAAGTGACTTCTAAGAACATTATTTACCTAATAAGGACTTCACATACTTAGGCTTAAAGTCATAACACAATAATTAGAATTATGGATCAAGAGTATGGCAATTACACCTTCGTCGTGATGCGGTGAAATCGCGTTAAGCTACTAAAAAAGGGCGAGTACAAATTTTCACTCTGGCACGACGTGGTGCTATCGCTTTGTGCCACTAAAAATTGACAATTGAGAATTTTAACCTCTCTTCGATGCGCTAATATCACGGAGGTCCACTGAAATATGATGATTCCCATTTTGTCATCCACCATAACACGGTGAGTGCCCAGGTAGGATATTTCATTACAAAAAATTCTCTAATTTCTTCACTGAGTGTCGAATTTGGGCAAATTTGATATCGATGGAAAGCTTATTCAATTTTCCACACAATGCAAGGTCTTAATATGGATAATTCCATATGAAATAAAGGGTATTCGTTTTTTAAGCACACTCCAAAAATTCTAGGAATGAATTTTAAGCTAGGAAAAACATGGGGTGTTATAATATCTTCCCCTTGGGAACATTCTTCCTTGAATATGGATAATTAAGATGAAAATACTAGGGAATCTGAGGTTCTAAGCTATCATGCACAACTGAAATAAACTGAATGACTAAATCTTAAATATAATGAGCTACTGAATTGAGCTGCGAGTACATGAATTCCCAAGAAAATAGTTATATGGCAGAGATAGAAACAAGTAAGCCAACCTATAAGTAACCATTACTTTAGGATGGATCTAATTTCATGAGAAAATTAATGAGAGGTTTACAACATAAAAACTCTGGGTATTACAGCACTAATCCTGTGGAGTCATTTTATGTACCCGCTCATGGAGAAAGCTACTTAAATGGTGGGAGACATATGAGTGAAAACTATATCCCACCTTACTATAGGAGCGGGACATTTCATGTGACTAGTGTCATACTTCATGTGTTGCAAGTAAAGGGGCTATATAAGGGTTAAGCTCGTGAGGATCCTTATGTTCACTTAAGTAATTTCTTGGATGTGTGTACACCATTCAACATTTCTTATATTGTTGAAGAGTTTTTTCAGATTAGTCTCTTTCTACTCTCACTAATGGAGGAAGCATTATTGTGGTTCCCTACACTCTCTACGGCTTCACTCGGTTCATGGAATGATCTCACAAAGATGTTTTTAGATTAATACTCCCTTCACTCCAAGGTGTCTCACCCAAGATATGAAATTATGAACTTTAGATAAATAAATGGAGAGTCGATTCATGAAGTATGTGAAAGATTTCATAGAAAGTTAGAAAAATTCCCGAATCAAGAGATTTCGGGGAAGACACTTCTCCAAATATTCTATTGGGAACTAGATCCTTCAAACCAAGTAGAGGTAACAAGGCGGCAGAAGGTTCCCTCTTAAAATTACACTTCAATGCGGATACAAAAATTTTTAGGGAGGTAACTAAGCATAAATAGGAATGGCATACTCAAGACATTAATATTTCCAATAGCTCTCCACCCAAATTCATAATTAGTTGAGAACAAAGCAAGTAGGACGAGGAGAAAGAGATAACTATGGAAAAGTTCTTGAATCAACTTGAGCTCCTAACAAAGCATTTCATGAGAGTATCCATGAAATTGGTGAATCCCATAGATTCAAAAACTCATGCCAAAGATGAAGAAGCTAGGAAGATGGATGAAGAAATTTGGTACTTAGCAAGCCATTCAGAGGATTCTCACCCGGACTATCATAAGTAAGGTGGAGCTCAAGGTTGGAGGAATTAGGTTGGTAACCGAGTTTGGAGAAATCAGGAACATGATAATTGCCATTATGTGCCCCACCATGATTAAACTTCTAATAATGAGTCAAGTTCCATTGAGATAAAGAGATATAGAACAGAGGATCTCCTTGCAAGAATTTTGAATAGAGTTTAAGGAACAAATAAAGTGGTCCGTGAATTAAAGGAAGACATTTTTTCACTTGCTAAGAATGTGGTCTCCCAATCGGCCTCTATCAAAGAATTAGAGATTTAAATGGGGATAATCTTTGCACATCTAGATGCTAAACCAAAGGGAAAGTTCACTAGTGGCACAATCGCCAAACTCTAAAGCAATGATCAAATTTTGGCAATACGTACGAAGAGTGAAAAAGTAAGGGAAAAGTATATGACAGAGGACTTAGGAGAAAAAATGCCCAACACTCAGTCAAAAGAGTGGTTGTCCCAAAGTTTAATTGACAAAGAGAAAGAAGAGGTGAAAAGCATTGTTGGACGGTTAATTGATGAAGGGGAGTTTGATAAGTAGGGACTTGTGCACCCTCCTTGACAAATTGATGCATGCTAATATCGTCCCACGACGATTACTAAGACAATGTATGGGAGGAAGCCCATAAATACCACGAGGATGGCTCGTATCCTTTTATAATATATTTATAGTATTAATGTTACTTTTTTTATATAAATAACTCATGCATATGTGACACTATAGACTTATCTGTATAATCTTGGAAAGGGAGAAGTGTGCGAATTTTAGTTGAAAATTGATCAAGGGATAAAAAGGTACCAAGTGAGAAATAAACTGGACAAGGGAAAATGGGGGAGTAGAAATTCTCTCAGTTAATGTGTCTTCGGTCCGCAAGCGCAATTGTGGTTACCTGTCTGTCTACGATTCTGGTCAGTCAACTGCGGTTGTGGACACAGAAGCTATTTGATTCATTGACTACCTCCCTAATTTCTTCACTCTCTCTCTCAATTTTTTACATATAGAAATGGCCTGATCTCAAAGTAAATGGTGATGGTGCAGAGTATAAAAATGATAGCGGTCTTTGATGGAGTTTCAGGGAGCATCCTTATATCTTAATTATCCTAGAATATTTAAGCAGTTGGGATGCTGCTACCTTTTTAGTTGGGGATGTTTACTCATTCATTTTATTTGGGCTCATAGCATTGATATTTTTGCATACTTTTTTGCTGTTTTGGATAAATCTTATCGTGATTTTGATTTGGGTTTTAATATTCAGGCACTCTGATGGTTCTTACATTTGCATGGTTTAGTTATTTTGTTCTTAGTTTTCTATTTTAGTCTAAATTTTAGTAGACAAGAATTGCCTTCGTGATTGGGTTTCTAACTATAGGTGCATGGGAAGTCTGAGTACTCGTGGCATCAAGGCCATATAATGCAAGGGAAGTTTGAGTACATGTAGCATTGATAATTAGGGGTTGTATTAATATCAATTGGTGAAGTCTGAATAACCATATGGTGGGTCACCCGTACTATGATTTACAATGTGAGATGATAGCTGGGATGGTTGCCATGATTAGAAAAATTATGTGGTAGGGATACAAAAGAAAACAACCCCCTTGATGATAGGCGAATTTACACGCCTATAGTGCTATATTTTTCCCATATTTTAGCAATGTTTTGAGAACAAATTATATATTTCATGTACTTTTAGTCCTTTTTCCTGTAAGTGAGCTAACGAACATGATTAGCAAAGCTTCAGGTATAAATGATGTAGAATTCAGCATTTTATGGATAACTTGACCCCAAAGAAAGCTTCACGAAAGGAGAAAAGGGAGTCTTGGACGCCAAGGACCAAAAGTGGCGCTTGAAAAATTTGTCCCGGGCTAAAACAGCAATTCTGAAGACTTTGGGGACTAGCAGTAACTTATTAGGATTAGGATAATGATACATTAACCTAGTAGGATTGGGTTAAGTAATTTATTAGCTTAGTAGGAATAGGATATGGGTATTATAAATACCCTATCTTGCTAGAGATTTTAAGACATCTTTCTATTCTACAATCAATTCTTCTTCCATCAATTACAATACATTCTACTTCTAATTTTTCTTCTATTCATCTATTCAATTCTTAATTTCGGCAACAAGATAAACGTTACTTTGCTAGGAATTCACGCCTAACGCCTACCACACTATTACTACACGAAATCTTTATTGTGGTATAATAACAATGTCTATTGTGATTTCCTTCGCACTCATGGGTAACTAAATTTCTCTGTTGGGGTTATGGAAGCCATATGAGATACTATCTATTGCTATGAGTTTGTGAGTTCGTGACACGTATGCTGCTTATATCATTATTCTCTTCATCTTAATCTAAATTCTTTGTGGTTGCAAACGCAAGAATACGCCAGTATAGCATTAACTTGTTCGAAAGAAAAGTTATATGTCTGGAAAAGAGATAATGTCAAGGTAGTAGGGTCCCATCCCCTATTAAAAAGTTAGTGCCATAACTGGATTAACCTCTTGGAGAATTTGTACCGTTAGATACGCTTTAAGCTCTAAAAAGTTAAAGTGAAATAATCCTCGAATAGGTCGAAAGACGCCTGGGTTTACCATCGAATACAATTCTCTATAAGCACATACATGTCTGAATTCCGCATAACTCATAGCCAATAGAGACATAAACTCAGAAGGTGGACATAACCCCAACTTCTCAATTCTCATTGTTTACAACATACTAAACATTCTTTCTTTTTACTTTGCTATTTTCAGTTTTTACATTAATACTTTTGTTACACACTACAATCCCCCCTTTTTACGAGACTTGCACTAAAAGTCTAGTAATCGTTGCTTACTTGTTGACCAAGCTATTCCCTAAGGGATCGATACCCAACCCAGTTGGGTTCTATACTTGACAACGACCGCTTTACACTCTTACAAGAGCTTTAGATTGAGCGTTATCAAAAATTGGCGTCGTTGCCGGGGAATACAAGTGTCAATTAAGTTTGAGATAATTACTAGACCCTTTGGTCAAAGATTCTCGTACTTTTACTTTTAGTTTTGTTTTTGTTTACTATAGATTTTTATTCAGTGCATGCCCCATACTCGAAGTTTTGGTCAACCGTTATTACCTATCAATCCTGAACCACAACGTATTGGCAGAATGGAGGCACAACGCGAAATCGAAAGGATGGCTGCACAATAGAAACAAGCAAGATTAGTTGCTCGTGCCGCAGCCCAAGTTTAACAACAGAATATTGATAACCCTGGGCGAGCAATAAATCCTGACGACGAGGACCTAGGTGATGACGAGTTACTAAACCCTAGGCATGCTGCTGAGATTGCAACACCTGCCAACAGAAGAAATCGTCAAGAAAGGTTTAGGAATGAACACCGACCTGTACAACCAGCTTTTGACGATGATGATGATGATCTTGATGGAGCTGGAGCCACAGGAGCCATTATTCCTCCACCATTGGCACCCGGAGCCAAGTTCAACATCACAAGCACCATGATTCAGTTATTGCAACTCAAGGGATTATTTGGTGGACTAGCAGGCGATGATCCGAATATGCATCTCATCAACTTTATTTCTACATACAAGTCGTTTGACAATCCTGGCATTGGTCAGAATGCAATTCGATTACGCCTATTTCCATTGTCTCTGTCTAGGGAGGCAACTCTATGGTTGAATGGGTTGACTCCTGATTCTATTACAAATTGGAGGCAATTGAGAGACGTTTTCCTAGAAAGATTCTTTCCGCCATCCAAAAGAGCACAATTAAGAGATGAAATCAGCAACTTTTGGTAGCTTCCAACTGAAGCTCTTCATGAAACATGGGAGAGGTTCAAGACGAAGATTATGAGGTGCCCAAACCATCATATGACCAATGTCCACCTAATGGAGATACTATACAGAGCCTTGAATTCAATAACTAAACCAGTGGTGGATAATGCGGCTGGAGGATCATTTATGGACCTCACCTTTGGTCAAGCAAGTAATATGCTAGATCGTATGATGAAACAAAAGTAGAGCTTGGCATACCAGGGATTCTGAGGTAGCAAGCCCCACTTTATCTATTGGCATGACTGCAGACCAAAGAAGAAGAGAAGAAGAATGTGATCAAGATATGGCGCACATGAAAACACAAGTGGATCTTCTTACAAAGCATCTATTATCAGGGAAGACCGAAAAAGTTAAAGTTGTTGCGTCAAAAGGGAGAGACGAATCTGATTCGGAAGAAGAGGCCAACTACTTGAACAATCAGGGGGGTTTCCGAGGGAATACCCAAGGAAACCAAGGTCGGAACTATTATGATAAATCTTGAAACAAGGACCAAGGTAGTTGGAAGAACAAGAATGAAAAGAGTGGTTTGTACGTTCCCCCTGGAAGACGTGACGCCACCACATCTAGTTCTGGAAGTATGGAAGACATGATGGCTAAAATATTGAAAAGAGTGGAAGCAACGAGCGCGGGAGTAACGGAGGTAGTTAATGATTTGTCCTCTATGAAACAATTAGTTGATTCTCATTCCACTTCAATCAAGCAAATAGAGCAGCAATTGAGCCAACTTTCAACAGCACTCAATCAAAGAAAGGCTGGAACTTTACCTAGCGACACAGTGCAAAACCCAAGGAATGATGGGTCATGCATGGCCATTACTACCCGAAGTGGTAAGGTGCTGGAAACTTCAGCAAAAGGCAAGCAAGTGGTTGACGAAGTAGTGGACATTGATGATAAGGCGAAAGGGGAAGATGTTGCAGCAGCGGATCCTGACGTTCTTAACGTCACCCCTCATGATTTGCCACCTGAAAAAGCTGAAAAACGGAAGCAAGAGGAGAAGAAAGCCGTGGAGAGAACAATTCCATACCCACCACCACCTTTCCCTCAAAGATTGAAGAAGGTGGCGGATGACACGAAGGTTAGCAAATTCATGACTATGTTAAAGCAGCTGACAATTAATGTTCCATTGGTGGAGGCACTTGAAAAAATGCCTGGGTATGCGAAATTTATGAAGGATCTTTTGACAAAGAAGTGGGCAGCAAGTTATGAGTTGAAAGATGATGTTCATCATTGCAGCGCAATCTCTACCCGATCAATAGTTCAGAAGAAGGCTGACCCCGGTGCTTTCACTATTCTTTGCACCGTTGGATCTTTAAATTTTGTCAAGGCATTATGTGATTTAGGAGCCAGCATCAATTTGATGCCACTGTCTATCTATAAAAAGTTGGGGTTGGGTGATCCTAACCAATATGAGGCTCGTAATGGCGGATAGGTCGGTAAAACGACTTGTTGGTACTCTATGTGATGTATTGGTAAAGGTTTCTTCATTCATATTTCTGGCAGACTTTGTTATTTTGGATTGTGAGGCAGATTCAAAAGTTCCCATAATCTTGGGGTGCCCTTTCCTTGCTACGGGAAGTGTGCTTCATTCTGAATAAATGACGAAGTAGTTCTCTTTAATGTTTGCAAATCAATGAAGCAACCCAAAGAGCTTAATGTATTCTCAGTGGCTGATGTTTACTTTGATGATGAGAAAGAATTACTTGAAGAGGAGCAGCTGATTGATGACCCCTTGGCGACTTTGCTTATGAATGGTGAGAGTAAGGATGCTGAAAATTGTGAAGAAGCTATTTGTGCTCTATCAGGATTAGGTACATATCGCCATGCTCCCAAGAAGCTGGACCTTGATCTCAAAAATCGACCCACACCACCAGCTAAGCCATCTATGGAAGATCCACCCACGTTAGAATTGAAGGAGCTGCCAAGTCATTTAAAGTATGCATTCTTAGGAAGCGTAAACACACTTCCAGTCATTGTGGCAGCAGATTTGGGTGAGCAACAAGTTGCAGCTCTCATTTCTATTCTAAGAAAGTATATTAGAGTCATTGGATGGACCATTGCGGATATTATTGATATTCCACCTGGGATGTGTACACACAAGATTCAGCTTGAAGAGAATTGCACACCCACCATTGAGCATCAAAGGCGTCTAAACCCACCTATGCAAGAAGTGATGAAGAAAGAAATCATCAAGTGGTTAGACGCAGGAGTTGTGTATCTAATCTCTGATAGTACATGGGTAAGCCCGGTACAATGTGTTCCCAAGAAAGGAGGCATAACGGTGGTCGCGAATGAAAAGAATAAGCTTATTCCACTTAGACCCATCACCGGATGGAGAGTATGCATGGACTACCGAAATCTAAATTCATGGACACTCAAAGATCACTTTCCAATACCATTTATGGACCAAATGTTAGATCGATTAGCGGGTAAAGGATGGTTTTGTTTCCTAAATGGTTATTCAGGCTATAATCAGATTTTTATTGCCCCCAAAGACCAAGATAAGACAACGTTCACATGCCCATATGGTACGTTTTCCTTTAAACGCATGCCATTCGGGCTATGTAACGCACCAGCCACCTTTCAGCGATGTATGATTTCCGTTTTTTCTGATATGGTTGAAGACACTTTGGAGGTATTTATGGATGAATTTTCAATTGTTGGTGAGTCTTTTGAAGCGTGCTTGATAAACCTAAGCATGGCATTGGAAAGATGTGTAGAATTCAACCTAGTACTGAATTGGGAGAAGTGCCACTTTATGGTAAAAGAAGGTATCGTTCTTGGGTATAAAATCTCCGAAAGGGGAATTGAGGTTGATCGAGAAAAAATTGAAATCATTGAGAAGCTACCACCTCCATTTTCTGTGAAGGGAGTTCGTAGTTTTCTCGGTCATGCAGGTTTCTATCGATGGTTCATCAAAGATTTCTCCAAAATTACTAGTCCATTATGCAAACTCATGGAGAAAGACGCAAAGTTTGACTTCAATGAAGATTGTTTGAAGGCATTTGAATGCCTCAAAGGAAAACTAATTGAAGCTCCTATCATGGTAGCACCAGATTGGTCTCTCCCATTCGAAGTCATGTGTGATGCTAGTGGGGTAGCCGTTGGTGCTGTACTTGGACAAAGAAAGAGAAGTTATTTCATCCTATCTACTATGCGAGCAAGGTCCTAAACGAAGCCCAAAAGACCTACACTGTCACAGAACAAGAGCTCCTAGAGGTTGTGTATGCGTTTGAGAAGTTCCGAGCTTATTTGTTGGGTACCAAAGTGATCGTTCATACAAACCATGCAGCTCTAAGGTATCTAATGTCAAAGAAGGATGCAAAACTAAGACTAATTTGATGGGTTTTGCTGCTGCAAGAATTTGATTTTGAGGTTAAAGATAGAAGAGGTTGTGAGAACTAAGTGGCTGATCACCTATCTAGACTCAAGAACGAGCATGTGGCGCAGCCTAAAATCGAGATTGATGATGCATTCCCTGACGAGGAGATCTTAGCGACAATGGTGGAAGGATTACCATGGTATGCCGACTTTGCGAATTTTGTGGTGAGTAATGTGGTACCTGCAAACTTATCCTACCATCAAAAGAGGAAGTTTATGCATGACGTACAACACTACTTTTGGGATGAGCCATATTTGTTTTGACGATGCGCGGATGGTATTATCCGACGATGTATATCCCATGTAGAGGTGCCTACTATATTGGAAGCATGCCATACTTCCCAAGTTGGAGGACATCACGCAGGTAATCGGACAGCAAGAAAGGTATATTATTGGCCTTTGATATTTAGAGATGCCTACGACTTTGTTAGAAGATGCGACCAATGCCAGCACCAAGGCGCTATTTTGAAACACCATGAGATGCCTATGTCGAAAATTCTTGAGGTAGACCTATTTGATGTATGGGGTATTGATTTCATAGGTCCATTCATAAATTCATTTGGAATGAAGTACATCCTAGTTGCTGTAGATTATGTCTCAAAATGGGTTGAAGATGTAGCGTTGGCCGACAATGAAGGAAAGTGAGTTGTAGCATTCTTGAAGAGGAATATCTTCTGTCGCTTTGGAGTACCACGTACTATTATAAGCAATGGAGGATCTCACTTTTGCAACAAGCTATTCAAATCCGTGTTGGCAAAATATGGTGTCAAGAAACATAAGGTAGCCACACCTTATCACCCACAAACTAGTGGCCAGGTAGAGGTTTCCAATCGGGAGATCAAGCAAATCCTTGCGAAGACGGTAAATGCTAATAGGAAAGATTGGTCTCAGAAGTTAGACGATGCACTATGGGCCTATAGGACTGCATTCAAAACACCAATTAGCATGTCCCCTTATCAACTAGTTTATGGGAAGGCTTGTCACTTACCTATTGAGCTTGAGCATAATGCATTGTGGGCATTAAAGCGATTGAATGTGAATTGGGATGATGCAATGAACCTGAGAATGGAGCAGCTGAATGAGATGGACGAATTCTGTCTCCATGCATATGAAAGATCAGACCTATACAAGGAGCGGATGAAAAAGTATCATGATCAGCGGATTGTTCGACGAAACTTTCAAAATGATTATATGGTGCTTCTCTTCAACTCCAGATTCAAGCTATTCCCAGGTAAGTTAAAGTCCAAGTGGTCTGGTCTATACAAAGTTATCCAAGTCTACTCTTCTAGAGTAGTTGAGTTGGAAGACAATAATGGTGTTGTCTTCAAAGGGAATGGCCAATGAGTTAAACCCTATATCGGTCCTCTTGATTCGATAAATTATATGGCCATCACTTATCTCGACAAAGTCTAAGAACTTGAGGTAACTATGTCGTGCCGCGACAATAAATAAGGCGCTAGATGGGAGGTAACCCAACGTTCTAATTGTTTTTATTGGTTTTGAACAAATATAGGTGCAAGAGGTATAAAACGAGGAGATCGGTTGCAAATTATGATTTGGACGTATTGCATGTTAAAGGTAGTAAGTTAGGAATGAAGATGCACAAGGCTATGGATTGAGCATTGCTCATGAAAATATAGGCATCGAACAAGGCTAGGCCTAGGTATAACTAGGCCACGAACAAGGCAAGGCCCATACTATGGCCTAAGGTCTCAGAATCTAGTGTGCCATAGCATAGGCGCCGCCCAAGCTCAAGTATGTCATATCATAGGCGCCGCCTATGCTAAAGCCTTTTGTCTCTGAATCTCATATGCAAAGTGAAAGGTGCCGCCTATGGTCACCAAATGCTAAGCTAAAGGCGCCGCCTATGCTAGACAAGTCTTTGCATAAGGCGCCGCCTATGCCAAGCATAGGCAAAGCTAAAGGCGCCGCCTATAGTTACTTTTTGTCTCCAAATCCGATTTTAAATGGGTCAAAACCCGACCCAACTTGGTTTTATAAATAGGAGACTTAGTCTTAAAGCACAAACACATTGAAAACCTAACTTAGGAGCCGCCCATAGCATCCAAATCCTCTCAAAAAAAAATTTTTTGCTCTATTTCTTCACAAGAACATCTCCAAAGGCTTCAATCACGTAAGTACTACATTACTACGTCTATTATGAATTGCTAAATCTTGAAGAAGTATTGGTGATGTGAATGTGTTTGAATTGTTGATACACAACCAAGCGAGTGAACATATACGTTAGGATAATCTTAACTTGTTTCCAACTTGAATTTGATTTTGATGCATTGTTATACTACTTACGGAACTGCCATAGTCATTAACATTGCATAATCTTGTCACTTTAATACTTACATGTTAGAATGACTTATTCATCGGAATGAGACTTATAGTGGCCTACCGACATAGGAGGTTGAGATTATTAATAGATACTATACCTTCATGTAATCCCTATGTAGTAGTCTTGCTATATCCATCATGAAAGTATTGCAAAGATTACAAGAAGTATGACATCTCTGATTTTTTTGTTGGAATATAGCACCTAAAACGTATGTCGATGAAGTCTAAGTAATCGACCACTTTCACTTCACTATTTTGTATCAACAAACTAAGTGTGGGGTGGTACCCCTATTGCTTGTGTATAGATTGTATCCATTGAGATGATGCTAACATGAACACTGTGTTAAGTCTCAGGTACAATGGCACCCAAAGCAAGACAAGGCAAAGATAAGGATACCACTTCCCAAAAAGGCAAGAAAAGAGGCCGCAAAGAGCAAGGAGAATCATCCTCAATGCAATTACCACGCCGCATGTTTGGAATAAAATGGGTTCTTGAGGAGGAAGCGAAGGAATGGTATAGGAACAACAAGGAAAGAAAATATGTTCTTGTGGACATGATAAACAAGGAAAGCCTACCGAAGAAGGAGCCGCGCATGTTGGCAAAGATCATAGCATTACATATAGATTTCATCTTCCGAGACATGGGAGAATGCAATCTCGATTTGACAAGAGAATTGTATGCCAACTGGTCGCCGAAAACCACAAGCAGCGAAGTCAAGATTCGGGGCCAAGTTTTATAAATCAATGCGGATTTCTTCAACTCCTTTCTTGGCTTGCCTTCAGTCGATCCATCACCATTCAAAGAGTTGTACAGTAGACCTCCATATAGAGCAATTCGACACACGCTTTGTGGAAGTAGATCCATGGCAAGGTGATGCAGACATAAAGACACCGGACGACACAACACCTTCCTATATGCTCCTTTGAATATGGAAGTAAGGATATGGTTGCGTATTGTCAACTCTTGCCTCATACCAGGGACCCAGTATACCAAGATAACAAGAGATAGAGTGTTCTTGGTATACGCACTGATGACGAATGTCCCTATCAACTTTGGGGCAATTATTCCATCCACAATGCGGAAAGCCAAGCTACATAAGCGGTCTCATTTCAGCTTCGGCAACTTGTTGACTGCAATCTTGAGGAAGGAAGACATCGAAGAGGAATCGGCTGATCATAGACTCCCACACAATCCAAAGAAGGTTGACCTTAGAAAGGTCAAAGATGTTGAAACCACACATGGCGTCAACCTTACTACGGCAGAGAGACATGCTCGGGATGAGAGTTTCTTTCGCCATCTTTATGGCATGACTCGGTTCACAATGATGAGTGGTGGATGTGTTCCAACTGCTGCAGAGCTCCAACAGCTGGATCATGACTATCCAATGAATGTGCATACAAGGGAGATGTGTGGAGTAGGTACATACTTTGAGGAACCTCTTGATGACGATGTGCCGACCGATGATGAGCGACGAATGCCAGACTCCGACGTGGAAGAGAATTCTGATGACGACGACTCCTATAATGATTCCGATGAAGGGGGTATGACCCCCGACATAGAGGAGGAGTCCGACTGACCAGGTTCTTCGTATTTATTTTCCACTGAGGGCAGTGTCCCGTTTAAGTATGGGGTGGTGGTATTTGCATGATATACTTCTCTATCCGCATTTGCATTTAGTTATTCCGAATTTCCATTTAGTTATGTTTGTTTGCTTAGCTAGTTTTTTCATTTTTTTTCGTTTAAAATTTTTTATTTTTTTTTACTTAGCTTCTCATGAAATTCTTCTAATAGGAAGCATGAGATTATAACAAGAGTTTGTGCTAAAATCATGACTATTGAGACGTTTAGGCTGTAATTGTGACTCACTATGTGATATTGTGTGGTTCAATTCCTTCATCTGTTGGGGCAAGAGTCTATACTACTCCCAATAAAGTCGACCATGTGCCTTGTGTGTGTGAGATAATAGTATATTCGGTGCTTGTGGCTGATGCTAGAACTTGCATGGTATGTATGTAAAGATAAAATAAAGAGTGCAAGTTTAGGTGATGATTTAGGCATTTCTTTGGCAACCTGTAATTGTTTACCTTCATTCTAACCTACCCATGGACATTATCCTAGTTAACCCCTTTTGAGCCTTTAGCCTATTTTCTTTGACAGCCTCATATGTAAGCCTAATCCATTTTTTTCAAGACCATAATTTGATCCAAATTCCTAAGTGCTTTAAAGTGAAAGAGTCATATGACAAAATAAAAGGAAATTGGGTGAGTATGATGCCTTAGAATGTATTGGTGCTGGAATTTGCTATGAAAAAGATGTGCTATCATAAGAGGTATGTTATGAAAAAGAAAAAGGAAAGGAAAACTAAAAAGTTAGTTATGTTCAAAAATTGAAAAACAAAAGAGGTGACAAAGGGAGGTAGATTAAAAGAAAGTAGAGAGGTTGTTTGAAAAGAAAGTATTAATGGCATAATGTGATGTATTAAAGCGTTTAGCAACATAGTCACTATTTCTAGCCAAAATAGTCCTACCCGTCCCTTAGCCTACATTACAACCCTCAAAAGACCTATTTGATCCTAAGCTTAGTATTCTGACATTTAGTGGAGCATTACACTAAGGGCAAGCCTATGGTCATCAGTTGCTGCATATGAATTCTTTGTGAGAGCGAGAGCAAGGATACTTTTATACCCATGTTTGAAAAATATGCTATACTTGTGAGTGATTATGGGTAATATATTGTGAGACACACATGGTTGATGAGTTTTGGGTAGTTGTGTATGATTCTTTATGCCTTAACTTTTGACTATGACTTGACCACCATCACGAGTCTATGTTGGAGGTTAAATTGTTTCTACTAATGATCGAAAAAACTACTCTTTGTCGATAATTGTTGTGTTTGTCTTGACGAATATTTGGTGTTGTTGCTGTGAAACCCTAAGTTGATGTTTAGAGGGACATGATATTTTGTTCGAGGACGAATAAAACTTCAAGTGTGGGGTGTTGATGATAGGCAAATTTACACGCCTATAGTGCTATATTTTACCCATATTTTAGCAATGTTTTGAGAACAAATTATATATTTCATGCACTTTTAGTCCTTTTTCCTGTAAGTGAGCTAACGAACATGATTAGCAAAGTCTCAGGTATAAATTATGCAGAATTCAGCATTTTATGGATAACTTGACGCCAAAGAAAGCTTCACGAAAGGAGAAAAGGGAGTCTTGGACGCCAAGGACCAAAAGTGGCGCATGAAAAATCTGTCCTGGGCTAAAACAACAATTCTGAAGACTTTGGGGACTAGCAGTAACTTATTAGGATTAGGATAATGATACATTAACCTAGTAGGATTGGGTTAAGTAATTTATTAGCTTAGTAGGAATAGGATATGGGTATTATAAATACCCTATCTTGCTAGAGATTTTAAGACATCTTTCTATTCTACAATCAATTCTTCTTCCATCAATTACAATACATTCTACTTCTAATTCTTCTTCTATTCATCTATTCAATTCTTAATTTCCGCAACAAGAGAAACGTTACTTTGCTAGGAATTCACGCCTAACGCCTACCACACTATTACTACACGAAATCTTTATTGTGGTATAATAACAATGTCTATTGTGATTTCCTTCGCACTCATGGGTAACTAAATTTCTCTGTTAGGGTTATGGAAGTCATATGAGATACTATCTATTGCTATGAGTTTGTGAGTTCGTGACACGTATGCTGCTTATATCATTATTCTCTTCATCTTAATCTAAATTCTTTGTGGTTGCAAACGCAAGAATACGCCAGTATAGCATTAACTTGTTCGAAAGAAAACTTATATGTCTGGAAAAGATATAATGTCAAGGTAGTAGGGTCCCATCCCCTATTAAAAAGTTAGTGCCGTAACTGGATTAACCTCTTGGATAATTTGTACCGTTAGATACACTTTAAGCTCGAAAGAGTTAAAGTGAAATAATCCTCGAATAGGTCAAAAGACACTTGGGTTTACCATCGAATACAATTCTCTATAAGCACATACATGTCTGAATTCCGCATAACGCATAGCCAATAGAGACGTAAACTCAGAAGGTGGACATAACCCCAACTTCTCAATTCTCATTGTTTACAACATACTAAACATTATTTCTTTTTACTTTGCTATTTTCAGTTTTTACATTAATACTTTTGTTACACACTACAATCCCCCCTTTTTACGAGCCTTGCACTAAAAGTCTAGTAATCGTTGCTTACTTGTTGACCAAGCTATTCCCTGAGGGATCGATACCCAACCCAGTTGGGTTCTATATTTGACAACGACTACTTTACACTCTTACGAGAGCTGTAGATTGAGCGTTATCACCCCTCCGTCCCAAAATTTTGCAAATTTCGAAAGCATGGACGTGAGCAACTTTGTGACAAAAAAAATTCTCTTTCTATGACTCTGAAAGTTGACTTTGGAAAAATATTGAATCCTCCATATTTTTCTTGAGCGGGTAGAACAATTGAACCCTTTTGATGACATTCATATGCCATGTATGTGAGGTTAATTATCTTTATCTCGTGTTTACTTATACTATCTAGAACTTTCCCCTTTAATCTTTCAAAGCTAATTTTTTATGTGCTTGGTTGGTAAAATGATCATAGGCCATCTTGTGATTTTGGAAGCCCACTTTAGCCTAAAAATCCTACCAATACATAGGATTTAACCCTAGTCACCCTCTTTGAGACTTTGGACTTTTCTTTGGAAAATGCATTACAAGTCGTGACCCTTTTATTCATACCCTATTGAACCCCATCCTTCTTAAACTTAAGAATATAAATTGAGGCTAAAAGCCTAAGTTGGGGGTGGCGGAAAGAGAAAGAAGTATAGTTGAGCTACAAAGTCATAAGATGGTGCCTATAATCTTAAGAAAGTAATGCTTATTTATTTGACTAAAAAAAAGAACCCATAAAAGAAAGAAAGGCTTTATATATGTGTAAATTATAGAAGAAGAGAAAAGGAGAAGAGTGGGGAAACTAAGAAAGAAAAGCAATAGTAGGCAAAATAGTAAAATGAAAATAAGTGGCCCAAATAGCAAATCATAAAAAGAGTATGATGTAGAAGTTCAAGGAGGGTGTAGCCTTTTTTTCCTAAGTTAATCTCCTACCCTACCCTAATCCTACATTACAATATCAACAAGATCTTTGTTATTCCCAACCAAGTGTAGTCATTGTAGTGGTGATTAAAAATAAGGGCAAGCCTATGGCATGGTATTTGTTAACATGGAGAATTTCTTGAGAAAGTGACTTCTTGAACTTAAAAATCCTTGTTGCATGATTGGTAACTAGGCATGTGAATCTTTCTTTTCTTGTGAGAAAGCATCTGAACTAGCTGAGCTGGGTGATTTTGTCATCTTCCGAACTATGAGATAAATAGAAGTTCAGCATTGTTGTCGTCAATATGTGAGTCATTTATAGAATGATAGTAGTTGTTAAATGGTTTCTCCCCCAAAGTATATTGCATTCTTCACTATTTTATTTTATGATGAGGGAGTCGTTAAAAGAAAACTCACCCATGTGTGAAAAGCTTTTGATGGTGGCTATCAATTTTAAGTCTTCATGATCATTGAGTGATGGAATGAGGGCATAAATATGAAACTGTCTCATAATAAAGGGTAGTGTTTCTTGAGGACAAGCAAGTTCTTAAGTTGGGGGTATTGATAAGCAATGATTTTTCCACTCATTCGCACTCATTATTCGCGCACATTACCTTATTTTGAATGAATAAGTGAGACAAATTTGCGGTTACATGCACTAATATCCACTCTTTGTAGGCATATATTTAAGGAGATCAAAAGATATGGAGTGGAGCTAAAATGATAAAAAAGGAGAAAAGAAGATTGAAGTTGAAGACCTGGACCACATCAGCCTTAATTATCGAGATTGCAGTCCTTAATTCGCTATCGCAGTTACTCAAGATAGTCAAGCATAATGTAGTTATGGTACACAATTGTAGTCGCGTAGCCTCCATCGCATACAGTCTTGTGTGATTGTGGTCCAGTGGGATTATGTGCAGGGGAAAATCTATAAAATCACTTAGACGCATACAACCTATATTTATGCAAAAACCCTTTCTACTTTGGTCATTGTTTACTTCAGAAGATATCTTTGAATTGAAAGCTTGAAACCCTAATTGGGCAAGTGTGTAACTAATCTTGGAGGCTTGACGTTTTAGCATTTTTGGAAAGACTGAATGCTTTGTATAATCCTTATGGTATATCTCTCTTTACTTTCTTCATGAGTAGCTAAGTAATTTAGTCTTGGGATTATGTTGAACTAGAGTGTAATTTATTTATAGGTATTGTTGTGTTTGTATAATTATTAGTTATTGAGTAAGGATTTTACCAGTTCTTGAGTGTATGAGTGGGAATTTGATGGTTGACATCCCCAAATCTCCAAATGGTTTATTGGGTGAAAACCCCAAAATCTAGAAACCCTTTATCATCCTCACAGGGGGGATGAGGGGGAATATGAGGTAACCTATAACATCCTTGAAAGAGGGTTATAGAGGGACAAGGCAATAGTGGACAATTAAGCCTATGTTTTTCTCCATTTTTCAATCTTAGAAATAAGCGTATTAAGGGTGTAAATCATGTTAAGAGCACCATACTAGAAATAGGAATGCTTGATTGAGGTTTTGGGTGATTACAAATTTCACACTTGTTAGGTGCTCGAAAGAGCCAATGGGTGAAATTATTGTGGTTTTATCAAAATATTAACCACAATGATGTTCGACCTAGACTATCCCTTAGTCAACAGCTAAATTTCATGCTAAACCATCACTAACCCATATACTTTTACAATTAGGTAGACATAATCCCAATATTTCCGCCAACATTGTTGCTTAAAACAAAAGTGTCATTCTCATGATCATTTACAAAAGATCATACTAAAAGTTTCCAAACAAATCCCCCCATTTTATTTTACATGTCATTTTTTTTAGCATTTCGAGTAAAATCCTATTAATTTAAACACCCATATGGTTTAAAGTCTATAATTCACTCCTTAAGATTTGTCCCTAATTCAAATTGGGTTACTTGACAACAACTGCCCCACCCCTCAATTATGGGAGATATTTGAGCATTATCATGGGGACATCTTATTGGACTGAAGTAATGATCTTTCATCCTTTTGAAAGGCATCATTTCATATTGGATATTCTTTGACATTTTACTTTCTTTCTAGATAGCTATTTTTGCCATAGTTGGGGGAATGTCCCAATCGAATATTTGTATTTTTTTTGGATAGAGGCTTTATGGCACTTCTGGGGGTTGGTATGGGCGGGATAAGTATTGGTGTCAGCCTTAGAATTGTCATTGGTGTTATGGCTGACATCATTGGATGATATTATTGGTTGTTACATCATATTATATTTTGGGTTTGATTATCATACTATGTCTTGATATTCTCTTTCGTTTTGGTATGGATGGTTGGTTAAGTATGGTTAGACTCGATTGGGTCGGTCACGGTCGTGACCCTATCCCAGAGTTTTGATATGAAAAATAACACTATATTGTTATATGTTCAAAATTCAGCTCATCTGAGGTTGTGAAAGGTGGTTGGGTTAGGCTAAGGGATCGGTCCCCAGTCCTGGTTAGACTTTGGATGCCTGTTATAATAAGGGCCTAGTTTGGGCTACGTCACTTAGCCTGCATTACAATTTGAAAACACCTATTTGATCTTACGCTTCATCATTCTGATATTAGTGGAGCACTACACTAATATCAAGCCTATAGTTAATTATGTATAACTTGTGAATTCCTTGTGAGAGTGAGCGAAATTTTATTTTGGTACCTATCCTGTTATAAAATGCTTTTATGTGAGTAATTATGGGTAACTCACTTGTTGTGAGGGGCACATATTTTATAAATGTGAGTGTTTTTTATGATGTCCTTGATTGAGAATTATGCATAAATTTTCCACATGTTAAGTCAATCCTTGGGCTAAAATGTTTTGGAGTAGTGTTCATGAGCTTTCAATTGTATATAACATGCTTAATGTAGAAACTTGTATTATGTATAGTCATTGTAGTACTATCTTGAGTGTCTTTCATGTCTTATTAGTGTAGAGTCTCCCCATCTTATGATTAATTCTTAGAGTTGAAGAGTTGTTCGAGGACGAACAAGGCTTTAAGTGTGTGGTGGTGATGTTGGGTGTATTTATGCACTCTAATGTTACTATTCTAGCTTGTTTAGTCTTGTTTTGAGGATAACGCGTGTGCTTTATATGTGATGATGATATAAATAAGCATATAAGGGTTTAAGGATGTTATTACAATGGTTAAAAGTGTTTTCAGACAAGTTTTTACTTAATTTGATCACTTAGAGTTCAATCGAGGAAACTAGTTTTACTTGCTTGAGCTAGGTGTGTTTCTAGTTGATCTCATTGGATTCTAGTGTGTTTACTGAGTTACAAATAGTTTAATAGTGTATTTATATATGGAAAAACTTTTTTGTAAGGTGCAAAGTTCAATTGGATTAAGTCAAGAGTTGGAACAATATGTTGAAGATCAATAGGAACTAGCCTAGTTTTAGCTCATGTTTTTGGTTCGTTATCGTGGATTGTGTGTTGTGTTGATCTCTAATACTTTGTGTATTATGATTTGGGATATTTTGTGAGATGATTAGGGTGATATATTGATGATATAAAGGTTGGAAATCCATTGGACATACACCTCAAGGCTTGGATAAAAGAAAGGACGATGAAATACTTAACTAAATTTTTGGATGCAACCTCCAGTGGACCAACACAATATAGGTGCGGCACACCACTCATGACACACAATTATCAAGTCCCTGCATTTCATTCTCCATTAATTCACCAACGCCCCGCGTATCATTCTCCATAAATTAATCGAGGTGTCGCGTTAGACATCCGTCATACGGCCAAATGTGATCCTTGTCCTACATGGCTTTGGATTTCCACTTACTATAAATGAATCACATACACACATTGTAAATCATTTGTGAAATCTTGGAGTGTTAGAGGGTTTCTGCAACATTATTTTTAGGTTTTTCATTCTTTAATTTAGTTTCTTTATGGTTTTCATCATTCATACCATTATTTGGATGATGATTTTGACTATTAGTGGCTAAGAACTCCCTTTCCGGGGTTAAAGCCATGAACATGAAGACTATTGTTTTGAATTGATTTTGTTTAATTTTCTTATCATATTTGGTTTCTTGTTTATCCTTGTTTTAATTATTTTGAGGATTGATCACCCTTAGAATACATATATTGTCAACCTTATGATCTTAGGAGAGAGAATAGGGAGATAGAACATGGGGATGAACAAAGTAGGGTTTTTATTCTTTTATGAAATAAGGAATTTGAATTAGCATCTAGGACAAGTATGTACTTAAAAGACTTACTTGATTCACATGTAGGATGATATATTAAAGAACTCAATTGGATTATTACATTCCCGCTCAACGATGTAGTTGTAATGTCTAAATTAGGTAAACGGTTAGAGATCGGGAGACCATAATCATATAATTAACCCTAAGAATCAACAACACAGATAAGAAAGTTAACAAATGAAGTTCAATAATGTAGTATGATTGTTCAAAGTGATCTAACCCTGGGCTTTAATCCATTGATTGTAGCAAGTCTTTTACTATACGCACTATTTAATTTACATTTAGTTATTACGTTAAAACTCTCTTTTGGTTACTCTTGCATCAATTGAGACTGAATTGTGAACTTAAATTGAATAGTTGTTAGAACAAGTCCCTGTGGTATCGATATTTGACTTTCTTGAAGGTCACTATATTACTTGGTAGACCACATACACTTGCGTGTGTCCTTGGGCGCTGTCATCTTGAAGTCTAAGTATAACGGTACCTAATATTTAATGCCCTTAAAAATGGAAGAAGTAAAGGTTTTTTACCATGAAATATGGATTTTAAAAGGTTAAAATTTTCCTTAAAGAGATCTAGATAATTACCCAAGGAAAGCATAGATGTGAAAGGTCTCATTGTTGGAAACTATGTTTTGCCGATGTAGGAATCATGATTTATATTATCTGCAAAGGGGCATAATTTAGATGTCCTAAAAGGGGGATGCCTATGGTATGCCTAAAAGGGGATATACCACCATACAGAAACTCCAATCCTTCCATTAAACTTGGATTGGGGGCTTAGCCACTGAGTTAATATCGAACCTATATATCCTGTGGGCAATCAGAATTATAGGGTGCAGCATCTAGCTCAGAATTAAAGCAAAGAGTTGAGTCCATGTTTTACAATATTAATAGAAGCTTTTTAATTATGCCCATGTGTTTTAATCTGCATTATGTTAAACTGTTTTCATAATGCTCTTGGATATTTTATATGAAATATATGTTGATTTTGTTTTGTTCTACATACCAATACATTCCAAGTATTAACCGTCCCCAAGGCAGCTGCATTGTCTTATAATATAGGTTATGAGGCACAGTCCTATGGTCTATCTCAATAGTAGATTACTATAAAAAAAGTCAGAGTTGGTGAGCCTCCTTTATTTCAGAAGTCTTTTTATCCATATGTTGGTTTCATTTCATTTCATGGTCCATCCGGGGGCCTTGTCATGGCCAAGACAGACTAGTGTTTCAGTAGAGGCTTCATAGACTGCTTTAGATAAGATTTGGATTTATGTTTTGGTGACGTGATGAAATTCGAATTGATTATAATATTCGCTCCTATTTTTGCTTATCTTCTGCATTTCTATTTCATATGAATGATAATTAAGAAAGTATGCTAAGGGTCTTCGGTTCTTCATGATTTGGGATGCCCGTCGCGCCAGGGTCCTAGCTCGGATCGTCACAGAAATTTCATCACTCTTAGAGATAAAGGTCAATAACATTGGAGCAAGCATTTTTTGTGAGCTTCACACACGAACTATTAGTTGTATTTTTTTCTGTATACACTATCACCAGTTGATCTATTTTCCTATCTAAAATATCACTTTTTTATGTATTAAAACACATTTAGTTGAGTTAATGGTGATACTTCTTGTAGGAATAGGAAACACCTAGTTGGAATAAGAACCCACAACCGAACACTCAAGTTATATATATATATATATATATATATAAGGCAGATTGTGATAATAGGTTGACACCGCCTGATCAGCGATCAGGAATTACATTGATGAAATTCCTGCAAGCTTCTCAAATGTGATACTAAATCACCTCAAGACAGTTAAGATTAAGCTTATCGCTAGAATAAGGCTTGAAATGTCTATTAGGAAAGTCTCTGCGAGTAGTTTGAATGGTAATCGACCTCTGCTATGCATTGAAAGATAAAGAATAGCTCAAAGTAGTCGTAGAGATAACAAAATTTCAACGAACATCAGCTGAAGCAATGTTTTATATAACTTAGCATAATGTCCCATGCTACAATCTTTCTTGATCTTCACGAGTCTTTTATCTAATTATGATCTTTTACTAAAATGTTTTTGAAGTTAAAAGTGTAAATAGAAGTAACTCTTGGCGCAGTAGTATAAGGTTGTGTTTTGCGTGCATTAGTACAAGGTTATGTTTTGCCTTTTCCATAAGATAATGAGAAGACTGGGAGTTTGGAAGCGAAAACTAATTTGGATGGATTCTTATGACTTGTTTATTTTATAATGCTAAGGGTTATTTATGTTCCATGCCTGTTTGATCAAAGTTACTTTTCATACATCTTTGAACCTATACTGTGGTATAGTGCTATGCCATTGATGAGATTACTTCAAACTTTTCAGGGTAACTGAAACATTCTTAATGTACTGAAACTTAAGAGGGAATTAAATAAAGAGTGAAGAACCCAAAGAGTTGATTAAAAATATATATAAATAGTTCTTAGCAGCTAAAGATTCTCAAAGCATAACCTACAAAAAGTCTACCAACAACTTTTTAGATCTTGTTAAGCAAACTACTTGTAACGCCCCAAGAACACATCCCGAGACGTCACATAGTGCTTAAGTTCACACGTGGCCTCAAGCTAAACCTCTAAGCCTGTCATCACTTTCAGAACTCACTGTATCACAAATCATGCTAAGATAAAGAGGAATAAGCATGTCATGAACATACTGAAACATGAAGTAATACTGCCTTGTTCAATAAAATACTACCGTTCTGTACATCCTGGTACTCTAGTCTGACAAAACCTTTACTACATAAAACTGAGGAGCCATTGGGACAGATAACTCATACTGAACTGAAAATAAATGACCATCTATCAGCAAGACAAAATGAGAGATACAGGTCCTCGAACTACGAGGACTCACCAACTGCAGAGATGTAGAAGAAGGTACTCGAAGGTCACTGTCGTTGCTGAGACGGAGCACCTGAACCTATATCACGATGAAATATAGAATACAAAAGAGTATGGGGGTCAGTACTTGGGAATGTACTGAGTATGCAGGGGTGGATGCAACATTTAAATAATATAATAAATTTATAAGAAAACTATGCATGCTGACCATAATAATTCTCTTCGCTTAAATTATCTAAAACATTTTTCTCATAAATCATCAGTAGTAATACATGCTTCATAAATCTCGTAAATCATTTATCTCAACTCAAACTCTTTAAATCATGACTTAGAGTGACTTGGTAACTCAAGAGACTTAAATCATTATTGACGTGGGAGTTTCTTATAACCGACATGACTACACCATGTGAGCCGCATGGAGTCCAACGTTTTGCCCTCTTAAGGAGAGAACCCCACATTGGCAGAGGTGTCGTACTCTTGCTAGGGAGTACAACCTCAATCTCATCATCACCATCTCATACTCAGACTTTGTCCCACAATTATCAACATCAAACCTACGGTGGCACATAGTTTTGGAGAAATACCAAATTTCCCGCTCGGTGCTAAATACTCCTCCCAGACTCAGCTCAGAACGCATTAGGAAATCCACCTCAATCAATATCAACTCATAAGTCTATCATGATGACCAAAACAATAGTATATCTCATCAATAAATCATATATGACTTTGGATTCCTAACTCGACTCAAATTCAAACAATATTTCTCAACATCAAGTACACTTGCTTATCAAATCATTTCAAATGCCAAAGCTTCAAGGAAACATCATCAAACTCATTCTTGACTTTCAATTCAAATATCGATATATATATATATATATATATATATATATATATATATATATATATATATATATATATATATATATATATATATATATATATATATATTCAATAGTCAAATTTTTCATAGAAAAACACAAATCTTGACACTTATGATAAATCACTTAGAAATTATCAATATATAATAACAATATATATCTCATGGAATAAATACTCAATTTAAGAAGCATGATGGTGAAATAACCATAAATATCAAGATTATTCAACTCAAGTCTTATAAATCATACATAAAGAAATTTGGGTGTAAACCCACTTGCAAAATCATGTAAATCAATAATAGAAAGTAAATCTTTAGGCACAAGAACGAAAGGAGTGTTCTTGTTGAAACCCCACATACCTTAGATTTTGATTTTAAAGATATAGAAACTTGCTTGAAAATTATTTCTCACACTTTTAGACCAAGACCTTGCTTCCTTTGACTTGAGGAGCTTATTTTTTGAACAACTTGAACAAATTTATGGGAGATTTTTTAAAATTCTTGGAGATGATTTGATTTTTGGGTTTGGAAGAAACCCTAGGTTTCTAGAGAATTTTTGACAGAAATTTAGAGAGAAATGGAGAAAAAAATGATCTTTTCTTCTCTACATAGATATATATAAGGACAAAAGGAGCGGAAATGACCAAGATGTCCTTTTGAAAAATGCTGAAATTTGCTGATCAGGGCCTGTGACGGTCGATCTGATGGTCCGTCAGATTAGCTGACGGTCCACCAAGTCGTCCGTCACTCGAATGTCAAAACTGGAATGTTCTGCCTCAGAGTGACGGTCCGTCAGAGGGACTGATGATCCACCATATCGTCCGTCACTCGGGGCTCAGGAATGGGATATTCTGCCTCGGTCCGACGGACATCTTGACGGTCCGTAAACTTTGTGACGGTCCACCACTTTGACCATCACACGACATCCCAAAAAGGGAGCTACTGCCTTGGTTTGACGGGACACTTGACGGTCCACCAAGGACCTTACGGTCCACCAGGTCGACCGTCAAACCTGGGTGATCCGATAGCATTCAGTAAAACGGCCATAACCCACTCATCCGATGTCGGATTTCGATGAAATTGGTATCGATGGAAAACTTATTCAATTATCTACATAACAAAAAGTGAAAATTAGAGAAATACAACATGGTTTAAACATAAATCACTTTGAAAGTCATACATATCCATTCAAAAAGACAGATTTAGGCTTAAGGAAAAATCGGGGTATTACATTATTCTTGATTTATTTTTTTCTATAAATTAACAAATCTGAATAACCTCTGTTAAAAGTTCAATCAAATTCTTGGATACTTAGATCCGTTTTGGTTACAGATTGATCAATACACAAGATCAATCCTAGCATCCTTTTTTCATGTGCACGACTTCAATTGTTTGGGATTGAAATAAAAGAAAAATTAATGAAATTCTTGACATTGTTTGAGGTTGAAATAGAGAAAAACAATGAAACACATATACATTTATACAAGAAAAACAAACAAAAATACTACCAAAAAAGTTACTTATATCGAAGGAGTCATGATTTAATGGGGAAAATAGTGGGCAACAATTGTGAATGCAATATTGGAGAAAAAATGTCCCTTTGATTGTCCCTTTGATTTAGTAAAAATGACCAGCGTTACAATTAAATTGTAGTTAGGAGCTCGTATTTACCATTTTTCTTCCAAATACAAAGGTTAGCTATGATAGTAATTATTTCAAACATTACTCTCTCCACTAAATGGGTTAGAAAACATAACTTCCTAATTACCTTGTTTACCCTAAATTTTAATTAATTATAATTCATAGCCTCTCTTGATAATTAAATACAATTCATAGGCTTTCTCTTTTATTTTCTCCATTGATTTTCTATCTTTCTCCATTACTCTTTCTTTTCCACTTTTTTCTTCTTTTTTTAATTTTTTCGGTCCTTTTACCTTTCCTTTTTTTTGCTTTTTCTTTTTTTTTTCTATTCCATTTTTTCTTTTCTATTTTTTTCTTTTTTCTTTTTCATTTTTTTCCTTTTTATCGTTTTCTTTCTCTTTTTCTTTTCATTTTAATTTTTTCATCTTTTTTTTTGTTTTTATTTCTTTTCCTTTGCAGCCTCTTTTTATTTTCTTTTTTTTTTGTTTGCATTCTTGTTTTTTTTTTAATTTTCTTTTTATTTTCTCTTATTTTTTGTTTTTGTTGACATATTTAATATTTTATATATTTTTTGTATCTTAGATATATTCGTATCATACTATATATTTTAATCAATTTAGTGTTTGTATTTGAATATTTTAGCCATGAATATAATTTATCTTTTATAACTGTATACAAATAAATATATGATTTAATTGTATTTATTTGAGTCTAAAATATATAATATACAATGTGTTACTCAATGCAAATGTATCATTAGTATTTATATGTCAAGTTTATCATTTGTATTTGTGTATACACAAGTATCATTTGTATGTGTATGGCTCAAGTAACATGTATCATTTGATACAAATGTAACATTTGTATTTGTATAATTTAACATTTGTATTTCTATAATTTTTTATTTATAATTGTATTTTTCAATTTATATTTATAAAATATAATTCGTATCAATGAATATAAATACAAATATTCGTAGAAATAAAAATAACAATTCATTTTTAATTATTTAAAAATACAAATGATGTTCTCAACTACAAATTCCAATACAAACAAAATGAAACAAGTGGAATTACAAATACAAATACAACATGTAGTCAATTTGCAAATACAAAATAATTTTTTTTAAAAATACAAGTGCATCGACGAAAAAAGAGTAAAAATAAAAATACAAATAAAATGAAATCAAAAAATATAAATAAAGTATGCAGTCAGCTACAAAATACAAATATAAAATAGTTTTAAAAAAATACAAGTGCAAATTGTATAAAATATAAATGATGGTGAGAACTAAAAAATACAAATACAAGTGCAAATTATAAAATATAAATACAAATGCAAGCTATAAAATACAAATAAAAGTGTGAATTATAAAATATAAATATAATTGTATCAATGAATATAAAAATATAAATGATGGTGTGAACTATAACATACAAATACAAGTGAGAATTACTAAATACAAATACAAATGCAAACTACAAAATACAAATATAAATACAACCACGAACTATAAAATATAAATACAATTACATGAATTAATGCAAAAAGATAAATGATGGTGCGAATACAAATATAATAAGTGATTGTGATATTTTTTTTATCACCCATGGCATGTTCTCGACATAGCCATAGTTTTTAAAAATACAAAAAATATAAAATAGTATTAAGAAAAAAAATAAAAAAAATACAAAAAAGAAAACAAAAAAGAAAAAAATAGAAGTTATCGATAGAAAAGATCAAAAATAAGATAAAAGCAAAAAGAAAGAAATGGAAGAAATAAAAAAAAAGTTAGAATAGGAAAAAAAAAAGAAACATAAATACAAGTTAGAGATAGAAGAGAGAAAAAAAATGAAAAGAAAGAATCGAAAATAAGAAAAAGAAAACAAAAATAGAAAAAAAATTTAAAAGAGAAAAGGAAAAACAAAAAAATGATGGTGAATGCAAACACAATGAGAGGTTATGATGCACATATAATCATCAATGAATTGTACCAGACGTAACCATATTTTTCAGTAGTTAAAAAATATATAATATAAAATTAAAAAAAATGGACAAAAAAAATAAGAAAGAAAGAAAGCAAAAAGTAAGTCAAAAAGGAAAAAATAAAAAATAAAAAAAAACTAAAAACTAAAAAATGAGAGAGAAATAGAGGCTAGCGATACAAGAAATGGGAAAAAAATGAAAAAGAAAAAAAAGAAAAGAAAGGCTATAAATTGTAATTTTGAAAATTAGGTTTTAAAAAAAGAAAAAAGAAACAAAAATAGAGGCTAAAGATACAAGACTGGAAAAAATAAAGAAACGAAAAAGAAAAAAAAAGAGAGAAAGAAATGCTATATATTATAATTTTGAAAGTTGTGCTAGGAACATTTACCATTTGTAGAGGGTGCGGATAACTAGATTATGAAATAGATTTATTGTAGGTAATGAATCTATTCTTTTTTGTGCGTGGATATTTCTTAGATTTTATTTTAATAAATTATTCTTTTTGTAAAATGTATTCATTAATTTATTGGGTTTATTATTTTATCCTGTAGTAACTGCAGAGTTACAAATTTCTGTATAATAATTTATTCTATCTGTACTGTAGTATATATCTAATTCTAGATTTTCAATGTCATTTGTTATCTTGTGTTGTTCTTCTCGTAGTGAGTTTTTTAAATTATGTAAACTATCACATGTACTTTCTTCTAAATTTTCTAAGGTTTTTTCTATCCATGTTAACTTTTCTTTTAGATCTTCCATTATTTTTCTAATTCGGTTTCTGTAATTAATTTCATTATTTAGATTATCTTGGTTTTCTCTAGTTTTCCTAATATATTCTAACATCCGCAGTCTTGATCTGAATAATATTCTTCTGGGTAAATGTCTTCGTATATCTATTCTAACGCATTTATTATTTCAATTTCGTAGTTTATTACCTCTTCTAATATTATTTTCTTAATTTCTATAATTTCTATGTCTTTAAGTATATATAAGATTAAAACTTTAAGGTAGGCTAAACGATCTATTTCCTAAAATTGATATTTTATAGTTGTTTGTTTTAGCCTTAGTAGTTCTTGCATATTTTTATTAGGAGATTTTATATATTTTTTATTTTCCATGTATTTGTCTATATTTATTTTTATTTTTTTTCTAGTAACTGTATATTTCACATATCTTTAAAAATTCTACGTGATTTTAACATAATAAGTATTTATAAGAGTAGCTAGGTAGACCTGGTATATAATTTACTCTAGTCATGTAATATTCTCCAAATGCTTTTTCTAATATAATTTTTCTTATATCTGCAACATTTATATCTCTAAGTGCATACAAAATAAGTATCTTAAATTTATGTACGATCACATCAGATATATTATCATTCATTATCATAAAATTGCTTTTTTCAAAATATTCCATTCAACCATGTACATAATAAAATATAGTCATCTCAGATTACTATATACTAGATTATTCTTAAATAACATGTTCTTCGGTCACTATTAGCATGGTAATTCGGATACTTTTTTCCTTAAACAGCGTCTCGACTCTGGTTACTCCCTGCCACGGCTTCTTGCCTCATTGGTTTCACCTTTAGGATGGCATAGTTCTTAGGGATTTTTCTCCGTTTCCACTTTGCTAATAAACTTCTTAACATATTATTCTTCGAATAATTCTACTATAAAGTAACTAATATGAATTTATTTTATCATATCATGATTGTCGGGAATTATGAATTTAGCTATTCATAATCATAAATAGATATACCTGTTCCAGTAGCTTTGATATTTCTGAGGTTTGTTGCTCCATAGTTTTTTCCATTGAAGTGTATATATTTAATTAACTGGGCAAAATAATTTGGAATGGAGAGAGTTTTGGCTTAATGTGAGAAGGCTTGCCCTTTGCAATGCCTTCTGCCTTTCTTATTTATAAAACGAAAAGATTGTATCTTTACATTTGTGTACATTTGTGTACACGTTTTTCTTATGTTTACAAAAGTTCAAAAAGCCTTGATGGCTAAAGATAAAAACAAACAAAGATAAAACCAAAAAAAGACTTAAAAAGTTTTCTAACCTATAAAGGCTATCCTAGGATATAAAGAAAATTCAAACTACAATAAATGTACATTAAATGCTATCAACTATGCTATCTTATCTTTTTCTTATGTAAACAACTTATACAAATTCATACAATAAGTCTTCCGTTTATTTTGTCATATCTGTTGTATCTCCATTATTTCTCTGATCTTATCTTTCCAGCTGGCGTCCTTATCTCTTTTTATTCTAGCTGAACTGCTGGGACATCATTATCTCGTCCATTACATTTTGAACATTTGTGATCTGGATATTTATGTCCAATAGCCTTGCAATATCTGGTTAATAATTCTTCCGAAATAAATTTTTCTCTGATAGCTCTGGCGATAGGTTCCGTTTCTGGTTTAAGCAACGTGAGAATCCATTGCCTAATAGTTTCCATATCTGTTTCTCGTAACTCTTTTGAATTTGAATATATTAGTACATGATTTCTTGAATAGTAGCTCCATATGGGATTTTGGTTGCAGTATGTATTTGCTAGCTCTTGCAAAATTGTAGATAATCCAATAATCCTTTTGTTTGCATAAAATTTTGCTATCTCAATTCTAGGTATCTCTGGCTGTGGAATAATATCTTGTGGTATAATCATATCTCGTGTCATCCCTATCTTTACAACCTGTATAGGTTTTTTGACTTCATCATATAATATCTCTGTTGGTGCCGTGTAAATTTTTATAAAAAACAAGGTACCTTTGGTTATTCTTTTAAAAGTGATAAATGCTTCATATATTTCTGGTATAGTGGATATCTCATTTCCGTCTGTGGTATATACAGTACTAAGTAGTCCATATTCATAGCAAGTTCTAACTAAACTTGGTTTGGTTTTAGGTAAAGCAATTAGTTTATTATATCCGGTCAATCTCTGAGTTATATAATTTGTATCTGGTTCTTGGATGTTTGTAGCTTTGGGGTTTCTATTTAAAAAGGATTGTACATTGTAGATATTTTCTATGTATGTACGGGCTGTGTAGTTGTAAGTCTTTTTGTCTTGGTTTAGACTATCTCGGTATGTAGTAATTTGTGGGGGTATAAACATGGGATCTTTCGATGTATTTGGTGTATATGGTTTATCAAATAGCTTGTTTAGGTTCATATTTGCATTTTTTCTAACTCATTTGCTTGTACCTGCAGAAGTAGATTGATAAACATTATGGGTTTTATGGAGTGTCCCAACATCTCCTTCTAGCTCTGGAATTTTATTGTCTTCCGATTGACATAGCTCTGCGCACTGCTGAGTTAGCTGATTCATAGCTATAGACTTCAGTTTATCTTCACTAGTCTTTAGCTTTAGATTTTCTATCTCATTACCTATCTTTACTATCTCAGTACCCATACTGTCCACTTTCAATGAAAGCGTAGTTAGGGCGTTGAGTATCTTTTCAAGAGTATTTTCTTCTATCATTTCAGTCTGTGTAACTTTGTCTTGATATATAATCTGCAATAACATTTTTGTTAGTACTGATTACTTCTATTATAAATGTGAAATTTAATATGTTTAAAACTAGTCTACGAATCTCTTTTGTTGTAACTGAATTTTGTATTTTCTTTGTTAGCCACCAGCGTACCTGTGTATTATCTGTTCGCATAATAAATTTGTTATATACGATATATGGCTCAAATGCTAACAAACATTTATATAATGAACATAATTCTTTTCTATTTATTTCCCATTTTATTTCTGTCTCGTTGAACATACCTGAGTAGTATCTACAATGGTGTTCTATTTTTTATGCTTCATATCTATATTTAAGTACTCCTCCGTAACTATATTCACTGGCATCTGCTTCTACTATATATGTAAATTTTCTATTTTCATCTGGAAATTGTAATTTTGGTAATTCCTTGCAAAGTAATTTTATTTTTTGAACTTGTTTTTTTATCTTCTTCATTATAATTATATTCTACATCCTTTTTTAATTTTTTCTGTAGTGGTTTTAAGTTTTCTGCTAATTTTGGAATATATTCTCTTACTTGGTTTACTAATCCTAAAAATGATTGTAATTTCTTTTTTGTATCTAATTCTTCTTTTGAATTTATTATTTTTTTTGTACTATAGGTTGTTGCATTTTTACTCCACTTTTATCTATTTGTATTCCTAAAAATTCTATCTGATTTTTTATAATTTCGGCTTTCTTTTCACTTAGACTTATTCCTGATTTTTCTATTATATCTGTGAATTGTTCCAATAATTTTATATGTTCTTCTTTAGTTTTTGTATATAATAATATATCATATATGTATACTATGCAATTAGGTAACTGTTTAAAATAATTATCCATAAAATGTTGATATCTACCTGGTGCATTTTTATATCCAAAGGGTAATACATTCCACTCATAAAATCCTTGTGGTACCGTAAGTGCGGTTAATTCTTTAGATTCTTCTTCTAACTTTAGATGGTAAAATCCTGATTTACAATCGAATTTGCTAAAATAATTATATTCTTGTATTTGTCTTATTTTTAGTATCTTATTTGGTATCGGATAATTATATGTTATAGTTTTTGCATTTAAATTTCTATAATCAATAACCATCCTACTTTTTCCTCTTTTTTGTTCACTATGTTTATTTACTATAAATGCCGGACTATTATGTTTGCTATTACTTTTTTGTATATATTGTTTTTCTAATAATTCATCTATATGCATTTTAAATTCTTTTAAATCGTCAAAATTATAGGTTAATAATTTTTGAGTTATTATACTATTTTTATCTATTAATTCAATTTTTATGGTAGTTTTGTGTTTTTCCCATCCTTTTAATGGATCTTCACTATATAATTGTTCTAATTTTTTCTTAACTATTTCTATCTTATTTATTGAAAATATAGTTATTTCTGTTTTATTTATTGAAAATACTACTAATTCTATTGTATCTTCAGTGTTTTTTTATATTTTCTAACTTTTGTGTAATTTTTTCACTTCCTTTTATCCAATCAGTTTTCCTTCTTATTTTATTATTAACTCTTTTTGCTCTTACTTTTTGTTTACATGGTGTTGTAAACCACCAGTCGTTTCTAGTTATTATATGTGGGTATAGTTTATCTAAAAATGGCATTCCTAAAAGTATATCTTTTGATGTTAGTTCATAATTATAAATTTCTTCTATTGTTAATATCTTATCCCATATTTGTGCTTTTACATTTCTAGCTTTATAAGTAATTAAGCTTCCTTCATTATTAAATCCTTTAACTACTATTGGTATTTTTAATTTATCCCATTTACTTTCTGGTAGGCAATTATACTTACATAAATTAGCTTTTGCTCCTGTATCTATCATAAGTGTGTAATATCTACTGTAATATCCTTCCACTATTATCTTCATTAATACGTATATTTTCATTTTTATGTTAAGGCTCTTTTTAAGAATAATTTCTCTCTATTATATGTTATATTTAATTGTGTATGTTCTATATTATATGGTTTTACTTGTTCTAACCATTTTATTCCTAATATTATATCTGCTTTTTGCATTTATTCTCTTACCTCAAATTCTATTTTTATTTTTCTGACTCCTATTATTATTTCTTTTTCTGCTATATTTTTACTATTTATTAAACTTCTTGGTAGATCCGGGCACATATCATTATCAATTTTTATTTCTTCATCCTTTACTAGATATTTTGCTATATAATTTTCTTCTTGTCCTGTGTTTAATAGTATTAAATATTCTTTTTCGTTTATTTTTCCTGTTATGTAATATTGATTTAAATTACTTATTGGATTTATTTCATAACTTGTTCTTTTTGATGAGCTTGATGATTCTGGTTTATCATTAGCTATTCTTTTTGTTGTACTTATTCTATCACTTACTATTTCTAAATTTTCTTCTATATCTATGTCTATAGCTATAATCATTATAATCTATTGTTTTTACAATTTGTTCAAATGGGCTATCTATTTGTATCTTGTTAATCTTATTTTTTCCTGTTATTTTATGTTTTGTTGTTAATACATATAATTTTTTATATCTTGCTGTAAATATTTTATTTCCTGGGGTTAATTCTATTCCTGATATCTTCCAATATAATACTAGTGATTTATCTATATTTCTATCTGTTACTGCTACTGAATAATATGCACTTATTATAAATTTAAATTTTTGGTATATTAAATTTCCTTTTACGGCAGTTATTATGCTTTTTTCTATAGGTTTTATAATCCTATCATCTGCTAAATATAATTCTATCGGTGTATCTATTCCTTCTCTAAAACAAGCTTTTATTAATATTTCTGTACCTCCAAGGTGTACATATTTTATTGGATCTCCTTTACTTTTTATATCATTTATTTCTTTATTAATTATTCTCTTCGTTATTAGTGGTATACTAGCTTTACCTTTTGCATATCTACAGTCTATTACATGTTCTTTTTGGCATACTACATAATATTCATCTTTTTTTCCTAGTAAAAATATTTTTTATTGTTGGTATTTTAAATATTTTTTCTACACTTAAATCTAACTCTTTTCCTTTTATTTCATCAAATATATTACTGTCAAATATTATTTTTGTTCTGTTCCTTCATCATTTAAATATTCTTCCTTTGTTATTATTTTTATATCTTCTTCAGTCATTTTATTCATCTATTTCACTATCTATTTCAGTGTTCTGTTTCGTTTTCTGAAATTTCATATATACTATCTTCACTTTCTAATTCATAATCTATATAATCTATTTGCATATATTTTGTATTTTCTATTTTTATTTCGGATATTTGTTTATTTTTTGGATTTTTAGGTAACTTACAATCTCTAGCTAAATGTCCTAACTTTCCACAATTATAGCAAATACATTCTTTTATAGATTTTTTCTTTCTATATGGTCTTTTATTTTTATAATTTTTCACATAATATCTTTTTCTTGGTTTTTTGTATTTGTATTTTGATTTTTTATATTTCTTATGTCTTTTTCTTTTCTTATAATATCTTTCTTCACATCCAAATTGGGGTGCTATTTTATTTTTGCAACATGCTAAATTTCTTATTAATATTTTTTCCATTTTCAATTCTTCTCTATATTTTTCACATAAATTTCTATACCATTGTTGTAAAAATCTTATTCTAGCTCCGAACGTATCTACTATTTTTATTTCTTCCCAACTTTTTATTATCTTTGAACTAAATGGTTCGGGTAATTTATTAAAATATAATTTTCTTATTTCCTTACTTTCTTCTATACTATATGCTCCTTTATAATAATATTCTTTAAATGCGCAAGTATATTCGTCTATATAACATATATTACATATTGTTAATTTTAACATTAAATTCATGTTTGTATCTTTTTCTTCATCTTGTTCTTCTTCTATTGTTGTCATACTACCAAATTCATCTTTTATAGCTGTTTCATATTTTTTTAATAATTCTATAGGTGTTAGTTTAGTTGTTGTTGATGATGTTCCTTCCATAGGTTTATTAGCTCTTAATACTTTCTTACTATTTTCAGTTAAGTTTGAAAACCATAGTTTTACTGATCCTATTAGTGTTCTTTCTATATATTCTGGTGCATCTGTTATGTTTATATTATTATCTAATAATTGTTTTGTCATATATCCTATCCATAATTGTATTATTTTTTCTGTATCTATTACACAGTCTAGATCTAAAAAAATTATAATTTTTATTAACTATTTATTTTGGTGTCCATTTGTCATATTCATTATATCTTTTAAATTTATTTTTATAATATATAGGTTTTCTTATTTCTGTTGTTTTAGATATTATATTGTCATCTTCTTTTTTATCAAGAGTATTTATTTCTATGTTATTATTTCCTAAATTTTCTTCATTAATTATTTATTGTTTTTCGTTAATTTCTAAATTTTTTGTACTTGTTAATATTGCTGTATATGTTTCACTATCTTCTGAATCATAATTATTTGTTTCTTCAACCTCTATATTATTTATTTCTAATTTTTCTTTGAATTGATTTATCTCGTTTAGTAATTTTTGTTCTTTATCTTTTTCTTCTTTTTCTTTTTGTCTTTGTTCGTACAAATCTTTTAACATTTGTAGTTCTTTTTCTAATTCAGCAAGTCTACTATTTTTAGTTTCTTCTATTTTTCGTATTTCTTCCGTAGTTTGTTGTTTAATTTTTTGTATTTCCTTTTTTCTATCTATTTCTTCATTTTCTTTTTCTATTCTTACCATTGCTGTGAATTTGTCTTCTAATTTTAATTCTTCTTTTTTCTAACATTAGATATAAATGTTCTCCTATTTTCTTATATCTTCTTCCTAGATTAGAAAATACTATTTTTATTTTTGATCCTTCGTGATTTTCGTATATTTTTTCATTTATTATAAATTCTTCTTTATTCATTTTATTGTGAATAGTTTATGTTGGTATATATATTCTAAACTATCTATTTGTGATTCTAATTTTGACATTTCATCTTTTTGTGTATTTATTGAGTTTTTACTAACTCCAGCAATTATCTTATAATGCAGTCTTTCTTTTCTTATTTTTAATTCTTTACATTTTTCAGAGATAAATTATTTTAATTCTTGGTATTTTTGCTCTTTATTCATTTAAATTATATTTATGATATCTTGGCGGATATCTAAATCTAATTTTATCATAATTAGGTGGTATATGTCTCATTCTTCTAGATTTTAGATGGATTATTAATTTTGCTTCAATACTATATATTAATGTAATTAGATAGGCTAATCTTTGCAGATTTTCTTTTGTTTTATTTAGACTTATATATTCTGAATAATTACTAATTAAAGATTCTTTAACTTTTCTAAAAGCTTCTCTATTTCTAAATGGTCTTTTAATAAATGACTAATTCAAATTTAACTAATTCTATAACTAATTCTAACTTATATCTCACTTCTGTACTTTTTAAATTACTGGGTTTTGATACCATTTGTAGGGGGGTGCGGATAACTAGATTATGAAATAGATTTATTGTAGGCTATTTTTGTAAGCCCCCCATCTTTTTATTTGCTCCCTTCCTTTATCGTGAGTTAATTTGACTAAATTTAAAAATTAAATTAGATGAGATGAATTTATTTTATTAGAATTAAAATTAAGATACTCATAAACTATATGAAAAATAGGATAAATTACAATTTTTCTTTTTCAAATTGATTTTTAAAATATATCTTAAAATGTTGATCAAAATTTATATCATTTGATTCTAAAAAGAAAAAGAGAGCAAATAAAAAAAGAATGAAGGGAGTAGATACTAATGGTAATTACATATCATAAATTAATTATGCCGTGTAAAATTTTCTCTATCTAATAATGGACAAATCTCATCCATTTATCTAGTTGCTTGATAGATGTACCAGATTAAATATTTATCCTTATAAATTGGCATTTCTCTACCCATTAGGGTTACTTCTACGCTCCAATTTCTCCCCCACCAAAGTTGTTGTATCATAAGGTAGGACAAATAGAGAAATCAATTTATCGACAATTCTATTGTTTTGCTATTATAACAGCTCATTAGTCACGCTCTCCATGATGAATTCTATATAAGATTATCATGCTCATGTTCCTGATATGTCAAATTTATGTAATAGCATAAATATTTGTTCTTACATATGATAATTAGAGCCTGAAATTTGAACTAGTATCTCCGCTCATGAAATAACCATTTGTATATTATACATATATATTTTCTTATTGCTTGTGGCATAGTATTTTCAAGCTCTGCCATTAAGGTTGTCGGGAGAAAAATATATAAGGACGAACATTTAATAAACCATGAAGGCTTTTAGGGATAAATTTTGATACTTTATGTTGGAATCTAACTAAAGAAAAAGAATGATTCTTCTTTGTGAAACCCGCAATTTCTGTTGAGAGAATATAAAAAGAGAAATTTATATCAAAATAAGATCAATAAGACCCTATCTCTACTAGAATTGAATTAGCATTGTCATGTTTTTTAAGTCTTAAATATATTTTCAATTACATGCCTTATTGACAATAGTATCAAGTCAAATTAGAACATTTAGAATTTGTACATATATAAAATTACTAATTGTCTATTGTTGTGTGTAATATTATGCTGCTATAGTTTGTTTATCATCAAAGTGGATGAAAATTAGAATGATTAAGTCATGTACATATATAGAATATCTATATTAATGTTTATACCTTGTTAGTAATCAAATTAATGGTCAAAGTTGAATGTTGAAGCCATACACATTCATAAAATGACCTAGTGTTTATATTATATATGTATTTACTTTTATCTAGTTTGTTAATCACCAAAGTAGACAAATTAGTATGTTCATGGAAGATATACATACATTAAGTTTGTCATTTATCCATGATATCAAAGAGGAATTGAAAAATTAAAGTTCACTATTGTCAAAACTTTTGAATTTGTCAAAGGTAAATCAGTTACTCTACAAATAATGAACATGATATGACAAATTAGTATTCTTCAATGAAATATATTTGTATACCCAAGATATATGATATATTGGATTAAGAATTCTTAATTGAATATTGAAGATTAAAAGTTTTTTAAACTAATGAAAAAATTGTCACAATATCTTTCCAAAGAAGAATTATAATATACTCTAATGACTCCATCAAAGAAAAGATGACCTGTGAAGCCACTGATACATGTATGGCAATACAGAGGCAGAGTTCAACCTGAAATCACAAGTTCCAGCATAAAACACTAACCAAGGGAAACTCTATACTGAAAATCCAGGCATGGTTAAGTCAAGTATCCAGAACTGTAAGAATGAACAGGTTCGGGAGAATGAAAATGGGCAGCACCATATAGTAGAGGCTAGTGAATCTACTCCTAATACCAAGGTTTTCAAACAACTTAGCCTCCTACCTAATGTAGAATGGCCTAATACTGAATTCACTCTGGCTAACTTTCCTGTGTTAGATACTATGCCATTGAAAGTAGGTGTCATAAGTCATATGAGTAGTAAACGTATTTCTCTCTCTATTGATATGGTTGGAAGTGCACAAGCCTACTAATGACGTGGCAGTTTTGGAAATTGAGGGGTGTGAATAAGAGACACAAGCAAAAAGAGCTTAAGAACTATATACAAAGTAAAAGAATAAAGCTTGTTGGACTCATGTTGAAACTAGATTAACATCATAATATGAAGAACAGACTCAAAATCTTTGGGCCAGGTTGGGGAATTGCTCACAATTACAATAATACAACAAACGAGAGACTTTGGTTGATTTAGGAGACTAATGGGTATGATATACAAATCCTTACTACCTAGCCTCAGATTTTGCACTATTTAGTTATAGATAAAGCCAAAATATAGAAAGTGTTGCTCACAATAATGTATGTTTTAAATACATTAGAGCAGAGGAAACACTTATGGAAAGATCTCTCTATCCTTGCTCAAGGTATTATCCATCCTGACTAGTGATAGGAGACTTCAATGCTCTTTTGAATGCACAAGATAGTCTTGCAGGGGCACCAGTTACAACAACTAAAATTCAGAGTTTTAATGATGGTATATAGAATGTTGGAGTCATCAAAACGCCCATGGAAAGGAGACTATTACACATGGACAAATAAACAAGTGGGTGATTCTAGAATATGTAGTAGACTTGTTAGAACTTTGGTAATTTTTATTGGATAATGTAGTGGGATCATCTCATTATTGTGTATATTATATCTCTCTTTTCAGATCACTATCCCATGAATCTCACCATACAAGAGCCTAAAAAATGTGTGGTTGTTTCTTTTAATTTTTTAATGTACTCTGTGAGCACACCTCTTTCTTAAGCCTAGTTGATAGTGTGGGGCAACAGAAGATGAATAAGTGTCTAATGAAGAATATTTGGTTCAAATTGTGATGCTTACAACCACTATTGAAGAAGATAACTCATGTTGAGTTCAATTTTATAAGTTTAAAGATTATCAAGGCTAGAACAAAGCTTATTAAGATCCAAGAGCAATTGGTGACCCAAATAAATGATGACCTAATCGCGTAGGAAAAAAAGACAATTGTCAATCTAGATATTAGAATTAGAGGGAAATGAGAAAGAGGCGGCCGAAGGTATCTTTGGTTTATTCAAAGATGGAAATGAATGGGGTGATTGTTACATGGTACAGTCATTACATAGAGAAAATTTAAGAAGGGAGAAGAGGCTTTTAAGTGCAGTAGGGAATAGAAAGAGTTAGCGAGTTTGTGAGAGAGGTTGAGAAATAGAAATTAATGTTTAAATAGAAGGGGATGGAAGTGGTCCAAATTTGAATGAATGCAAATGAAGTAATTTGTTTGATTGGATGGATGTGATAATCGGACTTGAAGAAGGTTTTGCTTCTTTTTGGACAGGCAGGAAAACACATGGAATGCTTAACCATGTTTTTTAAAAAATTTCACTAAAGGGTAGTATATAAGCAAATAAACAATAATTGAATAGTTCTTTCAATGCTAAAACTTCTAAATAACATCAAGATGGTAATGGTGGGTCTGTTAAATGTCAAATTCCATTGATTAAATTTGGACATATAGTGTGTATCTAGAGGTATAGGTGTTACATCTAGACCTAATGATTTTTTAGTTGGAGTATGTGAGAATGTCAATACTTATTCAAGTCTTGTACTATACTGTGATGCTCGATGATTAAGTTAGAGCGACAATTTTACTGAAGTTGCAGCTTCTAACAAAATGAGTGATGGCATGATTGACATTGATGAAGTTTTAAGTGAAGTTAGTAAAGCTATAAATACAAAGCAAAGTATAAAATTACTTAGTTGAAGCTATTTTATGTCTAGCTGGAGATGATAATATTCTCGCCTCAATCGAGAAAGTAATAGGTTATGATGTTGCTGATATTATTAAAGATCGTTATAGTGGAGCAATCCATTTGTCACCTCTAAACATGCACAAGGAAAATCAACTTGCGGATGCACAAAGAGGTGCACAAGTTGAATCTTCTGCGATAAAAGAATTTGAGCATGCTTCAAAGAGGGGGAAAACCTCCCATACTTGAATTAATGAAGAATCCTCTTTCTAGCTTCTTTAATAGGTCTTGTTGATAGAACTAAGCAACAATGCTGATGTAAAATTAAATAAGAAATCGATATTTCAGTCTGTCTTTGTTCCGACGAATGTAGAAATATAAAGACAGATTAATTCTACTATGCAGATTTTGGTAAAAACTAATAAAAGAAAAACAAATAAAATAACAATAATAATTGAGAAACATTTTATTTCATATAAAAGAGCTCTAATCCTAGTATCTAGTTAATATCTCCTTATAAGGATCCATCTATCAAAAAGAAATCAGGCGAACACTAGAAGAGAAAACTTGGAAGACGTTGTCCTTTTCATTATATGAGAGAAGATTCATCTTTGAAGACCAAATTTAAGAAATGCCTTATATCTAATTCAAACGAACAACTTAGGGTCAATGGTGTTCTTCGTGATAGAAACTTCTTTCAAGAATTTGCAGATGTTATATTAGATCTTTCAGATGCCTTATGTGTTTTCTTGTCTCTTCATTATTTTTTCATTCTTTTATAACAATGTTCTTTAATTATCTTTTTAATCATAAATTAATATGTTTTTGTAGCACACTGATATGTTTTTATTACCTTAGAAAGATATGTTGCTACTATATTACATATTTCTCTCTAAATAAAAAGTGCACAATAACTCATATATATGACCTTCAATAGTACAGTTGAAATAGCTTAAAAAATATTTATGAAGTGTAATTTCACGGATATAACAATGGATTATTCTAAGGAAAAATTGACAAACTACGATAAATGTGTTTTACTTTCTGCTTTGACTTCATGGTTTCGTGTTGACAAGGTGTTTCTCACAATACGTTTACCCAAAATCAATAATGAATTAAAATCAACACATTATCTTCTAGGGGTGTTGAATCTTACCAAAAAATCATTGACCTATACAACTTGTACAATGATAAGAAGGATGACAATAGATCGGCGAATCTTGCATAAACTTATGAAGTATTATTTGTAGACTTGTTGAAATCATTATATTACATCCTATACCCAACAAATCATCCTTATAACTTGGATGTCCATTCGACAAACACAACACTTTCAGTATATAGAAGTAATATTTCATTTTTTAACTAGATTCATTGATCTAGTATCATTCTTTTTTTATCATAGTACGAGTAGTATAGATCGGTGACCTTTTTGGTAAAATTCAACATACCCAAGAGATAGTGAGTTGATTTTAATTCTTTACTGGCTTTGAATAGACGTATTGATAGAATACTTTGTCAACATATGACCATGAATTTAAAGTAGATACTTGGTGTAAGACCCTACAAATCCTAGTCATTTAGATCCTTTATAGCATGCCAAAATGGGTCCCAGACTTGGAAAAAAATTCAGCTAAGTATTAAGACTTAGAATCATTTTAACCTTCATAATTGAATGATCTTATTTTCGATCCTTACAACCTTAAAATATCAATTTTTAAGTCGATTCATGATTAGGGATGTCAAAAGGTCACCTCGGGTGAATTTTGGATTTTTCAAACATCGTTAGAAACTTAACTGGATGTCCAAAATAATGAGTCAATGCAATCTAGGCACGACCCATAGTATATCACGTCAACCCCATCAACGCGATGCATAGGCTACAGAATCACTGGGCAAGTCCTTCAGCACAATTTTCAGTGACCCAACGCGATCACGACTCATTGCGTTGGCCATCGCATCATTCCCATCGACGCAGTGTATAGGGTATCGCATCTGTGGAAAGTTTTTGCTCATTAAAAATCCAACTTCCCAATGGAAAATAGGTCCTTTTCTCCTAACCCAATTTAGCTAAAACATGAGATTAAGTCCCAAAAAGGCAAAATTAATTCTTTATTCTCAAAATCCTCTCAAGAACAAACCATAATTTATCAAGCTCAATATTTAAGTCCCAAGAATTCACCACAATTCTCAAGAAATCAACAATTAATGTATGTTAGGTATTCATCCTTGGGTTTCCTTCCACCCTTGGAGTTCAAGAATCCTTTTCAAAACTACAAGTTTATTGACTTCATGATTTACATGTTTGAATTGGATTGTGATCATGTATGTATTGTTGTATGGTTTTCAAATCAAGATTCATACAAGTTTTAAGTGAATTAATTAGCAAGAAAGTGGAATCATGTGATCCTCATGTTAAATCCTTGAATTTGCAAGTTGAATATTGTAGCCATGATGTTTATATCTTGATAATTTCTGTGTGCATTAATTACTCTCCCCAAGTGTTTGATAGAATGCCTATGTAAATTGAGTAGTGAATTCATGACATATTATCATGCGGTCCTATTCATGCACAAGCTCATGCCTCTCAAATGTTTGACAAAATGTCTAAATGAATGCATGGTGGACAAGTAAATAATGTAATGCCTTCAAGATTTTGCAATGTTTTACTATTGATGCTATCGAGTCCTGGGATATTCAATTCCTGATAATCTAGTTGTTAACTTAGAATTACAGTAGCTACAGAATAGTCTCAGTAATATTACAAATAATAGTACTTATTCAGTTACAGAACTCAGTAAATTCAGTCCAGTTCAGTCAATCAATACGATCAGTAATAGATCAGTTAAGCCTAGTATAGTCTAGTGACCAAGTCAGTGTCTATTCAATTAGGAGTAGGATTCAGAACCAAGCGAACTAAGGGATGGAGGCATTCCTATCAACAGAGGGTTTGAACCTTAGTAGCAGTCCCTGCGTTACAGAACTATGTATCCAGAATAAGGTAAGTCATCCTCCTGCCATATTAGGGTTGACACAATTATATATACAATTCATGAGTCTTCCTGTCAGATTAGAGTTGACACAGCATTATTAGTATATCTTGGCAAGGTGCTAACACCCTTCCAACTAGGGTCACAGTTTTGACCCCAACTCAATTTATAATCGGGGTATATCGATTAGATGAACACTCCCATGATTATTTTTTAGTATTCAGCACTCAGTAATTAGTATTTAGTCTCAAAATTCAGTAAAGAACTCAGATAGTTTTATAAAACCATGGTTATCAGTTATCAGTTATTTATCCATCAGAATTTAGTACTTCAATACCAGTTACCTTAGTTATCAATATTCAATTACCAGAATGCAATACTTTAGTTTCATTTTAATTCAAACAGAGGTTATATGCAAGTTATTACATAGTCAGTATGGTTAGTAGTTACAGTTTTGCATCCACTCTTATTCGATTATTTCATGATATTCATTCAGCCAGTTATCATTTAATACATCTGAACCCATGTATATCAGCCTAACTCACTTAGCATACCAGTATATTCAAAGTACCAATGCATGCTATTTCTTTTGTGCTATGATATCTTATATCATAGGTTCAGACACATAGGCTTTTGATCGTACCTAGTAGCTCAAGTTATCACTAGGAGTTATAGTAGTGAGTCCACATATTTCGAGGACGAAGTTATTTATTTTAGCATTCCAGTAGTTCAATATGCTGAGTAGTCAGACTTAGTTGGGGACTTGTCCCATCAACTCCATATTCAGACATTTAAAGGCTTTTAAACTAGACTATTTCAGAAATATGTTCAATTTTTTAGTATTAATATCAGTATTCAGTATTTGTTTTTAGTTATGAACCTTATGGAAATTTTAGCCTAACTTTACATATATTTTCAACATTATTATTATTTAGTGCTCACAGCAGATACCAGTCATGGGTTAGATTATCGTCCTTCAGAATTGTAAGCACCGTATGATGCCTAGGGTGCAGTCTCGGGGCATTACAAACACAAGAGCCTATGAGGCATTTTTAGGAAAAGTTCCCTTCTTTCAATATTAATGTCCTGCGAGTGATCATCCTTTCAATTTAAACTCTCTGTATTTTCCAAGTTTCCCTTCCGTTTACAGAATGTGCCTCCCAAAAATACTAACCGAAGAAGAATTGGAAACCATCCTGCACCTTCATCCGTTCAGAAAGATCCCCTGAGTGAGCATATTTCTCACACAGAATTAGAATAGCTTTCACCACTCTATCTCATTCTATGAAAGCCCAAAATAAATGTCCAACAGTTATTCAGGCAAACCCAGTGGCTAATACAATTGCAGCTAGAATTCAGGATTTAACTTGAATGAACCCTACTTCATTTTCAGTGTCTAAGTATAAAGAGGACCCATAGAAACTTCTTGACAAGGTGTTGCATAGGTCACAGATATTAGATGGGTAACTACTAGTAAGAGTGATGAGTTAGTTGTATATCAGTTGCAGGATGTGGCTCATACATGGTTTAAGCAATGGAAGGCGGATAGGGCCGCAGATATAGGGTCTATAGAATGAAAGGAGTTTGCTACTTCCTTTCTAAATAGGTTCTTCCCATTAGAGTTGAGGAAAGCTAAGGTTTTAGAATTTATTAACTTGCAGTAGGGCAGTTAAGGAGTATTCCATTAATTTTACTCACTTATCCAGATATACTCCTCATGTAGCGGCTGATAGCAGATCTAAAATGAATAAGTTCATGTCTGGTATATCTGATAGTATGGTCAAGGAGTGTATACTGCAATGCTAATTAAAGAGATAGAATTGTCTAGGTAGATGGTTTATGATCATCAAAAAGAGGAGCAAAATACTAAGGATAAAGATAGGGAGAGTAAGGGGGATAAAATAGGTAGCTTTAATTTCACTCAGCCTAAGTTAATGGGTGGTAACTGTTCTCAGTTCTACCCAAAATCTTTTGTTCCGGCTTCTTCCTTAGCCATTGCTCTGGTGCCTAAGTTCATAAATGGTAATAAGGATAGGGAGCCAGGCTCTAAATCTCAGGGTAGTGTTAGCAGTGCCCGAACAAATCCTCTTTGTCAAAAGTGTGGAAGAAACCATCAGGGTGTCTGTAGGGCTGGCAGTGATGTATGTTTTAGGTATGGAAAGCCAGGCCATAGGATCAGAGAGTGTCCTCAGGTGGGTTTGTAGAGTTAGCATAATCGCCCACCATCTTAGTTCGGTCTCTCATCTCAGCAGGGTACCGCTTCTACTGCCACTAGTGAGCAACACCCAAATAGGATCTATGCACTTCAGTCCCAACAGGATCAGGAAATTTCTCCTAATGTGGTCACTGGTATATTACAAGTTTACTATTTATATATTTATACTTTTGTAGATTCAGAAGTTTCTTTGTCCTTTGTAACTCCTTATATAGTTGTTGACTTTGGAATGAGTCCCCAAATCCTAACAGAGCCCTTCTCAGTCTCTACCCTAGTGGGTAAAAATATCATAGCCTGGTGGGTATACAAGAACTGTCTGATTATTGTATCTCAGAAAGTTACTTTAGCAGACTTAGTGGAGTTAGAGATGACACATTTTGATGCCATTCTCACCATGAATTGGATGCATTCATGCTATTCTTCATTTGATTGTAGAAACAGAGTTTTTTTTTTCTTTTTCCTAAATAAACCTATCCTAAAATGGAGGAGTAGTACTTCAGCACTTAGGGGTCAGCTTGTTTCCTACCTTAGAGCAAGAAAAATGATATCTAGGGGTGTGTCTATTATCTCGTTTGAGTTAAAGACTCTAGTTTAGAGACCCCTAATCTTGATTTAGTTCCAGTAGCAAGGGAATTTCCAGATATATTTCCCGAAGATCTTCCCTGAGTCCCTCCTAAAAGGAAATTTGACTTCGAAATAGACCTTCTTCAAAATACTCAGCCTATATCTATTCCGCCATATAGAATGGCTTTAGCTTAACTTAAAGAATTAAAAGAGTAGTTGAAGGATCTATTAGATAAGGGATTCATCAGACTAGTGTCTCCCCATAGGGTGCACTAGTTCTATTCTTGTCTAAGAAAGATTGTTCTTTTATCATGTGTACTGACTACCGTCAGTTGAACAAAGTCACAATCAACAACAAGTATCCATTTCATAGAATTGGTGACTTTTTTGACCAAGTGCCAGTTACTTTTCTAAGATAAACCTCAATCGGGCTATCATCAGCTCAGAGTCAGAGAATGTGACATTATGAAAATAGCTTTCAGAATTTGGTATGTTCACTTCAAATTTCTAGTCATGTCATTTGGGCTTACCAATGCCCCAACAACTTTTATGGACTTGATTAATAGCGTTTTCAAGCAGTACTTAGACATATTCATCATAGTCTTCATTAATGAAATTCTAGTCTACTCCCGTAGTGAAAATGATCATGCAGACTATCTCAGAATAGTATTACAGACCCTCAGAGCCCATCAATTGTTCGTCAACTTTAGTAAGTGTGTAATTTGGCAAAGGTCAATAGCTTTTCTTGGTCATATAGTTTCTAGTGATGGCATTAGATTTGATCCTCAAATGATTGAAGCAGTGAGAAACTAGCCCAAGCCCATATCTCCATCAGATATCAAGAGTTTCTTAGATTTGGATGGCTATTATCGATCATTTTTTAAAGGATTTTTGTCTATTGCATCCCTCATCTCCATATTAACTTAGAAGAAAGTCAAATTCTAATGGTTAGATTCTTGTGAGGAGTTTTTAGGAGTTGACTTTACCAAATGGTTCAGATGAATTTGTTGTGTATTGTGAGGCTTTCAGAGTTGGTTTGGGGTGTGTTTTGATGCAAAGAGGTATGGTCATAGCCTATGCTTCTTGACAGCTTAAGCCCAATAAAATGAATTATCCAACCTATGATCTTGAGTTAGCAGCTATAGTATTTGCCTTAAAGATTTGGAGGCATTATTTGTATAAGGTACATGTTGATGTGTTCACAAACTATAAAGTTTGCAGTATGTATTTTCTCAAAAAGACTTGAACTTGTATCAGAGAAGGTGGTTAGAGTTGTTGAAAGCCTATGACATGAGTGTTTTGTATCATTCAAGCAAGGACAATGTAGTGGTTGATGCTCTTAGAAGATTGTACATTGGTAGTGTTGCTCACATTGAGGATGGTAAGAAGAATTTAGTTCAGGAAGTTCATCAGCTTACCAAGTTGGGTGTTCATTTAGTTGATTCAGCTGAGGGTAGTGTATCGGTGTAGTATAGTTTGGAATATTCTTAGTTTCCGAGGTGAAATAAAAGCAGGACAAGGATCGTAATTTAGTTAAGATAAAAAAGTAAGTCAGAGATAAAAAAGTAGAAGTTTTCTGCTAAGGGGAAAATGGTGTTTTGCATTGCCAGGGTAGGTTATGTGTGACATGTATGGATGGCGGAGACAGTGGATTCTTACAGAAGCACATGGTATGCGCTACTCAATTTATCCAGGGGCTACTAATATGTACTGCGGCTTGAATAAAGTTTATTGTTGGAGTGAGATAAAGAGAGACATTACATAATTTGTGGATAAGTGCTCTATATGTCAGCAGGTAAATATTGAGAACCAAAAGCCTAGTGGTTCTGTACAGGAGCTCAGTATCCCCACTTGGAAGTAGGAGGAAGTGAACATGGACTTTATGACGGGTTTGCATCGTACTCATCATCAACATGATTTGATTTGGGTCATTATAGACAGGATGACCAAATCTACTCATTTCTTGCCAGTCCATACCTCTTAATCAATTGAGGATTATGCCAAGCTCTACGTTAGAGAGTTGGTTTGATTTTATGTAGTTTAGTTATCCATCAATTCAGATAGAGGCATACGGTTTATCTCTCACTTTCAGAAATCCTTCCAAAAGGGTCTTGGCACCCAAAAGTTCACCTCAGTACAACCTTCCACCCTTAAACAGTTGGTCAAGAAAAATTGACCATTCAGACTTTAGAATACATGTTGAGAGCTTGTATTGTTGAATTTAAGGGTAGTTGGGATAACCACTTACCCTTAATTGAGTTCGTATATAATAACATCTATCATTCCAGTATTCAGAATGGCTCCATTTAAGGCGCTTTATGAGAGGAGATGTAGGTCTCCCATTGGTTGGTTTGAGGTAAGCAAGAATACATTGGCAGGTCCTAACTTAGTATTTAATGTCTTAGAGAAGGTTCAGTTGATCAGGGAGAGGCTTAAGACATCTTAGAGCCAAAAAATCGTATGCTGATGTGGGAAGAAAAGATATTGAGTTTTAGTTTCATAATTATGTGTACTTGAAAATCTCTCCCTTGAAGGGAGTGAAGAGGTTTGGCAAGAAAGGGAAGCTCAATCCGCTATATGTTGTCCTTACCGAATTCTCAGCCATTTCGGAAAGGTAGCTTACGAGCTTGAGTTTCCTTTAGACTTAGCTTTAGTACACCCAATGTTTCACATCTCCTTGTAAAAGAAATGCATTGGTGACCTAGCATTTGTAATCCCTATAGAGAGTATAGATGTTCATAATAGTCTCTCTTATAAGGTGGTCCCAGTCAAAATCCTTGAACATCAGATTCACAGACTGAAGAACAAAGAAGTTCCTTTGGTCAAAGTTGTTTGGCAGAATTAGTCCATTGAGGGAGCTACTTGAGAAACAGAAGCAGATATGCGAACCAAGTATCCTCACCTCTTCTTCGCAAACTCATATTCAGCTTGAGGTAATAGCCTTCTTTATATTTACTTAGTTTCGTGCTCAGATTACCTTGACAAACTTGGTATCAATTACCATTGCATATCATTCTCATAACAGTCTTGCATTCATAAATCAGTTTAGAAATCATGCTTAATTTATGCAAGTTTAGTATAAAACTCAGTTTATCTGCAGTTTTAGTCATGTAATCATGCTTCAGTTAAGTATTTTCAGTATGAAAACTCAGTTTATCAGCAGTTATAGTCATGTAATCATGATATAGTTGTTCATGTTCAACATGTAAAGTTAATCTATCAGTGTTCTCAGTTCAGTCAGTTTCATTCGAGGACAAATGTTCCCAAGGGGGAGCTATTGTAAGACATCACAAATCCTAGTCATTTCATTCCTTTATAGCATGCCAAAACGGGTCTCAAACTTTGAAAAACATTTAGCTAAATGTTTAGAATTACAATTGTTTTAACCTTCGTAATAGGTTGATCTTACTTTATATCCTTATGACATAAAATATTAATTTTTAAGTTGATTCATGATCAGGGATGTCAACAGGTCACCTCGGGTGAGTTTTGGATATTTCGGACATTGTTAGAAGCTTAATTGAATGTCCAAAATAAGGAGTTGATGCGATCTCGGTGCGGCATAACAGTCATTGTATCAACCCTATCGACGCGATGTAATGGCTGTAGTGTCGCTGGGAAAGTCCTTCAGTGAAATTTTGAGTGAGCCAACATGATCATGATGCATCGCGTTGGCCATCTCATCGATCCCATAAATACTGAGTATAAGGTATCGCGTTACTGGGCAGTTTTTGCTCAATAAAAATCTGACTTCCTAACGAAAAATAGGTATTTTTCCCCTCACCCAATTCAGCTAAAACACGAGTTTAAGCCCCCAAAAGGGAAAAATTAATTCTTTATTCTCAAAATCCTCGCAAGAATAAACCCTAGTTCATCAAGCTCAAGATTCAAGTCCCAAGAATCCACCACAATTCTCAAGAAATCAACAATTAAGGTATGTTAGGTGTTCATCCCTGGGTTTCCTTCCATCCTTGGAGTTCAAGGATCCTTTTTAAAAACTAAAAATTTATTGATTTCATGATTTACATGTGTGAATTGGATTGTGTTCATGTATGTATTGTTGTATGGTTTTCAAATCAAGATTCATACAAGTTTCAAGTGAATTAGTTAGAAAGTAAGTAGAATCGTGTCATCCTCATGTTAAACCCTTGAATTTGCAAGTTGAATATTGGAGCCATTATGTTTATATCTTGATTATTTCTATGTGCACTAATTATGCTCCCCAAGTGTTTGATAGAATGCCAATGTAAATTGAGTAGTGAATTCATGACATGTTATCATGTGGTCCCATTCATGTACAAGTTCATACCTCTCAAATGTTTAACAAAATGTCTAAATGAATGCATGGTAGACAAGTAAATAATGTAATGCTTTCAAAATTTTTACATAGTTTACTATTGATGCCATCGAGTCCTAGGGGTATTCAATACCGGACAATCTAGCTGTTTACCTAGAATTACAGTAGTTGTAGAATATTCTCAACAATGTCACAAACAGTAGTACTCAGTAAATTATAGAACTCAGTGACCTCAGTCCAGTTCAATCAGTCAACACAATTAGCAACATATCAGTCAAGCCTAGTACAGTCTATTGACCAGTTCAGTGTCTATTCAGTTGGGAGTAGGATTTAACACCGAGAAAACCTAGGGATGGGAGAATTCCTGTCACTAGAGGGTTTGACCCCTAGTAGCAGTCCCTGTGTTACAGAACTATTTATACAATTCATTAGTCTTCTTACTAGATTAGGTTTGACACAAAATTGTTAGTATCCCTTGGTAAGGTGATAACACCCTTCCAACTGGGGTCACAGGTTTGACCCCAACTCAGTTTATAATCGGGGTATGTCAGTTAGATGAACACTTCAATATTCAGTACTCGATAATTAGTATTCAATAGTAGAATTCAATAAAGAACTTAGATAGTTTTATAGAACCATGGCTAGAAATTATTTGTTACTTAGACATCAAAATTCAGCACTTTAGTATCAGTCTAAACCTTAGTTATTAGTATTCAGATACTAGAACTCAATACTTCAGTTTTAGTCTAATTCAGATAGATGTTATATGCACAGTATTGCATAGTCAGCATGGTCAGTAGTTACAGTTTTGCATGCACTCTTATTCAGTTATTTCATGATATTTATTCAGTCAGTTATCATCTCATGCATATGAACCTATGTATATCAGCCTGCCTCACTTAGCATACCAGTACATTCAAAGTACTGATGCATACTCTTTTTTTTGCGTTATGATGTCTCATATCATTAGGTTCATACGCACGGGCTCCTAATCATACTTAGCAGCTCAGGTTAACAGCAGCAGTTATAGTGGTGAGTCCTCAAATTTCGAGGACAGAGTTATTTATTTCAGCATTCCAGTAGTTCAGTACGTTCAGCAGTCTGAGTTAGTTTGGGACTTGTCCCATCAACTCCATATTGTTAGAGGCTTTCGGACTAGACTATTTCAAATAGATGTTCAGTTTTACAGTATTATTTTCAGTATTTAGTATTTATTTTTAGTTTATGAACCTTATGGCAATTTTAGCCTAACTTCCGCATATATTTTCAATATTATTATTATTTAGTTCTCATAGCAGGTATCAGACATGGGTTAGCTTGTGGTCCTTCATGATTGTAAGCACCATGTGACGCCCAGGATGCATTCTAAGGGCGTTTCACTTGAATGCCTTTACCCTAGTTTATCATTTATTCCTCAGAAGAATCCACATTATACTAATGAAAATTAGGCTTTTTAAGTATTTTGTAAATTCTTTCAATTTTACTATCGAAATTCATATCAGTTATCGTGCACTTTATCTTTGGGGAGAAATATGTAATGTGGTAGCAATATTTATTTCTAAGGTTATAAAGACATCCATTAATGTGCTACAAAAATATAAAATTCATTTATCAACATAATTGAAGAACATTTCTTTAAAATGAAGAAAAGATAAAAGAAGAGACAAGAAAATTACATACAGTTTCTGAAACATTTGATATAGCATCTGGAAGTTCTTGAAAGAAGTTCCTATCCTAAAGAACACCATCGATCTTGAACTGTTTGTTAAATTAGATGCAAACCATTTTTTAAATTTGGTCATCAAAGATGGATTTTCTTTTGTATAATAAAAAGGACAACATCTTTTAAGCTTTCCCTTTTGGTTTTCACCCAATTTTATTTTGATATTTGGATCGTTATATGAAAACATCAACTAAATGCTAGGAATAGAGACTCATTTAGATGGAATGACAGGTTTCTCAATTATTTTTGTTGATTTATTTGTCTATCGTCTATAAGTGTTTATCAATGCTTACATAGTAGAATCAACCTATCTCGGTATTGTTGCATTTGTTAGAATCAAGTCATACTAAAATGGTGATTCCTTATCTGATTATTCTCAACATATCAATGAGTCTTCTATAACGAATACTTTCAAAGTATCGGCTAATTCTATAGCAGATTATAACTAAACTAACTAAGAATAATTAATTTATCTCAACAAATGTCACAAAATTAAATTATTTTTTATTTTCTAACTTTCATGTATTGATAATAACACAAATAAATTCAATGTTGATCAAACAAAAGCACATAAAATTATTATTCTTAGAGTCCTTTTCTTTTAATATTCAATCCACAAGAAAGAAAATTATGGCTAGTGTCTCTAAATTGTCCACTTTAATATTTTTGTCCTCCAAATATTCATCCTTTAACTTTTATCCTCTACAGTGTGTGATCTTAAATTATTTTCCTCGCTAAATTATTTGTAATGTTTGTAACTAAGACAAATTTGTGGTTAATGAATAAGTTTGTTGTCTTAAAAGTGTTGAATGTCCATCCTATGGCAAAATTTATAACTTATCTGTTATAAAGCAACAAATCATAAGTTTTAATTTTGCCTATGAGACACAATTCCTCGTCAATTGAGTAGGTTTAATATTTTAAAATACCCTGAACATCTGATATATGGGCAAAGTTAGAATGTCTGTCCTATGAACAAAATATCTAAGTTTTAACTTTTGACTATAAGTCAGAAATTTTGGTCAATTATGCAGGTTCATTGTCTTGAAATATTATGAATATTCTTTATAGGCAAACGCTAGAACATCTACTTTAAGGATAGTACTATGAAATGTCACAACCCAAAATAAACAAAGGTCATGATGGCGCTTGTCGTGGTGTGCCTTGACAAGTAAGCCTATTACCCAAATTGATACAAAAAGGAAAAAGATAGAATGCCTAAGGTAAGGCTTCTAGAACGAAGCTGAACCATACAAGTAATCACAACAATAAGAAAAAAACATATCCAAATACCATATATTTTCAAAACTAGGTGTCAATAGTGTAAGAACTTCTAATACAATTCATGAGTCGAATATAAAGGAAAATAACCATAAAGAAGCAATCTTTGTCTCTAAATACTAATAAAGACATAACTAATACAAAATTATAGAGGGGAACTCCAAACGTAGGAATGCCAACCACTACCTCGAGTAATCTGAAGGCGCCTGAAATCAATCAATTTGAGGTGCACTCGAGTTAGGACCTGCACCGAAAGGATGCAGTAGGCATGAGTACGGTCCACTTGTACTCAGTAGATATCATAGGACGATGAAGAAAAGTAGTAAAATAAGCATACAAAATATACACTGAGGGCACATCACCTGCAATCAAAAAATATCCCACAACAGTAGCCCACACCGCTTGCACTAACAGTTCTACAATATCCACACATAATACAACAACACACCAAATAGGGATACAAATACACACAATATCACGTATAAGTAGAACAAAGAGGAACATGTATACTCAAGATCATCAAGTACAAATAAAAAAAGATAGAACAATTAGACATTAACAAGTCAAGATATAGAATAAATAGATAGATGAAAAGTCAATATGGCAATATAAGCACAACATAACACAATAAAGCAAGTGCAATATATATTATTATAATAATGATGAATGAGGACATCACACAACCTCTGGGATCATTGCACAATCCCCGTAAACAACCATGGAGGCAAGCCTCCTGATGTGAGACCCATAGGGGTTCATCAATCCATATTACAATATTTCCTTCCTAGCACATCCCTCGGGGAAGGTTATAAAATTTGTTGTTCTCGGTGTTTTCAGCATTTCTAGCATTTCCATTATTTTAGGTATTTTCAGTATTTCCAGAGCACATAAGCCACAAATCAAGTATGAAAAATAATAACAAGTATATACAAAACATACAACAACAAGTGAAATTATATGTATGATGCCATGTGGATGATAATGTAATGTTCATGACATAATGATTACTTCCACAACTAAATACATGAGGAATTTACACAACCAATCATAATAATACATTTTCACAACCACGTGAGCCAATATCCACTTGTTAATTCCACCATCCTTGAATTTTCACATGTTTCATGTGCAAATAAGTATGAATATATCACAATACATCAATGGTATCACATTAGGTATTTAACAGAACAATACAACTATTCGCATGCATTCAAGGCTATCAATATCACATAATACCCTACACGATTACACATAGCATATCATATCTCAATTTTAATAATTATGTCACATACAGGCCCCCCACACGAACACAATATATAGATAACCATTTTTTAAGATTAGTTCTCACCCTTAATATGCATTTTGTACCATTATTTACTACCCAATCAAGTCTGAAAGAGTTAAATCATAACCTACCTCAAATGCCAAAACACAACTAATAATATTCATATTGCCTACTTTTGGTTTGGGGTCAAAATGGAGTCCTAAAATGAATTTTCCAAAAAGAAGGGCAAAACCATAACTTTACTTCAAAATGTGTTCTCCATATTTTTAGGAATATACATCTGAAAATCCATGTCAAATCAAGTCAAAAATGAGGTTCAAATTGAAGAAAAGCTATTTTTAAGCTTTATCGAGTAAAATCTTTAAAATCTGTGTTCAAATAAAGAATCGAAGTTGTTTCAAAGGTAAAATTGATGAAAAACTATTAATTATAAGATTAAAACATTAGTCAAGTGAAAAGAAGTGAACAACAACAACAACAACAACATACCCAGTAAATTCCCACCAAGTGGGGTCTAGGGAGGGTAAGTATATGCAGTCCATACCACTACCTCAAATGTGAGATAGAGAAGCTATTTTCGATAAACCCCCATCTCAGAATAAAACCTTCTATGATAAAGAATAGGAATATTAGGAATATTAAAAGAATAAGATACAAGATAGGGTATAGTAATAGTAGGGACAGGAAAAGAATAAGACACGGTTGAAATTAGCGTATCCAATAATACCATAAGCAAGATACTCCAAGAAATACAATAAAAGATACAATATCCTAAACTCAGACTAACCTTATACCCTAATTTGCCTCCTCCACAACTTCTTATCTATGGTCATATCCTCAGTAAGCTGGAGTTGCTCCATATCATGTCTAATCACATCCCCCAAATATTTCTTTGGTCTACCTCTACTTCGCTTGAAACCATCCCTAGCCAACCTCTTACACCTCTGCACTAGAGCATCAGTGTTCCTCCTCCTCACATGACCAAACCATCTCAATATCGCTTCCCACATCTTGTCTTCCACCGAAGCCACTCCCACCTTATCTTGAATAACATTATTTCTAATCCTATCTTCCATAGTACATCCACACATCTACCTAAGTATTCTCATTTCCAGCACCTTCAACTTCTGGATGTGGTCCTTCTTAATAGTCCAACACACTGTCTCATACAATAAAGTTGGTCTAACCACCACTCTAGAGGAATTACCTTTAAGTTTGAGAGGTACCTTTTTAGCATAAAATATTCCAGAGGAGAGCCTCCATTTCATCCACCCTACCCTAATCTTATGAGTGACATCTTTGTCAATTTCTCTATTCTCTACAATCATAGACCCTAGATGCTTGAAACTATCTCGCTTATTGATAGAATCAGTGTCAAGATTAACTACCACATCGGACTCATGAGACACCTGACTGAACTTATACTCTAGATACTCTATCTTGGACCTACGCAACCTAAACCCTTTAGACTCCATTGTTTACCTCCAAACCTCTAATTTATCATTAACTCCACTATGAGTCTCATCAATCAATACTATATCATCTGCAAAAAGAAAATAATAAGGCACCTCACCTTGAATGTGCCGCGTCAAAACATCCAACACCAAGGAAAAAAATAGACTAAGCATCGAACCTTGATATAACCCCATTAAGATGAGAAAGTGCTCTGAGACCCCTCCTCCTATACTAACCGGTATCTTGGATCCATCATACATATCCTTAATTGTCCTGACATACACAATAGGAATACCTCTACCCTCCAAACACCTCCCAAGAATCTCCCTAGGAACTCTATCATAGGCCTTCTCTAAGTTGATAAACACCATATGAAAATACTACTTCTTATCCCTATACTACTCCACCAGTCTCCTGACGAGATGGATGGTCCAAAATAATTATCAGAAATAGAAACAATCCTCCATAACCTCAACTCATTCAGCCTCTCTTAAACTTTCATAGTGTGACTCAACAACTTGATACCCCTATAATTGTTACAATCCTGAATGTCACCCTTATTCTTATACAATAGAATAATCGTACTCTACCTTCAAGCTTCAGGCATCCTTGCCATCTTGAAAATTATGTTAAAAAACTGTGTCAACCACTCTATCCCAGCCTCTCTTAAATACTTCCAAAAATCCACTGAAATCTCATCTGGCCCCGTCACTCTACCTCTACGCATTCTATGAATATCCCCCTTAACTTCCTCAACCTTAATGCGCCTATAATAACCATAATCATGAAATCTCTTAAAATGCTCCATACCCTCCAACACAATACTAGTATCCCTTCTTTTGTTCAGGAGCTTATAAAAGTAAGACTTTCATCTCTGTCTGATATGAACCTCGTCTACCAGGACTTCGACATCCACATCCTTAATATACTTCACTGAATCTAGGTCCCGTACCTTCCTCTCTCTAACCTTGGAGAGCCTGTACAACTTTTTATCCCCATATTTACTATCCAACGATGTGTATAAACGCTCAAAGGTAGAATCTTTAGGCCGCATGACCACTAACTTTACCTCTTACCTAGAAATCTTATACTCATCCCTATTCTTCTATATATCTTCTTCACCCTTGCTCTCAGGCAACTTATCATACGTTCCCTTCTTAGTCTCCACCTTTCCGTTTACCTCCTCATTCCACTACCAATTCCAATTGGGGTTTAAAATCAAGCCCTACGATTTTTGAGATTTTGACAAATTAATCAAGGAATTAGAGTAGAAAACAATGAAATCTCACCTTAAATCTGTAATAGAATCAAGAAATAGATGTTAATATAGCTTTCTAAGCACTCACAACTTCACTTTTAAGATTTCACACTATTTTAAGGTTTAACTCTCAAGATAAAAGGTGAAAGAATGGGAAAAATTAGAAAAGAATAAAGGTAAAGGGGTTGTTTTATACACTGCACTTGATATGGGTACGATAAAGACTCGAGCTTGGGGGGATGCCTATCCAAGGAACAAACTTTGAAGTGTAGAAACAAGTCCCACAAGCTCCAAAATTATTCACTGTTCATCCGTGTTCACTGTTCATCCGCCCTTTGCAAAGGTTTTTTATTCATTTGTAATAAGTTAACCAAGGTATAAATAGAACCTCATTAGGTCATTTTTGGGAGATTTTTGGATAATATATTTTGTAGCCTCTTTGAGAGTCTTTAGCAAGGTGGAATCCTTGGACAAGGTGGAATCCTTGTGTTGATTATTTGCTTAGAAACTGAGATTACTTGGAAATTACGGTTCCCTTAAGGTCACGTAAGAGATAGGTTTAGGTTGTGTGTTATATTAAAGGTCCAAAAGTGGAATAATCTTGTGGTTTGTTAATATTATACCCTGCCTTTGTCTATCTATCTATCTTTACTTTCTTGTAATCGTTTGTCTATATCTAGTGTAATCGGTTTGTGTTCTTATCTTGTAACCGTGTGTTGTTATTATTTCATCTTGTTCATCAGGTGTTTTTGCTATTTTAGTGTATTTTACTCTTGATATCCCTTCTCTTCTTGTTCTTCTTGCGAATCCAATAGAGGTCATCAAAAGGGTCTATAGTTCTTGAACTAGTGGCCTGATTTTGGTGTTTGTGTTGTGATCTTGGATAATTTAGTATAATTTGGTATCAAAGAAAGGGTTGTTCTATTCCTACACTAACAATATTGGGTCCTCTTGGACGAAAATTCAAAAAAAAAGAAAAAACTAAAAACTGCAAAAAAAAATCCAGAAAAGTGCAAATCTGTCCATTTTGTGTTCTTGGCCGAAAATTGTATTGTTGTTATCTTGGCCAATACTGGTTTGTTGTGTGTCTGGAACTTGTAGTCTTTTGTTTTTTTAGAGTGTTTCTAGTGTTGGATTCTTTCTCATCAACACTAAAAAGTGTCCAACTTTAAGATTGAACTTGTTGAAGTTGTTGATATGAACAAGGTGTGGCCGAGTTGGATGTTGTTGTTACCTAAACCTTGGTAGATTTGATGACCTTGTTGTAGTGGAGTTGGAAACTAAAATTGTTGTTGTTCTTGAAGTTGTTGTGTTCTTAAGGTTCTTCACCCTTTCATCATCTTATTAATCCTTAAAGTGCAAACTAGATCTAAAAAGGTGAAAGACAAGCTTGTAGTAGTTGTTAGTGAAAGACTTGTACCTATCACTTCAAAGACTTTTCTTCTACTTTTCCTTGATTTAAGGACCTTGTTTCAAGAAGAAAGTTCAAAGAAGTCAAGTTTTGCTTTTGAAATTTGAACAAAAAGGCTCCAAGACAACTTTTCCCTCCATTAACCAAATCCACTAATTCCAAATTATATATTGATCAAGACTTGAAATTGGGAAATAAAATTTTGATAAAACTCGAGGCCAATAGTGGACTGCCACATCACTAAAGTACTGTTCACACAACATTTTTGAGTTCAAATTTTAGATTACTTAGTTTCATTTTATTGTTTCCTAGTTTCGTTTGTTTGATCAACACTAATTGACAACCTAGTAATACCCTACTAGCTTGTAAGTTAGTTTTGTGTACGTTCTTTATGTACGTTCTTCGTGTTAACATTGTTTGTTGTGTGATTTTCTCATTTTTGAGTCGTAGTATCTTTTTTGGTTAAAGTTCATACATTACTTATTTGAGTCGTTTCAAACAAGAATCTACTCCGACCTTGAGCCACAATTGGGACTAAGTAACCTCATTGGAGTATAAATGAGTTATCAACACTTGTAAGGCCAATAGAGTGAAAAATCCAAAGTGTGAAAGTGAGGGGTTGTGGACTATTTTGAGACACATTATGAACTATTTTGTGACGAATTTTGGACTGATTTTTGCTAATCTTTAATGTGATTGCTATTTTCATGTTCTTTGATTAGTAGCTCTTGATGGGTACAATGGAAAATGAATCTGAAATGCCTAGTTAGGGTAAATACATCATGGCAAGGCTTAATGCCATAGATAGACATATAATAGAAAGAATGGAAAAGAGATTGGAAGGGACGAAAAACTCTCTGTTCAAGAAGTTGGATAACTTAACGGAGAATCCAAGCCTTCCTAATCAAATTCCCGTGAGTAGCCATGCTCCACATGAGCTACAAGGTAATCAAACTAACTTTTGCACTCTAGTGAATGATGATAATAGCCAACTAAGTGCGAATGATAGTTTGTCTTTAAGTGAGCCGAATGTGCCTTCATTTTGTGATAATAATGTACAACTTGAGATTGTGGATACACTAGTTGATTCACTTAGTTTGAAACCATTTTGTAAAGTCGTAGTACATTGTCTTATGAAAGTCATGAAGACCAACTTGTGTGTAAAAATAATAATGTTGAACATGTTGGTTGAATGATTAAGGATGACACTCTAGTTATTTTTGTTATTGACCATGATAGTATAGAGGGAACATTTGACCATTATTGTAGTAGTATTAGGGTAAGGAAGTGTATTCCCAACCCGTGCTCATGGACACTCTACCCATTTGATTTCGGTGATCATTTTAAGTGTGGTGATGAGGATATCTTTTGGAATGACTTGAATGAGCATGGAATGTATGGCATTCCTCTCTCGTCTTTCAAGTCTAATTGTTGTTCCAAAAAAAGTCTATGTTTTCCACTTGATAAGCAACCTTTGTTCCTTGTTTCTTGTCATACTTATCTGGATAAACTAGTGGATTCTCCCTTGGTAGGGTAAGAGGGATGTTTGGGTATATGTGAATTTTGAGCCACCTTGGCAAGATGATATGATTGATTACACTAATCCTAACCCTCATACCTTGAGGAGCATTTGTTTGCTTGTCCTTTCTATTACATTGCAAGGTTTGGATTCGAGGATGAATCTTTTCTAAGAAGGGGAGGATGATACGGGTACGATCCTGATCGGGGTCCAATGCGCCAAGACTCTAGCTCGGGGAATTTCCCATCCAGGTAACAATCTTTGAAATGTAGAGAACAAGTTCCACAAGCTCCAAAACTGTTCACTGTTCATCCACATTCACTGTTCATCTGCCTTTTATAAGGGTTTTTTAGTCATTTGTAATAAGTTAACCTAGGTATAAATAGAACCTCATTAGGTCATTTTTGGGAGATTTTTGGAGAGTATATTTTGTAGCCTCTTTGAGAGTCTTTAGCAAGGTGGAATCCTTAGACAAGGTGGAATTCTTGTGTTAATCATTTGCTTAGAAACGGAGATTGCCTTGGAATTCTAGTTCCCTTGAGGTCATGTAAGAGATAGGTTTAGGTTGTGTGTGATATTAAAGGTCCAAAAGTGGAATAAGCTTTTGGGTTGTTAATATTATGCCATCCCTTTGTCTATCTATCTATCTTTACTTTCTTGTAATCGTTTGTCTATATCTAGTGTAATTCGTTTGTGTTCTTATCTTGAACCGTTTGTTGTTATTATTGCATCTTGTTCATCAAGTGTTGTTACTGTTTTAATGTGTTTTACTCTTGATATCACTTCCCTTCTAGTTGTTCTTGTGAATCTGAGAGAGGTCATCAAAATGGTCCATAGTTCTTGAACTAGTGGACTAATTTTGGTGTTTCTGTTGTTTTTTTCTTAGGGAGTTTGGTATCAGCACTAGATTTGGAAAACCAGATTTTTTTCAAGTCCAACCCAAACTTCGACGGGGTACCCAGAATTCGTGAGAAGTATGATATATGCAAATATACTGTAATATCCTGTACTTTCTTAACTCAATTTGACGTCTAAAATGTCATGCGTTATCTTCAAGAAAGAATGAATTTCCATACATGAGTAATTTTGAAGTTTTAGACCCTCCAATGCGTAGGAAATTGAATTATCATTCCAACAATATAAGAATCACCTAAATCTGATAACCGAGTAAGAAGTTAAGGCTATTTTAAGTTTCAATCATAAAACACCGTGATTTTGGCCCGTAGCACATCGCGGAGAAGTTTAAAATCACAATTGTCAATTTCCAGTGAGACTCTGTAATTTTGGCACATCGTGGAGAGGTCCAAATTACCAGTTGTCCATTTCCAGTAGACTAACACGATGTTGGCGCGTCGCGCCAGTAGCAAAAATGGCATTCCAAAGGGGCACCGCGATGGTGGCGTATCGTGGAGGAAGCCTTGTTCCCATTTGTCCATTTCCAGTCGCCACCACAATAGCGGTGCGTCTTGGTGGCCACCTAGTTAGGAAAATGTTTTTTCAATTCTGTTTAAATATTAAAAGGAGTATTCTGGTCAATCCCCAAGGCCTCAATCCATCTTAAACAAAGAATTAAGCATATTCCAAAGTACTTTATGCTTGTTTCATCAATTCTCTCTCAAAATAAAACCCTAAAGCTCAAACTTTCTCTCCAAGAAAACCCAATTTCTCCATTAATTCTCCAAGGAAATTCAAGATTAAGGATTCCCAACTCAAGAAATCCAAAAAATTCAACTTTAAAAGCATCAATAGAGATCCAAGATTCAAGTCTTAGCATTTAGTTCACCAATTGAAGTATGTGGGGGTTTTCAACAAGGATAATCCTTTCATCCTTGTTCACAACACTTTTTTTTATTACAAATTTAGTAAATTTTATGTGATTTCCCATGAAATAGAAGTTAGGGTTTATACCCAATATTGCTATTTATAAGATTATGAGATTTCATGTGATTTAGTAGTTGAGTTGCATATTTATGTTCATATTTTCATGCATATAGCAGAAATTTCAAGATTTTATTAACCAAATAGTACAGAAATGATAACCAGCCACCTCAGACCGCAGATCCTTTGAATGATAATGTGTCACATGCAGAGTTTTAGGCTACCATTCAGGCTACAGATCCTTTGAATGATAATTTGTCACATGCAGAGTTTTAGGCTAACATTCAGGCGCTAGCCCAAGCTGTGACAGCTAATGTTTAGGGCAACCGTTAGGCTACAGTCCCATTTCAGCAAGACGGAGCTGAGCCACAGCTAGAATTTAAGATTTTATGAGAATAAACCCGCTGAAATTCTTTGGGTCGAAAGAAGGTAAGGACCCATAGTTTAACCTAGATGAGGTGAAGAAGATTACCCAGATTTTGCATGTTTCTAAAGAGGGAAGTGTAGAATTGGCATCCTATAGGCTGAAGGGTTTTGCATATGATTGGGTAGTAATGTGAAAGAAAAGTAGAGGGGACAATGCAACTCCCATGACTTAACAGATATTTCAGGATGCATTCTTAGACAAGTTCTTCCCACGTGAGATGAGGGAATCTAATATAGAAGATTTTATGAACTTAAGGTAGGGCTCAAACACAGTGAAAGAATACTGCCTTACGTTTAACCATTTGTCTAAATATGCCCCTAATCATATGGCTGACCCTAGGTCAAGCATGAGTAAGTTTGTGACCGGTGTGTCTGGGTTGGTAGTTAAGGAGTGTAGAACTGCTATGCTCATTGAAGACATGGATATTAGTAGATTGATAATGCATGTTTGGCAGATTGAGGTAGAGAAGTTGAAGGCAAGAGAGAGAGTAAATAAGAAGGCTAGAACATGGCAGTTTGAGTATTGCCAAGTTAGATCTCAAGAAGGAAATTGTTTGCAGTTTCAGAATCATTTATCTATGCCTGCACCTTCTTCAGCCAGTGCTTCAACACCCAAAAACAAGCAGAAATAGTAAGGTAAGTCTTCTTTGTCCAGATCTCAGAATAGTATGAGTGGTAGGCCCATTTATCCTTTATGTGCTAAGTGTGGTAAGACCCATCCAGATGAGTATTTGTGGGGTCAGAAAGGTTTTTATGGTTATGTCCAGTCGGGTCACAAAATTAAAGAGTACCCACATACTAGATAGGGAAATAGAGATGTTCATCCCCAAACTCAGGCTACTAGTGTACCAGCTCCTCTAGGTCGCCCAGCTCTTCCTCAGGGCTCATTAACCAGTACCACTAGTGGTCAGTGCCAGAATTGGTTTTATGTTTTACCATCCCATCAGGAGTAGGAGGATTCACCAGATGTTGTTACTGGTATGCTGCGTGTCTTTCACCTTAATGTTTATGTGTTGTTATACCCTGGGTCAAATTTTTCTTATGTTACCCCATTAGTTGTAATAAATTTTAAGATAAGTTCTGAAAAGATCCCTGAGCCCTTCTTGGTTTCTACCTAGTAGGTGAGTCAGTTGTTGCTAAACAAATCTATAAAAAGTGTCCTATCACTGTCCTTCATAAAGTCATATTAGTGGATCTAATAGAGTTAAATATGGTTGTCTTTGATATTATTTGGCATGGATTGGCACCATTATTGTTATGCATCCATAGATTATCACACCCGACTGGTGAAGTTTCAATTCCCAGATGAGCCAGTCTTTGAGTGGTCAGGTAATTTAGTGTCTCCCAAAATCTATTTCATATCTTATCTTAAATCCAAAAAGTTGATTTCCAAAGAGTGTATCTATCATCTAGTTCAAGTTAAAGATACTAAGTCTAACACTCCAATAATTCAGTCTGTCTGAGTGGTCAATGAGTTTTCTAAAGTTTGTTTAGAAGATCTTCCAGGGGTACCTCCCGATAGAGAGACAGAATTTGGTATTGACCTTCTTCCAGATACTCAGCCCATATCTATTCCTCATTATCGTATGGCTCCAGCCGAACTTAAAGAATTAAAGGAGAAGCTTAAAGATCTTTTAGATAAAGGTTTCATAAGGCCCGGTATTTCTCTATGGGGAACTCCTGTCCTATTCATACAAAAGAAAGATGGTTCTTTACGAATGTGAATTAACTATTATCAGCTAAATAAGGTCACATTCAAGAACAAATACCCTCTTCCTAGAATTGATGACTTATTTGATCAACTCCAAGGTGTAAGTTATTTCTCAAAGATAGACCTTAGATTCGTCCATCATAATCTTAAAGTAAGGGAATGTGATATTCCAAAGACAGCTTTCAGAACCTATTTTGGTCATTTTGAGTTTCTATTCATGTATTTCAAGCTAAACGTTGCCCCAGTATCTTTGATGGACCTTATGAACCGAGTGTTCAAATAGTATCTAGACATGTTTGTCATAGTATTCATAGATAATATCCTTGTGTACTCCCATAGTGAGCATGACTATGTAGATCATCTTAGAATTGTCTTGCAAACTCTTAGAGATCATAAATTGTTCGCCAAATTCAGCATGTGTGAATTTTGGCTAAGATCAGTAGCTTTTCTCGGTCATATTATTTTTGCCGATGCCAATAGAGTCGATCCCCATAAAATTGAAGTAGTAAGAAATAGGCCTAGGCCCATTTCTCCATCAGACATTAGAAGTTTCTTGGGATTAACTAGATATTACCGTCGTTTGGTTGAAGGTTTCTTATCTATTGCATCCTTTATGTTTAGACTGACTCAAAAGAAGATTAAGTTTTAGTGGTTAGATTTCTACGTGAAGAGTTTTTAGGAATAGAAGATTTGACTCACTACAACCACAATATTAGCACTACTAGATAGTACGGATGGATTCATTATTTATTGTGATGCGTCTAGAGTTGGTTTGGGTTGTGTGTTGATGTAGAGAGGTAAGGTCATAGCCTATGCCTCTAGACAGTTGAAGCCTCATGAAAAGAAATACCCTACCCATGATCTTGAGTTAGCTTCGGTAGTATTTGCCTTGAAAATATAGCGGCACTATCTATATGGTGTGCGTGTTGATGTTTTCACGGACCACAAAAGCTTGCAGTTTGTGTTTACCCAAAGGGAGTTGAATCTTCATCAGAGAAGATAGTTAGAATTGTTGAAAAATTCTGATATGAGTGTGTTGTATCATCCTGGCAAGGCTAATGTAGTGGAAGGCACCCTTAGCAGGTTGTCTATGAAAAGTGTTGCTTATGTGGAGGATAATAAGAAAGAGTTAGCTCGGGAAGTTCATCGTTTGGCTAGATTAGGAGTTAGATTGGTTGACTCAGCTTAAGGGAATGTTTGGGTTCAGAGTAGTTTTGAATCCTCATAGTTTTGGAAGTGAAGGAGAAGCAAGATATGGATTCTAGTTTGGTCAAACTGAAGGAGTCGGTGAAAGACCAAGAGGTGAAGGTTTTCTCCCAAGCGGTAGATGGTGTGTTAAGATACCAAAGTAGATTATGTGTGCCATGTATTGATGAGTTGAGACAAATAATTGTGGCTGAAGTGCATAGCCTGTGTTATTTGATACACCCGGGAGCCACCAAGGTGTATCGCAATTTGCGAGAAATCTATTAGTGGAGTGGTATAAAGAAAGATATAGTAGAGTTTGTAGCAAAGTGTGCAACTTGTCAATAGGTTAAGGTAGATCACCAAAGACCTGTTGGTATGTTGTAAGAGTTTGGTATCCCTACATAGAAGTAGGAAGATATGAATATGGATTTTGAGATCGGTTTACCTTATTCGCGTGGCCAACATGATTCGATTTGGGTTATTGTAGACAGATTGAATAAGTCATCGCATTTTTTGCCAGATCACATGTCTTACACAGCTAAATATTATGCTAAACTATACATCAAAGAGTTAGTCAGACTGTACAGAGTTCCCTTGTCTATCATTTTTTATAGGGGTACTCAGTTTACTTCCCAGTTTTGGAGAGATTTTTATAAGGGCATTGGTACCCAAGTCCATCTTAGTTCCTCTTTCTACCCTTAGACAGATGGTCAAGCAGAGAGGGCCATCCAAACTCTAGAATATATGTTGAGGGCATGTGCTCTTGATTTCAAAGGTAGTTAGGATGAGCATTTTCCATTGATTGAGTTTGCTTATAATAACAATTACCATTCTAGCATACAAATAGCCCTTTTTGAGGCTCTCTATCGAAGGATATGTAGATAACCCATAGGTTGGTTTGAAATGGGTGAGGCCACTTTGCTTGGGCCTGACGTAGTGTTTGAAGCTATGGAGAAATTTACGTTGGTTAGAGAAAGATTGAAATTAGCCTAGAGTCGTCAGAAATCATATGCAGATGTGAGAAAAAGGGACGTCGAGTTTGAGGTTGGTGATTTTGTATATTTGAAAATTTCACCCATGAAAGGGGTCAGGAGATTTGGCAAAAAGGGGAAGCTTAGTCCCTGGTATGTTGGACCTTATAGATTTCTAAGTCGTGTTAGGAAAGTGGCTTATAAGCTTTAGTTGCCCGCAGACTTGTCATCCGTTCATCCAGTATTCCATGTCTCTATGCTTAAGAAGTGCATCAGCGACTCCACTGTTGTAGTTCCTTTAGAAAGTTCAGATATTCAGAATAGCCTTTCTTACGAAGAGATTTCAGTCGAGATTTTAGATCATCAGATCTGTAAACTAAGGAACAAAAAAGTTTCCTTGGTCAAATTTCTTTGATGCAATTAGTCTGCTAAGGGCGGTACTTGGGAAATAGAAGAAGATATACGAGCCAAGTACCCTCACCTCTTTACCGCAAACTCAGATTTAGCCCAAGGTAATACTCTTTCTAAATTCAATTTTTCTCTAATCACAGATTCAGCTATATAGTTGTCCTCATGTAAGTTCATGCACTCACAAAATTACTCAGAAGCTCAGAATAATTTAGATTCAGTTTCGCTATTTATTTCAGTTGTGCATGCTATCATATATCCTTAGATTCATCATTATTCTTAGTCCAACTATCAATATTCAAGGACTAATATTACCAATGGGGAGATATTGTAATACCACATACTTTTCTTAACTCAATTTGATGTCTAGAATGTAAAACACTAGATTCAAGAAAGAATGACTTCACATACATATGCAATTTTCCAGTTTTAGACCCTCCAATGTGTAGGAAATTGAATTAGCATTCCAACGATAAAAGATTTTCCTAAATCCTATAACCGAGTAAGAATTTATGGCTATTTTAAGTTTTAGTTGTAAAACACCGTGATTTGGGCCTGTAGCGCGTCGCGGAGAAGTGTAAAATCACAATTGCCAAATTCCAATAAGACTCCACGATTTTGACACGTCATAGAGAGGTCCAAATTCTCAGTTATCCATTTCCAGTAGACCAATGCGATGTCGGCGCGTCGCACCAGTAGCCAAAATGGCATTCCAAAGGGGCACCGCAATGGTGGCAAGTCTCGGAGGAAACCCAGTTCTTATTTGTCAATTTCCAGAGAGCCACCATGATAAAGGCGCGTCGTGGTGTCCACCCAGTTAAGAAAATGTTATTTTTTTCAGTTTCATTTAAATTTTAAAATGGATATTTTCGTCAATCCCCAAGGCCCCAATCTGTCTTAAACAAAGCATTAAGCATATTCCAAAGCACTTTATGCTTGGTTCATCAATTCTCTTTCAAAAGAAAACCCTAAATCTCAAACTCTCTCTAAGAAAATCCAATTTCTCCATTAAATCTCCAAGGAAATTCAAGATAAAGGATTCCCAACTCAAGAACTCCAAAAAATTAAACTCTAAAAGCATCAATAGAGATCCAAGATTCAAGTCTTAGCATCTAGTTCACCAATTGAGGTATGTGGGTTTTTTCAACAGTGACAATCCTTCCATCCTTGTGCCCAAAACTTTATTTTTATACCGAATATTGTTATTTATAAGATTATGAGATTTCAAGTGATTTAGAAGTTGGGTTGCATGTTTATGTTCATATTTTCATGTATATTACAGAAATTTTCAGATTTTGAGTTGATTTATCAATATTTATATTATCAAGCATGAACATTTTGATGTTTTGACATGAGTTAATGCATGGGTCATTAAGCCCTAATTAGATATTTCTATTTCAAGATTATTTGTGCTATGAGCACCCTATGATAAGATTATTCTCAGATTTTTGAAAAAGATTTGACCTTTTGGATCTAAGCTAAGATAAAGTATCCACATTGTTCATATGACTTGAGATTTAAAAAAAAAGAGCATAATTGGTTTTCTTGTAAACCCTTTGTGCTATTTTTAAGTAGATTTACTAAGATCCTAAACGTAAGAATGGGAGTAGTATTTAGAATCAAGATGGGTATATTTGCAAGGTTTTATCCCCCAGAACTACGTGCCCACCTAGGATTAAAATTATTCTCACTTCTATATGGCTGACTAAGATTTTGATCACTTAACATAAGAAGTTCTATTCCGATGGCAAGGGTAGAATAGTTCTCCCCAATGTGGGTAATACATTGGACTCCATGAATGCTCAATGATTTATGTCGGTTAGAAGAACCTTCCAAAATAATTTCCCTACTCTTAAAATAGTCTATTGGTTTAAAGCCTTAAGATAAAAGCATATGCATTGGACGCCGTGTTTTTTAAGTGTCTTAAAGACGTGAGATAAAGTATTTCCCTTACAGTTGAAAATATAACGTAGTAGTTTCAGAAAGAACGGATTTTGGAACTGAATGTAATGGCTCACAAGATTAATATTATATGCTTTATTGTTCATGATTTATGATCCTCAGTTTCAGATTACAAAAGCCTATGTGAGTCATTTACATTTACCATGTATAATTTTATAAATTGTGATGCTATTGTTTACTTATTCCATTCATCCCCATATGCTCAGTACATTCCCAAAGTACTGATTCACATATACGTTTATGTGCTATATTGTCTCATAATGTAGGTTCAGGTGTTCAGTCTCAGCATGTGAGTGATTTTGGAGCATCTCATCTACATCTCTGTAGTTGGTGAGTCCTCAAAGTTCGGGGACTTAGCTATTCAGATTCCCATTTTATTAGTAGATGATTTAGTATTCATTTCAAACAGTTTGAGTCAGCTGGGGACAGTCCCAGTGGCTCTCTAGTTTTAGTCAGTAGAGGCTTGTCGGACTACTAGATTTAGTTTTTGATTTTAGTTGGAGTATTCAGATTTTTAGTATTTGCTTTATCAAACTGATGATATTAGTATTTTCAGATATACTCAGATAATTTAGACTATTTTCCTCATTTATTATGATTTTACATTCATATTCCCCTATTTTGAGATTCAGATTTAGTAGAAGGCCGCCAGGGTTAGCTCAGGACTACTTGTAGTTTGAAGCATCGTGTGGCCTCCCGAGAAATAAAATTTCAGGGTTTTACACATATTATGCAACCATAATAAATTCAACACTTCGGAATCAATGGGAATATCATATTTTTGAAAAACCATCGTTTTCACAGAGTTGACCCCTGAAACTCGAAATTCTAATTTCCAAATCGAGGATCGAAGTGAGAGTTAAAGTCGTAAGAGCAGACAAAATATATTACCACCCTAAAATTGATATTTTAAAAGCATTGGAGAAGTTGGATTCGCCATCCGAGGTCGTTTCAATAAAATGTTGATCCCACACTCATATTTCCAATTTTTTAACTTTTCGGTCAATAGGTCAAAATGATCTCCGGTGCACGGAGACCCAAACCAAAGGTTTACCTAGCCTAAAATTGATATTTTATATCTTCTGGCGTTGTTCATTCAGAAATTTATTGCACGGATCAAAAGGTATGCACATGTCCATAATAAGGCTTTCGAAGTCACCAAAAAATTATAATATTGCACAAGTGGTACCAAAATGCATCACAAATCTTGCCAATCACCTCCACACTCTAAAAATACCACAATGCAACTATGGGGAGGAATAAAACAGTGAAATCACACAAAATCACAAATTTTACATATTTCATCAAATTTTTAGGTCGTTACAGGAAACTTGACTGCGCTTTGCGTGATTGTTAAAGAACTATTATTTGCATTTCAATTAATTTTATATTCATTCTATTCTCTAACTGTAATATTAGAACTTTTTTTAGTTATATTATAAAATTATTTTTAAATGACAAAAGAAATTAAAGATTAACAAATTTAACATCTCTTAAATGAAGTATGGTATTTCTTTATCAATAAGTTTCAATATATTTCCTTATTAAAAAATTTCTTTCCTTTCTATTGCACATATATCCAATGAAGTTGAACCTATATTCTACAACATATACTCTCCGATATATGATTTTTCTTGAGTTTCTAAGAGTTGTCATTTCTTATATTCTACTCTAACTCAATTTATATCACCGAAGTTTAAGAACAAACACTGCATTTTAAACATTTACAAAAATAATCATTGAGAAAAAAGTGAAAACATGTTAGTCAAAGATAATCAAAATTATCAAAGAAAGCATTTTTAGGATTAAAAAATTGAAATAAAATATAACAATTAAATGAGAGTATTTATCAATTTTCATTTTACTTTTTCAACAAATGTTAGTGTCAAAATCATCAAGTAAATAATTAGAAATTTTATGTTTGTCACCTTCTCCCCAATTAGGTAAGAACCTTGTTTCCTTATTCTAATATCCACTTGTCATTTCATTTGGTTTCACTAACAAAATGAAATATATTATTTTAATATATTCTTCATACTTAGATACATCTTTGTATAGATCATCAAAGGTCTTGTTAGAAGCTGCTATCCATGGCTTCTCTTTCTTTAATTTAACTTTTAATATTTTTATTTTAATGCGCATGATTAAATAAATAACCAACAATCACACTTGATAAACCAAATCACTCTCAAATAAAAATCAAACTGAAAAAGCGGTGACTTTTAAAAAAGTAGTATTCATGGCCAAAAGCTAACATCAACTTCAAAGATGTACAGAATAGACAAATTTGACTTAGTTCTATCAACTTTCGGAGAGGTTTCTAGCAAAAAAAAATCTTTCAAAGAGGTACTTCTCAAAATCTCTCTCTCTTTTTTTTCTTTTCTGTATTCAAAAGGGCATGTTGGTTTTATGAGAAATAAATTGGCTTACTGGACTTTTATGAGAATAAAGAATGAACCTTGAGTTCTATGGCATAATAGAACACAAAAGGCTCTAATTATTACCACCAATTTCTTCTAAAAATTCCATTGATGTTGCTTCACCACTTTATCTTAAAATAATTGATGCTGTTGTTGAACTAACAATGATTGGTGTAAAAAAAAAATAAAGAAATTTCAGTAATTCCCATAATATGATTGATCAATGTCCAAAAATAAAAAAGCATCAATTAACAACATAAACTATAAAACAAAGGAATCAAAATTAATGTGTTCTAAATTATAAAATTTTAAAAAAATAAAATACCTATCATCTAATCTACAATTACTTGTAGCGACTAGCTTTTTGATGAAATATGTGAAATGTGTGTTTCTATGTGATTTAACTATTTTACCCCTTCCAGACTTGCATTATAATATTTCTTGAATGTGGGGTCATTAACATGGTTTTCGATGCATTTTGGTACTATTTATACGATATTGTGGTTTCTGGAGGCTTCAAGAGCCTTATTTTAAATTTTTGGGGTTATATTTTGATCCGTGTGATAAATGATAGAATGGACTGCACCAGCAAATCAAGAACGTTTATTTTAGGATGGTAACATATTTGATTGAGCTTTACGACTTTTAAATCTCATTTTGACTCTCGATTTGGAAAATGGTGATTTTGGATTGCAAGGATCAACTTTGTGAAAATGACATCTTTTTGAAAATACAACTTCTCCAACACATCTGAAACATCTAATTTAGTAGGGTTACATAGTTCATTTGCAAAAATCAAACTCCAAACGACTCCTGGATACCCTGTCGAAGTCTGTTTGGGACTTAAAAATCTGGTGCATCAGGTTAACTAGTGCACAAAGGGTAAAATATATGTGGTGAATGCGTTTTGTGCCATAAAGGGTAAAACTCATTTGAAAAGTGTGATTTATGCCATTTTTGTGCAAGGTAACCTGTAACATCCTGTATTTTTAGCTAGAAATCAAACCATTGTTTCTACATGTGTAAGCACTAATAGAAATTATTTCCAAGTTTTCATAAGTTTCATGATCTTGATCCTAATGTTTGAAGTGCTTTTGAGGTGAAAAATGTTCATAGGAATCATTTAGAGCGAAGTTGATTTAAGAGACTTTGATCCGGCTAAATTTTTGTATTCGATTCTACAAGGGTCTACTTTGAACATGTATAACTTTTGATGCACCTAGCATTTTACAGCTCAAGACCTACCAAATTGTATATACTTGAGTTAGCTTTCCAACGATTCCAATTTTGCCTTAATTCGATACCCGAGTAAAAAGTTATGACATTTTTTGTGAGAGGTAGTAAGCCAACATAATTGGGACGTGGTGCGCCGGTCTCTCAAAGTGATAAGAAAAGTGATGCATTGCTCTTCCAATGCAATATCTGGCATGACCCGAATCTTTTTCACATGTTTTAATTTCTAAGGGTCTAGGGGTACTTTGGTCATATTCCCTCAACCAAATCCATCCATAAAAATCTTTTAGCCCCAAGAAGCATTAGTTGCCTCTTTATTATATTTTATCTCAAAGAAAAACCCTAACCACTACCCAAGAACAAGATTCAATTTTTCTTCTCCAAAACAAGAATTCAAGCCTTTTAACCTCAAGATTCTCAAGAAAAGTATCAAGATTAGGGATTCATTCTTTGAACTAAGGAACTTAAGGTATGTGGGACTATCCTAAAAACTCCATGGCTATAATTTTTATGGTTTTATAAAGTTGAAGGATTTTTAATCATGTTACAAAGAAGAGTTTTGATGTTGTTCGTAAAGTATGTCATAAAATCGTCTGGATGAAAGTATATAAATTGTATTGAACTCTTTTCCATAAAATTGAATTATAGCCCCTTGTATATATGTGTGTGTGTATGTTTTTACTTTTTGGAAATTTTAATTGAGAGTATGACAATGAAATCCTTTTATTGATATGAAATATATTGTCTATTTGATTTGTGGGTTATTTTGAATTCATGAATTTGTGTTTTGAGAGTAAGTTCCCTATTGTTGTTGTGATTGAAAATTATCCTTAATTACAAGTGTTCATTTTGTTGAAAAAAAAAAGATGTATGTGTTTTAAAGAAAGATTGGCCACCACATGAAAATGTGCTTTAGAAGGATTATTTTCTATACGTCTGCATTTGGTTTGAATTAAGAGTGTCCTCGTGATACTTTTTTTTAAAATTGTTAGGACTGGCCACCTAAATGACTTCTTTTATAAAAAGGTCTATGATTTATGACATGATACGTAATGTCTTGCAAATCTAGGTATGACGATACCTATTATAATTTTCCCTTAACATGAATAAAATAAATGTTGTAAAGGTATAGATTATGGGTTTTAATGAATTAAAAACTGGGCCCAAAGAGAGCTAGTTGGTTATTCGAAGAAGGCTTGAGCTTAGATAACTCTTAGCCCAAAATTGTGTTTTACCAATACGGGTCTTTATGTGCTATTTGACAAGTAGGATAGCATAGTATGTCATCAAGTGTGCATACTTTAATATGATATTTCCCATCTTTACAACAAACTTGGATTAGGATCCTGGCCACCGGATTATGGGCAGGATCCACATAGCCTGTGGATTACCATATATGTAGGGTGACCCCTCGAGCTCAGAAGAAAGATAAAGAGTGAGTCATGGTTTCAAAGAAGTGTTTTGAAGTTCATTAAAGTATGCCCATGTGTTTTCACTTATGCATTATGTTCATTGTTTTACAAAAGGTTCTTATTATGTTGTATAAAAGACACATTAATTTGAATTATTTTACATACCAATACATTTGTATTGACTCCCTATATTTCAAGATATGAGGCTCCATTATGAGGTCCCTCTAAGTAGTAGATTGGTCCATCAGATGTTTGTAGTCAGTAAGCCTCCGTATTTGGGCAGGCCTTGTTCATAGAATATTGTCACTGGATTTTAGTTATGGTCCGATTGTGGTCCTTGTCCCTGTTTTCAAAAAGAAGTTGATTTCGTGTTATTAGATATTTTGCAGACTGGTGTCATATGTTTTAAATATTGATGAACTAATATTTCATAATGTTTAGTTGAAGTAAGAGAATGACAATATTCTTATTTTATCATATTTTTTACATTTCCTTTCAGTATATGAATGGCATGTATGATTGCAAGTTAGAGAGGGGCTCTCAGGACTTTCGGGTTCTGGATGACCATCACGACTAGGGCCTCGGTTCAGATCGTGACAAACTTGATGTAACACCCCATATTTCTTAGCTTGAAATCAAACTATTGTTCCTATGTATGTAAGCTCTGATAAAAATGATTTTCAAGTGTGCATAAGTTTCATGATCTTTATCCTTAGGTTTGAAGTGTTTTCGAGGTAAAAAATATTCATAGGAATCATTTATAGTAAAGTTGAGCTAAGAGCCTTTGATCCAGCTAAATCATTGTATACGATTCTAGAAAGCTCTATTTTAAATATGTATAACTTTTGATACACGTAGAATTTGACACCAAAAGATAGACCAAATTATAGATAATTGAGTTAGCTTTCTAACGATACCAATTTTTCCTAAATCTGATCCCCGAGTAAAAGGTTATGATATTTTTTATGGAAGACAGTAAGCAAAAGCGATTGGGGCACGGCGCGCCAGTTTCTCAATGCGATAAGCGACACAATGTGTTGCTCTTCCAACATGATATCTAACACTTCCTGGATTTTTTTTCACACGTAGTTTTGACTTCTTAAGGGTCTAGGGGCACTTTTGGTTATATTCCCTTAGCCAAATTCATCCATAACACAAATTTTAGCCCCAACCAGCATTAGTTGCCTTTTTATTCAACTTTCTATCAAAGAAAAACTCTAACCACCTCCATTGAAAAAGATTTAACTCTTCTTCTCCAAAACAAGAATTCACGCCTTTTAACTTCAATATTATCAAGAAAAGTGTTAAGATTAGGGTTCCGTTCTTTGAACCAAGGAACTTAAGATATGTGGGGCTATCCAAAAAACTCCATGGATATGAGTTTTATGGTTTTATCAAGTTTAAGGATTTATTATCATGTTACAAAGAAGATTTTTGATGTTGTTCAAAAAGTATGTCGTGAAATCGTCTAGATCAAAGTATATAAATTGTATTGAACTTTTTTTAGAATTGAATTATAGCCCCTTATATATATGTATGCTTTTAGTTTTGCAAAGTTTAATTGATAGCATGAAAATGAAATCCCTCTCTTGATATGAATTATATTATCTATTTGATTTGTGGTCTATTTTGAATGCATAAATTTGTGTTTTGAAAGTAAGTTCCCTATTTTTATTGTGATTGACATAGTTTATGGCATGATTAGAGAGAAAATTTTTCTTAATTACAAGTGTTCATTTTGTGGATAAAAAAAATGCATGTGTTTTAAAGAAATATTGGCCACCACGTGACAATGTGCTTCAAAAGGATTGTTTTATATACGTGCATGTGATTTGAATTAAGAGTGTCCACATGATACTTTTTTTTAAATTGTTGGGGATGGCCAGCAAAATGACATCTTATATAAAAAAAAAAGGGCTATGATTTATGACATGATATGTAAAGGCTTGCAAGTCTAGGTACGATGATACCTATTATGGTTTTCCCTTAACATGAATGAAATTAATGTTGTAAAGGTATAGAGTATGGGTTTTAGTGAATCAAAAATTGTGCTCAAGGAGAGCTAGTCGGTTACCGGAAGAAGGCTTAAGTTTAGATAACTCTTATCCTGAAACTGTATTTTGCCGACACATGTCTTTATGAGCTATTCAAAAAGTAGGGTATCATGGTATGTTGGAACGTGGGAATACTTTTTCATGATATTTCCCATCCTTGCGGCAATGTTGGATTGGGAGCCTGGCCACTGGGTTATGGGCGGGATCCACAAAGCCCGTGGATTATCATGTATGTAGGGTGGCCTCTATAGCTCAGAAATAAGATAAAGAGTGAGTCATGGTTTCAAAGTAGTTTTTTGAAGTTCATTAAAGTATGCCTATGTGTTCTCACTTATGCTTTATGTTGATTGTTTTACGAAAGGATCTCATTATGTTGTATAAAGACATGTTATTTTGGACTGTTTTACATACCAGTACATTTGTATTGATCCCATATATTTCAATATCTAAGGCTCAGTCCTGGGGTCGGGCTATACAGTTGATTGGTCCATCAGAAGTTTGCAGTTGGTGAGCCTCCCTAATTTCGAAAGGTCTTGTTATAGAATATTGTCAACTGATCTTAGTTCATGGTCTGACTAGGGTCTTGTTCAAGTTTTTAGAAAGAAGGTGTTTTCATGTTGATAGAGATTTTGCAGACTGGTGTCATGTGTTTTGAGTATTGATGAACTTATATATGTTTAGTAAAAGTAAAAGAATGACTATGTTTTCAATTTATCATATATTCCAAATTTTCCTTCTAGTATATTAATGGCGTATATGATTGCCAGTTAGAGAGGGGCTCTCGGGCCTTCATGGTTTGGGATGCCTGTCAAGGCCAGGGCCTCAGTTTGGATCGTGACAAACTTGATGTAACACCCAACATTTTTGAGCTAGAAATCAAACCATTGTTCCTACGTGTGTAAGCTCAATTAGAAATGATTGTCAAGTGTTCATAAGTTTCATGATCTTTATCCTCATGTTTGAAGTGTTGTTGAGTTGAAACTTTTTCATAGGAATAATTTAGAGTAAAGTTCAACTAAGAGCCTTTGATCCGGCTAAATTTTTGTATTTGATTCTACAAGGGTCTAGTTTAAACATCAATACACGTAAAATTTTGCAACTCAAGACCCACAAAAATATAGATAATTGAGTTAGTTTTTCAACGATACCAATTTTGCCTTAATTCGATACTTGAGTAAAAAGTCATGACATTTTTTATAAGAGGCAGTAGGCCAACGCGATTGGGATGCGGCGCGCTAATCTCTTGACGCGGTAAGCGACGTGATGCGTTGCTCTTCCAATGCGATATCTGACGCGACTCAGATTCTTTCAACATGTTGTTTCTACTTCTTAAGGGTCTAGGGGAACTTTGGTCATATTCCCTCACCCAAATTCGTCCATAACAAAAAAATTTAGCCCCAAAGAGCATTAGTAGCCTCTTCATTCGATTCTAAAAGAAAAACCCTAACCACCTCCCAAGAACAAGATTTAACTCTTCTTCTCCAAAACAAGTATTCAAACCTTTTAAGTTCAAGATTCTCACAAAAAGTGAAAAAGATTACGGTTCCATTCTTCGAACCAAGGAACTTAAGGTATTTGGTACTATCCTAAAAACTCCATGGGCATAAGTTTTATGGTTTTATATAGTTTAAGGATTTATAATCATGTTACAAAGAAGAGTTTTGATGTTGTTCAAAAAGTATGTCATGAAATCATCTGGATCAAAGTATAAAAATTGTATTGATCTCTTTTTTGAACAATTGAATTATAGCCCTATATGTATATATATATGTACGTTTTCAGTTTTTGAAAGTTTAATTAAGAGCATGACAATGAAATCCCTCTCTTGATATGAAATATATTATATGTTAAATTTCTGGGTTATTTTGAATGCATGAATTTGTGTTTTGAAAGTAAGTTCCCTATTGTTGTTGTGATTGAAATAATTGATGGCATGGTGAGAGGGAAAATTTTTCTTAATTACGAGTGTTAATTTTGTAGATAAAAAGAGATGCATGTGTTTTAAAGTAAGATTGGCCACCACATGACAATGTGCTTTAAAAAGATTGTTTTGTATACGTCTGTATGTGATTTGAATTAAGAGTTTCCTCATGATACTTTTTTTAAAATTGTTGGGGTGGCCACCTAAATGACTTCTTTTATAAAAAAATAGGGCTATGATTTATGACCTAATACGTAATGGCTTGCAAGTCTAGGTATGACGATACCAAATACAATTTTCCCTTAACATGAATTAAATGAATGTTGTAAAGGTATAGAGTATGGTTTTAAAAGAATCAAAAACTGGGCTTAAAGTGAGCTAGTTGGTTAACTAAAGAAGACTTTAGTTCGGATAACTCTTAGCCCAAAATCATGTTTTGCCGATACAGGTCTTTATGTGTTATTTGGCAAATGGGGTAGAATGGTAGGTTGGTAAGTGGGCATACTTTTTCATGATATTTCCCATCCTTGTGGCTAACTTAGATTGGAAGGCTGGCCACCGGGTTATGGGCGGGATCCACATAGCCCGTGGATTACCATATATGTAGGGTGACCCCTCTATCTCAGAAGTAAAATAAAGTTTGAGTCATGGCTTCAAAGAAGTGTTTTGACGTTCATTAAAGTATGCCCAAGTGTTTTCACTTATTCATTATGTTTATTGTTTGATGAAAGGCTCTCATTATGTTGTATAAAGACATGTTATTTTGGATTGTTTCACATAACAGTAGATTTGTATTGACCCCATATATTACAAGATCTGAGGGTCAGTATCGGGGTCTCGCTAAGCAGTAGATTGGTCCATCAAAAGTTTCTAGTCGGTGAGCCTCCCTTAATTTGAAAAATCTTGTTCATTGAATATTATTACCTAATTTTAGTTTATGGTGTGACTTGGGTCCTTGTCCTAGATTTTAGACAGAAGTTGTTTTCATGTTTTTTAATATTTCGTTGACTGGTGTCATATGTTTTGAACATTGATGAACTTATATTTTGTAATGTTTAGTTGAAGTAAAAGAATGACCATATTCTATTTTATCATGTTTTCCATATTTCCTTTCAGTATATGAATGGTGTATATAATTGCTAGTTAGAGAAAGGTTCTCAACTCTTCGTGGTTCGGGATGCTCGTCGTGGCCAGGGCCTCAGTCTGGTCATGACAAACTTGGTATCAAAGCACGGTTCATAGTCTTAGGGTATCTACAAAATTACGTCGGGTAGATTCCTATATATGAGTATGTATCATGCCACACTTATAAGGAGGAAGCTACTGGTTTATTAGGAATGTTTCACTTTTGTTCATATTCTTGATCATGCCATTGTGTTTCCCATTAGGAAGTTATCCAGATTCCTTCTTTACTCTTATTTTATTAACTATGTCTCATTGTCGAGTCAATTTAAGTGCAAAATCTTAGAGGCTAAATGAGGTGGTCCCTTCGAATTGAGTCATAAAAGATTATGAAATTGAACAAGAACTTGAGAGGAGTCCATAAGTGCATTAAAGTGTATTTATTTAAGCTTATACACCTATCTACATCAATTGTGCATTTTATTCTGACGTATAAGGTGTATTCAGTCCCTTTCAAAAATTTTATTGCAAATGTCATGCTTAAGGATAGTGATATATGTTAGAATGTTGGAATAATATTTCTACCCGAGTAGTAGTATGTGATATGGTGTCATACCCTATTGGTAGTAAGATGATCTCGGAGTTAGTGATATGACATCACAATCTTAGAAATCAGAATAAGGGTGACTTTTACGTAAAAAAGCTAGTTTAGTTGTATAATCATTGATTGAAGGATGGGTTGCCATTTTATAATGATAGACTAATGTGACAACAATATTTGTAGATTGTATGGTAGTCAGTAGAGGAAGTGTTTGGCTATGATTATTATCTATTCAAAATAGGGAAAGAGCCTAGAATAGATAGTGATGATGGTTATAGAAATCCTTTTTAGGCTATGAATGGAAACAGTTATATTAGCCAATAAGTTATAAGTATAGAATCATTATTGTAAATGGAATTTCAAAGGTAGTTGTGATGTATGCATGGGTAAGTAACTATGATGTGAGAAAGTGAAATATGTTGATAAGATTGTAATGTGTTATAATATAAGATTAAGATCGACTATCCCTATTATGTGACATTACCCCCTTAATTATCTTTTCTCTAGTAGTTGTAAACTAGTACTTCATGTGAGAAGGTATGTAGTGGATTTTGAGGTATAGTAGTAATGTCATAGAGGGTATGTGATTATAGGTAGTAGTTAAGTAAAATGAGGTATTTGGGTTGACTTTCCAATTTGATGGCCTAGTATAGTATGTGGCATGCTTCATCGGTGGTACGTGATTGATGATAGACTATAGGCTTGAACTTTAGATGTGGAGTGTGGTGATAAGAATAGTGGCTTGAGATTAATGATGCATGTTTTATGGGAATGCATTAGCAGGCTTAATGTGAGATATGAAATGGCCTAGGTTGGCAATTTGTGGAACAAAGAGTGGATAATTGTTATATATATACATAAGGACTAGGGTGAAATGATGAATTATGGTTGTCATTAAGAGGATGAGAGTGCTAGGTATATAATGATAAGTTAAACCCCCAGGTAGCATATTGTTAGATAAGGTTTTATGTGTATGAGTGTCATATAAACCCAATCTATATCCACAAGTTTCTTAGTGTGGAGAAGTCTAGGGAGTTGTTATATGGTGTTATGTAAAGTTGAATTGAGGAAATATAGGTATGCAATAGGCGCCTTTGGTATAGTTTTACAAATTTTGTTAAGTTGTAAGTTATGTGATAAGAGGTGCAATGTTAAGTATTCTAAAAAGTTGAAGATGAAGTGTTAAGTGTTTGGAAGTATAGATGGTTATGCCCATGATAATGTTAGTTGTGAGTCGATGACTTTGGGGATTAGAGAAAGCTATGATTAGTGTCCCTGAAGGGGGATGTCCTAGAAAGAAATTAGTGTATTTTTATTAAAATTATTATGGAGAGTTGTGGTTATAGATTTGATAAGGGGATATGTCTGCAAGTCTAGGATTGTGACTTTGATCTAATGGGGAGATGGTGAATTAAGCTAGTTCTCAAATTTTGTTGGTGTGGCAAGTTGCGGGGAAGAGTCATGATAAACCTATTCCTACTCAAGCATACTCCTCCTACTTCAATTTAGAATATTATTCTTCAAATGTCTTACATCATCTGTTCAAGTCATGCCTATGCCTATGGTTTGAGTTCTCTATGGACTTATGTTCATGATCTGACCTCCAAACTAGAAGCAATAATGTCTCTCAGTAATCCAGTCTATCATGTATTAAAGCTTTATGTTATGATGCTCATGATCCATATTGAAATTCATATCTTATATCATGCTTAGTTCTAAGGGACCTATGCTTTCTATATGTTACCAATTTATTTTATGCTGGGATTAGCCAAGTGATAAAAAGCTTATGCAAACTCATAGCAAATTTCAGTTCTTTAAATGAGGAGCAATTGCTTTGGGTGTCAATCTTTCTCTTAGTTTTTAACTATATAAATTCCTGCTTTATGCTATATAACTCATAATATCTGTACCAATGTTTTCTCATTATGCTCTGTCCTAAGAACTTATGTTGCATTGTGTTTCTGCTGAACGACTTTCTATTTATGATACAGGCACTTGGTATAGGAAGCACTTCGTGATGGTCTCTTATTTTTACGTCATGTCCCACATTGGGTAGATCAACAGATATGGGTTATAATTGAGTAGTGATTCTCCCATTCATGATACTTGTGCTCGGGTCCCTAAATGACCCTCCGTATATTAGTATAATGGTGGTTGTGGAAACTTATTAATGTGTTAGGTAGGGGAGTAGATGTTCTTGAAGGAGAAAATATTTTTTATGTGTGATTTCTTGAGCTAAGCCTATAGGATAAAGGAGGAGAAGGAGATGAACTTTTATTATGTGTAATAGTTAGGAAGGACGCAAAAATCTTTGTGAGAATGATTGAATTTGCTGGTCTTGGCGGGGGAATCCATGAAGTCGGTGTAGTAATGATGGGCTTCAATGTTGTGATTGATGAAAATGCCAACCAATATGTTATGTGGTTGGGACTCCTTAATTTCAAACCTGAGGGTGTTTCATGATAGTGATAAGATGAAGTAATATTCTTAATGGGATGTAGCGTACAAGGTCCCATAGCTTAAGTTACCACCTTATTACTCCGAATTAGGCTTCAACATAAAAGTACTTTGCAGTGGGACTCAAACTCTTGTGGTTAGACTGTGAGATGGGGGAACTGTACGTTGGAAAGTGTGAAGTATGCTATTTATTGTCTGGAGCATAGATGATTAGTGTCTCTAAGTTTAAATCTAGTCGTTGTACCTTGTAAGGTAGAGAATGCTTCTAATCCTATCTTCCATGAAAACCTTATTTCATGATTAGTACCGATGTAAGTCAGGCCTATTATCACCAAATTAACTCATGCCTTATGTTGTGATGATTATGATTCATAGAACTCATGGGCAAGATCATCCCTATGTAAATTCTGATTACCTCATATTTTGTGCTTACACATTTCACTAAGGGTTATCAAGAAGCTTGTTCAATGCAACATTACGTTCTTTATTCTACATTTTTAGAGCTTCTAAATATCCCTACCCATTACTAGGGGATGAATGATCCCAAGAAGGAGAAAATGTAATACCCTGTATTTTCAAGCTAGAAATCAAACCGTTGTTCCTACGTGTTATAAGAAATGATTTCAAAGTGTTTATAAGAGTCATGATCTTTATCCTGGTGTTTGAAGTGCTTTCGAGGTGAAAAAAGTTCAAAGGAATCACTTAGAGCAAAGTTTAGCTAAGAGCCTTTGATCTGGCTATATCTTTGTATTCAAATCTACAAAGGTCTAATTTGAACGTCTATAACTTTATATACACTTAGATAATTGAGTTAGCTTTCCAATGATACCAATTTCTCCTTAATCTGATACCCGAGTACAAAGTTGTGTTATTTTTCGTGAGAGGTAGTAAGCCAATGCGATGAGGATGCAGAGCGCCGGTCTCTCAATGTGAAAAGTGACATGACGTGTTACTCTTCAAACGCTATATCTAATGTGACCAGGAGATTTTAAACACCTTGTTTCAACTTCTTAAGGGTCTAGGGGTACTTTTGTTATATTCCCTCACCCAAATTCGTCCATAACACAAAATGTTAGCCCCAAGGAGCATTAGTTGCCTCTTTATTCGATTTTCTCTCAAAGAAAAACCCTAACCACCTCTCAAGAAAATAATTCAACTCTTCTTCTCCAAAACAAGAATTCAAGACTTTAACTTCAAGATTCTCAAGAAAAGTGTCGAGATTAGGGTTTCATTCTACGAACCAAAGAACTTAAGATATGTGGGACTATACTAAAAACTCTATGGGCATAAGTTTTATGGTTTTATCTAGTTTAAGGATTTATAATCATGTTACAAAGAAGAGTTTCGATGTTGTTCAAAAAGTATGTCATGAAATCATCTGGATGAAACTATATAAATTGTACTATACTCCTTTTCATAGAATTAAATTATAGCCCCTTATATATATGTGTACGTTTTCAGTTTTAGAAAGTTTAATTGAACGCATGACAATGAAATCCCTCTCTTGATGTGAAATATATTGTCTATTTGATTTGTGGGTTATTTTGAATGCATGAATTTGTGTTTTGAAAGTAAGTTCCCTATTGTTGTTGTGATTGACATAGTTTATGGCATGATGAGAGGGAAATTTTTCCTTAATTATAAGGGTTTAATTTGTTGATAAAAAGATATGCATGTGTTTTAAAGAAAGATTGGCCACCATATGACAATGTGGTTCAGAGGGATTGTTTTGTATACATCTACATATGATTTGAATTAAGAGTGTCCTAATTATACTATTTTTTAAATCGTCGGGGTGTGCCATCTAAATGACTTCTTTTATAAATATGGGCTATGATTTATGACATGATACGTAATGGCTTGCAAGTCTAAGTATGATGATACTTATTATGGTTTGCCGTTAACATGAATAAAAAGAATGTTGTAAAGGTAAAGGTATAGAGTATGTATTTCAAAGAATCAAAAACTAAGCTTAAAGAGAACTAGTTGGTTGCCCGAAGAAGGCTTGAGTTCAAATAACTCTTAGACCTAAATCGTGTTTTGCTGATACGGGTCTCTATGTACTATTCGGCAAGTGGGATACCATGGTATGTCAAAAAGTGGGCATACTTTTTCATGATATTTCTCATCCTTGCGGTAAACTTAGATTAGGAGCCTAGCCGTCGGTTTATAGGCGGGATCCACATAGCTCGTGGATTACCATATATGTAGGGTGACCCATCTTGCTCAAAAGTAATGGTTTCAAAGAAGTGTTTTGAAGTTCATTAAAGTATGCCCATGTGTTTTCACTTATGCAGTATGTTCATTGTTTTACGAAAGGCTCTCATTATGTTGTTTAAAGACACATTATTTTGGATTGTTTCACATACCAGTACATTTGTATTGACCCCCTATATTTTAGGATCTAAGGCTCAGTCTCGGGGTCCCGCTATGCAGTAGATTGGTCCATCAGAAGCTTGCAGTTGGTGAGCTTTCCTTATTTTGAACGGTCTCGTTCATGAAATATTGTCACCTGATTTTAGTTTATGGTCCGACTGAGGGTGTTGTCCTAACTTGCAAATAAAAGTAGTGTTCATGTTGTTAGAGATTTCGCAGACTGGTGTCACGTGTTTTGATATTGATGAACTTATATTTCGTAATGTTTAGTTGAAGTAAAAGAAAGACCATGTTTCTGTTTTATTGTGTTTTCCGCATTGCCTTTCAATATATTAATGGTGTATATGATTGCCAGTTAAAGAGGGGCTCTCTGGCCTTCGTGGTTCGGGATGCCCGTCAAGGCCAGGCCTCAATTCGGGGCTTGACATAGCCTGGTGCAGTATAAAAAAAAACCATTTTACCCTATTTTAGCTTATTTTTCAACTTGTCTCTTGAGAGTTAAACCCTAAAATAGTGTGAGAGCTTAAAAGTGAAGCTTGTGGGTGCTTGAAAAGCTATATTAACATCTATTTCTTTATTCTTTTACGGATTTAAGGTGAGATTTCATTCTTTTCTTACTTTAATTCTTGATTTCTTGTTAAAAATCCTTATTACTTGGTTTATCCTCAAATTTCACTCATATAACTTTAATAATGTTCCTAATTCTATAATTACCGTTTTTTTCTCGATTTTATCTTCAAGCCATCCTTGATTCTTGAATTTTTGACTGATTTCAAACGTTTTACCCGATATAGACTAAAAATATTTTTTCTTTGACTGAAACTCATCTTTTAGTCCATTTGACTTTGGTTTTCAGATGTAAATTTCTAAAAATATGGGGACTTCTTTTTGAAAAACTATTTCAGGGGTCCATTTTGACCCCGAATCGAAAGTAGGAAATATGAGTATTTTTGGCTTTGTTTTAATTAGTAGATTCCATATTTCTTGGTTTAGTTAATTTTGGTAGCATTTGCGGAAAGTAAGGTCATAGAAATTTGGTGGACCGGTTTTGGCATTCGAGGTAAGTTATGGCATAACTCCTTCAGACTGGGTTGGGTAGTAAATATTTGTACAAACTACATATTAAGGGTGGGAACAAATCATGAAAAATGGATATCTATGTTCTTTGCATGTGGGGGGGGTCTTATATGTGGTAAATGAGATATTATATGATATGTGTGACCGCGTGGGGTCTTATGTGATATTGATAGACTTGAATACATATGAATAATCATCTTGTCTTATTAAAAAAGCTTGATGTGGTACCATTTGTTTATTGTGATTATATTCATACTTTATTGGCATATGAAACATGTGAAAATTCATGGATGGTGGAAATAATGAGTAAATATTGTCTCATGTGGTTGTGAGAAATGTATCATTATTTATGAGTATTACATCCTCATATCATACTAATTCATGAAACATTGATACCACTATAGAAATATCTAAGAAACACTGGGAACACCTTTTTAAAACTCTCCCCGAAGGATATGCCGAAAGAAGATATTGTAACCCTAATAAAATCCTTCTAGGGGAATGTGCTGAGAAAGAAATATGGAGATATGGATATATCGATTGTATATGGGTTGATGAAACCCCTATGAATCCCACGTTAGGAGGCTTGCCTCCGAGGTGTACACGGAGGTTGTGCGATACCCTCGTGCATCATCATCATCATCTTATACATTGCACGTCTTTATTTTGTTTGTATTGTGATTGAATTTCCATATTGACTTGTGATGCATTTATTTGTTCTATTTTCCATTAATAGTACCTAACTATCTTGTATATGTATGTTCACCCTTGTTCTACTTGTATGTGGTATAATGTATACTTGTGCTATATATATATATATATATATATATATATATATATATACACACATACACACACACACATATATATATATATATGTTAGAACTGTTAGTTCTAGCGGTGTGGGCTACTATTGTGGAACCTTTTCTAGTTGCAGGTGACGTTCTCTTAGTATATATTTTTTATACTTTATTTTCTAGTTTTCTCGATCGGCCAATGATACCTACTGCGTACAAGTGGATCGTACGTACCCCTGTTGTACCCTTCTGGTGCAGATTCAGATTTAGGTGTGCCCCAAGCTGCTTGATTTGGGTGATATCTGGAGTTTTTGAGGTAGTGATTGATGTTTCTACAGTCCGAATGTCTTCTATTACCTTTCTTTATAGACCATGTCTTTCTTTTCACTTTAGAGATAGGGTTTATCTTGTTTATGGATATCTTATGCATTTCTTTGGATTAGAGTTGTACTAGATACGTTCTTATACTGTTGACACCTGATTTGGGAGTTATGATTTCATAATTATGTATATTTCTGCATTTTATTATACAGTATGGTTCGGCTTCATTCTAGAAGCCTTTAGTGGGAAAAGGCGTGATCAAAGAAGTTAAAAGCTGACAGTGGCTTTCCAATTCTCTGTAGGAGTAATGAATATAGTAACTTATCCCAGCATTTAGGAGTAATAAATATACTTATGCCCAGCACTATATATTGAATTACTATTATTATGGATTATAATGCATTTTTGAATGGTTTCTTTGCCTTTCTTTTTCATTAAGGAGCTTCCATTAAAATCTCAGTTATTTTTTATAATGAAAGAAATTAAATGTGGCTATTTTTAATATTCTATCAAGTTTTAAGGTGCAATTTTCATCTTTTAAATGAGGAAAAATGTCAAAAAAGCACAAAAAAATGTTGTTCGTTGAAGGGTATATACATATATATAAATATATATATATTGTAACGACCCATTTTGTTGGTACTTAATTATTCATAATAAATTCATGAAAGATACTTAATTTTAGTTCCTCAATATTAACTTGTGTCCAAAATAGCCAATTTTTTATTTATTAGGTCACCTCAAACTTTTCGATGAAGATTTTAACCTTCGAATGTTTCTAGATAAACTCAAGACCGATGAATTTAATAATTCATAAGTGAGAATATCAATACTTTAATTTTAAAGTTCTTTAGGTATGAATTAAGGTCGTACAATATCCCTAACACAAAGTTAAGCATAAAACTTTCTATCAGATACAATTTCGATATGGGTTTCTATTAGGGCCAACTTCAAATGATCATGTCTCATAGAATATAAGGAGTTAGGGGTACCAATACTGACCAAATCAAAGATTCTTGAGTCGTATTTCCAATGCAATAAACCAATCATCAATAGGAATTCAGAGTAAAAAGTTATGACTGTTTTACTGAGCATTGTACTGGCCGAAATGGGATTTTGCTATAGCAAAAATTCTGATTGTATTTAAATCAGATTCAGCCGTATTTTAAGTCTGACAACACCAAAATTCATTAGCCAACCATAGAGCAGTGATTTCCCAAGGCTTATAGTGAAATTCCTTCGTTGCGGTAAGTTTTTCCATTATTTTCTTTGTATTTTAACCCTTTAACATCTTAGAATCCTTACAAAAGACCTTTAATGGTAGAATGCTTTTGGGAAATACTCATGGGTGTTTTTCATATGACCTAGAGCTGATTCTAAACTATAAATTAAAGATTCCTAAAAAGAATTTCATAAACTAGATTCTAAATTTTGATGCTTAGGAACCTTGAATTCTGTAAAGATAAGACCTTTAGCATAAAAACTCCATTAGATGGGTTAAGATTGAAAGAGATAATGAATGGTTAACTGAACTTGGGGGATTATATTGACCTTGAATTAAGGGTAGAATTAGTGGGTTTGAATCCCCAAGATATTTGTTTGAAGAGTAATTATTTAATTACTCTTATAATTGCTCTATTTTTAGATGATTGAATATTCTAAGGTAGTAAGAAAAGGAAAGAGCATCTTTGTTGCAATTTGTTTCTTCAAAAAGCTTGGCTTCCAGGTAGGCTAGGTTTAATGAGTAGAAGATTGTGTTATTTTATATATTCATAATTTAAAATTAATGGGCATGGATTTGAGGTGGATAAAGACTTGAGAACATAACTTTAATCCCGAAAATTATATTATTAATTAATTATGTGAATGACTTGTGATATTATTTTCTATGTCCCTACAAGAATATTGTTGTAAGTATGAATTCGGAGTAAAAAGTTATGACCATATTACTGAGCATTGTCTGGGACGAAATGGGATTTTGCTGTAGCAAAAACTTATATGGTATTTAAATCAGCTTTAGCCATATTTTAATTCTGAAAGCCCCAAATTTCATTCCCCAACCATAGAGCGGTGATTTCTCAAGGCTTAAGGTGAAATTCCTTCATTGCAATAAGTTTTTCCATTATTTTCTTTGTCTTTTAACCCTTAACATCTTAGAATCCTTAGAAAGACCTTTAATGGTGGAATTCTTCTGGAAAATACTCATGGGTGTTTTTAATATGACCTAGAGCTGATTCTAAACTATCAATTAAAGATTCCTAACACGAATTTCATAAACTAGATTCTGTATTTTGATGGTTAGGAACCTTGAATTCCGTAATGATGAGACCTTTAGCATAAAAAGCCCATTAATGGAGATGGGTTAAGCTTGAAAGAACTAATGAATGGTTAATTAAACTTGGGGGATGATATTTACCTTGAATTAAAGGTAGAATTTATGGCTTTGAATCCGCAAGATATTTGTATGAAGAGTAATTCAAGAATTACTCTTATCATTGCTCGATATTTAGATGATTGACTATTCTAAGGCATGAAGGAAAGGAAAGAGCATCTTTGTTGCAGCTTGTTTCTTGATAAAGCATGGCATCCATATAGACTAGGTTTGAGCAGAAGATTATGTTATTTTATATTTTCATTATTTTAAATTGATGGGAGAAAGCATGTCTAGGCCTGGGGGCATGGAGTTGAGGTGGATAAAGACACAAGAACTTAATTTTAATCCCGAAAACTATATTATTGATTAAATATGTGAATAACTTGTGATATTATTTGTTATGTCCACGAAAGGAGATTGTTGTAAGTACTAATTCGGAGTAAAATATTATGACTGTTTTACTGAGCATTGTTCGGGCCGAAATGGGATTTCGCTATAGCAAAAATTCTAATGGTATTTAAATCATCTTCAGCCTTATTTTATGTCTGAAAACCCCAAATTTCATTCCCCAACCATAGCGGTGATTTCCCAAGGCCTAAGGTGAAATTCCTTCATTGTGGTAAGTTTTTCCATTATTTTCTTTGTCTTTTAACCCTTTAACATCTTAAAGTCCTTAGAAAGACTTTTAATGGTGGAATTCTTTTGGAACATACTCATGGGTGTTTTTAATATGACCTTGAGCTGATTCTAAACTATAAATTAAAGATTCCTAACACGAATTTCATAAACTAGATTCTAAATTTGATGGTTAAGAACCTTGAATTCTGTAAAGATAAGACCTTTAGCATAAAAACTCTATTAATGGAGATGTGTTAAGCTTGAAATAGCAAACAAATGGTTAATTTAACTTGGGGGATGATATTGACCTTGAATTAGGGGTAGAATTAGTGGGTTTGAATCCCCAAGATATTATTTTAAGAGTAATTATTTAATTACTCTTATAATTTCTCGATTAGATGATTGATTATTCTATCACATGATGGAAAGGAACGACCATCTTTGTTGCATCTTGTTTTTTCCAAAAGCTTGGCATATAGGTAGGCAAGGTTTAATGAGTAGAAGATTGTGTTATTTTATATTTTCAGAATTTAAAATTGATGGGAGAAAGCATGTCTAGGCTTGGGGGCATGGAGTTGAGGTGGATAAAGACGCGAGAACTTAACTTTAATCCCAAAAGGTATATTATTGATTAATTATGTTAATAACTTGTGATATTATTTTTTATGTCCCCGCAAGGATATTGTTGTAAGTACGAATTCAGAGTAAAAAGTTATGACTGTTTTATTGAGCATTGTCCGGGCCGAAATGGGATTTCGTTGTAGTAAAAATTCAAATGGTATTTAAATCAGCTTCAGCCACATTTTAAGTCTGAAAACCCCAAATTTCATTCTTCTACTCTAGCGCGGTGATTTCCAAGGCTTGAGGTGAAATTCCTTCGTTACCGTAAGTTTTTCCATTATTTTCTTTGTATTTTAACCCTTTAGCATCTTAGAATCCTTAGAAAAACCTTTAATGATGGAATTCTTTTGGTAAATATTCATGGGTGTTTTTAATATGACCTAGAACTGATTCTAAACTATAAATTAATGATTCCTAACATGAATTTCATAAACTAGATTCTGAATGTTGATGGTTGAGAACCTTGAATTCCGTAAAGATAATACCTTTAGCATAAAAACTCCATTAATGGAGATGGGTTAAGCTTGTAAGAGCTAATGAATGGTTAATTAAACTTGGAGGATGATATTGACCTTGAATTAAGGGTCGAATTAATAGGTTTGAATCCTTAAGATATTTTTTAAGAGTAATTATTTAATTACTCTTATAATTGCTCGATTTTTAGATGATTGATTATTATAAGGCATGAAGGTAAGGAAAGATCATCTTTGTTGTAGCTTGTTTCTTCTAAAAGCTTGGCATCCTGGTAGGCTAGGTTTAATGAGTAGAAGATTGTGTTATTTTATATTTTCATAATCTAAAATTGATGGGAGAAAGCATGTCTAGGCCTAGGGGCATGGATTTAAGGTGGATAAAGACACGAGAACTTAACTTTAATCCCGAAGACTATATTATTGATTAATTATGTGAATAACCTATGATATTGTTTGTTATATCCCCACAAGGAGATTGTTGTAAATGAAGTATGTGAACATGATAGTTCTTAATTGTTCTAATGATGAACTTAGTTGAGTTATAATGATATTAATTAAGCTGCATGTATTGGACAATAATATGATGAGGAGAATCATGATAGGATAAAGTATTGATGAGCATAGTAATATCTAGAGGACATATGGCTTGAATAAGTGTAATTATTATATTACATGGAAAAAGGTAGTGACATTTTAATAATTAATGAGTAAGTAATACTCCAATTGTGACTTTCATGCGTAAGTGTTAAATTATGATTTATTTTATGATATTCTTATTTTGGTATTGATAAAAGCACATTATCTATTGGATTCCCATGAGCAGCTAAATTGGTGATAATGATGATTTATTGAAATATGCCTATGAGAGTCTTGTTTGATAATGATAACTCCTTGTATTAATGCCATGAATGGCTTGTTAATGATTGTAATGAATTATTAAAATAATACCCGTGAGAGGATAAAAATATTGATAAATCAAAGCACTTGATCGAATTTCTTTATGATTTTAAGTACGCTTATAAATTTAGTATGTCGTATTGCATTCTGAACGATAGTGTAAATTTAATAAAATGTATTTAATAGGTTATGATTTAATTTGAGTTTAGACTCGATTTAATTGTGTGTATGCTCTTAAATTGGATACTTGTTGATTGGTATTCGGACATGCCTGAAATTGATGATGTTTGGATTGTTGAGGCGTGTATAAATGATTATTAAAAATTTAGTTGATGGAATTATCTTATGACTTTAAGTGTACTTGTAAACTTGGTACATCATATTGTATGCTGTGAGGAATTATAAATTTGATATTAATATTACTTATTTATGGTGGATCGAGTATACACCAGTATGAATATGTATATGGTGGATTGGGTACCTCGTCGGTACGGATATGTATATGTTAGATAGAGTACCACACCGGTATGGCTATTTATATGTTGGATCGGGTACCATGCCGGTATGAATATGTATATGGTAGATCAGGTACCACACCAGTACGGTACATGAACATAGATTATTCCCTACAGGTCATGACTATTTGGGAAAAAATAAGTCCCATAGCATGTGTGTACATACTTGTGTTGAGTCTGTGGATGTTTACAGTATGGCTGATACTATTGATGGTTATGTGGCCTGTTTGTGAGCACTGTTTGATCTGTTATTGTTGTATTGTTTATTAATTGGGTATATGATTGTATGATATTTATTTGAAAAAGTTAAAAAATATACGTATGATGTTAGGCGTATTTACACGCCTAAAGCACCTTAAATTATCCATATTTTAGCTTAGTTTTGAGGACAAAATATATAATTCCTGTACTTTTAGTCCTTTTTACTGTAAGTGAGCTAACTGATGTTAGGCGTATTTACACGCCTAAAGCACCTTAATTTACCCATATTTTAGCTAAGTTTTGAGGACAAAATATATAATTCCTGCACTTTTAGTCCATTTTCCTGTAAGTGAGCTAACCAACGTGATTAGCAAGTTTTCAGGTATATATGATGAAGATTTCAGCATTTTATGGACTGGTTGACGCCAAAGGACGCTTCACGTAAGAAGGAAGGCAGCTTTTGGAAGCTTGTGGACTGAAAGTGATGCATGGAGAACTTGTCCCGGGCAAAACCAGTATTTCTAAAGACTTGGGGATCAGCAGTAGCTTAGTAGGATTAGGACAAGGATACAGTAACCCCGTAGGACTAGGACAAGGATAAAAACCCTATTTCAGTAGGACTAGGATATGGATGTTATAAAAAACCTACTTTGCTGAATTTTTCAGCATTCTTTCCCTTCTTCAAAAATTCGTTTTCAAACATTATTCTTCATCTATTCGACTTTTAATTTTCACGACAAGAGAAACGCTACTTGCAAGGAAATCACGCCACAAGTGACACCAAAACATACTTCACGTGAGATTGTTATTATTTTGGTATGATGATAATGTCTATTGTGTTTTTCGTTGCACTCATGAGTAGCTAAACTTCTGTGTTAGGGTTATGGAAGTCTTATGATATGCTATCTATTGCTATGAGTTTGTGAATTCTTGATACGTATGCTGCTTATATCATTAATCTCTTGAACTTAATTGAATTTTTGTGGTTGCAAACATATAGAATATGCCAGTATAGCATTAACTTGTTCGAAAGAAAAGTTACATGTCTGGAAAAGAGAGAATGACAAGTAAATAGGGCTACCAACCCCTGTTTAAAAGTTAGTGCCATAACTGGATTAACCTCTTGGAGAATTCGTACCATTAGATACGCTTTAAGCTCAAAAGAGTTAAAGTGAGATAATCTGTGATGGTCAAAAGACGCTAGGATATACCATAAAATACGAATCTCTATAAGCGCATGCATGTCAGAATTCTGCATAACTCATAGCCAATAGATACGTAGAACTCATAAGGTGGACATAACCCTAACTTAAAATTCTCATTGATTAAAACCTACTAAACGTTCTGATTTTTCTTGTTACTTTGATACTTTGAATTCACGCTACAATTAAATCCCCCATTTTCATAGAATTTTCGATCAGCAGTCTACTAATCGTTGCTTACTTAGTGACCAAGTATTCCCTGTGGGATTCAACACTCAACCCAGTTGGGTTTTATATTTGACGACGACCTTTTACACACTTACGAGAGCTGTAGTTTGAGCGTTATCAAATTTTGGCTCCGTTGCCGGGGAATACGGTTGTCAACTAAGTTGTGATAATTACTAGACCCTTTGGTCAAAGATTCTCGTACTTTACTTTTAGTTGTTGTTTTTGTTTTCTGCAGGTTTTCGTTCAGTGCATGCCAAATACTCGAAGTTCAGGACAACCATTATTACCCATAAACCCTGAACCGCAACTTATAGGAAGGATGAATGAACAATGTGACATTGAGAGAAGAGCTGCTCAACAGGAGCAGGATAGACTAGCTGCATTGGCCGCTGCCTCAGTACATCAACAAAATATTGATAACCCTGGGCGGGCAACAAATCCTGACGATGCGGACCTAGGTGATGACGAGCTACTAAACCCTAGGCGTGATGCTGAGGTGGAGACACCTGCAAATAGAAGAGATCGTCAATCCAGATTTAGGCCTAAACGCCGCATTATACAGATGCTTTTCGATGGTGATGATGACGACCTAGACGGAGCTGGTGCCACAGCAGCTATTATTCCCCCGCCCTTGGCACCTGGAGCCAAGTTCAATATCACCAGCACCATGATTCAGTTGTTGCAGCTAAAGGGCTTATTTAGTGGACTTGCAGGTGATGATCCAAATATGCATCTGATCAACTTTATCTCTACATGCAAGTCATTCGACAATCCAGGCATTGGGAAGAATGCAATTCGGCTGCGCTTATTTCCATTGTCTCTATCTGGGGAGGCAACTCTATGGTTGAATGGGCTAACTCCTGATTCTATTACAAATTGGAGGCAATTGAAAGACGCTTTCCTAGAAAGATTCTTTCCGCCGTCCAAGAGAGCACAGTTAAGAGATAAGATTAGCAATTTTTGAAAGTTTCCAACTGAAGCTCTCCACGAAACATGGGAGAGGTTGAAGAAGAAGCTTATGTGGTGCCCAAATCATCATATGACCAATGTCCACTTGATGGAGATATCATATGACCAATGTCCACTAGATCGTATGACAAAGCAGAGTAGAGATTAGCATACCAGGGATTTTGAGGTAACAAGCTCTACTATATCTATTGGCATGACTATAGAACAAAGGCGAAGAGAGGAGAAATGCGATCAAGATATGGCACACATAAAAAAACAGATGGATCTTCTTACCAAGCACTTATTATCAGGGAAGACCGAAAAAGTCAAAGTTGTTGTGTCACAGGAAAGAGGTGAATTCGATTCTGAAGAAAAAGCTAACTACTTGAATAATCAGGGGTCTTTCCGAGGCAATGCCCAAGGAAACCAAGGTCAGAACTATTATGATAAATCGGGAAATAAGGACCGTGATCAAGGTAGTTGGAAGAACAAGACTGACAGGAGTGGTTTGTCTGTTCCTCCTGGAAGACGTGACGCCGCTGTATCTGGTTCTGTAAATATGTCCATGGAAGATATGATGGCTAAGCTGTTGGAAGGAGTGGACGCAACCAGAATGGGAGTAACTGAGGTAATAAATGATTTGTCCTCAATGAAGCAATTGGTTGACTCGCATTCTACTGCAATAAAACAGCTGGAGCAATAATTGAGTCAACTATCAGCGACAATCAACCAAAGAAAAGCTGGTACTTTACCTAGAGACACTGTGCAAAATCAAAGGAATGATGGATCATGCAGGGCTATTACTACCAGGAGCGGTAAGGTGTTAGACAATCTGTCTAAAGGCAAGCAGGTGGTTCATGATATAGAGGAGATTGTTATTGACGCAGATTATGATGATTCTATAAAAGCTAAAAATCAGAAGGAGCGCGTTCAAGAGAAAACTATTCCTCTTCCACCCCCACCTTTTCCTCAGAGATTGAAGAAAAAGACTGATGACATACCTGAAAAGGCTAATAATTGGAAGCAAGATAAAAAGGAAGTGGTGGAGAAAACGATTCCCCTTCCACCACCACCTTTTCCGCAGAGACTGAAGAAGAAGGCGGATGATACAAGGTTCAGTAAATTCATGATGATGTTGAAGCAGCTGACTATTAATGTTCCTTTGGTGGAGGCGCTGGAACAGATGTCTGGGTACGCTAAATTCCTGAAGGACCTTTTAACAAAGAAGCGGGCAGTAAGCTATGAGCCGACAGATAATATTCATCATTGCAGTGCAATTGCCACAAGGTCCTTAGTACAGAAGAAGGCAGACCCTGGTGCTTTCACTATTCCTTGCACGGTTGGATCTATGAATTTTGCTAAGGCATTGTGAGACCAAGGATCAGACATCAATTTGATGCCACTATCCGTCTACAGAAAGTTGTGGTTGGGCGACCCTACACCAACCAATATGCGGCTCATGATGGCAGATAGGTCGATAAAACGACCTGTTGGTATCTTAAATGATGTGTTGGTGAAGGATTCCACCTTTATCTTTCCTGCAGACTTTTTTATTTTGGATTGCGAGGTGGATTCTGAAGTTCCCATAATCTTGGAACGCCCTTTCCTCGCAACTGGAAGTGTGCTTATTGACATGAGAGCTAATGAGCCTTTATTTTGGTTGAATGACGAAGTGATCCATTTTAATGTATACAAAGCAATGAAGCATCCCGAAGATATGGATGTGTTCTCTGTAGCTGAAGTTAATTATAAGGATGACAAAGAATTATTGGTAGAAAAGCACTTTACTGATGAGTCACTATCTGATGAGCTGCTGAATTTTGAGCGTGAAGAGTCTTAAGAACATGAAGAAACTATGTGTGCTCTAACAAAAATAGGGTCCTATTCTCATACTCCTAAGCAGTCGGACCTTGATCTTAAGAATCAACCGTCACCAATAGCAAAGACTTCCATTGAAGAGCCCCTAGTGCTAGAATCAAAAGAGCTCCCCAATTATCTAAGGTATGCATTCTTGGGAAATGGAAATACACTTATTGTGAGTGTGGCGGATGATTTAAGTGAACAGCACGTAGAGGCTCTCATCTCTGCTCTGAAGAGATACAAGAGAGCTATGGGTTGGACTATTGATGATATAATTGGTATCCCACCTGGGATATGTATGCACAAGGGTCATCACGAAGAAGATTGCATGCCTACAAGTAAGCCTCATTGTCATCTGAATCCATTCAGAAAACGATTCACCATCTATCTCGATGAAGTCTTAGTAATCGAGATGGCTATGTCGTGCCGCGACAGTAAATCAAGCGCTTGATGGGAGGAAACCCATCGTTTTTAATTGTTTTTGTTGTTTTTGTTTTCCTAGGATTTTGTCGAGCCATGACCAAAACTAAGGCGCTTGATGGGAGGCAACCCATCGTTCTAATCATTTTTGTTGTTTTTGAGTAAGTGTAGGTACAAGAGGTGTAAAGAAGGAGATTGGTTTCAAATTTTGATTTGGAAGTCGTTCATGTTGAAGGTGGTAAGTTAGGAATGAAGAAGAAAAGGCTATGGGTTAGGCATTGCCTATGAAAATCTAGGCAACGAACAAGGCAAGGCGTATGTAAATCTAGGCAATGAACAAGGCATGGCCTATGCTATGGCCTAAGCTCTCAGAATCTAGAATGCCATAGCATAGGAGCCGCCTATGACCAACAATGCTATAGCATAGGCGCCGCCTATGCAAAAGCCTTTGGTCTCGGATTCTACAATGCCATGGCATAGGCGTCGCCTATGCCCAACAATGCCATAGCATAGGCACCGCCTATGCTCAACAAGGCTTTCCAAAAGGCGTCGCCTATACCAAGCATAGGCAAAGCATTAGGTGCTGCCTATGCTCACTTTTGGTCTCCAAATCCGATTCCAAATGGGTCAAAACCCGACCCAATCTTTTCCTATAAATAGAACCTTAGTCTTAAAACAAAAACTCATTGCAAATCCAACCTAAGCTCCGCCTACCACTCTAAATTCCATCAAAAAGTTTCTTTTTGCTCTTTTAACTTTGCAAGAACATCTTCCAAGGCCATCAACCAAGTAAGTACTTCTTTGATCTTCTTTTATATTCCGTAGTCATTACAATACTACGCCTATAATGATTCGTTAAATCTTGAAGTAGTCTGGGTGATTCGAATATGTTGATTTGTTGTGATACAACTAAGTAAGTGAATGAATACGTAAGGGTGTTCTACACTTTGTTCCGATTTGTAGTTGATTGTTATACACTATCATCTTGTTGCGGAATCTAAATGGTAAAGTTAATCACATAATCATGTAAGTTAAACGTTGGAATATCTTGAATGGCTCGATCATAATTGAAAACAAGAATGAGATGTTGTGATTATTTCTACACCATAAACTTGATTCGATCTCTACGTATTTATCTTGTTCCAAAAGTGAATTAATGAAAACCATAAAGCATGGACAAGATTACATGAAATATAGCTGAAAAAGATAGTTAATATGACATGAAAGTATGACTCCACTGAATATATTGTTGGAACATAACACCAAATTATATGACAATGAAAGTTGAATAATCGACATCGTTCACCAAATTAGTTGTGCCAACAAATTAAGTGTGGGGTGGTGCCACTGTTGTTTGTCTGTCGACTGAATCTTACCAAAATGAGGCTAACATGACTTTGTTTTCAGGCTCAATGGCACCAAAAAGTCGACCAGGAAAGGAAAAAGCATCCACCTCACAGAAAGGGCAGAAAAGAGGAAGAAAAGAGCAAGCTGAATCCTCCCCACTACAGATACCTCGCCGTATGTTTGGAATAAAATGGGTCCTAGAGGAGGAAGGCAAGGAGTGGTACAGGAACAACAAAGTAAAAAAATATGTTCATGTGGAGTTGATACAAAAGGAAAGTCTATCAAAGAAAGAACCTCGCATATTAGCCAAGATAATGGCGTTACATCTTGATTTCATTTTCTGAGATATGGGAGAATGCAATCTTGATCTAACAAGAGAATTCTATGCCAATTGGTCTCCAAAGACTACAGGGAGCGAAGTAAAGATTAGAGGCCAAGTTTTGCAGCTAAATGCAGAGTTCTTCAACTCTTTTCTAGGCTTGCCATCTGTTGATCCATCACCACTCAAGGAGCTTTATAATAGACCTCCATACAGGAAAATCAGACACACACTATGCAGAACAAGATCAATGGCACGTTGGAGTAAACACAAGGACACCGGTCAGCACAACACCTTCCCATATGCTTCTTTGAACAGAGAAGGAAGGATATGGCTACGGATAGTCAACTCTTGCTTGATTCCAGGAACTCAGTACACAAAGATTACACGAGATAGAGTGTGCTTGGTGTAAGCATTGATGACGAACGTCCCCATCAATATTGGGTCGATTATTTGGTCTTCAATGCGTAAGGCTAGGCTGCACAAGAGATCGCTCTTCAGCTTTGGTAATTTGTTGACTGCGATATTGAGGAAGGAGGACATTTAAGAGAAACCTATAGATCATAAGCTTGTACACAATCCAAAGAAGGTTGACCTCACAAAGGTTAAAGATACTGAATCAATGCATGGCGTCAACCTGACCACCGTAGAACGACATGCTCGGGATGAAAGTTTCTTTCGCCATCTTTATGGCATGACTCAGTTTACCATGATGAGCGGGGGTCGTGTTCCAACTACTGCAGAGCTCCAACAGTTGGATTATGACTACCCAATGAATGAGCATGTGAGGGCTATGTGTGGAGTAGGTGTATATTTTGAGGAACCTCTTGATGACGATGTGCCAATCGATGATGATCGCCGAATGCCAGACTCCGATGTAGAGGAGAACTATGATGATGACGACTCTGATGATGATTCCGATGCATGGGGTATGACCCCAGACATAGAAGAGAAGTCTGACTAACTAGGTTCTTCTTATTTATCTTCCACTGAGGGCAGTGTGTCCCGTTTAAGTGTGGGGTGAGGGTATTTGTATGCTATAGCGTACTTCTTTGCCTGCATTTATTCTCGTTTGTAGTTAAATTTTTTTTGATTTTTAGATTTTTTTTTAACTTTGCATGAAATTGTTCTGATGGACAGCATGGTATTATAACAAGAGTTTGTGCTAAAATCATTACTATTGAGACGTTTAGGCTCTAAATGTGACTCATTGTGTGATAATTGTGTGGTTCAATTCCTTCATCTGTAGGGTCAAGAGTCTATACTACTCCCAATAAAGTCGACCATGTGCCTTGTGTGTGTGAGGATATAGTATATTATGTGTTTGTGGCTGATGCTAGAACTTGCCTGGTATGTGTGTGAAGCGAAATAAAGAGTGTGAGTTTAGGAGATGATTTAGGCATTTCTTTGGCAACCTGTGATTGTTTACCTTCTTTTTATCTACCCATGGACATTATCCTAGATAACCCCCTTTTGAGCCTTTAAGCCATTTTCTTTGACAGCCTCATATGTAAGCCTAATCCATTTTTTCAAGACCATAATTTGATCCAAATTCCTAAGTGCTTTAAATTGTAAAGTCATCTGACAAAATAAGAGGAAATTAGGTGAGAGTGATGCCTTAGAGTGTATTGGTACTTGAATTTGCTATGAAAAAGAGTGGCTATCATAAAGGTGTGTTATACAAAAAGGAAGAAAAGAAAAAGAAATAGAAAAACAAAAACAAAAATTGTGTATGATCAAATAAAAAGATAGTTTTGTTGGAATGGCAAAATAGGTGAAAAAGGGTGGTAGATAAAAGGAAAGTATAGAAGTTGTTTAAAAGAGAGTGTTAATGGCATAATGTGATGTATTAAAGCACTTAGGAACATAGTCACTATTTCTAGCCAAAATAGTTCTACCCGTCCCTTAGCCTACATTACAACCTGTAAAAGACCTATTTGATCCTAAGCTTAGCATTCTGATATTTAGTGGACCATTACACTAAGGGCAAGCCTATGGTCATCAGCTGCAACATATGAATTCTTTGTGAGAGTGAGAGCAAGGATAATCCTATACCCATGTTTCGAAAAAAAATACAATACTTGTGAGTGATTATGGGTAAGATATTGCGTGAGACACACATGGTTGATGAATTTTGGTAGTCTTGTATGATTCTTTGTGCCTTAACTTTTGAATACGAATTAACCATCATCACGAGTCTAGGTTGGAGGTTGTATTGTTTCTAGTAATGATCAAAAAACTACTCTTTGATAATAATTGTCGTGCCTGTCTTGATTGAACATTTTGTGTTGTTATTGTGAAACCCTAAGTATATGTGTATATGGACATGATATTTTGTTCGAGGATGAACAAAGCTTTAAGTGTGGGGTGTTGATGTTAGGCGTATTTACACGCCTAAAGCACCTTAATTTACCCATATTTTAGCTAAGTTTTGAGGACAAAATATATAATTCCTGCACTTTTAGTCCATTTTCCTGTAAGTGAGCTAACCAACGTGATTAGCAAGTTTTCAGGTATAAATGATGAAGATTTCAGCATTTTATGGACTGTTTGATGCCAAAGGACGCTTCACGTATGAAGAAAGGCAGCTTTTGGAAGCTAGTGGACTGAAAGTGATGCATGGAGAACTTGTCCCGGGCAAAAACAGTATTTCTGAAGACTTGGAGATCAGCAGCATCTTAGTAGGACTAGGACAAGGATGCAGTAACCCCGTAGGACTAGGACAAGGATAAAAACCCTATTTCAGTAGGACTAGGATATGGATGTTATAAAAACCCTACGTTGCTGAATTTTTCAGCATTCTTTCCCTTCTTCAAAAATTCGTTTTCAAACATTATTCTTCATCTATTCGACTTTTAATTTTCATGACAAGAGAAACGCTTCTTGCAAGGAAATCACGCCACAAGTGACACTAAAACATACTTCACGTGAGATTGTTATTATTTTGGTATGATAATAATGTCTATTGTGTTTTCCGTTGCACTCATGAGTAGCTAAATTTCTCTGTTAAGGTTATGGAAGCCTTACGATATGTTATCTATTGCTATGAGTTTGTGAATTCTTGATACGTATGCTGCTTATATCATTACTCTCTTCATCTTAATTGAATTCTTGTGGTTGTAAACATATAGAATACGCCAGTATAGCATTAACTTGTTCAAAAGAAAAGTTACATGTCTGGAAAAGAGAGAATGACAAGGAAATAGGGCTACCAACCCCTGTTTAAAAGTTAGTGTCATAACTGGATTAACCTCTTGGAGAATTCGTACCATTAGATACGCTTTAAGCTCGAAAGATTTAAAGTGAGATAATCTGTGATGGTCAAAAGATGCTAGGATTTAGCATAGAATATGAATCTCTATAAGCGCATGCATGTCGGAATTCTGCATAACTCATAGACAATAGATACGTAGAACTCATAAGGTGGACATAACCCTAACTTAAAATTCTCATTGATTAAAACCTACTAAACGTTATAATTTTCTTTGTTACTTTGATACTTTTAATTCACGCTACAATTAAATCCCCCCTTTTCGTAGAATTTTCGATAAACAGTCTACTAATCGTTGCTTACTTAGTGACCAAGTATTCCCTGTGGGATTCGACACCCAACCCAGTTGGGTTCGATATTTGACGATCACCGCTTACACTCTTACAAGAGCTGTAGTTTGAGCGTTATCACTAACCAACGTGATTAGATAGTTTTCAGGTATAAATGATGAAGATTTCAGCAATTTGTGGACTTTTGAACGCCAAAGGAAACTTCACACAAGAAGGAAGGCAGCTTCTGGAAGCTTGTGGACTGAAAGTGATGCATGGAGAACTTGCCCCGGAACAAAATAGTATTTCTAAAGACTTGGGGATCAGCAGTAACCCAGTAGGACTAGGAAAAGGCTAAAAACCTTATTTCAATAGGACTAGGACAAGGCTAAAAACCCTATTTCAGTAGGACTAGGACAAGGATGTTATAAAAACCCTTATTTGCGGAATTTTTCAGCATTCACTCATCAATTAATTCAAGTATTTTTCATTCGACTTCTTCTCCTAATTCACATTACAATTTCTGACAGAGAAAAGATGGCAAACACTTGATCAACAGAAATATCAAAAACGTCCAACCCTAGTTGACGTTAAAATCATCCATCGCTAAGATTATTCTAGGTTGTGGTATGATGATTATATCTATTGTGATTTTCGTTGCAATCATGAGTAGCTAGACTTCTCTGTTAGGGTTATGGAAGACTTATGAGATACTATCTATTGCTATGAGTTTGTGAATTCTTGATACGTATGTTGCTTATATCATTACTCTCTTCATCTTAATTGAATTCTTATGGTTGCAAACATATAGAATACGCCAGTATAGCATTAAATTGTTCGAAAGAAAAGTTACATGTCTAGAAAAGAGAGAGTGACAAGGAAATAGGGCTACCAACCCCTGTTTAAAAGTTAGTGTCGTAACTGGATTAACCTCTTGGAGAATTCATTCCATTAGTTATACGCTTTAAGCTCGAAAGAGTTAAAGTGAGATAATCCTTGATGGTCGAAAGACACTAGGATTTACAATAGAATACGAAACTCTATAAGCGCGTGCATGTCTAAATTTTGCATAACTCATAGCCAATAGATACGTAAAACTCATAAGGTGGACATAACCCTAACTTACAATTCTCATTGAGTAAAATCTTACTAAACATCCCGTTTTTACTTTGCTATTTTGATAATTTTACTTCACACATAAAATCCCCCTTTTTTCCGTAGAACTTTCACCAAAAGTCTACTAATCGTTGCATACTTAGTGACCGAGTTTTCCCTGTGGGATTCGACACCCAACCCAGTTGGGTTCTATATTTGACAGCGACCGTTTACACTCTTACGAGAGCTATAGTTTGAGGGTTATCAAATTTTGGCGCCGTTTCTAGGGAATACGGTTGTCAACTAAGTTTGTGATAGTTACTAGACCCTTTGGTCAAAGATTCTCGTACTTTGTTGTTGTTGTTATTTTATTCAGGTTTTGTTCAGTACATGCACCATACTCGAAGTTCTTGACAACCGTTATTACCTATCAATCCGGAACCACATCGTATTGAAAGAAGGTCTGCTCAACAGGAGCAGGCTATACTAGCTGCGTTGGTCGCTGCCCAAGTACATCAATAGAATATTGATAACCCAGGGCGAGCAGCAAATCCAGACGATAAGGACCTAGGTGATGACGAGTTACTAAACCCTAGGCATGATGCTAAGGTGGCGACACCTGCTAACAGAAGAGATCGTCAAGCCAGATTTAGGCCTGAACGTTGCGCTATGCAAATGCCTTTCGATGATAATGATGACGACCTCGATGGAGCTGGTCCCACAGGAGCTATTATCCCTCCGCCCTTGGCACCTAGAGCCAAGTTCAATATCACTAGCACCATGATTCAGTTATTGCAGCTCAAGGGCTTGTTTGGTGGACTTGCAGGTGATGATCCAAATATGCATCTGATCAACTTTATCTCTACATGCAAATCATTCGACAATCCAGGCGTTGGACAAAATGCAATTTGGCTATGATTATTTCCATTGTCTCTATCTGGGGAGGCAACTCTATGGTTGAATGGGCTAACTCCTGATTCTATCACTAATTGGAGGCAATTGAAACACGCTTTCCTAGAGAGATTTTTTCCGCCATCCAAGAGAGCACAGTTGAGAGATAAAATCAGCAACTTTCGACAGCTTCTAACTGAAGCTCTCCATGATACATGGGAGAGATTAAAGAAGAAGCTTATGAGGTGCCCAAACCATCATATGACCAATGTCCACTTGATGGAGATATTATACAGATCCTTGAATTCGGTAACTAAGCCAGTGGTGGATAATGCGGCTGGAGGATCATTCATGGACCTCACTTTTGTTCAGTCAAGTGATATGTTAGACCGAATGACAAAGCAAAGTAGAGCTTGGCATACCAGGGATTCAGAGGTAGCAAGCTCTACCACATCAATTGGCATGACTGTAGAACAAAGGCGAAGAGAGGAAGAATGCGATCAAGATATGGTGCACATGAAAACATAGATGGATCTTCTTACCAAGCATTTATTATCAGGGAAGACCAAAAAAGGAAAAGCAGTTGCATCAAAAGGAAGAGACGAATCCGATTATGAGGAAGAAGCCAACTACTTGAAAATCAGGGGGGGTTTCGAGGCAACGCCCAAGGAAACCAAGGTCGGAACTATTATGATAAATCTAGATACAAGGACCGCTATCAAGGTAGTTGGAAGAATAAGACTGATAGGAGTGGGTTGTATGTTCCACCTGAAAGCCGTGAGGCCGCTGTATCTGGTTCTGGAAAGATGTCCATGGAAGATATGATGGTGAAGCTGGTGAAAGGAGTGGAGGCAACCAACACAGGTGTAACTGAGGTAATAAATGATTTGTCCTCAATGAAGCAATTGGTTGACTCGCATTCCACTGCAATAAAACAGCTGGAACAACAAATGAGTCAACTATCGGCGGCATTCAATCAACGAAAAGCTAGCACTCTACCTAGTGACACTGTGAAAAATCCAAGGAATGATGGATCATGCATGGCTATTACTACCAGGAGTGAAAGTGCAGATGCCGAAGAAGCCGATGTTTGTGACGTCACTTTGAGACGCATGCAGCCTGAAAAGATGGAAAATCAGAAGTAAGATGCAAAGGAAGTTGTGGAGAAAACGATTCCCCTTCCACCACTACCTTTTCCGCAGAGACTAAAGAAAAAGGCTGATGACACTCCTGAAAAGGTTAATAATCAGAAGCAAGATAAAGAGGAAGTGGTGGAGAAAATGATTCCCCTTCCACCACCACCTTTTCCTTAGAGATTGAAGAAGAAAGCTGACGATACCAGGTTCAATAAATTTATGACTATGTTGAACAGCTGACCATTAATGTTCCGTTGGTAGAGGTGCTAGAACAGATGCCTGGGTACGCGAAGTTTATAAAGACTCTATTAACAAAGAAGCGGGCAGCAAGTTATGAGTTGGCAGATAACATTCATCATTGCAGTGCAATCGCTATAAGATCATTAGTTCAGAAGAAGGCAGCCCAGTGCTTTCACCATTCCTTGCACTGTTGGATCTGTAAATTTTGCCAAGGCATTATGCGATTTGGGAGCTAGCATCAATTTGATGTCGCTATCCGTCTACAGGAAGTTAGGGTTAGGCGATCCGACACCCACCAATATGCGGCTCGTGATGGCATATAGGTTGGTAAAATGACCTGTTGGTATCTTAAATGATGTGTTGTGAAGGTGTCCACCATCATTTTTCTTGTAGACTTTGTGATTTTGGATTGTGAGGTAGATTCGAAAGTTCCGATAATCTTGGGACGACCCTTCCTCATAACTGGAAGTGTGCTTATTGACATGAGAGATAATGATCTTTTATTTCAAATGAATGACGAAGTGATTCATTTTGATTTGTGCAAATCGATGAAGCAGCCGAGAGATATGGATGTGTTCTCTGTAGCTGATGTTCATTATGAGGATAAGAAAGCATTATCTATAGAGAAACAGCTTACTGTTGAGCGATTGTCTGCTGCACTGTTGAATGTTGAGCATGAGGATGATGAAGATTATGAAGAAACTATGTGTGCTCTAACAGAAATAGGGTCCTATTCTCATACTACTAAGAAGCCGGACCTTCATCTTAAGAATCAACCGTCACCAACAGCGAAGACTTCCATTGAAGAGCCACCAGTGCTAGAATCGAAAGAGCTCCCAAATTATCTAAGGTATGCATTCTTGGGAAGTGTAAATACACTTCTGGTGTGTGTGGAGGATGATTTAAGTGAACAGCACGTAGAGGCTCTCATCTCTGCTCTGAAGAGATACAAGAGAGCTATGGGTTGGACTATTGATAATATAATTGATATCCCTCCTAGGATATGTAATCACAAGGGTCATCTCGAAGAAGATTTCATGCCTACAAGTAAGCCTCATTGTCGTCTGAATCCATTCAGAAAACGATCCACCATCTATATGGATGAAGTCTAAGTAATTGAGATAGCTATGTTGTGCTGCGATAATAAATCAAGCGCTTGGTGGGAGGCAACCCATTATTTTTTTTTAGGATTTTATCGAGCCACGACCAAAACTAAGGCGATTGGTGGGAGGCAACCAATCTTTCTAATTGTTTTTGTTGTTTTTGAGTAAGTGTAGGTGCAAGAGGTATAACGGAGGAGATTGGTCTCAAATTTTGATTTGGAAGTGTCTCGTGTTGAAGGTGTTAAGTAAGTAATGAAGAAGCAAAAGGCTTTCGGTTAGGCATTGCCTATACAAATCTAGGAAATGGACAAGGCAAGGCCTATGCTATTGCCTTCTACTCAACTAGGCAAAGCATTAGGCGCCGCCTATGCTATTGCCTTCTGCTCAACTAGGCAAAGCATTAGGCGCCGCCTATGCTATTGCCTTCTGCTCAACTAGGCAAAGCTAAAGGCGTCTTCTATGCCATTGCCTTTGCTCTCTGAATCTATAATGCCATGGCATAAGCGCCGCCTATGCCCAACTAGGCCAAGCATTAGGCGCCGCCTATCCTTTCCAAATCTCTCAAAACTTTTCTTTTTGATCATCTAGCCTTACAAGATCATCTTCCGAGTTCAACACCAAGTAGAATGGTCTTAAAAGGACGACAAGAAAAACAAAAAGTATCCACCTCACAGAAAGGTAAGAAAAGAGGAAGAAAAGAGCAAGCTGAATCCTCCGTGCTGCAAATACCTCGACACACTCTTGGAATCAAGTGGGGTACATTTTGAGGAACTTTTGAGGATGACGACTCTGATGATGATTCCGATGCAGGGGGTATGACCCCAGACATAGAGGAGGAGTCCGACTAATCAGGTTCTTCTTATTTATTTTCCCACTAAGGGCAGTGTGTCCCATCTAAGTATGGGGTGCTGGTATTTGTATGCTATACTTCTTTGTTTGCATTTATATTTATTTATGTTTATTTGTTCGTTTGGTTTAGTGTAGAATTTTTTTTAGATTTTAGCATGGTATTATGACAAGAGTTTGTGATAAAATCATTACTATTGAGACGTTTAGGCTCTAAGTGTGGCTCACTGCGTGATATTTGTGTGCTTTAATTCCTTCATCTATTGGGTCAAGAGTCTATACTGCTCCCAATAAAGTTGACCATGTGCCTTGTGTGTGTGAGATTATAGTATATTCTGTGTTTGTGGCTGATGCTAGAACTTTCCTGGTGTGTATGTAAAGCGAAATAAAAAGTGTGAGTTTAGGAGATAATTTAGGCATTTCTTTGGCAGCCTGTACTTGTTTACCTTATTTTTACCTACCCGTGGACATTATACTAGTTAACCCCCTTTGAGCCTTTAGCTATTTTGTTGGACAGCCTCATATGTAAGCCTAATCCATTTTTTTTCAAGACCATAATTTGATCCAAATTCCCAAGTGCTTTAAATTGTAAAGTCATGTGATAAAATAAGAGGAAATTGGGTGAGAGTGATGCCTTAGAGTGTATTGGTACTTGAATTTGTTATGAAAAAGAGTGGCTATCATAGAGGTGTGATATAGAGAAGAAAAGAAAAAGAAATAGAAAAACAAAAATATAAATTGTGTTTATGATCAAATAAAAAGATAGTTATGTTTGAATGGCAAAATAGGTGAAAAGGGGTGATAGATGAAAGAAAGGTAGGAGGGTTGATTAAAAGAAAGTGTTAATGGCATAATGTGATATATTAAAGCGCTTAGGAACATAGTCACCATTTCTGGCCAAAATAGTCCTACCCGTCCCTTAGCCTACATTACAACCTGTAAAAGACCTATTTGATCCTAAGCTAGCAGTCGGATATTAGTGGATCATAACACTAAGGGCAAGCCTATGGTCATCAGTTGCAGCATATGAATTCTTTGTGAGAGTGAGAGCAAGGAAAATCTTATACCCATGGTTCGAAAAATGCAATACTTGTGAGTAATTATGGGTAACATCTTATGTGAGACACACATGGTTGATGTGTTTTGGGTAGCTTTGTATGATTCTTTATGCCTTAACTTGTGGATACGAATAAAACATCATCACGAGTCTATGTTAGAGGTTAAATTGTTTCTAGTAGTGATCAGAAAACTACTCTTTGTTAATGATTATCATGCCTGTCTTGATGAATATTTTGTGTTGTTACTGTGAAACCCTAAAGAAGATGTTTACATGGACATGATATCTTGTTCAAGGACGAACAAAGCTTTAAGTGTGGGGTGTTGATGTTAGGCGTATTTACACGCCTAAAGCACCTTAAATTACCCATATTTTAGCTAAGTTTTGAGGACAAAATATATAGTTCCTACACTTTTATTCCTCTTTCTGTAAGTGAGCTAACCAATGTGATTAGCAAGTTTTCAGGTATAAATGATGAAGATTTCAGCATTTTGTGGACTGTTGAACGCCAAAGGAAACTTCACGCAAGAAGAAAGGCATCTTCTGGAAGCTTGTGGACTGAAAGTGATGCATGGAGAACTTATCCCAGGCAAAAACAGTATTTCTAAAGACTTGGGGATCAACAGTAACCCAGTAGGACTAGGACAAGGCTAAAAACCCTTTTTAAGTAGGACTAGGACAAGGATGTTATAAAAAACCTTATTTGCAGAATTTTTCAGCATTCTCTCATCAATTAATTCAAGTCTTTTTCATTCGACTTCTGCTCCTAATTCACGTTACAATTTTTGACAGAGAAAAGACAGCTAACACTTGTTCAACGGAAAGATAAAAAACGTCCAACCCTAGTTGACGTTAAAATCATCCATCGCCAAGATTATTATAGGTTGTGGTATGATGATTATATCTATTGTGATTTTCGTTGCAATCATGAGTAGCTAGACTTCTCTGTTAGGGTTATGGAAGACTTATGAGATACTATCTATTGCTATGAGTTTGTGAATTCTTGATACATATGCTGCTTATATCATTACTCTCGTCATCTTAATTAAATTCTTGTGGTTGCAAACATATAGAATACGCCAGTATAGCATTAACTTTTTCGAAAGAAAGTTACATTTCTGAAAAAGAGAGAGTGACAAGGAAATAGGGCTACCAACCCCTGTTTAAAAGTTAGCGTCGTAACTGGATTAACCTCTTGGAGAATTCGTACCATTAGTTATACGCTTTAAGCTCGAAAGAGTTAAATTGAGATAATCCTTGATGGTCGAAAGACACTAGGATTTACCATAGAATACGAAACTCTATAAGCACATGCATGTCTGAATTCCGCATAACTCATAGCCAATAGATACGTAAAACTCATAAGGTGGACATAACCCTAACTTACAATTCTCATTGAGTAAAATCTTACTAAACATCCCATTTTTACTTTGCTATTTTGATAATTTTACTTCACGCATAAAATCCCCCTTTTTTCCGCAGAACTTTCACCAAAAGTCTACTAATCGTTGCATACTTAGTGACCGAGTATTCCCTGTGGGATTTGACATCCAACCCAGTTGGGTTCTATATTTGACAACAACCACTTACACTCTTACGAGAACTGTAGTTTGAGCGTTATCAACGTACTTATATGTTAGTTGACATGCTTAATTAATACGTGTTTTAACATAGCTTACCAGAATAGCTAGTTATCATTCTTTTATATTATAAGAGAGTATTTGGGTATTATCCCCAGATTTTAGTGTGAGTTGTCTGTGATTATGGGTTGTTCCTATGAATATGAGTAATAAAAAAGATAAGGTGAATAAAGAGAAATAGTGATGTATTAGCGTTCGATTGTGATTGATTGTGTGACTTAATGTGTCTAGATTATGTTAATAGTGAATATAATATTAAAGGAGTTGGAAGAGTAGTTGGATGATGTAAGTTATATGGGTAAAATAATAATGTTATTAGAACTTTAGTTGAATTATATTCCATTCAAGATTTCATGATTTATTTTCCTTAATTCTATTTTATGATTATGTGGACTAACACAATCTGTCGATGATGCCTACCAGTATGTGTGGTTGTACTGACCCTACTCTTCTACATTCTTTCTTGGGGTGTAGACTGAATGCAGGTTAGTTTGACGTTACTTGGTGGATGACAATATCCAGCACTAACTTCTGCACTTTCATCCTGACAAATGTTAGAGTCTTCATATTATTTATTTTATTGTCTGTCTATGTTGTAATATATATCTCTTGTACATGTCTTACTAAGTCTTGGGATAGTGAAATACATTTTAAGAAGTTTTTGAAAAAGTTTATTTATAAGTATTTATTTACTTTATTATATTTAATCCAGTATTTCCTTAAAAATAGAAGTCTTACGCATATTTTTAGTTGGGTAATAAAGGTTCTCCTAGCTAGTTAGAATAACATAAGTGCCCACACAATCTGTTAATCTGGAACTGACAGTTGGTATTAGAGCATTAAGTTCACCGGTTTTATAAGTAAAAGATCAATGTCAAGTAGAGTTTTGTAGATTGGTGTGTAGGGCCCTACACCCAATCTTCAAAAGGCTATGAGGTATTTAGAAGTCCTTTTCCTTTCTTTCGCTCCATCGTTCCATCCTAATCTTGGACTATTAGATTGAATCTAATTGGTATCTAGACAATTTTAATTGGTATCTTAACAGAGCTCAATTGGAATGTAGTTGATTCCAATTGGTATCATAGTAATTTTGATTAAAAATCTAGGAGATTTCAATATGTATCTATTAATTAGGTCTAAAATTTAGTGTTAATAGGTAAAGTCTTGTCAAAGTTATGAACTTATTGATTCCTTGTGTTTGATATTTGGCTAAACTTGTGTTGCTAGATTTTTGTCATTGTTGTGAATTATTTTTGTTTGAATTTAAGTGATGAAAATTGACAAAGATATTTTTGTTGATAATTGTGATGGAATATTTGATTTTTTGTTATTGTGAAACTAGCAATTCTATGGTGCTTACTTATTTTTTGTACTGTTATATTGATGAAATTGATGGTATGAGAATTGAGAAGCTGATATGAGAACATGATGTCAAGAAAAGATGGTGAAAAAGTGACTTGAATAAAAAGCTGAGGTGATGTGTGTTTTTTGTAATGAGAAGTTCTTGTTAATAATGTTGTAGATAGATCCTTGTGTGGTTCAATTATTTGATATTATGTGGGGATTCTTGTGTGATCCAATCATTGAGACTATATTTAGAATTTTTGTGCATTTCTATTATGAAATTATAATAGGTTCCTTGTGAGAACTAGCTAAGTGATATTATTTTTGAGGTCCTTATGTGAATAGATTCTTAATGCTTGCAAAATAATGAGTTTTAAATAAAAGTGATAAAAATTTAGTAGAGGTTGTTGATACCTACAAAATTTGATTGATTTGATAACTTTTCTGGAATGTGATATTGGTGATGAGATTGCTAATTACCTGTAATTGATTTATTTTGTTTGGCCTTGTTTATGTATTACTGGTGTGGGAACCACTCTTGAGGTATTTACAAGTTAAGTGCATAGTAAAAAATATTGTTAGATAAAAATAAGAATGACTCTGTATATCTAGAATTGGTATTAGTGATATTGGAGTGTTTTGGCTTGACAATGAAGTGTTTAACGTATGAAAAAATGTTGAGTTAGTGATTGCTTGGCATAAGTTTTAGCTATGGATTTGTGCATAAGGAAAATCTTGAAAATATAAATTATTGTTGACTTGACATTGTGGCTGAATTATGCATTTACATATCCTATAGAGTTAGCTAATGTATGAATCTTTTAGAGGGTAGTAATCCCTATGATGATGGAAATGTAAAATTAAATAACTTGGTTACAATAATTAAGAATAACGCTAAATGTGGGAATAAGTTCATTGTTAAATGGCATGATTGATCTTCTTTGGGTGATTCTTGGTGGATATGTTTTTTGAGTGATTAAGATATGATGATTAAATGGATATTAACAATGTTGTGGAGGAGAAGGTGTTGTAGGCTCTAATTATGTGGAATCTCTAAGGAAAACAATTGTAAGTCTGTGCAATGTATGAAAGGTTGTGTTGTCACCTATATATAGTAGTAAACACTAAGCTTGAAATGGTAAGTGATATTAAGGTAAAAGGGTAGTGGTTGTGAGATGTTGAAGCTAACTTTATCAAATAAATTTAGTTGTCTAGATTGAGTGCATGCGAATAACTAAGTAATGTCACTTGTAAATGATGTGGTGACTTGCATATGATCAAGATGTAGATTCTCCATAGGATAGTCTTGGATAGAAACTGAGTCAGGTATCTTAGAGAGAGCTTGTGTTTTGGGTGGATTAGGTGTGACTTGTTTAGTGTTGAAATTCGAATAGTAGATTCATGTAGCAGTTCGTACCACTTTTCAGAATTAAATTCGGGACTCTGGAGCTTTGGTAGTGAAAAAGAGGTACTTTTGGATGTTTGTCTTCATCAAAGTGAAGCTTTTAAACATCTTTATTTTGGTTTCATAAAACTTAAGTTTCAGACTTAGGTCGTTGAAAGGAGAATAAGTGATTCTGTGTAAATATTTGGCTCTACATCTTCATATTTTGAAAAGTTTTGATAAAAAGATTGTGAATAGAATGTGGGTTGATCAATAAGGATATCGAGTGAGTGAATAGGGTGCAGTATAAACAACTTTATTAGTAATGTATCTCTAATTCCAACCATTGAATGTCCATTCGGGGACGAATGGATGCTAAATTGGTATATGATTGTAACGATCCATTTCATTGTTACTAAATTATTCATAATAATTTCATGAAAATTCTTATTTTCATTCCTCAATATTAACTTGCGTCCAAAATAGGCAATATTTTATTTATTATTACCTCAAACTTTTCGACGAAGATTTTAGCCTTCGGATGTGACTAGATAGACACAAGCCCGATGAATTTAAATTCACAAGTTAGAATATAAATACTTTAATTTGAAAGTTCTTTACGTATGAATTAAGGTCGTACAATATCCCTAACACAAAGTGAAGGATAAAAAGTTCTTTCCGATACAGTTTCGATATGGATTTCTATTAGGGCCAACATCAAACTATCATGTCTCATAGAATATAAGGAGTTAGTGGTACCAATACCTACAAAATCAAATATCTATGAGTCTTCTTTCCAACACAACAAACCGTTACTCAATCCGAATTCAGAGTAAAAGGTTATGGTTGTTTTACTGAGCACTGTCCAGGATGAAATGGGATTTCACTATAGCAAAAATTCTGATTGTATTTAAATTAGCTTCAGCCTCATTTTATTTGTGAAAACCCCAAATTTCATTCCTCAACCCTAGAGTTGTGATTTCCCAAGGCTTAAGGTGAAATTCCTTCGTTGAGGTAAGTTTTTCCATTATTTTCTTTGTTTGTTAATCCTTTAAAATCTTAGAATCCTTAGAAAGACCTTTAAAGGTGGAATTCTTTTGGGAAATACTTATAGGTGTTTTTAATATGACCTAGAGCTGATTCTAAAGTATAGATTAAAGATTCCTAACATGAATTTCATAAACTTGATTCTGAATTTTGATGGTTAGGAACCTTGAATTCCTTAAAGATAAGACCTTTAGATGAGTAATTATTTAATTACACTTATAATTGCTTGATTTTTAGATGATTGATAATTCCAAGGCAAGAAGGAAAGGAAAGAGCATCTTTATTGCAACTTGGTTCTTCATAAGTCTTGGCGTATAGGTAGTCTGGGTTTAATGAATAGAAGATTGTGTTATTTTATATTTTCATAATTTAAAATTGATTGGAGAAAGCATGTTTAGGCCTGCGGGCATGGAATTGAAGTTTATAAAGACATGAGAACTTAACTTTAATCTCAAAAACTATATTATTGATTAATTATGTGGTACTTGTGATATTATTTGCTATGTCCCCACAGGGAGATTGTTGCAAATGAAGTATGTGGACATTATAGTTCTTGGTTGTTCTAGTGATAACCTAGTTGAGTTATAATGATATTAATTAAGTTGCATGTATTGGACAATAATATGATGAGGAAAATCATGATAAGATCAAGTATTTATGAGCATAGTAATATCTAAAGGATAGATGGCTTGAATAAGTGTAATGATTGTATTACATAGAAAAAAGTAGCGACATTTTAATAATTAATAACTTATACTCCAATTGTGACTTGCATGCATAGGTCTTAAATGGTTGTTGATTTTATGATATTCTTGTTTTGGTATTGATAAAAGCACGTTATCTATTGGATTCCCATGAGAGGCTAAATTGGTGATAATGATTATTTAGTGAAATATGTCTATGAGAGGCTTTTTTGAAAATTATAAATCCTTGTATTAATGCCATGAATGGTGTGTTGATGATCGTGATGAATTATTGAAATAATACCCTTTAGAGTATAAAAATATTGATAAATGAAAGAACTTGATCGAATTTCTTTATGATTGTAAGTACACTTATAAATTTAGTACGTTTTATTAAATCCCAAAAGATAGTGTGAATTTAATAAAATGAATATAATAGGTTATGGTTTAATTGGATTTTAGATTCGATTTAATTGTGTGTATGCTCCTAAATTAGATACTTGTTGATTGGTATTCGGACATGCTTGAATTTAATGATGTTTGGATTGTTAAGGCGTGTATAAATGATTATTAAAAATTTACTTAATGAGATTATCTTATGACTTTTAAGTGTACTTGTAAACTTAGTACATCGTATTGTATGCTGTGAGTGATACAACAAAGACAAGAGAGTCATAAAACACACACCAAAAACAATCCACAAGTTCAAGAACTCGAGGACCTATTTGATAACCACTCTCGGATTCACAATAAGAACAAGAAAGAGATGATAACAAGGTGTTTAACACCTATTTTCCAGCCAACCAAACTTGATTAACAACACATAAAATGAAGAACAACAACTTCAGCTACAAAAACACCCCAAGGCCAAGAGTAGGCAACAAGAACAACACAACAAGATTACAAGAATGTAAAGGATAGATAATGAGACCAAGATTATTACAAGATTAAGAACCAAGTGTATTTTCAACACTGACCCCTAATGAAGGTAACAATCAACACGACACTCTTATGGTGACCGCCAAGGTAATCGTCTCACCTCAAGATCTACCATTTCCAAGCAAGAGACAATACTAGCTCTTCCAAGCCCTACACTAAGGTGGCTTTTCCAAGATCTAACTAAGAACTACACTAAGGTGTTATACTCTCAAGAGAGAGGATTTTCAATGTATCATACATTCAACATTCATAAACTAATTATAAAAGACCTAAAAGAGACTATATATAGTATATTACAAAAGAAAGACAAAAAGGACTCCAATGCCCTTAATGTGGTGGGGCAGCCATGGAGTGTCATTTAGACAAGTCTAAATGAACAAAATGCGCTCAAGTCTAAGTGACCAAAATTACCCTAATAAAGGGAACCAAAACTATGAACCTCCAAGTATGGTCCAAACCCAAGAGTCCTCAAGTCTTCAAGGCTCCAAGCAATCTTCCACACTCGGGTTTGTTTAATGGCATGCTCAATACGACCCCTCCAAGTATGATCTCGTGCCCTCCGTGAGACCAAATCTTGATTCTTCACGTAGTGACTTTGAATGATCTTATCGAATGTTAAGGTGTCCATTTGACTTGTATCATCCTTCCCTTCTTGAGAAGGATTCGACCACGAATCCATACCTTGTAAAACTAGAGAAAGGACAAACAAGCACAACATCCTCATGCCATAAAGGTTAGGGTTAGTACAATAATAAACATCATCATGCCAAGGCGGCACATACTTGAAGTATAACCAAGGATAATATAAAAACCTCAATGAAAGATATACAAAGGATTTGGTTATGGGATTCAACAAGAGTGGCACTTTTCATGTCATGTAGACCAAGTGACAAGTTGGTTGCACCAACATCACTATTTCTACATTTGGCACCGGGGTCAAATGGGAAGAGTGGCCATCGACACGGTTCTAGACAAAATTCCCCTTTTCTATAGTCTCCACCCAAACTAAATGGCATACTCTCTACAATAGCATACATATTATCGAAAGAAAATAGACAGTAGAGAAATGTATCACTCAATTCAACTTCTACTAAGGTGCCTTCATGTGTGTACCCACTACTGGTTTCCCAATCATCACCATAAGTACTCTCAATAATAAAGTCACACAAAGTTGAAGGAGAAGTAGTTTCCAATACCACATATTCCTTACCCTTAAGAGTACTCTTATCTTCCAAGAAGAAATTTTTATCTTTAGGAGAAATGTTGTCACACCATAGTGGATTAGCATATAGGCTATAGCTTCCAAGGCAAGCTATACCATCATTTTCACCACTAGGTCTATTAGGAGTATTTATTTCACCTTCAAACAAGACATTATACCTAAAAAGAGCATGATCTATTTCAAGGGTAGATTTGGAACAAACACGTTCATCACTCTCAAAAAGATCAATATCAAGTTTCAAAGAAATTTCAAGTAAAAAATTATCCCAAAAATAGCTCTCGGCTTTACTCCTATTTTGTTGACCAGCATTTTCAAATACTTCACTCACTTGAGTTTTATTAATCACATCACACATAACCTCAAGTGGTGGGAAAGTTTCACACATAAGTTGATCAACACCCATTACACAAGATAATGTACTTTCATTCAATATATTAGCCTCAACACTTGGTGGACAAAAATTGCTCTTGCAAGAAAAGTCAATTTTCTCATCAATAGGATCAACTATTGTATCCATACTCACAATATGTACATCATCAACAAGAGGCAAACAATCAGTAAACTCACAAGTGAGTAATCTACAACTCATACTCAATGGGCTACTAGCCACACAATTATCCTTCACACATACCAAAGTGTAAGAGTTAGCTATTTTACCTTGAAGTTCTTGAGTAGACTCTGTTTTGCCGTGTTGTGAAGATCCTCTATAATCTTGGGTAGAAAATTGGCATATCTCTCCTTCACTTACCATGTCAATACCTACATAAATGTCCTTATAAATAGAAGGACAAATAATGTTAGCTCGGTTTGGTGGAAATCCCCTCACTTGCACACCCTTACTCCTCTTAATATTTTTTATCTGATTATTATTTGGATTGGAGTAGGTGAGCACATCTCTTTGTGGACTGGGTATAATGTACATCACGAGGTGATTTCTCCATTGGTCTCTTACAACATTAGGCTAATTTTGCACATTTGGAATTTTATGTTGTGCAAACCAATCAGTACCCAAGCTAACATGACTGTAGGTTAAGGGGAAAACATCATACCACACCTCCTCATGGTAATCAAATTGGAAGAAGAAAACCCTCACCCTCTCGGTAACCTTAAACCCGTCCAAGAAGTATGGAACAAATAAAGGCTCTCAAAATAACCCCACATAGTCAACTGTGGATGAAAGGATGTAGTTTCTATAGTACCTATCATTTAACACAACAAGGAAGCCCGGTATCCCAAAAATGGTCACCTTTACACTCCTTCTCGGATCAATATTGTAAGGCACATGATTACCCATTGGTTTTGGGGATGCATATCCTCTTCTTCTTATGGGTAAACCTCTACTATAGCTAGGATAACCATTTACACCATATCGATCTTGATAAGAAGTACTACAAGGTGAAGAAAATGAATTTTCACACTCCTCATATGTACTCTCATCATAGCTCTCATAAGCATTGCGAGTGAAAGGGTTATACCTAACACCAAATCTAGGTACAGAGTGGGAAGTGTATGACTCCTCACATGCCCCCAACTTCATCATAAGAACTATCATAAGGTCCTACATCATCTATAAATTCACCATATGCACTAGGTACTTCATTCCCCTCATTTTCTCCCCTAAAACCATGTCCCTCAAATCTGTCCAAGTTTTGATCATGGCTATTTTCATAGCCTCTACAATCTTCCTTAACTTCGTAGCCATAAAACCCCTTACTACAATAATAGTCTCCCATGTTGTAGTCATAATAATCCCCGGCTATCGAAGATGTGTTTCCCTTATATCACCTTTGTACCTATATAATGAACAAACAAGATTAGTTGTAAAAGCTTCTCACCAACACTCATATACACTTACCTTTGTGATTCTTACAATTGGAACGACGAATATTGAAAGTTTCTTATACTTCGGTAGTCAATAGGACGTCAATTCTACCTGGCGGCTAGAATGGATTCTTGTTTGAATGAGTCAAGACACAAAAAACAAAATTTACTTACAAACTTGAAACAAAGAAGTTACTATGAGTTAAAAAGGAAAAAAGCACAAAAAAATAAAGACACGGAAGAAACAGATTCAATAACTAATCTACAACTAAGTAGGTGATTATAATTGTTTATTAATTCTAGAATCAAGACATGAAACTAATGAAACAATAAAATGAAACTAAGAATATAAAACTTGAGTTTGGGGTATTTGGAAGCTTGATGACATGGCAGTTTTGATGATGTGGCAGTTTGGGTGACGTAGCAATTTGGTGATGTGGAAGATTTTTTTTCTTGTTTGCAATTTCAATTGGTCAAATTTTAATGTGGAAGAATAGAAATTGGGTTTGGAGGCAAAAGAACAAGACTTGGAGCCTTTTAAAAATTCAAAAGACATTTTCTTTACATTCTTTTGGCAAGACACCTTTAGAAAGCCCTTTGTCCTTTTTTCATCTTTTGAATGTCTTGGAAAGTGTCCTTTCTCCTTTTTGGTAGACAAAACTTTTTGAAAGCATTTTGTCTCCTTTATTCTTTTGTATTAGTCTTGGAAGTGTTCGCAAGACAAATAAAAACTCACTCTCTTTCCACTTGTCACTTTAGATCAAACCACTATTTTGAATGTTGTTGTTCAACAACTTATGAAGAACATTCAACAATGGTACCTAACCCAAATGAACTCGGAATTGGGGGATTTTTATTTCTCCAAGTTCATCTATCACTCCCAAGAACCACCACATGTTTTTCAAGCCACAATATCAATAACAACCCTTCCAATTTGAGATTCACCCTTCTAGTTTCTTCAACCTTCAACTCAACTATGGTGAACAACTAAAAACCACCAGAATTAAGCTCAAATCCAAGATCTAGATTCACTTAGTGTTAGGGAATAAGAACCTATCACTAGAAACAAACAAAACATACTAAAAACTCCTAAATCTAAGTTCAAAATTTTGGACAAAGCACAAAACGGGATAAATTTCTTTCTTTTTTTAGATTTTTAGCTTTTCAACACTTTTTTTTTATTTTCAAGATAACAAGCCCAAGATTGATTCTGTAGGAGAAAAATCAATCCTTGCTCTAATATCAAATGATAAAACAAAAATAAGGGAGGCACGAAACACACACCAAAAATAGTCCACAAGTTTAAGAACCCGAGGACCTATTTGATGACCACTCTCGAATTCACAATAAGAACAAGAAATAGATGATAAAAATGTGTTTAACACCTATTTTATAGAAAATCAGCAGCACACTCTTACATTGACCGCCTAGGTAATCGACTCACCTCAAGATCTACCATTTCTAAGAAAGGGTCAATACTAGCTTTTCCAAGCCCTACACTAAGGTGGCTTTTCCAAGACCTAACTAAGAACCACACTAAGGTGTTCTACTCAAGAGAGAGTATTTTCAATGTTTCATAGATTCATCATTCATAAACTAATGAGAAAATACCTAAAAGAGACTATATATAGTATATTACAGAAGAAAGACAAAAATGACTCCAATGCCCTTAATGAGTGAGGCGTCCGTGGAGTGTCATTTATATAATTCTATATGATAAAAATTCCCTCAAGGATATGTGACCAAAATGCCCTTAATAAAGGGAACCAAAACTGTGAACCACCAAGTGTGGCCTAAACCCGAGAGTCCTCAAGTCTTCAAGGCTCCAAGCAATCTTCCACACTCGAGTTTTTTTAATGGCATGTTCAAGACGAACCCTCCAAGTATGATCATTTTCCCTCCGTGCAACCAAAGCTTGATTTTTCACATAGTGACTTTGAATGATCTCATCGAAAGCTAAGGCGTCCATTTAGCTTATATAAGTGAGGTAGTGTAAATTTGATATTAATATTACATGTTTATGGTGGATTGGATTCCACACCAGTATGGACAAGTATATGATGGATCGTTTACCACATCAGTGTGGATATGCATATGTTGGGTTAGTTACCATGCCGGTATGAATATATATATATTGGATTGGGTACAACACTAGTAGGGATATATATATGGTGAATCGGGTACCACGTCGGTACAGATATTTATATATTGGATTGGGTACCATGCTGGTATAGATATGTACATGGTGTATCGGGTACCCTGTCGATACGGATATGTATATGGTGGATAGGGTACCACACTGGTATGGATATGTATATGTTAGATCGAGTGCCATGCTGATATGAATATGTATATGGTGGATCGGGTACCACTCCAGTATGGTACCTGAACATAGATTGTTCCTTGCAGGTCATGACTATTTGGGCAAAAATAAGTCTAATAGCATGTGTGTACATATTTGTATTGAGTCTGTGGATGTTTACAGTATGGTTGATACTCTCGATGGTTATGTGGCTTGTTTGTGAGCTCTGTTTGATCTATTATTATTGTATTGTTGATTCATTGGGTATATGATTGTGTGATATGTATTTAAAAAAGTGAAACTTTGTATTTACTTATATGTTGGTTGACTTGCTTAATTTATACGTATTTTAATTGTAGCTTACCAGAATGGCTAATTATCATTCTTTAATATTATAAGAGAGAATTTGGTTGTTAGCCCGAGAGTTTAGTGTAGGTTGTCTATGATTACGGGTTTGTTCATGTGAATATGAGTAATGAAAAATATAAAGTGAATAAATAGTAATAGTGATGTATTAGAATTGGATTGTAGTTGATTGTGTGACTTAATGAAGCTAGAGTATGTTAGTAGTGAATATAATATTGAAGGAGTTGGAAGAGTAGTTGGATGTGTAAGTTATATAGGTAAAGTAATAATGTTATTATAGTTTTAGTTGAATTATATTTCATTTAAGATGTCATGATTTATTTTTCTTAATTATATTTTATGATTATATGGACTAACACGATCGATCGATAATGCCTACTAGTACGTGTGGTTGTACTAATATTACTCTTCTACATTCCTTCTTGGGGTGTAGGCTAGATACAGGTTAGTTTGAAGTTACTAGATGGATGACGATATTCAGCACTAACGTTTGCACTTTCATCCTGGCAGATATTAGAGTCTTCGTATTATTTATTTTATTGTCAGTCTATGTTGTATTAGATAGCTCTTGTACATGTATGACTAAGTCTTGGGATAGTGAAGGAAATTTGTAAGAAGTTTTTAAAAAAGTTTATTTATTAGTATTTAATTTACTTTATTATTTTTAATCCAGTATTTCCTTAAAAATAGAAGTCTTCCGCGTATTTTTAGTTGGGTAAAAGGGTTCTCCTAACTACTTAGAATAGCGTAGGTGCCCGCATGGTCCATTAATCTAGGTCGTAACATATATATATATATATATATATATATATATATATATAGAGAGAGAGAGAGAGAGAGAGAGAGAGAGATTTATGTATGTATATATCAAGACCAACCTTTGTGAAGGTCATTTTTATAAGATATTTTTATAGGCACAAAATAGTTTCATTAGTTGTTTCTTTTAATTATCTATAAAGAAACTGTCCAATTAACAGAATTGAAAATTCATTCTTTTCATGTTTCATGATCATTTTTCTTCTTCGAATTCTGAAGAAAAAAAAAAGATAAAAGAAAATAAGGAGAGCTACATTTTGTTTCGATAGGTGTATGTTGTATAACGTTACCATCAATACACTATTTATTTTAATACTTACTTAAAATATATTGTATGGTATGATTTGATTTCATATTATCAAATCATGGAAACCCCATTTTATGTAGCTATCACTTTGGCAGTATTACATCATTAGCTTACATTTTTTTCTCATTTTACCTTTACTTATTATTTAATAATTTTATTTTATTATTTATCCTATTTTTTTATAATGGTCTCACCTCGTATCCGAAATTTATCTTTAAAATTATTAATGTGTGAAATAATATAATAACGATTCAATTTATCCAAACATTATATTCATTTTAACGATAAAAAATTATACACCAATACGTAGCAACCATTTATACAGAAAGAAGATTGTTTCATGGAAAATAGATAACAAAAAAAGCCTATTCTTGTTTTTTGATTTTTATGCGGAAAAAAAAACATAATTGTACCTTCTCCACAAGATTTACTTCACATACACTCTCTACATAAACCTCATCTTTTCTATCTTTCTATTCACGAAGATTGTTTTTTTTTAACAACCGTTGATAATGCTAAACACACACATCAATTTAAGTGCAAGGCAGTCGTTGTCAATATAATTATCCAACTTTGAGTCAAAGTCAAATCCATGAGGAACAATGTGAGTGGCTATCGGTTGAGTTCAAAATAGATGTTGTTTGCTAAATTCAAACCTAAAATACAAGTTATTGGGGGGAATTAAACATTTTGAAGATGTGATTACTTTTCAACTTCAAAAACACTAACTCAGGGTTACAAATAATTACAGTAAAATCAATTTGAATAGAATCTTGGGGTAATATTTTACTACGGACAACTAGTATGTGGGTGAATGACAATCAACTTCAAATCTTTGTTAAAGTATGTGTGGGTAGGCTCAGTTAGTGATTTCGATACGAGCCTTTTGACAAAGTACCAAACTATCAGCCACTGATTCTTTCAAATACCAAGTGGGTGTGGTCAACTATTTGCCACCAAACCTCAAATGGGCATCCCTATTTCTAGGGTAATGCCTAATGTATACCAGTTTCACACTTTATGCTTATTTCTAAGACAACAAAGAGGGAATAGCTATTATCTTGTTCATTATTCAGGAATGCGCATGTCACCTACATCCCTCTTTCAAGTATAATTGTAGGATCTAGGCTACCCACATCCTTTTGTCAAGGATGATGTGAGGGGTTAGGAAGTTTGAGGATTTCACAAACAAATCCCATTTTACAATCAAGATTTTGTGAAACCGAACAACATGAATTAACAATCGAATCCCATTACCTACACACACTTTCACCAAATTCTAAAATAACCCCAAGAGGAAGAACTAGATACACATAAGATTAATAAGCAAAGATATACCTACAATCTCCATCAATATGATTTATTGAAAGATAATGAGAATGCAATTTGCAAGCTTTAGTGTTCAACAAATCTTCAATGGAAATTGCCAATACTTCACTTGGAAGCTACTCTAATGTATTTGTTACCCCTAAATTAGTACAATAATTATTCTCTTATAATTGTAAACTAAATGGTGGATAAATTCAAAAAAAATCAAATTCCTTTTAAAAGAGATAGGGTTGAGCTTCTTAAGGGAATTAGGGAACAGCTATTTGCATTTACATCTCTGCCCTTAGGATATATTCCTGCTAGGCCGCAATCGTGGTAACTTATCCGTGATTGTGGCTACCGTAACCGCAGTCAGAATCTTATGATTGTGGTACTTTGACCTGGCTTGACTGACCGCGATCTCGGTAACTAAGGTTTTTTTTTGCTCCAGGTCTTCCAACTGCGCTCCTTTGATCTTTTTTTGATCCTTTTTAGATCAAGTCCACATCTTACCACATCATGACCTGTATGCCTACAAAATATGGAAATTAGTTCATTTAATAACAACTTTGTCGCGCTTATACATTTAAATCATGGTAATGTGTATGAATATTGAGTGCAAATAAGTGGTAATTCACCACCCATCAACACCCCAAACTTAAAGGTTTTCTTGACCTCAAGCAACACTAACTCTTACCATGAGATGATGCATACGTATGCCCAAATTCTATTACCCAATTATCACAATGACTTCAACTTGATTACTACCACAAATAGCTCTTCACACATAGGCAAAGCCATTTTAACGACATCCCTCAACATAAAATGCAATTTTAAAAGATGCAAAAGACTTCAAAGAACAACCATGAAAATATCACTAATACTCTATAAATGACTCACCTTTAACCTCAACTTCATTTTATCCTTTTACCTCAGTTTTTAGGAGATGTCAAAATCACCCGCCTCAGCTTGTTTACATATCTCCTCACAAGAAGGAAAATTCCACGCATCAAGTTATCAAACATACAACAAGGATATTAAGTGCAAAACTCTCTCTCACACAAGGACTCTCTATGCAAACAAGTGGCATACCATAGGCTTGCCATTATTTTCAATCACCATTACAATGAATACACTTGGTTGGAGATCTCAAAGGGTTTTTTGATCTTATAACGTAAGTTTGGGGTAGGGTAGGATATCATTTAGGAACAATATAGATATTACCTCCTTGAACATCTACATCACACTATTTCATCCAACTTTTGAACATGGGCCACTTCTTTTTGTTTTCTCTCTATACACATGTGCCTACTTCTGCTTCCTTAGTTCACCCATTTTCTTTTCATTTAAATTTATTGCATATTTCATGCTTTTATATCCTTTGGTGGATCTTTTCTTTTTATTATTCAATTGTTGTTAATGCGTAAGCTCTTACGCACTCACTTACAGCTTCGTGGCTCAACGTTGCCTCTTCCAATCTTTACCACCCTTAACTTAGGCTTTTAGCCTCAAGTTGCTTTTAAGTTCAAGGAGAGTAGGGTTCAAAAAGGGATATAAAAAATTGATGGAGTGTGGATTTAATGTGTTTGCAAAAGAAATATCCAAAGTCTCAAAATGGGTGACTAGGGATAACATCTATGCACGGGTAGGCTTTTTAGGCTACAGTGGACTTCCAAGTTAACAAATATGGCCTAAGATCATCTGACCAACCAAGTATAGTAAAAATTATCCTTGAGACACTAATGGGGCAAGTTCTAGATTGAACAAGTATACATCAGATTCAGACAAATAAGCTCACCACACATGGCATGTAAATTTACTAAGGAGGCTAAATTGCTCCTCCCGCTTGAGACCAAAATTGAGTATCTACCAATTTTCATAAGTCAAAACCTTTGGAGTCAAAAAAAGTTACAAAGTCGCTCACATTCATGCCCTTGATTTTCAAAAATACTTAGATGGAGGGGGTGTTTTCTTTTCATTTTCACCACGCACAAATTGCTAAATATAGCATCAATCCAAGCCTTCATCTCACATTTTATCTTTTATACGGGCAAACCATATGACTATTCAGACTTCGCCATAGGTATGAGTGGGATCCCAAATTCAAAATGCTATAGGTACTCAGTTTTCCCTTTTATTTATAACCTCGATGCCACGGCTACTCAAACTTCCCCAACATCCATGGCTCAAAGCCCAATTACGGTTCTTTTCCCATAAAAATATTGTCACTCAATCTTAGGGAAAAGCTCATCTGATATCACCACAACCAAAATAAAGATAATGTAAACACAAACCAAACAATTAATCCATGAAGTATGGTCACCATAGGAGTGCCCAAATAATGCAACCCAAAAACAAAATTAAAAATCATCCAAAATGTCATCAAAAAATCCATAAAATATGTAAATAATACAAATCCGGGGACCGGCACCCCCAACTATAAAGATAGCAGTGTCCTCACTGCATAAATACTAAAGCAAGAGAAAAGGGTGCTCCCTGAGACTCCATCAATTTACTCTGCCCTATAAACTCTGCATTATCTCCACCAGCATCAACTCCAGACCATTCAACAAGGGCCTCATCATCACTCTCTAAACAAGGAGAAGATAGTCTTCACTGGGTTTCAAGACCTTCCACAGGCTCTTGACCCCCTTCCATATCATACTAAAAACTTGTCTCTTTTTTCTCTCTTTTCTTCATCTTCTCATAAGAGTCCTGAAGATCCCTGTGATACTCTACCAATACGAAGTATGCCCTCTCAAGCCTAGAAAAAGTTTCTCCCTGCATCTACTGCTCCTCCTGATACTTCTCATAATCTTAGCGGGACACATAAAAGTGACACCTGGTGGAGGGATCTCCCAAACCCTAAGGTAATCCTAACATAAAATCCTTGATGAACCTAATATCAACATCAATGAGGCCCGGCGGTGGATGGTCTACATGACTCTGACTCCTCAATTGTCGACTTCCCCAAGTCCATCTTTCTCTTTTTGCTCTTATTGGGTGTACCTCACCCCGGATCCTTAATGGGTAAATTGGGGTTTCAGGGTGCACCCAAGTTTCATCTAGGTATTCTACCAACCTAGCTCTCCTACATAACTTAGTAATAAGAGATGTGTACCACATAATTACTATAGAACTTCACATCAAATATCACAAGATGGCCAATATTCAATGAAATATTGTCCAGCATGCAAGCAACCATGCAGGCACGTATATTTGTAACTGCAGTCATGTGCGTGTAAGGAGATATCCAACTAAAAACGATGTTCAGCCATATCCAATCCTCAGATGTAAAGTCGTTCATGGAGATGCCTTTTTTTTCGCCCATGGAACCTCCTTTCCCAGGCACAGCTTCTCTGCCATCCATCTGCCCAGATCACACCCTTAGCCTAATCATCTATGTATGCATTTGGAAGCCCATATAAATCATTGATTTTCTCCACTCCAAAATGCACATTCATCCCTCATATCCTAATATTAGGTTCGCAAAAGTTACTATGCTAAGATTATTGTAGAAATCTCATACCCACTGCTAATTTTCCCAGCAAGGATTTGGATTAAAACAACTCCATTCGGTGGCCACGGGCCTGACATGAAATGTTGGAAGATTTTTTGATACTTTCTCCAAGCATATACCCCTTTCCGAGATTATCTTAGTCCTTGAAAGCTCATCATAATACTGGTTATGGTACTCGAGGGTCAGGAATTGGATTTGGTCTTACTTGTCCATAATATAAACCTGCAAAACAAGAGGACAACACAAAAACATTCATCATAAATATTTTTTTGATTAAACTATACTATGTTATCCACTAAAGTTTATGGATGGGTACTAAGTGGTGTTTGAGGAATTTTGGCCCAGGCTAACATTCAGTCTCATTTATAAATTTGCGGAAGCTTATCTACGATTAATGTTGTCGTGATTGTAACTACAAGACCATAATTGTTCATTCTGCCATCACAGTCCCGATGCTCGCGATCGCGATACCTGAGGCTTGACTGATCAATTCAAAAATCCATTTTTATGGCCAAAATATGTTTCAAAATAAGAATCAATTTCTAATAACATAAAATATGTATTATAAGTGCTCGCTCATGGACCCACAATGTGAAAGTAACAAGCTATTGATTCATTTGGGATATTTATTGGACACTTGGTGTGCACCCTATATTTTTCTAAATGTCACATAATTTTGGGTACTCAAGACTACGCCACATATGTGTACACCATATCTAATAGGTAATTACCATACAATCATGATTCATCAATTATTAAGAAATACAAAACTCAGTATTATGCCCTACCTAGTTCATACACCCTAAGGCCTTCCCATAACGAGAAAAATAACTTTAAAACACTTATCGTACTATTGATGTAGAGTAGGTGTGAAGATGTGTAATATCTCGTACTTCTACCTAGCTTGAAATCATCTCAAGAATGCTAGTAACTTACTTTGAAAGATGAATCCATTTTTATACATGTGATATTTTTAAGATTTTCACTTTTTATCATGTGGAAAATTGAATTACCTTTCCAATGATACCAATTTTGTCCAAATTCGGTATCGAAGTAAAAGGTTATCGAAGTTTCACAGAGAACTTTTGGAACTGCCCAGAAGTAATGGCCATACCGATGGACCGTCGAGATAACAACGGACTGTTACCCAAGCCGTTGTGACTAAGGTAGTAACCTCGACTTTTGGTCAAGTGCGACGGCCAGGATTAACGGACCGTTAAGCTAATGACGGACCATTTCCCAAGTTATCGCTACTAAGGTAGTGAGTCACTATTCTAACCAAGGTGTGATGGTCATAAGGAAGGACTATCGAACCAGCGATAGACCATCGCATGATCCATCGCAGATCCCGTTCAGTGAATTCTAAGCCATTTTAAAAGGGTATTTAGGTATTTTTCACCCGTTTTAACCCCTAATTATATCATACCAAAGTTCATAAGTTTATTATCCATCTACAACATCAAATTAGGGTTTTGTCTCAAAGATAATCCTAAGAACAAGATCCAAATCCTTCTCCAAGATACTAAAAGATTTAAGTTCTTCAAGTCTAAGGACTTCAAGGAACTCACAACCCAGGTATGTCATGTGCTTATTCATGGGTCCCTTTCATACATGAAGCTCAAGAATCTCTTTTCAAAATCCAAGATTTGTGTATGTATGAATGTTCAGGCTTTAAATTGAATTGAAATCCATGTCCATTATGTTGTGGGGTTTTGATTCATGTTTGAAATTTCATATTCCAATAATTGACCCTAGGATGTGGTGATTTGCATAATAATCATGATGAACCTTTAAATTTACACATTGATTAATGTATCGATAATTATTAGATGTGTTGATGATTGTATAACCAAAGCATGCTCCCCATGTGTTCGATTAAATGCCTATGTGAAGGAAAAGTAGCATACTAGTATGATAATATGAAATCCCCATTTATGTACAAGTTTATGCATGTCTAGTGTTTGATGAAAGGTCTTAGTCAATAAATTATGGATATATGTGTAGACATTGTGGTGCTTTAGAATTTGTACTTTATGAAATCTCCAACTTATTGTATTATTGATTGTGATGTTGGTCATGTATTCAAGAAAGTTATGCTTAGTCAGTTTTTTCTCATCGATTCCTAGGGGTACTTGTACCCAATAATTTCGTTGTGGGCCTAGAGACAGTGTTATGTTTTCAAGATACTCTCAGTCGAGCCATATTTATAGAACTTCAGTCAATTATGTGACTCAGGAAAACTCAGTAATCTCAGTAGTATTGTTTCAGTCAATGGAACTCAATTAATTCAGTTTAGTATAGTTTAGTTAATCATGTTCAGGGTCTATTCATATGGGAGTATGAATTAGCACCGAGTAAACCTAAGGATGGGAACACACACTGTTAGATGAGGGTGTGATTCTTAAAATTCATCATTGCATTCCAACACTTTGTAGCCAACATAGGTTGAGACATCAACACTGTTAGATGAGGATTGATTAGGTGGATAAGCACTATCATATGAGGGGGCCACCGTTCTCTTTTAGGGACACTGTCAGATGAGGGTTACCCATAGCTTGTCCTTACCAATGGCGCGGTGTTGACACCCTTCTAATTGGGGTTACAGATTAGACCCCACCTCAGCTATATTTATTTATTTGGGGCATATTAGTTAGATGACTACTTCCCACAGTTTCAGTTACAAAATCAGGACTATCAGATACAGTCATTCAGTCTCAATAATAGAACTCAAATAGTTCTAAAGAATTTAGAACTGTTAGATACAGTCAACTCATAATAGCATGGAACTCATATAGTTCCATCAGAATCTATACTATCAGATACAGTCACTCCAAATTAGTTATTTTAGTTATACAGTTATTAGTTTCTCATGTTATCAGTACTCAGGCTCGGTAATCATGTTATGACAAACTCAGCTACAGTTATTATATATTCAGGCATATATTCTCACATTCATTTTATCCAGACAGTTAGTATAGTTAATGCATGTAAACCCTTGCATTCATCCTACCTCACATGAATACCAGTATATTCAAACGTACTGATATATTTGCGCTATGGTGTTTTATACCATAGGTTCAGAAGCACGAGCTCCAGAGCATCAGTAGCATTCTAGTCTCAGCAGTCAAAGTTAGCAGTGAGTCCTCATCCTTCGAGGACATGACCATTACTTTATTATCTCATTAATTAATTTATTTCAGTACTTGGAATTACTTGGGGACATGTCCTATCAACTCCTTATTCAGATAGTTCAGTCAGTTAAAGGATTTTCAGACTACAGTATGTTCAGACAGTTTATTTTAGTTGTTTTAGGTATTTCATACCCACCCGTAGGTTATGTTTTATCAGTTGTGTTATAGTTTTGAACCTTATGGCCTTTCGGCCTTAGTTTCCATATTTATGCAATATATTATGCAGTGTTCAGGTATAGATATTAGTCATTGGTTAGCTTGTGGTCCTTTGGGGTCATGAGCACCATGTAGCATTTCGAGTACCAGATTTAGGGTATTACAAGATGCTTTGAAATATTCAAAATATAGCCACAAACGATTACAATTTAAGATAAAATTGGAGGGGAAGTATAGGGGAAATGAAAGATCGGTGGCCTTTTAAAACTGGTCTGATTGCGATCGCAGTAACAAATGGTATTTCTACACCTCAATTTTCCCCTGTTCATTCCACCATGCAAACGTCCCATATTTTCCTTTGTCAATTCATTATATACACTCCAAAGTGGCATAAATGCATAGATTAATCAATGACAAAATTAAAATCTACACTATCAAATTTAAAAAAAAAAGGATAAGGGCCATTTTTCATCGTGTGTTAGGGTGCCTCCCACCGAGTGCTTAGTTTAATGTCGTGGAACAACGGCTTTTCAAATACTACTTGTGTTTCCATATAGAAGATTTGAATCTCCATCCCAAATTTTGCTCACTATAAATTGAGCGGCAAAGTGACAAAAGATTTAAATCTTCTAAGATGAAACATTATAGAAGGGAGGACATTCGATGCAGGCTTCTATCTCGCTACTTTAAAGACTGGGCCGTTTACCCAATTTCACATCAAATTTCTAATTTGGCTCCTTAGGTAATGGTAGAAACATCAATAGGCCACTAGTTGAACATCAGAAGTTGAGCTCACGATTCTCATGTACTCTTTTGGAATGTCAAACTCCAAACTATAGGGATGGTACTCCTTCTCCCCAAAATCCATATTTTTCTTAGGTGAGTGGACTCTCATCATATCCATGAAGCACAATGTTGAAAAATGGTTTGAATGAGGTCTATCCCTTAATTTTGAAATCACATCCTTATTAGCGCCCATACCTCGAAATGGATTAGAATCTTCATAAGAGATTTTCTTGGCTTCTTCATTTGACTCTAGAACCATTCCCTCAATTTTGGCAAATTCAAATATATTAGGTTCAGTTGATTGGGAAATCACCAAGGATTCTTCAATACCAAGCTCATTATTAACCACATAGATTGGTTTTTCTTCTTGATATTCCTCATCTTGAAAAGTGGGCAAGGTAATGGTATTTGAAAGATTTGTTTCCTTACCCATTTCCTCTATCTTGATAATCTCCCTTACAAATGCCTCATTGGATTGATGCAAGTGGTGCATGTCCTGATCTTTTGTAGTTACAAGATCAAAAGAGTTTGAACCATTGCTTCAACACCATTGTATTCGGCACGTTATTCTTTCTTCTCCACATTATGCGACCTATCAAATTCATAAGAAGGACTAGAATTTTTGTTAGAATAACTAAAAGGAGAGATCATTTGGACAATCACTCCAATGTTTATCTCGACCACCACATAAAGAACAATCATACTCCCAATAAGATCAAGATGATGCCTCCATCTCTATTTGGAGAGCATATCTACAATCTTGCCGAAAGTGGAGTCCATCATAATATGGACATGCATCATTAATTTAGGACTTCCAACTACCAAAATCATATTTGTCCCAAGAGACCATATTGACAAGTAAACAAAAATAAAAATTTGCCGAACACAAAAAACAAAAAAAAATCACAAACAACTATTTGCAAGTTTATATCCAAACTAACATCATACGCCAAATTATTCCCTGGCAACGGCACCATTTTTTATTCAAAGATATATGCACAATCTTCATCAATTTGATTTATTCAAATATAAATATAATGCAATTTGCAATCTTTTGGTTTCAACAAATCTTCAATGGAAATTTCCAATCCTCTATTGGAAGGTACTCTAATATATTCTTCACCCCAAAATTAGTACAATAATTGTCCTCTCAAAATTGGAAACTAGATGGTGGATAAATTCCCAAAATAATCTGATTCCCTTTCAAAGAGATATGGTTGAGATTTTTAAGGGAATTTGGGAACAACTATGTGCATTTATATCTCTACCCCTGGGTTGTCTTCCCCTAGGCCGCAATTGCAATAACTTATCTGCGATCACCGCTACCACGATCGTGGTCAGAATCTTATGATCACGGTACTTTATCCTGCATTTCCTTATCGTGATTGTAGTTACTAAGGCTTTTTTCAGATCTAGGTATTAAAGCTGCACTATTTTTCTTTTTTTTTATCGTTTTAGGCTCAAGTCTACATCATTCCATATCATGACCTGTATGCCTGCAAAATATGGAAATTAGTGCATTTAATCACAACTTTATCTCACTTATCATTTAAATCGTGGTAATGATCACGAATATTGATTGGAAATGAGTTGTACAAATTAGCTTGTATGTAACTTAACTTGCTGAGAATGAAGTCAAAGAGTTAGTCAGATTGTACAGTGTTCGTAGTCCATTATTTTAAATAGAGGTACGCAGTTTATCTCTTATTTTTGGAAAGTAGCCCAAAAGGGTCTTGGCACCCGAGTTTACCTTAGTACAGGTTTTCCCCCTCAGATAGATGGTCAGGCAGAGAGGACCATTCAAACTTTAGAGGATATATTGTGAGAGTATGCGATAGACTTTAAGGGTAGTTGGGATGACCACTTGCCTTTGATTGAATTTCCATATAACAATAGCTATCATTCCAGCATTCAGATGACTCTGTTTGAGGTGCTTTATGGGAGGAGGTGTAGTTCTCCCATTGGTTGGTTAGAAGTGCGAAAGGACGTAGTGATAGGGCTTGACTTGATGTTTGACACCTTAGAGAAAGTTTAGTTGATCAGTCAAAGGCTCAAGACAGCTCAGAGCTAATAGAAATCATGCGTGTATGTGCACAGAAAGGATCTCGAGTTCGATATTAATGATTTTATGTATTTGAAAATCTCTCCTATGAAAGGAGTGAAGAGGTTTGCCAAGAAGGGGAAACGGTTTGCCAAGAAGGGGAAACTCTGTCCCCGATATATCGGTCTTTACCGAATTCTTAGTTGTTTTTCAAAGGTATCTTACGAGCTTGAGTTTCCTTAAGAATTACCTTCAGTACATCCAGTGTTCCAAGTCTCTTTGCTAAAGAAATGCATAGGTGACCCAGCAGCAGTAGTCCCTACAGAGGGCATAGATATTCGAAATAGCCTCTCTTATGAAGATATCCTAGTAGAAATCCTTGATTATCAAATCTATAGATTGAGGAAAAAATAAATCCCTCTAGTCAAAGTTCTTTGGAGGAATTAGTCCATTGAGGGGGCTACTTGGGAAGAAGAATCATACATGCGGACCAATTACCCTCACCCCTTCTCCACAAACTTAGACTCAGCCTAAGGTAATAGTTCTCTTTAAACTTACTCAGTTCACGCTCAAATTTTCTTTATAAATTTGGTATCAGTTTCCATTGCATATCCATTCATACATTCATGAGTCATTTTAGTCAGATATTCATGCATCAGATATGCATGTCAAGTATAGGATACTCAACTTACTAGTAATCCCTGTCATGATTCATGCATCAGATATGCATGTCCAGTATGAAATTTCAGTATGTCGATAATGTCAGTCATGAAATCATGCTTCAGTTGTGCATGCCATGTGTTAAAATTTAGTCTATTAGTATTCTCAGCTCAGTCAGCCTTATTCGAGGATGAATGTTCCAAAGGGGGAGATATTGTAAGATCCCGCAAAATCCTAAGCTTAACTCAATCCTTTAAAACTTGTTAAGGGGTCCCAGACTAAGAAAATTTTAGCTAAGTATTCAGACTTAGTGTTATTTTAACCTTCAAAAGTTGGCAACTCTATTTCACGGCCTCTATGGCCTTAAAATGCCATTCTTTAGGTTGAATCATGATCAGGAAGGTCATTAGGTGTTCCCAAACATGTTTTGGATTTTTCAGACCTTATTTAGACCGTGTTATAGTGACGAAAAAGTGAGTTGATGCGATCTCGATGCATCGCATTGTCCATCGCATCGACAAATAATTTTTTCCTTAGCTCAGTGCAAATTCCAGTGAACCGATGCAGACTCAATGCGGCGTGTTGGCCATTGTGTTTATGCCAATGATGTATTACATTGATCTGTTCATTGATAATTCAAATTTTAGTCATTAAAAAATCGCATCCTCAGGGATAATAAAGTATTTTTCCCACGTCTATCAGCCTCTAAAACACGAGATTAATCCCCTTTAGAGGAGAAATTCATTCTCTATTCACAAATAGCTCAAGAACAAAATTTGTAGGTGACTTAATTTCAAATTCAAGAACTCAAGAACCCACCACCAATCTTTCAGAATTTAGGAATTTAGGTATGTGAAGTGTTCATCCAAGGGTTCCTTTCACCCTTGGAGTCCAAGAAACTCTTTTAAACTTCAACTAGCTTGATTTCGCGATTCCCATGATTTGGAATTAAAGTGTATTTATGGATATTATTTTAATTGGGTTGCTATTTCCTGATTTATTACAAGATTTATGTAGAATTAATTGATATGTGCGTATTATCATGTGAAGCCATGTTGAAACCCTTGAAATTGTAAATGTGGAATTGAATTATGATGCCTACAGATTCTTTTTAGTGTCATGTGCATAGAATATATTCTTCAAGTGTTTGATGAATTGTTTATGTGAGTTGAATAGTAAAATTATATCATGCTAGTATGTATTCAAGTTCATGTCATGCAAGTGTTTACTAGAATGTCCCACTGAATGCACGATGATCAAGTATTTAGCTATCTTGTTTCAAGATTATGCCATGTCTTATAATTTATGCTATCGATTCTTGGGGGTATTTAATACTCAACAATTTAGCTGATTACCTAGAGCCAAGGTCAGTTACAAAATAATATCAGTCATGTCACAATCAGTAGAATTCAGTTAGTTAACAAAATTCATGTAGTATTCCATCAGTCTGCGGAACCTAGTGAAGTTAGTTCAATTCATTTATATAGTACGATCAGCTTAGTTTAGTCCAACTTAGAATAGTTTATAAATCAGTCCAGTATCTATTCAATTGGTAGTAGGATTTATCACCAAGTGAACCCAAGGATGGGGACACACCTGCCAGCAGAGGGTCTGAACCTTAGAAGCAGTCCTAGCATTCAAAAACTATATAGTCAGCATAGGTTGAGACATCAACCTTCCAGTTGAGGGTTGATGAGGTGTCCTACCTGCCTGTTCAGGGTACCACCATTCTCATTCAGAACACCTACCAGATGAGGGTGACTCAGCTAGTCTTTACCCGTGGCACGATATTGATACTTTTCCAACTGGGGTTATAGGTTGGACCCCAATAAGATCAGAGAGGGGCATGATAGTTAGATGATTACTTCCTACAGTCTCAGTTTCAGTTCCAGTCTCATTATAGAACTCAGTTTAGTTCTACAGAATCAGGACTGTCAGATGTAGTCACTCAGCTCAGTACGAAACTTAGCATAGTTCCATAAAACCAAGAATGTCAGATACAGTCATTCAGTTATTAGTAATACAGTATTAGTAAACTCATATATCAGTTAATCAGTATTTGAAACTCTGTATCCAGTGTTATCATCATCTCAATGACAGTTTATGGATTCATACATGTATTCTCATTCAGTTATACTCATGTCATTCAGTTAGTGCTATTCATTCATATGAACCCATGCATTTCAGCCTACCTCACTTAGCATACCAATACATTCAAAGTAATGGTGTATACTTTTCTCTTGCGCTATGATGTCTTCTATTATAGGTTCATATGTACGGGCTCCCAATCACTCTTAGCAGTTTAGATTTCTAGCAGTCAGAGTTAGAGGTAAGTCCTCATAGTTTGAGCACATGATTATTGTTTTAGTATTTCAGTTTATAAAAATGGTTTTCAGTAGTTGGAGTTAGTTAGGGGCTTGTCCCATCAACTCCACAATCAGACAGTAGACATTTTTTATACTAGAGTATTTTCAATCATATGTTCAGATTTGGTACTGATATACCACTTTCAGTATTTAATTATAGTATTAAACCTTATGGAAAGTTTTTTACCTAATTTTTGCATATTTTATAGTATTATTGTTCAGTTATTGCAGTAGATACTAGTCATGGGTTAGCTTGTAGTCCTTTGGGATTACGAGCACCATGTAGCATCTGGGGTACAGACTTAAGGTGTTACAAACTTGGTATCAGAGCCTAAGGCTCAATAAAGTCCTAGGAAGTATAAAATCCATATCTAGTAGAGTTTTGTTAATGGGTGTATAGCATGCTACACTCATGGACAGGAGGCTATGAGATGTTTTAGGAAAAGTTTCCCTTCTTTCAGTATTTATGTTGTGTGAGTGAAAATGAGCTCAAGTTAAACACCCTATCTAATCCAAGTTTCTCTTTTGTTTATAGAATATGCCTTAAAAGAGGACTAAGAGAAGAGTAATGGGAGACCATCTAGCACCTCAGCCCATCCAGCCAGATCCCTTAGACGAACTTGTCTCCTACACTGAATTCAGAGAAGCCTTCACTACCCTAGCTCATTCTTTGGTAGACCAAAATGAACACCAAACTATCATTTAATCCTACCCAGTGGCCAATACTATTGTAGCCAGAATTTGAGACTGCACCCGAATGAACCCTCCATCTTTTATTGGGTTTAAGTCAAATGAGGACCCGCAGGAATTTCTTGATCAAGTGCAGAAGGTTATAGATATTATGGGTGGTAACTACTATTGAGAGAGATAAGTTAGATACATATCAGTTGCATGATATGGATCACTCATGGTTTAAACAATTGAAATCAGAAAAGGCCATAATTGCAAGCCCCATAGAGTGGGAGGAGTTTGCCACTACTTTTTTGGATAGGTTCTTCTCACTAGAATTGAGGGAAGCAAAGGTTCTAAAATTTATTAATCTAAAGCAGGGCAATATGACAATGAAAGTGTATTCTCTTAATTTTACTCAACCAGCTATATACGCTCCTCATGTGGTGGCAGATAACAGATCCAGGATGAGTAAGTTTGTGTCAAGGGTGTCTAACAGTATGGTCAAGGAGTGTAGGACCGCAGTGCTTATTAAGGAGATTGATATATCCAGGATCATAGACCATGCTCAGTAGATAGAGGAGGCTAAGAATAGGGAGAAGTATAGGGAGAGCAAGAACAGGTAGTTTCAGTTTTCCTCAGCCGTAGTCAGGGGGTGGGAATCGATCATAATTTTGACCAAAATCCTAAGTTCCAGTTCTATCCTCATCCAATGCTCCAGTTCCAAAATTCAAAGACTGCAATAGAGATAGGGCACCAAGCCCAAAACCATAGGTTAGTGTCAGCAGCGCCCGAACCAATCCCCTTTGTCAAAAATGCGGCAGAAACCACCAAGGTATTTGCAGAGCTGGCAGTAATGTGTGATTTGGGTGTGGCTAGCCAGGTCACAAAGATAAATATTGTCCTTATTCAGGTTCCCAGGGTCAGCATAACCATCCTCCAGCTCAGTCCAGTCGCCCGAATCAGCAGGGTGCCACTTCCAGTGCCACCAGTGGGCAATGTCTAAACAGAATCTATGCTCTTCAGTTCCAACAGGATCAGGAAAGTTCTCCTGATGTGGCCACTAGTACGTTAAGATTTTTCCATTTGTATATTTATGATTTGCCAGATCCAGGAGCTTCTTTGTCCTTTGTTACTCCTTATATAGCTGTTGACTTCGAAGTAAGTCCCAAAATCCTAGCCAGTGGGTAAATCTATCATAGATAGGTGGGTATGCAAGAACTTCCCAGTTATGATATCTCAGAAAGACACTTCAGCCAACTTAGTTGAATTAGAGATGACTAATTTTAATGTCATTCTCGGAATGGATTGGATTCATTCCTTTTATGCCTCAGTAGACTGTAGAAACAGAATTTTCCAGTTTCAGTTTTCAAAAGAGCCCGTCCTAGAGTGAATAGGTAGTACTTCATCACTAAGGGGTCATCTTGTTCCTACCTAGTGGCAAGGAAAATGATATCTAAGGGATGTGTCTACTATCTCGTTTGAGTTTAAGACTCTAATTCGAAAATCCCTAATCTTGAATCAATGTCAGTAGCATGTGAATTCCCCAATATATTTCCTAAACTTTGAAGAGTTTCTCTTAAAAGTGAAATTGACTTTAGAATAGACCTTATTCCAGATACACAGCCCAACTCTATTCCACCATACAGAATGGCTCCAGAAAAACTCAAAAAATTAAAAAAAAAATTGAAGTATCTCTTAGATAAGGGATTTATCAGACCTTGTGGGGTACAGCAGTTGTCTTCATGCATGAGAAAGATGGTTCCCTCAGAATATGTATTGACTACCATCATCAAAATAAAGTCACGGTCAAGAACAAGTATCCACTTCTGGAAATCGATGACTTGTTTGACCAACTTGAGGGTGCCAGCTATTTTTCCAAGATAGACATCAAATTAGGCTATCATCATCTCAGACTTAGGGAATATGACATTCTGAAAACAACTTTCAGAACTTGGTATGGTCACTTTGAATTCTTAGTTATGTCATTTGGTCTTACCAATTCCCCAGCAGCCTTCATGGACTTGATGAACCGTGTGTTCAAGTAGTACTTAGACATGTTCATCATAGTCTTCATAGTTGATATTCCTATCTACTTCTACAGTGAGAATGACCATGGAGACTATCTTAGAATAGTATTGCAGACCCTCAAAAACCATCAGCTAATCACCAAATTTAGTAAGTATAAATTTTTGCTAAGTTAGATAGCTTTTCTCGGCCATATCATTTCTGGTGATGGCATTAGAGTTGATCTCCAAAAGACCAAAGCAGTGAGAAACTGGCCCAAACCCATCTTTCCATCAGATATCTAGAATTACTTAGGCTTGGGCAGGTATTACCAATGATTTGTTGAGGGATTTTCACCTATTTCATCCCCTATGCCCAGATTGACTCAAAAGAAAGTCAAATTCCAGTGGTCAAATTCTTATGATAAGAGTTTCCAGGAGTTAAAAACTCGACTCACTACAACTATAGTTTTGAGTCTACTATATCTTTCAGATGGGTTTATTATGTATTGTGATACTTCCAGAGTTAGTTTGGGGTGTGTTATGATACAGAGAGGTAAGGTGATATCCTACGCCTCTAGACAGCTCAAACCCCATAAAAAGAACTATCCTACTCATGATTTTGAGTTAGCAGTAGTAGTGTTTGCCTTGAATATTTGGAGGCACTATTTTTATGGTATGCACGTTGATGTGTTCACAGACCATAAGAGCCTACCATATGTGTTCTCTTAGAAAGATCTAAACATCCGTCAGAGAAGGTGGTTGGAGTTGTTAAAAGACTATGACATGAGCGTCTTGTATCATCTGGTTAAAGACATTATAGTAGATGATGCTCTTAGAATGATGTCCATGGGGAGTTTTGCTCATGTAGAGGATGGTAAGAAGAAGTTAGCTCACGAAGTTCATAAACTTTACCAACTAGGTGTCTACTTAGTCAATTAATCAGAAAGTATTATGTGGATGCAGAGTAGTTCAGAATCATCCTTATTTTTTAAAGTGAAGGAAAAACAAGATACGGATCCTAGTCTAGTGAAGTTGAAAAAATTAGTCAGAGATCAGAAAGTAGAGATTTTCTCCCAAGGTGGAGATGGTGTGTTGCGCTTCTGAGGCCGAATATGTGTGCCAGGTGTAGATGAGTTGAGGCAACGAATTCTAGCAGAAGTGCATAGTGTGTGCTACTCTATTCATCCAATACAAATATGTGTCGTGATTTGTAGGAGATCTAAAGGTGGAGTGGGATGAAGAGAGATATTGCAGAGTTTGTGGTTAAGTGCTCAACATGTCAGCGAGTTAAGATTGAACATCAGAAGCCTAGTGGGTCCATGTAGGAGTTTAGAATTCCCACCTAGAAATAAGAAGAAGTGAACATTGACTTTGTGGTGGGTTTGCCTCATACTCGTCGTCAGCATAATTTAGTTTGGGTCATTATAGATAGGATGACCAAATCAGCTTATTTCCTACCAGTCCATACCACTTATTCAACCGAGGATTATACCAAGCTCTATGTCAGAGAGTTGGTCAGATTGTAAGGTGTTCTATCATCCATTATTTCAGATAGAGGTACGCAGTTCACCTCTCATTTTTGGAAATCCTTCCAAAAGGGTCTTGGCACCCGAGTTTACCTTAGTACATCTTTACACCCTCAGATAGATGGTCAAGTAGAGAGGACCATTCATACTTTAGAGGATATGCTGGGAATGTGTACGATAGACTTTAAAGGTAGTTGGGATGACCATTTTTTTATTGAATTTCCATTTATCAACAACTATCATTCCAGCATTCAGATGGCTCCATTTGAGGAACTTTATGGGAGGATGTTTATTTCTCATATTGGTTGGATTGAAGTGGATGAGGCCATAGTGGTAGGGCCTAACTTGATGCTTGACATCTTAGGGAAAGTTCAGTTGATCAGGGAAAGGATCAAGATAGCTAAGAGCAGATAGAAATCGTATGCGAATGTTTGCAGAAAGAATATCGAGTTTGAGATTGGTGATTTTGTGTATTTAAAAATCTCTCTTATGAATGGAGTAAAGAGATTTGGCAAGAAAGGTAAACTCAGTCCCCGATATGTCAATCCTTACCAAATTCTCAGACATTTCGAAAAGGTAGCTTACGAGCTTTAGTTGCCTTCAGACTTAGATTCAGTACATCCAGTGTTCCTGTCTCCTTTCTAAAAAAATGAGTAAGTGATCCTACAGTTGTAGTCCCTACAGAGGGCATAGATATTCAGAATAGACTCTCTTATGAAGAGATCCCAGTCAAAATCCTTGATTATCAGATCCGCAGATTGAGGAACAAAGAAGTACCTCTAGTCATAGTTTTTTGGTGAAATCAGTCCATTGAGGGGGCTACTCGAGAACCAAAAGCAGACATACAGACCAAGTACCCTCACCTCTTCTCTGCAAACTCAGACTCATCCCAAGGTAACAGTCCTCTTTAAACTTACTCAATTCACACTCAGATTTTCTTTATAAACTTGGTATCAATTGCCATTACATATCCAGTCATACATTTATGAGTCAGTTCAGTCAGATATTCGTGCATCATATATGCATGTCCAGTATAAGAGACTTAGCTTACCAATAATCCCAGTCATGATTCATGCATCAGATATTCTTGTCCAGTATGAAATTTTAGTATGTTAATAATGTCAGTCATGAAATCATGCTTTAGTTATGCATGCCCAGTGTCAAAATTTAGTCTATTAGTATTCTTAGCTCCGTTAGCCTTATTTGAGGATGAATGTTCCCAAAGGAGAGATATTATAAGACCCCGCAAAATCCTAAGCTTAACTCAACCCTTTAAAGCTTGTTAAGGGGTCCTGGACTTAAAAACTTTTAGCTAAGTATTCAGACTTAGTGTCATTTTAGCCTTTAAAAGTTAACAACTTTATTTCACGGACTCTATGTCCTAAAAATGCCTATATTTAGGTTTAATAATGATCAGGAAGGTCATAAGGTGTTCCCAAACATGTTTTGGCTTTTTTGAACCTCGTTTAGACCATGTTCGACTGACCAATATAGTGAGTCGATGCGATCTCGATGCGTCACATTGTACATCATGTCGACAGATAATTTTTTCCTCTGCTCAATGCGAATTCTAATGAACCAACATGAAATCAACGCGGCATATTTTCCATCACATCGATGCCAATGATGCGGTGAATTAATCTGCACATTGATAATTCAAATTTCATTTATTAAAAAGCCGTATCCTCAGGGGTAATAGGGTTTTTTCCCATGTCTATCATCCCCTAAAACAAGAGATTAAGCCCCTTTAGAGGCAAAATTCATTCTCTATTTACAAATTGCTCAAGAATAAAAAGCCTCGGTGACTGAATTTCAAATACAAGAACTCAAGAACCCACCACCAATCTTTCAGAATTCAGGCATTTAGGTATGTGAAGTGTTCCCCCAAGGGTTCCTTCTACCCTTGGAGTCTAAGAAATTCTTTTAAACTTTAACTAACTTGATTTCATGATTCCCATGATTTGGAATTAAAGTGTATTTATGGCTATTATTTTAATTGGGTTTCTATTTTCTGATTTATTACAAGATTCATGTAGAATTCATTGATATGTGTGCATTATCATGTGAAGCCATGTTGAAACCCTTGAAATTGTAAATGTGGAATTGAATTATGATTCCTATAGATTGTTTTTAGTGTCATGTGCATAGATTATGTTCTTCAAGTGTTTAATGAATTGTTTATGTGAGTTGAATAGTAAAATTATATCATGCTAGTATTTATTCAAGTTCATGTCATGCAAGTGTTTACTAGAATGTCCCAATGAATGCATGATGATCAAGTATTTAGATATCATGTTTTAAGATTAAGCCATGTCTTATAATTTATGCTATCGAGTCTTGGGGTATTTAATATTCAACAATTTAGCTGATTACCTAGAGCCATGTTCAGATACAAAATAGTATTAGTTGTATCATGATTAGTAGAATTCAGTCAGTTAATAGAATTCATGTTGTATTCCATCAGTCCATGGAACCTAGTGAACTAAGTTCAGTTCATTTATATAGTACGATCAGTTCAGTTCAGTACAACTTAGAATAGTTTATAAATCAGTCCAGTATCTATTCAGTTGGTAGTAGAATTTAGCACCGAGTGAACCCAGGGATGGGGACCCACCTGCTAGCAGAGGGTGTAATCCTTAGAAGCAGTCCTAGCATTCAAAAACTATGTAGTCAGCATAGGTTGAGACATCAACATACCAGTTGAGGGTTGATGAGGTGTCCTACCTGCCTGTTGAGGGTACCACCATTCTCATTCAGAGGACCTACCAGATGAGGGTGACTCAGCTAGCCTTTAACCGTGGCACGATCTTGATACTTTTCCAACTAAGGTTACAGGTTGGACCCTAATAAGATTAGAGAGGGGAATGATGGTTAGATGATTACTTCCTACAGTCTCAGTTTCAGTTTCAGTCTCGGTATAGTACTCAGTTCATTTTTATAGAATCAGGATTGTCAGATGCCGTCACTCAACTCAGTACGAAACTTAGCATAGTTCTATAGAATCAAGACTGTCAGAGATAGTCATTCAATTATCAGTAATATAGTATCAGTAAACTCAGATATCAGTTAATCAGTATTTAAAACTCCGTATCCAATGTTATCATCATCTCAATTATAGTTTACGGATTCATACATGTACTCTCGTTCAGTTATACTCATTTCATTCAGTTAGTATTGTTCATGCATATGAACCCATGCATTTCAGCCTACCTCACTTAGCATACCAATACATTCAAAGTACTGACGCATACTTTTCTCTTGCACTATGATGTCTTATATTATAGGTTCATATGCACGGGCTCCCAATCACTCTTAGCAGTTCAGATTTTTAGCAGTCAGAGTTAGTGGTGAGTCCTCATAATTTGAGCACATGATTATTGTTTTACTATTTCATTTTATAAAAATTGCTTTCAGTAGTTGGAGTTAGTTAGGGGTCTGTCCCATCAACTCCATGAACAGACAGTAAATATTTTTCAGAGTAGAGTATTTTCAGTCATATTTAATTACCACTTTCAGTATTTAATTATAGTGTTGAACCTTATGGTTAGTTTTCTACCTAATTTTTGCATATTTTATAGTATTATTGTTTAGTTATTGCAGAAGATACTAGTCATGGGTTAGCTTGTGGTCGTTTGGGATTACGAGCACCGTGTAGCATCTGGGGTACAAAATCGAGGTGATACAAACTTGGTATCAGAGCCTATGGCTCAATAGAGTCCTAGGAAGTCTAAAAGTCGTATATAGTAGAGTCTTGTTCATGGGTGTGTAGCATGCTACACTTATGGATAGGAGGCTATGAGATATTTTAGGAAAAGTTTCCCTTCTTTTAGTATTTATGTCGTGCGAGTGAGCATGAGCTCAAGTTAAACTCCCTATCTAATCCGAGTTTCTCTTTCATTTATATAAAATTCCTTAAAAGAGGACTAAGGTAAGAGGAATGGGAGACCATCCAGCACCTCAGCCCATCGAGCCAGATCCCCTAGACGAACATGTCTCCCACACTGAATTTAGAGCAGCCTTCACTACCCTAGCTCATTCTTTGGCAGCCCAAAATAAACGTCCAACTATCATTTCATCCAACCCAGTGGCCAATACTATTGTAGCCAGAATTCGAGATTGCACCTGAATGAACCCTCCGTCTTTTATTAGGTCTAAGTCAGATGAGGACCCTCAGAAATTTCTTGATCAAGTGCAGAAGGTCATAAATATTATGGGGGTAACTATTGTTGAGAGATATGAGTTAGATACATATCAGTTGCAGGATGTGGATCACTCAAGGTTTAAACAGTGGAAAGATGAAAGGGCTGTAATTGCAAGCCCCATAAAGTGGGAGGAGTTTGCCACTACATTTTTGGATCGGTTCTTCCCACTAGAATTGAGGGAAGCAAAGGATCTAGAATTTATTAATCTGAAGTAGGGCAATATAATAGTGAAAGAGTATTCTCTTAAGTTTACTCAACTAGCTAGATACGCTCCTCATGTGGTGGCAGATAACAGATCCAGGATGAGTAAGTTTGTTTCAAGGGTGCCTAGCAGTATGGTCAAGGAGTGTCGGATCGCAGTGCTTATTAAAGAGATTGACATATCCAGGATCATAGTCCATGCTCAATAGATATAGGAGGCTAACAATAGGTAGAAGGATAGGGAAAGTAAGAACAGGTAATTTCAGCTTTGCTCAGCCTAAGTCAGGGGGTAGGAATCGATCACAATTTTGACCAAAATCCTCAGTTCCAGTTCTATCCTCATCTAGTGCTCCTGTACCAAAATTCACAAATTGCAATAGAGATAGGTCACCAAGTCCAAAACCTTAGGGTAGTGTCAACAGTGCCCGAACCAATCCCTTTTATCAGAAATACGAAAGAAACCACCAAGGTATCTGCAGAGCTAGAATCAATGTGTGTTTTGGGTATGGCTAGCCAGGTTACAGAGACAAATATTGTCCTTATTCAGGCTCTCAGGTTCAACATAACCATCCTCCTTCTCAGTTCGTTCACCTGAATCAGCAGGGTGCCACTTCCAGTGCCACCAGTGGGCAACGTACAAACAGACTCTATGCTCTTCAGTCCCAACAGGATCAGGAAAGTTCTCCTGATGTGGCCACTAGTTTGTTAAGAGTTTTCCATTTGTATGTTTATGATTTGCCAGATCCAGGAGCTTCTTTGTCCTTCGTTACTCCTTATATAGCTGTTGACTTCGGAGTAAGTCCCAAAATCCTAGCAGAGCCTTTCTCAGTCTCTACCCCAGTGAGTAAATCTATCATAGTTCAGTGGGTATATAGGAACTGCTCGGTTATGATATCTCAGAAAGTCACTTCATCCAACTTAGTTGAATTAGAGATGACTAATTTTAATACTATTCTCAGCATGGATTGGATTCGTTCCTTTTATGCCTCAGTAGACTATAGAAATAGAATTTTCCGGTTTCAGTTTTGAAATGAGCCCATCCTAGAGTAAATAGGTAGTACTTCAGCACTAAGGGGTCGGCTTGTTCCTACTTAATGGCAAGGTAAATGATTTCTAAGGGATGTGTCTACCATCTCGTTCGAGTTCAAAACTCTAATTTAGAAACCCCGAATCTTGAATCAGTGTCAGCAGCATGTGAATTACCTAATATATTTCCTAAAGATCTTCGAAGAGTTTCTCTTAAAAGGGAAATTGACTTCAAAATAGACCTTATTCCAGATACACAGCCCAACTTTATTCCACCATACAGAATGGCTCCAGCAAGACTCAAGAAGTTAAAAGAAAGTTGAAGGATCTCTTCGATAAGGGATTCGTTAGACCTAGTCTGTCCCGTGGGGTACAGCAGTTATCTTTATGCATGAGAAAGATGGTTCCCTCAGAATATGTATTGACTACCATCAGCAAAATAAAGTCACGATCAAGAACAAGTATCCACTTCTTGAAATCGATGACTTATTTGACCAACTTGAGGGTGCCAGCTATTTTTCCAAGATAGACCTCAAATTATGCTATCATCATCTCAGAGTCAGGGAATATGACATTTCTATAACAACTCTCTGAACTCGGTATGGTCACTTTGAATTTTTAGACATGTCATTTGGTCTTACCAATTCTTCAGCAGCCTTCATGGACTTGATGAACCGTGTGTTCAAGAAGTACTTGGACATGTTCATTATAGTATTCATCGATGATATTCTTATCTACTTCTATAGTGAGCATGACCTTGCAGACCATCTCAGAATAGTATTGCAAATCCTCAAAAACCATTAGTTAATCGCAAAATTTAGTAAGTGTAAATTTTTTCTAAGGTCGATAGCTTTTCTCGGCCATATCATTTTCGGTGATGGCATTAGAGTTGATCTCCAAAAGACCAAAGCAGTGAGAAATTGGCCCAGACCCATCTCTCCATCAGATATCCAGAGTTTCTTTGGCTTGGCCAGCTATTACTGATGATTTGTTGAGGGATTTTCATCTATTTCATCCCCTATGTCCAAATTGACTCAAAAGAAAGTCAAATTCTAGTGGTTAAATTCTTGTGAGAAGAGATTTCAGGAGTTGAAAACTTGACTCACTACAACTCCAGTTTTGACTCTACCAAATTATTAAGATGGGTTTATTATGTATTATGATACTTCTAGAGTTAGTTTGGGGTGTGTTATGATGCTGCAGAGAGATAAGGTCATACCCTACGCCTATAGACGTCTCAAACCCCATAAAAAGAACTATCTTACTCATGATCTTGAGTTAGCAGTAGTCGTATTTGCCTTGAAGATTTAGGGGCACTATTTTTATGGTGTGCATGTTGATGTGTTCACAGACCATAAGAGCCTACTGTATGTGTTCTCTCAGAAAGATCTAAACCTCCGTCAGAGAAGGTGGTTGGAGTTATTAACGGACTACAACTTGAGCTTCTTGTATTATCTGGTTAAAGCCATTGTAGTGGATGATGCTCTTAGAATAATGTCCATGGGGAGTTTTGCTCATGTAGAGAATAGCAAGATAAAGTTAGCTCACGAAGTTCATAAACTTTCCCAACTAGGTGTCTACTTAGTCGATTAATTAAAAGGTATTATGTGGCTGCAGAATAGTTCAGAATCATCCTTATTTTTTAAGGTGAAGGAAAAATAAGATAGGAATCCTAGTCTAGTGAAGTTGAAAAAATCAGTCAGAGATTAGAAAGTAGAGGTTTTCTCCCAAGGTGGAGATGGTGTTTTGTCCTTCTAAGGCCGAATATGCAGGTGTAGATGACTTGAGGTAGCGAATTTTGGCAGAAGTTCATGGTGTGCGCTACTCTATTCATCCAAGGGCCACAAAGATGTACCGTGATTTGAAGGAGATCTATAGGTGGAGTGGGATGAAGAGAGATATTGCAGAGTTTGTGGTTAAGTGCTCAACATGTCAGGGAATTATATTGAACATAAGAAGAATAGTGGGTCCATACAAGAGTTCAAAATTCCCACCTAGAAATAAGAAGAAGTGAATATTAACTTTGTGACGGGTTTGCCTCATACTCGTCCTCAGCACAATTTAGTTTGGGTCATTGTAGATAGGATGACCAAATCAGCTCATTTCCTACCAGTCCATAACACATATTCAACCGAGGATTATACCAAGCTCTATGTCAGAGAGTTGGTCAGATTGCAAGGTGTTCCATCATCCATTATTTCATATAGAGGTACATAGTTCACCTCTCATTTTTAGAAATCCTTCCAAAAGGGTATTGGCACCCGAGTTCACCTTAGTACATCTTTTCACCCTCAGATAGATGGTCAAGTAGAGAGGACCATTCAGACTTTAGAGGATATGTTGCGCGTGTGTGCCATAGACTTTAAAGGTAGTTGGGATGACCATTTTTTTATTGAATTTCCATATATCAACAACTATCATTCCAGCATTCAGATGGTTCCATTTGAGGCACTTTATGGGAGAAAGTTTAGATCTCCTATTGCTTTGATTGAAGTGGGTGAGGCCACAGTGGTAGGGCCTGACTTGATGTTTGACACCTTAGGGAAAGTTCAGTTGATCAGGGAAAGGATCAAGATAGCTTAGAGCAGACAGAAATCGTATGTGAATATTTATAGAAAGAATATCGAGTTCGAGATTGGTGATTTTATGTATTTGAAAATCTCTCTTATGAATGGAATAAAAAGATTTGGCAAGAAGGGGAAACTCAGTCCCCGATATATCAATCCTTATCAAATTCTCAGACATTTCGAAAAGGTAGCTTACGAGCTTTAGTTGCCTTCAGACTTAGCTTCAATGCTTCCAGTGTTCCTGTGTCCTTTCTAAAGAAATGCATAGGTAATCCTGCAGTTGTAGTCCCTACAGAGGGCATAGATATTCAGAATATACTCTCTTATGAAGAGATCTCAGTCAAAATCCTTGATTATCAGATCCGCAGATTGAGGAACAAAGAAGTACCTCCAGTCAAAGTTCTTTGGCGGAATCAGTCCATTGAGGGGGCTACTTGGGAACCAAAAGCAGATATACAGACCAAATACCCTCACCTCTTCTCTGCAAACTCATACTCATCCCAAGGTAACAGTTCTCTTTAAACTTACTCAATTCACACTCAGATTTTCTTTATTACTTGGTATCAATTATCATTGCATATCTATTCATACATTTATGAGTCAGTTCAGTTAGATATTCATGCATCATATTTGCATGTCAAGTATAAGAGACTCAGCTTACCAGTAATCCCAGTCATGATTCATGCATCAGATATGCTTGTCCAGTATGAAATTTTAGTATGTTAATAATGTCAGTCATAAAATCATGCTTTAGTTGTGCATGACCAATGTCAAAATTCAATCTATTAGTATTCTCTGCTCCGTCAGCCTCATTTGAGGATGAATGTTCTCAAGGGGGAGATATTGTAAGACCCCGCAAAATCCTAAGCTTAACTCAGTCCTTTAAAGCTTATTAAGGGTCCCAGACTTAGAAAGTTTTAGCTAAGGATTCAAATTTAGCATCATTTTAGCCTTCAAAAGTTGGCAACTCTATTTCACGGCCTCTATGTCCTTAAAAGTCCAATATTTAGGTTTAATAATCATCAGGAAGGTCATAAGGTGTTCCTGAACATGTTTTTGATTTTCGAACCTCGTTTAGACCATGTTTGAGTGACAAAAATAGTGAGTCGATGTGATCTCGATGCGTCGCGTTGTACATCATATCGACAGATAATTTTTTCGCTGCTCAGTGCAAATTTTAGTAAACTAATCCGAACCCAATGCGGCATATTTCCTATCACATCGATGCCAATGATGCGGTGCATCAATCTGCGCATTGGTAATTCAAATTTCATTTATTAAAAAGCCGCTTCCTCAGGGGTAATAGGGTCTTTTACCCACGTTTATCATCCCCTAAAACAAGAGATTAAGCCCCTTTAGAGGCAAAATTCATTCTCTATTTACAAATTTCTCAAGAACAATAATCCTAGGTGAGTTAATTTCAAATTCATGAACTCAAGAACCCACCACCAATCTTTCAGAATTCAAGCATTTAGGTATGTGAAGTGTTCATCCAAGGGTTCCTTCCACCCTTGGAGTCCAAGAAACTCTTTTAAACTTCAACTAACTTGATTTCATGATTCCCGTGATTTGGAATTAAAGTGTATTCATGTCTATTATTTTAATTGGGTTGCTATTTCCTGATTTATTACAAGATTTATGTAGACTTAATTGATATGTGTGCATTATCATGTGAAGCCATGTTGTAACCCTTGAAATTATAAATGTGGTATTGAATTATGATGCCTATAGATTGTTTTTAGTGTCATATGCATAGATTATGTTGTTTAAGTGTTTGATGAATTGTTTATGTGAGTTGAATAGTAAAATTATATCATGCTAGTATGTATTCAAATTCATGTCATGCAGGTGTTTAATAGAATGTCCCAATGAATGCATGATGATCAAGTATTTAGCTATTATATTTCAAGATTAAGCCATGTCTTATAATTTATGCTATCGAGTCTTGGGGGTATTTAATACTCAACAATTTAGTTGATTACCTAGAGCCATGGTTAGTTACAAAATAGTATCAGTCATGTCACAATCAATAAAATTCAGTCAGTTAACAGAATTCATGTTGTATTCCATCAGTCCACGGAACCTAGTGAACTCAGTTTAGTTCATTTATATAGTACGATTAGTTCAGTTCAGTCCAAGTTAGAATAGTTTATAAATCAGTCCAGTATCTATTCAATTGGTAGTAGAATTTAACACCGTGTGAACCCAAGGATGGGGACCCACCTGCCAGCAGAGGGTGTGATCCTTAGAAGCAGTCCTAGCATTCAAAAACTATATAGTCAGCATAGGTTGAGACATCAACCTGCCAGTTGAGGGTTGATGAGGTGTCCTACCTACCTGTTGACAGTATGACCATTCTCATTCCGAGCACCTACCAGATGAGGGTGACTCAGCTAGTCTTTACCCGTGGCACGATATTGACACCAATCCAACTAGGGTTACAGGTTGGACCCTAATAAGATTAGAGAGGGGCATGGCGGTTAGATGATTACTTCCTATAGTCTCAGAGTCAGTTCTAGTCTCAGTATAGAACTCAGTTCAGTTCTATAGAATCAGGATTGTCAGATGCAGTCACTCAGCTCAGTACGGAACTTAGCATAGTTCCATAGAATCAAGACTGTCAGATACAATCATTCAATTATCAGTAATACAGTATCAGTAAACTCAGATATCAGTTAATCAGTATTTGAAACTCTGTATCCAGTGTTATCATGATCTCAATTATAGTTTATGGATTCATACATGTACTCTCATTCAGTTATTCTCATGTCATTCAAATAGTATTGTTTATGCATATGAACCCATGCATTTTAGCCTACCTCACTTAGCATACCAATATATTCAAAGTACTGACGCATAGTTTTCTCTAGTGCTATGATGTCTTATATTATAGGTTCATATGCACGAGCTCCCAATCACTCTTAGCAATTCAGATTTTTAGCAGTCAGAGTTAGTGGTGATTTCTCATAGTTTGAGGACATGATTATTTTTTGAGTATGTTAGTTTATCAGAATGGTTTTTAGTAGTTGGAGTTAGTTGGGGGCTTGTCCTATCAACTCCATGATCAGAATGTAGAGGCTTTTCATACTAGAGTATTTTCAATCAGATGTTAAGTTTTGGTATTGATATCCCACTTTCAGTATTTAATGACACTATTAAACCTTATGGCCAATTTTCCATATAATTTCTGCATATTTTAAATTATTATTATTTAGTTATTGTAGCAGATACTATTCATGGGTTAGCTTGTGGTCCTTTGGGATTATGAGCACCGTGTAGCATCCGTGGTACAGACTCGGGGCAATACAGTATACTTATTCAAATTTATTCAAATTTAAGTGTATTGAAGGGCATAAATGGCAATTAAGATCAAATTTAAAGGCACGTTTACATACTGTACTGCAAAAAAATTCAACACACAGCCCTGAAAAGGCCTAACTTGTAATATAAGATTAACATTTTTTTTCCTTTTTTTATTTCTTATTATTGTTTCATACTCTATTCAATGATTTTGTTGAATTTCACTTAATTTAGTTAAATTTGTCATAATCTTTTTAGTTCATGTTTGTATTTATAGTTTGCAGTCATACGTAGGGTCATTCAATTTGTGGGAATAACCTACTAATCTTTTTTAATCTATTCTAATTTTATATAAGGTTGTGATTTTCATTTACAACTTGTTTGGATGGTTGTTACCTATTCTATTGTATAGAATTGTACTATTAATTTAAATATAATTTTTATTTTATTTTTACTTAATATATGTTGTATCGTGTGTTAAAATTATCACTCTACATTATACACCCTACTTTTTTTGGGTTGAACATATCCTTCAAACTACTAATATTCGATTATGTAACAACGAAAAAGATACAATCTATCCAAACCTAGTATTCGATAATACAATATGATGTAATATGATACATTTGTGAAACAATATCTGATAACCATCAAAATAAGAATCTATATAGTCCTAATAAAGTATCTAAGGATTCCATCCTTGATCTTGATGTGTGTGTGTAAATATTTATTAAGAGGAGATTATGAATGATTTAATGAGAACACGCTTTTTCTATTTTCCTTATACTTATGACATGTTAATTTGACAATTCTCATTATCTAAATTCCCTCATTTTTGTATTCTTGTTTATTTTCACGAGTTTAAGCCTTGAAATAGTAACTGACAAAAATGCAAGGTAAGGTTGCAAACAATAAGGACCCAATTCTATCTGGTGAGACGAGGACTGGCTTAAATGTATGAGGAAACTGAACATAAATGCATAGACATGTAATATATGAGAATACAAGGCCAAGTACAAACATATTTTTGAGATAATCTGTAATCTGAAAGTTGTATAACTGAATAACTAAAAATCTTTATACTTGGTCAAGCAAACCTGAACTGAAATACACTAATTATTGTACTGATACTATGGGAGGTATCATATAATTGACAAGCCCAATCTAAGCTAATAGGTATCCAACCAATAACCCCAGTTTGAAGGGTGTCAGTACCGTGCCACAGGTACTAACACTGGCTGTGTGGATCCACTAGTTTGGTGCCCCGAAGGACTAGGGAGTCTGTCCTAACTAGTGGGTGATCCCTAAGAGAATGCCAGTCCTAAAATGGCGGGTGATATCTCATACTATGTTGGATATGTATTTTTCGAACTTATGTACTGCTTCTAAGGACCCAATTCTATCTGGTGGGTGACCCCCATCCCTAGGTACACTCAATGCTACTCCCAACTAAAATGAACTAAGTTTAATAGTACTTATCTTGGTTATATAAAATGAGAATAATTGTAATATACATGGTTTAACTGAATCATTACTTAAAATCTAAAATCATGTAAAACACGTAAGTATTGGGTGTTCATAACCCACCAGCACTGAAATATCATAAAATACAATATTAAGGCTTAAAACTATAGTATGAAATCATGGTTCAAAGGCTCAAAATATATATATATATATTTCATCAAATATGTGTGAATCATAAATTTGAACATGGGAAAGTCTTAAACATGAGGAAACAACATGATTACATGGCTAAATTCATGATTTGGGGATTTATTCTGAAATCAGTTGAACATGACATGGGAATTGTAACACTCAAAACATTATATGACTCATTCCACTTGAAAGTGCTTGTAACCATAACTTGTAATTGAATTAACAAGAGATTCATGGATTTATTTTATCTTGAACATTTATAACTCACAATTTAAACCAAAAGAGGGTACTTGGGCTCCATGTATTGAAGGGGCCCATGGATGAACATACCACATGCCTTGACAACTGAATTCTTGAAAATTTCTTGAATTGGAATCTTGAACACTTAATTTCTTGAGGAAAGTGCTTGAATTTGTTCTTGGGAAAGGAGGAGGTGTAAGACCCCACAAAATCCTAAGTTTAACTCAGTCCCCTAAAGCCTAATAAGAGGTCCCAGACTTAGAAAATATTAGCTAAGTATTTAGACTTAGCATGATTTTAGCCTTCATAAGTTGGCGACTCTATCTCACGACCATTATGACCTATAAGTATCGATCTTTAGGTTGATTCAGGATCAGGAAGGTCAGTAGGTGTTCTCGGACAAGTTTTGGATTTTTAAGACTTCATTTGAAGCATTATTATAAGCCCAAACCAATGGATCAACGCGATCTCAATGCGTCACATTGCCTATTGCATTGATAAATATTTTTCCCAGCTCCCAGTGTCAATTTCTAGTAAGCCGACATGGCACATCGGCCATAGCACTGACCCCATCAATGCATCGATATGAGCATCACTGGGCATATTTTTGAGTAATAAAAACAGCATCCAAAGGGGTTTTTTGGATATTTTCCTCACTTCAAACCAACCCCAAAACACGAAATTCAATTCTATCAAAGCAAATTGCACTCTGTTCTCTGAAAATTACTTAAGAACAAACCCTAGGGCTTCCAATTCAAGTTTCAAATCCCAAGGATTTCTACTTGTTAATGCTTAAAGAATTCAAGCATTAAAGTATGTTAAGTATTATCCAAGGGTTTCCTTCCTTCCTTGGAGTTCAAGAAACCTTTTGAACTATAAGTTAATAGTTTTTATGAATTGCATGATTGAATTTGATTACGTTCATGACTATAATGTTAGTTGAGTTTAGAAACCATGATTAAGTACAAGTTCATGAGAAATAAATGGCATGTGTGGATTATTGTAGGGTTTCATGTTAAAACCCCACTGAATTATGAGTTGGGATTATATTTATGATACTTGCATGTTATATTACAATCATGTGCATAAATTATGCTCTCCAAGTGTTTGTCAAAATGTCCCAATAAATGATTATGGCCATGAAATTAGTTATCATGTTTTCAAGATTGTCCTATGTCTTATAATTTATGTTATCGAGTCCTGGAGGTAACTAATACTCGATAATCTATAAGTTCACTTAGAGCTATAGTAGTTACAAAATAGACTCGGTAGTACCATGATCAGTAGTGCAGTAATTAGTATAGAACTCAGTCAGTAATCAATTCAGAACCCAGTGAACTTAGTTTATTTCAGTTAGTTAACCATGATCAGTAAAAGTGTAGTATCCTAGAACAGTTTAGAACTTAGTCAAGTGTTTATTCAGTTAGGAGTAGGATTCAGCACCGAGTGAACCCAAGATGGGGACTCACCTGCCAGTATAGGGTGCGATCCTTAAAAGCAGTCCTTTTGTTCCAGAACTACATAGCTAGTGTAGGTTGAGACATCAAACTGTCAGTTGAGGGTTGATAAGGTGTTTTAACCTGCCAGTTGAGGGTACCACCATTCTCATTCAGAGCACCTACTAGATTAGGGTGACTCAGCACTTGTCTTTACCCATGAAATGGTACTGATACCCTTCTAACTAGGGTTACAAGTTGGACCCGAAATTAGTTTAGAGAAGGAGTACTTCGGTTAGATAATTACCTTCTACAGTCTCAATTTTAGTTTCAATCTCAGTATAGAACTCAATTCAGTTCTACAGAAATTAGGACTGTCAGACACTATCACTCAGCTCAATACGAAACTCAGTATAGTTCCACAGAAATCATGACTGTCAGAAATAGTCACTTAGCTAACAGCATTTTAGTTATCAGTGAACTCAGATATTAGTAAATTAGTACTCAAAACTTACTATTTAGTGTTACCATGATCTCAGTTATAGTTTATGTATTCATGCATGTACTCTCATTCAGTTATGTTCATGTTACTCAGACATTATTGTACATGCATATGAACCCATGCATATCATCCTACCTCAGATAGCATACCAGTACATTCAAATTACTAAGGTATAATTTCTTTTATGCTATGATGTCTTACATCATAGGTTTAGATGCACGGGCTCTAGACCGTTCTTAGTAGCCTAGCCTTTTAGCAGTGGACTTAGTGGTGAGTCCTCATAGCTCGAGGATGAGTTGTGATTTCAGTAATTTAGTTTACTTTTTAGTATCCAAATTTAGTTGGGGACTTGTCCCATCAACTCCATAATTCAGAAAGTTAGTTGCTTTCAGACTAGAGTATTTCAGGCAGATATTTCAGTATTTAGTATATATTCTTAGTAATGAACCTTATGGAGATTTTAGCCTACCTTCCACATTTATTTTAGTAATATCATATTGCAATGTTATTATTATTCAGTGCTCACAGCAAGTACCAGTCATGTGTTAGTTGGTGGTCCTCTAAGGTCACTAGCACCATGTAGCATTCGGGGTATAGACTCGGGGTGTTACAAACTTAGTATCAGAGACTACGGTTCAACAAAGTCCTAGGAAGTCTGAAAGCCACATCAAGAAGAGTCTTGTTCATAGGTGTGTAGTGCGCCATACTTATGAACAGGAGGCTACAAGATGTTTTTAGGAAAATTTTCCCTTCTTTCAGTATCCATGTCATGCGAGTGAGCATAAGGTCAAATTAATCAATCAGTCTAATCTTTTTCTTCCTTCTATTTATAGAACATGACTCCTAAGAAGAACAAAAAAAGGATAGGAAATCATCTATCCCCTCAGCCCGTCCACACAGACCCTCTGGACGAACATGTCTCCCATGCAGAATTCAGGGTTGTATTTACTACTCTAGCCAATTCAGTGGTAGCACAGAATGAATGCCCAACTACACTTCTATCCAACCAAGTGGACAATACTACTTTATCCAGGATTCAGGACTTCACCAGAATGAATCCCCCATCATTTATCGGGTCTAAGTCAGATGAGAACCCACAGGAATTCCTTAATTAGGTGTAGAAAGGAATGGATATTATGGGGGTGAAAGCAAGTGAGAGTACTAAGTTGGCCAAATATCAATTTTAGGATGTAACCCATTTATTATTTAAGTAGTAGAAGGCAGAGAGGACCATGGATACAGGGCCCGTAGAATGGTAGGAATTTGTCACTGCTTTTCTGGATAGGTTCTTCCCACTGGAATTGAGGGAAGTAAAGGTTTTGGAATTTATTAATCTAAATTAGGGTAGCATGATAGTGAAATAATATTCTCTCAAGTTTACTCAACTAGCCAGGTACGCCCCTCATATGGTAGCAGATAGTAGAGCCAAGATGAGTAAGTTTGTGTCTAGTATGTTTAGTAGTATGGTCAGAGGGTATAGGATTGCAATATTGATTAGGAGATATACATAGCTAGGCTCATAGTCCATGATTAGTAGATAGAGGAGACTAAGTTTAAAGATAAGGAGAAGGATAATAAGAGATCTAAAATAGGTAGTTTCATTTTTGCCCAGCCTAAGTTAGAGGGTAGAAATCATTCTCTATTTCATTCAAAATGCTCTGATCTATCTCCATCCTCAGCCAGTTCTCTAGTGCCAAAATTTAGAGACAGCAATAGAAATAGGGCACCAAGCCCTAAACCTTAGGGTAGTACCAGCAGCGCCTGAACCAATCTTCTTTGCCAGAAATATGGCAGAAAGCACCAAGGTATCTACAGAGCTGGCAGAGATGTGTATTTTGGGTATGGTAATCTAGGTCACAGAGTTAGAGATTTTCCCCAATTAGGTTCTCAAGATCAGTATAACCATCCCCCAGCTCTGTTCGGTCGCTCGAATCAACAGGGTGCCGCTTTCGGTGCCACCAATGGGCAATGCCCAAATAGACTCTATGTACTTCAGTCCCGATAGGATTAGAAAAGTTCTCCTAATGTGGTCATTAGTACGTTACAAGTTTTCCATTCACATATTTATACTTTGTGAGATCCAGGAGCTTCTTTGACCTTTATAACTCCATATATAGTTGTTGACTTCGGAGTCAGTCCCGAAATCCTAGTAGATCCTTTCTCAGTCTCTACCCCAGTGGGTAAATCTATCATAGCCTGATGGGTATACAAGGACTATCCAGTTATGGTATCTTAAAAAGTCACTTTAGCAGACTTAGTAGAATTAAAAATGACAGATTTTGATGTAATTCTCAGAATTGATTGGTTTCATTCATGATATGCCTCAGTTGACTGTAGAAATAGAATTGTTTGATTTCAGTTTCCAAATAAACCTATCCGAGAATGGAAGGGTGGTACTTCAGCACTTAGGAGTCAGCTTGTTTCCTACCTTAGGGAAAGAAAAATAATATCTAAGGGATGTGTCTACCATCTCATTTGAGTTCAAGACTCCAGTTCAAAAACCCCTAATCTTAACTCAGTGGCAGTAGCATGTGAATTCCCAGATGTGTTTCTCGAAGATCTTCTCAGAGTTTCTCCCAAGAGGGAAATTAACTTTGGAATAGACTTTCTTCTAGATACTTAACCCATTTTTATTCTTCCATATATAATGGATCCAGTAGAACTCAAAGAATTAAAAGAACAGTTGAAAGATCTCCTAGATAAAGGATTCATCAAACCCAGCGTACCCTCGTAGAGTATACCAGTCCTATTCATGTGCAAGAAAGATGGTTCTCTCAAAATGTGTATTGACTGCCATCAGTTAAATAAAGTTACAATTAAAAAAAAGTATACACTTCCCAGAATCAGTGACTTATTTGACCAACTTCAGGGTGCCAGTTACTTTTCTAAGATAGACCTCAGATCAGGCTATCATCAGCTTAGAGTCAGAGAATGTGACATTCTGAAGACAGCTTTTAGAACTTAGTATGGACACTTCGAATTCTTAGTCTTGTCATTTGGTCTTACCAATGCCCCAGCAGGTTTCATGGACTTGATGAACCGTGTGTTCAAGAAGTACTTCGACATGTTCGTTATAGTCATTATAGATGACATTATTGTCTACTCCCGCAGTGAGCATGATCATGCAGACCATCTCAAAATAGTACTGCAGACCCTTAGAAACCATCAGTTGTTCGCCAAATTCAGTAAATGCAAATTTTAGATAAGCTCAGTATCCTTCCTTGGTCATATTATTTCCAGTGATGGCATTAGAGTTAATCCCCAAAAGACCGAAGTAGTGAGAAATTGGCCCAGACCTATCTCTCCATCAGATATCAGGAGTTTCTTGGACTTGGCCAGCTATTATCGATGGTTTGTTGAGGGATTTTCCTCTATTGCATCCCCAATGTCTATATTGACTCAGAAGAAAGTCAAATTTCAGTGGTTAAATTCTTGTGAGAAGAGTTTTCAAGAGTTAAAGACTCGACTCAGTACATCTCCAGTCTTGATCCACCATATGATTTAGATGGGTTTGTGGTATATTGTGATACTTCCAGAGTTGGTTTGGGGTGAGTTTTGATATAGAGAGGTAAGGTCATAGCCTAATCCTCTAGACAGCTTAAACCCCATGAAAAGAACTATCCAACTCATGATCTTGTGTTAGCAGTTGTAGTATTTGCCTTAAAGTTTTGAAGGCACTATTTGTAAGGAGTGCACATTGATGCGTTCACAGACTATAAGAGCTTGCAGTATGTGTTCTCTCAAAAAGACCTAAACCTATGTCAAATAAGTTGGTTAAAGCTGCTAAAAGACTATGACATGAGTGTTCTGAATCATTCAGGCAAGGCCAATGTAGTGGTTGATGCTATCAGTAGGATGTCCATGGGTATTATTGCTCATGTGGATGATGGTAATAAGAAGTTAGCTCAGGAAGTTCATCTTCTTTCCCGACTGGGTGTTCGCTCAGTCAATTCAGCAGAAGGTAGCATATGGGTGTAGAGTAGTTCAGAATCATCTTTGGTTTCTGAGATTAAGGAAAAGTAGGATAGAGATCCCAGCCTAGTTAAGTTGAAAGAATGTCAGAGATCAGAATATAGAGGTTTTATCCCAAGGGGAATATGGTGTATTGCGTTGCTAGGGTTGGCTATGTATGCCAGGTGTAGATGACCTAAGATAGAGGATTCTTGCAGAAGCGCATGGTGCATCTTACTCTATTCATCCAGGGGCACTAAGATGCACAGTTATTTATAGGAGATCTATTAGCAGAGTGGGATGAAGAGAGACATTGTATAGCTTGTAGCTATGTGCTCAACATACCAGCAGGTTAAGATCAAGCATCAAAAACCTAGTGGGTCTATACAGGAGTTTAGTATTCCTACTTAGAAGTGGGAAGAGGTGAACATGGATTTTGTGATGGGTTTTCCTTGTACTCGTCATCAGCACAATTCTATTTGGATCATTTTAGACAGGATGATCAAATCAGCTCATTTCATACCAGTCCATACCTCTTATTCAGCCAAGGACTATTCCAAACTCTATGTCAAAGAGTCGATCAGATTACATAGAGTTCTACTATCTATCATTTTAGATAGAAGCACCCAATTTACCTCTCATTTCTGGAAATGATTTTACAAGGGTCTAGGTGCCCAAGTTCATCTCAGTACAGTCTTTCACCCTCAGACAGATTGTCATGCCAAAAGAACTATTCAGACTTTAGAGGATATTTTATGAGCATGTGTGGTTGACTTTCAAGGTAGTTGGGATGACCACTTTCCTTTGATTGAGTTTGAATATAACCAAAGCTATCCTTCTAACATTTATATGGCCCCATTTAAGTCACTTTATGGGAGGACATGCAGGTCTCCCATTGGTTGGTTTAAAGTAGATAAGGCCGCAGTGGTAAGGCCTGGCCTGGTATTTGATACCTTAGAAAAGGTTTAGTTGATTAGGGAAAGGCATAAGATAGCTTAGAGCCAATAGAAATCGTACACTGATGTACGAAGAAAGGATCTCGAGTTCAAGATTAGTGATCATGTGTATTTGAAAATCTCTCCTATGAAAGGAGAAGAGGTTTGGCAAATAGGGGAAGCTCAGTACCCGGTATGTCGATCCTTACCAAATTCTCAGCCATTTCAAAAAGCTAGATTATGAGCTCGAGTTACCATCAGACTTAGCCTCAGTACATCCAGTATTTATGTCTCTTTGCTTAAGAAGTGCATAGGTGACCCAGCATTTGTAGTCCCTGTAAAAGGCCTAAATATTAGAAATAGTCTCTCTTATTAAGAGATCCCAGTTGAAATCCTTAATTATCATATTTGTAGACTTAGGAACAAAGAATTCCCTCTAGTCAAAGTTCTTTGGCGGAGCCAGTCCGTTGAGGGAGCTATTTGGGAAGCAGAAGCAGACATGCAGACCAAGTATCCTCACTTTTTCTCTGCAAACTCAGACTCAGCCCAAGGTAACAGTTTTTCATTGAACTTATTCAGTTCTATGCTCAGATTTCCATTTTATAGATTTGGTATTAGTTACCATTGCATAATCAGTTATGTATTCATGCATCAGATATGCATGTTCAGTATGAAATTTCAGCATATCAATAGTGTCAATCATGAAATCATGTTACAGTCATGCATGTCCAGTAAGCAAGTATAGTCTGCCAGTATTCCCAGTCTCATCAGTCGCATTCGAGGATGAATGTTCCAAAGGGGGAGATATTGTAAGACCCCGCAAAATTCTAAGTTTAACTCAGTCCCCTAAATCCTAATATGGGGTCCCAGACATTGAAAATATTAGCTAAGTATTCATACTTAGTTTGATTTTAGCCTTCGTAAGTTGGCGACTCTATTTCACGACCCTTATGACCATAAAGTATCAATCTTTAGGTTAATTCATGATCAGGGAGGTCAGTAGGTATTCTCGGACAAGTTTTGGATTTTATGGACTTTGTTTGAAAAATGATTGGAAGCCCAATCCAGTGTATCAAGCGATATAGGTCATCACATTGATAAATGTTTTCCCTAGCTCCCAGTGTCAATTTCCAATAAGACGATTGTAATACCCAGTACTTTTTCCAAGCTTAAAATTGTCTCAAGAATGTTAGAAGCTTTCCTTGAAAGATAAATCTACTTTTTTACAGGTGGTATTTTTATGATTTTCAATTTTTGTCACATGGTAAATTGAATTAGATTTCCAACGATACTAATTTTTTCAAAATCCGACATCAAGGGAGAAAGTTATGACCAAAATACAGAAGGCAGTAAAACCATTCATATGTGACGGTAAGGCCGACGGACTATTGGACTAGCGACGGATCATTGCCCATGACTGTCGTAGCAAGGCAGTGAGAACTACCTTCTGCCTAGGAGCGACGGCCCAGGCGTACGTACCGTCAGACTAGCGATGGACCGTCGCTCATGCCGTCGCAGGAGAAATAGTGAGGCCACCTTTTGGATAAGGTTTGACAGTCAGGTTGATGGACCGTCGAACCTGCGATGGACCATTACCCAAGTCATCAAAGCCAAAACAGTGAGACCCCATTCTGCCTAGAAGTGACGATTAGGGCCAACGGACCGTCAACCCAGTGATGGACCATCGCACCCACCATTGCAGGTCCTGTTAATTTTTTTAAGTCATTTTAATAAGGGTATTTTGATTATTTACCACCCACTTATATATATCCAGTTATATCCGATCTCTTCCTATTTGTTCATTATTATTTTAGCAATAACATTAGGGTTTCTCTCTGAAATTAATCCCCAAGAACAAGAATCCAAATCTTCTCAAGAAACTAAGAGATTCAAATCCCTCAAGTTCCAGAACATCAAGAAAACTCAACCCAGGTATTCATAGGGTTCATTCATGGACTCCTTTCATCCATAAAGCTCAAGAATCTCTTTCTTAGCTCAATTTTATGGATTTTCTTTATGAATTTCATGTTGGGTTTCTCTTGTTCATGTTGATAATTGCTAATTGATTTTTTTATCCATATTTGGTGATAAATTTCATGTGGAATTGATTAGTATAGATGTAGATTCATGTAAACCTATGATTAATCCCTTGAATGATGAAATTACAATTGAACCATTTTGTTTAATTGTTATATAATGTTGTCTGCATATGCTATGCCTATCATGTGTTTGATTAAATGCCTAGATAAAGGAAAATACCCAATTAGTATGATATCATAAAATCCCTATGTATGTACAAGTTTATGCATATCCCATGGTTGATGAAATGCTCCGATAAATGATTTATGGATTATGATATTAGTCACGTGCTCAAGTAAGTCATGCTTTCTCAGTTTCCTTCTATCAAGTCCTGGGGGTACCTGTACCTGAAAGATTAGCTGTGTGCCTAGAGCCATGTCATGTTTTCACGATACTCTTAGTCAAGCTATGTTCCTTAGACATCAGACAGTCTTATGACTCAGGAAATCTCCATAATCTCATGAACTCAGTCAGTTGTCAGATATCAGTAGTATTTTGTTAGTCAATGGAATCCAGTAACTCAGTCCAGTTAGTTCAGTTAATCATGTTTAGTGTTTATTTAGATAAGAGTAGGAATTAGCACTGAGTAAACCCAAGGATGGGAACTCGCCTGTTATATGAAGGTGTGATTCTTAGAAGGAATCCTTGCATTCCAGAACTATATAGCCAGCATAAGGTAAGATATCATAGCCTGCTATATGAGGGTATATGAGATTGCTTAACCTATTATAGGAGGGTTCCCACCATTCTCATTAGAGTAACCTATTATATTAGGGTCACTCACATGTTGTCCTAACTAGTGGCGCGGTATTGACACCCTTCCAATCAGGGCACAGATTAAACCCCCAATTTAGCTATAATGCATCATTTGGGGCATGTCAGTTAGGTGACTACCTCTCATAGTCTCAGTATCAGTCTCAGTAAAAGGACTCAGATAGTTCTTCAGAATTCAGGACTGTTAGATACAGTCAACTCAGATACAGTATAGAACTCAATTGTTCCATCAGATTTAGGACTGTCAGATACAGTCACTCATGTTATCAGTTATCAAAATTCAGTCATTAGCCATGTTAGTCATCATCATACTCATGTTATCACAATTTCAGCTATAGTTACTATGTATGCATGCATGTATTCTCACGTTCATATTACTAAGTTAGCTAGTGTTGTTTATGCATATGAACACCATGCATTCAGCCTACCTCGCATGCATACCAGTGCATTCAAACTACTAACGTATTTGCGCTATGGTGTCTTATACCATAGGTTCAGAGACACAACCTCTAGAGCATCAGTAGATTTTAGTCTCAGCTGTTAGAGTTAGTAGTGAGTCTTCATCCTTCGAGGACATGATTATTTCTCTATTATCTCATTAATTAGTTTATTAGGTAGAGTTAGTTGGGGACATGTCCCATCAACTCCTTACTCAGACAATTCAATTAATTAGAGGCTTTCCAAACTATTATGTTCAAACAGTTATTTCAGTTATTTTGAGTATTTCATACCCCTTTTCAGATATTATGTTTTACTTCAGATATGTGAACCTTATGGCCTTTCAGTTCATGTTTCTGCATTATTTAGTATTTTATATAGTATACAGGTACAAATATCAGTCATGAGTTAGCTTGTGGACCTTTGAGGTCATGAGCATCATATAGCATTTCAGGTACCCGATTCGGGGTGTTACAAATTTTGTATCAGAGCCTAAGGTTCAATAGAGTCCTAGGAAGTCTGAAAGTTGCATCTAGTAGAGTCTTGTACATGGGTGTGTTGCGCGCCACATTTATGTGTAGGAGTTTATAAGATGTTTTAGGAATAGTTTCCCTTCTTTCAGTATTTATGCGGTGCCAGTGAGCATAATCTCAAATCGATCTCTCAGTCTAATTCGTTTCTTCTCTTTTTTCAGAACATGCCTCCCAAGAGAAGAACCCATCCTAACCAAGAAGATCCCTTGGACGAACATGTTTCTCATGCAGAGTTCAGAGTTGTATTCATGTTATGTCTCTATGCACACCGAAGTATGCGTGATCATGCAAGTAATATAATGACTTAGATATATAGATATTGTTCCCTCGAGGATCAATAAACTAAAAATTTAATCAATCTTTCGTTCAAGATAATTGAGTATTAAGTGTTTGATTGTATCAAGATTAATATACTTTAGTAAATAAAATTTAAATCACTAAACAAGAAATAATTTATGATGACTAAAGCAAAGTAAGCAACGGTCGTAATCAATAATGAGTATAATTCCAGGGTTGAGGTATTTTGGACAATCATACAATTCTCTATTCTATTCACAGTCTAATTGGTTATCGGGTTGATGGTTCGCAAGGTTTATACCACAATCTTAGTCTCCTGACCTCAGATCTTCTATCTATTGAATGTTGTAACTACAACTCTCACAAACTTACAACAAATCTTCTAGATTCATGAAATTGTCTTCTTGCAAGTGAACCAAGCAAAGCTTCTAGGTATATCCCTATCCTAGATGCTAATTCAAATCCCTTATTTTATAAAAGAATAAGAACCTTACTCCCTAATTTCTTCATTATATCCTATGATTCTCCTCCCGGATTCACATAGAAATATAAATTTTATTCTAATGGTGGCCAATCATTAAAATAGTAAGCTCAAGAAATTAGAAACAACCCATATGATAATCCAAAAATAAACTATGAATAAAAATATTAAATAGTACTCATGTTCTTAGCCTCAACCCCAAAAAGGGGGTGTTAAGCTACTCATGTATGAATTAACCCTCCAAAATAAGTAACAAATCATACCCAAATCAATCTTTGAAATAAAGAAATTCAAAAGAATGTTTATGAACCCAAAAAGAGAGAAATTCCTATTTTTCCGCAACTGCTCTACTTGACAAAACTCCCCCACATTATCTTGGATTTTTCCTTTTATAGTTGGGACAAAAATACTTAAAATATTCCCAATTTTTCCACCCAGCGTGTTGCGCCATGACTAAGATTGCTATTTTTCATTAAAATCTGGGAAATTGCGGAGCTCAAGTATTCCCCAACAATTGTAAAATGCACCCTCACCGCGACACGCCACTATCGCAGTGAGCCACTGGATTGGGACAATTATGAAATGATCATCCTCCGCGACGTGCTAAACCTTCAGGTCACGAAATCTAATAAACTAACTTTCTCCGTGACACGGGGGTTTTCCAAACCTTCACTGGAATTCGACCATTGCTATTTTGTTGCTCATCGCGATGCAGAGTGTCTTCAAATGAGGATTTCTTCATCTCAACTTCCCTTTTCCTGCTTAATTTCAGTACCTTGCATTCCTTCACTACTTTCATACCCTCGTTGTATCCAATTATGCACAATTCTTCATGATTTTACACCTGAAAGTACTAATCATATCTATTAGGCACAAGACGGAATAAAAGTTGAATTATACTTAAGAATTCATACAAAAGTTCCTAAACTAAGTTCAAATCTGGGTTCATAATGGTACTTTAAGCATATAAATATACCCACGATCAATTCGCTACTTTTGCTCAGTCAGTTACTGATCAAAATGAATGACCAGTTGTTATTTTGGCTAACCTAGTGGCCAATTCAACTGTAGCCAGGATTCGGGACTTCACCCGAACGAATCCTCCATACTTTCTTAGTTCTAAGATAGATGAGGACCCTCAAGAATTTCTAGATCAGGTTCAGAAGGTTACAGACATAATGGGGGTTACAGACCATAGCATCGACCCCATTAATACATCGGTATACGCATTACTGGACATGCTTTTTAGTTATTAAAATAGTGTCCATAGGGGTATTTGGGATATTTTCCTCATTTTGAACCAACCCTAAAACATGAAATTCAGTTCTCTCAAAGTAAATTACACTCTTTTCCCTCAAAATTACTCAAGAACAAACCCCAGGGCTTCCAATTCAAGATTCAAATCCCAAGTATTTCACCATCAATCTTCAATAATTCGAGCATCAAGGTATGTTAAGTGTTCATCCAAGGGTTTTCTTCCACCCTTGGAGTTCAAGAAACCTTTTGAACTACAAGTTAATACTTTTAATGAATTCCATGATTGAATTTGATTGTGTTCATGACTATAATGTTAGTTGAGTTTAGAATCTATGATTAAGTACAAGTTCATGAGAAATAAATGGCATGTATGGGTTATTGTAGGGTTTTATGTTAAAACCCCTTTGAATTTATGAGTTGGGATTATATTTATGATACTTGCATGTTATATTACAATCATGTGCACAAATTATGCTCTCCAGGTGTTTGATGAATTATTCATGTGGGTTGAGCAAAAAATGCATATCATGTTAGTGTGTATACAAGTTTATGTCATGCAAATGTTTGTCAAAATGTCCCAATGAATGATTGATGACCATGAAATTAGTTATCATATTTTCAAGATTGTGCTATATCTTATAATTTATGCTATCGAGTCCTGGGGGTATCTAATACTCGATAGTCTAGCTATTTACTTAGAGCTATAGTAGTTATGGAATAGACTCGGTAGTACCACTATCAGCAGTTCAGTAATCAGTACCGAACTTAGTTAGTAATTAGTTCAGAACCCAGTGAACTCAGTTTATTTCAGTCAGTTTAGCATGATTAGTAAAAGTGCAGTCCAGCCTAGAATAGTTTAGAACTCAATCCAGTATTTATTCGGTGTAGAGTAGGATTCAGCACCGAGTGAACCCAAGGATGGGGACTCACCTGCCAGCATAGGGTGTGATCCTTAGAAATAGGCTTTGAGTTCTAAAACTACATAACTAACGTAGGTTGAGAAATCAACCTGACAGTTGAGGGTTGATGAGGTATTTTAATCTTCCAGTTGAGGGTACCACCGTTCTCATTCAGAGCATCTACTAGATTAGGGTGACCCAACACTTGTCTTTACCCATGGCACAGTTCTGACACCCTTCCAACTGGGGTTACAGGTTAAACCCCAAATTAGTTCAAAAAAGAGGCATGTCAGTTAGATGATTACCTCCTACAGTCTTAGTTTTACTTCCAGTCTTAGTATAGAACTCAATTCAGTTCTACAGAAATCAGGACTGTCAGACATAGTCACTCAGCTCAGTATGGAACTCAATATAGTTCCACAGATATCAGGACTAACAAAAATAGTCACTCAGATAACGGTATTTCAGTTATCAGTGAACTCAGTTATTAGTAAATCAATACTCAGAACTCGGTAATCAGTGTTACCATAACCTCAGTTATAGTTTATGCATTAATGCATGTGCTCTCTTTCAGTTAAGTTCATGTTACTTAGCCATTATTGTGCAAGCATATGAACCCATGCATATCAACCTACCTCACTTAGCATACCAGTATATTCAAACTATTGACATATACTTTTCTTTTATACTATGATGCCTTATATCATAGGTTTAGACGCACGGGCTCCTGACCATTCTTAGTATCCTAGCCTATCATCAGCAGACTTAGTGGTCAGTCCTCATAGCTCGAGGATGAAGTTGTGATTTTATTAATTTAGTTTACTTTTCAGTATCCAAAGTTAGTAAGGGACTTATCCCATCAACTCCATAATTCAGACAGTTAGAGGATTTCCAACTAAAGTATTTCAGGAAGATATTTCAGTATTTAGTATGTGTTTTCAGTAATGAATCTTATGGCGATTTCAGCCTACCTTTTATATTTATTTCAGTAATATCATTATTGCAGTGTTATTATTATTCATTGCTCATAGCAGGTACCATTCATGGGTTAGCTGGTGTTTCTTCGGGGTCACTAGAACTGTGTAGCATTCGGAGTACAAACTCAGTACATTATAGAAGGATTCTCTTGGGAGAAAATTGATTGAAAGATGCAAATAATGCCCTTTTAGTGAGCCCCAACTCGTGTTAACGATGGATTGGGTTTGAGGGAAATGACTTAAATTATCTTAAGGTCCAAGGGGTTGGGTAGAACATAATGGGTCGCGAGCTCCATACCGGTGAACTAGAATGGGTGCAGCAGACTCTGTCTCGGTGGACTAGAATGGGTGTCGTGGGTTCTGTATCGATAAACTAGATCTTATGTCGCATGCACTATCCTGATGGACTAAACTGAGTGTCGCGGGTCTATCCCTGCGGGGTAACTATTTTTATTTTCCAAACACACCCCTACACCTGTCCAAAAATTTTGAAACTTCCTCGAGATATACCTTTAATAACCCTGAACATGTTTCGACTAAAAACTTAATGTATCAAGGTCTGGAAGACCAAAATAAAAATCATCGAAGTTTAGGGGTCTTGAAAAGGACTAAGTCCTCAATACTTAGTGAAATCTTCAAGCCTTGGACCCCTTAAGCATGCAACAACTAGATGAATCGAACTTAGAGTATTATGTAATATTACAGGTTACATATAATAAGCCCATGTATTTGGACCCTTCCTTGGACCTCTTGCATGGCAAAAGCTTTAATACACTGATTGACCCATTTTTTGTATATGTAGGGGATGTCTTATTGGCAAATTTGTTATACAACGATTTCTATGGGCAAAATATAGCATTATTGTAAAACTTCACCTTCCAATGTATTTTTCAACCTTAATTGATGAAATTCTTATGTGTTTGACTTTTAAAAATGTTGTGAGGATAAACATCTTATCAAAGAGATGGAGATATATATAGTACAGACTTCTTTAGTTGACACTTGATAAAAACACTTAGGAAAATGATAATGGATTTAGGACTTGTTTCAATATAATTTACAAAATTGTCCACCATATCTTGACCCTTCGTTCAGGGCCAATTACAAAGTTCATTCTTTGTAATTTTTTTATTTTCTTGGTTATCTATTAATATGGAGACTTAATTTTTTTTATTTCTACCAATGGCATTCAACATCTTACAAATGGAGAATTATGTTATTCGGGGGCTGCTATAATAATTGATATTGCCAAGTCTTTTGAACCTTTATTTGTGCTCTAAAGTATCTCTCCCTGGATAGCTTGGTAAATGTTTCTACATTAATTCATCTAATATTATTTCCATTGAGGGTCTTCTTTGGATTTTTAGTCATTCCGACTTCATTATTTTTTATTCCTAGTCCTTGATACCAACAACGAGTCCTTTTGCTCTTCGCTCTATCAAACGTCTTTGAATATCTGCTATATATTTATATCCTTTCGAGTTAGTCCCATCTGCTCTTTTCTTGATAAAAATCTTCTCAAATTTACAGTATATGGATATTCAAGTTCTTAGTGTTTTGACTCTTTTCTTTCTCTATTTGTGTCTTACTCATTTTTATGCTTAATAAAGTCAAAGAGTTGTGTTTTATTTAAAATGTTTTAGATGGCAAACTTTTATAATGATGTTCCTACCCCAGAATCTCCTCAATTATGACAATTAATCACCTCAGAGAAGTTAAGACGAAAGGCTTTGTAATCTTAGAGACTGAGATGCAGCTTATAAATCTTCTCTTAGCCAAATATTCGATGCTAAATAAAATGCTAATCAATCTCTACTGACCTATTAAAAAGTCTGCATCATCTAAAGCAAAAGTTGACATTATCTTATGATCTTCATGAGTCTTATTAGACCATGAAATTTATTGATTGAAACAATTGTTAATGCAGTAACGTAAGAGACATTAAGGAATCTGGATGCTCACTGATGTCTGACCCTGAGATTTGGATCATCCAATGTACATTAGCATGTTTAAATAGAAATCATTTCATCACAAAATCCAAAATCTAAGTTCTTTGTATTGCTTGGTTTGTTATAGATATGGTAGGGATTAATGAAATATGTAACACCCCGTATTTTTGCAATAGAATTCTAACCATCGTTCCTATGCAAATAAGCTCTAGTATAAATTATTCTAATATGAATATAAGTTTCATTATCATTATCCTAGTGTATGAAGTGCTTTCAGGGTGAAAAATGTTCATATGAGTCACTTAGAGCTAAGAGCTTTTGATTCGGCCAAATCTTTGTATTCAATTTTACAAGGGTCAACTTTTAACGTGTATAACTATATATATATGTGGAATTTTTTATCTCAAAATCCATCAGAGATAGATAATTGAGTTAGCTTTCCAACGATACCAATTTCGCCTTAATCTGATACCTGAGTGAAAAGTTATCATTTTTCGCGAGAGGCAGTAAGTTGTCGCAATAGCCTTGCGTCATGAGGTTCACTTCCATTGCTGGAGGTTTCATCATGAGGTCCGCTTAGGTTTCTAGATGTCACTCCACAAGGGTCAATTACACGAGAAAAAGAGGCTAAGGGGCAGTATAGTCCTTTCCCCTCAACCCTAGTCGTCCAAACATGAATAACAACTCAAAAAGGGGCATTATTTACCCATACTCCTCACAACAACTCACATAAATACCCTTCACTTTCCTAAGATCAATAATCTAATATTTTTCTCTCAAGAACACAAGAATTTTTTCAAGGATTCGTCAATTACGGTATGTGGGGTTATGAACAAGGACACTCCTTTCATCCTTGTGCCCAAAACTATCTTTTAAAGTTGAATTTTCATGATTTACAAATTAGGGTTCATACCCAATTATCATTATTTGAAGATTATGACGTTACAAGTGATTTAAATGTTGAATTTCATATCTATTTTCATATTTTTATGTGTGTGATATGATTTTACAGAGTTCCAATTAAGTTTTAAGTATGATATTGAGATTTTTTATTTCATTATCTTGATATTGTTGAGCATGATGTTTTCCTATGAACTTGCATAAGTTTAAAGCATGGGTTTTAATCCCTAAGTCTAAGTACTGATATTTCAAGAAGATTATGATTTTAAGCCTTCTTTATAAGTTATTTTCTAAGATTTAAGAAAGAATTTGATATTTTGATCCTATTCTAGGATAAGGAATCTACATTGCTATATAGTTTAAGATTTAAAGAAAGCAAAGCATAATTGTTTTTCGTTTTAAACCCTTGTGATAATTTAAAGTGGATTTTCTAAAGTTCTGAGCGATAAGTATGGGAGTAGTATTTATCAACGAGTTGGGTATGATTCCAAGGTCTCATTCCCCAGAACTACGAGCCACCGTAGGTTTAAGATCCCATAGTGGGCTAAGTCATTGATTACTTAAGATAAGATTGTATTCCGATGGCAAGGGTAGAATACCTCTCCCCAACGTGGGTAAGGCATTGGACTCTATGACAGCTCACATGGTTATGTCGGTTAGAAGATACTCCTAAAAGAAAGAAAAATAGAACAGTTTTTAGAACTAAGTGTTATGGTTCACAAAGTTATTCTTATGCTTCTTAACTCATGATTATGATTTTATAGCTTTGTTTTATTCAAGCCCAAGGTAAGTCATTTGCACTTAGCATGCATCGTTTAAAAGTTTATATGTATATTAAATCATTGTTTTACTTATACATTCACACCTACATGCTCAGTACATTCCAAAAGTACTGATTCACATATATGTCTATGTGCTACATTATTTAATAATGTAGGTACAAGTTTAGTTGTAAACCATATATCACGATCATATAGTTGAAAATTCCACCCAGTTGATGATAAGTCCTCCTACTTTAGGGACTTTAGTTAGATGTTATTCATGTACTTTACTTTCTTACTCATATGTATTGATTAGTAGCAGTTGGAGTCACGTCCTAGCTATCTATAGTCAGTATAAAAGAGGCTTCATAGACAGTCAGTAGAGTTGATGTATTTGATTCTAGTCTTATTTAATATTATTAGAGTTGTAATCATTTCAACATAGTTTTATATTGATCATATTCATAAAAGACTTATCTTTCGCATTATTCTTTCAGAATTATGTATTTATTTCAGTTGCTCATGAGTTATGCTAGTACAAAGGTTAGCTTGCGATCCCTTGTGGTCTAAGCATCGTGTGATAACCAGGGGGTAGTCTCGGGTCGTTACAAACTTTGTATTAGAGCAAATTTCAAGTGTCCTAGGGTGTCTATAAAATCGTGTCTAGTAGAGTCTTGTAGAACTGTGCAGTGTATTTTTCTTCGAGAGGCTATATGGCATTTAAAAAATATTTCCCTTTATTCATACTCTAGAGCATGCAATAATGTTATTCTCTCACAAACTTCTATTGATTCATGTGTTACTCCATAATCCTTTATCTATGACTTATTCTTGAGATGACATAACTAGTAAGTTCCAATTCATCCTAAGATAATGCTTTTACATTTACTATCAGTAACTTCAGAAGTCACAAAACGGGATTGAGAGGAGCTCGCTAGTGTGATATAAGTTCCTCAAGTCGAAAGTTATGCACTCATCCATATGAGTTGATCAGTTGAGACAGAATAAGATATGTATTTAGATTCTTCCTTATTCTCTTAATAGAGGTAGTGCTCATAAGAGGAGATAGTATGAACCTAGATTGTTGAATAGAGTTTACATTCAAGTGATATTGCAACCTGGAGTGTTATGATTCATAAGTAGAAGAACCTTTTTATAGATGGAAGTGTAGGTTTAGAAGTGGAGTGAAAAAAAGGTGGTGATGGAGATTGATTGAATGTATATAGATGAACTTTTACATATGATTAAGTTAGTACTGAGGTGATATATCCTTGAGTGTTAGTTTAGTGGAAGGTAGAGATGGAGTTATTAGTTAAGGTGAATTGTTGTTTGCTTGAAGTATGAACGGAGTTATTGATGGTATTTATTATGCTAGGAAAGTATAAGTTATTAATGAAAGTATTTGGTGGTTGAGTATTGTTAATATAGGCTTCCCTGTATGGCTATGAAAAATAAGATTTATTGATGCTTTAAGAGCTATGAATATAATTAAGGTATACGGACAGGTGAATAGTAGTGATGTGTAAAAGTAGTATGTGCTAATGGATTATAATAAGATAGGCCATCATATTTTATTATTGTTGTTATTAGGGTCTAGTTTACAAGTGTTTCTTGGTGGTTTATTTTATTGCTTTCGAGCGAGAATAGTATGTGAGGTTATGTTGTTAATCATGCCTAGCACTAGACGCTAAGTTTTAACAGTGAATGGTCATAAAGGTGGATGTAAGGATTGCTTAGTTAGTGATGTTGGTTACATAGAGGTGAGCCAAGAGGCTTGAAATAGTGAAGGTAAGAATTTAAGTTTATTAATTGAGATTAAGTATGATACTATAGGTATTATGTAGAGGGGTGCCCAAGGTGATATGGCTAAGTTTATTAAGTGTTTGTATGGTTAGTAGTACCCCTAAGTTTCTAAGTGGAAGAAGGTTAGGTATATAGTACATGGTGTTTTTGATAGCTATGTTAAGGAGTTATGGATAGATGGTGTTGAGTCTTTTAAGTATGATTTTGATTCTTATGGTTTGGAAAAAATATAAGTATAGAAGTGTAATCTTAGTAGGCTATGATTATGTGTTTAGTGAGGTAGATATGTTTGCAAAGGAGAGTATAAGTCTTTGACGATGATTATTGAAGCAAGAGAAAGTTAAGGATGGTATATATAAAAAGATTGTCCAAGAATGAAGTTAGTAAGTTTAAAATATAGTTTATTCGTGTGAGTTTAGAATTAATGTATAGACCATTAGAGCAAAGAAATTTTGGCCTAGTCTCGAGGATATGGGATAGACCCACAAGCTTAAAATGTCAACTTTGATCTAAGGTGAAGATGGTAGAGTGTAGAACTGAATCACGTTTTGAGAATTAGATTGTGATATATGTTAATAAGAAGTTATGATGAGTTAGTGTTCCCTTCTCATGCTAGAGTATTCCTTGGATTTCAGTCATTATCACACCAAATTCATGTCTTGAGCGATAGATCTATGACAAAGACCAATGCTTCTACACTTCATGCATACTCAAGTCCAATCTCAGCTTCTAGCAAGCAAGTAATAGCTTCACTCTGTGATTCGAGTTATCCCTCGTGAATCTATGAAATGTAGTGTTATGTTAAATAGCTTATGATAAATATGAACTCATGTTTCAAAGTAAGATCAGTTCTCAAAAACTCATGATCCTAGTGAAATTCAGTTTATATCACGTATGCCCTCAGTTTAGATCACCTTAATGAATCCATGCCTTGGAAATTTTATTCCTCGGGCCTTAGTTAAGTGTCAAAGTTATGTCTATTATTCTTTCGTGCTTCAGGTCCTTGTGTGTTAGTCCTTCAGTGGCCTCTTCTTATGTTAAGATGGTAGTGATGATAATGGATAAGCAATGGTTTAGATAAGAGAGAATTGATGACCCTCATTAAGAAATATTATTTTGCTAAAAGATGAAGGAATATTATGGTAAATCTTTGGTATATGTCATAGTTAGTTGGAAATTCTGGGTATGACTTCTTAAGCATGGTGCAAGAAAGTTGTTGATAGAGGTTTAGAGAATATGAGAAGTATGCTTTTATGGGTATTGTCTGGAAGTCCATATATGGTTATAATGATAGGCTTGAATGTTATGTTGGGATAAAAATGGATGAATGCAATATACGATAGTGAATCTATAGTAAGAGTTCTAACTTAGTCATTGAAGTGGTAAGTCATGTTATGCTTAGGATGTGAGCTCTAAAGGAGACATAGAAAATTGAATCATATGGTTTAGACTAGTATGGTGGTGTGGCATATTGTACCTTGTGATTTCTAGTTAGGCTTGATCATGGTGAGAGGATTTAGTTCAGTTTAGACTTTAGTAGATAGATTTCTTAATGCCCATGTGAGAATTGTAAGTTAAATCAAATGAGTATGGTATTTAAGGGGGAATAGTATAGCTGAGGGAGTATCTGTGAAGTGTTGATAAGCCTAAAAGTAAGAAGTTACATTGACAAAAGCCTAGTAATTTTATCCTAGCTTATGATTTATATGCCTATGTTCTATGCTATAGAGTTGTATCATGTTGTGAATTCTTTTCTCCCTAACATTATTAAAAATTTTTAGAAGAGTGTTGAAGAAATACTCCATTTGAGTACGAACATTCAGTATGATACTGTCCATATAGCCTTCAATCTAGTTTAGCAATCAAGAAGATAAGCTCTTAGAAATTTCCAAATTTCCATTTAGTTTTACTACCCAAAGTTTCACAAGTAAATCCATTCCATGAGGTAAGATATTCGCATTCATGTACATTACAAATTCAGCTCAGTTCATACATCATGCATCAGTTTTAGATTCAAATATCTAGCCAAGAGTCAATTCATAAGTGATCAGTGAATTATCTTAGTTTTCCAAGTATTCCAGTTCAGACAGTGTAACACCCGTTGTACTTCATAGTCTCGTTGTCTCATGATTCATTCTTACATAATGTACTTGGCGATGCCATGAAGCCCTTTTCTTGTGATTCATATACGTGTTTTGTTGAGGAACGATTCCTAATGAGAAGTTACGTACTTAATTACATCCTTAGTAACTCTTGGAGTATTATTCAATCAGTTATCACTTTCTAATTCCATATGTAAGATCATATCATAAGTATTTTAGGTGAGTTCTAATCTCTCAGCATGAATCAACCCCTTTTTAGCCAATAGAATCAAGTCAGCTCAAAATAATCAATTTCATGATGAAAGTTTTAATGTTTCAAGTTACCTATATACTTCATTTATAGACATTTCATGTATAATTTATTTCATACTTCTAAAGTCTCAATGATATCATGTCTATCATTCTAGGATGAATGATTCCAAGGGGGAGATAATGTAACACCCCGTATTTTTGTGCTAGAATTCTAATAGTCGTACCTACGCATATAAGATCTAGTCCAAATTATTTCCATGTGAATATAAGTTTAATAATCATTATCCTAGTATGTGAAGTGCTTTCAGGGTGAAAGATGTTCATATGAGCCACTTAGAGCGAAGTTGAGCTAAGAGCTTTTGATTCAGCTAAATCTTTGTATTTGATTCTACAAGGGTTGACTTTGAATGTGTATAACATTTTTTATACGTGGGATTTTTCATCTCAAAATCCACCAAAATATCGATAATTAAGTTAGCTTTCCAACGATACCAATTTTGCCTTAATCCGATACCCGAGTGAAAAGTTATGTTATTTTTTGTGAGAGGCAGTGAGCTGTCGCAATAGCCACGCATCGCGAGGTTCACTTCCATCTTTGGAGATCACATCGTGAGGTCCACTTACGTTTCTGTATGTGGGTCCTCGAGGGTCATTTATACGGGATAAAGAGGACAAGAGGCAGTATAGTCCTTTCCCCTCAACCCTAGCCGTCCAAACACGAATAACAACTCAAAAAGAGGTATTATTTGTCCATCTTCCTCACAAAACTCACGTAAAAACCCTTCCCTTTACCAAGAGCAATAATCTAACTTTTTCCTCTCAAGAACATAGGTATTTCTTCAAGGATTCGTCAATTAAGGTATGTGGGATTACGAACAAGGACACTTCTTTCTTCCTTGTGCCCAAAACTATCTTTAAAAGTTGAATTTTCACGATTTGTAAATTAGGGTTCATACCCAATTATCATTATTTGAATATTATGATGTTACAAGTGATTTAAATATTGAATTTCATGTCTATTTTCACATCTTTATGTGTGTAATATGATTTTACAGATTTTTAATTGAGTTTTAAGCATGATATTATGATTTTTGATTTCATTAACTTGATATCGTTGAAGTATTTCAAGAAGTATATTGATCATGATGTTTTGCTATGAACTTGGATGAGTTTAAAGTGTGGGTTTTAAGCCCTAAGTCTAAGTACTGATATTTTAAGAAGATTATGATTTTAAGCCTCCTTTATAAGTTGTTTGCTAAGATTTAAGAAATAAATTGATCTTTTGATCCTAAGATAAGATAAGGAATTCACATTGTTCATATAGTTTGAGATTAAAGAAAGAGAAGCATGATTGGTTTTCATTTTAAACCCTTGTGCTATTTTAAGGTGAATTTTCTAAAGTTTTGAGCGATAAGTATGGTAGTAGTAATTATCACTGAGTTGGGTTTAATTCCAAGGTCTCATGCCCCAGAACTACTAAACCACCATAGTTTTCAACACCATAGTGGGCTAAGTTAGTGATCACTTAAGATAAGGTTCTATTTCAATGGCAAGGGTAGAATAGCTCTCCCAAATATGGGTAAGACGTTGGACTCTATGAAGACTCACATGGTTTATGTCGGTTAAAAGAAACTCCCAAAAGAAATAAAAATAGAAAAGCTTTTATAACTAAGTGTTATGGCTCACAAAGTTCTTCTTATGCTTCGTAACTCATGTTTATTATTTTACAGCTTTGTTTTATTCAAGCCCAAGGTGAGTCATTTACACTTAGCATGCACTGTTTAAAAGTTTATATGTACATTAAATTATTGTTTTACTTATGCATTCACCCCCCACATGCTCAATACATTCCAAAAGTATTTATTCCCATATACGTCTATGTGCTAGATTTTTTAATAATATAGGAACCAGTTCAGTTGTAGTTCATATATCACGATCAGACAGTTGCATATTTCATCCAACAGATATGAGTCCTGCTACTTCGGGGACTTCAGTTAGATGTTATTCATGTACTTTACTTTCTTGCTCATATGTATTGATTAGTGGTAGTTGGAGTCGCGTCCCAGCTATCTATAGTCAGTATATTAGAGGCTTCATAGATAGTCAATAGAGTCGATGTATTTGATTCTAGTCTTGTTTTATATTATTAGAGTTGTAATCATTTCAACATAGTTTTGTATTGATAATATTCATGAAAAAACTTATCCTCCACATTATTCTTTCAGACTTATGTATTTATTTCAGTTGCTCATGAATTATACCAATACAAGGGTTAGCTTGGGATCAGTTGTGGTCCTAAAAACCGTGTGATGACCAGGGGTTAGTCTCGGATCGTTACAGAAAATCACAAATAGCAAATAGTTTGAATGAATTTATATGTTTAGTACAAGGAATAGTAGGATGAACATAGCTATTTTATTCTATTTAGCATACACAGAAAAACATCAAGGACAAATTTCAAAACAAAATACCAAATGCTTACGTCAATCAAATTAAGCTTTAATAAATGCTTACATCCTATTTTGCCGAGATGATCTAAAAATGTACACACTTGTCCATGCTTTTTTGAAGGGTCAGAATACTCTAAAAATGTACACATTTGGCCGTGTTTTTCGAAGGGTCTGAGAAATATAACTTACATCAACCAAAAGAAGCAGGCTTTTCTACAACAGGAGCATACCCTGTTTAATCTCACAAGAGATATCTGAAAAGATTATGATGTATACAAATGTTACTCTTAACTTTGTCTTTCAAAAGAAATGTTATGCACAAAAAACCAAAATCTAAAAAAAACGTACATATGGATATTCCTATATTCCCAAGAAAACAACATCAAAAGAGAGAGTATAAAATGGATTTTTAAGCTTATCAAGACCTAAGAGGAACAAGAGTCGTAGGGAAAGAGGTTTCTTTAAGAATTTAGGAGAAAGGGCAATATGGATAGGCACGTGTATTCATTTAAATACATGTTTAATCTACAACCCCATTTGGCAAGAAAATCATAATTTTCCAGAGTTGGAGTTGGAGTTGAATCAGTACAAATTGGAGTTGTTTTTGAAATTTATGAGAGAAGTACGACTGGAAAAGGAAAACAACTTTTCAGGAAAAAAATTCTCATGCACAAACAGCTACTTCATATTTTGCACTTGCGATATAAGGATCTAACTGTAGTTTTGCCAAACTAAGTAGAAGGAGATTGCAATTAATCCATTTTACACCATTAAGTTTCATGCAATAGTTAGACTACTTCATATATCCATCTTCTCATGTTTATCTTCTTCTTTATTTCTAATCTTTTCTTTACTTGTTGTTATTAAGATTTTGTTCCTTTATAATTATAGTTCTGTAGTAATTTCATATCAAGAATGTGGGGTAGTTAAAACTTGATGGAGGTAATATTTTCAAGAATGAGGTGTTAAAAAAATGATGCAAACTAAACTTCAATTAGAAATCAGTGACATAGCCATATATAGTTAGGGTGGCCATTCGAACATCCCTCCTTGAAAAATTACATTATGTTTATGAGGAATTGTGCAAAGTATATAGGCCAAAAATTATTTTTCATACATGCATATCAATCTTGACCACAACTGAGGAAATTTGACATATCTCACAAGTAGTTTTACAAAGATTATTGACCATATTTTGACCCTTCATGCAGGGCCAATTACTAAGTTTACCCTAACCATTCCTCATTTTAGATCCTATCCTTATATTAACAACCTAATTTATTTCCTCTATAGGAATGGCATTCAATATCTTGTTCGTGAGTCATACTATACATATAAATTGCCTTTTTAATTTTTCACATGTTTACAATTAAGGCATGTGAGTATTGAACATTGTTTCATATGTCCTCCACCAGGATTTAAGGGATTTGATAAGTTACTAAGCCTAGAATTATGTTGAGTCATAACTTCCTTGGACATTCTTGGCAGTTTAATCTCCCATTCCCTGTTTCTTGAGCTCTTAGTTCTTGTCAATTTAATCAGCGAAAACCTCATTGAAATCGATGCTCTGAAACTGAGGTCATTGGTCTTCATAAGCTATATACATAAGATAAGTCTAAGAAATATCCCTCTTCTTGCAAAAGTTTTAGTTCTGTTTTAACCATCTAGTGTGAAGGCAGAAAACCATAATCTTGCTACGTTTTTTAGTCTATTCCTGCTCTCGAGAATCTCCTTTGTAAATGCAATATGATTTAGGTAAATTTTACTTTATGACTTTATTGTAATGTATATTTCAGCAGTGTATTTACCATTTTGTACTTGGTTTCTTGCTGAATTTTGACATTCTCATCCTAGAATTTAACTGATAAAGGAGGCGAAGTACCAAGAAGGAATTCCTCTACTCTGGGCTGTCTTAAACATCTTTATATGAAATTTCTTTGCCTAGATCTACTATATAACCTTTAAATTGTTCTTTGCCTGATGAGAAGCTCCCCATACTTACATGTTGTTGAAATAGAGGTTCTTAATGATGTTCTTATCTCTTTTTTATGCGTTATTCGTATGTAATGACTATTTACATTTTCATACTCCATAGATTTTCAATTTTACTTTATCTTTCTTAGGAATACCCATGTCCAGATCAAAATAAATTTTTGCTTAAACCAACGACAAGGGTTCATGTTGATGAAATTCCTGCAAGCTTCTTAAATGTGGCATTGAATCACCTCAAGGCAGTTAAGCGTAAAGGTATAGTTGGGACAAGGCCTAAAGTGCAGCTTATCAAGCTTCTATTGGCCATGTCTCCAGCACTGGTCAGAATGGTAATCGATCCCTTCTACATATTGGGAGATAAAAATTCTATTGAAATAGTGGCAGAGATAACAAAATTTGAGTGTCTAACACCCCACACTTTTGAGTTAAAGTTTAAATTGTCTTTCCTACATATATAGACCCGAACCCAATGATTTCTTATTTAGAAATAAGTGTAAATAATAATTTTACTATGGTGGGAACATCTTCGGAAAAGGATTGAAGTCATAAATATCTCCTAGCTCAAAGTTGAGTTGAGGACTTCCCTACCAATTGAATTTTTGCATACTATTTTTCTTAGGTCAACTTCCGATGACCATTACTCCTAAAATATAATGATTTAAGTGGACCATTATATATCAAATTAAATCCCTTTTAGTCTTCTTTCCAATGCAACTGACCGTTCATCAATCCAAGTCTGGAGTAAAAAGTTATAGGCGTTTTAGTGAGGCACTGTCTGAGGAGCGCGATGGGGTGCGCAGGGCAAAGCTCTTGATTCATGATTGGAGTCAGGGGGAAAAGTTGTAGCCATGCTTCTGGGTCTAGGGGTGACCCTCCTTTCCCAGATGTTAAAATATATTTTTCCTTATTGAATCAAGGGCAAAATGGTCCTTTCACCCTCATAAATCCCCTAATCCATTTTTGTAATTCTAAAGTCTTCCTAAACTAGTAAAAGTCATCCAAATCCTCATTAACCTCCTCCTAAGAACATCAAGAAGTGTTTCTCAGCTCTCAAGTTTGTAGATTCCAAACTCAAGGTATGTAGAACTATGTAGAGTTATGAGTGTTTTTCCCTTCTTATGTGCATAAATAAAGCCCAATTTGGACCAACCCACTTTTTCCTATAGGTCCATTACTATGGGGTATATATATAGATCTTTTTAGGTATCATTTCATCATTATCCAAAGAGAGAAACTAGTGCATATTTTCGCACCTAAAATTCCAACCACAGCTGTCAATTTCAAATTGTGATTTCCACTTCGTTTATTGTCCGATTGAGTTGATTTTTGAAAATTTTATTCCTCTTATCTCAATCCTATATTAAGAACTAAAAAAATTGGATTTGGTGGTCTTTATCTCCTATTTTTCATATGTTAACAGTAGCTATATTTTTTGTGTTTTTGCTCTTTTATTTCTCTATTTTTTATGTTGTGGTTTATGTATTATTGTTCATTATTTGGCACTTTTTTTGTGGCTATTTTGGAGAACAATATTTTAAATTTTGGTAATTATAGAGGAGGCTTTGGTCCCATATTTTTTCACTCTTCACATCCAAGGATTTTCCACATAAATTTGGTGTCTCATGTGATTGGTTTTATTCTTATTTTTTCTTATTCATTTGGTTGATTTATTTGATGTCATATAACTATTGTGTTTGATTTTTTTTTGTTTCCTTTTGGTTCAAATTGAAAGGAAACATTTAGACTTGGGTATTATTCTACTGCCACCCCGTCGTGCACTTTGATAGTGCCCGCCTCTTTTCCAACAAACCATCCTAATGTTCATGGGCTTGAAAAGTATGCTTTACAATACTCTAAATTGTGTTTATATGTATATGATAAGTCTTTGAAGTTGATTGAGAAAACTCATGATTTATGAAACTACTTTCTATGATGGATTATGCATTTTTTCTATGGGTTTTTTTTATGAAATAGAGATTTGATTTGTGTATATATGTTATGGATTTGGTCGTGTTTGAATTGATTGGATTATGAACCCAATTTTTATGATAATGATTATGAAATTGACAATTGTTGTGGATTCTCAAATGAATACAAAAAGATCTACATTTCTAACACTCTTTTATTAATTTACGGACTGATTTTGTATATGATTTTCAGAGAGTATTTTAATGTATGTCAAAATACTCTTGGTTTCTTATGAAACTTGTAAGAATTATGAAAAAGATGATCATCTAAGAGTTATATCTTGAAAGAAAATTGTTCTGCTTAAACATGTACGTCTTTTTGAAAGATAACTCTTTTATGACAATTGAATCATCTTGGTGGTCAATAATGAATTTCCAAATAAGAAAGGTTATGAATATGATATGGTATGATATGATATCGCTTGCAATCTTAGGTATGATGATGCCTTGTTATGAAATGCCCTTAATAGAATAAGAGATGAACTATGATAAGTATAAAGTATGATTTTTAAGAGGATAAAAGTGGGTTCTAATAGAGATAGATGGGTTACCCGAAGAAGGCATGAGTTTAGATAACATATTTGCCAAAATCGTGTTTTGTCGATACGGGATCAATTTTGTCTTGAAATATGGATTATCACAATATACTTGCTAACCGCAGTTGTATACTTAGACCAGACACTCCTATCCTTGCAGTAAACTCAAATAGGGGTCTTGGTCGATGAGTTAATGGGGGATTCCATATAGCCCATGGGATTGTAGACTTGTAGGATATAGAATCCACCTCAGAACTAAACTAAAGAGTTGAGTCTATGTTTTATGAGGTTAATTGAAGATTTTAAGTATGCCCAAGTATTTTGATCACTATTATGTTAAATTGTTTTCAGGATGCTCTCAATTATGTTAAATGAAATATATATTATTTTTGGATTGTTCTGCAAACCAATATATTTCAAGTATTGACCATCCTCGTGGCAACTGCATTGTTTCATAATGTAGGTTCTGAGGCACAGTCCTATGGTCCATCACATTAGTAGAACATTTGGATATGATAGAATTGGCGAACCATCCATCTTTTGGAAGGCATTTATTCATATGTTGACTTCTTTCAGTTTATGGTCCAGCCAGGGGCCTTGTCACGGCCTAGAAAGTTAGTATTCAGTAGTGGCTTCGTATACAATATTATTATAACACTTCTGACATGATTTGACTATAAGTTTTTTCTTGGGTTTAATTATATCTTCCGCACTTCTATTTCCTATGAATTATGCTTATGATAGTATGCTAAGGAGTTTCTCAACCTTCGTGGTTTGGGATGCTCATTACAGTCAGAGCCTCAGCTTGGGTCGTGGCAGGGCGTCATCTGAAGCAGAAGTATGTAATGTAGCTTAATATTCTCTGTTACAAATTTTGGTTGATCTTCAGGAGTCTTTTATCGGATCATGATACAACAACAACTACCCAGTGTATTCCCACGTAATGGGTTCTAGGGAAGGTAAAGTGTACACAGACCATACCACTACCTGAGGTAAAGTAGAGAGGTTATTTTCAATAGACCCCCGGCTCAGGTGATCTTTGACTAAAATATTTTGAAAGCTAAAATTGTAAATAGAAATGAATATTGGTGCAACTACAAAAGCTGGTGAAGTACTAACAAAGATTCCTTGTGCTTTTAACTATTTTAGACGTCTTCTCTTATCTGACATTAGTCTGAGAAAATTATGTAAAGTTTTCATATTTTCCCGCTTTTTATATCCTCAATAACTTTATAGATATGGGCTTTCAAGTATTCAATAGATGATAGTGAAATTCCTACACTAAATTCTCTTGAAGGCTTTGCAAATATGACACTTAATTACCTCAGAATAGCTAATCTAGAAGGCATTATAGACACAAAACTGAGATGCAGCTTATCAAACTTCTAGAAGTGAATCTTAATATGCCTACTAGAAGTGAATGCAAGACCTTTAGACGATACTTCAACAGTGGTAAAGTAAAGTTGTTTGATCTTCGATCGTATTTGAAGGTAAGTCAAGAACTGATGGTGTAGTGAATGCTATTAAGATTGTTGAAATACTCATTGTTGAGTAATCGCAACGAATACAACTCGATGATTTTTATCCAAGAATTATGGAGGATGTGAATGTAACATCTATCTATCTTTGGGGTAATATCCTCATTGAAAGTGTATTTGATCGAGTTAACAAAATCAATCTATCAGCAGCGTATTGTGTTGCGAGCTTTCCATTTATACTTTGTGTTTGGTTCTATGAGCTAATTCTATAACTGAATTGGCCAAAGAAGTGTGAAGAAGATCTTATCCCTAGGATGTTGAAGTTCACAGATATCGGTAGTAATTGTTATCATCCCATTAAGGAAAACTTTTTTGAAACCATGTGGTAAGTTACTAGGTATAGTTTGACTTGACATTTAGACACTTTTAAAATTTATTTTGTCATTTAGATACAAGTCTTGAAAAATTAAATGCATAGACACTATTATGACATCATCACTTTAAACATACAAATCTACCACATAAGTTTTAAACTTTACACTTTAACCCTCCCACCTCATCTATTTAATATTTAATATTTTTTACCTTTTTTTTTTATATTTCCACCATTTTTTTATATTTCCTATTTTAATTTAGAAAATTGTCCAAGAAGCCACCAATAGGAGCTCCTTTTTTCACCAATAATATTTTCAATTCCGACCACTTTTTCGATGAAAAATTGTTCATCACAACTGAAAATCTCACTTCTTCATCATTGCCTCCATTGTTGCTCCATCCTTTTTGGAAAAAAAAAAATTCACCATTTCTACTAACTCGAAAAGCTTTCCAAATCGTTCAATACCTCGCCATTAGATATATTTTAGTAGTTTAGAAGTCCTATACATGCATTTTTCCATCCCAGAGCTAGGAGGGAAATGATTATATCGAAAATCAGTCGATTCGCGTCTTTGTATGGACGTATTTATATCAGTCATCGACCAGCTATAGACCTATACCTTGATCTATTATTGATTTGTGTGGTCTATTATGGCAGTAGCTAAGGTAGTTGTCGTGGGTGGTAATTATATGGGTACGTGGGAGGAGTCCCAACTGTTGGAAGTGGAAATCATCTAGAAAGGAAATAGTGCTCATCCCGCTGTGTCGCAATGGATCGTACGACGACATGGTTCAAAGCGTAATTGAGAGCGGAGAATTAGAATGCAAGCCAAAGAACGTTGTGGTTAAATATGGAATGAATGAGCGGGGTAAAATACATCCCACATTCATAAATAATTATCGGTGTGTGTCGTTATACATGTTGGATGTCGTTGTCGATAGCTCTAGGCCATTATTGAGGATAAATGTTGTCCAGGGGTCTCCAACAATCCCGCCACCATAGTCGACAATTGACGAACATGATTCATTTGAAGATGAGAGTTTGGATGCTCATCCAATGGATTCGGAAGATCATTCAATGGAATTGGAAGATCCAATTTTCTCTGAAGAATGGGGAGAAGAGTGCGAATTGGGAGCACAAACCAACTACACCTTCTCTGACGGAACTAATTTTCAGGTAAATCAAATATTTAGCAGTGTAAAGGAGTTGAAATTGTTACTGGACGTAGCAGCTGTGAGAAATTCTTTTGATTATGCTACGTTGAAGAGTGACAGCAAATTACTCAAGGTGAAATATGTTTGTCCTAGTTGCGGGTGGATGTTGTGGGCGAAGGAATATGAATGCACAGACAGATTTGTCATCTATAAATACGTCGACAATCACAATTGTGACGTCGAATATGCCACCCGTTGTCATAGAAAAATCTCATCTAAAGTCATTGCGTCGCTCTGTGTGAACATGTATCGCAAAGGAAAGGGTCTGGACATTAGCGAAATTCGGAGGATCATTTTCAAGAACTTGGAAAATATACCAAGCTATTGGAAATATTGGCTAGGGGGTGTGATTTCCAAAGAAATAGTTTGAGGGACAGCGGAGCACGGGTATTTCTGCTTGCCCGCTTTTTCGTATATGATCGACGCTCTTAATGTTGGCACTACCTATTCCATCATGATGAACAAGGTCGATTGTAGGTTTATGTACTACTTTTTTATCATTGGGCCCTTGCATTAGGGGATTCGGCCACATGAGGAAGGTTATTGCGATCGACGACACTCATTTATACAGCAAGTACGAGGGCGTGCTGTTAAGCGCGCTTGCATAGGATACGGAGAACCATATTTATCCCATTGTCTTTTGCGTCATTGACAAGGAGAACGATTTGTCTTGGAGATTCTTCTTTGATAAGTTGAAGTCTATTATAGTCGATGGACAAGATTTGTGTTTTATCTCTGATAGGCACAAGAGCATCGCCAACGACATTGCAAAGGCGTACAACCATACTCATCACAGGTACTGCATGAGGCACCTAGGTGAAAATCTCAGGGTAAATCACCACTTCGGAGAATATATCTATTTATTTTACAACGCGATAAAGGTATATTATCCCGAGGAGTTTAGCGACCATTTTGTGAAATTCAAGAACTACTATCCCGAGGTAGCCTTTTTTCTCAAGCATGAGCTTGGTTTTAAGAAATGGAGCAGGGCATATTTTCCCGGTAATAGGTTTGACGTGACGACCACAAATATTGCTGAATCGGTGAATGCTATGTTGATTGCCGAAAGAGAGTACCCTGTGACATCCATATTCAATTCAATTGCCAAGAGGTTTGGTGAAATATTCAGGGAGAGGCATGCCTACGTCCTCAAATATAAGGATAACAAATTTGTGCCCGCCGCCGAAAAGATCTTAAGAGACAATATGAGCGAGGGTGACTCCTTCTATGTGGAGAACGTAAGCGGGGATGAAAGACAATTCATTGTGTTCAGAAGTGGTTGTACAGCCAAAGTCGACCTACTGGAAAGGTCATATTATTGCCGAAAGTTTGACTTGGTCAAAATACCATGCGATTACGCGATGGCCGCTTTGCGATTGAAGCACTGTGAATATTATGGTTTGAGATTCTATGATTACTCTTCACCCCTGTATAAAGTGGAAGAGTACCTCTTTGCGTATTCAAAATCAATTAATGTTTTCCCTTTGGAGTCCGAATGACGCGTGTCACAAGAATTGCTAGAAATGAATATCATTCCATCTCTCGTGGTCACCAATCTCGGAAGAAAGAAAAGAAAACGCATTAAGGGTGTGGGCGAGACTTTCAAGTCGAAGAGAAGGAACAAGTGTTCACTGTGCAAGAGACCCGGGCACAAGAGAACCACTTGTAACAACAACAAATCGTAATTAGACTTGTATGAATTTGTGTTTTTATAATTCATGGCAGTGTATGCATTTTGACAACCCTTCAGTGTTCTGATTAAAGCCAGACTTATCGATTTCACTCTGTGTCTATTATCGACCTTTTAAGTTATTGCATATATTATGTGCCAGGTCTATTGCTTGTATTCTTTATTTAACATATAGTTTCTTATCGATTACATATAAAGTCTATTGAAACTCCTAAATATTCAAACGGAAAGATGAGCAGTTGAGCATTTATTACACATCAAAATAGTTGTTGCACGTCCAATCACACGTTGCGTTGATTGGGTATACGCTATCTCTCTTTGATTTTCACATATTCATACATCAACCAACTAATGGGCGGGAAGACCAAAGGGTTCTATTTTGGTCTATATAAACAGCGATCTACTAGACCCAAAATTTATCTTCATCAACTCATAAATTAAATTTAATCGACAAGATGTCAAACATTTCTTTGAGATCCGAAATAAGGATACACCATAACTATGACCTGTTTCTCCTCCGCAACGACCTCAACTGGCAGTTCTATGGACTGGGATAGGACAGGGAGCACCTCCACTGCGAACTTCGATGGATTATTTATTTTTTTACAGGCGATTATGGAGCGGCTCAACATGGAGCTGGAGGAGATAATCACCCCCCACCCCGCATCATCTGCCTAGTTTTAGATTTTATGTGTTTTTTTTGTTTTAATATCATTATAATGGGAAGCTTTCATGGTTAGGTTTATGTTAGATGAAAGCTTCTTTGTTTTGCAGTTTTTGCTTGGGTTTTACTGTAAATATGGTTCTACCATTGCAATAAAGAATTGATGAATGAAATATGTTATTTTTTTTATATTTGTCTCCTTTTAAATTTCTATAATTTTAGACTTGTTTGAAATTTTGTGCAATTTTCTCTGTTAGAACATGAATCAAACAGAGAAAATTTTCTCTGTGCAATTTTCTCCTCCGCAACGACCTCAACTGGCTGTTCTATGGACTGGGATAGGACAGGGAGCACCTCCACTGCGAACTTCGATGGATTATTTATTTTTTTACAGGCGATTATGGAGCGGCTCAACATGGAGCTGGAGGAGATAATCACCCCCCACCCCGCACCATCTGCCTAGTTTTAGATTTTTATGTGTTTTTTTTGTTTTAATATCATTATAATGGGAAGCTTTCATGGTTAGGTTTATGTTAGATGAAAGCTTCTTTGTTTTGCAGTTTTTGCTTGGGTTTTACTGTAAATATGGTTCTACCATTGCAATAAAGAATTGATGAATGAAATATGTTATTTTTTTTATATTTGTCTCCTTTTAAATTTCTATAATTTTAGACTTGTTTGAAACTTTGTGCAATTTTCTCTGTTAGAACATGAATCAAACAGTTGTGAGAAGGCATCGATTAATTCATATATGATAATGAAAAATTAATTTTTGTTTCTTGCATTTGTCTCCACTGTAATTTTACAGTTTTTTTCTTTTTTGAATTTTGTAATATAGCATGTTAGAAGATGAACAAGACAGTTGTGAAAATTAATTCATCTACGCAAATGGAAAACTAATCTGGTCTATCCGCGATTATGTTGATTTATACAAAATTAAATGCAAAGTCGATGGGGTTTATTATATACTTATCTCAATATCTATGCTTGAACAAATACTTAATCGATGAGTTCAACAATATCTTTCCATCGATTAGTTCAGTGTATTACAAAGACTGTAAGCTTTGTCAATAATATATCGTATTGGTTTATTTCCCTTAGTAGCATATTTGAAAAAAAAATCAATCAATAAAATAATAATTGGATTTTATTCAATTAAAGTCATGTGATCGTATGAGAGTCTACGTAAATTGGATAAGGTGATCAATGATGTGTTAGGATGGATAGTGGATGAACAAATGAATTCCTCACAATATACTTGTGCTTTGGTAAACATTGACCTAAGGATGTTGGTTGTTTAACCATAAGTCATCACCTCACATCTTTGATCACTACTTTTAATTTATGTCGACTCTCATACGATCACAAGACTTGTTTAGGCTTATTCGATTACATAAAATTCAATTATTGACTATTATATTAATTAAATAATCCTTTTCAAAATATGTGTTAGTCATGGTCTATAAATATGTGTCATAGTCTAGTGCATTTATTAATGAAGTTGTACAAAATCTATGCTAGATCATGCTTAGTAGTCTAGCATTGACTTCAAACCGATTCCACAAATAACTAACTCGACTATGATATTTATTCATAGACCATAACTAACACATATTTTGAAAAGAATTAATTAATTAATATAATAATCAATAATTGGATATTATGCAATTATATGATCCTAAACAAGTCATGTGCTCGTATGAGAGTTCACATAAATAGAAAGTGGTGATCAAAGATATGAGGTGATGACTTGTGGTTGAACAAATGAATTCTCCACAACATACTTGTGCTTTGGGTAAACATTGCCCCAAGCATATTTGTTGTTCATCCACTATCCATCCTTACACATCCTTGATCACCTTATTCAATTTATGTGGGCTCTCATACGATCACATGACTTGTTCAAGCTCCTTTAATTGCATAAAATCTAATTATTTATTATTTTATTAATTAAATAATCTTTCTCAAAATATATGCTAGTTATGGTCTATGAATATGTAGCATAGTCTAGTGCGGTTATTAAGGAATTACCTTTCAGTATATACTAGACTGTCTATCTATTCGGTGAATCATCTACCAAAACCCTGAGAAGGCATTGATTATAACTAAGGTTTATGAAATAAGACCATCAGTAAAAAAAATGAAAATGTCAGATTTTTACAATGATCATAAGGTACACGTCAAATCAACACCCAACGATAATATCTCACTTTTTTCTTCTATAAAAGAAAGGTTATTTTTGTGTTAACACTCTCATTTTTTTGGCTTTAATTTTTGTTATCAACTACAATGTCTCAAGCATCTCAAAAATTAAATACAAAAGTGTCCTATATATGTCATTGTGGTAATCCAGCTGTTTTTAGGACGTCACGCACCGATTGAAATTTGGGTCGAAAATTCTTTAACTGTGCGGTTGAAATAGATAATGGCGGATGCTCTTTTTTTAAGTGGCTTGACGAAGATTCACCAACGAGAATCCTATCAATATCAAATTTTCAAGGTGCTTCCAAGTTTCATATACTCCAAAGGCTTCGAGAATCCGAAGAAAATAGAGATCTACTCATGACATTGCTAAATGAAGCTGAAGAGCAAAGGGATTACTTGAAAGGATCACTAAAAGAAGTCGAAATAGAGAGAGATCAAGTAAAGCAAAGGTTGATTTTGGCCGAGGAAAAAAAGAAAGGCCTAAAAAATTTATTGTATGGTTTGTTATTGTTGTTGGCTTTTCGAAAAGGTGTGATAGAGATATAGAAAACTGAATAAATAGATGTAAGCTTTCTTAAATCAATCCTGGGTGTAATCTATAATTAATAGAGAATTATGTCTATGTCTTTTATCCTCGACCTCTATAAACCTGATAGTTACTGTAAGTAAATATATGAATTACTCAATCGATAGTCTGTTAAGTCTATAAGTTATAGAGAACAACTTCTATTATGTTTCTAATCAACCACTATAAATTAGGATAATAGCTGAACTGGTAACGCAATGCAGCCAAATGTTTAATGTAACGAGACAATAGAAAAATTGAACATTATTTCATCAGTAAATACCATCATTGACATGTCAAATATATGTAATTCAATTATCCATAAAGAACAAATTACTAAAAAAAAATCTTTAAGAAAATTGTTTGTTACAAATCCACAAAACTACATGTTTTCTTGATTGAGTTCAGCAACAATACTATCACATCCACTTCTTTTTCTTCATGTATTTCTCCTCTTCTTCAACTTCTTTCATCTCATTTATCTTCTCTTCTTCTGATGATGATTTCTTCTCTTTTTCAGTGTTTTCAACCTCCTGTTCGATTACTAATTCGTCTTCAACTGTCTTCTCATTTTTGTCTGCTTCTTCTTCTTTTGTTTTCTCCTTATTTTTTTCTTATGCTTCAGCTGTCATCTCCTCATCTTTTTGTTTTTCTTCTTCTTCTTCTTTCGTATTTTCTTCATCTGTTGCATTCTCCTCTTTCGTTTCTTCTTCTTTCTTCTTTTTTTCACCTTTTCCATCTGTTGCAGCAATGTTTGTTACTACAACTGCAAGTTCTTCGAGGTTTACTTGATGCTGCTACGAGGGGGACTGTCGAGGTGCACTATATTATTTTGAAAAGATTACAAAACATATGCAAGAAAATTAAATTTAAAGAGCAAAAAATAAATTAATTTACCTTCTTCTTGTTGTTGCTTCTTATTCTTCTCGATTCTCCTCAGCCTCTCATCTCTAACAAAAAAAGTAATATCCAACAGACTTTTCTCGAGCAAAGCAACGTGCTCGTGCAAGTCATCATCATTAGAAGCGTCAGGTGAATTTTTGAGTCCACTTGAACCAGCATTATTATAAGCGCATGGTGGACTTGGAACATAATGGTGGCCACCCAAATGATCATCTTCGTCTGCGACCTCCGCTGATGAAGTCAGTACAGTCACGTCTTTTAGCTGCGCCTTAAAAAGATCGATGGACGTATCCTTAACTTCATCCGTGTATGGCTTAAAAGTTTTCATATATCTCTGCTCCATCTCACAGACAATAGGGGTAAGGTATAGGTGCACAATCTACAAGAAAATAAAAATAAATTACAAGACATTCACTAATATAATAATATTAGTATCATATCATAATAAATATAATTTTACCTTTGCGATGTTTCCTTTGTACTTAAACGGGCCACCTTCCATTATGTTATTACACTTCGACATGTGCCATCAAAGAAGGTGGGGAATGGGCAGGGGAGAATCCAACGACTTGTCGACGTACCTTTCCAGATGAGAAAAGGCCTCATATATCCAAACCTGCAATCAATAGAAGCACAAGTATGTCTAAAGTGTCTATGTATTATTACATAAATATGTAGGATTTTATAATAAATTAATAGGATGGTAGATTATAAGTACCATAAACACCCCGGAAAAGCCAAATAACGCATACAATGCATTATTCCTCTTGACAAAAGCTTCTTTCTGCTTGATCAGATCAGTCTTCTTTTTCAGATAGCTTAAGGTTAGCTCAAAGAACTCTTTTCCCCATGAATACCCCCTAAAGAATTCTAGATCAGCCGATATCTTGATGTGGTCCGAATCCACCTTCTTTAATGGGTCCTTTGCCAACAGCATCGTGTGCACAAATCAAACCAAAGCACACTTCAATTTTTGTTGATTATTCAGCCTATTACCTTTCATCAAGCTAATCAACTTTGCAGTAGTAATGCTCTTGTTCTTTGTCACCTTAAAATGAAAGTTTTCTCCATTTTGGAGGACTTTATTTATTTTTTATTCACGGGGATATGTTGAACAATTCAGCCCCATAATCAACGCAAATTTCTTTAAGCTAAAACAAGTTGGCTTACCGTTCACACAAAATTAAATTTCATGCAGTTTTTTTTATTCTTGATACATCGCAGAAACATATAATGAACCATCTATCTATTAGACTTAAAATGTTTCGGCATATGCCTCAAGTGTCCGAAACATGTCTTCGTAAAATCACAGTACAACTTTTGTTTAACAAGAACCCGTCTAAACTCTCAATACACTGTCATTCTTGCTCTCATAAAAATCTTTGCAGGAAAAGAGTCAAGATCATCCATCTAGGTTGTTAGGACATACGACTCAATGGAGATATCTCTCACACAATTTGGCAAGGATAGGGGATCCTTCTCCCCGTCTCCGCTATCTCTCCTATCCTCACTGTCCCCGCTATCTCTCATATCCTCACCGTCCCCGCTATCACTTTCACTTTCTTCTTCGCTTTTACCTTCGCTATCCTCAGTATTCCCACTCTCATGTGCACTACTTTGTCATATTCAAAAATATCGACAAGGATTTTTGATTCGTTTTCGACCCCGAATCATCGACTACGAATTTTTTTCTCTTGGAAGTTTTCAAAACTTCTTTGGATTTTCGCTTCCTACTGGTAGAAACAGTGGAAGGAGGTTTTTTAACTGCTCTATGAACTCTTCTCACCATTTATAATCTACAGCAAAAAATGAATCTGTAGTGGTCGATTTATTGACCGTTGGTCTATTAATAAAAAGGAACAAATGCAGCAAAAACAAATCTGCAGTGGTCGATCTATCGACCACTGGTCTATTAAGAAAAATGAAAAAACACCTCACATCAAACATGCAAATCAAATTCCAACTTCACCAGATATTGGCAGTGCAATTCACAACAGCAAGAACACCATTGAAATGGGTCCAATTTAGTACAAAAAATTCAAAATCAAACGCAATATAACTGCAAAAATTTTAAAATTTTCTAATCATTATCCAAAGCAAAACACAATTAAAAATCGACAATGTTAACTAAAAACACTCAAATTTTTTACTAATTCAACGAAGAACAGTGCAATTTTTATCAAAATCGAAGATCCCCAACACAAAGCGTCATCAAAAAAAATTACTAAAATAGGTCTAGAACTGGTTGGGGGAGAAAATTACACTTACCTGAGTAAGAGAAATTAAAAAATTTCGCTTGCGGAAGCAAGAATCGATCAAATTTTTTTGTTCAAAAAAATAGGAACCAAAATCGGGAGAAGAAAGGTTTTGAGGAGAGAGAAATGTGTAGTTGAAAATATTAAATGAGTTTAATAAATGTTTTAAAAATGAAAAAATATAAAAATGGACCATGTTGTAGTTTTTAAAAAGTTGTATTTTTTTTTCAAGTTTTAAAAATGTTAAAGGAACCCATGAACACACAACCCTGACACACTTTTTACCTTTTTCAAGACCTAAATCTAAAAAATAAATCAAAAAGAAATTTGGTGTCTATGCCAAAAAATAAATTTTGAAAGTGGGTAGGAATCAAAATTGTCTTAGTTAGTATGTTTTGTAGCGTCTTCTGTTTGTTCTAGTCTTCATGTATTGATAAAAAAAAATATTTTTTACACTGTAGGCTTTGATGATGTATTGGTTAATGCAATAAACGACGTGAGTTTATTATTTTTATCAACTTTTTTTCTAATAGTTTGCGTTTCTATTTTCTAGAGGGTAATCTAGAAGGTCACTGGTTTGGTCACTGCTAAGCTGAATGCTCGACAACCTTGCATCGTTGCGGATGTTGGTAAGGCAATGAAGGTTAGATTAATGTTCATCCCCTTGTGTATGAGTAATTTTTGTTATATATGGATCAGCTCTACTTTCCATTTTTAAACTGTCTCAAACATTGGGAGACTGAATATTAGGTGTTATTTATTTGAGCCTTGAGGCTTCATGCATCCAAGTCTAGGTACAACTTTCTATATTTAGAAAAGTCTTAGACATTGGTAACTGAATGTTTTTGGAGTTTTTCAGTAAGTGTCAGATACAGGAGAGCTAATGTTGGTTTTTTGGCTTTGGAACTTCATTTTAGGATCGAAATAATTAAATGTCATATGGAAGCTAGAAAACAAACCTCGAAAGATCATGTATAAAAAAACAAATGTGAAATACAATAAAAGAGACAGTAATTTAATGTGGTTAAGCCAGTCAACATACATCTATAGAGAAATATGAGCAATCCACTATATAAAAGAGAGTACAAAAATAAAGAAAAATAATCTCACAAAATTTACTCAGAGTAAAACTAGGATCACACAAGTGACGTCGTAATACTTGTGTATCACAAATTCTCCTCCTAAATAAAACTCTCAAAACTCGTAGGATTATGTTGTGGCTACTACCATGCTAAAAGGTAATGAACCTCTATTTATAGAGTCCTAAGCTTTTTCCTACAAAAGCAAGAATTAGTCAAATATGAAAAATGTATATTTTTCTTTTCCTAAAAGGAAAATCTAATTATGATAAGAAAATCGGAACAAACACCCAACAATTCTCACCCTAGTCCTGAATTTCTGACAAAATAAATTTCCTTCATCTTCTTCACATTATCTTCAACAAGTTGAATCTCCCACTCCAAAATCTCCTCCATTAATTCTTTATCTCGGTACAGAGTAACACTCTGATAAAATTTCTCAAACAAAAATGTTTATTATTATCAAATAGGTTGTAGCTAGAATTGAACCTGCCAAGATGAACACCCACGTTTTATCCTCGTCGATACCACTTGTTAGCACCGAAATAATCAGGTGCCATGTGAAAGCTAGCAAAGTAAATCTCGAAAGAACATAAATAAAAAGACAAACGAGAAATACAATAAAAGAGATACATTAATTTATTATGGTTCGGTCAGCCGACCTGCATCCGCATAAGGAGATAAGCAATCCACTAACCTCACAAAATTCACTAGAGATAAAAAAAGGTTCACACAAGTGACACCTTAGCACTTCTCTCTCATAAATCTCTCCCCTAAACAGAACTCTTGAAGCCCATAGAGCTATATTGTGGATGTTACCATGTTAGAAGGAATAAACATCTATTTATAGAGTCATAAATCTTTTTCTTCGAGAGAAGGATTAGTCAAATATGAAAATTTTGTATTTTTCTTTTCTTAAAAGAAAAATTCAATTATGATAAGAAAGTAAGAACAAACTCACAACACTTCATGCACCTAAGTCTGAGTTCAACTTCCTATTTATTAAAATGTCTCAAAAATAAGAGACTGAATGTTTGTTGCTTTTCCCCTAAAGCTTCATGCAACTATGTCCGAGTTCAACTTTCTATTTTTATGTCTCAGATATAGGAAACTGAATATATTTGGTGTTTAACTAGTGGAGCATCATGCGCCAAAGTCTGATTTAAACATATTTTGTGTTTTATATTTATGAATTATTTAGTATAAGTGGCGGTTTTTGTACTATTCTTATCAGTTTATTTTGATGATTTCACATCAAAGATGGATACATGAAAAACTGTAAGCATTGCCCACCAGAATAGGGACCAGGTCCTCGAACAACTTTTGTAGTAAATAGCTATGAACAAGAAGAAACATAAGCTAGAAGTAAATTGCACAAGATGTTTACATAGAAATCTCCTTACTTAAGGGAGTAAAATCATGACCTACCTCGTAGGATTTCTCAACAACTTCACTATCTTTCAAGCATCATTGAATATAGAAACGTAGTTGCAAGGATTTAAACTCTTAATCTTTAACTATCGTGCAATGCCTCTATCACAAGACTCAATTGCAATAACTCTATTGTTACCAGCTCCAGTGACTAACTCTAGTCAACTTAATACGTAAACTAACCCTACTCTTCAAATGTCTACAACTCTGGCTAACATTTTTGCAATTTGTGAAAATAACATTGCATATGAACCTACAACAACTTACTAAAAAGATTAGGTTTACAACTTTCAAGATCACAAAACAAAGACTCAAATACAACAAAAACATATAATAAAACAAGTTGGGTCAAGCAGGTCCATGTTGCGGTTGAGGCTTTGCTAAGCTTATGTTTCAAGAGAGATTTTTCTTTTCTAGTGTGCAAAAACTAGGTTTTATTGTTCCATCATTATGCATATATATGACACGTGAAAAATCTAGAACTCTTCTCATTGGTCGAGGAAAAAAATTATTGTACCTCTGTCACCGTGCCCACCAACTTTGTGCCAAAAGTACATTACAGTTGTAATGTTGACTTGCCAAGTGGTACACAAAATTACTGAACCCAGTCCCTGAAAATATGTAGTCATCATGGGTCTCTACGATGGGTTTTCTATCATAAAAACGGAGAACCTAACAATTTCCCCATTTTGGATGTAAAGCCATATCTCAGGTTTCCTTAGCACAAGCAGTTGTGGGCCTGATGCATGTTATCCCTAAGAAAGATACCTATATATTCCCTCTGAGACAAGTACTATTCCTCCTATGTGCAACCTATTCCTTCATACTATTCCCCATGAAAATTTAGCCTGCAAACCTATTTCCTTCCCCATATGAGACTCACTATTGATTTTTTTAATTCCCATCTCAATCTAGGACTCAATATTGATTTTTTCCCTTTTGTCATCATCAAAGAGGAAAAACAGTTAACCATGTAAAACAAAATAACATGTTAACTCATGACCAATGAAGCTACACTGACATGTATAACAGAACAGTAATAAAAAGAAGGATGATAACATCATAACAATACTCCCTCCGTTTTATAATAAATAAATTATTGAATTTTGGCACAAAGATTAAGAAAAAAGTATTAGAGACATAAATTTAATACAACTTTCTATTTTTACCCAAAAAAAAAGAAAAAAATTGACCTTGTAATACCTTTTCAAAATTTAATTGGTTGTCAAATCATAAGGGTAAATTTGGAAAAAAATGTAATGATTCACTTATTTTGAAACACCAATAAATACCCCAACAATTCACTTATTCTTAAACGGAGGGAGTAATATTCATTACCCATGGTGAAGAGAGCATCATACATTATAATTAACAAAAATTAGTACGAACCAAGGTGTAGAGCTAGTGCCACTAAACGAAGAGATAAAAAGAGGGTAGACACCACATGATATAAGAGAGGGATAAGTGAGACACAAAGAGAAAAGGTCGATATGACTAGAAGGGAGGACCAGAGAGTTGACGAATAATAAGAGTCATGCGCTTATTTTCTACAGCATGGTCCTATAAGCTAAGAGTTGTTGGGTCAAATCTTCAACCTAGGCTTCCAACTCAACAACTTTCGCCTTGAAAACATCATTCTCAGCACGAAGGGACTCTCTATTAGGTCCCTCTGCATTAGATTTTTGAAATGTAGCCGAATCCTTTAGAGACACAAGAGTAGTCATATCCTCTAATTCACCAGTCAACCTGATCTGTACATGAATCAACTCAGAAACAACAGATTTGGACTTCACCCTACCCTTCCGTGCAACATATTCATTATTCTCCAAAGTGGACAGAGTGAACATCTATTAAGAGGATCCCATCTTTCCGGGGGTACATGGTACGCTGAAGTACGTAAACACTCTATTTAACAACAACCCATAAGCCAACCCATGTTTTCAATTCTTCGCAGTCGTCACCTTGTGCATGTGCTCCATCGTGATAGCAGGGAGGCTGACCGTTTTGAGCTTAGTGAGAGACTCCATCAAGAAAATATCAGCATTTGAAAAAGAAGTACATTTTTCAATGCGAGGGAGGAAAGCTTTGTTTACTAATTAAAACAACAACTGAAACCCACCTTTAAGAGACTTTTTGTTCACATTTTTGACGTTTAAATCATCCAACTTGCCAATGTGTTTGAGAAATTTTGTAGACCTAGACTCATCATTCAATGACTTGATCCACTCAATAGGTACTCTAAGCATGTCTTCGTCTCATGCAATATTTACATTATGGACTTGAGAGGTTAAGTACAAGGCATCCTTTGAAAAGGTCAAATCATGATTAAATATTTGAACCTCTTTCTCATGCAGAACTGGAACTTGAGGCTCTAACTGATGACTCCACTGTTGGAAGTTTACAATCTCAATTAGTTCTACCATTCCTAGAAAATTGTCAATATCAGGATCAAAAACATACCTACACAAAACTTCCTATCTGAAGAACTTTTTGCCACTTTTCTCGAGTGAACATTTTCACCATTTGTTTGGACTTGGATAATGTTTCGCTAGGACCCAATCCTTAATCAACACAAAACTTTTAGAGTCTCTAGAAGAAATGATAGCAGGACCATGTCCTTCTACATCTTGTGTAGCCTCGTGCTTACATTTGCCCCCTGCAACAGATTCTTAACCAAAACTCTCTTGCTCATTTCTTTCTTAGAGGGTATCGCAATACTGGTCAAGCGTTTGTTACGATGATTAGAAACACTTCTTGCAACATCATCTTCAACATCTTCCTCTATATCATGGTATGTTTCCTCTACATCCACCACCACTTCAGGTGGTACAATAATTTCAATAACAGACTACTTTTCAGAATCTTCTTCTTTATAGTGTTACATTTGTTTTTAGGCAAGGAATCCCAAAGCATCCTTTAAAAACTCCCTCAAGTCCTATGTACTTTAAGAGGCTTGCCTAGTGGTCTTAAAGTTTAAGACATTCACTACTTCGTAAATTTCTAAAATAGAGGTCTATCATCACCATCAGTTTTCTCAGCATCTTCATCTTCCCCAACTGTTGAAGGACCATCATTTTAAAACCTAATCATAATTTACTTAGAGTGCTATTCTGTTGAGTATTAGGTGAGAGTGATGGTGTCCCAGTACCAGAAAATGGAGAGACTTATTTGTTCCTAGAACTTTCAGGCAATTCCTCACTTAGGCCAATCAACTCCTGCACCACCATAACATCACTGACTACTAGAATGTTAGAAAATATGCCCCGCTCATAAGGAAAGTCTCTATTGAATATGTGTTCATCAACAGAGTGACTTTTAAGAATGACCATAGTACCAGGTCCCTCAGACAACTTTTTTAAGCTGAGTTTTAGTTAAGGGTTCCAAGGGACCAGGTTGAGAATAGGTGTGAGATGGAGCAATATTGGAGATAGGAGTTAGAGTATTTTATTGGTTGTGTCTTCACTGACCACCAATGAGGGATCAGATAAGGAAGTATCCCCGGTCCCTGAAGACACTAAGAGAACAACATTGCTTGGCAGGGTAGAAGAAGTGAGTTGAACATTTGTAAAAGAATTTTGAAGATCAAGATCAGAGGGAGATGAGGGAGAGGTGGATAACGATATCTTGGGTTCATTCAAAGATGGAGATTAATGGGGTGATTGTGACATTGTGCAGTCGTTACTTAGAGAAAATTTGAGAAGGGAGAAGAGAGTTATGAGTGTCACAGGGAACAAATAGAATTAGAGGGATTGTGAGAGAGATTGAGAAACAAAAATTAATGTTTAAATAAGAGGTAAAAGTAATGGTTCATATTTGAAAGGATGGGAGTGAAGTAACGTGTTCAATTGGATTGACGTGGTGATTAGACTTAAAAGGAGTTTTGCAACTTTTTGGACAGGCGAAAAATAACACGTGGCATACTTAACTAAGTTTTTAAAACTTTCATTAAAGATTATTGTATGAGAAAATAATTAGTAATTGAATAGTTCTTTCAAAGCTAAAAATTCTAAATCACATCAAGATGGTAATGACGGGTGTGGTGAACGTCAAATTCCATTGATTGACATTAGACATGTAATGAGTATCGTGAGGTATACATCTAGACCTGGTGATCTTTTAGTTGGAGCAGGTAAAAATGTCAATGATTATTCAAATTTTGTTGAGTCCGAAACTAAAATATGTCCTACAACTAAAAAAAGTATTAATGTATGTCATATAAAAAAAAATATCAAAATAGATTTTGTGTACTTAATAAATGCACAATATCTTTAACTTTGTAACGAAAGACATCTGACGATGTTAAAAAAATTAAAATTTACATTGTGCACTTAATAAGTGCATAATCCATTTTTTTATGAATTGTGCACTTAATAAGTGTACAATCTATTTATTTTTTATAGATTGATCATTTTTTTAAAGATTGTGTACTTTTTTAGTGCACAATCCATTTATTTATAGACTGTGCACTAAAAAAGTGCACAATATATTATTTTTGATTGTGTACTTTTTTAGTGCACAATTTATTTATTTATATTGTCCACTTTTTTGCATGATTGTACACTTATTTTGATCCTTAATATTTTAAGTAATGAAAAAGTGATCTAAAATATTTATATCAAAAAGAATTTGTAATAAAAATTCATATTTTGTATTATAATATAAGACATGTAAATTATGTTCTACAAAGTCATTAGAGGCATATATTAAATTGGTGACCCATGTATAAGTTAAATTTCAAAATATTTTCTTAAGAACTTCATAATCTACAAATTATTTTTCTACAAAATTTATTCTCTAAATTTATGCTTTACGAAATTAGGTCATAATTAAGTATACTTTAATCTTCAAATATTCATTAATAAGGAGTGAAGAGTAAAAATCAATTCTCGGAAAAACTTGATTTTAAATATGATCAATCAAATTATAAGCCACTTAGAAATTGAATAGAAAAAAAAATAATTTTTTTTATATATAAAAATAAATAAATATTTCCTATGAAAAAAATATAAAACTAAAAATACTAAAAGCAAATTACTATGGAAGAACTTTGAATTAAAAGGGACAAACAAATTTGTCAATTAAGTTAGGATACTTTAAGTTTTAAGAATTAGGTAAAAAGGACAAGAAAAAATTCAATTTTTTTTTATATATTTTCGTTCCAACAACTAAAAAGGTTGTCTCAATAACTATCGAAGTTGTTTGACAACTTTGATAGTTAACTTCGATAGTTATTGAGACAACTAACAAAGTTATCAAATAACTTTAATTGTCCCAACAATCGTTTCATTTATTTAAATGATTTTATCCTTTTTAATTTAATAATATTGTGAGACCCACTTATCGCTTTTTTTTAATTAAACATTTGATGTCTTTCAACTTATTTTTCTCTACTATAGAGCGGAATCTCCCGTTGCATATATACTAACCAAGATAAACAGTATAAGTCTAATCATATGCACTCATTTAATTAAATTTCTTTTTCATCAAATTGTTCAGTATTTTGCAAAAAAATGGACTATATAAATAAATGAATTGTGCACTAAAAATGTGCACAATCAAAAATAATATATTGCACATAATCTATAAATAAATGGATTGTGCATTAAAAAATGCACAATCTTTAAAAAAAAATGAATAATCGTGTCCAATCTATAAATAATATGAATAATAAGTGCACAGTTTATAAATAAAGAGATTGTGCTCTTAATAAGTGCACATTCAATAAATGAATGGATTGTGCACTTATTAAGTGCACAGTCCATAAAAAAAATGGATATTAAGTGCACAATCCATAAAAAAAAATGAATTGTGCACTTATTAAGTGCACAATGTAAACTTTAACCTTTTTAACACCATCAGAAATCTTCATTACAAAGTTAAAGATATTGTGCACTTGTTAAGTGCACAAAGCCTATTTTGACTTTTTTTTTATATATGACATATATTGGTACTTTTTTTAGTTATAGAGCATATTTTGGTTCTGAATTCAAATTTTGTACTATACTGTGATGGTGGTTGGCTAAGTTATAGGAACAGATTTGCTGAAGTTGTACTGCCAACAAAATGAGTGAAGGCACGATTGAAGATGATATAGTTTTAAGTGAAGTTGGTGAAGCTGTAAATGCAAGGCAAAGTATAGAAGTACTTAATTGGTACTCTTTTATGTCTAGGTATCAATGATACTATTGTCACCTCACTTGAGAGAGTAATAGGTTATGATGTTGCTAATACTATTACTGATCTTCATATTGGAGCAATCCAGTTTTCACCTCTGAACTTACAGGAGGAAAATGCATTTGCGAATGCACAAAGAGGTACACAAAGTGAGTCTTCTGCAACAAAAGAATTTTAGCATACTTCAAAGAGGAGGCAAACCTCCCATACGCAGATTAATAAAGTACCCTCTTTCGAGTTTCTTTAATGGGCCTTGTTGGTAGCACTAAGCGACAATGTTGATGTAAAATTAAATATTTAAGTTTTAACTTTTAACTCAAAATTTCTGGTCAATTATGCAGATTCATCATCTTGAAATATTATTAACGTTTTCTTTGTAGGCAAAAATTAAAACATCTACTTTATGGATAGTATTTATTAAGTGATTTGAAAAATCAAGATCAATCTCTGTGAAAAATTTTTTTATAAGGCTTTTTTATCGAAACAACATTGTTTCATTAATTGTTTCTTTTAAATATGTCTGAAAGAAATTGTCCAACCAACAAAAATCGAAAAATTATTCTTTTAATGTTTCATGATCTTTTTTCTTTTTCAAATTCTGAAGTTAATTAAAAAAAAAAAAAAAAAAAAAAGCAAAGGAGACTTACACTTTGTTTGGATGGCTGTTATCCATGATATGTTGCTATAACATTACCATCAATACAATATTTATTTTAAGTGTTACTTAAAATATAGAAAAAAGCTATAAAATTCCTCCTGAACTTATCTCCAAAGTTTACTTTGACACTCAAACTTTACAAATAATTATTTATCCTCCTAAGTTTATTTCAAGTAAATGTAATATATCATCTAACAAAAGTGTTTTCACTCTTTCAAACTCACGTGAGAGAAAGTAAATAAATAATTGTCTAGATCACAATTTATTTATTTTATTTTTTGTTTGATCTTGCTCCACCATTCTTCTTCTTTCTCAACCATCATGCTACCCACCACATGTACAACCACCAGCCACCTTCTCTGTTCCTCTTCCTCCATCACCATCTCCATTTTCACCTCTTCCTTTCCATCATAATAAAGAATAGAGAAATACTAATTTTCTTGGCATAGAACAGTGAGCTTGTTGGAGGTCTTATGGAGTCAGACGATGTGTATTGACGATGGTGACATTGGTGTTGATAGTCTCACTCTCATGCCCATCTCTTCACAGTGAATTATAATCCATTTCCATTCCTCACCACCATTAAAATCTCCTGTCACACTCTTTAATTTCATTACAAATATATTTTTGCAAGATTGTTGTGGCTTAGTTTCTAGTTGACATAGTAAATGTCGATGATGGATGTTATGGAAATATGGAATTGATGGAGGTGGAGGTGGAGATGAAAGTGGAGTTTTCTAATTGCTTCAGTCATTTAAGTTTCTTTAATAATTTCAATGCGACCTTCGAAATTTCAAGATAAAGCTTTGTAATTAATTCTTTGTTCATTTAATTATTAATATTACTTCCTCTGTTTCGTTTTAGTTGGTCCTCTTTTTAAAAAAAATTATTTTAATTTACTTATCCAAGTTATAAAATCAAGATTATTTTACACATATTCTTCTCATTCTACCCTTGATAGTATTAAATATAACTACACTTTCCAAAATTTTTGAAAATAACACTTTTATATTTTCAATACTACCTTTATGAGACTTTACTTTTTTTCTTGAGAAAATACTCAATTACCCCCTGAACAATACCCAAAAAGGTTATGATACACCTCAACTTAAAGGGGGTCTTATTACTCCTGAACTAATTAAAAGTGTAATTTTGACACCCTTAGTGCCTACGTGACACACACGTGTGCCTACGTGGACACTTTAGTGTGTTGTGCCACGTATGTGTCACGTAGGCACTAAGGGTGTCAAAATTACACTTTTTATTAGTTCAGGGGGTAATAGGACTCCCTTTAAGTTGAGGTGTGTCATAAAATTTTTGGGTATAGTTCAGGGGTAATTGGGTATTATATCTTTTTTCTTCTTTTCAAGACTTTACTTTTTTCTTCTTTTTAGAATTTGAAATAAAATTTAAAACTTTCAGTAAAATACATTTGCCAAAAAATGCTTAGAATAAAAATTTCATGTACATCAATACACGTTTTAATGAAGAAATAAGCAACATTTGTTGATCCTATTTGTTGAACTATAAATTTCAAATTTGCTGAACATTTGTAATCCTATACTCAACATTTGTAAACTCTATAGCTTAACATACACGTTTTACAATCCTACACTCAATGATGCATTTTTTTTTAGATAGAGTAATATGGAATGGAGTGTTCATGTTTTCACTTCTCAAAAAAAAAAATGATTTATAAATTCTAGACATATGCATGCATGCATGGTTGGAACAATTGCACCAACTTTTCATACTTACTTTATTATTGAATCTTACAATATCAAGAAAGATAAAAAGATAAAATATACACCTAATTATTAGGTTTCTTAATGGGTGTGCCAAAATTGAAAGGGTTATTTAATTCAAAACGAAGGGAGTATAAAACTGATGTAGAATGGAACATCTTAACTTCCTTCACCGTTTTGATATCTTTTTTGAAATTTCAAAATAAGTATTGTGGTTGAAATAATGAAGGTGAAATTATTGTTGACGATGAGTATTATGGAGTTGATGAAAGTGAAGGTGAAATTACAATTGATGATGGGTATTGTGAAGTTGAAGATTGCGATGATGGTGGTGATGAGTAGTTTGTGGTGGATTTCGTGGATTCGACGGTTGTATGGTGAAGTACCAAGGTTGGTGGATGAAAAAGAAATAAAAATAAAAATATATAAAAGAATAAAAAATATTAACACATGGAGGTGTGTCACTATAAGTGTGGTGCTCTATTTCTGAGGGAATATTAAATTCACTTAAAATGAAATTAAAGAGGTAAATAATTACATGTAAATTTAGAGTGTTAAAATAAATTAAGAGGATAAATTTAGAGAGAGGAGGAGGGGAGGGACATTTATGTCTTTTCTCTAAAATATATTATGAGTTTAAATTTTATGCATCATCAATGCATCAGTTTTTTACATCATCAGGTAACTTTAACCTGCTATAGAAGGTCACTTATTTTTTTCTATTTTTTCCTTTTTTAAATAAAATTAAAAAACTAATTTTATCTTTTCCCTCTCTCATCCCTTAAAATCCTCTATTTCCATCTAAAATAATTATTTCTTTTTCTCTCTCAACGTTTCTTCTACCACCATAACTCTATTATATTGATTCGCTATAGGATTTTCAATTACACCATAAGTTATGAATTATACATGCTAATAAGAATGTATCCAGAAGAGTGTTTTTTACTATCTAAGCTTCACGACTCTTAAATCAAAAGTTGTATTAACTACTTTATCATTCGCCAAAAGGAATAGAATTTGATGTTACGATCTTTTTTCTGAAAGTGTTTGCTTTGCATCTTTCTATGATGTTCAAACAATTGGTATTTGATCCAATTACAGCTTAATGAAGTTTAGCTTCTAATAAGCTCTCACAATCAATGATTAGATCTGTTGTGCTAGTAAACAGAAAAAGAATTTAGAATTTGTTTGAAATATATGATGATATACCGCTAAGAAAAAGAAACTTGTCGTAGACTTTGAAGCTTACCTAAAACAATTATTTTTTTACAAGGTTCCAACCTTTGATGCTTACTTGAATCGATAAAGCATACATAAATTAGAGCAGTCAATACGGGTCGGCCCAACCCATCTGGGCTACCCCACACGGGTTTTGGAGTTTGACGGGTTAGGCCGAGCTGGCCCATCAACATGCATGACAGGCCAGAAAATAGCAAGCTCAACCCATCACACTGTGGGCTGCGGGCCCTTCGAACCAGCCCACTTTTTAAAATAATATTATTTTTAAAATCTTAATTTAAATTTTAAATTATTAATTACATAAATATGTACAATATAAAATTACATAAAATTACTACTTGTTAATCAAGTCTAAAATTTACGAAAAATCCAAATAATTCGTGAAATTAACTTTTGACACCAAATTCAAATCAGATAGAGATGCTGAAAAACAAACGAACATGTTAATGAGTAATAATATAAATAGCTAAATAATAATATTAACCTATTTTTATTTTGATTGATCACAATAAAATATAAAGAAATGTCAATATTTAGTCCAGGAGAAAATGGTCAAAAGTCCCCCCAACCTTTACTCCAAATTCCAACTACACACTTATACTTTGTGGGGGTCCTATGATCCCCCTGAACTATTTTAAAATAGAATTATTAACCCCTCACCCCCTCCAAACTATTTTAAAGTGGAATATCTACCCGTTTAAAATCTCATACCCATATTTATTTTAATTTGTTGTCTACACGCGCTGCCACGTGTCATTCCACATAATTTCACATCATATTAATTTTTTTTACTATAAAAAATACATCATATGCCATTCAATTCTTCTTCTTCTTCTTCTTCTTCTTCAATGGCTTCTTCTTCTTCTTCTTCTTCTTCTTCTTCTTCTTCTTCTTCTTCTTCTTCTCCTTCTCCTTCTTCTCCTCCTCCTTCTTCTTCTTCTTCTTCTTCTTCTTCTTCTTCCCCCCTTCTCCTCCTCCTCCTCCTCCTCCTCTTCCTCCTGCTCCTCCTGCTCCTCCTCCTGTTTTTCCTTCTTCTTCTCCTTCTCCTTCTCCTTCTCCTTCTTCTTCTCCTTCTCCTCCTCCTTCTCCTCCTCCTTCTCCTCCTCTTCCTCCTCCCCATCCTCCTCCTCCTCCTCCTCCTTCTTCTTTTTCTTCTTCTTCTTCTTCTTCTTCTTCAATGGCATAATGAATCATATGAAATTTACACGATAGGTAATTTTATCAAAATCAAATCAACAATTAATGTACAAAAATATTCGATTTTCACCAAATTCGACATTATTTTAACATTCAAAATTCGATGTCCATTGGTGCTGGATAGTGACGGCGCCGGCAAAATTCAAAATTTTGACGACTTAGTTTTTTCGATGAATTTCAACATTCTCAATGTTAATCAATTTTTGGGGAGCTAAGGAATGATTCTAACCCAGAAATTAATTCAAATTTTTCAATCTAAATTGATTCAATATTCTCACGTAATTCGAGTTCTTGGATGCCATTGAAGAAGAAGAAGAAGAAGAAGAAGAAGGAGGAGGAGAAGGAGGAGGAGAAGAGGGGGAGAAGAAGAAGAAGAAGAAGAAGAAGAAGAAGAAGAAGAAGAAGAAGAAGAAGAAGGAGGAGAAGAAGGAGGAGGAGGAGGAGGAGGAGGAGGAGGAGAAGGAGGAGAAGGAGAAGAAGGGGAGGAGGGGGAGGAGGGGGAGAAGGAGGGGGAGGGGGAAGAGGAGGGAGGAGGGGGAAGAGAAAAAGGAAGAGGAGGAAGAGAAGAAGGAGAAGGAGGAAAGGGGGAGGAGAAGGAGAAGGAGAAGGAAAAGGAGAAGAAAAAGAAGAAGAAGAAGAAGAGGGGGAGGAGGAGGAGGAGAAGAATGGAAGAAGAAGAAGAATGAAGAAGAAATAAAAATAATAATTAAAATTATATATATTTATTTAAAGAAATATTTAAAATAAATTTTTAATAAATTATTTTCGTTCTCACTCTCTTTTAAAAGAGAGTGAAACACACTCTTTTGTCATGTCAGCGTTGGGGGCTAATAATTTCATTTTAAAATAGTTCAGGGGGGTCATAGGACCCTCGCAAAGTATAAGTATGTAGTTGGAATTTGGGGTAAAGGTTGGGGGGCTTTTGACCATTTTCTCTTTAGTCCATTAAAAGTGAAAATAAACTCCTAAAAAAAATTCTCATGGCACTAATGAGTTATAGCGTGTTCAACATCGTCACATTATCTTCATCAAACATATTTGATTCCTTAAAAAAAATAGTATTTAATTATTTATATATATTATAAATATTTTTGATATTTAAATATATATGATGATTCAAATGGACTTTGAGTTTAGACTTTTTTTTTATTTTTAGTATTCTATTCTATTTTTAATCATTTTTTGTTTGGCCCATGGGCCAACAAACCTATACGGACCAAACTAAAAAGTCATTTTCTTAAATGGACTGTAAAAATCGTAGCTCAATCTTATCAAATTACAGACTGGATCGAGCTTGGCCCATATTGAAGGCTCTAATAAAAATATTCATAATTGTATTAAATTTAAAAAAGAAAATAATTTGGTTGTGGAAATAATTTTGGTTGGAATCAAGTAGGATTCTATTGCCATGAATATCCTTTTTTGGGTATATTATTGATATATTTTTTATAATTTTTAAAAAAAATATTATGATTAAATATCACTAAAATTATTTGATGATGTAAAAAACTAATACACTGATGAGGCATTAAATTCAAAATCATATATTATGTGATTTAGTTTCATGATTATCAAATTATGGAAAGTCCTTTGATAGTATAGCATCGTTAATTTTTTTTTACTCTCATTTTACCTCTACTTAACATTTAATAATTTTATTTTATCTTTTATATTATTTTTAAAATAGTATTTCTCATGTCCTACTTTTCTTATAGAATTTTATGTAATGATAAAAATAATTTAATTTGTTCACATATTATATTCATTAAACCATACAGTAATGCATAACAACCATGAAACAGAAATAAGGTTTCATGGAAATTAGATAACTGCAAAACCCTATTCCCGTTCATGATTTTTCCCCCAAAAAACATCACTGTACCTTCCCCACAAGATTTACTTCACATACACTCTTCATAAATCTCATATTTTCTATCTTCCTATTCACAAAGATTGGATACTTCTAGTACTAGTGTTGTCTGAGTTGGCTTACATGCAACTCGACTAATTCTATCAATACCTGTCACCTTCCATCGGCAAGAGGTAATAGGTAGAAAGATTGGATTTTTATAGTGGCAATAGACCAAGAAACCATGGCTACTAACCAATCTGATGATTTAGACCAACTTCTTGACAGTAAGTAGCTTCACCTTTTCTCCATTTTCAAGAATTCATAAAATTTCTTTGAATTAACTTGTTTCTTGCATGTAGAGTCAGTTGGTTTGGAGTGGATATAGTTTTAGTATTATTATTTTTAAAAAATGATCCGAAAGCAGCAGTTTTGGGGGAGTGTTTGAATTGTATTAAATTTGATTGGAAATTAATTCACCCTAGAGTTAATTTTTAGGTGCTTTGGATGATTTTCAGAGCCTCAATCTCACTTGTGCTTCTCAAAGGTCTCTTTCTGCTTTCTCTTGTGGCATATAAATTTTTGCTTCTGTTATATCCAATGGGGTGTGAATTTTGAGCTGTGATAAAAAGGGTTGATTTTGAATGTAGAAATGGGGATAGAGAGGACAAGAATGAGAGTTCTTGTATGTCTAGTGAGGTTCAAGGGCTTGGGATGTCTTTGCCTGACTTGAAAGCTAAGAAGAAGGGGAAGCAAAAGGCTACCAAGGAGGGAAAGGACTCGCACGTCTCGGAAGCTCTTGATAAGCTTAGACAGCAGACTAGAGAGGCTGTTAAAGGATTGGAATCAGTGGCAGGGTCGAGATCGGGGGCAGAGAACTTTGGAAGTGATCCAAGGATGGAGGATTGGCTCAAACAGTTAGAGGAGCTTGCTGGTTCTCAGGTATATTAAATACGGTTGTTGAATGTTAATGTTTGTTTGTTTTTCGCTTTAGGTCTTCTTATCAAACAGTGAATATTGAAATTGCAAAATATACATCTCTTTATGAAGCTTCATTGTTGAGTGTAAAGTCCATTTCTGGAAATTTGCAAAATGATTGAGACATTTGGTTCTCCTACATACTGGATGTTTGGGAAAGGGAAAGGGGTGATAAGGAAAGAGGACGTTAAATGTTAATATATTGATGCAGTTAAGAGAAAGAATTTTGCTTCATTACAGACATAATTAATATTTTCAGCCGACTGAATGATTGCTTCTATGCATGGAAACTTTTGGTAATGAATTGATATAGGATCTCAACATTTTCCAAATAATTCAAAACATTCTGCAGATTGTGGAAGTTGTTTTAGTCTTGTGTTCAGTTGGCCTGTTTAGTATGTTTGGACCGACATATAAGTTGCATAAATCGGTGCCAGTTGCATCTGTAAATGGCTGGATCTGTCCTTACCCAAAGAATAAAAAATTGCATATGTAGATCAGTGGACTAAGGAAGCTAAGTTAAACTCCTTGTTTCAAGGAATAGATTTCATTAAATTGTTTGGTCTTGACCAAATGCTCCAAAAGTAAAAAGCTGCCGCCCTTTTAAAAACTCGTTGGAAGAATCTATCCAGAACATGCCCCTCTCAAAGCCTGTTACATTCTTAGGTCCCCTTTGAAAGCCTGTTACATTCTTAGGTCCCGTTTTCCCGCTACTTCGGTATTTCTCTGCTCAAGATTTTGGATTTCGCCATTAGTTATATGCTAGTTTACTTTTAATTGTTAGCTGTTTTGACTATCTTTTTTTTATGGTATGGAAGCTGTTTTGATTATTAACATCCAGTTTTGGGTAGATGCTCTGTTTCGTCTTCTTGATTCCTCCTATTTAATAGTGCGAATGTAGTACAGTAATGAATCAGATAAGGACAATGTTGAACAAAGTGCTGAGACAGTTTTCTCCTTGGCTGGAGTTGGGGACAATATTGGAATGTTAATTACCATTAGTCTTTTAAAAAATAGAGGTGGACAATAGTTAACATGATGAAACATTTGAATGCGTTGAATGTAAAATTAGAAAAACTTAAAATAGTTACTTACTAATTGACTGGGAGGCGAGGGAAGGGTTAACTTGTTCCTATATGTGCTATTGTGGATTAAGGTGTTGTATGGTTAGGAATCTGCATTATTGGCTCGAGATAGGCTTCTATGTCTATCATCCCTGAAACGTGTTCACAGCTTGGATTTGCATTTGACGTTTTGGTTACCTATAGTTTGAAAGCAATTCCTATTGCCTTATTCTTTTTCTTTTCCTCTTAAAAGTCAAAATTGTTCTATCAATTGCACCTCAGATACACAACTCGACTATTATACTAAGCTTCTAAAAATGTCCATTGAACTATCTAATACATAAGGAGAGATCTTCCTAGTTCTGTGCAACAAAAAGTAGAAATGAAATGTATTAGTGAATAACCCCTAAAATTTTCAATTCCTTTGTTTCCTGCTCATTTTCTGTGATCATCTAGAATGTGCATGAAGGCGCGAAGCATACTCTCGAGTGTATATCTTTTTCTTATATATTGCTTCTTCTCACTTGTTTGGAATGGATTTGTAACTATTTTGATTGATTAATTGCTAGGACATGGAATCTATTGTGGAGACCATGATGCAGCAGCTTCTTTCAAAGGAAATTCTTCACGAACCTATGAGAGAAATTGGAGAAAGATATCCAAAGTGGTTGGAAGACAATAAAGTCAAGTTAAGCAGTGAAGAATATGAACGTTACAGGCACCAGTATGAACTTATAAGAGATCTAAACAAGGTCTATGAAACTGACCCGAGCAACTTCAACAAAATTGTTGAGCTTATGCAGAAAATGCAAGAATGTGGGCAACCACCAAATGATATAGTGCAGGAACTTGCTCCAGACTTTGATATATCAACTCTTGGACAACTGTAAGTGCTCCAGTATCTTCAGTTTTTCATTCAAAGTAAGCTGTCTGGGCATTGATTTATAGGTAGTACGTAAATGCAGGAATCATGCCCTTTTTCCTCGTTTTACATGGAGATTGTTGGCCTTTAAGGTGTTTAACCTATACATATTTGCCTAAAAGTTGGATGATGGACTCAAAGCATTTTTAGTCTGTCCCAAAAAGAATGTCGCCTTTTTATAATTACGAACAACTCAGCTTTAAAATTCCCAAATCACCTTTAATGAAATAATTTATAGCCGCACAAATGTTTAAGGTTTGTTTTATATTCTTTACTTATTGGCTTTAACATTAGGGACAGCAAGCATTTACTCTTCTCTGCCACCCTCTCTCTTCCCCTCTCCTATAGAGTGCTAATAAAGTTCAAAATTTTCTTTGGACTGTATCCCATGTGACAACTATCCCAGCTTCAAAAACGAAAGTAGACGGATAGAGAACCTTGCGATGCATTATATGCCTAATGATATAAAAGGAAGGAAAAAAAATGACGGCATACGTTAGATGGGGAAAATTCCTCAGTCTCTACCCCATTCTGATGATATCTGAATCTTTGATGCAAACACACACACACACGTTTCTTGGAAATTAGCCCTCTTCTTCAGTTGAAGACGTTATTGTTTTCATGTATATTACTGTTATCTGCATGATAATGGAATCCCTTAACTGCTTTGATGTTTAGCAGTATCATTAGTTGTGATTGAGCGGTTTTTCTTCTGGTTTTGCAGATCACCGGAGATGCTAGAGTCCCAACAGAACTGCTGTATTATGTGAATACACACTTGTTCAACTATCCTGCTGTATTATGGAACACAAGTTATTCTTTGCATGGAATTTGATTGTGAGGTTATTGCTCGTCTCATCTTTGCTAATAAGCATGAAGTGCATTCGTTTCTTTCTTTTTGGTGTATGTTGAATAATTTCATTACTTTCCATACATGTAATGCTTCGAAATTCTTGAGATGTGATACGGGTACGATCATGATCGGGGTTCAATGTGTCAAGACTCGAGCTCGGGGGGCTGCCCATCCAAGGAACAAGCTTTGAAGTGTAGAGAACAAGTCCCACAAGCTCCAAAACTGTTCACTGTTCATCCGCGTTCAGTGTTCATCCGCCCTTTGCAAGAGTTTTTTTAGTCATTTGTAATAAGTTAACCTAGGTATAAATAGAACCTCATTAGGTCATTTTTGGGAGATTTTTGGAGAATATATTTTGTAGCCTCTTTGAGAGTCTTTAGCAAGGTGGAATCCTTGTGTTGATCATTTGCTTAGAAACGGAGATTGCTTGGGAATTTCGGTTCCCTTGAGGTCACGTAAGAGATAGGTTTAGGTTGTGTGTGATATTAAAGGTCCAAAAGTGGAAAAAGCTTTTGGGTTGTTAATATTATACCATCCCTTTGTCTATCTATCTTTACTTTCTTGTAATCGTTTGTCTATATCTAGCGTAATCCGTTTGTGTTCTTGTCTTGTAATCGTGTGTTGTTGTTATTGCATCTTGTTCAGCAAGTGTTGTTGTTTTAGTGTGTTTTACTCTTGATATCACTTCTTTTCTTGTTCTTCTTGCGAATCCGAGAGAGGTCATTAAAAGGGTTCATCGTTCTTGAATTAGTGGACTGATTTTGGTGTTTGTGTTGTGTTCTTGGAGAGTTTGGGTACCATTTGGTATCAAAGCAAGGCTGGTTGTGTTCCTACACTACCAATCTTGGGTTCTCTTGAACAAAAATTCAAAAAAAAAAAAACAATTGAAAACTTAAAAAAAAAATTCAGAAAAGTGCAAATCTGTCCATTTGTGTTCTTGGCCGAAAATTGTGTTATCTTGGCCAAGATTTGTTTGTTGTGTGTCTAGAACTTGTAGTCTTTTGTTTGTTTAGAGTGTTTCTAGTGTTGGTTTTTTTCTCATCAACACTAAAAAGTGTCCAAATCTAAGATTAAACTTGAACTTGTTGAAGTTGTTGATGTGAACAAGGTGTGGCCGAGTTGGATGTTGTTGTTACCTAAACCTTGGCCGATTTGATGGTCTTGTTGTAGTGGAGTTAGAAACCGAAATTGTTGTTGTTCTTGGAGTTGTTGTGTTCTTAAGGTTCTTCACCCTTTCATCTTCTTGTTAATCCTTAAAGTGCAAACTAGATCTAAAAAGGTGAAAGACAAGCTTGTGGTAGTTGTTAGTGAAAGACTTGTCCCTATCACTTCAAAGACTTTTCATCTACTTTTCCTTGATTTAAGGATCTTGTTTCAAGGAGAAAGTTCAAAGAAGTCGAGTTTTGCTTTTGAAATTTGTACAAAAAGGCTCCAAGACCACTTTTCCCTCCATTAACCAAATCCACCAATTTCAAATTGTATATTGATCAAGACTTAAAATTGGGAAATAAAATTTTGATAAAACTTGAGGCCAATAGTGGACTACCACGTCACTAAAGTACTGTTCACGCAATATTTTTGAGTTCAAATTTTAGATTTCTTAGTTTCATTTTATTGTTTCCTAGTTTTGTTTGTTTGCTCGACACTAATTGACAACTTAGTAATACCCTACTAGCTTGTAAGTTAGTTTTGTGTACGTTCTTCATGTTAACGTTGTTTGTTGTGTGCTTTTCTCATTTTTGAGTCGTAGTATCTTTTTTGGTTCAAGTTTGTACATTGCTTATTTGAGTCGTTTCAAACAAGAATCTACTCCGACCTCGAGACACAATTGGGACCAAGTAACCTCATTGGAGTATAAGCGAGTTATCAACACTTGTAAGGCCAATAGAGTGAAAAATCCAAAGTGTGAAAGTGAGGGATTGTGGACTATTTTGAGACGCATTATGGACTGTTTTGTGACGAATTGTGGAGTGATTTTTGCTAATCTTTAATGTGATTGTTGTTTTCGTTTTGTTTGCTTAGTAGCTCTTGATGGGTACAATGGCGAATGAAGCTGAAATGCCTAGTTGGGTTAAATCCATCATGGCAAGGCTTGATGCCATAGATAGGTGAATAATGGACAGAATGGAAGGAAGATTGGAAGGGACGGAAGGTTCTCTGTGCAAGAAGTTGGATAACTTGATGGAGCATCCAAGCCTTCCTAATCAAATTCCCGTGAGTGGCCATGCTCCACATAAGCTACAAGGTAATCAAACTAACTTTTGCACTCTAGTGAATGAGGATAATAGTCAACTAAGTGTGAATGATAGTTTGTCTTTAAGTGAGCCGAATGTGCCTTCATTTTGTGATGATAATGTACAACTTGAGATTGTGGATACACTAGTTGATTCACCTAGTGTTGAAGCCATTGAGGAAAGTGGTAGTACATTGTCTTATGGAAATCATGAAGACCAACTTATGTGTGAAAATGATGATATTGAACATATTGGCAAAATGACTAAGGATGACCCTCTAGTTGTTTTTGTTATTGACCATGATAGTATAGAGGGGACATTTGATCATTATTGTAGTAGTATTGGGGTAAGGAAGTGTATTCCCAACCCGTGCCCATGGACACTCTACCCATTTGATTTCGGTGATCATTTGAAGTGTGGTGATGAGGATGTCTTTTGGAATGACTTGAATGTGCATGGAATGTATGGCTTTCCTCTCTCGGTTTTCAAGTCTAATTGTTGTTCCAAGAAGAGTCTATGTTTTCCACTTAATAAGTGACGTTTGTTCCTTGTTTCTTATCACATTTATGTGGATAAACTAGTTGATTCATCCTTGGTAGAGTATTCGGGTAAGAGGGATGTTTGGGTATATGTGAAGTTTAAGCCACCTTGGCAAGATACTATGATTGATTACACTAATCCTAACCCTCATACCTTGAGGAACTTTTGTTTTCTTGTCCTTCCTATTGCTTTGCAAGGTTCAGATTCGAGGACGAATCCTTTCTAAGGAGGGGAGGATGATACGGTACAATCATGATCAGGGTCCAATGCGTCAAGACTCGAGCTCGGGGGGCTGTCCATCCAAAGAACAAGCTTTGAAGTGTAGAGAACAAGTCCCACAAGCTCCAAAACTGTTCACTGTTCATCCGCGTTCACTGTTCATCCGCCCTTTGCTAGGACTTTTTTAGTCATTTGTAATAAGTTAATCTAGGTATAAATAGAACCTCATTAGGTCATTTTTGGGAGATTTTTGGAGAATATATTTTGTAGCCTCTTTGAGAGTCTTTAGCAAGGTGGAATCCTTGTGTTGATCATTTGCTTAGAAACGGAAATTGTTTGGGAATTCCAGTTCCCTTGAGGTCACGTAAGAGATAGATTTAGGTTGTGTGTGATATTAAAGGTCCAAAAGTGAAATAAGCTTTTGGGTTGTTGATATTATATCATCCCCTTGTCTATCTATCTATCTTTACTTTCTTGTAATTGTTTGTCTATATCTAGTGTAATCCGTTTGTGTTCTTGTCTTGTAACTGTGTGTTGTTGTTATTGCATCTTGTTCATCAAGTGTTGTCGTTGTTTTAGTGTGTTTTACTCTTGATATCACCTCCCTTCTTGTTCTTCTTACGAATCCGAGAGAGGTCATCAAAAGGGTCCATGTCACGGCCCAAAATCCCATCGGGCCGGACTGGCACCCGAAGCCGAGAAGGCCCGGGAGAACCCGTTCAAATACCTGTACTTTCACTTACATGTCACCAAAAATTTGGACAGCACTTCGTTGCATATAGAAGGGTCTAATTACCTGTATCAGTACAACACACACAAATATATATATATAATACTTGGCCGTCGGGGCCACCACATATACAAATATAACATCACTATATAAACTCCCATGACTTTACCCTTCCTTATGTCTACAAAGCCTATAGGATATACGTGACATAACTAGGGTCGGGACAAACCCCCGCCCACACATGACTCCTGTACAATAACAAAATATAAGGAACCGACTCGGAAAGCTCCGAAGCAAACTGGAGCTCACCAACAATAGCTGTATGACCTGGCTCCTATCTATGCTGTGAATGAGCTGAAGCACCTGTGCCTGTAGCATGAAATCCAGGTCCCCCGTGAGAGACGTCAGTACGAAATATGTACTGAGTATGTAAAGCTGTAAATAATCATATGTGATATAGGGGATCAAGAAAATCAGAAGCAAGTGAATAAATCATAATAGAAGTGAACCACACTTCATAAACACTTTTAGGATCATGTACATTATCATTAATCTGAATTGGGTTCCTGAATTCAAACACATTTGTGGAACGGTATACATGCGTTTATTTCATTCTTTACAATTATCATTCGTCATTACCTCCTCCTCCCGAACCTCCAACCACCTAACAATAATCAATACTGTACCGTACTGTGCCCATTAGGCTGCCCCCAGTACATATCAACTGTGATCATATCAAGTATCGGGATCGGCCCATGCTAGGCTTAAGCCCCTGAGCTACCACCCACACGTATATCAAGTAACACACATAAGAGATCTTTCCAATAACTTAGTTCAAAATCTTTTGAGGTTATTACATTAGTGTTCATGTCAATATAGTACCTTTGGAACAATGATACATCAATAGGAATCAAGTAATAGACCTTCTATACAATAACGATGTAATAAAGACTCATTGGTACAACAACAATGTGTTTCAGAATCATCAATATCACAACAATGAAATAGGAGCCTTTTGGTATATCAATGAAACATTTTGACACTTTATAGAATGGAAACAACTTCGTTGGTAATGTAGAACAATACATGTTTTTGGACAACCTCGGAATCTTACTTGATGGAACATTGGTGTTTTCATGCCAAAGAACATCGTTAGAGTATGCTTTACATACCTCGTTGTAGATTCGGATACCAATTCAACACAACTTTCCGCCTTTACAAATCACTTATCTACAATGAAATATTTGGCATCTAGTATTAGCAACCCAACACCACAATTCTCTTCCATAATTCCATACAACCAATATTTGCAAAACATTCCAAAAACCAACTTGAACAATAGGTTTATGTGTATATATATATATATAATCATCATTTCAATACCACATCATCACACCAAATTCCTTCACAATTCAACATAATCCAACCATGCACAAGAATGATCCAACATCATTTTCAATCATCTTTCAACAACAATCAAATAACATACTTCTTATGCTCACATGCATATATATACATATCCATATAAATAACACCAACATAATTTACATCCTTACCATAAAATGGCCCTTTTGATTTCGAAGTCCTGTTGGCACAAATAAGGGGTGCTTCTCGAAGCCCTCGAGATGGTGAACACAACTACAGAATCAATTTGGATTTTCTACGGTTGAATCACAAGATAATTGGAGTTGAAATTAGGCTAGGGTTTCTTATTTTCAATAATTGGATGATGAATGATGGATATGAGGCTAAGTATATGTATATAATGACCAATTTTCGTCCATGAGGTGATGGAAAATGACCATATTGCCCTTAAAAATTTAAGTAAATCCGAATCTGTCCATGGTGGACTGTTTTGACAGGCTAAAGTAAATCGGCCATAACTCTTTGCTCCGATATTGGATTTGGGTGAAATTGGTATCGTTGGATAGATAATTCAAAGGGATTTCATTTCATATAAAGTAGGCCACACAGTTCGTCCTGTACAAGGAGTTATGATCGTTTGAAGTTGACCCAAAAAAACTGTTTTGAGAGGCTGAAGTAAAACGAGTATTACTCCTTACTTAGATGTTGGATTTGGATGAAACCAATTGCATTAGAAAGAATACTCAAAGATCTTTCTTTAGATAGGTCGCAGCCCTCCCAGTTCATTATATTGAGGGAGTTATGATCGTTCAAAGTCGACCCAAAAAACTGGCAGGCCTCAGTAGTTTGTGTGCAGAAAATTTTCCTGCACATTTACTGTTCACAATTATCCCGGCCGCCGTTTTATAGTTTCGAACGTGCTCGATTATATCCGAAACTTATCCTTTTTTGGAAATCTTTATATCGTTGGAAAGCTTATTCAATGACCTTCGTATGGAACCATCGACGGGCAAATTCCGATATAAATAAAGTCGATTCCTATACACATAAAATCAAACTATACACTTGAAACCATCTCAAAATAATCAATATTCATACTTAAACTCATATATACCTAACTTAGGATCAATACATATACTCCAACACATATAACCATGGCTAATGCACGTAATTAAGTACGGGGTGTTACAGTCCATAGTTCTTGAACTAGTAGATTGATTTTGGTGTTTGTGTTGTTGTGTTCTTGGAGTGTTCAGGTATCAAGATGGTAAAGTATAAACAGTACTTTAAAGAGAAAAGACATTATTTCCCCCTGAACTTGTTCGCTCAACTTACTTTAGCACTTAAATTACACTTCTGTTTATTTACCCCTTAACATCTTTAAAGTGTATTATTTTCACCCCTCAAGCTAAATTACCACTCTCACAGCGGAGAGTACATTACACTTGCACCACGTCATTATCACATCAGTGTCATGTCATTGTCACGTAAAAAGTTATTTTTTTTAAAACAAAAAATCCACATAATATATATATATATATATATATAAATAAATATCAAAAAATAACCCACCCCATTTTTCTTTCTTCATTACACCCGTCCACCCTCCTCCCCCAACCCTACCCCTGCCCCATTTTCTTTCTTTTTCTTCTTCACTAAACCCCAGCCCCCACTCCTGCAAACACCGACCCCCCTTTCCCGTATCAAATCCACAAAAATTCTTATTTTATGATGACTTAAATTCTTAAAATTCTAGGAGTCTAGGACATTAACATGATTTCAACTGGATGAATTCCTACAACAAAAAGGGATAAAGGCCTGTCTTTTTTTATTTTTATATAAGGAAAAAACAATAGAATCAATATTGCTAAAGGATCTAAAGCCAAAATGGTCAAGTAATTTATAAACAAATTACCAAAAATATAACATAATTAATTAAAAAAAAATTGAATAACGTTGGTAGGTTTAGTCCCACCATTTCAGTTGTAGCTTTCATGGAGGAAAAACTTTCATATGATTTCTGACTAAGTCTTCACTTAATTTAAGATTATCATCCCAAATGTCTCTTTTTCAAATCCACAAAGATAACTTGGAATTTTTAAAATCCAATTTCATTTTTTTTAATGATCTTAAGTTAACGGATTGAAGAAGAAAAAATTAGAGTTAGGAGTTAAAGATTTGGTAATTGAAGAAGAAAAAATTGAGGGTTGGAGGAGGGGGGCTAGTGGTGGTAAAATTGGTAGTTAAAGGAGGAACGGGGTGGGGGTTGACGGGTTTGGGGAGGAAAATTAGTGTGGGGGTTAGAGGGGAGGAGGGGGGCCTGGTGATGGTGAAATTGGTGGCTGAAGAAAGAGTGGTGGTGGTGGTGTATTGAAAAAGAAGGTAGTGAAGGGTGAGGGTAGGGTTTGGGGTTATTGAAGAAGAAGGTATATATATATATATTATATATGTGTGTGTTAAAAAGTGGGATCAAAGCAGTTTTTAAAAAAAAGAGTAAATACATAATTACCCCATTGATGTCTGAAATTTTCAAAATAACACATAAACTTTAACTTTGACTTATTACCCCGCGATTCTTCTTTATTCCATTTCAAATACACTATTTTGAACCACAAACGCGTGAAAGGGCTCAAAATTATTTTTTTGACCAATAAAAAGCTGTCACGTGTAAATATTAATATATAATTTATATTTTTTAAAAAAAAAAAAATTAATATTTTTTAATTTTTTTAAATTACCCAGTACCCCCCCCCCCAACCCACCCTTTTTTCTTCAACTCCTTCAACACCATTAAATTTTTATTGAAGCTTTTTTTAAAAAAAAATATTATTAAAACTCCATTAAAGCTCATCACAATGTCTTCTCCAACACAATATCTTCTTTAACACCATTAAAACTCCTCCACTAAAGCTCCATTCAAGCTTTTAAAAAAAAAAAAAAAATCTTTAAAACTCCAGTAAAGCTCCATTAAAGCTCATTTAACTATCTTTAAAACTCAATTCAATCATTTAACTATCCTTAAAACTCAATTCAATCATAAACAATTTTTTGAATTGATTTGAACAAAATAAAAATGAACGAGAAGAGAAATTTTGACGAAGTGAGGGGTTAAGGGGATGCTCACAGGGTGGGGGTGTTGGACGGAGGGTGGGGGTGCTGAATGGGGGTGGGAGTGGAGGGGAGCTGTTGGACGTCGGGGGGTGAGGGGGTGTTGGATCAAGGATGGGGGAAGAGGGGGTGGGGTCGGTGATAAATTAAATAAAAAGGAAAGATTTATTAAAAAAAATATGAAATTAAATATATTCAACACGTGGCAGCACCTGATTTGTGCGTGTGTTCACTCTTTTTGTTGTGACTGAGATTCAGCGAAAAATGATGTATTTGAAATGAATTAAGTAAGAATCGTGGGATAATAGGTCGAATTCAAAGTTTAGGTGTCTTTTTAAAAATCTCGGCCAACATCGGGGGTAATTATGTATTTACTCTAAAAAAAAATGCGCTTTTTAAAAAAAAAAAAAAATTCCACGTCAGCTTGAAGAGTGAAAATAATACGCTTTAAAGATGTTAAGGGGGTAAATAAATGAAAGTTTAATTTAAGTGCTAAAGTAAGTTGAGCGGACAAGTTCGGGGGGAAAATGATGTCTTTTCTCTACTTAAGGGCTCGTTTGATAGAGTATAAGAATAATACAAAATATGGTGTATTAGTAATGTTTGTATTAATAATGTTTGTATTAGTTATGCTTGCATTAATTATGTTTGTATTTTTTTTATGCATTGTTTGGTTCGATGTATTAAAAATATCATGAATTACATAATTTCTAAAAGAATTTTTTTTTTTTACATAATACCCTCAATATATATGCCGAAAAGAATGCAGAAATTTTTTTGAGGCATAATAATATCTTTAAGGGATCGTTTGGTAGAGTGTATTGGAAAATATAATGCATGCATTAGTTAATGTGTATTACTAATACTTTGTTTGGTACGTCTTTTTGCCTATGTATAACTAATGCAAACTTTAGTTATAAACTCTATTGTGTATTGAAGTGTGTATTAGTAATACACGTCATTTCCTATGTATTAGTAATACAAAGATTTTAAACACATGCATTAACTTATTAAATGACTTTAATACCCCTCAATTTCCCTCTCAAAATATTTCACCATTCCTTTTCCCGTCATTTTAATTTGTAATAGTGAATCTTTTCAAAATATTTCACAATTTCTTTTCTCACCATTTTAATTTACTAACAATGAATAATTGATTTAAATAACTGTAACATATTTTTGCTTTACTTCGAGGGTCTTTAAAAAAATTTAAAAAATTGAGACTTTCTTAATTTTACGTCTTATATTTTATTTTTGTTTCGACTAATAACATTTCATGCACAAAGACGAAGATCTTGCAATTAATCCTAAACCTCTATATAGTAGTTCAACAATACTAATTATGTTTGAGATGGCAAAAGAACTTTGTTGCAAAAAAGTGTACAAAATTAAAAAAGGGTATTTTTGTAAACAAACATTTCTTCTATAGAAATTATATAAGATGTATAAGGTTCTTATACATCAAACCAAACATTGTATAAGAAATAATACATGCATAACTAATATAAGTATAACTAGTTCAAGCATTGCTAATACATTATATTCTGCATTGTTCTTATACACTCTACCAAACGACCCCTAAACATGTTAATGCTTCCATTAGATCTATTGTATTACTAATGTCATGGATTTTGAGGTATTAGTAATACACACCTCAATACACAATAAAGTGTATAACTAATGCAAGTATTAGTCATACATAGAGTAAAAAGATATACCAAATAAAGTACTAGTAATACACATTAAACTAATGCATGCATTAACTTTCTAATACACTCTACCGAACGACCCTTAAATGTTTGAAAAGGAAACTTATAAGGACAGTAATTTGTTTGGAACATGTTCATCTTGACCAGTTCTCAAGCTAAATCCAAGTATAAGATAAATTCAACCAACAATGATATAAATAATTATTCACACTGTTAGCGTACATTACTTAAATCCATGAATAAATTCTAAAAAACCTATTCAACATACATTTTCGCAAAAGAAATAATCAAGTGGGGAAGTCTTTTCCGTGGATTAACATTCAAGAGATGAATAGACCTGAGATGGTCCATGTACAAAACAAAAAAACACCATCCCAATTCTAAATTGTGTAATTTTCAACAGTACACACCCTTTCTAATTAAGACCACAGACTGAAGCAGCTACCTAGGATAGCACAAGCAGACTCCAAGTCTCCTAAGAGTTTGGAGATGTTCCTGAAGTATTAGTTCTCCTGTTGATTCTTTCAACTTTTCGAATTTCAATACAGTTTGTTAGTAACCAATAGGTGCTGCAGATTCACTTAAACTTGGGTAAGAATGCTTCCTTCTCAAGTGAAACATGAAGAGAACACTTGATTTTAACCAATGCCATCCATAATACTGGGGAAGCACAGAAGGCATATGTAAATACAGACATTGCTCTTATAACACCGTCGTTGTACCAAGGGTACGCCATCACCAAAAGGGTCCCAAGGATTAGAAACCATGGTACTAACACAGGTAGCATTGGCAAAATAAATGCATTTACTGTTATATAGGATAGTGAAAATGTGCCGAGTAAGTAGAGACTCCAGCCAACAAGTGGATGAACTGTACAAGGAATTATGAAGATAGGAACTGTGTAGGCAGCAAGAATGGACCATATAGCAATCAATTTAAGGCCAGTTTGTAGTAAGAAGATACTCTTGCTATCATCAAGGCGATAGCATAACTTAGATAAATTTGGGCGTGCTAGACGTGTCACTGCAATTATTCCTAGGTAAAATATAGCTTGGATCAGCACTGCTATCATCTCAGCACCATACCTGCCAAATACCAAACAGATAAATTGCTATTGTCAGCATAAAATATCCAGATCATTTTATAAAGTACAAGACGGGAATGTTCAGCAAGGCGAAAAGAAGGAACAAGAGTTATTCTTTCAGATCATTTTGTAAACTGATTGAAAACAACAATCTCCAGAGGAGTAAGATGATCAATCCAGGAAAACTTTTCAGGTACGTGTCACACAAAGACTGAGCATTACACAAAGCAAAAAAGGCTCTAATCTTACCCAATAGTTAGACGTCGCTGTTCATGCCACTGGATGCCCAAAGGTAAGACAGGCCACGACCACCAATACCATGGTTTTAACCATGGAGCACCGGGGAATGTAATGACACTATTAGGTCCACAAGGTACCGACCAATGGAGTCTCAGATCTAAACAATTAAAAGAAGACAATCATTATAACTTGTCATGAAATATGACAAACTTTGTTCAGTTAACACACTCAAAGTCTCAAACTTACAGTAATAAGAAGCGTCCATTTGGTAACCTAAGGGAAGCCTGTAAGTTCCCTGGAGCTTGGTACCATTAAGAGGATGGAACATTGGTTGGTCAAGTAAATCAGGGAAATGGCCTCCAATAAAACCTTGGTCTGCACCATCTTGGTTTTCCCTCCCAATCTCTATCTCATGAATCATGTCATTGAACACCTTTTTTGATGGCTGCAATTTAGCTTTTGTAAGTAAAATGTACATTTAGACTTACTAGCCAACTCGGTACTAACAACAAAATCTAAGCACATATCTCTAGTTAGACAAGATGAGTTGCTACGTTATCAAATTAATCAACCAAGGATAATATTGAAAATTCAATTCTGTTACCTGCAAGACAAATAGACCAGTGTGGAAGATGCAAGGATTAATGAAGACAGCACAAAACTGGCCACATTGGAACAGTTCATCAGTTTTCTGGAGGAAAAGGTTGTCAGCATCAAGCATGACAACCCTGTCATAATCTACGAGGCTCCACGCATAAAGTTTGTTCAGTGTCAGCTTGAATCTCCAATTAGGGTTGATACAGTATGGATTGTTCAGATTTTTAACTCTCACCACCTTTGCACCATCTTCCTGTTCTCTGCATACAAAGAGTATAAAGGATTACTTCATTTTCAAGGTTCGCTAAATTTTTACATGAAACGGGTATCTTTGTCATGTATTTTCCCTTCAAGTAGTATGAGATTCTAAAGCAAAATTTTTGTATATCATCTAGCAACAACTGCTATTGCGCCTCAATTTCAAGTAAGTTTAAGTCAATTATATGAAACCTCCAATTCAAGTAAGTTTAAGTCAGTTATATGAATCCTCATTGTCCTTATCGCGCATTTAAATCCGTCTTAATTCAATAATAACTTCGGTAAACCATCTTAGCTAAAATGAAACATAACAAATGAATTTATCTAAGTTGCAGAGTAAAAGGACTGCTAGGCCTTTCAAACGCATCAAATAAGTGATCATCTATCAGATGGAATTGTCCACTGGTTTAGGCTAATGGAATTAGACAGCTTTGGCTTAAGGTGAAAAACAAATTTAGCAAACAATCCTGTTCACAGTATATTATTTGTGAATCACAACAAAACTACAATTCAATTGCCAGATTTTTAAACGTAACCTGAGAAACTATTAAAGAATATTTTCATGAAGATTGGAGCACACAAAGAAGGAAAAACGCAATTGAGAATACATCACTTTAGGTCTCCACTGATAGGGAACCTGAGTAAGCTTACTTAAAAAATTACAGAAAGGCAACATTGCATAAAACACAAAGTGCAAACAAATATTCTAATGAAATGGCACTTTTGATTACTGTTAAGTAACACCTTTCTGTTAGTGTACCTAAAAGAAAAATAAAGAAACTAATAATCCACCCATATCTGGAAGGGGATTTTTGGAGCAATGACTCCTTGATCTATAGGTCATGCGTTCGGATGCGGCCTTTCCTCAAGCACTAAGTGAATACGTAGCCCCTTAAGGATGCGCCCTTTCCTCAAGCACTAAGGTGTCGTTTGGTAGAGTGTATAAGAATAATGCAAAATATGGTATATTAATAATGCTTGTGTTAGTTATGCCTGCATTAGTTATGCTTGTATTTTTCTTATGCAGTGTTTGGTTCGATGTATTAAAAAAAACATGAATTTCATAGTTTCTAAAAAAAAAAAAAATCTTTTACATAATACCCTCAATATATATATTGGAAAGGATGCGAAAATTTTTTTGAGGGGTAATAGGGTCTTTAAGTATGTTAATGCATGCATTATATTCATTGCATTACTAATGGCATGGATTTTGAGGTATTAGTAATACACACATCAATACACAATAGAGTATATAACTAATGCTTGCATTAATTATACATAGGGTAAAAAGGTATACCAAACAAAGTACCACTAATACACATTAAACTAATGCATGCATTAACATTTTAATACACTCTACCAAACGATACGGAATGATTAGTGCCGGATAACCCTTTTATTTTTAACTTCATCCTTATCCAACATGTACACTAACGTAATAAATAGAAGTAAATATTAAAATAGACCATTAGAACTTGTAGATTAGTTCATATTTAGGCAAATCTTATCATTTTACAAGAAATAAAACTTTTACCAGGAGCCTCAAATGTTCTTTTTTTCCTTTGAGGAATACCCAAGTCTAATAACCAAAGTCACATGGGTTCAGCAATGCCTAGAGTAACTTCACAAAAGCATTGAAAAAGTAGAATACTCTCTCCGTTTAAAATAGAATAACCTAGTTTAACTTAGTATGAAATTTAAAAAAATAAATAAAATTTTTGAATCTTGTGATCTTAAATTAAAGTTATATCAAATGTATCAAAATATTTTTTAATCTTGTGATTTTAAACATGTTATATGGATTAAAATATTTTTTAATTTTATAATTTTAAATATATCACGTAAAAAATTAAATCAAAGTATATAAAAAAATTAAAATAAACTAAAAGGAAAAGTAGATCAATTTTTTTTTAAAAGAAGGGAGTATTATAGAACAAAGAGCAAGGTGCAGTTCCTAGAAGCAACCAAACCAACCAAAACCTTACTCTGTGCCAGAAAAGCTTATCTTTATTATGGATCATGTCAGATAGCACTACTATAATTTTTAACTAAACCAATTTTTTACTACACATTTATCACTTTTTTTTCCCTTTACAAACAAGAGATATGTAAGAGTATCTATGTTCCTTTATTCTTCTCCTCTCAAATATTAAGTTCTTTGAATATTGTAATAAGTTATATGCATTTAATTGACACATCATGCACCACACTCTTATGAGTAAATCAAAGCCTTGGTCTACTGTTATCATATATTTTTGCTATTTTTAAATCATAAAAAAAGAATGATGATGTAATATTTTATAATTAATATCTAAATTTACACCAATTAATCAAGTTTTTCAACAAATCGTAAACTTTTGGAATTCTTTATAAAACAAATGGGAGTAATTACTATCACCAAAGCTCTTGCTGTGACAAATATTTTTGTTAATTAAAAGACGTGTTCCATGTGGCATATCCACAGCCTAAGCCTCCACCATCTTCCAGAAAAAAACAAAAGGTTCGCAATTATTTTCTTAGTGTTATCTTTGATGCCGTTTATGTACTGCCTAAAAAGGATAAACAAATATCCTAATTATATCATGGCTGTCTTTGATTATTGTCATATACTTCCTCCGATTCGAAATAAGTAAATTGTTGAGGGTATTTATTAGTGACATTGAATTTTTTTTCAAATTTACCCTTTTATGATTTGACAACTAATTAACTTTTGAAAAAATATTACATGATCAATTTTTTCTTTTTTGAGGTAAAAATAAAAAATTGTGTTAAATTTATATCTTTAATATTTTTTTTTTAATCTGTATGTCAAAATTCAACAATTCATTTATTATAAAACGGAGTAGCATGAAACACATTAACAATAATAATAGTATATTATTGCAATTTCCCAAGTAGAGTATGAAAAAATAAGTGCATGCAAATTTTATTCATGGCATGAAACACAAAATACAATCATTTGCCTTCATCATTAATGGAAAGTTTTATTCATAGCATGAAAAACACAAAATATAATCATTTCGCCTTCATCATTAATGGATTGGTATGAAAATGTTGGAAAATTTTGTAAGAGCATATAAATGAACTGCTAATTTTGCTTTTTGCTTTTTTGGTAGTTTCCAATAATATCTTGGCCGTGACAACGTATGTTTAAGCTGGCAAAATCAAGATTGACCAAATGGTCAAGTATTCGCAGTTCCCTAATTTCCCTCCTTTCACGGGTACTGAAAGCCGTTATGCAATTTTAATTAAATACTACTAATATGGAAAAAGGAATAGTCCCATTTGAACTTAATCAAAGAATATCTAATTAATCCTATCAAATCTCTGGCTTTTTTGTCAGCTTAGTTGAGGGGATTCCTTTTGCATGGACCCCACAAGCACGAGCTCAAAACCCCGAAAGGTAGAACAAAATGCTAAATTTATTTAATTTTAAACACAAATGCCAGAAAGAAAGAAAATATCACGATGACAAATTTAATCTCTAAAATAAAGATAAAATTTATTTATAATTTATTTTTTAAAAATTTTATTTTATAAGACTATATTAAATATGTAATTATAATGAATTTATAATATCCTATCTACGTATGTGACAGCCACTAACGCAATAGCATCAGTAAAAACAAAAATCTTTGCTCAATTTTTTCATCAGATAAGAAACATTAAGCTAACGGTTTACAATAAATTTTTATATATTTTTGATAAGTTATTTTTGGTTGACCTTTTACCAAGATTTTTTCCACAAGTTATGTGCATTTTTATGGAAAAGTGCAGGGGCGGAGTTACTTCCAACTTTTTCGACGATAAATTATATTATTTATATATAATTAAAATTATTTTATATAAATATATAATAGATATTGAATTACTTTCAGCTAATTTATACATATATTTTTAAATTTTTAATGAAAATTCAGACTCAACCTCTAACCAAAAGGATCTTAAAACACGCCAACAGGGACAGCGCATTTCCTTTTTAACAGAAAAATACCAAAAGCCGACAACAGTGGAGAAAAGGGGGAAAATGTAAACTTACAGAGTTCGAACCCAGTGAAGAGGGACATCAAGAGAAGCAATAACAACAAGATCAGCTTCAACTCCTAACCGGGAAAGTGATCGGAGCATAACCCGAGTCGCTACGTAGAACTCGTAGTCCCTCGGAGTTCCCATATACATCATCGTCGCATACGCATTTCTGTGTAACACTTTTAACGATGTCGTTTCAGCCCCAATACGACTCACCATTGCTATTATCAATACCAACAAAAAACTCACCCGCCCTATCACCATTTCTGTTTCCTCCAAATTAAATCTCTCCAAAAATCTCAACAAATTTATGAATACATTGTCGACTTCTATCCAGAATTGACAGTGTATGTTAAAACTTTCAACAACAATATACGCGTGAAATTTTACAAGTGGGGTCTGAAAATAGTTGAGTATACACAGACCTTACTATTTATTACCTTGTAAAGATAGAGATACTGTTCAATTTTCTAATTGATCAATCTTCAGAGAATATTAACAACAAAAAGAGCGAGATGTAGGAGCTGATGGGAGAGTATTGAATAAGGTTGAAGACTTGAAGATGTTTGGGGAAATGAACCGGCTTTTTATAGAATTTAAACACTTCTACCACCAATTCAACGAGTAGTAATTACTCCCCTCTGTTTCAAAAAAAAATAATTTATTTAACTTGATATAAAATTAAAAAAAAATAAGGAAGATTTTTAAATTTTATGATCTTAAATTAAAATTATATTAAATATATTAAAATATTTTTTAATTTTATAATTTTAAATATACTATATGTAAAATTAAAATTAAAATATTATCAAAAAGAAAAAAAAATTATTATTTTTAAAATAAGTTAATTTTTTTAAACGAATAAAGTAGTAATTTTTTAAGTCTTTTTATTTGTCGCTTTCTTTTCCTTTCGCTCTTTTTTTTAAAATATTTTGTGGGACTGCATCTGCATGTTGAAACTGATGAGCGTTGTGCTGGTTTCTCTACGTTGACTACAGTTATGTCCTGGCTTGAATTTTTAACACTACGTGGCAAAGATATTGTTGTCGTAACATTCCTGGTTCAGTGTTATTTATCAAATTTTACTTGTCTAGTTAAAAAAATAATGTATAATTTTATATTTATTTTAATTTTATTATTTATTTTTAATATTTCAATAATTTATAATAATTAAAAATAATATAATTAAAATTATTATTTTATTTATTATTTTTCAATAAATTTATTTAATTAATTATAGAGAAGTAAAATATGTGCTTCTTTCATAGTTAGTACTTGTATAAAGAAATTAGTATACGCATTCGTGTGGTGTGCGGATAAAAATATTATTTCTAATTTTTTTGAATTGTGATATTTGATCATATTGTTCCTTAATAAAATAAATAAAATAAAAGGTAACAATGATTTGAAAATATGAATTTGTTAACAAATTTAAAATAATAGGATGTAAGGGAGGTTTGGATCCACTCTACAAATCAATATTTATTTAAATATATAATTAATTGTAAATAGAGATTATTATTATTATTATTATTATTTATTTTAATTATTATAATTATTATTATTACTATTATTTTAGTGGAGTTCAATTTAGTGATAATCTTTTCTTAAAAAGCCTAATATTTTTAAATTCAAATACCTCTATCTTTTAATTCAAAATTTTTAGTACAATATTATTAGTTTTATCCTAAATCTGTATACTTGGCAATACTTCATGTTGTCTCTTGGTTAATTATTGTGCTTCGTCTTCTATTTTATAATATATATATAGATAACATACTTTATGATATGGCTTATTATCAAAAAAAATTTCCTATCGTGCAATGGGAATGGACCAGCTAATTTTTTCCCGCGTTGCACTTGCACAGTCGTGTACGGAAGTAAACATTTTCACGATATATTTCAAAAAAAAATTTACTTTTGAAAGACAATAGTCTGTACTATTCATTTTATTTTTGAACCATTCCATTCATAATTGTTATGATTTTGTGTTGAATACTTTGATTCAGTCCTCTCCTACTATGACCATTTTAATAGTAAAGAGCCGATAATGAAAATAATTTGCTCTAAATAGGAATCCACCACCATGGCCAAGTGGCAATTCTTTAATACGCAAGCACAAAATTAATAAATAAATTAATAAATTAATAAGGTCTTAAATGGACAAATTGAATTTGAGCGGATCAAAATGTGTTAAATCAATTTGGGCCAAAAAAATGGGTCAAAATCCTACTCATCATTCAATTATTGTTAAGTTTTTTTTATTGTGTTATTCGTTGTTTTATAATTTTTTAGCATCTAATAAAATTATCACTTCTATTTATTATGAAAATATATAATATAGTATCAAATAAAACATGTATGTATATTGTTAAAATATTTTAATAAGATTTCTCTTTGATCAATTTGAACTAGATGTCAAAATTAGATATCAAATAAGTAATTAAAATTTTGATGAATTGGAATAAATTATACTGAAATTAGCTTAAATAATAAATAGGCACTCAATAAATAACCCAAACTTAAGCAAGTTATTATTTCATGACCTAATTTTAGCAGTCTAATTATAATCTTGAACTCGAATTTCATATTAGTATTAAGTGGACCATTTCTTCAATGACGAATTGACTATTTATAGATAGTAGACTTCTGAATATTTCTGAAAAGACAAAATTGCAAGTGTAGTAGTAGGAAGCACCCTGTTGCGCCTCAGCCAAACTACTTGTTTGACATTTTGGTTATTACATCATTATAGTAATTTACTTTTAAAACTTAATTATCATATTTAATTTATATCTATATTTATAATCTATATCTATATCTATAATATATTAAAAGTATAAAGGGCTTTAAAAATATTGTTTGAACTTTTTGCTCTTCATTAAAAGTCTTTACTTTAGACAACATCATCTTTTCTCTATTTTTTTCTAATATTTAAGAATTGAAAATTAATTAAATATATTTATGGTAAAACCTTTCCTTATTAGAAGTCATCAAAATTTCACTATTCTTTTTTCTAATTTAAGAGTTAAAATTAATTAAATATATTTATGATGAAAATATTTCCTTATTAAAAATCATCAAAATTAATGATAATTAATACTTTTTCAGTTAGTTTAAAAATTCTAAAATAATTTCCATAAAAGCTAACCGTAGGTTGAAGCAACAAAACTATTATAAAAGTTGGCCGTAGCTTTTTGGTTTTGGTAGTACCAAATAACTTGGTAAAATAATTTTTTTTCTTTTTATAGTAAAATTATGATTAAAGCAGTTGAAGAAGGTAGTACAAGACATCAAGAGTTAATTTATTATTTATTTCTATTTTATCTTTTTTTCAAAAATAATTACGGATGATATGATAAAATCACGATCGAAACAACAAAGTAGATATGTCTTAAATGACCTATAACAGTGATCTAATGAAATTACTATAAAAAATACTTGTAATTTTTTTTTAAAATAAGTCTCATATAAGACATAAAGTAAAAATAAAACGTCAAATTAATTTAGCATTTTATATTCAATTTATCATTCTTATTAAATATTATTAATTATTTTATATTTATACTTAAATGGCTTATAATGATTAATTAGGGACGGTATAGTAAAATAACGATTGAAGCAGACAGCACAAACAAGCATGTCGACTTATTACCTTTAATAAGTAAGCAATTTGATGTTATAACTTATAATGAATGTCTACATTTTCTTTTTGAAGAACAGTTAGAATTAGTTATTTTAAGACCAAGTTAGTTTATAGGGAAAAGGGTAAAAAATACCCCTCTATTTTGATTAATTGGCTAAATTTATCCTTCGTTATACTTTGGGGCCATTTATACCCTTGTTGTCACGAAAGTTAATACATATATCCTCAAAACTAACGGTGTGCCCTAAATTGATCAAAATTAACTGATTTTAATTTTAATCCGACCTGGTTCACAAACCACCGACCCAACACCTTCCAATTTAACCCTTTTCCACCACATTTCTTTCTCTTTCCCTTCATTCTTCATCTCTTCTACCTTTGAAAGGAAAATACAGAGCTAAATGCAAGAAAAAAAAAAGAAACCCCCAAAAAAAATAGCAACAAAGTCCATGGATAATGATCCCAATATTGAGTTTCTTTGATGCTCTCTCCGATGAAATTTTTGTAAGACCATCGCTTCTCCACCATCTACATGTTTAATAGCTAGCGTGAAAGTCGATAGTCGCCGTCTAGTTCGTCAGCCAGTATGTGAAGAAGGACGGAGAGCCAACATCACATCTACATCTTCAATAGCTAGTGTGAAAGTCGATAGCCGCCGTCTAGTTCATCAGCCGATATGTGAAGAAGGTCGGAGAGCCAGCGCCACCGCCACCATCACCATCACTTCAAAGTCATTAGCACACCCGCAAAAGATGTAGAGGTTTGCATTGTAATTCAACGACGTCCACGTTTATCAGCACTGTATTGATATTGATACAATATCAAGTCCATTTGAGGTTTGTACTGTATTTTTCTTCCATGGCTGGTCATTTGCACTATATTCTTTGAAGATTGAAAAGGAAAGATGGAGAAGGTGAAAAAGGGAAGGGAAAGAGAGAGAAATATGACAGAAAAGGGTTAAATTAGACAGTGTTAGATCGGTGCTTTGTGAACCGGGTCAGGTTAAAATTGAAATCACTTAATTTTGAACAATTTGGGGCACACCGTTAGTTTTGAGGGTATATGTGTTAACTTTCATGACAACAAGGATATAAATGGCCACAAACTATAACGAAGGACAAATTTAGCCAATTAATCAAAGTAGAGGAGTATTTTTGATCACTTTCCCTAGTTTATATCCTACTATCATCTAGCAAGATGGTATCCGGTTTAATGTACAGTAAAAGAAGAAGCTCAATGGTTTTAAATAAGAATGTAATAAATGATTTTGTAAAAATTTGATTTTAAAAATAAGGAAAGACTCCAAATATACATACATATATATATATACATATATATATATATATATATATATATATATATAATAGTAACCATAACACAAATATGATTCAAATTGATGTGTCTCTCTTAGCCTGTGGTAATAAGGGAAAGCGAAACTATATGGTATATGCAAAAGTGATGATCCGTCAACCACTTGAAACTTCTGCTGATAAAATATATATGTGCAAATGTTTATTTTATATTATTATATTAAAATGTGAAAGAATTTTGAAAACTGAATTGAACTTTTACACTTTATTAAAAATCTTCATAATAGATAAAAAATATTAAATTTTAAATAATCAAACGTTACAGTGCGAGGCAGTGCGAATTAAACTAGTATATAAGAATTGCACCAATTGAATAGTACTATTATATAAAATATTTTTTTTAATTTTTTTTTAAAATGAAAGTTGCTATAACTTGAAAATAAAAAGAATTGCTATAACTTACAATAAACAATCTAATAAGTTTATTTAGTTAATTTTTCCTATTATTATTCACTTAGTAAGAAAACCATCTCTCCTCATAAAATCAGGTATGTGCCTACAGTAAGAAAACAAAGTACAAAAGACGTGGATAATGCATTAATTATGAAATTTTATCCGTTAATTCCTTATTTTCGTATATTCTAAGTGAATTAGGTTTAAGGAGGATATTCAACTATTGATTGCATGAGGATAGGGCAGGACTACTCGAACAAATATCAAGAATGGGAGTATTCCTTTTTTTTTTTTTTTAGGAATAATTACATAAACTAGCAATCTTAATACATTAATTATAATTAATAGCAATAGTTTCTCAAAATTACAACTTATAACAAAAGTAGCAATATTTTATCTTTTTTAAGGAAAATTCCTAATTTTACCTTACCCTTTTTTACGCTAATTTACCAATGTTAGTTTTTTTTTTCAAATACGGATTTTTTCTCCATCTACTAAGCTAAATTGATTTACGAATGTTATATTTTTCATATATCTCTTTTATGTAATTTATTATCGCCATCTTTTTCCATCTTCTTCTGCGTATTGATTTTTTCTTCTTCTGATTGCTGCTTAATAGGAGAAGTGCCATCATTCTCATTGGAGTAACTCTCTTCATCATCTTCCTTTGCTATGTTCTAATGTTCATTTAGTTTAGTGGAAGTTCCATGTTAGGCTTCTCTATTTGATTAGAAAATTTGACTACTTTAGGATGCATATAGTAGTCTTTTTCGCTATCAGAAAGTTCTACACTTGATTCGGGACTCGGGTTCATTTTTGGCTAACGATTCTTTAAGCAACATTGACAACTCCTTAAATTTCTTCAATGATACAGCTTCTCTACTTTGAAGCTCGTCATTTTTGCAAATAATATTCTGGACCTCTTTTTCTTTGGCCATTAAACGTTCCTGCAATCTCGCGCTCTCGTTCTTTGCGTCACCAAGGACCTCCTTTAGATAAGTCACCTCAAATTCAAATTTCTTGAGGGAATTCTTCAAATAGGCTTCTTCATCTTTTTTGGCAGAAGTTTGTTCCTCAATTGTCGAAATCATGAAATGGAAAATATTGAAAAATCTTCATCACCAAAATTCACCAAAATTAAAAAATCAGTGAAAAAGAGTAAGTCCAAAGAAAAAGAAGAATCTAGTAAAATTGCAGGTCCTGTTTTATCTGATTATGAATCTGAAGAAGAGAAAATGGGGAAAATATTTCTCTCTTTGTAAAATTTTATAGTTTCTGGACAACATCCGAATATATGTATTTTATGTATATAATTTATAAGGTATGTATTTATTTTGAGTTTTGTTAAGATATGAAATTGTAGTTGTTAATTTGATGATATGTATATGTAATTTTTAAGATATGTATTTTGTATTTAGATTTGTTACTGATAACATTTGTATTTGTTATGTATAAGATATTTAAGATATGTATTTTGTATTTAAGATTTGTGTAAGATATTTCTATTTGTTACTGATAAAGTTTGTATTTGATGTTCAGTTGTATTATTTTTTTAGTAACTTATATTTGGACCATTTATGTATTCTTTTCTTGTTATGTATGTCGAGCCCTATTTTGAACCAATCGAAACAACAAACGACGTATGGTGGGGTGTCGTGACTTTTGGGATTAAAAAATTATTTTTTAGAGTCGCCACCTAATAATTTAGGGAAAATTAGTAAAAATCATTTTTTTACTGTAAAACTATGTTTTAGTCTATCAAAACGTTTTACAAATTCTGAGTAAGAGTTTTAGTCACTCGAGGGGAAGGTGTTAGGCTTCCCTCAGAGCCTATCCGAAGATAGTCCTTATGCTTAGTTTAGGAAGATATTATTTTGTCATTTGTTTAAAATGGTGATAAGAAAACTTTGTTATTATTTATTATTCAAAAGAAAATTTAAAGTATATCAAACATGGCGCTACCACGTACAAAGAAAGTAATACAGCTATCGCAAAATATACATGCATTTTAAGTATGAAAAGGATGATAATATAATTTATATATATTATAAAATTTAAGATCTTGTAATTCTATAGGAGAAATTGGAGAGATGTGAATTTAAATAGTTAACTATAATTATTTAAGGAGTAAATAAAGTATCTTATGGCATGAGGATTTATTTGTGAAACGTACTTTCAAAAGGGTGAAAAATGAATGTTGGATTATGGATGTGTGGAAAATATGGAAAAGTAATTGTGATAGTAATAACAATTATGATGATAATAATAATAGTAGTAATAATAATAATAACAATGAATTAAAATAATGATGATAGTTTTGATATGACAATAATAATAACAATATTAATAATAATAATTGTCGATAATAGTAACAAAATAATTATTGTATGAAATGATATACCTTGTACACGATAGCGGATGAACATATACCTCGCATTTCTAATCTACCGAAAATCTGGAAACCCGAATGAATATTAAAATATAAAATAGCTTAAACATTAGAATTATATACTGAAAAAGTTAAGGTTGATAAATAAATTCTTTATGGGGAAAATATAAAATTTTAATAACTTATACAACTAAAATTTTATTTATTCTTATCCTTTGTTATACTTTAAAGAAAATGTGAAGGTTGTTATGCTAATATCATTTAAGATATCGGTAATGAGTTTTCCAAAAAGAATTAGTCGATTATGATAAAAGTATATTTTCCTTAGCGATCGGTATTTGCGAAAGTCAGAATGTTAAAGCTACTTCTAAAGGATCGGCAAATAACAAGATACCATAATGTGACAATTAAGTAAAGTTATCTTAAAAAAAAATCAATAACAAGAGTTAGTATCATTCTAAAATTCAACATGACAAGTATACATTAAATTTAAAGAAGATAAGAGATACTAGACTCCATTTAAGAGTTTGGGCTTCTAATTTTGCGACACCGAGGCTCTTGCAATCCTAGCGACGATTGACCCGATGCTTGGGTCAAAGATGAGTTCCACTGCAGAACTCCAGCTCCCGAGTTCACATGAAATAGAAAAATGATGAAATTAGGAACCGATTATATAATATTATGACTTAATTAAGAATATGAATGAACATTACTCATTAAAGATACGTCACTTGTGGAAATCAATGAATTTAACAAGAAAACTATTTTATAGCTAAAACTATAACAGAAATGTTCCAAGTAAAGCGCTCTTATTCTTTAGGAAAGGACAGCTAGAGAGTTGACACATAATACATGAAAATTAAGCCTTCCTAAGGCAAATAATAGCATATGGTTCATTAAGCTAACAGTGGTGAAAAAAAAAAGCAAATCCTTAAGTTTTAAAGGGCTCAAAAGGGAAAAGACAAGTAAATAATATATTATTTAGAAATAAACAACATATAACTAAATTAAATTACCCAAACCTCGGGATATCACGCTTAACTCTCAGTTCATCAAATTATATTTATCCACCCTGCTATTAGTTCAAATTGTAACTTTGACCTATTCTTATATTTTATTCAGCCCATTGCTCACCCAAAACAGTGAAAGCCGATAAACTCCTTCACATTAAGTGAGAGTAGAATCAAGGTAGCCTCTCAAGTGTATACTGAACTGTTTTGAACCATTAAACTTGCTGATGCATCACCATACACTTCTTTTATCAAAGAATCCCATAACCAAAGTACTTGATAAGGTGGAAAGTGAAAACAAAGTAATGGACCATGTAAGAGACCCCCTTAGAAACTAGCTCTAGACCAAATGGCTAACACCTACTAGTGATTTTTGTGTGTGTGTGTGTGTGTGTGGGGGGGGGGGGGGGGGGGGGGGTAATGACAGGTGTCTCGTGGAATAAGTCGAGGTGCGCACAAGTTAGCCCGAACACCACGATATTAAAAAATGATTTAAGGTACAATGAATGTACTTTCCAGCGTTTTGTATATCTGGTGTATATTTTCTGTATACACGCGTATACAGCCTTTTGTATCCGTTTTGGGGACTTTGGTTGAGGTTTGGACGCGCAAAGTTTGAATGCGAGGAAAAAACGGAGTCCAAGTGGACTCGCAATAATGTCACATGTATCAAAGGAAAGATAAGAATTAAAAATAAATTGGAATAGAGTGAATGAACTGTCCTTTTCTTTTTTTAAATGAGGCAGCGAAAAGGGGGTTAAAATGGCTCTAAAAGGATTGAATAACTTCAATAGCATTCAATAGTATTCAATAATTTTATTGAACATCAAGGGGCTTTAAATAGCCAACTTACAATAGAAAAATTGTCAACATTCAAAATTTAAACTCACTAAAATGTCTCAACAAATCAAACAACCTAACTTAAATTTAAAATTCAAATTCATCCTAAATTAACTAACTTATTTTGCTAAAAACTAGTGCAGTAACTTAAAGCAATTTCCAACATGAACAACAAAGTACAGTTCGTAACCAAAGGAGTTGAGCAACACATAAAGAAATTGAATATTATGAAGTTCGAACAGATTGAAATAATGAAAAATAAAGAGAGAGCTTTATCTAACATGACTTGATTCACTAACAGGGGCCTAATATGCAAAGAGATTTAACCACAGAAAAATGCAAGATGATAGGACTGTGATTTAAAATGCCAAGAAAGTTTATAAATGAATCCAACAATCAACGTTCCTCAAATAACATCACCCCCAACTTTGTTATTAAAGACCAGTGAGAGTAAATAGACTAAATGTGCCACTCAAACTAAGATGATTGTTTTTTATATATCCTACCCTGCACTACGATGAATTGTTTTTCACTATTGCACATTGAAACCAAAGCACCCAAGCACAAGATTAGATTCGCACTTAAGCCTCAAATCAGCATTGTGCCAACAAACACTACATTATCAATACGATACTACTTCCGCTAGTCGTCCTACTAAGCTCATTTACTCAAGGTATGTCATACTTCCTATCACTTCTGTTCCATAAATCCGAATACATAGCAAGAAGTGTAAACCAAAACATCAGCTATCATTAACCACATCTGACACTAGCATTTGGGCATTCATCAGGTACCACACATAGAAAATTATTATCAATCGATTAGAAAGTTATTATTAATGGATGGAGCATTTCAATTCATTCACTGAAACTGTCCATATATCACACATCAACATCATATTGCAACACCAACATACTATATCTTAACAATCTGTACTCCCTGCAACATTCAAAACAGTAACAATGCTGCCTTCTGATAGTACTCTATTAAGGATTTAACTTTTCTCATCCTTTTCCAGATATGATCTAGTCAAGGTTCTTACAAATTGTGATTATAAGAAAAACGCTTACGTGAAGATAATGTTAAGTTATACAAAGGAGTGAAGCGCCTTCGCAAAAAAATGAAATATATTACTTCCAACTTTGAACCATGGGCAGAAGTGAAACAAAAATTGATTTAAGGCTATTCCCCTACTCATTTAATCCAAACAGTGCAGCGCGCATAAAATTAAAATGGTAACAATTGTTTTAACACCTTAGCAAAAATACACACAATCTTTAACCGGCTAATTTAGACAGCGACTTCAAATTTCAACCTCCGTCTTTATTATAAGGGAATGACTGTTTTACAGCAGACCACTTGGAACGAAACTTGCTACAACACCCAACAAACTGTCCTAGGCCCTACCCACGTGAAACGGACAGCCATGAATAAAATCATGTGCTGGACTAGACTCAGCAGAAAACAAACTAGCACAACCGAAATTGAAACCAATCCACGTCTCATATTTTCATACCCATGAACTTATATGCAAACAAATGGAACAAAAACAGACCGAAATACTCGTTTACGGGACCAAAACGCAACCACAAACAATATTACTAGCAAGAAAAGAATGAAAAGGAGGCGGGTTCGCACCTTGTATTGTGCAGCAAACTCGGGCTTCTTGTCGAGTGTTCCGGCCGCCAAAACTCAAATTTCAAGACTCGATCAAACACCAAAATTAAGAGAAGAAAATGAAGCAATATGTCGATTAGGGTTTGTATTTTGGGGGTGATGGAGAAAATGAAGGAGGAGAAAGAGAAGGTCGTTTGATTTTTTTTTTTGTGTGTTTTGGGAAAGATGGATGGGAAAGGTCAATGACCTTTTGGGGAAGTGGACTTCACGTGATCCTGAATTTTGGGGAAAGGGATACAGCTATTGTTTGTACCGTTTATTTGACTAAAATATGGACCGTTTGATCGCTTGATCGGACGGTCCATGTTTTAATATATATATAAAAATAAAATAATAAATAAATAAATAAAAATAAGTTATAAATCCTATATAATGGACAAATATAAAGAGTTAATTGAAAAGTGATTATTTTGATCTGATCGGACGATCGTAAAAGATTGCTCTCAAAAATAATAGCGACAAATAAAAAAAATAAAAATGTATGCATATACGAATAAATATGTGACAGGTCAGTCTGAAAACGATTATTTTCAATACATTCAACATTTGATTGGACGGTTTGAATTTAATTTAAAGAGAACGAAAAAAGAGAAAAAATAAATACATAAATAAATAGACAGTTAAATAAAAGTACATTTTTTGAACCTTTCGGGTTTTAAAAATAAATCGCCGGATTGGGTTAAATCGTATTTGTTGAGGCGGAGTGACGAAGAGGTCATAGAAATTATACTGAGTTTTGGGCTAATTTTCAGGCTTTTGATTGAAATTTATAAAATGAGAGTTGGGCTCGAGTGAAATAACAATGAAATTAGATTATTGCTAGCCCGAATATTTTTTTTCTACTGAAATTAAATTTATTGATGCTTTCTGGTATACTAAAAATTATTTTAGTATTTGCATATATAAATTATAGACATAACTTGCATGAGCGTCCAATTTGATATCTTTTTTGTGTGTGTGATTTAATATTAACAAACTATAGGCATATATATGTGCGCGTAGAAAATAAGAATATAATATATAAAAACAAGAATATGAGAAAGTATAGGTACATCTTATAAAATATATATTTTATGTAATAAGAATATATATATACATATGGTCGCAATATCGTCCTAAAATAAAAGATTAGAAAGAATGTAAATATGAATATCAAAAGATATATATTTTTATTCGTTAAAATATTTAATTATATTTAATAAAAATATTTTATATTGTGATAGAAAATAAATTTCTCTTTTTTTAAAAAAAATGTAGAAATAGAAATAAAAATACGAATCTTATTTTTAATTTAATTTTGAAAATTATTTAGGATCGAGGAGCATCGGTAAAAAAAATCAAAGGAAAAAGTGTGAGTCAAAATTGGGTGTCAACAATGTATATACATATGTTATGATTCATGTACATATGTGGTAATGTAACTTGAAGATGTATTTTGTAAATATATATGTTGATTTTGATCCAAATCTTCTTCGCACGAGATATTCTTTAATTTTGTAGCATCATGGAGATAACATAAAACACGAGAAGGCACAAAGTGATGATGAAGCACTAATAAGGCCTCCTAGGATAATCGGGATAACAGAAAACGCTGAAGTTCATGTGTGTTTTTGATGTAGTTGAATATTCTTAAGTTTCATATGTTACTTTAATGTTGAAAGTTAATGGTATGTTAATGTTTATTTTTCTTTTATATTTAGATTATTGATGTTCAATATTATAAAATAGAATAATTTTTGTGGTTATATTATGAATCTGTTAGCAATATGTTATGAATATGTATTTTTCAATTTTGCATATGTGTTTATTAGTAATGCATATGTATTTTTCTGCTATGCTTATAAATCTATGAATAATACATATATATTTGTCCAATTTTACAAATGTGTTTATTAGTAATTTATATGTATATCCCAATTATACTTATAGATTTATCAATAATACATATGTATTTTATTAGATTTAAAAAGTATTTCTGAATAATGAATATGTATTTTTTCAGATAAGCAGGAGCGGATACGAATATGTATTTATGAACAATACATTTGTCCTTTACAGTTTACATATGTATTTATGATCAATACATATGTATTTTTCAGATATTGATACAAGATCAAACACAAAAAAGGAAATCAAGAGATCTACAAGACAATAACACTAGAGAATCAAAGGCCCCACTCGACTTTTCTATGTTTTCAAGACAACAACCACAATATCCAACAAGATAAATAGAGAACATAAGATTACAATGACTAGTGAATTGAAAGATCCCCACACGGCTTCATTATATCCATACATAAACAACAATATTACAACAACAAGAAAGTCACGGGTACATTAACAACAAAAAAATAACCAACAGATACATCAAGATACAAGATAAATAGTTAGACCAAATGAAGGGACAATCTTAAGAACTCAAGAATTGTTACACTCTTGGACCCTTAACACTACCCACGACACAAACCAAACTCTACGTTGATACAGGAGGGTATTTACCTCCTCTAAGCACCAACGTTTTAAGCCAATATGCAAACACAAGTGAATCTTCACTTGTTTAGCCCTAGTTTCGGTTGGGGCTTCTAAAGAGAGAGGCTAAAATGTTACAATGTTTCAAGTCTTGACAATGATCAACCAAGTCTCAAAAATCCTAAGTTGGTTTATTTATATTACAACACAAAATAAGACATAAATGACAAAAGTACCCTTTTAATTAAAATGCTCCAATGGGATGCCCATGGAGAGCATACATAGGGTGGTTTTGGACTTCATTAACACTTAAGTTCGGGCCTTTTCTCCGTTGTCTTTGACATGCTCAAAATATATCCATCTACGAGGTCGTACTCATATCTCCTCTCCACCCTGAAAAGAGTTTGACCTCAAACTCACAGCTTCATCAACCTCACGGCTCCCCCATAGAATCACTTTCTCGTTTTCTGTCCCGAAGCTTGGAGGCTTAGACAAGGACTCCTTGAATTCATCAAGCATGTTTTTGTTAGAAAGTTGCTTGGCATCTCGCTCGGGAAGCATAAGATCATGTACCTACACACAAGCAAAGGTGGTACTAGGCAAAATGTTAGGACCTACATCAGTGAAAAGTAAAGGATTCCCGAGGATAAGTCCCAAAAGTGAGGACCCCTTGTCTCTTTGCTTTTTGATTCCCTCTCCTTATCCTCTACTCCCACTCTCGGTCATTTCCTTTCTCTCCTTCTTCCTCTTTTCTTCGAACTCTCTAACTTGTTGACTAACTTCGGCCACTTGTATCGATGAGAAAGAGTGGAGTGTATACCTTCGACCATGGTGCTCCAAAGTGTAGCTATTGACTCGTCCATCATGCATGGTAGATTTGTCATATTTCCATGGTCTTTCCAACAATAGGTGGAACGTTTGCATAGGAATAACATCACACGACACCTCATCAAAGTAGTTGCCCACCTTGAACCGTATCACTACTTGTCGGTCTACTTTTAATTCCCCGTACTCATTTAACCATCAAAGGTTGTAGGGAATGGAATGACGGATAGTGGGAAGCCTCAAAACATCAACCAAGGTACTACTAGAAATATTGACACAACTACCTCCATCAATAAGCATAGAACACACAACCACCTTAATAAGGCATTTGGTGTAAAAAAGGTTTTCCCTTTGACTGGGATCACCCAAAACCTTACTAATCATAGCCTTTCTCACTACAAAACATGGCACTTCAATATCACCTTCACACGGCCAAGCATCTTCCTCCCTCTCTTCCTTTGATTTCTCGGGTTCTATCCCCTCTCCACCTTGAGATTGATCATCAATCTCCTTCGGTTCAAGTCCCACCTCCTCCTTAAGAAAATACAGTTTTACCTCCCTTGAGATCACATTCCTCCTATTTGGACACTCACTAGCCTTGTGTCCCCAACCTTGGCATTTAAAACATTGATAACCCTTAGAATTAGGAAAGGAATACGGTTTACCTTTATTTCTCGAAGAGTACCTTTGAGGCGTCTTGTTTTCGGCTTGGGAAGACTTGGCCTCGGGTTGATCCACTTTGGAAGAATCATTCTTGTCATGATGCCAACTCGAGGATGATTGGACTTTGAACTTGGACCCCGGTTTCTCCCATAACTCTCTTTCAATTTCCAATACGGCTTGGAAGATGCATCAAGGGTGTCGAACTTGTGAAGTGTCAAACGTGAAACAATATCTCTATTCAACCCCACCTTGAATCGAATGATGTCGTGAATCACTTGTTCCCCTTTATGATTAAGTTTCAAGATGAGTTGTTGGAACTCATCGTAGTAAGCCACGACACTTTTGTTTCCTTGCCTCAAGTTATACAACTTGGCAAAGAGCTCTTGATAATATCTTTCGGGTAGGTACCTTATCCAAAACCAAGAAGAGAGCTTCCCCTCTACCAAAACGTTGCCAAAATGCTTAATATACTCTCACCATGTAGTAGCATAACTCTCAAAGTGAGCAATCGCATAGCAACTCTTTTTCTCCTCGGTAAGATCATTGGCTTGAAAGACCCTTTCACATGTGGATTCCCATGTAAGAAATTCTTCGGGATCACTCTCACCCTTGAAGATTGGAATCCCCATTTTGATGGTATTTAGTTCTACTTCACGATTTTGGTTCCCTTGTTGGTTCCAATGACCAACTCTTCCTTCTCGACCATGAACCTCCCTTGGATCAATATGTCTACCCCATACCTCTTCCCCCCTCATGTAACCATCATTAAAAGTTTCATACCCCTCATGTTGGATAGGTCTATTCGGGTTAAATGGAGCTTGTAGTGGCGGGTTTGGATTCAGTGGATAATAAGGTCTTTAGCCAAGTGGAGTTTGGTTTGGAGGACTCGAGTTTTGGGGTAGAATTTGGGTTCCAAGTCCTTCTTGTTGTACTTGGTGAAGTAGTGGTTGGATTGGCCTCTCATGGTCTCGAGTGAGGGAGTATAATGGAGTTTGCTTTGTGACATTGGATGGTTGTCTTGGTGGATGAAACATTTGGTGCAAGGCCTCAGGAGTAGTGGTCGGGGAAATGTTTTGAGGGGTGGATGGTCGACTCCTTTGACTTTCCACACGCTTTAATCTCACACTAATTGCTTCCACATCCGTATCTAATTTCTCAAGACCCACATTCAACCTAGCCACATCTCGAGACATAGTTTCAAGGCGAGCCAAAATGAGATTGATGGCATTACTATCCATTGTTTGAGCATTTGAAGCCTCGGGTTCCATTGTGATGGTATCGGGATTAGTCCTTCAAGTTATGGTCCAACAAGTCACCAAATCAGTCCACTATGTCACACACAATAATACATCACAAAACCTACAAAACAAACACACGTTAGTTCAAACAACCTCATTATTCTCTCACTCACATTGTGGCCACACACTTGATGTCACAAACGTTTACAAGTCGGCTTGTAGTTGTGGTGAGTTGAAGATTAATTATACTCCTTAGTCGAAATGGATTCTTTATTGGATGACTCAAGTAAGTGATGTTTGAACTTGAACCAAGAAGCACTACGATTATAAAAACGACAAAAGCACAAAAGAAACGTAGACACAAACAATGGATTCAAAGGACTAAATGACAATCTAGTAGGAATTTACTAGTTTGTTAATTAGTTCTAGGATCAACTAATGAAACCAAGAATCAACAATTAAAAACTAGAAAAATCTAAATTTGAGATTAATTATTGACGTGAATAGTATCAAGTGGTGATGTGGCAGCATGGAATTTGTCTCGGGCCCACACAACTTAGTCACAAATTTAAAATTTTCAACCTTCACACAATTTAGAATGAAAGACAATTGGTTTGGGGGGGGGGGGGAGTATAAGTCTTGAGTCTTTTAAGTTATTATCAAAAATATGATCTTGACTTGTACTAGTTCCACCAAACAAGGCTCCTTGATTTGGGGATAGTAGTTGAAAAAGTGGATGTCAAGTCTAGGAAGTGATGATTCAAGTCTTCTCACAAACAACTTTACAACTTTTATCTTCACCCCTTTTGAATCTATTTGCACTTTTTGTTGGTTATATTGTAAGACTAGGTGAAGAACAAGATGGACGTACAACAACAACTTCAAAAACACCAACACCAATAATAATGTTCCACTTCAAGTCTACAACAACATCACCATTCGGCCGATCTTGCAAGTTCACAACAACAATGTCATCTTTTAAGCCCAAACTTTAGATTTAGACACTTGTAGTGTTGGTGGGGAAGAAACCAACACTTGAAACACTCTAAACAAAAAAAATGACTACCAAATCTAGACACACAAACACCAATATCGGCCAAGACAACAACACAACACACATTTCTCGACCAAGAACAAGATGGACAGATTTCTCTTTTATTTTGGAATTTTCAGATTTCAACAATTCTTTTTTACTTAGCAAGAAAGCCCAAGATTGGTATTGTAAGAACAAAGTCAAGGATGGCTTTGATACCAAATGATACAATATCAAACACAAACAAGAAAATCAAGAGATCTACAAGACAATAACACTAGAGAATCAAAGGCCCTACTCGACTTTTCTATGTTTTCAAGACAACAACCACAATATTCAACAAGATAAATAAAGAATACAAGATTATAATGACTATAATGAATCAAAAGAGCCCTACACGGCTTCACTATATCAACACATAAACAACAAGATTACAACAACAAGAAAGTCACGGGTACATTAACAACAAAAAAGGAACCAACAGATACATCAAGATACAAGATAAATAGTTAGACCAAATGAAGGGACAATCTTAAGAACCCAAGAATTGTTACACTCTTGGACCCTTAACACTACCCACGACACAAATTAAACTCTACGTTGACACAAGAGGGCCTTTACCTCCTCTAAACACCAACGTTTCAAGCCAATATGCAAACACAAGTGAATCTTCACTTGTCTAGCCCTAGTTTCAGTTGGGGCTTCTAAAGATAGAGGCTAAAATGTTACAATGTTTCAAGTCTTGACAATGATCAACCAAGTCTCAAAAACCCTAAGTTGGTTTATTTATATTACAACACAAAATAAGACATAAATGACAAAAGTGCCCTTTTAATTAAAATGCTCCAATGGGCTGCCCATTGTAATGCCCCGAGATCCCATATCGAGATATCACACGATGCTTGTGACCCCGAAGGACCACAAGCTAACCCTTTACTGATATCTATACCTGTACACTGCATAATATCTGGAATAAATGCAGAAATTGGCCATAAGGTTCAACACATCTATAAATACTCAAAATATAAAACTGAATACTATACAATACATCCGTCTGAAAAACCTCTAATCTGACTAAACTGTGGAGTTGATGGGACAGGTCTCCAACTAACTCCGTCAACTGAAAGTAAATAAAATTTTGATTACAATAATAGAAAACTAAAACTCATCCTCGAAAGAAGAGGACTCACTGCTACTGCTGCTGACTGGGACTGATCTGTTGATGATACTCTAGGTCCTATACCTCTAAACCTATGGTGTCAAATGAGATACCATAGCGCAAATACGTCAGCACAAAATATACCGAGTATGTAGATGGGGTAAGGCTAAATGCAAGGGCTCATGCATGCAAAATATGTATAACCTAAATGATCATGAGAATACCGCACGAAAACAAGCACACATACAAGAATGCATAAATCATACTCATAATCATCACAACTCTAGAGACTTGACCTTGGGTGCCGCTTTACTGTGAGCTAAACTCACTACCATCACTGAGATACTGAACCACTAACTCATCTGCTACTGATAACTGAGGATCTGAGTATACTTATATCAAAGACTGAGTTCTGAGCTTACCGCTTTCAACCGACAAATTAAAGATTCAACTTTTCTAACAGATAACTTTGGATGCTTTATCAATGATAAGATAATAGGATTATATCCGAATTTGACAACAAGAATACTCAATAAATTCTGAGAAGGAGACCAAGCCTATCTGACGGGAGATCTTTAAATATGATAATAAGAATATTCAACATGATCTGAGACTGAGATCAAGCCTCTCTAATGGGAGATCTTTATATATGATAGTAAGCATCTGTATATGAGGCCAAGCCTATCTGACGGGATGGTCCATGAATCAATAGAACTATCTGAGTTTCTTACTGAGATAGACGACTGTACCACACGGTCTTGACTTCTGAAGATTGATACTGAAACTGCAACTGTGGGAAGTAGTCATTTAAATGACATACCCTGACCTACCACAGGTGGGATACAACTTGTAACCCCAGTTGGAAGGGCGTCAATACCGTGCCATAGGTAAAGACTCTTTCTCGGGTCAAGCCTCTCTGATGGGATGACCCTTGCAGGAAGTCGACCTGAAGCAATATAATAGTCAACCTCTCTGACGGTGACAGCCTCTACTGACGGGGACTCTTGTATCCTACGCTGGCTACGCAGTTCTGGAGTTCAGGGATTGCTACTAATGACTCCGGCCTCTCTCTATGACGGGAGGAATCGCCATCCCTTCCCTCGCTCGGTGCTAGTTTCTACTCCCAACTGAAAGACTCTCACTGAATCCTTAGAATGAACACAATAAAGCTGAATCTGTTTACATTATCATGTTTCTCAAATGATCTGGCTGAAATACGCTGAGATCACTTGGTTCCGTATCTGACAGAAACAATATCGAATAACGGTATCTGACTAACGATACATAGCTAGATTAGATTATTTGAATCTTTTTTGAGATTAGAATTGAATCACTTGAGTTCCATTAGGACTGGGCTGAGTACAGGTCTGAGGCTAGATTACTAGCGATATAGAGATTATAGAGATAACTGAGATTACTGAGCTTTATTAAGCTTCGCACTTGTCTAAGGATACAGCGTTCTACAGTTCATTGAGTTCTAAAAATCATGGCTCGGTTGGAATTATTGAGAAACTTATACAGGCTCTAGACAACATCTCTATTTTCGGGTATAAATACCCCCAGGACTCGATAACATAGAAGTAAAGCATCATCATTCATTCAAGCATATTCACAAGAAACTCAAAAATTATGCCATATATTCAATTTCACAATCATTAGAACATCACCTCAAGCCTCCAAGGATTCACAAAATCATTAGAACATCACCTCAAGCCTCCAAGGATTCACAAACGTCTACTCATCATCACAACTACCAAGGGGTCACTCTAAGCGTTTCAGAATCATAACATACTTTCCCCCTCACAAACCTTACGGCATCACATCTATCATTTAAGAAATATAAACCTTTATTCACCATCATAATTACCAAAGGATCGCTCCCAACATTTAGGGGGGTTAGTCAATATCGATTCATCGTCACAAACTACCTTAAGAAAGATATACTATTAAATTATACCCCATTCAATGAAGTCTTGCATTAAGTACTTCACACCTATATCGGTCTCGACATATATCTAGATATCATGAGATTTCGGAAAAACTTCACACTATCATGTCATTACCCTCTTGCTAACCACTTAGCATGTATCAAAACTTAAAATAAATCAAAGAGCACTCACTTGGGAGATTTACTCAAACACTAGGTGTGCATGGACTAGCCCACAACTTTAGGTTTCCCCTTTAACATACTACAATACCCCTCTATGCTTCACCTCAGCCTTTCATCCAACCCATGGGGTGCATACTCCGCTCATTCAACCATCTCTACACCCTAATATCATGAACACCTCACATAGACACCAACTTCAAAAGAGCTCATCACAACATCACATAAATTCCACATACTAGGGTCAAAGACCATAAATCTTGCAAACAATCATGAATCCAAACTCAACAACACAAGTAACATCAACTTCAACTCATATAAATCATGGAATATCACAAAACATAAAATCCTTAAGTTTAAAAAAATGGTACTTGAGCTTCTTGGATAAAAGGGACCCAAGAATCAACATCTACATACCTGAGAATTTCTTTTCTTGAAGACTCTTGAAAGGAGTTCTTGATTTTTCTAGATCCTTCTTGATCTCTCTTGAATTTTATGAAAGGAGAAGAGAGTATTTTGATTTTTGAAACCCTAATTTTTGGGTGGAAGAGAGAAAAATGAAGTTGAAGGCCCTTGGCCCGGTATTTATAGAGCTGGAGGAGAATGTAGAAAAGACTAAAATGCCCCTTTTAAAATTTGTCTAGAAAATTCCGATCGGGGTCTGTGACGGTCAACCTTCCGTCTAAGGGACTGATGGTCCACCAAGTCGTCCGTCACTCAAGTGCCAAAACTGGGATGTTCTGCCTCTGTCTGATGGGCCCCTTGACGGTCCACCACGTTGGCCGTCATATGATGACCGAAAAAGAAAGCCACTGCCTTGGTCTGATGGGATACTTGACGGTCCACCAAGGACTTGGCGGTCCGTCAGATCGACCGTCAAACCTGCAATTCCAACAACGCTCAGTAAAACGGTCATAACTTCTTCGTCCGATGTTGGATTTTGATGAAATTGATATCGATGAAAGCTTATTCAATGCTCTACATGACTAAAAGTAGAAATTAGGGAAACTACACACAATTCAAAGTGTTTCATACTTGGGAAGATACTTCTGAAACTTTTAGACTCAGATTTTCTGCTTTGCTGGATACGCTCTAAGGCTCAAACTAGAAGAGAACTTTGCGGGGTATTACAACCATGGAGTGCATACATAGGGTGGTTTTGGACTTCATTAACACTTAAGTTCGGGCCTTCTTTTGGTTGTCTTTGACATGCTCAAAATATGTCCGTCTACGAGGTCGTACTCGTATTAGATGTGCATATGGTTCAATGTAACAAAAATACATATGTAATCTTTTTGTTTCATATGTAGTTATGAATAATGCATATGTATGTATCTTTAACGCAGATTTGTTTTTATTAATACATATGTATTTTCAGTTCTGATTAATATATCGTCATATGTTTTTTTTCAATTCATATATTTTTATGATGCATATGTATTTATCAATAACACAAATGTACCTTTTTAGTCTGTATATGTAGTTTATAGGCATAGTTATTTATTAGATTATTATACGTATTTTTCAGATTTTAACTATTTGTATGTGTAGTTTTCATTATCTTTAGGTTTAAATATGTATTTTGCAGAATAGTAGTTGTATTAATTGATTACCTATATAATGATGTTATTTTAATGATGTATATATTTGCAACTTCAGTAAAATAATTGCAACAAATTAACTATAACAAATTCAAGAACATCAAACATTTGTCTTACAATGTAGAATTACATAATTGTCATGAAAAAATTCAACACTTATTTTTTGACTGAATACATAAACAAACTTATCCTTTATTATATTTCCTACATAAATGTCTATTGTGACCTTTAAACCCACATGAATTACAATAATTTTTGTTCTTCCTTCCGATTATATCTCTTCCTGATTTTTCACGATCCTTCTTTGGGGGTCTTTCAGGTGGCTGCTTGTATTTCGGGGGCAGAACAACCTCCTCCAATATCTCCGATGAAATTATCCAATCATTTTTATGTGGTAGAGGATAAACTGAAAGATCATACATTCTCAAGACTGTTTTTGGCTTGTATAGATCTGAGCAATATGGTTCCTTCTTAATTTTTTTTTATCAAGTACTACACAAACATGCACACACGGTATCTCATTCAATTGGAATACATGGCAAGATCATTTTTTTTCTTAAGGCAAACAATAAAATGTTGCTCCTTGTCGTGGATGGTATAGACATACTCTGAGGCTGATAGAACCTGAAATTATTATAAAAAAATTATAAAAATAAAAATAATTTTGATATTTGCAATTTCTAATTAGCAAATGTATTTTACTAATGCAGCATATGTATTTTACAAGTCTGCATATGTATTTTTCTGCTATGCATATGTGTATTCAATTTGAATGCATTTGCAATTCAGATCTACATCAATATGAGAAGCCAGTAGTGTGCAGAGTGGATTATACGAAGTATTTATGCTCATCTATGTAGCATCACTGATGTAATCTTCATATTGTTATTCATATGTCCATCTACCGGAGTTTTAAACGAGAACAAGTATGCTTTCCATTGTCAATATCCAGAACACTACAAAACAGTAAATATAAATGCAATTATCAAATACGTACTACATACAATGAATCATTTGTATATACACAACTGGAAAATAAATTTCAATGAAACAAATCCTTTAGTCGAATAATATGTATCATCGACTAAAATTCAAAATTAACGTATAAGAATTGTTATTTAGTTTTATAAATACATAACGACAAGGACAACTTTGAATTTGAAAAAAAAATTGCTGAGAAAATTTTTCAAAATACGATCTCAAAATTTGAACTTCATGACTGTTATGCAAACTTGTTATTAATTTTTCAGAAATTTTCGCAATTATATTTTATGAAATTCACAAACAGAATCAAGTTTGTTTACCAATACCTGTAATTGTAGCGTTGTATTTTTATTTTTTCTTCACAAATTTCAGACATTGATCAATAATATTAGAAGCAGTCTATTTTTTTAAAATTTGCTTTAAGTTGTTGTTTATGAAAAAAAAAATTAAATTTGAATTATGCTGATGTAAATTAATGGTTGAGATAAAAATAAAAGTGTCATATAGGGTAAAAAAATCTGTTTAATTAAATGTGGCATAAATTAAGGAACAATTTCCTCCCTTATTTAGCTCTAACTGATTAGAGTTAAATAAGGAATGGATACCTATTTGTATATGTATTTATATAGCAGCCTTTTAATAAAATACAGAATACATTTTGCTATTTTTTGTAATTTTGAAACTATTGATATAAAAGTTATAATTAAGGCTCTACAGTTGTTATTTCTGAAATTTTTTCTTTTTTTTATTTCTCAATTATTACAACCAAATAATCCAACTATTAATTATAGGGCCTCTAAATATTTGACCTTTTCATATGTACCATTATTTGTATTTAATTTTATTTGGGTTTAGTACTAATTTTAGGATCTAGCGATTTCGTTATTGGAATACTTTAGTTTTGGCTGAAATGGTATCATAAAAGAATAAATAGGCCAAAGGTATCGATAGACATTCAAACTTGTTGCCAAAATTCACTTAGACACCTCAACTATGGCCTGTACCTATCAGGCCTCTAAACCCCTCGAATTTTGATTCAATTGGGCCTTTTTTTGTCAATCAGCAAAAGGCTGAAGTGTGTGTTGCACACACGCGATGACGTGGAAAAATTAACCAATTAGAAAAAATATGTGGCAAAACAAAATTATACATGGAATTACTAATATTTTTTATTTTTATTTAATTATTTATTTAATAATAATTTCTTAATTTTAAAAAAAAAAAGCACCCCCACCCCCGGCGTCGTCATCTTCACCCCCCTCCCCCGCGTCTTCAAGCATCCCCACCTACCTAATCGTCGTCTTCTTCACCCCCCTCCCCCGGCGTCTTCACACATACACACACATAGTCGTCGTCGTCACCCCATTACCCTTCACTGCAAACTTTTAATTTTTTGGACTGAAATTTTTTGGAAAAGGCTCAAAAATATCCTTGAACTATCTGAAATAGCTTTAAAATGCCCCTCGTTAGATTTTCGGCTAAAAAATATCCCTCCGTTAAATATTTGACTAAAAAATACTCCTCCCTCTAACGGAATTCGGAAAAAGGATCAATAATACCCCTGAACTATCTGAAATAGCTCAAAAATATCCCTCTGTTAAATATTTGGCTAAAAAATACCCTCACTTTAACGAAATTCCACCAAACATGCCACCTAGATAAAAAAAAATACGTGACTATGCCACATTGCCATCCACATGTAAAATGTTAGTATTTTTTAATTATATGACATTCTTTTCTTCTATATTTTTATTTTTATTTTTACTTTTTTGCAAAGAAGTGAAACGGAAAATTCAAAAAATCAATCTTTTGCTAATTATTTCATTAGTGTTTTAAAAGTTCTAGATTTTACCTTTTCATTAGTGTTTTAAAAGTTCTAAATTTCATCTTGTTATTGTCGTTTGGGATGAGGGATAGTTTGATCTTGATCTGATGTTAACTCGGGGGAAGAGCTAGAATTTTAACTTTTAAGCTAGCAAATGTTGGTGTACTAATAATTAAGTTGAATTTACTACATGCAAATTCTTTTTCAAAATAAATGAATTCCTTTTAACACTTGTTTAATCATTCGAAATGAATTCATTTTTCTAAATTCAGTTTTGATGAATAATCTTATTATTCTTAGAACAAGTTTGAAAAGAAGTAAAATGATACTTAATATTGATAAATTATTCTTTAATTATGTCATTCATTAACTTTTTGAAGATGTGTGTCACATTCAAAGATTCATTAATTTTAGATTGGAGGAGGTATTTATTAAATCATTTTAACATAAACATTTTGAGTAAAAGCTAGCAAAGCCAAACACATCTTTTGAGTAACTAATTTAAAGTTTAGTTTGAAATTTGTTACTTTTACGAGTAAATCTTCATTTTAACTTTTATATTGGCCTAATAATCAATGGGTTTATCATTATAATAAGACTCTTTTGTTGGGTTTCACACTTTTAAACCTATTAACAAGAAAAAACTTATTTTTTAGATGATCAAAGGAATTTGATAATAGCGATATTACATTTAATAATTTTTTCACAAAAAAAATTATGTAACCACCGTTTGTCTACTTTGATTAAAAATTAAAAAGCCGTGTAAGTTTTGTCCGTTTCACTGACGTTTTTAAATAAAAATAAAAATAAAGAAGAAAGGAATGTCATATAATTAAAAAATACTAACATTTTAAATGTGGATGGTAATGTGGCATAGTCACATAGTTTTTTTTTATCTAGGTGGCATGCTTGGTGGAATTTCATTAAGGGGAGGGGTATTTTTGAGCGAAATATTTAACAGAGGGGTATTTTTGAGCCATTTCAGATAGTTCAGGGATATTTTTGATCCTTTTCCGAATTCCGTTAGAGGGAGGGATATTTTTTAGCCAAATATTTAACGGAGGGATATTTTTGAGCAAAAAATCTAACGAGGGACATTTTTAAGCTATTTCAGATAGTTCAGTGGGTTTTTTGAGCCTTTTTCATTTTTTTTTGTTGTTATTTACATGAATTTACATACATTGACTCTTGCTATGAATAATATGTTGAAAATCCAACAATTCAAATGTAGCAAATTTTTAATTTTTTTTAGCGAATTTTTATTTTTTCCGGCACGCTAATGGTGGAAAAGAATAAGAATAACAACAAAAAAAAAAATTTAAATCAAATTCAAATTCAAAAGTAAGAACAAAAAAGGAGAAAAAATAAAAAAAATGGCAGGAGAATTAAGTTTAGCCCTCCCCCCCCCCCCCCCCCCCCAAAAAAAAATGAAGAAGAAGAATGGTGAAGAAGATGAAATAGGGTTTAAAAAAAATTTAGTTTTATAAAAAAAATTTTGGGGCCCTCAGTGCCACTTGACACTTTTCTATTCGTAACTTAATAAAAAATTTACTCTTCACGTGCCTCCCGAGATTACACAACACGCGTAGTGCCATGTAGACAAAAAATATCCAATTGAATCAAAATTCAGGGGGTTAGGGGTCTGATAGGTACAAGCCATAGTTGAGGAGTATAAGTGAATTTTCGAAATAAGTTTGAGTGCTTATCAATGTCTTTGATCGAATAACTATAAGGGATGGTCCATTACGATATAGTGGTTTATTTAAATAAACATAGTTGGTAGAACCAGGGGCGGACCTACATATCAACTTTGGATGCTCCGACACCTACTAAATTCGACGCAGAATAGGTATATTATATAAAAAATATACAAAAATGGGTATAAATTATATAAAAGCACCCACTAAATAAAAAATGAGTTAAGTGCACGTAATTTTCTTTTTACTATAGTAAATACCTACTTTTTTTAAATCTTGAGTCCGTCACTGAATAGAACGTGTTATATTATATTATGTGCCTTCAGTTTTCAACCATTAAATATCACTACTTGTCAACTATTTTGCTTTTCATTTCCTTCATCGAGTTCTGGTTTTGGAAATCACGTGAACATAGTACGTAGTAGACGTAAGAAAAAAGAAAATCAAATGTGAAATATATATTTAATAAGCAAATAACAAACTGAATAAAGAAAGAAGAAACACTATTTCAGAATACTTTATTCCCAATTCAGGATAATATTTAAAAGAGAGAAGTATCGATTATCTCTGAACTTGTCATATTTTATTTATGATATATCTGAACTTTTGACTAATCCTAAGTACTCCCGACTTGTTCTTTTAGTATGTTGTGTGCCCCTTTTACACTGATGTGGCAAAATGTTTGAGTTAAACCTCCATCACACGCGTGATGGAGGTATTTTTATGCCAAGTCAGCATTTTTAATGATAAAAAAATGAAAAAAAAAATTATTTTTCTTTAATTTTTTTAAAAAATTCAATTATCTCTCTCCCTATTTATTATTCCTTTTCGTCCATTACTTTCAATATAAAAAAAAAATCATCCATTTATTAATTTTATAAAACTTCAATTTATTAATTAGTTTATGAAATAAATTTTTTATCCATTTTTAATTTTATAAAAATTTCGTTTATTAATCTAAAAATAAAACAATTGTTTATTAATTCAATCTAAAACTTCAGTTTCCATTCCTATGAGACTCCTTCAATTTTGTAATCTTAATTAGATATATCATATGAGTTATTGTAACTAAAAAAATGTACTAAATATCGAAGTAGATATTTTAAACAATATTAACAAAACAAATACTAAAGAAACTAAGACACATACTTATAATAAATGTAGTTATATTAGTTATCGATTTTTAATTCCTAACGATTTGATTTTCGATTTAACCGATGAGAAAATACTCATAGAATAGAAAAAGTAGTAACTAACATGAAAATCGAATCTTAGTTGCAACAAAAATCCTACTTTTATAATATATATATATATATATATATATATATATATATATATATATATATATATATAATAATTTAATATAATCTTATTGGGTTATCGGTTTACCCAATAGCTTAAAAAAAATCAAAATCAAATTAATAACCCAATAATTTTTCTTACAAAATCATTAAAAAATCGTTAACTCAATAACGATAAATCAATAATATTTTTATCGGTTCGATTTTTGTACACCCGAACTTAAATTATAATTTTTTAATTCATTAATTATAATAAGAAACGTATTTGTGTATGTGAGTCTCCTCAAAATCCTAATCGAAACACTAATCGAAAACTACTATGAAACACTAACCAGAAAAAAATAATTTCATATTATGAAATACTAATCGAAAAAAAATAATTTCATATTTTTAACACACAAAAAAATATAAATTTTTAAATAATAGCTTACTTGATCGACGTAAATTATATCTTTCACTATTTTGGAGTAGAGAAACATTAAAAAATATAATTTTTTTAGAGAGATTGGATAATTAAGGGTAGAAATGGGTTATTTTTTAATATAAGATAAATATAAGGGAAGTGAATAATATTATCCACGTGGACAGCCACATCAGCATTTTTATCCACGTGTCCACGCGTGTATTACATGCAGTGGACAGTGGGCTGAAAAGGGTGGCGCGACATACTAAAAGAACAAATTCAGGGTACTTAAAACTAGTAAAAGTTCAGGTATACCATAAATAAAATGTGACAAATTCAGAGAGTAAATGATACTTCTCTCTATTTAAAATGTACATATATATTTTTTTAAAGCATTTCACGATTGCTAAAAGTCGGATTGTCAAATAAAGTTAAAAGGAAATTATTTACAATAATCAAACTCCCCTTATTATTCTAATTGATTACCGTGGCAAAATAAAATTTTTACTAAGAATGTTCAAAATTTAATATATAGATATAAAAAATAATTTATGATCTATATATTTCGTATATTTTTTTATATACATAACATAATTTCCCTATAAAAGGGTGCTCGATTGACCACCTTAAGTTATGTGGCTACGCCGTGATTGATAAAGTGTTAAAACATATATACTAAGCATGGCCATCATTATCAGTTAGGTCAATAAAAACTTGTAAATGATTAATTAATTGCTGTTTTCATTGTAATTAGCTAGCTAGAAACACACACGATTTGACGTATGAATTTATCTAAAATGGGCCCTTTCAAGTTTCAACAACCCAAAGAAAGGCCATTTGACGAAGATAGGAACATTTCAAGCCAAGGGTATTAATCTACACGCTGCGTTTACCTTTGTGATGACCAAATACAAATGAATCCATTTTTTTCATAAGTTTGTACAATAGTCAAAATCTCTATTTCCAACCCACTATAATGTAACTGCCAAATTTTTTATTATGTGATGAAGGAGTGAACCCACATCTTATACATTTGACTTTTGAGTCAACATTAAATTCACCCTTTTTAACCTCCCAAAAGAGAAGTCTTGCACACCTAATCATAAAGTTACGGCGTAAAGACAGTAAGATATGTCTTTGACATCAAAATGTTAAAACATCTTTTTACGACATAAGTTTATATGTTCCTATCATATACCATAATTTACGTCATAAAAGACATAAGTTATGTCGTTAGCTGAAAGGTGCAATGTATTTCCAAAAACAATACACACACTAAATCCACATATATACTCTACCATCCCACATTAGTTACCACCTTTTTTTTATCTAGAAAAAGTAAAATCCAAAAAGTATAACTTTAATTTTTGAACACTACAATAAATTTTGAAAAATACTACACAACTTTTGTTGCATAACTTAATTTATACAAAACTTATAATGAGCGAAGCAAAAGTTCAGTTTGAGAAGACAAAATTTTGAATTTATATCGAGTGAATTAGGCTTAGATAAATAAGAATACTTTGATCTATAAATTTTCATTAATTTTGGAGTAGGGGGCAAAAATTAATCACATTCAACTTCAAGTGGTAAAAATTAAACACAAGTCCATTTAAGAGGCAATCCGTGCAAAACTTGTAAAAGGTAATTAGGTGAACTTGATATTTGATATATGGGGTGATACAATTGTGAGTGGACTAAGGGGAGGTGATGTACGTAGTGGGCTGCTTATGCCTCATTGGGTTGGATTCTCCATCTTCCATTCCTTGATGATATAACAAACACATATGCAGTGTCAGGACGATATAACACATATGCACTATGCAGTGTCTACAAAGTCTTAAAAGATGGGAAAATTTGCTCTGCTCATCTCGTGGCATATATATTTCTTTCGCAATTACGGGTCATTTGCACTTTTGCATATTCCCACAAGGTAGGGTATACGCAATTCGCAGCACTATCTCAAACGTGAGGTAGAGAAGTTATTTCCGATAAAATCTTCGGCCTATAACTTTTTACGAGATATAAGTTTATACTCGCGTCAAAATTGACATTAAGTGGAGACAAAAGGAAAATCCACTTCCTGCGAACAACAAGAAATTTCTAACATCATCCTTCAAGCAGCCAAATAAAATTAACTAAATAAATAAACAAGAAAAACAAAGGCAGAAAGGGGGAAAATAAAAGTAAATGAATAAAGAGAATTTTAAAGGGTATGAATCTTTTAAATGTACTGAGAGAGCATAAGCAGGGCCATCATTATTATGTAAGTATAATTAGTTGGTTGAATTGAGGTTACTATCAAATTTTAGCCTTAAATAATTTTTTTTTTTTAAATAGTCTTTATTTATTAATTAATATTTTTTTAGATAAAATTGTCCCTGATCAATGAAGTAAATTACATAAATGATACTCATAATGAATAACAACTCCATATTTATATTTTTCAACTTTTATTTTTTTCTCTTTTTAATTTTACTTTAATTTTTTTCCCTTTTTTTATTTTTGATTTTCTCAAACCTTACTTTTTCCCTTTTTCCTCTCAACTTCTTCTTTTTGCTTTTTTCTTTTATATTTTTTCTTTCATTTTTTTTAATTCTTTTTAGTTTTTCTCAACCCTTACTTTTTTTTCTTTACACCTTTCAACGTCTACTTTTATTAAAAAAAGTTTTTTTTTTCTTTTTCTTTGATTTTTTTAAAATTTTTCTTGACTTTATTTTTATTTAATCTTTTTTTAAAAATTTTTATCAACCTTTATTTTTTTCCTATTCTCTCTCAACTTTTACATTTTCTTTGATTTTTATTTTTTTAATATTTTTCTTCATTTTCTTCTTTTTCTGCAATTTTTATTATTTTTGTTCTTTTCTTTGATTTCTTCCATTCAAGTTACATCTCATGAGCAAGGGTTGACACTATCACATTATAAATGCAAGACTTACGACTTTCGAACAATAAGCTACGTTTCATGGGCAAGAGTTGACACTACTACATTGTAGAGGCAGGACTTATGACTTTCAAACAACAAGTTATGTTTAATGGGCAAGAGTCTACACTACCACATTGTATTTTGATTTATGAAATGTTTTATAACTCTTACCTTAGAGGAAAAACTTAGCTCAGGGATTTTCAAACAACAAATTATACCCACGGGCAAGAATTGACTCTACTACGTTATGTTTTCATTTATGAGATGTTCTACAACTATTGCCTTAAAGGCAAGACTTAGCTCAAGGGCTTTCGAACAACAAGTTATGTTTCATGGGCAAGAGTCGACATTGCCACATTGTATTTTGATTTATGAGATGTTCTACAGCTATTGTCTTAGAGGAAAAACTTAGCTCAGGGACTTTCAAATAACAAATTATACCCCACGGGCAAGAGTTGACTCTACCACGTTATGTTTTCATTTATGAGATGTTCTACAACTATTGCCTTATAGGCAAGACTTACTCAAGGACTTTCAAACAATAAATTATGCCCTACGGGCAAGAGTTGACTCTACCACGTTATATTTTCATTTATGAGATGTTCTACAACTATTGCCTTAGAGGCAAGATTTGGCTCAAGGACTTTCGAACAATAAATTATGTCCTCCGAGCAAGAGTTGTCTCTACCACATTATGTTTTCATTTATGAGATGTTCTACAACTCTTGCCTTAGAGGCAAGACTTGACTCAAAGACTTTCAAACTATAAATTATGCTCCACGGGAAAGAGTTAATTCTACCACATTATATTTTCATTTATGAGATGTTCAACAACTATTGTCTTAGAGGCAAGGACTTTCAAACTACAAATTATGCCCCACGGGCAAGAGTTGATTTTACCACGTTATGCTTTCATTTATGAAATGTTCTACAACTATTGCCTTAGAGGCAAGACTTAATTAGCTCAAGGACTTTCAAACTATAAATTATGCCTCATGGGCAAGAGTTGACTCTACCACAGTATGTCTTCATTTATGGAATGTTCCACAACTCTTGCCTTAGAGGCAAGACTTAGCTCAAGGACTTTCAAACTATAAATTATGTTCCACGGGCAAGAGTTGATACTACCACGTTATGTTTTCATTTATGAGATGTTCTACAACTCTTGTCTTAGAGGCAAGACTTAATTAGCTCAAGGACTTTCAAACTACAAATATTGCCCCACGGGCAAGAGTTGACTCTTCCATGTTATATTTTCATTTATGACATGTTCTACAACTATTGCCTTAGAGGCAAGACTTAGCTCATGGACTTTCAAACTACAAATTATGCCCTACGGGAAAGAGTTGATACTACCACGTTATGTCTTCATTTATGAGATGTTCTACAACTCGTGCCTTAGAGGCAAGACTTAGCTCAAAGACTTTCAAACTACAAATTATACCCCACAGGCAAGAGTTGACACTATCACGATATGTCTTCATTTATGAAATGTTCTACAACTCTTGTCTTAGAGACAAGACTTAGCTCAAGGACTTTCAAATAATAAACTATGCCCTACGGGCAAGAGTTGACACTGCCACATTATGCATTTATTTATGAGATATTCTACAACTCTCGCCTTAGAGACACGATTTATCTCAAGAATTTTCAAAGAACTTCGATACAACAATTCATGCCCTTAAATTTGCTTTGATGTCAAAAAAAGAAGATACCTTTGCGGATTATCAATTTTTTTTTATTAGCAAAATATAATAGAAGTTGAAAAAAAAGAATAAAGCGATCAAACAAAATAGAGAAATGAAAAATAGATTGAGAAAAAAGGAAAGAATAAAAATAAAGATCAAGAAAAAATGAAGAATTAAAAAAATTGAGAAAAATAAAAATGAGAGGAAAAATAAAAATAAAGTTTGATAAAAATGAGAGAAAAAAAGAGAACTGAAAAAAAGAAAAAAATGATCAAACAAAATAGAAATATAAAAAAAGAGAGAGAAAAAAAAGGCAAGAAAAAAATAAAGATTAAGAAAAAAGAGAAGAATTAAAAAATTGAGAAAATAAATAATGAGAGACAAAAATAAAAATAAGGTTTGAGAAAAATGAGGGAAAAAAAAGAGAACCAATAGAAACAAAAAATAAAGATTAAAGACAAATGAATTAAAAAAAGAAATAGATAATGCTTGAGAAAAGAGAAAAAAATAAAGGTTGAGACAAATGAATTAAAACATGAAAATAAAATTAAAAAAAAAAAAGAAAAAGTGAAAATAATAAAAAATAAAATAATAAAATTAAAGAAAAAATAAAAAAGTAAAATAATAAAAAAATAGAATAATAAAATTAAACGAAAAATAAAAAGTGAAAATAATAAAAAATAAAATTTGAGAGACAAATAAATATGAAAAATTTTAAAAATATATTTGAGGTGTAAAAGGGTAAAATGGTACTTGTATTATACTTAAAAAGTAAGGAAGATTATTTTTAAAGATATTTCTTATTGAGGTTAAATATCTAAAGTTACCTATATTTGGGTCTATGGAATGCAATTTTCTGAATATCTAGTATCCTATTTTAAGTGGGATATAGATTTTTGACAAATTAAAATTTTGACAAAGAATGATTGTCATATGTTAATGAAATTTCTTATAATTTTTTGGTAAAATTACAGAAACTAGCATACTTAAGATCTTAATTACAATAAATAACAATACTTTCTTAAAATTACAAGTTATACCAAAAGTAGTAATATTTTAACCATTATTTTGAACACGTGGGTTTCACTCACTTTTTTACCTTTTTCTATTTTCACTCCACTTTTTTCAATTCACTCCCATATTCACTCTACTTTTTTCAATCCCTCCCATATTTCACTCAATTTTTTCAATTCTCTCTCATATTTCACTCCACTTTTTTCAATTTATTTTTATTTTTTTAAAATTGTGATCCATCAAATAAGGTAAGTTGATATTTACAGTATTTGCATGTTATCTTTTCATATAATTTATCTTTTTTTATTTTTTCATAGTTTTTTCTTCATTCGTCTTTTTCGTTTTTTTTTTGGAGGTTTTGTGATTTTTTTTTTGAAAGATTGTGGAGGTCTGCTATAATAGAGGGATACGTTATTTGATGGAGGTCTGCTGTAACTTTTTCTATGTTATTTGATAGGCTTTTGTGATTCTTTTTTGTTGAAAGATTGTAGGGTTTTGTGTTAAGTTAATTTCTACTCCTATTAAGTTGAACAAAGACGTAGGCATAAAAGAGGTGAGATCGAAGCATTGTGACGAGTCAAAAAATATTGAAAAAATCATGAAACGAAAAATATTGAGAAAACCTTTATCTCCAAAATATCAAAAAGTGCAAAAATGTGTGAAAAAAAAGAAGTCAAACAAAAAGAAAGAATATGTATTTTTTCAGTTGTGCATATGTATTTATGAGTAATGCATATGTATTTTTTCAGTTATGCATATATATTTATGAATAATATATATGTATTTTCTAGATTGTATATATATTTATGACTAATGCATATGTATTTTTTCAGATATGAATATATATTTTTGAATAATGCATATGCATTTTCTAGTTATTCATATGTTTTTATGAGGTTGCATGTTATATTTATTGATTTGAAAATATATTTTTAGTCATGCTTAGGTTTTTATAGATGCATATGTATTTATGAATAATACATATGTACTTTTTCAGTTTGCATATGTATTTATGACTAATGCATGTGTATTTTTTCAGTTATGAATATCTATTTATGAATAACGCATATGTATTTATGATTAATGCATATGTATTTATGAATGATGCATATTTTTCGTCATAATAATATTTTTGATGTCTACATCATGAAGAAGAAATGTGTAGTTCAAGCGCAATTAGGCAAATGTATTATGACACTTTTTGTTATAGAGATTTTGTGTCCTATATGTTTATACATACATATGAGTCAGATATATATTTTTGTAAATACATATGCAGATATATATATGTATGTTGTGTACTGTAAATACATACGCAGATCTGTATGTCTATGTATTTTGTATATTTTTTGAATAAATATATGTGATATAGATATGTGTCTTTTAGAAATAAAAAAGTAAAAAAACTAAAGAAAACAAATCCAAAGAAAAAGAAGTGAAAACCGAAAAAAGAAAGAGAAATAAAAACTAGAAATATAAGTGTAAAAATAAACCAAAAGAAAAAAAATAAAAAACGAAGAAGAAGAAAATAAAAATAGAAAAAGAAAAATATGAGAAAGGAAAAAAAAGAAAACGGAAAAGAAAAAAATAAATTAAAAAAATAAAAAAAGATAAAAAAGAAGAGAAATAGAAGAGTCGAAATAAAATGGAAAGAAAAAAAAGAAAAAGGAATCAAAAGAAAAAAATTAAACGATAAAAAAAGAAACAAAAATAGGAAAAGAAGAAGAAAAATATGAGAAAGGAAAAAAAATAAGAAACGAATAATTAGAAAAAAGAAAGAAAGAAAATGGAAAAGGATAAAAAGGAAAGAAATAGAAGAGTGATATTAGAAAAAGGAATCTTTATAATTAAATGTAACATGAATTAAGAACGGTTAATTCCCTTATTTAACTCTAACTGATGAGAGTTAAAACAGGAACTACTATTCAATTTATATATGTATTTATATAGCAATATTTTATTTAAATACAAAATATAATTTATTATTTTTCGTAATTATGAAATTGTTGCTATAAAAGTTATAATTAAAACTACAGAGTTGCTACTTCTGAAATTTTTCCTAATTTTTTATAAAAGGTATGTTAAAGAAGTACAAAATAAGGGCCACAGGTGCAATGAACGTATATTTGTATCATTTTTAATATTTGAAAAATAATTTAGATTATTTTTTATTTATTAAATTAACTTTATTGATGAGCTTTAAAATTTTAAATTTAATTATTATTATTATTATTAGTACTACTATTACTATTATTTTATGTTAGCTATCTAATATTTTCTCCATCTCAAAATAGTTGGCTCATATAAATATTGCACAACTCTTAAAAAAAATAATTAATTATGAGTATGATTTGACTATGTAATCCTTATTAATTCTTTAATTATCATCTGGATATGTGCCTCTTAATTCTAGAATAATTCCCTTATTACTAAGGGTAGGATTGGAAAAAAAGATTCATTATCTCTTGATCTCTTAAATATGTCAACTACTTCCTTCGTTGAATTTTACTCATCACAAATTGAGATGACGCACCTATTAAGAAAAATAATTAATAACATGATTATTTTATCATAGTATTCTTATCAAATGATGTTTACACCGTTTCTTGAAATTAATTTGGTGAAAAAACAAGTAATGCTAAGGATAAAATAAAAAAAATTGTCTTTTCTTGATATGTCAAAAATAACAAGTAAAAGTAGAAATTCAATTAGAAAATTAACAAGTGAAAGTGATCGGATCAAAAAGTATTTTAAGATAATTTTTTTAACAAACATGTTAATTATTTTGAGATGAAGGGAATATCAAGAATAAAAAAAGAAACTCCTCATAAAATTTTCTTGATATCATTAATTAAATAAATAAATAAAAATAATTATTTTTAGTATAAAAAACAAGTGCAATATATCTCTTTTGGAAGAATTTGGCTTTTGCAAAAACTTAAGTCAGCTCACCGTTCTTTTAATTTAATAAATTTTAAACCCATATTCAGAGCCCCATTGTCCCACCAATATGCTTTTCACATCATGGTTGCAACATAAAATAGTATAAATGACATAGTAAACATAATTTCTACTATTTACTATCCACACTCTTTTTATACATTAGAAGAGGTACCTTCGATATATCAGTCAATTATAAAAAAAATTATATGAAGCATTTTAGTCATTTAATGACACGGCCTGATGATGAATTTGTGAGGTGTTCATGCATGTTCTAACGAGGACCTTCGACGAAATACGTGGCTGTGCTTCCCGCTTTTACCTATTGATGATAGGCGAATTTACGCGCCTATATCAATATATTTTGCCCATATTTTAGCCTAGTTTTGAGAACTAATTATCTATTTCATGCACTTTTAGTCCTTTTTCCTGTAAATGAGCTAACAAACATGATTAGGAAAGTTTCAGGTATAAATGATGCAAAATACAGCATTTTATGGCTTACTTGACGCAAAAGAAAGCTCACAAACGAAGTAGAAAGGAGCTGGACGCCTAAAGGACCAAATCTGCTGCATGGAAAATTTGTCCCGGGCTAAAACAGCATTTCTAAATACTTTGGGGACAGCATGGAAACTCTGTCCAGGACTAAAACAGCATTTCTGAAGACTTTGGGGACTTACAGACACAAAGCTGGATTTTTACAAAGATACATTAACCTAGTACAATTAGGTTATGTATTTCACTATTCTACTTGGATTATGATATTGTAACCTTACCCTAGTACATTTGGGTTAAGGATTTCATTAGTCTATTAGGATTTTGTTATTTATTTCATTAGCTTAGTAGGAGTAGGATAGGAGTATTATAAATACCCTATCATGCTAGAGATTTTTATTCATTCCACAACACATTCCTCCCTTAGTGGAGAGAAACATTCATTCTTCAACAATTAATTTTCTTCCATCCTTCTCATCTTCCACCACAAACACTTCTAATCTATTCTTCTATTCTTCTATTCCACAACAAGAGAATCGTTACTTGCTAAGGAATCACGCCACACGCCTATCACCTAATCCACACGCCATTACTCAACAATAACAATGCAAATTGTGATCTCCTTCGCACTCATGGGTAACTAAACTTCTCTGTTGGGGTTATGGAAGCCGAATGAGATACTATCTATTGCTGTGAGTTTGTGAGTTCGAGACACGTATATTGCTTATATCATTATTCTCTTCATCTTAATGCAAATTCTTGTGGCTGCAGACACATAGAATAACGCCAGTCTAACATTTAACTTGTTCGAGAGAAAGGTTATTTGTCTGGAAAAGAGATAATGTCAAGGTAGTAGGACACCCTTTCCTATTAAAAAGCTAGTGCCGTAACTGGACTAACCTCTTGGAGAATTCGTACCGTTAGACACGCTTTAAGCTCAAGAGAGTTAAAGTGAAATAGTCCTTGTTTAGGTCGAGAGACGCTTGGATTTACCATCGACTACAATTCTCTATAAGCAATTACATGTCAAGACTCTACACACTCATAGCCAATAGAGACGTATACCTCAGAAGGTGGATATAACCCCAACGCTTCAATTCTCATTGTTTACAACTCACGTAACATTCTTTCTTTTTATTTTCAGCTTTTATTTTGATACTTTATTTAATTACTTGCACGACAAGAATTCCCCCCTTTTTCGAGACTTGCATCAAAAGTTTAGTAATTTGCTTACTTGTTGGCCAAGCTATTCCCTGTGGGATCGACACCCAACCCAGGTTGGGTTCTATATTTGCTAACGACCGCTTTACACTCCCACGTGAGCTGTAGATTGAGCGTTATCAAAAATTGGCGCCGTTGCCGGGGAATACGAGTGTCAATCAAGTTTGTGATAATTACTAGACCCTTTGGTCAAAGATTCTCGTACTTTTACTTTTAGTTGTTTTTTTTGTTTTTTTTTAGGTTTATTCAGTCCATCAATGGAGGCACAACGTGAAATTGAAAGGATGACTGCTCAAGTGCATCAACAGAATATTGATAACCGTAGACGAGCAACAAATCCTGACGATGAGGATCTGGGCGATGAAGAGCTATTAAACCCACAGCATACTGCTGAGATGGCGATACCAGCAAACAGAAGAGATCGTCAAGCAAGATATAGGACTGAACGCCGAACTGTACCAATGCTGTTCGATGATGATGAAGATGATCTTGACGAAGCTGGTGCCACAGGAGCTATTATTCTTCCTCCCTTAGCACCTGGAGCAAAGTTCAATATCACTAGCACCATGATTCAGCTTTTGCAACTCAAGGGATTATTTGGTGGACTAGCAGGCGATGATCCGAATATGCATCTGATCAACTTTATTTCCACATGCAAGTCATTCGACAATCCGGGCGTTGGACAGAATGCAATTCGATTACGTCTATTTCCATTGTCTCTGTCTGGGGAGGCAACTCTATGGTTGAATGGGCTGACTCCTGATTCTATTACTAGTTGGAGGCAATTGAAAGACGCTTTCCTAGAAAGATTCTTTCCGCCATCCAAAAGAGCACAGTTAAGAGATGAGATCATAAATTTTCGACAGCTTCCAACTGAAGCTCTCCACGAAACATGGGAGAGGTTCAAGACGAAGCTAATGCGGTGCCCAAACCATCATATGACCAATGTCCACTTGATGGAGATATTATACAGAGCCTTGAATTCAGTGACTAAGCCAGTGGTTGATAATGCGGCTGGAGGATCATTTATGGACCTCACCTTTGTTCAGGCAAGCAATATGCTAGACCGAATGACAAAGCAAAGTAGAGCTTGGCATACCAGGGATTCTGAGGTAGCAAGCCCCACTTTATCTATTGGCATGACTGCAGAACAAAAGAGAAGAGAAGAGGAACGCGATCAAGATATGGCTCACATGAAGACGCAAATGGATCTTCTTACCAAGCATCTATTATCAGGGAAGACCGAAAAAGTTAAGGCCGTTGGACCACAGAGAAGAGAGGAATCTGATTCTGAGGAAGAAGCCAACTACTTGAACAATCAAGGGGGTTTCCGAGGCAATGCCCAAGGAAACCAAGGTCGGAACTATTATAATGAATCTGGATACAAGGACCGTGATCATGGTAGTTGGAAGAATAATTCAGACAGGAGTGGTGTGTATATTCCTCCTAGAAATTATGAGGCTGAGGCGTCTGGTTCTGAAAAGATGTCTATGGAAGATATGATGGCCAAGCTGCTGAAAGGAGTGGAGGCAACCAATATGGGCGTAACTGAGGTGAAGAATGATTTGTCTTCAATGAATCAGTTGGTTAACTCACATTCCATTGCAATAAGACAACTAGAGCAGCAATTCAGTCAACTTTCAGCAGCACTCAACCAAAGAAAAGCCGGCACCTTACCTAGCGATACTGTGCAAAACCCAAGGAATGATGGGTCATGCATGGCCATCACTACCAGAAGTGGTAAGGCGCTGGAAACTTCAGCAAAAGGCAAGAAAGTGATTGACGAAGTTGCAGACATAGATGACAACGCAAAAGGAGAAGATGCCCCAGCTACTACTCCTGACGTTAAGGACGCCACATCCAGCACTGTGCAGCCTGAAAAAGTGGAAAAACGGAAGTAAGAGGAGAAGAAAACCGTGGAGAGAACACTTCCATACCCACCACCACCTTTTCCCCAAAGATTGAAGAAGGTGGCGGATGACACAAAGTTCAGCAAATTCATGAATATGTTAAAGCAGCTCACCATTAATGTTCCATTGGTGGAGGCACTTGAACAAATGCCTGGGTATGCAAAATTTATGAAGGATCTCTTGACAAAGAAGCGGGCAGCAAGTTATGACTTGGCGGATAATGTTCAACATTGTAGTGCAATCGCTACAAGATCGCTAGTTCAAAAGAAGGCAGATCCTGGAGCTTTCACTATTCCTTGCACAATTGGATCGTTGGATTTTGCTAAGGCATTGTGCGATCTAGGAGCTAGCATCAATTTGATGCCACTATCTATCTACAGAAAGTTGGGGTTGGGAGACCTTACACCAACCAATATGAGGCTCGTGATGGCTGATAGGTCGGTAAAACGACCTGTGGGTATCTTGAATGATGTGTTGGTGAAGGTTTCTTCATTCATCTTTCCTGCAGACTTCGTTATTCTGGATTGTAAGGAGGATTCTGAAGTTCCCATAATCTTGGGACGTCCCTTCCTTGCAACTGGAAGCGTGTTTATTGACATGAAAAATAATGAGTTGTTGTTTCGAATTAATGACGAAGTGGTACGGTTTGATATATGCAAAACAATGAAGCAGCCCAGCGATATGAATGAGTCATCTGTAGCTGATGTTCATCATGAGGATATGAAAACATTATCTATAGAGAAACAGCCTACTGTTGAGCCATTATCTGTTGCGCCACTAAAAATTGAGCATGAGGATAATGAAGAACTTATAGGTGCTCTAACAGAAATAGAGCCGTATACTCCTAAGCAACCGGATTGTGATCCCAAGAATCAACCGTCACCAACAGCGAAGACTTTCATTAATGAGCCACCAATGCTAGAATCACAAGAGCTCCCCGATTATCTAAGGTATGTGTTCTTGGAAAGTAGAAATATACTTCCGGAGAGAGCAGATGATTTAAGTGAACAACACGTAGAGGCTCTCATCTCTGCTCTGAAGAGATACAAGAGAGCTATGGGTTGGACTATTGATGATATAATTGGTGACTCTCCGGAGAAACGTAGGAGCCATCTTGAAGAAGATCGCATGCCCACAGGTAAGCCTCATTGTCGTCTAAATCCTTTCAGAAAATGATCCATCACTTACCTCGACGAAGTCTAAGTACTCAAGGTAACTATGTCGAGCCACGACAATAAATAAGGCGCTAGATGGGAGGCAACCCATCGTTTTATCGTTTTATCGTTTATCGTTTTTCCTTTCATCCTAGTACTTGTTTTGTTTTATGAAAAAACCAAAAATAAGAGTCGTGCCACGACCAAAACTAAGGCGCTTGGTGGGAGGCAACCCATCGTACTAATCGTTTTCATTTGGTTTTGAGCAAAAATAGGTGCAAGAAGTATGCAACGAGGAGATTGATTTCAATTGACGATTTGGTCGCATTGTATGGTAAAGTCGGAAAGTTAGGAATGATGATGCATAAGGCTATGAATTGAGCCTTTCTCACGTCATAATAGGCTTCGAGTAAGGCTAGGCCTTGGTAAAAATAGGCCACGAACGATGCACAACCTATTCTATAGCCTAAGGACTCGGAATCTAGTGTGCTATACACTATGCGCCGCCTATTCCTAGGTATGCTTTTGACTATGCGCCGCCTATGCTATGGCATTTGAGATACTGAGACCAAATGCCATAGACTATGCGGCGCATATGTCTAGAAATGCCATAGACTATGCGGCGCATATGTCCCATTATGCCATGGACAATGCGCCGCATATGTCATTGATATGCCAAGAGATATGCGCCGCATATGTGGTGATTTTGTCCCCAAATCCAATTGTAAATGGGTCATAACCCGACCCATACTCTTCCTATATAAAGGGGACATAATTTTACAACACAACCACATTAGAAAACACCCTAAAGGCGCCACATAACCTTCCAAATCTTCTCAAAATTTTCTTCTTTTGCTCTTCCAATTCACAACACCGTCTCCACAAGCTTCAAGCAAGTAAGTACTCTCTTATTCTTCATTTTTTTATCGTAAGTACTACGTTGCTATGCTTATTATAAATTGCTAAATCATATAAGATTGTTGGTGATGTTCATGTGTTTGAATTGTTGTTGCATAATCATGTGAGTGAACATATACGTAGGGAACTCTTGACTTATTTCCAACTTGAATTTGGTTTCAATAGCATTGTTATGATATTTGCTGAATTGATATGATTATGGATATTGCTTAAGAGTGTTGTGTGGATGCTTACATGTTAGACTATCCCGGCCATCGGGATAAGATTATAGTACCTATCGACTTAGGAGGTTGTGCTTGTTGTAAGAATAACGATTCCATGTGGTAACCCCTATGTCGTAGTGTTGCTATATCTACCATGAAAGTAGTCCAATGGCTGCAAATAAGTGATACAATGCTGATTTTCTTGTTGGAATACAAGCCTAAAACGTATGTCGACGAAATCTGAGTAAATCGACTACGTTCACCTCGCTGATTTGTGCAACAAAACTAAGTGTGGGGTGGTACCCCTAGTACTTGCATATAGATTGTATCAAGTGAGATTGTGCTGCAACTAACATTATTTCTAGTCCCAGGTACAATGGCACCTAAAGCGAGACAAGGCAAGGAGAAGGCTACCACCTCCCTAAAGGGCAAAAAGAGAAGTCGCAAGGACCAAGGAGAACCCTCCTCACAGCAAATACCTCAACTCACGCTTGGAATTAAGTGGGATACTTATGAGGAACGTTTGAGGATGACAACTCTGATGATGATTCCAATGCAAAGGGGTATGACCCCAGACATAGAGGATAAGTCCGACCAACCAGGTTCCTCATATTTATTTTCCACTGAGGACAGTGTCCCGACTAAGTGTGGGGTAGCGGTATCGCATGCTATACTTCTTTGTTTGCACCTATGTTTGTTTACTTTGTTTATTTTAGTCCATTTTTTTTTTGTTTGACGTTTGTTTTTTAGGAGTAAAATCTTTCTAGCTTCGCATGAAATTATTTTGATAGGAAGCATGAGATTATAACAAGAGTATGTGCTACAATTGTGACTATTGAGACGTTTAGGCTCTAGTTGTGACTCATTATGTGATATTGTGTGATTCAATTCCTTCACTTGTTGGGTTGAGAGTCTATATTACTTCCAATCAAGTCGACCATGTGCCTTGTGTGTGTGAGATAATAGTATATTCTATGTTTGTGGCTGATGCTAGAACTTGCCCGGTATGTATGCAAAGCGAAAATAAGGAGTGTGAGTTTAGGAGATGATTTAGGCATTTCTTTGGCAACCTATACATGTTTACCTTCAGTTTTTCCTACCCATGTACATTATCCTAGTTAAACCCTTTTGAGCCTTTAGCCTATTTCTTTGACAACCTTGTATGTAAGCCTAATCCATTTTTTCAAGACCATAATTTGATCCAAATTCCTAAGTGCTTTAAAGTGAAAAAGTCATGTGACAACATAAGAGGAAATTGGGTGAGTATGATGCTTTAAATTGTAATGGTGCTTGAATGTGTTATGAGGAAGAAAGTGCTATCATAAGAGGTATGTTGTGAAAAGAAAAAGGAAAAGAAAGCTGAAAAGTAAGTTGTGCTTAAAAATGAAAAACAAAAGAGGAGAACAAGGGTGGTAGAATAAAAAGGAAAGAAGAAAGGTTGAAAGAAAAAAAAAAGTGTCAATGATACAATGTGATGTATTAAAGTGCTTAGGAACCTAGACACTATTTCTGGCCAAAATAGCTGATCCTACCCGTCCCTTAGCCTACATTACAACCATCAAAAGACCTACTTGATCCTAATCTTAACATTCCGACATAAGTAGAGTACTACATTAAGGGCAAGCTTATGGTCATTAGTTGCTACATATGAATTCTTTGTGAGAGTGAGAGCAAGGACATTTTGATACCCATGTTTGAAAAATATGCTATACTTATGAGTGATTATGGGTACTATATTGTGAGACACACATGGTTGATGAGTATTGGATAGTTGTATATGATTCTATGCACCTTAATGTTTGCATGCGAGTTGATCACCATCACGAGTCTATGCTAGAGGTGAAATTGTTTCTACTTACAATCGGAAAGCTACTCTTTGTTGATAGTTGTTGTGCTTGTCTTGAAGAATGTTTTGTGTTGTGGCTGTAAAAACCCTAAGTTGATGTTAGAAGGACATGATATGTTGTTCGAGGACGAACAAAGCTCTAAGTGTGGGGTGTTGATGATAGGCGAATTTACGCGCCTATATCAATATATTTTGCCCATATTTTAGCCTAGTTTTGAGAACTAATTATCTATTTCATGCACTTTTAGTCCTTTTTCCTGTAAATGAGCTAACAAACATGATTAGGAAAGTTTCAGGTATAAATGATGCAAAATACAGCATTTTATGGCTTACTTGACGCAAAAGAAAGCTCACAAACGAAGTAGAAAGGAGCTGGACGCCTAAAGGACCAAATCTGCTGCATGGAAAATTTGTCCCGGGCTAAAACAACATTTCTGAATACTTTGGGGACTGCATGGAAACTCTGTCCAGGACTAAAACAGCATTTCTGAAGACTTTGGGGACTTACAGACACAAAGCTGGATTTTTACAAAGATACATTAACCTAGTACAATTAGGTTATGTATTTCACTATTCTACTTGGATTATGATATTGTAACCTTACCCTAGTACATTTGGGTTAAGGATTTCATTAGTCTATTAGGATTTTGTTATTTATTTCATTAGCTTAGTAGGAGTAGGATAGGAGTATTATAAATACCCTATCATGCTAGAGATTTTTATTCATTCCACAACACATTCCTCCCTTAGTGGAGAGAAACATTCATTCTTCAACAATTAATTTTCTTCCATCCTTCTCATCTTCCACCACAAACACTTCTAATCTATTCTTCTATTCTTCTATTCCACAACAAGAGAATCGTTACTTGCTAAGGAATCACGCCACACGCCTATCACCTAATCCACACGCCATTACTCAACAATAACAATGCAAATTGTGATCTCCTTCGCACTCATGGGTAACTAAACTTCTCTGTTGGGGTTATGGAAGCCGAATGAGATACTATCTATTGCTGTGATTTTGTGAGTTCGAGACATGTATATTGCTTATATCATTATTCTCTTCATCTTAATGCAAATTCTTGTGGCTGCAGACACATAGAATAACGCCAGTCTAACATTTAACTTGTTCGAGAGAAAGGTTATTTGTCTGGAAAAGAGATAATGTCAAGGAAGTAGGACACCCTTTCCTATTAAAAAACTAGTGCCGTAACTGGACTAACCTCTTGGAGAATTCGTACCGTTAGACACGCTTTAAGCTCGAGAGAGTTAAAGTGAAATAGTCCTTGTTTAGGTCGAGAGACGCTTGGATTTACCATCGACTACAATTCTCTATAAGCAATTACATGTCAAGACTCTACACACTCATAGCCAATAGAGACGTATACCTCAGAAGGTGGATATAACCCCAACGCTTCAATTCTCATTGTTTACAACTCACGTAACATTCTTTCTTTTTATTTTCAGCTTTTATTTTGATACTTTATTTAATTACTTGCACGACAAGAATTCCCCCCTTTTTCGAGACTTGCACCAAAAGTTTAGTAATTTTGCTTACTTGTTGGCCAAGCTATTCCCTGTGGGATCGACACCCAACCCAGGTTGGGTTCTATATTTGCTAACGACCGCTTTACACTCCCACGTGAGCTGTAGATTGAGCGTTATCACCTATCTCTTCTTCTCTCCTCCTGTGTAATCAAAAGATGAACAAAGCAAAGTTACTAAACACATTAGTAGTCAACTGAATTGAAATTCAACTTTGACCAAATATCAAAACTAAGAAATCGAGTGTGGTATTTCTCTATTTATTATAACCTCGAAATCTGAAGTCACCCTACAAGAACTAAGAATATCCAAAATTTATAACTAAAAGATCATCCGAAAATATCAAAGAAGTACGAAATATCTTAGTTCGAAACAAAGGACATGAACAAAAGTAAGATGATTCAATGACTGCCCGATCATGTGCTCACCCTTGAATCAAAGTGTGAAACTACGGATTAAAGTTGAGGTCTCGTTTCAAACATTGGAACATGCTCTGGACTCAACAAAAAGAAGAGCACATGTAGCATCAGCACATCAACAAGTACTGATAGGCCTCAACGGCTAACTCAACTCAATACCACACAAATAGATAAATCAAGCATAAACAACATCAATCGAGACAAAACCTCCAGTTAGAGACAACCAACTATAAATATGACACTTCACTTTAATAAGTGTACAAGTACAAGGTTACACTTTCAATACTTAGTTAAATTCTTCAACAAGGTTCACTTCAACATAAATGTATAAATGCAGAATCAAATGCATATGATGAATGCATATATGTGATGATACAAGTACGACCACAAAGATGGACGCATGCGAGAGTGTAATGAACTCAAGGCTTGGAGTGTGAGAGTGAAGGACTTAAAATACACTAAATCGACGACCCTAATATCACACTTGGATTGTAAAGAGGAGCCTTGGAACACAACAAGGTAGCCCCTAAAAACACTTGAAGGGCGCCTAGCTCTTAAAGGGCATTTTAGACATTTTGTATTTTATTTGTAACCTAGTATAAATAGAACATTGTAAGGCTTTTAGACTTAGATTATTCATGATGTTTTTAAGTCTTGAAACACAAAGAAACACAAGTCCTCTCCCTTTGGAGGCCCAAAACCGAAACTAGGCATAGAGAGTATGGATTCACTCTTATTGATCTCATGGCTTAGAAACGTGATGCTTGGGAGGTAGATTCCGACCTTGTGTCTTCGTAAGATATAGGTGAACATTGTGTGTAGTGTTAAGGTTCCAAGAGTGAAATATGCTCTTGGGTTCTTAAGATTATACATTTATTAAGTCTATCTAACTATCCATTTGTGTTGTTGTAATTGTGTAGTTTGTGTTCTTGCTAATGCAAATCGTGACTTGTTGTTAATGTTCATCGTGTTCTTCGTCTTTTAATTGTTAATATAGTTTGTTGTATCTTCCAAATAAGGTGTTAAACACCTCATATCCTTGTTACTCTCGTTATTCTTGTATTATATTGTTGAATCCGAGTGTGGTCACCAAATAGGTCTACGGGTTCTTCAAACTAATGGACTGTTTTGGTGTTTGTTTCGTGTTTCTATTATTTTAGTGTATCATTTGGTATCAAATCATGGCTTATCTTGTTCCCACAAGATCAATCTTGAGCTCATAAACTTGAAAATAAAAAAAAATTGTTGAAGAAAAACTGAAAATTTCAGAAAAAGTGCAATCTGACCGTGTTGTGTTCTTAGCCAAGAATTGTGTTCTTGTTGTGTCTTGGCCGAGATTTTTGTTTGTATTGAGTGTTTCTAGTGTTAGTTTTGTTCTTCACTAACACTTTGAGTCCATATCTAAGTTTGATTTTTGTTGTGTTGTTGTGAACAAAGGGTGAACTGTTTTGGCCATGTGGTTTCTCTTTGATGTTCTAAGCTTGATCATGTGATATTGTTGTTAATTGGTGGCTTAAGAATATTTTGTTGAGTTGTAGTAGTCTTGGCCGTGATTTGAGAACATTGTTGTTGAGGATTTGGGAGTTGGCCGTTTGAATTGTTGTTGGTTGTTCTTGGAATTGTTGTTGTTGTTCTTGGTAAGGTTGTTATTATTCTTGATATTCATCACCACCTTCATATATTGTTGAAAATAAAGTGAACATTAGAGATTTAAAGATGAAGGAAAAAAGGTGAAACTTTGTTAGTCTTGAAAAACTTACCATCACTCACCAACTAGTCAATCACATTTCAACCACTTTCCAACAACTTTCCATAATTCAAGGGTCCATGTTTTAAGGAGAAGTACAAAAGAAAGTCAATGTGTTGAAACTTGAATTTGAAAAAGATTCCAAGACTTATTTGAATATCCCTTCCTAAACAAATTTCACCAATTCTTAAATTGTAAATTGGCCAAAGGACTTGAAATTGGACAACAAAAATTGTTAGAAACCGCAACCAATACATGGCTGCCAAGTCATCATTATTATTGTTGACGCAATAATTTTGGCTCAAATTTTTGATTTCTCAGTTTCACTTTATTGTTTCTTAGTTTCATTTAATTGATCCTAGTACTAATTAACAAGCTAGTAAACTTCTACTACGTTGTCACTTAGTTCTTGAATCTATTGTTCGTGTCTACGTTTCTTTTGTGCTTTTTGTCTCTTTTGTGAATTCATTGTATCTTGTTGGTTCAAGTCTGTAAATAAATTTTCTTTGAGTCAACTCAAACGAAAATCTATTCCGGACCAAGGTGGACTCCTCCCTCAATCACTCACTAAGTACAAGTCGACTTTCAACACTTGTGTAACTAAGTGTGAGGTAAGCCTGAGAGTGAGAGTGTGGTGAGGCAATTTTGAACTAACTAGTTTGTTTTCTTTTGTTTGCTGTGTCTTTTCTTTAGGTACCATGGTTGCCAATAATCTCGATGTCATGTTTGATCGCATCAACGATAATCTTGAGGACATAAAATGACACGTTGAAAGGCTACGCCAATTGGTATCCATACTTATCCCAACAAATATAAAACCTAAGGTCCAAACACCTTGAGATAAGAGCTTCCCGAAGGAAGTTGCTTCCCAAGCCACTGAAGGACTTTCACACTGAGGTAAAGACGAACATAATCATGAACGTCAAGGTAAAATAGCTAACTCTTACACTTTGGTGCATGTGAATGATAATCGTGAGGTTAATAAGTCGTTGAGTGTGAGTAGTCGCTTACCTACATATGAGTATGTTGATTCCTTGCCACTTGTGAATGATGTACATATTGTGCGAGTGGATACACTAGTTGATCCTATAGATGACTAAATCAACTCTTCTAGTAAGATAGATTTGTATCCACCTAGTGTTGAAGCTATTGTGTTAAATGAAAGTACATCGTCAAGTAAAAATTATGTTGACCAACTTGTGTGTAAAACTTGCCCACCACTTGAGGATATATGTTATGTGATTAACGAATCTGAAGTGAGTGAAGAATTTGAGAATATTGGTCAACAAAATGGGAGTGAACCCCAGAGTTATTCTTGGGATAATCTTGTACTTGAAAACTCTTTGAAACTTGTTATTGATCTCTTAGAGAGTGATGAACGTGTTTGTTTCGATCTGCCCATGAAATAGATCATGATCTCTTTAGGTATAATGTCTTGTTTGAAGATGATATAAACACTCTTAATAGACCTCGTGGTGAAAATGATGGTATAGCTTGCCTTGGAAGCTATAGCCTATATGCTAACCCACTATGGTGTGACAACATTCCTCCTAAAGATGGAAATCTCTTCTTGTAAGATGAGAGTACTCTTAAAGGTAAGGAATGCGAGGACTTGGAAACTACTTCTTCTTCTGCTTTGTGTGGCTTTTCCGAGAACACCATAGTAGAAGTAGAATTGAGTGCCACCTTTCTCTACTCTCTCTTTACTTGTGATGATATGTATGCCAATATAGAGGGTAGGCCGTGTGGTTGTGGTAAAGACTACAGGAAATGGGTGTGTTGTCTAGACCCGTGTCTATGGCCACTCTTTCCATTTGATCCCGGTGTCCTCTTAGGGTGGGGACGAGTTACTTTCAGCTTAGGTGTATCCTTTCTAGATTTTTGTCATAACAAATTCCTTGGTGCGGTTGTCAATGGTTTCCTAATGTGTAACTTCAAGGACTCTTGGTTATACGTCAAGTATGAACCGCCTTGGCATGTTGAGACTTGTTATTTGCCGAGACTTGAACTCAAAGGGTCCTCGGTTTCTTTTTTTTGGTGTGGACTATTTTTGGTGTTTTGAGTGCATACCATTATTATTTATTTTTTTGGCTAATCGTAACCCTCACGCCATGAGAAAGTGTGCTTATTTGTCTCTCTTTGATTTTACAAGGCATGGATTCGAGGTCAAATCCTTTTTAAGGAGGGGAGGATGATACAAGTACGACCACGAAGATGGATGCATGTGAGAGTGTAATGAACCCGAGGATTGAAGTGTGCGAGTGAAGGAATTAAAAATTACCAAATCGACTCTAATCTCACACTTGGAGTGTAAAGAGGAGCCTTGGAACACAACAAGGAAGCCCCTAAATACACTTGAAGGGCGCGTAGCTCTTAAAAGGGCATTTTGGATATTTTGCAGAGATAATGCTCTATTTTTTGCTTGAACTATATTCGAAAAGGCTGAGACACACCTGAAGTTTAGGAGGGTCCTATTACCCCCTGGACTAATTAAAATCATATTTTTGACAACCTTAGCGCCTATGTGGCACATACGTGGCACGTACGTGTTACAACACACTGAAGGGTCCACGCATACACACGTGTGTACCACGTATGTACCACGTAGACTCTAAGATTGTCAAAAATACGGTTTTAGTTAGTACAGGGGGGTAATAAGACCCTCCTAAAGTTCGAGTGTATCTCAGCCTTTTCACGTATAGTTCAAGGTGGAAATAGAGCATTTTCCCTATTTTGTATTTTATTTGTAACCTAGTATAAATAGAACATTGTAGGGATTTTAGACTTAGATTATTCATGATGTTGTAAGTCTTTAAACACAAAGAAATACAAGTCCTCTCCCATTGGAGGCCCAAATCCAAACTAGGTATAGAGAGTATGGGTTCACTCTTGTTGATCTCATGGCTTAGAAACGTGATGCTTGAGAGGTGGATTTCGACCTTGTGTCTTCGTAAGAGATAGGTGAACATTGTGTGTAGTGTTAAAGGTCTAAGAGTGGAATATTCTCTTGGGTTCTTAAGATTATACCTTCATTAAGTCTATCTAACTATCCCTTTGTCTTGTTGTAATTGTGTAGTTTGTGTTCTTGTTAATGCAAATCATGACTTGTTGTTAATGTTCATTATGTTATTCATCTTGTAATTGTTAATATAGTTTGTTGTATCTGCCAAATAAGGTGTTAAACACCTCATATCCTTGTTTCTTTCGTTATTCTTGTCTTGTATTATTGAACCCGAGTGTGGTCACCAAATAGGTCCACGGGTTCTTCAAACTAGTGGACTATTTTGGTGTTTGTTTCGTGTTTCCATTGTTTTAGTGTATCATGTGAGGTGTACGTATTACCTCTTTTTCATCTCAACATCTCATCATCAATATCAATCCCAACATCATTAGACCTTTAACTCCACAGATATTTAAATACCCCCTAAATAATTTTCAAGTGAATTAAATATCATTCTAAGGGGTAGTGTGGTAAGGTATATAAGAATATTGTAAAATATTGTGTATTAGTAATATTTGCGTTAGTTATGTTTGCATTTTTCTTATGCAGTGTTTGATTTAGTATATTAGAAATAACACGAATTACATAATTTTTTTATAAAAAATGGAAAGCACGTGAAAAATATTTTGAGAGACAATTATGACTTTAACTATGTTAGTGTTTGTTGTATTTCTAATACCATAAATTTCTATGCATTAGTTTATACACTCTTTAATATCAAATAGAGTATATAACTAATGAAAGCATTAGTAATACATGGGATAAAAAAGTGTACGAAATAAGGTATTAGTAATACACAAATTTAATGCAAGCATTATTTTTCTTAATACACTCTATCAAACGATCCTTAAAATTATAATATCACTCTCATAGTGTAGGTGCATTACACATGCACCACGCCAGAGGCATGTAAGAGCCACATGATTAGTTTTTAAATTTTTTAATTACTCATCAATTTTTTTTCTTAAATGTCAATTTTTTTACTTAAATACACTATTAATCTCTAAAGTCATGTAACCCATCTTCTATAACAAAAAGCTTCATCATTACTTGCCCCTAAATTGAAGTTAATTTCTTTAAATAATGGTAGTCCTAAATTGAAGCTAATTACTTTCAATAATGACAGTTGAAAATTGCCTTAGGCTCTCAATAATGGCAGTTGAAAATTGCCTCAGGCTATACTCCTTTCATCAATAAGATTTTTCTCTACCTCAAAAGTAAAAAATTGATGCTTATCATCTTAACAAAATATAATTTTTCTTAAATTTTGGGTATTTCATTTTTTGATTTTCTATTATTTGTGGTGCAAAAAGATGTGAATCTATTAACTTTCTTATTATAATCTGTATTTTTTATTTGAATTTCCATGAAAAAAATATCTTCTAAGAAATTCGTTGATGAGATAAAAGCTGTAAAAACTTTAACTAAAAATCTAAAATTATGAAAAAATTTCCTTCACAGTTGGTACCGTGGTGATAAGGGCGAGATATCAATGATAAGTATTGTAGAGTTGATTGTTGCAGTGATGATGTTGATGTTGGGTTTTGTAAAATTGATAGTGAATTATCTATGGAATGATGGAATAGAACCCGTGGAGTAAGGTGAGATGAAGATGAAAGAAGCGGAGCTAAAAAGTTGTCTGAAAGAAGAAAGCTACAACATGGAGTGGGCTGCAATGGAGAAAAAAAAACTATATTGGAGAAGACCATTGAAATTAAAAAAATAGAAAATTAAAAAACAATAGGTCCATAAATTTTATTTATATCAAAATAAAAATTTAAATAGGTCAAAAAGTAATATATTAAAGAAAAGAATATTTAAAATAGGAGTTATATGTTGGGGAATAAAATAATGTCACATGTACAATTTTATCAATAATTTTTTTTTCTTCTATTCTCACACACCTATTGAAAAGTGAGTACACCCTCTCTGCTTTGGGGGAGGTGGAGGTGGGAAGGAGTACTTAATTCACTCAAAACTAGAATAAAGGGATATTTAAATGCATGTATAGTTACAGATCTAAAGTAAGTTTGTCGAAAAAATTTAGGGGTATTTTTAAGTCTTTTGTTTTGTCATTGTTATGATCTCAGTATCATCAATTTCATCATCAGTATAATTGTAATGCCCTGAGTCTGTACTCCGGACGCTACACGGTGCTTACGATCCCGAAGGACCACAAACTAAACCCATGACTAATATCTGCTGTGAGCACTGAATAATAATACTGTAATAAATATGAAAAATAGGCTGAAATGCCATAAGGTTCAAAACATCTGGAATACTGATAAAGTATACTACTGAAATAATAATCTGTAAAACTGAATACTGTCTGAAAGTCTAGTCTGAAAAACATCTAAACTGAACTGTCTAAATGTGGAGTTGATGGGAAAATCCCCCAACTAACTCCATCTACTGAAATCCTGCATCTACTGAGAAACTGAAATAATAAAATATCCTTGATAGATGAGGACTCACTACTAACTCTGACACTGATAGCTGAATCTGAATTTGTCTATGTGCGGTCGGGAACCTGAGCGTCCGAACCTATGATATGAGACATCATAGCACAAAAAAAGAGTATGCGCCAGTAGGTGGAATATACAAGTATGCTAGATAAGGTAAGGCTGAATGCAAGGGTTCATATGCATGAACAATAACTGACTGAATGATATAGAGTAACTGAACATGAGAGTACATGGATAACTGACACTGCTGTAAAAACTGAGTATGTACTACTGTGCATATAAATAAATACTGTGACTGAGCTTGTCTGAAGCTAAGTCCTAAGTTCTGATACTGAGTAACTGATATTTGAAGTTACTGATAACTAAGTTACTGATACTGGTTGATTGTATCTGACAGTCCTAATTCTTTAGAACTGAACTGAGTTCTATCCTGGAGACTAAAACTAAAACTGTCGGAGGTAATCATCTAATCGACATGCCCCAAATAAGATAACTGAGTTGGGGTCCAACTTGTGACCCCAGTTGGAAGGGTGTCAGTACCATGCCACGAGTAAAGACACTGAAGAGTTACCCTCATCTAGCAAGTATTCTAATGAGAACGGTGGAACCTACAACTGGCAGGTTAAAATACCTCATTAACCCTCAATTGGTAGGTTTGATGTCTCAACCTACGCTGGCTATGTAGTTCTGGAACGAAAAGATTGCTTCTAAGGATCACAACCTCTACCAGGAGGTGAGCCCCCATCCTTGGGTTTACTCAGTGCTGAATCCTACTCCCAACTGAAAGACACTGAACTGAGTATACTGAACTGGACTGAACTGATACTGAGTTTACTGAGTTTTCCTAAATTCTGTAATTGACTGAGTTCTATAACTGACTGGATTCTACTGATTGGGACATGACTGATACTATTCTGTAACTAACACTGGCTCTAGGTACACAACTAAATTATCGAATATTAAATACCCTCAAGACTTGATAGCATAAAAGAAAGGCATAACATAATCTTGAATAACATAACAATATTCACTTGATCATAATTTATTCATAGAGGCATTTCATCAAACATTTGTAATGCATTAACTTGTACATGAATGGAGAATACATGCTATCATGTCATAATGACACTATTTCATCCATATATGCATTTTATCAAACACATGGGGAGCATGCTTAGGTTATACAATAATCAACACATATAATTATCATGGTTACATCAATCAACTTGCAAATTGAAGGGTTTATCATGAAGATCATGTAATTCAACACATATAATGATTAATTTTATGAAAGTTTGTAATTTAATCATGGACTGAAACCCAACAATAACATGAACATGAATTCAATTCAATTTCAAGCATGTAATTCATAAATCAACAATCTTGTAGTTTTAAAAATGGATTCGTGGACCCTATGGGTGAAAGGAACCCATAGATGAACACCTAACATACCTTGGGTTGTTAATTCTAGAAGTTCTTGGAGAAATTCTTGAGATTGACCTTGATTTCTTGGAGCTAGGGTTTTACTATTTGGGAGAAAATGCTTTTTGATCTTGAGAAATAATAAAATAATGAGCAATTAGTGCTCCTTTAGGGTTAAATTTCCTGTTTAGGACTGATTAGGACCGTGGAAAAATACCAAACTACCCCTAGGAGTAATATAAAATTTGTCACTGAAAAACCCGATTTGGGCACCTGGCGCGACGCGGCGCTATCGCGCAGTGTCTCTGGAAAATGACAACTTGGAAAATACACGGTGGCGCGACACGGTGGTATCGCATTGCCACACTGGATGCGACCTGAAAGTTCATCGCAACGTGGTGGGATCGCATTGGAACACTAGAAAAGGACAATTCTGAACTGAGCCTACAGCGCGATGCGCCAATATCACGGAGCAACACTAGAATTTTCCAATTGCTATTTGGCTGGCCTCTGTGACGCGCTGACATGTATTTTGGTGCACTATTTTACGAAAATGGCTTTAACTTTTTGCCCGGGTATCGAATTTGGCGAATTTTATATCATTAAAAAGCTAACTAAATTTCCTACGCATTGGCAGGCTCTAAATTGAAAAATACTAAGTATTTCAAAAAATTTATTTTGGATAACTCATGGATTGAGAGTTAATTTAAGTTAGGGAAATACGGGATATTACAATATCTCTCCCTTGGGAACATTCATCCTCGAATGAGATTGATTAAGTTGAGAAACACTGATAAATTGAGTTTACACGGTGAACATGCACACTGAAGCATGACTACTTGACTGAACTACTGACAAGCTAAGTTCTTATACTGGACATGCATATCTAATTGATAACGCTCAATCTACAGCTCTCGTAGGAGTGTAAAGCGGTCGTTAGCAAATATAGAACCCAACCTGGGTTGGGTGTCGATCCCACAGGGAATAGCTTGGCCAACAAGTAAGCAAAATTAATAGACTTTTGGTGCAAGTCTCGTAAGAAGGGGGGATTGTAATAAGTAACCAAAGTAATAAAATAAAAGCTGAAAATAATAAAGTAAAAAGAGAAAGATTGTCACGTTGGTTGTAAACAATGAGAATTGAAGCGTTGGGGTTATGTCCACCTTCAGAGGTATACGTCTCTATTGGCTATGAGTGTGTAGAGTCTTGACATGCAATTGCTTATAGAGAATTGTAGTCGATGGTAAATCCAAGCGTCTCTCGACCTAAACAAGGACTATTTCACTTTAACTCTCTCGAGCTTAAAGTGTGTCTAGCGGTACGAATTCTCCAAGAGGTTAGTCCAGTTACGGCACTAGCTTTTTAATAGGAAAGGGTGTCCTACTACCTTGACATTATCTCTTTTCCAGACAAATAACCTTTCTCTCGAACAAGTTAAATGTTAGACTGGCGTTGGTCTATGCGTCTTCTTTTCTAGACAAGTAACCTTTCTCTCGAACAGGTTAGATGTTAGAATGGCGTGTTCTTGTGTTTGAACCGCAAAGGATGTAGATTTAAGATGAAGAGAATAATGATATAAGCAATATACGTGTCTTGAACTCACAAGCTCATAGCAATAGATAGTAACTCATTCGGCTTCCATAACCCCAACTAAGAGGTTTAGTTACCCATGAATGCGTAGGATATCACGTTTTGCATGGTGGATGGCGTGAATAGTAGGTGTTTGGCGTGCGGTTTTAGTGATTCCGTAGCAAGTAACGATTCTCTTGTTGTGGAATTTTAGAGTTGAATGTTTGTGGTGGAAGATGAGAGAGATGGAAGAAAATTAATAGTTTAAGAATGAATTTCTTGAATTTAGAGAGGAGTTGCCTCCACTAAGGGAGGACTTGATTAAAATCTCTAGCATGATAGGGTATTTATAATACTCCTATCCTACTCCTACTATGCTAATGAAATAAATAACCAAATCCTACTAAACTAAGGAAATACTTAACCCATTTGTACTAGGTTAATGTAACATTCTCCTAATCCAAATAAACTAATGAAATACATAACCCAATTGTACTAGGTTAATGTATCATTGTCAAAATCCAGCTTTGTGTCTGTAAGTCCCCAAAGTCTTCAGAAATGCTGTTTTAGTCCTGGACAGATTTTCCATGCAGTCCCCAAAGTATTCAGAAATGCTGTTTTTGCCCGGGACAGATTTTCCATGCAGCAGATTTGGTCCTTTAGGCGTCCAGCTCCTTTCTACTTCGTTTGTGAGCTTTCTTTTGCGTCAAGTAAGCCATAAAATGCTGTATTTTGCATCATTTATACCTGAAACTTTCCTAATCATGTTCGTTAGCTCATTTATAGGAAAAAGGACTAAAAGTGTATGAAATAGATAATTAGTTCTCAAAACTAGGCTAAAATATGGGCAAAATATATTGATATAGGCACGTAAATTTGCCTATCATCAACACCCCACACTTAGAGCTTTGTTCGTCCTCGAACAACATATCATGTCCTTCTAAACATCAACTTAGGGTTTTTACAACAACAACACAAAACATTCTTCAAGACAAGCACAACAATTATCAACAAAGAGTAGCTTTCCGATTATAAGTAGAAACAGTTAAACCTCTAGCGTAGACTAGTGATGGTGATCAACTCGCATGCAAACGTTAAGGTTCATAGAATCATATACAACTATCCAAAGCTCATCAACCATGTGTGTCTCACAATATAGTACCCATAATCACTCACAAGTATAGCATATTTTTCAAACATGGGTATCAACATATCCTTGCTCTCACTCTCGCAAAGAATTCATATGTAGCAACTGATAACCATAGGCTTGCCCTTAATGTAGTACTCCACTAAATGTCGGAATGTTAAGATTAGGATCAAGTAGGTCTTTTGATGGTTGTAATGTAGGCTAAGGGACGGGTAGGACTATTTTGGCCAAGAATAGTGACTAGGTTCCTAAGCGCTTTAATACATCACATTGTATCATTGACACTTTTTTCTTTCAACCTTTCTTTCTTTTATTCTTCCACCCTTGTTCTCATCTTTTGTTTTTCAATTTTAAGCACAACTCACTTTTTAGCTTTCTTTTCCTTTTTCTTTTCACAACATACCTCTTATGATAGCACTTTCTTTTTCATAACACATTCAAGCACCATTACAATTTAAAGCATCATACTCAACCAATTTCCTCTTATGTTGTCACATGAATTTTTCACTTTAAAGCACTTAGGAATTTGGATCAAATTACGGTCTTGAAAGAAATGGATTAGGCTTACATACAAGGTTGTCAAAGAAATAGGCTAAAGGCTCAAAAGGGTTTAACTAGGATGATTTTCATGGGTAGGAAAAACTGAAGGTAAACAAATATAGGTTGCCAAAGAAATGCCTAAATCATATCCTAACTTACACTCCTTATTTTCGCTTTGCATACATACCAGGCAAGTTCTAGCATCAGCCACATACATAGAATATACTATTATCTCACACACACAAGGCACATGGTCGACTTGATTGGAAGTAATATAGACTCTCGACCCAACAATTGAAGGAAATGAATCACACAATATCACATAATGAGTCACAACTAGAGCCTAAACATCTCAATAGTCACAATTGTAATACATACTCTTGTTATAATCTCATGCTGCCTATCAAAATGATTTCATGCGAAGCTAGAAAGATTTTACTCCTAAAAAAAACGTCAAACAAAAAAAAATGGACTAAAATAAACAAAGTAAACAAACATAGGTGCAAACAAAGAAGTATAGCATGCGATACCGCCACCCCACACTTAGTCGGGACACTGTCCTCAGTGGAAAATAAATATGAGGAACCTGGTTGGTCGGACTTATCCTCTATGTCTGGGGTCATACCCCTTTGCATTGGAATCATCATCAGAGTTGTCATCCTCAGACGTTCCTCATAAGTATCCCACTTAATTCCAAGCGTGAGTTGAGGTATTTGCTGTGAGGAGGGTTCTCCTTGGTCCTTGCGACTTCTCTTTTTGCCCTTTAGGGAGGTGGTAGCCTTCTCCTTGCCTTGTCTCGCTTTAGGTGCCATTGTACCTGGGACTAGAAATAATGTTAGTTGCAGCACAATCTCACTTGATACAATCTATATGCAAGTACTAGGGGTACCACCCCACACTTAGTTTTGTTGCACAAATCAGCGAGGTGAACGTAGTCGATTTACTCAGATTTCGTCGACATACGTTTTAGGATTGTATTCCAACAAGAAAATCAGCATTGTATCACTTATTTGCAGCCATTGGACTACTTTCATGGTAGATATAGCAACACTACGACATAGGGGTTACCACATGGAATCGTTATTCTTACAACAAGCACAACCTCCTAAGTCGATAGGCACTATAATCTTATCCCGATGGCCGGGATAGTCTAACATGTAAGCATCCAAACAACACTCTTAAGCAATATTCATAGCCATATCTATTCAGCAAATATCATAACAATGCTATTGAAACCAAATTCAAGTCGGAAATAAGTCAAGAATTCCCTACGTATATGTTCACTCACATGATTATGCAACAACAATTCAAACACATGAACATCACCAACAATCTTATATGATTTAGCAATTTATAATAAGCATAGCAACGTAGTACTTACGATAAATAAATGAAGAATATGAGAGTACTTACTTGCTTGAAGCTTGTGGAGACGGTGTTGTGAATTGGAAGAGCAAAAGAAGAAAATTTTGAGAAGATTTGGAAGGTTATGTGGCGCCTTTAGGGTGTTTTCTAATGTGGTTGTGTTGTAAAACTATGTCCCCTTTATATAGGAAGAGTATGGGTCGGGTTATGACCCATTTACAATCGGATTTGGGGGCAAAATCACCACATATGCGGCGCATATCTCTTGGCATATCACTTACATATGCGGCGCATTGTCCATGGCATAATGGGACATATGCGCCGCATATCCTATGGCATTTCTAGACATATGCGACGCATATCCTATGGCATTTGGTCTCAGTATCTCAAATGCCATAGCATAGGCGGCGCATAGTCAAAAGCACACCTAGGAATAGGCGGCGCATAGTGTATAGCACACTAGATTCCGAGTCCTTAGGCTATAGAATAGGTTGTGCATCGTTCGTGGCCTATTTTTACCAAGGCCTAGCCTTCCTCGAAGCCTATTATGACGTGAGAAAGGCTCACTTCATAGCCTTATGCATCACCATTCCTAACTTACCGACTTTACCATACAATGCGACCAAATCGTCAATTGAAATCAATCTCCTCGTTGCATACTTCTTGCACCTATTTTTGCTCAAAACCAAATGAAAACGATTAGTACGATGGGTTGCCTCCCACCAAGCGCCTTAGTTTTGGTCGTGGCACGACTCTTATTTTTGGATTTTCATTTATCAAAAGCAAAAACAAGTACTAGAATGAAAGAAAGACAAAACGATAAACGATAAAACGATAAAACGATGGGTTGCCTCCCATCTAGCGCCTTATTTATTGTCGTGGCTCGACGTAGTTACCTCGAGTACTCAGACTTCGTCGAGGTAAGTGATGGATCGTTTTCTGAAAGGATTTAGACGACAATGAGGCTTACCTGTGGTCATGCGATCTTTTTCGAGCTGGCTCATACGTTTCTCCGGAGAGTCACCAATTATATCATCAATAGTCCAACCCATAGCTCTCTTGTATCTCCTCAGAGCAGAGATGAGAGCTTCTACGTGCTGTTCACTTAAATCATCTGCTCTCTCTGGAAGTATATTTCTACTTTCCAAGAACACATACCTTAGATAATCGGGGAGCTCTTGCGATTCTAGCATTGGTGGCTTGTCAAAGTGAGTCTTCGCTGTTGGTTGATTCTTGAGATCACAATCCGGTTTCTTAGGAGTATAAGACTCTATTTCTGTTAGATCACCCATAAGTTCTTCATAATCTTCATTATCCTCATGCTCAACATTCAGTGGCGCAGCAGACAATGGCTCAACAGTAGGTTGTTTCTCTATAGATAATGCTTTCATATCCTCATAATGAACATCAGCTACAGATGACTCATTCATATCGCTGGGCTGCTTCATTGTTTTGCATATATCAAACCGTACCACTTCGTCAACCACTTGCTTGCCTTTTGCTGAAGTTTCCAGCACCTTACCACTTCTGGTAGATATGGCCATGCATGACCCATCTTTCCTTGGGTTTTGCACAGTATCGCTTGGTAAAGTGCCAGCCTTTCTTTGATTGAATGCTGCTGAAAGTTGGCTCAATTGCTGCTCTATTTGCTTGATAGAAGTGGAATGAGAATCAACTAGTTGCTTCATGGAGGACAAATCATCAATCACCTCCTTAACTCCTGCGCTCGTTGCTTCCACTCCTTTCAATAACTTAGCCATCATGTCTTCCATACTCCCAGAATTAGATGTGGTGGTATCACGTCTACCAGGGGGAACGTACAAACCACTCTTTTCATTATATTTCTTCCAACTACCTTGGTCTTTGTTTCCAGATTTATCATAATGGTTCCGACCTTGGTTTCCTTGGGCATTCCCACGGAAACCCCTCTGATTGTTCAAGTAGTTGGCCTCCTCTTTAGAATCAGACTCGTCTCTTCCTTTTAGCGCTACAGCTTTCACTTTTTCGGTCTTCCTTGATAATAAGTGCTTGGTAAGAAGATCCATCTGCATTTTCATGTGAGCCATGTCTTGGTCACGATCTTCTTGTCTTCGCCTCTGCTCTGCAGTCATGCCAAAAGATACAGTAGAGCTTGCTACCTCAGAATCCCTGGTATGCCAAGCTCTACTTTGCTTCGTCATCCGATCTAGCATATTGCTTGCCTGCACAAAGGTGAGGTTCATAAATGATCCACCTGCCGCATTATCAACCACTGGCTTAGTCACCGAATTCAAAGCTCTGTATAATATCTCCATCAAGTGGACATTGGTCATATGATGGTTTGGGCATCGCATTAGCTTCGTCTTGAACCTCTCCCATGTTTCGTGGAGAGCTTCAGAGGGAAGCTGACGAAAGTTGCTGATTTCATCTCTCAATTGTGCTTTTTTGGATGGCGGAAAGAATCTTTCTAGGAAAGCGTCTTTCAATTGCCTCCAATGAGTAATAGAATCAGGAGTTAGCCCATTCAACCATAGAGTTGCCTCCCCAGACAGAGACAATGGAAATAGACGTAATCGAATTGCATTCTGTCCAACGCCCGGGTTGTCGAATGACTTGCATGTGGAAATAAAGTTGATCAGATGCATATTCGGATCATCGCCTGCTAGTCCACCAAATAATCCCTTGAGTTGCAAAAGCTGAATCATGGCGCTAGTGATATTAAACTTTGCTCCGGGTGCCAGTGGCGGAAGAATAATAGCTCCGGTGGCACCAGGTCCATCAAGATCATCCTCATCATCATCAAACGGTATATGCACAGCTCGGCGTTCGGGCCTATATCTTGCTTGACGATCTCTTCTGTTTGCTGGTGTCGCCATCTCAGCAGTATGCTGTGGGTTTAATAGCTCTTCATCGCCCAGATCCTCATCGTCAAGATTTGTTGCTCGCCTACGGTTATCAATATTTTGTTGATGCACTTGAGAAGCCATCCTTTCACGTTGTGCCTCCATTGATGCACTGAATAAACCTAAATAAAACAAAAACAACAACTAAAAGTAAAAGTACGAGAATCTTTGACCAAAGGGTCTAGTAATTATCACGAACTTGATTGACACTCGTATTCCCCGGCAACGGCGCCAATTTTTGATAACGCTCAATCTACAGCTCTCGTAGGAGTGTAAAGCGATCGTTAGCAAATATAGAACCCAACCTGGGTTGGGTGTCGATCCCACAGGGAATAGCTTGGCCAACAAGTAAGCAAAATTAATAGACTTTTGGTGCAAGTCTCGTAAGAAGGGGGGATTGTAATAAGTAACCAAAGTAATAAAATAAAAGCTGAAAATAATAAAGTAAAAAGAGAAAGATTGTCACGTTGGTTGTAAACAATGAGAATTGAAGCGTTGGGGTTATGTCCACCTTCAGAGGTATACGTCTCTATTGGCTATGAGTGTGTAGAGTCTTGACATGCAATTGCTTATAGAGAATTGTAGTCGATGGTAAATCCAAGCGTCTCTCGACCTAAACAAGGACTATTTCACTTTAACTCTCTCGAGCTTAAAGTGTGTCTAGCGGTACGAATTCTCCAAGAGGTTAGTCCAGTTACGGCACTAGCTTTTTAATAGGAAAGGGTGTCCTACTACCTTGACATTATCTCTTTTCCAGACAAATAACCTTTCTCTCGAACAAGTTAAATGTTAGACTGGCGTTGGTCTATGCGTCTTCTTTTCTAGACAAGTAACCTTTCTCTCGAACAGGTTAGATGTTAGAATGGCGTGTTCTTGTGTTTGAACCGCAAAGGATGTAGATTTAAGATGAAGAGAATAATGATATAAGCAATATACGTGTCTTGAACTCACAAGCTCATAGCAATAGATAGTAACTCATTCGGCTTCCATAACCCCAACTAAGAGGTTTAGTTACCCATGAATGCGTAGGATATCACGTTTTGCATGGTGGATGGCGTGAATAGTAGGTGTTTGGCGTGCGGTTTTAGTGATTCCGTAGCAAGTAACGATTCTCTTGTTGTGGAATTTTAGAGTTGAATGTTTGTGGTGGAAGATGAGAGAGATGGAAGAAAATTAATAGTTTAAGAATGAATTTCTTGAATTTAGAGAGGAGTTGCCTCCACTAAGGGAGGACTTGATTAAAATCTCTAGCATGATAGGGTATTTATAATACTCCTATCCTACTCCTACTATGCTAATGAAATAAATAACCAAATCCTACTAAACTAAGGAAATACTTAACCCATTTGTACTAGGTTAATGTAACATTCTCCTAATCCAAATAAACTAATGAAATACATAACCCAATTGTACTAGGTTAATGTATCATTGTCAAAATCCAGCTTTGTGTCTGTAAGTCCCCAAAGTCTTCAGAAATGCTGTTTTAGTCCTGGACAGATTTTCCATGCAGTCCCCAAAGTATTCAGAAATGCTGTTTTTGCCCGGGACAGATTTTCCATGCAGCAGATTTGGTCCTTTAGGCGTCCAGCTCCTTTCTACTTCGTTTGTGAGCTTTCTTTTGCGTCAAGTAAGCCATAAAATGCTGTATTTTGCATCATTTATACCTGAAACTTTCCTAATCATGTTCGTTAGCTCATTTATAGGAAAAAGGACTAAAAGTGTATGAAATAGATAATTAGTTCTCAAAACTAGGCTAAAATATGGGCAAAATATATTGATATAGGCACGTAAATTTGCCTATCATCACTAATGCATGAGTACATGTCTGAACTGATTCATGAATGCATGACTGAATATGCAACGGTAACTAATACCAATATTATAACTATAACTGAACATGGAATTGAGTAAAGCTAAGAAAGACTATTACCTTAAGCTGAATCTGAGTTTACGGAGAAGAGGTGAGGATACTTGGTTCGTATATCTGCTTCTACTTCCCAAGTAGCTCCCTCAACGAACTGATTCTGCCAAAGAACTTTGACTAAGGGAACTTTTTTTTTTCTCAATCTGCGAATCTGATGATCGAGGATCTGGACTGGAACCTCTTCAAAAGAGAGATCATTCTGAATATCTACTACCTCTAAGAGAACTATGACTGCTGGGTCACCAATATATTTTTGTAGCAAGGAGACGTAGAATACTGGGTGTACTGAAGCTAGATCTGAAGGCAACTCGAGCTCGTAAGCTACCTTTTCGAAATGACTGAGAATTATGTAAGGACCGACATATCGGAGCCTGATCTTTCCCTTTTTGCTGAACCTCTTTACCCTCTTTATGAGAGAGATTTTCAAGAACACAAAACCACTGATCTCAAACTCGAAATCCTTTCTCCTCACACCGGCATATGATTTCTGTCAACTTTGGGCAACCCTAAGTCTTTCTCTGATCAGCTGAACCTTCTCTAAGACATCAACTACTAAGTCAGGCCCTACTACTGTGGCCTCACCTACCTCGAACCAATCAATTGGAGATCTACATCTCCTACCGTAGAGAGCCTCAAATGGAGCTATCTGAATACTGGAGTGATAGTTGTTATTGTATGCGAATTCGACCAAAGGCAAGTGGTCATCCCAATTACCCTTATAATCAACACCGCAGGCTCTTAGCATATCTGCTCGAGTCTGAATGGTCCTTTCTACTTGACAATCTGTCTGAGGGTGGAAGGATGTACTGAGGTGAACTCAGGTACTAAGACCCCTTTGGAATGCTTTCCAGAAATGAGAGATAAACTGGGGACCTCTATCCGAGATGATGGATACTGGGACTCTGTATAACTTTCCCAACTCCCTGATATAGAGTTTGGCGTAGTCCTCGGCTGAATAGGAAGTATGAACTGGCAAGAAATGAGCGGATTTGGTCATCTTGTCTACGATAACCCAAATAGAATCATGATGATGATGAGTACGAGGCAAACCCATTACAAAGTCCATATTCACTCATTCCCATTTCCATATGGGAATACTGAACTCCTGCATAGACCCACTAGGCTTCTGGTACTCAATCTTATCCTGCTGACACGTAGATAACTTAGCTACAAACTCTGCAATATCCCTCTTCACCCCACTCCACCAATAGATCTTCCACAGATCACGGTACATTTTGCTGGCCCCTAGATGAATAGAGTATCACACACCATGCGCTTCTGTAAGAATTCATTGCCTCAAGTCATCTATACCTGACACACATAAATGACCCTGGCAATGCAACACACTATATCCCCCTTGGGAGAAAACCTCTATTTTATGATCTTTGACTGACTCTTTCAACTTAATAAGACTGGGATCTCTATCCTGCTTTTTCTTTACTTTAGAAACCAGAGATGATTGTGAACTATTCTGCACCCATACACGGCCCTCTGCTGAATCGACTTAGTGGACACCTAGTCGGGCAAGCTGGTGAATTTCCTGAACTAACTTTTTTTTATCTTTCTCAACATGAGCAACACTACCTATAAACAATTTACTGAGAGCATCAACCACTACATTGGCCTTGCTCGGGTGATACAAGACACTCATATCATAATATTTTAATAACTCTAACCACCTTCTTTGATGCAAATTCAATTTTTTCTGAGAGAATACATACTAAAGGCTTTTATGATCTGTGAACATATCAACATACATCTCATACAAGTAATGTCTCCAAATCTTTAAGGCAAACACTATAACTGCTAGCTCGAGATTATGAGTTGGGTAATTCTTCTCATGGGACTTAAGCTGTCTGGAGGTATAGGCTACGAAATTACCTCTCTACATGAGGACACAACCCAAACCTACTCTGGATGTATCACAGTACACAAAAAATCTGTCTGAACCATCTGGTAGAGTCAAAACTGGGGCTTAGGTGATTCGAGTCTTCAACTCTTCTTACAAGAATCTGATCAGTGAAACTGAACTTTCTTCTAAGTCAATCTGGATATGGGGGATGAAATAGACGAAAACCCTTCAATAAACTGATGGTAATATCCAGCTAAACCCAAGAAACTCTAGATATCTGATGAAGAAATGGGTAGGCCAGTTTCTGACCGCCTCGATCTTTTGAGGATCAAATCTAATGCCATCGCCGGAAATAACATGACCAAGGAATGCTACTGACCTTAGCCAAAATTTGCACTTATTGAATTTGGAAAACAACTGATAAGTTCTGAGAGTCTGAAATATGATTCTGATGTGATCTGGATGATCATTCTCGCTATAGGAGTAAACAAGAGTGTTATCGAGGAAAACTATAACAAACATGTCCAAGTACTGCTTGAACACACGATTCATTAAGTCCATGAAAGCTGCTGGGGCATTGGTAAGACCAAAGGACATGACTAGAAACTCGAAGTGACCATATCGGATTCTAAAAGTTGTTTTTGGAATATCACTTTCTCTGACTCTGAGCTGATGAGAGCCTGATCTAAGGTCTATCTTTTAAAAGTATCTAGCACCCTGAAGTTGGTCGAATAAGTCATCGATTCTGGGCAAGTGGATATTTATTCTTGACTATGACTTTGTTCAGCTAACGATAGTCTATACACATTCTAAGAGAAATGTCTTTCTTACGTACGAATAAGACTGGTGCGCCCTACGGGGAAATATTGGGTCTGATGAATCCCTTATCTATGAGATCCTTTAACTATTCTTATAACCCCTGAGTTCTGTTAGTCCCATTCTGTCTGGAGGAATAGATATAGGCTGAGTGTCTGGAAGAAGGTCTATTCCGAAGTCTATTTCCCTAACGAGAGAAACTCCAGGAAGATCTTTGGAAAACACATCTGAGAATTCATTTACTACTGGAACTGACTCAAGACTGGGAGTTTCTAAACTTGAGTCGTTTACTCATACAAGATGATAGACACATCCCTTGGATATCATTTTTCTCGCTCTAAGGTATGAAATCAACTCACTCTTAAGTGCTGTAGTACTACCTCTCCATTCAAGGACTGGTTTATTTGGAAACTAAAAATGAACAATTTTGTTTGTACAATCTACTGAGGCATAACATGAATGGATCCAATCTATGCCGAGAATGACATCAAAATCCGCCATCTCTAGCTCTACAAGGTCTGCTGAAGTAACTTTCTGAGATATCATAATCGGACAGTTCCTGTATACCCGTTGGGCTGTGATAGATTTACCTACTGGGGTAGAAACTGAGAAAGGCTCTGCTAAGATTTCTGGACTGACTCCGAAGTTAACGGCAATATAAGAAGTTACGAGAGATAAAAAAGCTCCTGGATCTCGCAAGGCATAAACATATAAATGGAAGATCTGTAACGTACTAGTGACTACATCTGGAGAATTTTTCTGATCTTGTATGGACTGAAGTGTATAGAGCCTGTTTGGGCGTTGTCCACTGGTGGTACTGGAAGCGGCACCCTGCTGATTCGGGCGACCTGACTGAGATGAAGGACGATTTTACTGACCCTGAGAACCTGACTGAGGACAATCTTTGACTCTGCGGCCTGGCTTGCCACACCCGAAACAAACATCATTGCCAGCTCTGCAGACACCCTGATGGTTTCTGCCATATATTTGATAAAAAGTATTTATTCGAGCACTGCTGACACTCCCTTAAGATTTAGAGCCTGGCGCCCTATCTTTATTACCATTTCTGAACTTAGGTATTGGAGCACTGACTGAGGACGGAGCTGAAACTGATGATTTTGGGTGAAACTGGGAACAATTTAGGACTGATTAGGGCTGTGAAAAAAATACCAAACTATTCCTGGGAATAATATAAAATTCATCACTGAAAAACTCAATTTGGGCACCTGGCGCGATGCGGAGCTATCGTACCGTGTCTCTAGAAAATGACAACTGGGAAAATACATGGTGGCATGACGCGATGGTATCGCGTTGCCACACTGGATGCGACCTGAAAGTTCACCACGATGTAGTGGGATCGCGTTGGAACACTGGAGAAGGATAATTCTGAACTGATCCTATGGAACGATGTGCAATATGGCGGAGTAACACTGGGATTCGCCAATTGACATTTGGCTGGCCTACATGACGCGCTGACATTTCTTTTGGCATACTGCTTTACGAAAATGGCTCTAAGTTTTTGCTCGGGTATCAAATTTGGGTGAAGTTTATATCGTTGGAAAACTAACTGAATTTTTTATGCGGTGGTAGGCTCCAAACTGAAATTACTGAGTCTTTTAAAATTTTTATATTGGATAACTCCTAGACTGAGAGCTAATTTAAGCTAGAGAAATACGGGGTGTTACAATAATCATCATCATGGTCTCACTACCATGATTCATATCATCAACTCATCTTCACAATACCATCACAAATCATCATCAACATATATGAATATGAAAATACAGTCAATAAACACGAGTAGTGCCCGACAATAATTATAAACTCAATTTACATATAAGCAGCTATAAATAAATTATAACCTACCTATGCTTGCTTGATTCACGTCAAGGCCACAAGTTCACCTTTCCTCTCTCTTTCATCCCTTTTTGATCTATAAGAATAAATTTACACACTTATTTTAATTATTTCACCTTTTCTAACCATTAGAAATTATTAACCAACAATTTCAATTATTAACTTGCTCTAATTCATCCCCTTGGAATTTTCTACCTTTTAAATTTCATGAATTCTACTTTATTTAACACGAACAATCATAATTATACGCTATTAGTATTTTCTAACACCCTAGGATCCTTAAAAACTAATTTTAGTCAGCTTCTCATCGATTTACTTTCAGTTCATAAATTAGGGCTAAATCTCAATTTCTATCATAAACCCGATTCTAGTGATTTCTAAGGACTTTAAGAGTAATTTAAGTTTAGATTGTTAAGGAATCTTATCTCTAAAGATGAAATGTAACAACCTGAAAATTTTGATAAAATATATAAAATTTGTGATTTTATGTGATTTGACTGTTTTACCCCTCTCCATAGTTGTATTATGATATTTTTGGGGTGTGGGGGTGATTGACATAATTCTCGATGTATTTTGGTGCCATTTATACGATATTGTAATTTTTTATGGCTTCGAAAATCTTATTTGTGGATATCTTTTGATTCGTGTGACGGATGGCTGAACGAACTGCACTAACAACTTCAAAATATCAATTTTAGGTTGGGTAGACCTTTGATTCGGGTTCCGGCGAACCCGAGCTCACTTCGACCTATTGATCAAAAAGTTGAAAAATTAAAAATATGAGTATGGGATCCACATTTGATCGAAACGACCTCAGATGGAAAATTCAACTTCACTAGCAGATTTAAAACGTCGATTCTATGGTGGTAACGTGTTTGGTGTAATTTTACGGCTTTTGAATCTCATTTTGACCCTCGATTTGAAAAATTATGATTTCGGATTTTGGGAGTCAACTTTGTGAAAATGATATTTTTTTTGAAAATTCGACTTTGCCACTGCGTTTGAAACATCTAATTTTTGTGTGGTTATATAGTTTGTTTGCATATATCAAACTTCGAATGAATTTCGGTCACCCCGTCGAAGTCTGGATTGGACTTAAAATAAAAAAGTAGCTTTTTATCCATAGCTAGTGCAGAAAATATGCACTACTAATAGCATTTTTTTGGATCCATTTTGCTCATTTTTCATCTTGTATCTTGAGATTTAAATCCTAAAATGGTGTGAGAGCTTAAAAGTGAAGCTTGTGGGAGCTCGGATAGCTAGATTAACATCTATTTCTTGATTCTTTTATGGATTTAAGGTAAGTATTCACTCTTTTCTTATTAATTTCTTGATTAATTTCTCAAAATCCCAAAATCTTAGGGCTTGATTTAAACCCAAATTTCACTTCTTTTCACTTTAATATTTTAATCTTATAATTACTAGTTTTTTCATCAATTTAACATTCAAAACAACTCTTATTCTTGATTTTAACCCAGACTTTAAAGATTTTACCCGACAAAGCTTAAAATAGTTTTTCTTCAATTTGAACCTCATTTTTGGCTCGATTTGACTTGAATTTTCAGTTGTAGGTTTCTAAAAATGTGAAAAACGCATTTTTAAAGTAAAGTTATGACCTTAACCTTCTTTTTCGAAAACTTCGAAAGTTCATTTTGACTCCAAACCAAAAGTAGTCAATATGTGTGTCGTTGGTTTTATTTTGACGCATAGATTTCATTTGATGCTTTTAAAAGAGTTTAGAATTGTTCTTGGAAAGTAAGGTCATGGGTTCAAAGTGTAGTAGATCAGTTTCGACTTTTGAGTTAGGTTATGACTTAACTCTTTCAGACTGGGTTGAGTAGTAAATGATGGTACAAAATGCATGAAAAATATCTATATATGTGTTGTGTCCGTACAGGATCATATATATGATGTAATTATCGAAATTAAGTTATTATGTGATATGTGTGACCGTGTGGATCCTATGTGATATTGATAGCCTTAAATACATGTGAATAATTGTAGTGCATTATTAAGATGCTTAATATGGTACCATTGGTGTATTGTGATTATATTCATACTTTATTGACATATGAGAAATGTGAAAATCTGTGGATGAAACTAAAATAATGAGTAGATATTGGCTCACATGGTTGTAAAAATATTTCATTGTGGTTGATTGTGGAAATATATAATGTGGTTGGTTGTGAAAATATGTGGTTGGTTGTAAAAATACTCATTGTGATTACTTGTGAGCATTACATCCTCATTTCATAATCATTCATAAAACATTGGTACCATCATGATAACATCTAAGAAACACTGACAACACCTTTTTAAAACCTTTTCTGAAGGATGTGCACGGGGGGTAGGGGTGGGGGTGGGGATGGGGATGGGGGGAGATATTGTAACACGTTATAAAACCCTTTTCGAGGAATGTGCCAAAAAAGCGATATGTGGATTGTATACGAATTGACGAACCCCATGGGTCCTATGTCGGGAAGTTTTAGCTCTGTAGGTGTATACGGGAATTGTGTGATGATCCCAGAGGTTGTGCGACGACCTCATGAATCATCATCATCATATACGTTGCACTTATTTTATTGAGTTACATTGTGTTGTACTGTCATATTGACTTGTCATTTATGTATTTGTTGTATCTTCCTTTACTTGTATTTGATAATCTTGTATATACATATTCTACTTATATGTGATATAATACGTACTTGTGTCCTATTATGGCGTGATATTGCAATATATGTGATATACTAGAACTGGTAGTGCAAGCAGTGTGGGCTACCGTTGTGGGACATTTTCTGATTGCAGGTGACGTGCCCTTAGTGTGTATTTTGTATGCTTTATTTTTTACTTTGTTCGATCGGCCTATGATTTCTACTGAGTATAAGTGGACCGTACACACTCCTACTTTACCTTTTCGGTGCAGCTTCAGGTTTAGGTGCGCCTTAGACTGATTGATTTCGAGTGCCTTCAGATTACTCAAGGTAGCGGTTGGACATTCATACGTCCGTAGTTCACCTCTATCATTATGTATTAGTTATGTCTTTATTAGTATTCGAAGACATATATTATTTTTTTGTGGTTATTATTCTGATATATTTGACTCCTGGATAGAATTAGTAGTTCTTACACCTTTGATATCAGGTTTTGAAAATTATGGCTGCATGTGTTGATTTTATTCTTTCCACTTTTATTATATCTATGTGTTTCAGTTTCGTTCTAGAAGCCTTACCTTGGGGGCATTTTTTTTTTTCTGTGTGTATTCGTTTAGGTAAAAGGCTTACTTGTCAAGGTTTGCTGCGACAAGTGCCATCATGACTCTTGTTTTGGGGGTATGACATAAAAATCCCAAACATTTGCAGAAAATCAACTTTTTCAGAGCTTTTGTGCTCTTTTTTTTTTTATAGAAAATAGGAATGAAAACGTGTTTCTATTTTTTGAAAAAGCTGAACATTGTCTTTTTACTGTTGCAACTATAAAGTTACCGCTACAACGATTTATAATGTATTTGAGGTTATCGCTGCAGTAGTTCCGACACAGAATCCCGAGGCCTCTTCTCAAATCAATTCGTATTACATCACACTTCTTGAAATACGACATCATGAATTGATCTTTTTATGGTAAACTCTATAATCGAAGTTCTATTGATTCATTTTACATACCGAAAGTTTGCTACGACTTTCTAAACATATCCTCTATCTAAATTCAAGTCAATACCCCCCACCAATGCTCACATTAGTAAAGGCTATCATACTTTTATAATATACTTCATGGCCAACTGAATTTCTCAAAAAATGTCTAAGAAAATAATTAGTGAAGACCTTACTCCTTACTTAAGCATAATGATGAATTGAATCATTACATTAGAGATCAATTTATTATTTGTTCATCCCCAAATGACAATCAGTCCACAAAGACATATTAAAACAAGAGAAATTACCTGAGTTTATGAACAAATGCGGGTGCCACTTGTCATATCTGTCTCTGTCTCTCAAGTTACTTCCTTAATCGAATGATTCCTCCATTGAGCTTTCACGGACGGAATGACTTTCATTCTCAATTTTCTCATATCTCTATTCAATATGCCAATTGACTCTTCTTTGTAATAGAGCTCTCTGTCAAATAATTTAGAGTCCGATTGAATAATGAAATTTTCATCTCCGTGGCACTTCTTAAGCATGGCTATGTGGAATACTGGATGAACCCCAAACAAGTTAGTAGATAAGACCAGCTTATATGCTATCGACTCCACCTCCACCGCCACTATTACCATCACATCTAACATGGCTATCATCGATAATCGTCAACTGTCGCCAATAATTGTCAACCATCACTACAAATCTCACCAACTACCTACTAACATCAATCAACTTCACCACTATGACTATTACTGTTGTAATTACTAATCACTATGATTTCCATCATAAATCATCTCCATCATCCCTAGTGAACATAATTGTTTATTTTTTTAATCAAATTATTTTTTATTTTACTAAATTAATTTTTTTTAGTATTTATTTTTTTAAAATTATATTTAAAAATAAATAAATTATGCATATTCAAATGTTTTAAAATAGTATCAATCCCCCCATTCAATATTTAGATATAAAAATAATATTTTAATTATTTAAATGTATATGTGAATCCAAATATCTTAATCTTAATAAAAACGAGGATTAAAGTGTAATGAAATAAAACAAACAGTAATTTACCAAAAAAAAAGTAAAAATAAAATAAGTAGCATCCAAGATTGTAATATTGTGAATTGAGGTAAATAAGATGGTAATCTCACATAGTAGGGTTTCCGCTTTCTAGTCTTATAAAGTGTAGCAGCCATATCCATATTCCTACCTCTCCAACTCTCTATCTTCCTCCTCCTTGCCCGCCGCCTCCCCCCGCCCCCCACGCCATCCCCCGCGCCCCAACACACACACACTCACATAGGGTTTTATTTTTTCCTTTACAAATTCTTACATTCTTAAGAGCTGTGATGAGATCTGAAGAAAGTCATGCACCACTCTGACAAATTTAATTTTTGATCGATGACAAGTTTCTCATACCCATTTTACCTCTGAGCTCTTATACATGCTTTCAATTTTGTTACTATTTATTTGAATTGTGAATTTCAAAAGATTCCTTTTTTCATGAAAAAAAAAGTAATTCATAGGAGGAGTCGCGTGATGGGATCTTTTTCACAAAGATCAAACCATGATGCGGACCGTACCACAGCCTAAAGCTTCTGGGGATTAACTTTGGTTTCTGATGACTCCTTTACCCTTTACATTATTTTTCTTCAATGTTTTTTCATTTGAATCTGATTTCCTTCATTTTTTTTGAAAGAAAACAAAAATCTCTTATCGATTTCGTCCATATCATTGGAGATAAAAGCAAAGGAAATATTTGTAGGAAGGGGAAAGGGAGGAGGGATTTGGGAAGCTTGTGGTGTGGGCGAGGCGGGAAGATATCAGATTTATATTTGTTGGAAATATAAGAAATGAGATCTTGCCGATTCCGTCCATACCGCTGGCTTCTAATCATTTCTCCCTTTCCTAATTCTCCTCCAGTTGCTATTTGCATCAGTTGGATTATGGATTTCTTGGTACATCATCAATTTCCCTTTGTTATCTGTTGTGACAACTTACAAGTTTCTGTGCCAGCTTCAATGTTAGGTTATTGATACCTCTCTCTGGGAATGAATTAAAAACACTTGATAGTTGTATGGAAATGAATTAAAGATTAGCCCATCATAGTCGATCCATCTTGGGTAATTGTTTATCAAATTTTGCTTTGTTTGCAAAATTTAACTCAATTTTGTCAAGGTAGTTTTCATGATTATTATTTTTAAAAATATAATCATTGGTCATTCTTTAATGACGTATTTTTTATAAATAATTTTAAAATTTGTGTACTTTTTCCATGATAATTTTATTTATTTTGAATAAGCTAATGTAATTTTTCCCTTATGAATACACTGAATCCCGTTTTATTTATTCAACGAAACAGCTGTGAGATAATATATTATATTTATATCATTTGTATTTCTTAATCATTTTATTGTCTAGCTTTATCCTTTATGTTATACTATCCGACTATATTTATCCTATCGTCATCAATTTTTTACTTATAACCCAGTCTTACGAAAATGCCCAATTTAGAACAAATCATCTAAATTTTAAATTAAAAATCCGTAACCCACAATGTAATCCGTCCACCCTGTCTCAACTAGGGGTGGACATGTATTTTAAAATTCGATATGATAACTTTGATTTTTGGTATTTAAAAGAACAATACCATTATCATACTAAATTAGTTTGGTATTATTCGATATTTTTAAATTCGATTTTGATATTTTACGATATGATAATTTAGTAATTATAGTTTATTTAATTTCTAATTACATATATTCATATAAAAAACTATAACTTTAAATTTTAAAAACGTCTTAGTCATGTTAGACTAACAACTATTTTAGTTAATCAGTTACACAAAAATAATATTTCAATTACGATTGAATAGTTTGAGATATATACTCTAAACAACAGTATCTAAACTTAAACATAGTATTCCTAAATAATAAGTTTTTCAAATTTTTTTTTTTGAGTAAAAGTTAGTTTTGTGTTCAATTAGTTAATGGATGATATATAAATATGTTTAATAATTTTAAATATAATGTGTATATATATATATGAGTTTTATATGTTATTAAAAAATTTTGATGCGGTATATGGTATTTTGGTATTTATTGTATAAATATCAAATACCGTATCAAATATTAAAATAATTTAAAATTTCTACCAAATATCATACCAAATACTATAACATCCATATCGCGATATAAAATTTTTTGATTTCGATCTGATATTTGATATATACCATATCATGCCTACCCTAGTCTTTGGAGGCGGACCCACATGGTTAGTCGAGGGTGCACGTGCACCTGGTAACTTTTTTAAAAAAATTGTATATATATGTAGTAACAAAAAATGTTAGGTGCATTGATTTTGAACTCATATGATAGCATTATTTAGGCCCCGACGTTGCGGGTTTGATTCTTGATGAATGTCCTTTTTTTTTTATTTATCTAATATAGTAATATTTAATTGCCACCAACTCAGCTGACCCCATAGCATCGAAAGTGAAAACTAGAATTACAAGGAGCAATTTCAATTCTCCATTTGACTCTCCTCAATTTCAAGCCCTATTCTGTATTTCCCAAATTCCCCCAAAAGCCAAACTCTCTAGAAAGTGGAAACTAGAATTACAATTTCAATTCTCCATTGACTCTATAAGGTTATCTCTTCTTTTTTTTTTTTTTTTTTTATTTTTTTATTTAACTTTGGATAATGTTATATCATTAATGCTTTTAATATTTATTTATTGGTTGAAAGTTAGTGTGTAAAATTTATTTATATTTTTTTTCTTGCTTCTATTCAAGTTTATGGACTTTGATTAAAAATAAATAATTAATTTTATTTATATTCTCGGTAAATTTTTTATTTTGTACGAATTTGTTATTGATTCTTGTGAATTGAAAATTTGAAATGGATAGATATTATTTCTCTCAATCAAGTTCTAATTTTAAAGACAATTTTCATCGCCTTAACAAAAGCAAAAAAGGGCAAAAAAAAGCTTCAAGGTTCATTATATTTAAGCACAAATTACAAATAGAGCATGAGATTTAACAAAAATAAGCATAAAGGAGAAAAATATAAACATATATCTAGTTCAAGACTAATAATATAAGCATGAATGACAAATATATGAACACAGAAATTGTTTTTTTTTATTAAGTGAAATATTAATTGTTTTGTTCGTATCTCCAGAAAAGCCTCATTGAAAGTATATCTTATAAATTAGAACCTAAACTGCACATTAAACGAGGTGAGCGATCAACATAAATTTGAATCTTTATTCAGAACTTATGCGTGCTTTTGACAATATTGGTGTATCCCTAGACTTTAAATCCTGGATTTGCCTCTGCTAGTCTTAACCAAAAGGATCCAAACAAAATTAATAACCCTTCCCCCGCTGTTTCACTGTAATCAATTATAAGAGCTAGACTACTAGGAAGGGAAATAAATAATTATTGTGCAGTGTGATCATATTGCATTGTCATCGCTGGCATTTTGGTAAATTTGATATAATTATTACATTAAAATAATTTTTTCATAATAGTCACCATAATAAAAGTTTAATAACATATTGTAAGTCGGAAATAAAAGCGAGAAATATCTTTATGTTTTACAAAAATTTTAAAAAATTGGATCAAATTGATAAAATAATATACAGAAACGTTCCAATACTTGTAGCAGAGCTGCAAAATTAACCCCAAAAGAAGCAAACATTGAACTCTCATCTTCTCCACATATATTATCACCAAAAGAACAAATATTATTGTGATTATCTTGAATATTCCATTTCAAATCTATAGTTTCAAGTACTCCATTTTAAATATTACAAGTATAAATATGAATTAAATCACTGACTCATTTTTTCTAGTATCACCTTACTCCATTTCAAATATTAGAAGCCTATGCTAATAAAAAGTTATTTTAAATGAGTGACGTAGAACTTATCATAATGCCTAATTTCATAAAGAAAATGTAAAAGTAGAATGGTAAGCAAAGTCCAGAGCTGAAAGGGATAGTTTTTTAACACTATGATATAAATGGACAATCTATTTCGGAACATACATAACTACCTGTTCCACTGATGTGTAATACTGATAGGAGTAGGCATTCAACTAGTTAGGAGCATATTGCTGAGTCAGCTGTATAAGTTGTTAGAGGTTGTTAGACAATGATTAGTGAGTAGTAATGAGCTGTCAAATAGAGTGTTCTAAAAGAAAGGTAGTTATTAGATATTTTGTTGCCTATATAAGGCACAACAATCTGATTATAACAAACAAGTTTTGAAGCAGTTATAATTTTGATTCTTCTCCTATTCTTAGCTCTATCAATGGAGTCTTAGCAAAGTGTTTTCACATGGTATCAGAGCCACGAGCTCCACACTAAGTGTGTGTTTTAGATCGCATTTCACTAAGTTTTCTGCATTTTTTGAATCTCTACCATCAACTCCTTTTTTGTAATTTCGATATATATTACAGCCGTATTCTATAAATCATGGCACCGAAAATCAATCAAAGTGATCCACTTTTCATTGGTGCATCTGAGAGCTCCAGTGCTGTACTTGTTTCGATCAAGTTAACTGGTTCAAAAAATTATAGTTTATGGAGTCGATCGATGCATATTGCTCTCTTAGGGAAGAGGAAGTTTGGATTTGTCACTGGTGCCTGCAACAAGGAATCATATAGAGAGGAACTTTATGAGCAGTGGAAAACATGTAATGTGATGTGCTTTCCTGGATAATGAACACTGTGAGTGAGAGTATGTTATCTGGCATTATTTATGCCACAAATGCTTGTGCAGTTTGGGAGGATTTGAAGGAGAGGTATAACAAGGTGAATCGTATGCGTATATACCGGTTGAATCGCGAAATTAATATGCACTCTCAAGGTACAAATTCAATCTCAGCCTATTTTACCAAATTGAAGAGTTTATGGAGTGAGTATGATGTACTAGTGCCAAATCCTAGTTGTGCTTGCCCTACGTCTAGAATATACTCAGATCATATGTGTCAACTTAGACTTTTACAGTTTTTAAGTTCCTGAATGAGTCCTACGACCAAGCTAGAAGACAGGTATTGCTCAAAAGGAGTGACTCCTACTCTCAATCAAGCTTATGCTATGCTCATAGAGGATGAAATCCAATATTCAGCATGCATGATAACTGTGAATGATAGATCAGAACCACTTGCTATGCAAGTGAATCGAAATTATGGTTTTGGACAAAACAACTCTAACTACAGAGGCCGAAAGTGTGATTATTGCCATCTATTGGGTCATACGAAGAAAACTTGCTATAAGTTGGTAGGGTATCCAAATGACTGGAAGAACAGAAAGAAACAAGGCTACAACTCTAATTTCAGATCACAGTATACTGGCAGTAACAACCTATCCACAAACAATGGTGGTAACAACTTTGTAAACACTGGTCACAGGTCTATTTCTCAGGCTTTAACTGTGGTAGCTAGTCAAGTTGATGCTGATAGTTCTAGTCATGAAGTGACTCATGCACCAAAGGCCAAGCCTCACACATTCACTGAGGAAGAATACACTCAGATTATGACTATGTTGAACAAAGACACAACAGATATGAAACAAGTCAATACGACAGATATTACTATTTGTTTCTTGTCCAAAGCATGTTCTGACAGTTGGATTGTAGACTCAGGTGCTACACATCATATGTCTGCACATAGACACTTGTTCAAAGGAGGTACCAGATTAGACTCCAAGCATGTGGATAAGTTGCACCTTCCAACAGGTGATGAAGTGACACTCTCACAGGAGAAGCTCACATTTTGTAGATGATGTGATCAAAGATGTTCTACATATTCCAGACTTCAAACTCAATTTGCTGTCTGTTGCCAAGATAACCAAGGAACTTTCATGTTTTGTTTTTTTTATCCTGATTTTTGTATCTTTCAGGACCTCTTCAATGGCAAGGTGAAGGGGATTGGTAGGCAAGAGGGTGGACTATATGTTCTTAAAGGTGGTGGTTGGACAAGAGGTGCTAATCAGTCAAGATCAGAAGCCAGCAGATTTATTGCAGAAGTCTCCACTTCCAGTTGCATCTTATGACACCAAAGACTTGGACACCCTGTTGCTCAGGTTCTCAAGTGTTTAGACATTATGAAGAATCCTAGTGATGCAAGCATGTTGAATAAATATTCTGTGTTTCCACTAGCTAAACAGACAAGATTGTCATTCCCTTTAAGTACTACTAGATGCTCTACATGTTTTGAACTTGTACACATGGATTTGTGGGGTCCATATAAAACTTCTACTTTTGACAACAAGTATTACTTCTTAACTATGGTAGATGACCATAGTAGATACACTTAGGTGCACCTGTTGCAGTTAAAGTCTGAGGTCATAGTGGCCATTAAGACATTTGTTTCCATGATTAAAACTCAGTTTGGCATAATAGTAAAAACCATTAGATCTGATAATGACACTGAATTTATCAACTCTCAATGAAAGACATTGTTCCAGTCCCTGGGCATACTACATCAGACCAGCTGTCCTCACACTCCTCAACAGAATAGAGTTATGGAGAGGAAGCACAAACACATATTAAACATAGCTAGACCCCTCAAGTTTCAGTCTCACTTGCCCATTAAGTATTGGGGACTATGTGTAAAGGCTGCAGTATATCTAATGAACAGGTTACCATCTTCTATTCTAAGTGGTAAGAGCCTATTTCAGTTGATGTTTTCCAAGGATCCCAAGTTGTCACATCTCAGGGTATTTGGTTGCTTGTGCTATGTCACTATCCTTCCAAGAGGTGATAAGTTCACAGAAAGGGCCAAACTTGCAGTCTTGGTGGGATATTCAGAATCTCAGAAAGGGTATTTACTGCTGGATATTACCTCAAAGAAACTATTAGTCAGTAGAGATGTTGTGTTTCATGAAGATACATTTCATTTTGCTTCCTCACCAGTACAAAATACACAAGCTTCCTCATCTGGAGAAAATATTACTGACTTCTTGATTCCTACAGATAAAGAAACATTTCATGAAACAAATACTGAGAGTGTTACTGAAGGAGCTCCAACTGAGGAGGATGGTATTTCTGATCCTGAAGTTCCTGGTGCAGCTTCACCTGGCACCGCTCATGAAGAAACACGTTAAGATAACTGTTCCCTGCCTCAACCCTTTTCCAATAGACCTGCGCGAACAAGTAAACCACCAGTGTGGATGTATGATTATGTTGATACTTCTCGAAATCTGAGATGCAAACATCCATTAGCCAACAACTTGTCTTATAAATATATGAGTCCTACTTATCAGTGCTATTTATCCAAATTCTCCACTTTAACTGAGCCTCAGCACTATAAACAGGCTGTAACAGATGAAAGGTGGGTGAAAGCTATGAAATCAGAGGTTCAAGCCTTAGAAGCTAACAACACATGGGTCATTGTTGATCAACCTAAAGGGAAGAATACTGTTGGTTCCAAGTGGATATACAAAATCAAATATCTTGCAAATGGTGAAGTGGAGAGGTTCAAAGCAAGGTTAGTGGCCAAAGAATATAGCCAGCAAGAAGGGTTGGACTATCATGAAACCTTCGTTGGACTATCATGAAACCTTCTCACTAGTGGCTAAGAAGGTTACAGTCAGATGTGTGATTGCACTAGCTGTATCTAAAGGTTTGAATCTTCATCAAATGGATGTGCATAATGCATTCCTCCAAGGGGATCTTGAGGAGGAAGTTTACATGGAAATGCCTGAAGAATTTAGAAGATAGGGGGAGCACAAGGTGTGTAAGTTGATCAAATCCTTGTATGGTCTTAACCAAGCTTCCAGGCACTGGAATCTTAAGCTTACTCATGCCTTACTTGATGCTGGTTTTACCCAAAGTGCACATGATTATTACCTATTCACCCTACATCAAGGTAATGATACTGTTATAGTTCTTCTTTATGTTGATGATTTACTAATCACTGGAAGCAGTGCCTCCTTGATCAATGCTACCAAAATCAAGTTGCATCAGCAGTTTAAGATGAAAGACTTGGGAGATCTCAAGTATTTTTTGGGTATTGAAGTTTTAAGATCAACATCAGGGATCATTCTGAACCAAAGGAAGTATATTCTAGAGTTGATTGCTGAAACAGGTCTTAGTGGTGCTATGCCCGCTATTACTCCCTTAGAGTCTAATGCCAGGCTCACATCTATTGAGTATGATCAAGCAACAGGTGCACAAAGTGATGAACTGTTGTCTGATATTTCCTTTTACCAAAGACTCGTTGGGAAGCTTATGTATGCCACTATTACAAGGCCAGACATTAACTTTGCTGTCCAGACTCTCAGCCAATTCATGCAACATCCTAAGAAGTCTCACTGGGAAGCAACTACTAGGGTAGTCAGGTACCTGAAAAATTCTGTTGGCCAAGGTGTCTGGTTAAATGTAAAATAAACAAAATAATCGTAACACAAATATGATTCAAATTGATGTGTCTCTCTTAGCATGTGGCAACAAGGGAAAGAAGTACTATATGACAACACAAAAGTAATGTAGTACTTCATCAATCACTTGAAGCTTTTCATGGTAAAACATATATGTATATATTTTATGTTTATATTATTATAATGAAGTGTGAAAGATTTTTGAAAAGTGATTTGAATTTTTACACTTTATTAAATATTTTCACAATAGACAAATTATTTAATTTTAAATAATCAAATATTACACGTGCGAGGCACGTGCGGTTAAACTAGTGTATATACATATATATATATATATCCTACTTACTTATAGCTGGGGATAAGCAGGCAACTCCTCGACATACCTGCTTGTGCTGCCTGCTTCAGCTGCTTCAATCGTAATTTTTCTATATCATCCCTAATTAATCATTATAACTCATCTAAGTAAAAAAAGTAATACAACAACAACAACAACATACCCAGTGTATTCCCACACAGTGGTGTCTGGGGAAGGTAGAGTGTACGCAGATCGTACCACTACCTCAGGTGAAGTAGAGAGACTGTTTTCGATAGACCCCCGGCTTAGGACCGATAACAATATAAAAAACACAAAATATAAATGTAAATAAACTAGTACAGTACGCAAAATAAACTAATACCGGTAGCCACAAGATAATGCTACAACCATAAGGTAATACTAGAAACTATCTAACCAAAACCATAGACATCACACAACACCATGAATAAGAAACTTCAGACACAAAAGAAACGCTCCCCTGCTGTTACCGACGCACTCTCGCCCCCTAACCCTCTACCCGAATTCGCGTCCTCTGCACCTTCCTATCAAGGGTCATGTCTTCTGTAAGCTGTAACTAAACGATATCATGCCTAATCACCTCCCTCCAATATTTCTTTGGCCTACCTCTACCTCGCCTAAAACCATCCACAGTCAAGATCTCACACCTCCGCACTAGAGCATCAAAACCCCTCCTCATCAAGTGCCCGAACTAACGTAACCTCACTTTTCGTATTTTGTCCTCCACCAAAGCAACTCCTACTTTCTCTCGGATAATCTAATTCCTCACCTTATCTTTCCTGGTAAGGTCACACATCCATGACAACATCCTCATCTTCGCCACCTTCAACTTTTGGATATGAGAGTTGTTTACTAGTCAACACTCCGCTCCATACAACATAGTCGATCGGACGCCACTCTGTAGAACTTACCTTTAAGCTTCGGAGGTACCTTCTTGTCACATAAAACTCCCGAAGCGAGCCTCCATTTCAACCACCCTACCCCAATACGATATGTAACATCCTCGTCAATCTCGCCATTACTCTGATTCATAGACCCAGATACTTGAAACTCTCCCTCTTCTGGATGGACTGAGAGTCTAGCATCACCACCACACCAGCCTCCTGTGACACATCACTAAACTTAGACTCCAAGTACTCCGTCTTGATCCTGCTCAACCAAAATCTTTTGGCCTCTAGCGTCTGTCTCTAAATCTCCAACTTATCATTAACTCCTCCTCGAGTCTCATCAATCAGTACCACATCATCCGCAAATAACATAAACCAAGGCACCTCCCCTTAATATATCGCATCAAAACATCCATCCCCAAGGCAAATAAAAATAGGCTAAGAGCCGATCCCTGGTGCAACCCTATTAAAACTGGAAAGTGCTCCGAATCTCAACCTACTGTCCTCACATGAGTCTTTGCACCATCATACATGTCCTGAATTGACCTAGTGTACGCCATGAGCACCCCTCTGGCCTCCAAGTACTTCTACAGAATCTCCCTGGGAACCTTGTCATATGCCTTCTCAAGATCAATAAACACCATGTGCAAGTCCTTCTTCCTCTTCCAAAACTGCTTCACCAATCTCTTCACAAGGTGAATGGCCTAACGACTTGGCCTGAAAATGAACTGATTCTCTGAGATAGTCATGATCCTTCTGAGCCTCAACTCGACCACCCTTTCCCAAACCTTCATTGTATGACTCAAAAACTTAATACCTTTATAGTTGTTGCAACTTTGGATTTCTCCCTTGTTCTTACATAATGGAATCATTGTACTCCACCTCCACGTTTCAGGCATCTTCGCCACTCTAAAAATGATGTTGAACAACCTTGTCAACCACTCTAAACCTGCCTCATCAGCACTCTTCCGAAAATCCACTAGAATCTCATCTGGCCCCATCGCCCTACCTTGCCGCATTCTGCGAATAACCCCCTTGACCTTCTCAACCTTGATATGCCTACAGTACTCATAATCGCGACACTCCTCAGATTTCTCCAAGTCTCCTAACACGAATCCTTTGTCCCCCTCGTCGTTCAAAAGTTTATGCAAATAGGACTGCCACCTCTTCCTAATGAGGGCTTTCTCAACCAACACGATACCATCCTCTCCCTTGATGCACTTCACTTGGTCAAGGTCAAGAGCCCTCCGTTCTCTGGACTTTGCAAGCCTATACAACTTCTTATCCCCGCATTTCTCCTCTAAAGCCTCATACAAGCTCACAAAAGTTGCTATCTTAGCCGCCGTAACAACTAACTTAGCCTCTCTTCTAGCTACCTTATACTCCTCCTTATTCGTCTGCCTCTCTTCATAATCCTTGCTCTCAACCAACTTAGCATAAGCCACATTCTTAGACTCCACCTTCCTCTTAACCTCTTCATTCCACCACCACTCCCCTCGATGCTTGCCAGATCGACCTTTCGAGACACCCAACACCTCTCTAGTGGTCTCTCTAATGCAATCGACAGTCGTTTCCCACATACTATCCACATACCCTCTACTCTCCCAAGCCCCCTACTCTTCAACTTTTCCCCTATTTCCAAAGCACTAGCCAAAGTCAGGCTACCCCACTTAATCCTGGGCCGAATATCCACACTCTTCTTCTTTCTGCCCTTATTGATTACCAAGTCCATCACCAACAGCCTATATTGAGTCGAAAGATTCTCGCTAGGCATGACTTTACAGTTTTTACATAGCACTCTATCACCCTTCCTAAGAAGCAAAAAATCCATCTAAGTCTTTGCCACTAAACTACAAAATGTATTAAGGTGTTTCTCCTCTTCGGAAATCTCGAATTCTCTATCCATAACCCAAAAATCCTAGAAAAATCCAAAAGAGAAGCTCCTCTTTATTCCTCTTCTCAAAACCAAAACCACCATGCACGTCATCATAACCTCTCGACAAAGACCCAATATGCCCATTAAAGTCTCTTCCCACAAAAAGCTTCTCAGTGCTCGAGACGTTCCTCACCACCTCATCCAAAACCTCCCCAAAACCCTTCTTCTCCTCCCCGTCCAAACTTACTTGCGGAGCATAAGCACTAATAACGTTCACAGTAGGCCCTCCAATGATAAACTTAATAGACATTGGCCTATCACTAACTCTCTTAATCTCTACCACTTGTTCCCTAAGTTCTTCATCTACTAAGATACCTACCCTATTTCTATATCTCATGCTACCCGAGTACTATAACTTATATCCATCCACATCTCTCGCCTTAGTGCCTACCCATTTAGTTTCCTAGACACACGCTATATTAACCCATCTCTTTCTAAGAATCTTCACCAGCTCTATAGACTTACCTTAAAGCGACCCTATGTTATAGGACCCAACTCTCAACGTAGAAGCACTCGTATCCCTCCCAGCGCTATTCCCCCTCACCCCAACCTCCGACTCGAACCTAGACCTGATCCCAGCCCCGACCCCAACCTATGACATGACCCTAGTCCACCATCTTTCACCCCACTCACCACTCAAAAGGATACGATAAAAGAAAACAAAGAAAAAAGGAGACAAAAAACACGACGAGTAAAAGGATATGGCTAAACACAACTAATTGGGCAAACAAAAACCAGAAAAGATGAAAAATACATATATAAAACGAGATAAGAGGTATCCGCCTTCAATAGTCAAGAAATCTAGACCAAATAAACAAGAAGAGATGAAGCGAGTGCACCTGATCCAAGAAAAAGATGAAGATGAAGTAAGTTTGTGTTCTTGAATTCGTTCATCGGATTTCGGCAATTTGATGTCGAAATTGGTCGCCAGAATTGCTGTCGAAATTAATAATATTTAATAAAAATAATAAATTGAATATAAAATGATAAATTGATTGTTGACGTTTTATTTCAATCGTAATTTTACTATATCACCCCAAATTGATCATTATAAGTCATCTAAGTATAAATAAATTAATAATATTTAATAAAAATAATAAATCAAATATAAACTAATAAATTAATTGTTGATGTTTCATTTCAATCGTAATTTACTATATCACCCCTAATTAATCATTATAAGTCATTCAAGTAATTAAAAAATAATTATATTTAATAAAAATAATAAGTTGGATATAAAATGATAAATTAATTGTTGACGTTTTATTTCTACTTTATGTCTTATATTAGACCTATTAAAAAATTTTCACAAGTATTTTTTATAGTAATTTTATTATATCACTTCTAATTGGTTGTTATAAGTCATTTAAGATATGTCTGTTTCGTTGTTTCAATTGTGATTTTATTATATCACCATAATTAATTTTAAAAAAAGAAAAATAGAAATAAAATAATAAATTAACTCTTAATGTTTTGTACTACCTTCTCCAGCTGCTTCGATCGTAATTTTATTATACCACCCTAATTAATTATTATAAGTCATTTAAGTATTAACAAATTAATAATATTTAATAAAGAGATAAATTAAACATAAAATGATAAATTAACTCTTGATATTTTAAATTAATTTAATGTCTTATATGAGACCCATTTAAAAATTTTTCATAAGTATTTTTATAATAATTTTATTTTATCACTTCTAATTAGTTGTTATAAGTTATTTAGACATGCCCGTATCATTGTTTCAATCATAATTTTATTATATCACCATAATTAATTTTTATAGTCATCTAAGCATTAAAAGATTAATAATATTTCATAAAAAGATAAAATACACACAAAATGATATGTCAACATAAAATATTTGTTTGACTATCGAAATTATATTAGTGTCATATTATTTAAAAATGAGATGACACGTAACTGGAATTGAGAGAGTATTTATATCTTATTGAAAAATTATGCTAAAATCATTATAAATCACATATTTAACAACTTAAAAATATAAAAGATATAAAATATTCGATTGACTCTCGAACTTATATCAGTATCACTTAAATTGGACTAGAAGAAAAAATATTATAAATCACAATAATTAAAAATTTAAATTATTTTAATGATTGATTATCTAAATTATATTTGTATCGCATAAATTAAGACAAAAAATTATATATTTTGGGTCCCTGCTGAGCAGGAGCCTTTGATGTCTAGTATATTATATATACTAGATGGGAAGCCCGCGCAATAATAGTAGTGTAGGTATAATTTAAAACCGTCAGATGTGGCTTTTGTAAATTGAAATTTGTAGATTACAAATTACAGTCGGTAATCTAGAGTTGTTGAGTCAAGATTTTATATCTTTCTTGATCAATTATCAAAATGTGAGATTAAATGATAATATGAACAATCAGTGTAGTACGAATGTCAAGTTACAATGCAGATAGTCCATGATAGTTGGAAATATTTACATGTGAGTGGAAAGAAATGTCAAATTACCATGTGGACAACAACTGATAGTAAATAAGAACAAAACATATGCAAGGCATTAGACCAACATCGCCTTTAAAGTTGGCTCGTTCAGCATCAACTTCGTCGTTATCTTTTTCAAGTGCAGCTACACAGTTGCATCCAACAAGCCATACATTTTCGATGCTACAGCTATGATAAATGGCTTCATTGTCCAACATGACAACCACATCAGTGTGTTCTAAAAGGGAATGAGTTGAAAGAACATTGTTATAAGGTTCTACAACAGTAGTGGCTGTTACAAATAAGAGATGCGTGATTGTGTATGGTATTCACCTGGGGCGATGGATAGATAGTAAACGCAATCTTGGAGTTTTTACCATAATCAACAAATTAGCATTCGAGCAATAATGAATGCAATCCAGAACCAGTACGACCGCCAATAACATTAAAGACCAAGAATCTTTGCAAAGTAGTGCGGCCTGCATGAACTTTGACCAACATTTTAAGATGTATGATTTAATATTTCAAATTTCAAATTTAGATGATCGAAAACTATACGAAAAATATTATATGTAACTTAGATAGATATGTTGACAAACCTGAATGCAAAAGGGAAGGGCCAAAACGTTGTTAGCTACCCAATGCTTCTGTCTAGCATATCACACACAAAAAATGATTCTAGAAATTGCAGTAATAATCTGAGACCTTGTGAACTCGATCTTCAAAGCTGAAAAAGAGATGAACAAAAAAAGAAAATGAAAAAAAGAAGCCGATGAAAATGATACCACCAAATTTTGTGATGCTGTAAATAAAATGCCAACCAATTTCTTTTAGTTCTTCTTATTAAATTACCATTTCATTATTTTTTCATTTCTTCAACAGGATCCAAGCACTAGAGCAACACTTATGAGAGAAGTTGTGTCCATAGGGCAAAGCTTTTATTGCTGTAACAATAGAAATGACAGCTTGTGACCACAAATGCAAGTCATTGAATCGTCAGTAGTAACAACATGGAGCAATTGCACGCCAAGTGACCTGTATGTTGAGCTTGTACAGGAAAACCTCCTACATTAGTAATAGTATTATTTTTTTAACTCTTATCTGTTTGTTAAACGTTGTAGTAAAAGTGATTCCTTTTTTTATGCGGAAAGTTGTTTATGTATTTCACGTCGCTGAAACTTCATCTCAGCCTTTTTTTTGCTGAGCGGGACTGATTGTTATTTTTATCATGTCATTAGTACTGCAGTTCAAGGGACACATATGTCTTAGTTTGCTAAATGAAGAAGAGCTTTCGTTGCACAAGCTATAAAGCCGGAGAATAAGCAAACATGTGCTTAGAGATTGATAGATTTACAAAGGTTTCAAAGATTCTCTATGTGCCATGCAGGAGAATAACATCAACTTAAAGAACAATAGAGTATGTAGCTCGGCATTAGCAGATGGAAAAGCCTTTCTCTTCAATCAATCTAGAATTCATCAAGGATCATCCCAACTCCTCATGTTAAGAATCAATTTGACATAAGTTTTAGTGTCTCGCTTTCTTGCCATATTCATTAACAACTTGGACTTGTTTACCGATAAAAAACCGTATGCAGTGACATCAGTATTGAAAAACTGATAACACACCCCTCAACATATTAATATAGTTTTTATTTGTCAATTGCATATAGTACTAAGATTTGACAATACATTTTCAGTCTGCTAGACATGTAATGCTAAGAGATTGCAAAACCAAATAACATAAAAGAGACACAGCTTTACCTTTGATTCGGCTGAGCTCCTCTGAACGATTTTTCTTTAAGTAAAATTGCTTGAAGAAGTAGACTATCTGGGAGCTATGAACTCACAGATAACCAGTATCTAAACAAACAAAGAAGATGCAACTTTATATGAATATAACATCAAAATATGAGGCAGAATGCTCTGGTAGAAAGTCATTATCAACTTGTTCCTCTGCTGATAAGTTTGGTATATAGTGTTCCACATGAAAAAGGATTATGTAAAAAAGGTCCACCATGGAAAAGGATTATTATGCATTGTGTGAATATATCTTTGTATGGACTACTATTTAAGGATTTGATATAGCTCTCAACAAATACAGATAGATATTTTATACCTTGTTGAAATAGTGTGCTTTCAGTTGAATAGTCGAAATCCAGTAAGCTACCATGAAACGAAGATATAGTCCATTCATCAAGTTCACAGAACCCCTTTCTTAAATAGTAGTCAAATCTCAAATTTATTTTGTATTTTTAATGTAGTATATTGATATAAGATGTGCCTTGTTTGGATGTATTGTCACAATCATTTAGTTACATAGGATATAAAGTTAAACAAAGGCTTTAGAGATGATTTCATTATACACTATGTTGTATGTAGATTGATCATCATCGTTATCAGCTGTAGGTGGTCGAATTAATATTTTTATGTTGTCTGAACTTTTTGCTCTCGATAGAGCGACGTACAATTGGCCATGAGAAAAGACAGACTCAGGTAAATAAATTCCAACATAATCTAATGTTTGTCCTTGAGCTTTATTTATTGTCATAGCAAAACATAATCGTATCGAAAATTGTGTTCTTTTAAATGGGATGGGTAATTTTTCATCATCTGAAGATAATAGTGGTATTCTTGGTATAAATACATGTGTATATTTAAAATCACCACTGGCAATTTCAGCACTTATAACACGACTCTTAAAACCACGACATATTAGACGTGTACCATTGCATAAACCTTCACAAGGATTTAAATTTCCCAATAACATAATAGGATAATTCTCTTTCAAGGTTAATTTGTAAGGAAGTAGACCAGGAGGGTTAAATGAATGTAAGAAATCCTCAAACTCATTTTGATTACTCTGTTCAATAGTTTCATCAATTGCGACAAATGTCTTAGCATCTTTAGGCAGTTGAGCTATAAATCTAGCATTTAACTCATCAAAAAAGTCATTTTTTGTTGTTAAAATAACATGAGAAGTTTAAAAATTTGTCTTGAAAAGAAGTATGAAAATTAGGATATATTATTTTAAATAAAAGACCTAAAGATTCTTTTACAGTGGTGTATGGAACAATGAAACATCTTGGGATAATTATTTTGTCATTCATTTTAGTTTTCTCTTCTCCATTTCCTATGCGCATGAGATATTCACAAAAAGAGGGATCATTTTTAGCACATATATTCTCTGATAATCGGAGTTTTTCAAGTTGGTTTCATATTTGTGAATTCAAAATGCTTTCTCGAATGAAGTCTTTTTTTTTGCCACTTTGAACTACGGGAAGAGTTTGTCTAAAATCTTGTAACGCCCCAAATCTGGTACTCAAAATATTACACAATTCTCATTACCTCGAAGGACCACAAGCTAATCCATGACTGATATCTGTAACTGAGCACTAAATAATATACTGTAAATATGCAAAATATAATCTGTAAGGCCATAAAGTTTAAAACTGAACTAATACTTAATATAAAACGATGTCTGTAATAGGGTATAACAATACCCAAAACTAAAATAAACTATCTGAAACATGCTGTAGTCTGAAAGCCTTTAAACTATCTGAAATCTGTGGAGTTGATGAGACATGTCCCCGACTAACTTTGAACTACTGAAATAATAAAGTAATTAAAATAATCATGATATTCTCGAATGATGAGGACTCACTGCTAGTCTGGCTACTGAACGTCTGATCTACTAAGGATGCTCAAGAGCTCGTGCTTCTAAACCTATGGTATAAAACACCATAGTGAAAATATGTCAGTACGATTGAATGTACTGGTATGCAAGTGAGGTAGGCAGGATGCAATGGTTCATATGTATGAACAATAATAACTGACTGATAACATGAACATGAACGCGTGAGAAATACATGCATGAATACATAAACTGGGACTAGGGTCGTGACAATACTGAATACTGATGTACTGACATCTGAGTTTACTACTACTGGGATACTGAATAACTGAGTCAATTGATGATATGAATTACGGAGTTTACAGGTAACCGATATCTAAAGTTACTGGTACTATATTACTGATAACTGATAACTGAGTATACTGATACTGAAAAACTATCTGAGTTCTTTACTGGACCGGGTGACTGTATCTGACAGTCCTGAATTTGAAGAACTATCTGAGTTCAATATTGAGCTGGATGACTGTATCTGACAGTCCTGATTCTGATGGAACTAACTGAGTTCCGTACTGAGCTGAGCGATTGTATCTGACAGTCCTGATATCTGTAGAATTGAACCAAGTTTTATTACTGAGACTAAATCTGAAATTGAGACTATGAGAGGTAATTATCTAACCGACATACCCCGAATCTGAATTGGTGGGGTCCAACCTGTAACCCCAGCTGGAAGGGTGTCAGTACCATGCCATGGGTAAAGACAAGCTATGAGTAAACCCTCTCTGACAGGGAGCACTTCCATCAACCACTCCTGTTAGGAAAATCTCAAAGAAGATGTATAGTCCTTAGACTCATAAGGGTACATCGCGACCTACACTGGCTACGTAGTTCTGAAATACAAGGATTTCTGCTAAGAATCACACCCTCTACTGACTGATAGGTGAGCCCCCATCCTTGGTATCACTCGGTGCTGAATCCTACTCCCAACTAAAAAGACACTAAACTGATTTAACTGAACTAAACTATTACTAATCGTATTGTATAACTGATTTGAACTGGGTTCACTAAATTCTGTTGATTGAAGGAATAATATTGAGATCTGACAACTGACTGGGATTACTTGAGATTACAAAGATTATAGAGATTACTGATATTACTGAGATCACTGAGGTTACTGAAATTACTGAGGTAACTGAGTAGGACTAGACTGATACTGAATTCACTGAATTTTCCTAAGTTATGAGACTGAGTGAATTCTAATGATCATGGATTGACTGAGAGTATCGTGAAAACTGACACCGACAACTGACACTGGCTCTAGGCACACAACTAAATTGTTGGGTACAAGTACCCCCAGGACTCAATAGCATGAAACTGACAAGACTTGACACTTCTTGAACACATGATCAATATCAACAATTCATCATACAATAAGTTGGGGATTTCATGAAGCACATGGTTATGATAATGTTGTACGTGGATAGAAATGCATATAATCATGTCAAAATTTCATACTCTAACATCATGAGCATTCCAGTAAACATCTACAATGCACATCAATAACATGAGAGTCATTTGAACATAAGGGTAAAATATGTATTTATCGTTTGGGTCACAATTAAGCTATAATACAAAATTTCTATTCTCTTAGGCATTTTATCAAACACCTTACATGCACCACTTAGGGCATAGGCATAATCATCAAATTAACACACTATAACCAACTAAGTTCATAGTTTTCGACTTGCATGCTAACATAGTTTCATATAAGGATTCCAAATTGGGAATCGTACAACAACAACCACATGAACATAATCAATCCATAACTTGAATATCAGAATTTATAGTTTAAAACTTGATTTTTGGACTTCATGGACGAAAGGAATCCATGATTGAACACTATGCATACCTTAGTTCTAGATTATACGAAGATTGACGAAGAGATTCTTGAATTTGAGTATTGAATTTGAATCCTTAATTGAAAAATCTAACTTGTTCTTGAGAGAAACTTGAGAGAGACACTATATTTTGGTTGAATTGGGGCTAAATCCCGTATTTTAAACTTATATAGGGGTGGGAAATTGACCCTTTTACCCTTAAAAATGTGAAAATTTAATGACTGAAACTAGGCATCGATGCTATTATCGATGCGTCATCGACGCGATAGTCGATGCAACGCGCTATCATCGCATTGAGTCTCAGTACTTTGACCCTGGCAACCTACAACAATATCAACAAATGCGATTGATGATGCAGCGCGCCAAGATTGTATTGGTCCATTGTTTTGGGCTTTCGAACGTGGTCTAAACGAGTTTCGAAAAATTTAGAACATGTTCGGGAACACCAATTGACCTTCCTGGTCATGAATTAACAAGAATACGGACCATTAAAGGACATTAAAGTCACGAAATAAGACTATAAATTTTTAAAGACTAAAATATACTAAGTCTGGAAATTTAGCTAGAACCTTCTAAGTATGGGACCCCTTTTACAAGCATAAATGGACTGAATTAAGCTTAGGATTTTGTGGTTCTTACAATATATCCCCTTGGGAACATCCATCCTCAAATGAGATTGATGCTGAACATGAACAACTGAAACATGAGTACATGATTGACATCATTGATTTGCTGAGATTTGTTCTGAGCATGCATATTTGATGCATGATTTCATGACTGGCATGACTAATAAGCTGAATATATTATACTGAACATGAATATCTGATGCATGAATACATGACTGATCTGACACATGAATGCATGAATGAATATGCAATGGTAATTGATACCAAGTTTATCGTGGAAATCTGAGCATAAAATTGGATAAGTTCAAGGGAGACTGTTTCCTTAAACTGAAAATGCTAATGAGCCTGAAATTAATTACTAGATATGCATGAGCAAAAATACGTGAACGTAATTGAGTCTGAAACGTGATACATGAGCTGGATATCATGATCTAAACTGGGTACCTTGAATACATGGCTTACGATTGAGATCGAAGTTTGAGGGTCAACTCATGAGTACCCGTTACCCTAAACTGGATTCATTACAAAATGAGAGAGCGGTATGTTTATGTCATGAAGGTTTGGAGAATTATAGTGTATCTCCCCCTTGGGGCACTATGTCCCTTGAAAAATACTAGGCTGACTTCACCGAGCTATGAGGAAAGCTATGGCGATGCATGAGGTACCTTCTATCTGAATATCTGAGATCTGAAACTAAGACATAATACATGAACTGGGATGAACACACAACTACATGGTTACTCCATCTTAGAATGATCACATTTATGAGACTCTGGATAGTGCAACTAGATGGAAAAATGGAAACCACACCATCTGAGCTTATCTGTCTGGCTGCTAAACTGAATTACTGGCTACTTAACTAACTCATACTGGAAACTTCTACTCGACTGGAGCATTCCTATAACACTCTTTCTATAGAGTTCTAGTGACTTAAGGGAGACAATGAATCTTGGCCTGAGCTGAGCAGGACATTAGAATAGAAGATCGCACATGGCTGGGATTCTTGTATTAGGAGATAAGCCTATAAGACATTATCTAAGATAAAGTGTCTAATCCTTATGCACTGCAACTGAGACTACTAAAAAGATTCACGTGGGTGCTAAGCACGAATGCATAAATATACTAACTTATCTGATTAACTGAATGACTGATAGCTGACTACTGGGTCTCTAAGGCTGAACTGTAATTAGCCTGAAAGGCTAGACCTAGACTATAGAGTATTATACATGAAAGGTAATGACTGACTGGGTAACATGAGGTAACTGAGCATGAATGAGTGAAAAAATGTATTACCTTAAGAACGCAAGACCAAACATCCAACATGATTCAGAAATATTCTGTAAACTGAGGTACTGAAATACCAATGACTGAATAATTGATGGCCATATGCTATGGTTGGGTAATACTAAAAGTAAACTAAGTTTATGATCTGACTGGACTAGGACTGGGACTGAGATTGTAGCTAAGATGGTAATTGAGATTGTAATCATAACTAGGACTGTAACTGAGACTGAATGCTGGTTTTTTATATTTGAGGTTAGATTGGTACGGGAGTACTGAATCCTGATCGCTAAGTAACTGATAGCTGAAAGCCATGGTTGTATGGGACTATCTGAGTCCTTTACTAAATATTGATTACTGAACTAACATTGTAACTGATGCCTGCGGGATGGAACATTAACACTACGGATTCATCGAGGGATATAAATTGAGGGTATACGTGGCATAATTTGAGTTTGACTAAACACTAGGAGTGAAGTCAGGAATCATGTGGGCTAAGAATACTGTAAAGCATGACATGAGTGCATGAGTCAAGAGCTGTATGACCAGAGTCTGAAATTTTTGTGTTCATGGGACATGATTCGCAACATTGGATGAACTTGGACTTCTCATATGAAGAACTTGAAACACACACTATTCTATGAAAAGTGCATGGATATAAGCTATATTCATGGGACTAAAACGTAAAGCATGCGTAAGTATTAGTAGGGTTGAAGTACAAAACTTTGCACTAAGGTATGAATGGGTCGGAAATTATCTTTCCTTATTGATTTTTCTACATATACTGATATTACTACTAGAATATGAAGGCCTGACTTTCTGAGCTATCATAACCAAACAGTTTCTAAATACCTGTCGAGCTGTGTTAGACTGTCTCACTGGGGTAGAGACTGGAAAAGGTCCTATTAATATTTGGTCTGACCTTAAAGTTGAATTCTATGAAAAGAGTTACAAAAGAAAAAAAAGCTCCTGAATATGAAGGAACATGGACATGTAAATGAAGGATCTTCAACATACCAGTGGCTACACCAGGAGGACTTTTTTGATCCTTTCAGGAGTAAAGTGCATAGAGTCTATTTGGGCGTTGCCCACTGATAGCGCTGGAACTGGTACCCTGTTGATTCGGGCGACTGGACTGAGCTGAAGGATGACCATGCTTGCTTCTAGGGCTAGGCCTAGGACAATCTCAAACCTTGTGACCTGACTCGCCACATCCGAAACACACATCACTACGAGATTTACATATACCCTTATGATGCTTACCATACTTTTCGCAAAGCGGGCGAGTGCGAATAATGCTTGCACTATTTTGAGATTTGGAGCCTGGTGCCCTATCTCTGCTACCATTTTTGAACTTAGAAACTGAAGCACTGGCTAAGGAAGGAGTTGGAACTGAAAACTTCTAGCTATGTTGAGAAACGGTTACTACTCTGTGACCCTGGCTGAGAAAAACTATAACTACCAATTCTGGCTCTCTTATTTTTCCTCTCCTTCTTCTTAAGTTTTTGCTCCTCAATCTATTGAGCATGGACCATAATCCTAGATATGTCCATCTCCTTAATCAACATCGCAGTCTTGCACTCCTTAACCACTCTACCTGATATCCCAGACACAAACTTAATATTTCTGGATCTACTATCTGCTACTATATGGGGAGCGTACCTGGCTAACTGGGTGAACTTGAGGGAGTATTATTTTGCGCTCATGCTACCTTATCTGAGATTGATGAACTCTAACACTTTGGCTTCTTTCTGCTCAAGGGGAAAGAATCTATCTAAGAAGGCCGTAGAAAACTCTTCCCATTCTATGGGCTCTGCATTTGTATCCCTGTCTACCTTTTACTATTTAAACCATGTATTAGCTATATCTTATAGTCGATAAGTGGCTAACTCTGCACTCTCATTGGAAGTTACTCTCATGATGTTTGTGACTTTTTGAACCTGGTCGAGGAATTCTTGTTGATTCTCTTAGACTTTGAGCCTGAGAAGAAGGGAGGATTCATTTGGGTGAAGTCCCAAATCCTGGCTGCAGCTGAATTGGCCACTGGGTTGGCCGGAATAGTAGCTGGCCATTCATTCTGAGTTGGGACTGAATTGGCTAGAGTAGTAAATATAGTCCTGAATTCTGCATGGGAAACATGTTCATCCAGGGGATCAGCCTGAATGGGCTGAGGTGCTAACTGATTATCAATTCTCCTTTCGCTAGCCCCTTTGGATGGAATATTCTTTAAGTGAGAGAAAGAAGCGGATTATACTGAGAAAATAATTGGAGATTATACTCACTGACACGACATGAATACTGAAAGAAGGAAAACTATTCCTAAAATATCTCATAGCCTCCTGCACATAAGTATGGTGCACAACACACCCATGTACAAGACTCTACTAGATGCGGCTTTTCAGACTTTCTAGGATATTGTTGAACCTTAGGCTCTAATACCAAGTTTGTAACACCCCAAATCTGGTACTCAGAATGTTACACGGTGGTCATGACCCTGAAGTACCACAAGTTAACTCATGACTAATATCTGTAATTGAGCACTAAATAATATACGATAAATATGCAGAATATAAGCTGTATGGCCATAAGGTTTAAAATTGAACTAATACTGAATATAAAACAATGTCTGTAATGGGGTATAAAAATACCCACAAATGAAATAAACTGTCTGAAATATGCTGTAGTCTGAAAGCCTCTAAACTGTCTGAAATCTATGGATATGATGGGACATGTCCCCAACTAACTTCGACCTATTAAAATAATAAAGTAATTAAAATAATCATTCTATCCTCGAATGATGAGGATTCACTGCTAGTCTGGCTGCTGAATGTTTGATCTACTAAGGATGCTCGGGAGCTCATACTTCTAAACCTATGGTATAAAACACCATAGCATAAATGTGTCAGTACGATTGAATATACTGGTATGTAAGTGAGGTAGGCTGAATTCAAAGGTTTATATGTATGAACAATAATAACTTACTGATGACATGAACATGAACGCGTGAGAAATACATGCATGAATACATAAACTGGGACTGGGGTCATGACAATACTGAATACTGATGTACTGATATCTGAGTTTACTAATATTGGGATACTGAATAACTGAGTCTATTGATGATTTGAATTCTGGAGTTTACAGGTAATCGATATCTAAGGTTACTGGTACTATATTATTGATAACTGATAACTGAGTATATTAATACTGAAAAACTATTTGAGTTCTTTACTAAACTGGGTGACTGTATCTGACAGTCCTGAATTTGAAGAACTATCTAAGTTCTAAACTGAGCTGGACGACTGTATTTGATAGTCTTGATTTTGGTGGAACTAGCTGAGTTCAGTATTGAGCTGAGCGACAATATCTGATAGTCCTGATATCTATAGAACTAAATTAAGTTCTATTACTGAGACTGAATCTGAAACTGATACTGTGGCAGGTAATCATCTAACTGACATGCTCCGAATCTGAACTGGTGGGGTCCAACCTATAACCCCAGCTGGATAGGTATCAGTACCGTTTCACGGGTAAAAATAAGTTGTGAGTAAACCCTCTCTGACAGGGAGCGCTTCCGTCGACCCCTCATATAAGGAAAAACTCAAAGGAGATGTATAGTCCTTAAACTCGTTGGGGTACATTTCGACCTATGCTGGCTACGTAGTTCTGGAATGCAAGGATTGCTCCTAAGGATTACACCTTCTACTGACTGACAAGTGAGCCCTCATCCTTGGGTTCACTCGGTGCTGAATCCCACTCCCAACTGAAAAGACACTGAATGATTTAACTGATTTGAACTGCTACTGATCGTATTGTATAACTGATTTAAACTGGGTTCACTAAATTTCGTTGACTGAAAGAATACTACTAAGATCTGATAACTGGCTGGGATTGCTGAGATTACTAAGATTACAGAGATTACTAATATTACTGAGATCATTGAGGTTACTGAGATTACCGAGGTTATTGAGTAGGACTAGACTGATACTGAATTTACTAAATTTTTCTGAGTCATGAGACTAACTGAATTCTAATGATCATGGCTTGACTGAGAGTATCATGAAAACTGACACTGGCTCTAGGTACACAACTAAATTATCAGGTACAAGTATCCCCAGGACTCAATAGCATGAAACTGACAAGACTTGACACTTCTTGAACACATGACCAATATTAACAATTCATCATGTAATAAGTTGGGGATTTCATGAAGCACATGGTTATCATAATGTTGTACGTGGATTGGAATGCATATAATCATGTCAAAATTTCATACTCTAACATCATGAGCATTCCAACAAACATCTATAATGCATATCAATAGAATGAGAGTCATTTGAACATAAGGTAAAACAGGTATTTATCGTTTGGGTCACAATTAAGCTATAATGCATAATTTCTATTCTCTTAGGCATTTTATCAAACACCTTACATGCACCACTTATGGCATAGGCATAATCATCAAATTGACACACCATAACCAACTAAGTTCATAGTTTTCGACTTGCATGCTAATATAGTTTCATAATACAAATAAAGATTCCAACTTGAGAATTATACAACAACAACCACATGAACATAATCAATCCATAACATGAATATCAGAATTCATAGTTTAAAACTTTTTTCTTGGGCTTCTTGAATGAAAGGAATCGATGAATGAATACTATGCATACCTTAGTTCTTGATTATACGAATATTGACGGAGAGATTCTTGAATTTGAGTATTGAATTTGAATCCTTAATTAAAAACCCTAACTTGTTCTTAAGAGAAACTTGAGAGAGACACTATATTTTGATTGAATTGGGGCTAAATCTCATGTTTTAGACTTATATAGGGGTGGAAAATGGATCCTTTTGCCCTTAAAAATGCGGACATTTAATGACTGAAGTTAGGCATCAACGCTTGTAATACCCCATATTTTTCTTTGCTTGAAAAGTTTTCCAAGAATGTTAGAAGATTTTTTTGAAAGATGAATCCACTTTTGTACACGTGGTATTTTTAAGATTTTCACATTTTATCATGTGGCGAATCGAATAATCTTTCCATCGATACTAAATTTGCCTAAATCCGACAACCGGGTGAAGATTTAAAGCCTTTTTAGTGAGACAGTGTATCACCTGAGCTTTGAGCGCGTCACAGAGATAACTTAAATGGAAATTGTCAATTTCCAGTGTTGCTCCATGATAGTGGCGCATCGCGCCAAGGATGAAAATCGAAAAATTTTCTCAGAAATTAAAGACGCATCCAGGGTTGAAATGGTTAATTTCCCACCCCTATATATACCTAATAACACGTGATTTAGTCATTTTTCACCCAAAATATACTAGTTTCTCTCAAGTTTCTCTCTTGAACAAGCTCGGGTTTCTATAGGGGATTCAAATTCAAGAATGTTTCGCCGTTAATCTTGATGAGATCACGAACTAAGGTATGAATAGTGTTCATTCATGGACTCCTTTCGTCCATGAAGCCCAAGAATCTCTTTTATAAAGTCAAGATTTTAGATTTTCTTTGTGAACTTCATGTTGGGTTTATTTTGTTTATGTTGATAATGATCAATTGAATTTCAAATCCATGTTGGGTGATTAATGTTATGTGGAATTGATTTGTATAGATGGATATTCATGTGAACCTATGATTAAACCCTAGGATGGTGAAATTAGATGTTGAATCATGATGTGTAATTGTTGTATAATGGTGTCTACATATATTATGCCTATCATATGTTTGATTAAATGCCGATATGAAGGAAAAGTTCCCAACTGGCATGATATTATGAAATCCCCATGTTTTTACAAGTTTATGTATATCACATGTTTGACGAAGTGCTTCAATATATGAATTATGAATTGTATTATTGGTCATGTGTTCACGTAAGTCATGCTATGTTAGTTTATTTCCATCGAGTTCTGGGGGTACTTGTACCCATAATTTAGCTGTGTGCCTAGAACCATATCATGTTTTCACGATACTCTCAGTCAAGCTATAATCCATAGAACTCAGTTAGTTATGTGACTCAGGAAAATCTCAGAAATCTTAGTAATATCAATAGTTCAGTAATCTCAGTATTCCCAGTAAGTCTTAATAACTTCAGTACTCTCAGTCAGTCCTTATATCTTAGTAGCATTCTGTCAGTCAACGAAACTCAGTAAATTCAGTTCAGCTCCACTAAACAATACCATCAGTTAATCAATTCAGTTCAGTTCAGTTAAATTAGTTCAGTTTAGTTAATCCATTCAGTGTCTATTCAGTTGGGAGTAGGATTCAACACCGAGTGAATTCAAGGATAGGGACTCACCTGTTATTCAGTGAAGGGTATGATCTTAGAAGCAATCCTTGTGTTCCAGAACTATGTAGCCAGCGTAGGTTGAGATGTACCCTATGCGTTTAGGAATATATATACGTCTCATTTGGATTACCTACCCGGAGGGGTTGACGAAAGATCTCCCTGTCAGAGAGGGTATACTCACAGTAGGTCTTTACCAGTGGTACGGTACTGATACCCTTCCAGCTGAGGTTACAAGTTGGACCCCACCAGTTTAGTTTCGGGGTATGTCAGTTAGATAATCACTTCCCATAATTACAGTTTCAATATCAGTCTCACCTCAGTAAAAGAACTCAGATAGTTCTTCAGATTTTAGGACTGTCAGATATAGTCAACTCAGATATAGAACGAAACTCAGTTAGTTCCATCAGATTTAGGACTGTCAGATACAGTTATTCATGTTATCAGTTATTAAAACTCATGTCATCAATATTCATCTTCAGGACTGTCAGATACAGTCAACCAACTCAGTTCTTCATAACCAGAACTGTCAGGACAATTATTCATGTTATTATTTATATCAGTTATCAAAACTTATGTCATCAGTATTTATCTTCAGGACTATCAGATATAGTCAACCATCCCAGTTCTTCATTATCAGAACTGTTAGACACAATTATCATGTATCAGTAACATAGTATTAGTCCCTTAAATATCAGTAATTCCATGTTATTGGTAAAACTCAGTAGTCAAAACTCAGTATTCAGTCCTAGCACGATCTCAATTACAGTTATGTATGCATGCATGTATTCTCACGTTCATGTTAGTCAGTCAGTTAGTATTGTTCATGCATATGAACCTATTGCATTCAACCTACCTCACTTGCATACTAGTACATTCAAAGTACTGATGTATTTGCGCTATGGTATCTTATACCATAGGTTTAGAAGCACGAGCTCTAGAGAACCAGTAGCCTCCCTGTTCAGTGATCAGAGTTATCAGTGAGTTCTCATCCTTCGAGGACATGATGATCACATTACTATTTTAGTTTTCAGTTTATTTTAGTAGTTGGAGTTAGTTGGGGACATGTCCCATCAACTCCTTATTCAGATAGTTTAGAGGCTTTCAGACTATAGCTTGTTAGAGAAATATTTTAGATTTATTTTGGTATTGTTATACCATATTTTTTAGTTATGTACTAGTATTGAACCTTATGGCCTTTCAGTTCATGTTTCTGCATTTTCGATATTATTATTATTATTCTGTGCTCAGTTTACAGATATCAGTCATGGGTTAGCTTGTGGTCTTTCGGGGTCATGGTCACCATGTAGCATTCCTGATACCAGATTTGGGGCATTACAATGCTATTATTGACACGGCGCGTCGATGGTATCGACGTGATAGTTGATGCATCGTGCCATCATCACATCGAGTCTCATTACTTTGAACCTGAAAACCTAGAACAATATCAACCAACACAATTGGAGATGCGGCGCGCCAAGATCATGTTGGTCCACTATTTTGGGCTTCCGAACGTGGTCTAAATGAGTTCCAAAAAATTTGAAACTTGTTCAAAAACACCTATTGACCTTCACGGTCAAGAATTAGCAAGAATACGGACCATTAAAAGACATTAAAGTCATGAAATGTGACTGCAAACTTTCGAAGGCTAAAATAAACTAAGTCTGGAAGCTTAACTAGAACCTTCCAAGTATGAGACCCCCTTAACAAGCATAAATGGACTGGATGAAGCTTAGGATTTTGCGGGGTCTTACAAATCTCCTCTAAGTATGACAACTTTTTCACCAACTAATATATGTGAATCCATTATATCTTTTAAAAGAGAATCAAATACTTCAATCATATTCTTTTATGCCATCGATAATTCATCCCATACTATTAATTTCGTATCACGAATCAAAGATGCTAGTGAGAGCAAATTTTTTGTCAATATTGATTGGTATCTTAAAGCGCGAATGTGCTGTTTTTCCTCCTGGAAAGATTGAAGATGCAATGCTAGAAGTTGCTGTTGCTAATGCTATATATCCTTTAGATCTGACAGTTGCTAATAAGGCACGATATAAGAATGTCTTACCACTTCCACCAGGACCGTCTATGAAAAGTGCTCCTGGTTTATTTGTTAATATTCTTGAAGGATTATGTCATATGCTTTTTTGTAATACCCCGCAAAGTTCTCTCCTATTCTGAGCCTTAGAGCAGTTTCAGAAAAAACAAAAATCCGAGTCTAAAAATTTCAAAAATATTTTCCCAAGTATGAAACACTTTGAATCATGTTGTATTTCTATAATTTTAACTTTTTTTCATGTAGATCATTGATTAAGATTTCCATCGATACCAATTTTATCAAAATCTGACATCGGACGAGGGAGTTATGGCCATTTTACTAAGTGGTATCGGAATCGCCCAGGTATGACGGTCGACTTGGTGGACCATCAGGTCCTTGGTGGGCCGTCAAGTGTACCGTCAAGCCAAGGCAATGACCCCTCTTTTTAGGCATCATGTGATGGCCAAAGTGGTGGACTGTCAATAAGTTGACGGTCCGTCAGGTCAAAATAGAATGGCCCATTCCTGACCCTCGAGTGACGGACGATTTGGTGGACCATCAGATTCTTGAAGGACCATCACTTCGACCATCACGATGAGGAAGAACGACCCAGATTTAGCACTCGAGTGACGGACGACCTGGTGGACCGTCAGTCCCTCTGACAGACCATCAGATCGACCGTCACAGACCCCGATCAATAGTTTTCAACTCTTTTTCTTTAAAGGTCATTTTGATCTTTTCCACTCTTTCCCCAACCTCTATAAATACCCACTTAAGTGTTGAAGGTCTTATTTTCTTTTCTCTTCTTTCACCTAAAAACTAGGATTTCCAAAATAAAAAATTCTCTCTTCTTCCACCAAAAATTTAGAAAGAATCAAGAGCAAGGATCAAGAGTTCTTCCAAGAGCCTTCAAGAAAAGAGTTTCCCCAAGGTATTTAGATGTTGATTCTTGGATCCCTTTCATCCAAGAAGCTCAAGTACCTTTTTCTAAATCTCCAAGATTTATGTTTATAAATTTTTAATGATTCTTATGAGTTGAAATTGATGTTTTTGCTATGATTGAGTTGTGGTTCATGTTTGTCTACAAGATCATCAAGCCTTGGACTTAGTATGTGGTATTTGTGTGGTAAATGGATTATGTACTTGTTGTTGATGTTGAATGACCTCCAAGATGGGATACTTATGTGGTTTGTATGAATCTATGATAATATATGAGTGGAAACATGTAAATTTAGTTGTTCATGATGATTAGATGGGTTATTATACTTATGCCTAAGTTGTGCATGTGTGGTGTTGGATAAAATGTCTAAGAGACTAGAAATTGAGCATTGTAGTTAAATCGTGATCTAATGACTTCTAAGATACGATTATGTGTTATGATTGTTGATGTGTTCATGAATTTTGGGTGTAGAATTGGTTGATTTAGCAGAGTATGTCTCCCATAGGTTGATAAAAGCTTAGAAGAAGAATATGGGCCATGATAGTATATTGAATAGGAAGCCCCAAATTGTGAGCTAGTCTATGCATGCCTAGTGTTTGATAAAATGACCAAGTGAATGAATTATTTCATGCTAGTAGAAAATCCCCAAATAAGTGTGAACCTATGCATGTCTAGTGTTTGTTGAAGGACATTAGTGAAAGAGTGGAGATGTGATAGTTGTAAATTCCCCATTATGTGCCCTTTGATATATGCTAAGTTTTTAATATATGCCAAGTTATTAGCAAGTAAGCTATGACATGATAGTATGAAGTTTCCCAAGCGGTGTAAAATCCAAATACATTTTAAGACCAATATAGGTATGAAATAGTTGAGGTAAAACCTTGTTGAATGGAGTACGATCTAATAGCATGTTTTCTCTATGTTATTATGTGATTAATATCCCGAGATGCTTAAAGTGACCCTTTGGTAATTCTGATGATGCATTAATGATGGTGACGATGAAGGTATGATAGCGATAATACATGAATGATTGAGATAATACATGAATGATTATGATGATGAATGAATGCTTGTGTTGATGCATGAATGATTGTGATGGTGAATGGATGATCGTGATGATGTGAGAATGATTATGTTTTACTTTTATGTTATCGCGTCCTGGGGGTATTTATACCCGACAATAGAGCTGTTATCTAGAGCCCGTGTCAGTTTTGCGATAATTCCAATCGATCCACGATTCTCAGAACTCAGTGAACTATAGAACTATATATCTTCAGTCAAGTGCGAAACTTAATTAGGCTCTGTAATCTCAGTTATCTCTGTAATCTCTATATCGCTAGTAATCTAGCCTCCGTCCTATAATCAGCTTAGATCTAATAGTATTCAAGTGATTCAATTCTAATCTCAGAAGTGATTTGAATAATCTATTCAAGATCTGCATCGTCAGTCAGATGCTATGATTCGATACCTTTTCGTCAGATACGAAACTAAGTAATATTAGTGTAACTCAGTCAGATATCTTGAGAAATATAATTAGTATCAAATTCAGCCCAGTCTAAGTTCAGTTAAGAATCAAATTAGTATCTTTCATTTGGGAGTATAAACTAGCACCGAGCAAGCTCAAGAATGGGGACTCACCTACTAGTGGAGGGTGTGATCCTTAGGTGCGATCCTTGTTCTCCAGAACTACATAACTAGCGTAGGTTGTGACATCACACTTGCTAGATGAGGGTGGATGGGAGATATCATACCTGCTAGATATGGGTAGATGAGGTGGCTTGACCTGTTAGATGAGGGCTCCACCATTCTCGTATGAGTACCTGATAGATGAGGGTCGTATAAAGATAATGTCTTTACTCGTGGCATGGTATTGATACCCTCCCAATCGGGGTTAAAGGTTGGACCCCTAAGAGATAGTAGGGGGTATGTCGGTTAAGTAACTACTTCCCACGGTCTCAGTTTCAAAATTAGTCTCAGACTTCAAGAAAGAACTCAGTTTAGTGTACAGAATTTAAGGCTGTTAGATACAGGCCATTAAGTATGATTACTTGCTAATTCAAAGATCCGCTTCTAGATAGGCCGATCTTAAAATCATTTATGAAGAAGTATTGTTATCCACAGACTCAAAGACAACCTGTTAGATAGGGTTGCTATCCGTTTTAGAAGCTTCAGATACTCGTAATCTCAGTATGTTCAGAGATTTCAGAACTCACTCCTTGATGAAAGGGCATCCATATTTCCCAGTTATCAACATCAGATGAGTCTGTGATTCAGTATCTCAGTGTCAATAGCAAGTTTAGTTTATAGGAAAGTGGTATCTGAGTTCCAGTCTCTAGAGTTATGATGATTGTGATTATGACCTGTGCATTCATGTATGTGTTCTCATGCGACGTTTTCATGATTATTCAGTTTACGCATTGTGCATGCATGAGCCCTTGCATTTAGCCTTACCTCATCTACATACTCGTTACATTTTTTACTGACGTATTTACGCTATGGTGTTTTATTTGACACCATAGTTTCAGAGGCACAGGATTCAGAGTTTCCTCAGCAGTTCAGTCTCAGTTAGCAGCAGTAGCAGTGTCCTCTTTCTTTGAGAACGAATCTCAGTTTACTATTATTGCATCAGATTTTATTTATATTGTGTTGATGGAGTTAGTTGGGGACATGTCCCAGCAACTCCACAGTTCAGACATTTTAGAGGCTTTTTAGACTGAAGTTGATGTATTAGTATTCAATTTTCAGTTTGAGTATGTATAGATGTGTTGAATCTTATGGCCAGTTTCGCCTTTATTTCAAATCGTATACAGTGTACAGGTACAGATATCAGAAAAGAGTTAGCTTGTGGTCTTTTAGGCCCATAAGCACCGTGTGACGTTTCGGGATGGGATCTCAAGGCGTTACATTTTTTTTGTTCTATGTTTAATTTTTGATGTAATAATTCTTCTTCTTCACTCACAATGATATTTCTTGGAGGTACACTTCCTTTGCTTCTTTTGTTATTTTTGAAGACGTGATAGTTTCTGAAACAAGGTTGAACTCATTAATATTGCATCCCATAGAATGTATAATATCATTAATATTGTTTAAGACAAGAAAATGTATCTCTCTTTGCAAAATGTTATGTAGATTTTTAACGTCTTCGGACATTGAATCTTTAAATTATTCCCATAATTCTTTTGGATTGTCAGGATTACAATATACTAATATTTTAGTAAATAATCGTCATAAACTATAAGGCATTTGATAGCACGCAACCTCTAACATATATTCAATCAAATTATTATCACAATGCAATAAGCCTTTTTTCCGCAGATTCTCTGAATGCATTGCAATGTACACTATTTATATTTAGAAGATCATCATAAGATTTTGGGGCTTTTACATTCATTAGTAATAATCAAAGATAATATCTTTCTCCTTCGATTGGATGAGCTGTTACAACACGGTCAATAACTTTGCCTTGTATTCATTTGGTCCACATTCTGTAAGCAGATGACCATACAAAGTATTATGGAAAATCTTTATATAACAAATTAAGCTCTTCAGCATCTTTATTTGTTGCATTCATCATGAAATTTTTTGTCAACATTATCTTTTTAATCGTAGGATATTTCACAATGCTGTTAATATTGTCAGTTTTTTTAAAAAAGATAAATTCTTATTCTTCAAGATGTAGCTGAAGGTGGTAGACACCTGGGATCATTTCATTAATATGGAAGACATATAAACACCACATAGCTTCTGGTGGTGATACCCATCTAGCAGATTGATACTCTTTTATTTTATCTAATTCAATATTTGTATTATTTTCATGTATGTGAGATAAAATTTTATCATGTCCTTTACAAATGTTGTTGTGTATCTATTTGACAACTATAATATCAGAGCAAATTTTATCATTTATATGACAGTTGTATTTGCATAGTAGATAAGGATTGTAAGCAACAACCCATAAATTATCCAAAAATTATTTCATAACTTTCACAAGTTTACTTGTATTTCATCTTCTATAAATTGGGTATGAATTGTTTCCTTTTGTTGTTTCATTAGCAAAAGTTTTAGGATATTTAAATTTGCACTCTCATTTTTTCTTCATACATGAGTTAGTGGGATTCAAATGACCGTAGGGACCATGCATCATATGTTTAATAGCAAGTTCATACAAGTAAGGATAAACATCAGGATCAGGTAGTTTAGCAGAAACAAATTTGTCATATGCTTCAGGTGTTACTAATTTATAATCATCAGTAAGTATAAAAAGAAAATGATCATGTGGAAGACCTCATTTTTGAAATTCTATAGTGTACATAAAAGCAATAACTTTTCCAAATATGTATCGTTTTAGTATATTTGTTTTCATTTCTTCCACTTTCGCTTTGAACATACGACTAATCAAATCAGGTCTATTTTGAGCTTCATCTATTGACAGTAAATGTTTTTTTATTTCTAGCCAAGAAGGATTGCAAGTCATAGTAAGAAATATATCAGATTTTCCAAAATGTTGAACTAACACAATAGCATCCATGTAACGACGACGCATATCTCTTGGACCACCAGTAAAACTTGCTGGGAGAAATTATTTTTTTCCTATTTTTGAAGCTTCTCTTTCACCAAGTCTTAATATATCAAAAAGTTCTTGTAACATATCAATTTGAAATAAATCTTGATTAAAAGATGCAAAATCTAATCTTTGAGTTTCAACCTTTATAAATTGATCAATCGAGTATTGCTGAAAATCTACATGCGTGTAAAACTCCATTTTCTTCATCATCTCGCATTTGAAGTTTATAACAATAGTATTCACGACAAGAAATAATATTTTTTTTTTTGTAGAACGTCGACTTCCATATCAAGTAGCCCATCAATTGAACACATGTTAGATAAGCTTGGAAGATGGACATTTTCATAGTAAGTTTTTTTTTTAATTTTGGCAATTTATTTTCAGAAAGTATAATCTTTTAAATACCGCAATGCCATCCATTTTGCCCATGTAGAAATAAAAGAGGATATTGCAAAGGATCATAACAACCATAATAATAATTAACTATTTGACTTTTGTTACTATGTGTATAAATTCAAATATGAGGTGTTAAATTATTGTCATTTGTTTCATCATTTAACCATAATTCTGCTACTTCAGAGACAGTCAGTAAGTTATATACTCACTGATCTAAGCCATACCCACATCTCAATGCGATATAAAAATTTGATAATTCAGGAATATGAAGAAGAGATTTCAGAAAAATACAATAAGGATTTATCTTTAAGATATTCATTAATTTCTCAATAACTGTTCGTTTAAAGACACTTGAAGAAGCCATTCGATTCAAAATCTCAGTGTTATCATCATAAAAATACAGTTGTAAATTTCTTGATTGACCATTTAACGAAATCAAATCATTTATGAAGTGATACATTTGCCCTTGTACTTTGAATGTATAAATAACATCATTTTTTTTAACCAACATTCTGGCATAATTGACTCCAAGTGAGCTAAATGCAAACATGTTATTATAAATTCTAAGATAAGTACGAAAATGTTTAGATTCTTCAGTATCACCTAAGTAAAAATTCAACAGTTCATTAGGCATTTGATGTGATATTAACTTAATTGAACCATTGTTACAACAAAATTCTGGGGATTCATATTCAAATCTTTTGGCTCGATAATATTTACAATTTAGTGTCGATTTTAAAATGTTTGCATTACTGAATAATTGTTTATAATTCCAGCAGCCTTTTATTTTTGATCTACAACCTATATGTATGAATTAAAGAAATTTATCATATCATTTTTCATAGAACAATTGCAGGCACAGGCAAAATATTGAAAGAAGACATACATTTTTTTGCGATAGCCGATATTATCGGATGATTCCGTTCAGCAGAAGCATTTGATTTTGAACCTAATGAATGGTCAATTCAATTAGCATGAGATTTACTTTGCTAAATTAAAGCTAAATGATATTTTAACGATTATGAACCAATTTCGAATACAGAGAAGTAAGCAATTGTATTTTTTTCTTTATTGAAGTCTTTCACTACTCCTGAACTCTTTGCGCGAGATGAAGCAGCTGTTGAATAATGAAAATCATAGTCAATACTAAATATCTATGCATATAAAATCATAAATAACATAATACTCAAATTACAAGTTTATGAGAAATTCGACCATTGTTAGCAACAGAAGATGACTCTTGTATCGTTACAACTGTTTCTTTAGGTAATCCAACAATATGTCATTTAGCAGGGGGATTTAATGTTGAACCTAAAGAGTAATCACGTTAATTAGGCATATATTTACGAAAATATTTAGATTCTTCAGTATCACCTAAGAAAGATTTAATAGTTCATTAGGTATTTGATGTGATGTTAACTTAATTGAACCATTGTTACAACAAAATTTTGGGGATTCATATTCAAATCTTTTGGCTCGATAATATTTACAGTTTAGTTTCGCTTTTAAAATGTTCATAATTCCAACAATATTTTATTTTTGATCTACAACCTGTATGTATGAATTAAAGTAATTTATCATATCATTTTTCATAGAACAATTGCAGGCATAGGCAAAATATTGAAAGAAAACATACCTTTTTTGCGACAGCCGATTTTATCGGATGATTTCATTCAGCAGAAGCATTTGATGTTGAACCTAATGAATGGTCAATTCAATTAGCATGAGATTTACTTTGCTAAATTAAAGCTAAATGATATTTTAACAATTACGAACCAATTTCGAATACAGAGAAGTGACCAATTGTATTTTTTTCTTTGTTGAAGTCTTTCACTGCTCCTGAACTCTTTGCGCGAGATGCAGTAACTGTTGAATAATAAAAATCATAGTCAATACTAAATTTCTATGCATATAAAATCATAAATAACATAATACTCAAATTAAAAGTTTATGAGATATTCAACCTTTGTTAGCAACAGAAGATGACTCTTGTATCATTACAACTGTTTTTTTCGGTAATCTGCAATATGTCGTTTAGCAGGGGGATTTGATGTTAAACCTAAAGAGTAATCACCTTAATTAGGCATATATTCTTGGTAGGTAAAATTCGTTAAAGTTACTAATAATTACGCACCAATTTCAAAGATAAAGAAGTATTCAATTATATTCTTTCCTTTGTCAAAATATGTTGTTGCATTGTTAGTGTCGGATGTATCTGCTGCTGTAAAAAAATATCTTATTCTGTTTTAACAATGTATATGCTACAGAAATCACTAACAATGCAATACTTAGATTACCAATTTTCGGAGGTATCCAACCTTCTTGGCTAGGAAAAGATGGCTCTCGTATTGTTAGAGTTGTCTGTCTGCCTAATCTAGCATTTATCCAAGGGCGTAACACTTCACCAATAAGTGTAGCCAGCAGACATGTATTTTTTGATTCAAGCTTTTGTTTGCGCCACTGCAGTAAAAACTATTTTTTTGTCAGGCGACAGCTGTGTATATCGCTCATGTCGCCTCAACTTGATTTTAGAAGCTCTCTCTGCTGAACAATTGCGTTTTCTTTTTTGGAATAACAACTTTGCACTGAAGGCTCTTTGTTTATCGTCATCTGTGTAGTGAACAGTTAACTATTTATTTAATCTAAAAATCAAGAATTCCAACAAATAGAAGTGAAATTGAAATATTAAACAAATGAAACAGACAGACCGAATAAATAGCATGTCATTGAAAAACATAAAGGACAAGAATTTATCCTAACAGGTTATACAAAGCAATTTTTCTATTTTTGCATTATTTCCTTAAGAAATCAAGATAGTAACCACCATAACCTCTCTCTGCACCGCCTGAAGATTCAAAAAGTAAGTACTGTTGTTAAAAGCAGTTCTAAGTGTTACTTGTTTGTTCCACAGGAGAGATTTCTGAACAAACACTATACTATTAAATTTCAAAGAAATTTTTAAATTTTTGTGTGGTGTCCGTAGCCTCATAGTGATCAATTAGGCAGTATAAGTTAGCAAAAGTGTTGTCAAAAGTAAAAGAAGCAAAAAGGCTCTCTGGTCTGTAGGAGCTTTAAGCGCAAATAAAATGTGGACTTCAATTAAAAAAAAAGAAAGAAAGGGAGAAAAAATAAAAATATAGGTGCAGTGCAAGATAAATAATTATAAGCATGAACGACAAATATATGAATAAGAAAATTGAAAAAAGTTACAATAAAGTACATGAATTGAATTTAGGATTTACATTTAACGGATTCAACATCTAGGTTCCTAGCATGAACTCATTAAATATTTGAAATTTATATGTTCAAAATAAATTTTTTGAGCAATTATTTTTTCACATATGTATCTATACTCCGTATAAAAAATATTGGAATTAGTTGAACCCATTGACTACATGTTATATGCTCCACTACTGCTAATTTTAATATAGACATTTGATTTAATTACACTAAATTTAACAACGATAAAAGAAATAATATGGATTTTGAAAGAATAAACCAATGAAATTTAAAAAGTACGTAAAATGCAAGAGGGAACACAAGACATGCTCATCCCTACGGGTGTACCCAATTCTAGAAAAAGAAGAGAAAAAAGGCCAGACAATAGATTTGGATCTTGGAATCAATTCTGGACAGAGAACCAAAAAAAGAAAAACAACAACAAGATAGACATGGGATTTGAAACCCCAGTGTCATTTGTAAAGGTGCACCCAATAAATATTACATCATACGACTATTTGAGCTAAGATCCCCACATTTAATTTGAGATAAAGGTATCTATGTATTCACAATAGACTCATCATCAAATAAATGATTAACACAGGTCACTTACAATCTCATCAGAACATAACAAAATAATCCCCATGGAAGATTACAAATTTTGTATGAACTCAACAAAAAGTTCTATATCCCCCAACATATCTTCTTTACACCAAAAATACAATAGACTAAGATAGTTGATTCTAAACTCCTGAATATTGTTTCTCTACATGAAATAAAAAGAAAGTCTGGTGCACTAAAACTCTCACAACACGCGGGATTAGGGAAAGGTCAGACCACAAGGGTCTATTTTACACATCTCCACCCTATATTTCTACAAGAGGTTGTTTCCAGAGCTTGAACTCGTGACTTTTTGATTACATGGAGACAACTTGACCAATTAAGCTAAGGCTCCTCTTTAGATCCACTTGACTAATGGCAGTTATTCACCAACTATTAGATGACACAAAGATACACTCTAAGGGATGCTTCAAACAAGACAAATAATGATCTCGTAAGAAACTTGCAGAACTAAGCAGTCAAAAACAACAATATGCAGATCACTGAAATAGTGCCTCACCTTATCTAATGCTTGTAAAATTTTAAATAGTTTACTAACAAGTAATAGAAAGGGAAAACTAATGTGGTCGAAATGTTCCTTTATTCACTATATCACTTACCCCAACACTCACCTATATAAAATTATTATGTCAAGTTTTTGTCTTTATCAGAGGCGGCCTCAAGAGCTAGACACCAAATTCGGAACCACAGAACAAAGCAAAAATCAGAAAACTAACATACCTGTCTAGTTGAACTCACAAAGGGAAGATCTTAAGATGAGTCAATACACAGTAGATAGAAAAATCGACCACAACAATCTGCAAAGTCCATATGTGAACATATAAAACATGAATTTCAATATGACCTTAGAAGAAAAGCAAGTTATTTAAGACTTTGACTAAGGTAGATAAAACTAAATAGAAGAACAAGTAAACATATATGTTACCAATAAAAATATCTTCAGTAGGAACAAATCCAACATTAAACTAGAAGAAACTTTCAAACTAACCAAAGTTAAGATAAACACACCGAATAAATATTTACTCTCTGGGTCCCAAAATTTCAACCGGTCAAGATTTTAAGAGAAATAAAAGTAAGCAATCTTTTGGAATTCAAGAAGAAGGAATGAGAATGCTAAGAAAAAATCTATTTTTACAGGTGAATCAACCCCCCCGAACCAACAAGAAACTTATACCAAACACCTATTCCGATAGAAACTTCCAAAAATTTCCAATGTCAACTACAACAACCTTTTTGGTACAAAAACCTCTATCAAAGTTTCAAAATCCAATATCATCCACAATTACAGTCTATAGTTCCAACAATTTTCTATCCAAAGTTCGAGAGTTTAGCAAAATTGAGATACTTTGGAAACACATTACTTTTATTTCTACTTATATAGCAACTTTTTCCCAATTTTCAGTAGTTCCTATCCGTTTTAGCCTTGGTGGATAGAATTATCCGATAGCTATTGCTTCCCCCCCTCCCCCCAAACCGACTTCACCCACACACACAGAAGCCAACAACAAACCCTTTACAAAGCACTCATCTTTTGAACAAAACTTCAACTAAAAGTTTCAGACTTGAGAAAAATTGAGTTACATAAACAACTTTTTTCATGTTTCAGCCAAATCAAACTACCAATTACTACCTCTTGCTGCAAAATACTAAGAAAAACATAATCTTCACAGCAAAATTGAGCTACAGAAATGACTTTTTCCAACTTTCAACCAAATCAAACTATCAATTACTGCCTCTTGCTACCAAATACTAAGCGAAAACATAATCTTTACAGCTAAATCCAACAATAGGCACCATAAAAAGCACCCTTTTTAGCAACAAAACATCTACCAAAGTTCCAAGGATCCAATATGAACTACCTCATTAAGTTAACAATTTGTAAATCCAAACCAAATTAAATTCAAGAAACTCTATAAATACCCAAAAAAAGCAACCGTACAAGGAAGAAGAAGAAGAAGAAGGTGGCGATGATGGAGTAGTTAATAGTTAATTAATAAGAAAAGTTTTATTTATATTTAGAGAAAGACGGTGTAAACAACGGCAAATAAAAAAAGACGGTGTAAATAATGAAGAAAAGTTGAAGGCTGGCCCTATCAAATTGACGGAAATGGCCCTTGAGTAGCTGCCAAAAATGACGGAAATAACCCTTGGAAGCTGGCAGGTGGAGGTTGTCCTGCCAGCTTCCACGTGCCTGCTTTAAGGAGCTGTTCACCACTTATATATTTTTATATTATATATATATTAGTAATATGCAAACTACAGTTAAAATCTTTATTTTTTTAAAGTAGTATAAATAGTTGCATTGTAGGTGTTCTTTCTTATAAAATTTTATCATAGATTCCTACAAACAACCTTCGCTATAAAAAATCCAGGAAACATAGAGATGATTAGATATATAAATTTTTGTAAAATATATGCTAACTTTTGATAATAATATTCTTAAGGAAATATCTTCTATCAAATGAGAATTGCTTCAGTGATCATACTTTAGGAACTTTTATGAAAATTGCTCACAAGTTGTATTAGTTCCTCGCCAATTTTTGAGCGAACTATTAGTTACTACCATTAACTTCGTCAAGCGGGCAAGCTGTTCCTTTTGTTACATAAAGACTGTTCGTTTTGTATCGTAGCGTCGAAAAACTGTCCCTATCCGTTTTATATCGTAAGTTGAAAAACTGTCTCTTTCAGTTCTGGACTCATTATAGGCACAATATACTTCTTTGTATGACCAATTACTATCGAAGTAATGCAGTTTGTAAATTGAGCACTGCTATAATTAGAAACAATTACATCCGCCAAAGTATTACATCTTTTACAGCTGAAAGTAACATAAACTTGAGAACTTTCTTCAGGATATTTCTTTTCAAGCCTCTCATTCCAACTAAATCTAAAAGTCAAAACTTGGCGTTGATACATTCAACATTGACCAAGTTGTTAGCTTTAACCATTATAGAAAGCATGCTGGATGAACGTGAAATAATATTAGCGTAAAAACTCATGAATTAGTAAAATTAAATTTGTGAACAAAACGAAATAAATTATTACGAACTCTAACTATACTTGCCAAAACTCTTGTAAATATAATCACAAGTCACTAGAAATATGTTTATTAATCTTCCTTAGCTATTGGATAAAGAGAGAGGTGAACATAAATAGCCATTTAACGTTGAATCTCACCTCCCTTTTTTAAATGGTTCAGTAGGTGAGAATCCTCGGATATACAATTTTTACAGGAGCAATTCATTTTATCCTAGCTTTGTTGTTTGATATTTACTTTCCTTTAAACTATTTGAAGTAATCTCTCCAATGTTTGAAGGTTGGTACAATACAATAGGGACATGAACTTACTTGCTTAAAAGTTAAAACAATGTAAAGTATATATAAGCTATCTAAAGTTTTTTTTTTTCCTAAACAAAAATGTTCATATTTTGTTAAACTTCAACTATAATGTCTTGAATTGAAAAAGGAAATAGACGCAAAACAGAACTACAACTTCCATAATTTTATAAAAAATAAATTATTGAACTATTGACTATGAGGATATATTCACCAATTAGATATCTTGAAATTTTTCATATACATATCCTAAGAAGCTGGTCGATCACATTACTTTCACACACACCAGAAGTTCCACTTCGTAGCGTAGAATAGCATTAATCTGTTCTCAACTTCTATAGGACCATTACGCTACAACAAACATGATTTTGGAAAGACTTCACATAGACACACCAATGGCAACATATGAACAAAAAACAAACTAGCATATCCAATATAATTTATCTATCAAAGATTGCTGCAAAAAGATTTGCTTGCGTGACAAGAGGTTGTTGCTCGAATGGTAAGCGCCTTTCACTTTCAATCCGGAGAGTATAAATTGCTGGGTTCAAGGTGTATGTATGAATGGAAAATGGAGGGAAAAGTAGTGGAGGGAAAGAGAGACACTAAAATGGAAAGTGTACTCTTTTATGAAAATCTTACTAAATTCTCCCACATTGGTGGGAGAAAGAAGCTTTCATGTATTTATATTTAGAAACACATCTCCACATGGATGGTGAGGCAAGAACAAGGTGGTGCCTCGTGCCATCGTCATTGTCGCTTGTGCGGGCACATTTTGGACGCCATGCAAACGCATGCACAACGCACCTCGAAGGGATGCAACCCTTTGAGGTAAAAGACACACTGTTTCGCGCATTACGCAATAAGGCGATCTGCGTGCGTACCTCGATAACGTGCGGGTGCAAGTGTAACACAGGTAGTCACTGGAATTCGAACAGTGTCACCTGTGGTCGCAGATCGGGCGCAGTTCCCGCACAGATTGGGCACAGGTGACGTAACTGTACTGAATAAGTGCCTTTTTGTTGAACCAATACATCCTTTCCAAAGGGGCACATTAAGGCTATAAATACCTGACATATTTCTTAGGTATAGATATGACTTTTGACAGAAAAAAACTCTTCTTCTCTATAAAAACTCATTGTGATCATTAGCCGTTGAGTGAGTTCGATGAATCTAATAATTTGAGGTACCGCTATTGTTGGATTGAAAGCCATTTTATCCTGGGAGAAAAATTCCATAACTTCAGGTATAGTGAGGGAAATTATTCCTTAAGGACACTCCGTGAAGTCTGGGGACTTGAATTTAAATTTTTGTTTCATCTTATTTCTGAAATATAACACACTTCTTGGATAGATTATTTTTAATCTTATGTTGAACGTGTTGTGTAACTTCATAGGTGTTCTTGTTTTTAGACTTGAACTTGTGTTGGAGTTGCTGTGTGCCTAGATACAGATTTGTGTACTCAAAAATATTAAAAATAACAATCTTAAGGAATAATTCGAAATCTGTATTGCTTGGTTTTTAGAGATTAAAGCTTTAAACTTTCTACTCCGTTTGAACTTAACTAGTGATGTGAAGACATAAAATCTTCATCACAAGTTAAAGATCACTCGGTTGACGATTGAAAGTCATACAAACTTCATCGTTAAACTAGAAACAAGAAGGGTTTAAAGTTACTGCAACTTTATTAATAGTATTTTGATATACTAAAGTTAATGTCTTGTCGTGACAGGAAAATGACTACTGATAGTCAAGTGCATGATGCTGCAACGATAGTGGAAACAACTAGTGTTGCCACAACGAGTCGTACGAATGCTCTGCCGGCAATGGCACCAGCGGAGAAATTCAGAAAGTTTGCGGGTATTGAATTCAAAAGGTGGCAGCAGAAAATGTTCTTCTACCTTAGAACTCTTTGTCTTCAAAGGTTCACATTTGAAGAAGCTCCAGATCGAGGCGCCTGAGGCAACCTCTGACCAAGAGCGATTTGTCACTGTGAAGCTCGAAAACACTCAGATTTCATATGTAGGAATTACATTCTGAATGGCCTCCAAGATGAACTATATAATGTGTATAGTGTGATGAAAATGGCAAAGGAGTTGTGGGGGCGCTGGAAAGGAAGTATAAGACTGAGGATGCGGGAACTAAAAAGTTTTTCGTTGCAAGATTCCTAGAGTTTAAAATTATTGACAACAAGTCTGTTGTATCGCAAGTCCAAGAAATGCAAGTAATCATCCATGATCTCCTCGCGGAAGGTATGGTTTTGAGGAATGCCTTAGTTGAATATATTAAGAATATTCTTAATGTTCACATGAACTTAATTGTAGGTTTGATCATGAATGAGGCATTTCAAGTCACTGCAATTATTGAGAAGTTACCACCTATGTGGAAGGACTTCAAGAACTACTTGAAACACAAGCAAAAAGAGATGCCAGTCGAAGATCTTATAATAAGATTTTGCATTGAAGAAGATAATAAAGCCGCAGAAAGAAGGTCAAAGGGAAATTCTGTAATAAGTGGAGAAAATATTATAGAAGATGACCAAAACAACTCCAAAAAGTGGAAGAAAGCTGGACATGAAAATAATCAACCTAAGAAGAAATTCAAGAGAAAATGCTTTAACTGTGGCAAGATTGGCCACAAGTCTACAGATTGTCGTGCCCTAAAGAAAGGCAAAAAAAATATAACGCCCCAAGTCTGTACCCCAGATGCTATACGGTGCTTACAACCCTGAAGGATCACAAGCTAACCCATGAATAATATCTGCTATGAGCACTGAATAATAATACTGAGATAAATGCAAAATTAGACTAAATTGCCATAAGGTTCAAAATCTAAACACTGATAAATAATAACATCTGGTAAAAACATCTAAAAACTAAATACTGTCTGAACTGGTCTAGTCTGAAAGCCTCTAACTGAACTGCCTGAATATAGATTTGATGGGACAAGCCCCCAACTAACTCTAACTACTGAACTACTGATAAACGGAAATATTAAAATAAAAGCATATCCTCGATAGATGAGGACTAACTACTAAATTTGATATTGCTGGGTGAATCTGAATCTATCTATGCGCGGTTGGAAATCTGAGCGTTCGAACTGATGATAAAAGACATCATAGCGTAAAGAGAAAGTATGCATCAGTACGTGAAATATACTGGTATTCTACATAAGGTAATACTGAATGCAAGGGTTCATATGCATGAACAGTAACTGATGGAATAATATAGAGTATCCGAATATGAGAGTACATGGATAACTAAAACTGCTATAAATAGTAAGCATGCAATACTGTGCACATACACATCTATATATATACTGTATCTAATATTTTATAAAGCTAAGTACTGAGTTTTGATAGCTGAGTAACTGATATCTGAAGTATATGATAACTAAATTACTCATACTGAGTGATTGTGTCTGACAGTCTTGATTCTATAGAACTGAACTACGTTATAAACTGAGACTGTGGGAGGTAATCATCTAACCGACATGCCCCAAAATCTGAGCTGATAGGGGTCCAACCTGTGATCCTAGTTGGAAGGGTGCTAATACCGTGCCACGGGTACTAACAATGGCTGTGAGTTAACCCTAACTGGCAGAAAGATATTTTGTCAACCCTCACTGACAGAAAAAATCATGAGAGATGTGTCAACCCTTATCTGGTAGGAAGTCATCCCAACCTACACTGGATACATAGTTTTATAACTCAGGGATTGCTACTAAGGGTCAAACCCTATACTAACAGGAATGCCCCCATCCCTGGGTTCACTTAGTGCTGAATCCTACTCCCAACTGAAGACACTAAACTGATCACTAGACTATACTAGGCATGACGGAACTATTACTGAGTGTGTTGACTGACTGGATGGACTGATACTGAGTTTCACTAAGTTCTATAACTGACTGAGTACTACTTATCATGACATGACTGATACTATTTTATAACTGACACTGGCTCTAGGTAAATAGCTAGATTTTATGGTATTAAATACCCCCAGGACTCGATAGCATAAAAAGAAAGGTATAGCATAATCTTGAATAACATAACAATGTTCGCTTGGTCATAATTCATTCATAGAGGCATTTCATCAAACACTTGTAATGCATTAACTTGTACATGAATGGGAAAGACATGTTAGCATGCTGTAATGGCATTATTTCATTCTCATGGACTATTTATCAAACACATGGGAGTCATAACTGAACCATTAAATCATAAATACTTAGGGTTGACATGGTTTCAACAATCAACTTGCAAATTGAAGGGTTTATCATGAATATCATGTAAATCAACACATACTAGGATCAATTCTTAGAACTTGTAATTTAAATTTTGGATTAAAACCCAACAATAACATGAACATGAATTCAATTTAACTCAATCATGGAAATTCATAAATACACAATCTTTGTATTTTAGAAAGGGTTCTTGGACTTCATGGATGAAAAGATCCCATGAATGAACACCTAACATACCTGAGAGGATTAATCCTTGAAGGTTCTTGGTGAAATTCTTGAGGATCAACCTTGATTCTTGAAGCTAGGGTTTTTGCCTCTTGAGAGAGAATGTTGTAATCCTTGAGAAAAGTGAGTGAATAATGGTATAACTAGGTTAATTAGGGCAAATTTCATGTTAAAGGCTGATTGGGGTGAGAGAAAAAAGACTTTAATACACTTGGAATTAAAACTGGGAATTAACTAAAAAATCTCGATCTAGGCCCTTGGTGCGACGCGGCGCTATCGCACCGTGTCATTGGAAAGTGGACAACTGGGAACTGGGCTGATGGCACGACACGGCGCCATCGTGGTTCTTCACTGGATGGGAAACTGGGCATTGGCGCGACGTGGTGGAATTGCAGTGCCCCTTTGATTTTGAATTTCGGACTTATCGCGATGTGGTGGGTTCACGTTGGAACATTGGAAAAGGACAATTCTGAACTGAGCCTTTGACGCATCGCACCAATATCACAGAGCAACACTGAAATTTTCCAATTGGCATTTGGCTGGCCTCCGCGACGCGTTGAAGTGCTAGTTGGCACACTGCTTTACTAAAATGGCTCTAACTCTTCATTCAGGTATCGAATTTGGGCAAATTTTATATCATTGGAAACTGACTGAATTTCCTATGCATTGGTAAGTCTAAACTGAAAAATACTGAGTATTTAGAAATTTTTTTGTAGAATAACTCATGTACTGAGAGTTAAAATAAGCTATGGAAATTTACAATATCTCCCTCTTGGGAATATTCATCCTCGAATGAGACTGATTAAGCTGAGAATCATTGATAGATTGAGTTTACACACTGAACATACAAATTGAAACATGATTACATGACTGAACTACTAACAAGCTGAGTTTTTATACTGAACATGCATATCTGATGCATGGAATACATGACCAAAGTTACTGATAAGCTGAGTTTTCATACTGAACATGCATATTTGATAAAATGGAATACATGGCTGAACTGATTCGTGAATGTATAGATATTATGAAGATGATATGCGACGGTAGAGAATACCAAGTTTATAACTGTAACTGGACATGGAACTGAGTTGTAACAGCCCAGCCCACCGGCGCATGTGAAATTGTTCGCTTTGGAGCCTCAGCCCCTCACGGTTTTAAAACGCGTCACATACGTGGAAGGTATCCATGCACCTATAAGGCACACTTCATTCCCCTTCACTACCGATGTGGGATTTGCCTAAGTGAATGCAAGCATTACGTATCGCCGTCCCTACACTCACCCCCCGTAGGGACTCAGCGTCCTCGCTGTGGTTTGCCCCACCATCGGCACCGGCGCTGGCTCTGATACCAACTGTAATAGCCCAGCCTACCGGCGCATGCCAAATTGTCCGCTTTGGAGCCTCGGCCTGGGATTTGGGGTATGACAGAACTAGTATCAGAGAAGTTCATCCTAGTGAGTCTACAAAGCCGTGTCTACGTAGAATCTCATTTATTGGTGTGTTGTGCACCACATCTATAAACAAGAGGCTATTGGACATTTAGGAATTGTTTCCACTCTCCATTTCTTAGATCGTACAATAGAGCCCATATTAGAAATAAAGTCATAATCGATCGCGTAATCCAATTGTTTTTTTTATTATAGTAACGATGCCGGTTACAAGGAGAAAGAATAAGTGGAAGCGAGTAGATGTAGTGGCCGGAGAAGGTACTAGTAAGTCACCACCAGCACAAGCTGAACAAAGTGAATCTCAAGCTGAGCATATATCAGGAGCTTCTTCTCCTCTGGAAGAGCCATCTATTAATGCTGTTGATCGAGATTTGAGGGATGCAGTACAACTTCTGATGCGTATAGTTGGCGGTCAAGTTCAAGGGCAAGCTATTCCTACCACGGGTTCTAGTGGTACGGATAGAGAAGCTAGCCTTCGGACATAGGATTTTCTGAAACTGGATCCTCCTACTTTTATCGGATCAGATATTAACGAAGACCCGCAGGAATTTGTCGATCAAACCCAAAGGGCTCTAGATGTTATGCACATATTCGGTAAAGAGATGGTTGAGCTAGCAGTATATAGACTGAAAGAAGAGGCTATATTGTGGTACGAGGATTGGAAACGATCTAGGGGTATTGATGCACCTCCAACTACGTGGGGAGAGTTCAAAGATGCATTTATTCATCAATATCTTCCATTTGAGACTCGTCAGGCCCGTGCAGATCAATTCTTAAATCTTCGTCAGGGTAATATGAGTGTAAGGGAGTATAGTCTTCGATTTAACTCCTTGTCTCGATATGCTTCTAATGTGGTAGCTACTATGGATGACAGAGTTCATCACTATGTGGATAGATTGGAACCATACTTGGTTAGAGATTATACCATTGCTGCTTTGAACAAGGACATGGATATAGCGAGGATACAAGCTTTCGCTCAGAAGATGGAAGATCAGAGGCAAAAAAGAAGAACCCAGGAATCAGAAAAAGGATATTCTAAGCGGGCCAGAGCTATAGGGCAGTTTATGGCATCTCAGGGAGGTTTTAGGCCTTCGTTCTCTCATAGATTGCCTAGCCCGTTATTTTCTTATCCGGCAATTAGTGCTCCACTGCAATTTCAAAGGTTCAGAGGTAATCAGTTCGGGCAAAGCAGTGAAAATCAGAGTTCGCGAACAGTGGGGTATCAAGGGCAAGGGAGTATGAGTCAATTGAGACCTCCACGACACCCGTGCCCCATATATAGAAGATTTCACTTTGGCAAATATCGGCTTGGAATGAACAATTGCTTTTGGTGCGGTAGGCCGGGGCATATGGCTAGAGATTGCCCATGCAGGACCACAGGTGGTATAACACGACCTACCGGATCAGCTGTTGCGTCATCATCGGTGCCTTCTTTGAGTAGGGGTGCACAACCTATGGGTCACGGTAGAGGTGATAGAGGAGCAGCTAGTTCTAGCGGAGCTCAAAACCGTGTGTATGCCCTAGCAGATCGGCTAAATTTAGAGGCTTCTCCAGATGTGGTTACAGGTACGTTGTCCATCTTTGCATTTGATATGTATGCCTTAATTGATCCTGGTTCTACATTATCGTACGCTACTCCTTTGGTTACGGGAAGGTTCGGGAGAACACCCAAATTATTAGCCAAGCCATTTGAAGTATCAACGCCAGTTGGGGAATCTCTTATAGCTAGGAATGTTTATCGAAATTGAGTTGTGAATATTTGTGGTCGTGATACGATGGCCTATCTTGTTGAGTTAGTAATGGTAGATTTTGATGTTATTATGGGCATGGATTGGTTAGCGTCTTGTTATGCTACAGTAGATTGCGGTTCTAAGAAGGTGTATTTCCATTTCCCAAATGAGGCAGTCCTTGAATGGAAGGGTAATGTTGGCGCACCGAGAGGTAGATTTATTTCTTACTTTAAGGCAAGAAAAATGATTTCCAAGGGGTACATATACCATTTGGTTAGAGTAAGGGATACAGAGGCAGAGGCGCCAACTTTTTAGACCGTTCCGGTTGTGAATGAATTTCCTAATGTATTTCCTAAAGAACTACCAGGTTTACCTCCTGAACGAGAAGTGGAGTTTGGTATTGATATGTTGCCAGACACACAGCCAATCTCAATTCCTCCTTATAGAATGGCACCAGTAGAGTTGCGAGAATTGAAAGAGCAACTGAAAGACTTGCTAGAGAAGGGATTCATCAGGCCTAGTATGTCCCCTTGGGGAGCATCAGTATTGTTTGTGCGTAAGAAAGATGGTTCGCTGAGGATGTGTATTGACTATCGGCAATTGAATAAGGTGACTATCAAGAATAAATACCCTATCCCCCGAATTGATGATTTATTTGACCAGTTGCAGGGTGCCAGTGTTTTCCCAAGATTGACTTGAGATCAGGCTATCATCAAGTGAGAGTCAAGGATAAAGATATACCCAAGACAGCTTTCCGAACACGGTATGGTCATTATGAATTCCTGGTTATGTCATTCGGGCTGACAAATGCAGCCGCAGTTTTTATGGATCTGATGAATAGGCTGTTTAAGCCGTTTCTAGATGTGTTCGTGATAGTTTTCATAGATGATATTCTGGTCTACTCTAGATCATAAGAGGACCATGTTAATCACTTGAGCCAGGCGTTGCAGATTCTTCATGATCGTAAGCTGTATGCGAAGTTTTCTAAATATGAGTTTTGGCTCAAGTCAGTGGCATTTTTGGGCCATATTGTATCCAGTGAAGGCATAAAAGTTGACACTCAGAAGATTGAGGCTGTGAAGAATTGGCCAAGACCCATGACGTCTACGGATATTCGTAGTTTCCTCGGGTTGGCAGGTTATTATAGAAGGTTTGTTGAAGGTTTTTCTTCTATTTCTGCACCCTTGACTAAGTTGACGCATAAAGCCTCCATGTTTCAATGAAATGATGCCTGTGAAAAGAGTTTCCAAGATCTGAAGAGCAAGTTGACTTCTACACCGGTATTGGTACTTCCTGAAGGCACAGAAGGGTATGCAGTGTACTGTGATGCTTCGAGAAGTGGCTTAGGATGCGTATTAATGGAACATGGTAGAGTAATAGCCTATGGCTTTAGACAGTTGCGACCACATGAGAGGAATTATCCCACACATGATCTTGAGCTAGCTGCAGTTGTATTTGCTTTGAAGATATGGCCCCACTACTTATATGGGGTTCATGTTGACATATATACCGATCATAAGATCCTGCAATATATCTTCAGTCAGAAAGATCTAAACATGAGGCAGCAGAGATGGCTTGAATTGTTGAAAGATTACGATGTTGATATCTTGTATCATCCAGGGAAAGAGAATGTGGTAGCGGATGCACTGAGTCGTAAGTCTAAAATGGCATCTATAGAAAAGCAGGGGATGATTAAGGATCTTCACCAACTAGCTAATTTGGGAGTTCGACTTCTCAAAACTCCAGATGAAGAGGTTATTGTACGTAATGCAACGGAATATTCATTGATAGCTGAAGTGAAAGAGAAGCAGTATGCAGATCCAATTTTATTGCAGCTTAAGGAGGATGTGCAGAGTGGCAAGACAAAGTCATTTGAGCTTACGCGAGAAGGAGTGCTTCAGTGTCAGAATCGTTTATGTGTACCTGATGTAATTGAGCTAAGAAAGAGAATTATGAAAGAAGCACACTGTTCAAGGTATTCCATCCATCCAGGGTCGACTAAGATGTATCAAGATTTGAAAACAATATATTGGTGGAATGACATGAAGAGGAATATTGCCGAATTTGTAGCTGAATGTCCGAATTGTCAAAGAGTCAAAGTAGAACACCAGAAACCCGCTGGTTACATGCAATGCATAGGTCTTCCAGTCTTGAAGTGGGACAAGATCAATATGGATTTCATCACGGGTTTGCCTCGTACACATCGGAAGTTTGATTCCATATGGGTGATCGTTGATAGGCTTACCAAATCTGCGCATTTCTTACCAGTTAAGACAACTTATATGGCGGAAGAGTATGCGAAGTTGTATATTAAGGAGATCGTTCGGTTACATGGAGTTCCAATTTCCATTATATCCAACCGAGGAAGCAATGAAGATTAAGTACCCTTACCTATTCAACTATGAGGAGGAAGTTCATGAGACGGAAGAAGAACAATAACAAGTAAGTGTTTATTTTTATGCAAGTATGTTATGATGATGAATATGTTAATTGTAAGCTTGGACATGTCTTAATTGAGTAAATATGCTAACATTCGAGGACGAATGTTCTTAAGGGGGGGAGAATGTAACACCCCGTAAATTTTTTCGTACACTTATCGCGATTATATGGAGTCCTAAAGGCTTGCGTATGGGTTAAATTAAGTTTATGGTGTTCGGAAGTATCCTGTCAATAGTTGTATGTGTAGGTATTGGAATAAGATTTCCAATGATATAAAGTTTGCCCAAAACAGAGGAGTATTTCATATAAGCGAGCACATTCAAACTTTCAAAACGGTGGCCGGGAAACCTGTGAACAGTAAATCTGCAGGAAAATTACTGCAGCTAGGCAATTATTTTTTTTGATCAACTTTAGACGATCATAAATCCTTGTACAAAAAGACCTGTGTAAGCTGCTATATATCGACGAAAATCTCCGAGAGTCTTCTTTCCGATGAAATTGGTTTCATCCAAATCCAATGTCTGAGTAAGGAGCTATACCCGTTTTACTACAGCCTATCAAAAAAGAAAACAGAATTGTGGGACAGATTTTTGGGTCAACTTTAAACGACCATAACTCCTTGTACAGGAAGAACTGGGTGGTATACTTTATATGAAAATGAAATCCCTTTGAATTATATTTCCAATTAAATTGGTTTCACCCAAATCCGATATTGGATCAAAGAGTTATGATCGATTTACTTCAGCCTGTCAAAACTGTCCACTGGGGACAGATTCAGATTTATTTAAATTTTTAGGGCAAAATGGTCATTTTCTATTACCTCTTGGACCAAAATGGGTATTTATAAACCTACAATTAGCCTCATATATATCATATACCATCCAATTATTAAGAGAAGGCGAAACCCTAGCCTAATTTCAACTTCAAATATTTTGTGATTCAACCGTAGAAAATTCGAATTGGTTCCGTAGTTGTGTTCACCATCTCGAAAGCTTCGAGAAGCACCCCATGGTTATGTAAGGAGGATTCTAAATACAAAAGTTCATTGTTAAGGTATGAATATTGTTTATTCTTGATTCTTATCCATGAATAAGTATTGATAAAGGATTATGAGTATTGTCTTGATGTTGGAAGATAACTAGAAACATAGTTATGAATTGTTTTGTATAAATTGTTAGTAGTAAATTATGGAAGTTGTTGTGTTGGATTATGGAGGATGAATTGTGGTGATATATCATTATATTAGTGGTTATGTATGCCTAGTGATCATGTTGGTATTGGATGGTGATTAAGAAGGAAAATAAAGGCTAAGAGTGATGTTGAGGGATATTTCATGAAAATGCATGATATGTGAATGTAATAAGAGTATAAGAGGATGTATGTAGCACTCTTATTGATGAGTTAAAGGATTACTTCCTAGACATTATTTGGTGAAGTTAATACCTAAATGGTAAGGTTTGAGTGCTAATACTAGTTGCCACAAATGACTTATTGTAGATAAGTGTTCGAAGAGTACGGGAAGTCAAGTTGGACTTGTATTGAAGTGGTTATATCAAGGTATGTAAGACATACTCTATCTAATCTTTGGCATGAATAATGACCCATGGCACTCTCAAGTAAGCTTCCAACATTTTCCTACGACACATGACACATAATAACATCATATGATCTTCGACACTACCAATTGAACTTGTTTTCACTTTTAAGATGTCCGGCTAGTCAAAAAAATGTCCATATACTATTGTTGACTCCGAAATGGTTTAATGAGGTATCCATGATTCTCTACTTCATTTTCATGATATTGATTACCTATTTACATGTTTTCCTATTGAGGTATCATGGTTTCAAGTTCCATAAGGTGTGACCACAAAGTAACCAATCTCAAAGATTAATTGAATTAAGAAATGGAATGTCTGTATTTTAAATTGATGATATGATGTATTGTATTAGTACCACTGATCAGTTGGCCATTGTATTATAAAGTTTATGTATATATGCTATTCCAGGGGTGGTCCCTGATGTATTGTATTAGTACCACTGATCAGTTGGCCATTGTATGACATATGATATGTATTGATAAGGATTACGGGAAGTAATGATATGAAAGTAATGTGCAGGTATCCCATCAGCTCTTTTAAGTGTGGTCTACTCATACTGTTTATTCACTGGTATCTGGGTTCTGTTGATATTTTATATCTCATCTTGATACTCACTGCCTTACATACTCAGTACATATTTCTGTACTGACGTCCCTCACGGGGGACCCGTATTCATGCCTGCAGGAACAGGTACTTCAGGTCGTACACCTCCGCAGTAAGAGCTAGGACATTCTGCTATTAGTGGTGAGCTCCAGTTGTTTCGGGGCATACCAAGTCATTTCTATATGTATTTTTGGTATTTGTATAAAAGTCTTTTGTGGGCGGAAGTTTGTCCCGACCCTAACTCAGTTGTGTATCTATGTAGAGGCTTTTGTAGACATATTGTACAACCATAGGAGTGTTTGGTTGATAGACGTGATGGCTCTGACGGCCAATTACTATTTATATATATATTTATGCGTGTCTGCTGGACTGATACAGGTACTGTTTTCTTCTATTTACAACGAAGTGCTGCCCAAATTTCTAACTTTCATAAGTAATGTAGATGTGAAAGTATAGGTTATGAACGGGTTCTCCTGGGCCTCCTCAGCTACTGGTGCCAGTCCGCTCCAATTGGATTTGGGGTATGACATGTAAAACTAAGGAAGACTGTTACCTCAAGTTGAGAATACTAGTGAACCTGAGATCATTTACTGAACATGTATGGACGGGTATATGAGAACATGACAGAGTCTGAAATATGATACATGAACTGAATATCATAAACTGAACTGATTTCTTGAATACATGCCATGCCATGGGAATGGTCATACGACTGAGATTTGGAATGAGAGAGTTAACTTATGAGTACTTACTACTCCAAACTGGGTCTTGATACGAGAAGAGAAAATGGAAGTTTAGGACATAAAAGACCGGGGGTTATAGTCCATCTCCCCCTTGGGACATTATGTCCCTCGAAGAATGCTAACTTGGCTAGGATTTTGAGAAAATTTAAGATGATGCACGGGGCATCTACGAGCTGATTCGTGACTAAATATCTGGGATCTGGAACTGAGGCATGATGCATGAACTGGGCTGAACTCGTACCTACTAGGATGCTCTTTCTTGGAACAGTCATATTCACGAAACTTCAGATAGTATGACTGGGTGGAAAGATGGGGAAATCGTACGAACTTGTCCGCCTGACTGCTAAACTGAATTCCTAACTTTACGAACTAACACATACTAAAATATTATACTCAACTGGAACATTTATTGACACTCTTTCTATAAAGTTTTACTGACTTTAGGGAGCAAGGAGATCTTGGCATGGCTTGAATAAGACATCTAATTAAAAATTTACCACATGGCTAAAATTCTGTAATATGAGCACTGATAACTCTACCTACTGAGGTCTGATCAGGACTAAATTCTCCCCCTATGTTCAAGCCTACTCAAATCTCTGAAATGTATTTAGCCACTTACATATCAACATGATATTCAAGCCTATCTTCATAACTACAACCTCGTGTAAAAACTAGCATGCAACAATCTTTTCTTAACATGAAACATTTACTCTCTCACTTCTAAGCAACAGCTCATCACTACATCATTTCATAAGGAGAATTCATTGAAGGTTAAAACATGGGGACCTGAAGCATGGATGGACACTATACTAAGCTTAACACTTAACTGAGGAATAGAACATCAGCATCCTGGACTTTATCAAAAGATCTAAACTGAGGATATACATGACAAAATCTGAATTTAGCTGATCATTAGAAGTGTAACAGGAGTCATGGGAACTGAGCATACTGTAAAGCATGGTATGAGTACATGAATCAGGAGCTGCATGACTTGATTCTGGAGTTTCTGTATTCATGGAACATGATTCATAACACTGAGTGAATTGGAACTTCTTACACTAGGAATGGTAAGCGTACATGATTTTCAATAATGTGTACGAATAGGAGCTATGATCATAGAGTTAACATGTACTACGTGAGTAGATATTGTGATAGCTAAAGTGCAAAACTTTGCACCAAGGTAAGGATGGGTTGGGCATCATCCTTTCCTATTACTTTTCTACACATACTAACATTACTACTAAAATCTAAAAGTCTGACTTAGTTACTTGTGCTACCATCTCCCCCTTAGCTTAAAGCCGTTATTCCAAGTCTGTGACGCACTTAATAAACTCTAAATCAATCTGAAACCACTTTACTCTAGAGCCTGAGATATAACAATACTCATAAACACTAAACTCATTCTGAAGGACTACTTCTGATAATGTAAGGTCCACTACTAGTACTTACTTCTAATACATGATTCTTATCTTTCTATTGCCCCAACAATCATCATATAGCAACCTCAACACTGACTAACTTAGAATTCTCAACTTCTCTTTCTACTAGTTCAATTTAGAAATTCAAACTCAAATCAACTAAAACTGAGGTACTACACCTTTATTCAATGATTGGTCCATCAGGAAACTGAAATAGAATGACTCCATTACTGAAATTAACTGAAATAATATAATCGAGCAATTTCTGTATACTCGTCTGGATGGAATAGATTTACCTAATGAGTTTAGTACTAAAAGAGGTCCTGTTAAGATTTCTAGTCTGACTTAAAGTTGACTGGTATGCAAGGAGTCACAAAAGACAGAGAAGCTCCTGGATCTAATAAGGCATGAATATGTAAATGAAAGATCTGTAATGTAATAGTGACCACGTTAGGAGAACTTTTCTAATATTTTCTGGACAGAAGTGCATAAAGCCTGTTTAGGCATTGCCCAATGGTGGCACTGGAGGTGGCACCCTGCTGATTCGGGCGACCAGACTAAGCTAAAGGACAACTGTGCTGACTTTGTGGACCAACATTAGGACATTCTCGAACCCTATGTCCTGACTCACCACATACAAAACATATATCACTACCGGCTCTACACACACCTAGGTGATTTTTACCATATTCTTTGCAAAATGGATGGGTATGACCACCGCTCGCACTATCTTAGGTTTTGGAGCTGGGTACCCCATCCCGATGGTTATTCCTAAACTTTGGTACTGGTGCAATAGCTGAAGATGAAGCTGGGACTGAAAACTTTTGATTGAATTGAGAATGGTTACCACCCTCTAACCTTATCTGAGCAAAACCAAAGCTACCCATTCTAGCTCTCTTATTCTATCTCTTCTTCTTCTTAAGCTTCTGCTCTTCAATTTATTAGGAATGGACCATAAGCCTAGATATGTCCATCTCCTTAATTAACATCGTAGTCCTACACTCCTTGACCACACTATCAGATACCCTAGACACAAACTTGCTCATTCTGGATCTATGGTCTGCTACTTCATGGGGATCATACCTGGCTAACTGAGTAAACTTGAGGAAATACTCTTTCACACTCATGCCAATTTTCCCGAGATTGATGAACTCTAACACTTTGGATTCTCTCAGCTCTAAGGGAAATAATCTATTTAGGAACGTAGTAGCAAACTCTTCCTACTCTTGTACTCTGCATCTGTGCCCCTGTCTACATTCCACTACTTAAACCACGTATGGGCTACATATTATAGCTGATAGGAAGCTAACTCAGTACTCTCACTGGAAGTCACTCCCATAATATCTGTGACTTTCTGAACTTGATCGAGGAACTCCTATGGATCCTCTTCTGACTTATATCCTAAGAATATGAGAGGGTTCATTCGGGTAAAGTCCTGAATCCTAGCTGTAGTAGTATTGACCACTGGGTTGGCCTAAACAACAGCTAGCCGTTCATTCTATTCTATGATAGAATTGGGTAGAGTAGTGAATGCAACTCTGAATTCTGTATGAGAGACATGCTTATCCAGGGGATTTTCCTGAACGGGCTGAGGTGCTAACTAATTTCCAGTTCTTCTTTCGTTAGTGTTTTTGGGAGGCATGTTCTATAGATGGAAGGAAGAAAAGGACTAGACTAAGAGTTTAACTTGAGCTTATGCTCACTCACATGACATGAACACTGAAGGAAAGGAAACTTTTCCTAAAACATCTCATAGCCTCTTGTCCATAAGTGTGGCGCGCTACATACCCATGCACAAGAGCCTACTTGATGTGTCTTTTAGACTCTCTAGGACTCTGTTGAATCTTAGGCTCTGATACCTAGTTTGTAATGCTCCGAGTCTGTACCCTAAATGCTACAGTATTCTTATGACCCCAAAGGATCACACGCTAACCCATGACTGATATCGGCTGTGAGCACTGAATAATAATACTAAGATAAATGCGAAATTAGGCTGAATTACCATAAGTTTCAAAATGTAAATGCTGATAAATAATAATATCTGGTAAAAACATCTGAAAAATAAACACTATATGAACTGGCCTAGTCTGAAAGCCTCCAACTGAACTACCTGAATATGGAGTTGATGAGACAAACCCCCAACTAAATCTAACTACTGAACTACTAATAAACTAAAATACTAAAACAAAAGTATATCCTCGATAGATAAGGATTCACTACTAAATCTGATACTACTGGCTAAATCCAAATCTATCTATGCGTAGTCGGGAACCTAAGCATCATAACCTATGATATAAGGCATCATAGCATAAAGTAAAAGTATGCGTCAGTACGGGGAATGTACTGGTATTCTAGATAAGGTAAGGATGAATGCAATGGTTCATATACATAAATAGTAGCTGATTGAATAATATAGAGTAATCGAATATGCGAGTACATGGATAACTTAAAATGCTATAAATACTGAGTATGTAATACTATGCAAATACACACACACACATATATATATATATATATACTGTATCTGAGCTTTGCTGAAGCTAAGTACTGAGTTCTGATAACTGAGTAACTGATATTTGAAGTTTATGATAACTGTATTATTGATACTGACTGACTCTTCTGACAGACTTGATTCTGTAGAACTGAACTGAGTTCTAAAATAACACTGAAACTAAAACTGTGAGAGGTAATAATCTAATCGACATGCCCCAAAATTTGAGCTGATAGGGCTCCAACCTATGACCCCAGTTGGAAGGGTGCTAATACTGTGCCACGAGTACTAACAATGGCTGTGAGCTAACCCTAACTGGAAGGAAGACATTTTGTCAACCCTCACTGACAGGAAAACTCATGAGAGATATCCAACCCTTATCTGGCAGGAAGTAATCCCAACCTATGCTGGCTACGTAGTTTTGTAACTCGGGGATTGCTACTAAGGGTCAAACCATATACTAACAGGAACACCCTTATCCTTGGGTTCGCTCGGTGCTGAATCTTACTCCTTACTGAAGATACTGAACTGATCACTAGATTGTACTAGGCTTAATAGAATTGTTAATGAGTGTGTTAACTAACTGGATTGGACTGATATCGAGTTTTACTGAGTTTTGTAACTAACTAAGTACCACTGATTGGGACATAACTGATACTTTTCTGTAACTGACCTGGCTTTAGGTAAACTGCTAGATCGTCAGGTATTAAATACCCCCAGGACTCGATAGCATAAAAAAAGGCATTGCATAATCTTGAATAATATAACAATATTCACTTGGTCATAATTCATTCATAGAGGCATTTCATCAAACACTTGTAATGCATTAACTTGTACATGAATGGGTAAGACATGTTAGCATGCTGTAATGGCATTATTTTATTCTCATGGACTATTTATCAAACACATGGGAGTCATAACTGAATCATTAAATCATAAACACTTAGGGTTGACATAGTTTCAACAATCAACTTGTAAATTGAAGGGTTTATCATGAATATCATGTAAATCAACACATACTAGGATCAATTCTTGGAAATTGTAATTTAAATCATTGATTAAAACCCAACAATAACATGAAAATGAATTCAATTTAACTCAATCACGTTAATTCATAAATACACAATCTTTGTATTTTGAAAAGGGTTCTTGGACTTCATGGGTAAAAGGAGCCCATGAATGAACACCTAACATACCTGAGAGGATTAATCCTTGAAGGTTCTTGTTGAAATTCTTGAGGATTGACCTTGATTCTTGAAGCTAGGGTTTTTGCCTCTTAAGAGAGAATGTTGTAATCCTTGAGAAAAGTGAGTGAATAATGGTATAACTAGGTTAATTAGGGCAAATTTCATGTTAAAGGCTGACTGGGGTGAGGGAAAAAAACTTTAATGCCCTCGGAATTAAAATTTGGAATTAACTAAAAAATCTCGATAATTGGGAACTAGGCTGATGGCGCAATGCAGCTCATTTGCGGTTCTTCACTGGATGGGAAATTGGGCCTTGGAGTGACACGGTGGAATCGCGGTTCCCCTTTGATTCTGAATTTTGGACTCATCGCGATGCGATGGGATCGCGTTGGAATACTGAAAAAGGACAATTCTGAAATGAGCCTATAGTGTGAAACACTAATATCATGGAGCAACATTGGAATTTTCCAATTGCCATTTGGCTGGCCTTCAAGATGCGTTGAAGTGCCAGTTGGCACACTACTTTACTAAAATGGCTCTAAATTTTTGCCCGAGTATCGGATTTGCGCAAATTTTATATAGTTGGAAAGATTACTGAATTTTCTATGCATTGATAAGCTCTAAACTAACAAAATATTGAGTATTTAGAAAAAATTATAGTAAATAACTCACGTACTGAGAGTTAAAATGAGCTATAAAAATACAGGGTATTACAAAAAAGGACCAAGCAATATGGCTCAGTCCAAGAAAGAAACAAATGATCTGTGTGCCATGCTATCCGAATGCAACTTGGTGGGAAATCTTCGAGAATGGTGGGTGGATTTCGGTGCCACCCGCCATGTTTGTGCTAATAAGGATTTATTTGCTACTTTTACTCTAGCTCAAGGGGAAGAGAAGATATACATGGCCAACTCTACTTTTGCTAAAGTTGAAGGAGCAGGAAAAGTCTGCCCAAAAATAACATCAGAAAAAGTGTTAGCTTTGAACAATGTCCTGTATGTTTCGGAGTTACGAAAGAATTTGATTTTTGTATCACTTCTTGAAAAGAATGAATTCAAATGTGTATTTACTTTTGAAAAAATAATACTTTGTAAAGGAGAAGTGTATGTAGGAAAAGCTACCTCACTGGGGGCCTATTCAAAATGAATGTAATGAATGTTGAAATCAATAAAAGTTCAATTTCTTCTTACTTGCTTGAGTCTTATAATTTGTGACATGAACGATTAGGCCATGTTAATTACAAAACATTGCAAAAACTGATTAACTTAGAAGTTTTGCTAAACTTTGAGTGAAATAAATCAAAATGTCAAACATGTGAGGAATCAAAGTATGCTAAGCATCCGTATAAGTCCGTTGAAATGAATTTCAATCCCTTAGACTTAATTCATACTGACATTTGTGATATGAAGTCAACACTATCTCATGGTGAAAAAAAGTATTTTATAACTTTTATTGATGATTGCACTAGATAATGTTATGTCTATTTGCTAAATTGTAAGGATGAAACAATAGATGCGTTTAGGTAATATAAAACTGCAGTTGAAAATAGTAAGAATGAAACAATAGATGCGTTTAGGTAATGTAAAGAATGGAATTGTCCATCAAACTATAGCCCCATATTTACCTCAATCTAATGGAATTGCGGAAAGGAAAAACGGAACCTTGAAGAAAATAATTAATGCCTTACTAATAAGTTCAGGTTTACCGCAAAACTTTTGGGGGGAAGCTATCCTTACGGCTAATCGAATACTCAATAGAGTGTCCCATAGTAAGACAAAATCAATTCCATTTGAAAAACAGAAAGGAAGAAAATCCAACTTGAAATATTTCAAAGTATGGGGGTGTCTAGCGAAGGTCCAAGTTCCTATGCCTAAAAGAGTAAGGATAGGACTGAAGATGGTGGAATGTGTTTTTATAAGATATGCTAAAAGTAAAAAAATATATCGGTTTTTGGTTCATAAATCCAAATATCCGGATATCATTGAAAATACGGTAATTGAATCAAATAATGTTGAATTCTTTAAACACATTTATCCGTGTAAATCTAGATATGAACAGTCTAGTGGAGGTTTAAACAACCTCAAAATGAACCAAGTGAGGATGTAAATAATGGTGTGAATCCAAGATGTAGTACACTTCAAAGGACGTCAACTTCATTTGGATCGGATTTTTTAACATTTCTCTTAGAAAATAAGCCTCAAACATTTAATAAAGCGATGACATCTTCGAACTCATCCTTTTGGAAAGAGGCAGTCAATAGTGAGATTGATTCAATCTTAAGCAACCATACGAAATAAACCTTTAGATTCTAAATGAATCTTCAAAAGGAAAATGAAAGCTGATGGTATTATTGACAAATACAAGGCAACACTTGTTGTAAAAGGATTTAAGCAAAAAGAAGGCCTTGATTACTTTGATACATAATCGCCAGTAATGAGGATAACGTCAATTCGGATGTTAATTGTCTTAGCGGCAGTATATGGTCTTTTGAATCCATCAAATGGATATGAAAAGAACATTCCTAAATGGAGAATTGGAGGAAGAAATTTACATGGAACATCCTGAGGGTTTTGTGGTTCCAGGAAAAGAAAATAAGGTGTGTAAACTTGTTAAGTCACTTTATGGACTAAAACAAGCACCTAAACAATGGCATGCGAAGTTTGACCAAACCATGTTGGCAAACGGGTTCAAGATTAATGAATGTGATAAATGTGTTTGCATTAAAGAAACTCCAAATCACCAAGTCATTGTTAATTTGTATGTGGATGATATGATGATCATCAGTAGAGACATTTTGGACATAAATGCTACAAAACAAATGCTTGAGAGCAAGTTTGATATGAAAGACCTTGGACTTGCGGATGTAATCTTAGGAATAAGAATTCATAAAACTACCCAAGGATTGGCATTGTCACAGTCTCACTACATCAAAAAAGTACTTAAAAAATTCAAGTATTTGGAATCTGTTATTGCCAAGACTCCATTGGATGTGAGCTTTGTACTTCAAAAGAATGAAGGTGAAAGTGACTCACAGTTGGAGTATGCAAGAGTGTTGGAATGTTTGATGTATATCATGAATTGTACATGACCAGACATAGCATGTGCTATTAGTAAGTTGAGTCAGTACACGAGTAATCCCAGTAAAAATCATTAGATGGCAATGAAAAGATTTTTGGAGTATCTTAAATACACTTAAGACTATGCTTTGCATTATAATAAATGTCTTGCATTAATCTAAGGATATAGTGATGCAAATTAGATCAATGGATCGAATAAAGTAAAATCCACGAGTAGATACGTATTTACTATCGGTGGACGAGCAGTCTCTTGGAAATCATCCAAACAGATATGTATTGCTCGCTCTACAATGGAATTTAAGTTTATCACATTGGATAAAGTCGGTGAAGAAGCAGAATGGCTCTGAAATTTCTTGGAAGATATTCCTTGTTGTCCCAAACCAGTTGCAGCAATATGTATACACTGTGATAGCCAAGCGATAATAGGTAGGGCAGGGAGCATGATGTATAATGATAAATCTCATCATATAAGACGGAGACATAATATCATTAGAGAATTTTTCTCTAGTAGAATTATCACTGTTAACTATGTAAAGTCAAAGGATGATATGTCAGATGCACTTACAAAAGGACTATCTAGAGAAGGAGTTGAAAGGATATCTAAGCGAATGGGTTTAAGGCCTAGGAAAAGTCAACATGGCGGTAACTCTATCTAGCAAACTGGAGATCCCAAGAGCTAGGTTCAAGGAGATCTAACAAAGTTGTTCCTAACAGGTTCAACATTGTCAATATACCCAATCCATTCTCATGATGTAGACAATATTTAGTAAACATGGATGAGACTTATGGTGTGAAGTTTTTTAATAATTATCTAAATTTGGAATATTTGACCAAATAGTTTAATCTATAGGATTGAATGTTTAGAAATCACCTATGTAAGGGCGAAGTGGAAGCCGCTTCAAGGAGAATGTTAGTAAAGGCCTATTCTCTAAGCTCTTATGAGACCAGGACATGTTTATGGATAAAATGAACAAAACTGTGAGAACCATAGATGGTAAAGGGCTGGTTGTGTGACATGTGATGGCTAGGTGTACATCAAAGCTCGCAGGTTTAAAGATTTCAAATCTATCGATTGACGAGTGAATTCGATGCATGTTCACTATGAAAAGTTTAAAGAAAAAACCTCTTATCGAGATGCAATCTGTCTTTACTAAATGATCACACGCTTGTCCATATATTCTTCAAAAGATAGTCATTCCCCATTCACGTAGGGGATTATTGGGTTCAAGGTGTATGTATGAATGGAAAATGAAGGGAAAACTAGTAGAGAGAAAGAGAGACACTAAAATGAAAAGTGTACTCTTTTATGGAAAGTTTACTAAATTCTCCCACATTGGTGGGAGAAAAAAGCTTTCATGTGTTTATGTTGGGAAACACATCTCCACATGGATAGTGAGGCAAGAATAAGGTGGTGCCTCGCGTCGTCGTCGTCGTCGCTCGCTCGCTCGGCTCAACTTTAAATTTGGATTTGAATTTGAAAATGTCAAATGATCGATCGATAAGATCTTTTTTTAGACAAAATTAATTTGAAACTTGATGAACAAGTGAAATTTTAATCCAAAAAATCTAATAGAAATATTTTTATCCATCTGCGGGCGCATATTGAACACCATGTAAATGCATACACAATGCAACTCGAAAGGATGCGACCCTTAGAGATAAAAGACACACTGTTTTTCACAATAGGGAAATCTGCGCACGCACCTTGGTAACCTGCGAGCGCAGGTAGTCACTAGAATTTGGACAGTGTCACCTGTGGCCGCTGATCGAGCACAGTTCCAACACATACTAGGCACATGTGACGTGATTGTACTGAATAAGTGCCTTTTAGCTGAACCAATGCATCCTTTACAAAGGGGCACATTAAGGCTATAAATACTTGACATATTCCTCAGGTATAGATATGAGTTTTGACAGCAAATACACTCTTCTTCTCTATAAAAACTCATTGTGATCATTAGCCATTGAGTGAGTTCAACGAATCCAATAATTTGAGGTACCACTATTGTTGTATTGAAAGCCATTTTATTCTGGGAGGATAATTCCATAGCCTCGGGTAAAATAAGGGGAATTATTCCGTAAGGACACTCCGCGAAGTCGGGGGACTTGGCTTTAAATTTCTGTTTCATCTTATTTCTGAAATATAACACACTTCTTGGATATTTTATTTTTAATCTTGTGTTGAAGGTGTTGTGTAACTTCATAGGTGTTCTTATTTTTAAACTTGAACTTATGTTGAAGTTGTTGTGTGCCTAAATATAGATTTGTGTACTCAAAAACATTGATAATAACAAAAATTTGAATCATAAAAAGAGCAAAAAGGGTGAAAACTTAGTTAAAATGGTTTTCTTAGTTTATTTCAGTAGAGCCTACTTTCAAAAGAATACTACAATCCAACAACAGAATCTTCCAAATTAAAGACTTCACCTAAGCATACAATCAAAAATTGGCATGTAAAAACAATAACAAGCAAATTAGCATATCCTACAAATTAAATATAAATAATTATTTAAAAAATGTTATAAAATAAAATAACGAAGTAAAGAAATTAAGGAACAGATAGTAGAGCCTTTTGTTAAGTTTTGATGTTGTCTGTAAAATGGGACAACAGTATGCCTTTATAGACAACCTTGCCAACCATTGCAATCAATGCAAATAGTAGGCTTATGCATAGGAACTTTACATTTTAAAAACAAGACATCATTGACAATGAGAAAGACATCTACACTTATGTTGTTTCGTAATATTCCCCATTGGATGTCTAGACAATGTGTGTCTAATTTAACACAAAATAAAGAGAAACTCTAATAATGTATATTTTGTAATACACATTTTTAACTGCCTCATTAAAATCCTTATCAAGAAAAATCCAATAGAACAAAACCTTGATTAAGGAAAAACGAGTGTTATATGTATTCACCCTCCACCCCCTCCCCCGATTAAAATATCACTTAAATTTTTGAAGATGTCACATCCCGATCTTGTATATCATCTTCTAAAATATTGAGCTTGACAATCCTTTCTATCGTATATTGATAACACCATTCTTTTGGAGCTCATGTGTGTAGAGAAGTTTTGGCGAAATGTGCTCCCTTCTATCTTCTTTTATGAACTACCCTTTAGTTGAGCTATGCATGCTGCATTATCTATATAAAATCGTGGGTACTTTGTTACATTCCAAACTATATTTTTCTTGAATGAGATGTATCATGGATCTCAATAACACACATTCTTGATATGCTTCATGAATAACTATTATCTCAGCATAATTTGATAAAGTGGCCACGATAGATTGTTTTGGTGATCTTCAAGATATGGCGATATTCCCATATATAAACCCATAGCCTATTTTAGATTAAGATTTATGTGGATTGGATAAATACCCTACATCAGTATAACCTACAAGATCAGGATGATTACTTGCCCTTGATTTAGTTTGCCTATAATAACAATTATCACTCCAGTATACAGATGGCCCTATTCCAGGCACTTTATGGTAGGAGATATAGATCTTCTATTGGTTGATTTAAGGTGGATGAAGCTACTTTAATAGGGCCTAATTCAGTTTGTGAGGCTATGGAGAAAGTTTAAATGATTAGAGAAAGGCTAAAAATAGCTCAGAGTCGTCAGAGATCCTATGCAAATGTGAGGACAAGAAAACTTGAGTTTGAGATTGGGGATTTGGTTTACTTGAAAGTTTTATTCATGAAAAGGGTGAAGAGATTTGTCAAGAAAGGGAAACTCAGTCCGCAGTATGTTGGTCCTTATAAGATTTTGAGGCGCATTGATGATGTGGCTTATGAGTTAGACTTGCCTACAGACTTGGAATCAATGCATCCAGTTTTTTATATGTTCTTATTGAAGAAATATATTGGTGATCCAGCTTCAATTTTAACTTTAGATAGTATGATTATGAAAGATAGTCTCTCTTATGAAGAGGTTTCGGTTGATGTTCTTGATTGTCAGATTCATAAGCTAAGAAATAAGAAAGTCGCCTCGGTGAAGGTTCCTTGGTATAATTGGCTTGTTGAGGGAGCTACTTAGGAAGGAGAAGCAGATATGATGATCAAGTCCCCCCCCCATTTTTTCCCTTCAAATTCAATTCTAGCCTTAGGTTATAGCTTACTTTTAGTTAATTCTTTCGGTCTCATGTCTCTCAGTTATTCACATATCATAGCATGCATTCATAAGATTATTTCAGTCCATGTTTCAGTTACAAACTCAGCTATCATGCTAGTACTTAGATCTTAGAAATTCAATGTTGGGATTGCAACTCTTTTCCTAGCTTTTCTTGTTAGTTTTCATTCGGGGATGAATGATCCCAAGGGGGAGATATTATAACACCCAAAAATCCAAGACAAGATCAGAACCAATATTCAAGCATATAAAGAACAATTACACAAGCATGATAGAAGTATTAGATTATATTTAAGATCATAAGAGGTTCCCAACCCAAAGTTGAGTTGAAAACTCCTTTTCCGGCTAAGTTCTAGTGTAAGTTTCTTTTTAGGTATCTTTCAAATGACCATTGATCCTAGTATATAAAGATTTAAGTGGACTAATAAACACTACATTAAAGGTATTTGAATTATCTTCCAATTTCACCAATCATTTGTAAATACGATATCGGAGAAAAAAGATATGATCAATTTACTAAAGCACTACCAAAGCTGTCAGTGACGACAACTCAGACACTACAAGTCGTTGAAAGATCCTATGAGTCATAGGGTGACCCTTGGTCAGGTCAATGGGAAGAACAAATCCAGTCCTAGGTGAATACTTGGGCTACGACTCGTAGCCAGACACTATGAGTCGTCACGTGAGTCATCGGGACTAATTCTAGCAACTTTTTAGATGATTTTAAAAAGGATTGTTTGGTCTTTTTGTATTCTTTTAACATCAAAATTACATTGTTTAAGCTATTTCAAGGCTGTTTATTAAGTTAATATTACCCTAATCCTCTCACTCGCTCAAAAACATTCGACACTTAGTTAGAAACAAGAAAAGAGGCAATTTTCTCTCAAAAAGCAAGAAGTAGAGTTTTTAATTTTCAGGCCCCAATTTTAAGAAATTCTTCAAGGCTTCTATATTTGGGTATGTGAGATTACATCAATTGGTTTTCTTTCACCCATGGGTCCTAAGGTGAACTCAAATTCTCAGTTTAATTCCTTACTCTAAGCCCATGGTTCATGACTATTGTGAATTGCTTGATAATTTAGTCCCTTGTTATTATTGAGATACAAATCCATATTTTACCATGCATTTTAGTATCATTGCATGTCTATAATTGAAATCCTTCATTATATTATGTAATCTACGATTCTCAGACTTGAGTTATAAAATTTCTTATTTTGTTCACTTTATGAAAATTATCATAGTAGTTGTATTCTTCAGAGGTGGCGAGTTATGAACACCCGATGACCTAGAATTACATACATATATTTATGAATATTCAATCTTTAAATCTTTACAATTTGAATGCTTTCAGATAAAGTACTTATTTTCAGTGTATAGAATATTAATATTATTAGGCATTTTGGTTATTAGTTGTTATTCAGTCGGGAGTAGTACTTAGCATCGAACAGACGCAGGGATAAAGGCTCATTCGCCAGTTAGGCTGAGACCTTTAGTAAAAGTATCTAAGTTCCAAAACTACGATGTCACTGAAGGTTCTAAAAGGTCACCCGTCAGACTAGGCTTAATACCTTATTTCTTCTGAAGATTTGTTTAATGGATCTATGTCAATCAGTGTTCATATCCTTGGCAAGGTACTGATCATCTTTCCATCTAGGGTTATAGGTTGGCCTCAGTTTGCTCAGATTGGGGTATGCCGGTAGTAAATCCCATGGTTCAAAGTTCAAATTCAGATAGTTGGATGACCTCATAATTAGTTATCCAACATATCATACAATAAATATTTATTACTTAGTCTTGCATCAATTTAGCATGTTACATGCATTACGTTCAACCGTTGTTAGTTATTTTTTGTCTCACGTACACCGTACAATCAAAGTGCTGATCACATATTTTTCTTTGCGCTATATTGTCTTATAATTAGATTCTGACATTTAGCATCCGAATCATGCATAGTACGATCTTCTACTATAGCCGTAGCAGTACTTTGGTGAGTCCCTATCATTCCCGGGATAATTATCAATCTCTTTCATTTATGTCCTTTCAGTTTTCAGATAGTTAGAGTTGGCTGGGACCTTGACGCAATAATTTGTTTTAGTAGAGGCTCTAAAGACATGCAGTTACACATTCAACTATGTGGTTTTAAATTTAAATATTTTTGTTGGTTTTGATTATTATTTCATCATTTAGTTTAGCTTCCACACAATATATTTATCAGTTATTTTAGTACTCATAGTATCATGCCAGGCCATGAATTAGCTTGATGTCACTTATAACGACCCGAAATCACCTCCCGGGACGTCACACGGTTCTTAAGGCTACAAGTATCCCCATGCTAATTCTTTGAGCCTATTACTACATATAATAACTCAATTCGAGATGAAATAAACAAAACACTGGTACTATCATATCAAATGATAGGAAATACGAAGAAAATACTCGGTCCAAATGACCAAAAAATTGGAAATCTCAATATACTAACAATCAGATAATTAGTCTGACAAAACCTCTACTACTCCATGAACTAGAGAGCCATTAGGACAGGTCCCCAACTGACTCAAACTGAAAACAATAATATATCTACTAAAACTCTGAAATGTCTGAAGATAGGTCCTCAAACTATGAGGACTCACCACTGTGGAGACGTTTACAAAGGTACTCGAAAATCACTGACGAGGCTGGGACTGAGCACCTGAACCTACATTATAAGATAATATAACACACAGATGTATATGTTGATCAACACTTGGGAATGTATTAAATATACGGGGGTGTATGCATTTACATAAAACAATATCCATACTCTTTAATCAAATCATGCATGCAATTAGGAATGAGTCACATAGCTTGAATAATTCTAAAATGTAAAGCTCATAAATCATGTATAATGAAGCACATAACACAAATCTCATGAGTCATTAAACTTTAGCTTTAAAATCTGAACTCTTCTCTTATTCTCATTACTCTAAGAATAAAGGAAGCTTTAAATAATACTTTCAAACTCATGCATATATCTCATGGAGAGTAAAACTTCTTTAATGCTCGAGAACTTAGAACTCTTTTAAACTCAAGACACTTGGAACTCGGAATTCTATAACTCTTACTAGTAGAGAAAACTACTTTCTTCTTGGGAAAATTTTACTTCAAGAAACTATTTTGAAAATCTTAATATTAGGGAAAATCACTTATCTCAAAGCTTTAGCAAAAATATTCTATCTCAAGGGAAAATACTTTAGGGAGGTTCTCTTAACCGACATAAACCATGGGAGCTACATGGAGTCTAACGTCTTGTCCTCCTATGGAAGAAACCTTACGTTGGGGAGAGACGTCATACTGTTGCCAGGGAGTATAACCTCAACTCAGTGATCACTTATCTCATCCTCGGGCCCACTCATCTCGGCCTCAGGCCCAAAATCTTAATCCTACGATAGCACGTAGTTTTGGGGGTAAGAAACCGTAGTAGGTTACCCAAATCGATGCTAAATACTAATCCCTTTAGTTTATCTAGATCATCTCATAGAAATCCACTTTAAAAATAATCTTGTGGTTCATAAAGAACCCAACTATAAAATCTGTAATCTCATGTAATAAAGTGGATTTCAGAGCTACTATGACCATTAGGTCAAAACTTTCTCAATGATCTAAAAATACTCAAGTCATGGGTGCTTATAGCACAAAAGTTTAATAAAAGCGAAAATCTCAAGTAGGGCTTAATGACCCATAACCAAATCTCTAGTTAAGACTCATCAAAATGCATACTAGATATCATATGGACACATAAATCATATAGAAATCTGGAATTTACAGCAATTTTTCTCAAAATCTCAATGTACTCATAGACTTCAATTTCTAGAGCATTGCAACCATTAAATTCTCAAGGAATAAGAATATAGGGTATAAACCCATCTTCAATTTCTTAAGAAAACATGTAAAATCATGCTATTTGTCTTTCAATTAATGGGAAACATCAAAAGCTTGCATCCAATAACAATGAGTGAAAAACCCTAATTCAATTTCATGTAAAATCTCATAAATTGTAGAAAACATATAGTTTAAAATAAGTCTTTGGGCACAAGGGTGAAAGGATTAGCCTTGTTCAAAACCCCACGTACCTTAGATTGTGTAATTGGATGTACAAGCTTGTGTGAAACTCTTTCTCTTACTCTTTAAGAGAGGGTTCTTGAAGCCTTAGACTTGGGGAACTCAATTTGAAGAATCTATGGTGAGTTCTTGAATTTCTTAGAGAAGGATTTTGGATTTGCTCTTGAGGTAGAAACCCTAGCTCTTGGATTTTTTGGGAGATAATGAGACTATCTGCTTCATTTTGAATATATCAGGATATTAAAAGGGAAAAGACCCAAAAGATTCTTTTAAGAATGACTTAAAAATACTGAACGAGATTTGCAATGATCGGAGCGATGGTCCATCGCTAGTCAGATGGTTCGTTGGATCATCCGTCGCACGTTGGTCAGAAAAAGGCCACACTGCCTTAGTTGCGACGGTCCTAGCGATGATCCATCGCTATCTTGACGGTCCTTCATCTTAGACGTCGCACTTAGGCCAGAAGAGGGAGTCACTACCTTGGTTGCGATGGTCCGGGCGACAGTCCATTGCATACTCGATGGTCCGTCAACCTGTCTGTCGCACCTGGGCGGTTTCGACAACTCTTAGTAAAACGACCATAACTTCTCACCCCGATACCGAATTTGGACGAAATTGGTATCGTTGGAAACATAATTCAATTTTATACATGACAAAATGTCTATATTAAGGAAATTCTACACGGTTTAAAATATTTCATATTTAGGAAGTCAACCCTTACTATTCTTAAAGATGAAACTTGACTTAAAGAAAATCTGGGGTATTACAATATCTCCCCCTTGGAACATTCATCCTCGAATGTAACTTGTTAGACTAAGAACACAGGAAAAACTAAGTACATATAGCTGAAGCAATTTGCTAAATGGATCAAAATCTTTCTAAACTCTTGAATACTTCGAAAATTGCAAGAACTCATGCAAGAATAGATATATAGCTGAACTTTAGATTTAGAAGGGCTGAAGTAAGGAAGAATAATACCTTCGGATTGATCTAAACTCGTGGAAAAGAGCTGCGGGTCCTTGGCTCGCATGTTTGCTTCTGCCTCCCAAGTAGCGCTCTCAACTGACTGGTTCCGCCACAAACTTTGACCCAGGGAACCTCTTTGTTCCTCAGTCTACGGATCTGAAAATCTAGGATCTCAACAGGAATCTCATCAAATGAAAGACTGTTCTGAATACCAGCACTCTCCGAAGGATCCACTATAATGGAATCACCTCTATGCTTCTTAAGCATGGAGACATGAAAAATAGGATGAACGACTGAAAACTCTGCGGGCAACTCAACTTCTTAGGCTACATTCCCAATACGGCTCAAAACTCTATAGGGGCCAACATAACAGGGACTAAGCTTCTTCTTTTTACCAAACCTCTTCACCCTTTTCATGGGTGGAATCTTTAAGTAAACCAAATCACCTGCCTTAAACTCAAGACCTCTTCTCCTCACATTGGTATATGACTTTTGATGACTCTGAGCTATTTTCAACCTTTCTCTAATCAACTTAACTTTATCCATAGCCTCAAATACTGCATCAGGCTCAATCATAGTAGCTTCACCCACTTCAAACCAACCTATGGGTGATCTACATCTTCTACCATACAAAGCCTCAAATGGTGCCATCTCGACGCTAACACAGTAACTATTATTATAAGCAAACTCTATCAATGGCAAATGCTCATCCCAACTACCTTTGAAATCAAGTGCACATGCCCTCAACATATCTTTTAGAGTTTGAATGGTCCTCTCAGCCTGACCATCTATCTGCGGATTAAAAATGAAAGTCAAATATACTTGGGTACCCAGACCCTGCTGAAATGCTCTCCTTAATTGAGAAGTGAACTGTGTACCCCAATCCAAAATAATAGATAAGGGAATTCCATGCAGCTTGACAAACTCTCGGATGTACAACCTAGAATAATCCTCAGTTGTATAAGATATATGCACGGGTAATAAATATGCGGACTTAGTCAGCCTATCTACAACAACCTAAATAGAATCATAATGACGACGTAAAAGAGGTTAACTAGTCACGTAGTCCATATTCACCTCTTTCCACTTCCCAGTGGGTATACCAAAATCTTGTAGCTCACCACCAGGTCTTTGGTGCTCTACCTTAACCTGTTGGCACGTTGCACACTTTGCTACAAACTCAACTATGTCTTTCATCATACCGCCCCACCAATAGATTTCCCGTAAGTCATGGTATATCTTGGTAGCACTGGTATGGATAGAATACCGCGCGCCATGCGCTTCAGCCATAATCCTCTGGCTCAAATCAACACACGGAACACACAACCTACCCTGTAATCTCAACACGCCATCTCCCCCTTAGGAGAAAACCTCTACCTTTCGGTCCTTAATTGACTCCTTCAGTCTGACCAAACTAGGATCTCGGTCTTGCTTTTCTTTCTCTTCTAAAACTAAAGAGGATTTGGAATCACTTTACACCAAAGTACTTCCCTCAGTTGAATCAAGCAACCTAACACCCAATCTAGACAGAAAATGCACATCATGAGCTAACTCTTTCTTACCTTTCTCTACATAAGAAACACTACCCATAGAAAACCTTCTAAGGGCATCTGCCACTATATTGGCATTGCCCGGGTGATACAACATACTCAAATCATAGTTTTTTAACAGCTCTAACCACCTCCTCTGTCTAAGATTCAACTCTCTCTAGGTAAACACATACTGCAGGCTCTTATGATCAGTAAACACATCAACATGGACACCATAAAGATAGTGTCTACAGATTTTCAAAGCAAAGACCACAACAACTAATTCAAGATCATGGGTTGGGTAGTTCTTTTCATGCGACTTCAAATGTCTAGAGGCATAGGCTATAACCTTACCTCTTCGCATTAACACATAACCCAAACCAACTCTAGAGGCATCACAATACACCACAAAACCATCTGTACCATCAGGGAAAGTCAACATAAGGGCTGAAGTAAGTTGAGTCTTCAACTCCAGAAAACTCTTCTCACAGGAATCTGACCACTGGAACTTAACGTTTTTTGGGGTCAACCGGGTCATGGGAGATGAAATAGAAGAGAAATCTTCAACAAAACAGCGGTAGTAGCCAGCTAGACCCAAGAAACTTCTAATGTCAGACGGGGAAATAGATCTAGGCCAATTTTTTACAGCTTCTGTCTTTTGGGGATCAATTCCAATGCCTTTAGCGAACAACTGGTGATCTTTAAGAGTTTCCAAGACAATTCTAAGGTGACTTGCATGGCCGTTCTCAGTACGGGAGTACACAAGGATGTCATCTATGAACACAATGAAAAACATATCAAAATATTGCTTGAACACTCAATTCATGAGGTCCATAAAGGCTGCTGGGGCATTGGTTAGCCCGAAAGACATGACTAGAAACTCAAAGAGTCCATAGCAGGTTCAGAAAGCTGTCTTTGGAATATCACATTCCCTCACTTTAAGCTGATGATAGCCGGATCTAAGGTCTATCTTGGAGAAATAACTTGCACCTTGCAACTGATCAAACAAGTCATCAATTCACGGAAGAGGATACTTATTTTTGACTGTGAACTTATTAAGCTGACGATAGTCAATGCACATACGTGAAGAACCATCTTTCTTTCACACAAATAAAATAGGTGCACCTCAAAGAGAAACACTGGGCCTTATGAAACCTTTGTCTAAAAGATCTTTGAGTTGCTCTTTTAACTCCTTAAGCTCTGCAGGTGCCATACGATAAAGAGGGATAGAAATAGTCTGAGTGTCAGGAAGATGGTCAATCTTGAATTCTATCTCTCTATCGGGAGGTACCCTTGGGAGATCTTTCGAAAAAACATTAGGAAACTCATTAACAATGTTGACTGCCTGAATAGTTGGATCCTAGGAATTAATGTCTTTAACTCTAACTAGGTGATAGATACAACCTTTGGATATTAGCTTTTTAGCTTTGAGATAGGAAATAAAATGACTCTTGGGAGATACCGAACTCCCCGACCACTCAAAAACTAGTTCATCAGGAAACTGAAACTTGACCACATGGGTACGAAAGTCTATAGATGCATAGCAAGAATGAATCCAATCCATACCCAAAATAAGGTCAAAATCCACCATGTCTAACTCTATCAAATCAGCAAATATGACTCTATGAAGAACAGTAACAGGACAATTTCTGTACACTTGCTTAGCAACCACTGACTCCCCTACTGGTGTAGAAACCAGGAAAGGCTCAGGAATTTTTTCAAGACTCATTTCAAAATTCACAGCAACTAATGGGGTCAAATAAGAGAAACTTGACCCGAGGTCCAACGACACATAAACATCGAAGCAAAAGACATGGAGCATACCAGTAACAACGTCGGGAGAGTCCTTTTTCTCCTGACAAAATGGTAAGGCATAGAATCTATTCTAGCAATGATCGCCAGTAGTGCTAGATGAAGCGCCCTAAATAGGGGAGGGATAAGGTATAGGAGCTAGTGCACTAGTATTCTGTGCCTAAGTTCGAGAATATATGTTCCCCTACCTAGCATGCAGACAATCTCTAAGTCTGTGGCCCAGCTTGCCACAACCAAAACAACCCTTCTGATCCGTTAAACACTTATCGGGATGATCTCTACCACACTTAGCACAAGGAGGATAGAGGGGTCTGTTACTTACACTGTTCTACGACCTATACATAGAACTTAAAAACAACTTTAAAATACTGAATGAGATTTTTAACGGTCGAAGCAACGGTCTGGTGCTAGTCTGATGGTCTATCAGATCCTTTGTTGCACGTTAGTCAGAAAAAAGCTACACTGCCTTAGTTGCGACGGTCTGTCGCTAGCTTGATGGCCCATTACTAGCTTGATGGTCCATCATCTTGGTCGTCGCACTTGGGCCAGAGGAGGGAGTCACTGCCTTGGTTGTGACAGTCTGGGCGACGGTTCATCGCAAACTCAAGGGTCCATCACACCTGGGCGGTTTCGATAACTCTCCATAAACGATCATAACTTCTCACCCCAATGCCGGATTTGGACAAAATTGGTATCGTTGAAAAAGTTGATATTGAGGAAATTCTACATGGTTTAAAATATTTCTCACTTGGGAAGTCAGCCCTTACTCTTCTTAAAGATGAAACTTAACTTAAAGAAAATCCGGGGTATTACATCACTTGTGGCTTTAAGCACTGTGTTACGACTGACGGATTGTCTCGCATAGTAACAAATATATCAGATAAATGTATGATAAAGCAAACATATGTATTAGAAAAATACATTTGATACATATAGGTATATGCAATATTACTATTTGATATATTTTTTAGATTTGACCGTCTCCGTCCATAACGGAGGGAACCAGTTATGGTTCTCGACTTCCCCATATAACACCCACTAGAAAACACTAAATCCACTTTCCTATACTCCATTAACATCAAACAAAAATTGCATTCATAACCCAAAATAGAATCATGATCGGCGCTAAAGAGTTTAGGACTCCAAAGCAATCCTCATTAAAATTCTATAGAAAATCGGATAGAGTTTCCCCTGTTTTTGGGCCTAACAAGGAAATTCCCTGTCTTAATTTAACAACCCAACAATACAACATCACAACCATCACACAAAACACCAACACCCTTCATAAAATCCAACAATAATGCACCTATACTGCCAATAACAATTTGAAATCCATCTCAAAATGAGACAAAGTCAAATATGCCACAAGTCTAAAAATAATAAAGGAATACTCAAAACTCTAAAGACTATGGAGAAACTTTAAGAGTTTTCAAGAAAAAGAACATAACAAATAAATAAACTGTAGCCCGCACGAACAATTGCGAGGATCACCAGGAATACGCTACTTGAATCCTCTAGCCAACGAGATCCTCACTGTGACTTATGTTTCTGAAAAATGATAGCAAGGAGTGAGACGCTAGCTCAGTGAGTAATAAAACTTAACCACAATTATTTTAATGGGGATGAGTCATAAAAAATCATGAAATATATGCTCTTTAAGAAAGCAGTAATGCTAAATAGTATCACTTATTTCATGTAAGCAAAATGAACCAATAGTTCAGTAATCCAAGAATGAATCATGTAATTAGTGTGACATTCTAATCAAGAATAGCCAATAATAATATACTCCTCATAAAGGAGTCAAATATCATATCAAAAGGTCTCTACTCGAGGGAGATCAATAACAGTATGCTAGTTCTATCTTTCAACTAGCAAGGGTGTAACAGTAATCGGTAAATACATGGTGCACCAGGTATAACGATCCCGCCGTTAGCTATGGGATTCAAATCAAGGTTTACTCCCATTTATCATTTTTTTGTAAACAATAGATATTCATATGAAAGCCTTTTTTCAGAATAGTACATAACATTTAATGTTCATAGCAAATCATAGCACATGTAAACTTGAATAAAACTCATGTCAAGATATTTATTTTCAATATCATATCTAGTAAAGAACTTGTCCCGCATGCAAATTTTCAAAGCATTCAATAACTCTTGTTTTCATCAAAAATATGTATAAATAAGCAATTTAAGAAATACAAATCATGGGAAGGTTACTACTCACAGTATAATTTTTGAAATACCAAACTTTCACCTCCAACAATTGGTATGGCCTCCTTTGATCGAATCTATAATCACATCATATCAATCTCGCATTAACTATCTTATTTTAGGCCAATTCATGATATAATTAGACTACCCAACCCTCAAAGTTTCAAGGTAACTTCCAATTTCTCAAACTTCATGCCCATAATCACACCTTAATATGCATAATCTCTTTTCTTTGATAATTAATTCAATGCCCAAAATAAATTATCTAAACTAAAAATCTTGATAAAAATATAAAAACAAATTTACCTTAAGCTTTTCTTTTCTTTTCACTAATCGAACAATTGATTTTCTTTTTTCCTGCTTTCGTGAGTGACCACTACTGTCTTGCTAACTTTTGATATCTTTTTTATAGGTAATGGGCAAAGTCCTTTATTAATTGAGAAAAATGTATATATACAATCTTAAATTGTTTATTGCAACTTGTAACAATATCTATTAGATTGCAAGAAATAACAGATTTTATTTTTAAAAAATGTTTTTTTTATATATAAAATTGAAATTGAAATTAACCTTAATAATAAAAAATAGTTACACACAGATTTTTTTATATATATACAAATTGAAATTGAAATTATCCTTAATAATAAAAAACAGTTACACACAGATTTTTTTATATATATACAAATTGAAATTGAAATTATCCTTAATAATAAAAAATAGTTACACACAGATTTCTTCCACCCCTATTTTATCTCTAAATCAGTTATGGCAGATTATTATATTATAAAAAATTGAAAAAAATATTTTCATATATAACAATTGGAATCCTTAATAATAGAAAATAGTTACCCATTAGATATCATACACCCCTATTTTATCTCTAAAACTGTTTTTTCTATTTTTCAAATATGAAGAATACATATACAGGCCCCTCAATTATTCGACTTTTTTCATATAGGCACCTCAATTAAGCCATGTACCTATTGAACCCTTTACTTCTTCACAAAACGTGTCAATTGAGTTCAATCTGCTGATGTGGTAAAAAATATAAACTGCGTCTAATACACACGCCAATGATATGACGAAGTGGTAAATCAACTAATAACACATGACATTTTAATTTAAAAATATTTTTTAATATAATTAAATCTAAACTTAAAAAAAATTAATACACCTCCTCCAGCAGCCCTTCTCTTGCAATCCCCCCCTCCCCATTGATTGAGCACAAAAAGTAAAAAAAAATATTATATTGATTTTGTTTGTTCAGTTTCTTGATTTTCAATTCAAATGGTCTATTATGAAAAGCTATATACTACCAGTTGACTAAGAAAAAAAAATATTTTTAATTCTCATGGAGAAGCCATTAATGGAGAAGAAGAGGATGGTTATTTTTTTTAATTTCTTTAATGTGTTTTTTTATTGATTGGGTTTTTTTTATGTTTATTTTTTTGATTAATTATGATTGCTCACTCAATTTATATATGAATTATTTTTAAAGAAGCCACTAATGGAGAAGAAGATATGGAAAAGAAGATGATGACTATTTTTTTTTTAAATTTCTTTAATGTGTTTTTTTATTGGTTGGGGTTTTTCATGTTTAATTTTTTGATTAATTATGATTTCTCACTCAACTTATATATGAATGATTTTTAAAGAAGCCATTAATGAAGAAGGAGATATGGAGAAGAAGATGATGGCTATTTCTTTTTCTTTTAATTTCTTTGATGTATTTTTTTATCGGCTGGATTTTTTATGTTTAATTTTTTTGATTAATTATGGTTTCTCACTCTTCTTTAGGAGAGTGTATTACACCTTCCATGCCATGTCACTGCGACGTCAGCGATTGGGCTTAATTGACATATTTTGTGAAGGAGTAAAAGGTTCAATAGGTACATGACTTAATTGAGGTGCCTATACGGAAAAAGTCGAATAGTTGAGGGGACTGTATATGTATTCAGTCTTTCAAATAAGTCTCGTCTTTTTATTTTAATCTTTTTCATACAGTAAACCAGAGACATATAGAACCTTCGTTTTCTTTCTTAAACATTCCAAAAAACTGTATGATATCAAAAAATTTAACTTCTCTTTCTTTCAAACCAAAATATTTCAATTGAAATACATATCTTTGTATTTTGATTGAAATAATTGAATTCAACAATTAAAAAAAGAATCAAAAAATAATATAAATTGATGCATTATGGATGATGCTTGTTTACATTCAATTATGATACAACATGGAGGAAGATGGGACGCAAGAGGTAATATGTTTTATGGAAACAAACAACATTTTTTTTGAATTTTTTTACATTTACCAATGTGTTGTGTGTTAATATGTTTACACTGCCAATGTGTTGTGTTACTTTAATATATTTACATTGCCAATGTGATATGTTACTTTACGTGGTTACAAGGAATTGTTTTTAATCGACATTGAAGCTTTGCTTTTTATAATTTTTTTAATATTGTTCTATATTGTAATGTAATATTTTAGTATTTCTTGTGATTGACTTTATGATTTATAATTTTATATAATTGATTTAATTATTCAATTAAATCTTACTGAAATTAAAATATTCTACAATCATATATACATTATGATAGGAAGACCCAGAGATTTTTGTGTTGATGGAATTATGTATGATTCAAATACTAAATATAATAGGTTGGTAAAAGCAATAGCGACACAACTGAAGATAGACACTAATTATGTCCGGATTTAAACTCAATACATAGTTAGTGATAGTTGTCCACCAATGATCATACATAATGATACTGGAGTTAGAGTGTATTTGAATTAAAAAAAGACAACTTCAAATTTCTTCTTTAAATATCCATTGTACATCACATAAAATGATATATCAATGATTCCAATAGAATGCACAGAACGATCAATGGTTTGTGTTGGGAATGAAAGTTATAACAAAGTAAATGTGGAGCGGCACAGACAGTTCACTCCGTTTGATTGGATTAAGTCTGGAGGAAGAATTATTTGGTGAAGAATGTATTAAAATTATAAGTGATCCAACAAATTCAAAGATAGCTGTTAATCAAGTTTATAAGGACAAGGAGACAGTTGCAAATGTTATGAAACTTCATGCATTTGTGAATCAATTTTCATTTCACGTCGAATTGTCTAGTGCCAACAGGTAAAAATTTAGGTATTTCAATGTTCCTTAAAAATAATATTTTATTATTTGATGTATTAATTTGGTTTGATTGTTGAATTCTTATTTGTACTACATGTTAAACAACTTTTACCTTGTTTGTCTGGTGAGTGATTGTACATGATTTCTTTGAGCTTCAAGTATGAATGAATCTGAGGTTTTCAAGATAAGGAAGTATTGTGAAATACGCACATGCTCAATAAAATATCAAATATATGCGAGGCAACAAGGAATGACTGGTGTTATCGCTGGATTAATATTGCACAATTTTGTAAACAGTAAAAAAGTGTACACCCTGCATGATATTATTGCTGACATAAAGAAACAATACGGGGTGTCTTTAGCTTACAATCAAGCATGGCATGCAAAAGAAAGGGTATTTAAGATGTTACGTGGTGATCTTAAAGAATCATATCAAGGAATTCTACGTTACTTGTACATTTTGGGCTAAGTTTATTCTGGATCTGTCCTTAGTTTGCAAAAAATAGATGAAAATCAATTCTTGTATGCTTATTTCTGCATTGGATGTTTCTATTAGAGGTTAGGAATATTGTAGGCCAATAGTAGTTGTTGATGGAGCTGCTCTAAAATCACTATATGATGGAACTATGTTGACTGCATGAACTTTGGACCCTGGAGGTAACTTTCTTTATTGCTTTCTATAAAAAATGTATGTTTACATATGTTACTGATTTTGGTATGAATCTATTATTTATCTATTATTTTGAATTAAGTTTTTTGTGAACGCTTATCTTGCATATACTTATGGAATGAAATTAGGTCATATACTGCTACTAGCTTATGCCGTTGTTGATTCTGAGAATATTTCATCTTGGACATGATTTTTTAAAAAATTTAAAAAAGCATTTAGTGAAAGAGAGGGTATGCGTATCGTATCAGATAGAAACGATAGCATATGGAAAGGTACTTCAACAGTATATCCCAATTTTTCACATCATGCATGCATTTGGCATTTGTGGGGGAATATAAAGACGAATTTTTGTAAGAGTATTGAGGAACTGGGAAAACTTTTTTTTCCATGGAAAAGGGATACACTCTACAACAATTTGAAGAAATAATGGGGTGGGTGGATCAAATCGATAAAAGAGTGAGGAGATTTTTGTTTGAAGTTTGATATCACAAATGGGTAAGAATTTATTCTATAGTTAAAAAGAATTGGACATTGACGTCAAACATAGCTGAATCAATAAACAATACTATCAGAATTACTGAAAGATTGCCTGTTGTTTCAATAATAGATTTTATAAGGTTGACTGTTGAACCATGAAATGCAAAACATAAAGAAGAAGCAAATAATACATTCACAGATTTAACTATCATGTACAATGACATCCTCAAGGAAAATCGTGAAAAATCTTATGATATGACAATAAGTTTCTTAATTATGCAATAATACATTGTTTAAAAATTAAAAATTATTTATTAATATTTTTTTAAGGATTATTACATATTTTGAGCAGACTAATATGTTTTGTTGAAGGTAAGAGCATCAAATAGATTTTTGCATACAGTGACTGATGGGGTTAGAAGATTCAGAGTTTGTCTGTAAAGTCGAAAATGTAGTTACAGACAATTTTAGTTAGATAATATACCGTGTAGTCATGCCAAGGCTGCTATTAGGTACAGAAATCAACATGAAGAGAACTATTACTTCCCGTACTATAGCAATAAAAAAATTTGCAATACCAGTTGAACCTCTTCCTTGTGAAAGTACATGAAAAATACCACAAGAATTGCTGGATGAAATAGTACTGCCACTAGATTCTAAAAGGCCACCAGGAAAACCTTGTACATAAAGATGGAAAGCACCAAACGAAGATAAATGTAAGAGGTCAAGGGTTACTTGTAGTAGATGTCATTGAGAGGGTCACAACCGAACAACATGCCACAAATATCCACCACGTGTTTAGTCAAAAATATATTTTAGTTCTTATAGTTGTTTGTTAAACTAGTGATATGTTTTTTGGATGATGTTTTTTAAATAACATTTGATACTTATTTTTCAAAAGTTTTTAATGTTTAAATTCATTTAATTGTAGTTTTCAGTACATTTTTGTTCATGATGTGAATGGTATGTTTCAATAGTTTTGTTTTATAATCTAGCAAGGAGCAACTTGATGAAAATCAACACAACCATGAATGTGTTCCCAATTGAATAGAATATTACATTATTTGAGCTTGATATTTGTAAACATTAGACATTTTTGTAAGGTTTATATAAGAAATGAGTTGTTTCCTCCAGAGAACATTATGAATACTTTTTTTTCCCAATGAACAACCACTGCCAATCTATTTATCTAAGATGAATTTATTTTGTACGAAAAAGGGTAAAAAATAATGTAAACTTAGCTTTGTAAAATATGGATTGACATTCATATAGTTTTAGATATTGATTTAAGAGTTACTGCATCTTACTTTGAGCATAAGTGCATCTGATTTTTTCCCATTGCTTCTACACTATAGCTGGACTATACTCTAGTACTGATAGGTATTCTGAATCTTTATCTCCAATCATACATTTTAATGAGAAATATCACACTTAGTTGAAACTTTCATTTTTTTAAAAAAAACACACCTGAAACTTCTACTTAATAAAATAACATCTCTAACACTTGAAAATCACTTTCAAGTACCAATAACATGCTACAACTATACATTGTACAATAAAAAACATTCAAACAAAAATAAGACAAAAAAACTATCGCATGAAAACAAATTTAATTGAAATGAAAAATCAGTTCACAACCATCATCACATCAACATATAAAACATAACTAATCTAAAAGCATATCAATTTAATCCCAAAGTACTATTAGTAACCAAAAGTATTTTCTCAATGCTACCTATAAGAGAGAAGCTCTGACCTCTGTCTAGAAATAAATCCTATTTCCAAAGAAGAAAAAATGAATCCCATCCAACCAGACCTGCCAGATCCCATGACCCTGGATAAAAATTCATGTATTAATTACAAGATGACACTCAATCAAATTATACCGAATACTGGTATTTTAATACCAGTCCCAGTTAGCTCTAATAACGATGAAAATGAATACATGTGCTTGGATGAAACAACAACCCAAGACCAACCACATGATACAATTGTTCTAACGGGCGAGGAAAAAGCCAGAATACATCGCCTATGGGCCTACTCTGTCATAGTCAGACGGACAAAGCTAGGAATTAATCACTCCTATCTAAAATCTCGCTTAACTGCCCTATGGAAACCCATAGAGGTATTAATACTAATAGATTTGGGCAACAACTACTTCATAGTTAAATTTCTCAAGGAGCAAAATATGCCCACTATTCTTCAAAGAGGCCCATGGTTCATGAATGGGGCCTTCCTATCAGTACGAAAATGGCACCCAAACTTCATTGCATTAAAAGCCATAGAAAATTTTAACGCTATCTGGGTTAGATTACCAAAATTACCTACTGAATATTATGACCACTCTATACTATCCAGAATTTGGAGTAAATTGGCCAAACTAGTGAAGACAGACATCTGCACATCGGCAACCCTTAGGGGAGATATGGACACACTTGCATCGAAGTCCCCCTGGGCATTTCAATCAAAACACATATCTATCTCAGGGGATTGAAACAAAATATCATCTATGAAGGTGCCAATGTACTGTGTACGTAATGTGGAATAATAGGGCACATGCACTAATACTGCCCTCAGTATCAAACAAATGACACAAAGATGAAAGAGCTACAAGCATCAACTTCAAAATGGGAGAATAATGAGGCAACGTCTACTTTAAAATTGGAGAATAAAGAGGCAGATTCCCCAACAACGAAGGAACTACAATTAACATAACCAATAATCGGATATGACACCTAGCAAGTTGTTACCTTGAATAAACGAAATAAAACCAACAAAAAAACAAATTTGTAACCAGAAAATAGTGATAAGAACATGGTAAGAACCCACAACCATACGAGTAACCCCACTCGTAACAATGAATCTGGGGAGGACATCAATTTTAAAATCTACGATGCGATACGGGTAAGTACTTAGATAAACAAGTCTTTAAATATATTGCTAAAGCAAACACCTCAAAAACCACTTTACCAAAAACTCAAACAAGTACTAATCTTATCATATCCAAGGGAATAATCAATAAACCTAACACTTTTGCTTCTTTGAAATTTGAGGTGGCGGGTAGTGACGTCATTGCCAACCTGGAACCTCAACACAAATGTAATACCCCGAGTTTTCATGTTATAAACCTTTTATAGAATCAGATCCAGTCTAAAGAAATTGTTACCCTTAAGTTGACTTTCTCATTTTAATTTCATCCATATAACTACTTTCATGAAAGCTCATGCACTAACAGATCAGTTCAGTAGCCCACTACTACTTTCATGAAAGCTCATGCACTAACAGATTAGTTCAGTCGCCCACTATGCTGGAATTCAGTCATACAGTTTATTTCAGTTGTGCATGATAGCTTATAGCCTCATATTTCTTAGAAATGTTAGCCTAATAAGCCACATTAGAGGATGAATGTTCCCAAGAGGGAGATATTGTAATACTCCATATTTTTCCTAGCTTAAATTCGTCCCTAGAATGTCAAAAATTTGATTCAAAGATGAATACCATTTATTTCATGCGGTATTTTCAAAATTTTGACTTTTATTGTGTGAGAAATTGAATAAGCTTTCCAACGATATAAGATTCACCTTAATCCAATAACCGGGTAAGAAGTTATGGCTATTTTAAGTTCCATTCATAAAACATCATCATTTGGACTCTTAGTGCATCGCGAAGCAGTGTAAAATCTCAATTTTCATTTTCCAATGGCCTCTACGATTGCACCGCATTGCGGAGAGGGCTAATTTCACATTTGGTAATTTCTAGTGAGACCTCGCGATACTGGCGCGTCGCGCCAGTAGTCAAAATGACAAACATAAGGGCTCCGCCATTATGGCGCATCGCGGAGGGAGTCCATTTCTCGCTCGTCTAAATTCCAGTGAGCCACCACGATAGTGGCGCGTCGCGGTGGCCACCCAGTCCGCAAAATATTGCTTTTTTTAGTCTTGTTTGGAGATTTATAGAGGGCATTTTGGTCATTCTCCCAGCCCCTAGCCCGTCTTAAATAATGAATTAAACCCCTCCAAAACACTTTACATTCACTTTTTATCAAATTCCTCTCAAGAAAAACCCTAGCTCGTCAAGCTTTCTCCCCAAGCAACTCAAATTTCTCCATTAATCTTCCAAGGAAATTCAAGATTTAGAATTTCCAAGTTAAGTACTCTAGGAATTCATCTCCAAAGCATCAATAGAGATCCAAGAATCAAGTATTAACAACTAGATCATCAATTAAGGTCTGTGGGGTTTGAACAAGGATAATTCTTTCATCCTTGTGCCCAAAACTATTTTTTAATTATAAATTTACTGCAATTTATATGATTTCTTATGAAATTCAAGTTAGGGTTTATACCCATTATCATTATTTTGCAAGATTATGAGATTTTTCATGATTTAGAAGTTGAATTACATGATTATGTTTATGTTTCCATGCATATTGCTGAAATTTCCAGATTTTAAGATGATTTATGAATGTTTATGTTATCAAGCATGACTTTTGAGATTTTGTATCATGAGATTAATACATGGGTCATTAAACCCTATTTAAAGATTTTTATTCAGAGAATTGTTGTTCTATAAGCACCCCATGATTAGAATATTTTTAGATTATGAGAAAGATTTGACGTTTTGGTCTCAGAATAGATTTGAAATCCACTTTACAAATTTACAGTTGGTTTTCATTATAAACCATTAGATTGCTTTTAAAGTGGATTTTCTGGAGATCTTGAGCATGAGATTGGGAGTAGTATTTAGCACCGAGATGGGTACGTTACTATGGTTTCATACCCTAGAACTTAGTGCCAGCGTAGGATTTAGATTATTCCCACTTTTACGTTGATGACTAAGATTTTGATCACTGAGATGAGATTGTTCTATTCCGATGGCAAGGGTAGAACAACCCTAACCTTAAGGGGGATAGTCGTGGGACACCATGGATACTCACATGGTGTACATGTCGGTTAGAAAAACCTCTCAAATAGATGTCCCCCACTCTTAAAATAGTTTTGATTATTTAAAATCTTGAGATAAAGTGTTTACTATGCAGAATAAGTTTCAGACTTCTTTTAGCCCCTATGATTTGAGAACAAGAAAAGAATATAGATTTTAAAACTAAGTATAATGAATCACAAGATGTAGATTACATGTTTATTATTTATGATTTGACTTTCAGATTTCAGATTTTCTCAAGGTAAGTGAGTCATTTACATTTTGCATGCATGATTTTATAAATTATGATGATATTGTTTACTTATTGCGTTCACCCCATATACTCAGTACATCCTCAAAGTACTGATCCATATATATGTCTATGTGCTACTGATGTTAGGCGTATTTACACGCCTAAAGCACCTTAATTTACCCATATTTTAGCTAAGTTTTAAGGACAAAATATATAATTCCTGTACTTTTAGTCCTTTTTCCTGTAAGTGAGCTAACCAACATGATTAGCATGTTTTCAGGTATAAATGATGAAGATTTCAGCATTTTGTGGATCTTTGGGCAGCAAAGGAAACGTCACGTAGATGGAAGGCAGCTTTTGGAAGCTTGAGGACTGAAAGTGATGCATGGAAAACCTGTCCCGAGCAAAATAGTATTTCTAAAGACTTGGGGATCAACAGTAACTTAGTAGGATTAGGACCAGAATGCAGTAACTTAGTAGGACTAGGATATGGATGTTATAACCCTACTTTGCTGAATATTTCAGCATTCTATTCTCTTTCATTCAGTCGTTTGTTAACATTATTTTCTTTCATTCGACTTTTGAGTATTATTCACGTTACAGACTCTGTAAGTTTCCATAGAGAAAAATGCTAACTTGTGGGAAACGCCAATAGGAAAAATGTCAATCTTGCTGTGACGCCACATTTCTCTTCAACGTGAGATTGCTATAGTTTTGATATGATGATGATGTTTATTATGATCTCCGTTGCACTCATGAGTAGCTAAACTTCTTTGTTAGGGTTATGGAAGCCTTTTGATAATACTATCTATTACTATGAGTTTGTGAATTCTTGATACGTATGCTACTTATATCATTAATCTCTTCATCTTAATTAAATTCTTGTGGTTGCAAACATAAAGAATACGCCAATATAACATTAAATTGTTTGAGAGAAAAGTTATATGTTTGGAAAAGAGAGTGTGACAAGGAAATAGGGCTACCAACCCCTGTTTACAAGTTAGTGCCGTAACTGGATTAACCTCTTGGAAAGTTTGTACCATTAGTCATATGCTTTAAGCCCGAGAGAGTTAAAGTGAAATAATCCTTGATGGTCGAGAGACGCTAGGATTTACCATTAGAATACAAACCTCTTTAAGTGCATGCATATCTGAATTCCGCATAACTCATAGTTAATAGATACGTAGAACTCATAAGGTGGACATAACCCTAACTTATTCTTTTCTGTGATTAAATCCTACTACATTAATCGTTTCACTCGTTACTTTGTTTACCTTATTGCACGCTACAATTCAAATCCCCCCTTTCCATAGAATTTTCGACCAACAGTCTACTAATAGTTGCATACTTAGTGACCGAGTATTCCCTGTGGGATTCGACACCCAACCCAGTTGGGTTCTATATTTGACAACGACCGCTTACACTCTTACAGGAGCTGTAGTTTGAGCGTTATCAACTACATTGTCTCATAATGTAGGCATAAGTTCAGTTGAAGCACACATACCATATTCAGACAGTTTGTAGATTCCAGCCAGCAGATGATGAGTCCTCCTACTTGGGGGACTTTAGATAAATGTTGTTTATGTACCTTACTTTATTATTCATATGTATTGATTAGTGATAGTTAGAGTCACGTCCCAGCTATCTATAGTCAGTATAGTAGAGGCTTCATAGATGTCAGTTAGAGTTAGTTATTTATTTTCCAGTCCCTCTTTCAGACTTTATCAGAATGTAAAAGTTATAACAGTATTGTATTTTTCTCAGATTCCACCATTATTTGTTTCCGCATTGTAAACTCAGTCATTTTATGTATATTATTAAGTTTCTTATGAGTTATACCAGTAGAAGGGTTAGATTTGGATCACTTGTGGTCCTAAGAACCGTGTGACGTCTCGGGATATATTTTCGGGGTGTTACAATAAATTTACAACAATGCCGCTCAAAAGTGGCATAGTAAGTGACCCCTCAACAATTGTTCATCCTAGTATGACCCCTACTCATCCTTTAGGGGGCGCTGAGCTGTTAACCCCCCAAGGAGCCACTGTTATGACCACTAACATGGTGACACGTCATTCAAATAAAAACATGCGAAAAATTCCAACCACTCAATCAATAAACCAAATTACTACTTTTAGCAGAGAACCACTTATTAATGATAGGAAAAATAGTAAACAAATCTGTAGTACATCCTTACTAGATTTGGACATTTTGGATAACGGGACCATAAAATATACAAACTGTCCCTTTTCCAATATCCCTGGAACCTCAATAAATACTGTCTTCGCTTTATCTCACTTGAACATTTCCAAAATACCTCTTTAAATAATTATAACCAGGCGTCCACGCAGGTCCCAAAACCACCAAGTTGTGAGGAAAACCTGACGTCATAACTGTATACACCCACACATGATGAATCAGATCAACCTACCTCTCTCTCAAATATTCCTTTCCTCAATCTATCTGTTCCCAGTACCAGGGCTGCTGGAGGGAACGACGTTGATCTTCTCGACATCGGTGGATCTAATCAACCCCAACCCATCATCATGGGTGGAGATGGCACTTCAAGGATAAGCCCTCATAATGACGACGTATATGGACAATAGAGAAGTAATGATCATAGTCCACACGCCGGAGTTACTAGCACACATAGCATCAGAAGGCATAAGATGAGCGATGGAACTGTACAACAACCACTTATGGGTATCAACAGTCTTCCAAAATTTGATGAACATACCAATCCCAACTATAACATTCTTCCATTTACCAACATGAGAGACGCCAACAGTTCTGGTGGCTCCGTCTCAAGTGCCACTTCCTGCGACAAACCCGGCAACCCCACCTTACTTCTTGGTCATCCACAACTTCATGGACATCGATTCCTTGTACTAACACTACAGATATAAGGGACAAACCTGGGAGAGATACCGATGTCGGTGAGCCCAACAGGGCCACTGTAGACTGCAACAACACCGATCTCGAACAATGTAGCTTCATCCTCTCAGGTACCTCTAAATACTATCTTAGATTATCCCCGACCTGTGAATACATCAACTCAAGAAATAGAGAAACCTTTAGAGGTCATGAGAGAAATAATCACCGAAATCATAGTACTAAAGAATATGAAAGTAATGGTGTTCAATGGAAAGTACGACAAGAAGTTCATCCTTATATGTCTCCAAAGCTTAGTAAAGACGTCATTAGACATATGTCGCCCATTCAACTCCCAAGTGGGGAACTATGTGTTGGTCATGAACCCAACAGTAATGGCTTTACCTTCGACAAACTCTTCAAGAGTAACTCGTTTGATAAACCTACTCAATAGGAACAGATCCATGAATTTAATCATATGGAACTGTAGGGGTGCCAATGGGCAAGACTTTAGGCGTAACTTTAGATTCTTCCTGGATTGGCACAAACCACCCTTAATGGCTTTGTTAGAGACTAAAATGTAGGACCACCTGCTGCTTCTCAATGACTTCCCCTTCAATCGAGTTATTGAGATCCCTGCTGTTGGGAATGTTGGTGGGCTTGCCGTTCTATGGGATGATTCTTTGCTGGACCTGGATGAAGTTGCTATTGCAGATCATGAGATTCATGCTATTATTAAGGTAAGAATGACATTAAAGAAATAAACGTAGGAATCTATGGAAAAATAATAATGACATTAAAGAAACTAACCCAGGTAAGTGGTTGATCGAAGGAGACTTCAATGAACTACTCTCAAATTCAGAAAAAAAAGGAGGTAAGCAAATTAACAACTCCCATTCATTGGATTTCTCAGATATGATTAATCACTGTCAATTTATTGATCTTGGTTATAAGGGAAATAAATATACATGGCTGAACAAATGGCATAAATCTTGTAATGCTCTAATCTTTGAAAGTCTTGATAGATTTATGGCTACTGACGAGTTGATATCTAGCTATCCTGATGCCCAGTCCACTCACCTACCTTGTACTCACTCAGATCATTGCCCGCTTCTACTTTCAATCTTTATGGATGATCCCATTTTGCATACAAAATTCTTTAGGTTTGAAAAAATATGGACCACTGAACCGGACTTCATAAATGTGGTCTCCAACATTTGGGAAAATAACCCTCCACTAACACATGCAGTCAAAACCTTCGAACGTGAAGTGTCTGTATGGGCATGTAAGAATGTGGGTAACATTTTCTGAAAAAAGAGTAAGCTACTACGTAGAACCCAAGGCATCCAAAATTCGGATAGCTACTATCATAGCACTTTTTTGACGTATCTTGAAGTGCGGCTCATAATTGAATTCAACCAAAATCTAAAAATGGAAGAGGATTACTAGAAGTTAAAATCTAGAATAACTTGGCTTAATAGGGGGTGCAAACATAAACTTTTTCATACTTCAACCCTTATTAGGAGAAGGAAAAATAGAATCACTTCCTTCAAATTAGAGGATAACACCTATGTGCATGAGTAGGCTGACATTATAAATCATACCTTCTCTTACTTCCTCAATATGTTCAAAACTAACCACCAAAAAGCATTCAAAGTCACTGTACCCACTAGTAAAAGCTATATAACTGAAGATGACAAGTTAGACTTGGGCCGATAACCCTCGGAGGAAGAGATCAAGCAAGCGGTCTTCTCCTTCCAACCTTTTAGTCCCACTAAGGGAATTCGACAGGAAGATCCTATGTCACCCTACATCTTTATCCTGTGCATGGAAGTCCTATCCCACAACATCAATCAAGCACTATCTGACTGCTTATAGACCCCTATCCAAATTTCCAGGCCAGGTTCGAGTCTGTCCCACCTCTTTTTTGCCAATTACTTGGTCCTTGTGTCAACTACTGACAAAAAAAGTTGCACTAACATAAAGAATATTCTTCTAAATTTCTATAGTTGGTCGGGTTAAAATATTAATTTTGAAAAATCCAAAATCATGTTCTCTGCCAATAGCAGTAAACAAATTATAGAAAATACTACCAATATTCTTAACATCCGTCCATGCAAGAACTCTGGTAAATACCTTGGCTTCCCCATCTTTAGCTCTAGACCTCTTAATAGGGACTACCAATTCATTATAGATAACTTAAATAAGAAATTCTCGGGTTGGAAATTTAGGTTTCTCAACACAGCAGGAAGAACAACTCTAGCAAAGGTTTGCCTCAGTAGCATTCCCACTCATATCATGCACTTCATTAAGCTTTCAAAGGAAGTGACTAAGAAAATTGATAGAATTCAACAAAATTTTATCTGGGGTACGACGAATGTAACTAGAAAACTGCATTTAGTCAGGTGGGACACCTTAGTAAAACCCAAAGATCTAGGAGGCTTGGCCATGCAAAAAATGACCCCAAAAAATAAAGCTTTGCACGCAAAATTGGCCTGGAGAGCTTATACAAATCCTAACTCACTTTGGGCTGCCGTGTTACTGCATAAATATTATAGCACAGTCGCAGCTTCGGCACCAATAGTTTGAAATCATCGAGTCCTACTTGGAAAAACTTTGTGGAGGGATGGAAAATTTGTAATAATTGTGCTCATTGGGAACTAGGAAATGGTAGGACTATTAGAGTATAGAAGGATACTTGGTCATTCTTTACTACCCCTCTAGCTAGTCAACTTTACACTCATTTAAGCCTAGAAATGGAAAATTTAATTGTGAACAATATTATTCATAATAGCAGATGGGATTTTACCACCATAGGATACTAACTTCCATGAGAAATTGCTAACACTATTCTAATCAACCTAATCCCCAACAATGTGAGTTTAAAGGATAACCTTAAATGCTACTTGGTATATGGCGAAAAGTTTTCGACCAAGCTTTCTTATCAACATATTCTTAACAGGGATGTAGTTTTAACAGACTCCTTTGACTCTTTTGCGTGTATTTGGAAGCTACAATGCCCTAATAAATCAAATTTTTTCTTTGGCTATACTACAATAACAGATTGCCCACAGCTTCTTATTTAAACCAAGTTGGTTTAAGCGTAGACCCTCTGTTGACACCCAATTTTGGCTCTACAAACATGAAATTAACGCACTTAGGTTTCATGATCGTTAAATGGCACAAAATATAAATTTTCACACATTTTTTCTAATTTTTATCAATTTATTGATAATCGTCATCATTTTATGATTTTTCATCAATTTTTGTCATATTTTAACTTTTACACAATTTATTGATAATTTTCTTTAGTTTCGTAAATTTTAGAATATTTATCAGTTTATTATTATTTTAATATTTTTGCACAGTCATTTGCATACGTACACAACACAACACTGTAATTTTGTATTGCATAGTATAATTTTAATTATTTATAGCATAATATTTTTTTTATGATAATTATATTTTTTATTTGTTGTTTATTTTTCTATAATTATAAATCGGCATTCATTATTTTGTACGTTATTTAATACGACTTGCAAAAGTGAGTCGATTTAATTATTTTAATACACCGAATAATAAATTCGTCAAATCAAAAACTTATCACTTTTGACTTTATTTTACCTTCTACCCAAAATTTAAGGAATTTGTTGGAAGAAAAAAAACTAGATTTGATAAAAAAAAAATTAAATACTCACACACACCACATATCACATATCCATCACACACAACACACATACCACACACATACATACACATCTATTTTTCTTATCCCTCGCTACCGCTGTTACTGTTGGAGCTTCGGTAAATGAATTTCGATCACTTTCTCTTCCTCCTCCCCGATCTGCCGCCGTCGGGATTGACCACCGGACGGTTGGCGACCACTAAAAACACCACCAATTTCCAGCCACCACCGCACCTCCCTTCAATCCCTCTCTTTCTCCCTCTTCCTGTTGTGCTTCGTCGGATCTGGCCGCCGACGAACTCCACAACGACCACCGCTGCCGCCCTTCTCCCTCTCCCCTCTATTTATTATTGTATCATAATTTTCTCTCAATCCTTGTTCTTGTTTTGCATTTGTATGGATCTGGTGGGAGTTTGAATCTCCCATGACTTGCATCACTCTATTCTCCATGTATTTGTTCCAATTAATTATATTTTTCTATCTTGTTTGATGATATGTTTGATTTGTTAATTGTGTTGTTTCATTTTTGGTGTTTAATATGTGATTTTGGTACTAAATATTTGATACAACTTGCATGTTTTTGTTTTGTTGATTTTAATTTATGTTTCTTTGAATTGATTTTTTGTAATATATTCAATATTTGGATGAATTTTGAATTATTTTGTCACATTTTGTTGCTGATTTTGCATTAATGTTGGAATTACTTCTTAATCATTTTTTGTACATTATTCATTTTTTGATATTTATTATTATTATTATCAATTATTTGGCCAATGAAATTATCTCTTCTGTCTGGATATTTGAGGCCACCTCATTATAAAAGACGAATTTTATTTTATTAAAGTTATTATTTTATATTAAGGGTCGACACTTGGCCAATGAAGAAATTTTTCATCGATTTTAGAGGCCTGCACAAATAAAAGACGTATATTACGTATACAAATACGTAATAAAATAAATAAATTTAGGCGATGACAAAATTTTTATAACAACGCAAAAAGTTTTTTATGATTCGTAGTTTGGCAAGCCGAGTTAGGACGGCTAATAAATTAGCAACCAGTTCATAGCCATGTCGTATTTAAAATCTAATCTGAGCCCATTTTTTAACGAAAATTATATATTTTATGTATATATGCATACACACGTTTTCAATTTATTTTTATTTGTTTATGACTAACATTTTTATTTTACAAGTATTTATACAGGTTATTGGAAATACTTGTCAGGAATGATATTTAAAGAATAGTTTGATTTTGTGTTCACATTTTTTATATTTTTTCACTTGTACAAAATACCAATTATAGTGAAAATTTTATTTTTTTGGTGCGTTGGGCGGGAATGCTTTTATACAAACATTCACCACGCGTTTAGGCAAATTTAGGCCCTTAATATCTATACTAAAAAATTAAATTAATTTATATACTTAATCAATTAATTCATACTTATACATTGAGAGATATTACATAGTTTTTTCTTTAATATAATTTTTTCTGATATTCTTTTACGTGATTCTCATCACACGTTAGACAAATTTAGGCCGTTAATATTTATATTAAAATTTATTTAGATATTTAATAAAATAATTTACAATTTTTACATTAATAAATATTACGTAGTTTTTTTCCTTAAAACAATTCTTCTTTAGTCAAAATTGTCTTTACATAAATATTTATATATTTTGTTTATATATATTTTACGACAACATACACACTCTATTATTTCAATACATATTGTATTTGTATTTATAAATATTAATTTTTCTCTTCCCCTTTTAATAAACCTAAGTCTGGCCAGGAACCACATTTGTGGATTCTGAAGGGTGCCTAACCCCTTTCCTTCGAAATATTTTGAACCCTTACCTAGAATTTAAACTAGTTCGTAGATTAGAATAAAGTCACATTTGTTATACAAATAAATAGATTTTCTATTATTTCTTGAAAATTAGGTGGCGACTCTGTACAAAATTTATTTTTTTTAGAGTCCATTATGTCGTGCTCGTTTTGACCTTAGGTAAAAATCAGGTATGACAGTTTGCCGACTCTGCTGGGGAATCAAGATTCTAACCATTACAGATTTAGGTAAATATTTAAGTTTTTATACATTGTTATTTATTCCATACTAATTGTCTTGATTTATTTTGTTTATGTGGCATATATTAATTATTTGTTATTATTTTGTATAGATTGTTTATTTGTTTATCGCTTTATATAAATTGACATTCCCGTTCATATTTTCTTCATTTCAAAAATTGACACTCACACACATTATACACGCGGATTGTATATTGTACTTTCCCAAAATTCTTTCAAATCACCTTATTTTAGAGAGTCGGCACAACGTGGGGTGAACGGAAGCTTTACTACCGAGGGACTACGTGCCTTCTCATATTGGAAATCCAAGTCCGTGTCTACCCACTCTTAGTCAACATGGGTATAGGTAAATAACACCATTTTAGGCGCATGCATCGTTAGTAACTTTATGTCTGAAGGATTCACGATCCAAGAGACGCATTATCATAGTGTTTGTATATATTTGAAGAATTATTGTTTCTGTACATATTTGTTTGATCTAAATTGATTATACTTTACTAAAAAGGTGTAGTCTAACCTTTGTTTTGCGTAGCGGATCAGTTAAAAATACACCTTACCAACATCGTCATTAGATGCATATAGGTTTGAACTATGCAGACCTGATTCTTGTCCTGACATAATACGTAGGCAACCCTGCATTAGGATTCGATCTCTTCACTGTTTCAAAATGATTTCTCTGGTATGCAAAAATGGAGCAAATTTTCTGAAATAGTTCAAAGACACTCTATAATGGATTTCAAGCGCAATTTAATAGCTCCTCAAATCCAAATCCCATTACATTAGTGCTTAGCTGGCCTACCTACGGATCCTCACATGATTTATGTGTAATAATACCTAACTTCTTCTTTCGAATGTTGCAAGCTATTAAATTTATGGCGTATCGATCCTTAATTTCAAAAGCAAGAATTCAATATTTTTTTAGTTGTAATAATCCTGCCAACTGGGCGAAATAATGTCATAATTCCTTCAATTTCTGACTTTTTGAATCTTGTCAGTATACTGAAGTTGTGTCAAAGCTTTCTCCATGCTTTACATCCATTCTTTCGATCTTTTAATCAGAATAATTTTGATGCTAAAAATAGTTCTTTCTTGATCGTCTTTCTCATTATTTTTATGAATGACCATCAATTTTTTTACTATCATACATTGCACATATAAATTTGTAAATTTGCCTAAACTATGCAGACCTGATTCTTGTTTACACAAGATATGTATGAAACCCTCATTTGGGTTCGGTCTCATTCTTTTAAAAATAATAATAAAAAGAATTAACTTGGTTGATACCAATACAGTTAGAAGTGTGCATGAGAAAGAACAAACTGGTATGATGTAAAAGACTGATTTCATGGTAAACCATAGATTCTTTTGGTACCTTTTATCACACTTGAGTAATGCTTGAAAAAAATTCTCTTACATACATCTATGACAAGAACGAATCTAACCTCATCGTTTCAAGTACATTATGTGGTGAGCTTTAGTTTAATTCATTGCATTGCATTATTGATCTAGAACTTGACCTTAATATCTGTTGAGGTAAAATTCTAAGTTGCACTTGGTTTAGGAAAGGATCGTAGGCCTTCTTTGACCCGATTGTGCCTTTCACAGCCCACTAAATGACATTAATCCCTATCTATTCCCTTTTTTGATCCTAAGGCCTTTTATTTGGACAATTGTATATGAGCCTATACCTTTTTGAGTGCTTACATGGATTATTCCTCTCTTGGCCCTATGTAATACCCTGTATTTCCCTAGCTTAAATTAACTCTCAGTCCATGAGTTATCCAATATAAAATTTTTGAAATACTCAGTATTTTTTAGTTTAGATCCTACCAATGTGTAGGAAATTCAGTTAGCTTTCCAATGATATAAAATTTTCCCAAATCTGATACCCGGGCGAAAAGTTAAAGCTATTTTCATAAAGTAGTGTGCCAAAATGCATGTCAGCGCATCGCGGAGGCCAGCCAAATGGAAATTGGCAAATTCCAATGTTGCTCTATGATATTATCACGTTGTTCGATAGGCTCAGTTTAGAATTATCCTTTTTCCAGTGTTCCAACGAGATCCCACCGCATCGCGTTGAACTTTTAGGTCGCATCCAGTATTGCAATGCAATTCTACCGCGTCGCGCCATTAGCCGCATTCCCAATTGTCAGTTTCCAATTGCTTTGCGCGATAGTGGCATGCCAGGTGCCCAAATCGGGTTTTTTAGTGACTAATTTTATATTATTCCCAGGGGAAGCTTGGTATTTTGCCACGACCTTAATTAGTCCTAAACACAAAATTTAACCCTAAAGGAGCACTAATTGCTTATTACTTCATTATTTTATCAAGATCAAAAATCATTCTCTCCCAAATAGCAAAACCCTATCTCCAAGAAATCAAGGTCAATCTCAAGAATTTCTCCAAGAACTTCAAGAATTAACAACTTAAGGTATGTTAGGTGTTCATCTATGGGTTTCTTTCACTCATAGAGTCCACCAATCCATTTTTTAAAACTACAAGATTGTTGAGTTATGAATTACATGCTTGCAATTGAATTGAATTCATGTTCACATTATTGTTGGGTCTCAGTCCATGATTAAATTACAAGTTTTCATGGAATTAATCATTATATGTGTTGAATTACATGATCTCCATGATAAACCCTTCAATTTGCAAGTTGATTTTTGTAACCATGATAATTATATGTGTTGATTATTGTATAATTTAAGCATGCTCCCCATGTGTTTGATAAGATGCCTATGTGGATGAAATAGTGCCATTATAACATGATATCATGTATTCCTCATTCATGTACAAGTTAATGCATTACAAGTGTTTTATGAAATGCCTCTATGAATGAATTATGATCAAGTGAACAATGTTATGTTATTCAAGATTATGCTATGCCTTTCTTTTATGTTATCGAGTCCTGGGGGTATTTAATACCCAATAATTTAGCTGTCTACCTAGAGCCAGTTCAGTTATAGAATAGTTCTAGTCATGTACCAATCAGTCTAATCCAATTAGTTACAGAACTTAGTAGAACTTAGTCAGTTATAGAACTCAAGAAAACTCAGTAAATTCAGTATCAGTCCAATCCAGTTCAGTAGATTCAATTCAATATTTTTTAGTTAGGAGTAGGATTCAGCACTGAGTGAACCCAAGGATGGGGGCTCACCTACCAGTAGAGGGTGTGATCCTTAGAAGTAATCCTTGCATTTTAGAACTATGTAGCCAGCATAGGTTGAGACATCAAACCTGGCAGTTGAGGATTGATGAGGTGTTTTAACCTGCCAGTTGAGGGTTTCATCATTAGAGTACCTGCCAGATGAGGGTAACTCTTTAATGTCTTTACCCGTGGCACGGTACTGACACCCTTCCAACTGGGATCACAGGTTGGACCCCAACTTAGTTATCTTATTTGGGGTATGTCGGTTAGATGATTACCTCCCACAATTTCAGTTTCAATCTTCAGAATAGAACTTAGTTCAGTTCTATAAAATTAGGACTGCCAGATATAGTCAACCAGTATTAGGAACTCAGTTACTACTAACTTCAGATATCAGTTACTCAGTATCAAAACTCTGGACTTAGTTTCAGACAAGCTCAGTCATAGTATTTATTTAAATGCACAGTAGGGCATACTCAATTTTTTTTACAGTAGTATCAGTTATCCATGTACTCTCATATTCAGTTACTCTATACCATTTAGACAGTTATTATTCATGCATATGAAACCTTGCATTCAACCTTACCTCATTTAGCATACCAGTACATTCCACGTACTAACGCATACTCTTTCTTTGTGCTATGATGTCTCATATCATAGGTTTGGATGCTCAGGTTCCCGGCCGTGCATAGACAGATTCAGATTTAGCCAACAGTGTTAGAGTTAGTAGTGGATCCTCATCTATCGAGGATATTTTATTATTTTAGTTTCTCAATAAATGCAATATTTTAGTAAATGAAGTTAGTTGGGGGGTTGTCCCATCAACTCCACATTTAGTCAGTTCAGTTTAGAGGATTTTCAGACTAGACTTTTGACAGTATTTAGTTTTACAGATTATTATTTCAGTAGTATACTTTATTAGTATTCTAGATGTTTTGAACCTTATGGCATTTCAACCTTTTTTTCGCATTTATTACAGTATTATTATTTAGTGCTCACAGCAGGTATTAGTCATGGGTTAGCTTGTGGTCCTTCGGGACCGTAAGCACCATGTAGCATTCGGGGTACAGAATCGGGGCATTACAAACTTGGTATTAGAGCCTAAGGTTCAATAAAGTCCTAGGAAGTCTGAAAGCCACATCAAGTAGAGTCTTGTGCATGGGTGTGTCACACTTATAGATAGGAGGCTATGAGATGTTTTAGGAAAAGTTTCCCTTATTTCAGTATTAATATCGAGTGAGTGATCATGAGCTCAAGTTAAACTCTCAATCTAATCGATTTCTTCCTTTCATTTACAGGGGAGGCTAATGAAAGGGGAATAGGAAATCAATCAGCACCTCAGCCCATTTACGCAGATCCCCTGGATAAGCATGTCTCCCATGCAAAATTTAGAGTTGTATTCACTACTCTAGCCTATTTTGTAATAGTTTAGAATGAACAGAAAACTGCTGTTTAGGCCAATCCAGTGGCCAAAACTGCTGGAACCAGGATTTAGGACTTTATCCGAATGAATCCTCCCTATTCTCAGGATCTAAGTTAGAAGAGAATCCACAAAAGTTCCTCAATCAGGTTTAGAAAGTCACAGCTATTATGGGAGTGACTTCCAATGAGAGTGTTGAGTTAGCTTCTTATCAGCTACAAGATATAGCTCATACATGGTTTAAGCAGTGGAAGGTAGTCAGGGAAACAGGTGCAGAGCATATAGAGTGGGAAGAATTTACTATTTCTTTCCTAGATAGATTTTTTCCCTTAGAGGTAAGAGAAGCCAAAGAGTTAGATTTCATTAATCTCAGTCAGGGCAGTATAAGTGTTAAAGAGTATTCCCTCTAGTTTACTCAGTTATCCAGGTATGCTCCCCATGTAGTAGCAGATAGTAGGTCTAGAATGAGCAAGTTCGTGTGGGGAGTGTCAGATAGTGTGGTTAAAGAGTGCAAAACTACAATGTTGATTAAGAAGATGGATATATCCAGGCTCATGGTTCATGCTCAGTAGATAGAAGAGGCTAAGAATAGAGAGAGAGAGAGAGAGACAAAACAAGAGAGCTAGAACAAGTAGCTTTGATTTTAATCAGCCTAAGTCATAGGCTGGTAACCATTCCTAGTTTTGCTCAAAATCTTCAGTCCAACTCTGTCGTCAGCCCATGCTCCAGTACCTAAGTTCATAAATGGTAACAAAGATAGGGTGTCAGGCTCTAAATCTCAAGGTTGTGTTAGCAGTGCTCGAATAAATCCTCTTTGTCAAACATATGTCAGAAACCATTAGGGTGTCTACAGAGCTGGCAGTATGTTTGTTTTAGGTGTGCTAATCCAGACCATAGATTCAAAGATTTTCCTCAGTCAGATTCTCAGGGTCAGTATTATCATTCTTCAGCTCAGTTAGTTCTCCCAAATCAACAGGGTGCCGCTTCTAGTGCCACCAGTGGGCAATGCCCAAAAAGGATCTATGCACTTCAGTCCAGAAAAGATCAGGAAAATTCTCCTAATGTGGTCAATGGTATGTTACAGATTTTCCATTTACATATGTATGCCTTGCTAGATCCAGGAGCTTCTTTATCTTTCGTAACTCCTTATATAGCCATTAACTTTGGAGTCAGTCTAGAAATCCTAGCAGAGCCTTTCTTAGTTTCTACCCCTGTGGGTAAATCTATCATAGCTCAAGGGGTATACAGGAACTATCCAGTTATGATATCTCAGAAAGTTACTTTAGCAGACCTTGTAGAGTAAGAGATGGTGGATTTTGATGTCATTATTGGCATAGATTGGCTCCATTCATGCTATGCCTCAATAGATTGTAGAAACAGAATTGTTCATTTTCAGTTTCAAAATGAAACAGTACTTGAATGGAGAGGTAGTACTACAACACTTAAGGGTAAGTTGATTTCATACCTTAGAGTGAGAAAAATGATATCCAAGGGATGTGTCTATCATCTTGTACGAGTCAACGACTCTAGTTCAGAGACTCCCAGTCTTGATTCAGTTCCAGTAGTAAATGAATTCTCAGATGTATTTCCTGAAGATCTTCCTGGAGTTCGTCCCATTAGGGAAATCGACTTCGGAATAGACCTTCTTCCAGACACTCAGCCTATATCTACTTCTTTATACAGAATGGCACCAGCAGAACTTAGAGAGTTAAAAGAACAGTTAAAGGATCTCCTAGATAAAGGATTAATCAGAGCCACATTTCCCCGTGGGGCGCACCAGTCTTATTCGTGCGTAAGAAAGATCATTATCTTAGAGTATGTATAAAATGCCACCAGTTGAACAAATTCACAGTCAGTTCTGGGAAGTGGGTACTTACATTTCAAAGATAGACCTCAGATCATGCTATCATTATCTTAGAGTCAGAGAAAGTGTAACGCCTCGAGTCTGTACCCCGAATGCTACACAGTGCTCATAATCCCAAGGGATCACAAGCTAACCCAAGACTGATACTTGCTGTAATAACTAAATAATAATTCTATAATTATGCAAAAATTTAGGCAAAAACTTGCCATAAGGTTCAAACTGAAAATGACTACTGAAAACTAAATACTGATACATCTATTTGAAATACTCTAGTCTGAAGAGCCTCTATTGTCTGAACAAGGAGTTGATGGGACAAGTCCCTAATTAACTTCGACTAATAAAATAAACTGAGTATTGAAATACTAAACTGATAAATCTGTCCTTAAACTATGAGGACTCACCACTAAGTCTGCTGCTGATAGACCAGGCTGCCCAGTATAATCAGGAGCCCGTGTGCCTGAACCTATGATATAAGACATCATAGCATAAAAGAAAGGTATGTGTTAGTACTTTGAATGTACTGGTATGCTAAGTGAGGTAGGCTAAGATGCAAGGGTTCATATACCTGAATAATACTGAATAACATAAGTATAACTAAATAAGAGTAGATGCATAAATACGTAAACAGTAACTGAGATCATAATAACACTAGATACTGAGTTCTGAATTACTGATTTACTGATATCTAAGTTTACTGATACTGTGTGTCTGATAACTGAGTAAATGTATTTGACAGTCCTAATTCTAAAGAACTGAACTTAGTTCTAAACTGAGACTGGATATGAAATTAAGACAATAGGAGGTAATCATCTAACTGACATGCCTCTTTCTGAATGGATTGGGGTCCAACTTGTAACCCTAGTTGGAAGGGTGTCAGTACTATGCCATGGGTAATAACATCTGCTGTGGATTCAGTCCTATCTAACGGGTGACCCCTGAGATCAGTCCTAAACTAGTGGGTGATCCCTGAGTATGTCAGACCTATCTAAAGGGTGACCCCTGAGATCCGTCCTAAACAAGCGGGTGATCCCTGAGTATGTTAGTCCTATCTAAAGGGTGACATCTCATAACCTACGATGGCTACGTAGTTTTGGAACATACAGATTACTTCTAGGGACCCAGTCCTATCTAACGGGTGAGCCCCCATCCCTAGGATTGCTTGGTGCTGAATCCTACTCCCAACTGAAAGACACTAAACTGATTTTTAATCTGTTCTAGGCCTGACTGAACTGTTACTAATCGTGTTGTATGACTAAACTCAAATGAGGTCACTGAGTTCCATTGAATGATGGAATACCACTGAATTCTATTAACTGACTAAATTTATTAAGGTCTAAATTGAATATTAAACTGGACTGGACTGATACTGAGTTTACTGAGTTTTTTTCTAAGTTTTGTAACTTACTAAGAGTACTACTGATCATGACATGACTGAGATTATTCTATAACTGACACTGGCTCTAGGTAAACAGTTAAATTTTTGGGTATTAAATACCCCCTGGACTGGATAGCCTGAAAAGTAAAGCATCACATGACTTTGCATAGCATAGAAATACACACTTGTTCATAATGCATCTATAGAGGCATTTTATGAAACACTTGAATGACATGAACTAGTATACATGCTAAAATGATATAATCTCACTATTTAATTCACATGAACAACTCATCAAACACTTGGAAGGCATTGTATATGCACATAGTACTAATCAACACATGAGTATCACAATTTCAAGGCTTTAACATGAATTCACATGATACTAAATACATAATAATTGTTTTTACATAAATCTTGCACTTAATCATAAAATAGAAACCCAATCAAAATTATAATCATGAATACACTTGAATCCAGATCATGGAAATCATGAAATCAATTTACTAAAAGTTAAAAGAGTTTCTTGGACTCTAAGGGTGGAAGGGACCCTTGGTTGAACACTTGACATACCTTAACAATTAAATTCTTAAAGATTGATGGAGTGTTCTTGAGGATTAATCTTGAAATTGATGTCCTAGGGTTTTGTTCTTGAGAGAAAGTATGAATTTTTGCCCTAGAAATGACTTAATTTCGTGTTTTTGGGGATGAATAAGGGTGGAAAAAATGACCCAACTACCCCTATAGATGCTTTTTTAATTATACTAAAAATTGATTTAGCGATGCGCAAACTGACGCACCGCGTTGTTAGCATCGATGTGATGGCCAACGCACCGCATCGAGTACGCATCGGTTCACTAGAACTTGCACTGGAAGTTGGAGGAAAATATTCATCGATGCGATGGGCGACGCGGCGTATCGAGATCGCATTGATCCACTGCTTTGAGCTGTCAAATGTGATCCCAATGAAGTCTAAAAATCTGAAACTTGCCCGAGAACACCCACTGACATTCTTAATCATGATTCAACCTAAATATCATTACTTTAAGGCTATGAGGGTTGTGAAATAGAGTCACCAACCTATGAAGGCTAAAATTTCATTAAGTCTGAATACTTGGCTTAAATTTTCTAAGTCTGAGACCCTTTAACAAGCTTTAAAGGACTGATTTAAGCTTATGATTTTACGGTGTCTTACAATATCTTCCCCTTGGGAACATTCATCCTCGAATGAGACTGAATAAGATGAGAACACTGATAGGCTGAGCTTACACACTAAACATGCATATCTGATGCATGGAACACCTAACTGAAGCAACTGATAAGCTGAGTTTTCAAACTAACCATGGATATCTAATGCATGAGTACATGATTGAACTGATTCATGAGTGCATGACTAAACATGTAATGGTAATAGATACCAAGTTTATAACTGTAATAATCTGTAACTGAACATAGAACTAAGCCAATCTAAGAAAGATTGTTACCTTAATCTGAGAATACTGATAAACTTGAGATCATTTACTAAACATGCATGAGGGGGAATATGAGAACATAACTGAGACTGAAATGTGATCCATGAATTGAATAGCATGAACTGAAATGAGCCCATGAATACATGGCTTACGACTGAAATTGGAACTTGAGAGTCCACATATGAGTAACCACTACTCCAAACTAGATTTGTTACGTAAAGAGAAGATGGAAGATTTAGGTCATGAAAGCTCGGGGAATTATAATGAATCTCCCCTTTAGGACATTATGTCCTCGAAGAATGCTGGCTTGGCTTAGATAATAAGGAAAAATTGAGTTGATGCACAGGGCACCTACGAACTAAATCGTTACTAAATATCGAGGATCTGAAACTGAGTCATGAACATTGTCTACCTAACGGCTAGATGGAAAGATGGGAAACCCAACCATATGAACATTGTCCACCTAACGGCTAAACCAAATTGCTGGTTTTGCAGACTAACTTCTGCTAAAAACTCATACTCAACTGGAGCCTTTCTTTGACACTTTTTTATAGAGTTCTAGTGGATTTAGGGAGCAAGGAGTCTTGGCATGGCTGAATAAAATAGCTGAATAAGAAAATCACATCCTGGCTAAAATTTTGTAATATGAGTTGAGGCTAACGAAACATCATCTAAGATGAAGTGGCTAAGCCTTATGCACTGCAACTATAAATTTTCAAGATTAGACATATCTCTTGAATACTCTCTCAACTATACGCTTCACCTTAGTACAACACATCACTTGAGACTACTAGAAATATTCACATGGGTGCTGAGTATGGGTACATAAACATACTAACTTATCTGATTATCTAAATAACTGATAGCTGAATACTGGTCATGTAATAGTGAACTTACTTAACTTGGCTAACTAGAATGGAACTGTAGAGTATTATACATATGAGGTAAGGAATGACTGAGTAACATGAGATAACTTAGCTTGAATTTGTGAAAACTGTATTATTTTAGAATACAAGACCAAGCGTATAATAAGATTCTAAAATATTCTGTAAACTAAAGTACTAAAATACTGATAACTGAATAACTGATAACTATACGCTATGGTCAAGCAAATCTGAAACTGAACTGAGTTACTAATCTGATTATTGGACTGAGACTGTTACTAAGGCTACAACTAAGATGGTAACTGAGACTGTAACTAAGACTGAATACTGGGTTCTGATAACTTTACCTACTGTGGTCTGACCTGGACTGAATTCTCCCACTATGTTTAAGCCTACTCAAATCTCCAAAATATATTTAGCCACTTACACATCAACATGACATTCAAGCCCATCTTCATAACTACAGCTTCGTGTAAAACAAATATGCAACAATCTTTACTTATCATGAAACACTATGCCGAACTTGACACTTAACTGAGGCATGAGGGATAGAATAGAAACACTATGGATTTATCAAGATATCTAAACTGAGGATATACATGACATAATCTGAACTTAGCCTACTGTTAGGAGTGTAGCATGAGTCATGAGAACTGAGCATACGATAGAGCATGACATGAGTACATGAGTCATGAGCTGCATGACCTAATTTTGGAGTTTCTGTATTCATGGAACATGATTCCTAATACTGAGTGAACTGGAACTGCTCATACTAGGAATTGTAAGCATATATGATTTTGGTTAATGAGCACGAATATGAGCTATAATCATAAAGTTGACATGTAAGGCATGTATAGTTATTGTGATAGCTGAAGTACAAAACTTTGCACTGAGCTAAGGATGGGTTGGGCATCAACCTCTCTCCCTGCCTTTATACACATGCTGACATTACTACTAAAATCTAAAGGCCTGACTTTCTGAGATATCATACTCGGACAGTTCCTGTATACCCATCGGGCTATGATAGGCTGACCCACTGGAGTGGAGACTGAGAAAGGCTTTGTTAAGGTTTCCGAACTGACTTTGAAATTGGCTTCTATGTAAGGAGATACGAAAGACAGAAAAGCTCCTGAATCTAATAAAAAAAATATATAAATTGAAGATCTGTAACATACCAGTGACCAAATCAGGAGAACCTTTTTGATCTTGTCTGGACTAAAGTGTATAAAGCCTATTAGGCCGTTGCCCACTGGCAGTATTGGAAGTGACACCCTATCAATTTGGGCGATTAGACTGGACTAAAGGACGGTTGGAATGACCCTGAGAACCTGATTGAGGACAATCTCTGACTCTATTTCCTGGCTTGTCACACCCAAAACAAACATCACTGCCAGCTCAACACACTCTCTTATGGTTCTTACCACATTCTCAACAAAGCAGATTAGTACGAATACCTTTCCACCTACCTTGTGACTTAGAGCCTGATGCTCCATCTCGACTGTCATTCTTATAGTTAGGCACTGGAACTCTGATTGAAGGAAGAACTGGGGTTGAGAATCTCTGACGGAATTGGGAGCATTTACTACCCCTTGATCTTGGCTTAAAACTACCTGTTCTTGCCCTCTTATTCTTTCTCTCCTTCTTTTTATACTCCTCCTTCTCATTTGGCTGATCATGAATCAAAAGTCTAGAAAGGATAATAGTCTGTAGGTTATTTTGAGAAACTACTAAGTTGGTTAAAGTAGTGAACGTAGCTCTAAATTCTGCGTGGGAGACATGCTCATCCAGGGGATCTGCCCGAACAGGCTGAGGTACTGACTGATTTTTGATTCTTCTTTCGTTGATCATTTTGGGAGAAATATTCTGTAAAAGAGGGAATGGATTAGACTGAGAGTTTTACTTGAGCTCATGCTCACTAGAACGACATGAATACTAAAAAAAGGGAAACTTTTCCTTAAAACATCTCATAGCCTCTTGTCCATAAGTGTGGTACGCTATACACCCATGCATAAAACTCTACTAGATACAACTTTCAGACTTACTAGGACTCTGTTGAGACTTAGGTTATGATACTAAGTTTGTAACGCCCCAAGTCTGTACCCCGGATGCTACACGGTGCTCATAATCCTAAGGGATCATGAGCTAACCCATGACTGGTACTTGCTGTAATAACTGAATAATAATTTTATAATTATGCAAAAATTTAGGTGGAAACTTTCCATAAGATTCATACTAAAAATAAATACTAAAAACTGAATACTAATACATCTGTCCATAATACTCTGGTCTGAAAAGCCTCTACTGTCTGAACAAGGAGTTGATGGGACATGTCCCCAACTAGCTCTGACTAAACTGAGTACCAAAATACTGAAATAATAAGTCTGTCCTCAAACTATAAGAGCTCACCACTAAGTCTACTGCTAATAGATCGGGCTGCTAAGTATGATTGGGAGCTCGTGCGCCTGAACCTATGATATAAGACATCATAGCACAAAAGAAAGATATGCGTCAATACTTTGAATGTAGTGGTATGCTAAGTGAGGTAGGCTGAGATGCATGAGTTCATATGCATAAATAATATTGACTGAATGACATGAGTATAACTGAATGAGAGTACGTGCATGAATATATAAACTGTAACTGAGATCATGATAACATTGTATACTGAGTTATGAATTACTGATTTAATGATATCTGAGTTTACTGATACTATGTATCTGATAACTGAGTGACTGTATCTGACAGTCCTGATTCTGAAGAACTAAACTGAGTTCTATACTGAGACTAAATCTGAAACTGAGAATATGGGAGATAATCATCTAACCGACATGCCCTTTTCTAAATGGATTGGAATCCAACTCGTAACCCCAGTTGAAAGGGTATCAGTACCGTTCCATGAGTACAAACATCTGCTGTGGACTCATTCCTATCTAACGGGTGACCCCTGAGATCATTCCTAAACTAGCCGGTGATCCCTGAGTATGTCAGTCCTATCTAACGAGTGACATCTCATAACCTACACTAACTACATAGTTCTTGAACTTAGGGATTGCTTCTAGGGATCCAATCCTAGCTAATGGGTCTGCCCCTATCCCTAGGCTCGCTCGGTGCTGAATCCTACTCCCAAATAAAAGACACTGAACTAATTTTTAATCTGTTCTAGGCCTGACTGAACAGTTACTAATCGTACTATCTGACTAAACTGGACTGAGGTCACTGAATTTCATTGACTGATGGAGTACTACTGAATTCTATTAACTAACTAAATTTACTAAGGTCTGAATTGGATATTAAATTTGACTGGATTGATATTGAGTCTGCTGAGTTTTTCCTGAGTTCTATAACTGAATGATATACTATTAATCATGACATGACTCAGGTTATTTTGTAACTGACACTGGCTCTAGGTAAACAGCTAAATTATCGGGTATTAAATACCCCCAAGACTTGATAACATAAAAAGTAAAACATCACATGACTTTGCATAGAATAGAAATGTACACTTACTCATAATACATCTATAGAGGCATTTTATCAAACACCTGAATGGCATAAACTAGTATACATGCTAACATGATATAATCTCACAATTTAATTCACATGAATAACTCATCAAACACTTGGAAGGCATTGTATATTCACATTGTAATAACCAACACATGAGCATCACATTTTCAAGTCTTTAACATGAATTCACATGATACTACATACATAATAATTGTTTGTACATAAATCTTGCACTTAATCATGGAATAGAAACTCAATCAACATTATAATCATGAATACACTTGAATCCAAATCATGAAATCAATTTACTGAAAGTTTAAAAGAGTTTCTTGGACTCCAAGGGTGGAAGGGACCCTTGGATAAAGACTTGACATACCTTAATAATTAAATTCTTGAAGATTGGTGGAGTGCTCTAGAGGATTGATCTTGAAATTGATGTCCTAGGATTTGGTTATTGAGAGAAATTTGAAAGAAAGAATGAATTTTTTCCCTAGGAATGACTTAATTTTGTGCTTTTGGGGATGAATAGGGGTGGGAAAAATGGCCCAATTATCCCTCTGGATACTATTTTAATTTTACTAAATCTGGTTTAGCGGCACACAGATTAATGCACTGCGTGTTTGCATCAACGTGATGGCCAACGCACCACTGGAAGTCTATATTGGTTCACTGGAACTTGTACTGGGAGCTGGATAAAAGTATTCATCAATGCGATGGGCGACGCAACGCGTTGAGATCGCATCGATCCACTGGTTTGAGCTGTCAAATATGATCCCAATAAAGTTAAAAAAATTCAAAATTATTTGAGAACACCCACTAACATTCCTGATCATGATTCAACCTAAAAATTATTACTTTAAGGTCATGAGGGTCGTGAAATAGAGTCACCAACCTATGAAGGATAAAATAACACTAAGTCTAAATACTTAGCTAAAATTTTCTAAGTTTGAGACCAATTAACAAGCTTTAAAGGAGTGCGTTAAGCTTAGAATTTTGCGGGGTCTTATAGAAAGTGACATTCTAAAAATAACTTTCAGAACCCGGTATGGTCACTTCGAGTTTCTAGTCATGTCCTTTGGTATTACTAATGCCCCAATATCTTTCATGGACTTAATGAATCACGTGTTCAAGAAATACTTAGACATGCTCATTATAGTCTTCATTAATGACATTCTTGTCTACTCCCGTAGTGAGAATAATCACGCAGATCACCTCAGAATCATACTTCAGACTCTCAAAACTCATCAGTTGTTCGCCAAATTCAGTAAGTGCAAATTTTGGTTAAGGTTAGTAGCATTCCTTTGTCATATTAGTTATGGTGATAGAATTAGAGTTGATTCTCAAAAGAATGAGGTAGTGAGAAACTATCCTAGAACTATCTCTCCATCAGATATCCAGAGTTTCTTGGGTTTAGCTGCTATTATTATCATTTTGTTGAAGGATTTTTGTCTATTGCATCCCTCATGTCTAGATTGACTCAGAAGAAAGTCTAGTTTGAGTGGTCAGATTCTTGTGAGAAGAGTTTTTAGGAGTTGAAGACTTGACTCACCTCATCCCCAGTTTTGACTCTTCCAGATGGTTTAGATAGGTTTGTTATGTACTGTGATGCATCCAGAGTAGGTTTGGGTTGTATCCTCATATAGAGAAGTAAGGTCGTAGACTATGCCTCTAAATAGCTTAAGCCCCATAAGAAGAATTACTCGACTCATGATCTCGAGTTAGTAGCTGTAGTGTTCGCCTTAAAGATTTGGAGGCATTACTTGTTTGGGGTGCATATTGATGTGTTCACAGATCACAAAAGCCTTCAATATGTGTTCTCTCAGAAAGATTTGAATTTGTGTCAGAGAAGGTGGTTAAAGTTATTAAAGGATTATGATATGAGTGTCTTGTATCACCTGGGCAAGGCCAATGTAGTGGCTGATGCTCTCAGTAGATTGTCTATGGGTAGTGTTGCTAATGTTGAGAATGATAAAAAGAAGTTAGTTCAGGAAGTTCACCAGCTTGCCTGACTAAGTTCCCACTTAGTTGATTCAGTAGAGGGCAGTATATGGGTGAAGAATAGTTTAGAATCATTTCTAGTTTCCAAAGTGAAGGAAAAGCAAGATAGAGATCCCAGTCTTGTTAAGTTGAAAGAGTCAGTTAGAGATCAGAAAATAAAGGTTTTCTTCCAAGGAGAGATGGTGTGTTGTATTGCATGGTGCCCAATACTCTATTCATCCATGGGCCACTAAGATGTACCATGATCTGCAGGAGATCTATTGGTGGAGTGGGATGAAGAAGGATATTACAGAGTTTGTATTTGATGACCCACATTTTGGGCTAGAACGTAAACTATCATTCCTACGTGTAGATGTTCCAAAAATGATAAGTCTGATTCAAATATAGTGTGTTAATCAATTATAGTATGGGAGTGTAGTTGAGCATGAATTGAGATCATAGAGGTCCATTAACTCAAGGACAAGTTGAAAGATTTCCTATCATTCGAGTTTTAATGAGCGTCAAAACTTGGGTCAACTTCAATCAGTTCTAACTTTTTATGTATAACGAATTAATGGAACTACTATATATCAAATGAAAGGTCTTTGAGTACTCTTTCCAACTCTACTGGTTTCTCCTTAATATGATATCGGGGTAAATGTTATACCCATTTTCCAGTAAGGTGTCAGGCTACCTAAGGAGCGACGGATCCAGTGACGGTCCGTTAGGCCCATGACAATCTATCGTGGGAACCGTTGGCCCAAAAATAGCGAATAAGTTACTGGAAATGTAGCGATGGTTCTGGGGATGGTTCGTCGGGTCCGTGATGGACCGTCGATCCATCCGAAGAGAAAAAATGTGACTTTTTTTAAAGGTGTTTTGGTTCTTTTCCTATTTAGAAAACCTCCCCAATGGATTTAATTACACTCTAATATATTATTAATCAATTCCAATAAGTTTACAACATCAAAAACTTCCTTCTTCACTCTCAAAATAAGATCAAATTAGGTTTTTTCTTCAGAACAAGAAATCAAGAACCAACTTCTAAGTTCAAGATTTCCAAGGAACAAATCGAGATTCGAGTTCTTATCTTTAAACTAATTAATCTAAGGTATGTGGGGTTTTCCTAAAACTACATGGGCATTATTATATCATTTCAGCAATATCTAAACATGGTGAAATCATGAATTTTGAAGGGGTTTTTGGAACTTGTGTTACAATCTTGCTTTATGAGTTCTTTAATGATACTATTGCTTTGGTCTTGAGGCCCTTCCCCTAAATTTGATTTATAATCATGTATATGTATATATATATATATATATATATGCGTTTGATAAATTTGAATGATGAATTGAGAGCATGAACTACTAGAATCCCCTCTCTTGTTTAAAAAGCTTCTTATTTTCGTAAGTTATGATTTACTTGAAATGCATTGTTGGAAATATGATATAAATTTCTTGAGTATTGTTTATGAATTAATTGTCATTTTAAATTGAAGAGGGGGTGTTTTATTTGGTGCTAAAGCTTAAAGATGTTTAATGAGAAGAATCCATGGTTTGCCACAAGTTTCATGACCACCACATGTTTGGTGAAATGTTGAAAGGAATGATCTTTACATAATTTAATAAATATTTTGAAGTATGAATCTTCTTGGAATCAGTTGAAGCATGGTGGTCCAAACTTTATATTTTGAAAGAAGAGACTGTGATATGATATGTTTTTATGGCTCAGAAACATGACTTGCAAGTCTTGGTATGACGATACTGATTCAGATAATGCCATAGCAGATTTAGAACAAACTAAAAATACATATTTTACTTAGATTTTTGGAATTTAATTTCATAAAGATGCATGTTTAGAACAGACTAAAAATGGGATTAAAAGATGTTAGGTGGTTACCCAAAGAAGGCATGAGCCATAAAATTCATTGCCCGAAATTGTGTTTTGCCGATACGGGTTATTAGGTTACCCAAAAGGGAAATTGTACATTGGCGACGACCCTGTGGCGTAGTAGATAAGTAGATTCTCCAACCCTTGTGGCAAACATAGGTTGGGGAATTGGCCGCCGAGTCAAGGGAGGACTCCATATAGCCCATGGGGTCGTAGAATTGTAGGGCATACCACCTAACTCAAAAGTAATACAAAGATTAGAACTGCATTGTCAAAATTGTTTTAAGATCATTGAAATTGCCCATGTGTTTTAACTATTTCATGCATGATGTTTCAGACCTGCTCTCATCTTTGTTATATATACACATTATTTTGGATTTCTCTACATACCAGTACATTTGTATTGACCCCTATATTTCAGGGTCTGAGGCACAATCTCAGGGTTTAACTAAGCAGTAGAGTGATATTTCAGAGATTTGCAGTTGGTGAGCCTCCCTTATTTCAGAAGTCTGAGTTTACTTAGCATTTTCATTTATTTGGTTTATGGTCTAACTGGGGGCCTTTTCCTAGTTTTGTCTCAGATTTATGGTGGATATTGTAATGTTAGAGATTTCGCAAACAGTTGTCACATGTCTAGAATATTAAGAATTTTCCCTTTTAAAATTGTTCAAGTTCATGAGATTGACCATGATTCTATCATATGTTGTTTTCTGTAAATTTTCTTATATTATGTGAAAATTGTGCATGATTACCAGATATAGAAGGGCTCTCAGGGCTTCGCAGTTCAGGATGCTCGTCACGGCTAGGGTCCTGGCTCGGGTTGTGACATTATAGCTAAGTGCTCTACATGTCAGCAGGTTAAGATTGAGCACCAGTAGCCTAGTGGGTCCATGCTGGAGTTCAATATTCCCATATGGAAATGGGAAGAAGTGAACATGGACTTTATGATGGGTTTGCCTCATACTCGTTATCAGCATGATTCTATTTAGGTTATCATAGATAAGATGAGCAAATCAGCTTATTTCTTGCCAGTTCATACTTTCTATTCAGCTAAGGACTATGCCAAACTCTATATCAAAAAGTTGGTCAAGTTACACGGAGTCCCAGTATCCACCATCTCAGATAAAGGTACCCAATTTACCTCTCATTTTTAGAAAGCATTCCAAAAAGGTTTTGGTACTCGAGTTTACCTCAATACAACCTTCGGCCATCAGATAGATAGTTAAGCAGAAAGGACCATTCAAACTCTAGAAAATATGCGAAGAGCCTGCATTGTCAATTTTAAGGGTAGTTGGGATGACCACTTGCCTTTGTTCGAATTCGTATACAATAACAATAATCATTCCAGTATTCAGATGGCTCCATTTGAGGCTCTTTATGGTAGGAGATGTAGATCTCTAATTGGTTAGTTCAAGGTAGGTGAGGCCGCAGTAGTAGGGCCAGACTTAGTGTTTGAGGCCTTAGAGAAGGTTTGACTGATTAGAGAAAGACTAAGGGCTTCCCAGAGCCAACAGAAATCGTATACAGATGTGAGGAGAAAGGATCTCGAGTTTGAGATTGGTGATTTTATGTTCTTAAAAATCTCTCCCATGAAGGGGGGTAAAGAGGTTCAGCAAGAAAGGAAAGCTCAGTCCCCGATATGTCGGTCTTACAAAATTCTCAGTTATTTCAGAAGGGTAGCTTATGAGCTCGAGTTGCCTTCAGATCTAGCTTCAGTACACCTAGTATTCCATGTCTCCTTGCTGAAGAAATACATTGGTGACCTAGTAGTCATAGTTCCCTTAGAGAGCGTACATATTCAGAATGATGTTTCTTTTGAAGAGGTTCCAGTCCAGATCCTCGATCACCAGATTCGCAGACTGGGGAACCAAAAAGTTCTCTTGGTCAAAGTTCTTTGGTGGAATCAGTCCTTTGAGGGAGCTACTTGGGAAGCAGAAGAAGATATGCAGACCAAGTATCCTCACTTCTTCTCTGCAAACTCAGATTCAGCTTAAGGTAATAGTCTTCCTTAGCTTTACTCAATTCTATGTTCAGTTATAGTTATAATCTTGGTATCAGTTACCATAGAATATTTAGTCATGCATTCATGAATAAGTTTAGATACATACTCATGGATCAGATATGCATGTTTAGTATGAAAATTTAGTTTATCAGTAGCTTTAGTAAGATATTACATGCATCAGATATTCATGTTCAGTATAAGAACTCAACTTGTCAATAGTTCAGTCAAGTAGTCATGTTTCAGTGTTCATGTTCAGCGTGTAAACTCAGTCTATCAGTGTTTCTCAGCTTAGTTAGTCTTATTCGAGGATAAATGTTCCCAAGGGGGAGATATTGTAATAGCCCATATTTCTATCATGCCTCAAATCCCATTGGGGCAGACTAGCACCCATAACCGAAGAGGCCCGGGAGAACCAGCTCATAACCCTATACTTCCCATGCATACCTCTATGACAACCCAAAATTCGGACAACATCATGTCGTATATAAAATAAAATAATCACCTGTATAAGCTCGAGCACACATATATATGTATCTACAATACTTGGCCGTTGGAGCCATCACGTCTATTAACAAAACACCACCTTGACTGTACATTAGGTCTACAAAGCCTCTAGACAATACATAGAGTTTAACTAAGGTCGGGACACACCCCGCCATATAACTAACTTCTATACAATACCAAAAGTGACTGTATATGACACGGAAAGCCCCGACGCAAACTGGAGCTCACCAAAAGTAGCTGGATATCCTGGCTCTTACTTGTGCGGTGTATGAGCTAAGGTACCTGTGTCTACAGCATGAAATCCAGGTCCCCCATGGGGGACGTCAGTACGAAATATGTACTGAGTAGTAAAGCTGTAGATAATCACATATGATATAGGAGCTCAATAGAAATTAGAAACAAGTTAAAAAATTTTAATAGGAGTGGACCGCACTTACTAGAACTTGTGACAACCGGTACATTGTATTTATTCAATCACTTTACCTTCGTTCTTATCATCTTTGTAATCATTACTGTACTGTACTATGACCATTAGGATGCCTCCAGTACATATAAACTGGGATCGACCCATGATAGGCTTATGCCCCTGGGATACCACCTATAAACACATAAACAGGGATCGACTCATGATAGGCTTATGCCCCTGGAAAACCACCCGATAAGAGAGAACTTCCATCACTTAGTTCAATTAATCTTTGAGATTGTTATTTCGGTTGCCACCGCATTTTTGATACTTTGAAACAATGATACATCAATAAGAGACATATAAATAGACCATCAATGTAATAACAATGAAGTAAGAACTCATTGGCACATCAATGAAGTCTTTTGGAGTCATCAATGCCATAAAAATGAAGTAGGAACTTATTGGTATATCAATGAAACGTTTTGGAGTCATTAATAGCACATGGATCTTGTTTGAGTAACCGAATACCTTCTGACATTCATTAGTGCAACAAACATGTAAGATTTGGAAAAACAAGTAAGTATTGGAATGTCTTGACATCTTGTAGGGTGGAAACAAGTTCATTAGTAACGTAGGACATCATACAAAACTATTATAGATCACATGTTACTGAATAACTTTGGAAACTTTCTTAATAGAACAATTGTTCACTTTCATGCCAAAGATATGGTATAGAGTATGCATTACATACCTGACTGTCAACCTTCAATACTAGTCTCAAATGGACTTCCCATCTTTTTGGTTTACTTATCTACAATGAACATATATAGCAATCTAGTATTAGCAACCAAACGTCACAATTCAATTATTTGAATTCACCAAACTAGTAGTTAAGTAGTAATCCTTAATTACACCATAAAGGGTGTCACTTTAACCCTCTTATACTCCAATTACATTCACATGCCATGCATATTTATACAACATCCTCCAATATCAAGTTTGGATTCTTTTATCCTCCCAACCAATCCATTAAACCAAATTGAGTCATAGACATTAATAATCATCAATTCAATAGTATATCACCATATCCACCTTCCATAACTCAATTACCATATCCACCTTCCACAATTCAATACAACAAACCATGCAAAATAGTCCATAACCCTATTTCCATCACCTTTCAATAACAACCAATACATATAATCCTCTATCACACATATACATATGGAAAAGAACAAAGACAAGCTTTAGAATTCATCTCTTGATTATGTAATCCTGTTTGCACAAATAATAGGTGTCTTTCGAAGCTCTCGAGATGGACGGGAATATGTGTATATATAAATGTATATATACACATATTCCCGTCCATAATATAATAGGAAATGAACAAAATGCCTTTAAAATTTAAATAATGTCAAATCTGTCCTTTGCTGGACTGTTTTGATAAGCTAAAGTTGATCGACCATAACTCTTTACTCCGATATCGGAATTGGGTGAAATTAGCATCGTTGGAAGGATAATTCAAAGGGATTTCATTTCATATAAAGTAGGCCACCCAGTTCGTCCTGTACAAGGATTTATGGTCGTTTGAAGTTGACCCTAAAAATTTGTTTTGATAGGCTGAAGTAAAACGAGTATAACTCCTTACTCAGACATTGGATTTGGATTAAACCAATTGCATTGGGAAGAATACTCAAAGATCTTTTATTTTCATAGGTCGCATCTCTCCCAGTTCATTATGTTAAGGGAGTTATGATCATTCGAAGTTGACCCAAAAATTCAGCTGGCCTCAGTAGTTTGTGTGCAAGAAATTTCCTGCACATTTAATATTCCCAAATATTCCGGCCACCATTTTATAGTTTCGAACGTGCTCTATTATATTCGAAATCTATCCATTTTTGGAAATCTTTATATCATTGGAAAGCTTATTCAATAACCTTAGCATGGAACCATCGACGGGCAAATTCCGGTATAAATAAAATAAAAAAATGAATTCCATATAAATAAGACCAATACACGTACTTGAATACGCCAATACACGTACTTGAATTCGTCCTCGAATGTTAGCGTAGTTATTCAACTGAAACAAGTTCAAGTCCATCATTAATATTCACATCATCACATAAATACTATGCGTATATATAAAAAAAACTTACTTGTTAATGTTCTAACTCCGTTTCTTGAACTTCCTCTTCATCTTTGAACAAATGAGGGTACTTAGATTTCATTTCTTCCTCAAATTCCTATGTAATCTCTTCTCTTTGACGATTTCTCCAACGTACTTTCACAGATTCTATCTCTTTATTTCTCATCTTCTTATCTTGGCGATCTAGAATAGCAATAGGCACTTTCTCATAGGTAATATCTTCCGCAACTTACACATCCTCAGTAGAAGTGATGTGTGATAGATCTCCGATGCACTTTCGAAGCATTGACACATGAAATAATAGATGTACTGATGAGAGCTCTTGGGGTAGCTCTAATTCATATGCAACTTGTCCAAACCTTCGAGTGATCTTATACGGGCCTATATAACGTGGACTCAACTTCCCTTTCTTGCCAAATCTCATTACCCCTTTCATTGGTGATACCTTCAAAAATACCCAATCACCTATAGAAAACTCTAGTCCTCTCCTTCTACTATCCGCATATGACTTGTGTCGACTTTGGGCTATTTTCAGTCATTGCTGAATTACTTTAACCTTCTCTATGGCTTGATAAACAAGATTCGGTCCGAACAAAAGAGTTTCACTCACTTTGAACCATCCTATTGGTGATCTACACTTCCTTCCATATAAAGCTTCATATGGTGCCATTTTGATACTTGAATGATATCTATTATAGTAGGCAAACTCAATAAGAGATAAATGATCATCCCAGTTGCCCTTAAAATCTATTACACATGCTCGTAGCATATCTCCAAGTGTTTGGATGGTACGTTCTTCTTGTCCATCTTTTTGAGGGTGAAAAGTTGTACTCAACTTCACTTGTGTTCCTAAATACCTCTAAAAAGACTTCCAAAAGTTTGTGGTAAATTGGGTTCCCCGATCTGATATAATATAGATTGGCACTCCATGTAATCGGACTATCTCTTTAACGTACAGCTTCGCATACTCTTCAACTGTGTAAGTGGTCCAACTGGTAGGAAATGTGCGGATTTGGTAAGCGTATCAACAATTACCCATATAGAATCAAACTTCCAGGATGTACAAGGCAAACCAATAACGAAATCCATGTTGATCATGTCCCACTTTCAGGTTGGAAGATCAATGCATTGCAAATAACCTCCGGGTTTTTAGTGCTCAACTTTAACTCTTTGACAATTTCGACATTCAGCTACAAATTCTGCAATGCTCTTTTTCATGTCATTCCACCAATACATATCTTTCAAATCTTGATACATTTTGGTTGATCCTGGATGAATGGAATACCTTGAACAATGTGCCTCTGTGATAATCTTCTTTCTTAGCCCGTCTATATCCGGCACACACAATCAGTTTTGGCACTGAAGTACTCCTTCTCGCGTAAGATCAAATGCCTTGGTCGCACCACTCTGAACGTTCTCCTTAAGCTGTAATAAAATAGGATCTTCATATTGCTTCTCTTTCACTTCAGCTACTAATGAAAATTCCGCAGTATTATGTAGATAAGCTCTTTATCCACAGTTTCAAGAAGGCGAACTCCCAAACTAGCTAACTGGTGAAGATCTTTAATCATCTCTTTCCTTTCTATAGGTGCCATCATAGCCTTACGACTTAACACATCAGCTACCATATTTTCTTTCCCTGGATGGTACAAGATATCAATATCGTAGTCCTTTAATAGATCAAGTCAACTCCGCTGCCTTAAATTTAGATCCTTCTGATTAAAATATATTGCAAGCTCTTATGGTTAGTATATATATCAACATAAACCCTATATAAGTAGTGACGCGATATCTTTAAAGCAAAAATAACTGTTGCCAGCTCAAGATCGTGTGTAGGATAACTTTTCTCAGGTGGCCGCAATTGTCTAGAAGCATATGCTATTACCTTACCATGCTGCATCAATACACATCCTAAACCAATTCTGGAAGCATCACAATACACTGTATACCCTTCGGTGCCTTCTGGAAGTACCAACACGGGTGTAGAAATCAACTTGTTCTTTAAATCTTGAAAACTCTTCTCACAAGCATCATTCCATTGGAATTTGGATGCTTTATGGGTTAGCTTGGTTAAGGGTGCTAAAATGGAAGAAAATCCTTCAACAAACCTTCTATAATAACCGGCCAACCCAAGAAAACTATGAATCTCTGTAGGTGTTGTGGGCCTTGGCCAGTTCTTCACAGCTTCTATCTTTTGAGCATCAACCTTTATCCCTTCACTAGATACAATATGACCCAAAAATGCCACCGAATTTAACCAAAAATCACATTTAGAGAACTTTGCATAAAGCTTACAATCACGAAGAGTCTGCAATGCCTGTTGTAAGTGATTGGCATGGTCCTCTTCTGATCTAGAATAAACTAGAATATCATCTATAAAAACTATCACAAATACATCCAGGAATGGCTTAAACACCCTATTCATCAAATCCATAAAAGTTGCGGGTGCATTTGTTAGCCCAAATGACATAACTAGAAACTCATAATGACCATACCGTGTTCGAAAACCTTTCTTGGGTATATCCTTCTCTTTGACCCTCACTTGGTGGTAACCTGACCTCAAATCAATCTTAGAAAAGCACTTGGCGCCCTGTAACTGATCAAATAAATCATCAATTCTTGGGAGAGAATATTTATTCTTAATAGTCACCTTATTCAATTACCGATAATCAATACACATCCTCAGCGAGCCATCCTTTTTGTGCACAAATAACACTGGTGCTCCCCAGGGGGACATACTAGGCCTTCTAAATCCCTTCTCTAGCAAATCTTTCAATTGCTCTTTCAATTCTCATAATTCTGCTGGGGCCATTACGGAGGAATGGATATTGGTTGGGTGCCTGGTATTACATCAATACCAAACTCTACTTCTCGTTCAGGAGGCAAACTTGGAAGATTTTCAGGAAATACATCAGAAAATTCATTTACCACTGAAACAACGTGAAGAGTTGGTGGCTCCACTTATGTATCCCTTACTCTAACTAAATGATATATGTATCCCTTGGAAATCATTCTTCTTGACTTAAAATAAGAAATAAATCTACCTATTTGCGCAACAATTTCACCTTTCCATTCAAGGACTGATTCATTTGGAAAATGGAAATATACCTTTTTCATGCAGCAATTAATTGTGGCATAGCAAGACGCCAACCAGTCCATACCTATTATAACATCAAAATCTACCATTTCTAACTCCACAAGATCAGCCATTGTATCACGACCATAAACAGTTACTATGCAGTTTCGGTAAACCCTTCTAGCTATAATAGATTCCCCAACCGGTGTTGACACTTCAAATGGCTTAACTAACAGTTCGGGTATTCTTTCAAACTTCACAACAACCAATAGAGTAGTATAAGATAATGTAGAACCGAGATCAATTAAGGTATATACATCAAATGAAAAGATAGACAACATACCTGTAGCCACATCTAGGGAAGCCTCTAAATTTTGTCGATCCGCTAGAGCATACGTACAATTTTAAGCCCCGCTAGAACTCGTGGCTCCTCTATCACCTCTAACATGACCCATTAGTTGTGCACCCCTTCCTAAATAAGGCATCGATGATGATAATGCAACAGATGACCCCGTAGGTCATGCCATACCCCCTATGCCCCTTCGTGGGCATTCTCTTATCATATGCCCTGACATACCGCACCAAAAGCAAACATTGGTCCCCAGCCGACATGCGCCCAAATGATACCATCCACATTTATTGTATGGATCTCGAGGAGGTCTCGATTGGCTCATATTCCCTTGCCCTTGGTACCCCACTATCCGCGAACTCTGACTCTCACTTCTATGCCTAAATTGATTTCCTCTATACCCTTGGAACTGTGGTGGGGCACTACCTACAGAATAAGAAGATAATGGTCTAGGTGGTCTAGCAGAAAACTATGGTCTGAACCCTTCTTGGGATGCCATGAACTGACCTGTAGATCTGGCCTTCTTGGAATATCCTCTTTCTAATTCCTGTGTTCTTTTTCTCTACCTCTGATCTTCCATTTTCTGTGCAAAAGTTTGGATCCTCGCTATGTCCATATTTTATTCAAAGGGGAAATAGTACAATCTCTAACCAGATATGGATCCAGCCTATCCGCATAGTGATGAACTTTGTCATCCATAGTAGCTACAACATTAGGAGCATATCTCGACAAGGAATTAAATCGGAGACTTTACTCCCTCACGCTCATATTCCCTTGACGAAGATTTAAAAACTGATCTGCACGGGCCTAACAAATCTCGAATGGAAGATAATGATCAAGAAATGCCTCTTTGAACTCTTTCCAAGTAGCTGGGGGTGCATTAATACCCCTAGATCATTTCCAGTCCTTGTACCAATATATAGCCTCCCCTTTAAATCTATACGCCGCTAACTCCACTGTCTCTATACCCGTGGGTCCTTGTTAAGATCTGATCCAGTAAAAGTGGGAGGATCCATCTTAAGAAAATACTATGTTCGAAGGCTAGCCACCCTATCTGTACCACTAGGACCCATGGAAGGAATAACTTGCCCTTGAGCTTGCCCAGCAACTATACGAGTCAAAATTTGCACTACATTTCTAAGATCTTGATCAGCAACATTAAAAGGTGGCTCTGGGGATATAGTTCTCCTCCCCCTTATTTAATTTGGAGTAGAAGTTTCTGATGCATGCTCAGTTGGAGCCTCACTTTGATTAGCTGGTATAGTGGGTGACTTACTAGTCCCCTCTCCGGCAGCCACATCTACTTGCTTACCGGTATTCTTGCTTTTAGTAACTGGCATCATTACTATAATAAGAGAAACAAACGGATTCATTGGTCAACTATGACTTCATATACAATATAGGCTCTATCCCACGATCTAAGACATTAAGAAAAGAAACAATTCCTAAATGTCCATAGCCTCCTGTTTATAGATATGGTGCACGTCACACCGATAAACAAGACTCTACGTAGACACGGCTTTGTAGACTCACTAGGATGAACTTATTTGATACCACTTTTGTCACGCCTCAAATCCTATTAGGGCGGACTGGTACCCGTAACCGAGGAGGCCCAGGAGAACCAGCTCATAACCTTATACTTCCCATGCATACCTCTATGACAACCCGAAATTCGGACAACATCATGTCGCATATAAAATAAAATAATCACCTGTATAAGCTCGAGCACATATATATATGTATCTACAATACTTGGCCATTGGAGCCATCACGTCTATTAACAAAACACCACCTTGACTGTACATTAGGTATACAAAGCCTCTAGACAATACACAGAGTTTAACTAAGGTCGGGACACACCCTGCCATATAACTAACTTCTATACAATGCCAAAAGTGACTGGATATGACACGGAAAGCCCCAAAGCAAATTGGAGCTCACCAAAAAAAGCTGGATATACTAGCTCCTACTTGTGCGGTGTATGAGCTGAGGTACCTGTGCTTGTAGCACGAAATGCAGGTCCCCCGTGGGGGATGTCAGTACAAAATATGTAATGAGTATGTAAAGTTGTAGATAATCACATATGATATAGGAGCTCAATAGAAATCAGAAACAAGTGAATAAATCATAATAGGAGTGGATCGCACTTACTAGAACTTGTGACAACTAGTACATTGTATTTATTCAATCACTTTACCTTCGTTCTTATCATCTTTGTAATCATTACTGTACTGTACTATGACCATTAGGCTGCCTCCAGTACATATAAACTGGGATCGACCCATCATAGGCTTATGCCCCTGGGATACCACCCATAAACACATAAATAGGGATCGACCCATGATAGGCTTATGCCCCTGGGATACCACCCGATAAGAGAGAACTTCCATCACTTAGTTCAATTAATCTTTGAGATTGTTATTTCGGTTGCCACCGCATTTTTAATACTTTGAAACAATGATACATTAATAAGAGACATATAAATAGACCATCAATGTAATAACAATGAAGTAAGAACTCATTAGCACATCAATGAAGTCTTTTGGAGTCATCAATGCCATAAAAATGAAGTAGGAACTTATTGGTATATCAATGAAATGTTTTGGAGTCATTAATAGCACATGGATCTTGTTTGAGTAACCGGATACCTTCTGACATTCATTAGTGCAATAAACATGTAAGATTTGGAAAAACAAGTAAGTATTGGAATGTCTTGACATCTTGTAAGGTGGAAACAAGTTCATTTGTAACGCAAGACATCATACAAAACCATTATGGATCACATGTTATTGAATAACTTTAGAAACTTTCTTAATAGAACAATTGTTCACATTCATGCCAAAGATATGGTATAGAGTATGCTTTACATACCTGACTGTCAACCTTCAATACTAGTCCCAAATGGGCTTCCCGTCTTTTCGGATTACTTATCTACAATGAACATATATAGCAATCTAGTATTAGCAATCAAATGTCACAATTCAATTATTTGAATTCACCAAACTAGTGGTTAAGTAGTAAGGCTTAATTACACTATAAAGGGTGTCACTTTAACCCTCTTATACTCCAATTACATTCACATGCCATGCATATTTATGTAACATCCTCCAATATCAAGTTTGGATTCATTTATCCTCCCAACCAATCCATTAAACCAAATTGAGCCATAGACATAAATAATCATCAATTCAATAGTATATCACCATATCCACCTTCCATAACTCAATTACCATATCCACCTTCCACAATTCAATACAACAAACCATGCAAAATAGTCCATAACCCTATTTCCATCACCTTTCAATAACAACCAATACATATAATCCTCTATCACACATATACATATGGAAAAGAACAAAGACAAGCCTTAGAATTCATCTCTTGATTATGTAATCCTGTTTGCACAAATAATAGGTGTCTTTCGAAGCTCTCGAGATGACAAACGCAATTATCGGATTACTTTGGAATTTCTATGGTTGAATCAAAAGTAATTTAAAGGTCAAATTTGGCTACGGTTTGTTCTTTCTCAATGATTGATGATGAAAGATGAGTTTTTGAACTCATATACATGTATATATACACATATTCCCTTCCATAATATAATAGGAAATGACCAAAATGCCTTTAAAATTTAAATAATGTTAAATCTGTCCTTTGCTGGACTGTTTTTATAAGCTAAAGTAGATCGACCATAACTCGTTGCTCCGATATTGGATTTGGGTGAAATTGATATCGTTGGAAGGATAATTCAAATGGATTTAATTTCATATAAAGTAGGCCACCCAGTTCTTCCTATACAAGGAGTTATGATCGTTTGAAGTTGACCCTAAAAATCTGTTTTGATAGACTGAAGTAAAATGAGTATAACTCCTTACTTAGACGTTGGATTTGGATGAAACCAATTGCATTGGAAAGAAGACTAAAAGATCATTCTTTTCATAGGTAGCAGATCTCCCAGTTCATTATATTAAGGAAGGTATGGTCATTCTAAGTTGACCCAAAAATTTGGCTGGCCTCAGTAGTTTATGTGCAGGAAATTTTCCTACACATTTACTATTCCCAAATATCCCGGCCACCGTTTTATAGTTTCAAACATGCTCTATTATATCTGAAACCTATCCGTTTTTGGAAATCTTTATATCGTAGAAAGCTTATTCAATAACCTTCGCATGGATCCATCGATGAGCAAATTCCGGTATAAATAAAATAAAAAAAATTAATTCCATATAAATAAGACCAATACACGTACTTGAATACGCCAATACACATACTTGAATATAGGGTGTTACAATTTCCCTAGATTAAATTAACTCTCAGTCCATGAGTTATCCAATATAAAATTTTTGAAATACTCAGTATTTTTCAATTTAGAGCCTGCCAATGCGTAGGAAATTCATTTAGCTTCCCAACGATATAAAATTCACCCAAATCTGATACCCGAGCGAAAAGTTAAAACCATTTTTGTAAAGTAGTGTGCCAAAATGCATGTCAGCCCTTTGCAGAGGCCAACCAAATGGCAATTGGAAAATTACAATGTTACTCTGCGATATTGGCGTATTGCATCGTAGACTCAGTTTAGAATTTTCCTTTTTACAGTGTTCCAACGCGATGCCACTGCATTGCGATGAACTTCCAGGCCACATACAGCATTGCAACACGATTCCACCGCATCGTACCCCCAGCCACATTCCTAATTGTCAGTTTCCAGTGGCTTGGCACAGTAGTGGCGCATTGCGCTAGGTACCCAAATCATATTTTTTAGTGATGAATTTTATATTATTCCCAGGGGTAGCTTGGTATTTTTCCACGGTCTTAATTAGTTCTAAACATTAAATTTAACCCTAAAGGAGCACTAATTGCTCATTACTTCATTATTTTCTCAAGATCAGAAAGTATTCTCTCTCAAATAGCAAAACCCTAGCTCCAAGAAATCAAGGTCAATCTCAAGAATTTCTCCAAGAACTTCAAGAATTAACAACTCAAGGTATGTTAGGTGTTCATCTATGGGTTCATTTCACCCATAGAGTCCACGAATCCATTTTTTTAAAACCACAAATCCAGTCAGTTATAAAACTCAGTAGAACACAGTCAATTACAAAACTCAGGAAAACTCAGTAAATGTAATACCCCAACTTAGGATAAGGAGTCCCATATTGGTAAAACACAGGAGGGATGCTGGGCATATAAATAAGTAAGCCTTACTCCCTAGTGACGCATTTTAAAGTCGTGCGGGCCTGGGACCTGAGAGGATAATATCACTAGTGGGTTGGGTAGTTACAGATGTCTCTTGGGCCTTGATGGTTCGGGATGTCCATCGCTGCCAGGGCCCAGCTAGGGTTATGACAAGATGGTATCATAGCACAAGGTTCAAGTATCTTAGGGTGTCTGTGAAGCCGCGTCTAATAGAGTCTTGCTGAATGGTACAGAGAGGTCTGTATTTTTCTTTGAGAGGCTACAAGGCATTTAAGAAAAGTTTCCTTTCTTTCCTATTCTAGATTGTGCAGTAAAGTTGTTCTCTTAGAATCTTCTAACTATTCGTGTGTTACCCCAAAATTCCTCATCTATGTATTATTCTTGAGATAACATGATTAGCAAGTTCCAGTTCCTCCCTAGATAATCCTCTTAGATTTACTAACAGAAACTTCAGAAGTCATACAAGGGGCTTAAGAGAAGCTCCCTAGTATGTTAAGTTCCTTAAGTTGAAAGTTAATGTTCTCATCCTTATGAGTTGTCCAGTTGAGACCGAATTAGATGTGTATTGAGATTGCCCATTGACCCTTTTAATACAGGTAGTTCTTATGAGAGGAGATAGTATGAACCTCGATTGTTAAATGTAGTGTGCATTCGAGGGATATTATGAACTTCAGTGTTATGATTTATGAATAGTAGAACCTTATTATAGTTGGAAGTATGGGTATAGAAGAGTAGTGATAAGAAAAGTGGAAATGACAATTGATAGAAGGTATAGAGATAAACTTATGCATGCTATAGATTTTTATTTATTCTGATATATCTTTGTGTGTTAGTTTAGTGGAAGGTAGAGAATGAATTATTATTTGCTTGAAGTATGAGAGAAGTTATTGATGGTATTTATTATGTTTGAAAGGTATAGGATATTCATGAAGTGTTTGGTGGTTTAGTATCATTAATTTAGGCTTCCCTTGAGGTTACAAAAAGAAGTTTTAGTTGAAACTTAAGGAAATATGATATTAATCTATATGTATAGAAGGGTAAATAGTAATAATGTGTAGAAGGAGGATATGTCAATGGATTGTAAATAAGATAGGCCATATGATTATGATCGATTATTGTTGTTATGAGATTCTAGTGGACTAGTGTTTCTTGATGTTCTATTTTATAGTTTCCAAGTGAGAATTGGTTGGAAGGTGGGTTGTTAAATCCTGTTTAGCACTAGACATTAAGTTTGAGCAGGTAAAGGTCATCAAGGTGGATGCAATAATTTCTTGGTTAGTAATGCTAGTTATATGGAAGTGATCTAGTAGGCTTGAACAGTGTGCGCAAGAGCGTAAGTTTATTTATTCACAATTTAGTATAATATTGCAGGTACAATGTAGAGGTGTGCCCAAGGTGATATGGTGTTGCATGATTTTCTAAGGTTATTACGTGTTGTGAGTGGTTAGTAATACTGTTGAGTTGCTAAGTGGAAGAAGACTAGTTAGATGGTATTTGGTGCTCTAAATACCTAAGTTAAGGAGTTTTGATTTATAGTGTTGAGCCTTTTGATATAATCTTGATTCTCATGGTTTAGAAAAAAATATAAGTTTAGACATGTGATATTATGTGATATTAGTAGAGTATAAAGGAAGTTAGTATTGTTCAGCAAGGGTTTGGAAATATCCATGTTAAATGAAAATTCTAAGTTAGTAAGTGTTTAAGTTGTTATATGATGACTTTTGGGGCTATATAAATCTAAGAATTGAATCTTAAAAGAAGGCATTAGCATTGGGAGTTATACGTTAAGATACAGTCCTTCAGGGTAAGTTTAGTTTTATGTGTATTGATCTCACGCCAGACTCTAGAGTAAAGTGATTTCAGTTAAGATTAGAGCTTATTTAGTGATCCATAAACTTAGAATGATGGCTTAAAGCTAAGGGGGAGATGATAGGATAAGTAACTAAGCCAGACTTTTAGATTCTAGTAGTGATGATGAATACTTATGTAGATGGGAGAAAGTAAATGTGTTATGTTTGGGGAGATTGTTGCATGCTTATTTTATGTAGGTCTGTCAATGAAGGAATATTGAGGTGAAGCTTTTGTGTATGACTTGGTTAGTTGGGAATATTTTATGTGTGTCTTCCTAAGGATTGTATAGTGTTTGGAAGTTGTTATTGATAGAGGTATTAGAGAATATGAGAAAGATGCTCTTATGAGTAGTTGTCTAGAAGCGCATATGTGGTTATGAAGGTAGGCTTGAACGTTATGTTGGTATATAAGGGGATAATATAGTTAAGTGAGTATTTGAGAAAGTGTTGCGAAGCTTTAAAGTAAGAAGTTGCATTACTTAAGGCCTAGTACTTCTATCCTGGCTTATGATTTATAAGTTTATGTTCCATGCTATAGAGCCGTAGCAATGTTGTAATTCCTTATTCAAATGTTTTGTTCAGATCATGCCCAAAGTTCTTTACTCCCTAATATTGTTAAAACCTTCTAAAAGAGTGTTGAAGAAATAATCCATTGGGGTATGAGCATTCAGTATGACTCAATCCGTGTGGCCAGAAAACCAGTTTAACAGTCAGACAGACAAAACTCTATAGCTTTTCCATCTTCCAATTTAGTCTAGTCTCACCTACCTAAAAATTTTATGAGTATGGACATTTTAAGAGGTATTTTGTTCGCATCTATGTAAGCTATGGATCCATCTCAGTACATGCATAATGTATTAGTTTCAGATTCAGATATTAATTCACGATTCAGTCTGTAAGTATCCTGTATATCATCTCAGTCTTTTCCTAGTATTTTAAAAAAATCAGTATCATTAGGGGACGAACAATCCCAAGGGGGAGATGTTGTAATACCCCGAGTTTTCATGTCATAAACCTCTCATTCTTTTTCTTAAGAAATCAGATCCAGCCTAAAGTAATGGTTACTCATAAGTTGGTGCTCTCGTTTCTATCTCAGCCATATAGCTATTTTCTTGAGAATTCATGCACCCGCAGTTCAGTTCAGTAGCTCATTATGTTTAAGATTCAGTTAGTTAGTTTATTTCAGGTGTACATGATAGCTTATAACCTCAGATTTCCTTAGTATTTTCAACTTAATTATCCATATTCGAGGACAAATGTTTCCAAAGGGGAGATATTGTAACACCCCATGTTTTTTCTAGCTTAAAATTCGTTCCTAGAATGTCAAGAGTGTGCTTCAAAAATAAATAACCTTTATTTCATATGGAATTTTCCAGACTTAGACCTTCCATTATGTGAGAAATTGAATAAGATTTCCATCGATACCAATTTCACCTAAAACCAATACCCAAGCAAAAAGTTATACCCATTTTAGTGTGAGGCAGTAAGCTACCGCGATGGTACCGCATCGCGGCAAAGGGCAAAGTCGGGATGCGGGTTACGAATTTTTTCTTTAAATTAATGAGGGGCAATGGGTATTTTCCCCCCTCAACCCAGGTTGTAATATAGCAATGTATAGCCGCCATTGGGGTATTATTTTACCCTCATTATCCTACTTTACTACCAAGAACAAACCCTAATCAATTCTCTTCAAGATTCATCCATTCTATCACCTTTTATTCAAGAAAACAACCAAGAATTAAGCTTTATATTCCAAGAAATCCATCAATTTGAGTTATCTTGTTCAAGAAACAATATTCAAGAACACAAAAAGGAATTCAAGCCAAACTTACTCATCAATTCTCTCTCTCTCAAAAGAAAACCCAAAAACTCAAGCTTATTCTCCAAGAAATCTAATTTTTCCTCATCAATTCTCCAAGATGGTGAATTTCCAATTTAAGAACTCCAAGAACTCATCTTCAAAAGCATCATAGGAATCCAAGATTCAAGCTTTCTAATCTAAGATCATCAATTAAGGTATGTGGGGTTTGAGCAAGGATAATCCTTTCGTCTTGTGCCCAAAACTTATTTTAAATTACAAGTTACTGAATTTTTATGTGATTTTCCATGAAATTGAAGTAAGGGTTTATACCCAATTTTTATTGTTTGAATATTTTGATATTTCAAGTGATTGAATGTTGAATTACATGACTATTTTCATATATTTATGCATGTAATGCAATTTTTCAGATTTTTCAATTGAGTTTTAAGCATGATATTGTGATTCTTGATTTTATTATCTTGATATTATTGATGATTTTCAAGAAGCATATTAAGTATGATGTTTTGCTATGATTTTACATGAGTTTGAAGCATGGGGTCATTAAGCCCTAATTAAAGATTGTTATTTCAAGATTGTTGTGCTATAAGCACTCTACGATAAGATCATTGTCAGATATTTGATAAATATTTGACCTTTTGGTCCTAAGATGAGATAAAGAATCCACTTTATTTATATGGCTTGAGATTTAAATAAAATAAAAGAGTATAATTGGTTTTCTTGTAAACCTTTATGCTAAGTTTTGAATTGGATTTCTTAAGATCTTGAGCATAAGATTAGCACCGAGTTGGGTATGATTCCAAGGTCTCATGCCCCAGAACTACGTGCCACCGTAGGTTTATAATTGCCCATAGTGGGCTAAGATAGTGATCACTTAAGTTAAGGTTATATTCTGATGGAAAAGGTAGAACAACTCTCCCCAACGTAGGCAAGACGTTGGACTCTATATCAGCTCATATGGTTTATGTCGGTTAGAAGAAACTCCCAAAAGATGTCCCCTACTCTTAAAACAGCATATTGATTTGAAGCATTAAGATGAAGTATTTTCTCTTACAGAAAGTTTTTTAAAGTATTTTTCCTACTAGCAAAGAAAAGCTTTTTTTTTAGAAAACTAGGTGTAAAGGCTCACAAATTTATTTTAGATTATGCTTTACAGAAAGATTTTAGTTACAAGATCTTAGCTTACAGATTTCAGATTTAAAAGTGAGTCCTTTCTACACTTAGACAATATGATTTAAAGAGAGAATTTAAGTACAACTTTTAGAACTAAATGTTATGACTCGCTAGAATTATAAAGTATGATTTGTTTCTTATTATTTTAGATACTCCAGCTTATGTGAGTCATTTACATTTAGCATGCATGATTTTTATAAAGTATGATGATATTGTTTTACTTATGCATTTCACCCCCATATACTCAGCACATCCTCAAAGTACTGATCCACATATATGTCTATGTGCTACATTGTCTCATAATGTAGGTACAAGTTTAGTATGCACATTCAGATTCAGGCAGTTGCAGATTCCAGCCAACGAGATGATGAGTCCTCCTACTTCGAGGACTTCAGTTAGATTTATTTATGTTCTTTACTTTCTTACTCATATGTATTTATTAGTGGTAGTTGGGGTCGCACCCTAGCTACCTATAGTCAGTATAGTAGAGGCTTCATAGATGTCAGTCAGAGTCAGTCATGTAACTTCAATCCCTCTTTTCAGATTTTATCAGATTGTAAAGTTGTATTAGTATTGTATTTCTTTCAGATTCCATCATTTTATGCTTCCGCGCAGTAAAATAAGTCATTTAGTACATGTTTAATTAGTTGCTTATTAGTATGCCAGTTCATGGGTTAGCTTGAGATCACTCGTGGTCCTAAGCACCATGGACATCTCGGGATAGATATTGGGGCATTACAAACTTTGTATCAAAGTCGCTCCTATATCAGCCCCGTCGATGTGGGCCAGAGTTCAAACTGAGTTTAGAAAAATCTCTATAAGGCGGGGTAAACCTCGGTCCTGAGTCTAGGAAAATCCCATTCGATAGGGCCAAGGTCCTGAGTCTAGAAAAATCCCATTCGATGGGGCAAACCTCAGCGAGGATGCTGAGTCCATAAGGGGGGTGAATGTAACATCCTAACTTAGGATAAGGAGTCTCATATCAGCAAAACACAGGAGGGATATGTTTTAAAGCCGTGCGGGCCTGAGCCAAGAGTGGATAATATCACTAGTGGGTTGGGGAGTTACAGGGGTCTCTCGGGCCTTGATGGTTCGAGATGCCCGTCGCGGCCAGGGCTCCGGCTCGGGTCGTGACAATAAATTATTTTTTTAAAATACACACACACACCACATATCACATATCATCACACACAACACATAGACCACACGCACACATACGCATCTTTCTTTTTTTATCCCTCGCTGCTGTTGTCACTACCGGAGCTCCGATAAATGGACTCCGGCCACTTCCTCTTCCTCCTCCCCGATCTGCCACCGTCGGGCTTGACCACCGGACGGCTGGCAACCACTAAAAACACCACCAACGTCCAACCACCACCGCACCTCACTTCAATCTCTCTTTCTCCCCTCTTTCTGTCGAGCTTTGCCAGATCTGGCCGCCGACGAACTCCACAACGACCATCGTCGCCGTCCTTCTCCCTCTCCCATCCATTTGTTGTTGTATCATAATTTTCTCTCAATCCTTGTTCTTGTTTTGCATTTGTACGGATCTGGTGGGAGTTTGAAACTCTCGTGACTTGCATCACTCTATTTTTCATGTATTTGTTCCAATTAATTGTATTTTTCTATCTTGTTTGTTGATATGTTTGATTTGTTAATTGTATTGTGTCATTTTTGGTGTTTAATATGTGATTTTGGTACTAAATATTTGATACAACTTGCATGTTTTTGTTTTGTTGATTTTAATTTATTTTTCTTCAAATTGATTTTTTGCACTAGTTTTAATATTTGGATGAATTTTGGATTCTTTTGTCACATTCTGTTTCTGATTTTGCATTAATGTTGGAATTACTTCTTCATCATTTTTTGTACGTTATTGGTTTTGTTGATATTTCATTATAATTATCAATTATTTGGCCAATGAAATTATCTCTTCCGTTTAGATATTTGAGGTCACATCATTATAAAAGATGGATTTTATTTTATCAAAGTTATTATTTTATATTAAGGACCGACAATTGGCCAATGAAGAAATTTTCCGTCGATTTTCGAGGCCTGCACAAATAAAAGATGGATATTACATATACAAATACGTAATAAAATAAATAAATTTGGGCGATGACGAAATTTTTATAACAACGCAAAATGTTTTCTATGATTCATAGCTTGGCAAGACGAGTTAGGAAGGATAATAAATTAGCAACCACTTCGTAGACATGTTGTATTTAAAATCTAATCTGAGCCCATTTTTTAACGAAAATTATATATTTCTATACATATATGCACACACACGTTTTCAATTTATTTTTATTTATTTGTTACTAACATTTTTATTTTACAAGTGTTTATACAGCTTATTAGGAATACTTGTCGGGAATGATATTTAACGAATAGTTTAATTTTGTGTTTGCATTTTTTATATTTTTACACATGTACAAAATATCAATTATAGTGAAAATTTTAGTTTTTTGGGGGCGTTGGGCGGGAATGCTCTTATACAAATATTCACCATGCGTTTAGGCAAATTTAGGCCATTAATATTTATATTAATAAATTAAATTAATTTAGGTACTTAATCAATTAATTCATACTTATACATTGAAAGATATTGTATAGTTTTTTCTTTAATATAATTTTTTCTGATATTTTTTTATGCGATTCTCATCACACGTTAGACAAATTTAGGCCGTTAATATTTATATTAAAATTGATTTAGATATTTAATAAAATAATTTACACCTTTTACATTAATAAATGTTACGTAGTTTTTTTCCTTAAAACAATTTTCTTTATTTAATTTTGTCTTTACATACATATTTATATATATTTTACAACAACATACACATTGTATTATTTCAATACATATTGTATTTGTATTTACAAACATTAATTTTTTTCTTCCCTTTTTAATAAACCTAAGTTTGTCCAGGAACCACATTTGTGGATTTTGAAGGGTGTCTAACCCATTTCCTTCGGAATAATTTGAACCCTTACCGAGAATTTAAACTGGTTCATAGATTAGAATAAAGTCACATTTGTTAAAAAAATAAATAGATTTCCTATTTTTTCTTGAAAATTAGGTGGCGACTCTGTACAAAATTTATTCTTTTAGAGTTCATAATGTCGTGCTCGTTTTGACCTTAGGTAAAAATCGGGTATGACATCCTCTATGCAAGCATTGTAGCATGCCCGAAACTGTTAGCCATCTTTTTAGAGATTGTCCTAGTGTAGTGGATTTCTGGAGAACTACCAAGTTAGATGCAATCTTGAATAGTAATGCTCGTATGAATATAAAAGCTTGGATTAAAAAAGGTTGTAAAATGAAGGATGTTAAAATTGGTAAGCATCTAGGTTTCAAAGACGCCTTCCCTTTTTACTTGTGGAATATATGGCTTACTAAGAACAACAATATTTTTAATAACAGCCTTATGTTGATTCCTATCAGGGAGCCCTATGAGAGAGCCATGGAATACCAACTACTGGCTGGGCGACATTACGTGAAAGAAGTTCGTGTCCACCAGAAATGGTACCCCTAGTACATGGTCAAAAACATAACATAGACGGGTCCTTCGACCATAAAACAAGATTAGGAGGAGCGAGGGGTATTATCAAGGACAATAAGGGGAACTGGGTTAAAGATTTTATGGTGAAAATTAGTGTTAAAACTCCCCTGGAATCCGAAACTAGGGTCCTTTATGTACGTCTGCAATTAGCGATGCAATTAAGATGTTCTAATATATGTATTGCTACAGATTCTGAAATGCTAGCTAATAATTACAATACTTATACAAAACCCAACACTAATCTAATGGTGCTTTGCAGGGATCTTCTTCGGAAGCTGGGGGATCCACAGGTCAGGCATTAAGGGAGAATGACCAACAAAGCTGCGGATAGGCTAGCAAAGAAGGGCAGAAGGATGAAGTCGCATCCCTTTTTAATGAATGGACAGTTCCCCCATTGTTTATCTGTAGAACTATTCAAGTAGACAAGGAGGGAACTTTTTTTGATATATCTAATAGGCATGTAGTACCGGATAGTAGTAGTAGTTTTTGTAACGCTGAACTATCTCCTCTTATATACTCTAACTCAGCTTTGCTATGATGCATATTAAATAAATAAAATATCTTCATTTTGACCAAAAAATAACCATAGTTTAATTTTCAACTTTAAAACAACTTATAATCCTATTTTGCATGATGAAGAATCTGAATATTTGAAACTGCTTCGTTGCAAATCTTTGGCCCACCAAATCTGCTAGTGACATTTCCAGTAACCTCACTATCACTTATAGCACCATCATTTTGTTTTCTTCTAGCAAAATCACATAGAAGAGCAGCATATCTTAACCGGTGATTTATAGCATGAAAATTAATGTTTGAAACATCAAATACACTGTGACTAACATATTCCACAAGTGCACAAGTATAAAGCCCACAATCACTGAAAAATAACAAAAATTATGTGTTAGAAATCAAGTTTTATAATTATACAAAAAAAATATGACATAAATTAAGAAACATACTTAGAATCAGCTCGTTGTTGGGGAGCATTCCTCACTATTTCATACTTCAAAGGATTAGAAAAAGACTTATCAACGTATACGAGCTCTCGCTGTCAGTCAATATCATCTCTTTTGTCAAAAAAATCAGTGGCAATCAAAAATAGAGGCAACATAATAGCAAGGGATTGTACATGATCAACAACATTCTTGGTATGCACAACCCACCAAGTAATGAATCATATGCAAATAGACATCTCTGTCAAATGTAGAAAACCACTAGAATTCAATGAAATAATTTGATAACATTGACTGGTATAATAACATTGTCAACAGTATTCCAAGAAACATTGGCTGGAAGTTTAAAACCTCTTATGTATTAGCCAATTTTGTGATCTAGAGATATAAAATTCATGTTCTTGTTCACATTCTTTCATTGTTTCTCAATTAATCATACCCACTGGATGAAAAATACATGTATATGAAAAAGATTGTTTAAGGCTATATTTAGCATTTTTTCGCAGGTAATATATAATCACATCTACATGCTGATTAGAAAAAAAATATTAGCATCAACAAACTACAAAATTAATAATACAATTATATATAAATGTATTATAATTTAATGAGGTCAAAATAACAATAACAACCAAAAAAGATGCAAAAAAAATACCATGTCATTCCATGCACGTCCAGTAACAGCTATTGTGTGAAAAAAATTCAATCAACTCTTACATCACCATAAACGAATGCAGGCTCAATCTTATTTTTGGCAATAGAATACACCGAATTTCTTAATAAAAAAAATTTATATAAAGTAAATCTCTCAAACATAAAATTTTATAGTACTAAATAGTTTAAACAAAGCTGAATGACAATGTGACTGTTTTAATAACTTAAAACACATATATTACTAACACTTTCTATCTGATAGTAATAATTTTTTTTTATAACACACAATTAATAATCTCAAAAACAGCCTTCTCTATACATCATCATATACATGAACATATAACACATATAACAGGAACATAATAATCAGCAAAAAAAAAAGTAAATTTTATCAATTAAATAGCTTATTTTATATAAGTAATATAAAAAATATAAAAGGTGCAATATAAAAGACCTACAATGTTGTAAGATATTAAATCAAAGATTTGAAAGTGTTGTTGAAATAATTCATCTTCTTTTATTCCTCACTTATATTATTCAACTAATTAAACAAACAAAAATAATATTTAACTAAGAACCACACTGTTCAGCAATGTAAAAAAAAAAAATCTCATTATACATATAAAATACAAGATGAAAAGATCAATATCTAATGCATAGTAAAAAATAATATAAGTATACAACAAAAGATTACAAAACTTACAAATATCAAAACAAATTTTGATGAGTATACCACTAACATCAGCGGCTCTATATAATTTAAGAAAACAAATTTTTTTATCAAATTTTAAGAAAACAGAAAAAAAATTAAAAATAATTTATATATTAAACATGCCTGTTGCAACGAACTGAGACTTTTGGAAAACACCATTCATGAAATTCTTTTATCAAAACATCCGGAACCTCAAACCCAATATAATTCTCAAAGGGATGCTTTGATTTGAATAATGTAGGACACTTTACAGAGCTGCTTCCAAAATCATCAATAATTACAACTGAAGATGTATCATAACATACAAGAGTTGTACACTCAGATTTAATTTTAGGTGTTTCATTTTCCTAAATGTTGGTTCAAGTGTTACTAATTGAGACGTAGTGAATAAGGAAAAGTCATCCAAAGAAGATTGATTGTTTAAAGTACTTTTTCCTTCAACATTGCAATCAACTCCACACTCTACAGGATATATGAAACATAAATACTTGTAAAAAATTATATTATAGAACTAATAATATTACTTAAAAACATAAAACAAAATTAATTAAGAAAAAAGTAATAAAAAATCAAATATATTAATCATTCAATTGAGAACAAATATCAACAAGTACTAGATCACTATCCTTAGATCGTACTTGCATTTCATTGAGTTTTCTTGACATCAGTGTATCAATGACAATTTTTTCATTGGTAGGAGAAAATTTCTACTCAAAATGTCACAAACATTATAATGATAAAATTTAATATAAAATGAAAATGTAATGAATAACTACTTCTGGTCAAAGATGATATCTTACTAAAATATAATTATACAATGCAGATTTAATTATTTTAATAAATGGAAAAAAACTTATTTTTTGAATACATCATTTGATTAATTTTTCGAAGAACGAATCTCATTCAGCATCACATTGACAAACTCAGCCACAAATGTCACGACCAAGACTAACGGGCACCTACGCTACTCTAAGTAGCTAGGAGAACCCTGATTACACAACTAAAAATATGCGGAAGACTTTTGTTTTTAAGGAAATATAAAGTAAATTAAATACTAATAAACAAACTTTTTATAAATACTTCGTACAAATGTCCTTCACTATCCCATGACTTGGCCAAGCATGTACAAGAGCTACCTATTACAACATAGACTGACAATGAAATAAATAATACAAAGACTCTAACATCTGCAAGGAAGAAAGTGCAAAAGTTAGTGCTGAATATCATTATTCATCTAGTAACTGCAACTAACCTGCATCCAGTCTACACACCAAAAAGGAATGTAGAAGAGTAGGTTCAGTACAACCAAACGTAATGGTAGGCATCATCGGCCGACTTTCTTAGTTCATATAATCATAAAATAGAATTAAGGAAAATAAATCATGACATGTTTAATAGAATTTAATTCAACTAAGGTTGTAATAATATTATTACTTTACCTATGTAAGTTACAACATCCAACTACTCTTCCAACTCCATCAATATTATATTCACTACTAACATACTCGAGCCTCATTAGTTCACACCATCAATCACAATTCAACGCTAATACATCATTATTCCTCTTTATTCACCTTATCTTACATCACTATTCCTCTTTATTCACCTTATCTTTTTCATTACTCATATTCACAGGAACAAACCCGTAATCATACACAAACCACACTAAACTCTCAGGCTAACAACCAAATGCTCTATTATAATATTAAAGAATGATAACTAGTCATTCTGGTAAGCTACGATTAAAACACGTATAAATGAAGCAAGTCAACCAACATATAAGTAAGTACAAAGTATCACTTTTTCAAATACATATCACACAATCAAATACCTAATGAATCAACAATGTAATAATAACAAATCAAACAGTGCTCACAAACAAGCCACATAACCATCAAGAGTATCAACCATATTGAAAACATCCACAGACATAAAACAAATATGTACACACATGCTATGGGACTTATTTTTGCCCAAATAGTCATGACCTGTAGGGAACAATCTATGTTCATGTACTGTACCGGTGTGGTACCCGATACTACATATACATATCCATACCGGCATGGTACCCGATCTAACATATACATATCCATACCGGCGTGGTACCCGATCCAACATATACACATCCGTACCGGCGTGGTACTCGATCCAACATATACACATCCGTACCAACATGGTACCCGATCCAACATATACACATCCATACCAGCGTGGTACCCGATCCAACATATACACATCCATACCGGCGTGGTACCCGATCCAACATATACACATCCGTACCAGCGTGGTACCTGATCTAACAAATACACATTCATACCGGCGTTGTACCTGATCCAACATATACACATCCGTACCGGCGTGGTACTCGATCCAACATATACGTATCCATACCAGCGTGGTACCCGATCTAACATAAATAAGTATTATCAATATCAAATTTACACAACCTCACAGCATACTACACAATTTACCAAGTTTACAAGTACACTTAAAGTCATAAGACAATTTCATCAAGTAAATTTTCAATAATCCTTTATACACACATTAACAATTCAAACATCAACAATATCAAGCATGTCTGAATAACAATCAACAAGTATTCATATCATTACTTTAAGGAGTTATCATTATCAAACAAGCCACTCATAGGCACAATATAATAAATCATCATTATCACCAAATTAGCCTCGCACGAGCATCAAATAGATATAGTATTTTTATCAATAGCAAAACAAGAATATCGTAACATAAATCACTAGTTAATTCTTACGCATATAGGTCACTATTGGAGCCTTCATTACTCATTAATAATTAAAAATATCATTATCTTCTTAAATACCATAATTTGGATTCTAACATCACCACATATAACTAGCACATTCACGCGCATCATTATCCTCTATCTCTTTCCACACAATACAATCATCACACTACTTCAAGTTATCTATCCCTTAGATATTACTATGCTCATCAATATTCGATCTTAGCATAATTCTCCTCATCATATTATTGCACAATACATGCAACTTAATACCATTACAACTCAACTAGGTTCATCACTAGAACAACTAAAAAAATGTCATGTTCATGTACTACATTTACAACAATCTCCTTTCGGGCACATAACATATAATATCATAAATATCACCTAATCAATCAATAATATAGTTTTTGGGATTAAAGTTAAGTACTCGTGTCTTTATTCACCTTAACTCCATGCCCACAGGCCTAGACATGCTTTCTCCCATCAATTCTAACTTATGAAAATATAAAATAACACAATCTTCTACTCATTAAACCTAGCCTACCTGGACGCCAAGATTTTTGAAGAAGCAAGCTGCAACAAGGATGCTCTTTTTTTTTTCATGTCTTGGAACAATCAATCATCTAAAAATTAAGCAATTATAAGAGTAATTAAATATTTACTCTTCAAACAAATATCTTCGGGATTCAAATCCACTAATTCTACCCTTAATTCAAGGTTTATATCATTTTCCAATGTTAATTAGCCATTAATTAGCTCTTTCAAGCTTAACCCATCTCCATTAATGGAGTTTTTATGCTAAAGTTCTTATCTTTACAGAATTCAAGGTTCCTAACCATCAAACTTCATAATCTAGTTTATGAAATTCATATTAGGAATCTTTAATTTATAGTTTAGAATCAGTTATAGGTCATATTAAAAACAGCCATGAGTATTTCCCAAAAGAACTTCACTGTTAAAGGTCTTTCTAAGGATTCTAAGATGTTAAAGGATTAAAAGACGAAGAAAATAATGAAAAAAACTTACCTCAACGAAGGAATTTTACCTTTAGCCTTAGGAATTCACCTCTCTAGGGTTGGGGAATGAAATTTGGGACTTTTAGACCTAAAATACGGCTGAAGTTGGTTTAAATATCATCAGAATTTTTGCCACAGCAAAATCTCGTGTCATCCCGAACAGTGCCCAGTAAAATAGTCATAACCTTTTTCTTCGAATTCGAATTAAGGAACGGTTTGTTGGGTTGTAAAGAAGACTCAAAGATCTTTAATTTGATATTTAATGGATTTCGTAACTCCTTATGTTCTGAGAGATTTGATCATTTAAAGTTGGTCCTAATAGAAACCCATATCGAAACTGTATCGAAAAGAAAGTTTTATACTTAATATTGTGCTAGGGATATTGTATGACCTTAATTCACACCTAAAGAAGTTCCAAACTAAGTATTGATATTATCACTTATGAATAATTAAATTTATTGGGCTTAAATCTATTTATACACATCCGAAGGCTAAAATCTTCGTCAGAAAGTTTAAGGTGACACAATAAATAAAATATTGGCTAATTTGGACCCAAATTAATATTGAAGAATGATTTTATTACGAATAATTTAGTAACAGCAAAATGGATCGTTACAATCAAATACCAATTTACCATCCGTTCGTCCTCGAACAGGCATTCAGTGGAGAAAAACACAAGGTTGGAATTATAGAGACATTACTAATAGAGTTGCTTATAGTGCAACTTGTTCACTATCTTGATATCCTTATCGATCAACCCACATTCTATACTCAATCATTCTAATAAAGTCTTTCAAAATACGAAGATACGGAGTCAAATATTTACACACAAATCACTTATTCTCCTTTCAATGGCCCAAGTCTGAACTTGAGCTTTACGAAACCATGATAAAGTTGGTTAAAAGATTTACCTTGATGAAGACAAACATTCAAAAGCATCTATTTTTTACTACCGAAGTTCCAGAGTCCTCAATTCAATTCTGAAAAGTTCTACGAGATGATACATGAATTTACTATTCTAATTTCAACTCCAAACAAGTCACACCTAATCCACCTAACACACAAACTCTCTCTGAGACACCTAACTCGGTTTCTATCTAAGACTATCCTATGGAGAATCTACATCTTGATCATATGCAAGTCACCACACCATTTACCAGTCACATAACTTAGATATCCACATGAACTCAATCAAGATGTTAAGTTCATTCTATAAAGATAGCTTCAACCTTTCACAAACACCATTTCTTTCACCTTAAGATCACCCACAGTTCAAGCTTAGTATTTACTACTATATATAGATGACAACATAACCTCTCACTCATTACACAGTCTTACAACAATTGGCCATAAAAATCCCAAAGAATTATAGCCTACAACACATTCTCCTCCACAATATTGTTAATATTGATCTAATCATCATACCTTAATCATTTAACAAGCAATATCTACCAGGTATCACCCAAAGAAAGATCAATCATGCCATTTAATAATTCGCTTATTCACCTATTCAGGATCATTCTTAATTATATTATGAGTGTAACTAAACCATATGATTTTGCATTGCCATCATCATGGGAATTAATATCCTCTAAAAGTGTCATATATTAGCTAACTCTGCGGGATATGTAAATGCATAATTCAGCCACAAGGTTAAGTCAATAATAATTTATCTTCTCAAGATTTTCCCTAATGCATAAATCCACAGCTATAACTTTTATCCAGACAATCACTAACTCAAATATTTTTCAACAACCAATACTTCATGGTCAAGACAAACCACTTTTATATGACTAACACCAATTTAAGATATACATTGTCATTCTTATTCTTACCAAATAATATTTTTATTATGGGCTACACCTAACTCTTAATTACCTCAAGAGTGGTCCCCACACCACTAGCACATAAGCAAGGTAAAACAAAATAAACCGATTACAGGTCATTAACAGTTTTATCACCAATATCACATTCCAGACAAGTTATCGATCAAATTCTGTAGGTATCAACAACCTCTACTAGTTTTTGTCACTTTTATTTCAAACTCATTATTTTGCCAAGCAATAAGAATCTATTGACATAAGGAAACTCAAATATAATGCCACTTAGTTAGTCCTCACAAGGAACCATTATAATTTCAATCATAGAACTGCAAAAAAATTCTAAATATAGTCTCAATGATCGAACTACACAATGATCCCCACATAATATAAAATAGTGAAACTACATAAGGATCCATCCACAACATCTTTAACAAGAACCTCTCACTACAGAAAACATATATCACCTCAGTCTTCTATTCATGTAATTTCTTTCACCATCTTTTCTTGACATCATGTTCTCATATCATCCTCTCAATTCTCATACCATTAATTTCATCAAAATAATAGTACAAAAAATAAGTAAGCACCATAGAATTGCTAGTTTCACAATAATAAGAAATCAAATAGTCCCATCACAATTATCAACAAAAAAACAACTTCGTCAATTTTCATCACTTAAATTCAAAAAAAAACAATTCACAACAATGACAAAAATCTAGCAACACAAGTTTAGCCAAATATCAAACACAAGAAATCAATAAGTTCACAACTTTCACAAGTCTTTACCTATTAACAATAACTTTTATACCTTATTAACAGATACCAATTGAAATATCCTAGATTTTTATTCAAAATAACTAAGATACCAATAGGAACCAACTATATCCCAATTGAGCTCTGTTAAGATACCAATTAGAATTATCTAGATACCAATTGAATTCAATCTAATAGGCCAAGATTAAGACGGCACGATGGAGAGAAATAAAGGAAAATGACTTCTACATACCTCATAGCCTTCCAAAGATTGGGTGGGGGGCCCTACACACCAATCTACGAAACTCTACTTGACATTGCTCTTGTACTTGTGGGATCGGTGAACCTAACACTCAGATACCAACTGTCACGACCCAGACTAACAGACTGTATGGGCACCTATTCTATTCTAAGTAGCTAGGAGAACCCTTATTACCTAAATAAAAATATGCGGCAGACTTCTATTTTTAAGGAAATATAAAGTAAATTAAATACTAATAAACAAAATTTTTACAAATACTTCGTACAAATGTCCTTCACTATCCCAAGACTTGGCGAGACATGTACAAGAGCTACCTACATAAACTGACAATGAAATAAATAATACAAAGATTCTAATATCTGCCAGGAAGAAAGTGCAGAAGTTAGTGCTGAATATCATCATCCATATAGTAATTGCAACTAACCTGCATCCAATCTACACTCCCAAAAAGAAATATAGAAGAGTAGCGTCAGTACAACCACACGTACTGGTAGGCATCATCGGCCGACCGTGTTAGTTCATATAATCATAAAATAGAATTAAGGAAAATAAATCAAGACATCTTTAATGGAATATAATTCAACTAAGGTTGTAATAATATTATTACTTTACCTACATAAGTTACAACATCCAACTACTTTTCCAACTCCATCAATATTATATTCGCTACTAACATACTCGAGCCTCATTAGTTCACACCATCAATCACAATTCAACGCTAATACATCACTATTTCTCTTTATTCACCTTACCTTACATCACTATTCCTCTTTATTCACCTTATCTTTTTCATTACTCATATTCACAGGAAAAAAATCGTAATCATACACAACCCACACTAAAATCTTGGGCTAACAACCAAATACTCTATTATAATAATAAATAATAATAACTAGTCATTCTGGTAAGCTACGATTAAAACATGTATAAATGAATCAAGTCAACCAACATATAAGTAAGTACAAAGTATCACTTTTTCAAATACATATCACACAATCAAATACCCAATAAATCAACAATATAACAATAACAAATCAAATAGTGCTCACAAAAAAGCCACATAACCATCAAGAGTATCAACCATACTATAAACATTCACAGACTCAACACAAATATGTACACACATGCTATGGGACTTATTTTTGCCCAAATAGTCATGACCTGTAGGGAACAATCTATGTTCATATACCATACCGGCATGGTACCTAATCCAACATATACATATCTGTACCGGCGTAGTACCCGATGCAACATATATATATATCCGTACATGCATGGTACCCAATCCAACATATACACATCCGTACCAGTGTGGTACCCGATTAAACATATACACCTCCGTAACGGTATGGTACTTAATCCAACATATACACATGTGTACTGTTGTGGTACCCGATCCAACATATACACATTCGTACCATCGTGGTACCCGATCCAATATATACACATTCATACCTGTGTGGTACCTGATCCAACATATATACATCCGTACTGGCGTGGTACCTGATCCAATATATACATATCCGTACCGGTGTGGTACTCGATCCAACATAAACAAGTATTATCAATATCAAATTTACACAACCTCACAGCATACAACACAATGTACCAAGTTTACAAGTACACTTAAAGTCATAAGACAATTCCATCAAGAAAATTTTTAATAATCCTTTATACACGCATTAACAATTCAAACATCAACAATATCAAGCATGTCCAAATACCAATCAACAAGTATTCATATCATTACTTTAAGGTGTTATCATTACCAAACAAGCCACTCATAGGCATAATACAATAAACTATCATTATCACCAATTTATCCACTCATGGGCATCAAACAGATATAGTATTTTGTCAATATCAAAACAAAAATATCATAAAATAAATAACTATTTAATTCTTACGCATACAAGTCACTATTAAATCCTTAGTTACTCATTAATTATTAAAAATATCATTATCTTTTTAAATACCACAATTTGGGTTCTAACATCACCACATATAACTAGCACATTCACGCGCATCATTATCCTCTACCTCTTTCCACATAATATAATCATCGCACTAATTCAAGTAATTTATCCCTTAGATATTACTATGCTCATCAATATTCGATCTTAGAATAATTCTCCTCATCATATTACTACACAATACATACAACTTAATACCATTACAACTCAACTAGGTTCATCACTAGAACAACTAAAAAACTTTATATTCATATACTACATTTACAACAATCTCCTTTCGGGCACATAACACATAATATCATAAATGTCACCTAATCAATCAATAATATAGTTTTTGGGATTAAAGTTAAGTACTCGTGTCTTTATCCACCTCAACTCCATGCCCACAGGCCTACACATGCTTTCTCCCATCAATTCCAAATTATGAAAATATAAAATAACATAATCTTCTACTCATTAAACCTAGCCTACCTGGACGCCAAGATTTTTGAAGAAGAAAGCTGTAACAAGGATGCTCTTTTTTTTCTTTCATGTCTTGGAACAACTAATCATCTAAAAATCAAGCAATTATAAGAGTAATTAAATATTTACTCTTCAAACAAATATCTTGGGGATTCAAATCCACTAATTCTACCCTTAATTCAAGGTTTATATCATTTTCCAATGTGAATTAGCCATTAATTAGCTCTTTCAAGCTTAACCTATCTCCATTAATGGAGTTTTTATGCTAAAGTTCTCATCTTTACGGAATTCAAGGTTCCTAACCATTAAAATTCATAATCTAGTTTATGAAATTAATGTTAGGAATCTTGAATTTTGTAACATCCCAACTTAGAAAGGAGTCCCACATCGGCAAAATACAAGAGGGATGTTGGGTATATAAGTAAGAAAGTCTTACTCCCTAGTGATGCATTTTAAAGCCATGCAGGCCTGGGTACAGAGCGGATAATATCACTGGTAGATGGACTAAAGGGGTCTCTCGGGCCTTTGTGGTTCGGGATACCCATCGCGGTTAGGGCCTTGGGTTGGGTCGTGATAAAATGGTATCAGAGTCGCTCTTGTGTCATCCCTATCGATGTGGTCTAGAGTTTAAACTGAGTATAGGCAAATCCCGATAAGGCGGGGCAAACCTCAGTCCTGAGAATTGGCAAATCCCATTCGGTGGGGCAAACCTTAGCGAGGATATTGAGTCTATAAGGGGGTGTATGTAACACCCCAACTTAGGAAGGAGTCCCACATCAGCAAAATACAAGAGGGATGCTGGGTATATAAGTAAGAAAGCCTTACTCCCTAGTGACATATTTTAAAGCCGTGCGGGCCTAGGCCCAGAGCGGACAATATTACTAGTGGATGGGCTTAGGGGGTATCTTGGGACTTTATAGCTTGGGATACCCATCGCAGCTACGACCTTAGGTCGGGTCGTGACAGAATGGTATCAGAGTCGCTCCTGTGTTGTCCCTACTGATGTGGGCCTGAGTTCAAAATGAGTATAGGCAAATCTCAGTAAGGCGGGGCAAACCTCAGTCCTGAGTGTAGGCAAATACCATTCGGTGGGGCAACTTAGGAAGGAGTCCCACATCGATAAAACATAGGAGGGATGCTGGGTATATAAGTAAGAAACCTTTACTCCTTAGTGACGTATTTTAAAGTCATGTGGTCCTAGGCACAGAGCAAACAATATCACTAGTGGACGGGCTAAGGGGGTCTCTCGGGCCTTTATGGTTCGGGATGCCCGTCGTGGCCAGGGCCTCCGGTCGGGTCATGATAAATTTATAGTTTAGAATCAGTTATAGGTCATATTAAAAACACCCATGAGTATTTCCCAAAAGAATCCACCATTAAAGGTCTTTCTAAGGATTCTAAGAAGTTAAAGGATTAAAAGACGAAGAGAATAATGAAAAAAACTTACCTCAACGAAGGAATTTCATCTTTAGCCTTGGGAAATCACCTCTCTAGGGTTGGGAAATAAATTTGAGATTTGTAGACCTAAAATACGGCTGAAGCTAATTTAAATATCATTAGAATTTTCGCGACAGCGAAATTCCGTTTCAGCTCGGATAGTGCCTAGTAAAATAATCATAACTTTTTTCTCTGAATTCGGATTAAGGAATGCTTTCTTGAGTTGGAAAGAAGACTCAGAGATCTTTAATTTGATATGTAATGGGTTTCGTAAGTTCCTATATTCTAAGAGATATGATCGTTTAAAGCTGGACCTAATAGAAACCCATATCGAAACTGTATCGAAAAGAAAGTTTTATACTTAATATTGTGTTAGGGATATTGTACAACCTTAATTCACACCTAAAGAAAATCCAAACTAAAGTATTGATATTATCACTTATGAATAATTAAATTCATCAGGCTTGAGTCTATTTAGACACATGCGAAGGCTAAAATCTTCGTCAAAAAGTTTAAGGTGACACAATAAATAAAATATTGGCTAATTTGGACCCAAATTAATATTGAGAAATGATTTTATTACGAATAATTTATTAACGGTGAAATGGGTCATTACAACAAATTTTTCATATCCTTAAATTGGTTATCAACTTACAGGTATAACGATACAATATCTAAATATTTGTATATTAAAAAAATAAGATATAATAAATTTTTTATAATGGAGTATAATAAATACATATAATAAATTTTTTATAATGGAGTATAATAAATACACAAATCAATTTACAAATACATTAATCCACTCAACAAATATTATCACATTGCACATGAACAATACATGTACATTAACAACGTATATTGTCTTCTACTCATTAACAACATATATTTGAATGAGTCTTTTGCTCATACAGTTGAAAATACAGAAGAATTAGCATCATTAAATCACTACGATATGAAAATTTGATACAACCAAATCAAACACAAAATTCTTTAACTAATTTGTAGTTACAAACACAGATTTAAAGAAAATATACGATAAATAATCAAATAAGACTGTGTAGCTAAAGATCATACCTTTTTTTTAAAAAAAAAAAAAGTCATATCAGCAAGTATCTATACATTAAAATAAAATAAATAACTTATGATGTTATCATAAAACATAATCAATTGAAAAAAAAATAAAGTTAATAGATATATAAAAGCTATTCAAATTGTACTAACTTTCAATTATACCCAAAAAAATAAATAACTAAAGTAATTTTCAAATACATAAAAAAATTGTAAGAATACATGTACAAAAAATAAAGCACAAGTGTACATAAAAATCAACTAAATACATATACAAGTACATGTTAATGTCCAAATAAAATACATAATATTAAAATTTTTATAAAAAAAATTGATAAAATACCTTTTCCTGAAAGAGTAAAGAATCAGCCTGCAGTTGTAAAGACGAAAAATAAAAAAAATTGCTATATTAGCTAACATCCTACCAAAAAAAAAATATCTATAGATAAAAAAACTCAAAATTAGTGTATGATGTATCTGAACTCATACTGCAGCAAAAAAATATGAGTTAAAAAATTAAAATAACAACTAAAATAAAAGGCTAAATTTTTTATATATATATAAATTGCAGAAGTTATAATCACAATTACCTCATTACTATATTGCTTAAACATGGTCCTCTTCAAATAGTCATTGTATATAAGTTCTGAAGATGTCTTCCAATTTAAGATTCGAGGAATTTGATGAACACCATCACGAATCGCAACAGATTTATCCATATTCACACAACATTCATAGAACCAAATTTGAAGAGCGAGATGAAAACCACCAAAAGTAAACGAGGTTGGATTTCTCTTCAAACCATGACTACAAGTTTTAAGCAAAACATCGAAACACTCGTTTTCCCAGTCAAAATTCAGATATGCATCAGAATCAACCAAATTAAAATAATACGTCGCTATAAAATTTCTTGGTAAATTCGATTCTAAAAACCTGACTATGAAATATATCATTCCAATTTTGTACAAATCTTAATCCATGAAAATAACTTTTTTACCTGTAACTTTTTTATCAATAACTTGTTTACCAGTAAAATCTAAATAAAAATCTGATCTCTTAATCTTTTTCTGTCTGGGATAGTATCTTTGCATCAATTTATTTGATATTGTCGGATAAAAAAATCGTATTTCCTCCCACATTTCAATCCAGTAATAATAGAAAACTCCCTTTTTCTAAATTGTAATTCCTTACCATTCAATGTAAAAATAAATATGTCATCTCTATCATTAACAGTTTCCACATTCAACAAACTATGAAGAAGCTGAGGTTGCACTTTAACAAATTGCATGTTCAAAAAATATCCAAAAAGAGTATGTGCTAATTGATTGAAATGCTCATCTTTCCACTTTTGACGAAAATCATAAAAAATATTGACCTTAATGTACGAAGATCGGTGGTTGTACTGTTTTTATTCCTAACATATAAAATATTAAATTGTTAAAACAATATAATTATAACATGTGCAGAATATAAATATTACTGCAAAAAGAAATAAAATCAAATAAAAACTTTATACATCAAGTATTTGAAGAAATTAATTTTTTTAATAGAAATAATGTACAACTGACTAAAAAAAATCAAATTTAGTATTTGAAAATCTATTTAAAAAATTATTAAACAAAATAAAAATATAAAACATTACATGTCTTATATAACCATTTTCATACAAAACGTAATTACAATAGATTAAAAAAATTACCTTTGCAACTTTTTCGAATTTTTTTTATCGACTTTTTTACAAGCTTCTTGTTAGTAGCTTCTTTCAACACAGACCTTGTTCCACGAGATGATTCATCTTTATCAATCTTACATTTTTTTAACTTACTGCATGAAATTTCATCTTCAAAATCTGAATCTGAATTCTGCTCACACACCACATTTTTTCTCTTATACGTCCTCTTCTTTGTAACATTCTTCTTTATCAAATTTTCACTTTGCATGTTTAATATAAAGTTTTTCATAGAAGATTTCTTTTTAGAAAAATCAAGTTTTTTCATAACTGACTCACTTTGTTGAATCAAAAAGTGCTCACTTTCAACATTATCCAAACTCTTAATCTTAATTGGTGGTGATGGAGTAAAACATCCTAAATCAAAAGATGGCCTTGATAGCAAAATCGAACTTCTGTCTTCTACAAATCTAGGACTCTTCCTAGTAGTAGTAAAATCAAATTTTAATTTAGAAAACATGAAAATTCCCAAACACATACAAACTTCATAAAATAACAATGAAGAAGACTGAAAAAATGTAAAACATCCGATTACAAACCCTAAAATTAAAAAAATAAAATCTGATTCTACTAAAAACAGTAAAAAATGAAGGTGATAAGAAGAAAATAAAGTTGATATAATTTTATTTTATTTTTTGAAAGAAGCACATTCTCAAATTTCAAATATAACAATGAAGAGAATTTTAGCCTTGTAAATTTAGTAAAGAAAGAAGACTGTGTAATAAATATAGTGAAATAATTTTTATAATTGAAAATCGTGTAAATATAGGTAAAGTAAATAAGAGTTAAAGTTTTCTGACAAAAGTTAAACCTCAACATAGACTTTTAATAATACACGGTAACCTAAGCTATTGTTTTCTAATAGATAAATATGAATATTAGGATAAATATAGAATTATATCTAAAAACGTAAAGTAAAAGAAAAGTTAAATTTTTGTGAAAAGTTAAAACCTAGACTTTTAATGCAACACGGTAATCTAGGGTATTTATATTAATAGATAAATATGAGTATTAGGGTAAATATAAGATTAAATCTAAAAAAAAAAAAATACTTATCTGTTATAACTTGCAATTAAAAACACAATTCAATAATTAAGAAAAAATAGTGTTACAAGTTTCAATAAATCATCTAATAAGTATATATAGAATAATTTTCACTTATTAATTTATGTTGCTGGCAGCTATCTGTCTCACGAAAGAATTGGACATAAGCCCTTAATAAGCCTCCTTTTATAGTTAATTAGGAATATGGGCCCTGGCCCACTTTTTTCCTTTCTTTCCTTTTTCCTTTTTAGTATGGTTTTTAGCCTTTTTTCCTCACTCCTTTGTATAAACTAGTTTAATCGCACATGCAACGCACGTGTAACTTTTGATTATTTAAAATTAGATGATTTTATCTATTGCAAAGATCTCTTAATGAAGTGCAAAAAGTTCAAATCATTTGTCAAAGAGAGACTCATCGATTTGAACAATATTTGTAGTATGATTATTTTGTTTATTTCTTTTATATTTAAAATCTTTTCTTATTTTAAAGTTAAATCTTAAAAAACTCTTTGATTACTTAAAACTGTTAAAAATTTGGTAACTTCTTATATTTTTCTTGTTCTTATGCTTTCATATTTATTTCTAGATTTTTTAAATCTTCTTAAAATCAGTTTTAGTTGATTTAGAATTCTTAAATCAATGAAAAAGGTATTAATTGTCATTAATTTGGATGACTTGCAATAAGAAAATATTTTATCACAAATATTAAATTAATTTTCAACTTTTATATATTAGAAAAATAATTTTATCTAAAGGAGAGACTTTTAATGAAAGACAAAAAATTTAAATAATATTTCTCTCTATATATAGAAAGAGAAAGACTTGATCCCACCCAACGTAGCAAGATTTTTTGTTTTAGCCCCACAATATAAATTTGTCAACTTGCTTTTGTATTGAATTGGGGTCGAGGCTATTCATTCTTCAACTGTGTTCATACAAGGAATAAACAAACAAAGGTGAAGAGAAAGTGAGAATGGCATTGGCAAGTAGGAGTTTAAATTTTAAAGTATTTTTTACCATTTTACTACTTACCTCAAGTCTCAACACAACTATGAAGAACAAAAAAAGTAAAATTTTAAAAGATATTAAGAAGTTCTAGGACGCGCTTAGCTATGAAATTTCTTTTTTTTTTTTAAATTATTTTTCTACACACACACACACACACACATATATATATATATAAGCTTACTTGTCAGAACTTTTGGTCTCTATCATCCCTACAACAAAGATCAAGAAAAGCAATAAATAACCCCACTAAAAGTTGTACCTCGCAAATATTCAAACTAAATTACAATCTAAAAAAAAGTAATGGAAGTGTAAATACAACAAATAATAACAAAAAAAAATTAATAGCATCAGAATAAAAATTACAATAAAATAATATGATAAATAAAATATCAGAACAATACGATCAAACCTAACTTCTACAAAAAAATTATTCAAAGCCCTAATGAACATTCACTTACCACCTTTAAACTATAAGAAAATATATGATAATAGAGATATCATTAACCTCTACACAATAATTCATCAAAGTCCAATCAAATATTCATCAAAACAATATGATAATCAAATATCAATAATACGATTAAAATTAACTTCTATACAAAAATTACTCAACACCCGACTGAGCGTTCGTCTACTATTGTAAACGGCAAGAAAAATAATATGATAATAGGAATATCATTAAACTTAACCTTTACGGAATAATTCTTCAAAGTCCAATCGAATATTCATCTACCATCTGTATTAAGCAGGAAAAGCAACAAATAGTAAAAGAAGAAAAATTAAACTACAACAAATAAATATTAGTTGATTAAACTTAACTTTTACGCAAAAAAAATTTTGTCAAATTCCGGCTATATATTCTTCGTTTATATATATAGACTACCACCAAAATTCATAAACTCAACAAATTATGATAATTTAATTAAACTTTATAGAAAATTAACATACAATAAATATAACAAATTTTGCATAAATAAGCTAAAGGAAAGGAGAATTAAACGGAATTTAAAAAGGAAAACTAAAGAACAGACTAAGTATGACAAATTTGACCTTTTACACAGGCAAGCTTAAGAAAAAGAGAGAAAAAATTTCAGAAATTTTATACGGCTTTACTATATCTAAACATAATAATTTATAAATAGAAGAAAACTAACCTAATTAAACTTGGCCCCTTTTTTCTCGGTCTTAGCTTTTTAAATTGACTAGAAAAAGTGCATTCTTTATCGGTTTAAACTCGTTTAATTTTTTGGGTGCAAAATATTTGGTAATAAATATTATGACCTTAATTATGTAGTTGATTTTAAAAATATTAAATAGTTAAAAAAAAAATTAAAAAGACGATTTTATCTATTGCGGGTTGTTTTAATGAAGGGCAAAAAGTTCAAATCACTTTTTTAAGAGTCTTCACACTTTTAATTTATTATAGATATATTTTTTTCTTTCCTTTCTAAACTATAATTACTCACTAATTTTTTATTTGGGGGATTACATTCTCCCCACCTTACGAAATTCGGTCCCCAAATTTAGAACAAGTGCATACCTGAAGACTGAAACAAGTGAGGGTACTTGAGTTTCATATCCTTTTCAAACTCCCATGTAGCTTCTTCAATGGTATGGTTCTTCCATAAGACTTTCACAGACACAAATTCTTTTGACCGTAACTTCCTTACTTGTTGATCAATGATAGCTACCGGTTCCTCCTCATAGGTTAAGTTTTCATCCAATCACAAGGTCGGTGCTTCAAGCACACGAGACGAATCTGATATACACTTCCTTACATAGAGACATAAAACGCTGGATGGATTAAGGATATCTCAGGAGGGAGTGCCATATGATACGCCACTCCTCTTATACACTCAAGTATCTCATAAGGTCCTACATACCTCGAGCTCAATTTACCTCTTTTCCCGAATTGCATCACACCCTTCATAGGTGAGACTTGTAGAAAAACCTTATCCCCAACTGCGAACACCCAATCTCTTCTTCTCTTATCTACATAAGACTTTTGTCTGCTTTGAGCTGTGAGTAACCTCTATCTAATCAATTGGATCTTGTCCATAGCATCCTGTACCAAGTCTGGTCCTAAAACTTTAGCCTCCCAACTTCAAACCACCTGATAGGAGAACGACATCACTTACCATACAAGGCTTCATATGGAGCCATATGAATGCTTGACTAAAAACTATTATTGTAAGCAAATTCAGCTAAGGGTAAGTAAGTATCCCAACTACCTCCAAAATCAAGAATGAAAGCTCTCAACATATCCTCCAAGATTTGTATAGTACGCTCAGACTACCCGTTTGTATGTGGATGAAATGCAGTACTAAGATTTACTTAGGTACCCAACGTTTCTTGGAAAGATCTCCAAAAGTGTGAAGTGAACTATGATCCTCTACCAGAAATGATGGACAATGGAACTCCATGAAGTTGGATAATTTCATCCATAAATAATTGAGCATATTTCACTCCACTATATATAGTCTTTATTGGCAAGAAGTGAGCTGATTTAGTAAGTCGATCTACAATTATCCATACAGAGTCATAGCCTTTAATGGTTTGCAGTAGCCCGATTACAAAATCCATGGTAACTCTTTACCATTTTCAATCTGGCATCCTGATCTCTTGCAATAATCCTGCTGGTCGCTGATGTTCCACTTTCACCTGCTGACGAGTCAAACAACTAGAAACAAAGTTAGCAATATCTTTCTTCATACCTTCCCACGAGTACAATTGCTTCAGGTCATGATACATCTTAGTGGAGCCAGGGTGAATGGTATATCTGGAGTTATGAGCTTCCTCAAGTATGGCTCGTCCTAACCCATCTACATTTGGTACACATAAGCGATTACCCACTCAAAGAATACCATCATAATTAACACTTATTGTCTTATTTTGACCTGCTAGGACCTCATCTCGATATTTACACAACTGCACATCCTCAAATTGAGGGGCTTTTATATGCCCTACCAAAGAAGATTTAGCTTTAACACAAGCCAACAATATCACGGACCTTCCAATACCAAAACTAAAACCTTTACCTTCAAGTTTTTTCACATCTTCCACCAGTTGTCTCTTTCTAGGAGCTATAAATTCCAAACTTCCCATAGATTTCCTGCTCAAAGCATCAACCACAACATTAGCTTTCCCAAGATGATACAAGATAGCACAATCATAATCCTTGAGTAATTTCATCCACCAACACTACCAAAGATTTAGATCTCTCTGCTGAAAAATGTACTTTAAACTTTTAATCTCGGTATAAATCTCACAAGTTTCACCGTCTAAGTAATTCCTCCATATCTTAAGAGCAAATACCACAGCAGCCATCTCCAAATCATGTGTAGGATAGTTCAGCTCGTGTTTTTTCAACTATCTCAAAGCATAAGCAATAACATGATCATTTTACATAAGAACACATCCTAATTCAACCCTCAAAGCATCGCAGAATACCTTAAATCCTCCAGAACCACATGGAAAGGCTAATACTGGTACGGTGGTCAAACAAGTTTTGAGTTTCTGAAAGCTCTGCTCACACTTTTCTATCCACTGGAACTTCATATTTTTCTATGTTAACCTGGTTAATGGAGCTACAATTTTAGAGAAATCCTGCACAAAACGCCTATAGTAATTAGCCAAACCTATAAAGCTTGAATCTCTGTAAGTGAAGTAGGTCTAGGCCATTTCTGCACTGCCTCTGTCTTTTTAGAATCCACCGTGATACTATTCTTGGAGACAACATGCCCAAAAAATGATACTGAGTCAAGCCAAAATTCACACTTTGAAAACTTAGCATAGAGCTTATGTTCCCGTAATGTCTGTAATACAGTCATCAGATGATTCTCATGTTCTTCTTGGCTACGAGAATATATTAGAATATCATCAATGAATACTATCATAAATTTGTCCAGAAATGGCCTGAACACCCTGTTCATCAAGTTCATCAATGCAGCAGGAGCATTGGTTAACCCGAAAGGCATCACAAGGAACTCATAATGCCCATATCGAGTTCTGAATACTGTCTTGGATATATCTTCCTTCCTTATTCTAAGCTGGTGATAACCAGGACAAAGATCAATTTTCAAAAAATAGACGACACCTTGTAACTGATCAAACAGATCCTCTATATGAGGCAATAGATATTTATTACATATTGCTACCTTATTTAGATGTCTGTAACCAATACACATTCTTAGAGACCCATCTTTCTTCCTTACAAACAAAACTGGTGCACCCGATGGTGATACACTCGGTCTGATAAATCTCTTAACTAGCAAGTCCAGGAACTGTTGTTTGATCTTTTTCAACTCTGCTAGTGCCATTTGATATGGGGGTATAGATATTGGCATAGTGTCAGGTTCCAAATCAATACCAAAGCCTATCTCTCGTACTGGAGGTAATCCTAGTAACTCCTCAAAAAATACATCAGAAAATTCCTTTACCACAGTTAGCTCTTTCAAACTAAGTGGTCCCTCTCTAGCATCACTTATCATAGCTAAGAGACCCATGTAACCTTTCTTCAATAGTCGTTGGGTGTTTATAAAAGATATAACTTTACTAACCTCTGGAACTTGACTCCCTTTCAATACAACAATAGATTCGTTGGGTATCTCAGATTGAACTATCTTTGTATGACAATCTACGGTAGCACAGAAAGGAGATAACCAATCCATGCCCATTAACACATCAAAGTCAATCAAATTATGTACAATCAAGTCCGCAAGAGTAACCCTACTATAACGCCCCAAAATATCATCCCGAGACATCACACGGTGCCAAAGACTACACGTAGCCTCAAGCTAACCCTTTAAGCTAAAACACTACCCTTGGGTTCCAACACAACAACATATACGCTACGCTAAGGATATATATATAAGTACATATCATATCACATCGCACATGGCATGGAATATAATTAGACTGTACATATATGGAATGTCTATACACAAACCAACCCAACAATACACTAGTCTGACATAGCCTCTACACAGAAAAATCAATGAGCCATTGGGACAAACCCCCAACTGACTCAACAGACCAAAGGGATCACAAAACAACAGCACCAAAACTAGCAACTTGGTCCTCGAACCATGAGGACTCACCACTGAAGAAACGTAGATGCGGCACTCGGATATCACTGTCGCGGCTGCGTCTGAGTACCTAAAATACGTGGGTCAGCACAAGATACGTACTGAGTATATGGGGGCGCATGCAAAATATAAATAATATCATAAATTTCGTAAAAACGTACATACGGACCATAATGACACACCTGGCTTGAGTGACATTGAATCATGCAACTCATAACATCTAAGATAGGAAATGTAGGAGAAAAACCTCATAAATCATTATAGACCATCATAGGCAACTTAACTTACCACATCAAAACTCGGAGTGACTCGGTATTTCAATAAACATGACTCTTATGGACAGGGAAGTTTCCTATAACCGACAACCCCACATGAGCTACGTGGAATACCAACATTTGAAACCCCATTGGCGGGAGCGTCATACTCTTTGCCAGGGAGTACGACCTTAAAACTACAATAATCACAATCGGGCTCTCTGGGCTAATATATCATCATCAAACAACCCTACGATGGCACATAGGTTTAGAGAAATACCAAATTTCCCTCTTGGTGCTAAGTACTACTCCCCGACAAGCTCAAAACGCGTTAGGAAATCCACCACAACATCACAAGGGTCTATCATAAAGACCAAATCAATCTCTTTCTCATTTATCAAATCATATCAATTTGTGGATTCCTAACTCAACACATTTTAGCTCAAAACATTTTAATCTTCCTCAACATCAACAACGTATCAATGCATTGAACCATAACTGACTCGACATTTGGACAAGGATATGAAGACTCAATACATAATATTTTCAACAATTTAACTCATCAAAATCATCCGAAAAATACCAAGACTCATTGCAACTTCAATATCAACATTTCTCAATTTGCCATCCAACTCTCATTTAAAGGTACTTGAGACATCAACCCATAGTAGGGATATAGAATTTCCAATATCAATTATAAATTCATAATAAGGAAATAGTGGAATTATAGTATAAATCAAGGCTTAACAAATTAAATCATCATACTCTCATAATCAAATACTTTTTGGACATAATTCTATCTCAACATCATACACATATCGGATGACATAATTCCATAGCTCATTGACAATAATATAAGATATAAAACCATATTTCCAATTCATGGTAAAACATGTAAAATCTCATGTCAATGTAATTCAACAAAAATACCGGACATAAGATCAAAAGGATAATCTTGTTCAAAGCCCCACATACCTAAAAATGGAAGATGAATATGAACTTCCGATCCGAAACTTTATTCACGAAAATAAAGGGTGTTTCTCGAATCCCTTAACATGATCAACTCGAATTCCAAATCAATTTAAAATTTCTACAGTTCAATCAAGAGACATAGAAGGATGAAATTTGGAGTAGTAGGGTTAGGGTTTGAGCCTTAGGAAATTTTGGAGAAAAATGAGCTATTGAATGCTCTTAATCAACTTAAATCCATGGTTTACCCGAATGGATTGGAGTGGGAATGACCAAAATACCCTTAAAAATCAAATAACGTCAAATTTGTCTTTTGGTGGACTGTTTTGATAGGCTGAAGTAGATCGACCATAACTTTTTTCTCCGATGGCCAAATTGGATGAAACCAATTTCATTGGAAAGAGGACTTTCAGAGATTTCTGTTGATATGTAGTAGCTCACCCAAATCATTATGTACAAGGAGTTATGATCGTTTGAAGTTGACCATAAAATTCGCCTGGCCTCAGTATTTTTTCCTGCACATTTACTGTTCACCACTATTCACGGTTAGATCGAAATGATCATAACTCATCGCTCAAGTGTCCGTTTTGGATGATCCACATATCGTTGGAAAACTTATTTGATGCTCTACGGATGATGGGTTGGATATCCAGAAATTTCACATAAAAAAAATTATTAATCACGATAAAGAACAGACTTCAATACATTTACGTCCGAGATCTTAACGAAATATTTTTTCAGGGCATCACATCATCTTCCCCTTGGAAACATTCAACCTCGAATGTTGATAGGTAGGTCAAGAATACTATGAAAATGAGTATATAGAGAAAAAACATCTTGCTCAAGCATATACTCCATTCTAGATTTTTTTGGATATCGTAGAAAACACACAAGCCAAGATAAACATAGCAATAAGGATTAAATCAATAGAGAATGATACCTTTGACATGCTTAGGATTCGTAGGAAAGAGGTGGGGATATTTAGCGCGCATATCCTCTTCAGCTTCCCAAGTAGCACTCTCCACGGATTGATTTCGCCAAAGCAATTTAACCAAAGGAACTTCCTTGTTTCTTAGCCTACAAACTTGAAAGTCAAAAGCCTCAACCAGAATCTCTTCATATGAAAGAGTATCTTGAATACCCGAGCTTTCGGAAGAATCAATCACAACAGAATCACCAATAGACTTCTTAAGCATAGAAATATGAAAAACCGGATGGACGTTAGATAACTCCGCGGGAAATTCAACCTTATACGCTACCTTCCCAATGCGATCTACAATCTTATAGGGACCAATGTAACAGGGACTTAGTTTCCCTTTCTTCCCAAATCTCTTCACCCCTTCCATGGGTAAAACTTTCAAGTACACTAAATCACCAACATCAAATTCAAGGTCTTTCCTTCTTACATTTGCGTATGATTTTTGATAACTTTGGGCGGTTTTCAACTTTTTCCGAATTAACTTAACCTTCTCCATGGCCTCGAACACCGCATTTGGTCCAATCACGGCAGCCTCACCAACTTCAAACCAACCAATGGGTGATCTACACCTTCTACCATACAAAGCTTTAAACGGGCCATTCCAATAGTAGCATAAAAACTGTTATTGTAAGCAAACTCAATTAATGCTAAGTGCTCATCCCAACTACCTTTAAAATCATGAAAACAAGCCCTCAATATATCTTTTAAAGTCTGAATGGTCCGCTCGGCCTGACCATCTATTTGCAGATGGAAAGCAGAACTTAAACGAATTTGGGTACTGAGAACCTTCTGGACAAATTTCTAAAACTGAGTACCTCTATCAGAAATAATAGCCAAAGGGATTCCATGAAGTCTGACGAGTTCCCAAATATATATTCTAGCATAATCTTCAGTTGTATACGATGAATGCATAGGTAAGAAATGAGTTGATTTTGTCAGCCGATCTACGACAACCCAAATCGAATCATGATGGCGACGAGAAGGAGGCAAACCAACTATGAAGTCCATATTCACTTCTTCCCACTTCTAAGTAGGAATGCTAAACTCTTGCATCACGCCACTGGGCCTTTGATGCTCTATTTTAACCTGTTGACACGTGGAAGACTTAGCCATAAATTCTGCTATGTTCCTCTTCATACCATTCCACCAATAGATTTCCCGCAAATCATGGTACATCTTGGTAGCACCAGGATGGATAGAGTATCGCGTACCATACGCTTCTGCCATAATCCTCTACTTCAAGTTATCGACATCAGGAACACATAATCTTTCTTGGAGTCTCAAAACGCCATCTCCCCCTTGAGAGAAAACCTCCACCTTTTGGTCTTTAACTGACTCTTTTAACTTGACTAAGGTAGGATCCCTGTTTTGCTTCTCCTTCACTTTCAAAACTAAAGAGGATTCGGAACCGCTTTGCACTACTATACTACCCTCAGCATCACCATACAACCTAACCCCCAATCTAGCCAAACTATGTACCTCCTTCTTACCAATCTCCATATGTGCTATGCTACCCATGGACTTTTGACTAAGGGGATCTGCTACTACATTGGCCTTGCCCGGATGATATAGCACGCTCATATCATAATCTTTCAATAGTTCTAACCATCGTCTCTGCCTAAGATTCAATTCCTTTTAGGTGAACAGATACTGGAAGCTCGTATGGTCCGTGAAGACGTCGACATGGACACTATACAAATAATGTCTCCAGATTTTCAAAGCAAAAACCACGACAGCTAATTCAAGGTCATGTGTAGGATAATTCTTCTCGTGAGGCTTTAGCTGCCTGAAAGTATAAGCTATAACCTTGCCCTTTTGCATCAATACACTACCCAAACCGACTCTGGAAGCATTGAATACACCATAAAACCATCAACATCGTCAGGCAAACTCAACACAGGGGCTGAAGTGAGTCGAGTCTTCAACTCCTGAAAACACTTCTCACAAGATTCGGACCACAGGAACTTCACTTTATTTTGGGTCAAATGGGTCATAGGAGATGCAATAGATGAAAACCCTTCAACAAAATAACGATAATAACTAGCTAGACCCAAGAAACTTTGGGTATCAGAAGGACAAATAGGTCTAGGCCAACTCTTTATAGCCTCTATCTTTTGAGGATCAACTCTAATACCTTCAGAAGAAACAACATGACCCAAGAAGGCTACAGAGTTCAGCCAGAACTCACACTTACTGAACTTAGCATACAACTGATGAGTTCGAAGAGTTTCCAACATGATTCGGAGATGATCCACATGATCACCCTCACCTCGAGAGTAAATAAGAATATTATCAAGGAACACTATTATAAATAAATCCAGATATGGTCGGAATACATGGTTCATAAGATCCATGAAAGCCGCTGGAGCATTAGTTAACCTGAAAGACATCACTAAAAATTCAAAATGACCATAACGGGTTTGGAAGGTTGTCTTGGGGATATCACATTCCCTAACCTTAAGTTAGTGATAACCGGATCTGAGGTCTATCTTCGAAAAGTAGCTCGCACCTTGCAATTGATCAAATGAATCATCAATTCGAGGAAGCGGATATTTATTCTTGATAGTAACCCTATTAAGGTGCCGGTAATCAATACACATCCACAAAGAACCATCTTTCTTACGCATAAATAGGACAGGTGCACCCCACGGGGACATACTAGGTCTGATAAAGATTTTGTCTAAAAGATCTTTCAATTGCTCCTTCAACTCTTTAAGTTCTGTAGGAGCCATGCGATATGGAGGAATGGAAATAGGTTGAGTATCGGGAAGAAGGTCAATCCCGAACTCTATCTCTCTATTAAGAGGTACTCCAGGGAGATTTTTCGGAAAGATATCAAGAGACTCATTAACAACATTAATTGACTGAATGGTCGGGGTTTCAGACTTAGCGTCTTTAACCCAAACCAAATGGTGGATGCAACCCTTGGAAATCAACTTCCTAGCTTTGAGATAGGATATGAAATGACCCTTAGGAATCACAGAACTCCCGGACCATTCGAGGATAGGTTCATCAGGAAACTAAAACTTGACAACATAAGCACGACAATCAATAGACGCATAGCATGAGTGAAGTCAATCCATACCCAGAATGATATCAAAGTCAACCATATCTAGCTCAATCAAATCAGCATACATAACCCGATGAAATATCGTAATGGGACATTTCTTATACACACGCTTAGCAATGACAGACTCTCCTACCGGAGTAGAAACCAAAATAGGCTCAGAAATTAGTTCAGGATCCGTTTCAAAATTTACAGCAACCAGAGGTGTCACATAAGAAAAACTCAAACCGGGGTCCATAAACACATAGACATCAAAATAGAAAACATGGAGCATACCAGTGACAATATCGGGAGAGTCTTTCTACTCTTGATGAGGTGGTATAGCATAGAAACGATTCTAGCATTGATCACCAGCAGTACTAGATGAAGCACCCTAAGGAGGAACTGGACAGGCTGCGGGAGGTGGGGCACTGGTAGCCTGACTCTGGGGACAGGCATCATGACTCTGTGGTCTGGTATACGGGCAGCCTCTAAGTATGTAGCCCAACTTGGCACAACCAAAACAGCACTGTTGCCCCATATAACACTCCCCAAAATAGTATTTACCACACTTAGCACATGAAGGAGAATGAGGCCAGTTGCTTACACTGTCCTGAGACCTAGAAGGTACCGACCTATTCCTGAGCTCCTGCCTACCCCGATATACGGGAGAACTAGCTGAGAAAGGCACAGGTATAAATGGACGTCTCTGAAACTGAGGGCGACTCCCTCCAAAGAATCTAGCCTGACCAGACCCCTGTTGCTCCAATCTGACTCTCTTAATCCCTCTTACTCTTTCTCTTTCCTTTATCTTATTTGACTCAATCTGTTGGGCGTGAATCATTAACCTAGGAAGATCAATCTCCCTATTGATCGTAGCAGATCTACATTCTTTCACCACATAACTCGACACCCCAGTTAGAAACTTGCTCATACTAGTCCTTGAGTCAGCCATTATATTGGGAGTGTACTTCGATAGCTGATTAAACTTAAGATAATACTCCTTAACCGACATGGAACCTTGTCTCAAATTCATAAACTCCTCTATCTTAGCTTCCCTAACTCAAGAGGAAAGAATCTATCCAAGAAAGCATCTTGGAATAATTGCCAATTCACCGTAGCGGTATCTTCCTCTCTACCCTTATTCCACATCTACACCCAGTCATAGGCAACATCCTTCAACCGATAAGAAGCCAGCTCCATGCTTTTTTCCTCAGTCACGTGCATAATCTGTGTAATTTTCTTCATTTCATCAACATACATCTACGGGTCCTCACCTGCTCTTAACCCATGAAACTCTGGTGGATTCATCCACATAAAGTTATGAATTCGTACTGCTGCCGAATTATTTTCCTGCAGAGGTGGAACGTTGGCCTGAGTATTGATGGTAACTGCCTAGGCTAGCATCTGAAAAGTTGCCCAAAATTTGGCATGGGCTACCGTCTCATGTAATGGATCAACAGGTTGAGGTTGGTTGTTGTTTCCGCGAGCTCGACGTGAAGGCATTTTCTATCATAAGAACGCACAAATTAACAGCAGAAGAAAATAGTTGTAAGCATGATAGACTCTTGTAGAAAGAAAGAAATGACTTTTCCTAGAATAGCCCACAGTCTCTTGATCATAGGTGTAGCGCGCTACACACTGATGCTCCGGACTCTATGAAACGCGGCTTATCAAACTCCTTCAGACTCTCACAATCTTAGGATCTGATACCAAGTTTGTAAAGCCCCGAAATATCATCCCGAGATGCCACACAGTGCGCAAGGCTACACGTAGCCTCAAGCTAACCCTTTAAGCCAAAACACTACCCTTGGGTTCCAACACAACAACATACACGCTAGGCTAAGGATATATATATAAGTACATATCATATCACATCGTACATGGCAAGAAATATCGTTAGACTGTACATATATGGAATGTCTATACACAAACCAACCCAACAATACACTAGTCTGACATAGCCTCTATATAGCAAAATCAATGAGCCATTGGGACAAACCCCCAACTGACTCAACAGACCAAAGGTATCACAAAACAGCAGCACCAAAACTAGCAACTTGGTCCTCGAACCATGAGGACTCACCACTAAAAGAACATAAATGCGGCACTCAGATATCACTGTCGCGGCTGCGGCTGAGTACCTAAACCTACATCATGGTAAGAATATAGCCCATAGAGAAATATATGGGTCAGCACAAGATACGTACTGAGTATGTGGGGGAGCATGCAAAATATAAATAATATCATAAAATTAGTAAAAACGTACATACGGACCATAATGACACACCTGGCTTGAGTGACATTGAATCATGCAACTCATAACATCTTAGATAGGAAATATAGGAGAAAAACCTCATAAATCATTATAGATCATCATAAGCAACTTGACTTATCATATCAAAACTCGGAGTGTCTCGGTATTTCAATAAAAATGACTCTTATGGATAGGGGAGTTTCCTATAACCAAAAACCCCACGTGAGCTACGTGGAATTCCAATGTTTGGAACCCTCGTTAGCGGGAGCATCATACTCTTTGCCAGGGAGTACGACCTTAAAACTGCAATAATAACAATCGGGCTCTCTGGCCAATAATATCATCATCAAAGACCCCTATGATGGCACATAGGTTTGGGGAAATACCAAATTTCCCTCTCGGTGCTAAGTACTACTCCCCAACAAGCTCAGAACGCGTTAGAAAATCCACTACAACATCACAAGGGTCTATTATAAAGACCAAATCAAATCTCTTTCTCATTTATCAAATCATATCAATTTGTGGATTCCTAACTCAACACATTTTAGCTAAAAACATTTTAATCTTCCTCAACATCAACAAGGTATCAATGCATTGAACCATAATCGACTCGACATTTGGACAAGGATATGAAGACTCAATGCATAATATTTTCAACAATTTAACTCATCAAAACCATTCGAAAAATACCAAGACTCATTGCAACTTCAATATCAACATTTCTCAATTTGCCATCCAACTCTCATTTAAAGGTACTTGAAACGTCAACCCATAGTAGGGATATAGAATTTACAATATCAATTATAAATTCATAATAAGGAAATAGTGGAATGATAGTATAAATCAAGGCTTAAAAAATTAAATCATCATACTCTCATAATCAAATACTTTTTGGACATAATTTCATCTCAACATCATACACATATCGGATGACATAATCCCATAGCTCATGGACAATAATATAAGATATAAAACCATATTTTCAATTCATGGTAAAACATGTAAAATCTCATGTCAATGTAATTCAACAAAAATACTGGACATAAGATCAAAAGGATAATCTTGTTCAAAGCCCTACATACCTAAAAATGGAAGATGAATATGAACTTCCGATCCAGAACTTCATTCACGAAAATAAAGGGTGTTTCTCGAAGCCCTTAACATGATCAACTCGAATCCCAAATCAATTTGAAATTTCTATGGTTCAATCAAGAGACATAGAAGGATAAAAGTTGGAGTAGTAGGGTTGGAGTTTGAGCCTTAGGAAATTTTGGAGAAAAATGAGTTATTGAATGCTCTTAATGAACTTAAATCCATGGTTTACCCGAATGGATTGGAGTGGGAATGACCAAAATACCCTTAAAAATCAAATAATGTCAAATCTGTCCTTTGGTGGACTATTTTGATAGGCTGAAGTAGATCGACCATAACTTTTTCTCTGATGGCCAAATTGGATGAAATCAATTTCATTGGAAAGAGGACTTTCAGAGATTTCTAATTATATATAGTAACTCACACAGATCATTATGTATAAGGAGTTATGATCGTTTGAAGTTGACCCTAAAATTCGCCTAGCCTCAATATTTTTTTCCTGCACATTTACTGTTCACCACTATTCACGGTTAGATCGAAATGATCATAACTCATCGCTCGAGTGTTCGTTTTGGATGATCCATATAATGCTGGAAATCTTATTCGATGCTCTACGCGATGACGGGTCGCATATCCAGAAATTCCACACAGAAAAATTATTAATCGTAATAAAGAACAGAATTCAACACATTTTCGTCTGAGATCTTAACAGAAAATTTTTTTGGGGCATCACACCTACCTTCCACTGTAATCTAGCAGTCACGATACACATAGTCAACTAAAAAAGAATCTCCCATAGGGGTAGCAACAATAAAATGACATTTTAACCTCTTAGGTTGTCTATTAAATCTCACAGCAAAGTATGAGGATACATAAGAGTGGGTAGAACCCGGATCAATCAAAGCATAAGCATCTAATGAACATACATAAAGAATGCTTGTAACCACTGCAATTGAGACCTAAACATCCGGTCTAGTAATTGAAAAGACTTTCGATTGGCCTCTACCAATATTTCCTTATGCCTGATTTCCAGCAACCCATTTTCCATTACCTCGACCTCTATTTCCCATACCTGCAGTATTATGAGTAGTTTGACTAGGTGCAACTAACTGACCAAAACCCTGACTTACATTTCTCTGAGGCTGAGGGCAATCCCTGATGTGATGATCTGACTAAACATATCAAAAACACTCTCTAGTCAAAACATGACACTGGCCCATATGTGATTTGCCACAAGTCTGGCAGAATAGAGTAGTGGCATACATCTAGCCCGAACTACGATATCCCTGAGATGTTAAAGACCCCTGATTACCCTCTCTAGAAGGTGGCTTATACGCAGTTTGTGAAATCGAATCTGTCCCTGACAGCCTGACTGATGGCCCTGATTTCTTGCTTTACGATTTGTACTTAATTCATCATTGAAAGATCCACCCATCTTAGCCTTTTTACGAACCTCATAAGTTGCACTCTCCGCACGGCCCTTATCCTCAATATTTCTAGCAAGATCTACTATCTCATAATAGGTCAAGACTTTCATCTGTGGGGCCACTGCATTATAGAGACGAGCAACCAGCCCATTTATAAACCTCTAAACTCGAGTTGCTTCTATGGACACCAAGTACGAAGCATATCTAGCCATCTTGGAAAACACAGTATTATAGGTCGACACATCTATATCTGGAGTTTGAACTAGTCTCTTAAACTGAGCTGTATATTTCTGTTTATGACTATCAGGAAGAAAGGTATCTATAAAGAACATAGTAAACTCATCCCCTATCAGTAGTGTTGCTCCTGCAGGTCTTCCTAGCAATAATGTATCATACTAAGTGTTAGCCATGTCCTCTAACTTGTACGATGTAAGCTCCACATCCCTCTCACTAGAACATCCTAAAGCACGCAATTCCTTGAATTTACCATCCAAAAGCTCTGAGGATTAGCGGAACTGTCTGAACCTGTGAATTTTGGTGACTTCAACGTTAGAAACTCTTATAAGGACACTTCCTTGTATCCAAAGTTATACGTCTAAACAGGTACATGGAACTGTGACTGAGGTTGTGTAGAAAATTGTTAACAACCCCTCTTCTATCTATCCAATCGATCGGCCAAGCCCTCTATGGCTCTTTGCATGGAAGCAAGTGCCTCAGTAGTCTACCCTCATGAGATGGTGAAGGCGAACTATAATTTTTTCAGGAGTGGGATCTCTTAAACTTCTTAGAGTGGAAGTCTGATTCCTCGTGGTTCACGACTACCCCTACATCGGTCTCTTCTGTGGGCTCCACCTCTTTCCCTACCATTAGTTGCTCTATGAACCATCTGATTAGCAAAATAAAAAGTTAGATTCATCTAATTGGTCCTAAATGTCACACACGTATGAAAGAATGAGAAAGAAAATCAAGACACATCCTATCACGCTCTTGCAGAATCACGATTATAGAAATGGCCGACAACATAACCACAATTGATATTCTACTACTACCGTGTTCTCCATAGTCATAGAATTAACCTAGGCTCTATGATACCAACTTTGTTACGACCCAAAATAGAATCATGAACGGCGCTAAAGAGTTTAGGACTCCAAATCAAGCCTCATCAGAATTCTATAGAAAATAGAACAGAGTTTCCCCTGTTTTGGGGCCTAATAAGAAAATTCCTTGTCTCAATTCCACAACACAATAATCCAACATCACAACCATCACACCAAACACCAATACCCTTCATAAAAACCAACAGTAATGCACCCATTCTGCCAATAACAATACGAAATCCATCTCAAAATAAGAAAAAGTCAAATACGCCACAAGTCCAAAAATAATAATGGAATACTCAAAACTCTAAAGACATGACTATGGATCAACTCTAAGAGTTTTCAAGAAAAAAAACATAACAAATAAATAAATTGTATCCTATGCGAACAATTGTGGGGGTCACCAGGAATATGCTACTCGAATCTTCTAGCCAACGAGATCCTCACTGTCTCCTGTGTTTTTTGAAAAATGATACTGAGGAGTAAGAAGCTAGCTCAGTGAGTAATAACACTTAACCATAATCGTTTTAATGGGGACAAGTCATAAAACATCATAAAATACATGCTCTATCAAAAAGCAGTAACGATAAACAGTATCACTTATTTCATGTAAGCAAAATGAACTAATAGTTCAGTAATAAACTCGATAAGCAGTATATCATATCAAATATTACATATATGAGAGGTTTTCAAGAATGAATCATGTAATCAGTGTGGCATTCCATATCAAGAATAGCCAATAACAGTGGCCTCCTCATAAAGTAGTCAAATATCATATCAAAAGGTCCCTACTCAAGGGAGATCAGTAACAGTATGCTAGTTCTACCTTCCCACTAGCGAGAGTTGTAACAGTAATCAGTAAATACAAGGTGCACCAGGTCTAACTTTTCTGCCGTTAGCTACGAAATTCAAATCAAGGTGTACTCCCATTTATACTTTCTTTGTAAACAATAGATATTCGTATGAAAGCATTTTTTAGAATAGTACATAACATCTAAAGTTCATAGAAAATCATAGTACATGTAAACTTGAATAAAACTCATGCTAAGATACTTATTTTTAATATCATATCCAGTAAAGAACTTGTCCCACATGCAAATTTTTAAAGCATTCAATAACTCTTGTTTTCATCAAAAATGTGTATAAATATGTAATTTAAGAAATACAAATCATGAGAAGGTTACTACTCACAGGACAATTTTTCGAATACCAAACTTTCACCTTGAACAACTGGTATGGCCTCCTTTGATCGAATCTATAATCACATCATATCAATCTCGCATTAATTATCTTATTTTAGGCTAATTCAAGATAAAATTAGACTACCCAACCCTCAAAGTTTCAAGGTAACTTCCAATTTCTCAAACTTCATGCCCCTTAATATGCATAATATCTTGTCTTTGATAATTAATTCAATACCCAAAATAAATTATCTAATCTAAAAATCATGATAAAAATATAGAAACGAATTTACCTTAAACCCGAAAAATTTCCCAATCAAACCCTTAAGCTTTTCTTTTCTTTTCACTGATTGAATAATTGATTTTCTTTTTCCCTGCTTTCGTACGTGACCACTACTGCCTTTGCTAACTTTTGATATCTTTCCCTTTATTAATTGTATAAATAACATAAATACCAACCCTTTTGGAAGTAATTACACTCTCTCCCACTTTTTCAATTACTTTACTTTATCTCCCTATTAATATACATAACATAGCCGACATTTACATAGCATTCTGTGTATATGTTAGGATTTTTGTAATATATTTAGGAAATTGAAATTTTTCGTAATATTGAAAACATAAATCGTATATTTGTGTAATTTTTAGTTATTAATTTATGTTGCTGGAAGCTATCTGCCTCACGAACGAATTGGGCATAAGCCCTTAATAAGTCTCCTTTTATAGTTAATTAGGAATATGGGCCCCTTGTCCACTTTTTCCCTTTCTTTTCTTTTTCTTTTTAATATGGGTTTTAGCCCTTTTCCTTGTTCCTTTGTATAAATATTTTTTTTCTTTTCTTTCCCAATTATAATTACTCACTAATTTATAATTTGGGGTATCACAACCTCCACGACTCTAAGAATCACCGTTTTGATGAAATTCAATTCGTCGAAACTGCCAAGCCACAACAACTAAAAATCTGTTGCTGGATACAACAAATAGAGATTAATGAAATTGAGAAACGCAATTTCAAGAGAAATAATTTGAAAAATGCAAGTTTAATTTAAAAAAAAAAGATCAATAATGGTGAAAAAAATTGAGAAGATTGTATATGGAGATGATTTGATGAAAATTTTTTGAATCTTTGTTTTGTTTTGGTAACTCAGAGATTCTCTTTATCCTACAAAATCATTTAAGGTGATTTACTCCCTAAATAAATGTGATTTTCGTTATTTTCTTTTTAAGTTAATCGATGAATTGGCCATGTATCAAAAACTTTATGTGTCAAGGCTATTTCAATGTATCACCAAATTTTATTTTATGAAATTATATGTAATACAGAAAAAATATTGGGAAAAGGAATAATTAGCTCATATACTTTGTGGGATTTGTGTTGTTTACCTGTTAATTTTGATGCTTAATGTAATTTTTTGTGGGTCCTTTAAACTTGATCCACCCTTGTAATACTCTCTCGTTCATACTTTGTGTGTGTGACTAATAAGCCTAAACTCAAAAATTTTCTAATTCTGCGCTATTTATTAGAAAGAATTTCCTGATCTTTAGATATTGTCAAATATTTTAGTTTAAAGTTTGGTGGTTCGTTACATTTGGCTTCTAATAACATTATCTTAGTATTTCTCTTTGGGAGAAGGACAAAAATAGCCCTCTCCTGAAACTTATTCCACAAAAATAGTCTCTGTTTTTAATTCCCACTTAGTAGCTGTTAAAATAATATCATATTTTAGCCATCTTCTAATCACCGTTAAGAAGCCACAAAAATAGCATAATATATTTCTTTCCTTTTCAATTGAAACTCACACTTTCCTTCCCCAATTTTACCTCAGGATTCCTTTCCATTAAAATCTCACAAATCCTCTTTCAAATACATCATATTACCTTAAAATACCTTCATAAATTGTATATAAATATACAATATCCTCCATCAATTAGCTTCAAAAAAAATTTTTCATTCACAATTAGCTTCAATTGATACTAAATTATGGATTCAAGTTTGATTTAGTTCTAATTATGCTACAATACGGAGGAGAGTGGTTAAGTGATGTACAGTTTGAAAAGTTTACAATCAATGGAGTACTTTTGAATTCGGTTTCAGGTATGAATATTTTGTTGATGAACTAGATAAGCAGTTGAATCTAGAGAGAAATTTTGGTTTAATGACAATAAAATATATTGTAAAGAGAGGATCTATGACTATTTACAATGATATGAGTGTTAGACTTTATATGGAGATGAAGAAAAAAAAATTGGATATAAATAAATTTTCATTGTGTATAACACTACAAAACACATTTGAAAATGGAGAATCCTCAATTGAAAATTTGATCGAAACATCTCCAACTGCTATTCAAGTTCATCTGATACCTATTTCTAATTATACAATTGAAGATGAAAAAATGGAAGAACAGACTGAATCGATAATTAAGGATCCACTTCATAGAGATATTGAAGAAGGGCAGTTGTACTGGGATAAAAATACAATATCAAGTGTGATGAAACATTATGCAATCCGTGAGAGATTTCAATTTAAGGTGAAAAGATCATCATTATCAAGGTATAAACTATATAACTACTTTATATGACCTGTGTCAACAATGTGTAAGTTTTATATTTTATTGGAATGTTGGTTTTAAATTTGCATAAATACTGCATATAATCTGTGTACAGACTGTGTAACTACTATATAGGGCCTGTATATATACTGCATATAAAGTACTGCATATGAACTGTGTAATTTCTGTATAGCACCTGCATATATATTGGATATGAACAGTGTACTGCATAAACATTTATTGTAGATAAATGTATGTAGGTACTATCTTAAGTGTATCAATAAGAGATGCAATTAGACTTTTAGATCTTCAAGTCAACAAAATTCAGAAGTTTTCATGATGACCAAATTTGTCGATGATCACACTTGTCAAATTGCGGACAGACTTCTTTCACAATGGCATGCTACTTATTTAACCATTGTTAAAATGGTGAAGCATAACTTTCTAAATCTAAAGTCAACATACACTCCAGCAGAGATCATGGAAGAAATGAGAAACTTGTACGGAATTAGGATGAACTACAAAAAAACATATAGAGTCAAAGAAAACGCACTTGAACTGGTCAGAGGTTCCTTGCTTGAATCTTATGCTAAATTGCCAGCTTAACTATACATGGTAAACACAATAAATCCTGGATCATTCACAAGACTATACAAAATGGAGGACAATCACTTTTTATATGCTTTTGTCACGTTGAGCACATCAATTAGGGGATAGAGATATTGTATACCTATCATTGTTATTGATGGAACTTTTCTGAAATTTGCATACAAGGGAACAATGTTATCTGCTAGTGTGCTGGATGCAGCAGGTAAGTTTTATGAAATTTTTTTAGACAAAATTATGTATATGCTGGCATGCACTAATAGACATTTTTTCACTTATTTAATCAGGACATATTTTGCCACTAGCATATGTTGTTGTTGATTCAATAAATGATGTTTCATGGGAATGATTTTTCTGCATGTTTAACACTGCTTTTGGTGAAAGAGAAGGCATGTGCATAGTATCTGATAGGCATGACAGCATATTAAAAGTTGTTGCACTTGTATATCCAAATGTGGCTCATTGTATATGCATCTACCATCTATGGAACAATATCAAGGGTAGATTTAAGAAGAATCAAAAGCAATTAAAGGGGATATTCTTTACAATGGCCAGAACATACATAAAGGCAGACTTTGATCGGCTTATGAAAGACATAAACAAAATCGATAATAGGGTGAAGGAGTATTTATTTGATATAGACTATGAAAAATGGTCTATAGCTCATGCCCATGTTAATAGGTCGATGTTCATGACTTCAAACATAACAGAATCCCTAAATTCAACAAACAAAGATGAAAGAGACCTGCCAATTAAAAAATTCCTACAATTTATGATGGATTTGGTCATGAAATGGAATAACGAGCATAGACAACATTCCGAAGCAACATTTACAGAACTGGAAAACAAATACAATATAATAATGAGGGAAAATCCCATTCTATCAAATAAAAGAAAGGTATTACTTCTTATTTCTACTTCACAGACACTTACATATTGTAATGTGTACACTATATACTAATATATTTGTACGTTACAGATGATGGGTTCTACTCACTATTCTTATGTAGTCATTGAGGAAACTGAAAAACGAAACATTGTTTGCATACGTGAAAAAAAATATTCCTGCCTACAATTTCAAGTAGATGGCATACCTTGTCCACATGCTATAGTGGTCCTAACTTACACGCATATGGACTTACAAAGCTATTGTGCTCCATATTACACAAGAGAAAACTTCTTAAAAGCATATGAACTTCCAGTTATACCACTTCCTGATGAAACAGCTTGGCACATCCCAGCAGAGATATCAGGTAATATAGTACTGCCACCAATTTGGAGACCAAAACCAGGAAGACCAAAAAAGAACAATCGTAATATAGTACTGTCACCAATTTGGAGACCAAAACCAAGAAGACCAAAAAAGAACAATCAAGGAAAGGGCATTATGGACTACTTTAAGCAATAAATTTCATGAGGGCACTGTGAAAAAATAGGACACAATCAAAGAACATGTGGAAATGCTCCAACAAGAATCTAATAGGATGCTGTTGCAAGAACACTTATATCTTTCCCATTTTTTTCTTGAAAAAAGACTATTCTTTTCATAGCAATGTAATAGCAACAATATTATTTTACTTAAAATGCATTCTACTCTTATAGAAATTTGTGCATTATGGTGTTTCATTTAGCCACATTCTTTTGTGAGGTGCACTAATCAACTCATCTTAGCTGGGGGGGTATAATTTTTCTGCTACAATGCTTAATAAAACTGCATATCATCTGTTTCAATCATGTATAATACCTATATACAGTTTGATATATAAGTACTAGTATTTGTCTTTTGAATTAATTAGCAAATACATAGAACCTTTATATTTTGAATATAACTACTTTTATAAACTATATAAATACTTTATTACAACAATATATAAGTTTTATATCTGGTTGGGATAAATGTATAAAATTGTAGAAATAGTGTGCTCAAACTGTGTAACAACTGTATAGGAACTGAATAAATATTGCATATATACTGAATATTGGTATAAATTTGCATAAATACTTCATATAATATTGTAACTACCATATAGGACCTGTATATGAACTGCATATGACCTGTGTACAAGCTGTGTAACTACTATGTAGGACCTGTATATATACTGCATATGAACTGTGTAATTTCTGTATAGCACCTACATATATATTATATATTAGACTATATAACTACTTTATATGACCTGTGTCAACAATGTGTAAGTTTTATATTTTATTGAAATGTTGGTTTTAAGTTTGCATAAATACTGCATATAAACTGTATATGACCTGTGTACAAACTGTGTAACTACTATATAGGACCTGTATATATACTGCATATAAAGTACTACATATGAACTATGTAATTTCTGTATAGCACCTGCATATATATTATATATTAAACTATATAACTACTTTATATGACATGTATCAACAATGTGTAAGTTTTATATTTTGTTGGTATAAATTTGCATAAATATTGTATATAAACTGTATATAACTTGTGTACATACTGTGTAACAACTATATACGACCTGTATATATACTGCATATGAACTGTATAATTTCTGTATAGCACCTACATATATAATGGATATTAAACTATGTAGGAACTGAATAAGTGTTGCATATATACTGAATATCAACTTTGATCAACATAAACTAACATTTCAGCATCAATTGTACAGAATTGTATCAATTACCAAAACATATAGTATTCGGCATAACATTTCATAATAAGAATCACCGAGTGTATCAACATAAAATAGAAACAACCCTAAGCATTTCAACACTAAAACATATCTAACATCAATGCTTCAAAGACATTTCTAACTAAATTTGCTGCACACGATCCTTTTTCTTCAACAATCGACCAGTAGTCATCTTCACAACTGCACATTGGCTTTGTTTCTTCTTTCCATAATCCCACAGCAACACACCATACCGAGTAAGAATAGCATCAATATCATCTACATGATTAGAAATTTCAAGACCATCAAGCAAATACTCAGCAAAGGTAGCAACAAATACACCATAGTCCCTGTAAACATAATACATCATCAGTATAATTGACAAACAAATATATAAAAATGAGCAATTGAATGTGCATTCAATATATTACGTGTTAGCTTGCGTTGGCAGTCCATCAACAATACGAATATCAAAAGAATTAGACACTGGAAGTCCATCACTCCTACTTTCCCAAAATTCAATACAAGAAAGAAAGTGTGGAATTAATTCTGAATACGCTGCAACTGATTTTTGAACACGAACGGCATGCCTTGCACCATGCATTGAATCATACACACCATGCATTGAATTATACACATATATGCATTGATCTTTAAAAGATAATCTCGCCAAAATTCAGTGAAACTCCTCAGCAAGATTAATTGGGAAAAGAACATTGTCAATGCTATTCCACAAGATGTTGCATCTCATAAAAAATCCAAGCATGTACTCAACGATTTGATGTTCTTGAGTGATAAGTGTTACATCTCTATTTTTCTCCACAAAACGCTTATACAAAGTCTGAATCAAGCAGTTAAACCAATAATCGGTGGTTGTAAATTTAACTGAATAACAAATAAGTCTGTATTTTGACTTCTTTCGCAAATATTAAAAGATATCATCAATATGTTGAAAATACGAACAGCAAAACCACGTTAAAATGCTAAAAATGAATACAGAACACTAATTTAAATCATATAAATACAAGCTACTTATATAACATGCATCATATCAACTACTGCATACAAACTGTGTATCTATTATGTAGGACCTGTATATATATACTGAATAGCAACTACTGCATTTAAATTGTGTACATACTGTGTAAACACTGCATAGGACCTGTATATACATTGCATATTAAGTGTTGCATATAAACTGCACATAAAGTACTGCATAAATAAAGCATAGAACTTATATAACATTCATTATATACAAAATTTCAATATTCCAATTAGATTATCACTATCAAGTACAAAAATAAAAGATATATAACCTACTTAACTAACAAATTCATTACTTACTGAATCGGTTAATGGTACTCCTGGATATGCCAATGCGAAGAATCACTCTTTCATTTTAACAATATCAACTCCATAGTCAAAATATTTTCGGAGAGCATTGACAGAATCAGAATAAACAAGCTTGAAAGAAATGTTACAAAAATTATAATATATGATAAAATAAAGTAAAACAAAAAGAAATTACAAACAGAAACTTACATCTATTTAACGCGCAACGAACTCACAACAAACCTGTTAAACGTTAACGCCGCTTTCATATCATCAATTTGCTCCGTAGTACTATTCAGAAAAGGATGCTTTATAGACAAGACATGTTTTATTGACTGAGCATTCTCTACACACTTAGATGATTGGCCTTTAACTTTGCCACGACCAGAATCAAATTTTGACAAAAATGGAGATTCGCATACTGCCACTGGCTTTTGTAATCGGCGAGGAATAGCAAGTGTTTCATCCAACATAACAAGCGCAGCCACCATTTTTTCTTCAATCCCTTTAACATTATCACTTGTAGTTGCATCAACTTTTCTAACATTATCACATACTAAATCAGTCACATCAGTTGTTGCAACACTCTTATCGGGTTGAGTGAACTTAGAAATTTCAGTATTTGGAATTTCTGACCAGTCAAGCTCATTCTGGCTAATCACTGCCACATCACCTTCTTTTTGTGTTTTTTGATCACGAAAAGGTTGAGTAAATTTAAAAACTTCAGAATTAGTAAAATTAGACCAATCACTATCAATCTGACTATTTCTACCCGGCTCTATATCCTTATTTTCACCTGAGCTTTGTGTGAACTTCAAAAAATCAAAATCTGGAAAATTCTTTCAAGCACCATCCTTTAAAGCTTCAACCGAAGAATCAACATCGACATGACCACCTACATAATCACCTACAAAATTAACTTTCTCTCCAACGACATCCACCAAATGCCCAATTACGTCACCACCTACACAATCTGTTATTTTTCCTACATCATCCATCAAATTGTCACTTATATGATCCACTTCCGGTACAACATCATTTTGTTGTCCCACATTAGGTGAATCATTAACTTGATCATCACTTGTACCACCAACATTAGGTGTCTCATCGTCTTTCTCATTTGAGTTGACACCATCGTTATCACCAATTAATGTACCAACCTTTAAAAAATTTTTATAAAATAAGAACAATAGTGTATATAATATTTGTTAAAAAAATAGGAGAAATTCAAGAAAAGAATACCTTAGGCTCATTCTTTATATCTAGAGCTCGAAAAATCAATTCAAATGAGGATTTCATAAACTTCTCCATCGAGAAAATCTTTTTCGTTAACTAAACATAAAAGAAAAAAGTCAACACATCAATTAACAAAAACATACAAATATTAATAAAAACCTTATACATACCATTTTAACATCACTTCGAAAAAGTGTCAATTCATTATCTGAGCTCGACTGACTACATTCTTGTTTGCTGGTGCTAGCCAAATCAACAGAGTGCACAACCGCATCCACAGGTTTGAAATAAGGTAATTGAAGGATTATTTTTTCAAGAACTGTCAGCGTAATGTTACGCAACACAACTTGCACATAAAAAATAGCACTCGACATTTAAGAAGCACATTACAATTTAATAAAGCATATATAAATTACAATTTAAAACAACGATATACCTGCTCTTGTCTAATATCAAAAAATACAGACTTGACCTCCTTGTATGCTGGTCTATACTTTACAAACTAATTCAGTATATGTGGCACACCATCGCCCACTTGGGCAGCAAGATGGTCATCGGCATAAGGACAATACTCATAAAACCAACACTGAAATGCAAGAGGAAAACCAGCACAACGATACATAGTTTTTCGCTGATAAACCTTAGACTTCATTGACTCCAACATTAGACGAAAACATAATTTTCCCAAGAAAATGTTTCATAGTTCCCAGATTCAACCAATAAGAAATCACTCTTAGTTATAACATAACTATACGTGACAGAAAAAATAAAGGAATAAATGAAGAACAAAACAGAAATTTGTAATGCATCTTCATCACATCGCCACCTTTTTTTTTCGTGAAACACTCTTCTAAATTAAGCTTTGTGACCTTGGACTTTCCTGAAAAATACAACTCCATCAGCTTACTTTCTTCACTAACAGCAAACTTATTATTGTAATTTTCGGTACATTTTAAGCCGCTAATTATAGCAAACTCTTGTAAGCCAAAACATAACCTAGTGTTATTCACTTTAATTCATATTTCATCATCTCTCTCACAAACAAGTTCCCTAAGCAACATTTCATGGATAAGTTGATTTTGAGGAAAAACATTTGGTAAAGATAAGAAATACCCAAAGCAACTATTCTTAAACAAATCAAGTTGCATCTTGTCCAACTTAGATTTCAACGCAGACACAATAGCACAGTTTGTATGCACACTGAGCTGACACTTGTAATGATCAGATAGACCAAGAAACAAATCCCAAGCCTGCAATACATAAGTGTACTTTTAGGTATAAATATTTCAAAAAGATACATATATTACTCATACAGTGTTGCTAATTGTACACCGTTATAATATAAATAGTCAAACTATACACAGTTCTTATACAATCCTGATACACAAATAGTTGTACTGTCAATGTACACTAATTATACGCATTAAGTATAAATATTCAAACTATACACAGTTCTTATACAATCCTGATACACATATAGTTATACGGTAAATGTACACTAATTTTACTAATACAGTAATCATTACAATAGTGTTGCTAATTTTACACAGTTACAATATAAATATCCAAACTATACACGGTTCTTATATAATCCTAATACACAAATAGTTGTACTGTCAATGTACACTAATTGTACGCATTAAGTATAAATATTCAAACTATACACAGTTCTTATATAATCCTGATGCACAAATAGCTATACAGTCGATGCACACTAATTTTAGTCATACAGTATAAATATTTAAACTATACACAGCTTCTATACAATCCCGATTCTCAAATAGTTATGCATTCAATGTACTCTAATTTTACTCATATTACAACAGTCTTGTTAATTTTACACAATCACAATATAAATATTCAAACTATACACAGTTCTTATTCAATTCTGATACACAAATAGTTATACAGTCATGTACACTAAATTTCACAAAAATCACTACCCAATATATTTCATATACAACACTGACACATATTATATACATCAATAACACACATACACAAATTTTACACAACAAGTGAACATCTATCAGACATAATTAATACATACAAAAGCACAAACAATGTACCTCAAAATCAGTTAATTTGGATATTTTTCTCTTCCAAGAAACTTTTTTACTTTTCTTTTTGGATGATTGAGCATCATCTTTTCCGTCATTTGATCGATTTCTTTTTTTCGTTTTTTTCGGAGGAACAAGAGCATCTCCTTCATCAGTCACAATTATCTTCTCCTTTCATTTAGATGACTTACCATCATCTTCATCATTTTTTGAATCACTGATTTTTTTAGTTTTTGTACGAATGACAAGAAGATCTGAATCATCACTCAGATCTGTATGTGCCTTTTTTTTAGTTGTTGTTTTTTTATTTCGCCATTGATGGATCAACTACTAATTTACCTCGAGACCTAGTAATTCGACTAGGAATAGCATGAACATTCTTCAAATCCTTCAATTGAACTTCAGGACTTATTAAATCTTCAAAATCATCATCTGAAGCAACGAAATTAGGATCATATCTTATACCTTTACCAGCTAATGTCGTATTAGTATTAACTTTTTTCTTCATTTTCAGCACAACAAACTTCAGAAAACCTAATTGCAAAGAACAGTCGAAAAAGGTAAGGGGACTGTAGGTACCAGTTATTACTCTTTTTTTGGAAAAAAGACAACTGCTAGCGTGAACTGTAGATACAAGTTTTTTCTTTTTTTTCGGAAAAAGAGCAACTGCAAAGGGCGCGTGTAATTTTTTTTATTCTTTAGCGTGTAGTTTATTAAAATAGAGGGCGTGTGTGGCTTATTAAAACAAAGGACTAATAAATGGTATTAAAAACAGTCAAAGTGTTACTTTTGTCCAAAATGGGAAACGTGAGCCATTATTGTCCATTACTTTTTTAAAAAGCTACATGGTGTCTTTTTTCCTTTCTCTTTACCGTTGTTTTCAAGCAAAGAACAAAATCCGATGAAACTTCATTAATATTTTGGGTTAATTGTTCTCCTTAATTTTCTTTTTTCACTTTTGCTTGATTTAATAATCAAGTTTGAGAAACTGGTTTCATGAATCACTGTTACAAGTTCTAATTTTGATTGATAAAACAAAACTTCAAAAGTAATACCGGTGTTATCTAACCGCACAACCAAAATCAGAAAATGAAAAATTGAACCAAAGGGGGAAGATACTGGTGTCTACTCTATGTATATTTAGTGTATACTCAGGTTCTCATCAAACCAGTGCTTGGATCGGTTGTAATGGAAAGAAGACACAAAAATCCGAAATGGTATAAACTGTTATTGTAGAATTTTTCGAGTTTAATACTATTTCAAATTTGAAGTCAAATTCATTTACCTCGAATTGTTGAATAAATGACCTTTGATGGAGGAATTAATACTAAAAGACTTTGCTTCTTCGAGTCTTAAAGACAGCAACTCACTCTGATGTATGCAGAAATATGTCGAACTTTTGGATGAAGGTTGGTTAGCAAAGTCTTGAAGTGGACGAATTTTGCTCCCCTTGGTTTCAAAGTTGATATTGGTTTTCAGTCATCATCCAGAACCTTTAAGGTGGTGAGCTATAAAAGAGCTAACTAGTACAAAGGGTTTGAAGAAGAGCTGAGCTCATTAGAGAAAATGGGGTTAAGGTTACGTGTCCTCAACAGGAAGTATGTACTCAAACCTACAACCAGAGAGTTGACGGTAAGCATCCTCACCTCCAACCTTAAGGCTGTGAGTTCCAATCACCAAGAAAGCAAAAAAGGTGGAAGCTCCCGAGGAGGGGTAAAAAAAATAAAAGAAGGGATGTACTCAAACCTACTGATGATTACTATGGCCATATATAAGCAGAAACCGCAATTGCAACTGTAAATACTGTCAAAGACTACTAATAAAGACTTCTTGTGTTCAAGTACATGAGGCCAATTAAGAGTACTAATACCAATAGAAAAATTCAGGTTGCAATGATCCTCCAGATAAATATTAGTAGTATTGTTTTTCAACAATATTGGCAAAAGAAATCAATGACAAGAACCAGCATAATGGTAGTGGAGGTAAGCACTGTTCTGTGCAGTGAAGAAACTTTTTATCATTATAAGGAATACAATATGCTTTCTTAACCTGAGCCCGGTAGCATGCTGCATTTTTTAAATCATCAAGGAATTTCCATAAGATCTTTTAAACCAGACAGCACGCAAGCCCCCTTATTTCTCTACACTTTGCAGACAAGTTAGTTCCTCTTGCTATTCTAATATAACTAGTACAAGAACAGGAGATATGAAGCAATAGAAGAAGGAATTTATATTTTACGATATCGGTTTTTCAATTGCTATCTTCTAATTTTTCAGAACTATGGAATTTTACTAGGCCCAAGGTAGGGAACCTGGATATGGAGCTGTTCCACAATATCTGAACAAACCCTCAATTTCAGGACATCCGTTAGGATAAGGGACCGAGCGATGAAAAGGATCACGACCAAGCTTCTTGCGACGAAGAGAGCCTTTACATCCGTAAGGATCTTCTTTAAACTGTGTTCTCACCAGTGCTTCTCCTTTTAAAGCTGCTTCTCTCGATGTTTGTGAAGATGATGTCCCTGAGTAAAAAAAACTTTTTTCTGGAAATCCAATTGCAGACCGATGCAGTTGCTTAAATCTCTTCTCCTTGAAATCATAGCCTACAACCTGCACAGTGGTTGAAAAAGTTTATCAAGACCTAGCTACTCTTCCTTGCACAGAAACTCACTTAACATTTCCACTACAAATACAATTCTACGAATGAAGAGACAGTGCACGCCAAAAATAAAGAATTGCTGATCACGGCCATCGTATGTGATGGAAGAGACACTTCTTCCATCACATAGGAACTCACCAAAGCATTTCCACTACAGATACAAATGGAGAGACACACAAATGCAGAAACTAAAATGCTGATCATAGCCATATTTTAGGTGCTTAATTGAAGACCATGGATAAACGAAGAATCATGTAGCCACATAAACTTCAAAATACACCAAGACATAAATAAAAAATGAAAAGGAATAAAGATGATATGGGAGAAATAAATTTTATTAGTACTTGTGCATTATCAGATAAAATTATCAAAGCTGCTAGAATGGATACTTTAGTTATTAGAAGGAAAGCAACAGAAATTTTAATTAGACTTGAGAAGAGATTTAAAAGAAATACTAGATTTAGAGACCACCATAAACAATAAGCATGTCCACTAAGTCACATTCAGCATGCGCCAAAACATCTTACACTACGTGACTAATTTAAGAGCCTGAAAGGTCTTCAGAAGATACGAAGGCATTGTTTCATGTTCTTGAGACAGAGCTCTTGCTACATAATACAGGACCTAGTATTGCACAAGGAGCCAGTTTAGATTATTATGTCAGCAGACTCTCTGGCATCAGTGTCGTTTGGATGATCCCCAATATGTTAGTAATAGGGAAAACACAGAAATCTACTCCCATGCCCATTTGGGATTTGGGGGGGGGGGGCATTGACAACCATCTGCCCTTTCTATGAACAGAACAGATCAATGTTTAAATTCACTTTTTTTATTGATAACACCCTTTCTATGAACAGAACAGATCAATGTTTAAATTCACTTTTTTTATTGATAACCGTGGTATCCGGGCCAGCTTTCGCGCACCTTGACTAAATCCAGGGGATAATAATCACTTTCCACCAACAACAGATACTAGATAACTCTGTCCACCAAAGCTAGGACAAATGGGAAGAATCACTAGTGTTTTTTGCCTCCATTGTAGTTTGAACCTGAGATCTCAGGTTCTCAACCCACTTCATTGACCACAAGGCCACACCCTTGGACAAGCTAAAGAAAATTATAAGTCTCTTCAATTATGTCATAACTACTGAGTTCCGCTGGAGAAGGATATGTTTTTTCACTGTGATCTACAAAATACAAACAGCTCCATGGATCCTACCATAAGAACATAATTTTACTTGGGCAATCATGAGGAAAAGACAAAATGCAAAAGCTGTAACAACAGTACTCAGACTCTTTGAGATTGTGTTTGTAATTTTATTTTGCAGAAAAGTTGGAACAGCTTATGGAGGTACACGGCCTTGATCGCTACCTACTGTACGTCTATTGGACCCAAAACAAAGAAGTAATCAATGTCTCCAACACTAACGTGGAATACTCAGATGCAAAGACATCAAGTGAAGATCTCTTCATGCTTGTTTTAGATGTGCAAAAGCAAAAGTCCGACATCTTCTTACTTAAATCTGTTACCTTTATTTCATCTTACTTTTGATGCATATTATACATATATGTGATTCAGACATCGGTTACCAAAAGCAGATTTCTGGTAAACAATTCAGCAATGAAAATGTTGGGCATTCCTTTATTTCTTTTATACATGGAATTCTGATTTTTAGCTGTAGGAGGTTATAAATGTCTTACAGTTATATTCTGTGGATATGTTCCAGTAAGCTCCCTGAACCGACAAACACTAAAGAGAAGATTCTCAAAACTGTCTCTAGCATGCTCTTCGGTGAGTGCCCTCCCTCTTACACTTTCTTGTTTGCCTGCATACAAAGTGCATAGTAGAAATAATGTTAATATGGCCATGGATCAGAAGAAAAATTTTGGTCACATGCGTATGATCCTAGATTTTGGTTGGGGGGTTCGAAACGCCCCTCCAGCGAAGCTGGGGTGAGGGCGCGTAGGTCAGGCCCGGAGTGGTCCCCCCCTCCCCGACACCTACGGAGTAGGTATGAACCGGGTCGTCCCCTATGCGTATGATCCTAGATTTCATCATTACAAATGAATTTAGATCTCACAAACAAGAGATGAAGTGAGAGAACATATTATAATTCACGGACATGGATAGGAAAAATTTTGGTCGGGAGTTCGAAACGCCCCTCCAGCGAAGCTGGGGTGAGGGCGCGTAGGTCAGGCCCGGAGTGGTCCCCCCCTCCCCGACACCTACGGAGTAGGTATGAACCGGGTCGTCCCCTATGCGTATGATCCTAGATTTCATCATTACAAATGAATTTAGATCTCACAAACAAGAGATGAAGTGAGAGAACATATTATAATTCACGGATTTGTTAATCGTGTGGTCAATGCTTCTAAGGTTCGAAAATTACTCTCGTGAGGGTGGTGATCATGTGAAGAGGCACAATTATTTTGAAATGAGAAGGTACACTGAAAATCTTTCGAAAAAACGACTAGGTAAGTGGACTTAGATCTTATAACTAGGTAAGCAGAGAATGAACCTTTTTGCAAGCTAGACACACGATCATGGTGCTACCTGAAAAGATCAAATGCGTGTTCTAGTTGATAAGATACAACAATATCTCAAACATATAAGGGCCACCCAACTATCAGGAGTATGTGCCAATGATATGATATTCAATGCTTTCGTTCTCATATTCTGAACGGGAAAAGATGGCAGAGGTCTCATGAATTAAAAATTAAGCATTTCAAACATCCAGTTTATCTCAAAACATAGAGCTCTTCATCTAACAGAAAGCTACTACTTTCATCATGCATACTCCAGAACCTTTCAGCCATGATGGGATTATATGAATCACAAGCCCAGTAAAAATAAACACTTTCACCTAACGATGATGCTCTGAGGACCAGACAAAAAATGGGAATGCAAACTCATGAATATAGACTGAACTTTGTATCTAGCTTTGACTTCCACCTCCAATTAACTAAACAGAAAAGCAGTCGTGGATCACCATATCTGATAGAGTTATACCCCAAAATTCTTACATCTGTCACTAATCTTCAACAATGATGGTTTATGAAGTGAATCTTTTGGATAATTCTTCTAAACGTCCGAAAGTTACTTGAATGAGGGTGTTGATCGTGTGAAGAGGCACATTTATTTTTGAAAAATAGGAAAAATCATTTGAAATTTTCAGGAAGACATTGAATAATTGCAACTTAGGTCTTCAAACTATGTAACCGGAAGATGAACCTTCATGCAAGCTAGATGCATTATCATGGTACTATCCGAAAAGAATAAATGTTTGTTCTATTTGATTAGACATAACGTAATGTTGAACCTATTAATGGCCATGCAAAATGTGAGAGGTATGTGCCAGATAGTAGTTCATATTAAAAATTTAAATAACATTAGACATCCCACATGCTTCAGATATATCAGCTTATTTCAACAGAAATATAATACAAGGGTTTGGAAGCCTAAAGATCCCAAAACGCGATCAAACATTTGCAAAGGAATAAGAAGATCATAACCCTTCAGTCGGTTTCTTTACTCTACTAATTTTTTGTTTTCTAGACGCAAAAATGATAATTTTATACACCCTGAGGAGTCGTCTAGTAGGATGTATTAGAGATAATAATACATGCATTAGTTGTGTTATTATTTCATCATTTGTTTGGTAGGATTTCAAGATATGCATAAAATGTATCAGTTATACACTCTATTCAGTATTAAGGGTGTATAAATACATAGCAAACCATGGTATTAGCAATACAAGGGTCATTAATAAGTGGATAAGCATGGTTAAAGACAGAATTGCCCTTAATATACCAAACCAAACACTAGATAAGAAATAATCCCCGCATTACTAATACACCATATTCAATATACTCTTAGATGCTCTACCAAAAGATCCATCAGTTCCATATGAAGTATATGTGGGGAAAAAATAACTCACCAAACCACCCTTTAGATTCAGCAACAGTCCAATAACTTTGAGCTTCACTTCTCGGCCCGGCATCTTTCCTAGTCTCACCCCCACTAAATAGGAGCAATGCATCATCATCAGCAGCTGTAATTTCAACCCCTTTTCGTATATGATCAACAAACGTTGCAGCTTGACCAGGATGTTTCTGATAAGACTCTAAAAACCAAGAATCCTCCTTATCAACTTTCTCACAACTACTACTTGTATAAACTGAATGTCCAGCAACCATAACAAGATTCCTAAACTTAGAAAACGGATATGCATCAACAACACCCATATCAAATTTTGCATAATTGCTCATCATACGAAATCGACTTTCGGAAACAGATAATACAATGAGAATAATAACCCCAATTAACAAGGAAAACACAAGCAGTCTAGCTGGGTAAAGCTTGTAATAATTATGAATTCTTTTTCCCAATGATTTAAGCATCTTGATTGGGTAAAAATAATTTGATCTTTTTGACTTTCTTGATCTTTTAACGGTCCCAGATTCCAAGTCGAAATCGGTTCTTGGATAGGCCTGGAAAGATTTAGGACTACCAGAACCAAATGAATAGTTTTTCTTCATATGGGTTTGATGATGAAAGGAGATAATTTAAGCATACCCGGATACAAATTTTGGGTCAATAAATCAGTGGAACCATGAAAATTGGGATTGTGTAGCAGCATCCAAATTGAATTGACTGATAATAATCAACAAATTGTGTATGTCCCAAGTTCAAATTAAAGGGGATATTCGAAAACAAACTGTTGATCACATCGGGAAAAAGTGACGGATAATTTTGAGGCTTACAGTTTAGCAGCAAAAGATCCAGAAACTTACTGTTTCTTTACAGAGAAAATTTTGGAAAGAGGTTTGTTGAGGCTTCAGAGTTAGACAGTGATGATTAGGGGTGGGCATGGTAGGATATGATTTGGTAAGTCATTTAAAATTTCGGTTTCCGAATTTCGGTATTCAGTTTTTAAAAATATTATATTATTATTATATAATAATAATTTGATATTTTGATATTTTATGGTATGGTAATTGATAATCATAATTTGTTTAACTTTGATAATATATATTTATATATTAAAGTATTATTACTTCGATTTTTCAAAAGTATATTTTAATTGTATCATAAAAATACATTACACATGTAGAACTATGAATTATATTATTATTATATAATAATAATTTGATATTTTGATATTTTATGGTATGGTAATTGATAATCATAATTTGTTTAACTTTGATAATATATATTTATATATTAAAGTATTATTACTTCGACTTTTCAAAAGTATATTTTAATTGTATCATAAAAATACATTACACATGTAGAACTATGAAAAAGAAATACAAACAATTCCTTTTATTAGTCAATTACATTAAAAAAATATTTCAATCAAGATAGAGTAACAAATGTTTCAAAATCTAAACATTTTTATACTAATACTAAGTATTTTTTTTTTGTATATATATATATATATATATATATATATAGAGAGAGAGAGAGAGAGATAGATAGATAGATAAGTTACTTATGTAACTATATATATTTCGGTATGACATTCGGTATTTCGGTATGTCATTTGTAAATACTGTATACCATATCATACATCAAAAAAATTTAAAATGTATACCATATACCATATCAAATACCATAATATCAAAAATATTGATTCAGTATGGTAATTCGGTATATACCATACCATGCTCAACCCTAGTAATAATGTTTAGATCTCACTTTATTATTTTATGTTATTACCCTCTCCATTCAATTTAGTTGACTTAGCATGAATTTTTAAAGAGAAAGACTTTTAAAATTTATAATTTAAAATAATTTTTAAATATTTATATAATTATAAATTATTAGAATAAAATATATATTTTATTTTAAAATTGTTGGTCTTGTTGATTTAATACTCTTTAAAGAAAATATGTTTAGAAGTTTATTTTCAGAAAGACTTTTAAAATTTATAAATTAAAATAATTTTTAAATATTTGTATAGTTATAAATCACTAGAATAAAATATTTTTTTATTTTAAAATAGTTGATTTTGTTGATTTTGTTGATTTAATACTCTTCTAAAAAATATTTATAGAAGTTTATTTTACTAAATTAGCCTTATTATATTTTAAAAATATAAATTTGAGTATATACACTTTGTTTAATCATTTAATGATCGAAATAGTATTATAAGAATCTAATAAAATTCTCTTGATTTCATAAAATAGACAATTAAATTGAAACAAATATTGTTAGAAAAGGAGACAACTATATTGAAATGGAGGAAGTATTTTAAAATTAAAATGTTACTAAATATTAAAAAAATGTCTTTTTTAATCGGAAAAGGTCAAAACTGTCCTTGAATTATTCGAAATGGAGCATAAATATCCTCTATTTATTTTTTGGCTCAAAAATATCTCTCAGTTTGTTTTTTAGCTGGAAAATATTCCCCTGTTTGTTTGTTTTTCCTCAAAAATATCCCTCACTTTAACAAAATGTCACAAAGCACGCCACGTGAAAGAAAATTGTCATATTCTCAGTCCATATAAGCATTTCATTTATGAAAAGGGTCAAAACTATTCCTAAACTATTCGAAATGGAGTAGAAATGTCCCTCTATTTTTTTTAACTCAAAAATACTCCTTTAATTGTTTTTTGGCTCACAAATATGCTTACTTTAATAAAGTATTGCCTAATACACAATGTGCAAAAAAAAAATTATCACATGATCAGGCCACATTAACATCCCATTTAATATCAGCCGACTCACTTAACCATCCAATGTAACATCTCATTTAATACTTGTACCCGTTTCATCTTCAAAAAATCTAACACGTTTTCACTTAAACTTTTCCAAAAAAATTGATGTAGACTATAAATTTTAAGGAAAAAGAAAGTCCTTAGTACATAGGTGTTTGATGGCACTCTATTAAGGTGAGGAATATTTTTGAACCAAAAAAGCAAAATAAGAGGTATATTGAGTCAAAAAAATAAACAGAGAATATTTTTGCTCTATTTCAGATAGTTTAGAGGAAGTCTTAACCCTTTTTTATTTTTAGATTAAGTAAAATAAAAAATGAATCATATAAATTGAAAAAAATGAGTATTTTATTTAAGAAAAACTACAGTTTGCCTTTGTTTCTCGCTTAAAGGCTTTTATATTTTGAGCAATTCAATAGTTATGAAACATCTTTCTTTCTTCTTGGCTAATCAAAGGTAAGAAAAAATCAGTTTGGAAATAAATTTCTATTTTTTTAAAAAGAAAATGTTCACCTTAAAAAATAATAATTTGGTGTATTAAATTTTTTGTTATATATAGAAGGATCAAATCACAAAAATATACTATTATGCAGTGTATCATTTATGAATTATTGTTTGCTTATTCATAAAAATTGTACTATAAGAATGACGAAAGTTTTGAATAGTTTTTGCATATTGTGGGATTTTCATATATTTGAATCAAAATTACATGTTTTCAATTTCAAATTAACCTGATTTCATATCAAGATTGAACAATGCTAAGCTCTTGCCTCAAAACTAAAACGAAATTAACATGACAAATATTTCATTTGCCAATGAAACTAAGAAATAGATTTTCTTTCCTATAAATTTTGTTGAAAACAAATTAAGGAGCTTGAAAATTAATTTTGGAGGTATTTAAAGATGATTTGAGGAGAATTTAAATTAATTTTCATATTGAAAATCGAGGTTGAAGACAACTTCATTAATTTATATAACCCCCCCTCCCGAACCCGACCCCCCAACCCCAGACACCCCATGCATCTCCTGCATAGTTTTGTATATTCATGAAAATCAATATTTGATATATATTGATAGACTTCCAATAGTCTGTGCCAGCATGAGCCCAATATATATTATTTTTTATTTCAATTTACGTGACATAAATAAAATTTAGATAATTAATTATATTTTTAATATGCTTTAGATAATTAAGTTGTTAGTTATTGTAATTTATAACACTTTTTTTGTTGTAGTTTACTATTTTAAGATGTTAGCTATTGTAATCTATAATACTCTCACTGTCAAAATTTTGGTGGCATTAATAGTCAATTATATTTTTAAAATAATTTAAGTTCTTAATTATTATGATTTATAATACTTTTTCTTCTATTCTAATTTAAGTGACACTGAGATAATTTCGAAAGTCAATCATATATCACGTTTATGGGTGGAAAAATGAATAAATCATATGGTTATCCGCCTGTTTTATCCATGTTAAATGAGTTGGTTATCCAACCCATTTAATAATGAATCATTTATGGGTCAACTCATATTATCCATTCTAAAATGTGGATAACCCATGGATATCTACCAATTACACTCTCCTTAAAGTATGACTTATGTGAAGATGTAGCATACTCTAAAGTATATTTATTAAGGGTGTGTTTGGAATGAAGAAAATTATTTTCAATTTATTTTTTAAAATAGAAAATATTTTTAATTTTTTTAATTTTTATTTTCTTAATTTTTTAAACATTTTTTAAAAAAATTAACTTTTTTCATTTAAATTATTTGAACCACCCTTTTCTTTGCTTTTTTCGTTTCATTTTTTCTCTCTCCTCTGTTTCTAACTTCTATTTCTCTTTCTTCTTCTTCTTCTTTTTCCTTTTTCCCTTTTTCTTTCTCGTTTTCTTTTTGTAATTTTTCTTTTTCTTGCCCCCCACCTCCCCCCTCTCTTTTCTAGTTTGATTTTTTTTCTATACAAATACAAATGATAATTTTGACATTCAAATACTAACGATACATTTGTAGTAAATGATACATGCATATTTGTATATTTTAGACTCAAGTAAATGCAATTAATTCATATACTTGTTTGTGTATAAATACAAATGATAAAATATACATATTCACGTCTAAACTATTCAAATACAAATGAATATTATTATTTTAAATTACTTGACATCTTATATGAGGCCCACTTAATTTTCATTTGTGGGCCTCATATAAGATATCAATATAATTTAAAATAATAATATTCATTTGTATTTGAATAGTTTAGACGTGAATATGTATATTTTATCATTTGTATTTATTCACAAATAAATATATGAATTAATTGCATTTACTTGAGTCTAAAATATACAAATATGCATGTATCATTTGTGGGCTTCAAATACAAACTATTCCGATAGACGTGAATTATGTCTAGAAATTTTCGATAACACAAATGAATCCACTCCTTATTTGCCTTGTTTATCTTCTTCCTTGAATGATGTAGAGAAAAAACCCCACCTAGCAGCTCTACGAGCTCAGATAAACCAAGATACCTAGCTTGGATTGAATCAACCATTCGTCAAAAACTCTCACTGAAGCTATGATTCAATCCGTTGAAGAATTCATCAGCTTGGAGCTTGTGAATTTAAGCTACAAAGATTGCTCATGAGATGTTCACCTCATAAATTCGGAAAGTTGTGATCTTGCTTTATCCTTAGACCTATCTAAATTCTCATGAAATTGAGCATTCTAGCAAATCTGTTATAATCTATGACTGCTGAGCTAAGAAACTGTTCTCTTACCCTTCCTGTGTTGTTTACTTTAAATCGTCCTTCTAATTTATTTTTTCGAAGGTTGAACCTCACTGGAGTTAATACCACTGCTAGAGAGAAATAAATTTTGAGGCAAAATTCATATAGACTACACAAGTAACTTATACATACTAACTCGGGATTTTCAGAGTCGTGCATTTTGCATCTTATAATTCCTGTTTTAAATTCTTGTAGTCAACACATATGATAAAGTAGACTCCTTATTAGAATTTGTTGCCCGAAAAGTGAAAATGTTTCTTATTCACCTGCTTTTTTAATTTTGTAATCCATATTGAAAGCTATAATTTCAAGAAAAATATGGACTACATTTCTTTGATCTTGAAAGAAAAATGGGTAACTAAAGGGTCAAGGAAGTTCATATTTTTGTACTTAATTTTTTGACTCATTCCGAGTTATTTTTTGTTGGATTTGTAGTAGATTTTTAAAAATAATCTCAATTTATGTCAGAGGATATCTTATTTTGTGGTTTGTAATGTTTGGTAAGCTATCATTTTCCTATGATTTTTTTTTCTTTTTTCGATTTGAACATGCAAATCTCGAGTCGCTAATTTTATGTTCTGAGAGTCTTCCTTAAATTCTTTTCCTGACAGTCCTCTTGGTTCTCAAGGTTCACGCATGCATAGCCGAAGATCCAAAAGTACCAACAATTATTTTCCTAGTTCATAGCTTTTAGCATGATCACTCTCCCCTGGAGAAGTAAATGCTTTATTTTTTTATAATGGCATGCTTTTGTTGTTTGGTTTATTAAAGATTCTTTTCTGCTGGTATCTTAGCTTTTCAAATCTCTTTTAGACGTGGAGCTTTGATTATTTGATGATTGTGTGTTCTTCTGAATGCTGAAAGAGTTTACTGTGAACTGTCCACAATACTTGAAGGAGAATCAGATTTGGACTTTGCATTTGTGATGGTTCAGGTTTGGTAATTTGCTTATTTATCAAAACAATATCCCTATTTCCAATATAGAGTGTGAACGATATAGAGCTCACACTTTGCTTTATTTAATTAATTTCATGTGATCACAGAACTCTCAAGCTCAGTCTTAAGATATTGTTATTTGGGCTCATATTAATTATATGGTGCTTAATGTTGTCTTCGCAGTAAGCTGAGTGTGTTGATGTTTGTTTTAGGCTTTAGACTTGATTTTGCTTACTTCACCTGAGTTGTTTGACCTTCGGGATCATCTTAAACAATCATTAGTCAAAGATGCTGGGAGAGACTTGTTTCTTTCGATGTACGCATCTTGGTGCCATTCACCAATGGCAATGATAAGCCTCTTCCTATTAGCTCAGGCAAGCCTTACAACCTTTAAGTTTTCAGGCATTCCTTATACCTGTGTATTAAGCATTTGTTCCCTTTTTTTTCACACAAAATATAATGACCTCCATCATTGTAACAGTCATACCAACATACAAGTTCTGATATTCAGTCTTTGGTTGAAAAAGATATATTGTGAAGTTCTTAGTGAAACTACATTCTAGCGACTTTCCAGGTGTTTTAAATTTTAAAAATGTGTAATGATCCTCACGGTCATTAGTCTGTATTTTCATATAGAAATTGGTATCTAAAGATTTTCTATAACCGCCCCAAGTTATTTATGAATTGTTGGGACTGATAGTTCAGTTCTCAAACAGTTTGTTTGATTAATTTTAGTGATATCTAATATCTTGTGGAATATTTAATTTAAATTGCCATTTGGTAGAATTACAATTTGTCATTCCTTAAAATATTTTTGATATTGATAAAATTTATTACTTTATGCTATATTTATATTACTTATAATCACTCTTTATGGTTTATTAATATTTCAAGTGGAAATAATAAATTTAGAAATATTAAAATATTATTATTTTATAATAGAGATTTTATTAGAAATATTTTTCTATTAATTATGATATATTTAAAATATTATAATTATTTTATTTCGAACTTATATAATATCTGAATATATATAATGGGGTGATTAAAAGTTAATTAGTGGCACCTCCACTTCCACGTGGAAGTGAAGGGAGTGGCCTTTGATGCCTTAAAGTTCATTTGTGGCCAGCATTTAAGTATGTAATATGTGGCAGAAATTAAAGTGTCTCTTAAGTCTTTATTTTTCCTCCATAATTTCCTTTCTCTATTGAATTTTTCTTATTATAGGTGTTTGCAGATCATATGAATATTGTGCTATTGTATAGTAGTATTTTGTTGGAAGTATTATTAGGCCTATACTGGCGACTTTCTATTGGTTTCTCTTTTTTTCCCTTCACTTTTCGAACTTGATTTATTGTTCGTTGCATTTCATTCTCTGTCGTCTCAAATGATTGGGTTGGTGCATTTATAGTTTTTTTAACCTCTCCCTATCTTAAAGAAATAAAGAAGAAACAATTATCCGTATTAACATGTCCAAGCTCGGGTTCTAGTAGCGCTATCTTGAGGTTTCGCGGAAAGATATTTTAGTTTTGGCGTCCAGGTAGGCTCGGCTTACCCTATCTTTAGATTGAACTTATTTATTGAAATTGTAAACTATTATGTTAGTTTTAGATAAGTACTTGTAGTTGCGTACCATTTGATATATATAACATACCTTATTTGTCCGGATTAAGATCCCGTTTTAGTAAATTTTAAAATATTATATTTTAATATAATATAGCGTCTATTACTTTAGAACGTGAAATTAAATTATAAAACCTTGAATTTATCTCTTTTTAATTAAGATAGGCGGATGATTATTTAGACGTATTATAGCTTCTATTTAGGTTCAGTATATACTTTACTTCTGTCATTAATTGTAAATTTTGGTACCACATTGACATTGTTATGGTATGGTATGGATTTTAATATTACAGTTGGGTATGATTACTATGAGTTTCGATACGAGTCCGATTGCTAGACTAAGTTCCACCCAACGTTCTGGGTCACCCGACGTTCTGGGCCTTGATCGTGCGCCACCTTCAAGTACAACTTTCTCAAGCCATTCCCCGAGTAAAATAATATTGATACCTCGGGGCATTCCCCAGACAAATAGTACAATAGATTCAAAAACGATAAAACAAAATCATACAACACACATTTCAAGCATTCATCAATCCAAAATTCTTAAATTTTCCTACCCCATATCATTTGCCTACTCATTTTTATTTATCACGATTTCAACAAATTTAACATAATAGATGATCCAAAATTAATACAAATTCACTTTGTTGAGATTAACCCCTCCCCGAATTTCTTTTTAACACATGAATTTCAGCATGAAAATAGTTATCCACCCATATTAACATCCATTTCAAATCCAACAACGATTGATGAATCAAACTAAAAAATAGTCGCCTATTTATCAAATTTTCAATTCCCGCCCCCAAATTCCTGATTTTAATTCTCAAATAGAATATTATTCCATCACACAATTTGTGACCAAACAACAAATCAAAACCAACAAACTATTCATCACCAATCAAGATCAATCAAACACAATATTTAATCTGATGCACCGAATACCATCAGCAATGAAATAAAAAGAGAGAAAGAATAGAATTGAACCTCAATTGATGATTTTATTCCAAACAACCAGCTAGGGATCAAAACTCATGAAGCAATGGAACCTCTACCCGAATGAAACTTGAACGTCGAACCTGCCAATTTCAGTTGAATTCAACCTTGAATAGATTTAAAAACTAGCCAGAAACCTTAATACGAATTGTCCAGAACAGTGGAGGGCGGAAGTGAGGGTGTGATTTTTTTGGCCAACATCACGTTTTCCGATTGGATTTAGCCAAAATAGTTTAGTTTTGAGGTGGGTTAGTTGCGCGATTGGTCGGAGAGGCATTATGGTCGGAACGACGATGGATTAACTATCGAAATAGTAATCCATGCCAATCTCTTTCCATTTTCCTATTGGGTGTGGTGTCGCTGTGTGTGTATCTATTTTCACTGAGTGTGTGTCCTCTCCATCTCGCCTTTGTTGATTTCACATAGTATTAGTGTGTTCTATAAAGTAGTGTGACAGAGGTAAGTGTGTTCTCCTAAGAGTGATGATGTGTGATTCTCTCCATCTCCAGTGAGGTCTGTATTATGTATATTTCTATATTGAAATGGAGGTGTATATGAGAGCTGTGTGTGGAAGATGATTTAAGAGTCAATTTTTTCCTCCTTCTCTTGGAATTGTGAGGTATGTGTATAAATATTATGAGAGTGTAGTGTATGAGTTGTGTTGGTGAATTGTGAGAGTGTAAAATCTGTGAGAGTATGTGTGAAAGTGAGAGTGTTTTTGCGCGTTTGAATTGAAAAATGGAGGATTGTATGAAAGTGGGAAATCTTCTCTATTTGTGAGCGTGTGTATTGTTCTTCTTTTTCCCCAATTCTGTTGTTATGAGTGTGTGTAAAATGTGAAGGGGGTAAGGTTAGGGTGTAGGGGTATGGGGTGGGGTATGGGTAGGTTGTTATTTTTGTTAGGGTGAGGTATCAAAAGTGGGGTATTTTTGTTAGGTTATTTATTTTTATTTTTTGTGGAAAAATTATTAAATGGGTGAGGGTATATGATAAGGTGAGGCAAAAAAAAGGATAAATTAAATTTTTGGGAGGGACAAAATTACGTGTCTACAGTACTCTAGGTGTTTTTTAGTAGTGGCTCTAGTACTAACCTTATCAGGTCTTAGGAGGGATTCATTTGTATATTTGGTCCTTTTTCCTCCTCTCGTTTTGTATATTATATATGCTCTCTTCTTAGTTTTCACTTATTGTTGTTGTTGCTATCATTATACGTGATCTTTTTTTGGTCTCTGCATGTTAGACCGTTACCTATCATTTCGAACTATGGCTTGACTTGTCTACTGGTGGTTTAAAGTTGGCACCATCACGGCTTGAGAAATCAGGTTGTGACAAAATGTTAGATTAGTAAAGCCAGATACTGTCCTCGTACCTCCTCTGGTTGATATATTTCTTTGTAGTGGGTTGTGAAATTTGTTCTGTTTTAATTTGCTTAAGGTCATGTTAAGGGAATATGCTGATTTTTTTAGCACCTAAGAACTTATTCCAGGAGAGTGATTTAGTTTTGGTCCTTTTGAATGTACATATAGATGGTTCTGTGTCATCCTAGTATCGTTGTTTTTGTTCAGACCCTGAAGCAATTCTTTTTGTTGTAGCACGTCCCATGAAGGGTGAAATACATAATTATGTTATTAAATAAAATAGTCACATAATTAATCAGGTATAAGATGTATGCAACACATTATTAAAGACGCCACGTGCTTGACCGATGTATCAAATATTTTGCCTACATGTGATGGTCACAAACAAGTAATTAAAAAAATATTCCCTTTCTTATTGAGATATCGTTCGACAAAAACCTACTTTGGCCGCAATGAACATATTGCTTGTCAGCTAATAGTATATGTAAGAATCCTTTGTGTTATTACAAACCAATAGTGGCTTTAGGATTATGCGTGTTCTGAAAATTTTTTAGATACAGAATCAACAATTATTCTTTGATCTCGCTCTTTAAATTGTTCATACGTGACCATGGAAGTAATGAAAAATGTACAACCCCTCGACACCTCACATCTCATTGGGTGCATGTTGGGACATTCATGGAAATTGCTTCCAACAGTTGAGGTAACCTCAAATCCAAGCTAGTTTCCAACCAAATTAGTCATTTGCTTCCCCAATTCTCAATATATCTCCTTTATGTTTCTATTCTTGAGTATGATTGTTTCACTTGAATTTACTTGACTATTTGTCGCTAGCTCCATATAAAGTGATGAAATTTCACCTTGAATTTCATTAGCTTAATCATGAGAATTGTGAACTGAATCACCACTAAAAATCATGTTGTTGCTTTTTGCCTTAATTTAGTAAAACTATGTCCTATTGTTTCTGTTATAGTTGTTGTCACTATTGTAGTCGATCGGTGTATCAATGTACTATTATCCTTCTGATCTATGGAACCCTTGCTTTATCTAAATTTATAATGCTTCTTGCCTTCGTTGGAACTTCTTTAAAGTTGTTAAACTAAAATTCACCTGGAAACTAAAACTCTTTCTTATTTGAAAGAGTTGAAAAACTCACCAAACAACCTCGAATGATATTTTGGCATAGCATAATAGATTTCTAATTTCCACATTATATACTGAATGTAGTAGAATATAAAATACTGAATATGCATAATTATCTATACAATGAAAAGGCAATAAAATAATCAAAACTCAATCAACCCTTTCTCCATTTGTATTAATTCATTGGTGACGATCAATTCGACTTTCTAAAACATCTTTGGTCAACTTTTTCCTTCGACACTTAAACGCAAATCTGTTAGACATGGTGAAAATGAGTTAAGTGTTTATGTTTTATAAGTTGTAAGAAAAAGTGTATTATATGAACTCATCGAAAAACTTTATTCTACTGTGCAGATTACTGGTTTCTACCATGCTAGACTTGATTTCCCTTCAGATTAGTGACTGTTTACCATACTAATTTTGATATATCTTCCTTCTCTGAACCACTAGTTAGTATTCAACCATTTCTCTACTATGTGATTTTATGAAAAAGAATTTAGAGCAAAAAGAAAATTAAATACTCATTTTGATTAATAAGAATCAATTAACATAACAAATCTAATAGCAAACTGGCCAACACTATAAGAACAAAAGATAATTGAAAAAATATTTAATAATTTTTCAAAATAAATTACGAAAAATTTCTTTGTACACTATGTTTTTTACTTCATTTGTTATTTTTCTATCACTTTCGTAGGCCAAAATCTTTAATCCTTTCCTAGTTGTCACCCGTGAAAGAGCAGCATACAATTGTCCATGAGTGAATACTGATTTCTTCAAAAGTAACTCAACATGAGACAATGATTGACCTTGAATTTTATTGATGGCCATGGCAAATGAGACAACTACGGAAAATTGTCTTCGCTGGAACTTAAAAGGTATTCTCGCATTAGATGGTGTTAGACTCATTCTTGGGATGAATACTTTTTCACCTGCGATTTTGCCTGATTAAACCCTAGCTTTAATAACTCAATTTTCAAGTCTTGTAATGATCAACCTTGTCCCATTACACAATTCTGATGACTGATCTATATTTCTCAATAAAATTATCGATACACCTACCTTCAATATGATTGAGTGATTTGGAATTCCAAAACACACTTAATACCATTTAGGAATTCTGGTATCTGCACATGCTCCAATGTCGTACAAGAATGATCAAACATACAAACTATCATCAGAACTCATATATGTCTTCTCAGGATTATGATAAAGTGATACCATAAATTCATTGATCGAGTTCACTATGTCTAGAGTTAGAGCAAAAATTGCTCTTTAGTGGAGGTAATCTAAGTCGCTGGAGTGACAGTAGAAATCAGGATATATACTATCTACAATTGCCGATATTGAATTGATATAATCATTAATGAGAATATCATCAAAAATTTGAATAGTCTCAGTGCTATCAATGGAGCTTCCAATGTTCTCATCACCGACTATGAAAATTCAGTTGACAAAGTTTGTTAACTCTTCCAAATGTGTGCCTAAATGATTTCCTTGCATGTCATATTCCTTTTTAGCTTTAGGACTTTACAATGCCTCCATAAATCTGAAGAATTTAAATTGGCATTAATAATATCTTGCTTAGTTCCTTTTGTCATGACTGGCAAAATTTTTCTGAAGTCACCACCTAGAATAACTGTTTTTCCTTTAAAAGGTTTATCTAAACTCGAGGTGTTTTTAAACCTAACAATATCTCGGAGAGTATGATCAAGAGCTTTAAAATAGTATCTATGCATTATTGGAGCCTTATTCAGGATAATCAACTTTGTCTTGGAAATCAAATTTGCTAGAGGACTACCTTGCTTTATATTGCATATTGCATCTTCAGTTAGATTGAGAGGAATTGGAAATCACGAATGAGCTGTTCGACCTTCCGATAACAAAAGATATGCAATGCCACTTAATGCAATAGTTAATATAATATCTCCACTAGATAGTATGTCAGAAGGCAAAGTCCTCCAAATAAAAGTCTTGCCAGTTCCATCATGACCATATAAGAAGAACAAACCACCTTTGTCTTCATTCACTACAACAATAACACCAACAACATATCCAGTGTATTCCCACATAGTGGGGTCTGGATAGGGTAGATTGTACGCAGACTATACCACTACCTCAGATGAAGTAGAGAGGTTGTTTTTTATAGATCCCCAGTTTAGGACCGATAGTAGTATAACAAACATAAATCATAAATGCATATAAACACCTTTGTCTTTATTCACTGCTACCATTATTTTGTCATACACTAACTTTTTTTCAGCCATAAAATTCATTACTAATTATTGGTGTTCAATTAATAACGAGCTCCTGTTATAACGCAATTCATCATGGATTAATCTATTGGTATTATCCACTTGTTCCTCGTTGTAAACAGGTCTTGACATAGTCAGAAAATTCTAAAAAAAAATCCGCAATCTTTTAAAAAAAGTTTCCAACCTTTGCAAACAATGATTTCTCAGTTCATCATCTGTCATCTTTGCACCTAAAATAATAAAATATCACAAAGTTTAATGGTAATAATATAAAAATATCATATCAACATGTATACGAACTGTTAGTTATTCTTAACTATAAATTTGTACCTGAATTATGGTCGTGACATCGAATTAGACAATAACAACATTGCAAATAATTGTCTAAGATATGATGGCATTCCCCAATCCCTTGCTTCCTTTATGGCATCAATATACTTGTTGTCATCATCTAATAAGCCAAGTGCATAACACACATCTCTGAAAGTGGTGCGGTTATAATTGTTGATTTTCTTAAGATCTTCATAGGTTTCTGCACCTTTAATGACATTCAACGATAATCTTAGATAATATAACTCGCCACTTTCAGGCGGAACAAAGAAGATCCTCCTGATAGAAAATGCAGAAGTTTTTCTTTTCTCCCATTTCTTTGAGTCTTTTTTGCACACAAACCTCAATGGAAATTCTGCGTAAGATAATTCTCTAGTTTCAGGAAAATCTTTATTTGCCTTAAACCAACTTAAGAACATTGATTCCCTTGCATTCGGTCTATTGGCGATATCATCAATTGGATCGTCATCAGAGAATATAACATTATTTATTTTTAATATGAAATGCTAGTCTTTCTACCGGAGGTTGCCTATATTGAATTGAAAATCCAAGTATTCTTCAAGCAGTTTCACATGATGATATATATCGACAATCATAATACATATTGATTTCATCGACATTTGATGAATCTTTCTCATTCGCACTTTGAGAAAAAGCAGCAGTGACGCGATCGTTCCCCTTATTAATGTACTTAATAGATCTGAATTGATTGTACAATTCTACATTGATATGAGCACTATACTTTAATAATAAAAATCAATTGTGCGACACAACATACCTGTTCCAACTCAATAAGAAAATAAATAAATTACATTTATCTTTGAGAAGATATTGTATTTTCAATTCAAATTCAAAAAAAACTAATGGAATATCCATTATATAAGAACTCTACATTAGTAATACCAATCGATTAAGAGATATCCCATACCTGTTGTCCAAGTCAATACCATCTTTCTTGATAGTTCTACCATCTTTTCTTCTTTTTTAAATAGGATAACCATCTTTATCAATTGTGGTTTTCTGAACAAATTTCATTGGAAAGTGCTTTGTACATCTATCATCCTGTATGCAAAGAGAGTAATTTCTCATAGGACCACATGAGCCATGCATCATGAAAAACTCCACTACTTCATAATAGTGATTATCAATCAATTCATCAGATATTTCTGCTGAAATAATCCCATCAATATCTGCAAAAGTAGGATATTTATTTTGCTCAAGAAGAAAAAGTAAGATGTGGGCATGAGGCAATCCTCATTTCTAGAATTCAACAGTATAGATCACTGCAAAAGAAATTTATTAGATGAATAAATAGTAGGAATCCATATATATATATATATATATACACATATATATATATAATGAGGAATTGATTATACCTGTTTTTACTCTTCCAAAAATTTGTTTGTCTTGCAAGTCCTTTATTAAGTGATCCAATTTGATTTTGAAAACCCTGGATAAAATATTTGGAAGATCCTCGAGTTTTAAGCCCCTACTCTCTACAAATCTACAAATCCTTAGCCACTTTGAATTGCATGTAAACGTGATGAAAAGATCAGGATAGCCAGCCCACTTGCATATCGCCATAACATCTTGATACTTTTAAAGCATGTATCGTGCACCTCCTATAAAGCTTGATCTCAGAATTTTTTTTTCCTGAGAAGATTGATTATTTTTCTCCACACAAAAATGCATCTTCTAACCCTTTGTACATATGAGATCTCAATAGTTTTTTATTAAATCAAATATAATTCAGTTGAACAAATTCAATCATTATATATCAATCAATCAAGAATTGTTGAAATAGTCTTCTGGAATATAGAATCGTTGGAACTTCATCCTTCCTATCTTGAATTTTGTAAGCAAAATACTCTCGGATGCTAACACATTTCCTTCCTTGAGTTGTTTCATCACCTCCATTATAATGAATATCCTCTCTATATCCATCTTCACCATATAAAAAAAGGATACTGCAAGCTTAAATATGCTGCATTAAGTCCATTAATCCTTTGTAACTGTCTAGACCAACCTTCAGTGACGATATCACCCCTAGGTGGTTCAAAATCTCCTACTACCAAAGCAGCTACTTCTGAAACTGTTGGCAGGTTATATCTTCTTTCATTGGTGCCTCTTTTGCCTATTAATCTGAGTTTAACATTGGAGCTTCTATCTTCTTGAAATTTATCTCTTATCATTCTAAATGTCTTAGCTAAACATTGTGGCAATCAAGCATTTCCTTTAGATCGTTAACGATCTCAGTGTGCAGTTTATTTATATCTAGACCACGACTGCAAAGAATTAAATTTATCAAATTAACAAATATGTCTTTTTCTTATAAAATATTATCTACAAATTATTAATCATGAAGGGTAAAACACTAAACTTACAACATTGAATTCTATTTTTCTTTTCATTATTTATATCATAAGTATATAATTGCGCAAACTTAGGATAGATCCCTTAAGAGGTGATAAACTTACACTTTTATGATAATTCTGTCCATATGATCTGAATGTTTTTGATCCTCGGATTTGATTGACAGATGCATTAACCATTTCTCCCATAAAAATAAATGAGAACATAGAATTATAGCTCTTAATATTATCTCGAAAGTGATTTCTTTTAGAACCTGCATAAAGTTTGAAATGGAGAATGAAGAATTATATATGTAAGGTTAATATTCTTCAATGATAAGATCAAAATAGATGTTTGCACTAATCAGATTCAAACAACAATTGCCTTAGAATTTGAGGAGGCTCAATTGACTTAGGCAACTTAATTTTTTCACGATTACAACAAAGAAAAAATATCAATCGTTTAGACTTAATCTTCTTGTCGATTCTTTATTTATACCAAAAATATGCCCCACAATGTTCACATTCATAGGTAGCATCTTCAATATCCCAGTGTTCTATTAGCTATCAAAATATATAGGGTTAGATTCATATGAACTTACTTATTTTATGAATTCTTACTTGATTAATCTTATGTATATAAAAATTAAATAGTGCATACCTTCATTACTAACGTCCCCACAAATATCATCCTCTAAAAAATAAATAGAAAAATGAATTAAGTGGCAATAAAGATAAGTTTTAACTATCAGTACCAAACTGAAAATAATTGATAACTAACTTAGACACTAAGTACATACCTTCGCAATCATTTTCATCTTCTTGACCTTCATAGCACAGAGCACAATTTAAATAAGGCAGAAGACCTTGACTTTAGGCACCTATGATAAACAATTGTTAGCCATTAATAACTTTATTTTTTGAAATAATTTTTTTTTTGGTGTTTATTGATACTTAAATTTAGTAAAAATTTCTTATTCAGAAAGATTTGAGCAACTCACAAAAATAACTTGAATGATATTGTGGCGTAGCATTATCAGATCTCAAATTTTCACTTTGCATACTGAAAATACTTGAATTAGTAGTTTCATTCACCAGAATGCTTTTACCCTTCCTTTGCCTTGTATTTTGGGAAAATCACTTTTAAAATCTATCATTAATAAAAAATAAAAGATATTTTTAATGAAACAGGTGCTAGAAAATGATAAAATATATATTGATGCCTTTATAATAGATATGGTGAAAATGTGAGGAGATTCAAATTTTATCATTATCAGCTGGAACACAACTTAAATCAGGCAGTGTATCTTGCCTGAAATCTATAATTTCATTAATTAATATGCCTTTTTCCTTCTTTTTCTTTGTGGACAAACAACTTTCAAAATTTGTCATTGGCGAATTAAGATTTTAAATAAACATAAAATTTAGGTCTTTTAAATAAATCTAAACAGTAATTTGATATAAAATTAAAATTTGTCCCAAAAAAAAGACTAACTATTGTTCAAATCTCGTAGAGGAAGGGGTTTTGAATAATGTGTGAGAGGTTGTGATGAAGAAACATTTTCAAGTCTCATCATTGGTACATTGATTGGTGGTGTACAATTTTGATATGATGAAACTGGAACTACAACTTGTCCCTTTGTTTTATCTCCATCAACTATATGTGTTGACACCCAATTTTTGCTCTCCATGCTTAAAATTAACATCTTTAGGTTTCCTGATTGTTGAAGGACACGAAACACAATTTTCACATTTTCTTTACAATTCTTAAATAAATTATTGATAATCATCCTTATTTAGGATTTTATCAATTTGTTGTCATATTTTTACTTTTCATAATTTAATAATAATTCTCCTTATATTAGGATTTTTATCGGTTCATTATCATTTTAACATTTTCACAATCATCTACACATGTACACGATATGTATTATATTGCTTTTAGTAATATTTTAAGTTGATTAAATTTTCAATTATCCTTATATTTTCTCTATATTTGACACGTTTTTACAGTCCGCAAATACTAATTTGGATCAACTATTTTTGCATAGTATAATAATTCGATGTCTTATCACATCCGACAATGACCACATAATAATGTCTTGTCATATCTGACAACGACTACACAATGATGTCTTGTAACATCTGACAATCTGATAACAACTACTCAATGACACTATTCTTTGTACAATAACTTTGTTTGTTGGTCAAAAGAATGAAAATCCTTTGGTCAATAACTTAAAGACCAAAGGGTGCCCTAACATAAAAAGAGTGACACCTTTTATCCATCGGATTATACGAGGTACCATTTTTTATTATAAATAAGTAGTGGGGGTCAATATTTTTTGATACAATTCATACTCACACACATTCACCCACATACCCTAAAAAATCTGATTTTTTACTCCCACATATTTTATTTATTCTTTTTCCTCTCTCAAACCCACATAAAAATAAACACATACACAACACACATATACACTTCCAAATTAGATATTTCTCTCTCTCAAAATTAACAATCTCCTCTCTTCCTTTCTCTGTCGTCTCCTGTTGCTGCCTCGCCGAAGATAGTGACTGGCGAGGTTCGATCTTTCATCCGCCACCACAGATTTCCAGCCACCACCATCTCTCACACCTCTTTCTCTCTTCCTCATTGTCGACCATGGGACTTCACTAACCGAATGACCGGCAACCACCTATACAGCACCACCATGCGCCCCCTTTCCCCTATTTCTGCTTCCTCATCGGAGTTGGCCATCCGCGGGCGAGACTTCAACGGAACAGCCACCATATGAACTCTCCTCTACTTTTTCTCCCTTTCCAGTCATCATGCCATTTTTCCTTGTTATTGTCTCGCCGAATTTGTTCACCGATAGACTCCGACGCACAACACCGACACTGTCACACCAATATGGACTGGCTAAATTTTCACAAAATAAGGCTTTGGTCTGACGAACATCGTTAAAGTAACGCCGATATTTGTTACTACTAAGATTTTTTTTCTTTGGTGGACTGGGTTTCACTGTTGTTTTATGTGTTATGTGTTAATTTTTGTGCAAATCTATCTGAAATGATTTAATACCTGATGAAAACTCCATTTTACAGTTAGCTCCATAAATATTGATTTATTGTGCTTTATTTTCATTGGATTCTCAACTGTTGCCTTATTGTGCGTTAGTTATTTTTCTCATTTCACGATTAACGGGCTTAATCTGGATTGTTTGGCTAATTTGGGGTCAATTTTACTCGAAAAATTTACTTCCAAAGTTATTTTTCTTGGATAAATCTTTTTGGTTGTTTTGGATATCTTGTCCTTTCATTGCTATGTCATTTTTTACACTGATAATGAACAAATACTACACTACTTTGATCGATAACAATATCTCTTCGTTGGATTTTTGAGGCAACCAGGTAATAAAAGACAAATTTTTATTTTCTAAATCTGCTTATTTCATATCTAAATAAATACATGGCCGATGATAATATCACTCCTCGAATTTTTGAGGCTACCTTATAACAAAAGACGAATTTTTATTTTCTAATTCTGCTTATTTCATATCCAAATAAACACATGGCCAATGACAATATCTCTCCATCAGATTTTTGAGGCCAACACATTATAAAAGACAGACTTTATTTTCTCAAGTTTATTTATTCGTAACAAGTATCAATACATTGTTGGTGAAGAAATTCTCTGTCGATTTTCGAGTCCTCCCCGAATAAAAGACGGACATTACATATACAAAGACGTAAGAAAAAATAAATAAATTCAGGCGATAAAAAAATCCTTATAACATCATGATAACACAAAGGATTTTACAATTCGTATCTTGGTAAGGTGATTTAAGATGGTCGATAAATTGAGCAACCACTTCGTAGCCATGGCGTATCTAAAATCTAATTCGAGACCGCGCTTTAACAAAATTCTTTTATATATATTTGTATACATATATGCACACATAGTTCTTAATTTATTTTCTTTGTTACTAACGTGTTTTTAAAGGTTCTCGGGAATACTTTTCTAAAAATAGCGTTCAAAGGAGCTTGAACTTTACATTTGTATTTTTGCATTATCACAATTGTATAAATATCATTATACTGAAAACTTTACTTTTGGGGTGTCAGGCAGGGACAATCTTTACTTAAATATTTATTAACGCATGTTTAGGCAAACTTAGGCCGTTTACACAAATAAATTAAATTAATCAATGAACTCATACAACATAAACATTGTATCATTTTTTTTTCAAGTAAAATCTTTATTTTTCTCTCCATAGTTTCAGTCAAGTGGATAGTATTATTTACAAAATACTTTTTCCTATTTAGTACATAAAAGATACTTTTCTTTCATACGTCATAAAATATTTTTCCTTTTCACATGTAATTTGTACATTTTTAAACGTACCTTTTACATAATTTCACAATAATCAGTTTTATTTATATACTTGATACACATACACTTTTTACATTATTTTAAATACAGTTTAGGATACGTACATTGCAGTATATCACGTTAAAAGAATAAAAATTATATATTTAATTTAAACGTAAAAAAAATCAGCTAATAATTTACAATGACATTTTATGATATTTAAAACTTAAAGACTATTTTAGTTGTTCCGCGTTGAAACTGTTTATCCGTGTTAATACAAATTGAGCTTGTCTGAGTTGACTTAAAAAAAATTATCCTACATTATATATAAAACATAGACATATAAAAAATCGACATATCTATGCCTCTAAACTAAAGTACAATAATTGAGAATTTTATACCAGGAATAAGTGAAATAGAATACCTAATTTACGATAATTATAAACAAATTTAAGAGTAATTTGTTGTAAAGGGAGACTGAAGCATGAGTATGGGTTTTGAGTATCGAGTATTTCTTCTTGTATCTAGGAACTTCAGTGATGTGATTATTTTCTTGATGACCATAGGTGTGATTAGTGAACATATCACAGTTTAATCATGATTGGGTTTGTATTTCAAGATGTTTGCATGTCACGTATGTGATGCTTTGGATCTTCTTCGGGATTTCAGCAGGGCAATGAGCATTTGATTTGGACCTAATTACTAATTTTTCACTAGTTTGAGCAGCTTTTGTTTTGGCCTAGATGCTTATGCTCTTTGATCCCAACTGAGGTCTTGTTAATCTAGGTTGTAAAATCGATGCTCGTACTTCTTTTTTGCCTTCTTTTTTTTCATCTCTTTTGTCACAAAAATAATCTTATTTGATCAAGGAGTAGATGAATGTCAATGACTTGAGAAATATGTCCATTTGCATCTAGTTGCAAGCCCTAAACTCTCTCTCTCTCTTTCCTTACACTACTTAAAAAAATCGGTAAAACCGACCACAAAAAACCAACCATAAGTGGTTACTTTTATATTTTAAAAAAAATCAAAATAATTATTACAATAATTTTAATAATAATAATTATTTATTTAACAAATAAAAATTTAAAAAAAATAACAAAACCGACCACAAGTGGTCGATTTTTATAAAAAAAAATAATTAAAAAATACTTATAAAAACCGACCACAAGTGGTCGGTTTTCTAATTAAAATAAAAAAATAATTTAAAAAATCCGACCACTTGTGGTCGGTTTATGAAGTAAAAAAATTAAAAATTAAATAATTTTAAGTAACCCCTAATTATATATATAATCAAAATCTAATATATTAAGCTAATCAAATATAATTAATCGATCACTAATCTAAGTATGTCTAAGAAACGCATCGCATTATATTATTGGATAATATATTTGTATACGTATGTGATGTATATAGTACGTATTTTGAACATGATATAGTCGATAGTGTGTATATGTGTGTGTATGTATATGTATATATATAATATATACATATTATATAACGACGGTATATTAATGACATAAGATAAATCAACCGATAATTTATTTGAGTATATGTGAAATACAATGGGGTAGTAAAATCAGGTATGTGATGTATATAGTACGTATATGAAATACGTCGCATTATATTATTGGATAAGATACACATGTACGTATGTGATGTTTATAGTACGTATTGATATAGTCGATAATACGTATATATATGTGTGTGTATGTATAGGTATATATATATATATATAGTATATACATATTATATAGTGAAGGTATATATATTAATGACATAAGATAAACCAACCGATAATTCAACTGAGTTTCTGTGAAATACGTTGTATATTATTATGGGGTAGTAAAATCGGGTATGTGATGTATCTAGTAAGTATTTGAATGTTGATAGACAATTGAATATATTTATATATACGTATATCTCGTGTAGTGATGAAATAGATATACTATTTTGTGTCAATATAATGTAGACACCCGTATATTGTTGAAGTTGTAATAACGTAAGGCAAGTATTACAAGGTATATGGGGGGGGGGGGGGGGGGAGGAAGTAGGGAAGGGAGATAGAAAATTGAATCATGAAACTGGCATATACTTACCATTTGCTTTGAATTTTGAATTTTGAACGACCGTCAAATTTGGGTGGTGAATTTGAGTTTTTTTGCTTAAAATTTTTGTATATGAGTATGTGTGAAATACGTTGAATATTATTATGGGGTAAAAAATCATATATGTGATATTTATATTACGTATTTAAATGGTGATAGACAATTGAATATATGTAAATATACATATATCTCGTGTAGTGACATATGCAGTAAGCAAAAGCTCGATAACTGAATCTATATATCAAAATATTTTGAATAATACACTGATATCATACTATTGAAGAAATAGATATACTATTTTGTGTCAATGTAGATACGCGTATATTGTTGAAGTTGTAATAACATAAGACGTCGATAATTTATCTGATTAACACGCATATATATATATATATATATATATATATATATATATATATATATATATATATATATATATATATATATATAATATCTTAATTAAAAGCTAATGAACCAAAAATTTATCGTAATTTGCAAAATTCATTGATATTATTATAGGATGGAGGAAATATACTACTCATGTTAATGTGATAATAAAATAACTAATTATCTGATTTATATATATACACATTATATTAAATTAATTGGATATTGTTATAAATATTATAACATTTATTAAAAAATTTAATTAATTAAAAATTAATTTTAATTTATTAATTTATTTTAATTTATTAATTATAGTTTATTAAAATTTAATTTATCAAATTTTGTGGGGTAGCATGAGGCCTACGAGTTTTACTTTCTGTTAACTCAACTTTACATGAGTCCAGGGGCAGATCTATGTAGAAGGTTTGGGGTGGCACGACACCCGCACTTCTCGGATGAAACTCTGTATATTTATGTGTATATGTATTAGTTAATGTATAAATATTATACTTGGCACCCACAATATCAAAGGGACTAGTGGTGTAAGTGGTCAAAATTCTTTGGTTTAACTCTCGACAATGAGGGTTCGAAACTCGCTCTGCACTATATTTTTAGAATGATTTTTAGCACTTGTATGTTTTCTCTTAAAAAAACACAATATAGTTTGGCTATGAAGAATAGAACCTGTGACCTCTTCTTTACAAAGCACTTGACAATATCAACTAAGCAAGCCTTCATGTAATACTAACACTTGTTAGATATATATAATCATAGTTTACTCTTTGAATATTGATTCCACTATCCTAAAATATCGTATGGAGTATACGTTATTGTTCAAAACAAGGTGGCACCCGGAGCTTTCGAATCTTGGATCCGCCTCTGCATGAGTTGGGATCTTTCAAAAATAACTTTTTAAACTCCGTTAGGTAGGGATAAGATATGCGTCCACTTTGCTCTCTTTTTTCCCTACAATAACTTCAATAGTAGTTAATCATTCATAAGACTAATCTAACACAATTAATACCTCAATAAACAAAAAGAAGATCCTACATAATGAGATAAATCAAGAATAAAAGATGATTGTGTAAAATTAACTCTTTCGTGCGTCTTTCTCAAAATTGTCAGGTGAGTTCCTAATCTAGATAACAGGAGATTCATTGATTCATGTTTATTCAGTAGATTCAGATTCATAAATTTGTAGAGAAATTCTTAATCTGAAACTTTACTATATATTGAAATTATCCCACTCGAATCTCACAGTCATCATTGAACACTTTAACGCCAACAACACTTTATAAGTTGTTTATGACTAGTAATCAAACAAATTAAATACAGCCAAAGAGAATAGAACCTATGAACGAAGTAAAGGTAGGATGATTTTTTTCCTGTAGCTTCCTTATAGCATTTCGTACTGCTTAATCAGTGAAACATTGAATTTTTCTACTAAATCCTTATACCTCAGATATAATTAATAATAGTAACAAAATAAATGAGTAATTGCTGCAAAAATAATCAAAGTTTATAATCTTAATAATATTTAATGTGTTACTTTCAATTGTTGCTTTTAAAACCTCGTGTAGAATGTGTATCGAGGTAGTTGTGGATGTCAGAAGCTATAGCAATTCACTCCTGTAAATAAAATTAAATGAAAGATAAAATTAAATTTTATTTCTCCTAAAATTAAGCGATATAGAGGGAATGAAAGAAAAACTACACATGTGCAACTATAAGTAAATTGAAGACAACAACAAAATAGAAATTACAACCAATCAATATGATAATCACTATATCAAATCAATTCGATTAAATCTAATCTTTAAATAATTTTTTTTAAAGTGACCGAAAATTTAATCTTTAAACAAAAAATTCTCGAAACCTGACCAAACATTATAACAAAATAATACGATAATTGAGATATTATAATAAAACGATTTAATGTAATTTTTATATAAAAAAATTCTCAAAGTGCAATCAAATCTTCGTCTACCACCTGTATTAAGCAAAACAAACATCAAACACGCGTCAAAACCTACATAATTGTGTTGGGTTTAAGGAAATTTTACAGAATCCTAACAGTAGTTATTAATTAGCAAAACATTGTAGCTAAATGGTTACATTGTGTAACAGAAGAAACCTATAATTTTATAAAAGAAACATATAATTTTGGAAGAGAATCACCTTAAAATTTCAATCCTCTACTTCTATTATTTCACGCTTTCTTTTCTATTTTATGCTGAAAATATGACTCCTTTGAATAATCCTTGTATATTTTAATTAAAAATAGTTAATTATATAAAAGATATTATAATCCCTAAATTCATCCTTTTTGAATGAAGAAAGAAAAGAGGAATTGAAATGGTAAAATTTCATATCATAATTCCTATATTTACAAACGTACAAAGTAAATTTCAATTTTCCTTATATTTAGGTGTTTTACTTCTCATATATTTAGGAATATAAAATTTTTTTATATATTAATTATATTTAATATCTAAGGTGTTTTACTTCTCATATATTTAGGAATATAAATTTTTTTTATATATTAATTATATTTAATATCTAATAGAATAATAATCTGAAAAAATCGTAAAAAAATGATTCTATCTATTGCGAAATTATTTAATGAAGGGCAAAAAGTTAAAATCACTTTTCTAAATATCTTCACACTTTTAATATATATATATATATATATATATATATATATATATATATATATATATATATATATATATATATATATATTCTAACGGTCAGTAGACAATACATTTGAATTGTGAAGGAACTAAAACTCTAGTTTTAGAGGATTATGACTTGAGAATACATATAGGTTATTCTTACATTGTTTTCGTGTTTGAATAACAATCTGATTTTCTTAAAATAATTTATTAAATAATAGTTCTTAATTAGTCACGCTTTCAAAAATCTGGATTCCTTAACTTTTTAAATAACTTTTCCTATAAAATTTTCTTTTATCATACATTTTAAGAATCTTTAATTTAATTAAATAATAAATTAAAAAATAGAGTAAATAATGATTTTGTCTATTGCAGAATTTTTTTAATGTGAACATGCATTACATGTTTATCTCTTAATATTTAGTATAAATTTATTTTCTAAATAATATATTTTACCAACTATCTTTTAACTAAAGAAAGATAATTCAAAACATATAAAAATATAAAAGCATCGCCAAATAAAAATAAAACTCATAAGTTTCATAAATATGAGAAACATAATTTAAAAGGGTAAAAAGGTCCTCCCCCGCTGTAATTCCCAGTTTTCAGGACGAAGCCAACATTCTACTTGATAAAGCCTCTAAAAAATTTTTGGACTAAATTATTACAGCAATGCAACTGCACCATCTTCATTGTGCTTTAAAAATGACTACACGAAAGTGTTTGCTGAGGCACTTATTCAAATTCTATATTATGTTATGCTTCCTTTCTTCTACATTATCAGAATGCAGACTCCTCAATTACCTATATTTTTACAAGCCGCCCACATTCTTTGCTTATGGATTTAGATTCTATCAAACGTCAAGAATATTTTGATGAAAGCTAGAGCTCTGCAGCCACTTCCACCTTTCAATGTTTCAGCTAATTTTTTAATCATTTGTTCATATTTCTTATGAGATAGCAGCCGGAGCAAATTGATAGGTTGATCTTGAGAGATCCTCGGCTCAAGTAACAATTAAATCTAAGTACAAATAAAAAGAAAAGTATTATAAAATAATAATTAAGGGAAGCAATGTAAAGTCAACAACAACAAAATTGTGCCTAATTTAAACACAACAAACGACATATGGTGGTAGATATGAAAAGCAAGAACTATAAACTCTAACCGGCGCCTAAACCCTAGAAAAAGAAACCTTATATTGAGTTCTAATATGTAAGGTATTTTAAATTAATCTACGATCGTCAAAACTGCATACGTCGTATGGTTGTAACACCCATACTAACAAACATAAAGCTTTTAATATTGGCAAAGTATATAGAGAAACTATATCAATAATACAATAGTTGGGGTGGGGGTGGGGGGTGGGGGGAATATCAATAACGGAGTCAATGGGGATAACCATGATAGTGGTGCGGCATATGTTGCCTTAAAAGATTAATGTTGCATGTTGTCTGATGTTATATATGAAAAAAAGAGAGAAATATTTGATTTTTTCAACTACTTCCGACGACAACATATTTATTTTGTTCAATATCTCGAAAAGAAATCTTCAACTGAAACAAAAACAAAAAAAATTATCAAAAGCATACATGATCATATATAATTCATATATAATTTTTAAATTAAATAACTGAATTTTTTTTTTTTTAAAAGACATAACAGGTGATGATAATGAATAAAAAAAAATTAAGTCAAAATCAAAATAAAAAAACCTACATAAGAAGAATATATGTTTGTAGAGATACGCTCTCCTAAATCTAAAGTCAACTCTAGAAATCTAAATACATACACAATGTTAATATAATATTTATTGGCATAAAAAATGCTAAACTTAAATAATTAAATTCTAAATCTAAATAAGATGCGCCTAAAGATTCATAGACGAAGTGAAACGTACGAACCTGCTGCAAATTGAAATTTAAGCCAAAAATATGCAGTCTGCCAAGTGTTGCGCCTCTTTCATCGGTGGAAAAAATATATCTATATATAAAGAGTTCTAAACCTATTATTATAAGGTTTACTATATATATATATTGTAGGAGTCTTTGACATCTTTTCATATATTGCGAAATGGTAAAAAGACGATTTTGTCTATTTCGAAATCTTTTAATGAAGGGCAAAAAATTCAAATCATTTTTCTAAGGTCTTCACACTTTTAATATATTATAGATATAAATTATAGATTATAGATATAGATATAGATATAGATTTATACCTCTTCTCTCTTTGATAAATTTGATACCATTTGTAGGGGGGTGCGGATAACTAAGCTGATAAATAGATTTATAAATAGATTTATTATAGCTGATGAATCTATTCTTTTTTGTGCGTGGTTATTTCTTAGATTTTGTTTTAATAAGTTATTCTTTTTGTGAGATGTATTCATTAATTTTTAGTTTATTATTTTATCCTGTAGTAACTGCTGAGTTACAAATTTCTGTGTAATAACTTATTCTTTCTGTACTGTAGTGTATATCTAATTCTAGATTTTCTATGTCATTTATTATTTTGTGTTGTTCTTCTCGTAGTGAGTTTTTTATATTATATAAACTGTTACATGTACTTTTTTTTAAATTTTCTAAGTTTTTTTCTATCCATATTAACTTTTCTTTTAGATCTTCCATTATTTTTCTAATATGGTTTCTATAATTAACTTCGTTATTTAGATTATCTTGGTTTTCTCTAGTTTTTCTAATATATTCTAACATCCACAATCTTGGTCTGAATAATATCCTTCTGGGTAAATGTCTTCGTATATTTGTGCTGTAGCATTTATCATTTCAATTTCGTAATTTATTACTTCTTCTAATATCATTTTCTTAATATCTATTATTTCAATATCTTTAAGTATATATAAGATTAAAAATCTAAGGTAGTCTAAATGGGCTATTTTTTAAAATTGATATTTTATAGCTATTTGTCTTAGACTTAGTAGTTTTTGCATATTTTTATTAAGAGATTTTATATATTTTTTATTTTCCATGTATTTGTCTATATTTATTTTTATTTGTTTTTCCAGTAACTGTATTTTTTGCGTATCTTTAAAAATCCTACGTAAGTTTAACATAATAAATATTTATAAGAGTAGTTAGGTATGTGTGGTATATAATTTATTCTATCCGTATAATTTTTTTCATGTGTTTTTTCTAATATAATTTTTCTTATATCTGCAACATCTATATCTCTAAGTACATACAAAATAAGTATCTTGAATTTATCTACCATGACATCAGATATATTATCATTCATTATCATAAAATTGCTTTTTTCAAAATATTCCCTTCAACCATATACATAATAAAATATAGTCATCTCAGATTACTATATACTAGATTATTCTTAAATAACATGTTCTTCGGTCACTACTAGCATGGTAATTCGGATGCTTTTCCCTTAAACAACGCCTCGACTTTGGTTACTCCCCGCCACGGCTTCTTGCCTCATTGGTTTCACCTTTAGGATGACATAGTTCCTTGGGATTTTTCTCCGTTTCCACTTTGCTAATAAACTTCTTAACATATTATTTTTCGAATAATTCTACTATAAAGTAACTAATATGAATTTATTTTATCATATCATGATTGTCGGGAATTATGAATTTAGCTATTCATAATCGTAAATAGATATACCTGTTCCGGTAGCTTTGATATTTCTAAGATTTGTTGCTCCATAGCTTTTTCCATTGCAGTGTATATATTTAATTAACTGGGCTAAATATTTTTTAACGGAATGGAGAGAGGTTTTTTCTTGAATGTTGGAAGGCTTGCTTTGCAATGCCTTCTTGTCTCTTTATTTATAGATGATTTTTTACAAACACTTTACATTTTTTTACGTAAAGGCTAATGGTAAAAAAGTCTTAAAGGCTATAGTAGCCTACTAGTACCTAGTCTAATCCTAAAACAAACAAAAACAAAAAAAAGTCTTCATATTAATAGTACTAAAGACTTTACGTAACTTTTAATAAATAACTTGTCTCCGTGGTTTTTGTCGTATCTGTTGTATCTCCATTATTGCTCTTCTTTATCTTTCCAGCTGTCGTCTTTATCTTCTTTTATTCTAGCTGCACTGCTGGGACGTCATTATCTCCTCCATTACATTTTGAACACTTGTGGTCTGGATATTTGTGTCCAATAGTTTTGCAATATCTGGTCAATAATTCCTCTGAAATAAATTTTTCTCTAATAGCTCTGGCGATAGGTTCTGTCTCTGGTTTAAGCAACGTCATAATCCATTGCCTAATAGTTTCCATATATGTTTCCCGTAGCTCTTTTGAATTCGAATATATTAATACATGATTTCTTGAATAATAACTCCATATAGGATTTTGATTGCAATATGTGTTTGCTAGCTCTTGTAAAATTGTAGATAGTCCGATAACTCTTTAGTTCGCATAAAATTTTGGTATCTCGATTCTGGGTATCTCTGGCTGTGTACCAATATCTTGTGGTATAATCATATCTCGTGTCATTCCTATTTTTACAACTTGTATAGGTTTCTTAACTTCGTCAAATAATATCTCTGCTGGTGCCGTGTAGATTTTTATAAAAAATAAAGTACCTTTGGTTATTCTTTTAAATGTGGATATCTCAGTTCCGTCCGTGGTATATACGGTACTAAGTAATCCATATTCGTAGCAAGTTTTAACTAGGCTTGGTTTAGTTTTTGGTAAGGCAATTAGCTTGTTGTATCCGGTTAATTTCTGGGTTATATAGTTTGTATCTGGTTCTTGGATATTTGTAGCTTTTGGGTTGCTATTTAAGAAAGTTTGTACGTTGTAGATATTTTCTATATATGTGCGGGCTATGTAGTTATATGTCTTTTTGTCTTGATTTAGGCTATCTCGATATGTGGTAACTTGTGGGGGTGTAAACATGGGGTCTTTTGATGTATTTGGTGTATATGGCTTGTCAAATAGCTTGTTTAAGTTCATATTTTTTCTAACTCCTTTGCTTGTACCTGCAGAAGTAGATTGATAAACGTTATGGGTTTTATGGAGTATCCCAACATCTCCTTCTAGCTCTGGAATTTTATTGTCTTCCGATCGACATAGCTCTGCGCATTGCTGAGTTAGCTGATTCATAGCTATAGACTTCAGTTTATCTTCACTAGTCTTTAGCTTTAGTGTTTCTATCTCAGTCCCCATCTTTACTATCTCAGTACCCATACTGTCCACTTTCAATGAAAGAGTAGTCAGGGAGTTGAGTATCTTTTCATGTATATTTTCTTCTATCATTTCAGTTTGTGTAGCTTTGTCTTGATATGTAATCTGCAATAACATTTTTGTTAGTACTGATTACTTCTATTATAAATGTAAAATTTAATATATTTAAAACTAGTCTCTGAATCTCTTTTGTCGTAACTGAATTTTGTATTTTCTTTGTTAGCCACCAGCGTACCTGTGTATTATCTGTTCGCACAATAAATTTGTTATATACAATATATGGCTCAAATGCTAATAAACATTTATATGATGAACATAATTCTTTCCTATTTATTTCCCATTTTATTTTTGTCTCGTTAAACGTACCTGAGTAGTATCTACAATGCTGTTCTATTTTTTCTGCTTCATATCTATATTTAAGTACTCCTCCGTAACTATATTCACTGGCATCTGCTTCTACTATGTATGTAAATTTTCTATTTTCATCCGGAAATTGTAATTTTGGTAATTCCTTGCAAAGTAATTTTATTTTTTGAACTTGTTTTTTATCTTCTTCATTATAATTATATTCTATATCCTTTTTTAATTTTTTCTGTAGTGGTTTTAGGTTTTCTGCTAATTTTGGAATATATTCTCTTACTTGGTTTACTAATCCTAAAAATGATTGTAATTTCTTTTTTGTATCTAATTCTTCTTTCGAATTTATTATTTTTTGTACTATATGTTGTTGCAGTTTTACTCCACTTTTATCTATTTGTATTCCTAAAAATTCTATCTGGTTTTTCATAATTTCGGCTTTCTTTTCACTTAGACTTATTCCTGAATTTTCTATTATGTCTGTAAATTGTTCTAATAGTTTTATATGTTCTTCTTTAGTTTTTGTATATAATAATATATCATCTATGTATACTATGCAATTAGGTAGCTGTTTAAAATAATTATCCATAAAATGTTGATATCTACCTGGTGCATTTTTATATCCAAATGGTAATACATTCCATTCGTAAAATCCTTGTGGTACCGTAAATGCGGTTAATTCCTTAGATTCTTCTTCTAACTTTAGATGGTAAAATCCTGATTTACAATCGAATTTACTAAAATAATTATATCCTTGGATTTGTCTTATTTTTAATATCTTATTTGGTATTGGATAATTATATGTTATAGTTTTTGCATTTAAATTTCTATAATCAATAACCATTCTACTTTTTCCTCTTTTTTGTTCACTATGTTTATTTACTATAAATGCTGGACTATTATGTTTACTATTACTTTTTTGTATATATTGTTTTTCTAATAATTCATCTATATGCATTTTAAATTCTTTTAAATCGTCAAAATTATATGTTAATGGTTTTTGGGTTATTATACTGTTTTTATCTATTAATTCAATTTTTATGGTAGTTTTATGTTTTTCCCATCCTTTTAACGGATCTTCGCTATATAATTGTTCTAATTTTTTCTTAACTATTTCTATTTTATTTATTGAAAATATAGTTATTTCTGTTTTATTTATCGAAAATACTACTAATTCTATTGTACAATACTACTAATTCTATTGTATCTTCAGCGTTTTTTATATTTTCTAACTTTTGTGTAATTTTTTCACTTCCTTTTATCCAATCAGTTTTCTTTCTTATTTTATTATTAACTCTTTTTGCTCTTACTTTTTGTTTACATGGTGTTGTGAACCACCAATCGTTTCTAGTTATTATATGTGGGTATAGTTTATCTAAAAATGGCATTCCTAAAAGTATATCTTTTGATGTTAGTTCATAATTATAAATTTCTTCTATTGTCAATGTCTTATCCCATATTTGTGCTTTTACATTCCTAGCTTTATAAGTAATTAAGCTTCCTTCATTATTAAATCCTTTAACTACTATTGGTATTTTTAATTTATCCCATTTACTTTCTGGTAAGCAATTATATCTACATAAATTAGCTTCTGCTCCTGTATCTATCATAGGCGTATAATATCTACTGTAATATCCTTCCACTACTATCTTCATTAATACATATATTTTCATTTTATGTTAAGGCTCTTCTTAGAAATAATCTTTCCCTATTATATGTTATGGCTAATTGTGTATGTTCTATATTATATGGTTTTACTTGTTCTAACCATTTTATTCCTAATATTATATCTGCTTTTTGTATTTCTTCTTTTACCTCAAATTCTATTTTTATTTTTCTAATTCCTCCTATTATTATTTCTTTTTCTGCTATATCTTTATTATTTATTAAACTTCTCGGTAGATCTGGGCATATATCATTATCAGTTTTTATTTCTTCATTTTTTACTAGATATTTTGCTATATGATTTTCTTCTTGTCCTGTGTTTAATAGTATTAAATGTTCTTTTTCATTTATTTTTCCTGTTATGTAATATTGGTTTAAATTACTTATTGAATTTGTTTCATAACTCATTCTTTTTGATGAGCTCGATGACTCTGGTTTTTCATTAGCTATTCTTTTCGTTGTACTTATTCTATCATTTACTATTTCTAAATTTTCTTCTATATCTATGTCTCTATAGCTATAGTCATTATAATCTATTGTTTTTACAATTTGTTCAAATGGGCTATCTATTTGTATTTTGTTAATCTTATTTTTCCCTGTTATTTTATGTTTTGTTGTTAATACATATAAATTTTTACATCTCGCTGTAAATATTTTACTTCCTGGGGTTAATTCTATTCCTGATATCTTCCAATATAATACTAATGATTTATCTATATTTCTATCTGTTACTGCTACTGAATAATTTGCACTTACTATAAATTTAAATTTTTGGTATATTAAATTTCCTTTTACGGCAGTTATTATGCTTTTTTCTATAGGTTTTATAATTCTATCATCTGCTAAATATAATTCTATTGGTGTATCTATTCCTTCTCTAAAACATGCTTTTATTAATATTTCTGTACCTCCAAGGTGTACGTATTTTATTGGATCTCCTTTACTTTTTATATCATTTATTTCTTTATTAATTATCCTTTTTGTTACTAGTGGAATACTAGCTTTTCCTTTTGCATATCTACAGTCTATTACATGTTCTTTTTGGCATACTACATAATATTCATCTTTTTTCCTACTAAAAATATTTTTTATTGTTGGTATTTTAAATATTTTTTCTACACTTAAATCTAACTCTTTTCCTTTTATTTCATCAAATATATTACTGTCAAATATTATCTTTTGTTCTGTTCCTTCGTCATTTAAATATTCTTCTTTTGTTATTATTTTTATATCTTCTTCAGTCATTTGATTCCTCTATCTCACTATCTATTTCAGTATCTGTGTCATTTTCTGAAATTTCATATATACTATCTTCACTTTCTAGTTCATAATCTATATAATCTATTTGCATATATTCTGTATTTTCTATTTTTATTTCGGATATTTGTTTATTTTTTGGATTTTTAGGTAATTTACAATCTCTAGCTAAATGTCCTAACTTTCCACAATTATAACAAGTACATTCTTTTATAGATTTTTTTCTTTCTATATGGTCTTTTATTTTTGTAATTTTTTACATAATATCTTTTTCTTGGTTTCTTATATTTATATTTTGATTTTTTATATTTCTTATATTTCTTATGTCTTTTTCTTTTCTTATAATATCTTTCTTCGCATCCAAATTGAGGTGCTATTTTATTTTTGCAACATGCTAAATTTCTTATTAATGTTTTTTCCATTTTTAATTCTTCTCTATATTTTTTACATAACTTTCTATACCATTGTTGTAAAAAATTTATTCTAGCTCCTAATGTATCTACTATTTTTGCTTCTTCCCAACTTTTTATTATTTTTGAACGAAATGGTTCGGGTAATTTATTAAAATATAATTTTCTTATTTCTTTACTTTCTTCTATACTATATGCTCCTTTATAATAATATTCTTTAAATGCGCAAGTATATTCATCTATATAACACATATTACATATTGTTAATTTTATCATTAAATTCCTATTTGTATCTTTTTCTTCATCTTGTTCTTTTTCTAATGTTGTCATACTACCAAATTCATCTTTTATAGCTGTTTCATATTTTTTCAATAATTCTATAGGTGTTAATTTTGTTGTTGTTGATGCTGCTCCTTCCATAGGTTTATTAGCTCTTAATACTTTCTTACTATTTTCAGTTAAATTTGTAAACCATAATTTTACTGATCCTATTAGCGTTTTTTCTATGTATTCTCGTGCATCTGTTATGTTTATATTATTATCTAATAATTGTTTTGTCATATATCCTATCCATAATTGTATTATTTTTTCTGTATCTATTACACAGTCTAGATCTAAAAAGTTATAATTTTTATTAACTATTTGTTTTGGTGTCCATTTGTCATATTCATTATATCTTTTAAATTTATTTTTATAATATATAGGTTTTCTTATTTCTGTTGTTTTGGGTATTAGATTTTCATCTTCTTTTTTGTCAAGAGTATTTATTTCTGTATTATTATTTTCTAAGTTTTCTTGATTAATTCTTTCTTGTTTTTCGTTAATTTCTAAATCTTTTATATTTGTTAATATTTCCGTATATGTTTCACTATCTTCTGAATCATAATTATCCGTTTCTTCTACCTCTATATTATTTATTTCTAATTTTTCTTTAAATTGATTTATCTCGTTTATTAATTTTTGTTCTTTATCTTTTTCTTCTTTTTCTTTTTGTCTTTGCTCGTATAAATCTTTTAACATTTGTAATTCTTTTTCTAATTCAGCAATTCTACTATTTTTAGTTTCTTCTATTTTTCGTATTTCTTCCATAGTTTGTTGTTTAATTTTTTCTATTTCCTTTTTTCTATCTATTTTTTCATTTTCTTTTTCTATTCTTACCATTGCTGTTAATTTATCTTCTAATTTTAATTCTTCTTTTTCTAACATTAAATATAAATGTTCTCCTATTTTTTTGTATCTTCTTCCTAAATTGGAAAATACTATTTTTATTTTTGATCCTTCGTGATTTTCATATATTTTTTCATCTATTATAAATTCTTCTTTATTCATTTTATTGTGAATAGTTCATGTTGGTATATATATTCTAAACTATCTATTTGAGATTCTAATTTTGATATTTCATCTTTTTGTATATTTATTGAATTTTCACTAACTCCGGCAAATATATTATAATGTAATCTTTCTTTTCTTATTTTTAATTCTTTACGTTTTTCAGAGATAAATTGTTTTAATTCTTTGTATTTTGCTCTTTATTCATTTAAATTATATTTATAATATTTTGGTGGATATCTAAATCTAATTTTATCATAATTAGGTGGTATATGTCTCATTCTTCTAGATTTTAAATGGATTATTAATTTTGCTTCAATACTAGATATTAATGTAATTAAATAGGCTAATCTTTGTGGATTTTCTTTTGTTTTATTTAGACTTATATATTCTGAATAATTACTAACTAACGATTCTTTAATTTTTCTAAAAACTTCTCTATTTTTAAATGGTCTTCTCATAATTAATTTAATAAATAACTAAATCTAATTTAACTAATTTAACTAATTTCAACACGTAGCCTAACTGCTTTCCTTCAGAATAATTTGAACCCTTACCTAGAATCTAAATTGGTTTTCACAGACTAAAAATAAGTTATATGTATTAATAAACAAATAGGTTTTCTTATTTTTCTTAAAAAATTAGGTGGCGACTCTGACGAAATTTTAATTCTTTTATAGTCCATAAGTCATGTTTTGTTTAACCATGGTAAAAAATAGAGAATGATAGAATGGCGACTCCTCTAGGAAACTAACAATAGGTCTTGACCATGATAGACACAATTTTTCAATTGAGGGTGGTACTTTTACATTTTTCGTATATGCTAGTTCTTTTATTCTTTGTCTGTTTCACACTGCAAATTATATGAATTTACTGATAAATTTTTACATTATTTACACAAATTAGTTTTTCTATCTTATTAATTCCTTGATTCATTATTTGTTCATATACACTTTATCTGTACATTGAAAAACTACTACACATTATTTTATTAATTCATCTAATCATAAATCACAATTCTATCAGTCTTTGGCCGTACACCATACACTGTGGTTCATGTGGGAGTGTCTTACACTCCCCGAAACCTTCTTTGAATTTCATAGTTTCTGAGTCAGTGCATTTAGGTTAGTGTGCCTTCTCACAATTATTCGGTCCTACTCTCAACCATTTAGGAAAATTCCTATTCTAGAAATAAATCACGCCATTTACAAACTCACAAAAAGGTTTGAACTACGTTTTGACCTGATTATTATCTTGACAAGATACGTAGGCAGTCCTGTATCAAGGTTTGGTCTCTTTGCTATTTCAGAATAATTTCTATGATATTCGAACTGAGGCAATTTTCTGAAACAGTTCAAAGACGCTCTTCAAAGGTCTTCAAAGAGTGCAAATAAATAACTCCTAAAATCCAAATTTCAATAACATTAGTACCTAGCCGACATACCTCCAAATCCTCATCCAATTTTGAGTCAAGAATACCTACTTACTTCTTTTGAATATCGTAAGTAATTAAATTTATGGTGTATCGGTCCTCAATTTTGAAAGCATGGTTCAATACTCTTTCAGTCATAACAATATTATCAACTATGGCAAAATAAGATCCTAACTTCTTTAATGTCTGAGCTTCATAATCTTGTCGACATATTGAAGTAGTCCTAAAACACTCCTCATGCTTGACGTCCATTCTCTCAATTGTCTAATCGAAAAAATTTTGATGCTACAAGCAACTCCTTCCTGATCGTCTTTCATATTATTTTCAAGAATGACCACCACTCTTGTACGTTCATACATGCTACATACAAATTTACAAATTCGCCTGAACTACACAGACCTGATTCTTGTTTTCACAAGATACGTAGGCAACCCTCATTCGGGTGCGATCCCATTCTTTTTACTAAATAAATAAAAAAAATTAGAATTTTGACTTGGTTGGTACCAAAACAATAAAGAGTGTGCATGAGAAAAAACAAAGTGGTATGATGGAGAGGGTCGACTTCATGGTAATCCATAGATTCTTCTGGTACCTCTTAGTGAAACCTAAGTGACACTTGAAAAATTCTCTTGCATAGATCTAAGACAAGAACGCAACCAACCTCATCGTTTCAAGTGTATTATGTGTGAGCTTTAGACTAGTTCATTACATTTCACCGTTAATCTAGAACTTGGCCTAAATGTTTGTTGAGGCAAAATTTTGAGTTACACTTGGTTTGGGAAAGGATTGTAGGCCTTCTTTGACTCTATTGTACCTTCCACAACCCACCAAATTATATTAATCTCTAGTATTTCCCTCCTTTGAGCCTGAAATTTTTTTTTTGGATAGCTATAGCTGAGCATATATCTTTTGAGTGCTTACATGCACTATCCCCTTTTAGCCTACCTCCTTGAGTGCACTAAGTACGTGCAAATTGCGAATGAAGATTCAAGACCAAAGATGCCAAAGGAAAATGATCTATAGCTTAGAAGAACAACAACAAAGACGACTTCAAAGATGAGGGAGCAAAGACCCCCTTGTCAAACCAAGGTGGAGAATCATCATAAAAAAAATTAAGAAAATGATGTTATACTTGTCGAAAATAGGGGGAAAAACTCCAGTGCAAGATTCAAATAAAGTCAAAGTAGATACAAAATAAGGGGAAAAGAAGCACAATAAAAATGATCGAACGTCAAAGTGCAACAACTATCAAAAGCACATATACAGTGTAACACCCATTTAGGAATTAGTCACTTTCATCCCAAATATCATCCTACTCAGCCCCAAGCCTACATTACAAGCTGATAACTAGTCTTACATGATATTATTCCAAGTGTACTCACATTAGTGGATACTTACATAAAGGCCAAGCCTATGGTATTATATTTACATTCATTGAACTTCTTTCTGAGTGTGAGTGAATATCTCTAGACGTCTCTAAATATAAAAATAAAAATACTCATATAGGTGTGAAAATAAGACATTCTTTCTGGAGTGGGCACTTAAAATATGAGAATAGACATAATTCAAAATCTTTGTTTGAAGAAAGATAAATAAATCTTGTCGATACTTAGATATGTCTAAGGTACAACTTGAAACTATAAGAATTACCTTGAAGTCGATCTCGATTAGCTGAAAAAGAGATAGAGAAATTCTTATACTGTAACGACCTGAGGCTACCCCCTAGTCGTGACAACGATGCTTACGGTCACAAATGAATAATATACTGATAATGAACATGTGCGAAAACAACTGAATAAATCCATAAGGTTCAAATACTGAAAATATGATTTAAATCATACGTCTAAACGTCTGAAGACATACTGAAAAGACTGATAAACTAAATAACTGTCTGAATGTCTGAAAAGCCTCTAACTGATTGACTATGGAGTTGATGGGACAAACCCCCAACTAACTCCAAACTGACTAAAATAGAGAAATACTGAATGAAGATAAAATTGTCCATGAAAGATGAAGACTCACCACTGCTGCTGCTATAATACTGAACTATCTTAGCGCGGACAGGAAACTGAATGTCCAAACTTATGATATAACACATCATAGCACAAAAATGGTCTATACTTTGAATGTACTGGTGGACCGCACTTTAAATGTACTGGTGTATGAGATAAGGTTAGGCCAAAATACATAGGTTCATGTGCATGAAATAATGACTGCCTGAATAGCATGAGATAATGACTGACTGAACATCATGAGATAATTGATACATAAGATGCGTGAAGGCTATAAAATCTGAAGAGAAATACCAAAATATGGTAACTGAATAAATAATAAACTAATTAAATTTTGTACTGAATACTGAATTGAGACTGTGGGAGGTATCATCTAACCAAGCTAATTGGGGTCCACCCTGTAACCCTAATTGGAAGGGTGTCAGTATCGTGCCACGAGTACTAACACTGGCTGTGTAGATCCACTAAAATGGTATCTTAAAGGACAAATAAGTCACCCTTATCTGGCAGGTACTCTAATGAGATGTGTGTTACCCGCAGCTGTTAGGTAGGCACTTTATCAACCCTCAAATGGTAGGTTGATATATCTAACCTACGCTGGCTATGTAGCTCCAGAACGAAGGGACTACTACTAAAGGTCACACCCTCTACTGGAAGGTAATCCCCTATCCCTGGGTTTGCTCGGTGCTAAATCCTACTCCTAACTGAACTAACACTGATTACTGGACTGAACTAAGCTTAACTGAACGAACAACTGATATAGCAACTGACTGAATGATACGACTCATGGTATATTTGAATTCATCTTGAATATAATGAAATTATGTAAACAACTAAGTATCAGGTATTCACAACCCTCCAACACTGAATAGAAATGTCAATAAGGACAAATATAGCTTTAAAACCATAATAAGGGATCATTCTACAAAATTATTCTCTTTGGCATTTCATCAAACACATGAAGATTAAAACTTTGACATGGGGGATGCTTTTAAATATGATAAGATAGCATAACGACATGATAAAAACCATGAATTGAGGGTTTATTCTGAATTGTATGAACATGACATGGGAATTTCAACATCTAAAATATACTATAATCCATTCCACATGAAAACAATTGTAATCTTAACTTGAAATCAAAGTAATAAGTAATTCATGGAGATAATTCATTTAAAACATGAAAATTCATAATTTAACATTAAAAGAGTATTCTTGGACTCCATGGTGAAAGAAAACCATGGATGAACATCACACATACCTTAAATCCTTAAGCTTGGAAAAAGAATACAAATCTTTAAGCTTTCTTGAAGGTTCTTGGATTAGGGAAGTTGATTTATTGGTTTCCTTGGAGAGAAAAGAATAGATTTTGATGATCTTGGGGATGATTAGGGTTTGTTTCTTGAGAGAAATTAGAGAAAAGTGCACAAATAATTCCCTAAACGACGTTTAATCTTGTATGCATATCTATTTCCGCTTCCCAGGTGGCTCCCTCAACGGACTGATTCCACCAAAGAACTTTGACCAAGGGAACTTCTTTGTTCCTTAGTCTTTGAATCTGACGATCAAGGATATCGATTGAGATTTCTTTTTAAGAAAGGCTATCTTTAACCTCCATGTGATCTAATGAAACAACTACAGCTGAGTCACCAATACACTTTTTTAACACGGAAACATGAAATACTATATGCACTGATACCAAATCTGCAGAAAACTCAAGCTCATAAGCTGCCTTTCCAAAATGACTTAAAATTCTATAAGGACCAATATATCGAGGACTGAGCTTCCTCTTCTTTCCAAATCTCTTTACTCCCTTCATAGGAGAGATTTTGAAATACACTAAATCTCGAACTTCAAACTCAAGATCTCTTCTCCTCATATTAGCATAGGATTTCTAACAGATTTGGGATGTCTTAAGCCTCTTCCCAATCAAATGAACCTTCTCTATTGCATCAAACAACAAATTTGGTCCTATCAAAGTAGCTTCACATACCTCAAATCAACCAATAGGAGACCTACATCTCCTCCCATAACGAGCCTCAAATGGAGCCATCTGAATACTGGAGTGATAATTGTTATTGTAGTAAAGCTCAATCAAAGGTAAGTGATCGTCCCAACTAACCTTGAAATAAAGAACACACACCCTCAGCATATCCTCAAGGGTCTGAATGGTCCTCTCTGCCTGACCATCTGTCTGAGGATTAAAAACTGTACTTAGATGAATTTAGGTACCAAGACCCTTCTAAAAAGCTCTCCAAAAGTGACAGGTAAACCGAGTACCTCTATCAAAAATAATATACAACGGGACTCTATGGAACCTAATCAAATCTCTAACATAGAGCTTGGCATAGTCGTCGGTTGAATAAGAAGTATGAACTGGTAAGAAATGGGCTGATTTGGTCATTCTGTCTACAATAACCCATATCGAATCATGCTTATGATGCGTACGAGGAAAGACCATCACAATATCTGTGTTCACCTCTTCCCACTTCTAAGTAGGAATACTGAACTCTTGCAATGAACCGCTAGGCCTCTGATGTTCAACCTAAACCTACTGGCAATTAGAACACTTAGCTACAAACTCTGTAATATCTCTCTTCATACCACTCCACCAATAGATTTCCTGTAAATCATGATACATCTTCGTGGATCCTGGATGTAAAGAGTAACATGAACCATGTGCTTCTGCTAAAATCCACTATTTCAAACCATCTACATACGACACGCATAGCCTACCCTGACATCACAACACACCATCTCCCCCTTAGGAGAAAACCTCTACTTTCTAATCTCTAACTGACTCCTTCAACTTAACTAAACTGGTATCCCTTTCTTTTTTATCCTTCACTTTGGCAACCAAAAAAGATTCCAAACTATTATAAACCCATACACTACCCTCAGATGAATCAACCAACCTAACACCCAATCTAGAAAGATGATGAACCTCCTGAAATAACTTCTTATCACGAACAATCTATTAAGGGCGTCTGCCACTACATTGGCCTTGATCGGATGATGTAACGCCCTCAAATTATAATTTTTCAAAAACTGTAACCACCTTCTTTGATGAAGATTTAAATCTTTCTACAAAAACACACACTGATAACTTTTGTGATTCGTGGACACATCAACATGGACCCCATACAAATAGTGCCTCTAAATTTTCAAGGAAAAATAACAGCTGACAACTCAAGATCATGGGTAGGATAATTATTTTTATGGGATTTAAGCTATCTAAAGGCACAAGCTATGCCCTTACCTCTCTGGATTAATACACAACCGAGACCAACTCTGGAAGCATCAAGTAAATAAAAAACTCGTCTGAACCATCTGGCAAAGTCAAGAATGGGGCTAAAGTGAGCCAAATCTTCAACTCCTGAAAATTATTTTCACAAGAATCTGACCACTGAAACTTGACTTTCTTCTGAGTCAAACGATACATGGGGGATGCAATAGATGAAAACCCTTCAATAAAGCATCTGTAATAACATCCAAACCTAAAAATCTCCTAATATCTGTCAGAGTGATGGTATAGGCCAGCTTCTCACTGCTTCGGTATTTTGAGGGTCAACTCTAATGCCATTACAAGAAATAATATGACCAAGGAAAGCTGCTGATCTTAGCCAAAACTCACACTTACTGAATTTGGCGAACAACTGATGGGCTCTAAGAGTTTGCAATATAATTCTAAGATGGTCTGCATGATCATTTTCACTATGGGAGTAGATAAAAATATATCAATAAAGACGATGACGAACATGTCCAAGCAGTGCTTAAAAACTCCGTTCATCAAGTCCATGAAAACTGATGGGGCATTAGTTAGTCCAAATGACATAACTAAAAATTCAAAGTGACCATACTGAGTTCTGAAAGATATTTTTAGAATGTTACATTCTCTGTCTCTGAGCTGATGATAGCCAGATCTGAGGTCTATCTTAGAGAAATAACTAGCACCCTGAAGTTGGTCGAACAAGTCATCAATCACCAATTCATCAATCCTGGAGAGTGGTTACTTATTCTTGACTGTGAGTTTGTTCCACTGATGGTAATCGATGCACATTATAAGAGAATCTCTTTCATACGCACGAAATGGACTGGAGCGCCCCATGGGAAAATACTAGGTCTGATAATCCTTTATCTAAGAGATCATTCAACTAATTTTGTAACTCTTTTAGCTCAACTAGAGCCATTCTGTAGGACAGAATAGAGATAGGTTGGGTATCTAGAAAAAGATCTATTCTGAAGTTAATTTTTCTTTTGAGAGGAACTCCGAGAAGATCTTAAGAAAACACATATGGAAATTCCCTTACTACTGAAACTGACTCGAGACTGGGAGTCTCAGAACTAGAGTCTTTGACTCAAACAAGATGGTAAACACAACTCTTAGAATCATTTTTCTAGCCTTAAGATATGAAACAATCTGACTCCTAAGCCCTGAAGTACTACCCCTCTATTCAATGACTGGTTTATTAGTAATCTAAAATTGAATGACTCTGTTCCTACAATAAATTAAGGCATAACATGAGTGGAGCCAATCTATGATGAGAATGACATCAATCAGTCATCTCTAACTCTACAAGGTCAACTGAGGTGACTTTCTTAGATATTATGACTAGACAGTTCTTATATACCTACCTGGTTACAATGGAGACACCTATAGGAGTAGACACTAAGCATGGTTCTACTAAATATTCAGGGCTGACACTAAAATTAACAACTACATAGAGGGTTACAAAAGAAAGTGAAGCTCCGGGATCTAACAAAGCATAAACATGAAGGTGAAACACCTATAGCATACCAGTAACCACATAAGGAGAACTTTCCTGATCCTGTTGGGACTAAAGTCCAATCAACATGTTCTAGCGTTGTACATTGGTTTCACTGGAAGTGAAACCCTGCTGAGTCAGGCGATCGGCTAGAACTAAACAACGATTGGACTGACCCTGTTGACCACTCTGTGGGAAATCCCTGAATCTGTGGCCTGTCTTGCCACACCCAAAATACACATCACTTTCAGATCTACACACACCTTGATGATTCCTACCATATTTTTGGAAAAGAGGATTAGTATGACCATTGTTCAAACTACCCTGCAATTTAGAGCCTGGGGCTCTATCCCGTCTGTCGTTCCTAAACTTTGGCATTGGAACACTAGCTGAAGATAGAGTTGGGATTGAAGATTTCTAATAGAACTGAGAATGGTTACCGCCCTCTGACCTCGGCTGAGAAAAGTTAAAGCTACTTGTTCTGGCCCTCTTATTCTTTTTTTTTTCTCCTTAAGTTTCTGCTCCTCAATCTGATGAGCATGGACTATAAGCCTAGATAGGTCCATATCCTTAATCAACATAGCAGTCCTGCACTCCTTTACCACATTAAAAGCTACACCAGAAATAAACTTACTCATTCTAGACCTATTGTCTGCAATCACATTAGGCGCATAACTCGCTAATGAATAAACTTAAGCGAGTAATCCTTTACACTCATATTACCTTATTTCAAGTTAATGAACTCCTGCACCTTAGCTTCCCTCAACTCTAAGGGAAAGAACCTATCTTAAAAGGCTGCAGCAAACTCCTTCCACTATATTGACCCTGCCTCGACACCCTTATTCTCCTTTCACTTCTTAAACTAGATGTGAGCTACATCCTGCAAATAGTAAGCAGAAAAATATGCACTCTCACTTGAGGTGATGCTCATGATATCATTCACCTTCTTAACCATGTCAAGAAATTCCTGCGGATCCTCCTCAGACATGGATCCCGAAAATAAAAAAGGGTTTATTCGGGTGAAACCCCAAACCCTAGTTGCAGTTGTGTTGGCAACTGGATTGGCGGAGCTGTAGGTGGCTGATTATTCTTAGTTTCTCATGAGTGAGATAAGGTAGTGAATGCAACTTTGAACTCAGCATGAGAGACATGCTCGTTTAGGGGATCTTCCTAAACAGGCGGAGGTGTGGGCTGATTTTTATTTTTTCTTCCATTATTCTTTCTAGGAGGTATTTTCTATAAATTGAATAAAGAGAGTTTAAATAGAGCTCATGCTCATTCACACGACATGAATATTGAAAGAAGAGAAACTTTTTCCAAAACGTCTTGTAGCCTCTTGTACATAAGTGTGGCGCACTTTACACAAATGTACAAGACTCTAATCAACGCTACTTTTTAGACTCCCTAGGACTCTCTGAAACCTTAGGCTTAGATACTAATTTTTGGCACGACCCGAGGCTACCCCTAGTCGCGACAACAGTGCTTACGGTCACAAGTGACCACAAGCTAACCCATGAGCTGGTACCTGTTGTGAGCACTAAATAATATACTGATATGAACATATGATGAAATAAATAAATAAAGCCATAAGGTTCAAATACTAAAAATATGATTTAAATCATAAATCTGAACATCTGAAGACATACTGAAAAGACTAATAAATTGACTAACTATCTGAATATCTGAAAAGCCTCTATCTGACTGACTATGAAGTTGATGGGACAAACCCCCAACTAACTCCAAATTGATTGAAATAGAGTAATACTGAATGAAGATAAACTTGTCCTCGAAAGATGAGGATTCACCACTGTTGTTGCTGCTGTAATGTTGAACAATCTCAAAGTGGTTAGGAAACTGAGTGTTTGAACCTATGATATAAGACATCATAGTACAAAGAAAGAGTATGCAGTCAGTACTTTGAATATACTGGTATATGAGATGAGGTTAGGCTAAAATGTGTAGGTTCATATACATGAAATACTGACTGACTGAATAGCATGAGAGAGTGACTGACTGAACATCATGACATAACTAACACATAAGATGCATGAAGGCTGTAAAATCTGAGAATGCATGACCAATCATATAACATAATACTAAAGTAGTCTGTAAACTAAAATAATAAAATTTGGTATGAATACTGAATTGAGACTATGAGAGGTATCATCTAATCGACATGCCCCAACATGAGCTAATTGGGGTCCAACCTGTTACCTCAGTTGGAAGGGTGTCAGTACCGTGCCATGGGTACTAACACTAGCTATGTGGATCCACTAAACTAGTGTCCTAAAGGACTAATGAGTCACCCTCATCTGGCGGGTAATCTAATGATATGTATGTTATCCTCAACTGCCAGGTACACACTTTATCAACCCTCAACTAGCAGGTTAATATCTCTAACCTACGATGTCTACGCAGTTCTAGAACGAAGGGACTGCAACTAAAGGTCACAACCTCTACTGGAAGGTGAACCCCCATCCTTGGGTTAGCTCGATGCTAAATCCTACTCTCAACTGATCTGATACTGATTACTGAACTGAACTAAGCTTAACTGAATGAACAACTGATCATAATAACTGATTGAATAATAAGGCTCATGGTATATCTTAATTAATTTTAAAGCTACTGAAATTATGAAAACAGCTAAGTATCTGGTATTCATAACCCTTCAGCACTGAATGGAAATGTCAATAAGGACATATATAGCTTTAAAATCATAACAAGGGATCATTCTACAAAATTATTCTCTTTGGTATTTCGTCAAACACATGAAGATTAAAACTTTAACATGGGGATGCTTTTAAACATGATGAGATAGCATAACCACATGATAAAAACCAGGAATTGAGGGTTTATCCTGAATTGCTTGAACATGGCATGGAAATTTCAACATCCAAAACATACTATAATTCATTCCACTTGAAAATAACTGTAATTTTAACTTGAAATCAAAGTAACAAGTAATTCATGGAGATAATTCATTTAAAACATGGAAATTCATAATTTAACATTAAAAGAGGATTATTTGACTCCATGGTGAAAGAAAACCATGGATGAATATCACACATACCTTAAATCTTTAAGCTTGAAAGAAGAATACAAATCTTTAAGCTTCCTTGAAGGTTCTTGGATCGGGGAAGTTGATTTCTTGATTTCCTTGGAGAGAAAAGAATAGAATTTTATGATCATGGGGATGATAAGGGTTTGTTTCTTAAGAGAAATTGGAGAAAAATGGGCAATAATGCCTTAACCGATGTTTAATCTCTTATTTTTATGAATTGGGGAGAGGGGAAAGACTTAATTGCCCCTTAGAGATTTAAATTCATAACTGGGACGTCGATTAAAGCTTCACCGCGACGCGCCAAGTCCCCCATTGCTATACCCACCGCAACGCGCCACTATCGCGGTGAAGTTCTAGAATTGAAATCAAAACACGACCTACTCCTCGTTTGAAAAATCTAAAACCTTCTCGAAACATGCTTCTTACACCCCTGAACATGATATAACTCAAAAACCAACGTCTCAGGATCGGGAAGACTTGTTTAAAAATCTATGAAGTTAAGAGGCCAAAAATAAGATTAAGTCCTCAACACTTAGTCAAATATTCAGGTTTTAAGCCTTCTATACGTGCAACTAGGAGCTAAACTGAGCTATGAAAAGTATAGGGTATTACATATACACACTACTAATTATTGGTACCAACCGCAGTCAAGACACGATTATATCTTTCTCATTTTTCAACATTCCCCACAAAGAAAGTAAAAAATAACTTTTTGCATTTTACCTTTCAACATTTCTTACAAAGAAAACACAAAACAATGTTCTGCATTTTTCAACTTTACAGAGAAAATAAAAAATAATTTTCTGCATTTTTTACAAAATAATGTTTTGCATTTTCACCTTTCCACATTTCTTACAAAGAAAATGTAAAATAATTTTTTTACACTTTCACCTTTCAACATTTCTTACAAAGGAAATGCAAAACAATCTTCTGCATTTCAACTTTTCACATTTTTTAAAAAGAAAATACAAAGCAATTTTCTGCATTTTTCACTTTTCAACATATTTGCAAAGAAAATACAAAATAATTTTCTTTCTCATGAAATTCACCTTCAGATACATGCATTATCCTTTTAATTCAAGGCACCCACCTCCAAATACAGGCAATTGACTTTATTTTTCAAGCCCTTGCATTCAAATACAGACATTTTACTTTTCTATTAGGAGCTCTTATTCTAATTTAGGTATCCTACACTTCCATAGCCCGCTAGTTGGGAGTTTATTACCTTTCAAATAGCTTCTCCAGTTGAGAGCTTTTACATTTCCATAGCCCAACTAGTCGAGAGGCTATTACCTTACAAGTAGCTCTGCCAGTCGAAAGCTTTTACATTTTCATAGCCCCGCCAGTCGAAAAGCTATTACATTTTAATAGCCCCACCTGTCGAGAGGCTATTACCTTTCAAACAGCTCCTCGAGCCAAGATCTCCTTTATTTCAAGTAGTCTCGCTATTTGAGAGGCTATTACCTTAAAATTGCCCCGCCAGTCGAGGGGCTATTATCTTTCATAGCCCCGCCAGTCGAGAGGTTACTACATTTTCATAGCCCTGCCAGTCGAGAGACAATTATCTTACAAGTAGGTCCGCCAGTCGAGAGACTATTATCTTGTAATAACTCTGCCAGTAGAGAGCGCCTTTATTTCAAAATCTCCGCTAATCAAGAGGATATTGCCTTCCAGTTGCCCCTCCAGTCGAGAGCTCATTTATTTCATAGCCCCGCCAATCGAGAGGCTACTACCTTTCAACTGCTCCACTCGTTGAGAGATTTTTAGTTCTCAATATCCCCATCAGTCGAGAGACTACTACCTTTTAATTGCTTCTCTAGTCGAGAGCTCTTTTACTTCAATAGCCATGCCAGTCGAGAGGCTATTACCTTTCAGTTGTTCTACCAATTGAGAGGTCATTAGAATTCAATTACCTCACCAGTTGATGAACTTAGTCTTCAAAAATAATTGAGGACGACCATCAGTCTTCGTAGACAATCGAAGATATCACACACTAAGTCCCCGCAGACAATCAAAGGGCTTTACTACAATCAATATCCATATACATAAACAATTGGAAATGTCATCAAGTCTTCGTAGACAATCGAAGACATTATTCATCACATTAGTCTACATAAATAATTTGAGATGTCATACATCAAGTCTTCGTAGACAATCGAAGAAATTATCATTCAAAATCAGTCTTCGTAGATAATCAAATATGGAAATCAACATTGATCTTTGTAAACAATTGAAGACGACAATCAACTTCAGTCTCCATAGACAATTATAGATATCATGCATCAAGTCTTTAATCGAAGACATTATTATTCATATCATTCTCCATAGACAATTGGGGATGTCATGCTTTGAGTCTTCATAGACAATAGAAGACATCATCATTCAACATCAGTCTTCGTAGACAATCGACGATGATGATCAACATTAATCTTCATAGACAATTGAAGACGATAGTCGGAGACATATTTCATTAATTACATAATCTTCATAGACAATCAAAGACATCTTTAATTAATGACATAGTCTTCGTAGACAATCGAATACATCTTTCATTTGTCACATCATTCTCCATAAACAATCAGAGAAGACGTTCATCCCCAAGTCCCCGTAAACCATCCGAGACGTCATTCATCCTCAAGTCCCCATAAATAATCAGAGACATCATGCATTTTTTCAACCAAAATACTTAAAACAAAAAGACATTTTTTCAAATTCCATTCAAAAAGCCAAATGTTAGTCACAAAACATACACTAGGGCAAATTTTGACTACCGCCTCAAAATTTCTTGTATATGTCATTTTGAACTACATTGACCTAATTCTCGTGAAGCTCGAGATATGTAGAAAGCTCTATGTAGAGTTTGATCATCACAACCACATAATCATTCTTCTTTCTCAGCAAGTATACTATCGTGCATTCCCAACATCTCGCAGCCCAATACTGAGGCAATTTCAAAGAGAGCATCGAGAATATGTGAACACTTCCATTTCCGAATAGTCTTTCTTTCAATAATAATTTGACATGATCATTCACCGTTAATAACAGGCCAAGTGATAATTTGTCTATTCTTTTGATCTACACCCGACCTGATCCTTATGCAACTCGAGATATTTAGGCAATTCTAAACTAGTGTTTGGTTGAATTTTTTTCAAAAAATTATTTTTTGTCGAGCAAAATTGGCTACACATCAATATTTTTATTTGAAGATTTCTACATCATCTTCAAACTAAAAAGGCCAATTTTTGACACTCAATTTTTGCTCTACGTGCATAAAATTAACGTCTTCAGGCTTCCTGATCGTTAAAGGGAACAAAACACAATTTTCACATTTTTTTTACAATTCTTAAACAAATTATTGATAACCATTCATATTTTAGGATTTTATCAATTTGTTGTCATATTTTTACATTCCATAATTTATTAATAATTCTTCTTATATTGGGATTTTTATCGATTCATTATTATTTTAACATTTTCACAATCATCTGCACACATACACGATATGACATTACATTTCTTTTTCCAATATTTTTAAGTTAATAACATTTTCAATTTTCCTTATATTTTTTTAGTTACATATTAATTTCTACATTTTACACATTTTTACAGCCCACAAATGCTAAGTTGGATCAACTATTTTTATACAGTATAATAATTTGATGTCTTGTGACATCCGATAATAACCACGCAATGATATCTTATCACATCTGACAATGACCACACAATGATGTATTGCCACATTTGACAACGACTACTCAATGACACTATCTTTTGGACAACAACTTTATCTGTTGGTCAAAAGGATGAAAATCTTTGGTCAATAAGTAGTGGGGATCAATATTTTGTTAATACAATTCACACACACACACACACATTCACCCACCCACAGTAAAAAATCAAATATTTTACTCCCACATATTTATTTCTTTGTTTTCCCTTCTCAAATTCACACAAAAATAAACACAAACACAACACACATATATACACCTCCAAATCAGATATTTCTCTTTTTTTCTCTCTCAAAATTAATGATCTCCTCTCTCTCTTTCTCTGTCGTCTACCATTGCTGCCTCGCCATAGATAGTGACCGATGAGGTTTGAACTTTCATCCACCACCATGGAGTTCCAGCCACCACCATCTCTCACACCTCTTTCTCTCTTCCTCACTGCCGACCGCCGAAAATCACTAACTAACCAGATGGCTGGAGACCACCTGTACATCACCGCCATGTGCCCTCCTTTCCCCTCTTCTTGCTGCCTTTTTGGAGTTGACCACTGGCGGGCGAGCCTTTAACAGAACAGCCACCATACAACCTCCCCTCTACTTTTTCTCTTTTTTTAGCCTCTATGCCATTTTCCCCCATTGTTTTCTCACTGGATTTGATCACCGGTGGACTCTGATGCACTGCACCGCCACTATCATACCAACACGGACAAATCTAACCGAATTTTTAAAAAATAAGGCGTTGCTTCGGTGAACACCGTTAAATCTACACCGATATTTGTTACTGCTTCAATTTTTTCCCTTTGGTGGACTGGGTTTCACTGTTTTTTATATGTTATGTGTTAATTTTTGTGCAGATCTACCCGAAATAATTTAATACGCAATGAAAACTCCATTTTATAGCTAACTCTACAAATCTCGATCTGTTGTGCTTTATTTTCATTTGGTTCTCGACTGTTGTCTTATTGTGTGTTAGTTATTTTTCTCATTTTAAGATTAACAGGATCAATCTGGATTGTTTGGCTAATTTGGGGTCAATTTTAATCAAAAACTTTACTTCCAAAGTTATTTTTTTGGGCTGATTTTTTTGGCTGTTTTGGACATCTTGTTCTTTCATTGCTATGTCAGTTGTTACACCGATAATGAACAAATACTACACTACTTTGGCCGATGACAATATCTCTTCGTCGAATTTTTGAGGTCACCTCCGTAACAAAAGTCGGATTTTTATTTTCTAAGTCTGGCTATTTTGATATCCAAATAAAAACATGGCCGGTGACAATATCTTTCTATCGAATTTTTGAGGCCACCCCATAACAAAAGATGAATTTTTATTTCTATGTCTTCTTATTTCATATCCAAATAAATACATGGCCGATGACAATCTCTCTCCGTCGGATTTTTGAGGCCACCACATTACAAAAGACAGACTTTATTTTCTCAAGTTTATTTATTCATATCAAGTACCAATAGATGGCCGATGAAGAAATTCTCCGCCAATTTTTGAGGCCTACCCAAAGAAAAGACAAACATTATATGTACAAATACGTAACAAAAAATAAATAAATTCGGGCGATGAAGAAATCCTTATAACATCATGACAACATAAAAGTTTTACGATTCGTATCTTGGCAAGGTGATTTAGGATGGCCGATAAATCGAGTAATCACTTCATAGCCATGGAGTATCTAAAATCTAATCTGAGCCCACACTTTAACAAAAACTTTATTTTTTATATATTTGTATACATCTATGCACACATAGTTCTTAATTTATTTGCTTTGTTACTAACATCCTTATACAGGTTCTCAAAAATATTTATCTAAAAATAGCATCCAAAAGGAGCTTGAACTTTACATTTTTATTTTTGCATCATCACAATTGTATAAATATCATTCATTGTGAAAACATTACTTTTGGGGTATCGGGTAGGGACATTCTTTACTTACATATTTATTAACGCATGTTTAGGCAAACTTAGGCCGTTTACACAAACAAATTAAATTATTCAATTAACTCATACAACATGAACATTGTATAGTCTTTCTTTTTATGTAAAATATTTGTTATTCTCATCGTAATTTTGGTAAACTAGATAGTATTATTTACAAAATACTTTTTTCTTTTTAGTACATAAAAGATACTTTTCTTCCATACGTCACAAAATATTTTTCTTTTTCTCATGTAATTTGTACATTTTTATACATACCTTTTACATATTTTCACAATAATAAGTTTTATTTATATACTTAATACACATACACCTTTTACATTATTTTAAATATTTATACCTCCTCTCTCTTTGATAAATTTAGTCTAGCCGAGTACCATATTTGTGGATTCTGAAGGGTGTCTAGCCGTTTTCCTTTGGAATAATTTGAACTCTTTCCTAATTGGTTTTTGCAGACTAAAAATAAGTCATACGTATTAATAAGTAAATAGGTTTTCTTATTTTCCTTAAAAAATTAGGTGGTGACTTTGTATGAAATTTTAATTCTTTTAGAGTTCATAAGTCATGATTTGTTTAACTTTGGTGAAAAATAGGGCATGACAATATGAATTTCAGATATTCTAATACCACTACTCAATCCCGAGTTATTATAATTCTTTTGTAATGTTCCCAGACATATAGTTCTATCAAATGACATATTTGAGCACGACACAATCTTTTGTTTTCTCCATTCATTGACATCATTACTTAGAAAACACTTCTTATTTCTTAATTGGGGTACTATTTCTGGACATGTTCATTTAAGGTAAGTATATTATACAGGTAGAGCGATATAAAAGAACATAACAATATTATATAAATATATTGAACCTGACCATTTTTTATTTCACATAGAGGCAAATGAACTCTTTCCTGTAGTTCAATAACATTTACTCCATCATATGATGGGTCAATATTCTCTGTAGAGAAAATGATATTGTTTTAAAATAAGATAGACAAAGAGAGAACAATTTGAAATTTCAATATAATATGATTATAATCACTAGTTATAATACCTATTTCATTCGATGAGCATTTAACTCATTTTCAATTTTGTTGGATTCTTCTATTTTGTCTCGCTAATTTTGCCCCTGATTTTCCATTTGTATGCTTTCTTGAATTTTAATTTTTTATGAGTATTTGCAAGTCTGTTGGATGAAAGAAGAGAGAGAAAATGGCTTAGGGAGAGAGAGAGTAATCACTTTTTTTTGTTATACATATACAACAAAATTATGTTTTTTAGTTTTATTAAGGAATAATTTTATTTCATCTTGAGTGTTTTGGAATTTTCAATCTTTATATTATTCTTATATATTTTTTTCAGGTCAAGTCCTTAATTTTTTTGTGTGTCTGGTTTCTCAGGCTGCCTTTGAATTTAAGCTACAAAGATTGTTGATGAGATGTTCACCTTATAAACTCGGAAAGTTATGATCTTGCTTTAGCCTTCGACCTATCTGATTCTTTTGTAAATCTTCAAGAAATCTAGCATTCTAGCAAATCTGCTTTAATTTGAGATTGCTGAGCTAACAAACTGTTCTCCTACCCTTCCTATGTTGTTTACTTCAAATAAATCTTTTAATTTATTTTCTCCATAGGTTGAACCCCACTGTAGTTAATACCACTGCTAGAGAGAAATAAATTTTGAGGAAAAATTCAAAGTAGACTACATAGGTAACTTATACATACTAAGTAGGAATTTTCAGAGTCAAGCATTTCGCATCTTATAATTCCTATTTTGAATTCTTGTAGTCTGCACATATGATAAAGCAGACTCCTTATCAGAACTTTTTGCCTAAAAAGAGAAAATGTTTCCTATTCACCTTCTTCTCTAATTCCGTACTCCATATTGGAAGCTATAGTATCAAGAAAAAAATGAACTACATTTCTTTGACCTTGGAAGAAAAATGGGTAGCTAAAAGGTCAAAGATGCTCAAATTTTTGTACAATATTTTTTTGACTTATTTTGAGTTGTTTCGTGTTGGATTTGTAGTAGATTTTTAAAAATAATTTCAATTTATATTAGTGGATATCTGATTTTGTGGTCTGTAATTTTTGTAAGCTTTCTTTTTCCTGTGATTTTCTTTTCCTTTTTTTTATTTGAACATGCAAGTCTCGAGTCACTGATTTTGTGTTATGAGAGTCTTTCTTAAATTCTCTCCCAGATAGTGCTTGAGGTTCATGAATGCATAGACAAAGATCCAGAAGTGCCAACAGTTATTTTCCTAGTTCACAGTTTTCAGCATGATTACTCTCTCCTTGAGAACTAAATGCTTTATTCTTTTATTGTTTCTTAGGGAAAATTTAAAGGCCTACTTTTGTTGTTTGGTTTATTGAATATTCTTTTCTGCTGGTGTCTTAGCTTTTCAAATCTCTTTCAAGCGTGGAGCTTTGATTATTCAATGATTGTGTGTTCTTCTGAATGCTGAAAGAGTTTACCATGAATTGTTCACAATACTTAAAGGAGAATCAGATTTTTACTTTGCATCTGTGATTGTTCAAGTTTGCTAATTTGCTTATTTATCAAGAGAATATCACTATTTCCAATATAGAGTGCGAATGAGATATAGCTAACACTTTTCTTTGTTTAATTAATTTAATGTGATCACAAAACTCTTAAGATCAGTCTTGAGATATTGTTATCTAGGGCTTATTTAACTGTATGGTGCATAATGTTATCTTCGCCGTAAGATAAGTGTGTTGATGTTTGTTTTAGGCTTTAAACTTGATTTTTCTTAGTTCACCTGAGTTGTCTAACCTTCGGGATCATCTTAAACAATCATTGGCCAAAGATGCTGGGAGAGACTTGCTTCTTTCTTTGTATGCATCTTGGTGCTATTCACCAATGACAATGATAAGCGTCTGCCTATTAGCTCAGGCAAGCCTTACAACCTATAAATTTTTAGGCATTCCTCATACCTGCATCAAGCATTTGTTCCCTTTTTTTCACATAGAATATAATGAGCTCCATCCTTGTGAAAGTCATATCAGAATACAAGTTTTGATATTCAGTCTTTGGTTGTAAAAGATATCTTTGTGACGTTCTTAGCAAAACGACATAATGTGATCCACCTTTTAGAGACTCCAACCTTTACTTAACTTAGGATCCGGGTGTTTTAAATTGTAAAAATATTAGATTGGTAAAGCCAGATATTGTTCTCGTACCTCCTCCCATTGATATATTTCTTATAGTGGGTTGTGAAATTTGTTCTATTTTCATTTTCTTAAGGTCATATTTAGGGCATATGTTGGTTTTTTTATCACCCAAAAACTTATTCTAGGAAAATAATTTAGTTTGGTCTTTTTAAATGTACATATAAATAGAGCTGTGTCATTCCAGTATCATTGTTTTTGTTCAGACCCTAAAGTAATTCTTTTTATTTTAGCACATCCCATGAAGGGTTAAATACATAATTATGTTATTAGATAAAATTTTCACATAATTAATCAGGTATAAGATGTATGAAACACATCATTAATAAGACATGTGCTTGGCTGATGTCTCAAATATTTTGCCTACGTATGATGGTCACAGATAAGTAATTGAAAAAACGTTCCCTTTCTTATTAAGACATCGTTCGACAACAACAACCTCTGGCACAATGAATATATTACTTGTTAGCTAATAGTATATGTAAGAATCCTTTGTGCTATTACAAACCAATAGTGGCTTTTGGATTATGCGTGTTCTGGAAATTTTTGAGATATGGAATCGACAATCATTCTTTGATCTCGCTCTTCATATTGTTCATACGTGACCATGGAAGTAATGAAAAATGTAAAAACCATCGACACCCCACATCTCACTGGGTGCATGTTAGGATATTCATGGAAATTGCTTCCAATAGTTGAGGTAACCTGAAATCCAAGCTCATTTCCAACCAAATTAGTCATTTGTTTCCCTAATTCTCATTAGATATCCTTTATATTTCTGTTATTGAGTTTGATTGTTTCACTAGCATTTACTTGACTTTTATTCGCTAGCTCTATATGAAGTGATGAAATTTCACCTTGAATTTCATTAGCTTAATCATGAGAATTGTGAACTGAATCATCACTGAAAACCATGTTGCTACTTTTTTCCTTAATTTAGTAAAATTGTGTCCTATTGTTTCTATTATAGTTGTTTTAACTATTGTAGTCGATCAGTGTATCAATGTACTACTATTCTTCTATTCTGTGGGACCCCTGTTTTATCTTCTATTCTATGGGACCCCTGCTTTAAACTTCTTTGAAGTTGTTAAGCTAAAATTCACCTGGAAACTGAATCTCTTTCTTATTTGAAAGAGTTGAAAAACTCACCAAACATTCTTAAATGATATTTTGCATAACATTAATAGATTTCTAATTTTCACATTACACACTGAATGTAATAGAATATAAAATACTAAATATAGATAATTATCTATGCAATAAGAAGGCAGTAAAAGAAGCAAAACTCAATCAACCTTTTCTCCATTTGTATTAGTTCATTGGTGACAATCATTTCAACTTTCTAAAGAATCTCTAGTCAGCTTTTGCCTTTGACACTGGAACACAAATAACTTTTTTTTTTATTAATGGAGGATTTTATTAATCAAAAAGTATTCATTACATAACTAGGCATAGGCTGACCCCTTCCTCTTTAACTATCAAAAGAGCTAACAACTAACAATCAAAACAAGAATACAAATTCAGCTCTAGTCTCAAATCCACTCCAAGGACAGTACTAAGGAAAATAGTTTAGTCTCTATAGTTGTGACTGCCACTTAGTATTACCTCTTTCTCGTATGTGCATATGCATCATAATTTCTCTTCATACTGAATCCTCCAGGAAACGACCTCTTTGAAATCTAATAAAGTTCTTTTCGCTGCCAAATACAATAGACCACCATGGTGAAAACACAACATGAAATTGATGGAGCCCCATTTTTATGTTTATCTAGATGGTTCATCCATTGCACCTCTGCTTCACATTGTTCTATAGGCCTGGAATATCCTAACCATGTTAATAACTTACTCCATAGCCTCTTGGTGTGTACACAATCACAGTATAGGTGTGCAAAGCTTTCTATCTCATCATTACAAAACAAATATTCCATTGACACTCAGATGCCAATTTTATGTAATCTCTCCACAGTTGCAAGTCTTTGTTGAACTTCTTTCCAGAGGTTGAAATAGTGTATTGGGTGCACCTGTGGCTGCAATACAATGTTCTTCCATGAGACTTTTGGCAGTTGTGGTAAGAGGCTTTAATACATCTTTTTTATCAGATATTTGTTACCCCTTTGCACATAACTAATATGTGATTGAGGTCTCCTTAAAGTGAACTTGCTTGTATGACAATATCTCGACCCCCAATATCTTCCTAACTATCCAAGATATTTTTTTAGGTAGTTCCATAGCTAAATATCATCAGGTATTTCCACTGAAATAATCCTATCCATATTAGCAGGAGTAGTATAATTATTTTGCTCATGAAGAAAAAGTAAGATATGAGCATGGGGCAATCCTCATTTGTGGAATTCAATAGTATAGATCACTGCATAAAAGAAATTTATTAGATGAACAAATAGTATGAGTCCATATTTAAAGATATATATATATATATATATATATATATATATATATATATAATGAGGAACTAATTATACCTGCTTTTACTCTTCCAAAAATCTATATGTCTTGCAAGTCCTTTATTAAGTGATCCAATTTGATTTTGAAAACCCTATATAAAATATCTGGACGATCCTCGGGTCTTAAACCCATATATATATATATATATATATAATAAGGAACGGATTATACCTGTTTTTACTCTTCTAAAAATCTATATGTCATGCAAGTCCTTTATTAAGTGATCCAATTTGATTTTGAAAATCCTAGATAAAATATCTGGACGATCCTCAAGTTTTAAGCCCCTACTCTCTACAAATGTACAAATCTCTAACCACTTTGGATTGCAAGTAAACATGATGAAAAAATTAAGATATCTAGCCCACTTGCATATCACCATAGCATCTTGGTAATTTTGAAGCATGTATCGTGCACCTCCTATAAAACTTGATCCCAAAATTACCCTTTTTTCCTAAGAAGATGGATTAGTTTCTCCATGCAAAAATGCATCTTCTAACCCTTTGTACATATGGACTCTCAACTATTTTTTATTAAACTGAATATAATCCAGTTGAAAAGATTCGATCATTATATATTAATCAACCAAGAATTGTTGAAATGGTCTGATGGAATACATAATCGTTGGAACTTCATCCTTCCTATCTTTAATTTTATAAGAAAAATACTCTCGAATGCTAACACATTTCCTTTCTTGAGTTGTTTCATCATCTCCATTATAATGATGTCCTCTCTATAGCCATCTTCACCATTAGAAAAAAGTAAAGGATACTGCAAGCTTAAATATGTTTCATTAAGTACATTAACCCTTTGTAACTGTCCAGACCAACTTTTGTTGACGATATCTCTGTCACCTATAGATGGTTCAAGATCTCCTAATACCAAAGCAGCTACATCTAAAATTGTTGGCTATTAATTTGAGTCTAACTTTGGAGCTCCTATATTTTTGAAATATATCTCTTACCATTCTAAATGTCTTAGCTAAAATATCATGGCAATCAAACATTTTCCTTAGACCATTAACGATCTTATCGTGCAGTTTATTTAAATCTTAACCACGACTGCAAATAATTAAATTGATAAAATTAACAAATATGTCCTTTAGTTATAAAATATTATCTACACATTATCAATCATGAAGGGTAAAACAATAACATTTCAATATGAATTCTATTCTTTACTTCATTATTTGTATCATAAATGTGTAATTTCGCAAACTTAAGGATGGATCCCTCGAGAGACAATAAACTTGCAATTTTATGTAGTTTTGTCCAGATAATCTGAATGTTCTTGATCCTCAGGTTTTATTAACAGATGCCATAGAATAAATGAGAACATAGAATTATAGCTCCTAATATTATCTCGATAGTGGTTACTTTTAGAACCTACATAAAGTATGAAATGAAGAATGAAATGTAAGGTTAATATTCTTCAATGATAAGATCTAAATAGATGTTTTCACTAGACAGATCCAAACAACAATTGCCTTAGAATTTTTGGAGGCTCAATTGACTTTGGCAACTTAATCTTTTCATGATTACAACATAGAGAAAATATCGGCCGTTTAGGCTTAATCTTCTTGTTGATTCTTTCTTCATACCAAAAACATGCCCCACAATGTTCACATTCATAGGTAGCATCTCCAATATCCCGGTATTCTATTAGTGATAAAAATATATAGGGTTAGAGTCATATAAGCTTACTTATTTTATGTATTCTTACTTGATTACTCTTATGTATATATAAATTAAATAGTGCATACCTTCATTACTAACGTCCCCGGAAGCATCATCCTCTAAAAAAATAATAGAAAACTAAATTAAATGGCAATAAAGATAAGTTTTAACTATCAGTACCAAACTAAAAATATATGATAACAAACTTAGACACTAAGTGCATACCTTCACAATCATCTTCATCTTCTTGACCTTCATCCCATGAAGCACAATTTAAATCAGACAGATGATCTTGACTTTGAGCACCTATGATAAATAATTATTAGCCATTAATAACTTCAAGTTTTGAAATTAAAAAAAAAAAGATTTTGGGTGTTTATTGATACTTAAATTTAGTAAGAATTTCTTATTGAGAAAGATTTGAGAAACTCGCAAAAATAACTTTGATGATATTATGGCATAGCATTATTAGATCTCAAATTTTTACTTTGCATATTGATAATACTTGAATTAGTAGTTTCACTTACCAAAATGACTTTACCCTTCCTCTGCCTTGTATTTTGGGAAAAACTACTTTCAAAATCTGCCATTAATAAAGATAAAAGATATTTTTAACAAATAGGTGCTAGAAAATGATAAAATATATATTGGTACCTTTATAATAGATATGGTGAAAATATGAGGAGATTAAAATTTTACCATCATCAGCTGGAACACAATTTAAATCGGGCGGTGTATCTTGCCTAAAATCTGTAATCTCATTAATTAATATGCCCTTTGCCTTCTCTTGCTTTGAGGACAAACAACTTTCAAAATCTGTCATTGGCGAATTATGATTTTCAAATAAAAATAAAATCTATATCTTTCAAATAAATCAAAATAGTAATTTGATACAAACTTAAAATTTGTTGTAACACCCTGGGTTTTTGGTCCCTAAAAAACTTCTTGATCTTTGAGCTTACTATCCTCACTACGACTTAACTTGCGAGTCGTAGGGTGTCATTGTAGGTCTTAGGGACCCAATTGTAACCTGGCAGTATGTTGGCATGGAGTTTCTGTCTTGACTATGGCTTGGACCCTATAAGTCATTGCATCTCGTAATGAGTTGTAAAGAAACTTGTGTACTATCCTAAAGTTCCTGTTGTGACTACAACTAGAATGATAGAAGTCGTAAGGACTATATATAAGTCATATGGTAATACTTATAACCAGAATAGTGTGGGGTGACCCTGGACACTGTCCAGATTATGAATGGACTAAATGAGTCGTAGGGTGACCCTATGAATCATTAACTCACCTATAGCGATTGTGCGTTGGTTTTTAGTCTTTTTATACAAGCATCCTAGCAATTTTCCTCCACCCCACTTTGCCTATATAAATTAAAACATTGTTTAGGACTTTATTAGCATACTACTCATACTTAAAACACTCTCTCAAACTTTCTAAATTCTCTCAATCAAGATACTTAAGATTTCCAAAAAGTTTATCAATTAGATCTCCCAAAGGAAAATTCTCCCCATAAATCATGATATTTCAGGTATGTTACTCTTCTCCAACTATTACTTTGTGAAAGCATGTGTTTTAAATAATTCTCCATGTGGGTTTGATGTTGGTTTTGGAACATGGATTGAGGGTTTTGAATGATTATTGTTATGTGATATTTCATGTTCACATATGCATTGTTTATGTCTTAAATGGTGGTTTTAAAATCAACTTGATGTATGGGCAGGGGCGGAGCTATAGTACCCTATTGGGGTTCGGGTGAACCCAGTAGATTTTACGTAGACCCTATATTTATACTACTAAATTCTGAATATATGTATATAATTATATAGTGAGAACCCATTTACAAATACTTTCACTTGGCCTAGTGGTAGGTGGACCACTATAAGGCCCTTCTATTGGGGACATCAGTTCGAACCCCTCCAGCAATGCTGAGTTATATACGAGTTCTCAACTTACTAACCATCTCTGAACATTATATCCCCATGCGATACAGGCACCGATGATATTTTTACTTATCCTACATAGTGTTAGGTGAATTAGCTTGATTCATCAATCGTTTGTGGTGAAGTGGTGAGCTTCCATTCTCTAAAAGATTTAATCATTCAATCGGTATCCTTTCATAAACTAGAATTGAATAGTTCACATTAACATTATCATTGTTATTGTCATTATCAGAGTTAAGGGCATATCTCAACACTTTATTACTTTCAGTTTATTAAAAGGCTTTGTGGATTACTGTGGACTTGGGTAGTGGTGTTAGTTGTTTTGGTTCGTTAACAGTTATTAATTATAGACATGTTTTGGAATTCAGTCAGTGTTGGGGGTATTGTGTCCTGTTTAGTTAGGAGTAGGGGTGTTCTCTAGTCCTTATTGGACTTGAGATGCCCGTCATTGCCCGACCCTAGTTTAGGTCATGACAAAGATGGTATCAGAGCCTAGGATTAGTATCATTGAGTGTCCACAAAGCCGTGTCAAGTTGAGTCTCTTTTATGAGTGTGTAGCGCGCCACACTTAAAAGGGGGCTATATGACATTTAGGAATGTTTCCCTTCCTTGTTGTTCTATTTTGGGCAATTAAGTCAAAAGATCTTAAAATCTCCTCTAATTCTTATATGTTCACTTTTCAGATCATGCTTCCTAGAAGATCTAATGCTTGTGGAAACTCTTCTGTTCTGTCTGAGGACAATATCGATGGAGCACGTATTACTTATGAAGTTCAGACCCGGTCTAGAGCTCTAAATCCTAATTGTACTACCCCATATGGAGTTCTGCTAGTTCCCTCTTGCCCTCCCTGAATACCTTAAGTTGATGTGTCAGTGCTGAGTTTTGCTAGTCAATCTATTTGCTTACCCAGATTGTGGCCTCTTAGACTGAGCGTGTTTCTTCTATTGCTCCATCATCTGAGGTCACTAGAGTTGGCCAATTTATGAGGTTGAGTCCTCTGACTTTTACTGGTTCAAAGGTTGAAGATTTTTTGTGTGATGTATGCAATTGATGTAGAGGGTGTAGAGTTTATTATTTATCAGTTGAAGGATATGACATATCAGTGGTATGAAAAGTGGGACCAGTCTAGGGGTGATGATGTTGAGTCCTCTTTGTGGGATAACTTCTTTAGTGTCTTCTTTCCTCAAGAGTTGAGGGAGACAAAGACCGAGGAACTCGTGAATTTGAAGAAAGGCAGGATAATAGTAAAGGAGTATGCCTTGAAGTTTTATCAACTGTCACGTTATGCTCCTGATTTAGTATCTAGTATGATGGGTAGAATGAGGAAATTTGTTTTAGGGTTGTCTTGTGATTTGATTTTGGAGAGCAAGGCTGCCCTATTGAACAAGGATATAGATATATCTAGACTTAAGGTATGTATGCAATAAGTGAAAGTGAAAAAGAAGCAAGCAGAGATGAGTGAAAGATAGAACAAGAAGTTTTGGTATTTAGAACAAGGTGAATGCCAATAATAAAGTGGTAGGTATGGTGAAAAACGGTCTAAGAAGAAGTGGGGTAATTCAGGTTCCTATTCTACGGCTAGTGTTTTATATCCTATGTCATCCAGTGATCGCCGTTTTTAGAGAAACAATGGATTTAGGGCACACAATGCTAAGTCTCAGGCTAGTGGAGCTCAGTCAACCCCCTCTTATCCCTCTTACTATTTTTATAGGCAGGTGCACTGTGGATTTTATGAGGATGGGAGGAATAAGTGCTTTAAGTATAATCCGTTGGGCCACCTGTACTGGGATTGTCCATCAGTCAGGGTTGCTACTAGGCTAATAAAGTTTTGGTTGCCATGTCTTCTGCTCCTGCACCAAAGGGTGCTACTTCTGGATCTGGCACTAATCAGAACCGCCTTTATACTCTTACCACTCATCAGGAATCTGAAGTTTCTCCAGATGTTATCACTGGTATGTTACAACTCTTTTCCTATGATGTGTATTGTTTGCTTGATTCGGTGTCTGCTCTTTCTTTTGTGACCCCATATGCGGCTGTTGATTTTGGTTTTGGTCCTGATTGTATTTATGATCCTTTCTCTGAGTCTACCCTAGTGGGTGACTCTATTGTAGATAGAAGGGTTTATAGGGTTTTTGGTGTCTATCTGTGGTAAGGAGATATTAGTGAATCTAATAGAGTTAGAGATGTTAGTGGATCTAATAGAGTTGGAAATGTTAGACTTTGATGTGATTTTGGGGATGGATTGGTTGCACTCGTGCTATGCATCTCTTGACTGTATGACCCGAAGGGTTAGTTTTCAATTCCCAAATGAACTGGTGATTGAGTGGGAAGGTAGTTCCCTAGTGCCTAGAGGAAGATTCATTTCGTATCTTAGATCCCGGAGGTTGATCTTCAAGAGGTGTCTGTACTATTTAATTTATGTTAACTATTCTAGTTTTGAGGGTTTTTCACTGCAATCAGTTCTCGTGATTTATGAATTTCCTGAAGTAGTTCTTGATGACCTTCCTAATGTCCCTCTTGATAGGGAAATAGATTTTGGGATTGATCTTCTTCCGAACACTCGTCCTATCTCTATCTCACTTTATAGAATGGCTCCGATTGAGTAAAAGGTACTCCAGGAGCAATTAAAAGACCTTCTAGATAAAAGTTTTATTCATCCTAGTATTTCCTCGTGGGGTGCTCCTGTGCTATTAATTCGTAAGAAGAATGGGTCCCTTTGAATGTGCATAGATTACCACCAGTTAAATAAGGTGACGGTGAAGAATAAGTACCTTCTTTCAAGGATTGATGATCTCTTTGACTAGGTTTAGTGAGCTAATTACTTTTCTAAAATTGATCTTCAGTTAGGTTATCATCAGTTGAGGAATAAGGAGATGGATATCCCTAAGACTGCTTTCCAAACTCGGTATGGTCATTTTGAGTTTTTGGTGATGTCCTTCGGTTTAACTAATGCACCAACAATATTTATGGATCTTATGAATGGGGTATTCCTTCAATTTTCGGACTTATTCTTCATCGTGTATATTGATGACATTTTGGTGTATTCCAAGAGTGAGGCGGATCATGCTGATCACCTTTACATAGTGTTGTAGACTCTTAAAGACTGTGGTTGTATGCCAAATTCTCCAAGTGCGAATTCTGGTTGAATACAGTGACTTATTTAGGTCATGTTATGTCTAGTGAGGGGATCATGGTGGATCCATTAAATGTTGAGGCGGTTAAAAAGTGGCCAAGACCCACTTCTTGGGTTTAGCTGGGTAGTATAGGAGGTTCATGGAAAGTTTTTCTTCGATTGTTGCTCCATTGACTATGTTGACCCAAAAGAAGGTGAACTTTTTGTGGTTTGATTCTTGTGAGGGTATCTTTGAGAAGTAGAAGGACAAATTGACTTTGACTCCAGTTTTGACCCTACCTTAGGGTATCGAGGGTTTTGGGGTTTATTGTGATGTGTCCCTTGTGGGACTGGGTTATGTGTTGATGCAGTATGGTAAGGTTGTGGCCTATGCTTTGAGATAATTGAAAGTTCATGAGAAGAATTACCTGACGCAGGACTTAGAACTGTTGGTTGTGGTCATTGCTTTGAACATATGGCATTGCTATTTTTATCGAGTTCATGTTGACCTATATTCAGACCAAAAGAGTTTGCAATATATGTTCACCCAGAAGGATTTGAATCTCAAGCAGAGAAGGTGACTTGAGTTGCTCAAGGACTACGATATAAGTCTTCACTATCATCCAGGTAAAGCTAATATGGTTGCTGATACTCTTAGCAGGTTGTCTATTGGGTGCTTATCTCATGTAGAAGAGGAGAAGTGAGAGTTGGTGAAGGATATAGATGAGTGGTAATTTTACCACTTATGTACATCCAAAATTTGTGCGCACTACTATGATTTGAATGTATGAATGAGATAAATTCGTGATTGAATAAACTAATTTCCACATTTTAAAGGCATACAAGTGATGAGAAAGAAGATATGGATTTGAGATAAAAAGTATCAAAAAGAGAAGAGAAGTGCAACTGGAAGCCCTAGAGCAGAATTTACTCTTATTACCACGATCGCGATCTGAGGGATGCAATCGCGGTCAATAAAGATTTGTCAAAGGTCTGCAATCATGGTATTCTTAATGCGTACATTGAAGCCGCGGTCGCAGACAAGCTGACGCGATTGCGGCATAGCGATATTATAGCCCAGGGATAGAAAGGTAAATGCCGAGAGTCGACCTCAAATTCTCAGAAAGGAACAAACCTATTTTTATTGGGGCATTACTATCTGTCCTTCATCCTATCCAAGTTTCTAGGGTTTTATCACTCGGATCTTGGAGCAAAATTTGTACAAATCTTGAGATAAGAAGACATTAGAGTGACTTCTAAGTGAAGAATAGGAAAATACCATTGAGTATTCATTGGAATTTAAAGTGTGGCTTGTATTCTCTTTATTTTTCATGAATCAAATTGATGGAGATTTTGGTATACTTTTGTTTATTATCTTCATGAGTTGCAAATTCTTCCTCTTGGGGTTATGCTTGAATAGGGTGCAAGTGTGCGGAGGTTGTGATTACTAGCTTTAATTCTCAGTTAATGTTGTTGGGTTTCACAATTGTTTAATTTTAAAATGGAATTTGTTGGTGAGAGTCTTAATTTCCCTAAACCCCACATCATCCTTGAAAGAGAGATGTGGGTAACTAGATCCTAAATCGTCCTTAAAAGAGGGATGTAGGTGACATGAGCGTTTGTGAATAATAAGATAGATAATAGTTATTCCCTTTTTATTGTCTTAGAAATAAGGATAAATTATGGATTTTCTATATCTTGGGCATCATCCTAGAAATAGGGATGCCCAAATTGTGGCTTTGTGATGATTAGTTGACCACACCCATGAGGTATTCGAAAGAATGCCTGGGTGATAGTTTGGTACTTTATTGAAAGGCTAGTATCAAAATCCCTATCCGAGCCTACCCATGTATGTATTAACTAAGATACGAAGTTGATTCTCATGTACCCACACATTAGTTGCATCTAGTAGTTCATAGCCCCAAGACCCTTTTCTAATTGATTACGCTCTAATTACTCTTAGCCTTGAGTTAATCCTTTAGAAGCCCTTAAATTGTTATATTTTCCAAAGCATTCAAAAAAAACCTAAATACTTGTACCTTAGGTTTGAATTTAGCAAGTTTATTTCATTTTGAACTTACTCATTCACCACTCTCATTGTTCCTCGTGGATTCGACCCCTATTCTGTTGGGTTTATATTGACAATGACCGTCTTGCACTTAAATTAACGTGTAAGTTGAGCATTATCGAAAATAGCGCTGTTGCTGGGGAACAATTTGGCATATTGATTTGATTTGGAATTTTAGCTTGATTGGATTCAAACTTGTAAATATTTGTTTGTGATTTTCTTTCATTTCTTGTGTTAAGTATATTTTTGTTTTTGTTTACTTTTCTTTATAGCATCTTGGAATGAATATGAGTTCGGTGGTTGGAAATATTATCTTGATGATCTATGTCCATTTGTGGTTGACCCCAGTTTTGGCATAATTGTAAATATGCTCCCTGGAAAGAGTTGTGTGCATCATCTCGATCCTATTAGGAGTATGGTTGTTCGTTATGTAGTGGTAAAGATGGACATTGGAGTGATTGTCCAAATGTCCCTTCCTCTAGTTACGCTAACAAAAATGCTAGTTCTTCTATACGTTTGATAGGTCTCATGATATGATAAAGGAAGAACAACATGCCGGACACGATGATGTTAAAGCAACGCTTTTAACTTTCTTGGATCGAGTGACTACAACAGAGGAGGACGTGCATGTCTTGCATCAATCCATGGCGACATTTGGAAATAAAAGTGAAAAAGATGAAAAAGTAGGTGAAAAAGTCAATCTTTCAAACACCATAAATACACCCAATCTTTAAAATGGTGTTGATAAAGAAAATATACCAAGCCATGCGTTTGATGGTGAGCTTGATGTTAAATAACCCTTGGTGATTTGCCAACCAACCGAACCAAAAATAATGGAGGTTGCCAAAATTGAGGAAATGGTACTAAAGTAAAAATAAAAGCCAATCAGATCCTCTATGAAGACTCTAGTTCATTTCGGGGTGAGAATGTCAAGAATAATGTAACTCTAAAATTAGGAAGACGACCTCATTCCAATCACTTTTTGACATTATGCTTGGTGGATGTGATAAAAGTCAAACCACCCAAGCAAATGATGAATCTTGGAGATGAGGAGAAAAATCCTTACATTTTGGAGATTGCCATTCCAAAAGGGAAAATTGATTCCCTCCACTTGAAGGCCAACAAATGCAAAATTCAATGTTTGACAAGTAATTTTTTATGCTCTCAGCAATAACCCAATGAGCCTACTCAAAATTTTGATGTGGAGTTGGGAAAAATTTTCAAGTCTTTAAGGTGTCGAGATCGAGGCGGCATCAATACCCCTCAATTCTGTTTAGTCTCATTTTAGAAGATTTGAATCTTTCATCTGACTTTTGCTCAATTCATAATGGCCGCAAGATGGTACGTTGATTCAAATCTTCTAAGTGGAGACATAAATGATAGTTGTAGAGGTGTCATGCCACAATATTAAATTAGGTGCTCGATGGGAGTCAACCCATCATGCCATGAAAATGGTGCATATCCTTTGAATTTTGCATGTTAGAGTAGATTTTAAATTTTTATCATTGATTAATCCATGCATTATTGGCACTATGGAGTGTTTTGAATGAGTTTGAGAAGGCAAAAGGGTGAAATTTTACATGTTGGACTGAACAAGGGAAAATAGAGGTGAAAAAATGCCCTCTGTTACCAAGATCGTGGACTCCATGCCTCCGTGATCGCGATTGTGGTTAGATTAGATTAAATGAACATCCGACTATCATTTTCCTCACACTCCCTTGCCAAATTCTCTCTCAATTGTACATATTCTTGGGCATATTTTGGCTATCCAAAAACATCATAGCGTTCCTTTGAATCATTACTCCAGTAAGTGCTTTGAATTTATGCTTTAAATTATTATGAGCAGGCCATATAATGCATGTTATAGGGAAGTCCTAAAATTTTGATCTTCATTATTAAATACTTGTTCAACTGTACTGTGTGGTGGTTCGCTGATTGAATATGGCGTGAATATATTTGGGGAAGTCTTGAGTACCCAAATTGTGTTCAAAATTAAGTAAAATATAGTGTGCACACCAAATGCTCAATCAAATGCCCGAACGAATCCATAACTAGTTGTTTTCGCATTTTAGGGCCATGATCAAGTACTTAGGAACCTTGTTCAATATTCTTAGTGATAGTTTAATATTTTGGAACATAATTTGGCCTTGAGATTAGAATTTTAAACCATTAAAAAAGCTGACCCGGACTAGCATTAGATACCGCAATCCTGTCATCAAGATCACGATCGCGGCACCGCGATCGCCACACCTGAGGTTGAAATTCAACCTGGGCCAAAAATCATACACTTTCAATTCTTGTCCGAATACCATCAAGTAACCATCCTATGAGTTCTTTTGGATGACATGGCATAGTTTGTGCATGAAAATGTCAATGATTAATATTGTTGTGTTGTTCTCATGTTTTTTAGGTTGATATCATGAGAGACTACGGTCAAGTTTAATTCATGGCCCTTGAGTGCCAAAACCTCTACTATGGTGACCTTTTGAGAATAAAGCTACTTTTGGAGAGGGTAATATGCTTTGAAAAACTGTTGAAAAATCTCCCAGCATTTCATGACATGCTCGAGACCACTGGATGGTGGTGTTTTACCTTAGATCCTTTCAAATCAAATGAGCAATGGGTGCGGGAATTCTACGCTAACCTTAGTGTAGTATCTTTCTCAGACCCGATCTTTAGGGTCATTAGGATCTGAGAGAAGGAGGAAAACTTTAGAGCAGGGAAAATTAATGACATATACAGTCTCCCAAATGTAAACATGGATGAATTTGAAGCAAAATAATGAGAGTTGGGAAGTTGGATGGCAGAGAGGCTATGTCCAGGCAAAGAGGTCTCTTTGGCTACGACCAAGAGGAACATATTTATGAATGACTTCACAACCAAGGCCCGATTTTGGTTGACTATCATTTGTAGTTGGGGCTCCCTTTGCACCGATATGACAGCAATTCCAAATTTGCAGGCCAGGATGGTTGCTTGCATATTAGATGACATTTCTTTGAATGTTGGTCGGTTTGTACTCTCAGAGATGGGGTTTTCAAGAACCAGGGTGGTCTATGTCTCTCTATTCCCTCTTTGGTTATCGAGTTATGTAGGAGAGCAGGGGTCGAGAAGTACCCTAGAGATACTTGGGTGCGCCCTGGCACGCCCTTCTACCCTTTTAAAATTTAGGGTGAAATGTACTAGGCAAGAAAAAGATCAACGTGGGAAAGTCGACATGGGAGGACCCTGAGTCTTGTATTCCATCCACAACCAGTCCTCTTATGGATATTGGAGTTGACTTGAGGGTTATTAGGGAGCTTGTGTTAGGATTGCCTCAGGGTCCAGGAGATCCCTCCACTACCTGCCATTCATATGTGGCTCGATCTGATTATCATAGGTACTTGGAGGACCAGAAGAAGTAGGGAGCCACCATTGCTAGGATCGATAGGGCCTACTCATCATTAATAGAGTCTCACAAAGAGCTCCGACACTCACATGAGAAGAACTTAAAAAGGGAGAAGAAGAGCGATAAATACTTTAACAAGATGTGAAAAGGGGTAAAGAGCCTTTGGAAGGTCCTAAAACCCCAAGAAAAATTGCCTTCTTCCAGAGTGGAGAGCAATGATGAGGCCCCAGCCAAGTGATCCGGTCCTGATAATGTGGGAGATAATATAGAGTTTGAGGGAGAGAGTTGCTCTTGATGCGGTTTCAGGGAGCACCCTTATCTCTCTATATGCTTTATTGTTTATGCAGTCAGGACACTGCAAATTTCTTACTTGGGGGTTCCTGTCTCTGTCTCCGTATTCATTTCATTTGGGCCTATATTATTTAGATATTTTTGGATTTTTTGATAATATTTTGGTGACATTTTGGATAATTTTTAGTTTTGATGGGTTGTAATATAGGGTCACTCTGATGGTGCCCACATTTTCATGGATTAGTTAGTTGTTTTATTTCTAGTTTAGATTTTTACTTTAGTTATATCTTATATATAGTGACATTGGATGAGCTTTTCCTTATGATAGATTGAGTGACGACATTCTTAAGGGAAAATCATCATTATTGGGTTTGAGCCATAGGTGCAAGGAAAGTGTAAGTACCCGAAGAATTGGAGTTATAAATGCAAGGGAAATCTAAGTACCTGTAGCATTATGGATTTAGGACCACACTTATACCTTGGTGATGTCTGAGTAGCCATATGGTTTGCCCATATAAAAGCCAAAATATGAGACATCGGCTTGGTTTGGTGTCATAAATAGCAAATTTTGCATGGTGCAAATGCGAAATGAAGTAAACACCCCCCTCTGTCCATCCAAAATAAATTTCAAAAATAAAGGGCGCGGACGTAAGAGCCTTTGTAACAGTACTTTACCTCTTTTTGTGACTCTAAAATTTTGGCTTGTAGAAACTAGTAGATACTCTTTTGTCTCTAGTGGGAAGAACAATTTAGCTCCTTTGAGGAGTTTGTATGCCATGTGCTGTGAGAATTTTTGTCTAAATCTCATGCATGCTTGTACCATCTAAAACTTGCCCTGTTAGTCTCTCAAGGCTAATGTTGATTATGCTTGGTTGGTGAAATGATCCTAGGCCATCTTTGTGAACATAGGAACCAACTTTAGCCTAAATACCCTACCCATGCTTAGGATAGTACCCTTAGTCACCCAATTCAAGCCTTAAAGCCTTTCTTTGGCAACCACGTTGCAAACCTTAATCCATTCAAAGTTACTCCCTCTCTTGAACTTTACCCTCCTTGAATATAAAAAATGAAAATTGTGGCTAAATATCTAAGTTGGGTGTGGTAAATTTGGAAGAGATGGTCATGGGACAAGGAAATTATAAGTGGATGCCTTTGAGCGAAGCAATCAAAAAAGTGCAAAAAAAAAATTATGAAAAGAAAAATGAGGCATAGATTGCAAAAGAAAAAAAAAGTGAATGAACGATTCCTTCAAAAAGTTGGGTAAATCAAGATAGATAAAATAGGCATGTGTAAAGTGTGAAAAAAAAAAAGTGGTGCATGGTCAAAAGTTGAATGGAATAGTATGATATAGATGTTCAAGGAGGGTGTAACCACTTTGTTCCTAAACAATGTCCTACCCTTTCACGAACCTACGTTACAAGCTTAAAAAGCCCATTGAGATCTCCAACCAAGTGTATTCATTATAGTGGCGAGTGAAGATAAGGGCAAGAATATGGTATGGTATTTGTTAGCATTGAGAGTCTTTGTGTGAGAAAGAGTTTTGCATTTAACTCCCTTGTTACATATTAGATAATTTGGTGTATGGGATTTTCTTCTTGTGAGGAGGCATATGAATAAATTGAGGTGGGTGATATTGCCATCTTCTGAAAAATGAGGAAAAGGGAGTATAGTGCAGTTGAGGTCAATCGAGAGTCACTTCTAAAGTGTTAGGATTATTGCATTTGAGTTTTTAAAAGTCCATTGCATCTTTAAGATTGTATTTCATGTTGAGGAGCATAGTGAGAATAGCTTTTCCCATGTTTGAAGGGTTGCTTGTGTAGTAAATCAAGTTTGAAGTCATTGTGAGCATTAAGGTGAATAAATAGGCTTAAATTTGAATTGTCTCATTAAATAAAGAGGTAGTATTGCTTGGGGACAAGGAAGGATTTAAGTTGGGGGTGTTTATGAGTGGTAAAATTACCACTTATGTACATCCAAAATTCATGTGCACTATTATGATTTGAACGTATGAATAAGATAAAATTTGTGATTGAATGCACTAATTTTCACATTTTGTAGGCTTACAGGTGATAAGTGATGTTAGGCGTATTTACACGCCTAAAGCACCTTAATTTACCCATATTTTAGCTAAGTTTTGAGGACAAAATATATAATTCCTGCACTTTTAGTCCTTTTTCCTGTAAGTGAGCTAACCAACGTGATTAGCAAGTTTTCAGGTATAAATGATGAAGATTTCAGCATTTTATGGAAATTGGACGCCAAAGGAAACTTCACGTAAGAAGAAAGACAACTTCTGGAAGCTTGTGGACTAAAAGTGATGCATGGAGAACTTGTCCCGGGCAAAAACAGTATTTCTAAAGACTTGGGGATCAGCAGAAACTTAGTAGGATTAGGACAAGGATGCAGTAACTTAGTAGGACTGGGATATGGATGCTATAAAAACCCTTATTTGCTGAATTTTTCAGCATCCATCCACCCATCCATTCATCCCACCAATCAATTTCCGCCACCCTCATCCTTATTTCTCTTTATTCGATTCTTTTCTATTCTCTTTAATTTGTTGTTGACATTATTCTTCATCTATTCGACTTTTAATTTTCACGACAAGAGAAACGCTATTAGCAAGGAATTCATGACACAAGTGGTACCAAAACATACTTCACGTGAGATTTTTATTTTGGTATGATGATAATGTCTATTGTGTTTTCCGTTGCACTCATGAGTAGCTAAACTTCTCTGTTAGGGTTATGGAAGCCTTATGAGATACTATCTATTGCTATGAGTTTGTGAATTCTTGACACATATGCTGCTTATATCATTACTCTCTTCATCTTAATTTAAATTCTTGTGGTTGCAAACATCTAGAATACGCCAGTATAGCATTAACTTGTTCGAAAGAAAAGTTACATGTCTGGAAAAGAGAGAATGACAAGGAAATAGGGCTACCAACCCCTGTTTAAAAGTTACTGCCGTAACTGGATTAAACTCTTGGAGATTTCATACCATTAGTTATACGCTTTAAGCTTGAAAGAGTTAAAGTGAGATAATCCTTGATGGTCGAAAGACGCTAGGATTTACCATAGAATAGGAATCTCTATAAGCGCATGCATGTTTGAATTCCGCATAACTCATAGCCAATAGATACGTAAAACTCATAAGGTGGACATAACCCTAACTTACAATTCTCATTGATTAAAACCTACTAAACATTCCGTTTTTCTTTGTTACTTTGATACTCTGAATACACGCTACAATTAAATCCCCCCTTTTTACAGAACTTTCACCAAAAGTCTACTAATCGTTGCATACTTAGTGACCGAGTATTCCCTGTGGGATTCGACACCCAACCCAGTTGGGTTCTATATTTGACAACGATCGCTTACACTCTTACAAGAGCTGTAGTTTGAGCATTATCAATAAGAAAGAAAGATGTGGATTGGGTTGAAAAAGATTAAAAGAGAAGAGAAGTGCAGCTGGAAAACGTGGAGGAAAATTTAATCTCAGTTACTGCAATCACTGTCTGAGGGCCATGCTAGCGGTCAGTCAAGATTAGTCAAAGGTCTGCAATCGTGGTATTCTTTGTGCAGTCACGGTAGGCACGATTACAAACAAGGTGGCATGATTGCGGCGTAGCGGGATTATAGCCCAGGGGCAGAAAGGTAAATGCGAAGAAAGGACCTCAAATTCTTAAAAAGGCATAAACCCATTTTTGGGGGGCATCGCCATCTCTCCTTTATCCTATCCTGGTTTATAGGGTTTTATCACTTATAACTTGGAGCAAAATCTATACTAATCTTGAGATAAGAAGACATTAGAATGACTTCTAAGTGAAGAATAGGAAAATCCCATTGAGGATTCATTGGAATTTAAAGTGCGGTTTGTATTCTCTTTATTTCTCCTGAATCAAATTGATGGAGATTATGGTATACTTTTGTTTATTATCTTCATGAGTTGCTAGTTCTTCCTCTTGGGGTTATGGTTGAATAGGGTGCAAGTGTGTGTAGGTTGTAATTACTAGCTTTAATTCTTAGTTAATGTTGTTGGGTTTCACAAATGTTTGATTTTAAAATGGAATTTGTTGGTGAGAGTCTCAATTTCCCTAAACCCCACATCATCCTTGTAAAAGGGATGTGGGTAATCTAGATCCTACATCATCCTTGAAAGAGGGATATAGGTGATATGAGCATTTGTGAACAATAAGATAGATAATAGTTATTCCCTTTTTATTGTCTTAGAAATAAGAATAAATTGTGGAACTTCTACGTCTTGGGCATCATCTTAGAAATAGGGATACCCAAATTGAGGCTTTGTGACGATTATTTGACCACACCCATGAGGTGTTCGAAAGAATCTGTGGTGATAGTTTGGGACTTTGTTGAAAGGCTAGTTTTGAAATCCCTAACCGAGCCTACGAATGAATACTTTAAATAAGATTTGAAGTTGATTTTCATGTACCCACACATTAGTTGCCTCTAGTAAAGAATAGCCCCAAGATCCATTCCTAATTGATTACGCTCTAATTACTCTTAGACTCAAGTTAGTACTTTAGAAAACCTTAAATTGTTATATTTTCAAAAACATTCAAAATAAAACTAAATATTTGTAGCTTAGGTTTGAATTTAGCAAGTTACTTTCATTTTGAACGTACACATTCTCCACTCACATTACTCCTCGTGCATTTGACCCCGACTCTTGTTGGGTTTATATTGATAATGATCGCCTTGTACTTAAATTGATGTGTAAGTTGAGCGTTATCAGATATTCACCGGTCGACTATTCTTGGAGTTTATCTCTTGAACTCTGAGAATGGTGGTGTGATGGTGCGAGAGGTGGTGAAGTCATCTTTTTTTTTTAGGTAAAAGAGAAGCATGTTTTGGATCCTATCTTGATATGGATTAAGGGTGACATGGGCTAGCAAAAATTAATGGTTTTTGAGATTGGTGGTGATGGTATCTTGGGGTACCAAGGTAGGTTATATGTTCTCGACGCTGATGGGATGTGAGAGAGGATCTTGGTTGAGGCTCATGAGTTGAGATACACCATTCATCCTAGATCGGCAAAGATGTACCAGGATTTAAAAGAGATCTATTAGTGGAATAATATAAAGAGGGATGTACTAAATTTTGCGGCTAAGTGTATGGTTTGTCAACAAGTGAAGTAGGGGCACTTGAGACCTGATAGACCATCTCTAGAAATTGAGTTGGCCGAATAGAAGTGGAAAGTGATTAATATGGATTTCTTTACTGGTTTCCACGGTTTTGCCATCTGTTTAATTTAATTTGGGTCATCATGGATAGGATGACTAGTTCCGTCCATTTCCTACCTGTGAGAACTAATACTTTGCTAAGGATTATGCAAAGTTGTTCATTTAGAAAATCGTCAAGTTGCATGGTGTGCCCGTTTCTATTATATCTAATCTCAATACTCAATTCTCTTCACACTTTTAGAATTTCTTTTTGAGAGGTTTGGGAACTAAGGTGAAACTTAGCACTGCTTTTTACCCTCACATGAATGGAGAAGCAAAGAGGACCATTAGATATTGGAGTATATGCTCAGATCATAAATGGTCGATTTTGGTGGTAGTTGGGTTGATCATTTTCCCCTCATTGAATGTGCATATAATAATAGCTACCACTGTAGCATTGGGATGGCTCCATTAAAGGCTTTGTATAGTAGGATATGTCATTCTCCTATTGGGTGGTTTAAGGTTGGTAAAGCTGGGTTGTTTCGTCCTGATTTGGTTCATCAGGCTATGAAGAAAGTGAAGGTGATTTAGGATAGGATTAAGACTGCCCAAAGTTGCTAAAATTCCTATGCGTACGTGAGGCGAAGAAAGTTGAAATTTAAAGTTAGCGATTAGGTGTTCTTGAAAATGCCTCCCATAAAGGGAGTGATGTGGTTTGGAAAGAAAAGAAAGCTCAGTCCTTGTTATACGAGCCCTTATTTGATTTTGAAGAGGGTAGGAAATATGGCTTATGAATTAGAATTTCCTTCAAAATTTGGTTCTATTCACCTAGTCTTTCACGTTTCAATGTTGAGGAACTATGTAGGCGATCCTTCCCTGGAGGTTCTATTGGAAGGTGTTTGTGTTTTGGACTTCTTGTCGTATGAGAAGGTCCCGATTGATATCTTGGATTAGGAGGTTCGCCGGTTATGAATGAAGGACGTAGATTTAGTAAAGGTTCTATGGAGGAACCAAAAGGTTGAAGAGGCCACTTCGGAAGCTGAAGAGGACATGAAGTCCCAGTATCCATTCTTGTTCCTCCTTTCGGATAATCATGCTTAAGGTATGTGTTGTTCTTAACATCTTTGTTTACTAACTTTGTTAAAGGAAATTATGATTTCCTTGATATCTTTATTTTTTGTCTTTGTTAAAGGTAGAGTGGGTGATTTTCTGTGTTAAATTATGCTAAGGGATACCTTTTTTCTTCATTAGAGGACGAATGATCCAAAGGGGGAAGAATGTAACACCCCGGGTTTTTGTTTCTTGTAAAACTTCTTAATCTTTGAGCTTACTATCCTCACTATGACTCACCCTGCGAGTCGTAGGCTGTCATTGCGGGTCTTAAGGACCCAATCATAGCTTGGCTTGTGTGTTGTCCTGGAGTTTCTATCTTGACTACGACTTAGACCCTATAAGTCGTGGAGTCTCATAACGAGTCGTAAGGTGTGAATCGTAGGGAAATCAGTGTACTATCCTAAAGTTCCTATTATAACTACGACTAGCATGATACGAGTCATATGTCACAACTCGTAACTGGACTAGTATAAGGTGATCCTGGATACTATCCAGATTATGACTGGACTAAATGAGTTGTAGGGTGACCCTACGAGCCGTGAGGTCACCTATAGAGACTGGGTGTCGAGTCCACCTTGTTATTATGATTGGGAGGTTCGAGTCCCTTATAGTACATTATATAATCGGGTACTTAAGTTATCTTAGTATATGATTGGGAGGTTCGAGTCCCTCGTGCATATATATGAGATTATTCTTTGGTTTGTATGGCTACATGCACTGGGGCTTGACCTGGGGGTGAAAGTTGGGACCCTTATAGCCCGTGGGTACTATTAAATGATAGTTAAGCTACACAATCCAGGCTAACATTTTAATGTGCATGTTAAGTTTTGTTCCCTATCCCAACATGTTATATAAGTATATATATATATATATATATATATATGTATGCACATATGTATGTGAACATGAACATTGAGTTGAACTGAATTTTGAATTTTCACTACTTTATCCTTATCCCTGAGTAACTTGCTAGTGATCAACCCACTAACAGTCTCCAAACACTGTATCCCCATGTGATGTAGGCACTAGAGATACTTCTACTTGTCCTGCATAATGATAGGTAGATCGGCTTGGTTTGTCGGTCATTTGTTGTGAAGTGGTGAGCTTTCATTCTCCAAAAGATTTGATCATTCCATTGGTTTCCTTTTATAAACTAGAATTGAAGAGTTCACATTAACATTATCATTGTCATTGTCAGAGTCGGGGGCATGTCCCGATAATTTATTAATTTTGGTTTCTTAGAAGGCTTTATGGATTACTATGTACTTGGGTAGTGGTATTGGTTGTTTTGGTTGGTTAACAGTTATTGGTTATAGACTTGTTTTAAATTCTTTGGGCTCATCTTATGTTATCTTGTTATATGTTCAAAATTTAGTCACTGTTGGGGTATTGTGTCATATTTGGTCAGGAGCAGGGGTGGTCTTCGGTCCTTGTTGGACTTGAGATGGTCGTCACGACCAAGCCCTACTTCGGATTGTGACACTTTTCCCCGAAGAAAGACTAACTATTTTTCAAATCTCATAGAGAAAGGGACTTTGAATAATGTGTGAGAAGTTGTGATGAAGAAAACTTTCCAAGTCTCATCATCGGTATATTGATTGGTGGTGTACAATTTTGATATGATGAAACTGGCACTACAACTTGTACCTTTGTTTTATCTCCACCAGCTATATGCATTCCAGAAATTCTAATACCGCTACTCAATTCCTAGTTATTGAAATTCTTTTGTAACGTTCCTAGATATACAGTTCTATCAATTGACATATTTGATCTTGACACAATCTTTTATTTTTTTCCGGCCATTGACATCATCTCTTAGAAAATACCTCTTATTTTTTAATTGGGGTATTATTTCTTGACATGTTCAATTAAGGTAAGTATATAATACAGGAAGAACGATAACAAAAAATATAACAATATTATATATATTAAAACTGACCATTTGTTATATTATATAAAGGCCAAGAAACTCTTTTCTGTAGTTCAATAACATTTACTCCATCATATGTTGGGTTAATATTCTCTGTAGAGAAAATGACGTCGTTTTAAAAATAAGATAGACAAAAAGGGAACAGTTTGAAATTTCAATATAAGATGATTATAACCATTCATTTTAATAGTTATTTCATTCGATGAGCATTTAGCCCATTTTTTATTTCGTAGGATTCTTCTATTCAGTCTCGCTAATTTTCCCCTTGATTTTTCATTTGTATGCCTTCCTGAATTTAAATTTTTTATGATTATTTGTGAGTCGGTTGGATGAGAGAAGAGAAAGAAAATGCCTGAGGGAGAGAGAGAGCAGTCACTCTTTTTTTGTTATACATATACAAAAAAATTATGTTTTTTAGTTTTATTCAAAAATAATTTTTTTTCATCTTGAGTGTTTTGGTATTTTAAGTCTTTATATTATTCTTATATTTTTAATACTTTTTTGGTAAAGTCATTAATTTTTTTATGTGCCCTGTTTTCCTTGATCTAATAATTTTTTTTTTTGCTTTTTTAACTTTGCTCTTTTATCATATTTTGTAATTAATATGTAAGTGAATTACTAAATTCTTTATATTGTCTTTTTCAGTATAATATTCCTACGAACAATAACAAGAATTCAAAGGAGTCGTTCGCATTCCAGAAAAAAAAAACATTGGGTGAGTTCACATCAATTGCTAACTACCTGGCCTATTTTGGTGACATATTGTTTCTAGTAGCTTCTTCCTGTTGGGTTATTCTCATTGTATTCAGCTATGGCTCTAGATAAAGGTATAGTTTTATACATCAATTTTTTGTTTTGAATTTTATTTTCTTGTTTTAAATGTGAAAATTATTGTATATCATTGGTGTTTTACTTAGTTTTTTTGAATGACAAAAGATATGTTACTATTTGTTTTTTATCGGGGAATTATTTACCCCAAGATTATTGATAAATTGGGAAGAGAAAGGGGAAGGGGCATAGGAAATAAGTTGATTTTCTGAAATTGGTAGCGGTATCTATTTTTGTAAGTAAAAAATAGTGCACAGGTTGTACCGAGATCATTTTTACAATTATACTCTACAATCTACTTTCCCCTCCCTATAATGAATTTAAAACATCAATGATAGAGACAATGTCATTAGAGTATATTTGGTTACACCAAAACACAACGTCAAAATGCAATTTAGTTTGACGTGCTGAATACTATTCGCAAAACATCTGAGGTTGCTTTACTTTCAAACTGTCCGCAATATGCTTGCAAGTTAGTAGAAGTCACTCTGTGGATATTGGTATATGATATTGGTCGGCATAGACCCTGATATGTTTTTAAGATTTAGGAATAATCTTTATAATTGACCTTATCACCATTGTCCAAGTTAGTAGAAGTCACTCCGTGGAGCTATTGTTCAAGCCTTATCACCTTTGCAACTTCATCATTGTACTAAGATTGCCATGCAAGCTGATGAGGATGTGGGGAAGATTGTCATGGCAGTTCCTCTTTAAGTATGTAGTCCTTTAGTTCAATGAATTTATTTTAGCATTTTGGTTTAACTGGTTTAAGAGCTATTTATCATTCCTTTGCTTCTTGGTATCTATTTTTGTGTGTTCCATTTTATTATCCTAACTTGTACTTTTCAATGGTGTATGTTCAGCAAAAGCTCTTGAACTCTTTCTGCAAAATCTTTGTGACCGTACGTATGATATCACCCTCAAGAAAGGAGCAAAAACTATGAACTCTGAGGACTAAGATCCCCAACTTATTGCAAGAATACTGCATCATGATTAATTTCTTAACACTTTATAATGGTTGATTCTATAAACATGTATGGGGTCCCCAATATGAACAGAGCATCAGTTGATTCTAATAAATGTCCCCTGTATGTCATTTGGACAATAAATTAACAAATGAAAAGTTTTTAAATTAATGTTTTTCTACATGTATCAACTATAAATAGGTACAGGAATCTTACTGAAAGAGCTTTAAGAGCTAGACTTGTTTATGGGGACCCAAATATGAACAGAGCTATGAGCTTCGAGTACATGAATCATCAATTTATATAGAATGAATTCTCAATAATCATCCTTCCATCATAAGTATCTTGCAAAATTTGTATGCCTTTTTCGAAAAGTATTAAAGAATACTCGCTGAGAAGTTTCTAGATTGTTTCAATCAATAACAATATAGAGTATTACATGTTTTAAGTTGTTTTACATGCTTTCGGAGGCTAATAGAATCCTATATTCATTCTGCATATGCATTCCTTTTTTTCCTTTCAGGTTGAACTAAATTAATTTCAATAAGAAAAGTGATTGAGAGGATCTGAGGTGGCAATTTATACTTGGCAAGAAAAAATAATTGACCAATATCTTGGCGGGGTAACACAGAAAGTAATTTGAGGTTTGCGGCCATGGTGTTGTCTTCATTCTCTTTATTTTTTCAACACATCGAAGCTTAAATTTTACTCTTGTAGCTCTTCTTTAGAAATGGTTGTTACCTATTGTATTGTATTGATATTCTAAAAGAGTGTCTCAAGTTGGAAATTTTTCATGTGAGGGCCAAGAATTTTTCTAAAAAAAGGATTAGCCTAGAAGGAGAATTAAGGTTAATGGACAGAAGGGGTTTTCTATTAAGAATGGTTGCCAATGATTTTTTTTAGAAACTAAAGTAACATCCCTTGTTCATGAAATAGACAAACAACATTAGTCAGCAGATATGAAAATTGAAACATATGCATGGATTTTCTTCAATCTATGGCCTAAGCCATAGATCTCACTGTATGTGTATCTTTTTCCTCCTTTTTGAGTAATTGTACAAAAGAGGATGTGATGATAATGTTTTACTTTCTGTTTTAACAAAATCGAACATTTGGGATAGTCCAACCCATATATTGGCGTGGCATGTCCCAGGATGGCCTGCAACTGAGGCCCCCTTTTTTGCATGCAACTGGTGATTTTACAACCATGGTGTGGTTGATTTTTCAACTAGTAATTGAAGTTCTTAAATTTATTCGCAGGATACCAACAAAAAGGTTAAGTTTAATATTTATTTCTTTCAAACTATAATGTTAGTATATATTATTGTTCTTGGTGTCTACTAGCTGGGAGACTAGTACTGAATTATGAGATTTGCAGCCAAGGCATTGTCTTCATTGTCTTTATTTTTTCAACACATAGAAGCTTAAATTTTACTCTTGTAGCTCTTATTTAGAAATGGTTGTTACCTATTATATTGTATTGATACTCTAAAAGGGTGTCTCAAGTTGGAAATTTTTCAAGTGAGTGTCAAGAATTTTCCTAAAAAAAGTATTAGCCCAGAAGGAGAAATGAGGTTAACAGAGAGAAGAATTTACTGTTAAGGGTGGTTTCTCATCTCTGTTGTTACAATGATTTTCTTTTTAGCCACTAAATCAACAACCCTTGTTCATGAAATAGACAAACAACATTGGTCAGCAACTATGACAATTGAAACAAATGCATAGATTTTCTTCAATCTATGGCTTATGCCATAGATCTCACTGTATGTACATATTTTTTGTCCATTCTGAGTAATTGTATAAAAAAGGTTGTGATAATGATAATGTTTTACTTTTTGTGCTAACAAAATCGGGGGTTGAGGACAGTCCGACCCGTATATTGACGTGGCATATTCTAGGATGGCCTGAAACTGAGGCCCCCTTTTTTGCGTGCAACTGGTGATTTTATAGCAATGGTGTGGTTGATTTTTCAACTAGTAATTGAAGTTCTTAAATTTATTTGCAGGATAGTAACAAAAAAAATTAATCTTCAGGGGGATATTAGCAGCATCCGAGAGCTTGAACTTGTAAGTTTAATATTTATTTATTTCAAACTGTAATCTTAGTCTATATTACTGTTTTTAGTGTCCACTATCTGGGAGACTGGTACTGAACCATGAGCTTTAAGTAGTGTCTTGGTTGAAAATTATCGTAATAAGACAATATTGATGTTGAGTAGAGAAAATATATCGCAATAAGACAATATTAAAACTTGAATAACTTGTAACTGGCACCATCAGAACATTTCGTCTATAATAAAACTCAAATGCTGAAATTAAAATAGAAAATATGACATCCCACTGAATGTATCTTATTCAAGTCTCCTAAATGAGCTGAGACTCATGTGATTTTTTTTTACAACTTTTTTGACCTTACTGCTTGAAAGTTGTGTATTGGGATCATCATCAACTTCTATCATAGATGATTCACTCTCAGATATACTTTTCTTTGTTGGGGTATTTGAAATAGAGATCACGTCATTCTCTGCTACAAAATTCTAAAAATTCAGATAATCTCTAGATGCAAGTTGTTCATAATTGACTGTGGATACTATCAAAAAAATATCAACAGCAATTCATATTCTAAGGTGATAAATTTTAATATCAATAAAATAATATTAATTTGTCTTAAATTCATATGTGACTAAAATAACATACAATGCATGTATCTTCACTTGGTGGAGGACGATATTTCTTGATGAGATTTTTATCATCACTAAATTTAAGAACAATGTGAACCTCATCATGTTTATCGATGTTGTCTTTATTGACATCCACTTTAAAAATAACCTTTCTATCCAAAATATAATCCAACTCTAATGGATATGATAGCGCAGCAACAACACCAACATTCTGAAATAAAAAGTGATATTGCAAATGGTATAATAAGTAAGATTCAAAATTTCTTTTTTACCTTGAGTAATTCTTTCATTAATTTATTGACAATCTTTCCTATGAGTTTCATCGCATGTTGGTCCCAAAGAAATAAAGTCAGTGTCATCTGTTATTCTCAGAAATAATTTATAACTGGGAGGAATATATTATTGTAATTTTATATTTTATGTTGCAATTATAATATGATGTAACTATGATATTTGTCAAACCTGTGATTTGCAGAATTCTCAAGCATTTGACACGTTTTGCAGTAAAATTTCTTGCAAGTTTTTCAATCTTACTATTGCAGTTGAAACATAGGTATGACCACTTTTTATTAAGGTCTATATGTATTATGGTCGCAGCAACACAGAAGCTCCCTTCCTATATTTTATTACAAATAACACAGTTAAGAAAATATTCACCCGTCAAAGTGTAAATTATTAATGAAATGGTGTTACTCATATCCATGCACTCAATTAATTGTTTGATAGTTTTAACTTCAACTGATCCAGAAGACAACTCGTCTGAAATAGAAGAGTTGTTTTGAGAGGACATTTGACTAATCCTCACATATTTATCTCAACACACATCTTTCATTCTATATATGTTGAAGTTTGTTAAAATCTATATCATATAAAAAATTATTCAAGTTACTTAAAAAAAATGAAGGATATAGTATTATTTAAACCTGGAGATAAAATCAATGACTTCAGGTAGTTCGGGATTAATCCATAGTTTTGAAGCAGTCCAAAAATTGCGTACAGAATATTTGTCTACATTTTTGTCTATATTTGTTATCACATGATGATAAATATGTTCAATATGAATATTTCAAATGTACATCACAAGTTGAAAGTCGTTAAATCTATGTACTTATACCAATTGCATCACCACAATGACAGGTTTATCGGTAGATCCCTTTAAGTGCAGACGAATTTGAAGAACAAATTACCCTTAAAAAGTAGCTTCAACCATTTTATTCCTTCAACAAAAATGTATAATTTAGTATTATATAAATTGGATAGCTTCAAATATATCACCAACTCATATAATTATGCTTGATGTCTTACTCATAATCCTGGAGTTTCACATTTATGAAGACCTTAGATTTATGGATTTATCACCTTGTTTGTGTTTTTGTACAGGTCCATAAGCAACGATCTCTCTTACTATATTTTTTAAAGATAGAAGGTAATAAGAGATAGAGTTAATGAAACGTTCTGATTATATAGTTTTTGAAGAATAATTACCAAATAATTTATTCTCATCAATATCGACTTGGTTGATCAAATCTTCAAATGAGCAAAATTTTAAGATGGTCTGATCTAATCTTGGGCCATCTATGCTTGATCTGTGGATAAACAACAATTTCATTGTGTAATTGTTGATTTTGATTTTAAATTTGTTTGGTACAACAATAAAATTTCTCATAAAATATAATCCTTGTTCTTGAATTTTCTTGGTAAGCTTAGTGAAAACGGAGGTTCCAACGGATACTTGAATACGATCACCCTACAAATAAATAATAATTCATAGTTGAGCATATTATAAAGAAAATAAAATTATTGTAATAAAATATGAATGAAGTACGTATACTCTCCATCTTGCTAAAGTATATCTAATGATAATAGCTTATCAAAATTTTCATGTTCTGAAACATGCCCCAATTGCATTATGCAAATTCCATTGTATTTTAGTATTCGATATCTAATGAACAAAGTCGATTTTAGTAGGTATTTTTTTTATATTGACAACTGCATATTTTCTGGGTGATGAATTTGAAAGTATCGATGTATGTGTTTATAGTGCTGAAATAATTTTGAATTAGAGTTGAGATAAAGATAAAGAGTTGGAATATCATAATTTTAAATTCAAATTCAAATTCAAATTAGATTATGATAAGTACTATGAGTTGAGATAACACTAAGGCTGCATTTATTTTTTTTAAGATTCAGACGTCTGAATCTGAATGCACATCTGAATGATTAAGATGTTGTCTCTAGATCTAAAAACTGAATGATTAAAGACTGTTTGTTTTTCAACATCTGAATGTGCAAAAAAAATTTATTTGTATATATATAATAAAATAAAAAATAAAATTCAAATAAAAAATTAATTATATATTAGAAAAGTATGTAATTTAATACAACAAAATTATTATTTGATTGAGGAAAATTATTTATGTTTGTTAGTGATAGTGAAGATGGTTTATAATGGTGGTTGCGGTGGAAATAATTGATGTTAATGATTAATAATGTTGGTGGTGATAGTGTGATGGTTGGTATTGTAGTGACTGTTATGATGGTGGCGATTGATGTGGTGGTAGCGATTGTGATGAGACATTGCTTCATGTTAGTAGTTTGAGGTATTAATTGTGCTGGCTGAAACATGAATGCATGATGGTTGGCGATGTGTTGGTGCTAGTTGGAGATGATGTTTGTTATGATGGTGGATGTGGTTGTTAGTAAAGATAAATTGTAATAATGGTAGTGGTTGAAGTGGTGGTAGAGGTGGCGTTACTAGTGACAATGGTGGTGGCGGCCGAAGAATGTGTGGAGATTGTGATGTATTAGTGGTAGTTAGTGGCGGTTCTAGTTGTGATAGATGAGTTAGTTGGTAGTAGAGATAGGCCGGTAGTGGTTGATAATGGTGGTGGTGTTGACGGCGATGGTGGCGGTGAATATAATTATAATAATAGAGGTAGTAGGTGTGGTAACTTAGTGGTTGGTAGCTATATTTGTTGTCGATGGTAATTGTAATGGTGGAGGTGGGTGGTGGTTGACAATGGTGGCGGTGGCAGAGGTGGTTACTGGTGGTGAATGCTGATTATGAATAGAGTGGTAAATATTATCCAACACCAGAATATCTCTTCAGACCTATTAAGACTTGGTTCTAGATTTGAATGATTAATTCCTATTCAGACCTATTAAGAGCTAAAATTTTAATTAGGAAAAAGGCATCGTTTCCACCCTAAACTATCCCCAAAATGTCCAAGTCACACCTAAACTATACTAGTGACCTATTACACACCTTAACTATCAAAAAGTGATATTATTACCTCCCCGCAACCCCCATTCTAAGGCGTGTGTGTTACATATATTTTAGGCGCGTCCAGCCTATTAAATAACAAAAGTAAACGGCTAAAAATATTAGGGGAAGTCATCGTTTCCACCCCAAACTATAGTGGAAAAGTCGAATCCACACCTAAACTATCTAAGTGACCTATTACACACCTTAACTATAAAAAAGTGATACTTTTTACTGACGTGGTGCTGACGTGACAGCGCGTGTAAAACACTACACCACATGCAAGTGGTGGTAGCTTGACAGGGTGTAAATGGTTTCACTTTTTTATAGCTTAGGTGTGTAATAGGTCACTAGTATAGTTTAGGTGTGGCTTCGACTTTTCGGGCATAGTTTGGGGTGGAAACGATGCCTTTTCCCTTTTAATTAAAAACAAATGCACTTAGTGGTTTGAAGTCTGAACAATTCAGATTCAGACCTTCATTAAGTGCAAACAAATAAGGCCTAAAACACTAAAATCATGGAGGAAGTTATAATCAAATTAAATTCAAAATTATTGTAGCTAGAATGTGTTTTAGTTGTCATAAAATAGGATCCGTGTAAAGACACTTAAAAGAATGTTTAAGTTATTTTAATTTTTATTTATCAATTTAGATGAATAAATTTAGTGCCACTATTTTCAGTTCCGAATAGCAAATATTTATTTAATTAAAAAAATTATCTTTAAAACAAAATTTAAATTTGACCACATAACCCATAAAAGCAACCGAATTCATAAGTGATTAGAAAATAGCTACCATATTATTAGGAAGAGAAAAACTATTTTGCTGATTTTATGCGAAAATTTGAAAGAATAGGAGTCTATTAAGATAAGTTATAGAGAAATTTTCTCACTAATTTGAACTTTTCAGTTTGGTAATTACTGCCATTTATATTTTTAATTAACTTAAAATTTTCAATCCAAAAATCTTCTTACAACATATATAATTTTGTAATAAAATGCCACGTGTCTTCTCAATAGCTTGCCACGTGGCTAATTGTGGTGCTTCATTCTCTGCCTTAAAATATATTCTGATTTCTGAAAGTTTTTTCTGTTTTTCTTTACAGAATTTCTATATGTGTTTTTGTGATTGATTTATATAATAACTTTTTATGAATCTTTTGTACTCTTTGTTTAATTATTTTTTACTTTTTCATCCCAAAATATTTACTATTATGTTTCACTTTTTGAGGATCTAATAAAAAAAATGTTCATTAATATTTTAAGATTTTTTTCACTATATTAATGGGAGAATCGATATTGATAGTGCTTTTAATATAGTTTTCGAATATTTAAATATTAATTTAAAATATTAAATTAATCTAACTCAATTTAGCTTCAAAGATTAGTTAAATATCTTTTTTTCTAAAAGTGATGGGATGATAAAAGTATATTATTTGATCTTCACTGAGTTGAAAATAATTTACATACTTCAAAGTTCAATTCATATTATGTTATAGAATACCAAATTACTTGTATCTCTTTATTTTGATATTTACTAATTCCCCAGTCAAACTCCTTTTCTATTGCATAATATTTTCTTTAAGAAGTACCTAATTATGTGGCTATTGTTATGAAATATAAAATAAAGAACAAGAAGAATGGTGAGAGAAGAGAGGAGACTTCTTTTTTTCTCATGAGGAATTCTTGAGGGGTTAATTACAATGATGGAAAACCCCTTTATTTATAGGGAAAAATTAACCTTGGAGTTTCTAACTTTTCCATAAATAGATATTCACTATATATGGTAAAATAGACATTCACTATATATGGTAAAGTAAGCATTCACTATATATGGTAATATATTTATAACACTCCCCCTTGAATGTCTAATTGGATAATGTACCTTGTTAAAACCTTACAAGAAAAAATCCAGTGGAAAAAAATCTAGTGAAGGAAAAAGAGTACACATCTCTAACAATACTCATATAGACTGCCTTGTTAAAACCCTTACAATGAAAACCTAGTGGGACAAAACCTCGTAAGGGAAAAAGAGTACAACGTGTATTAACTCCCCCTAATGAGAACATTTTTTTGCATCCTAATCTTGTGCACCATTTTTTTGGAAGTTGCAGTTGGAGGAGACTTGGTGAATAAATCAACTACATTATCACTTGAACAAATCTGTTGCGTGTTAATATCACCATTATTTTGGAGATCATGTGTATAGAAAAGTTTTGACGAAATATGTTTCATTCTATCTCCTTTTATGAATCCTCCTTATGTTATGATATGCATGATGTATTATATAAAATTGTGGGTCCTTTGTCACATTTCAAACCATATTTTCTCAATTGAGATGTATATGGATTTCAGCCAAACACATTGTCGGCTTGCTTCATGAATAGTTATTATCTCGGCATGGTTTGATGAAGTGGCTACGTAGACAGCCTTGCATATCTCCAAGATATGGCAGTATCTCCACATGTGAACACATTGCATTCTTGAAACCGAGATTTATGTGGTTCAGATAAGTACCCAACATCAGCATGACCGATAAGATTGGGACTGCAATCTTACTGATAAATTAACTGAAAAGGCTATATCAAGCCTTGTCGTATTTGCAAGATACATGAGTGTACTAATTGCACTAAGATATGGTACTTCATAACCAATCCAAATTGGAATATTTCTTATTTCAACAAATAACTTATTGCTTTTGAAAATTCTTCAAGAGTTTCAATAATTTTCAAGTTATAAGCTTATAGAATATAAGGATTATAAATAAGTTTCTTAGAAACTCTTATATGCTTCAGACATTTTGAATCCTTAAATAAATTTTCATGTAAATTTTGTCAAACGACAATATTCATGTAATGCCCCGAAAAACGGGTCCCAAAGCGTCACGCGGTGCTTGAGGCTACGAGTATCCCCAAGCTAACCCTTTGAGCCATTTTCATTCAGTTCAACACAAATCAACGAGGTTTTCATAAATAACCCTCAAATATCAACAGAGTAATCATCATCCAAGAATAAAAGAATTTCAGAAAGATAACAAAATGCGACTTATTAGTCAACTCCCAACATCTATACTAGTCTGAAAAGCGTCTAAGAAAATCAATAAAACCAGCGAGCCATTGAGACATGCCCCAACTGACTCAAAGTCAGTTATCAAATGTAAACAATTCTGTAAAACCAACATCAGACATCATATCCTCGAAACATGAGGAGTCACCACAAAATAGGATGTAGAACAGTGTGCCTAAAGAATCACTGTCGAACCTGGAACTGAGCACCTGGACCTACATTCCGAGAAAATGTAGCCCACGTCCGAAGATGAGGGTCAGTACCATGGAAAGGAACAGAGTATATGGGGGCATATGCAGTTGTATAAACATCATCATCATAAATATTTATAAGAAATATGCAGGATGTATGAAAGACTCACATAGACCGAAAAAAATCAACATAATCATGAGAGGATGAAATAAGTACAATAACACATGTGAGTCATCATATAATTTGTCAATCACTTTCAGTTCATCAAGAATATCAATTCTCATAATGTAAATATCATTTAAATCTTTCAAAATAATAACTTTCACAATTCCACTTTCAAATCACTTCACCATTCACCATAGATACAAGGAAACACACACACACTGGGAGATCCTATAACCAACATAAACCATGTGAGCTACATGGAGTCCAACATACAACCCACATTGGGGAGAGCTATCCTATCCTTGCCATCGGAGTAGGACTATCGATATCAAATCCACAAAAACTAGTGATTACTATATATAATCAGCCTCAGGCTCACTCCTACAGGGGCACGTAATTCTAGAAAAGTAAGACCGCTTTATACCAGCCACTCGGTGCTAAAGATTTCTCCCAGACTTAGCTCAGATCATTTCTAAGACAATCCATAACAAAAACAATTTCAGTAATATATAAATATACATCGGGAGCCATCATGCTTCCCATCTATCAAAATCAACCACGTTGTGGATTTCTTTCACACTCGAGTGCAAAACAACTCCATTAAGACCAAAAGGTCAAAAGGTCAAATCATTCAAAATATCTCAAATATTCAACATCAACGTGCTTATAACATACACTTTCTTAAAAAAACACAATTTCCAATGGGGATTCACGACCCAAATATCAAAATCATGATAAAAATCGTTCAAGATTTATGCTTTATATCTCCACAGATGTAAATTCATCTTTCAAAATCATAAACATCAAGATTTCATAATAATCATCATAAGATATGGTTCATGCTTCAAATTCGTAAAAATCAAATAAAAATCATGCCATTGTAAAGAAAATTACTTTTGGGCACACGAACGAAAGAGAGTTCTTATTGAAAACCCCCATATACCTTGAATGATGAAATTTAGATCGATACTCATTTTTGAGATATTAAGCATGCCTTTGAATGATGGTTCTTGGAGTTCTTGAACTAGGAACTTGGAATCTTGAATAAATTTACAGAATTAATGGTGAACTTTGGAGGTTCTTGAAGTTGGATGGAGGAGCTTAGGGTTTTCTTTTTGAGGGAATTTGATGAAATATAATATATAATACTTCTAATAGGATTTAATATAGGGTTTGGATGGATTTTGGGTGAGGGGGAATGACCAAAACGCCCCTAAAAATAAAAAAAATCTTGAATCTATCCTTTGGTGGACTATTTTGATAGTCTGAAGTAGATCAACCATAACGTTTTACTCCGATATCCAAATTGGATGAAACCAATTTCATTAGAAAGAGGACTCTCATATATTTCCGTTGATATATAGTATCTCACCCAGATCATTGTGTACGAGGAGTTATGATCATTTGAATTTTACCCAAAAATTTGCTATTGATAGGCTGAAGTAGATCGACCATAACTTTTTGCTCCGATAGAAAAATTAGATGAAACCAATTTCATTGGAAAGAGAACTCGCAGAGCTTTCCATTGATATATAGTAGATTACCCAAATCATTATGTACAAGGAGTTATGATCATTTAAAATTGGAGCAAAAATACGTCAGGCCTCAGTACTTTTTCCTGCACGATTTATTGTTCACTACTATTCACGGTTCGATCGGAATGTTCATAAATTGTCGCTCGGGTGTCCGTTTTGGACGATCCACATATCGTTGGAAAGCTTATTCGATTCCCTACACAATGGTGGGTCATAATCTAAGACATTCTACACGAAAAATTTATAATTCATTCTAGAAGATAGAACCCAACACGTTTACGCACAAAATTTAAACAAAAAATTTCCCGGGGTATTACATCATCCCCCCTTGGTAACATTCGTCCTAGAATAACACTAGACATGCCAAGATTAGATAGGGAATAGAGAATACAGCTGAAACAATTCGTTAGACTTATTACCACATCGTTTCTCACTCCGAATGCATTCAAGAAACTACAGCTGAACACATAATAAATGACAGCTGAACTGCTGTAACTTTTATCAAAAGTGCATGATTTAGGAAAGAACGGTACCTTTGGCTTGATCGGAGTTCGCAAAAAATAGGTGCGGGTACTTGGATCTCATATCCGCCTCAGCTTCCCTAGTTGCACCTCAACAGATTAGTTTCGCCACAACACCTTGAACAAGGGAACTTCTTTGTTCCTTAGTCTTCAAACACTAAAATCAAGAATCTCAACAGGAATCTCATCAAAAGAAAGATTTTCTTGAATGTCAGCACTCACAGAGGAATCCACTTCCACAGCATCGCTAATATGATTTCTAAGCATGGAGACATGGAATATTGGATGAACAGAGGACAACTCGGAAGGCAACTCGACCTCATAATCTACCTTACCAACACGGCTAAGAATTTTGTAAGGACCAACATAACGGGGACTAAGCTTCCCCTTCTTTCTGAATCTCTTCACCCCCTCATGGGTGAAATTTTCAGATACACTAGGTCACCAACTTCAAACTCAAGGTCTCTCTTTCTAACATCTGCATATGACTTCTGACGACTCTGCGCAAATTTTAACCTTTTCCTAATCAACTTAACTTTTTTCATAGCCTCAAATACAGAATCAGGACCACTCACAACCGCTTCACCCACCTCGAACCAACCTATGGGTGATCTACACTTCCTCTCATATAAGGCTTCAAACAGAGCCATGCCAATACTAGAGTGGAAACTGTTGTTGTAAACAAACTCTATCAACGGTAAATGATCATCCCAACTTCTCTTAAAGTCAGGTGCACAAGCTCTCAATATATCCTCTAAGGTCTGGATGGTCCACTCAGCCTGATCATCGGTCTGCGGATGAAAAGCAGAACTCAAAAGCACTTGGGTACCAAGACCCTTCTGAAAAGCTTTCCAAAATTACAAAGTGAACTGAGTACCCCTATCTAAAATGATAGACAAGGGAACTCCATGCAGTCTTACTAGCTCTCGGATATACAATCTAGCGTAATTCTCAGCAGTATATAAAGTATGAATAGGCAAGAAATGATCAGACTTAGTCAACCTATCAACCACAACCCAAATGGAATCATGATGGCATCGGGAAGTAGGTAAACCAATCACGAAGTCTATATTTATCTCTTCCCACTTCCAAGTGGGAATACTAAACTCTTGCATCATACCACAAGATCTTTGGTGTTCAATCTTAACCTGTTGGCATGTTGCACACTTAGCTACAAATGCTTCTATATCTTTCTTCATGGCACCCCACCAATAGATTTCCCGCAAGTCTCGATACATCTTGGTGGCACCAGGATGAATAGAATATCGTGCCCCATGCACTTCAGCCATAATCCTCTGGCTCAGATCATCAACATTCGGGAAACACAATCTACCCTACAATCTTAACACACCATCTCTCCCTTGGGAGAAATCCTCTAATTTTTGGTCCTTAACTGACTCCTTCAGTCTGACCAAACTATTATCTAAGTATTGCTTTTCCTTCACTTCTGAAACCAAGTAGGATTCGGAATTACTCTGAACCCCTATGCTACCTTCAGCAGAGTCAAACAACCTAACCCCCAATCTAGCCAAACGATGTACATCACGAACCAACTCTTTCTGACCTTCTACCATATGCGAAACACTACCCATGGACACTCTACTTAGGGCATCCGCCATAATATTGGCCTTGCCCGGATGGTACAGCACACTCATATCATAGTCCTTTAACAATTCTAACTATCGTCTCTGCCTAAGATTCAATTCTCTCTGGGTAAACACATACTTCAGACTCTTCTGATCAGTGAAAACATCAACATGGACACCATACAAATAGTGTCTCCAGATTTTCAAAGCAAACACAACAGCAGCCAACTAAAGGTCATGGGTGGGGTAATTTTTCTCATGGGGTTTAACTGTCTAGAAGCATAAGCTATCACCTTACCCTTCTGCATCAATACGCAACCCAACCCAACTCTCGAAGCATCACAGTACACCACAAAACCATCAACACCATTAGGCAAAGTCAAAATAGGGGCTGAAGTGAGTCGAGTCTTCAACTCCTGAAATCTCTTCTTACAAGATTTGGACCATAAGAACTTCACTTTCTTTTGGGTCAATCGAGTCATAGGAGACACTATAGAGGAGAAACCCTCAACAAAATGGCGGTAATATCCAGCTAAACCCAAGAAACTTTGGATATCAGTCGGAGAAATAGGTCTAGGCTAATTTATAATAGCTTTGGTCTTTTGGAGATCAACTCTAATACCCTCGAAAAAAAGGAGAGCATGAATCAATAGCAGAGAGAGATACTTTAAGCACGATAGACTTCTGAAAGAAAGAATCACACTTTATCCTAAAACGTCTTGTAGCCTCTTGCTCATAGATGTGGCGCGCTACACACCGATAATCAAGACTCTACTTAACGCGGCTTGTCAAACTCCCTAGGACACCTTAAAACCTTAGTCTCTGATACCAAGTTTGTAATGCCCCGAAAAATAGGTCCCAGAGTGTCACACAGTGCTTGAGGCTACGAGTAGGCCCTAGCTAACCCTTTGAGCCATTTTTATTTAGTTCAACACAAATCAACGGGGTTTCCATAAATAACCCTCAAATATCAACAGAGTAATCATCATCCAAGAATAAAAGAATTTCAGAAAGATAACAAAATATGACTTATTAGTCAACTCCCAACATCTATACTAGTCTGACAAGCCTCTAAGAAAATCAATAAAACCAACGAGCCATTAAGACATGCCCCAACTGACTCATACTCAGTTATCAAATGTAAACAATTTCGTGAAACCAACATCAGACATCACGTCCTCGAAACATGAGGACTCACCATAATAGAGGATGTAGAACAGCGTGCCCAAAGAATCATTGTCGAACCTGGAACTGAGCACCTGAACCTATATTACGAGAAAATATAGCCCACATCCGAAGATGTGGGTCAGTACCATAGAAAGGAACCGAGTATATGGGGGGTGTATGCAGTAAACATCATCATCATAAATATTTATAAGAAATATGCAAGATGTATGAAAGACTCACATAGCCCGAAGAAAATCATCATAATCATGAGAGGATGAAATAAGTACAATACACATGTGAGTCATCATATAATTTGTCAATCACTTTCAGTTCATCAAGAATATCAATTCTCATAATGTAAATATCATTTAAATCTTTCGAAAGAATAACTTTCACAATTCCACTTTCAAATCACTTCACCATTCACTATAGACACAAGGAAACACACACACATTGGGAGATCCTATAACCGACCTAAACCATGTGAGCTACATAGAGTCCAACGTACAACCCATGTTGGGGAGAGACGTCCTATCCTTGCCATCAGAGTAGGACTATCGATATCAAATCCACACACACTAGTGATCAGTATATAAATCAGCCTCAGGCTCACTCCTACGGGGACACGTAGTTCTAGGGATGTAAGGTCGCTTTATACCTTCCACTCAATTCTAAAGATTTCTCCCGGACTTAGCTCAGATCATTTCAAAGACAATCCATGAAAAAACAATTTCAGTAATATATAAATATACATTGGGAGCCATTATGCTTCTCATCTATCAAAATCAACCACGTTGTGGATTTCTTTCACACTTGAGTTCAAAACAACTCCATTAAGACCAAAAGGTCAAAAGGTCAAATCATTCAAAATATCTCAAATATTCAACATCAACGTGCTTATAACACACACTTTCTCAAAAAAAAAAAAATTCCAATGGGGATTCACGATCCAAATATCAAAATCATGATAAATATCGTTCAAGATTCGTGCTTTATATCTCCACATATGTAAATTCATCTTTCAAAATCATAAAAAACAATATTTCATAACAATCATCATAAGATATGGGTTCATACTTCAAATTTATAAAAATCAAATAAAAATCATGCCTTTGTAAAGAAAATTACTTTTGGGCACAAGAACGAAAGAGAGTTCTTGTTGAAAACCCCCACATACCTTGAATGATGAAATTTAGATCGATACTCATTTTTGAGATGTTAATCGTGCCTTTGAATGATGGTTCTTGGAGTTCTTAAACTAGGAACTTGGAATCTTGAATAAATTTACAGAATTAATGGTGAACTTTGGAGGTTCTTGAAGTTGGATGGAGAAGCTTAGGGTTTTCTTTTTGAGGGAATTTGATGAAATATAATATATAATGCTTCTAATAGGCTTTAATATAGGATTTGGATGGATTTTAGGTGAGGGAGAATGACCAAGACGCCCCTAAAAATAAAAAAATTCTCTGTCCTTTGGTGGACTATTTTGATAGTCTGAAGTAGATCAACCATAATGTTTTACTCCGATATCCAAATTGGATGAAACTAATTTTATTAGAAAGAGGACTCTCATATATTTCCGTTGATATATAGTATATCACCCAGATCATTATGTACGAGGAGTTATGATCGTTTGAAGTTGACCCAAAAATTTACTTTTGATAGGCTGAAGTAGATCGACCATAACTTTTTGCTCCGCTAGACAAATTGGATGAAACTAATTTCATTGGAAAGAGGATTCGCAGAGATTTCCATTGATAAATAGTTGATCACCCATATCATTATGTACAAGAAGTTGTGATTGTTTAAATTTGGAGAAAAAATATGCCAGGCCTCAGTACTTTTTCCTGCACATTTTAATGTTCACTACTATTCACGGTTCGATTGAATTGTTCATAACTCGTCGCTCGGGTGTCCGTTTTGGATGATCCACATATCGTTGAAAAAATTATTAGATACTCTACGCAATGGTGGTTCATAATCTAAGACATTCCACACAAAAAATTATAATTCATTCTAGAAGATAGAACCCAACACGTTTACGAATAAAATTTCAACGAAATTTTTTTTGGGGTATTACAATTCAACATATCATGTGCGATATATTCAAGTGTATAGAATGCAAATAAAATAAGTTTTACGCTTACCAAGATGCATCTTTTCATGTCACTTGATAAATGTTTCTACGTTAGCATGCTTAAATAAACATAGAATTCAGATCCTCGTAATCTTTTACAATATTGCGCCAATGTCATATCAATAATATCATTGATGATCTATCATTTCGTATCGGTTCACAGTGTGACATAATAATTTGAGATCTCATCACTTCATTATATCCAGGTACCTGAACCACTCATAAGGTTTCATGAAATGTTATGTGATAGGCTCTTTAACAGCACATTGCCTTCTTATTATGATTATTTGCTCCTTATCCTTTTCAAGGATTATTTCATTGGGAACCAATTGGAATACCACGCCTCACGCATGCATAGACTTTGTTCTTCAGGAACACAAAATAAGAGCACTTCCAGCTTAAATATGAGATGCTTTCAGCATTTAACTTGAAATATATTTGGAATGAGGATCTGATGATAATTCTTAACATACTTCATAGCTGCTTATAATCTCCCCTTTATATTAGAAAAACTAACATACATCCTCCATATTCTTTGAGGAATCCATCTTTGTGCATTATGGCATATTCATTAATCGTATACCACACATCGAAATTATTAGATGGACAATGTGTGGTTCCTGAGAAAGAACCAACTTTGAGAGGAATTAATCTTAATTTGTTGGTCTGATGCATACAAGTACTTTTATATATAATATTTCAAATTAACACATAAAGTATTTATTCTCATTAGCAATGGTTCAGCTATTTATCAAAGATATTCAATGCTAAACCATCATCATCAAGATGAATTATCTTGATTACACAATTTGAAAATTATGCTCTTAACTCAATTTATATTGAGCAAGTAAATTTATGAATGTGAAACTGTAGGTTGACAATAAGCGTACATGTGATCATCTTATTGATGCATCTTTTCAACATATCACATGATAGGTGAATGTGCCCATATTCACATTTTATACTTTTTCAAAGTTTAAGGGATCAAATCCCAAAATTAGTTGGTCCAATCAACTTATTATGAGAACAAATAATATAAACAATTCTTGAAGAATCTTCTATTTATTCAATACATGTCTAATACTCAATATACACATCTTCGAGATGTTACAAGCGTTCATATCAACTTATGAACTTATTTATAGTAGTAAACACAAGTTTACCATGACATGTAATTTTTTTCCTTAGTAAATTTCAAATTTTCTATTACACGAATAAATGCCAGATGTACTACTTTAGAAGTAGATTTTAAAATAACTATTTTCGGTTATTCTGCATCTTTCTGAGGTGAATTGTGATACCATCACAATCAAGTGCACGTTTGCATTAATAAGCTTCGCATTCCCTAGAAATAGAATATAATTGTGCCTTAAGCGTATCAAATTATGATATCTTATAACCTCTTTTAAGATTTTGCTATTTCTGAAGCAAATCAAGGCATACATATGATGTAGAGAATTTTTCTCTAGCATATCTTATAATCATATAAGCGTGTGAAAATATCATCACTTTTGATGATCATTATCGCATTGTCCCTCCATGCGTATATTCGTGCATTCAATAACTTGTCTTCTTTCAAACATATTATGCAATTCTACCACATTTACTTCAGGAATAGATCATACACAATAGGACATGTTTTATGACTTCTCACAAAATATAAATTATTTTTTCTTAGCTATCATAATATCATAAATATGGTGCATTGAGATTCAAACTCAATGTCTTATACATATAAAGGTGTCTTAGGCATAAATCGATGGAACTTAAACCCAACATCTTATCATCATGCTGCATTGGAATTTTTAACCCAATGTCTTACCCTCTTAATGAGATGAGCTTTAAATTCATCATTATGTATTTAAACAATATTGTTCTTCATGAATAAATTTAAAGCATAAGCTATTCCAAATCAATTATTTTTCCTCAAATCCAATAATAATTATATCATTAGTAGAAAAAGACAAATAACATAAGGAATTACTAACCTTGAAATTACCTTTAGATTTATAATCTCACTTTATTTGGTAGAGTCTCATGCACGTTATATAAAATAAAGAACAAAAAGATTAAGGAGAGGAGATCAGACTTCTTTATTTCTCAAAAGGAATTCTTGAGGGATTAATTACAATGAAGAAAAACCCATTTATTTATAAGGAAAAACTAACCTTGGGGTTTCTAACTTTTTCATAAATAGACATTCACTATATATGGTAAAATCGACATTCAATATATATGGTAAAGTAGACATTCACTATATATAGTAATATATTTATAACAACTACTTTTATTATGAAGATTTGTGAATAAGACATATGTAACTGCTACTAGATTATATCAATTATAAATTAAAAAATTATTATATAAATTATAGTTTTTTAAGTAAAAACAACAAGAAGCAGCATACTTAAGACTTGAATTATGAAAAATAGCAACACTTTAATGAAATTACATTGTGTAGCAAACATAACATTATTTTAAGTATGGTCTCCCATTTACTGCCTTTGAGAAGTTACAATGTATAAGGTTCCATTTTTCACTCCACTTCTCTTTCACTTTCCTTTAACTGATTTTTACTTTACCTTTTATTGTTTGAAATCTCTCAGATTCCTTTAACTAATTTGTACTTTACTTTTTATTGTTTGAAATCTCAAATTCCTCTTTTAAATTTTCCTTTCTCACAATTTTTTTCACGATTTGATAAGGATAGTATTCCACAATTTCAGGTAACTAATAAATTCAGTTATTGCATGTTATCAATTTCTCATTTTTTTAATTTTATATTTTTTACTGTAAACTATTAGCAACTTCGAGTTTGAGATTTTTATGCTCTAATGGCAGAACACACACTAAAATCATGAATAAATAGGGGTATACCACATATTAATTTATTATTTGCTAATGCACCATCATTTAGTATTGGATTAACTCAAGACGAAGTATTTAAAGTTGTTTCTACTCCTATACAGTCGAAGAAATCAATGAGTATGAAGGAGCTTAGATCCAAGTTTTGTAACGATCCAGTGAAGATGCTGATATTTTGAAAAAAAAATGGTTGAAAAAACTCCATCTCCAAAAGCCACAAAATCAAAAAAATATGAGAAGAAAAGTGTAATGACCCTCCCGGTTGTTTATGAAATTTTCTCATCTTCCCTGTTTTAACACTCTCCATTGTTGTATACGTTAATTATGACTCATGAGATGGATAGTGTCAACCCTCGAGGTGTTAAAAAATGATTTAATAAGTCGTTGAATTATTGAGCTTTAATAAAATTAAGTCCAGTCATGGCTAAGATTCGATCAAGACGGTCTCAAATTACGTTCGTAATATTTTCAATAGGTATGGAATATACTTTTTAGTCAATGTACATATTTGGATTATTTTTTTTCGAGGTTATGAATAACATCTGAGGGTCTATTGAATATTTTAGATATTATTTCGATTAGTGACTTAATAGGCCAAAGTTGTAATTTAATGACTTATGTGGTGAATACAAAAATAAATTTAAGTGGGAAGGTTTTACCATATATAATAATAATAGAAGGAAATAGTCAGAAGAAGTGGTGAACGTCGGTTAACAAACCCTATTTCACATTACTGCTTCAAATAAGATCCTCGAGAGCTTTTAGGTTAGTTAATTTTATGTTTAATGTCCTATTAATAACGTGAAAGTAAGAATTGTAGCCAGTGGCCACTTGAGCATAAATTATGTTATGAAGAGCTTCTGGAATTGAGCTGAATTAGTATAAAATTAGTAGATGACATAGTAATGGTTATTATTGGCAGATAATAGAATAGTGATAATATATAATGTTTTCCATTAGAATAAAGATAACATAGTAGCATGCTAAGAATTTATTATTTTTGGTACAATGCTAAGCTACTGGTTACAGTTGTTAACATGCATGAGAAGTTTTCGTTCTAGTTAGAATTAGGGTTAAAATAGTGAATTAATATAATTGTTCTTCGTGATAAATATAGTCATTGGTTAAATTTAATAATGATAAATGTTAAGAGGTTAGATTTGCAGCGAGTAGTACAAGTAAAGTACTATTCTTGTAGCTTCAGACTTTAAACATGTTCATAAGAGGTTATCATTCTATAACTATAAATAAAATTTGGATTGCAGTTTAGGTCTAGAATTTTTTGAGTAATAATTTATAAAGTGCAATATTTGGATTCATGTTTTTATACGAATTATATATTTGAGCAGATTTTGACCTTTCGGAAGCTTTAGGAAGGGAAAGACCTTGGCAAATTAGCTTGCATTTGAATTCTTCAGTTGAGGTAGGTTACGGTTTAATTTGAGTTTAGACTTGACTTAATTGTATGTATGCTTCTAAATTGGATACTTGTGGATTGGTATTCGTACATGATTGAAATTGTTGATGTTTGGATTGTTGATTCATGTATAAATGTTTATTGAAAATTGACTTGATGGAATTGTCTTATGACTTTAAGTGTACTTGTAAACTCAGTACATTTATATTTATGTTGGATCGGGTATCAAGCCAGTATATTTACATTTATGTTGAATTGGGTACCACACCGGTACGTTTATAATTATGTTGGATCGGATACAATACCAGTATGTTTATATTTATGTTGGATCGGGTACCAAGCCGGTACATTTATATTTATGTTGGATTGGGTATCACGTCGGTACGGTGCATGAACATAGATTATTCCCTGTAGGTCATGACTATTTGGGCAAAAATAAGACCCATAACATGTGTGTACATACTTGTGTTGATTCTGTGGATGTTTACCATATGATTGATACTCTTGATAGTTATGTGATTTGTTTGTAATGCCTCACATTCTGGTTTAGGTGTTGTGTTGATGCAGGAAGGGAATGTTATTTTTTATGCTTCGAGGCAATTGAAGCCCAATGAGAAGAATTATCCCACTCATGATTTGGAGTCAGCTGCTATAGTTTTTGCTCTTAAGATATGGAGGCATTACTTGTATGGGGATCGTTGTGAAGTGTTCACTGATCATCGCAGTTTACAGTATATGTTTATGCAGAGGGATTTAAATTTGAGACAACGTAGATGGATGGAATTTCTCTAAGATTGTGATATCACCATTCTCTACCATCCGGGGAAGGCTAATATGGTTGTTGATGCATTGAGAAAGAAGTCAGCAAGTATAGGTAGTTTGGCATATTTGAGTGCTAGCAAACATCCGTTGGCTAGAGAGATTTAGACTCTAGCTAACCAGTTTGTTCGACTTGAGGTGACTAAGAAAGGGGGAATTCTAGCCAGCATTGAGGCAAGATCCATATTTTTTTATCAGATCAAGGTTGAACAATTTAAGGATTCTAAGATGAGCAAAATTCGTGATAAGGTTTTACAGGGTGAGGCCAAGGAGGCCATTCTCGATAGTGACAGTGTGTTGCGGATCAAGGGGCGAGTTTGTGTACCTCATATTGATGATTTGATTTCTACTATTCTAGCTGAGGCTCATTGTTTGAAGTATTCTATACATCCTGGTGCAATTAAGATGTACCGTGATATGAGGCAGCATTATTGGTGGGTTCGAATGAAGCATGACATAGTTGATTTTGTTGCTAAATACCAGAGTTGTCAGCAGATAAAGTACGAGCACCAAAAGCCTGGTGGAACGCTTCAGAGGATGCCCATTCCTGAATGGAAGTGGGAGAGGATAGCTATGGATTTTGTTGTTGGTTTTCCCAAGACCTTGGGGAAGTATGATTCTATATGGGTTATTGTGGATAGGTTGACGAAGTCTGCACATTTCATTTCAGTTCAGGTGACTTATTATGCAGAAAAGTTAGCCAAGATTTATCTTAAGAAGGTTATTCGATTGCATGGGGTCCCAGTTTCTGTTATCTCAGATAGGGGTACTCAATTTACCTCTACCTTTTGGAAGAAGTTGCATGAGGAGTTGGGCACAAGGTTGGACCTTAATACAGCTTTTCACCCTCAGACCGATGGGCAGCCCGAGAGGATGATTCAGGTGTTGGAAGATATACTCTGCGCGTGTGTAATGGAATTTAGCAATCATTAGGATCAGTTTCTACCTTTGGCCGAGTTTGCATATAATAACAGTTATCATTCGAATATCGATATGGCGTCGTTTGAGGCTTTGTATGGGAGGAGGTGTAGATCTCCAATTGGGTGGTTTGATGCATTTGAGGTGAGACCATGGGGTACTGATTTATTAAGGGACTCATTAGAGAAAGTCAGGTTCATTCAGGAGAAACTTATAGCAGCTCAAAGCAGGCAAAAAGAGTATGCAGATCGGAAAGTTAGAGATATGCACTTTATGGAGGGTGAGCAAGTGTTGCTGATGGTATCACCTATGAAGGGTGTCATGCATTTTGGGAAGCGAGGTAAGCTCAGTCCTAGATATGTTGGACTATTTGAGATTCTTTAGTGTGTGGGGCCGGTAGCTTATAGATTGGCTTTACCTCCAAGTTTGTCGGGTGTTCACCCTGTGTTTCATGTATCGATGCTAAAGAAGTTTCATGGTGATGGTAACTAAATAATTCATTGGGCTTTGGTCTTGTTAGATAAAAACCTCTCTTATGAAGAGGAACTTGTTGCTATTATTGATAGAGATGTCCGTAAGTTAAGGACTAAGGAGATTGCATCTGTGAAGGTTCAGTGGAAGAACCATTCTATTAAGGAGGCCACTTGGAAGACCGAAGCAGACATGCGTAGCAAATATCCACTTCTTTTTGTTGATTCAGGTAAATTTGTTGTTTTCCCTTCTTATCTTTTCTTTGTCATTCGAGGATGAACGGTTGTTTAATTGGTATCTGATGTAACGACCCTCCCGAACATTTATGAAATTTTCTCATCTTTCTTATTTTAACGCTCTTCATTGTTGTATACGTGAATTATGACTCATGAGATGGATAGTATCAACCCTCGAGGTGTTTAAAAATGATTTAATAAGTCATTGAATTATTGAGCTTTAATAAAATTAAGTTCAGTCATGTCCAAGATTTGATCGAGGCGGTCTCAAATTAGTTTCGTAATATTTTCAAAAGGTATGGAATATACTTTTTAGTCAATGTACATATTTGGATTATTTTTTTTCGAGGTTATGAATAACATCTAAGGGTCTATTGAATATTTTAGATATTATTTTGATTAGTGACTTAATGGGCCAAAGTTGTAATTTAATGACTTATGTGGTGAATAAAAAAATAAATTTAAGTGGGATGGTTTTACCATATATAATAATAATAGAAGGAAATAGTCAGAATAAGTGGTGAACGTCGGTTAACAAACCCTATTTCACATTACTGCTTCAAATAAGATCCTCGAGAGCTTTCAGGTTAGTTAATTTGATGTTTAATATCCTATTAATAACGTGAAAGTAAGAATTGTAGCTAGTGGCCACTTGGGCGTAAGTTATGTTACGAAGAGCTTCTGGAATTGAGCTGAATTAGTATAAAATTAGTAGATGACATAGTAATGGTTATCATTGGCAGATAATAGAATAGTGATAATATATAATGTTTTCCATTAGAATAAAGATAACATAGTAGCATGCTAAGAATTTATTATTTTTGGTACAATGCTAAGCTACTGGTTACAGTTGTTAACATGCATGAGAAGTTTTCGTTCTAGTTAGAATTAGGGTTAAAATAGTAAATTAATATAATTGTTCTTCGTGATAAATATAGTCATTGGTTAAATTGAATAATAATCGATCATTAGGGAATAATGATAAATGTTAAGAGGTTAGATTTGCAGCGAGTAGTACAGGTAAAGTATTGTTCCTGTAGCTTCAGACTTTAAACCTGTTCGTATGAGGTTATCATTCTGTAAATATAAATATGATTTTTATTACAGTTTAGGTCTAGAATTTTTAGACTAAGAATTTTTAAAATGCGATCTTTGGATTCGTATTTTTATACGAATTATATATTTTAACAGATTTGGACCTTTCGGAAGCTTTACGAAAGGGAAAGACCTTGGCAAATTAGCTTGCATTTAAATTCTTCAGTTGAGGTAGGTTACGGTTTAATTAGAGTTTAGACTTGACCTAATTGTATGTATGCTCCTAAATTGGATACTTGTGGAGTGGTATTCGTACATGATTGAAATTGTTGAAGTTTGGATTGTTGATTCATGTATAAATGTTTATTGAAAATTGACTTGATGGAATTGTCTTATGACTTTAAGTGTACTTGTAAACTTGGTTCATTTACATTTATGTTGGATCGGGTACCACACTGGTACATTTACATTTATGTTGGATCGGGTACCACACTGGTACGTTTATAATTATGTTGGATCGGGTACCACGCCGGTATGTTTATATTTATGTTGGGTTGGGTACCACGTCAGTACGTTTATATTTATGTTGGATCGGGTATCACGCCGGTACAGTACATGAACATAGATTGTTCCCTACAGGTCATGACTATCTGGGCAAAAATAAGTCTCATAGCATGTGTGTACATACTTGTGTTGATTCTGTGGATGTTTACTATATGATTGATACTCTTGATAGTTATGTGATTTATTTGTGAGTACAATTGACCTATTATTTCTGTATTGTTGGTCCAATGAGAATTTATTATTTGATGATGCTTGTCTATTTATATTTTTAATTATTTTGTGTACATCCTATTAAGTTGAGTTGGCCTATGATGCCTACTAGTACATAGTGATTTATACTGATACTACTCTGTACTCTTCTTTTGTTGAGTGCAGAAAGTGTTTCAGAGGCTCAGACACGACCTCACCTCTATAGTTGATAGCAGATCTTGATCCGAAGGGTGAGCACTCTGCCTTCAGGCTGCCACGGGTTATCTTAGTTGTTATTGTCCATCTTTCGGGCAATGAAACACTCCTAATTTACTTTATTTGGGAATCTCTTTAGACATTATTTTGTTAGTAGTTCTTGTACGATGACTTTCAAATCTTGGGTACTTTAATAAGTATTTCATTTGACTTCCGTATTAATAATGATTAATCCTGAATTATCATTATTACGTTGATTTTATGATATCATCATCTTAATATAGACTAAGTGCTTGGGTAAAGGTTCGGTTTAGATGGTTCTCCCACATGAAGATTAGTGTGGGTGCTACTCATAGCCTTTTGGATCATGACAAAAAGAAAAGCAAAAGAAATTGCAAGTCAAGCAATGCTGTAAATGACGAAGTTGAAAACTCGTCTAGTAATGAATTGGAAGAAGACAATGAGGAAAAGGTATTTTTCGGTGTATATGTATTTATGGATTTCAGTAAAGCTGATATCATTTTGGGGAAATATGTATTTTGGTAAAGTTGATATGTATTTACTGATATGTATTTTGGTCAAGCTAATAGCTTAAATATACATTTTGGGGTAATATGTATTTATATGTATTTGTATGTTAAATACTTATGCTAAGTTGCATGTATGAAAAATACATTTATATATAAACTACTTATGAAGAGGTATTTGCCTATATGTATTTTTTTTATAATTGTTATGTATTTTTAATATATTGGAATGTTGAAATATACATTTGAGTATTCTTTTTGTTTAAATATACAGTTGGGGTTATGGACGTATTTGTATTTGTTGAAATACAAATACATTTTAAAAATAAATATTCAATACAGTATATATAGGTTTGCCATATATACAAATTGACTGACTAAATATAAATTTAAGTTACATAGAAGTATTTTGTATTTTTTATAAATACATATGCACTTTCATTTGTATTTTTGTTTTGTTCAATATACATTTAAGGTATATGGAAGCATTTGTATTTTTATACATATATATCCAAGTTCATATGTATTTTTCTGGAGTGATGGTTGTGTAACATCCATATCCGAATACAAAAAAAAATATACAAAATCAAACTTTACGGAAATACAAATATACTTTTAAATTTTGAGAATTGGAACTCCAAAAAATTGAGTTTGAGCTATTTGAAAAATCGATTTTGATCACTATATTATTCGATTAGTTCAATTTACTATTTCATTACATTTTTTCGAAATTCATTTACAAAATATTCATAAATAATTTAATGAAATACATTGTTAAATTGTACAACGTAACGAAAAATCGATTTTGATCACTCTGAAGAAAAATTGTTAATGGCTCAAAATATTGAAAAATAATTTAACAAAAAATCAATTTTGATCACTATATTTGAATGAAACATCATTAATGGCTCAAAAAAAATGAACGAAATAATAGTAATGGTTCAAAAAAAATCAGAATGAAAACATTTTGATCGACTTCAAACAACTGATTAAATTCATATAAGAAAATAATATTACAATTAAACATCTTCAACAATAGTAATGGTTTAATTTGAATGTTTAAAGATATTGAACCGAATAAGCTTCAGTTGAATTTGATTTTAATTTTTTTTTAGATGAAAACAATATTGTGAAACTGAAATTTAAAATTTTATTTCGGATGGTAACAAATAACGAAAATCACGTTAATTAAGAGGTATTAATGGAAAATAAATCTCTACATTTAATTCATGGCTAATTATGTCATATTTAACTCAACTGATTTGAGTTAAATATGGACAGTAAAACGATTTGTATATGTATTTTTATAGCAACAGTTTGTTCAAATATAAAATACAAGTTGCTAGTTTAAGTAATTATAAAAGTGTTGCTATGAATCTCATAATTATAGTCTTAAATATGTTATTTATGAATTTTACCCTTTTTTTAATTGAGTTTGGGCTCAAACTTAGCGTGAGCCTCTTAAAACAAGTCTATATATAGAAGTAATTATCTCAAAGAGTCACTCAAGTTTATAAAATTATTTGGCAAAGTTATTGAACTATTTTGCATCAATAAAATTACTCAACTAATTTTGTATCTATAAAGTCACTCAATTAATGTTTTTTTCCTCTTACAAAATCATTCTAAGAAATTTGTCGTAAAAAATCTTAATTTAGCTAATAAATTAATTTTTTATATCATATAAACATAAACCAGTGAAGAATAATATATTTAAAGATCCAATATCAAAAATCCGACCCACCCACAAGTCTAACATATCACAATAATTTAACTTTTATAACAACAAGTTGAATATTTTATTTGAATTGGATAAGACTTTAGTAAGATTTAATTAGAATTGGATAAGAATTTTAAATATTTTGTAAGTTAGTGCCAAAAAAATTACCGTGTATTATTTTAAAAATACATGCGTGTGCTTTGTATTAGAATTGAAAAAGATATTCACCTTTTCAAATGGATTTCCGATGGGCATGGGTCGAGTAAATTTATTTATTAGATTTAAAAATAAAAAAGAATACCGGAAAGTAGATATTTTCATGAATGTGATTTTTGTGTTACTTTATCCAAAAGTAATTTTTGTGTTAAAAAAATAGTTAAGTTATTTTTGTGAAAAAAAAAATGATAGTTAACTTATTATTTGTTAAAAAAAAAAATTCTAATAGCAACAGTATCAGATAATAACTTGTATGAAAAACATTGCAGCTAAAGAAAAATATTATAATTTTGAGATTAACTGAGATTAAATATCACTAACTAAAAACTAAATTTATTTTGAGATTATAATTTTTCATACTAGCCCTTTTTATATTATTTACAGGATCTACGTGATAAGGAAAAATAGTTATTCTCATGTACAGTGATTTTGTAAGAGAAAAGTAGTATTTTGATTTGTTAGACTTGCGGGTGGGTCGGATTATTGATATTAGGTATTTTAATATTTTATTATTTATGAAATTTATGTTTATATGATGTAAAAACGATTAATTATTTTGTCAAAATATAGTTTTTAAAAAAATTACAAATCTTGTAGGGCAATTTGCAAGAGAAAAGTTACAAGTTGAGTGACTTTATTGTTACAAAACTAGATGTTGAGTGACTTTATTGATAAAAAATTAAATTTAGTGGCTTGAGAAAATTGAAGGAAAGATGTCTTTTAAGTTTTGAATAAAAGATCGGTGACATTGACCAACTTAAAGGGTCAAACATCATTAGAAAACTTGATTAAGCTAATTGTGGACTTGATTAATATTTTCAAAACTTTCTAATCTTTTCAAAAATACAAATCAACCCAACCCATACTCCTCTTCAATGCAAATCAACCACTCTCTCTCTCTAGCTTCTCTCAACTCTCTCCCAACCAACAGTTCTGCAAAATTTCTCCCATCAACCTCCGGCGACAAATAGTCGGGCGAGTTCCTTTTCGACTTTCAACCATCAATCGACGTGAAGATTTCTCCGACGACAACAACTTCGAGTTCTTCCTCGTCCTATTTCCTTTTTCACAGGTAAAAAATTATGAAAAAACAGAGGAACTTGAGCCGACTACTTTTCTAGTATTGAAATGTGGACTGAATAAAATCCTAATTTCTGGCATTTCTTCTTTTTGTTGTTGTACTGTTGATTCAAATTTGTTGGTGATTTTTTATCACAGTTGATGTTCTTAGTATGTGTGTGTGTGTGATGTGTTGGTGTTGCTGGATTAATTTGTTACTTGTCTTGATAAAAATGGTATTGCAACAGATGAAACATCTGATGTAACAGATGAAACATATGATGCAACAGATGAAAATCTGATGCAACAGGTGAACAATCTAACAGATCATTCATCTGTTGCGACAGACGACTCTTCTGTTTGGAAGAAACCTAAATAATATTGATCCAACAGATAACTGATTAGTGATCTATTTTTATTCTTTCCAATAGTTTACTCATCCTTTGCAACAGGTCGGTTATATGTTGCAACAGATAACATACCTGGTGCAACAGATTAGTGATTCGTTTTTATTTTTTTCGACGATTTACTCATCCATTGCAACAGGTCGGTTATATGTTGCAACAGATGAAATACCTGGTGCAACAGATTAGTGATCTGTTTTTATGATTTTCAACGGATTACTCATCCGTTACAATGGGTCAGTTATATATTGCATCAGATAAAATACCAGGTGCAACAGATTAGTGTTGTTTTTATAGTTCCCACGGATTACTCATCTTATAACGCCCCAATTTTTCTGAACTGGAACACTACACAAGGCTTATGACCACGAAGGACCACAAGCTAACTCATGACTAATATTTGTACCTGTACACTACAATATATATCATAATAATAAGAAAAACATGAACATGTAGGCCATAAGGTTCAACTGAATAAAGAATCTAGTAAAATAACATCCATATGGGTGAAAGATACCCAAAACAACTGAAAACTGAATCAAATCTTAACTAAATCTGAAAGCCTTTAAACAATGTCTGAATAAGGAGTTGAAGGAACATGTCTCCAACTTACTCCGTAAACTGATAGCTAACTGAAATAATAAATGAATAAATCAAATCATATCGTCCTCGAATGAATAGGACTCATTGCAACTCTGTATACTGGATTGCGACTGTTACTAATGGTCTGGAACTCGTGTCTCTGAACCTATCGTGTAACATAAAGAGAAAGCATCATAACGCAAATACATCAGTACAATTGGAGTATTAAGTATACGAGTGAGGTAGGCTGAACATAACTAGGGTTACATGCATGAACAATGCTAACTAACTGACTGATATGAATGTGAGAGTCCAAACATGCATACATAGAAACTGAGATTGCGAATGTGTGATAGCTAAATCTGTACGCTAATACATAGTTTACTGATAACTGGTCATGACAAATACTGCAGTTCGGAATACATGGGTGACTGTGTCTGATAGTCCTGCATCTGATGGAACTATCTGAGTTTCATACTATAACTGGATTTGACTGTATCTGCAGTCCTGGTATACTGATCTAAAGAACTGTCTAAGTTCTTTTACTAAGATTGAGCCTGGAACTGTGAGGTAGTTGTTTAACCGACATGCCCCAATAATGCATATAGCTAAGTTGGGGTCCAATCTCTGCCCCAACTGGAGGGGTGTCAATACCACGCCACTGGTAAGGACAGTTGTGAGTGACCCTCATCTGGCAGGTACTCAAATGAGAATGGTGGGAACCCTAAACTGACAGGTTAAGCCACCTCATCAACCCTATTCTAACAGGTTAAGATGTCTCAATCTATGCTGGCTACGTAGTTTTGGAACACAAGGATGACTGATAAGAATCACACCCTAAATTGGCAGGTGAGTTCCCATCCTTGGGTTCACTCGGTGATAACTTCTCCTCCAAAATGAAGAACCTGAACATGATTTAACTGACTGTACATGGAATGAGTAACTAACTTCTGTTGACTGGCGGAATAGCACTACTATCTGAGATTTTGCTGAGATCATGAGATTTTGGAGGTTTCCTGAGTCACATAACTGGCTGAGTTCTATAAATCATGGCTTGACTGAGATTATTGGGGTAACGTGACTTGGCTATAGGCACATAACTATATATTTTGGGTAGAATACCCCCAGGACTCGATGGAAGGAAACTGACACACATGACATGACTTGATCACAAGATTTGAATCCACAATGCATAATATCGTACATAAGGGATTTCATACTAAGCATGGTTATCAACAATGTATTGCATGGAAAGGATTTCATGTCACATAAAAGTACTTGCACAACCTTAATATCATGTTCATTGCATAATCATACTAGCAACACATATCAATAGCATGGAAGTTCATGTGGAATCATCTTAAGAGTTGACATAGCTTGTCATTTAAATACTATGAGGTCATGGGAACATGATTTTAAGTATTCTAGGCATTTTAACAAACACCTTGCATTCACACTTTGGGGCATAGGTTTTCTCAACAATTTTAATCATTTTGAACCACCCAAATTCATGGGTTTTAACTACAAGCATGTATACATCATGGAAGTCAACTTAAATTAGTATCCTGAAGTTTAAACAATGATCATTAACATGAACAATATCACATAACAACAAGGAAATCAAAGTTTCCGATTTAAAAGCATGGTTCTTGAACTCTATGAACGAAAGGGGTCCATAGATGAACACTACACATACCTGACTCAAGGTTCTTGATGTTTTTAAACTTGAAGTACTTGAAATCCTTTGATTCTTGAAGAAGATTAGGTCTTGTTCTTAGAGATTAAATTTAGAGAGAAACCCTAGTTTTTGTTTGTGAAATAATATTGAGCATAATGGCTGAATTCGAACTTATCTGGGTATATATAGGCAAGTGGTAAGTGACCAAAATACCCCTGTTAAAACAACCTAGAAATAAATTGAACGTGGCATGTGATGATCCGACTAACGGTCCATCAGATACTTGATGGTCCATCACTTATCCCGTCAGACGTGGACCAGAAATGGGGTTCACTGAATAAGAGTTGACGGCTTGGATGACGTTCCGTCATAACTTTGACGGTCCGTCAACTCGTCCGTCAGTCCTTATCCAGTACGTGGCTCAATTGCCTTGGCTATAACGGTCAAAGTAGAGGTCTGTCACTTATGTGGCGGTCCGTCAACTTGGCCGTCATACCTGGACGTTTCCGACAGTTCCAAGTAAAACGTCCATAACTTCCTCTTCTGATGTCGGATTTGGACAAAATTGGTACCGTTGGAAAGCTAACTCAAATTTCCCACATGATAGAAAGTGAAATCTCAAAAATATTGTGTACAAAGATAAGTTTACATTTCAAAGTAAGTCCTAGCATCCTCGAGATGATTTTTAGCTAGGAAAAAGGCACGGATATTACACATCTGTTGCAACAGGTCGGTTATATATTGAAATAGATAATATACTTGGGGCAATAGATTAGTTATCTATTAGAACTGTTATATTACTGTTATGTATTAATCAATTATAATCTATGTTATGTTCCTGTTAATTTAAGATAACATGGCTCCCAAAAGAAAAGAAATCGAATCAAGTCCAAGTAAAGGAACAAGTGAAGCAGCTCAGCTACATCCACCGCTCTATGAGCTTGTTTTACAAGCGTTATCTCAATTAGGAGCAGAAGATAATGAACACGGAGAGGAGGAATCTTTCAAAAGAGATGATCCAAATGATAATAGCCCTTCTGCTAAAGATTTGGTCAAACCTTCAGCATTGATCATTATCTTATGAGAATGCAGTGCGATGGTGCCACAGATTTAACGGGTGATCTCGTGGTTAAGTCAATCATGGAAAAATCTTTCGACGCCTTCAAAAAAATACTTTGAGAACAAAAATTGGATTCTTATTTTAGGAAAAGCTGCATTGGGCAATATCTTGATTTATCGGAGGACAACAATGCTCGTTTCCAGATGAAAATGGTATATGATTTACTCAAGCGTAGGTTTATGTTTGAAAATAAAGATAAGATGGATGAGGTGTGGATAAATTACTGTGGAATGCCTATTTGTTTTGGTTGGAAGGAGTTTGCCATAGTTACCGGACTAAAATGTTATCCTCCTTCTCCTTCTCAAGTTATACCTACTCTGACCTAAAAAAAAGCACCCCGCACACCGAAAAAAGGAAAGGCAAGTCGAGTGATCGTGATGACCTGATGTCCATTGTTGGTCCAAGCTTCAAAAACAAAAATCTGATAGAAGCATTGAAAGGTAAAGGGCTTTGAAAGAAGCACAAGCAATCATTGTGCTTCGTTTGGTTTGTACATAATGTTCTTTGGGCGAGAGACGTTAACAACAACATAAGCCTCGGTTTAATAAATCTTTCCAAGGATCTTGAGGCATTTAACAGCTATCCTTGGGGTTATGAAAGCTTCAAAATGAATGTAGAATATTTGTTGACTCCGTTAACGCCAAAAACAGTCAACTTATATGGCTTTCCATGGGCCTTCATGGTAAATATTTCTTTTATCATGATATGATTCATCATTTTTTTATTCAATAATGCTTTTGATTTATTGGCGTTATGTTATAGATTTGGGCATTTGAAGTCATTCCTTATTTGAGACAACAAGTGAACTACCAGGAAGAAGTTTCCTGTCCAAGAATTCTGAGATGGTTATCGGCCAAAACCGATAAAAATACAAAATTTCTTGATCTTTTCAACCCCCCCCAAGGAAGTAGTAAGTTCAATTCTAATTAAGTTTTTGTTTTAATTAATGATTAAATAATTTGATCATCATTCTTAATATATGTACCGATTTATTTTAGATTGTCCATCCGTGGATTGTTCCGACTAACCGAGAGTTGAAGATGCCATTTTTCTTACTTTACGGTCTGTGCGAACTTTATCGGACCCTAAGATCGTTGATGGAATAAAAATGAAACTTTTTGGAGCAACAGCCATCACAAGAAAAATAATTTTGAAGGGTGGGGCTAATGATGCTCCTCTTACAATTTTTGAAACAACAAGCTATTATAATTATGATCATAATGGTTGTACAGATTTTTCTCCATATTTTGCCACATCTAGCGAATGTTCTTCATGCAAATGTCAAGACTGCAAGGCGAAACAGGATGGAATGATTAATGCTATTAATGCACTAACTGCTTCTATAAAGGAAATGATATGTAAGAGAGGTGTCATTCCATCAAAGAGGATTTCATATCCAGACACTCCACTAGAGATCAAGGCGGCTAAGAGACGAAAGAAAGACACTTCCAAGGCATCATAAATCATAAAAAAAGGCAAGATTGTAACGCCTCTGTCTTTGTCTTGCACCAATGTTCAGTGTGCAAGGGCCACAGAAGAGTAGCATGAGCTAAAGAAGGTGAATGTACATCATCTGTTCCAAAAAACAAATAGGCACATATCTATTTCAACAGATGATACATCTGCTGAAATTTATCAAATAGATATATACATCTGTTGAAACGGTTATCTAACCTGTTGCATCAGATTTGCTATCTGTTTCAACAGATGAGTCTTTTGTTGCAACAGATGGTTCATCTGTTCGAAATTATCGTACTGCTCTGATTTACCTGTTTGAATTTATCCCAAAAGATAATCCATCTGATGCAACATAAGACTCATATGTTGCAACAGATGGAAAATCTGTTGTATATATCTACTTAGCATTGACAATTTTGGCTTTCCAGGTGGATGTCACAGCTACTGCCGAAGAGCATAATATCACAGTTGATAATCCATCAACTGCTTCCAAAGATGAAGAAAAAGAAGAGCAATCAGTTTGGGAGAATGGACGAATTACCCACTTGAAGGGTTTAACATCTCGGTCGAGGCTTCAAAAAAACTAACACAGTTGATCAATGACTATTTAGAATGGATTGCCGAATTGTTGTTCAAGCATCATGTAGATAGGTACATAAATTAATTTTATGGATATTGGTTTATATAATTCTTGTTGTAAGAACCTGGCATTAACACATATAAATCATCATGTAGAAAATAAAATGATGAGCGCTATAAAGTAAATGAATCGATTCTTTATTTTAATATGTTCGACTTTGTTGTTGTACATCCCAAAATGAAGAATTGGTTCTATTTGATGTCACAGCCCCAAACTTGCTCGAATGATGAGGTTTAAATGTCATACATATTACTATTAATTAATACTTTATTTAATTACATCTGCGTATTATTTTTTTGTCACGTAATCCGAAATGTTTGATAATATGTAAAGCACATCGATGTCATTTTTTACTACCTCCAAAATAAGGACAAGTTTCAAATACAAGAACAATACAGATACACAACAGACAATTATTTGTACAAAGTTTACATCAATAATGCCTACGATAGGTATTATCAACAGCAGCCGGAAATTTTCCAAAATAAGGAATGCTTAATCAACATCATCAAAGGTTTTAGCATTTCGGCTGGCTTACCTTGGAATTTGGTCGATGAAGTGTACATCCCAATCAATTGTGGTGATGAATTCCATTGGGTGTTGGATGTCGTCATTCTAAAAGAGAGGCACATTCGAGTTTATGACTCGATGTTGCGAAGGAGATGTTTTGGGACGTCATTTGAGATACAAAAGCTGGCCAAAATATTGCCTACTTACCTTGATATGAGTGGATTTTTAGACCAAAAGGTTCGTACTGATTGGTCGACGATTGAAGCATACCGAGATAAAATGGCTAATCCATTTGATGTACAATATGTTGAAAGAATTACTCAACAAACCATTGGTAGCCTGTAAGTTTAAGTGTCATGATTTAGTTTCATTTCACAAATTTCATAATGCTTGCATGAACTACAAGATATGGATTATCTATTTTTTTATAATGCAGGGATTGCAGTCCTTTTATTGTTGCCTATGTTGAGTATTTGAGTAATGGATTACAAGTACCAAATGATGGACTTGAGGTCGAATTACTCCACAAAAGATATGGTGCTCTTTTATGGAAATACGGAGAAGCGAAAGCTCAGAAGCCATACGCAACCGACGTTAAAGATCCACGACGACCAAAATCGAATTTCGTAGCACCGGATGAAGAGCAACTTGTCCATATTAATTAGATATTTATATCTTGAGTCCGTCAATGTAATAACCTATCCTCCTTGGTTTAACTTGTTGATTTATTTGTAGAATAGATCGTTTGTACCCATAATAATTTTTTTTACATTTCATTTATATATTGAGTTCTTTCATGTAATTTCTGAAGGTTTTGATTTATTTTATTCTTCCTATGAATATAATTATTCCTTAGTTTTGAACATGTTAATTGAAATGGAGTACTAGATTCAAATATCGCAAAAGATAATACATCTGCTACAACAGACGACATATCTTATCAGACAGATTTAGACATATATTGGAACATAAGATGCAACACGTAGGTCATCTGCTGTAAATTATATAATAGGTCTTCCTAATTTTTTTATTTTCTCCAACAGATTACCAATCAGTTGCAACAGATTACCAATCAGTTGCAACAGATAAGTTATGTGTTGCAACAGATCGTATATTTATTGCGACAGACAGATTGAGAATATCTGCATAATGCAACAGATGACCAACCTATTCCAACATATAATCAATTTATCACAACAGGTACTATATTTGTTACGACAGATATAAAATCGGTTGCATTATAAAAATTCAACTTGGCCAGACATAAAATTATTGCCACTACATGTAAAGTGAATTGGCTTGAAATGAAAATTTGTTATCATGTTCGTCTCTGTCATTGTACGTATTATTTTTTATACACATGCTCCAACCATTTAGTTAGTACCCCATATGCCCAGACCCATTACATCTTTTGCACAATGATGTCGCACACACCGGTCATTTATGTATCGATCAGCAAACACTCTATGTATGCAAGCGAGTACGGCCCACACGCTACACCGGTTGTATTTCTGAGGAGATGGATGTTCTTATTTTGACCTTTAAAATCCCATGATTTCTTTGCCAAGACTTCAGCCGGCAAATGATCCATCAGCTTACTCTGCATCAACAACTTGGGCAACAACTTCAAGAGTGGCTGCATGTGGGTTAAAAATATCTTCTCCCTAAAGACAGGTAAGTTGCAGTCATAAACCTTAATATTTTCCTCGTATAGTAGTATCTCAACAGTGAAAACATATGTGATATCCACATTCATGACTGCAAGGATTCTCTTTGCCTTGGTCCAGCTCTTGTCGTGTGGATATGGCCACTCCCTATAACATATTTAATCGTTCCTTTATCTCATTGGAACTTAGAAACTAACCGATCGAATCCCAGGCCACCTAAATTAGCTATCTTATAGATTTTAGCATACCTATCCTTGAAATTATTGTAGAAGTTAAGGTCCATTATCCTATCGGTAGCATAATAAGCATTCGGGTACACTAATTGCCTGCCCCTCATGAGGCATAGAATTTCATCAACATACTGTGGTATAAGAAGACAACTTTTAAATAGGTTAGTAATTGTAAGGAATAAAAATATAGTCAAAAGAATCCGATACAGAGGGTTCTCTGAATCAGTTTACAGATTACCCACCCAACGCAACTTATGCAACAGATGTGTATTATGTTGCAACAGAATACCAAGTTTTTACAACAGATTACACATCTGCTACATAGATTCTTCTTCATGGAGTAGATTGGAAGGGTAGGTTAGCAAAAATAAACTTACCTTGTCCTCGTACCACACACACATATTTGTCATATTTGAGAAGTCTTTGGCGGTAAATGAATGCATGGTGTATTCTTTTTGAACCTTCATCTTGATGAATTCTTCCAGTTCCTTCTTATTCTCCTTGCCAAGCTCCGCGAATATGTCCACCTTCTTCAGCGGCCCCTGAACTTTAATAACTATTGGAGCGAGGAGAGTTGCAATTTTTGCTGATTTCAAAATAGAGAGAATTTGTCTAATTTTTCTTCTCTTCCTCCTAACCTCCATTGTAGGAGTGCATGGCTCCCTCACCTAGTTGGATGGTATGACAACCCTCCTGGATTTTCACTCCTCGGCAGCTTCAGCAATAGCCTCTAGCTTTTCAAAGAGTTTATTCTCTCTATCCTTACATACTTTGCATTTACAATAAGAACATGAGGGTGAGGAGGGGTGAGAGGAACCACTGTAAGTATGGGAGGGACCGGTGTAGGGGTGAGAAAAAGGACCTGTACAAGGGGTGTTTTCAAATATATTTATTTTTTACTGAGCACCAACATGCTTATAATCACGACTGGTAGCAGAAGCAGCAGCAAAATGGCTGCCATTATACAAATAACTCCACCAGCAACACCCCCAGAAGAAGCACCTCGATCTATTACAGTTTAAGGTTGGTCGTGAAGAGCTTCAACATTAGGCTGACCTTGCCTAACTTCTCTTCTTATGGATGTTGCTCCATCCAATTCCTTATTTATTAACTCCACCGTTGGGTCTTCTTTTGTATCAACAAGACCCAGAGTAAGAAAAGAAGTCATCCCCAGCTCATCAATGGTAGGAACGATCTAAGGATGCACAACCTATAAAAAAAGACAGGAGAAATTTAAATCATATAATAATAATTTACAGTCCGTTGGGTTACATGTGGATCGGGTTATGTTAACACAACCAACTTATGCAATAGATGATCTAGCTACCACAATAGATGGTCTATATTTTGAAATAGATTGATAATATGTTGTATCAGATTATCCATCTGTTGCATAATTTACAGTAGATGGGTAATCTGTTGAGTAGGGTTCAGAGACCAGAGCTACATATGGTTAATTTGTTGTGGAATATTGATCGCCTGTCGCAACAGATTACCCATCTGTTACACCAGTTATAGTTGATGGGTAATCTGTTGCAATAGACGACCCATCTGTCGCAACAGATGGAATATCTATTTCAATATCTTTCTTTGAGGAAAATTATTTTAGTTAAAAAAAGACGTACTGCATCATCTAGAAAGTTAAAGAGATTAGCCTTGTTAATTTTTTTTTGTTGCTCTCCACTGTAGCCAACCACCTAAGGATCCTTGGATGAGAAACATTATCTGGATACTCCTTGAAATGCTTTCGGAGGGGAGGAATGGCTTCATATGCCCAAGCCTAAAAATTGTAAACAGGAAGCAAGCAAAAAAAAAGTCACAAGTATATTCAATATAAATTAATGAATGAGTAAAAATAGTGATCAATTTTACCATGAAAGCCCAAGGAAAGTCGTATAATATGGTCGTCTTTGGCTATAGCTCTTTCAGTAAATATTTGACAGTCAAGTAGTAGTTGTCGTATCCCCAGGGATAATCGTTGAATTTCCTAAAATCATCAGCAAGCGCTAACAAATCATGTTCTATGACTTTCCTGATGTCTCTTTCCAATAAAACGGAATGGACAAACCAAACTAAGCACAATTTCTCCCTGTAGTGCTTTGCTATGTCTTTATTCTTGAGATCTGCCATCAAATCCTCCACTTTGTAGCTAGGTCCAACAATGTCCAGCAACCTATCTTTTTTTACCTTGCGTTTGTTGGACCCTTTGTGGGGTGTTTTCTTGATAGGAGTTTCTTCTGGACGATCGCATCTCAAGCCCATCACAATGGCAAACTCTTTCAATTCAAAACAAATGGTATGCCACAGTAGTTCATCCAAACTTCATTCATCTTTTTTTCGCCCTCCTTCGGACCTCTATTATCCCCCGTATACTTGATCATGTGCTTGAGAAGGCCATATATCATGATTATTGGGATACGGAGAGTGCGGGGCCCAGACAACTCAAGAAAGTATGCAAATCAGAAATTCTTAAAAAGTCCATCTATGTTTTCCATCTTCATAATACTCCTAAGTTCGTCAAAAGGTTTCTCCAACTGACATTTAAGTACAAGATCACCAAATACTGCTTTAGGGCTATTCGTCGGCATCACAACTCGAAACTTGTTAATACTAATGGTTTTGACAGAATCATGCTAAAATTTCGATATTATTTCACACCCCATTGGTGAGGAGTAGTTATAACTTTTCTCGGCTTCATTTTGCCCCGACTGAGATTGTTCTGGAAGTTCCTCCGAATCTATATGTACTCTAACCTTTTTTGTTTGGTGATCGAAAGTTGATCCACTTTCAGTTTTTTTTCTTTTGGGAGACATCTTTTAACTACAAACAAAAGAAAAAATAAAAAATACATTGCATTTGATGTCTGCAAAAAATTTTAAAAAAATGTGAGACAAATTTCAATAAATTATTCCTACCACATAACCAAAAAAATACTCCAACGGACAGCCCATCAGTTGGAACAAATGGGGAACCCAAATCTATTTGAAGACCTATTTAATATCTCCCAACCGATATTCCACCTGTTGCACCAGGTGGATAAATTTCAATAAATTATTCTACGCCACATTACAAGAAAATACTCCAACGGATAACCCATCAGTTGGAACAGATGGGGAATCTATTTGAAGACCTATTTAATAGCTCCCAATAGATCTTTCACTCGTTGCAACAGATGGACCACCACTACCACAACCAATGCCACCACCAATGCCATCAAGACCACCACCAATGCCATCAATGCCAATACCAACACCAATACCACCGACACCACCACCTAAAAACACAAATACCAACACTACCAACAACATCCACCAATAATACCACAAACACCATCCAACAATACCATGATAGTCAACAAAAATAGAGAGAAAAAATAGGATTTTCTCAGGTGCTTCCTACTTTTTTAGCATCAAAACTCAAAATTATTAACCCATTCTCGAAGATAATACAAGTCTTGTTTTTCATCATTAACTAAAAAGCCCTATTTTTTAGAATAAAGAACAAATGCAGAACTCTTCTCGAACTCTATTACCTGTAAAGACAGAGAAAATGACGGATATAAGCGGGAATGAAGTCATAAAAAATAACTATATGTAATCGTAATAGGAAAAAAATCGACCTTTTTGAAGGGTTGAGCAATATTTTGAGTAGTTGTTGTTTGTATTGTTGAGAGGGACAAGAGACCCCGAGAGAGAGAGAAGAGTGAGAACTTAAGATTTAAAATGAAAAGTTTTTCGCGCAAATGGATGATTTGTATGGGTTGATTTGTAATTTTCGAAAAGAATGACAAGTTTTGAAATTGCTAATTTGGTCCGAATTGATCTTAATTAATTTTAAAATTTTTAAAAGATATAGTTTTTACAACATTGAGTTGATGAGAACTCATTTCAACTCAGAGTGATCAATCGATGACTTAGGTTGGGATGAATGCAATACCAATGCCATGCAATTGCAAATGAGAACTCATTTCAACTCAAAGTGATCGATCGATGACTCGGGTCAGGATGAACGCAATACAACGCCATGCAATTGCAAAAATTTTATTAGATTTGTAGTTGACCCTGCGAGCTCATTCATTTATCTGTAGTTCCACCTAAAACAAATTAGGTACTATCAATATCCTAACATTGAGTTGATAAGAACTCATTTCAACTCAGAGTGATCGATCAACGACTCGGGTCAAGATGAACGCAATACCAACGCCATCCAATTGTAAAGACTCAATTGGATTTGTAGTTGACCCTGCGAGCTCATTAATTTATCCCTAGTTCCACCTAAATCAGCTTAGGTACTATCATTATCCTAATATTGAGATGATGAGAACTCATTTAACTCAGAGTGATCGATCGACAACTCAGGTCAGGATGAACGCAATACCAACGCCATCTAATTGCAAAGACTCAATTGGATTTGTAGTTAACCCTGCGGGCTTATTAATTTATACCTAGTTCCACCTAAATCAACTTAGGTACTATCATTATCCTAACATTGAGTTGATGAGAACTCAATGTTATCAATGTCATGTAATTACAAGGACTCGATTGGATTTGTAGTCGACCCTGTGAACTCATTCATTCATCCCTAGTTCCACCTAAATCAACTTAGCTACAAACACTATCCTAAAATTGATTTGATAAGAACTTATTTTAACTCAGAGTGATCGATCGACGACTCTGGTCGAGATGAACATAATACAAACGCCATGCAATTACAAAGACTCGATTGGATTTATGGTTAACCCTACGAGCTCATTCATTCATCCCTAGTTCCACCTAAATCAACTTAAGTACTATCACTATCCTAATATTGAGTTGATGTGAACTCATTTCAACTCAAAGTGATCGATCGACGACTCGGATCAGGATGAACGTAATACCAACACTATGCAATTGCAAAGACTCAATTGGATTTGTAGTTGACCTTGCGAGCTCATTCATTCATCCCTAGTTCTACCTAAATCAACTTAGGTACTATCACTATCCTAACATTGATTTGATGAGAACTCATTTCAACGCAGAGTGAAAGATCGATGACTCGGGTTGAGATGAACGCAATACCAACACCATGCAATTGAAAAGACTCAATTGGATTTGTAGTTGACCCTGCGAGCTCATTCATTCATCCTTAGTTCCACATAAATCAATTGCAATAAAATTTATTGCAACAAACGACTGAGTTATTGAAAATTTTCAAACAAGTATTTATATCTGTTGCAACAGATAACATATCTGATTTAATTATCAAATAGACATTTGCATCTATTGTGATAGATGACTGAGCTGTTGGAAATTTTTAAACAGATATTTATATCTGTTGTAATAGATGACATATCTGATTTAATTAATTATCAAATGGACATTTTCATCGGTTGTCATAGATGACTGAGCAGTTGGAATTTTTAAATAGATATTTATATCTGTTGTAACAGATGACTTAGCTATTCGGATTTATAAACAGATATTTCTATATGTTGCAACAAATGACATATCTGTTGAAAATCTTTTTTTATCTTTTAATTTTAAAGCAAGCTTCTGTTCTGAGTAGATAATATAAAGTGGTAGTACTTACTACTAAAGGCGGTTAAAAAATTTTCTTGGATATCTCAAAAGTGAGTTCATTAAGCAGTCTTGTCTTATCTTTTCAATGTCACTAGTCTTAGTCTTCCTCGTACCCCTCAAATTATTAATGAAATTAATTAATATTAATTAATGAATATTGAAAACCCCCACGTCTACGTACACAATACATCTATAAAAATTATCTCATCTCTTCCTTCAGCTACAGTTTATTTTATTCAGCTCTCATTTTTTTCTTTCTCTCCTCTTTAGGGTCACAACCTTTTTTCTCATTTTTCTCTTCTCTTCTCATAAAGATCTTTTCGGATCTAAATTGATTCATATCCTTCCTTGACTGAAATTTTTGTTTTGATCCCCCTTTTAAGATTAAGGTATGGTTCATTATTTCTCTTTCATTCTCATCTTCGTTTTCGCAAGTTATTTATATTTGCTTTTTTATTTAATTACTATTTATCCATATCATATTTATTAAAAAAGTTGAAGGAATTTTTAAGTATTGAATAAAGAAATCGAGAATTTTTATTACAATATCCGAAAAAAGTCATCTATTGAAGAATTTTAAAAGTCTTATTGGCAGTATCATGTTTTTTAGTATGTATTTTGTTTGTTTCTTTATTGTTAATGCAGTTATTGATGTTGTTTGTGGGGTTGGCGTTGTTGGAACTTGAGGTGTGGTGTTGTTGATGGTTCTAGAACAAAGGATGTTGCTTCTTTGTTGTTGATGATGTTGTTGGAACAAATGTTATTATATTTTTGTTGTTAATGTTTATGCTATTGTTGATGTTGCAACAGATGAAGAAACTGTTGGAACAAACCAAACCACCAGAAAGGTTGGTTTGATGTATTCAATCAGACTCCACATCTATTACAACAGACTCCATATCTGTTGTAAAAGACTCCACATCTATTGCAACAGACTCCACATCTGATGCAACAGATGAATAATATTCTTTTTGTGACATCAATTTTTTTCCTCTTCCTTATAGATATAAGGAACTAACAGCTGATCAACTTTTGCCGGACTATCCCAAGAGGCTGCAGTAAAGATGAGTTCGGAGAAATAAGCTGCTTGTAGATGGAACCACTTTATATGTGGGAGGTATGTATTACTGATAATGTTATCGTGGAAACAGACATAGAGTGCACTAATTTTGTGAATGTTGTTTTTATTGATTAGTCATAGATCGTTCAAACAAGATGTATGTAATTTTATAGTTAAGATTGGTAGGTCCGAACTGATAAGGCTGAGGGACCATGAATATGGTTCTGATACCCTACTAAGATTTAATGTCGATTGTTGCTCATGTTTATTTCTCAAGCATTGTGAAGGGATCTAGTTTGGGTGTCATTGTAAAAAGATTCAATAGCGATTGGACTAACTTTTAGGGTGCATTGGACCCTTAGAGGGCCTTTAAAGCTTAGCAATACATCTAACAAAAATGGAAAACCAATATAGTTATTGCCCTGGCCAAAATTTATATGGTTGGGTTGCTCGCTCGAGGTGATGATTATATTCCAGAAAGTGCGGTAGAAGAATGCTTTCGAGGGAAAATGGGTGGTTGATGGAAGACTATATCATCTGAGAGCTAATTGAAGAAGAGACATAGGGTAGAAAGTAACTTCTAGCGAATCTGGCCTATGGAATTATCTTAACAGATGTGAAATCTGAATCAAGTTAAAATATGAAAGTGTATCTGATAATGTAATTTCATCTGTTGTGTCTCTGAAAGAAAAACAATGCAGATGGACACTTTTCTAGGGAGTTCCATGGTCGGGATTATCACCTAGGTAGAAAATAGAAGAAGACCAACAAAGCAGCCTCACGGGCATCGAGGGTTGAAACATTGTTCAGCGAGTCTAGAAAACTTACGCCAACAACAACTCCAGTTAAAATAAGAAATCTAAATGAAGGTGGAAATTTCTGAATTTTAAATTTCATCCTATGCCTTCTTGTTCGTGTTTTCAATCAGGTCCACTGTTCGTTGACCTGATCGGAACCACAAATGAGATTGAAAGGAAAATAGAGTATCATTGCTTTCTTAGCAATATGGTTATAATTGATTGTGTTTTCTTGCCTTAATATGCTTTCAACATTCCTTTGAGAAGATCAGATGCTTGTTGTAGTATGTGAATCCCGATAATTTTCAAGCTTGCCTCCAGATTGCTGATTCTGTATTCAAGTTGTTCGTTGTCGTCTTCGAAGTTGGTCAAGAGTTCCTTATATCTTGTGAGCTCGATCAAGGACACCACCTTCAAAGTTGTGGCATTCTAGAAGCCCTTCAGAATACTTTCTTCAGAAGCCTTAAAGAATACATGGAGGGTCGTTGTGTTTGTTTTAGGTCAAAATATATTGATCCACGTTGAAGATATCGTCCCAACAGTTAAACAACACACTTTTATCGAGCACTGCTCAATGCATCTTGCTCAACCAATTTGATAAATTAGTAAGGATGGAGTTACATAGCGTGTGATCTAAACTGACTCTACCAATTCTATCAAATGTTATGTAACTCCGAGCTCATTACCCTATCAAAAAAATATGACCGAGTTAGTGCACAAATCGAACGAGCTCAATCTCTCAGCCTATCTGTTGATCGCTCTCCTCCAATATAGATGACAAGATATCTGCCATGCAAAAGTATACACCATAGCCAGACATACTTGCTTGGAAGCAATTCTTCTGAAGATAGTTGTTGATGTGTTCTGAAGAATTGCTCCCAGGCAAGCATGTCTGGCGATGGTGTAGACTTTTGCATAGCAGATATTTTGTCATCAATATTGGAGAAGAGTGATCAGTAGAAAGGCTGATAGATTGGGCTTGTTTGATTTGTGACTAACTCGAGCATATTTTTTTAATAGGATAGTGAGCTCGGAATTACGTAATGTTTGATAGTCTTGGTAGAGTTGGTTTCGATCACACTCTATGTAACTTCATGCTTACTAATTTATCAAATTGGTTGAGAAATATGCATGGAGCAACGCTCGATAAAAGTGTGTTGTTCAACTATTGGGACTATATCTTCAACATGCATCAACACATTTTTACCTAAAACAAACACAGCGACCCTCCATGTATCCTTTAAGGCTTCTGAAGAAAGTGTTCTAAAGGGCTTCTAGAATGCCACAACTTTAAAGGTAGTGTTCCTAATCGAGCTTACAAGAGATGAGAAATTCCTTACCAACTTCAAAGACAGCAACGACCAGCTTGAATACAGAATCAGCAAGCTGGAGACAAGCTTGAAAATTATTGGGATTTACATACTAGAACAAGCATCTAATCTTCTCCAAGGAATTTTGAAAGCATGCAAAGGCAAGAAAACACAATAAATTAATCTGTATTTCACAGGATTTAATGATACCCTATTTGCCTTTCAATCTCGTTTGTGGTTCCGATCAGGTCAACGGCAGTGGACCTGATCGAAAATACAAACAAAAAGGCATGGGATGAAATTTAAAATTCAGAAATTATCGCCTTTGCTTAGTTTCCTTATTTTAACTATAGTTGTTGTTGGCATAAGTTTTGTAGACTCACTGAATATCATTTCAACCCTCGATGCCCGTGAGGCTGCTTTGTTGGTCTTCTCCTATTTTCTAACTAGGTGATAATCCCGACCATGCAGCTCCCTAGCAAAGTGTCCATCTGCATTATTTTTCTTTCAGAGACACAACATACGAAATTACATTACCGGATACTCTTTCATATTTGCACTTGATTCAGATTTTGCATTTGATAAGATAATTCCATCGACCAGATTCGTTAGAAGTTACTTTTTACCCTATGTCTCTTCTTTAATTATCTCTCAGATGATATAGTCTTCCATCAACCACCCTTTTACCCTCGAAAGCATTCTCCTACGGCACCTTATGGCATATAATCATCACCCCGAGTGAGTAACCCAACCATATAAATTTTGGTCAGGGCAATAACTATATTGGTTTTCTGTTCTTATTAGATGTAGTTCTAAGCTTCAAAGGCCTTCTAAGGGTCCAATGCACCCTAAAAGTTAGTCCAATCGTTATTGAATCTCTGTAGTGACGACAAATATTGATCCCTTCTCAAAACTTGACACACATAAACCCGAGCAATAACCGTCAGTAATTCATAACAGGGTATCTACACCATTTTCATGAGGTCCTCAACCTTATCAATTTCAAACCCATCAAACCTAACGGTTCAATGCAGGATCTTGTTTGAATGATCAATGCCTAATCGGTTAAAAACTGCATTCACAAAAATATTATACATGTGTTGTCCCGATGACCTTATCAGTAATACATACTTAACTCCCAAACATATGATAGTGGATCCATCTGCACGCACCTTATTCTTCATAGTCCATCTATGGCTTAAATTGAATAAACAAATAACTAGCTAGTTGCAACAGATGACACATCTGTTTATATTGTCAAATAATTGGAGACATATATTACGACAGTTGATCAACCTGTTGCAAAAATTAAAAAGATATATACATCTGTTGCAAAAATGGCGAGTATGTTGTAAGTTATCTAGCAGAAAGAATATATTTTACACCAGATTACCCATCTGTTAGATTTATTTTAAAGCAATTTTCTTTTCTTTTCGAGATACAAGAATTTATAAATAGGTCCCTCCTTACAAATATGGATGATCCAAATTCGTACAAGAATATTCATATCGAGTCCTTGCGTGAACTTCAATAGCAGTTTGATAAACTCCAGAGAGATTTGACTTACTTCGGAGCAAGGCTGTCGGATGAAAAATGTCTGATTGACAATAATAGTAATAGTAGTAATAATAATTAGGTAATGTTTTTTCTTTTAGCGCATGTATGTATTTTCCTCCTTTTGTATATCGGATCTTCCCAAGGGATTCAAAAATCTATGAACATTCATTTCATTTTGTTGTCGACTTTGAATTTTTAATTCTTATTTAGTATTTAATAATAATCATTCTATTTATTCCTTGTTCTCAACATGTCGACGGTTGGTGGTAGGGATTGAGCAGCAATTTGTATCTACAGCGGTTAATATGCTACGACAGATCGATCATATGTTGCACCTGGCGGTTATTAATAAAAAAGAGTTATTGTTGTTATTAAGAGGGTGAAAAGAAAAAGACATGACTTTCCGATTATTCAATATGAAAAATGTTTTGTAAATAAATAATAAACACAATTTGTAACTAGAATTTTAATAACTGATCGTGACTTTTCACCATTTTTATTTTTGAATTTATTTTTAAAAATTATTTATTATATAATAAAATGGTTATTATTTTATTAAGGAATTTGGAAAGGTATTTTTTTTATTTATAAAATAAAAAAGTAAGAAAATTTGGATTAATGATATGATGATAGTTATTTTTTTTAAAAAAAAAGTAGATTATATGTTGCAATAAATAAATTATCTAATGCAACAGGTTCACTATTGTTGCAACAGATGATATATTTGTTGTCACAGATGATTTATCTGATGCAACTGATATTGAATCTGTCGTCAGAACTCAATAAAAATGGTCCTTGGAAAGAACTAATTAAATATAATAATTTGAAAAGTCATGACTTATCACAATATTTCTTAATTTAACTAAGTCATTACTTTTGACGTTAATAAAAAATATAATTAATAAATGGAGGTGAACAGTTAGATTATATGTTGCAACAGATAGGTTATCTAATGCAACATATTTTATATTTGTTGCAACAGATAATATATCTATTGTCACAGAAGTGTTATCTGGTGCAACAGATATAGAATCTGTTGCCACAACTTAATAAAAATGGTTCTTCGAAAGAACTCATGACTTATATCACAATATTTATTTTCTTAATTTAATCAAAAATATAATTAATGTATGGAGGTGAATAGTCGCACCTTTTTGCCTCTCATTCAAATTCAATCCTCTATAAGTAGGTCCCTCCTAACTCAATCGTTTATTCAACTATACTCTATTTACTTATTGCATCTCGTCTTTCATATTACACTCTAGAAGATAAGAATATGGCTGACCCAGTGTGGGACATTGCTTTTCGGCAAGACGTCGTGAATGAACTTCGAAATCAAGTTTGTGACCTACAATGGGAATTGGGAGGAGTTAGAGCAAGAATGCTCCGTGAGATACGCAGGCTGAGGAGGGCCTTGCTACTTTCGATTAAAGATTGGCTGACTGGCAATGATGATGATGATGATGATGATGATAATATAATAATAATAATAATAATTAGATTATTATTTTTCTTTTAGTCTAATATATGTATTTTTATTTGTTTTTGTTTAATAAATAAACTATGTTTGATCTTTGACGTTTTAATTTTTATTCTATCTATTGTCTTCTCAACAAATATGTCGACGATTCGACGTAAAAAAGAATAATTTAGAATCCAGTAGCAATAGCAAGATTTATTTGTTGGGTTTGTGGCAGGGGTTGATGTGTTGTTCAAAACAGATTACTCATGTTGCAACAGATAAGAAGTCTGATGCAACAAATACATAGTCTATTTTAATAGATGATTAGTTTGTTGCTTTGCTTGGCTCTGACGTTTTAATTTGTACTCCCTCCGTCTCAAATTATCCATCCCAAATTGAGATGCCACATTGATTAAGAAAAATAATTAATAACATGTCTAGTTTGTCATAACCCACTGATCAGTTGGTGGGACAGTAGACGTGTTAGAAATAACCATTATTTGCTATTCAATCAAAATTTCATAAGAGAAGAAAGTTTTTTAACATCGGTCGACGTATAGTCCCCCTATTAAATGATGTTTCCATTTTCATTTGAAGAAAAAGTGATTAATGCAAAGGGTAAAACATGAATTTTTTTTAATCTTTTCTTGATTAATGAAAAAGACAAGTAAAATGAGAAATCGAATTAGAAAATTTGGGACGGGTAATTGGACGTAAGGAATAATTTTGAATCCAGTAGCAATAGCAAGAGTTGAAACATATTGGTTATCTGTTGGGTTTGTGGCAGGGGTTGATTTGTGTTGTTTCAAACAGATTAATCATTCATTGCAACAGATAATTAGTCTGGTGCAACAGATAAATATTTTGATGCAACAGATAATTAGTCTGGTGCAACAGATAAACCTCCTGATGCAACAGATAATACGTCTGATGCAACAGATAAACAGTCTGATGCAACAGATAAATCTCCTGATGCAACAGATTACTCATCTGATGCACCAGATGATTGATTTGTTTAAATTATAGACACTTATGTTGGATTCATGATCGGGATTCTATCCATTGTTGGAAAAACAGAAGTGTACCCAGATAACAAATACGAATAAAAGTCATAATTTTACTTACCAAAGTCACCTATGACAGATAAACATCCTGATACAATAGATAATACATCTGATGCAATAGATAAACAGTCTGATGCAACAGATAAATCTCCTGATGCAACAGATTACTCATCTGATGCACCAGATAATTGATCTGTTTAAATTGTGGGCACTTATGCTAGATTCATGATCGAGGTTCTATCCATTATTGGAAAAACAGAAGTGTACCCAAATGACAAATACGAATAAAAATCATAATTTTACTTACCAAAGTCACCTATGAAGTAATGTCAAAGTGGAAAGTGTGTAGTAAACAAAATTTGATCTAAGAAATTGGTCAGATCGCAGAAGTAGCGTTGTACCAACAACAACAACAACAAATGGTCGATAAGAAGAAGATGAAGATGATAATGAAGTAGAAGATGATGATAATGAGGCAGAAGATGATGAATAAAGCAGCAGAAACAGAAACAATGAATAACAAAATTCGCTAAGAGAGAGAAAACAACAATGGATAAGAAGAGAGAGAAATGTGCTTTTTTTTTCCTCTGTTTCCCGTTATTTTAGGTATATATTAGGATCAAAGTGTAAATTTAAAAACTTGTGGGTTATTTTCAAATTTTTCCAACTTTCTTAATCTATAATAAAATAATTATCACCTCCAACTAATAATTAAGACTTGTGTTACCTACACCTCTTTTTAAAACTCTTTTATCACCTGTCGCCCAAACCCCTAGTGACTTTACTAACTGATTTCACATATTGGGTGATCTTTTTAGATATTCTCTATATATATAGCCTCGTTCATGTATTTCAACTATATCCACTTAATAAAATATAGAAAAGTAATTTTAGATGAAAAGGTAAAATATCAACTTTGATCAGCAAATATGTTGAAAGTGGGATGCTGAGACTTTACAGTGACCTGTCAATTTTCCTGTTTCAGATGTCAATCTATTTCGGTCACATTTGGACTTTGGTAGCCTTAATCTATGGATAAACTGATGCTAATAGCTGGTAAATTTGTGTTAATTTTCCATTTTATTTTTTATTTTCTAGGTTTTGTTATGACTTTCACTGGAACAAATACATAACTTTACATTTCTATTCTATTTCTTTTCTTTTTTATTATATAACCTCTCATGCAATTACAGAAAAACTCATCCACTCCCACTTAATAATATATCATACCCCCAATATATAATAATTTTATTTTTTCATCATAATGATTTAAATATTTAATATATTCTATTAATTTATATTAATTAACTATAACTACACATTGAAAGTAAAAACTTTTTATTTATTTAATTGGCTATCATATTCAAAACTAATTTGTTATCATTAATCACAATAATTAATAATCTAAAATATTTAAAAGACATATAGAAATTTTACTGACTCTCATTATTTTAGCAATGCAACATAAATTGAGATAAAAGAAAAAGTACTACAAATCATAATAATTAACAATTTAAAATATTTAAAATCCATATAAAAATTTTAGTTGATCCTCAAAATTGTATCAAAGCCACATAAATTGGGACACAAGGAGTAAATATATTATTTAATAATTACGTAAAAATTAATATAAATCACAATAATTAACAAAGTTAAAATACATATTTAAAAATAGATAAAAGTTCTACTCCACTCTCAAAATTTTATCGGTGCACCATAAATCATGACAAAATAAAAAAATTATCTTAATTAATTGCAACTAAATATTTAAAGTAAATCAATTTATTATTTTAATTGACTTTTATATAGACAATTAATCTTTTTATTTATTTATTTATTTTAGTAAATTTAAATTTTAAAATTATTTTTTTTCTTATATAGAAATACTAATATTTAAACTTAACTTTAAATTTGTAAAGTACAAAATTAATAAATTTAATTTAATAAAATAAATTTCTAATGAATATTTTCTTAGAATTTGTGTTGGGTCAATATGTATCAAGTTAAAAAGAAATAAAGAAAAATATATAGTAAAATTTTATTATTGTGAAAGATAAAAATAATGCACTATCCAATAATGTTTAATAATATCATATTTTGCATATGCAAATATAGCATCCCATATTTAATTAATATACTATTTTGGTGAATTATCGATGATTACTTTAGATATGATAAAATTATATTAATTTTTATATTAATAACATAATCAATCGCTCTTAATTAATTATTATGAGTCATCTAGGTATTAATAAAATAAATAATATTTAATTAAAAATAAAATAGACATAAAATACGAAATTAACTCTTAATGTTTTAAATTAAATTTGTCTTTCGAACGATGATTTTACTATATCACTCCTTGTTATAAGTCATTTATGTATTGGAAAAATAAGAATAGCAAAATGATATGTCAACATAAAATATTTGATTGACTATCAAAATTATATTAGTGTCACATAAATTGGAACGAGACAGAAGAAGATATAAAGCAGCATATATTATTTGAAAATGAAATAAAAAGTACTGTAAATAATAATAATTAACAAAAAAATTTAAAAATTGACTGATTTTTGCTGCTTCAATCGTGATTTTAATGTATCACCCGCAATCAATTATTATAAGTCACTTATGTATTGAAAAATTAATAATATTGAATCCACGATTTTACTATATATATATATATATATATATATATATATATATATATATACTATGAATAAAAATTTTCATGATATTAAAAAAAAAAATTACTACATATACTCAAAGGGAAAAAGAGTAAAAACACACGAGATAAATGAAGAGAAATCAAAAAGCACCAAATGGATTATTAACATTTGTAACATTCAACACATTTCGAAATGTTTCCAAATTCTTCTTGAATCAACACATACACATAATAAAAATAATAAATAAATAATAATTACATTTTACTATATCACCCCTGATTATTTAAGCATTGTGCCAGATAAGTTCAAATAGAAAAAATATTATAAATCACAATGATCAAAAATTTAAATTGTTTAAAAAAATATAATTGGCTATCGTCGACACAAAACTCTGGACAAGGAGAGTAGCATATATTATTCAAAAATTACATAAAAAGTATTATAAATTACACTAGTTAATAACTTAAAATATCTAAAAATAATTTAATATGTTATATATTTTGAAAAAATTACATGAAAAATACTAGAAATCACAATAATTAACAACTTAAAAATTTTAAAGATATAAAATATTTGGTCGACTCTTAAAATTATATTAGTGTCACTAAAATTAGAATAGAAGAAAAGTATTATAAATCATAATAAGTAAAAACTTAAATTATTTTTAAAATATGATTGACTATCAATGACACAAAAATTTGGACAAGAAAAGTAACGTATATTAATTTGAAAATTACATTAAAAAAATATTATAAATTACAACAGTTAACAACTTAAATTATCTAAATACATATTAAAATAACATATGTTGAACTCATGCTAGATTTCGGATGAATTCGAGAAAACATATGCAATCCTTTTATTAAAAAAAATTATTTAAATATATCAAGATTGAATAGATAAATAAATATCATGGGCCATGCTCCTCTAGTAGTCAATATACAAAAATAAAGTTCAGGCTTGCTATAAATATATTATCATATACAGTGAATGTCTATTTTACCATATATAGTGGATGTCTATTTATAGAAAAGATAGAAACCCCAAGATTAGTTTTTTCCTATAAATTAAGAGTTTCCTTCATTCTAATGAATCCATCAAGAAACTTCTCAAGAGAAATAATAATCACTCTCTCTTCTCTCTATTCTTCTTCATCTTTGTTTTATATTTCATAATACGTTATCAGCACGAGACTCTACCATCCTAAATATGAAGGTTATACAAAGGGTAAGGTATCATTGAATATTATTATTTTGTCCTCGCATTTTGTTTTCACACAAGTTAAAGTTGGTTGTGCAGCATCTTGTTAGGCTTCAGGTGGAGGATAAGCTTTACCTTGACAATTTATTTTATCTTTATATTTTTTAAATCAAAATTAGTATTAATTTGTGTCCTCAATTATGTTGAAACATAAGTTGTTTAATCATGTATATAATAATTATACTGTAATATATCAAAGGTTTGAGGGCAAGGATTTTACAATTTAACATATTACCGTATTTATTGAGGGTAAGAGTGGAGATTCAAATATCATCATATTAAAAGGGTAAGACATCAGGCTAGAGCCCTGATGCACTATGATAATAAGATGTTGGGTTCAAGTCCTATCGATTTATGCATAAGATGTCTTTATATGGATAAGACGTTGAGTTTGAATCTCAATGCACTATATTGATCATGTTATGATGGCTAAGGAATAATAATAATGTGTATTTGATAAAAAGTCATGAAAGATATGTTTCATTCCATGAAGTGAATGTGGTAGCAATGCTTAATATGTCTGAAAGAAGACAAGTGATTGAATGTACGAATATAAGTGTGAAGGGACAATATGATAATAATCATCAAAAGTAATAATATTTTCACACGCTTATTATGACTATAAGGTATGTTAGAGAAAAACTCTTTACATTATATGTATGCCTCGATTTTCTCCTGAAGTAGCAATATCATGAAAAATGTTATAAGATATCAACATTTGATATACTTACGCACAATTATATTCCATTCTTGGAGAATGACAAGCTTATTAATATAAATGTGCACTTGATTGTGATATTATTACAACTCACCCCCGAAAGAGGCAGAAGTAAATCTGAAATTTATTCATGTAATAGTAAATCTAAAATTTACTAAACTAAAAGGTACATGTCATGATAAACTTGGAGTTTGCTAGAATAAAAATTCATAAGTTGACATGAACGATTGCAACATCCTAAAGATGTGCAGATTGAATACTAAACATCTTTTGAAGAACTAGAAAATTCTTCATGAACTTTTAATGTTGCTTGTTCTCATGATAATTTGGTCAGACCAAATAATTTTGGGATTAGATCCCTTAAAGTCTAAAAAGTATAAAAGGTGAATAAGGGTCCGTTCATCTATCATGTGATCTGTTAAAATCCATCGATATAAGATGATCACTTATACATTTATTGTCAACCTTCAGTTTGACATTCATAAAATTGTTTACTCAACAAAATTGAGTTAAGAGCATAATTTTTAGATTGTGTAATCAAGACAACTCATCTTGATGATGATGGTTTGGCATTGAATGCATTCGATAAATAGTTAAACCATTGCCAATGAGAACAAAAGCTTCATGTATTGGTTTGAAATATTATATACAAAAGTACTTGTATGCATCAAACCAACAAATTATGATTAATTTTCCCTCAAATTTGGTTCTAAATCAGGAACCACACATTGTATATCGAATCATTTTGATGTGCGGTATACTATTAATGAATATACCATAATGCACAAAGATGAATTCTTCAAAGAAGATAGAGGATGTATGTTAGTTTTCCTAAGGGGAAGATTATAAGAAACTATGAAATATATAAGGAATTATCACCAGATCCCCATTCAAAAGATAATCCATGTCAAATGTTAAAAGTATCTCATATTTAAGCTGCAAATGCTCCTATTTTATGTCCCTAAAAGATATAGTCTATGCATGCGTGAAGCGTGGTAGACCAATCGATTTCAAATAAAATAATCCTTAAAAAGGATAAGGAGAAAATAATCATAATAAGAAGGCAATATGCTCGTGAAGAACCTACGACATAACACTTCATGAAACTTTATGAGAGGTTCAGGTACCTGAAAATAATGAAGTGATGGGATCTCAAAATGTTATGTCACATTGTGACCGATACAAAATGATATATCATCAATATCTTTGATATAATATTGACGCAATATTCTGAAAGATTATGAGGATTCAAATTCTATGTTTATTTAAGCATGCTGACGTATAAACATTTATCAAGTGACGTGAAAGGATGCATCTTGATAAGTATAAAAACTTATTTAATTTGTAATCCAGACACTTGAAAATGTCGCACATGAAATATTGAATATTGTCACTTAACAAAATTTATATGAAAACTTTTTAAGGATTCAAAATGTTTGAAGCATATAAAAGTTTCTAAAAAACTTATTTATAATCCTTATATTGTATAAGTTTATAGCTTGAAAATTATTGAAACTCTTGGAGAGTTTTAAAAAGCAATAGATTATTTGCTGGAATGAGAAATATATCGAATTGAATTAGTTATATATCTTAATGTAATTGGTGTACTAATGTATTTTGTAACTGCTACAAGACCCGATATAGCCTTTCGATCAATTTTTTAGCAAGGTATAGTTCTGCTCCTACTAGGAGGTATCCTAATGAGATCTAACATATGAGCTTATTTTATTCTAAAGATTATAGTCTCGTTCTTGTTGGTTATACTGATGTTAGGTACTTATCTAACCCATATAAAGCTCGATCTCAACTAAGCTATGTGTTCATATGTGGGGGTACTGCCATATCCTAGAGATATACAAAACAGTCTATCGTAGCCACTTCATCGAACCATGCTGAGATAATAGATATTCATGAAGCAAGCCAAAAGTGTGTGTAGTTGAGGTCCACGATACATCTCATTCACAAAAAATGTGGTTTTAAATATGACAAAGTACGCATGATTTTTTATGAGGATAATGCAGCATGTACAACATAACTTAAGGGGGGACTCAAGGAGATAGAACGAAAAATATTTCGCCAAAGCTTTTTTATACACAGGATCTATAAAAGAATCGTCATATTAACGTGCAACAAATTCGTTCAAGTGATAATGTATCTGATTTATTCACCAAGTCTCCTCCAACTACAACCTTCAAGAATATGGTGTACAAGATCAAGATGCAAAGGTTCAAGGATGATCCCATTAGGAGGGGTTAATACGCATTGTACTCTTTTTTTCTTACGAGGTTTTGTCCCACTGGATTTTTCTTGTAAGGTTTTTAATGAGGCAATCTAAATACGTATTGTTAGAGATGTATACTCTTTTTCCTTCACTAGATTTTTTTTCACTGGGTTTTTTCTAGTAAGGTTTTAATAAGGCATATTATCTAACAATTAGACATTCAAGGGGGAGTGTTATAAATATATTATCATATATAGTAATTATCTACTTACCATATATAGTGAATGTCTACTTTATCATATATAGTGGATGTCTATTTATGGAAAAGTTAGAAACCCCAAGATTAGTTTTTTCCTATTAATAAAGAGGTTTTCTTCATTGTAATGAACCTATCAAGAAACTTCTCAAGAGCATAATAATCACTCTCTTCTCTCTATTCTTCTTCTTCTTTGTTTTATATTTCATAACAAGGCTTAAATTGTTAAATAAAGTATCAGAATTATCTTTAAATTTCTTCTTAATCTTCTATACTATATTTCATTCTCCTCGAGCCTATTGGTCTCTAAGATGTATTACCAATTTCTAAAAAGTGGAAAGGTTGAAAATGTTAAATCTGTAGAGGAAAATGAAATTGGTAAGTTTCTCAAAAAGTAGAAATAACATTAATGATTTTAATTTTTTGTCCTTAATTAAAAGTCTATATAATAGACAAAATCATCTTTTTATTTTTTAGCTAAATAAATAAATAAAAATAAAAATCTAAAATATAGGAAAATAATTAAGTGCCTATTTTTAATGATAAGTCTGATTTTATTTTATTTTTGGACTAGGAGGGATGTGGCCCGTATTAGCACGGGCCCAACATGAAGAATATTTTTTAGTTAAATATTGTGATTTATAATACTTTTACGTAATTTTTAAATAACATATGTTATACCCTCTATCTCAGTTTATGTGATACTGATACAATTTTTGAGAGATAACTAAATTTTTCATATTTTTTAAATACTTTAAATTATTAATTATTGTGATTTATAATATTTTTTCTTCTATCCCAATTTATGTGACAGTAATAAAATTTAGAGAGTCAATCAAATTTTTTTATATTTTTTAATTATTTTAAGTTGTTAATTATTATGATTTATAATACTTTTTTCATAATTCTCAAATATATAATAGATTTAAAAAATAAAATAAACAAATATGAAAGAAAATATCTAAACAGACAACACAAGCAAACATGTTGATCTATTACTGTAATGACCCGATCTGCTGAACCGGAATGCTACACGGTGTTCATGACCCCAAAGGACCACAAGCTAACCCATGAATGATATATGTATCTGTATACTATATAAGATAACATAATAATGCGAAAACATGCACTGAAAGGCCATAAGGTTCGATCATGAACATAACTGAATAACATAACATCTGTGTGGGGTAATAGAATACCCAAAACAAAATTGAAGTCTAAAATATGATAGTCTGTATCTAGTCTGAAAGCCTCTACTGTTTGAAGAATCTGAATAAGGAGTTGATGGGACATGTCCCCAACTAACTCCAACTAATAAGCTGATCAATGAGATATTAGAAAATCATTATGTCCTCGAAAGATGAGGACTCACTTCTACTTTGACTGTTGAATCTCGAATCTACTGCTGATCTAGAACTCGTATCTCTGAACCTATGGTGTAAATAAAAAGAAAGCACCATAGCGTAAATGCGTCAGTACATATGTACTGAATATACATGTGAGGTAGGCTATATGCAATGGTTCACATGCATGAATAATGCTAACTGGCTGTCTAACATGAATGTGAGAATTCATACATATATACACAACTCTAACTGACAATGTGATAACATGATACTAATACCGTGGTAGCATGACTACTAAGTCTGGACACTGATAATATGACATAACTGATACCATGAATGAATGTATCTGAATATAACTGATAACATGGGTGACTGTGTCTCACAGTCTTGAATCTGATCAAACTATCTGAGTTCCATACTATATTTAAGTTGACTGTGTCTGACAGTCCTGAAATCTAAAGAACTATCTGAGTTCTATTATTGAGACTGATTGACTGTATCTGACAGTCCTAATTTTGTAACATGAAACTGTAGGAATTAGTATCTGATCGACATGCCTCAAATGTGCTATAATAGCTGAGCTGAGGTCGAATCTATGCCTTGATTGGAAGGGTGTCAATACCGCGCCACTAGTAAGGACAACATGTGAGTAACCATCATATAACAGGTAGCTCTTGCGAGAATGGAGGAAACCCCCATATAATAGGTTAAGCCACCTTATCTACCCTCATATAGCAGGCTACGATGTCTCAACCTATGTTGGCTACATAGTTTTGGAATGCAAGGATTGCTTCTAGGAATTACACCCTCATATAACAGGTGAGTCTCCATCTTTAGGTTCACTCGGTGCTAATTCCTACTCCCATCTGAATAGACGCTAAACATGATTTACTGAACTGAACTGAGCATAGATTAGTTACTGAATTTTCTTGGCTGATGAAATACTACTGATATCTGGTAACTGACTGAGTCATGAGATTATGGAGATTTTTCCTGAGTCATAACACTATCTGAAATCTTAGAGTTCATAGTTTGATGTAGAGTATCGTAAAAACATAACATGGCTCCAGGCACACAACTAATATTTCGGGTACAAGTACCTCCAGGACTCGATAGAAGGAAACTGACATAGCATGATTTACTTGAAGACTTGACTAACATCATAATACATACTACATTCATAGGAGTGTTTCATCAAACATGTAATAGGCATGAACTTGAACATACATGGGGATTTCATGATATCATGCGAGTTAGACAATATTCCCTCATCTAGGCATTTAATCAAATATACGACAGGCATGGTACATGTAAACATCATTATTCAATTCTAATTTCATCATTCAAAGGTTTAAATCTGCATGAATCTATGGTTATAGTAATTAAAGCCGCATAGAAACTATCAACAATTATGGAGTAGAATCCAATTCACATTTATTAAACATGAACATGAGCAGCCAAAACATTAAAACATATAGAAAATCCATAACATGAGTTTAGAAAAGGGATTCTTGAACTTCATCGACAAAACAAGTCCATGAATGAACAATATGCATACCTTAGTTCGTGATTTCGTAATGATTGATGGTGAAACCTTCTTGAAATTGGACCTTCTATGAAACCCTAACTTGATTTCTTGAGAGTATTTGAGAAAAACATCAATATTTTAGATGAATAAGGGTTAAATCCCATGTTTGAAAGTTTATATAGAGGGAAAATTGACCCTTTTAACCCTGGACATATAATTTAATTTTTCAATAAAATTTCCTGAATTGGGCCATTGGCGTGATGCGGCGTTATCACGTCGTGTCACTGGAAATTGACAAATGAGAAATTTCACGGTGGCGCGACGCAAAGCTATTGCGTTTCCACCTTGTCTACAACCTGGAAGTTTGGCGCGATACGCCAATATCGTGGAGCAATACTAGAAATTGACAATTGTCATTTGAGCTATCTCTGCGACGCGCTGAAGGCTCAGGTCAAAACACTGTCTCACTAAAAAGGACCTAACTCTTCGTCTGGGTGTCGGATTTGGGAGAATTATATATCAATGGAAAGATTATTCAATTTCCCATTTGATAGGAAGTAAAAATTATGAAAATAACACGTGTATAAGAATGAATTCTTATTTCAAATCAAGTTCTAACATCCTTGAGATGATTTTCAAGATAAGAAAAAGCATGGGTATTATAATATCTCTCCCTTAAGAACATTTGTCCTCAAATGAGACTGATTAAGAGGGAAAACAATGAGCTGAACATGAATAAATGGAACATGATCTCATGACGGACGTGACTAACAAGCTGAACATAACATACTGAACATGCATATCTGATGCATGCGTAACTGATTCATAAATGCATAACTGAAAGTTCTGAAGAACTAAGTTTCTCACAATAAGAATGCATGTCTAATGCACAACTATACAACTGATCTGATATATGAATGCATGACTGAATATGCGGTGGTAATTGATACCAAGATTATCATAGTAGACTAAGTTAGTGATGCACACTAATCATGAAACTGAGTAAGCTTAAGGAGAACTATTACCTTGAGCTTGATCTAAGTTGGCGGGGAAAAGGAGAGGGTACCTGGTACGCATATCTACAACGTCTTCCCAAGTATCTCCCTCGACGGACTGATTTCACCAAAGAACTTTAACTAGAGGGACTTCTTTGTTCCTCAATATACGAGTATAATAGTGTAGGATTTCGACTAGAATCTCTTCATAAGAGAGGCTGTTCTGAATATCAATGATCTAAATAGGGACTACGACTGATGGGTCACCTATGCACTTCTTAAGCAAAGATACATGAAAGAATGGATAAACTGAGGCTAGATCTGAAGGCAATTCGAGCTCATAAGATACCTTGCCAAAATGACTGAGAATCTTGAAGGGACCGACATATCAGGACTGAGTTTTCCCTTCTTGCTGAATCTCTTCACTCCCTTCATAGGAGAGATCTTGAGGAAGACATGATCACCAATCTCAAACTCGAGATCTTTTCTATGAACATCTGTATAACACTCCTGTCGGCTCTAAGCAGCCCAGAGTCTTTCTCTGATCAATTGGAGTTTTCCTAAGGCATCGAATACCAAGTCAGGCCCTATGATTGAGGCTTCACTAACTTCAAACCAACCAGTCGGAGATCTATATCTTCTACCATAGAGATCTTTGAATGGAGTCATCTGAATACTAGAATGATAGATGTTGTTGTATGCAAACTCAATCAAAGGCAAGTGGTCATCCCAACTTTCCATGAAATCAATTGCATACGCCCTTAGCATATCTTCTAACGTCTGAATGGTCCTTTCTGCTTGACCATCTATCAGAGGATAAAAGGTTGTACTGAGATGAATTTGGGTACCAAGACCCTTTTGGAATGCTTTCCAGAAATGAGAGGTGAACTGGGTACCTATGTCTTAGATAATAGATAATGAAACACCGTGCAATCTGACCAACTCCTTAATGTATAGTTTGGCATAATCCTTGGTTGAATAAGAGGTATGAACCGGAAGAAAATGATCTGATTTGGTCATCCTATCCACAATGACCCAAACTGAATTATATTGATGACGAATTCAAGGCAAACCCGTCATAAAGTCCATGTTCACAACTTCCCACTTCTAGGTAGGAATACTAAACTCCTGCATGGACCCACTAGACTTCTGATGCTTTATCTTAACCTGTTGACATATAGAGCACTTAGCCACAAATTTTGCAATATCTCTTTTCATCCCGCTCCACCAATAGATCTCCCGCAAGTCACGGTACATCTTTGTGTCCCCTGGATTAATAGAGTAGCGCGCACCATGCACTTCTATAAGAATTTGTTGCCTTATGTCATCTACTTCTGGAACATAAAGATGACCCTGACAATGAAAAACACAATCTCCTCCTTTGGAAAAAACCTCTATTTTCTGATCCTGAACTGACTCTTTTAACTTGACAAGGCTGGGATCCCTATCTTGCTTTTGTTTCATCTCAGAAACTAGATATGATTCTGAACTACTCTGAACACATACACCACCCTCTAAAGAATCAACTAAGCGAACGCCTAGTCTAGCAAGCTGGTGTACTTCTTGAGTTAACTTCTTCTTACTATCCTCAACATGAGAAACACTACCCATAGAGAGTCTATTGAGAGTGTCGGCCACTACATTGGCCTTGCCCGAATGATAGAGGATACTTATGTCATAATCTTTCAAGAGCTCTAACCACCTTCTCTGATCAATATTGAGATCTTTTTCAGAAAAGACATACTAAAGGCTCTTATGATGCCCGAATGATAGAGGATACTTATGTCATAATCTTTCAAGAGCTCTAACCACCTTCTCTGATCGATATTGAGATCTTTTTCAGAAAACACAAACTAAAGGCTCTTATGATCTGTGAAGACATCTACATAAACTTTGTAGAGATAATGCCTCCAAATCTTTAAGGCAAAGACTACGACTTCTAACTCAAGATCATGAGTAGGATAATTCCTCTCATGGGGTTTAATTTGTCTGGAGGCATAGGCTAGGACCTTACCATGCTGCATCAGGACACAACCCAAAACTACTCTGGATGCATCACTATATACTACGAACCCATCTAAACCATCTAGAAGAGCTAAGACTAGAGCTAAGGTGAGTCGAGTCTTCAATTCCTAAAAATTCTTCTTGCAAGGATCTGACCACTAGAACTTGACTTTCTTTTGAGTAAATCTGGACATACGGGATGCAATGAATGAAAATCCTTCAACAAAATATCTGTAATAGCCAGCCAAACCTAAGAAACTCCTGATATCTAATGGAGAAACAGGGCTAGGCCAGTTTCTTACCGCTTCGATCTTTTGAGGATCTACCCTAATGCCATCATAAAAAATGATATGACCAAGGAATATTACTGACCTTAGCCAAAATTTGCACTTACTGAATTTGGCGAATAACTGATGAACTCTGAGAGTCTGAAGTACTATTCTGAGATGGTCTGCATGATCTCTCTCAGTACAAGAACAGACCAGAATATCATCTATGAAGACTATGATGAACATGTCCTAGTACTGCTTGAACACGCGGTTCATCAAATCCATGAAAGCTTCTGGGGCATTGGTAAGACAAAAAGACATAACTAAAAATTTGAAGTGACCATACCAAGTACGGAACGCTATTTTTGGGATGTCACATTCTCTAACTCTGAGCTGATGATAGCCAGATCTGAGGTCTATCTTAGAGAAATAATTGGCACCCTGAAGTTGGCCAAACAAGTCATCGACTCTGGGAAGAGGATACTAATTCTTGACTTTAACCATATTGAGTTGATGATAATCAATGCACATTCTGAGAGAATCATCTTGTTTGTGCACGAATAAGACTAGTGCCCACGGAGAAATATTGGGTCTGATGAATCCCTTATCTAAGAGATCCTTCAACTGTTCTTTCAGTTCCTTGAGTTCTGCTGGTGTCATTCTGTATGGTGGAATATAGATAGGCTTAGTGTCTGAAAGAAGATCAATACTAAGGTCTATTTCCCTTTCAGGAGGAATTCCTGGAAGATCTTTGAGAAAGACATCTAAATATCCATTCACTACTGGGACTAATTCGAGACTGGGAACCTCGAAACTAGAATCTCTAACATGAACTAGATGATAAACACATCCCTTAAATATCAATTTTCTTGCCCGAAGGTAGGAAACAAGCTGACCACTGAAAGCAAATAACCCTTCCACTCTAGGACGGGTTTATTTGGGAACTAAAATTGAAATATTATGTCACTGCAGTCAACTGTGGAATAGAAAGAATGAAGTCAATCCATGCCGAAAATAACATCAAAATCAATCATCTCTAACTCGGCTAAATCTGCTGATGTGACTTTTTAAAATATTATAATCGGATAGTTTCTGTAAACCCACCGAGCTATGATAGTTTTACCCACTGGGGTAGATACTGAAAAGGGTTCTGCTAGAATTTCGGGACTGACTCTAAAATCAACTGTTATATAAGGAGTAACAAAAGACAAGAAAGCTCCTGGATCTAGAAAAGCATAAACATGCACATGAAAGATTTGTAACGTACCAGTAACTATATCAGAAGAATTTTCCTGATCCTGTCGGGTTTGAAGAGCATAGAAATGATTTGGACGTTGCCCACTAGTATCATTGGAAGTGGCACCCGGCTGATTTGGGTGACCGGACTGAGATGAAGAGCAATTTTGTTGACCCTGAGGAATTGGTTGCGGACAGCCTCTAACTCTATGGCCTAGCTTGCCACAACCAAAACAAATGCCACTAAATTCTCTACACACACCCTGATGGTGCTTACCGTAAATTTGGCAAAAAGGATAAGTGCGAGCAGTGCTAACACTGCCCTGGGTCTTAGAGCCTGGCGCTCTATCTTTGTTACCCTCTCTGAACTTAAAAACTAGAGCACTAGCTATAGAGGGAGCTAGAACTGATGACATAGGACAAAACTAGGAACAATTTTCTCCTTCTGACTTAGGCTGAGTAAAGCTAAAACTACCTATCTTTGCTCTTTTATTTTGTTTCTCCCTCTACTTAATTTTCTGCTCCTCTATCTACTAAGCATGAGTCATAAGCCTGGCCAAGGTCATGCAACTATTCAGCAGGGCGAATCTGCACTCATTAACCACGTTGTTGTTCACCCCTGAAGCAAACTTACTCATTTGGCTCTACCGTCTGTAACCACATAAGGGGCATATCTGGATAATTGAGTAAACTTTAGAGAAAACTCTTTCATCATCATATTGCCCTGCTTGAGGTTGATGAACTCTAGCACCTTAGCTTCTCTAAGCTCTTGGGGAAAGAATCTATCTAAGAATGAAGTGACAAACTCCTCCCACTCTATAGGACCTACATCATCTACCCTTTCAGACTTCCATTATTTGTACCAAGTATGAGCCACATCCTGCAACTGATATACAGCTAACGCATCACTCTTAACAGTAGTCACCCCCATTATGTCTTTCACTTTCTAAACTTGACCAATGAATTCCTGAGGGTCTTCATCTACCTTAGACCCGAGTAAGGTTAGAGGATTCATTCGGGTGAAGTGCCGAATCCTCGCTACAGCTAAGTTGGCCACTGGGTTGGCCAGAATAATTGTTGGCCGTTCATTATGAGCAGTGACTGATTGAGCAAGAGTGGTAAATACAGTCCTGAACTCCGTATGAGAAACATGATCGCCCAAAGGTTCTTCGGGTTGAAGGGCTGACTGATTTCTTCTCTTAGGAGACATGTTCTGAAATAAAGAGAAGAAGAGGATTAGACTGAGAGACTGACTTGTGATTGTGCTCATTGGCATGATGTGAATACTGAAAGAAGGGAAACTATTCTTAAACATCTCATAGCCTCTTGCACATAAATGTGCCATACAATACACCCATGCACAAGACTCTACTAGATGCGGCTTTCATACTACCTAGGACTTTATTGAACCTTAGGCTCTGATACCAAGTTTTTAATGACCCGATTTGCTGAATCAGAATGCTACACGGTGCTCATGACCCCGAAGGACCACAAGCTAACCCATGACTAATATTTGTAATTGTATACTGCATAAGATAACATAATAATATGGAAACATGAAACATGCACTGAAAGCCATAAAATTTGATTATGAACATAACTAAATAACGTAACATCTATGTGGGGTAATAGAATACCCAAAATAAAACTGAAGTCTAAAACATGATAGTCTGTATCTAGTCTGCATCTAGTTTGAAAGTATCTGCTATCTAAAGAATCTGAATAAGGAGTTGATGGGACATGTCCCCAACTAACTCCAACTAATAAGATGATCAATGAGATACTAGAAAATAATTATTTCCTCGAAGGATGAGGACTCACTTCTACTCTGACTACTGAATCTGGAATCTACTGCTGATCTGGAACTCGTGCCTCTGAATTTATGGTGTAACATAAAAAGAAAGCACCTTATCACAAATATGTCAGTACATGTACTGAGTATAAATGTGAGGTAGGCTATATGCAATGGTTCACATGCATGAATAATGCTAACTGACTGTCTAACATGAACGTGAGAATACATACATAAATATGCAACTGTAACTGACAACATAATAACATGATACTGATAACGTGGTAGCATGACTACTGAGTCTGGACACTGATAACATGACATAACTGATAACATGAATGATTGTATCTGAATATAACTAACAACATGGGTGACTGTGTCTGACAGTCCTGAATCTGATAGAACTATCTGAGTTTAGTACTATGTATGAGTTGACTGTGTCTGACAGTCCTAAAATATGAAGAACTATCTGAGTTCTATTACTGAGACTAATTGACTGTATCTGACAGTCCTGATTCTTATAACATAAAACTGTGGGAAGTAGTATCTAACCGACATGCCTCAAATGTGCTATAATAGCTGAGCTGGGGTCCAATCTATGCCCTAATTAGAAGGGTGTCAATACCGCACCACTAGTACGGACAACATGTGAGTAACCCTTATATAAAAGGTAGCTCTAGCAAGAACGGTGGGAACCATCACATAACAGGTTAAGCCACCTTATCTACCCTCATATAGCAGGCTATGATGTCTCAACCTATGCTGGCTACATAGTTCTGGAATGCAAGGATTACTTCTAGGAATCACACTCTCATATAACAGGTGATTCCCCATCCTTGGGTTCACTCGGTGCTAATTCCTACTCCCATATGAAAAGACTTTAAACATGATTTACTGAACTGAACTGAGCATGGACTGAGTTACTGAATTACTGTGGCTGATGGAATACTACTGATATCTGACAATTGACTAAGTCATGAGATCATGGAGATTTTTCCTGAGTCATAAGACTATCTGAAATCTAAGAGTTCATAGCTTGACGGAGAGTATCGTGAAAACATGACATGGCTTTAGGCACACAGCTAATGTTTCTGGTACAAGTACCCCTAGGACTCGATAGAAGGAAACTGACATAGCATGATTTACTTGAAGACTTGACTAACATCATAATATATACTACATTCATAGGAGCGTTTCATCAAACATGTAATAGGCATGAACTTTTACATACATGGGGATTTCATGATATCATGCTAGTTAGACGATATTCCTTTATCTAGGCATTTCATCAAACATATGACAGGCATGGCACATGTAAACATCATTATTCAATTCAAATTTCATCATTCAAATGTTTAAATCTTAGGGTTGCATGAATATATGGCTATAGTAATTAAACCCACATAGAAACTATAAACAATCATGGAGTAGAATCCAATTTCACATTTATCAAACATGAATATGAGCAGCCAAAATATGAAAACATATAGAAAATTCATAACTTGAGTTTAGAAAAGGGATGCTTGAACTTCATGGACGAAAGAAGTCCATGAATGAACACTATGCCTACCTTAGTTCATAATTTCGTGAAGATTGATGGTGAAACCTTCTTGAAATTGGACCTTCTGTGAAATCCTAGCGTGAGTTCTTAAGAGTATTTGAGAAAAACATCAATATTTTGGATAAATAAGGGCTAAATCCCGTGTTTGAAAACTTATATAGGGGGAAAATTGACCCTTTTAACCCTGGACACATAATTTAATTTTTCAGTAAAATTTCCTGAATTGGGCCCTTGGCACGACTCAGCGTTATCGCGTCGTGTCACTGGAAATTGACAAATGAGAAGTTTCACGGTGGCGCGATGCGAAGCTATCGCATTGCTGCCACCTTGTCTACGACCTGGAAGTTTGGTGCGATACGCCAGTATCGCGGAGCAACACTAGAAATTGACAATTGTCATTTGAGCTATCTCTGCGACGCGCTGAAGGCTCAGGTCTAATACTGTCTCACTAAAAAGAACCTAACTCTTCGCCCGGGTGTCGGATTTGAGCGAATTATATATCGATGGAAAGCTTATTCAATTTTCCACGTGATAGGAAGTGAAAAGTATGGAAATACCACGTGTATAAGAATGAATTCTTATTTCAAAACAAGTTCTAACATCCTTGAGATGATTTTCAAGCTAAAAAAAAGCATGGGTATCACAATTACTTGCTTATCATCTTTTATAAGTGAGATAATAAATCACAAATGTAAATTTAAGTGGCACAATGCTTAGATGATTATAATAACTAATTAAGAATAGTATAGTAAAATCATAATTGAAGCAGCGAATCAGACGTGTCTTAAATGACTTTTAACAACTAATTAGAAATGACATAACAAAATTACTATAAAAATATTTGTAAAAAAAATTTAAGCGGGTCTCATATAATACGTTGAGTTAATTTAAAACATCAAGAGTTAATTTATCACTTTAAGTCTATTTTATCTTTTTTAATAAATATTATTAATTTTTTAGTACTTAGATGATTCATAATAATTAATTAAAAATGATATTTAGTAAAATTATGATTGAAGCAGCTGAAGCAAACATGTCATAAATGTCTATTTTTCTTTTTTTAATTAAATTTTATTAATTTTTCAATACATACATGACTTATAATAATTAATTAAGGGTGATATAATAAAATTACAGTTGAAGTAGCTGAAGCAGACATGTCATAAATATTTATTTTTTAATTAAATATTATTCATTTTATAATACATAAACAACTCATAATAATTAATTAGGTGTGGAATAGTAAAATTATGATTGAAGAAACATCAATTATGTTTAGAATGTTTTAAAATTAAAACGTGAATATTCAAAATTTGATACCAATCATATGCTAAATTGTAAGAATATATGATAAGTTGGTATATATTTTAAGCAGTTAACTATTGTAATTTATAATATTTTTATGTAATTTTTGAATAATATATGTTACTCTTCTTGTTCAAACTTTTGTGGTATCGCTACTAAATTATATTTTTAAAATAATTTAAGTTTTTAATTATTGTGATTTATAATACTTTTCTTCTATTCCAATTTAAATAACACTGATAAAATTTTGAGAGTCAGCTAAATATTTTATATATTTTAAAAAATTTAATTTGTTAATTATTGTAATTTATAGAATTTTTTACATTTTTTAAAAAATATATAACAAATTTGAATAAATAGAACAAACAAATTAAAATGAAGGAAAAAAAACGAACGCAAGGGAAAGGACTAATGAAGTTGTGCCAAAGCAGGCATGTTGACCTTTAAATCTTTTAAGTTATTAATATTTTGATTTATAGTTTTTTTTACGTATTTTTTTGAAATATGTAACAGACTAATTTTTTTTAGATATTTTAATATATTAACTATTGTAATGTATAATACTTTTTATGTAATTTTCAAATAATATATATTACTCCCTTTGTCCATACTTTTGTGTCATTCATAGCTAATTATATTTTTTAAATAATTTAAATTTTTAATTATTATGATTTATAATGCTTTTCTTGTATTTCAATTTGCTTAGATGATCATAATAATTAATTATGGACGATATAGTAAAATCACGATTGAAGCAGCGAATCAGACATCTCTTAAATGACTTACAACAACTAATTTGAAGTGATATAGATAAATTATTATAAAGAATACTTGTAAAAAAACTGAAGTGGGCCTCAAATAAGACATCAAGTTTATTTAAAATATCAAGAGTTAATTTATCATTTTATATCTATTTTTATTTTTTATTAAATATTATTAATTTCTTAAATACTAAGATAACTTATAAGAATTAATTAGGGGTGATATTTAGTAAAATTACGGTTGAAACAGACATGTCATAAATGTCTATTTTACTTTTTTAATTAAATATTATTAATTTTTTAATATATAAATAACTTATAATAATTAATTAAGAGTGATGTGGTAAAATTATGATTTAAGCAACTGAAACAAACATGTCATAGATGTCTATTTTAATTTTTTATTAAATATTATCAATTATATAATCTGAAAATGACTTAATTAAGGATGATATAATAAATATTTATAATAAAATTTTATTTTTAAATGCACATAAATTTTAAGATGATTGGACGTGGGTTTCAAATAAAATGATTTATCTTGAAAAATATGTAGCCATGACATAAGAAAAATGGGTAGAATAGTCAACAAAGATAAATACTTTCAAAGGAGCTACAGTAAAATCTTTTCTCATCCAATAAAATTAATTGATTTACGTGCAATTATAAAAATACCCTGTTGCACATAGAAGACGAAAAGGACATATTTGACATTCTTAAAAAGAAGACTGGTTATTTTGTCATTTAAATACGGAAAAAGGTGCCTGAATATACGTACAAACACACATTGCACAACTGACAGATGAAATGACTAAAATACCCCTTAATATAATTCTTTGACCAAAAATAATCGTCAGAACCTCCCTTTCTATAATATAGTTCTTAAAAAAAGAGTGATTATTTTGTCACTTAAGCACGAAATAAAGGTGTCTGAATATACGTACAAACACACATTGCACAACAGATAAAATAACTAATTTCCCTTTAATATAATTTTTTGACCAAAAACACACATGTCCAAATCCCCCTTTCTATAATATAGAAGTACGACACCTCCATTAAAAAAGGTAAGTATTTGAATTATTTTTTATTCATGTTATAAATAAATATATTTATATTATAGTGAATGTCTATCAAGATCTACTTTGATATCTATTCGAATTTGAAGCATCCATCTTTTACTCAGACTAGGAGTAAATTTCTCTTATAAATAGAGGAGTTTTGTTCATTATATTTACAATCTTATGATCTCTTATCCCTCAAGAGAAGAAATAAGAACACTCTCTCTATTCTCTCTTTTCTTCTTCTTTATTCTTTCTTGTTTTATAATACGTTATCAGCACGAGACTGAGACTTTGCCAAATAAGGTGAGATTATAAATAATAAGGTGAGATTATAAATCTAAAGGTCAAGGTTACTAATTCCTTATGTTATTTGTATTTTTCTATTAATGATATAATTATTGTTGGATTTGAGAAAAAATAATTGGTTTGGAACCATTTATGTTTTAAATTCATTCCTCAAGAACAATATTATCAAAAGGGATGATAATATTTGGGTTCAAGTTCTATCGATTTATGCCTAAGACGTCTTTATATGGATAAGATGTTGAGTTTGAATCTCAATATACTATATTGATGATATTATGATGGTTAAGGCAAAATAATGGATGTTTAATTAAAGGTCATGAACCATATCCCATTAATATGCTCTATTCCATGAAGTGAATATGGTAGCATAAATATAAAAGTTGACAACTTGCTTCATTGTTGAAAGAAAACAAGTGATTGAATATACGAATATAAGCGTGGAGAGACAGTATGATAATAATCATCAAAAATGATAATATTTTTACACGCTTAGTATGATTATAAGATGTGCTAGAGAAAAAATCTCTACATCATATGTATGCCTCAATTTGCTCTTGAAGTAGCAATATGATGAGCTCCTAAAGTAGCAATCTGATGAAAGAGGTTATAAGATATATAAATTATCATAATTTGATAGGCTTAAGACACAATTATATTCCATTTTTGGAGAATAAAAATTTTGATTATTATAAGCACAGATTCATTTCCTGGGGTGAATGCGATAATATTTAGTGAAGCTTATTAATATAAACGTGTACTTGATTGTGATGGTATGACAACTCACCTCCGAAAGAGGCAGAATAGCTGAGATGAGTTATTTTGAAATCTACTTCTGAAGTAGTAAATCTGAAATTTATTCATATAATAGTAAATCTTCAATTTACCAAAGCAAAAACACATATCATGGTAAACTTGGAGTTTACTAGATTAAAAGTTCATAAATTGACATGAACGATTGCGATATCCCAATAATGTGCATACTGAGTATTGAACATATATTGAAGAATTAGAAAATTCTTCATGAACTTTAATGTTCCTTGTTCTCATGATAAGTTGGTTGGACCAACTAATTTTGGGATTGGATCCCTCAAGATCTGAAAAGAATAAAAGGTGAATAAGGGTCCGTTCACCTATCATGTGATATGTTGAAAAGATGCATCAATAAGATGATCACATGTACATTCATGGTCAATCTATGTTTGACATTCATAAAGTTACTTGTTCAATATAAATTGAGCATACTTTTCAGATTGTGTAATCGAGATAATTCATCTTAATGATGATGGTTTAGCATTGAATGTCTTTCATAAATAATTGAATCATTACTAATGAGAACAAAGTTTCATGTATTGGTATGAAATATGATATGTTGCATACAATGATGCTTGTATGCATTAGACCAACAAATTATGATTATTTCTCGTCTCTCAATTGGTTCAAGATCGGGAACCAACTATTCCATCTAATAGTTTTGATGTGCGGTATTCGATTAATGAATGTACCATGATGCACAAAGATAGATCCATCAAAGAAGATTGAGGATGTATGTTAGCTTTCCTAACATAAAGGGGAGATATAAGCATCTATGAAATATGTTAGGAATTATCATTGGATCTTCATTCAAAAGATAATTCAAGTCAAATGTCGAAAGCATCTCATATTAAGCTGCAAGTGCTTCTATTTTGTGTCCTTAAAGGATAAAGTCTATGCATGCGTGAAGCTTGATAGACCAATCGGTTCCAAATGAATAATCCTTGAAAAGAATAACGAGCAAATAATCATGATAAGAAGACAATATGCTCTTGAAGAGCCTATGACATAACACTTCATGAAACCTTATGAGAGGTTTAGGTACCTGAAAATAACGAAGTAATGAGATCTCAAAATGTTATGTCTTATTGTGAACCGATACAAAATAAGAAATCATTGATGATATCTTTGATACAATATTGGCTTAATATTATAAAAAATTATGAGGATCTGAATTCTATGTTAATTTAAGCATGCTAACGTAGAAACATTTATCAAGCGACCTGAAAGGATGCATTTTGGTAAGCGTAAAACTTATTTGATTTGCAGTTCACACACTTGAAAATGTCACACTTGACATATTGGATATTGTTACTTAACAAACATCCATATGAAAATCCCTTAAGGATTCAAAATGCCTGAAGCATATAAAGTTTCTGAAAAACTTTTTATTATCCTCATAAGATATAATTTGATGATTTCAGTATCATTGAAATTTTTGGAGAGTTTTCAAAAGTAATAGAGTATTTGCTTAAATGAGAAATATGTAAAAATTGAATAAGGATCCATTCCGACCTCAAGAAAAGAATGAGGAACTCCTTGGTTATGAAGTATCATATCTTAGTGCAATTGATGCACTAATTATCTTGCAAATACTATAAAGCCTGATATAGCCTTTTTTTAGTTAATTTGTTAGCAAGTTTGTAGTCCCAATCTTATTGGTCAAACTGATTTTGGGTACTTATCTGACCTACATAAAGCTCGGTCTCAAATAGGCTATGTGTTCATATGTGGTGGTACTACAATATCTTGGAGATATACAAAGCAGTCTATCGTAGTCACTTCATCGAATCATGCTGAGATAATAGCTATTCATGAAGCAAGCCGAGAATGTGTATGGTTGAGGTCCATGATACATCTCATTCGAGAAAAATATGATGTGAAATATGACAATCTACCCATAATTTTATACGAAAATGATGCATCATGCATAGCACATCTTAATGGAGGATTCATAAAAGGAGATAGAACGAAGCACACTTCATCAAAGCTTTTCTACATACATGAGCTACAAAAGAATGGTGATATTAACATGTAACAGATTCGTTCAACTGACAATGTGACTGATTTATTCATCAAATCTTCTCCAATTGCAACTTTTAAGAAGATGTTGCACAAGTTCGAGATGCAAAGGTCAAGGATGTTCTCATTAGGGGGAGTTAATACGCGCTATACTCTTTTTCCCTTACGAGGTTTTGTCCAACTGGGTTTCCCTTATAAGGTTTTTAATGAGGCAGCCTAAATGCATATTATTAGAGATATGTACTCTTTTTTCTTCACTAGATTTTTTTTTCTACTAGGTTTTTTCTAGTAAGATTTTAACGAGGCACATTATCTACCAATTAGACATTCAAGGGGAGTGTTATAAATGTATTTACATTATAGTGAATGTCTATCAAAACCTATCAAGATCTACTTTGATATCTATTAGGATTTGAATCATCCGTCTTTTACTCAGACTAGGAGTAAATTTCTCTTATAAATAGAGAGGTTTTATTCATTGTATTTACAATATTCTTATGATCTCTCATCCCTCAAGAGAAGAAATAAGAACCACTCTCTCTATTCTCTCTACTCTTCTTCTTTATTCTTTCTTGTTTTATAACAATTCACGAATAGTTAGTTTTTATTAACAAATGACTTTTACGAAAGACGGAGTATTCTAAGAACGTGGTTTTGTTTATGTATTGGAGTACGATAATATAAAAATTTTAATTAAATTATTTTTTTATTTATCTTATGTTTTTTCACTTTTCATACTTATCTTAACTATTAATTTTTTTTCCTTACATAAATCCTAGAAGCCACAGGTAAAGGATTTATGATAGCCTCTTTTTTCATCTTGTCGTACGTGTCCTTTTTGAGGTAAAGTTTTCGTAGTACTTTTGGGTTTAATTATTTGATATAGCTAAGAAATCATAATAGTTAAAACTTCTTTATCAATTATAATTTTTACTTTATATATAAAAAAATAATTTCTAAACTTTTATTTAAGTAATATTTTGAATCAAAATTTACAATAAACATATCCTCTTCTACTTCTACTTTTTTTCTTCTTATTTAGCTGTGATTCATGTTATTTTCTTACTTTTATCATCATCATTCTTTATACATATTTTTTTTAATTTCTTTTAGCAAATAGCTTTACAGATTATATATGAGTTATACATAATTAACAATTTCTCTCCTTTCGATAATTCTCATGTTTCCTTTTCAAATGAAAATTTCTGATAAAAAAAGTTAAAGATTTATCTCTATCTTTTTTTCTTTCTTTGCTTAATTATGACTTAGTTTTATTCTGAAGTTTGTGGATTCTGAATTTAGAAATTAAATATATATATATATATATATATATATATATATATATATATGCTACTTACATAATCAACAATTTCTCTCCTTTTGATAATTCTCATTTTTTTTTCAGATGAAAATTTTTGATAAAAAAGTAAAAGAAATAAGCATGTTGCTGGAGAGGTTCGAACCCACGTCCCCAGCAGAAAAGGCCTTACAGTGGACCATCTACCGCTGGGCCAAGTGACAGTATTTGTAAATGGGTTCTCACTATTTATTCAAATATAGGGTCTACGTAAAAGTTACTGGGTTCACCCGAACCCCCGTAAGGAACTGTAGCTCCGGCCCTAGATTATATTTTGGTATATTATCCGATAGTATTATAATTGAATATTTAATTAAATTTATTAGTTGAATTCGAAATATAGGTTAACTATAATTATTTGTTTATTAAATTGTCTGATCATTTGAAATTAAAGATGTTAGAATTTTTTTCATTCCAGGAAGTTAACTTCTTTTATATTCGCCTAACAAATAGTTTTTTCTGAAAACTGGACTTTGCCATAAAAACCTCTAAGTGATTTCCTAACACTTTCAGCAAATAAAGGTGGAAGACCATCAATGAATTTAGCTTTTCAATGGTCATACTTACTTTCGGGTAAATCCGGTTCTATGCCTAGAACGTTTATTTCTATAGGATTTATCAGGCTTGAAATATCTTTGGGTTAGCTTGTACTCAAGAAGGCTTAGCCCTTTGCAACAAGTTAAAATTAGCCAGACAGATTAAGCTCGACAAACTAGAGAAAAATCCTAATTAGGAGATTTTTGTGAACAATTTGGTATGGATAAACCCTTAGCAAGAAAAACCGACTTCGCCATAAGATCCTCTAAGTGATTTCCTAACTCTTTCAGAAAATAAAGGTGGAAGGCCATCAATGAATTTAGCTTTCCAATGGTCATACTTACTTTCGGGTAAATCTATATCCCAACTAAGAAAGGTGTCTTTATACCATCTAAATTCTCCTAAGTGTTTGCATTTTAAACCATTAAGAAGAGTTCTAATGTTTTCATACTGATTGGTAAATCTTCCTTCAAAATGTTCAATAATTGTAAGCATAAGGGTATAGACAGCATCTGATCGTCCTGCCCGAAGTGGTCATCCTAGATTATCTTTTTCAGGTTTATTATTGGTGGCATTAAAAATAGCCTCGCGTTTATCATCGTCTAGTAAATTATCCCACCAGCCTCAAAGTTGGCCAGTAAATCCCGCAATAATCATTTTACAAATTGTTGGGTCAGTACGATTGGCCTGATTCTCTACTGAAGCAGTGGTTGTGGCAATAGTAGCATACATGGACATTCGATGGATAATAATAGAGATCTGTCGATCTGATAATCCGTCAATATTCCATTCATAAATAGCTTCTCCACTATAAAAAGTATTTGTTTGATTCTAATCTCTTCCTCTATCAAAACATCTTGAGGAGCTGGACGTGGATAATATGCAGTAGACATACGGGGAATATCAGCGTATTGTTTTCCCGGTTGTTTTTTAATCATACCTTTTATCTTATTAGGCTCGAAAGAGATTATATCTCCAGTATTTTGAGTAGATTCGACATTATCAGCAAAATTCACAGGCTCTGATACCTTATTATGAACATATATTAGTGCAACACATTACTATGCCTAGAACGTTTATTTCTATAGTATTTATCAGGCTTGGAATATCTTTGGGTTTTTCTTGCTAAGGGTTTATCCATACCAAATTGTTCTAAAAAATCTCCTAATTGGGATTTTTCTCTGAGTTTGTCGAGCTTAATCTGTCTGGCTAATTTTAATTCGTTGAAAAGGGCTAAGCCTTCTTGAGTACAAGCTACAACAAGCTGACCGTAAGTTTTTTTTGAATACTGGACTTCGCCATAAAATCCTCCAAGTGATTTCCTAACTCTTTCAGCAAATAAAGGTGGAAGGCTATCAATGAATTTAGTCTTCCAATGGTCATACTTACTTTCGGGTAAATTCATAACCCTACTAAGAAAGGTGTCTTTATACCATCTAAATTCTCCTAAGTGTTTGCATTTTAAACCATTAAGAAGAGTTCTAATGTTTTCATACTGATTGGTAAATCTTCCTCCAAAATGTTCAATAATTGTAAGCAAAAGGGTATAGACAGCATCTGATCGTCCTTCCCGAAGTAGTCGTCCTAGATTATCTTTTCTACGTTTATCATTGGTGGCATTAAAAATAGTCTCGCATTTATCATCGTCTAGGAAATTATCCCACCAGCCTCGAAGTTGGCCAGTAAATCCCGCAACAATCATTTTACAAAATGTTGGGTCAATACGATTGGCCCGATTCTCTCCTGAAGCAGTGGCTGTGGCAATTGATCTAACTGAGAAACCTTTTCAAATCCTTCTATTTTAGGAGGTCTTTGGATAAAAGTTTTAGATAAAATATATCCTTCTTCTACTTTGTTTTCGGAAGTAGAAGGAATGTTAGAGGAATTCATCTGCGGGCTAAGTTTGTTAACTAATTCAATTAATTCGTCAAGTTTTTTATCAAGAGAGGAAATATGTTATCCTAAAACTTTAACATAAAGACTCAAATAATTATTTTGGGCGATAAGGTTATTTATTTCAAAAACAGTTATTTTTCCCACATCTTCACTTACAAATTTTTGAAAAGCAGAAAAAGTCATTCCAGTATTATTGGGTAATATAAAGGAAGACTGGAGAGGATATAGTGCCTGAGTAATTGTCCCATCAGAATTCTGATAAGATCTTTCAATTATTTTGATATATGACGGCAAATATGTAGACATAAACCATGGTACAAAAAAATAATGTTATTATGCAAGACACATATTTCATAGAATTCTTTGGAAATATTTCGTAATTCATCAGGATTATAAGTCTCGAAAAACCATGTCCTAAAAGTTTTCCATTTTTCAGAAAAAAATTCTTTCTGAATATATTTTCTTGCCTGAGAACCAGGACTAAAATCAATAAGTTGTGTCATCATAGTTAAACCGAATTGATATCAAAATCCATCTCAGATGGGGTAGGATTTTCATTATCAAAATCTTGAACTATATTAGTTTTAGAGTTGATTTTTATCTTTTCTACACCTTTAGGTGTAACATGCGAATCTGCAGAATTAATAGTATGCAAGGATGCCGCTCGATTCCTAGCTGGACCATAATCAGGTTCGATAAGAGAAATATGATGTATAGAAGGAAGTCTTCTAGGTAGTGAAAAAGAATTCCTATAGACTGGGGGATTATTATCAAATTGTAGACAAATTCGTCCATCTAACTTTTGAGTTACTTGAGTTAACTCTGAATTAGTTACATCCTCGGCCAATTGTTTTGGAGAAGTAACTGAGTTTAAAATCCATGTTTTGGGGAAGTCAATTTCATCCCATAGAATTGGTCTTCGGGTAGTAACCCTGGATTTTATAAAATTTGTTTCAATAAGCATAGTGCAATCAGAAGTATCATCCATTAATTTACATCGAGGATTTAAGGTTGATAATAAACGATAGTATATGCGGTAAGATAATCCTATAAGTTCAGATCCAAGGGCATAATCATAACCATGAGTTTTCACATTTAAAGTTAAAGCATGAAGAATATTTACATCAGTTAGAGATAATTGTAAATTTGGCTGAGTATTAAAATATATAGGACCATAGGCAAGAGTAGATTCAATAGATCCCATTAAGGATTTTCTAAAATTTAAATTTCTAGCATCATGCAGAGCAGCTAAAAATGTTTTAGGGAGACCCTTTAGTGTTAAAGGTCGAAAGGCAATTTGTATTAAGACAATATGCATATAATTATAATTATGTTTAAAAATATCAATATCATGCTTATTTAGGAGTTGAATAGTCTGCTCATTAGCATTTAAAGCAAGGGATTGCTCAGTTGTTTTAATAATTTGTTTATGTTTTATTTTATCAAAAATTTCGTACTCATATATGGTTTTTAATTCAACTTTTGGAATTGTCCATTTATTTAGTAAATCTGGCATACCCCAGCCTAAGAGATCCTGTTAATGGTATTAGAGCCTGTGAATTTTCATAGTAAACATGTTAAGTGGGGTGAAGTTTTTTAGCATAGATATAAGGCTTTTATAATCATGGATATGGCAGAAGTGAGTACTAAGAGTACAAAACTCGAAGAGGTAGATTTACCTCAAGATATGGTTTTATCAGAATAGTGCAATTTATATACCATTTATGAGCAGTAACTATTTGCATCATCCCCAAGAAATAATCCCTTTTAAAATCTTCTTTTGGACTAAGTTTACCAATTTCGGAATTTTCAGAGTATTCAAAATCCTTTTCTTTTCCTTTTGAAGTAATAGGAGTTTCAGGGATGTCAGAAATCTTTTCTTCAATTTTCAAAATTCTATGATCGGAGATCATCTGATTTTGTTTTAAGGAGGCAATTTCTTTTTTTAATTGTTCAACTTTGATTTTTAAATCATTAAAGGTAGTATCTCTACCTGGAGTTTGACTCAACGCAAAACGTCGATTAACCTCGGCTAAGGAATACGACATGTGATAATTATCATAAGAGTTATCTTTAGAAATACTAGTATTAGTGGAAGTTTTTTTAGTATCAAAATTAATGATTTTTTCACGAAGTTTTTAATCAGTAATTTCTTTCAGTAATTCAAGGACATTATCAGCAGTAAGAGTTTGAACATTTAAATCAAGGTCTTCAAATTGCGCTTGAAGTTTGTACATCATTTCATCACACTCACAAATATCATTATCACAATCATTGCATTTATCAACCTGATTGAGTTCACTATCAGAATTAGGTAATTCAAAATCATTTTCAGATGTAGAATTAGATTCGGAATCAGAGGTATATAATAAATTATAAACTTGGTCATGAACTTCTTCAGAAAGTCCTAAGTACTTGAGTTTTTTTTAATTTGCAGTTTGGAGCTATATGACCGTATTGGTTGCACTTGTAGCACTTAATTTTTACTAACTCTCTTTTTGATCTATTTTTTGTGAATCTGGTAGACTTACGAAAGAATTTTCTAGTTTCACGTTCTGCTTTGATTCTATGCCTAGAACGTTTATTTCTATAGGACTTATCAGGCTTGGAATATCTTTGGGTTTTTCTTGCTAAGGGTTTATCCATACCAAATTGTTCACAAAAATCTCCTAATTGGGATTTTTGTCTGAGTTTGTCGAGCTTAATCTGTCTGGCTAATTTTAACTCGTTGCAAAGGGCTAAGCCTTCTTGAGTACAAGCTACAATAAGCTGACCGTAAGTTTTTTCTGAATACTGGACTTCGCCATAAGATCCTCTAAGTGATTTCCTAACTCTTTCAGCAAATAAAGGTGGAAGGTCATCAATGAATTTAGCTTTCCAATGGTCATACTTACTTTCGGGTAAATTCATAACCCTACTAAGAAAGGTGTCTTTATACCATCTAAATTCTCCTAAGTGTTTGCATTTCAAACCATTAAGAAGAGTTCTAATGTTTTCATACTGATTGCTTTGATACCATCATTAACAGGATCTCTTAGGCTGGGGTATGCCACTTAGCCTGCCAGACCATATAACAATATCGGATTAAGCCAAAGTCGAAAGACCGAACCAAAGCACCAACCGAAATAGAAAAGAATCTTAAATAGTTTAATGACTGTATGGGCTCTTTTACCCAAACATGGGGCCTGTCAGAGATTTAATAACTTTATGTTAAACCTATGTGTCTAGAAGTTCTAATTATGCAGAATTCGCCCTTTGTTAACAGCACAATAGGCTAGGGAAGCACAACTTACTAGACGGAGTCACAGAGACAAGGCTAACATAAGTGTATTAAACTCGACTGTACCTCCATTTTGGAACCAAGTCAAGAAATTAGAAAGATTCTTTTATATTTTGATAGAGTCTGGAGCTTTCATAGTTGATGATAGGCGAATTTACACGCCTATATCAATATATTTTGCCCATATTTTAGCCTAGTTCTGAGAACAAATTATATATTTCATGCACTTTTAGTCCTTTTTCCTGTAAATGAGCTAACGAACATGATTAGAAAAGTTTCAGGTATAAATGATGCAAAATACAGCATTGTATGGCTTACTTGACGCAAAAGAAAGCTCACAAACAAAGGAGAAGGAAGTGGGACGCCTAAAGGACCAAAACTGCTGCATGAAAAATCTGTCCCGGGCTAAAACAGCAATTCTGAAGACTTTGGGGACTTACAGACACAAAGCTGGATTTTGACAAAGATACATTAACCTAGTACAATTAGGTTATGTATTTCATTAGTTTATTTGGATTATGATAATGTTACCTTAACCTAGTACATTTGGGTTAAGTGTTCCATAGGCCTAGTAGGATTTGATTATTTATTTCATTAGCATAGTAGGAGTAGGATAGGAGTATTATAAATACCCTATCATGCTAGAGATTTTTATTCAAGTCCTCCCTTAGTGGAGAGACATTTCTCCCATAGTGGAGAGAACAATCTTCTATTCAACAATTAATCTTCTTCCATCCCTCTCATCTTCCACTACAAACACTTCTAATCTACTTTTCTATTATTAAATTCCACAACAAGAGAATCGTTACCAAGCTAAGAAACACGCCTCACGCCTATCACTTGATCTACACGCCATTACTCAATATCGTGATATAATAACAATGTCAATCGTGATCTCCTTCGCATTCATGGGTAACTAAACTTCTCTGTTGGGGTTATGGAAGCCGAATGAGTTACTATCTATTGCTGTGAGTTTGTGAGTTCGAGACACATATATTGCTTATATCATTATTCTCTTCATCTTAATCCACATTCTTTGCGGTTGCAAACGCAAGAATACGCCAGTCTAACATTTAACTTGTTTGAGAGAAAGGTTATTTGTCTGGAAAAGAGATAATGTCAAGGTAGTAGGACATCCTTTCCTATTAAAAAGCTAGTGCCGTAACTGGACTAACCTCTTGGAGAATTCGTACCGTTAGACACGCTTTAAGCTCGAGAGAGTTGAAGTGAAATAGTCCTTGTTGAGGTCGAGAGACGCTTGGATTTACCATCGACTACAATTCTCTATAAGCAATTGCATGTCAAAACTCTACACACTCATAGCCAATAGATACGTATACCTCAGAAGGTGGACATAACCCCAACGCTTCAATTCTCATTGTTTACAACTCACGTAACAATCTCTCTCTTTTTACTTTATTAATTTCAGCTTTTGTTTACATTACTTGCACAACAAGAATCCCCCCTTCTTACGAGACTTGCACCAAAAGTTTAGTAATTTTACTTACTTGTTGGCCAAGCTATTCCCTGTGGGATCGACACCCAACCCAGGTTGGGTTCTATATTTGCTAACGACCGCTTTACACTCACAAGAGCTGTAGATTGAGCGTTATCAAAAATTGGCGCCGTTGCCGGGGAATACGAGTGTCAATCAAGTTTGTGACAATTACTAGACCCTTTGGTCAAAGATTCTCGTACTTTTACGTTTAGTTTTTATTTTTGTTTATTGCAGGTTTTTACTTTAGTGCATGCCCCATACTAGAAGTTCTGGTCAACCGTTATTACCAATCAATCCTGAATCACAACGAATTAGAAGAATGGAAGCACAAGCTGAAATCGACAGGATGGCTGCTCAACACGAGCAAGCAAGATTAGCTGCTCTTGTTGTTGCTCAAGTCCAACAACAAAACATTGATGATCCTGAGCGATCAATAAATCTTGACGATGAAGATTTAGGTGATGACGAGTTGATAAACCCAAGGCATGTTGCTGAAACTACAACACCTGCCAACAGAAGAGGTCGACAAGCTCGGTATAGGTATGATCGCCAACCTTTGCAGCCAGCTTTCGACAATGATGATGATGATCTTGATGGTGCCGGAGCCACTGGAGCTATAATTCCACCACCATTAGCGCCCGGAGCCAAGTTCAACATCACAAGCACCATGATTCAGTTATTACAACTCAAGGGATTATTTGGTGGACTAGCAGGCGATGATCCGAATATGCATCTCATCAACTTTATTTCTACATGCAAGTCTTTTGACAATTCTGGTGTTGGTCAGAATGCTATTCAATTACGTCTATTTCCATTGTCTCTGTCTGGGGAGGCAACACTATGGTTGAATGGGATGACTCCTGATTCAATTACAAATTGGAGGCAATTGAGAGACGCTTTCCTAGAAAGATTCTTTCCGCCATCCAAAAGAGCACAATTGAGAGATGAAATCAGCAACTTCCGCATGCTTCCTACTGAATCTCTTCATGAAACATGGGAGAGGTTCAAGACAAAGCTAGCGAGATGCCCAAACCATCACATGACTAATGTTCACCTAATGGAGATCTTGTATAGAGCCTTGAATTCAATAACTAAACCAGTGGTGGATAATGCAGCTGAAGGTTCTTTCATGGACCTCACCTTTGGTCAAGCAAGCAATATGCTAGATCGCATGACGAAACAAAGTAGAGCTTGGCATACCAGGGATTCTGAGGTAGCAAGCCCCACTTTATCTATTGGCATGACTGCAGACCAAAGAAGAAGAGAAGAAGAATGTGATCAAGATATGGCACATTTGAAAACACAAATGGATCTTCTTACAAAGCATTTATTATCAGGGAAGACCGAAAAAGTGAAAGCTATTGCGTCAAAAGGAAGAGACGAATCTGATTCTGAAGAGGAGGCCAACTACTTGAACAATCAGGGGGTTTCCGCAGGAATGCCCAAGGAAACCAAGGTCGGAACTATTATGCTAAATCTGGAAACAAGGACCAAGCTAGTTGGAAGAACAAGAATGAAAAGAGTGGTTTGTACGTTCCCCCTGGTAGACGTGATACCACCACATCTAATTCTGGAAGTATGGAAGACATGATGGCTAAGTTATTGAAAGGAGTGGAAGCAACGAGCGCGGGAGTTACGGAGGTGATTAATGATTTGTCCTCCATGAAGCAATTAGTTGATTCTCATTCCACTTCTATCAAGCAAATAGAGCAGCAATTGAGCCAACTTTCAGCAGCACTCAATCAAAGAAAGGCCGGCATTTTACCTAGCGATACTGTGCCAAACCCAAGGAATGACGGGTCATGCATGGCCATCACTACCAGAAGTATTAAGGTGCTGGATACTTCAGCAAAAGGCAAGCAAGTGATTGACGAAGTTGCGGACATGGATGACAACGCAAAAGGAAAAGATGTCGCAGCAACTACTCCTGACGTCAAGGACGCCACATCCAGCACTGTGCAGCCTGAAAAAGTGGAAAAACAGAAGCAAGAGGAGAAGAAAACCGTGGAGAGAACACTTCCATACCCACCACCACCTTTTCCCCAAAGATTGAAGAAGGTGGCGGATGACACAAAGTTCAGCAAATTCATGAATATGTTAAAGCAGCTCACCATTAATGTTCCATTGGTGGAGGCACTTGAAAAAATGCCTGGGTATGCGAAATTTATGAAGGATCTCTTGACAAAGAAGCGGGCAGCAAGTTATGACTTGGCGGATAATGTTCATCATTGTAGTGCAATCGCTACAAGATCGCTAGTTCAAAAGAAGGCAGATCCTGGAGCTTTCACTATTCCTTGCACAATTGGATCGTTGGATTTTGCTAAGGCATTGTGCGATTTGGGAGCTAGCATCAATTTGATGCCACTATCCATCTACAAGAAGTTGGGGCTAGGCGATCCGACACCAACCAATATGAGGCTCGTGATGGCTGATAGGTCGGTAAAAAGACCTGTGGGTATCTTGAATGATGTGTTGGTGAAGGTTTCTTCATTCATCTTTCCTGCGGACTTCGTTATTCTGGATTGTAAGGAGGATTCTGAAGTTCCTATAATCCTGGGACGTCCTTTCCTTGCAACCGAAAGTGTGCTTATTGACATGAAAGATAATGAGCTTTTGTTCCGAATTAATGACGAAGTAGTACGGTTTGATATATGCAAAGCCATGAAGCAGCCCAACGATATGAATGATTTATCTGTAGCTGATGTTCATCAAGAGGATATGAAAGCATTATCTATAGAGAAACAGCCTACTGTTGAGCCATTGTCTGCTGCGCCACTGAATGTTGAGCATGAGGATAATGAAGATTATGAAGAACTTATGGGTGATCTAACAGAAATAGAGTCTTATACTCCTAAGCAACCGGATTGTGATCTCAAGAATCAACCAACAGCGAAGACTCCCATTGACGAGCCACCAATGCTAGAATCGCAAGAGCTCCCCGACTATCCAAGGTATGTGTTCTTGGAAAGTAGAAATATACTTCCGAAGAGAGCAGATGATTTAAGTGAACAGCACGTAGAAGCTATCATCTCTGCTCTGAAGAGATACAAGAGAGCTATGGGTTGGACTATTGATGATATAATTGGTGACTCTCCGGAGAAAAGTAGGAGCCATCTCGAAGAAGATCGCATGCCCACAGGTAAGCCTCATTGTCATCTAAATCCTTTCAGAAAATGATCCACCATTTACCTCGACGAAGTCTGAGTACTCGAGATCACTATGTCGAGCCACGACAATAAATAAGGCGCTAGATGGGAGGCAACCCATCGTTTTATCGTTTTATCATTTATCGTTTTTCCTTTCATTCTAGTACTTGTTTTGTTTTGATAAATGAAAAATCCAAAAATAAGAGTCGTGCCACGACCAAAACTAAGGCGCTTGGTGGGAGGCAACCCATCGTACTAATCGTTTTTGTTTGGTTTTGAGCAAAAATAGGTGCAAGAAGTATTCAACGAGAAGATTGATTTCAATTGACGATTTGGACGCATTGTATGGTAAAGTTGGTAAGTTAGGAACGGTGATGCATAAGGCTATGGATTGAGCCTTTCTCACGCCAAAATAGGCTTCGAGGAATGCTAGGCCTTGGAAAAACTAGGCCACGAACGATGCACAACCTATCCTATAGCCTAAGGTCTCGGAATCTAGTGTGCTATACACTATGCGCCGCCTATTCCTAAGTGTGCTTTTGACTATGCGCCGCCTATGCTATGGCATTTGGTCTCAGTATCTCATATGCCATAGACTATGCGGCGCATATGTCTACAAATGCCATAGACTATGCGGCGCATATGTCCCATTATGCTATAGACAATGCGCCGCATATGTCATGTCTATGCCAAGCATTATGCGCCGCATATGTGGGATTTTTGTCTCCAAAACCGATTGTAAATGGGTCATAACCCGACCCATTCTCTTCCTATATAAAGGGGACTTAGTTTACAACACAACCACACTAAAAATTGACCTAAGGGCGTCGCATATACATCCAAATCCTCTCAAAATTTTCTTCTTTTGCTCTTCCAATTCACAAAACCATCTCCACAAGCTTCAAGCAAGTAAGTACTCTCTTATTCTTCATTTATTTATCGTAAGTACTACGTTGCTATGTTGATTATGAATTGCTAAATCGTATAAGATCATTGGTGATGTTCATGTGTTTGGATTGTTGATATAAAATCATGTGAGTGAACTTGTACGTAGGAAATTCTTGACTTGTTTCCGACTTGAATATGGTTTCAATAGCATTGTTAGGATATTTGCGGAATTATTATGGCTATGAACATGACTTAAGGTTGTTGTTTGGATACTTACATGTTAGACTATCCCGGCCATCGGGATAAGACTTATAGGGCCTACCAACTTAGGAGGTTGTGAATAACGATTCCATGTGGTAACCCCTATGTAGTAGTGTTGTTATATCTACCATGAAAGTAGTCCAATGGCTGCAAGTGAGTGATGCATTGCTGATTTTCTTGTCGGAATACAATCCTAAAACGTATGTCGACGAAATCTAAGTACTCGACCATTTTCACTTCACTGATTTGTGTTAACAAAACTAAGTGTGGGGTGGTACCCCTAATGCTTGTTTATAGATTGTATCGATTGAGATTGTGCTGCCACTAACACTATTTCTAGTCTCAGGTACAATGGCACCTAAAGCGAGGCAAGGCAAGAAGAAGGCTACCACTTCCCAAAAGGGCAAAAAGAGAGGTCGCAAGAACTAAGGAGAATCATCCTCAGCACAACTACCCCGCAGAATGTTTGGAATAAAATGGGTTCTTGAGGAGGAAGCCAAAGAATGGTACAGGAACAACAAAGAACGAAAATATGTTCACGTCGACTTGATCAACAAGGACACCTTAGCAAAGAAGGAGCCGCGTATGTTGGCATAAATAATGGCATTGAAGCTGGATTTCATCTTCCGCGACATGGGAGAATGCAACCTTGATTTAACAAGAGAATTTTATGCCAACTGGTCACCGAACACAATAGGCAATGAAGTCAAAATTCGGGGCCAAGTGTTACAGTTCACCGCGGATTGGATCAACTCTTTTCTTGGCTTACCTTCGGTCGACACAGCACCATTCAAAGAGTTGTACAGCAGGCCTTCTTATAGAGCAATACGACACACACTTTGTGGAAGCAGATCGATGGAAAGGTGGGGCATACATAAAGAAACTGGCCGACACAACACCTTCCCCTATGCTCCTTTAAATAGGGAAGCAAGAATCTGGATGCGCATTGTCAACTCATGCCTTATTCCTGGGACTCAATACACCAAGATATCAAGTGATAGAGTGTGTTTGGTCTATGCTTTGATGACGAATGTCCCTATCAACTTTGGGGCAATAATTTGATCTACCATGAGGAAAGCCAGACTCCACAAAAGGTCCCACTTCACATTTGGAAATTTGTTGACAGCAATCTTGTGGAAGGAGGATATCGAAGAGGAACCAGCTGACCACAAACTCCCACATAACCCAAAGAAGGTTGACCTCACCAAGGTCAAAGATGCTGAAACAACTAATGGTGTCAACCTTACTACTACGGAGAGACATGCTCGTGATGAGAGTTTCTTCCGTCATCTCTATAGCATGACACGATTTACTATGATGAGTGGTGGACGTATTCCAACTGCTGAAGAGCTCTAACAGCTGGACCACGACTACCTAATGAACATGCATGCACGGGAGATGTGTGGAGTGGGCGTATACTTTGAGGAACATCTAGATGATGATGTACCGACTGATGACGATCGACGTTTGCCTGATTCTGACGAGGAGGAGAACTCTGACGATGACTCTTATGATGATTCATACGAAGGGGGTATGACCCCCGACATTGAGGAAGAGTCCTACTGACCAGGTTCTTCGTATTTATTTTCCACTGAGGGCAGTGTCTCGTTTAAGTGTGGGGTGGCGGTATCTCATGCTATACTTCTCTGTTTGCACCTATGTTTGTTTGTTTACTTAGTTTTTTTATTTGAGTTCATTTTTTTTTGTTTTTTTGTAAATTTTTTCTAGCTTCGCATGAAATTATTTTGACAGGCAGCATGAGATTATAACAAGAGTATGTGTTACAATTGTGACTATTGAGACGTTTAGGCTCTAGTTGTGACTCATTATGTGATATTGTGTGGTTCAATTCCTTCACTTGTTGGGTCAAGAGTCTATATTACTTCCAATCAAGTCGACCATGTGCCTTGTGTGTGTGAGATTAATAGTATCTTCTATGTATGTGGCTGATGCTAGAACTTGCCTGGTATGTATGCAAAGCGAAAATAAGGAGTGTAAGTTTAGGATATGATTAGGCATTTCTTTGGCAACCTACATTTGTTTACCTTCAGTTTCACCTACCCATGGACATCATCCTAGTTAAACCCTTTTGAGCCTTTAGCCTATTTCTTTGACAACCTTGTATGTAAGCCTAATCCATTTCTTTCAAGACCGTAATTTGATCCAAATTCCTAAGTGCTTTAAAGTGAAAAAGTCATGTGACAACATAAGAGGAAATTTGGTGAGTATGATGCTTTAAATTGTAATGGTGCTTGAATGTGTTATGAAAAAGAAAGTGCTATCATAAGAGGTATGATTGAGAAAAGAAAAAGGAAAAAGAAAGCTGAAAAGTGAGTTATGCTTAAAATTGAAAAACGAAAGAGGAGAACAAGGGTGGTAGAATAAAAGAAAGAACAAAGGTTGAAAGAAAAAAATGTCAATGATACAATGTGATGTATTAAAGTGCTTAGGAACTTAGTCACTATTTCTGGCCAAAATAGTCCTACCCGTTTCCTAGCCTACATTACAACCATCAGAAGACCTATTTGATCCTAATCTTAGCATTCTGACATTTAGTGGAGTATTACACTAAGGGTAAGCCTATGGTCATCAGTTGCTGCATATGAATTCTTTGTGAGAGCGAGAGCAAGGATATTTTGATACCCATGTTTGAAAAATATGCTATACTTGTGAGTGATTATGGGTAATATATTGTGAGACACACTTGGTTGATGAGTTTTGGATAGTGGTACATAATTCTTTGTGCCTTGACTTTTGAATATGAGTTAACCACGATCACGAGTCTATGCTAGAGGTTAAATGGTTTCTACTAATGATCGAAAAACTACTCTTTGTTGATAATTGTTGTGCTTGTCTTGACGAATGTTTTGTGTTGTTGCTGTGAAACCCTAAGTTGATATTTAGAGGGACATGATATTTTGTTCGAGGACGAACAAAGCCGCAAGTGTGGGGTGTTGATGATAGGCGAATTTACATGCCTATATCAATATATTTTGCCCATATTTTAGCCTAGTTCTGAGAACAAATTATATATTTCATGCACTTTTAGTCCTTTTTCCTGTAAATGAGCTAACGAACATGATTAGAAAAGTTTCAGGTATAAATGATGCAAAATACAGCATTTTATGGCTTACTTGACGCAAAAGAAAGCTCACAAACAAAGGAGAAGGAAGTGGGACGCCTAAAGGACCAAAACTGCTGCATGGAAAATCTGTCCCGGGCTAAAACAGCAATTCTGAAGACTTTGGAGACTTACAGACACAAAGTTGGATTTTGACAAAGATACATTAACCTAGTACAATTAGGTTATGTATTTCATTAGTTTATTTGGATTATGATAATGTTACCTTAACCTAGTACATTTGGGTTAAGTGTTCCATAGGCCTAGTAGGATTTGGTTATTTATTTCATTAGCATAGTAGGAGTAGGATAGGAGTATTATAAATACCCTATTATGCTAGAGATTTTTATTCAAGTCCTCCCTTAGTGGAGAGACATTCCTCCCTTAGTGGAGAGAACAATCTTCTATTCAACAATTATTCTTCTTCCATCCCTCTCATCTTCCACTACAAACACTTCTAATCTACTTTTCTATTCTTAAATTCCACAACAAGAGAATCGTTACCAAGCTAAGGAAACACGTCTCACGCCTATCACTTGATCTACACGCCATTACTCAATATCGTGATATAATAACAATGTCAATCGTGATCTCCTTCGCATTCATGGGTAACTAAACTTCTCTGTTGGGGTTATGGAAGCCAAATGAGTTACTATCTATTGCTGTGAGTTTGTGAGTTCGAGACACATATATTGCTTATATCATTATTCTCTTTATCTTAATCCACATTCTTTGCGGTTGCAAACGCAAGAATACGCCAGTCTAACATTTAACTTGTTTGAGAGAAAGGTTATTTGTCTGGAAAAGAGATAATGTCAAGGTAGTAGGACATCCTTTCCTATTAAAAAGCTAGTGCCGTAACTGGACTAACCTCTTGGAGAATTCGTACCGTTAGACACGCTTTAAGCTCGAGAGAGTTGAAGTGAAATAGTCCTTGTTGAGGTCGAGAGACGCTTGGATTTACCATCGACTACAATTCTCTATAAGCAATTGCATGTCAAAACTCTACACACTCATAGCCAATAGATACGTATACCTCAGAAGGTGGACATAACCCCAACGCTTCAATTCTCATTGTTTACAACTCACGTAACAATCTCTCTCTTTTTACTTTATTAATTTCAGCTTTTGTTTACATTACTTGCACAACAAGAATCCCCCTTTCTTACGAGACTTGCACCAAAAGTTTAGTAATTTTACTTACTTGTTGGCCAAGCTATTCCCTGTGGGATCGACACCCAACCCAGGTTGGGTTCTATATTTGCTAACGACCGTTTTACACTCACAAGAGCTGTAGATTGAGTGTTATCAATAGTTAACGTGTCAACGAAGTTAGATCTTAACATAGATATAAGAAAACCTTTAGCCGGACATAGTCACGGCTGGATTAAGGTAGAAGTTTAATTAAATGCACACAAGTAAGAAAGAAATATGTACCTGATTAGTCGGGAACCAGACTGAAATAGTAGTAAACAGTAGCTGCTTCTTCTTTATTCAATTCTTAAATATGTTACAAAGAGAGATAGAGAGAGAGAGAGAGTTTTTCGAAAACAAAAGGAGAGAACTTCTTAACTCCTCGTTCTTTTTCAGCAGTATTATTGATATAAAAAGCAGTGCAAGACCAAGGGGATTTTGAAGGTTTTATAAGACCCTTTTGTAGAAGACTATCAATCTCTGTCTTACAGAATTCTACTAACTCTGTATTCATTTGACAGGGTCGAGATTTTGTTGGAATTTTTTCTTCACTGAAGTCATTTTCATAAGGAAGAGAAACAATATGCTTTTTTCGGTTCCAGAAAGCATTTGGATGATCAGCACAAATATCAAGAATCAATTGATTAGAAATTATTTTTATTTTTTCTTTGACTTTTACTGATTTTAAAGTATCAAAAATATTAATACTCATTAGTTCTAATTGTAAAAAATTAATTTGCTTTTGTTTCATACTGATAAGGGCATTTATATCCCTTGTTACAGAATTAGTAACAAAAGGATAAGAGATTTGTTTATTCTTATAAGTAGCCTTAAAACCATTTACATTAATATGTGTATAAGGATAAATAACATTTATAAAAGGTGTTCCTAAGATAATAGGAGGATATAACTGATTTTTTACCAAAAAGAAAAAATGTGGAATGCAGACTTTATCTCAACATATATGAGTATTTGATAATTTATAGTTGATATCAAGAGTATGACCAGATGCAGACTTAACTATGTGAGTAGTTTTTTCAAAATATCTTGTTGGAATTAGTCCTTCTTGAATACAGCTAATATCAGCACCACTATCAATCATAGCAATATTATTATTATTATTATTATTATTATCATCATCATTATTATCATTATTATTATTAGTCAAACTATATTAGAAATACTAATATCCAGAACATTAGAAAGGATAAGAGGAGAATCGGAAAAAAGGGAAACTATTGACGAAATTGTCGGAAGAATCTACGTATATTGCATGAAAATAATAACTTAATTTGCATAAAATTCTAATTAAATTTGTTCTTTTCATTTGTAAAATGAGATACAATATTTTTTTTATATCATCTGAATAGATATGACACTTTTAACGTAAATTGCTACTTCTTAATAATGTTGTTCATTATTTTGTGTAGATTTTATTGATTAAGCCAAAAGATGCGAGCAAAACACGTATACTAATCTAATTTTTTTTTTTTTTATTCCCCCCCCCCCCCCCAGGAGGATCAATAGTGTTTCCACACTTCCTCTCCAGCGTGACTCGAACCCTCAACCTACCGGTTGAAGGTGGAGGTGCTCAACCACTTGAGCAAGCCTCACTTGTCTACTAATCTAATTTTAAAAAAACACCGTTTAGGGTTCAATTCAAAGCTTAACTTCATACTCAAAGCTTTGAAGTTTGAAAATCCAAAATTAAAATTTAGACAGAAGAGTTTGAAGTTGGAGTTTGTCAAAGTTTAATTAACTTCAAACCTCAAGTCTCAATTTAAACTTCCTTTTCAGTCTAAGGTTCTTTTCCAATGTGATATATTTTCTTTGTTCTATTTAAAAAGTGATATAATATGTGTTTGTTGTACTTGTAGGCTAAGGAATAGGGAATAGTTGAATGGTCGTTCACTAAACGTGGTGAGCTCGTCAAATATATCATGAGTTAGTACTCCAATTTTGAATTCTGACAATTAAACACTAGTACTAAACAAATCCATAGCAAAAGCCTTGCCAAGAACTAACGGAAACGTAAGCATCATGTGTACTATTAGTCCTCCCCCTTTGTTGGTTGAAACTTGAAAAGGGTGTTTGAAAATGGCAAAGCTATTCATGACCAATAGAGCTATGCTGGCTTGAAAAGTACTCCTGATATTTTAATTTGTCTGGTCTAATTTTATTGGGAACGAAAATTTTAAAAAATTAAAGAAGATGTTTGAATCTTATAGTTCTAAATTAAAGATATATATTTTAAATATATTAAAATATTATTTAATTTTGTGTCAATTTATTTGGTCTAATGTTATTTGGAACGAAAATTTTAAAAAATTAAAGAAAATATTTGAATCTTATAGTTCTAAATTAAAGATATATATTTTAAATATATTAAAATATTATTTAATTTTGTGTCTTAAATGTATCATGTAAAAAGATGAAAAAAATTATTCTTCTTAAAATTGGTTTAAAAAAAAAAAAGAAAGTTAGCCTAACAAATTGAAGGAGGAAGTAATATTTTGTCCAATGAAATAACTTCTAATTTTGTCAAGCACTTTAAAAAGTGGCGGTTGGGTCAAGTAGTGCGGCTCTCGACTTAGCCCCACCTGTTGACTCTCTCTAGCTATATCTATCAACTAAGGTGACAAATGGACAGATTGAATTAGATTTGGACGGATTAAATATCGATCGATCAAAAATGATTTGAATTACAATCTATTCATATAAATATTAATAAATATGAATTGGGTAAAAATAGTTTCAACCTATTTTAATTTTTAAGTAAAAAAATTTAAAACTTTTATATCATATCAACTTGATTTTTTTTTCATTTTTTTTAATTTTTATATTATCTCTTTTTTATATGTAGTCTCTAATTTTTTTTTCTATTTTTTTGTCATTTTTTCTCTCTCTTCTATCTCTACCTTTTACCCTTTGTTTCTTTTTTTTTTTTTTTAATTCTCCTTTTTTTCTATTTTTTAGTTTTTTGTTTGTACTTATTTCTCTCTTTTTTTTTTTGGGTTATATTTTATGTTTTATATTTTTTTTTATTTTTAAAGAACATAGTTAAGTCGAGTATAAATTATGGATGTTGACTAAAATATTGTAACCACTCAGTATATTTATTTTCACCATCATCTTTTTTCTTTTTCCTTTTCTCCTTTTTCATTATTTTTTCTTTTTGATTTATTTTTTGTATTTTTTTCTTCAATTCCTTTTTTACGATTTTTTCTCTTTTCTATCTCAAACTTCTACCTCTCTTTCTACCTCTTTTTTTTTTTTTTTATATTTTCAATTTTTTTTATGATAACGAAAATACCATAAGCGCATATTGATTTATATTCGTCCAACATTTATAATTCGAGGGTTATGTGGATCCTCAGTGATATATATTTTAGTCTCAAGAAAATATAATTAATTCATATATTTTTTTTTGGTTTTTCATCCGGTGTTCGGTGCCTACATTGGAGCCCCGACTAATCCAGATCGGGCGTTGCAGGACCCATTAAGGTGACAGCACTGCCAATAGAGTTTTCTCCATAACCAGGGCTGTACCCTCGATTTCTGATTAAGGGTGGAGCAGCCCCATCCACTACACCACAACTCATGTTGATTTTAATTCATATACTTATTTGTATATAAATACAAATGATAAAATGCACATATTGATAACTAAACTATTCAAATACAAATAATAAATTTATTTGAAATATATAGTATGATACAAATAAATTTAAAGTAAAAAAACATAAAATGCAATGACAAAAAAAATAACGAAGAGAATATAAAAAAATAAGAAAAATGACAAAAATGACGAACCAAGAATGAAAAAGGGGAAAACGGAAATACAAAAAAAAAAAAAAGAATGCAAAGAAATAAAAGTGAAAAGGAAAAAAATGATGAAAAAGAAGAAAGAAAAAAAGTGTAAGAAACAAGTAAAAAATAAGTGGAAAAAATGAAAAAGAAAAAAAAGTAAATTAAAGGAAAAAAGAAAAGAAAAAAATAGTAAATTAAAGGAAAAAAGAAAGAAAAAACAAAAAAGAAAAGAAAAAAGAAAGAGAAATAGAAGATAGAAAAAAAAAAAATAATAATAAAGGAATAAGACTATGGATTATATTCAATTGATAAGAGATGTTATGAATTATATAGGATAAATGGAATAATTAGAAGCTTATATTTATTAATCTATGTAGGTCTCAAGCGAATACGAATGATGAACTAAGAATGAGAAAAGGGAAAGCGAAAAAAAAAAAAAAGAATACAAAGAAAAAAAATAAAAATAAAAAAATAGATGAAAAATGAGAAAAAAAGAAATTATAAGGAATGAGTAAAAAAATGAAAAAGAAAAAAAGTAAATTAAAGGAAAAAAGAAAGAAAAAAAGAAGAAGAAAAGAAACTAGAAAAGAAAAAAAACTGAAACTTTAAGCATAGGTGGGTGATCTATATGTTTAAATGGGTATCCATATTTTACCATTTTGTCTATATTTGTATGAGTTTTTAAAATGAGTTGAAGTCCATATTTACTCATTTGAAATATGAGTGATCCAATTCTCTAAATATGAATTAAATGAACTCTTTTCACAAATATAGACCGAAATTACCACCCTACTATCAACCCTAGCATAATATTTAAATATTATTCTTTTAATTCTAGTCCAATTATACGAATTAAAATTATAAGTTTCTGTTTTCTGCAAATTAAAATAAAAAAAGTTTATGACTTGAATAACAGCTAAATCGATGTGACACACTTAAGTCAAAAGAGCTTTGACAAAAATTGATATATTGTCCCAATATAGTTCATGCAGAGATTTTCTACAGCAACAAATTAATTAATTAATCACTTTCTTGTTTCTACTTCACGTTTACACAATGATTACTTCAATTCCTTGTACTTGCTAATATCATTGTGTACATCAGAAGCGGAGCCAAGATTTCAACGAAGGGAGTTTCATATTCAAAGAAAACTTAGAATTTCAACTAAGGGGATTTCATATTCAAAGAAAACTTAGTCGAAGGGGGTTCAACACCTACTATAACCACATAAAAAATAATTTTAATCATGTATAAATAGTATATTTTTTCGTCGAAGGAGGTTCGGCCGAACCCCCGAACAGAAGGGTGCTCCGCCCCTGGTGTACGTATTATTTCAATGATTAGTATTTAATTTCCTAAGTTCTTGTTTTTTTAATGTAGGCATAGTTATTACTATAGGGGGATTAAGCAGAAAGCACAGTATTGGACAAGAACAAAGACCTGATGATTAGACGGTATTCTCCCTCTGTATGGAAAAGGGTGCTTCGGTCCTTCGGAGAATCAACGCATTACATATGCGTCAGATGACTAACCATTTAATAATGGATCTTATGAATATTATTCACTGGAAAATGGATGTTCAGATGATTAATATGGATATTAATTCATATAGTGTCAATATATACTCATCCGTTTTGCTTATTTTTCATGAGTTCTTGCATTTTGAGAGTCTAAGCTTACTTTTGGTTTTAACTTGACTATTCCTAAACAATCGATAGTATGAATATCCATATCAAATGTTTTACTCATTTTTAGTTAATCTGCTTTCAACCCGCCCACATGCAATTCAACCTATCAATTTGCCACTCTTCAAATCAAACCTCCTAAGAATATTTTCCACTTCAGCATGGAAAATAGAAGTCTGTGGGGAGTGAAAGCAATTTAGTCAAAGAGGACGAAACCTTGTATTTGCTAAAGAAGTACGGTGTTTCTGTTGCATCAATCAAAATTTATTTGAAACGTGCAAAGAAAAGAATCGATTGATTTTTATGAAAAAGCTAGCAAGGAATATATTAGAATCTTCTTAGAATGAGTTTCATAATCAACAAAACAGGTCACCATACGGCAACTAAAATTGAAGGTCCAGAAGAAATTAACGTTACGCTTTATCTTATTAATTTGTGTGTATATATTGACCATATACTTTTCTTCATGTTTTATCGATTTAGTATATATCATATATATTATTTACTTATTAAGTTGCACTTCTTAATCACATTTTGCATGGAGCTCGAATATGAATTTTACTTTAATTATTTTTTCAATTTGTGGTTAGCGCGTCATTCATGTTTGATTCTTAAAAAGCATTATGTTTTTTCCTATATAAGTTCATTGTCTATGAAAATGTTAATAATCACGTACCTTACGAAAAGTTTATTGGAATTTTTACTAATGGGGACTAACATTAATTAATTGATAATTCGACTCCAATTGTATGAGGAGCAATGAGAGTAAGATGAAGGCACGAAGCCAAACATTCCAAACTTCTGGAACGCAATAGATACCCATTTTAATCTCGTTTACGTCTATGGAGTATTCCTTGGGATATAATAAATTTACTTAAAAATTAAAGTTCAAATGTCTTATTAGCAGCGTCAGATAAAAATTTCATCAATATTCGTGACTAGAAAATTTAGTTTGTAGACCGAGATGAGGCATGTTCTTGGAATTCTTTAAACAAGAAAATTTGGCACCTTTAATAGTCATGTGAGTTTGTGACAGTTAAATAGACTGAGTAAAGGTTGAATAATCAATCAGTCATATATGTAGTAGTTATTACTTTTACGTGAGAGCAACATAAAATATATATTGTTCTAGAAGCACATTACAAGTTTAGCTTTGTAATATGTCGACTTTTATATTTTTGCAATATGTTTCAAAGCTATAGGTTGCCATGGCATGTAAGTTTTTTGTATTTAAACTAATAGCAAATGCTAACTAGCTAGTGTTTCTACAAAACCTTGTTTTAAAAACAATTCCAAAAGACAATTTTCAACAAGTGAAAAAGAAAGTATGATTCTCAACCAGAAAAAAGTTCTTTTATAGAAATCAAATAACGCATGAAAAAATTTAAAACTATTGTGATTTACATGCACTGGTGCATGCAGCCATATCCGATGAAAGGGTTTCAACTGAATTCCTTATAATTATGAGAAAATTACATTGTTTACATATAATATTCTTAATCCATTTGTGAACTTAATCAGAGTTTATCCATGGTGAACTCTGGTTAATGCAGAAGAAGAGGAGAAAAGAAGAAGTAGGAAGAAACTATAGAGAAGAAGAGAGGGAACTTGTTTATTGATTGAATCTTATTGTTTTGCCTTTTACATTTACTAAGTGAACTATATATAGAGAGTTACATGGAAGGATCTAGAAGCTAACAAATTAACTAACTCATAACAACCCCATTTCATAGAGTTAGTTAGTCGACTAACTTCCTGAAATAATTATTACTGTTTCATTGGTTTCATACATTTGTGATGAGCTTGATCTCCTTCTTTCAACACTCCCCCTCAAGTTAGATAATCTTAAATAGATTTAGGATGCGTACCTTGGACATTAAGTATTCATGTTGAGCTCTGTTGAGACCTTTAGTTAGTACATCAGCTGGTTGATCTTTGGTAGGAATGTAGTTGACTGTTACTAGTCCTGGATTGATCTTCTCCCTTATAAAGTGACAGTCTATTTCAATGTGCTTGGTCCTCTCATGATATACAGGGTTAGATGCAATCTGCATAGCAGATTTGCTATCAGAGTAGATTTTCACAGGGTGTTTGACATTAATTCCAATCTCCTTAAGTAGTCCTAGCTAGTAACCAAACCATTTCAGCCACAATTGCAGCAATGCTTCTGTATTCAGCTTCAGCTGAACTCCTAGAAATGATGTTCTTCTTTTTAGACTTCCAGGAAATAGTATTTGTTCCTAACTTCACTAAATAGCCAGTAATGGATCTTCTTGAAAATGGACATGATGCCCAATCTGCATCACAGCATGCTGAAACATCAGTATTTACCTGACTGAACATCAACATTCCCTGTCCAGGTTACTTTTTAATGTACTTGACCAGTCTGATGGTTGCATCCATATGGGATTTCTTTCGTTGTTGTAGAAATTGGCTGAGAGTTTGGACATTGTAAGCAATGTTTGGCCTGGTCATTGTGAGATACAATAGCTTTTCTATAAGCCTCTGATAAGCATGCACATTTGCTGGTGGATCACTGGTTCCTTGTTCATTCTTATAGACATGGTCATCATACTCCTTAGTAGTCAACTTAATGTTTGTATCTATAGGTGTGTCAACTGGTTTAGCTGCACCAAGTCCTAGCTCAGACACAAGTTCTAATAGATATTTTCTTTGGTGCATCAGTATACCTTCTTTTGATCTTACAAATTCAATACCCAAGAAAAATCTGAGTTCACTTAGATCTTTCATCTTGAGGCTTGTTGCAGCTTGTCTTTTGTATCTTCAATTAGTCTTAGAGAGTCTGTTGTGATTAACATATCATCTACATAGACTAGGACAATGGTAATACCTTCACTCGTGTGCTTTATGTACTGAGAATGGTCTAGTTAACTCTGCTTGAATCAAATTTTTATCAAAGCTTCATATAGCTTTGTATTTCACTGCCTGGGAGCCTGTTTGAGCTCATATAGGGATTTCAAGAGTCTACATGCAGGTTTCTTCTCCCCCTAGCTCTTGAATCCCTGTGGAAGGTCTATGTAAATCTCCTCATGAAAAACATCTTGTAGGAAAGCATTGTATGCATCCATCTGATATATGTACCACTATTTTTTAGCTGTAATAGCAAGAATTGTTCTCAATGTTTTCATCACAACAACAGGTGAGAATGTCTCTTGGAAGTCTATTCCCTCTTGTTGACTATAACCTTTGGAAACCAACCTAGCTTTGAATCTTTCTACTTCACCAGTAACTTTGTATTTTACTTTGAAAATCCATTTGCAGCCTGTAGGTTTCTTCCCTTTAGGTAGACTAGTGACCTCCCAAGTTTGATTCCCTTCAAGTGCATCAATCTCATTCTTTATTGCTTCTATCCATCTAGGATCTTTCATAATTTCACTGTAGTTGGTAGGTTCAGTAGTAGTAGATATATTTTCTATGCATGCCTGATACTTAGGATATAGTTTATCATAATTCAAGTATTTACCCAAAGCATAGGGTATTTCCCGATGAATGTTTAGGGACATAAAATCCTTTATGCATAAAAGAGACTTTCTTGTTCTGATAGTTCTTCTTACAGGTACTGGTACTTATTTCTCAGCTAAAAGTACATCTGCATTCTGATCCTGATCAACCTGCATCTCTATAAGTTATTTTTACAACATGTGATCAACAGGTTTATTTGATGTTTGTTGAGCAGTTGATGTATCTTGTGAGTGCCTCATATGTTATGTATCCATGTCTGACCAATGCAATAAGGTTTTATTCATTTTATCAGCGGTAATATGTTGAGATTCGGGGACTCTTTCTTTGAAAGAAAACACATCTTCTCTAAAGCTGACATCTCTGTTGAAAAGAACACCTTATTAGTATGATCCTATAGTAGATAGCCTTTCTGAGTTTCAGAGTAGCCCATTAAAATACATTCTCTATCTCTAGGTTGCAATTTATCTGTGTGTTGAACTATTTTAGCATAACATAAACAACCTAAAGTTCTCATATGACTGATGTAGGTTTATTGCAATATAGTTTCTCATATGGAGATATGTAATCTAATACAGTAGTAAGCAGCCTATGAATGATATAGACAGCTGCTTTGACCGAAAGACCCCAAAATTTTATAGGTATTGCACCTTGAAATCTTAAGGCCCCAGTTACTTCTAAAATGTGTCTGTGCTTTTTTTCAGCTACTTCATTCTGTTGAGGGTTATAGGCACATAATATTTGATGGATAATGCTTAACTTTGTGAAAAAAGTATGACATACTGAGTTTGTAAACTCAATTTTATTATCAAACCTAATGATTTTAATGTTTTTTGTCAAATTGAGTCTTAACAAACTGAATGAATTTAGAAATTGAAACACACACATCAGACTTAAGCTTAAGTAAGTAGATCCAAGTCATTCTAGAGTAGTCATCAACCATTGTTAAGAAATATCTATTTCCTTCAAATGTGGGAACTTTATAGGGCTCCCATACTTCCATGTAAAGCAACTCAAAGATGCTAGAAGTCTTATTAATACATGTAGCAGGAAAATAAATTCTGACTTGCTTAGCACATGAACAAACTACACACTCAGAGACTTTACTGGTTGATATACTCTTATCTATGGATAGGATTCTTTTGAGTACAATAGTTGAAGCATGGCCTAGTCTTTTACTCCATAACATTATATCTAATTTATCAGTATCACTAACAGAATCACAAACAGAACTAGAGACAAAATCAGTAAAGGCAGGAGATCTTTGTTTTATCATCTCAATATCACTCTTAGTAATGATATTGCAAAGATATATAATCCATCAACTTCTCTACCAATCTTATTCACCTTCTCATTATAAAGATCCTAAAACACACATAGATCAAGATAAAAAACAATAAGGCAATGTAACTCTTTAGTTAGTTTAGATACTGAAAGTAAGTTGAATTTAAACTGAGGTAAGTGGAAGACATTAGTAATAGTGTCCTTTTTAAACACATTACATGCCCCAACATGAGTGACTAGAGATATGTCTCCATTTGGTAGGCATACTCTCTTTGAAATATCATTGGTGGTTATAGATGTATGAATTAGAGCACTGAGATCTGCAACCATGTGATTGGCTGCACTAGTGTCTATAATCCATGGACCCTTATAGGTGGAGTTTATTGACTCTACCATGTTACCTGCAGCATGAGTTGAATACTTAGTCTTGTCTTCTTTATTTAGTAAGTGCAAGATCTGAGCATGTTGATCATTAGTAAAGAAGCATGGACTTAGCTAGTGTACAAATCCTTCCATTATGGATTTGATAGTAGTTGTAGTGCAAGGATCTTGAGTCTTTGTGTCACGTCCTATTTCGACCCGGTCGAAATAGCACATAACGTATAGTGGTGTATCGTGATTCTTGGGATTTAATTTTTTTTTTTAGAGTTGCCACTTAACTTTTTAGGAAAGATTAGGAAAAACTATTTTTTATTGTAAACTCTGTTTTGATCTGTCGAAAATATTTTGAGATTCTGAGTAAAGGTTTTGGTTACTCGAGCGGAAGGTATTAGGTACTCCTCAGAGCCTATCAGAAGATAGTCCTTACACTCAATTTAGAAAAATATTATGAAAAACTTTTATTTTGTTATTTGCTTTAAAACGGTGATAAGAAAACTTTTGTTATTATTTTTGTTTATTTTCTTAATAAGAAAGGAGATTTAAGGTATAATAGATATGACACTACCATTTACAAGGAAGTAATATAATTATTGTAAAATATATGTATGAGTATTTTGGAATACGAAAAGGATAGTATTATAATTTAGATACATTAGAAGGTGCAAAATCTTATAATTCTATAAAGAAATTTGGGACATGTGAAGTTTAAGTGTACGACTAGAATATAAACAAATATGTTTTTTCATGATGTGGAAATTCATTTGCGAAATGTATATTAAGAGTATGTGAAGAAATATATGGGAGATTATGAACGGATTAAGAATAATAATAATAATAATAATAATAATAATAATAATAATAATAATAATAATATAATGCAAAATCTGTGAAATTATTTAAAACGACATCATGATAATAATAATAATAAATAATAATAATAATAATAATAATAATGATAAATTAAAATAGTGATGACAATTGCAGTATAAATAATAACGACAATAATAGTAATGTTGGTAATAATAATGATCGATAAAAAATTATCATAGTAGTACCTAAAATGATATACCTTGTACATGGTAGCGGATGAATATATATACCTCGCATTTTTATCCTGAAAACTCGAATAATGTAAAAGAATAAAATATAGTTCAAAACATTAGAATAATTTATTAGAAAAAATAAGTTAAAATGGGTAGGAGGACCCCCTTTTAAAAAAAAATCGTAAATTTGGTAATGGATTTTCCAATTGGATTAATTTTGAAATTTTTATCTTTTGTTGTTATACTTCAAGCGAAACGTGGAGGTTACTAAAATTTTGGTTGAAAACCAAATAAAAACTTACAATTCCTACTACTTGCTTTGAAGATTTTTCTTTTGATGATTCACAAGTCTTTCAACTTATAATTTTCTAAATTTTCCAAATTCAAAAGAATAAATTCTTAAATCTTACCCTTTTTTTTACTCACAGATCTTTCACTCATCCAATTTTCTTGCATTTTTTGTTCTGCCCCCTCCCCCCCATAGCAATGAAAGACCCATATTTCAGGTGAATTCGAACTTGAAAGTTCGAATTCAAAATTCAATTATAACAAAACATGATGAAAAAACTTGGTTTGAAATTGATTCTAAATTCTAAAAAAAATCTCTTGTTTTTCTATGCCATTAATGGCGATTTTGACTCCTTTTTCCATTGTTATATGGATTAGGGGACTTTTTATTCTGTTCTTGAAGGATTCATGGGATGGAGGGTCTGTTTTGGTGGGATTCTCATGCAGGTGAGGTGCTAGGCTGCCTACGGCTATGGCTGTTATCCATTCTGATTTGGGGGAAAGGGATGAGGAACGAAGAGAAATGAGGAGAAGGAGGGCGGCCATTATTGCAAGTTTTGGGAAAGATGGGATTGAGACTGCATGCTGATTTATTGGGATATGAGATGCGCTTGAGTCTACTTTTTTCAGAAGGAAAGATACAAGTGAAAAAGCATTTAATGTATCAACCTTTGAAAAAATGATCAATTTCGATCCATTCGATCTTTGATCAGACGGTCCTAATAAAATTATCCTAAAATAATAATAGTAATATATATATATATATATATATATATACGTATACATACATATATATATATATAGAGAGAGAGAGAGAGAGAAATATATATATAAAAATTGATTTGAAATTGATTACTTTTATCTGTCCAGTCATTTAATTGGACAAATTAAAACAAAAATTAAATAAATAAATAAATAAATAAATAGATTAATAAAAATGATTAAATTTATAGAGTACATACATAAATATAAATTATAAGGTTGAAAATTTTGGATCTGTGGGTTAAAAATAAATTGACCAGCTAGGTTGATCGGTGTCGGTTGAACGAAAAGATGAAGCGGACATGAATATTGGACTAAATTTTAGGCTAATTTTTAGGCTCTTGATTAAAATTTATAAAATAAGAATTGGGTTTGGATGAAATAAAATATTGGAGTATTGTTATCCTAAATACTCTTTTTCTAGTTGAAATTAAATTAATTGATGCTTCTGATATCCTAAAAATTATTTTTTGTTTAACGTATACAAATTACACATAATTTGTATAAGCGTCCAATATAAATATCTTTTTGTAATTTAATATTAACAATATATACATATATATATGTTTGTAAAACTAAGAATATAATAAAATATATATATAAAAATAAGAATAAAATATAAAATATTTGTTTTATATAAATATATATATATATATATATATATATATATATATATATATATATATATGGTCACAATATCGCCTAAAAATAAAATTAGAAAAATGTGAATGCGAGTATCAAAAGATATTTTGTGATTTTGATGTTAAAATATTTAATTATATTTAATCAAAATATTTTATAATATGATAGAAAAATAGATTCCCTTTATTAATTAAAAATTTGTAGAAATAGAGATAAAACTACGTATATTATTTCTTATTTAATTTTTAAAAATTATTTAGGGACAAAAAGCATCGAAAAAGTAACTAAAGGAAAAACGACGAGCTAAAATTGGGTGTCAACATTGGCCCCTGAGTGACCGAAGATTTGTGTGAAAATCTTTGGACAATCACGTTGACGTAATCAATTTTGTCTCGGACAAAATAAAATTTTTGGAAGATTATGGCCAGTTTTTTATTTTTGAGCTACCAACATATCTCAGGCTTAATGAGAAATCAGGCCATTTGTAGTTCGAATTGTAGCAAAGTTTGATGAACCTCAAAATTTTCCCCAATATAGAATATGGTGACACTGGGTTCCTTCGAAGAGGATAATAAAGCTTTCAGCATGAATGAAAAAGGATACGGGTGCAAGTCCTAAAATTGGTTGTTCAGAATAGCTGGAGATGAGGAGACGTTGGATAAAATATCTGCTGAGGATTTTGGGAGAATATGGACTTGTGGATTTTCAAAAATATTGCTCCAATATTGGATTTAGACGGCACTAGGCGATGACACAAAGGAAAAATACAATGATTGAGCCAAGTCGAGTTGAGTTTCTTTGCCGGAATCCTTGACATAGCTAACGATGCTTAACATTCTACTAGATTGCCCCAGTTTGCTACTAAGAGGGTAGTTCCACATTGTACTGCATGGTCCTGCAAAATATGTAAAAAGGGGGAAAAGTACCTGTTGTTCAAAAATTATAAATTGAAATTGTAATGTAAAGAGTAGAGTTCAGATATTCAACTAGTATTGTCTCTATTTGTGGAGCCCTCCAACTAGCGGGGCAATAACTGAAATGTAAATAGCCTCAGTCAGCTAAGTAGCTGCTTGAAAGTAAAAGCCTCCGTCAGCTGATCAGTAAATGGAATGTAAATAGACTCTGTCGGTTGAAATGTAAATAGCCTCCGTCAGCTAAAATATAAATAGCCTCCATCGGCTGAGCAATAACTGAAATGTAAATAGCCTCCGTCAGATAAGCAGCTGCTTGAAAATAAAATCCTCCGTCGGTTGGACAGTAATGAAATGTAAATAAACTCCATCGACTGAGCAACCGCTTGAAAAGTAAACGCCATCCGACTAGTGAGCAGTGTTTGAAAAGTAAAGCCTCCAACGGCGGGACATTTGCCCAAAGGTAAACTGCCTTGTATTGTCAAGGCGACCTTCAGTATGAACTAAATGATGGTATTATTGCTAGAACTTGATGTTGCTATGATAGTGGCTTTCTTGCGCGCTTGCTATGGTGTGGGCCTCTAATTGGCAGGTTGTGCTCTATTTGCTGAAATACGATTCTCTGATATGGCAGAGTGTTGCTTTGCTTATGTATGTTTTTTGATTTTTAGTGGGACGTCCCCCTTGTTAGTGCACAATTTTTGATATGGCAGAGAGTCGTATTGCTCATTCGCATCCTCCGATATGGCAGAGGATCGCTTTGTTTTTTTATGTACAGTCTTCAGAATGTGGAACTCGACTTTGTTTGCTTATATACAGTCCTTGGCTTATGGAAACTTGACTTTATTGAAGTCAGATGACACTCTTCGATTTATGGAGTTATTCGGCGTAGTCAGGTGGTTGGCTCCGATTTGTGGAGTTTATTGGGAGAAGTAAATAACCTAATATTCCTATGAGGATCCTCTTTTCTTCGTTTCTGACCCGGGTCTGCAATTTGTACCTGTGAAATAATTCAAATAAAACTCTTAGAGCTTTTGAGAATTATTATAATGTATGTAAAGAGCATAAAGTAAAGGAATAATATTTGGCTCATGTCGCGGTGGTAAGCCGCATGATACCCCTGATCCTATCCCAAATCCTGACTTGATGTTGTCTTCTAATTCCTGTTTTCTCTGCCCTCAAAGAAAAATCCTTAGTTGGGAAGGGGTGTTGATTTGTGTCAACTTAGTGATCCTGGCTTTGTTTGTGAAATTATCCAACACTCCCTTGGTTGCTCGATCATTCCCAAATCTGGAGTCTCAGTAGGTGGAAAAGTTGGAAAGTGTAGTGAAAAATACACACACATATATATATAGGTTTTCGCAAATATGTTACATATATATTAAGTATATATAGTAATCCTTTATCATTTTTAGATTATGACATGTTTCGAAATTCGTTAAGCCTTTATTTGTTGATTTTGACCCACGTAGCTTTATCCTTCGAGTGGAGCTCTTCTAACTTAGTCGATGCTATGACAATTTTGGCGGTGAGATTTCTTATATTCTGAGGCTATACTATGAGTAAAGATGATTTTCCTAAAGGTAAGACCAAACCTTTCAGGTTTCCTACATATCCTTAAAATAGGAATCAAGTCTGTACATAGTTCGAGGGTAGTCAATGAAGTATAAAATGCAACGATTGAGTCTGACTCAGACTGCCTACGTATCCAAGTGGAATAAGGTCATGACGTAGTTTAATTACAATGAAAAAAGTGATCATAAGCAGTCCAGTGACCGAGCCTGACTCAGGCTGCCTACGTATTGTAAGAATAGAAATCAGGTCATAACATAGTTTGATACAAAAGATAAAGTAAAATAATGTAATAAGCAGGACTAACTCAGGCTGCCTATGTATCCAAGTAGAATTAGGTCAGGCCGTAGTTCAGTACAATGAAAAGGTAAAAATATGAACGGACCGAATCTGATATGGATTACCTACGTATCCCGCCATGGGAAATCAGGTCGAGCGTAGTTCTAAGTACATGAAAAGATGATGTTTTTTGGGTTTTTCTAAGGGAAACCGAACCCTATGTGGTCTTCCTACATATCCCGCCTTTGGAATTTAGGCTAATACGTAGTTCTGTTACATTAGAGAAAAATGCAAAAAGTACAAAGAAACAACTAGTCCTAAAGCCTTCAAATGTAGTACTTCTTGATGGCGTCCGAATTGATCGGCTTCTTGGTTACTGTTCCATCTATTTCTGCAAGAATTACTGCTCTTCCTAAGAGTACTCAGTGGACTATGTTGGGACCTTGCCAATTTGGCACAAATTTCCCTTTGGCTTCATCTTGGTAAGGGAATATCTTCTTCAATACTAATTGTCCCAGTGTAAATCGACGAGACTTGAATTTCTTGTTGAATGCCTTGATCATCCTATTTTGATAGAGTTTACCATGACAAACCGCATCCAATCTCTTCTCGTTAATGAGCATCAACTGCTCGATCCTGCTATGAATCCATTCAACATCATCTAGACCAACCTCTTGAATGATCCTTAATGAAGGTATCTCTACTTCTGCAGGTATTACTGCTTCCGACCTATAAGCCAACATGTAAGGAGTTGCCCCAATAGAAATTCTGATTGTGGTGCGATATACGAGCAAAGCATACGACAACTTCTCATGCCATTCCCTATTACCGTCCACTGTCTTTCTCAATATCCTTTTGATATTCTTATTTGCGGCTTCATCTGCTCCATTCATTTATGGTTGATATGCCATGGAGTTTCGATGAGAGATCTTAAACCTTTCATAAATCTCTCTGATTAGGTCGCTATTGATATTGGCTTCATTATCAGTTATGATTGATTCTGGAATTCCAAACCGATAGACTAAGTTGTTGAGAATAAAATCTGCTACCACCTTCTTGGTCACGACCTTATGTGTTGAGGCCTCAACCCACTTTGTGAAGTAATCGATGGCAACCAAGATAAAATAGTATTTATTATACGCAGGAGGCTCTATGGACCACTAACATTCATGCCTCAAGCAGTAAACAACAAGGAACCATCACACTGGGTTCATCCGGCAGAACTCGTATAAAATCTCCATGAACTTGACATTGGTGACACCTCTGCACATACCGAATGTTATCTCTCTCTATAGTCATCCAAAAGTATCTAGCTCTCAAAATCTTCTTTGCAAGCATGAAACCATTCCTGTGGGGTTCGTAAGTTCCTGCGTGTATTTCTTTCAACAATCTTATAGCTTTCAAGACGTCGATGCTTCGTAGCAATCCCAGGTATGGAGTCCTCCTATACAGGATTTCCTTATTGAGAAAGAAGTGACTGGCCATTCTTCTTAAAATCCTCTTCTGTTTGCCAGTAGCACCTTCTTGATATTCTCCTGCTTTCAGTAACCTCTTGATGTTATAGTACCATGACTTTCCATCTGGCTCTTCATATACATGGAAACAATATGTTTGTTGATTGTGTATATTTACTTTGATGGGATCGATGTAATTCTTATTTGGATGCTGAATCATCACAGATAGTGTCGCTAAGGCATGGATAAATTCATTTTGAATTCAAGGGGCATGCTTGAATTCGATCTTTGTAAACCTTTTACTCAACTCCTTAACACATTGTACATAAGGAAGGATTTTGACATTCTTGGTGGTCCATTCTCCTTGCACCTCATGGATCAATTAATCTGAATCTTCTATCTCTAATAGCTCTGTGATGTCTATGTCTACTACCATACTAAGCCCGAGAATATAAGCCTCATATTCTGCTTCGTACAAGGAAACCTAATCTTCACCGAGATCGGTTAATGTTGACCTATTTCTAAAACTAAAACTTCTCCAATTCCGACTCCTTTAAAGTTCACTACTCCATCGAAGAACATTCTTCATCTGCCATACAGCTCCGAGTGTCTTCTTCTGCAAATAACATCTCTTCATCAGGAAAGTAGGTATTGAGCGGCATGTAATCTTGATCCACTGGATTTTCTGCGAGGTGATCAGCCAAATCTTGTACTTTGACGCCTTTTTGTGTCACGTACACAATATCAAACTCACTCAACAAAATATGTCATTTTTCTAATTTTTCGGTAGGCATTGGCTTCTGAAAGATGTATTTGAGTGGATCCATTCTTGAAATCAAGTATGCGGTATACGCGGATAGGTAGTGCCTTAACTTTTGTGCAACCCAAGTCAATGCGCAACAGGTCCATTCCAACAATGTATACCTTGCTTCATATGCTGTGAACTTCGTATTGAGGTAGTAAATGACTTGCTCTTTCCTCTCTGTATCATTATGCTAGACTAACATACACCCAAATGCATTATCCATAACAGATAGATACAACAACAACGGTTTTTCCGGTTCCAGGGGAACCAACACTGGTGGGTTAGACAAATACTCCTTGATTTTGTCAAAAGCCTTCTGACATTATTCAGTCCATACAGTGGTGGCATCCTTCTTTAATAATTTAAATATTGGTTCACAAATTATCGTGGATTGGGATATGAAACGACTAATGTAATTGAGTCTTCCCAAGAAGCTCATTATGTATTTTTTTGGTCTTAGGAGGTGGTAAGTCTTGGATTGCCTTTATCTTGGACGGATCCAACTCTATACCTCTCCTACTAACAATGAATCCCAATTACCTTACTGCGGGAACTCCAAAGGCATATTTATCTGGATTCAACTTTAGGTCGTACCTTCACAGCCTTTTGAAGAAATTTCGTAAGTCATCTAGGTGATCCGAACTCCTTTTGAACTCGATAACGATGTCATCCACATACACCTCAATATCTTTGTGGATCATATCATGAAAAAAGGTGGTCAAAGCCCTCATTTTTATTGCACCGGCATTTTTGAGTACAAATGGCATTACCATGTAGCAGTATACTCCCGACGAAGTGATAAAGGCAGTTTTCTCTGCATTATTCTCATCCATCAAGATTTGATGATATCCCACAAAACAATCAACAAATGACTGTAACTACACATATTATCTTTTAGACTAGCCTTGTTGAGATCCCGATAATCTACACATATTCTTATCTTTCTGTCCTTCTTCGATACTGGTATGGTATTGGATAGCCAAGTTGGATAAGTTGTGACCCTCACGGCGTTGGCTTCTATTTGTTTGGTCACTTCCTTCTATATTGTCAAACTCAAGTTGGGTTTGAATTTCATCATTTTTAGCTTCACGAGCGGACATGTGGGGTTAGTTGAAAGCCTATGTGAGATGATATCAGTGCTCAAACCAGGCATGTCATCGTAAGACCAAGCAAATATATCGATGTATTGCTCAAGTAGGCCTATCAATTCCTTCTTCCTTTCAACCTCTAAGTGTATGCTGACTCGTATTTCCTTTACTGTTTCTTCATCACCCAAATTGACGACTTCAATTTCATCCATATTAGGCTTCTTCTAACTTTTGAGTTGCTCGATCTCCTGTGACAGTTTTTTAAGCAACATGTTTTCATCGTACTCCTCCTAATCTTGCTCATCATTCGTATTTCGCTCAACGGGTTTGTTACATGTCATAATTGTCGAATGAGGATTTTTATTAATATTTGCGCTGAAAAGTATAAAAAGCGAGTAAAGTAAATAGATATTGGAAATAGAAAAATAAGTTTTGAAAATAAGGACTTTTATTAATAAAAGCACCAGGCTTTGGCAAGAGGCAAGTAGCAAAAGAGCTTCGGCATGATTCAAGCCTCAATTGATCATGCAAACAAAAAATTTTTTAAAAGCAACAACAATCCCATACTACCAAAACACCTGTTGGAATAGGGATGGGCTAATGGTCTAATTCTGTAGGACTTCTCCAGGTTCAGCTTCACGGATGGTAAGCTTCTTTAAATCTATCTATGATTCTCCTTCTATCACGACCATAAATAGATTTCCTATTCCTTCTATGATATCTTCATCAACTGTTTGCCCTGGAACTAGGACTTGGTCTGGCACGAATACCGTCACTCCAAATCCTTCGCTGCAGTCTCCTACAGAAATGGGCTCATATCCAAGACTTGTAGTACCTCTCTAATGCTTCAACTGGATTGGCTCGACTATACCATCGGCTCTTAGTTCTAGCCTTATTTTGGGATGATACTCATATTTCAACATCTTTGACGCAACCATCTTTTCAGAACTTGATATTTTCCCTTCAACTGTTTTATCTTCTTATCAGCCTTTGTATCTGCATGATCTCCAGGGTATAGAAAATGGCTCCATCTAACTTATCGGTGACTGAAACTGAATTGATAGAATAGATGGAATGACTGAGCTCTCTATGGAAAGTAACTTCTGTGCGACCCCACTCAAACTTCACACACTGATGAAGAATGAAAGGAATGACTCTTACCATGTGGACCCATACCTTTCTAACAGCAGGTTGCAGCTAGATGACACATCCATGACCTAAAATAGGATAGGAAATTCTGTTGGGCCTATCTGCAGTGTCAAGTAAATTTCTCTGATGACACTCTTTTGCGACCCATCAGAGGCTCTGACCTTCACTCGAGTCGCCTTTATATATTGTATGTTTAAACCCAAATCCCTTATAGTGGAGAATGAACAAATGTTACAACCTGAACCACCATCAATCAAAACCCAGTTCATTATTTTATCATGATATCTGACTGCGATGTAAAGTGTTTTGTTAAGTATGGCCCCATCTGATGGCAGCTCATCGTCATGGAAAGAGACCTTATTTACCACTAACACTCGCACGATTATTGCAGCCAAAGTCTTGCTAGTGGTCTCTTTTAGTATGCTAACCCCGCATAACACTTCCATCAAAGTATTTCTATGAGTTTCAGAACTCATAAGCAAAGACATAACGGATATGTGGGTCGGCGTCTTCTTAAGCTGATCTTCAACTGAATAGTCCTTGGGTTGCATCTTTTTCCAAAATTCTGCAGCTTCAACATCTGTAATATTCCTCTTCGAGTTTTGATCTTTCCTGAGAACTCCTTGATTCGGTTCCTCTGTTGTGTAACACCTTCCTGACCTGGTCATCCCTTGAGCCACAACAGTATCTATCATATTGCCCTTGGTTTCAGCTTGATAGTCCCACGAGATTGATTTAGTGTTACAGTCAGTCCTCTTAGTGGCTAATGTGGTCATTACGACTCTTGGAAGGTAAGTCTGAATAGTTATAAGCCCCCTCAACTGAACTGTGATAAACGATTGTGTTGGGGATGCAGTGGTGATTTCTTCTACGTTCCATGTGGGCACAATAGTTCCTTCCAAATCATACTCCTCTTCTAGAGTAATCATATTGACTTCCCGATTTCCATGATCTGGAAAGGGTTTGTTGTTCATATTTGGAGATGCGGTGGTGTATTTGATTATACCCCTCCTTATGTGAGACTTAATTTTATTCTTCAAGCTGTAGCAGTCTTTTGTGTTATGCCCATGGACTCCTGAGTGATAAGCGCATCGCTTTCTATCGTCGAAGTTTTAAGAGGTCGTATCAGGGTCCTTTCCTTCAATTGGATACAAAAAACCTGCTGCCCTCAATCTCAAAAACAACTGGGCCAAAGGTTCTGCAATTGGTAGTTATTTTTCATGATTCGTTCCGACCCTTAACATGCATTTTGTACCATAATTTACTACCCAACCCAGTCTGAAGAGTTAAGCCACAACCTACCTCGAAAGCCAAAATTGGTCCGCTATACTTGAACCCGTGACCTTAACTTTCACGAATAATCTTGAACTTCACTAAAAACATCAAATATGAAATCTACGCGTCAAAACAAAACCTATGATACCCATATTGACTACTTTTGGTTTGGGGTTAAAACAAACCCCCAAAATAAATTTTCAAAAATAAAGGCAAAATTGGAACTTTACTTCAAAAACATGTTCCTCATATTTTAAAAAACCTACAGCTGAAAACCCTAGTTAAATCGAGCTAAAAACGAGGTTCAAATCAAAGAAAAACCATTTTTGAGTTTTACCGGGTAAAATCTTTGAAATTCGGGTTAAAAATCAAGAATCGAAGTTGTTTTGAAGGTTAAATTGATGTAAAACTAGTAATTATAAGATAAAAGTATTATTCAAGTGAAAAGGAGTGAAATTTGGGTTTAAAATCATGCCTTAAAATTTTTGGGGTTTTGAAAAATTTATCAATAAAATGGGTGAATTCTTACCTTTAATCCGTAAGAAAACCAAGAAAAAGGTATTAATCTAGCTTCCCAAACTCCCACAAACTTTACTTTTAGGCTCTCACACTATTTAGGGTTTAACTTCTAAGAGGCAAGAAAAAAATGAGCAAAATAGGGCAAGAAAAGGTTATTTATCAGTGTAGGTTTTTCTGCACTGCTGTCTAAAAAGTTGTTTTTTTTAAAACTCAATCCGGACTTCAACGGGGTGCCCGAAATATGTTCGGAGTCCGATTTATACAAACGAACTATGTAACCACACTAAATTCGATGTTTTGAACGCATGGAGATATCAGATTTTCAAAAAAAATTCATTTTCATAAAATTGACCCCCGAAACCCGAAATCACAATTTTCCAAACTGAGGGTCGAAATGAGATTTAAAAGCCATAAAATCATACCAAACATGCTAACACCCTAAAATTGATATTGTAGATCTGTTGGCAAAGTCGAATTTTCCATACGTGATCGTTTCGATCAAATGTGGGTCCCACACCCATATTTTCAATTTTCTAACTTTTTGATCAATAGGTCAAAACTGGGACCCGAACCAAAGGTCTAACTAGCCTAAAATCGTTATTCCAGAGCTGCTGGCGTAGTTCATTTGGTCATCCATCGGACGGATCAAAATATATCCATATAAGTCTAAAATAAGGCTCTCGAAACCATCAAAAAACACAATATTACATAAATGATACCAAAATAGATCGAAAATCATGCCAATCTCTCCCACACCTCGAAAATATCAACATGCAACTATGGGGAGGAGTAAAATAGTCAAATCACACAAAATCGCAAATTTCACATATTCCATCAAATTTTTAGGTCGTTACACATCCACCACTAAAAATCTAGTTCGTCATAGAACTAAGGCAAAGAAATATCTGAATCAGTGAAAAGCTGGGGATAGGAACTACGCATATCAAACTCAACCTCCCAAGTAGCTTTATCTACAGGTCGATGTCGCCACAGGATCTTAACCACAGGGATCACTCTAGAGCGCAACCGCCTCAATAAAGGACAACCGCTCATCTAATCGAATCAAATCCCAATGAATAACATGAGACTCATTAGGAATATAGCGACGAAGTATAGAAACATGAAAAACTAGATGAATCGTTGATAGATCAGGGGGACAATCAACCTTATAAGCCACATCACCAACAGTCCGAAGAATCTCAAATGGACCAATATACCTGGGGCTAAGCTTGCCCCTCTTCCCAAACCTCATCATACCCTTCATAGGTGAAACTCGAAGAAAAACACGATCACCAAAACCAAATCTTAATGCACGAAGTCTACGATTGGCATAACACTTCTGCCTACTTTGAACCGCTCTAAGTCTATCTTGAATGATTTGGACCCTATCCAAAGACTAACGAAGCAAGTCCATACCTCGAGGTCTCATCTCTGAAACATCGAACCAACCTACTGGAGAGCAACAACGCCTACCATACAACGCCTCAAACGGAGCCATATCAATATTGGAATGGTAGCTATTATTAGATGCAAACTCTGTTAAAGCCAAATGTTGCTCCCACTGGCCACCAAAATCCATCACGCATACGCAAAATATATCCTCCAAGACTTTTATACTCCGCTCTGATTGGCCATCAGTCTGGGGGTGAAACGCTGTACTAAGATCCACTCAAGTACCCAACTCATCCTGAAAAGTCTTCCAAAAGTAAGATGTGAACACAGGACCTCAATCTGAAATAATAGAAACTGGCACACTATGCAGATGCACAATCTCACGAATGTAGATACGGCTAATCTCTCAGCACTAAATGAGACCTGAACCAAAATAAAATGAGCTGACTTGGTCAATCGATCCACGATGACCTAAACACTGTCAGAACCATGAGATGTACGAGGCAAATCAGTCACGAAGTCCATAATGATGCGTTTCCACTTCCACTCAGGAATGGGTAAACTCTGAAGCAAACCACCAGGTCTCATATGCTCGGTCTTCACCTGCTGAAAACATAGGCAACGAGCCATAAAATCTGCTATATCTCGCCATATACTACCCCACCAGTAGTGTTGTCTCAAATCACGATACATCTTATTCACACCTGGATGGATAGAATATCTAGAATAATGGGCCTCCTCCAAGATCAACCTAATCAAGTCACCCACTTTCGTCACACAAACTTGGCCTCTAATTCACAAAATTCCATTTGAATCATGCGAGGCTTCCTTATCCTCTCCACTCAATACCTTGTCTCAAATCAACCTCAATCTAACATTATCAAACTGATGAGATCGAATCTGCTTCATCAAAAAAGATCTAGCATCCACAAATGCCAAAACATGCCCCGGTGTTGAAATATCAAGTCTAACCATCTGGTTAGCTAAAGACTGAACCACTAAGGCCAAAGGCCTCTCCTGGGTTAAAAGATATGCCAAGCTACCCATGCTAGTCGACTTTCGACTCAAGGCATCCGCAACAATATTAACCTTTCCCGGATGGTAGAGAATAGTCAAGTCATAATCCTTAAGCAACCCAAGCCAATGGCGCTGCCTTATATTAAGATCTAGCTGAGTAAAGAAGTACTGAAGGCTATGATGATCTGAAAAAATCACACAACGGACTCCATATAAGTAGTGCCTCCACAACTTCAAGGCAAACACAACTCCAAATCATGGGTAGGATAATTCCTCTCATAAGGCTTCAATTGATGAGATGCATAAGTAATTACCTTGCCCTCCTGCATCAACACGACACCTAAACCAACACCTGAAGCATCACAAAAGATAGTAAAGCCCATGCCCGCCTTATGCAAAGCTAATATAGGAGCTGAAGTCAATAAATCCTTGAGTTTCAGGAAGCTCGCCTAACAAGCATCGGACCACTGAAAAGAAATCTTATTCTAGGTCAACTTGGTCAATGGACTGCAATGGATGAAAAACCCTCAACAAAATATTGATAATACCCAGCCAAACCAACAAAACTCTGAATCTCAGTGGGCGAAGTAGGTCTAGCCCAGTCACGAACCACAGCAACCTTGGCTGGATCAACCATAATACCTTCCTTAGTCACCACAAGACCCAAGAAAGAAATAGACTCCAACCAAAACTCGCACTCAGAGAACTTAGCATACAACTTCTCATCCCTCAATCTATGAAGCACAATTCAGAAATCCTCATCATGCTCAACCTCACTCGTAGAATAAACCAAGATATCATCTATAATACAATAACAAAAGAGTTAAGATACGGTCGAAACACTTGGTTCATCAACTCCATGAATACGGCAGGGGCATTGGTCAACCTGAAGGACATGACTAAGAACTCATAATGTCCATATTGAGTCCAAAAAGAAGTTCTCGGAATATCCGAAGCTCTAATCCTCAACTGGTGATAACCATACCTCAAATCAATCTTTAAAAAAACCACATCACCCTGAAGCTGATCAAATAAATCATCAATGCGAGGAAGAGGATACTTATTCTTAATCGTCACCTTATTCAACTGTGGATAATCAATACACATCCGCATAGACCCATCCTTTTTTTTACAAACAAGACAGGTGCACCCCAAGATGAAATACTAGGTCGGATAAATCCCTTATCCAACAACTCCTGCAACTGATCCTTCAGTTTCTTCAACTCTGTTGGGGCCATCCTGTAAGGAGGGATAAAAATGGGCTTGGTGCTCGGCTCAATATTAATGGCAAAAATCATTATCTCGATCTAGAGGCATACCAGGCAAGTTCGTAAGGAACACGTCCATAAAATCATAGACAATACGGACAGAATCTAAAGAAGGAAGAGAAACAACACAATGTCATAAATATGGGACAAGTAAGATAAACATCCCCTCTCAACCAATTTACGACCCTGAACACAAGATATAATCCTCTTAGGACCCGAATGAAGTGCACCCTTCCAAGCTATCCTTGGCACACCCGGCAGAGCTAAAGTCACGATCTTGGCAAAATAATCTAAGATAACATGATAAGGAGATAACCAATCCATACCTAAAATAACATCAAAATCGATCATATCTAACACAAGCAAGTCTATCAAAGTCTCACGCCCGGCAAAAGTCACAACACAAGATCAATGAGCCTGATCCACTACGAAAGAATCACCTACCGGAGTAGATACATGAATAGGCATGGAAAAAGGGTCACTAACAGAATCAAAACCCTAAGTAAAATATATGGGCACATAGGAGAAAGTCGACCCAAGATCAAATAATACAAATATAGGTCTGAAATAAATGGGAACAATACCTATAATCACAACATCAGAAGCCTCTACCTCAGGTCTGGCTGGTATAGCATAACACCGACCATGACCACCAGCTACCTGGGTAGCCCTACAACCACCAATTGCCTGAGTGGACCCACAGACACCCCCACGAGCTCTACTACCTCTACCTCTTGCACCTCTGGTAGCACTCTTACCCCTCACAGATAAAATAAGAGTAGCTTGAATCACCTGGTGGGGAAAGTCCCTGGCCACATGGCTAATCTCATCACATACATAATAACTTCTACGACTAGTCTCAATAGAAGAAAGTACAACTGGGCCCGAACGGCCACCCTGAATTACTGGACTGAAAGGTCCACCACCTGAACTCTGTAATGCCGTCTATACTGGCCTACCATGGTAACCACGAGAACCTCTAAAATTCCTGCCTTGAGAGGTCTGACTCCTGAACTCACCAAAATGTTACACCTTCTTAGCGCCTTCATAAGATGCACTAATAATACCATCTGTTATCTTAGGATGATCTATAATACTCTGAAAAGAAGCCCAAACACAACCATCTGAGACGTAGCCAACTGAAGGAAGACATCCAAACCCTTCACAAACTTTTGAATCTTCTCAAACTCAGTAGAAATGCTATCATAGGAATATCTGGATAAGGCATGAAAGTGTGCCTCATACTCAACAACTGTCATGAAGCCATGCTCCAAATGATCAAACTCATCTTGTATACAGTCTCTCAAACTGAAAGGCATAAATCTCTCTAGGAAAGCCTCAGTGAACTGATCCCAAGTCATCTCAGGAGATTCACGGGGTCTAATACTGACAAGCGACCTCTACCAATCTCGTGTTGTATCTCTCAACTGATAAGAGGTATAAGCAACTCCATAAGACTCGAGTGAACCCAAATTATGCAACTTCTCTTGGCAATCAATCAAAAACTCATAGGCATCCTCACCCACTACGCCACCAAATCTGGGAAGACCCAATCGAGTAAACCTCTCAAACCTCTTCCGATCCTCAGAAGACATCACTACACTAGCCATGAGAGAGGGCATAGTAAATCCGACAGACTGTGATCCCATCTGGGGAGGTAACATGGATGACGGTTGGGCTCCGATCTTAGAAACCCATAGTCAGATGTCGGTACTGAAGGAGGAATAGGACTCGAGGTCTGAGACCCAAACCATAAGCAGGTACGACAGGAGGGTCCACACTCTGAACTGGAGGAACACCTAGTATAACCAAAGGAGAACCATTTAGACGGGTCAACAGATGGACCAACAATCCCTCCAACACTGCGGCAGACAAACTCTGAAGAACTGGGTCTACCCCTCCAACCTGCTCAACCCGGGGTTAAGGATAAATTTCCCAAGCACTCCTCCTAGATGGGATTGTACCATGAGGCCGTCCCCTCCCTTGAGTTATTCAATGAATCGAGGCTCGTCCTCAGGGTGAAGGCTCTGCATCACTACTCTCGTGGGACCTAGTCAACACCATATACGCAGAAAGAGTGAAACATAACTCAGAACACAAGATATGGAAGAACTTTGCATGGTAAGGAATAAAAATAAGAAAAGTTTCCTAAAGACATTCTATAGCCTCTCAAAGATAGATACGGACATCTACGTACCGATCTGCGAGACTCTATTAGACATCTCGTTCTTACACCGTTAAGACCAATGAAACTTGGCTCTGATACCAATTTGTCACGACCCAAAAACTAAGGTCATGATGGCACTTGTCGCAGCGTACCTTGACAAGTAAGCCTATCACCCAAACTGATATAAAAAGAATAAAAGATAGAAATATCCCAAGGTAAGGCTTCTAGAATGAAGCCGAACTATATAAATAATCATAACAATGCGGAAAGAACTTATCCAAACTACCAATTATTCCTAAAACTAGGTGTCAATAGTGTAAGAACTACTAATACAATTAAAGAGTCAAATACACCAAAAAAGTAACCACAAAGGAATAATAATTGTCTCCGAATTTTAATAAAGACATAACTAGTATAGAAAGATAGAGGTGAACTTCGGATGTATGAATGTCCAACTGCTACCTTGAAAGCTCCAACAATCTCCTGAATTAAGTAAGCTGAGGCACACTCGAACTAGGACCTGCACCGAAAGGGCGCAGTAGGCAGGAGTACAGTCTACTTATACTCAGTAGGTATCATAGGCCAACCAAGCAAAGTAGTAAATAAAGCATACAAACATATGCTAAGGGCACGTCACCTGCAATCAAAAAATGTCCCACAATGGTAGCCCACACCGCTTGCACTAACAGTTCTAATATATCTCATATTTATTACAAAAACACACCAAGGTATAGAACATGAGTATACATTATGTCACATATAAATAGAACAAGAGAGAACATGTAGATACAAGATCATCAAATACAAGTAAAGGAAGGTAAGACAAATACATAAATGACAAGTCAATAAGGCAATACAACATAACATAAACATAATAAGGTATGTGCAATGTATATTATGATGATGATAATAATGATAATGATGATGCACGAGGTCATCGCACAACCTCCGGGATCATCGCACAATTCCCGTATACACCTTTGGAGCTAAAGCTTCTCGACGTAGGACCCATGGGGGGTTCGTCAACCTATATACAATCCACATATCTCATATCTCTTTTCGGGCATATCCATCAGAAAGGATTTTATAAGGTGTTACAATAATTTTTTTAAAAAGGTGTTGCCGGTGTTTCTTAGATGTTGCCACGGTGGTACCAATATTTCATGAATGAGTATAATATGAAGATGTAATTCTCACAACCAATCAAAATGAGTATTTCCACAACCAATCACATGATATATTTCCACTCCCAACCTTAATAATACATTCCCATAACCACGAGAGCCAATATCCACTTATTATTTTTGTCTCATCCATGAATTTCCACATGTCTCATATGCCAATAAAGTATGAATATAATCACAATACACCGATGCTACCACATTAAACAACACAATACAATTATTCACACGTATTCAAAGCTATCAATATCACATAGGACCCCACACGGTTAAACATATCACATAATATCTTAATTTTGATAATTACATCACATATAGGCCCTCACACGGGCACAACACATAGATAGTCATTTTTCATGATTAATTCCCACCCTTAACATGTATTTTGTACCATCATTTATTACCCAACCCAGTTTGAAGAGTTAAGCCGTAACCTACCTCGAAAGCCGAAACTGATCCGCTACACTTGAACACGCAACCTTACCTTTCACGAACAATCCTGAACTTCACTAAAAACATAAAATATGAAATCTATGCGTCAAAACAAAACCAACGATACCCATATTGACTACTTCTGGTTCGGGGTCAAAACGAACCCCCAAAATGGGTTTCTAAAAAAGAAGGGTAAAATCAAAACTTTTCTTCAAAAACACGTTCCCCAAATTTTTAGGAACCCGCATTTGAAAATCCAATTTAAATCGAGTTAAAAACGAGGTTCAAATTGAAGAAAAATCATTTTTCAGCTTTACCGAGTAAAATCTTTGAAATCCGGATTAAAATCAAGAATCAGAGTTGTTTTGAAGGTTAAATTGATGAAAAACTAGTAATTATAAGATAAAAGTATTATTCAAGTGAAAAGAAGTAAAATTTGGGTTTAAAATCAAGCCCTAAGATTTTTGGGGTTTTGAGAAATTTATCAAGAAATTACTAACAAAAGGGATGAATTCTTACCTTTAATCCATAATAAAACTAAGAAAAAGGTGTTAATCTAGCTTCCCAAGCTCCACAAACTTTACTTTTAAGCTCTCACACTATTTAGGGTTTAACTCCAAGAGTCAAGATGAAAAATGAGCAAAATAAGTCAAGAGAAAGTTATTTATCCGTGCAGGTTTTTCTGCACTGCTGTCTAAAACGCTGTTTTTTTTTAAAACTCAATTCGGATTTCAACAGGGTGTCCGGGATTCGTTCGGAGTTCGATTTATACAAACGAACTATGTAACTATACTAGATTTAAAGTTTCGAACGCGATGGCGATATCAGATTTTTAAAAAAAATGTCATTTTCACAAAATTGACCCCCGAAATCCGAAATCATAATTTTTCAAACCGAGGGTCGAAATGAGATTTAAAAGCCGTAAAATCATACCAAATATGCTAACACCCTAAAATCGATATTTCGGATCTGCTGGCAAATTCAGATTTTCCATATGAGATTGTTTCTTTCAAATGTGAGTCCCATACCTATATTTTCAATTTTTCAACTTTTCGATCAATAGGTCGAAATGAGCTAGGGTGCACCGAGACCCGAACCAAGGTTTACCTAGCCTTAAATTGATATTTCGGACTATTGGCGCAGTCCGTTCAGTCATTCGTCGCACGGATCAAAATGTATCCATATAAGTCCAAAATAAGGCTCTCGAAGCCATCAAAAACCACAATATTGCATAAATGATACCAAAATGCATCAAAAATTATGTCAATCACTCCCACACCTCGAAAATATCATAATGCAACTACGAAGAGGGGTAAAACAGTCAAATCACATAAAATCACAAATTTCACATATTCCATCAAATTTTTAGGTCGTTACAGCTGGACCTGCAGCCGCATATGACGTTTGGCTCAAACCAATGGCTTCTGCGTTGGACCTGCGCCAAGTCTACGCCCGACCTACACGCAGTATTTTGCCGAAATTTCCATTAAACCTTGGGATTAAAACTTCACTTGTTTTTCAAGTTTCAATTAAACTTTGTCCAAAATATTTATCTATCAATCATTTTTTAAAGCCAAAGTTGAGCAACAACGGCATGAGTCATCTGTTGTTCTTGCCTCACTATGCACTTAAAGGGGTGTTTCTCAATAAAAACATAAGAAATTTTTTTTCTCCTACTAATGTGGAAGAACTTGACTTTCCTAAGTGAAACTTCACATTCCCTCCAATTTGTTCCCTCCATTTTCCATTCACACATCAACTTAGAATCCAATAGGTAGAAACTAAGGGGATACCACTTTGTTTGAAAAATATTGTTGGGTGTGAGAATAAAATCCGATATTGATAGCTGATCAAAAAGATTGAGAAACTATATATGAGGTATATGTTAATGGTGTAATTTTTGAGGAAAATCATACCCATTTGGTCCAAAGAGGACAATATTATATTAGGAGTATTTTTGGACTGATTTAACACACTGAAATAAACAATGAAAACGCATGCATTGACATAATCGCATTCAGAAAATGCAGTCATTAGCAATCCCAATCTATTAAATAGTATGTCCGCTGATAGTTAAACCAACTTGGCTAATTATTATATTAATTAGTACATTAATAGTCTTCTTATTATTTAATTCATTCAAGCTTTACATCCATGGATATGTCATTTGCCTAGTGTCGTGGATCATACCATCACCATAAGTAGACTTTTTCCCACAGGCAGCCACTTTTGGACAAGTTCAAACCTTTGCACATATCCAGTATCCTATGTATATTATTAAAAGTAGTCATGCAAACACATAAATTATAAGTTATACGAATCGTCATTTTGTTAGATAGTTAATGAATATTTACATCATCGGGTTATTTTACCTATTGCGGCATGTAATTTATTTTACGAATAAGGGTCTAAAATGCCCTTCAACTATGTAAAATGGTGTAAAAATGTCATTCGTCTACTTATTGGGCTTAAAATGTCCTTTTCGTCTACCTATTGAACCTAAAATATCTTTCTCACCTATCTATTGGGTCTAAAATGCCCTTCTCATCTATTTATTGGGCCTATTTTGCCCTTTTACTTAGGCAAATTATATGAAAAGGTTATCCATAAAACTTAATTACATAAATAATAGTACTTTTTTTATATTAAAAAAAAAAAATTCTTCATATATAGCCATTTTAAGAAATCAAAAAAGATAATTATAATTCTTAATTTAATATATGCAATAACTAATTATCAATTCACCTTAATTTAAGATATATATTTTCAATCGTCAAATTAAAAGTAGAAAAGATAATCCTTGCGTTCAAATATTTTTCTCTCTTATATTCGAAATTCATATATTTTTAAATAAACTAAGTATTCCATTACTTGTTTTTGTATGTTTCGTTTTATTTTCACGTATGTTAATCATCTAATATTATTTTATTATTGTGTATTTTTAATTCTAATGTACTAGGGTAACCATAATTTTTTATGGATAAATATTTATGGAATAAAAATTATTTTGTTGGAAGTACAGATATATCACATATTTTTGTTGTATAAATATAATTAATGTAAAATTCGGATTATTATTATATTTTTTATATAATTTATGAGATAAATATTCATGATATTTGTTATATAATTTTTGCACCATTTGATATAATATCAAACACCATTTGCACCATTTGATATAATATCAAACACCATTTGATATTATATCAAATGGTCCAAAACTTATATCAAAAATATAATAACAATCTGGCTTTGACATTAATTATATTTATACAACAAAAATATATGATATATCTGTACTTCTAACATAATGATTTTTATTTCGTAAATATTTATTCATAAAAATTTATGGTTAACCCATTACATTAGAATTAAAAATACACAATAATGAAACAATACTAGATGATTAACATCCATAAAAATAAAATGAAACATACACGAGCAAATAATGAAATACTTAATTTATTTAAAAATATTTAAATTTTGAATATAAGAGAGAAAAAACTTTGAAAGTAGGGATTATCTTTTTCACTTTTAATTTTGAAGATTTAAAATATATCTCTTAAATTAAGGTGAATTGATAATTAGTTATTGCATTAAATTAAGAATTATAATTATCTTTTTTTATTTTTTAAAATGGTTGTATATGAAAAAAATACTTTTATTTTTATAATGTTAAAAAAGTAGTATTGTTTATGTAATTAAGTTTTATTGATGGTCTTTTCATATAATTTGTCTAAATAAAAGGGTAAAATAGGCTCAATACGTAGATGAGAAAGGTATTTTAGGCCTAATAGATAGGTGAGAATGGTATTTTAGGTCTAATAGGTAGACGGAAAGGGCATTTTAGGCCCAATAGGTAGACGAAGAACATTTTTGCACTATTTTACATAGTTAAAGAGAATTTCAGGCCCTTTTCCGTTTATTTTATTTCAAAAGTACAAATCTCATATTTAAAGTAAATTAATTACATATAAATATTAATTAATACTTAAGTGATCTGATAATATGAAACAATTCTTATATTGATGATATATATAACTTAAACTAGTGAAAATATCTGTGCTTCGCGCGGTTATAAAACATATTATTTTTACAGTTATGAAATAATTTCTTAATAACCTTATAATTTATTCTGAGTGTAATTTTATGCTTTAAGAACTTCTACGGAATTTTTCTTTTTCTATAGTGATACTTGACTAGCTACTCATTCATTTAATATTCATATTTCAGGCATACTAGTTTTTATACATTAATAATTATTTTTAAAAAAATCTTTTGACATTAAGGCTAAGACAGTTAAAGAATATACAAAATACAGTGTCATAATAAAGGCTAAATTTAAAAGTATGTTTGAAAGAAATGGTAGGAAATTAGAAAAGCTAATTAAAGAATAATAAATACATATGTGAAGAACTAATTACTTCCTATAAATTCATGTAATGTAATGTATAATTATGTTACCTATTATGGTCATTAATTGTCTAATTGAATTACACTAAATGCTATGAGCAAATGAAAATTTCATCTCAAAAAGGTTTTAAAATGAGAAAGTAAAGATATAGCAAGTTAAAAGAATAAAAATGAGAAAGTTGAAATATTAAACTGAATTCTTAATACATTTTCAAAGTGGATAATAATTTGAGTTGCATGAGTAATATTAAACATGAGTTTTTCTTTCATTTTTTTGTTCAGTTTTTATCCTAATTTTTTTTCACGTCTCCGTCTTCCCCAATAATATATCTTTTGTGATAACTTGTGCTTACTAATTAAATACATGTTAAAGAATAAATTTTAAAAAATAAAATATCCAACATATACTTACAAAAAATTTCGGATAGATATTTATCAACCTAAGAGGGAGGTGATAGTCATGTCAAGAGACTTAGAAGTCCTAGCATGCATGCTGGAATAAAATTTCAAGAATTCAAATTCATGTATAATTTTAATTTTAAACTTTTGATATGATGATATTACGTTTCCTAAGTTAAATAATATAAATTCCATCCCTGCTCATACTTTATATATATATATAACAAGACCTAAAACTTCAGAAAATATTATATTAGTCTAAATCATTGTTATCCTTTTGCTATCAAGTTTTCAAATATTCTAGACTTTTTTTCACTAATCACAAGTTAGAAGTTGAATCTCAGCATTGTTATGACACGATTTAGAAACATAATTTTATTTTGAAGAAATATCAAACATTGTTAATTATGTACCTCGCCTTGGAAGTACCAAGTGTACCATGATGTCTTGATTGGTGTCTTAATTTTGTCTATGACATATCTACTTGTTGTAACTGATACTACATCATCTGTATCTCCGCTGCAGTCATAATATTATAATTTCAGAAACATATCAATTAATTACTTATAAATTAGTCCGTACTTTCTTCCTTTCAATTTATGTGAATCTATTATTCTATTTGACGGGACACAATATATTTAAAAAATAAATAATAAAGATTTTGAAACCTAAGATCATAAACAGATAAACATGTCATACACTTGTGATTTATGTTACAATAACTGTTTAATTCTCATTAAGGATAAAAATGTATTCTAATCTAATTAAATTTTTTATCAGCATAGACCAACTCACCTATATATCCAAACTCTAATTCCACTTTGCATAAGCTCTTGAAAGATTGGCAAAATCGTGTCAGGTGAATCTTGCCAATTTACATGTATAGATGCACTGAATGGTAAAGTCGTATTAACAAAATTATGATTGAAATCTAAATTAATTATTCCTACTAATTAAACTGCTCAAAGTGAAAATAATTACTTGCAAGAACCACATTGTTAGGGTATTCCTCTAACATGGAGTGATTCTTGCACTTCCGCAGTATTCAAGTATGAATCAACATAATCTCTTGTGCGCGAGTCGTACCACGCCAACTTGAGTGTCCTCACAATTGTAATCTCAACACAAGTTAAGAATTCAAATAGATGAAAACTTCATTATAAATACTTTTTTTGATGAGACAAACTACAATTATAATATGAAGAAAGAACTTGTTTTGATCATAAATAAAGAAATAATACTATGAAACAATAAATTATTATATATATAAATTACTAATATGTTTTTTACGAGAAGAACTACAGTTATAATTTGACGAAAGAACTTGTTTTGATCATAAACAAAGAAAATAATACTACAAAATAATAAATAATTTTCAGATTTCAAACAACTTTTGAGATCTCTAATGAAAGAAGAATTATATAGATAGAAGGGAAGATGAAAAGTGTAGAGTTAACATTAGTTAATGATATTTCACAACTAATATGACCTAATAAAAAGAAGAGTTACAATCATTCATTATTATATTAGTAAATGCTAATTATCTTAAAATTAAATGAAATAGGTAATTAATAGATAAGTTTTAAAAGTAAAAAAAAAACTCAAAAAATTGACAAAAAAAAAATAAATAGGAATACTTGCTTGTGAGACATGCCACATAGAATTGACTATTGATCTCTTTTATATATATATTGATTGATTAGTGAAAGTTAATCAATTGAAATAAATATGATTTAGATTTATGAGAATTCATTAAATATTTTTTGGGGACTTTTTATATAACACATAAATACAAAATATATGAGATAATTTTTCAAAAAAAGAAAAAAAAAATACAAATAGAGGCCATTGAGAGGTGCCACGTAAGCATCCTCCAATGTCTCCTTTATATAGAGAGAGACTGTTACATGTTACAGATATTTGAATGGAAACTAAAATTTATGATTGTTTACGTAGTACTTTTGTCTTGTTTAAACTTTCATCAACTTGCACACTCCATTGACTTGCTCCCTTTAAATAGTACTCTTAGTAATTCAGTATTAAACATATTATCACCTCCCTTATATTTACTCGAGAAAACAATGTGTTTTCCTTCCTTTTCACAATGATCTCCTCCACCACCACCATTGCATCTACCACTTTCATTTCCTTATTTCTTTCTTTTCCATAATTGACTCTTCAAATGGATCCATCCGAACACTCCGCCACGAAGTCGCCGAAAAGAGAGCTCCAAGGTCCCCGGCCAACGCCACTCAAAGTAGGAAAAGATTCACATAAAATTAAAAAACCACCGGTGGTGCCACATCAGCACCATCGATTGCCACATCATCATCAACCTCCACCACCACGACCACCAATAATAATATACACCGTGTCCCCTAAGGTAATCCATGCAAACCCTAGTGAATTCATGTCTTTAGTCCAACGACTAACTGGACCAAATTCTTCATCATCATCGTCAAGCTCCTCATTTCCTTTTCAAGAAAATACAAATATTAGCGCGATTTCTCCGGCTGCTAGGTTCGCTTCAATAGAGAAAACAAGAACACCAAAAGGGAAAAAATCACAAAGTACTAATTGTGACATGGAAATTGTTGATGAAGGGATAGAAATAAATAGAGAAATTGAAAGAAGTACAAGTGGACTTTCTCCTCAAGGTATTTTGTCACCAAATCCAGATTCACTTCAACCTATATCATCAAATTTCTTTTCACCTCCATCAGCTGGATTTTTCCATGATTTAAGTCCTGTATTACATAGTAACAGGAATTATTTTGAACATAATTTCTTGCCTAGCCCTTCATCAAATTTTATTTCACCAAGAATAATACTATCTCCTGGTACTCCATCTTTTGATCTTTTCAATAACCTTTTCGACCACCATAGATAGAAATAGGATTTGTACGGGGTTCATGTTCGGAATTCTATCACAATACATTTGATTAGTTAGTGGGTTCAAATTTATTGTTATTATTATTTAACAATTATTTTTATACATATATAAAATCTGAGTCAAAATTACTGATTTCATATTAAGGCCACGCTCTTTCTTTTCCCTCATTTGAATTGAAATGGTGGGCCATTTCGATGAGCAGGTCAAACGTAGGATTTCTAATTTTTCATTTGAGATGCACATAACTCATTAGCATATTATTTTATAGTAACATATTTTTTATGTACTTTTTGCGATTATGTAGGCTTGTATTTTTATGTGCTATTCAAAATTAGAATAAAGTAGAAATGAAGAGAAAGTCTTCGACCTCTTGGATTCAATACAAGTCATATCATATGACAAATTAAATTTGATTTCTTTTTGAGATCTTGACTTGTATAATTACTAAGGTATGGCTTTTGGAAAGAAAAAATAGGATATGAAAAAAGGGGGAAAGTTTGTTGGGGATATAAATGAGGTTAGATATTTGTGGGTTGGCAGAAGTTAAGATTCATCGACTTCACAGTCATGCGGACCCTTCTAATTAAAGTTAGTTTACTTTTGCACACTACCTCTACGCTCTATATATCTATTTTCAGATAATGACATGGCAGAACTTTATACCTGGTGAATATGTTCATAAAATGGATGCTAACTTTTGAAGTTACATGGTAATGATTTTTTATGATCACTTATAAATTGAATAAAAAAAATAATCTTTCTAGATTTGGTATGTGTAAAATTGAAAATGTCTGATGAAGAGAACATAAAACTAAAAACAAATATATAAAAAGCTACAAAATCAAATTTCTCATAAATTACAGTATTCTGAACGAACATGAAAAAAAAAATAGTTAGTCCATTTTCAAAAAATATGGTTACAACATACAAGTATGCAACATATTTAGACCTAACTCAACTCAATCCAAGTAATGGCGATGTTCATTCATTAACTCAATCTATTTTGGTCCATTCAAATTTAGTCTAATATGCTCTCTTGATAACTCTAAATATGTACTCTAATGACCTTGTTAAGCAGTACGCACTGAAATTTCAATTTATGAAAAAATTTGTAATATCTTAGAATTTGTTTCCATTATATGTTATTTTCTACTGAAAATTAGTCAGCAACTTTTCCCAGTCATTGGAGAAGGTTAGTTCAATGTGAGTGGGCTACCTAGATCTGGCCCACTTTTATCTTAAATTTGTCGAAGTCTTTAGCCCATGTACCAACGTGAGGCCCATATTTTTTTATCTTAAAATTATACAAATCCACAATTTAAGTTTCACTTATTATAAAAAATCTCATCTCTCCAAACATATTATAAAAATCTCGTTTTTCTCTAAAAATATATATATACATAGTTTTCTATGTCAGCCCTGTTATGTATATGAATTGGCTTTGTTATGTATTTGTCGGTCTTGTTATGTATATGTCAGCCTTGTCATACTTATTATGTATATGAATCGGTCTTGTTATGTATATGTCGGCCTTGTCATATACAAAGGTTTCTATATATATGTCGGCCTTGTTATGTATATAAATCGGAAGAGAGAGTAAAGTAATTAAAAAAGTGGGAGAGAGTGTAAATAATTCTAATAAGGTTGGGATTTATGTTATTTTTACTTTTTTTATAAATTTTGAAAAGAAATAACATAAACATACATCTTAACTTATCATATTTAAATAAATTTCTACCCTTATAAAGTAATTACAAAAATCTCAACTAATTATGTATCTTTGTTGGATTTATCGAAAGTTAATTATATATCTCGACAAACTCAAAATAAGAAAAATGTATTGAGAGCTAATTATGTATTGTTATAAAGGAAAAATTGTATCTTCGTTGGATGTATTATATATCCCGGCCGATTCAAAATCAGAAAAAATATATTGAGAGCTAATTATATATCTTTACAAAGGAAAAAATGTATCTTCATTGAATGTATCGGGAGATAATTATGTATCTCGACAGACCCAAACTCAAAATTTCAGTAATTATGCAAAATATCAAAATTTTCTGTAATTAAACTTCAAACTATCGAGATTTATGTTGTTTTTCCTAAATTTTAGATAATGGTGTCCGACATGCATAAGCTCCGTCATTCTTACTTATTTTGTTCAATCATTTTCCAAAGTCGAATAAATATTGTTTATCTTCTTTATGTATTTTACACCCCCACAATGAATTCAGATTAGTAGAATTAGGGTTGTTAAGTGGGTCGGGTCGGGTCAATTTGGAATTGGCCGGTTAAGTTTAATCGGTTTGTGGGCCGGTCAGGATTCTAGCCTAATTAAACGGGCCTATTCGATGTCGGGCCCAATAGTAAATTTTTTAAAAATAACTCGGGACCAGCTCACTTAATTTAACCCAGTCCAATCCACTTAAATTCGGTCAAAATCGATCCAAAATTCGGTCAAAACCGATCAAAACCAAAAAAAATTAAAAATTTTTCTCCAATATACACTATATATACCCGCCTATATATATTTTAAATACGTTAAACATATATATATATATAGTATATACTACATTAGAATTTAAAAAATAAATACACATGTACACAATTACACATATAATCGTGTAATACGACTATACATTAGTTAAATATATATACTAATCTAAATAAAACATATGCTACAAAGATATATACTACAATATAATGATATATATACTAATTTATAAAATATATACACATGTATACGTTAAAAATATACTACTTTAGAGTCTATAGAAGATATACACACATATATACGTACCATTCAATATATATGTACTACTTTAAATAAAATATACTACAATATATACACACACTATATATATAGTTATATACTAATTTATAAAACATATACACATGTATACGTTAAATATATACTACTTTAGAGTCTATAGAAGATATATACACATATATACGTACCATTCAATATATGCGCTACTTTAAAAAATATGCTCCAAGATATATACTACAATATAATGATATATATACTAATTTATAAAATATATACACATGTATATGTTAAATATATACTACTTTAGAGTCTATAGAAGATATATACACATATATACGTACCATTCAATATATATGTACTACTTTAAATAAAATATACTACAATATATACACACACTATATATATAGTTATATACTAATTTATAAAACATATACACATGTATACGTTAAATATATACTAATTTAGAGTCTATATTCTATATATACACATATATACGTACCATTCAATATATGTACTACTTTTAAAAATATGCTCCAAGATATATACTACAATATAATGATATATATACTAATTTATAAAACATATACACATGTATACGTTAAATATATACTACTTTAGAGTCTATAGAAGATATATACACATATATACGTACCATTCAATATATATGTAGCACTTTGAATAAAATATACTACAAAATATACACACACTATATATATAGTTATATACTAATTTATAAAACATATACACATATATACGTTAAATATCTACTACTTTAGAGTCTATATTCTATATATACACATATATACGTACCATTCTATATGTACTACTTTAAAAAATATGGTCCAAGATATATACTACAATATAATGATATATATACTAATTTATAAAACATATACACATGTATACGTTAAATATACCCTATTTTAGAGTCTATAGAAGATATATACACATATATACGTACCATTCAATATATATGTACTACTTTAAATAAAACGTATACTACAACATATACACACACTATATATATCGTTATATACCAATTTATAAAACATATATAAACATGTATACGTTAAATATATACTCTTTTAGAATCTATATTCTATATATACACATATATACATACCATACAATATATGTACTACTTGAAAAAAGATGCTACAACATATATACTACAATATAAATGGCCCAAACGGTCAAAGAATTTTTTTTTCTTGAAAAATAAATAAATAAAACGGATCGGTTCTGGGCCGATTAACCAGCGGATCTGGATCGGGTTTGGTCCGGACCGGATTAACCGGGCCAAAAAAAATAACCCAGCCGAAAACCCGAAACCCTACAGACCGTGGACTGATCGAGTCGGGCCGCTATGATGGGTCGGGTCGGGCCGGGTCAAACCGGCCTGTTTGACAGGCTTGTAGAACTATATATGACCCACTTGTGTTTTAGCGTGTCTTATAGAATGTTTCATCATAAAAATTATTACAAACTACTTAATTTGGAATTTTAATTGAAGAACTTCTAATTAATGAGATGATAATATACATTTTTGAGGAGCCTATGACGAGTTTTTCAATAATTACCGACTTCGAGTAAAAGAATATACATATTTAGGATACGTGTTTTCTCATTTTCCTATTAGTTGAGTTCAAATCAAAGAAGCATATTTCTAATTTTGACACAAAAAATTGTGTTTTTTTTTCAAATCAATTACGTTAGCTATATTGAGGAGTGACAATTGAGCACCATGAATGTACATAAACACCATTGCACCACTTTAATAGTGAAAATTTCTAATGAAGAAGTAAAACAGTAGAGACAGAGAGAAACTTGGAGAACGTGTAATCACATAATTACACATTTTATTATGAGAAGAGAAACTGTAAAACTGATTCAATACAAAGACTTAAGCTGCCTAACAAAGCAATATATCTAATCTGGCAGCTAAGACATAACTAACACCCTAACTAATTAACTAATCGACTCTAACCAACAGCTCTGCAGCACTAACTGTTTTCTATCATAACTTAGATAACATATTTCAAGACCCCCCTCAAGTTGGAGGGGAGATATACACAACCAACTTGCGCAAAATGGAGAAATATTTCACACCAGTCAAGGCTTTTGCGAAGATGTTTGCCAGTTGTGGATTGGTGGAAATGAGATGAATACTAATTTGACCTTTTTGAAGTTTGTCTCTCACAAAATGGTAATCCACTTCTATATGTTTGGTTCTTTCATAAAACACGGGATTCTTTACTACATAGTACACTGATATAGTTTAGCAAAATTAACCAATACTTAACAAAATATTCAATTAAAATTCCTCACTCCCTACCAAACCCCCTAATTCCACATACCCTCCAATCCCTCAATTCACGTTTTTCCTCTCAATTACACACACAGAGAGCTCTATATACACACACCCACATCAGAAAACCAATAAAGGGAAGGGTTATCAAAAAAGGGAACAACCATTAACACCACTATCAATATTGTAAACATTCAATTTTTGACCAAACCTAATGTTTTTATATCATTTTAGTATTCATTTTTTTTTATTTTTTATTTTAGGTCTAAATTAGATATTTTAAGTTCATCCTATTTTACAAGGTTTGATTTAATAGTTTTGAAAACAAAAAAAAAATATAGAATCACATTTTAAATAAGTTTTTATTTTTTATTGTTTATTTAAAAAAAAATCTAATTTATATTTGTCTTCTTCTTTTAATTTTTAATAAAGAATCTAGTGATATTAATATTTTTTAATAATATTTCTAAGACTAGTTATTTAACTTATTTTGTATTTTGTTAGTTTTAAATAGATTTTATTATTTTTATTTTATTTAAAATATTAATAAAAAAAAAGGAAAAAAACTTATCCTAATCTACCCTAACCTCTTCCCACCTTTCCACTTCCACTCAATCTCTCCCCACTTTCTCCACACAAACACATGACACACACCTACATAACCCACAATGTAACACACACAACACAGAAGAAAAAAGGGACGGGGGGAGAAAAACTATGAAAACAAAAAGAAAGAGAGAAACCAGAAAGAGAGAGAAAGAAAAGACACAAACTGGAAAACAAAGAAAAAGAAGAAAAGTTTGAGTTTGGAGTTCCTGTCGAGTTTACGGCGACGTCTATCGTGCTTCTCTTTTAATCAGTTCATCATTCAGGAACTGCGTTGTACACTTTGGCTCTAAATTGTTTGCTACTCAAAGTTAAATGAAGGAGTTTTCGGCTTATAAAGGTCTATTTTTAATATGTAATCGTTACACTATTATGTCATGACATGCTTTAATTACTCCATTTTTCTTTAGTATTCTCGTGTTCTTGATTTGATTATTCGACCCGGAAGTGGCCTAATGTGCATTGTCTCGCATTGTTTATTATTGTTTACCACTAAGTTGTTGGCATCTTCACGTAAATGGAGTAAAATATCATATTTTGGGCAAAAAGTGACCTTAATAATATTTTGATAGCATCATTACGTTAGTAAGCTATGTCTCTTTGATTAATTTTGATTTCTTTCTAATCGTATGTTTAGTGTAAGATTTGTTTTTGTTCGGCTCCAGAAACTCCCTTTTTTTTTAAGTTGGCTTTTGGGCTAGTTTGATGTGCAGCGGTTTAGTATACTTTTGTTGGTTTTGGTTTTGTCTTACTTGACAAATGATTCAAGAATTTGTATGCTCTTTAATTAATGTCCTAGTCACGTGTTAAAAGTTTTCATTTGATTAATATTGTATCAACCTTCAAGTTGTCTTGCTCATAATTTTCTTTTAGTTTAGGTTGTCAATCTTACTTCCTGGAAAGGTTTATAATAGAGAGTTCTTCATGTTAATCGTTAAAATCAAACACTCCTCGGCATAGATCAAAATAAAAGGCCCGAAATATTTTTTTATTTAGTATGAGGATTAACAAGACGAGTTACGAATTTATTCAAGACCCGTTGCAATTAGTAAAATAAAAATATAAAAAAAAATTTGTAAGGGAGCGTTACAAGTGAAAAGAAAATATTTCCATCGTTTTTGTCACATTTCACCATTCGTTATATAATGATTCATTTGATAAATAAAAAAAGGCGGTCAATATGAAGAGTCCTCTATATGACTTCTGTCACGCCCCAAAATTTCATCGGGCCGGACTGGCACCCGAAGCCGAGAAGGCCCGGGAGAACCCGTTCAAATACCTGTACTTTCACTTACATGTCACTAAAAATTTGGACAGCACTTCGTTGCATATAGAAGGATCTAATTACCTGTATCAGCACAACACGCACAAATATATATATATATATATATATATATATATATATATATATATATATATATAATACTTGGCCGTCGGGGCCACCACATATACAAATATAACATCACTATATAAACTTCCATGACTTTATCCTTCCTTATGTCTACAAAGCCTCTAGGATATACATGACATAACTAGGGTCGGGACAAACCCCCGCCCACACATGACTCTTGTACAATAACAAAATATAAGGAACCGACTCGGAAATCTTCGAGGCAAACCGAAGCTCACCAACAATAGCTGTATGACCTGACTCCTATCTATGCTGTGAATGAGCTGAAGCACCTGTGCCTGCAGCATGAAATGCAGGTCCCCGTGAGGGACGTCAGTACGAAATATGTACTGAGTATGTAAAGCTGTAAATAATCATATGTGATATGGGGGATCAAGAAAAATCAGACGCAAGTGAATAAATCATAATAGAAGTGAACCACACTTCATAAACACTTTTAGGATCATGTACATTATCATTAATCTGAATTGGGTTCTTGAATTCAAACACATTTGTGGAACGGTATACATTCGTTCATTTCATTCTTTACAATTATCATTCGCCATTACCTCCTCCTCCCGAACCTCCAACCACCTAACAATAATCAATACTGTACCGTACTATGACCATTAGGCTGCCCCCAATACATATCAACTGGGATCGACCCATGCTAGGCTTATGCCCCTGGGATACCACCCACACGTATATCAAGTAACACACATAAGAGATCTTTCCAATAACTTAGTTCAAAAGCTTTTGAGATTATTACATTAGTGTTCATGCCAATATAGTACCTTTGGAACAATGATACATCAATAGGAACCAAGTAATAGACCTTCTATACAATAACGATGTAATAAAGACTCATTGGTACATCAACAATGTGTTTCAGAATCATCAATATCACAATAATGAAATAGGAGCCTTTTGGTATATCAATGAAACATTTTGACACTTTATAGAATAGAAACAACTTCGTTGGTAATGTAGAACAATACATGTTTTTGGACAACCTCGGAATCTTACTTGATGGAACATTGGTGTTTTCATGCCAAAGAACATCATTAGAGTATGCTTTACATACCTCGTTGTAGATTCGGATACCAATTCAACACAACTTCCCGCCTTTACAAATCACTTATCTACAATGAAATATTTGGCATCTAGTATTAGCAACCCAACACCACAATTCTCTTCCATAATTCCATACAACCAATATTTGCAAAACATTCCAAAAACCAACTTGAACAATAGGTTTATGTGTATATATATATATATAATCATCATTTCAATACCACATCATCACACCAAATCCCTTAACAATTCAACATAATCCAACCATGCACAAGAATAATCCAACATCATTTCCAATCATCTTTCAACAACAATCAAATAACATACTTCTTATGCTCACATGCATATATATATATATACATATCCATATAAATAACACCAACATAATTTACATCCTTACCATAAAATGGCCCTTTTGATTTCGAAGTCCTGTTGGCACAAATAAGGGGTGCTTCTCGAAGCCCTCGAGACGGTGAACACAACTACGAAATCAATTTGGACTTTCTACGGTTGAATCACAAGATAATTGGAGTTGAAATTAGGCTAGGGTTCCTTATTCTTCAATAATTGGATGATAAATGATGGATATGAGGCTAAGTATATGTATAATGACCAATTTTCGTCCATGAGGTGATGGAAAATGACCATATTGCCCTTAAAAATTTAAGTAAATCTGAATCTGTCCATGGTGGACTGTTTTGACAGGCTAAAGTAGATCAGCCATAACTCTTTGCTCTGATATCGGATTTGGGTGAAATTAGTATCGTTGGATAGATAATTCAAATGTCTTTCATTTCATATAAAGTAAGCCACCCAGTTCGTCCTGTACAAGGAGTTATGATCGTTTGAAGTTGACCCTAAAAATCTGTTTCGAGAGGCTGAAGTAAAACGAGTATAACTCCTTACTTAGATGTTGGATTTGGATGAAACCAATTGCATTGGAAAGAAGACTCAAAGATCTTTCTTTTAATAGGTCGCAGATCTCCCAGTTCATTATATTGAGGGAGTTATGATCGTTCAAAGTTGACCCAAAAAACTGGCAGGCCTCAGTAGTTTGTGTGCAAGAAATTTTCCTGCACATTTACTGTTCAAAATATCCCGGCCACCGTTTTATAGTTTCGAACGTGCTCGATTATATCCGAAACTTATCCGTTTTTGAAAATCTTTATATCGTTGGAAAACTTATTCAATAACCTTCGTATGGAACCATCGACGGGCAAATTCCGGTATAAATAAAGTCGATTCCTATACACATATAATCAAACTATACACTAGAAACCATCTCAAAATAATCAATACTCATACTTAAACTCATATATACCTAACTTAGGATCAATACATATACTCCAACACATATAACAATGGTTAATGCACGTAATTAAGTACGGGGTGTTACAACTTCACACTATCTCTAGTGAAGTTACATCATATAATAGGGAAAATAAATCACGCTCCCCACGTCTTTCACACGGATTTGCACCTTTTTTTTATTATTTTAATATTCTTTTCATAATACTATGATTATTCCATTAATAGGATGCGGATTTATTCTAAATCCTATTATCGAGAAAAGAAAGGAGAGGAAAAAACCAACTATAAGAGTGAATTTATAAAATAATGAGTTAGGTTCTTAGCCTCTAAATAATTAATATTTAATATACCAGTGAAGATTAACGATGAAGTTGGAAAGCCCTGTTACCGACCATTCGTTATAATAAATTAACCTACCTTTTGAAGCCGTTTGAATCGGGTTGAGTAGATTCTAAACCTATTAGGTGCTTATTTAGACTAGAAAAATGGGACGATCCATAAAGGCCTCAAAGGCACGAGAAATGTATCAAAACTTGTGGTATGACCGAAAAGTACTGCTACTGGCAAGCCACACATTAATATAATTAAATAATTTAAAATAAATTCAAAGTAGGATGTAAGGAGCTTTTAGGCTAACAAATATTATGTATCCAAGAGATTAATTTAAGCCAGACATAAGTCATTAAAGCGACTGTGCTAGAACCACGAGACTCGAGGGGTGCCTAACACCTTCCCCTCGGTCAACAGAATTCCTTATCCGAATTTCTATACCGCAGATCAAAATTTTGAGTCATTTTCTTTTGAATAGGGATTCAATAAGGTGACTTGAAACACCCAAACTCAATTTCAAATGGCGATTCTGTAAAATTAATAATCCCTTTTCAAAACATCACTTTAACTGGAAAAACCTATTTTCTCTAAAACCAACTCCCTAGCGGGGTCGAATACGGTAAAAAATAGGGGTGTGACAAATATCAAGCAACAATCGATAACAAAACAAGCAACATTATATATTAATAGAAAAAGGAGAAAAATGTGCAAAACATACAGAGATTAAGAGAGAAATAGTGAAGGAATTGAACAGAAACTGAGAGAGGGTAAACAAGAGAAGGAGATTGAGAGAGGGGGAGTTGAGAGATAAACGAAGGGGGGGGGGTAGGAGAAAATAGTGAAAAAATAGACTGGGGGAAGGGAAGAGAAATAACGACCCATGCGCTTGGATTTTTCAGCAAAATCTCGCCAGAAACGCCATATCCACTGGCAAACTAACTTCGTAAAACCATCAGCTCTTCCACCTCTCTAAGAACCCGATCAAATTCATACAAATTGATCAAAAGACCCACCCAAAAACCAACCAAAATTCTTTTCAGACATGACACATCTCTACATTTTGGTGAATCGCTGACAATTCTCGGCAAAACCCATCGGTGAACAGACCAACACTCAGTTTTGTTTCAATTATAAAATTTTGGGTAAAATTTAGATCATTTCTTGAGGTCTTTCGGCCGATGATGGTCTCCAATAGTGGTGGTGGAAAATAAATTCCATTCTCTTTTGGCTAAAAACATTGAGGTCCATCTCTTATCCTATTCTTAGCTATTCTTTATTTTTGCATATGATTGATTGTTATCTTCTCAATTTTTTTTCTATCTTGTGAATGATGAATATTGAATTTACAATGACTGTGGTTGATAGAAATGGTGATGGGGATTATTATTTTAGAATCTTGGTATACAATGTAGTCTTTGGGAAAAGTGAAAAATAGATAAAGGTGAATATGATCAGTTAGTTTTAATTCATTGATTGTTGATTAATTCGAATAAGTGTTAGTTTCGTTTTCACTTGATAGTAGCATGTTCAGGTTAAATTTTATAGGCAAATGGTAGGTTGTGTTTGAAAATCATAAAAATCGATGATTGTTGAATGATTGAATTACTTTATTTGGAATTGTTTTAGTTTATCACATTCACTCAAATGTATTAATTTTACCAGAGAATTTCCCGAGATAAATTGTACTTATTCATCGGGGAATGCCCCGAAGTATTACGTATGCGGAGGATGTTCGTGATCAAGGCTCGAGGCGTTGGGTAAAGCATAGTTTAGGGTAGTTTAAGTTAGTTTAGGTTTCATTTCAGTATTTTTTTATTTTGCGACTGTATTAATTGGATTGGACATTATTTTTTAAAACTTTGTTTGTTTGTTTGTTTGCATATGTGTTCTTTTGTGAGTCTATCATTCATAGTGTCATATTAGCTGATATAACTCGGCGAAGAGACCATGGTCGAATCAAGGGACCGAGGGGTTCCTAACTCCTTCTCCACTGTCAAAATTTTTTTTTAACCAAAATCTATGCTCGTGGATCAGTTTTAAGAGTCAATTATTTTTTAAAAAGAAATTTAAAAAGGTGATATGGCACACCAAACAATGTCAAGTGGCGACTCTGGAGTTTAATTACAAAATTCTTTTTAGAAATACATTTTCTTTTGTCACTTTAATAATTAAAACTCTTTCGAACTTTAAAATTAATCTTTTTTTATAAAAATAGAGGTGTGACAGCTCTGGCGACCTTGCTAGAAATTTTTAGAATTCGAGTTTCATTGTTGAATTCTATCGGTTTAGTTTGGCACTATATGTGTATAGACGTTTGTTTGTGTTATTGTTGTTATCATTGTTGGGTGCCCACATGCTATGTGTTTACAGTTTTTCCTTATGTCTTACCGCTTTATATCTGACATCATATTCATTACCCCAAGTCACTTTTTTGAAACAAGTCTCAAAGCACACATCGTGTACATGAACCTTCATCGAATCACCTTTATTTTAGGAGAGGGAGCTGCAAAACGTATTGAGTGGGTGAAAAACAATCACAGCCACCATCGACTTTACGCTCCCCCGAAAAGACTTGTTAGTTGAACCTCAGCCTAGGTCGATGTTTAGAGAATTCTTAACTGCATCTTGTTGAGACCTAGTGGGACCTGTTTGGTCCTTTGTGGGAGACTTATCCCTAAGCATCCCTATGTACTGCTTATTACCTATTTGAAGGTAAAAAGGTGATTTGATGGACTGATTTAGGGAGGCATGTGCTAAAGTTTTTGGAAAATATGTATTTAGACAAGGGTGATTAAGGAAAAAAAAGTACCAAAAAATCAAAGTAAAAAAAGAAGAAGATAATTTCGTAGTTTGTAGAGTTTCTCTTTGACTTCTATTTTCACAATAAAAAAATTCAAAAAAAAAAAAATTATCCTTTGCATGTTTTTCCTTAAAAAAACAAAAAAAAAATTCCTTTGTTTTTTTTAGCATGCATTCACAACTTGAAAATTTCAAAAAAAATAAAATTGATAGGAGTTATATATATTTTTTATAGAAGAAAATTTGAAAAGATTTTAGAAACTTTGTATATTTTATATAATGAAAATGCCAAAAAGATTTTTCTTTTAGTGTTTTCATGTTTTTCTATATCGAAATTTCAAAAAATATATTCTTTTTGTTGGTGCTTTATTTTTGAATAATTTCATATGAAAATACCAAAAGATTTTTCGTTCATAATTTTTCATTTATTTTTATATGAAATTTCAAATAAAAAACACAGAAAAAAAATTTATTGTGTGTTTCATCATTTATTTTGGTCATATCTTAAATCGGAATTCAGTCTATTAGTTAATGTGTGATTTTCCAATTGAGTGAACTATGCACACCTAATTCTCATCTCTCAAGGATGAGATACATAGGCAGCCCTTCTAGGGTTCAGCGATCTTATTTTAAAAAATTCCCCCAAAAAAATAATTTCACGCTTTATTTAGAGTTGGTGTCACATATACATATTTAAAAAGAAAAATAGAAAAGAAAATTTGTTTAGTAGTTTTAGGTTTCATTTATGTATGAAATTCAAAATCGAAAATCCAAAAAGATTTTTCGTCAATATCTTTTGAAAAATAACAATAAAAGAAAAAAATTTCTTACTCTCCATTAGTTGTTTCACGTGGTGTTTCATATAAAAAATATAAAAAAATAAAAGATCTTTTCTTTGATAATTTTAGGTTTTACTTTTGACTAAAATTCAAAATCGAAAATTCAAAAAGATTCTTGTCAATATTTTTTGAAAAAAAAAGAAGAAAAAAAAACCTTTTCCTCTTCAGTTTAGATTAGTTAAGCCATGCATTTCTTCATATGAAAATGCAAAAAGATTTTTCTTTGATAATCATAGGTTTCATTTTGCATAGGGAATTTAAAGTTGGAAAATTCAAAAATATTTTCATCTACTTTTGAAATTTTGTTATTTTCTTTTTCTCTAAAATTTTATCAAAAAAGGAGGGAAAAGAAATGGAGTTTGATTGGCCATTTTGTGAAAAAATTCACGAACTACGCACACATGATTCTCCCCTCTGGAGTGAGATACATAGGCGTCTTTCTAGGATTTGGTGATCTTGTCTAAAAGGAAAATAAGAGGAAAAAGATTTTGAAAAAGTGTTGAACTCTAACACATTTTTTATATCTATTGTTTAGTTAGTTTAAGGTGGTTGGTTTGTGGCATTCTGGTTGGTCCTCCATACTACACCAAATCCAAGGAAGAGCTAGTTATGTCTAATAAGGATATTAATAATGACATCATGGATCAGATAGAGTCAGAAAAATGAGAGTTTAAAGCAAGAGATTTTGAGATTAAGGCAACAAATGACAGAAATGCACCGAACTTGGGCCAGTGGATTGCCTCCTCCCCTATTTCCCTCTATTGATCTAACAAATATCTTTAGTTTTTCATCAAAGTTGCAAACTCAGTTTTCTACTATTGTTGATGCACCACAACATGTACCAGAATTTATGACAACATTCGAATGCGTCCAGCATTCATTACCTATCTCCTCAGTATAAACCTACCATATCTACAACACCACTTACTGTTCATGCTTGTGTTGGTCAACCCTCTATTGAGACTCCTATCTTGGTTGTCCTCCTAGAAATTGTGTTTTCCCAATCTACTAGTGAGTATATGTTCAGTAATCTTGATAATCACTGCTATACTCATGAGCCTAAATCTAAGTTAATTGGACCACCGAAATTTCTTACCAAGAAGCTTGGAATGATAGAAGAGCGAGAAAAAATGGCTAGAAAAATGAAGAATGTAGAAAAGGTTATGAAAAATTCTCTGGGACTTATGGGTTATGATGATGTTTCATATAAGGAGTGAGGCATGATTTCAAGTATTAATCTTCCTCCTAGCTTTAAGATGTTGGAATTTGAGGGGCATGAGGGACACGAGGATTATGTGAGCACTTGGAATGATATTACAATCAATTTAGGAGAACTGAAGCAAAAAATAGAGCTATTGTTATGTTGGGGACACAACAGAGCTTGAGAGGTCCAACTCACCAATACTTTCATCCTCAACCCCGAGTTTATACACCAGATCCACGAACTCATCTACAACAAAGTTTATCTCTTCAAAATTCAAAATATTCTATTCATCTTCCTCAGTATCCTTTGAACAATGCACCACTCTTACTCATCCATTTTCTTATCCACAATGGCATGCACCGATCCCTCAAAATCGTTCTCGACCCCACATATTTATCAAGATACCTCTAAATCCAAGTTTCAGTCCAGGCCAGAGTTTGTAAAAAGGAAGAATCCAAAGGATAATGTCATACTAATTATGGAATCCTATACCAATTTGTTCCAAAAATTGAGACAGTGGGGTATGATTACTCCTCTCATTGGGTATGCTCTTGACCCTTATTCAAGATATTTTGATCCTAATGTATGATATACATATCATTCTAATATTTAGGATCACAATACTAAAGATTGTCATACTTTGAAAAGATAAATATAAAGAACGGTTCAAGAAAAAATTATTGTACTGCAATACATTGACACTAAGAGCGTCATACAAAATTCTTCACCAACACACAATAATGCACAATACGTGGGAAGCAATAAGTTAGGCATGAGGATCCAGAACTTATTTGTTGAGGGAAATGTACTTAACGGTGATGAAAGCTCTAGTCATGATGATGTACAAATCAGTGGCTAAGATGTCAAGCTCAGCCATTGGGAAGACACTCCTTTCCTTACTAGGAAGGATTTTTGGTAGTTTGTTTTGTTATCTTTTCTGTTATTCGAATTATTTCAGGGTTGTAGTTCAGAATCTATCTTGTTTTTATTTATTTATCGTTTATGTTCAGACCTTTATATTTTTCCTTTCAACTAAATGAAGTGTACCTTTTTCTTTTGCTTTTTAATATATGTTGTTCGTTTGTTTTCTTTATACAGAATATTTTATGTTGGTTTTAGTGATATGGACTACTTTCAGAATTTTAGTCAGATCTTAAAATCCAGTTTAATCATGAAGCATTGAATCAGAATGTTACAGTTAGAAAAAGAGCATTTGAGAAAATAAGTAGATTTTTGAGACATTTGGTGATCGAGTTGAAGTATTACTTGAATAAATTAAGACAATTATTTTGAGAATCACAAAAATAACTTGGTCATTAATTGAAAGTCACATCTCAATCATTTTGAATTGGATCAAACAGTGGATGGATGATCTCCCATGTCAAGAGAAACAAAAGAAAATTTGTTTCGCTAAAGTATGAGTCACCCGATATGAGGTGTGTACAACAAAGGTGGAGTTGTATGTTTGACAAGTGCAGAAGAAGAAGTAACACACATTCTGAGTTCAAAAAAAGGAGAAAAGTGTCGAGCAAAAGAATTGAGTCAGAAAAGTTCAATAAAAAAAAGTGAGTCAAAAAGTAAAGAGATAAGAGTGTTAAGAAAAATAAAGTCAAAAGAAGTCTCAAAGGGGAGAAAGAAGAAAAGAAACCAAATCCAAGTAAAAGAACAAGTTGTCTAAACTATGTTTGACCTAGTTCTTACAAAGACAAAATACACAGGCAGCCCTACTCTGGAGTTCGGTCAGCCCAAGTAAGAGCTAAAGAATGTCTCATCTAAAATAAACTGGGGCAAGAGTTTATTTTCGTTGCTTGAGTCGATTCTAAAAGTTGTGAGTCTCACCCCCACTTCAAGTGTCGTTTGAGCTTTATGTCATTCTTTCTTTTCAACCCTATCCAAAAGCTACGTTATAACTAAAGAAAGACCTTCAGATCAATTTTTGACAATATTAAGGCTAAGCATGCGATGGATATATGATGTTGTATTTTGGATACGACTTATCTTTATCAGCATAAGAAATCAGGGGAGAAATGAAATGTGAGAGTCTCATTGGTATAAACCCTCACAAACATCCCAAGGCGATAATGAGCTAAGAAAAATAAAAATGAAAGTCTTATTGGTGAAAGCCCTCATGGGCACCATAAGGCGTTGGTAAGTTAAGAGAAATGAAAATAAATTAGTCTCATTGGTGAAAATTCTCACAGGCACCGTACGACAATGGTGAATTGAGAGAAATAAAAATGAGAGAGTATTACTGGTGAAAACCCTCACAGACATTGCAAAGTGATAGTGAGCTGAGGAAAATAAAATGAGAAATTCTTGTTGATGAAAACCTTTATGGGCACCGTAAGACGATGGTGAGTTGAGAAAAATAAAAGTGGGAGAGTCTCATTGGTGAAAATCCTCACAAACATTGTAAGGTGATGGTGAGCTTAGGAAAATAAAAATGTGAGGGTCTTATTGGTTAAAACCCTCATGGGCACCGTAAGGTAATAGTGACCCAAGAAAAATAAAAATGAGAAAGGTTGTTGGCGAAAACCTTTCAGGCATCACTAGTCGAATGAGGTCTATGAATGCAATGGACTTAAAGAAGCAACTCTGGTTCAAGTTCATTAACTCAAAACAATTGCTGAAAAGTTTAGATGTAAAGTTCAGGAAGTTTAATCCAAAATGCATGTCATAATCATTAGAGTTGACTGTCGTATTCAGATAAGTTTTTCTTTTCTATGTTTTTGAAAAAGAGACATTCATTGTCTTTTCTTTCTTCTCTATATTTTTATTTTTGTTCTCTTGAGTCTGTCATCCGAATAGAAAACATTATCATTTCTTTATGTTTGTGAGTCAAGTCCATGTCAAAACAAGTTAGAAAAAAATTCTAAACTTGTTACCAACTTTTTCAATTGACACAAAGCAATACAAAATACCAGTGCATGAAGAAACATGATTGTAAGCCAAAACAAGGCATGTAGAAAGTTTTTGTTAACAGACAAGTTTGAAAATTCGTGAAAATACCAAGGTTCAAAGGGTTTATCTAAGAGACATAGCAAAATAGAGATATTGTATTTATTTATTTCAGAGTCACTCTTAATAATCTAAGTTTGGATCAATGGTGCAGCAAGGCATTGACACATGTCAACAGTGTGAAGCAAGTTAAATAAGATAAGTGCAAAAACTATTACCTCGGATGCTGAAGCCACAAATCAGCCACCATGTTCTATACTCATAAGTTTTATTTGTATGAAATAGGAACATAGGTTACCTTCAAATCAAGGGCTTCAAAGCCTAACTATCAGAAGGTAAAATTCCTCTCTTCTACAAATGCAAGAGACAATTTTACTACACAAGTTTGGTAGTCACAATTATGCTAAAACTCATCATCTTGTACCCCTAAGAGACACTTTCTAATTTGGGCCTTTCATGTTTTCTGACTAGGAGATGCACTTCCTAATTTGAGTTGTTAATCTTAAAATATGAACTATTTAATTAAAGTCTCTCACTTTTACTCTTAAGATACACACTTTTTAGTCTTGATTATTCAATTTTACTCTTAAGAGATGCATTTATTAATCAGAGTATTGATTCATCATTGCATTATGCATTTTTGCAGGTAGTTATGATTTGGTTTGACACTCACAAAATTTTTTTGATGATAAACTGTGGCAAAAATTTTATTCGTGTTTCTTGAAACTTTACTTTAAGTTTCGGATTCTCCTAGAAAATGAGGCTTTATTTTTAAAAAAATGAGATCTTTTTTTATCATAATCTATGTTTGAGATCACGTTTGTTCTAATTTTAACTTTGAGTTCAAGAGCCCGCCTGAAAAATAGGACAAAGTTTAGAAATCGCAAGTCACCAGCCCGCTTGAATAATAGGATAAAAAAATAGCAAGTTTGGAATCCGCCTAGAGAACAGGTTGAAGAAATTGCAAGTCAGGAGCTCGCCTAGAGAATAGGGTGAAAAAATAGCAAGTCAAGAGCTCTCTTGGAGAATAGGATGAAGAAATTATAAGTCAGTAGACCGCTCAGAAAATAAGGTGACGAAACAATAAGTCAGGACTCCGCCTGGAGAATAGGGTGAAGAAATTATAAGTTAGAAGCCCGCCTGAAGAATAGCGAGAAGAAATTACAAGTTAGGAGCCCGTCTGGAGAAGACGCTGAAGAAATAGCAAGTCGGAAGCTCTCTTGAAGAATAAGTTAAAAGTTGAAGAAATCGCAAATTAGGAGCCCGCCTAGAAAATAAGATGAAGAATTAAAAATTGCAAGTCTGGAGTCTGCCTGAAGAATAGGTTGAAGATTTTAAATTGCACGTCAGGAGCCTGTCTGAAGAATAGGATGAAGATTTTAAAGTTCAAGGTCAAGTTCATAAGTCCCACCAGAAGAACATGACCAATTTTCAAGTTCATATCTGATATCAAATAGTGTAGGGAGAAAGCATTTTTTAAAAATGCAACCCAAAGAAAAGTAGATATATTATCACTTTTGGAAACATTGAAGACTCAAGTCAAAAATCAGGAGAAGCTGCAAAAATAGAATTTTTGTAATTTCATTTATCTTGTTAACTTGTAATTTTTATTTTTGATGTAATGATAGAGTCGCAGACCGAAATCTCGATGGAACCTCACTCAACTCTCCAACTCGGTATAGTCTCTCTCCTTTTAAACTACATATGACCTAATTTTCATATAATCTGGGATAGGTAGGTTATCCAAAAACAAGACTCGATCGCATTCTATCATTCTATTTCCCTCTTTTGAATAATGATCAGATTAAATTCTATCTCGTTATCTACTTCTTTATCTAAAAAACTTTGTGTTTACGAATAAAGAGAGACATGATGTAGACACATAAATTTGACCCTTCTATATTGTAAATTTACCTATTTACCTCACCTTATCATGCATCCCACCCTTTTTGATATCTTTTTCATAAAAAGACAAAAATAACTAATTATTAACAAAATACCCAATTAAAATTCCTCACCCCCTAAACCACGTACCCCCCTTTCTCCCAATCCCTCAATTCACATTTTTCTCTCAACTACACACACACAATAACTCTATACACACACCCTATCAAAAAAATAGTAGAGGGGAGGGCACTTAAAAGGAAACAACCATTAACACCATTATCAATATCAAGCAACAACTCATAACAGAACAAACAACATTATAGATTAACAGAAAATGAAGGAAAAATATACAGAACGAAAAGAGACTGAGAGAAACAATGAAGAAATTAAATAGAAAATGAGAGAAGGAGATAGAGAAAAGAGATATTGAGAGAGGGGGATTTGATAGATAGAGAGAGGGGGTAGGAAAAAATAGTGAAAATGGACTAAGGAAAGAGGAGAGAAACAACATCCCACGTGCTTGAATTTTCCGGCAACAACTCGCCGGAAATGCCATCTCTATCGGCAAAATAACTTCATAAAGCCACCAGCTCTCCCACCTCTCCAAAAACCTAATCAAATCTAGAAAAATCAACCAAAAGACCCACCCACAAACCGACCAAAATTCGGTTCGGACGCGACTCATCTCTGCATTTCGGTGAATCGCTAGCAATTCTCGCCGGAATTCACCGGTGAACAGACAAACACCCAATTTTGGTTTCAGTTATGGAATTTTGGGTAAAAATTAGGTCGTTGTTTGAGGTCCTTCAGCCGTTCACGGGCTCCGATGGTGGTGTTTGAAAATAAATCCGATTCTCTTTTGGTTAAAAACAATGAGGTTCATCTCTTATCCTATTCTTAGTTAATTATTTATTTTTGTATATGATTGATCGTTCTCTTCTCAATTTTTTTATCTCACAATGCGAATAATAATATTGAATTACAATGGTTGTGGTTGCTAGAAATGGTGATGGGATTACTCCCTCCGTTTTGAATTAAATAACATTTTCAACCTTGACACACCCATTAACAAACCTAATAATTAGGTGTATATTTTACCTTTTTACCTTTCTTGATATTGTAAGATTAATAAAGTAAGTATGAAAATTTGGTGCAATTATTCTAACCATGCATGCATATGTCTAGAATTTATAAATCATTAAATTTTTTTTTTTGAGAAGTGAAAACATGAATACTCCATTCCAAATTACTCTATCTAAAAAAAATGCATCATTGAGTATAGGATTGTAAAACGTGTATGTTCAGTTATAGACTTTACGAATGTTGAGTATAGGATTACAAATGTTCAACAAATTTGAAATTTATAGTTCAACAAATAGGGTCAATAAATGTTGCTTATTTCTTCATTAAAACGTGTATTGATGTACATGAAATTTTTATTTTAAGCATTTTTTGGCAAATGTATTTTATTGAAAGTTTTAAATTTTATTTCAAATTCTAAAAAGAAGAAAAAAGTAAAGTCTTGAAAAGAAGAAAAAAGATATAATACCCAATTACTCCCCTGAACTATACCCAAAAGTCTATGACACACCTCAACTTAAAAGGGGTTCTATTACCCCTGAACTGATAAAAAGTGTAATTTTGACACCCTTAGTGCCTACGTGGCACAACACACTGAAGTGTCCACGTAGGCACACGTGTGTGCCACGTAGGCACTAAGGGCGTCAAAATTATACTTTTAGTTAGTTCAGGGGTAATAGGACCCCCTTTAAATTGAGTTGTGTCATAATCTTTTTGGATATAGTTCAGGGAGGTAATTGGGTATTTTCTCAAGAAAAAAAGTAAAGTCTCATAAAGGTAGTATTGAAAATACGAAAAAGGGTCTAATGTACCCTTCAACTATTGAAAATGGTACACAAATAACCTCCTTCCATCTTTAGGCTCAAAAATACCCTTCCATCCATCTATTTGGCTCAAAAATATTCTTAATGTATTAGAAATAACTCAAAAATGTCTTTCTTCCTCTATTGGTTAAAAAATACCCCTCCATCCACCTATTTGGATAAAAAATGCCTTTAACATTAAATTTAAGTCAAAAAATGTCTCCTCCTTTATATTATATTTTTTTTTTGGTTTCACGTAAGGGTAATTTTTTTTTTTAATTAAAATTTTTTAATTACGATAGTATATATTTTTTGGTGGAATAAATATGCATTAATTAGTATATTATTTTTTTGGTTTCACGTAGTGGTGGGCTTTTTTTAGTTACAATTTATTTTATTATTATATTATTTTGGAGTTTTTTAATTACAAATTTTTATTATTATATTATTTCTGATTTTTTTTAATTATAATTTTTTATTATTATATAGTTTTTGTGGGTTTTACGTCAGGGGTGGTTTTTTTTAATTATTATTTTTTTAGTTTTAGGTTGGTACCAAGTTATCAAGTAATTTATGGTACATCATAATAGTTATATTTATGGTAATTTTTGTTTTTTCAAGAAATATATTTTTTCTATTTTAGGACTCTTAATTTCCTTCCATATATTTTAGGACTCTTAATTTTCCTATATGTTTCGGGTTTCATACTTATATATTTTAGGAATCTTAATTTCATTCTATATATTTATTTAATAAAATAAAAATTAAAGGAAAAAGATTAAATGATTTTATCTATTGTAAAGTCTTCCAAGGGAGAATGTTTTTTTTAAAAAATAATTATTATTTTTTTTATTTCACTTAGGGGTGTTTTTTTAATTACATTTTAATATATTTAAGGAAAAAGATTAAATGATTTTATCTATTGTAAAGTCTTCTAAGGGAGAATGTTTTTTTTTAAAAAAGTTATTACTTTTTTTTTTGTGTGTGGTTTCACGTAGGGGTGTTTTTTTTATCATTACTATTTTTCTTTGTATTATTACTATTTTTATGTTTTCATGTTGGAGAAGGATAGAAGTGTAAAATATTATGCATTCTTACCTAAATTAAATAAAGACTTAAATTACTTTCATGTTTTTTTTTATATAAAAAGTTCAAAACCTAAAAAGAACTAAGAGTCTTCAAAATTTTGCCTAAAATATGTTTTCTAATATTTGAGCACACATAGATAATCATTAACTATGAGAGTATTTGCCCTTTGCGAATTATCCTATTTAAGGAATTCTTTTCTAATTTTGCACTCAAACATTAGTTAATTCTTTTTAAATTTTTATATATAACTAAAAAAATTAGTGAAAAGAGGACCATTAAATTGTGAATGAATTTGAGTCTAATTACATGTGGACCAATAAAAATAATGTCATGTATTTAATTTAAATAAAATTATATTTCATATCAGAATTTGTTAAAAGGGGGAGACATTTTTGGACTTAAATTTAATGTTAAAGGCATTTTTGATCCAAATAGGTGCATGGAGGGGTATTTTTGAACCAATAGAGGAAGAAGGGCATTTTTGAGTCATTTTTAATACATTAAGGGTATTTTTGAGCCAAATAGATGGATGAAAGGGTATTTTTGAGCCTAAAGGTGGAAGAAGAGTATTTGTGTACTATTTTCAATAGTTGAAGGGTATATTAGACCCTTTTCCGTTGAAAATATAAAAGTGTTATTTTCAAAAAATTTGAAAAGTGTAGTTATATTTAATACTATCAAGGATAGAATGGGAAGAATATGTGTAAAATAGTCTTGATTTTATAACTTGGACAAGTAAATTGAAACAATTTTTTTCAGAAAGAGGGTCAACTAAAAAAAATGGAGGGACTATTATTTTAGAATCTGAGTGTACAGTTTAGTCTTTGGGAAAAGTGAAAAATTGATAAAGGTAAATATGATTCATTTGCTTTAATTCATTGATTATCGATTAATTTGGATAAGTGTTAATTTTGTTTTCACTTGATAGTAGCATGTTTAGGTCGAATTTAATAGGCAAATGGTAGGTTGGGTAGGCAAATCATAGAATTCGGTGATTGTTGAATGATTCAATTGCTTTATTTGAGATTGTTTTAGTTTAGCGCATTCACTCAAATGTATTCATTTTATCGGGGAATGCCTTAAGATAAATTATACTTATTCACCGGAGAATGTCCCGAAGTATTATATATGCGGATGATGTTCATGATCAAGGTTCGAGGCATTGAGTAGAGCATAGTTTAAGTTAGTTTAGGTTTTCATTTTAGTAGTTATTTATTTTGGAACTATGTTAATTGGACTGGATATTATTGTTTAGAACTTTGTTTGTTTGTTTGAGTATGTTTTCTTTTGTGAGTCTATCATTTCATAGTGTCATATTAGTCGATATAACTCTATAAAGTGAATGTGGTCATACCACGGGACCGAGGGGTGCCTAACACCTTTTCCTCAGTTAACAGAATTCCTTAACCGAAATCTCTATTCGTGGATCAGTTTTAAAAGTCAACTGTTTTTAAAAAAGAATTTAAAAAGGTAACTTGGCACACCAAATAATGCCAAGTGGCGACTCTGGAGTTTATTTGCAAAATCCTTTTTCGAAATACATTTTCTTTTGTCATTTTATAATTAAAACCTTTTTGAACTTTAAAATCAATCTTTTTCGGTAAAAAAAAGGGTGTGACAGCAGTTCCCTTGACTCTTGTATATATTGGCTTAGATGTTGTACACTAAAAGTAATATCCATTCTGGTATTTTTCAAAAAGTTGAGCTTGCCTACTAACTTCTTGTAGTAAGTTGGATCTTAAAGAAGAACGCCTTTGTTGTCGCTTAGCTTTATTATAGGATCTAGAGGTGATGAGGTTGTATTATGACAGATGCAATCAAATTCTGAAAATAGATCATTTGTAAATTTCCTTTATAAGATCAAAACGCCATCTGCTCTATATAGAATCTCCAGCCCGAGAAAATAGCAGAGTTATCCAAGATCTTTGAGCTTGAACTGATCATGTAGAAATGATTTGAGTCACTTGATTTCTTCTAAATCAGTCCCTATCAATTTGACATCATCAACATAGATGGCAATAAAGACCATGGATTGGTTTTGCCTTTCAGAAAAGAGGGAGTAATCACTTAGTGTGATTATCCTTTGGAATATTATGAACTAATTCTTTTGAATATTATGAACTTATCAACTTACCATACCATTATCGACTGGCATGTTTCAGGCCATATACTCGCTTCTTTAGCTTACAAAAAGTCCCCTATCCGGGACAAAGCCCTTATGGAGTGCCCATGCATATTTTTTCATGAAGATCACCATGAGAAATGTATTATTGATATCTAGTTGGTAACGATCTCAACCTTTTTTGACAGCCAAGCTAAGAAGTATCCTAATTGTTGCTAGCTTCACAATAGGTGAAAATATTTATGTAATCTACCCCAGCCTCCTGAATATACCCCTAGACCACCAGCAATGTTTTGAACCTCTCTTTATTTTCATCAGCCTTGGGCCAGATCTTGTTCACCCACTTGTAGCCTATAACTTTCTTTCATGTAGGTAAATGAACTAATTTCCAAGTGTGGTTAGAATATAATAATACATCAAACTCTTATGTCATAGTTATTTGCCAGGCAAGGTTCAAGACAACCTCTTCATATGAGCTTGGTTCATTCTCATGAGATATTTTTAACCAGTTGTTGACTATTTGGACACAGACTAGTGAGACAAACATGAGAAGGTTTATTGAGGAGAACAGTAGAGAAGGTTTAAGTAAGCAGGGGTGGTATGGATCCTACATGATCTTCTAGGTTCTACAGGAGTGACTTGAGACATGTCCTCGGGAGCTGAGTTGTGTTTTGAACTTAGTGTAGGTGATCCATTGTTTTCTAGTGTTGGAGAGAAGGATAGGTTGGTTGAAGGTAATAAATTAGTGGAATGATTAGGCATAGGCTGACTTGGAACTGAACTTGAAGTATCCTTATCCAATAAATTAACATCATCAAAGTATTTAAACTAGTCAAAAAAGAAGAACCAGTAATAAGTTGCAAAATAAAGGGTAAACTTGATCTAGAAGGAGCAATAGAATATATATATATATATATATATATATATATATATATATATGTACAAGTCAAGTACCTTATATCCTTTTGTGTTGTAAGGATAGCAAACAAAAATGTGAGGTGTGGTTCTTGGTTCAAATATATCCTTATGGGATTTCAAAGTGGTTGGAAAGCAAAGACATTCAAAAACTCTTAAGGTGAGAATAGGTAGGTTTGGTGTTGTATAGCATTTCAAAAGGGTATTTATTATGTAACAACCTTGAAGGTAATCTATTTATGAGATAGATAACAGTCATAATGCACTCACCTCTGTCTCATTGGCAATGTTGATTGATAAAAGTATTCTGGTTGCTTCTAACAAATACTTATGTTTCCTCTCTACTAAACTCTCTTCTTGATGAATTGATGCCTTTTTCTTTGAAAAATCTTGTAGCTTCATAACTTGTAAATTTCAGACGATTATCAGATCTTAATATTTTACGTGTGGAACTGATTTTCTATGAGTGATACAAAAGATTTTACTGTCTGTAATACATTACTTTTGCACCTCAACAGTTGAGTTCATGTTGATATACTATAATTATCAACCATGGTAATGAAGAAATTTTGTTATTATGAGTAGGTGTATAGTAAGGGCCCCCTAAATCCATATGTAGTATCTCAAAGATGCTTTTTTGAAATGTTGGTTCTTTGGGGGCAAAGAGTTCTGATTTGTTTAGCTATGGGGCAAACACTACATGTGAAAGGTTATTTAGGAGTGAATTAAAGGGGAATAGATGAGATATCTTTCATTTTCACAAAAGGTACATGGCCTAATGTATTGTTCCATAAGTGTTCAATGGTGTTACTATGAAAAGCTGAAGATAAAAAAGAAATTGAAGAAGAACCGACTGTTATTATATGCATAAGGAAAGTTTACTAACGAAGGAGAGTGAAAATTAGGAGTCTCATCAGTACAAGTAGGAGAAAAATAACCCAAAAATATAAATCGCTTAGACGCACCATGATCGGTAATACTAGGGCAGTAATTGTGACACTTAACATGAAAAAATATAGTCCATTCTTTGCTCTACCAATCTCCGAAGAGTTCTTTAGTGAAGGGCCCTGCAGTAAGCAAGAAACACTGTTGAAACCAATAATGCCTTTGAGATGCAATACCAGGCAATGAACAAAAATCAATTGAATTAAAACTAGGCACAAACAAAACTCTATGCAATGTTAAAGTTGGTGACAAAGATACATCAACAACTTCAGTAACTTTACCTTTGTATCCATTTGGTGGACTGACCCAGAAGGGACAAGGTAAAGTGTTAACATTTTTTAGTAAGTCTTTATTGTAGGTCATGTGGCGTAAGGCTCCTGAGTCTATTATTCATGAGTCAACACTAAATTTGTAACGACCTAAAAATTTGATGAAATATGTGAAATTTGTGATTTCACTGTTTTATCCCTCCCCGTAGTTGCATTCTGATATTTCTGGGATGTGGGAGTGATTGGCATGATTTTTGATGCATTTTGGTATCATTTATGCAATATTGTGGTTTTTTATGGCTTCGAGAGCCTTATTTTGAACTTATGTGGATATCTTTTGATCCGTACGACGGATGGCTGAACGGACTGCGCCAGCAGCTCCGGAATATTGACTTCAGGCTAGATAGACCTTTGGTTCGGTTCCCGATGCACCCGAGCTCATTTCAACCTATTGATCGAAAAGTTGAAAAATTGGAAACATGGGTGTGGGACCCATATTTGAGCGAAACGACCTCGGATGGAAAATCCGAATTCTCCAGCAGATTCGGAATGTCGATTTTAGTGTGTTAGCATGTTTGGTATGATTTTACGGCTTTTAAATCTCATTTCGACCCTCGGTTGAAAAAATTGTGATTTCAGGTTTCGGGGGTCAATTTTGTGAAAATGACATTTTCTGAAAAATATGGTATCTTCATCGCGTCCGGAACGTCGAATTTAGTATGGTTGCATAGTTCATTTGTGTATATCGGACTCCGAACGAATCTCGAGCACCCCGTCGAAGTCCGATCAACCAACAAAAAAATGCAATTGCAGATTTTCTGCAATAAATAGCAGATTTTTTCACCCTTTTGGCCCTTTTCATCTTGACTCTTGAGAGCTAAACCCTAAAATAGTGTGGGAGCTTAAAAGTAAAGTTTGTGGGAGCTTGGCAAGATAGATTAACACTCATTTCTTGGTTTTGTTACGGATTTAAGGTAAGAATTCACTTATTTCTTAGTAATTTCTAGACTACAACAACAAACCCAGTGTATTCCCACCTGGTGGGGTCTGGGGGGGGTAAGATGTACGCAGTCCATACCTCTACCTCTAAAGAAGTAGAAAGACTGTTTCCGATAGACCCCCGGCTCAAGGCACCAGATACCACGCAAATACCATGTAAAACACATAACATAAATACGGCAGCCATAACAAGAATACATAACATAAATACACAAATACCATGTAAAACACATAACAAGAATACATAACATAAATACGGCAGCCATAAGTAAAAGAAAACAGATGAAAGCACCCAGATTCGTACTAAAGCAAGGAACACAGAATCATAACCAGGATACTACCCCCAGCCAGTAATTCCCTACACTAGCGGCCCAAACTGGCCCTAGTCCTCAGCCCTAATTCACGTCCTCCAGACCTTCCTATCTAGGGTCATGTCCTCGGTGAGCTGTAACTGCTCCATGTCCCGCCTAATCACCTCACCCCAGTACTTCTTCGGCCTACCCCTACCCCTCCTAAAATCATCCAACGCTAGTCTCTCACACCTACGAACCGGGGCATCCATGCCCCTCCTCTTCACGTGTCCGAACCAGCTCAATCGGACTTCCCGCATCTTGCACTCCACTGGGGTCACACCAACCTTCTCCCTGATAGTCTCGTTCCGAACTCTATCCCCTCTAGTTAGTCCACACATCCAGCGCAACATCCGCATCTCTGCCACCTTCATTTTTTGGATGTGGGAATTCTTAACTGGCCAACACTCCGCTCCATACAACATGGCCGGACGGACTACCACCCTGTAGAATTTGCCTTTAAGCTTAGGCGGCACCTTCTTATCACACAACACCCCCGACGCGAGCTTCCACTTCATCCATCCCGCCCCAATACGGTGCGAGACATCCTCGTCAATGTCACCGTTACCCTGGATCACGGACCCGAGATACTTGTAACTATCCCTCTTACAAACCACCTGTGAATCCAGCTTCACTATCACCTCATCCTCCAGCCTCACGTCAGTAACTTACATTCCAAATACTCTGTCTTGCTTCTGCTCAACCTGAACCCTTTAGACTCAAGAGTTTGTCTCCACACCTCTAATTTATCATTCACACCCCCTCGAGTCTCATCAATCAAAACGATATCGTCCGCGAAAAGCATACACCACGGCACCTCTCCTTGAATACGTCGCGTCAACACATCCATCACCAAGGCAAACAAAAAGGGACTAAGAGTAGATCCCTGATGCAATCCTGTCAAGACGGTGAAATGATCTGAGTCTCCTCACGCCGTCCTCACCTGAATTTTTGCTCCCTCATACATGTCCTTAATTGCTCTGATATATGCCTGCGGGACTCCACTCACCTCCAAAGCACCTCCCTGGGGACTTTGTCGTATGCCTTCTCCAGGTCAATAAACACCATGTGCAGGTCCTTCTTCCTTTCCCTATACTGTTCCACCAGCCTCCGTACCAGATGAATTGCCTCCGTCGTCGAGCGGCCAGGCATAAACCCAAACTGGTTTTTCGAAATAGACAATATCCGTCTCAGCCTCACCTCGACCACCCTCTCCCAAATCTTCATAGAGTGACTCAATAACTTGATCCCCCTATAGTTATTGCAGCTCTGGATGTCCCCCTTATTCTTATAGAGAGGGATCATGGTACTCCACCTCCAAGCCTCGGGCATCTTTGCCGTCTTGAAGATTTCGTTGAACAATCCAGTCAACCACCTTCGATTCTTGATTTTAATCTAGATTTCAAAGATTTTACCCGGTAAAGCTCAAAAATGGATTTTCTTCAATTTGAACCCCATTGTTTACTCAATTTAACTTGAGATTTCAGCTGTAGGTTCCTAAAAATATGGGGAACATATTTTTGAAGTAAAGTTCTGATTTTTCCCTTCTTTTTCGGAAACCCATTTTGGGGACCCATTTTGACCCCGAACTAGAAGTAGTCAATATGGGTGTCGTTGATTTTGTTTTGACGCATATATTTCATATTTGATGTTTTTAGTAGAATTCGAGATTGTTCGTGAAAAGTAAGGTCACGGGTTCAAGGGTAGCGGACCGATTTCGGCTTTAGAGGTAGGTTATGGCTTAACTCTTCAGACTAGGTTGGGTAGTAAATGATGGTACAAAATACATGTTAAGGGTGGGAACTAATCATGAAAAATGGCTATCTATGTGTTGTGCCCGTGTGGGGGCCTATATGTGATGTATTATCGAAATTGAGATATTATGTGATATGTTTGACGGTGTGGGGTCCTATGTGATATTGATAGCCTTGAATACATGTGAATAATTGCATTGTGTTGTTTAATGTGGTATCATTGGTGTATTGTGATTATATCATACTTTATTGGCATATGAGACACGTGGAAATTCATGGATGAAACGAAAATAATAAGTGGATATTGGCTCATGTGGTTGTGGGAATGTATCATTATGGTTGGTTATGAAAGTATATCATGTGATTGGTTGTGGAAATACTCATTGTGATTGGTTGTGAGCATTACATCTTCATATCATACTCATTCATGAAACATTGATACCACCGTGACAACATCTGAGAAACACTAGCAACACTTTTTTTAAAAAATATTGCAACACCTTATAAAACTCTTTCCGAGGGATATGCCGGAAAGGAGATATGAGATATGTCGATTGTATATAGGTTGACGAACCCCCCATGGGTCCTACGTCGGGAAGTTTTAGCTCCGTAGGTGTATACAGGGATTGTGCAACGATCCTGGAGGTTGTGCGACGACCTCGTGCATCATCATCATCATTATCATCATATACATTGCACTTACTTTATTGTGTTTATGTCGAGTTGTATTGCCTTATTGACTTGTCATCTGTGTATTTGTCTTACCTCCCTTTACTTGTATTTGATGATTTTGTATCTACGAGTTCTCTCTTGTTCTATTTATATGTGACATAATGTATACTTGTGTTCAATATCTTGATGTGTTGTTGTAATATATGTGAGATATATTAGAACTGTTAGTGCAAGCGATGTGGGCTACCGTTGTGGGACATTTTCTGATTGCAGGTGACGTGAACTTAGTGTATATTTTGTATGCTTTATGTACTACTTTGCTTGGTCGGCCTATGATACCTACTGAATACAAGTGGACCGTACTCATGCCTACTGCGCCCTTTCAGTGTAGGTCTTAGCTTGAGTGCGCCTCAGCTTGATTGACTCAGGCGATTGTTGGAGCTTCTAAGGTAGCAGATTGGACATTCATGCATCCGAAGTTCACGTTTATCTTTTTATAGTTATGTCTTTATTAGTATTCGGAGACAGTTATTATTCCTTTGTGGTTATTTTTTTTTGATACATTTGACTCTTGAATTGTATTAGTAGTTCTTACACTATTGACACCTGGTTTTGGGCATAATTGATGTTTTGGATAAATTCTTTCTGCATTGTTATGATTACTTATATGATTCGGCTTTATTCTAGAAGCCTTACCGTGCGATATTTCTATCTTTTATTCTTTTTATATCAGTTTGGGTGATAGGCTTACTTGTCAAGGTACGCCGCGATAAGTGCCATCTTGATCCTCATTTTTGGGTTGTGACAAATTGGTATCAGAGCAGCCAGGTTTCATTGGTCTCAACAGTGTAAGAACGGGATGTCTAATAGAGTCTCGGAGATTGGTACGTAGACGTCTGTATCTATCTTCGAGAGGCTATAGGACGTCTTTAGGAAACTTTCCTCATTTCATTCTTTATCGCGTGAAGTTCTTTCATACCTTGTATTCTGAGTTGTGTTTCACTCTTTCTACGTGAATGGAGTTGCTTATGCTACTATCAATTGAGAGATGCTGTGAGAAATTAGTGGATATCATTTGTCTGTTGTAGGTTTGTTGATGCTCCTGAGTTGTCATGGGATTAGTTTGTTGATGCCTTTCTGGAGAGATTTGTGCCTTTCAGTTTGAGAGATAGTATACAGGACGAGTTTGATCATTTGGAGCAGGGCTCCATGACAGTTGTTGAGTATGAGGCATGCTTTCATACCCTGTCCAAATATTCCTATGATAGTATTTCCACCGAGTTTGAGTAGATACGAAGTTTGTAAAGGGTTTGAATGTCTCTCTTTAGTTGGCTACATCTCAGATGATTGTGATTAGGGATTCTTTTTAGAGTATTGTGGATTATGCTAAGATGACAGAGGGTATTCTTAGTGCATCTCAGGGAGGCGCCAAGAGGGTGCGTCATTTTGGTAAGTTCAGGAGTCGGACCTCTCGAGGTAGAGATTTTAGAGGTTCTCGTGGATGTCATGGTAGGCCAGTGCAGGTGACTTTATAGAGTTTAGCTGCTGGATTTTCTAATTCAGCAGTTCAGGGTGACCGTTCAGGCTTAGTTGTACTTTCTGTTGTTGAGACTGGTCATAGAGGTTGCTATGTGTGTGATGGGGTTGGCCATGTGGCTAAGGAATGTTCTTACTGTGTGTTTAGAGCTACTTCTATTTTAGCTGTGAGAGGTAGGGGTTCTAGAAAATGTGCAATAGATAGAAATGGTAGAGCCATGTTGGTGGTCGTAGGGCTACTCAGCCAGTTGGTAGTCGTGGATAGTGTTACGCTATATCAGTCAGATTTGAGGCGGAGGCTTCAGATGTTGTGATCGCAGGTACCGCTCCATTTGTTTTAGACCTGCATCTTATTATTTGATCCTGGATCAACTTTCTCTTATGCATCTGTGTATTTTGCGCCGGGTTTTGATTTTGTTACTGAGCTTCTTTCCATGCTTATTCGTGTATCTACCCCGATAGGTGATTCTTTAGTGGTGGATCAGGTGCATCGATCTTGTGTTGTGACTTATGTCGGGCATGTGACTTTGATAGACTTGCTTGTATTAGACATGGTCAATTTTGAAGCTATTTTGGGTATAGATTGGTTGGCTCCTTCTCATGCCGTCCTAAATTGTTATGCCAAGATCGTGACTTCAGCTTCGTCGAGTGAGCCAAGGATAGCTTGGAAAGGTACACTTCATTCGGGTCCTAATAGGGTCATATCTTATGTTCAGGCTCGTAAATTGGTTGAGAGGGGATGTTTGTATTACTTGGACCATATTCGTGACACAAGTGTTGTTTCGCCTCATTCCTTGGATTCTGTCCACGTTGTTCGTGAGTTTATGGAGGTGTTCCCTACGGACTTACCTAGTATGCCTTCGGATCGAGATATTAATTTTATTATTGATGTTGAGTCAGGCACCAAGCCCATTTTTATTCCTCCTTATAGGATGGCCCCAGCAGAGCTGAAGGAGCTGAGGATCAGTTGTAGGAGTCGTTGGATAAGAGATGTATTCGACCTAGTATTTCACCTTGGGGTGTGCCTGTCTTGTTTGTGAAAAGAAAGAATGGGTCAATACAGATGTGTATTGATTATCAATAGTTGAACAAGGTGATGGTTAAGAATAAGTATCCTCTTCCTCGCATCGATGATTTGTTTGATCAGCTTCAGGGTGCTGCAGTGTTTTCAAAGATTAATTTGAGGTTCAGTTATCACCAGTTGAGGATTAGATCTTTGGATATTTCGAAAACTATTTTTCGGACTCGATATGGTCATTATGAGTTCTTGGTCATGTCTTTTGGGTTGATCAATTCCCCTGCCGCATTCATAGAGTTGATGAACTGGGTGTTTCAACAGTATCTTGACTTCTTTGTTATATTATTTATAGATGATATCTTGGTTTAATCCAAGAGTGAAGTTGAGCATGAGGAGAATTTGTGGATTATGCTTTAGAGATTGAGGGATAAGAAGTTGCATGCTAAGTTGTCTAAGTGCGAGTTTTGGTTGGAGTAAGTTTCTTTCTTGGATCATGTGATGACTAAGCGAGGTATTATGGTTGATCCAGCTAAGGTTGCAGCGGGTGATTGGACTAGACCTACTTTGCCACCGAGATTCGGAGTTTGACTGGCTTGGCTGGGTATTATTAGTGTTTTGTTGAGGGTTTCTCTTTCATTACAGCTTTGTCGACCAAGTTGACTCAGAAAAAAATTTCTATCAAGTGGTCTGATGCTTGTGAGGCGAGCTTCCAAAAGCTCAAGGGCTTGTTGACTTCAGCTTCTATATTGGCTTTGTCCAAGGAGGGCGTGGGTTTTATTGTCTTTTGTGATACTTCAGGTGTTAGGTTAGGTGTTGTGTTGATGCAGGAGGGCAAGGTAATTGTGTATGCGTCTCATCACGATTAGAGCCTCATGAGAGGAATTATTCTACCCATGATTTAGAGTTGTGCGCAGTTGTATTTGCCTTGAGTTGTAGAGGCACAACTTGTATAGAGTTTGTTGTGAGGTCTTCTCATATCATCGTAGCCTTTGGTACTTCTTTACCAGTAAGATTTTCATATGAGATAGCACTGCTGGCTTGATTTGCTTAAGGATTATGACTTGACTTTCTGTACCATCAGGGCAAGGCTAATGTGGTTACGGATGACTTGAGCCAGAAGTCGACTAGCATGGGTAGCTTGGCGCATCTTTTGACCCAGGAGAGGCTTTTGACCTTAGAGATTCAGTTTTTAGCTAACCATATGGTTAGACTTGATATTTCGATACCTGGGCGTGTTTTGTCATTTGTGAAGGTTAGATCTTCTTTGATGGAGTAGATTCGAGTTCATCAATTTGACGATGTTGGATTGCGGTTGATTCGAGAGAAGATGTTGAGTGGAGAGGTTAAGGAAGCCTCACTTGATTCAGATGGAGTTTTGAGGATTGGGGGCTGAGTTTATGTGCCGAGAGTGGTGATCAGATTAGGTTGATCTTGGAAGAGGCCCATTGTTCTAGCTATTTTATCCATCCATGTGTGACTAAGATGTATCATGATTTGAGGCAGCACTACTGGTGGGGTGCTATGAGGCGAGATATAGCGAATTTTGTGGCCCGTTGCCTATGTTGTCCGTAGGTGAAGGCCGAGCATATGAGGCCTGGTGGATTGCTTCAGAAGTTACCCATGTGGAAGTGGGAACGAATCACTATGGACTTTCTGACTGAGTTTCCTCGTACAACTCATAGTTCTGACAGTGTTTGAGTCATCGTGGATCTATTGACCAAGTCAAATCACTTTATTTTGGTTTAGGTCTCATTCAGTACCGAGAGGTTGGCCCGTATCTACATTCGTGAGATTGTGCGTCTTCATGGTATGCCGGTCCATTATTTCAGATCGAGGTTCTGTGTTCACATCTCACTTTTGGAAGACTTTTCAGGATGAGTTGGGTACTTGGGTTGATCTTAGCACAACATTTCACTCCCAGATTGATGCCAGTTAGAGCAGACTATCCAGGTTTTGAAGGATAGGCTTCACGCGTGCGCAATGGATTTTGGTGGCCAGTGGGAGCAGCATTTGACTTTAGCAGGGTTTGCATATAGTAATAGTTACCATTCCAATATTGATATAGCTCCTTTTGAGGCGTTGTATGGTAGGCGTTGTCGTTCCCCAGTAGGTTGGTTTAATGTTTATGAGGTGAGACCTTAAGGTACGGTTTAGCTTCGTAAGTCTTTGGATAGGGTCCGGATCATTCAGGATAGACTTAGAGCGGCTCAGAGTAGGCAGAAGCGTTATGCTGATTGTAGGCTTCGTGCCTTGAGATTTGGTGTTGGTGATTGTGTTTTCCTTCGAGTTTCACCAATGAAGAGTGTGATGAGGTTTGAGAAGAGGGGCAAACTTAGCCCCAGATATATTGGTCCATTTGAGATTCTTCGGACTGTTGGTGATGTGGCTTATGAGTTGGCTTTGCCCCCCTGATCTATCAATTGTTCATTCAGTTTTCATGTTTCTATGCTTCATCGCTATATTCATGATGAGTCTCATGTCATTCATTGGGATTCGGTTCGGTTAGATGAGCAGTTGTCCTTTGTTGAGGAAACAATTTCCATTTTGGCTAGGGATGTTAGGCGGTTGCGCTCTAGAGTGATCCTTGTGGTTAAGGTTCTGTGGCGACATCAACTTGTAGATGAAGCTACTTGAGAAGGTGAATCTGATATGCGTAGTTCCTATCCCTAGCTTTTCTTTGATTCAGGTATTTCCTTGACTTAGTTCGAGGACGAACTAGATTTTTAGTAATGGATAATGTAACGACCTAAAAATTTAATGAAATATGTGAAATTTGTGATTTTGTGTGATTTGACTGTTTTATCCCTCCCCGTAGTTGCATTATGATTTTCTGGGGTATGGGAGTCATTGACATGATTTTCAATGTATTTTGGTATCATTTATGCAATATTGTGGTTTTTTATGGCTTCGAGAGTCTTATTTTAGACTTATATGGATATTTTTTTATCCGTGCGACGCATGGCTGAACGGACTGCGCCAGCAGCTCCGGAATATCAATTTTAGGCTAGATGGACCTTTGGTTCTGGTCCCGATGCACCCGAGCTCATTTCAACCTATTGGTCTGAAAGTTAGAAAATTCGAAATATATGTGTGGGACCCACATTTGAGCGAAACGATCTCGGATGAAAAATCCGACTTTGCCAGCAAATCCGGAATGTCGATTTTAGGGTGTTAGCATGTTTGGTATGATTTTACGGCTTTTAAATTTCATTTCGACCCTCGATTTGAAAAATTGTGATTTCGGGTTTCGAGGGTCAATTTTGTGAAAACGACATTTTCTGAAAAATCTGGTATCGCCATCGCGTCTGGAACGTCGAATTTAGTATGGTTGCATAATTCGTTTGTGTATATCGGACTCCGAACGAATCCCGGACATCCCGTCGAAGTTCGATCAATCAACAAAAAAAAATGCTATTGCAGATTTTCTGGTGGGAGCTTGACAAGCTAGATTAACACTCATTTCTTGGTTTTATTACGGATTTAAGGTAAGAATTCACTCATTTCTTAGTAATTTCTTGACTAATTTCTCAAAACCCCAAAAATCTTAGGGCTTGATTTTAAACCCCATTTTCACCCATTATCACTTGAATATTATTTTTATCTTATAATTACTAGTTTTTCATCAATTTAACCTTCAAAACAACTCCGATTCTTGATTTTAACCCAGATTTCAAAAATTTTACCCGGTAAAGCTCAAAAATGATTTTTCTTTGATTTGAACCCTGTTTTTTACTCAATTTAATTTGGGGTTTCAGCTGTAGGTTACTAAAAATATGAGGAACATATTTCTGAAGTAAAGTTCTGATTTTTCCCTTCTTTTTCGGAAACCCATTTTGGGGGCCTATTTTGACCCTGAACTAAAAATAATCAATATGGGTGTCGTTGATTTTGTTTTTACACATATATTTCATATTTGAAGTTTTTAGTAGAGTTCGAGATTGTTTGTGAAAAGTAAGGTCGCGGGTTCAAGTGTAGCTGACCGATTTCGACTTTGGAGGTAGGTTATGGCTTAATTCTTCATACTGGGTTGAGTAGTAAATGATGGTACAAAATACATGTTAAGGGTGGGAACTAATCATGAAAAATGGCTATCTATGTGTTGTGCCCGTATGGGGGCCTATATGTGATGTATTGTCGAAATTGAGATATTATGTGATATTTTTGACCGTGTGGAGTCCTATGTGATATTGATAGCCTTGAATACATGTGAATAATTGTATTGTGTTGTTTAATGTGGTACCATTGGTTTATTGTGATTATATCATACTTTATTGGCATATGAGACATGTGAAAATTAATGGATGAAACAAAAATAATAAATGGATATTGGCTCATGTGGTTGTGGGAATGTATCATTGTGGTTGGTTGTGGAAGTATATCATGTGATTGGTTGTGGAAATACTTATTGTGATTGATTGTGAGCATTACATCTCCATATCATACTCATTCATAAAACATTGGTACCACTTTGGCAACATCTGAGAAACACTGGCAACACCTTTTTAAAAAAATATTGTAACACCTTATAAAACCCTTTTTGAGGGATATGCCGGAAAGGAGATATGAGATATGTGGATTGTATATGGGTTGACAAACCCCCCATGGGTCCGACATCGAGAAGCTTTAGCTCCGTAGGTTTATACGGGGATTGTGCGACGATCCCAGAGGTTGTGCGACGACCTCATGCATCATCATCATCATCATATACATGTCTTCAACAAAGCATGTCCCCGGAAGACTACTTCGCACTTACTTTATTGTGTTTATGTCGTGTTGTATTGCCTTATTGACTTGTTATCTATGTATTTGTTTTACCTCCATTTACTTATATTTGATGATCTTGTATCTACATGTTCTCTCTTGTTCTATTTATATGTGACATAATGTATACTTGTGTTCAATATCTTGATGTATTGTTGTAATATATGTGAGATATATTAGAACTGTTAGTGCAAGCGATGTGGGCTACCGTTGTGGGACATTTTCTTATTGTAGGTGATGTGCCCTTAGTGTATATTTTATATGCTTTATTTACTACTTTGCTTGATCGGCCTATGATACCTACAGAGTACAAATGGACCATACACATGCCTACTACGCCCTTTCGGTGCAGGTATTAGTTCGAGTGTGCCTCAGCTTGATTGACTCGGGCGATTATTGGAGCTTCCAAGGTAGCGGATTGGACATTCATGCGTCCGAAGTGTCATCATGATTGATACATTTGTGGTTATTTTTCCTTTGTGGTTATTTTTTTTGATACGTTACTCTTGGATTATATTAGTAGTTCTCACACTATTGACACCTGGTTTTGGGCATGATTGATGTTTTGGATAAGTTCTTTCCGCATTGTTATGATTACTTATATGGTTCGGCTTCATTCTAGAAGCCTTATTGTGGGATATTTCTGTCTTTTATTCTTTTCATATCAGTTTGGGTGATAGGCTTACTTGTCAAAAGGTACGCTGCGACAAGTGTCATCATGACCCTCGTTTTTGGGTTGTGACAAAGTTTAACACATTTGAATGAAAGATCTCCAATTTCAATCATAGAAGAGTAACATGCCAAGATACCTGCAAGATTAACAGCTCCACTAGGGGATTGTTTGAGTTCTCCTGTCCATTTCCAGGCTGGATATTGTCAAGAAGATTTATCAACTGATCATACTGCTCTTTGAAGATAAAGTGTGGTTATTTATTTCCTACTGAACCATGCACTAAAGCTGTTGATTCTACCACATTCTTCCCCTTTGTGAACTTAAAATTTTTTGAAAATCTATGCATCCTGTAATATTTGTCTATTGTATGTTCAGTTTTCTTAAAGTAGTCACAAAACAAGTGTGCAATGTTGCTCTAATGATGTGAATATGAGGTTGACTGTTGATGTGAGGGTCTATTACTACCTCTAGAGAAACTTTCTGCGTGTGAAGTGTAATTTGTCCTATAGCCTATGCATTTGAGTGAGATAATGAAGCATTAAGAGAGGTGGACTTAAGAGCCAAATGATTGTGAGGTCTGAGTTCTTCTTGCTTCTCCTCCTAATATAAGATGGCAAAAGTCTAAGCCATAGTAATAGACTTATCATCAGTATATTTCCTCTTACTGCAGTATAGGCTTTATTAGGTTCAGTTACGAACTGAATCAATCGCCTGTCCTGCTCAATCTTGTGTAGACATGCCTTTCCTCCACAAGTATGTAGAGATGTACATTATGTGTGGGCATCAACACTTTTTAGTTCTTCCCAGAGTTTTCTCATCTTGTTATAATATAAAGTGCTATCCATGCTTCTTTGAAAGAGGTCATTCAAAATTTTCTAAATACAAATATTAAAAATCAAATTATTTACAATACAACCCTCCAATCATTTACAAACATTAAAAATCAAATCAAATTATTTACAATACAACCCACCAATAATTTAATATACAATCAACCAACCACCATAATAATACAAACATTAAAAATTAAATTATTTACAAAATTTATCGAGGTTTCAAATCCAAACTATAAAACATACAAAAGACTAAAAACTACAACTCATCATCCGCATCTTCATTCTCAGCCTCACCCATTCTATTATCAATATTTCGTTGACACCCATTCTATTATCAATATTTCGTTGATATATCCAGTTATAATCAGGTTCCATCTACACAATCAATCACATGCAAATAATTAGTTCATGTCACAAAAGTTTACATTTTAAATACCTACACCTAAACATTTTCAAGTCACTAATTCACTTCACAAGTTACCAAACTATACTTAATTCAAAATGAAAAGTTCACGTTTCAAGTACCTACACTTAAACATTTTGAAGTAACAAATTCACTTGTCAAGTGACCACAGTTTACTAAAATCAAAACGCAAGTTCACATTTCAAGTACCTAAATTCAAAACAAAAGTCACTAATCCATAATTCAAGTACCTAAACATTTTCAAGTTACCAACCTAAACTAATTTCAAAATAAAAAGTTCACATTTCAAGTACCTACACGTAAACATTTCAAGTCACTAATTCACTTCACAGGTTGTCAAACTAAACTTAATTAAAAATGAAAAGTTCACGTTTCAAGTATCTACACTTGAACATTTTCAAGTCACTAATTCACTTCTCAAGTAACCACACTTTATTAAAATCAAAATGCAAGTTCACATTTCAAGTACCTAAATTCAAAACAAAAGTCATTAATTCGTAATTCAAGTAACTACAATTAAACATTTCAAGTCACTAAGTCACTTCACAAGTTACCTAACTAAACTAAATTCAAAATGAAAAGTTCACATTTCAAGTACCTACAAATAAACATTTTCAAGTCACTAATTCACTTCACAAGTTACCAAACTAAACTTAATTCAAAATAAAAAGTTTACATTTCAAGTACCAACACGTAAAACATTTTCAAGTCATTAACTCACATCCCACACTTAACTATATTCAAAACACAAGTCCACCTTTCAAGTAACTACACTTACAAATTTTCGACTCACTAATTCACTTCTCAAGTGACCACACTTAACTAAATTCAAAACACAAGTCCACATTTCAAGTACCTACACTAAAACCTTTTCAAGTCACTTATTCACTTCTCTAGTGACCACACTTGACTATATTCAAAACACAAGTTGACCTTTCAAGTAACTACAATTAAACATTTCAAGTCACTAAGTCGTCATCACTTCACAAGTTATCTAACTAAACTAAATTCAAAATGAAAAGTTCACATTTCAAGTACCTACACTTACACATTTTCAAGTCACTAACTCACTTCTCAAGTGACCACACTTAACTAAATTCAAAACACAAGTCCACATTTCAAGTACCTACACTTAAACATTTTCGACTCACTAACTCAGTTATCTAGTGACCACACTTAACTACATTCAAAACACAAGCCCACCTTTCAAGTAACTACACTTAAACATTTTCAATTCACTAATTCACTTCTCAAATGACAACACTTAACTAAATTAAAAACACAAGTCCACATTTCAAGTACCTATACTTAAACATTTTCAAGTCACTTATTCAATTCTCTAGTGACCATGCTTAACTAAATTCAAAACACAAGTTCCCCTTTCAAGTAACTACACGAACATTTTCGACTAACTAATACACTTCTCAAGTGACCACACTTAAGTAAATTCTACACATTCATGACAATTTATATGTCAAAAGTCAAGACTTTATTTACCTATTAACTTTGTAGGTCTTAAAACCTAATGTTACTTCCTATATTGTGTAACTCTCTCATTACAACTTCCTAATAATCACATTCTTGCAAATTTGTACCCACTAACACAAAAAACTAATGCACATTAATAATATAATTTCTTCAATATTAACATGTACACCAATAATAAGTTATCCAGTAAACTTTCATAACAAAACAAAGACTATATTCAAAATGAAAAGTTCACATTTCAATTACCTACACCTAAACATTTTCAAGTCATTAAGTCACTTCACCAGTTACCAAACTAAACTAAATTAAAAATGAAAAGTTCACATTTCAAGTACCTACACTTAAACATTTTCTAGTCACTAACTCACTTCTCAAGTGACCACACTTAACTATATTCAAAACACAAGTCCACCTTTCAAGTCCCTACACCTAAACATTTTCAAGTCACTAATTCACTTCACAAGTTACCAAACTAAACTAAATTCAAAATGAAAAGTTTAGGTGTAATAGGCCAAAAATGATAATAATAATAATAATAATAATAATAATAATTGGCTAGAATTGTAAGAAAATAGGCCAAAAATGATAATAATAATAATAATAATAATAATAATAATATGTTTGGTAAATTGTGAGTGGGTACATTTACAAAATAATTTAATAAATTTTAATAAAATTACGTAAAGTGTCATATTTGAATTAATAAATATTATAAAATTAATGGTTGAGATCTAAATATTAAGATTTTGATTAAAATTAGATGAAAAAATAAATTGAGTCTAATTAGATACAATTTGGTTAGAATTATAATAAATCGGGTAAAATTAATCTAAAATTGTATGAATTGATACAATTGAGTTAGAAAATACACAAATTTAAAAAATGTTTGTTATTTCAATAATAATGAATAATGTATTTTGTATAATAATTGTGAATGTGTATGTTTACGAGAAATAATAGCATATTACTGCATAATATATATATAAAGAGAGAGAGATAAAAGTGATACATACTTCTATTTTAACAACAAATTTATCGTTACATGCTTAATATCAAAAATAAGTTACAAACATAATCGAGAAGTCAATAAGCATAGAAAGCAAAGTTACCCAAGCATGGAAACCCACTTTTTGATAGAATGATTGGATAAGCTCCAATAATAAAGAAAAACAGAGAAATCGTTTGAAATTATATGATTGCAAACACCCTTATTTTTCTTTTCATTCTAACTCACCCAAAAAACAGAGAAATTATATGCTTGCAAATCATCTTTTTTAATCACCGTGTAATTTTTTGTGCTTGAGGATAGCCTAGTTGCTACTCCGTTTCCCAGGTCAACTTTGAAGCAACTCTTTCATGACAAGAAACATATTCCTCGAGTTTCTCGACAAGCTCTATTGTTGTTGGCGCAGATATGATGATTTGGTGAGCATTGGAACTGATGAATCCTTCCTCCACAACTTTGTCAATAAATGACAATAATTAATTGTATTATCCATCCACATTCAACAATCCTACCGACTTATCGTGGATGTCAAGCTGTGCCCAACTAATTGCTTCAAGTAGCTCATCAAGTGTGCTATAACCACCCGGTAAAGCAATAAAAGCATCAAAGTACCTAGCCATTTCTGCTTTTCTTTGATGCATATCTGCAACTACCTTCACTTCTACTACTGTTTCACCAGTTAACTCTCTAGGCATAAGTGTCTTGGGAATAACTCCAATAACGTGCCTACCACCATCATGAACTGGTTGTGAAATCAAACCCATTAGGCCTATGCTGCCTCCTCCATAGACCAAATCAGTGTTTCTTAAGACAAATTCTTTGCCTAGCTCAATAGCAGCATCGTGATAACTATTTTTCTTCCCTTAACTACTCCCACAAAACACACAAATTCTCTTGAATTTTAACACCATAACATCACTTTCCATTTCTATTTTCTTAAAGTTTTTCTACTTTTTTCTCTATAGTGACTCTGCGGTACTTAAAAATTGTGTGGAAAATGATTTGAAAGCGTAGGGTATTTATAAGATTTTTTGGGGGTTTTAAAAAATATTTTAACTGAAAAAAATCTTTTTTTAATAAAATTGGCCATTTAGCCGTTTTGGGCTCCCAACGGTCATATATCTGTTGGGCCCAACGACCATTTTTTAATTAAATCTGATTTAAATAAATTTCTATAAATATTTTTTAATTATATTTTAAAAAAAAAAACGACCACAAGTGGTGAATTTTTAAAAAAAAAATTAAAAAAAAATTAGAAACCAACCACAAGTGGTCGATTTTTATAAATATTTTTTAATTATATTTTAAAAAACCACAAGTGGTAGATTTTTTATTTTTTTTTTAAAAACCGACCACAAGTGGTCGATTTTTATAAATATTTTTAATTATATTTTTTTAAAAAAAATGACCACAAATGGTAGGTTTTTAATTTTTTTTTTTAAACCGACCACAAGTGGTCGATTTTTATAAATATTTTTAATTATATTTAAAAAAATGACCACAAGTGGTAGGTTTTTTTAAAAAAAATTAATTTTTTTTAAAAGCTACCACAAGTGGTCGTTTTTTATAAATATTTTTTAATAATAATTTTTTTAAATAAAAAACTACCACAAGTGGTCGATTTTTTAAAAAATAAATTAAAAATCGACCACAAGTGGTCGGTTTTTGTTATTTTTTAAAAATTTTATTTGTAAAATAAATAATAATTAATATTAAAATCATTGAAATAATTATTTTGATTTTTTAAAATATAAAAGCGACCATATGTGATCGCTTTTTTAAAAATAAATAAATAAATAAAATTAAAAATCGACCACTTATGGTCGTTTTTTTCCGACCACATTCTGTGGTTGCTTTTTCTGATTTTTTTAGTAGTGAACTAAGCTAACATATTTCAACAAGGAAAACTATTGTTATGTTTAGTGAATATGAAAAAATGCTTTGTATTTTTATATACAATAGTATAAGAAGTGTCTTACCAAACATTTAAAAATAGTTGATACTACTAATTTGAATGAGAAAAGGTGCACCTCTATTCACGTCACTATTTGTCCAATGAAAAATAATTCTGTACGAAGTCGTTTGGTAGGCTGCATTAGAAAAAATAATACATCCATTAGCTTTGTATATTATTAATATTTTATTTGTACACTTTTTCAATCTAATGTATAACTCATACAAGCATCAGTTATACACTCTATTGTGTATTATGTTATGCATAACTAATACATAGGAAACCCTTGGTATTAGTAATGCAATGGACTTTAATATATGCATTAGCATGTGTAAAGACAAAATAGCCCCTCAAAATCTTTTCACATTATTTTCATTATATTTGTGAATGTTATTTTAGTAAATAACTTTTTTATTTAAAAATGCAATGAAAATGAATTTTAACACACCAAATCAAACATTGCCACAAGAAATAATCTCAGCATAACTAATGCAAACATAACTAACACAATCATTATTAATATATCATATTTTTGCACTTATTTTATACACTCTACCAAATGATCCCTAAAAATATACTGATCAATAATTTTTCTTTCTGATTTAAGACACGTAGAGACAAAACTTACGTGCATGTCAAGGAAGGAGGGTGTTTTATGATTACAATATAGTTCTTAAAAGTGCACTTGAGGTCACATTTTAATCTCTTGTTTTATATGTTTTGTGTTATGATGAGTAAATTTCTCAAATTGTCACTCAACTTTATTAATATTTCACTAAAGTGGGTTATAATTTTTTTGGATAATATTATTATTGAACTCTATCAATTATTTCAAATAAACTAAAAGTCACAAAAATATTAAAAACTTGACGAATGAGTTTTTTTCTTTGTCTTTAAAGAATTTATATTTAATTTAAACCCATCACCCATTTGACCCATAACCCAACACCCACTTCGTCCCATGAATTGCATCTATAGCCTAGTGGTGTAGTTACATGCACGGAAGAGTGGTCAGTTGAACATCTTTCATTGAAAAATGCATAATATGTATATAAATATATATATATATATATATATATATATATATAAATATATATCTTAAGTTATACTTATTACATAATATCTCATTTAACAAAAATAATTACAAATATCCCAAACTAATTACATAAAATTCCACCTTTTATACTTTCTCTCTCTAGAAATCTCATACATATCGAACACATGATTTTGCTATAACTAATGCTCCTTAATTTTAGCCTACAATCAAGCAATTCATTACCCGGAGGTTTCAAGATTTCAAATTTCAAACATTAACTTATCAAAGTACTCAACTTCCTTATCTTCTTCTATTACTTTTGAGGATTTTTTTTTTCAACTTTACCAAATCAGATTTTTTGATTTTCATTATTGCATGTTTTTAGTTCTTAAAATCTCAGAGTTTGTTATACCAACGCACAGTGTGAGATTTGCTTTATTTTGTAATATTTTCAACTTTTCTAGTCCAAATTTTTTGGGGGGTTTTGCTTATATTTTCATGTGCTTAATTCCTAAAATCTAAGCTTTGTAATGGAGTCTAGTCCGATCTTTAGTTTAGGACTTAGTTAGGTGTAAGAAAATAAAGAAATTTCGTTGTTGGATTTGTTCCTAGAACGTTTGATTACAAGGATCTCAATTTCACAGATAACAGATCAAAATACCGAAACGATCCAATAAAAATAAGGAAATTGAGGAAAGTTGGTGGTACAAGTTTCAAAAATACCATTGCGAAATCTGCAAGTAAGAAAAAGATTGATGAATTAGGATGACCGCATCTTCCAAAGGTATAGTGAATTGCTGTTTTTTTTCTTTCGAATTGTGGTTTCTCATACATTGTTATACATAACTTTGTAATGTATAGTGTTAAAGCCTTTTTGTCATACATATGTTTTATTTCAATCCTCATACATTTCTAAGTAATGTATAAGGACGTGGTTAAATTATGTTGTTTGTTCAATTTTGTTCAGTTCAACTCTTATACATAACTAAGTGAAGTATGAGTATGTGGTTGGAATCTATTATTTGTTCATTTTAAAACATATCAAGTTGTGTATAATAAAGCATTATTCTTAAGTTAGCATGATTTGCTCTGTTTTTATTTCCTGTACATTGATCTACATATCAAGTCATAATCCTGATTTTTTTAAACTCACATACATTACTACCCAATGCTTAGTACAACATAATACATATGTTACTTTGAATATGTTAATATTATACATTAACATGGTAACCTTATATATATGAATGTTATGCATAAGGTTATAGTAACCTGCAGTTTTTTATTGAACTTACACATATCCAATAATGTATAAGAAAGCATTACACATAAATAGACATTTTTTTTTTGTATTTCTAATACATGAACATGGATATATTATATACAAACATATGTACATTATGTTTTAGGTTCTTTGGATGTATGCAAGTATTTTTTAGCTTATACATTGCAGGTTATGTACGTTAAAGTCAATTTTTATTATTTATGTTTGTATTTTTTTCTTTTCATTGTATTATTATTACTTATACATTGCACGTTATGTAGGATTTTTATAGATGTGTATGCGGAGTTCTTAAGTGAAGGGCTAACAGTACCTTCAGGTAGATTTGATGCAAAAAAACTTCGATTAAGAATCTTCAATTATGCTATGCTACATTACTTTGGAATTACGAAGTGATCAAGGCCACTGAAGTATACACAAGTGACAATGACGATCCTCCACGATCCAGGCCTAGTTATGTTCAACCAATTGACGAAGCAGCAATAGTATGTTTGGAATAGTGCATAATTTTTACCTTCTATATGAATATTATTATTTTCTTGTGTTTTAGAATGGTGTTAAAGACATGTAGAAGTTGTTAGATTTTGAATATTTTTTTCTCTTTGTATTTTAAAAAAAAAAAAGTCATAAGGATGTTTAACCATCTTTAATATAACCCTATTATTTTAATATAAATTTATTATACATCGTGTTTGACACCAAACTCCCCAAGAACATAACAACACAAACACCAAAATCTGTCCACTAGTTCAAGAACTATGGACCCTTTTGATGACCTCTCTCGAATTCGCAAGAAGAACAATAAGGAAAGTGATATCAAGAGTAAAACACACTAAAACAGCAACAACACTTCATGAACAAGATGTAATAACAACAACACACGGCTACAAGACAAGAACACAAACGAATTACACTAGATATAGACAAATGATTACAAGAAAGTAAAGATAGATAGATAGACAAAGGGATGGAATAATATTAACAACCCAAAAGCTTATTCAACTTTTGGACCTTTAATTTCACACACAACCTAAACCTATCTCTTACGTGACCTCAAGGGAACCGGAATTCCCAAGAAATCTCCGTTTCTAAGCAAATAATCAACACAAGGATTCCACCTTGTCCAAGGATTCCACTTTGCTAAAGACTCTCAAAGAGGATACAAAATATATTCTCAAATATCTCCTAAAAATGACCTAATGAGGTTCTATTTATACATAGGTTAACTTATTACAAATGACTAAAAAACCCTTGCAAAGGGCGGATGAACAGTGAACGTGGATGAACAGTGAACAGTTTTGGAGCTTGTGGGACTTGTTCTCTACACTTCAAAGCTTGTTCCTCGATGGGAAGCCCTTTGAGCACGAGTTTTGACGCATTGGACCCTAATCATGATCGTACCCGTATCATCCTCCCCTCCTTAGAAAGGATTCGTCCTCGAATCCGAACTTTGCAAAGCAATAGAAAGGACAAGCAAACAAAATTTCCTTAAGGTATGAGGGTTAGGATTAGTGTAATCAATCATAGCATCTTGCCAAGGTGGATCAAACTTCACATATACCCAAACATCCCTCTTACCCGAATACTCTATCAAGGGAGAATCAACTACTTTATCCACATAAGTGTGACAAAAAATAAGGAACAAGCGTTGCTTATCAAGTGGAAAACATAGACTCTTCTTGGAACAACAATTAGACTTGAAAGCCGAGAGAGGAAAGCCATACATTCCATGCACATTCAAGTCATTCCAAAAGACATCCTCATCACCACACTTCAAATGATCACCAGAATTAAATGGGCAGAGCGTCCATGGGAACGGGTTGGAAATACATTTCCTTACCCCAATACTACTACAATAATGATCAAATGTCCCCTCTATACTATCATGGTCAATAACAAAAACAACTAGAGGGTCATCCTTAGTCATTCGGCCAACATGTTCAACATCATCATTTTCACACACAAGTTGGTCTTCATGACTTCCATAAGACAATGTACTACTACTTTCCACAACGGCTTCAATACTAGGTGAATGAACTAGTGTATCCACAATCTCAAGTTGTACGTTATCATCACAAAATGAAGGCACATTCGGCTCACTTAAAGACAAACTATCATTCACACTTAGTTGACTATTATCCTCATTCACTAGAGTACAAAAGTTAGTTTGATTACCTTGTAGCTCATGTGGAGTATGGCCACTTACGGGAATTTGATTAGGAAGGCTTGGATGCTCCATCAAGTTATCCAACTTCTTGCACAGAGAGCCTTCCGTCCCTTCCAATCTTCCTTCCATTCTGTCCATTATTCGCCTATCTATGACATCAAGCCTTGCCATGATGGATTTAACCCAACTAGGCATTTCAGCTTCATTCGTCATTGTACCCATCAAGAGCTACTAAGCAAACAACACGAAAACAACAAACACATTAAAGATTAGCAAAAATCAGTCCATAATTCATCACAAAACAGTCCACAATGCATCTCAAAATAGTCCACAATCCCTCACTTTCACACTTTGGATTTTTCACTCTATTGGCCTTACAAGTGTTGATAACTCGCTTATACTCCAATGAGGTTACTTGGTCCCAATTGTGGCTTGAGGTCGGAGTAGATTCTTATTTGAAATGACTCAAATAAGTAATGTATAAACTTGAACCAAAAAAGATACTATGACTTAAAAATGAGAAAAGCACACAACAAATAGCGTTAACATGAAGAACGTACACAAAACTAACTTATAAGCTAGTAGGGTATTACTAGGTTGTCAATTAGTGTCGAGAAAACAAACGAAACTAGGAAACAATAAAATGAAACTAAGAAATCTAAAATTTGAACTAAAAAATACTGCGTGAACAGTACTTTAGTGATGTGGCAGTCCATTATTGGCCTCGAGTTTTATCAAAATTTTATTTTTCAATTTCAAGTCTTGATCAATATACAATTTGGAATTGGTGGATTTGGTTAATGGAGGAAAAAGTGGTCTTGGAGCCTTTTTGTTCAAATTTCAAGAGCAATACTTGACCACTTTGAACTTTCTCCTTGAAACAATGTCCTTAAATCAAGGAAAAGTAGATAAAAAGTCTTTGAAGTGATAGGGGCAAGTCTTTCACTAACAACTACTACAAGCTTGTCTTTCACCTTTTTTGATCTAGTTTGCACTTTAAGGATTAACAAGATGATGAAAGGGTGAAGAACCTTAAGAACACAACAACAACTCCAAGAACAACAACAATTTCAGTTTCCAACTCCACTACAACAAAACCATCAAATCAGCTAAGATTTAGGTAACAACAACATCCAACTTGGCCACACCTTGTTCACATCAACAACTTCAACAAGTTCAAGTTCAATCTTAAATTTGGACACTTTTTGGTGTTGATGAGAAAGAAATCAACACTAGAAACACTAAACAAACAAAAGAATAAAGTTCTAGACACACAACAAACAAATCTTGGCCAATATAACAACAGCACAATTTTCGGCCAAGAACACGAAATGGATAGATTTGCACTTTTCTGGAAATTTTTTTTCAGTTTTTAGTTTTTTTTTATAATTTTCGTCCAAGAGAACCCAAGATTGATAGTGTAGGAACACAACCAGTATTGCTTTGATACCAAATGATACCAAACTCCCTAAGAACATGACAACACAAACACCAAAATCAGTCCACTAGTTTAAGAACTATGGACCCTTTTGATGACCTCTCCCGGATTCGCAAGAAGAACAAGAAGGAAAGTGATATCAAGAGTAAAACAGCAACAACACTTCATTAAAAATATGTAATAACAACAACACACAACTACAAGACAATAACACAAATGAATTACACTAGATATAGACAAATGATTACAAGAAAGTAAAGATAGATAGATAGACAAAGGGATGGTATAATATTAACAACCCAAAAGCTTATTCCACTTTTGGACCTTTAATTTCACACAAAACCTAAACCTATCTCTTACGTGACCTCAAGGGAACCTAAATTCCCAAGAAATCTCCGTTTCTAAGCAAATGATCAATACAAGGATTCCCTTATCCAAGGATTTCACCTTGCTAAAGACTCTCAAAGAGGATACAAAATATATTCTCAAAAATCTCCCAAAAATGACCTAATGAGGTTCTATTTATACATAGGTTAACTTATTACAAATGACTAAAAAACCCTTGCAAAGGACGGATGAACAGTGAACGCGGATGAACAGTGAGTCTGACTTTGTATTTGCCTTATACATTACAGTTACGAATTAATTACATTAACATATTTTATCCAACACACAACTGCTAATATATTAGAATGTTAACCTTATATATATGCATGTATGTATAAGGTTGTTGTTACCTGCAGGCTTGCTAGACCTTCCACATATCCACTTTATGTAAGTTCAATCAATAATGCAGGTAACTATAATATTATACATAACATGCATACGTATAAGGTTACCATACTAATGTATATATTAACATATTCAAAAACCTATATTATTTTAAAAAAATTAAAACTCACCTGATGCAATTTGATTTTTTGGCATTATACATATCAAATTACATAACACTATTCAACATAATACATTTGAAACCCCGTTAATGTCAATATTATTCATTAAATTAATTACACTATTCATAAGGCCGTTATGTATAAGGTCAGTGTAATCTGTAACGTTTCTTGCATACATACATATCACCTCACTTAATGCAATTTGATTTTAGACCTTATATATATCAAAAAATAATAATTTGTACGAAATGATATTTTTATTAAAAAAAACTAAAATATCTGTGTATAAGAGATATATGAAACGTATTATGTATTATAAATAGATATCCATGAGTTTGTATTTATTTATACTTGAATATGTTTACATTTTTTAACACAAACATATGTAATTTACTATTCGATATTATTTTGCTTACTACAGGTACTTTTTAGCTTATATAATTTTATAGCAGTAACATTACACAAAACACCATACTGGATTACTACAAGTGTCTAAAACAAACTTGTTTTCAGGTAACAAATTTCTATAAAATTCAGAAATTATGATGGAATGTAGAATCAAAAAAGAGTAACAAGAAAAGATAAATTACGATTAATCAAATTACTTTATACATATTCCAGTTTCATTTCAGTAAAATGAAACTAGGTTATTGATAGTCAAAGATTAATATAACTAATGAAAGTGGGAGTAATGATTAAACATAAATGGTTCATGTCATGTCTTAACAAAATGACGTGTTCAGGTGTCTTTTGGAAAAGAATCGCAGGTGCGTCTGTTGTGACCTACACGGCTGCATTTACCATAATAGTTTGAGCTTGATGCAAGTGATTCACTTGATTTCTTATGCATCCCTTCATGTAATTTATATCAACTCCATAAACAACTTTCATTTCTTCAATAATGTCACCCGGTGTGTGTACTCTCTTGTGATTTACTAACTTCGAGGCGGTAAATTCACTCACAAAAGCTATTGTAGCAATCAAATTTTTAAGAATCCTATCACTGACTCGGCAAGTATGCTCAAAATCAAATCACCGAATAACAAAAATATCAGACTGATTCAAACAAGATGCCTTAAGGATCCATTTACAATCTTCGTTACGACAATGAAGGACATAATTGAAGCAAATATATTAAAAAAAAAAGCATCAAAACACACACACAAATATATATATATATATATATATATATATATATATATATATATATATATATATATATATATATATAATTCTGTTTTGTCTATCACCAAAACTATTAGCATTAACAGTTTATTAAACACAACATGCTAACATATAAGATAGTTTACTGAATATTATATAAATAGGCTATGTATAAGAAAGTTATTACACACTTTTCAACTTATTATAATCTTTAAATAAGTATAGGTATAAATACTTATAATCTTTCATTCTCCATACGACTCTATGTATGAGAACATTAATATACATAATCTACTACGTATGAGGTAAAAATCATTTTCCCAAACATAACTCACAAATATCACAACATACATAACAAATTTAACAAATATATTCATTACACATATTGTGTTACACTACCACAATCACATAAGTTAAAGCACGATTAAGAAGAAAACAAACACAAATATTTTAATATATAAGATTCATCAAATTTTTGCGTCATTTAACTAGTGCTACTGTATCTCAATTTTTTTTCCGTATTTGTAGTTAAGTTTAATATGTTTGTTGAAAGATTTAACAAACACAATAACAACAATATTATATAATCAATTTATTTAAACAGTCTATTTTCACACCTCTCTTTATCAGAATATTTAGCTTGGTAATTAAATCCATTTGTTAGTGCATATTTCACCATTACAGCTATGAGTGTTGCTTTATCCTTATAAAGCTGATCAACCTTTATTCCTGTATTCTTGCAATTTGTAATGAAGGTCTTCACTTTAAACTCTGATATGTATAACAAATACTGATTTTGAGATTCAACAACTGTAAGTGCAAGAGCATCAATTTTAGTTCCTTTAATACTGTTGAACAATAAAATTTTGAGTTCAAAAAATAAATAATCGAAGCAAGAAAAATATTGCAACAATCGTTTTATTGATTTCAATAAGTGAGTGTTACAATCACTATGAATCTTCTGATTTGCAGGGTTTAAAGCTTGATCTTGAATTTGGACTAGATTTGTTAATTTAATGGACTTTATCTTGAATTGTGCTTGAATTCAAGGCTTTCGAACTTGTTCTTGAATCTTGCGATTTTCATCTTGAAGCTTAATGAATTAGATTTGAATGCTTGAGCTTTGTAGAGAAATTGTGGTGTTTGATCCATGAACTTTCTCTTGCTTCTTGTTAGAGTTCTTTCTTTCGCCTTTTTCTGAATTATAAGACCCCTATTTATAGTTATGGAAAGGAAAGAGTCATGATGAAGAGGAATTTTCTTTGAACAATCAAATTCAAGTGACGTGCAGCCTTTTATGGGCTTTTGATTTCAGTAGGAATATTGCGTCATTTTGACCTATGGCATGATCCTATTGGCTCCTTCATTTGACTTGGCATGCCACATCATTCGACATGTAACGCTCATTTGGGCCTCTAGAATATGACAATATCTTGGACTTAGCAAAATGGGCTAGCGCAATAAAAATTGAACTTTAATTAGATCCATACATGTTTGGACTTAAATATTAATCCAATTATATTAATTCGCAATATTTATTTGGGACTTATATATTTTGAATTTAAGATTATGAATCTAAATTTATTAAAATTTCATTGCATACAAATTGCTTCCATTTCAAGATTTGTCGAGATATTTAATTTATCAATGACTAAACCTGAAGTATTAACCTGATGGTTTAACTGGAATTAATAAGAACTCACACGTGCAATGTAAAGATAGGATAATACCCAACTGCCAAAAATAATATTAAGTGATCATGATAATAATAATAATTATTAAATATTATTATTATAACATTTATCACAAATTATTGTGAATTCACAGTTGTTTTGCCATAAGGTGACGAAATTAACTCCTTTTAATTGGAGGAAACCATTTCAGTATCCAATTCCAATGTGTATTTGGAATTTATCACTACTACACCGCCTTTATTTGCATTATTTGATCGTATTTTATTAGTATTTCTGTAAATCCTTTTCAAGTTCATCACAGTTTAGGGGCTATCAACCGCCCTACTACTTCTATAAATAGAGGAGATACATTACTAAAATTTATAATCCAGTATAGTAATTTTTTTATCCCGGTTGAAGATTTTCTTTTGCATCGGGTCGATCATTGTGCCACAATCGGAGTATTATCAGTGAGTTGTTCTTCCTTAATTTGTTTATTATTTTTTGTCTCTTCCCCTTTCTTCTTTTTTAGTAGGGTTGAAACATATAGAAATATGCAACAATCGGCTTAGGGCGTGAGAGTTTAACTTTGCTTCCGTACACTCTAAGACCGACCAATTTAGCTTTAAGATGGGGGCTATGAAAAAATCGTCTTAGGGTGCGAGAGTTTAACTTCGCCTTTGTACCCTCTAAGACCGACCAATTTGGCATCAATATGGTGGCTTTGTAATAATCGACTTAGGGTGTGAGAGTTTAAGTTCGCCTTCATACACTTTAAGACCGACCAATTTGACTTCAAGATGGTGGCATTGCAACAATCGGCTTAGGGTGAGAGAGTTTAACTTCTCCTCCGTACACTCTAAGACCGACCAATTTGACTTCAAGATGGTGGATTTTCTACAATCGGCTTAGGGTGTGAGAGTTTAATTTCGCCTCCGTAAACTCTAAGACCGACCAATTTGACTTCAAAATGGTAGCTTTGCAATAATCGGCTTAGGGTGCGAGAGTTTAACTTCACCTCCATACACTTTAAGATCGACTAATTTGACTTCAAGATGGTCTCTTTCACCGATGCACTTATGCAACGATCTTTTTTAAGTATGGGTTCTTTCACCAATGCACTTATGCAATGGTCTTCTTTAAGTATGTGTCATTTCATCGATGCACTTATGCAATGATTTTCTTTAAGTATGGGCCTTTTTAATGGTCAGTTTAAGGTGCAAAGGGACAAATTTTGTCCACCTTAAGGCATGGAAACTTTGAGATCTTTTTAAGGATAAACTCATGAGAGGCCAGCTTAAGGTGCAAAGGGATAAATTTTGTACACCTTAAGGCATGGAAATTTTGAGATTCTTTTAAGGATAAACCCGTGAGAGTCTAACTTAAGGTGTAGGTCCAACTTAAGGTACAAAGGTATAAATTTTGTCCACCTTAAGGCATGAAAATTTTGAGATCCTTTTAAGAATAAACCCGTGAGAGGTCAACTTAAGATGCGAAGAGACAATTTTTTTCCTCCTTAAGACATGAAAATTTTGAGATACTTTTAAGGATAAACCTGTGAGAGGCCAGCTTAAAGTGCAAAGGGACAAATTTTTTTCACCTTAAGGCATGGAAATTTTGAGATCCTTTTAAGGATAAACCCGTAAGAGGTCAACTTAAGGTTCAAAGGAATAAATTTTGTCCACCTTAAGGCATGAAAATTTTGAGATACTTTTAAGGATAAACCCGTGAGAGGCTAGCTTAAAGTGCAAAGGGACAAATTTTGTCCACCTTTAAGCATGGAAATTTATGAGGCCTCGATTTGAAGACTTGGAGATTTTGTCAGCTTTCACTCACAAATTTGGTGATTTGAGTGATTCAACTTTCAAATTTGGTGAATTTGAAGACTTCATCTTATGTGAAAGAAGCGCATATTTAATTAGAGTTTTCCCCCAGTGAGCCACCAATACTTAGAGTGAGTCCAAAATTTAATTAAAGTATATGCAAGCTTAACTTTCATATGGCGGATCAAGCGGAGACATGTATTTTTGTGACACTCATGTAACTGAATTCATAATGAAATTCCAAGCGCTTACATACCTCAGTAAAGAGGATTAAGTCACAACGTAGTTCTCGGTGAGTACTTTTTTAGAGTCCTAACTTTTGCCTAGGCTGCCTCTTTCAAGGTTCAACCTAGCGGATTTTTTTTAGCCGTACGTAGTTTATACTCTTACAGACCAGGAGTGAATATGTAATTTATACTTGTGACTTAAGGAGTGTCATCTTCCTTCAAGAATAGTACTTTTTCAAGAACTTGGCGTTGATAAGGCCAATCTTCACACCATCTACATCAACAAGCTTGTAAGCACCATTTGAATATGCCTCTTGTATGGCATATGGTCAATCCTACTTTGGGGTAAATTATTCCCCTAACTTATGAGGAGTAATTATGGGTCTTCTTACTACAAAAACTTGATCTATAACTTGGAAGCACCTCAAGCGTACCCTTTTGTTGAAAGAACGAGATAGCCGAGCTTGATAACATTCAAGATTTTGGTGAGCCTCCAGCCTCTTCTCATTAAGAGCTTCTAACTTCACAATACGCAACTTAGCATTTTCATCATTCGTAAGTCCTTCTTGAATAGCTAGTCTTAAAGAAGGTATTTGACACTCAAGTAGCAGGACTTCTTCAACTCCAAAAGTAAGTGAATATGGCGTTGCTTGCATTGGTGTGCGGTAAGTTGTTCTATATGACCACAAAGCTTCTTCTATTCATTCATGTCAGTCTTGTTTAGACTTGGAGATGACTTTCTTCAACAGATTTCATAAAGTCTTATAAAACGCTTTAGCTAGACCATTGGTGGCAGTATGGTACATAGAAGACTTGCGCTGCTTGAAACCAAAGAGATCACAAATCTTGTTCATCAGCTTGTTATCAAATGGCTTGCCATTGTCGGTTATTATGTACTGAGAAATTCCAAATCGGTAGATGATATTCACTCAAATGAAGTTTGCAACATTTTCTTTCTTTACTTCCTTGAGAGCAACAACTTTGGCCCATTTTGAGAGTTAGTTTGTTGTGGCCAACATGTACAAGTATCCACCAGAAGATTTTAGTAGTGGCACACCAACATTCATTCCCCATGCATTGAATGGCTAGGATGTTATAGTTGGGTGTAATACTTCAATAGGTTAGTGTATGAAATTCGCATAGAGATGAGAAGGTTTGCATCTTTTAGCATAGTCCAAGAAATCTTTCACTATCGTTAGCCAATAGTATCCTATCCTTTCAATGTGAAAATGAAGCTTTGGTCCAAACTGATGCAATCCACAAACTCTCGAGTGCACTTCTTGTAAAGATTAAATTTCTTCTTTCTCTCCCAGACATAGCAATAGCATTCTTTCAAAGGATATTTTGTATATCGTGTATTTATAGTAAATAAAGCGGGGTGCATGGCGATGGATGTCAGTCCTTCTCTTTAGATATTTTGGAAGTATTCCATAACACAAGTAGGTAATGATAGGTTGTCGTCAATCTTTATTACAGCCTCCGACATGGAAACTAGGTGCTCAACCTTATTTTCAACGTGTTCATGCTCATTCTATTGTGGTACTACCCATTCTTGGCAGATAGAAACTCATGTCAGATCCAGGAGAGTTAGGGCAAAGTCCAAAGTAGCTAGGGTATCAGCTTGCTTATTTTCTTTCTTTGTCATATGATGAAGGGTTACTTCTCCAAGCCACCCCGTCAACTTTTGTGTATATTTATGATATGGTCTTAGCTCAGTCTTTCTGACTTCATAGCTTCCCAAAAGCTACTTGACCACCGATTGAGAGTCACTAAAAGCTTGTAATTGTAGTTGTTTCATATCGACAGCCATCTTAAATCCAAGTATTAACGCCTGATATTCAGAAATATTATTAAAGCATCAGTTTGTTAGGGTAAAAGAGTATGGGAATGACCTATGCTTGTGGAGTGACGAACACCACATCAGCACCAGCACCAGCTCCATCTCGATGTATGGGACCATCAAATTATATCTTCCGCAAGGGTCTGGCTTCAATAACCATTGCATCTTCATCAAAAAGTTCATCGCTCAGTTTCCAGTCATTAGGTATCGGGTGGTCTGCCAAGAAGTCAGCCAATGCATGTCCCTTTACAGCCTTTTGGGCAACATACACAATCTTAAATTATTGAAATTGAAGGTACCATCTTACAAGTCGGTCACTAAGAACTGGTTTCGCTATTACAAACTTGATGGGATTTGCCCTAGATACAAGATGGACAACATGATATTGAAAGTAGTGTTTCATCTATTGAATTGAGAAGGGCAATGTCAAACATAACTTTTCGATTAGAGAATACTTTATCTCATTTGGTGTCATCGTTCTGCTCAAATAGTAAAGTGAGTTTTCTTTGCCTTCACTATTTTATTGAGCTAGTAATGCTTTAATTGACCTCTCTTATTCTGCGATGTAGACTATCAATGGTTTTCTAGGTATGGATATCGCAAGGACTGATAGCTTCATTAAGTATGATTTGATACTCTCAAAGTAATACTTCAAGCTTGGTCCCATTCAAAGGAAGTGTCTTTTTTCATGAGATGGCTAAATGGTTGACATTTTCCATCTAGGTTTGAAATGAACCTCCTTAAATATGCTAGCCTTCCTTGAAGGCTTTTTAACTCATGAATGTTACGAGGCTCGGGCATCTTCAAAATTGCATCGACCTTGCCCTGATCAATTTTAATTCTTTGGTGTCATACAATAAAGCCAAGGAACTTTCCAGAAGTAACTCCAAAGGCACATTTTAATGAATTCATCCTATGTTGATATCTTCGAAGCAACTCAAATACCCTCTTTAGGCCTTTTAAGTAGTTGTCCCTCTTTCTTGACTTTACCACTAAGTCATCCACATAACACTCAATATTTATATGGAGTAGGCTATCAAAAATGTTTTACATATCCTTTTGAAAAGTGGCACAATATTCTTCAAACCGAAAGGTATCACCTTGTAGCAATAAATACCTTTGGTCGTACAAAATGCAGTGAGCTCTTCATCTTTTGGAGCCATGCCGATTTGGTTGTAGCCGAAAGAACCATCCATGAAGGACATTGCCTCATAATCTGTGGTGGCATCAATCATTAACTCTGGTATGGGGATTGGAAAATCATCTTTAGGGTATGCGTTGTTGAGATCCCAAAAGTCAACATAAACTCGAATTTGGCCATTCTTCTTCCATATTGAAACAATACTTGAAATCCACTTGGGATATTTGACTTCGTGAATAAAGCTAGTGTCAAGAAGTTTGTTAACGTCATTTTCAATCAATGAAACAAAACTCTGGCCTAAAGCGTCTTTGGACTTGCTTAATAGGACCAGTCCCGTTCTTGACCGCCAATTGATGGACTGCTACTTTTGGATCTAAGCCAGACATTTCTTTGTAAGTCCAAGCGAATACATTCATATATTCTTTGAGTATGTCCATATAAGCGATTTCCTCCTCCGTTTCTAGAGACGCACTCAGGTAAGTTGGTCTTGGGTTTTCATCAGTTCCAAGATTAACTTCCTTCAAGGGATTTATTGTGGCCTTCACTTCTTCTTCAAGTTGCAATAAAGCATCTCCAGCATCTTTCTCCTCTTGGGGGTCATCGTTGTTGATGGATAGATGATAACACCAAAAAGTATTTTCTATCCCTTCATCAACCTTCATTTGAGATGAGACATCTTTCTTATTCTGGGTCATAACATGATATGAGGAGCCAACACTTTCTTTATCTTTCTCATACTTCTTGGTATAAGCCATAGTGTGAGCCTTAGATTTTAACACCTCATTTTATGAAACCACCAGTTTCGTCTGTCTTCTTATTCTAGAAGGAATCAAACTCTTAAATCTTTTAAAATATTAGTTGAAGAGTGTCTTGTTGTGTTTAGATAATTTCTTCGACGCTTATTGATTTTATTGGTATTTAGTGGACCCGGCCTCTCAAAAATAGAAGTTTTTATAGTTGGTTCTCCCAGTCGGTCAAAGACAGAAGGTCTTTGGTTGGATGCAGTAGACTCCTCTTCTACAATGATGTAGTTACCAACTGCTCTTCTTATGGAGATGCGAATTGGAAGTGGTTGCGTGTATTCTAGGCCTTCACGTACCTTCCTAGTTGTACCTTCCAACGATATTTGCCCAACCTTGATGGCTTATTAGGATTATATCCAACCTTTACAAATAACTTGTATGCATTTGGGTCGAATCCCTCTTTTGTACGTTTAGTAGGGAGTGTTATCTCTTGTGGCGAATTTTGAGCCACACATTCTCCCATTATCCTTGAGGATGGTTTTATTTTGTCAATCCACTTTATAGGTAGAGTTATCCCTCCTAGCATATTATTATGGTATGGGATAAATGATTTTTTTTCTTTACCTTTGGTACGTAGCGAAGAACAGACATTGTCTTTTTTCTTGTAGATGCGATGCTTTCTTTATTTGAAGTGGAGAGAGCCTTATTGGTGGCGAATTTTTTGACAGTCACTATGACCTTCTTATATGCAAGTTCACCACACTTGGTCTTGGTGACATCTTCAACACTTTTCTCATTCACAACATAATTCCTTAAGTATAATTTTGCATAGGCAAAGTGTGACTTTAGATTCAATGAATGGCTTATCATCAACAATTATCTTTCTTTCCACTCCATCTTTGAGGTACTTCAAGCATTGATAGTAAGAGAATGAGATAATTTTATTCTCGTGTACACAAGGCCTACTAAGAAATATATTGTATAAAGTCTTGGCATCGATCACATGCATTTAATCGAAAATTATCCATATGTATCGCCAACTTGATAGATCTCATGACCCTCTGACCCCCTTGGTTGAAGCCCTGGATCATCAAACAGCTTTTGGTAAGTTCTTCAGTAATAATGCCAAGTTCATTCATTGTGCGAATCAACAGGATGTTAACTCTGGATCCCTCATCTATCAAGATTATATTTATCTTCTTTCCTAGAATTTAGCCCACCATGTACAAGGGACGATTGTGTAGGTTTTTACCAAGTAGAAGATCATTATTTATAAATGTGATTTTTGTATCACATACATACGCCTCTTGTCTAAGAGGTTCAGCAAGCTTTTCAGAAGATGAAGGAACTTCTATGGGTAGATTTTCACCCTTTGCCCCTTCTTTGTCAGTATTAAAACATGATGCCTCAATGTTGACTTGCGCAATCTTTGCACAAAACCAACTTGGTAAGAATTCTTTCAAAGTCACTAGACGTCGTGGTCTTTTGGTGGTGAAGCTCCATTACCCCCATCTTTTTTGGATGCTCAACTAGCCTCTGTTTTCTTATTTTTTTCACCATCTTCCTTCTAGTTGGTTTCTCAGATGACTCCTTTCCTAGGATTATCTTCTTACATATGCGCCTAATCACCAGAGTCCAACCTTCATCATCATCTTCATCAACCAAAGACTTATCATGCTCTAATGGTTTTTTCTTACATTTCTCGATGTATATTTGAACTTGATCAAATGATCCAAAATCGATAGAGATTTGATGAGAAATGGTCATCTCATCATCGAAGAAGGTATTCTTCTCATTTTCCAATTGTATGACTTTCTCCTTAAAGACAACACTTTTACAAAGGATAACTCATAAGCCTATGATACTTGCAATGATTCGGGTCATTAGTCCTTCCATCCTCGTCGGGCCGCTTCATCCATGGTAGGTCAATAAGCTTATGCTCAAGGAGTTCATTGAAAATCTCAGCAACATCAAAATCAAAGAAAGGGTATTCCTTTTCTTGCATCTTCTTTAAATTTAACTTCTTATTTGGATGTGCTCGAGAAGTCATCTTCACACTTTACTTCTTGCTCACCTTCGTGGTGACCTTTACAGGAGACACGTCAATATTTATGGAATCCTTATTATCATTTTTGGGGATAAACTTGCCTATCTTTTGGGTTCTTTCTTATCCTTTCCCCTTTGAGGGTCATGGATAGGCGTTACTCCCTTTCTAGCAGAAGACATGCTCAATTTCATATCGTGAGAATGAGTATCCAACTCTTCAAAGGATTTAGGCTTAATGCCTTGCAAAATGTAGAGAATCTCCCAGTGCATTCCTTGGACGCATATCTCTATTGTAGAAGTTTTGTTGAGCTTATTTTTTGCAGTTTAGGTTCACATTTCTTCATCGATTGATGAAGTCAATGACTAGCTCATCATTTTTTTGTCGAGTATTTGTGAGCTCTACCACGCTTATTGTACGCCTTGTGCAATAAAAGCGATTTAGAAACTCATGCTCCAATTATTCCCAACTATCGATGGAGTTAGGTTCAAAGTCCATATACCAATCAAAGGCGCTTCCCTTTAGGAAATGAACAAACTTTTTGAAAAGATAGTCCCTGTAAGTTCCAGCATTATTACATGTCTCAAAAAAGTGTGTGACATATTATTTTGGATTTTCTTTTTTCTCAAATTGTTGAAATTTTTGGGGTTGAAAGCCTGCAGGCATTTTGAGGCTATCAATTCTTGAAGTATAGGGATTGGCGTATGTCAAAGAAGACTTAGTGATAACATCATACTTATCTTTGAGGGTCCCTTCAATAAACTATTTCAACTGATCAATCGGGATCATTCCCTCAGAAAAAACTTGTACCTCCTTAGCTGGTGGCATTTGTTTTCCAGGATGTTCTATCTCGTGACCTTTTGAAGCTTTTCCTGGTGCATGGCTAGACTCTCTGTCTTTTAAGCCATCCATTCTATCTGCCAACTTATCAATTTGAGCGTCTTAATTTTGCACATACTTAGTGAGACCTTCAATCTCCCTCGTCAGGTTTGCAAGTTGCTCCTCCACAAATGAGGCATCAGTCATCATTGCTTGCATAATTACTGCAGATGTTGGAGAGTGGCACAAATTATCGCGTAAGTTGATTTTTAAAGTGCTCACCTTACTCGATGTAAATGGAAATGATGTGTTAGTTGAACAACCATCGTTCTTTGCGCCAGAGTATTTAGAACCAGAGTGTCCAAGTAGAGCTAGAGTCTTCTTAAGTGACTCTGCCAGATCGTTTTCTCCTTCTGAAGTAGTTGCATGGGATCTCTCTCCTTTTAGGATTGAAGATCCAAAAATTAGAGTTGGCGCGGACGACACTTGATGTGTTTGTTGTCCTAGATTGTTCGCCTTGCTCCTCGTGATGGCTCCAAAGCTTCCAAAAGTAACACCCAGGATGTTTTCTACTTCGGTAGAGAATTTTAAATCAGCATCCTTGGAAGCAGATGATTGAGAATTGACCTTCTTTGAAGTCATTTCAGTATTGTTAAACTTTGATGTTGGAAAAATTGAGATGAGAGGTAAAGATTGTCCCACTAGCCATGCCATAATTTTTTGGACAATAAAATTTCGAGATCGAGGCAAGAAAAATATTGCACCAATCATTTTATTAATTTCAATAAGTGAGTGTTACAATCTCTATGAATCCTCTGATTCACCTTTTCAAATATAAATTCAAGGGCTTAAAGCTTTGTCTTGAATTTGTACTTGATTTGTTGATTTGATGGACTTGATCTTGACTTGTGCTTGGATTTAAGGGCTTTCGAGCTTGTTCTTGAATCTTACGGTCTTCATCTTGAATCTTGATGAACTGAATTTGAATGCGTGAGCTTTGTAAATAAATTATGGTGTTTGATCCATGAGCTTTCTCTTGCTTCTTTTTAGAGTTTTTCCTTCTTCTTTTTTCTGAATTATGAGACCCCTATTTATAGTTGTGAAAAGGGAAGAGTCATGATGAAGTGGAATTTCCTTTGACCAATCAAATTCATGCGTCTTTTATGGGCTTTTGATTTCACTAGGCCTACTGCATTATTTTGATATGTGGCATGGTCCTATTGGCTCTTTCACTTGACTTGGCATGCCATGTCATTCGACACGTGACGCTCATTTGGGCCTCTAGAATATGACCACATCATGGGCTTAGCAAAGTGAGTTTATCATTTGTAGCCCAAATCAATGGGCTAACCCAATAAAAATTGGACTTTAATTAAATCCATACATATTTGGACTTAAATATTAATCCAATTATATTAATCTGCAATATCTATTTGGGACTAATATATTTTGAATTTAATATAGTTTGAATTTTGTACGGATTTAAATTTAATAAAATTTCATTGCATACAAATACAAAGGACTTCTCTAGTTTCTCGATCAAACTCTGCCTCTTCTTTTGACTTATCAAAAGTTGATATGTATAAAGGATAACTGTTAAATCCTGAAAAAAAAATTCTTCAACTCTACATACACCCTCAATCCATTATCGTTCCTTATAATAATAGTTGAATAATTTTCTTCCAAGACATACCTGACCTCTATTTTTCTCTTACATTTATCAATATCTAGTTCTAATGTAATCATGGAGATCAACCTAAAAAATGATATACTTTTTGAAACAACAATACCATCACTTTTGTAGCGGTCATATAATATTTTCGACTGTCAAATGCCAGAATGTCGTAACAAAATTGCGATGTTCATATTGTTGTTAGAGGTTGAAAGGAAACAGATCTTGAACTAATGCAGGAAGAATTGTTGTATGAGAAATATCAATTTTAGTCAATCAAATCGTTGTGATGTATTTATTTATTTTCAAATTGAATTATTGTTACTAATTTTAAGGTACCACTACAACAACAACAACAACAAATAACAACAACAACAAACCCAATGTATTCCCATAAAGTGAGGTCTGGGGAAGGTAAAATGTACGTAGTCCATACCGCTACCTCTGAAAAGTAGAGAGGTTGTTTCCGATAGATAAATTTGTAATTGTCGTTAATTAAGGTGTCTGGTTTACTTTCATTAAATATAGTTGCCTGATTTACTTTCCTTAAATATAGGTGCCTGATTTAATCAATAAATTAGATAATTAAGGTGCCTGGTTTACTTTCCTTAAATATAGGAAAACGGTTTTACCTTATACATACGAAGTAATGTATAAGGTAGGTGCGATATGTATAGGTAATTTTTCAAATTCGGGAGAGAAAAAAATAATCTGGAAGAGAAGGTAATTAAGTACATAAAATCTGAAATTTATGTTATTTATTCTAAAAAAAGTGTACTAAATATATAAGTCACAGGTCACTTTCCATACATATATATTAATTGTTGAACCCTCTTACCAAAATTTTTAATTTCATCAATGGGATATCGCCCTCATATAGTATGCAATTTCACCTTTACACCTCTAATCCTTCTTCTCACTGTAATTATTAGCAAACAAGTAGTTTAAATACCAATGTTGTTGACAAGCATACACAAATTAAAGAAAATGAACAAGATACTATATATAAAAAAATAACAAGATACTATACATGAAAAAAGCTAGTCTAGCCAACACATAACATTCCACGGAGAAAAATGAGTCCATAAACTCTCCCTAGTCTTTAGTTAAAAAAAGGGAACAAATGGGTCCCACAATGTCCCCAAACTAAAAAAATAAAGTCGTTTGAATAACTGAGATAGTTGTTCGACAACTGCATTAGTTGTCTCAACAACTTTGCATAGTTGTCGAACAACTTCGCACAGTTGTCGAACAACTATCAAAGTTGTTCTACAACTTTACAAAGTTGATGGAACGAAAATATTTTTAAAAAAAAAACAAGAAAAAAAATTGTCCCTTTCACCTAATTTTTAAAATTTGAAGGACCCTCACTTAATTGGGAAACTTGGTTGTCCCTTTTAATCCAAAGTCCCACATTCATGAGTCAATATAACAACAGAAAAAATAAATCAAAATAAACCAAAGTTACCAATCAAAACAACAATAGACATGATTTTGAGTAAATATCCTGTAAATATTTTTTATGCTACTTCTTTCCTTTCCAAATCAAAATTCAAAGATTTTCGATTTTATAATCTTACTTGAGAAAATTAAGTGTGGAGTGACAAATAAGTTTTAAAATTAAAATTGATGATAACTTTGACCAACTCAAGTCAAATTCTTTTAATTCGTTATTAAAGTAAATTGGGGTGTAAATTATAATTTTTTAAACTCTTTAGACTTTTCAAAAGTCCTCTAACTCCTAATTTCAAATTTTAGAATTTTCCCCCTTTTCTTATCTTTCATTCTTTCTTCATTTTTTCTTCTTTCTCTCTCCAGATTTCTTTCTCCCCATCTTTTTTTTTTCTCTCTCTAGATTTTTCTCTTCTTCCATCTTCTCTTCTTTTTTTTCTTTCTCTTTTCATTTCGTTACTCTTCCTTTTTTATCATTTCGTTCTTCTTCCTTTTTTAATCTTCATGGACTATTTTTTAAAAAAAAAATTGAGAAGTTTGAAAAGAAATTTTTTTATTTCTTTTAAAAATGAATGAAGAAATAATTCAGCAACTACGAGAGTTGCTTCAGTAACTACCATAGTTGCTACAACAGTTACGGTAATTGCTGCAACAACTACTATTACTTGTTGTGTTACAGCAATTGTCGAAGTTGCTGCAACAACTTCAATAGCTGCTACAACAACTTCGATACTTACTTAATTTCTGAAAAAAAGATGTGGTTGGAGGAGGAGCCCATGAAAAAGTGATATTTATGGTAAAAAGGGAGGTGGTGGTGCTGGTGGTGACGCCAAATGAGAAGATGACATTTGTTGCGATGTTGATAGCGACGGTGGTGGAGGAGAAAGAAGAAAAATAGGCGATAATTATGTAGAGAGAGGAAATAATGGTGACTCTGGAAGAGGTGGCAATGGTAGTGATAGTGATAGTGGAGGAAAAGGAGGTAGTGGCGGCGGCAGCAGCAAAAAGGATGTGGAGGAGGAGGAATGGTGGTGATGGTGTAGACATCCTTGTGTAAATATAGTAGAGGAATCTTTGTGTAAATAATAAAACTCAAGGGTTTTAAAATTAGTGTCATTAATATTAATCTTAAAATTATCACCTCTACTCAATATTTAAGACTTATGTCACTCTTTTTTAGTTTTAAAACTTTTTGGTCACCCTCAATTAATTTGCCCTTCTTACTCTGAATTGAAAATCTTCGGCCAATGAAAATCCTTAGTGGGTATTGGGTCATGGGTCAAATGGATTATGGGTTTGAGTTAAATATAAATTCTTATAAAAAAAGGGTGGGGTAGGGTGGGGGACTCCTCTGTTAAGTTTTTAATATTTTTGTGATTTTTAGTTTGTTTGGAACAATTGATAAATCTTAAATGATAATACTATCCCAAAAAATTATAAGTGACTTTAGTGAAATATTTGACAAAACTGAATGACAATTTGAGAAATTTACTTTTGTTATGATGTAAATAGATCAGCATACCCCTATTTATGATTGTAGCTAGTGATAAAATTAACCCATATAATTAATATTGATATGTTCAATTAGTGTAAGTTTAGGCGGATCATGGATCACCAATTCACTTATTTGTTAGCTCAATTTAATCTGTTCAATTCAACTAATTTAAAAATTGAATTAGTATATAACTCAAATTAACTTACAAATTTTGTCAAAATATTCTTAAAAAAATGTTTTTTTTCTAAATTATATATAGAATAAATAGCAGTAATTTTTTTTGAATGTTAAAAGAAATTCACTCAAGTTTAATTAAGTAGAAAGAAAATCACAAACTATTTTTTTTTTAACAATGCTCAACATTTTCCACTAACTATAGTCTAGTGGGGTGCATTATTGTTTTAGTTAGTAGTGTTTTAAATTAAATTATTTGGTATCATTATCTCTATTATATTAAAAGTTTGAAGGGCTTTATAAATCACGTTTGAATTTTTTGCCCTTCATTAAAAGTTTTTCTTTAGACAAAATTATCTTTTCGCATATTCTATTTCAATTACAAATCCAATAAACCAATATAAATTTTGACCATCACTACTAATGCACAATCAATTTTCTATTCTAACTAGATTTGAACAAAGAAAAACAAAAATTCTATGCAAAGAAAAATAAAAAAATAAAATATATACGTGTATGAGCATTAGACACAGAATTCTTTGAAGAGTAATTTATGTGGAGGTATCATATTCTAACTAAATTAGGAAAAACAAAAATCAAAATTCTATTCTAACTAAATTATAACAAATACGTTCATATTCAGCCCAACAAAAAAATCTACTTCTATAAATACCAGTCTATTTTAATATTGTCTTCGTAACATCCAGCATATTAGTTTCTCGCTACTGTCTCGTTGCCGTGTTTTCTACATTGCATCGCCAACAGACAATTTTTTCAGTTTGTCTACAATCTCTCTCAGCAATTCATTGATATTATTTCACTGGACTTAATTACCAAATCAGCAATGGACTTAATCACCAAATCACTGGCTGCAATTATCGATATCGACTTAACAAACTCAAATTATTGAAGATGTGCCTCTTAGCACATTGAACTCCACGATCCTACCTCCATAATAAAAATCTTGATCATAGGGTGCCAAGCAACAAAAAAACCTTACGCGAGCAACAAGTGGTACTCGAAAAACATTCACATTGTTCGATGAAGAGGAACTTAATTCATCAACCACTGCACTTATTTATAACTAATGTTCTTCTTGTACTATTCTACTTATCAAGAACATCTATATTATAAAATCACTCCATGTCATTTTCAGTTATTTAAACAAACTAAACTATGTTGCCATTTTAGTATTATTTTTATGTGACAAAGATTAAGAGAACAAGTTTATAATAGTGTAGAATATGTATGTTGCATTAGAAAGAATCATGACTTATTGGGATAATAAATAAACTTATCCAATGATTGTAGAGACGGGCATATGGAGTGGAGTTGGAGAGAGTGTGAGTGGGCATGCGATTTATGAGGTAGTTGGCAATAGCAAGGGCATCAACCCAAAAGGAAACAGGTAAGGTGGAATCATGGAGGAGCGCAACAACTGTTTCTATTAGGTGACGGTGTTTGCGCTCAGCAACGCCATTTTGTTCAGGGGTATATGGACATGAAGTGTGATGAAGAGCCCCTAGATTTTAAAGAAAAATACCAAAGGCATTGTTGACAAATTCTTTGCCATTGTCACTTCGAAAAATTTTGATTTTGGCATTAAATTGATTTTGAACCATTCGGTCAAAGTTGACAAAAACATTATAAGCTTCGGATTTAAATTTCAGAGGATAAAGCCAAGTGAATTTACTGTAATCATCAACAAAACAGATATAATAACGAAAACCTTGAACAGAAGGAACTGAGGTTGGACCCCAAACATCAGAATGAATTAATTGAAATGGCGCAGTGGCCTTGTGTTCAGACAGTGAAAAAGGTAAACGACAAGATTTAGACACTGAACAGGACTCGCAATGTAATTTTTCTGAAAAATTAAAACCTAAGGAAGATAAAATGGATTTGGTGATAGCGGATGATGGGTGCCCAAGCCGGCGATGCCAGGTGGACGAGAGAATTGCTTGACTCACAACAGACGGAGACCTGGATGGAAGAGTGTATAGCCCATGCTCACAGCGGCCTGTGTACCGCACCCGGTTCGTGGTATTGTCCACTATCTGGAAATTGATGTCATTAAAAATGAGGGTGCAGTTATTTTCTTTAGTAAAGCGATAAACAGATAAAAGATTGGATGTGAGGGAAGGGACGTGGTGAAGGGTTGAGAGATGAAATTTACCATTTGGGGTATAGACATACCCAGAGCCGGTGTTTATGATGGGAAGGGATTGACCATTGCCTACTGTAATAGTTTCTGAGCCATGATACGGATGAGGAGCTTGAAGTTGTGAATAATCTGACGTCACATAGGTGTTAGCACCTGTGTCTAGATACCAATCGCCAGATTGAGCGTTTGTGGACGCATGCATCGCCCTTGATCCTCCGGACTGGCTATTTATATTCTGTGAGTCATCATAACGATACCAGCAATTAGCCGCAGAATGGCCCCGCTTAGCACAAATTTGGCACGTCGGAAGATCTCGTGTGGGTCCCCGCTGGTTTCCTCGTCCCTGTCCGCGGCCTGACTGGAAGCCGTCCCTCGGTGGAGGCCCGCCTCTGCCTTGCTGCCCGGCGTTCCGACGGTCACCGCCGCCGCTGCCTCGCCCTTGGTTACGGCGATCGTCACCGCGACCCCTGGCCGAGCCCCCGCTGCCAGCCGAGTAAAGAGCCGTGACGCCAGGGGTGGAACTGGCTTCTCCGAGCAGTAATTTGTGTTCCATGTCTAGATTCAATTCTTCTGCATTAAACCATCCAGACAGTTGATTCAGAGTGATTTCGACAGGTGAGAGGCGAATATGCTGTTTGAGAGAGGAATAGCCAGCCGGAAGACCACGTATCACGGCATTCACCACGTCTCGTTCAGGAATAATCTCGTTCACAGCATCTAGGTCAGACAGAATAGAGGCCACATCATCAAGGTATTGAGTCATCGTCTTCGTTCCCTTCCGAAGAGTATGCAATCTGTCACGCAACTGAAAAATATGAGCCGTGGACACAGAGTTGTACCTTGTGGCTAGTGCGTCCCAAAGTGAAGCCGATGTGAGAAAACCCCGGGCGTGTTTGTGCACAGAGGGGCTAATAACTGCGAGAAGGCAAGCTCGGATCTGAGTGTCTACGATCATCCACGGAAGGTAGTCGGGATTTGGGAGCATGACGCCGTCCTTCTCGGCTGTCTCGGGCGGCGGCTTCTCCGCACCGTCAATCCATCCGAGCAGCAAGTTGGCTGCGAGGGCGGTGCGGACGTTAAGTGCCCAGGCCGGGTAGTTGTTGTCAGATAATTTTTCGGGGATGAGGTTGTGGAGATTCCTGAGCAGTAATTTTACTCCAGACGGTAAATTTGACAGAGGATCAACAACCTTGTCCATGGCGCCGACCTACGACGGAGGAGGGAGGCCGTGCGGCGTGGTGTAGACGGTGGCGGCGGCGCACACACGTCGGAAAAGAGGAGAGATTAGGGTTTGGGCGGAAGAAAAAACCCTAACTTTGATACCATGATATAATTTAATAATAATTGATCTTATTGATATTGAAGGGGTTACAGCTGTATATATAGAGAACTGAAGAATAACTAATTACAGAATAACCCAGATGTATTTAATAATTATATAGGTAGTCTATTAAAAAGAAAGAAAAATAGTCATCTATTGTGGCCTTATGTTGGCATGGGATTTGGGTTACAAGCAGGTCATTCTTGAAATATATTTGAAAATATTATTTGCATGTTGTGATTCATTTGATTTCCTCTAATCACCCTCAATTTATTGATGACCAACATTCCATAGCATATGGTAAAACACTTCTTATATAAACCTAGAAATAAGAGATAGAAAATAAATATTTGACAATAACTGTTCAAATTCAAATGCCTAATATTCCCTGAATTAACCAGGTTTAAATGTTCAAGTAATATATAGTAGGAATTTCACTTTGATTTTTCCATTGACATTCAGACGAGCTACATTTGCTTCTCTTGTATTTTGTTTGTCTCTGTGTGTGGTTAAAGACAAAAAAGTAAAACTGAATACATAAAGATCACATTTCACATCGATAAGCTCTTTTACAAAAAAAAAGGAAAAAAAATGTTGAAAAGGGACATAGACAGAGGAATACCAATATGTGCTCTACGAACCCGAATGGACATCCATGACTTGAAGTTCTCTAAGAGTTGTTCACTAAAATGTAGATTAGAACCTTAGGAAAAATGTATAACAAGGAAAACCTAGACACTAATTGACAAAATACTATAAACACAGCTGAAACTTACTATTGTGATGGCAAATATAAGCAGTAACAAGTATAGGAACAGTTGTGAAAAGCTTCCAGAAAGACGATTGTTCAAAAAGTTTAGGCAGTAAGCAGGCCATATAAAAGAAGTAATGCATATTACTGGTTGAGTGCAAATAGTGCATTCACAGGCATGTACACTATCTAAAAAGTAGAGAAACACGTATAATGAAGGTTTATATTATATTGTTGGCTAATCTAGATAAGATCAGCTGGACAGTACATACGATATAATTTTTACACAGTTATATTATATTGTTGGATGATCTAGAAATTTAGTATTACTACGGCAATGAACAGTTTAACTAATTTCTAACACGTTGACAAAATCAAATGTTTATAGACATTCTATAAAGAGTTATGCACTATGTCATAGTTCGTATTAACAAAAAATAATGATCATTTACCTATGAATCCTTAGGCAAATTCAAGCACCTGGTGAAAAGTACGTAATACTTAATAAAATTCTTCATTGAAAATTCAGAAGATCAGCCGGTAAACTAACCTTGCAATGTCCAGTGCAAGCTTCAAAGCCGTTATTGACTTTACTGCACCTTTCTGTTTCAGGAATGCACGAAAATGTCCCTACATTAAGAACAGAATCAGCAGGATACTTTGGATTGTCGGTTACTCCAAAGGCTTTCTCTATGAATTCAATAGCTTTGACGAGGTAATAAATATAGGCAATTTGTTAACACCCTTTTATTTAGTAATTTATTGATGATTAACCATCAATTATATTGATTTGGATGCACAGTGCATTATTCGTGTTTTTGATTTTGTGAGAATCTCAAAGTACTTTAATCACAAAAACTTCTTGATTTTGTGATATCATAGCAACATTCCGGAAATAACTCCAGGAAGCAGGAGTAGTTCGTTTAATTCAAAGCACCTCATGAAAATACTCGGTAATGATCATCATCGGGCTACTTTGTGTCATAGCACTAAGAAATTAGACTACATTTGGGTTGTATATTTTCTGTAGTAAGGCAAGATCATCCCTAAATGCCTTGTTGAAAAACTAGTAAGAAAACAAAGAAAAGAGTGCTTACTAATGGAAATAAACTGTCGAATGAGTAATGTTCTATTTCAAACATTATTGATAACCTATGACCAACCCACACTTTATCGTTGTCAGTGAACAATTCTTCACCAAGTTTCTTAACAACAACCTCAGTTCCACGCCATAGAGCAACACAAAACGTACCATACAACCATTTAACATGAAAAAAATTGAAGATACGAAATGAAAATATATTGCAGATACTTCATCAACCTCAAAATTCTTGATCTACTTACCTGTAGCATGACTCACTACTTAGAAGCATTCTCTTGAATCATAAATTTTTCCTTCTTCAAAAGGTTAAGGTAATAAATTTGATTCACTTTATGTAAAAGGAGTAAAAAATAATCAAGACTTGAAACATATAAAGCAACAGTGATTTTAAGAAAATCTAAATATAGAAAATGCAAAAAAAAGGGTTAAAAAAATCAAATCTTCAAACGTGTTAAAGCATAAAAAATAAGGAAAAAGGGAAAGAGGAGGGAATCACAGGAGAAGCTTGAAATGCAGTAGGAAGATACTCTTCAAGATTTGGTCTATCAAAGTTCAATTTTGAACTTGGTGATTTCAGCTTATTCATTAATATTTCAACATAATAATATGTACAGTAGTATCATAATAAAAAGAAAATGTTTGAGAAAAGAGAGTTTCGTTTGAAGAAAAGGAAGCTTCTGAAATTCAGAAAAGTTTAATAATATTTGTTTACTTTTCTAATTCATTAATTATTCTTTATTTTTTAAACTATTGGGCATTTTTTCTTTGGGCCATACTTTATCAATTTACTCTTCAATATACTTTTAAAAAAAATAAATTGTTAAAGGTTAGGTTTAACAAATCTTCAGTCTCTACTATGTGAGAATACACTGAGTATGTTGTTGTTAGTACTGAATATGCGAAAATACGATTTTATTTAAAGGGAGACTTTTAATGAAGGGCAAAAAGTTCAAACGTGATTTATAAGGCTTTCACACTTTTAATATAATAGAGATAGAGATAAAATTTAAAGTTTGGTATAAATTTTACTCACTATTTGCCAATTTATATTAAGTATTTTAAATATGTATTAAATTTTAAAATTAAATATTACAATTTATGTTCTAAATTAAATTATATATTGTCTGTTACTATAAATCATCTTATTATAATTACATTTTATATAAAGTATAAATATATGAAATTCTAAGAATAAAAATAACTCTTCGTAAAAACAAAGTCATTTTAGAACTAGGAAATAAGTAAGTATAATGACTAAATTTCACTTTAATTAACTACACTTTTTTATCTTAAAAATTTAGCATTGTTTTCTTAATTTTTTTATATTTATTAAAATAACATACGCACAATTAATATATTTTTCATATACATTTATTCTTAAAAAACGCTTGTTACACATGTAATGCACGTACTTGTATAAAAATTTACAGTCGAGCTTAATTCATCGCATCACATAAAATTCATTAAATGAAAAACCGATTCCTAAGCACCGAGGAATTTTCATTCTCAAAATTTAAATTCTATATCAAAATTAAAATATCTCATTCATATCACTATAACGGCTGATAATCAATATTTTGATTGAACCATCGTGATTTTAATTCTTATTACTCTCTCCGTCCTATTTTATATGTTATCATTTTCTTTTTTGTCCGTCTCAGAAAGAATATCATCTTTCCTTATTTCGTAACTATTTAAATACACAATTTTACCCTTATTGATCTCATTTATAAGGTTCACTTAATTAAAAATAATAATAGTACATTATTTTAATAAAGGACAATTTGGTAAAAAAACATCAAGTCTTTAGTTATTTTTTAAACTCCGTATCCGATCAAACTATGACACATAAAAGGTTAGCACCTTGGTGTTATGGGTCTGGCTTAATCTATGTCCTAAACATTTCATTCAATGCAAAATACAAACGAAAGAGAGGGGCAAAAACCTGGCTACCAAGTAAAGTAGGAAGCCGTTGAGGTAGAAAGCTAAAAAGGGATCTACTGCAAGGACGAAATGAATTAATATATGTTGGCTAGTTGTAAACTTCTTTAAATTGTACATTGAATATGGGAAAGAGACAATGCAAGAAAAATAAGCTCAGATAATAAGCAGATGATAACATTCTCTGTTTAAAATACAGTGAAGAAGATATTTGAAAGAAATAATTACTTTCAGGATTGTTTGACCATACACTACAAAAAAGAAAAGTTAAATGTGAAAGGTTGAAATTGCAATTCGTTGAGGTTATAAGTCTCTACTATTTTCTGACAGCAATTTCACAAATTGCAGTTTTAACCTTCATAATTTATCCCTTTTTATAGTAATAAAGTATTTATAATTATTTTAAGATTTGACTAAAATATTTTGAATCTATGGCCAAACGCCTACTTAGGCCCCGTTTGAACATGATTTGAATTTAAATTGATTTAAAGTTGAAGTTTTGTCTGGACATACAATTTGAATTTCTTAAGTTGTACTTTTTTTATCAAAAAACTGAAAATACCATAAGTTGAGAAAACTATCAAAATTTTCTCAATTCTTTCGCAATCTTACCAAATGAGCAAATTATTGTTCATAAATAAAAAAATCAAAATATATTAAGGTGCCGCATTGATAAATTGCATATTTCTATATTCATTGTACGAATACACATTGATTATTTCAAAGTTTTAAACATGATTTTATAAAAATCTAATGGCGTAGCCAGAATTTTTTATCATGTAGTATCACAACATAACAAAATTAGATGCATGCGCACACAAAGACACATATATATATAATTAAAATTTTAACCTAGCTAAACAATATAATTTTTTGACAATGTTATTTGACACCCTTTTGTATAAAGTATCTTTGTCACCATAAAGATCCACTAGTAAACAATAATAGTAACTGGTGACTTTTTTAATATTATATCCTTTCATATGATATAAATAGTCCAAAGTCTTTTTTTTTTTAATTTAATGAAGGAACTTTTTTATAAGACACAAACTTATAAAAATCAAGCTTGACATTTAGAAAAAATTGATATAATAATTTGAAATCTCAAATCTCACATTTTAGAGAATTTCAAATTTTAAATTATTATTTCAAATCACATATTCAAACACTTATTCAAAATCATAATACCAAGTCCATGTCCAAACATCTACGTAGTTCAACCAATATTCGGCCATTTATTTCCATGGGCTCCAGTTGCCTACCACATCTGATGACACTCTTCCTTTTTCCTCTTTCAAAATAGATTCCAACATTTGACCACTCAAATTTGCTCTTTTGTCTTTAAAGCCTCTCTTCTTCTCAATAGAATTTTCATCAAGAATTTCCTTTTTTTTTTTTTTTTGGGGGGGGGGGGGCTAGGTGGTCTTAAAATTCTTATGTTGAGTGGATTTAACATGAAAACAAGGTCCGGCAACTTTCAAAAATCACAATAAAAATCAGACATTAAAAAAATATCAAAATTTGCATCAAACATAAGTGTATCTATATCCATACTTACATATATGCACACATACATCTATATGTATGGATGGATGGATGTATATATATATATATTATACACATATTATACACGCCTCCAAATTTTCTTATGAAAAAATTCTTTTGTTGTTTCCGCTAAAACTAATAAAAAGAATTATATTTGGTTATTTTTGATAAATTTAAAGTATTAAAATTATTCAGAAATATATTTGATATCCATTCACACATACATACATACATACACACACATATATATATATACATACATACATATAAAGAGAATTAAATTTGGTTATTTTTGATAAATTTGGTTATCAAATCCCCCTCAACTTGTCGCCAAAACTTTCTTTAGACCCTAAATTAATTAGGCAATTATTTATCTCCTTAACAACTTTCAAGTGAATTAATTTGCTCCCCTAACGGCTGACGTGGCAAAAAAAAAGCGTGTTTTAGTAAAAAAAAAGTATAAAAAAAATTTAGTGGAGCCCACTGTAATATTTTTAACCATTATTTTTTCCCTTCTTCCTCACACCCCACCACTCTCATTTCTTCTTCTTCCTCACCTCCACCACCTTATATCTTTTCCCTGAAACTGGAAGACGTAAAAGAGAATGATTTTGATTTTGGGATATTTCTTGGGCTGATTCAGTTTTCCTTGCATATTGGCAACATGCAGGTATGCATTGATGGAGCAAATATTCATATCTTTAAGAGTCTTGAACAAGACAATTATGTTTTACATATGAATCTTGTAATGTTAATCATTTCCTCTAAGTTTAGAGCTATTAAGAAAGTTTAAATCATTGATTTGACAATGTCAAGTTTTAATCCCTTCTATTTTCAAGATGAAGTTGTGAGTTTTCATTAGCCAAACAAAAGAACAGGTGAAACTTTTTTACAATGGAGAATTGAAGTCAACTAATATTGCATTAGTTTCTGGCTACAGGAATATTTGTAGTCTATCACAATAAGAGTAGAAGGGGTGAGACTGAGAAGACGGGATGTAGAACAATGAATGTCTTACCGCATGCTTTTCTCCTCTATTATTGTTCCTCCTCCTCAAATGGTGATTCAATTGGAGAATTTGATAGAATCGATAAAATCAAAGGTGAGAAAATTGAAGGAATCGAAGAAATCATACAACAAAACGGATAAAAACTCCAACATTAGAGTGGAGATTCGCAGCAAATTGGAAGGGGAGAACATGGGTTGGATGGGGTGGGTTAGGGATGGTCTGACAAAGAGATAAAGGGGTGCGGGGGAGGGGGTACTGTTGAAGAAGAAGGAGGAGGAGGAACCGGAGGTGGGGGTGGGGGCTATTGAAGAAGAAGGAGGAGGAGGAGGAACGGGGTGGGGTGGGGGTCTATTTTATATATATATCTATATATCTATATCTATCTATCTCTCTCTCTCTCTCTCTCTCTCTCTCTCTCTCTCTCTCTCTCTCTATATATATATATATATATATATATATATATATATATATATTTAAAAATATATATATTTTTTATATATATTAAAAATAGTACATATATATATACATATATATATATATATATATATATATTTAAATATATAAAAATAATATGCGTGTGGAATTATATTTTTTTAAAATTATAATTTCTTACGTGGCAATGACATGGCACTGATTTGGCAATGACATGGTGCATGTGTAGTGCACTCTCCGTTGTGACAGTGAAGTTTTGATTTTGAAGTTGAAATTAATTCACTTGAAAGTTGTTAAGGGAGGTAAATAATTTTCCGATTAGTTTAGAATCTAAAATAAGTTTTGGCAACAAGTTGAGGAGGGATTTGGTGTCTTTTCTCTTTAGAAATATATTTGATATCCATCCACACATAGATACATCCATCCATCCATACATAGATACATATATAAAATATGTATAAATATTTTATATAATAATATGATTAAATATATAAAATAATTACAACTCTCAAAGATCATAAATTTTAAAAAATAACATTTTTATGAGTTTATGAACATATATTCTATAGCTATAAATAGAAATAAATTTCTTCACATATATTTTAAGTTTTAATTTTATTCATAATTTTACGTGTCAAGAATTTAAGCTAGTTGATATGGTAATTTAAACTTAGTGTTACATTAAATTAAGGGAAAAAACTAAATTCACCAAAATGATCCACGAGAATGTATTAATTCTTTATATTTAGTTTATGCTTAGGACTATTAATTCTCAATTAATCAAAAAAGATATTATAAAAATTATCTAATCTTAATTGATACCACTGCCTTTATTTTTAACTTTATAAATTTAACTTTCAATATTTGAAATATTTTATTGATAATTTCAAAAGTAAGATAAAATTGTCCATACAAAAAAAAATTCTATTCAATTCATAAAAAGTAATTAGGAAATATTGAGAACCATACTCAATTCATCAGAATTAAATATAACCTTATACAATTAGTTAAAAGATTTACCAATTAGTTAAACAACGGAAAAACCTAAATCATTTAGTTAATTATCAGCTTGAGCTCTCACCTTATTGGTGAAGATTTGATTCTCCACTTTGTAATTTCCTCTGTATTTTCTATTTTTTCTAAAAAAAATAATAATTAGTTGAACAATGAAAATTTAAGAAAAAACTCAACAAGGATTTCTCACTTCATGACACACCACGTACAAAGTCCCATTTGACAAGTAAAGAAATAAAGTAGTTTTATCTTTATCAATTACATGCCATAATTTTAGTGGATTAACAAATTAATTGAAATTATTAAAGTAGCCTTGTGAGGACTACCAAAGTTTAATGTATTATTCTCTCTTCTATATAATATATATATATATATATATATACACACACACACACACACATACATATACATATACTAACATAGTGTACGTGCGTTGCATGTGTGCCTCACACCAATCAATAAAAGTATACAAATCATAAAAAATAGCAGTTGACTTCAAAATAAATATTGTACTCAGCTATTTGCGCACATAATATAGTTTGACAAAAAGCAAGCGATTGAACATTCAAATTTTCTCTTGGAAATCTTATACTAATGTATTTAGTATCGTACACCAGTAACATAATGTCTTTTAGAATAATTAATTACATACAATAATAAAATTGATATTTTTTTGGACAAAGCTAAAGATTTCGAAACAACACGTGCAATTTATATAGAATCTACGACATCTTAAACTTGTTGTTGAGTAAGTATCTTTCACTTCTTTCTTTCTATTAAGCACAAATGAGGAGGAAGAAACTAAGATTGTGAAATAAGAAAATGTCTGTGGAGTAGGAATTACAAGAGTCTAATTGTAAGTTGAAATTATAACTGACCCGTTCATCTATGATGAGCCCTTTACTGATAATCTTTGGACTTGCATCTTTCACATGTTTTTTGGGCGCCTCAAGAGCAACATAGTTTAGTTTTCAAAAGTTTTCGACGATGAACAAACACTTGTGAGATGATTTTTCTATTTTTCTCTTACCATATATCGCAGGAATTATCGTTACCAACCAATTACCTTACCATGCACATAATTTGACAAGTCGAGGAATTTTCGAGATAATCTTTTTTTTATATGTCAAATCAATAAAAGTCAATCGACACAGAAATTACTTATTATATATAAGCAAAATACAATAAAAAAAATCGTTCAATACCTCTAAAGTAACATGTTATATTAGTAGTTAGTACGTCAAAATAAACAAAGATGTAGGATATCACTATCTTCTTTCTTGATCTCACAAGTCTCGAAGCAACTTCAACATTTTTATGCAGCTTTACCAGTACAAATAGTTTATCATATAATAGAAAGGGTTCAAGCAAATCCTTCGAAGGCATAAATTATCAAAAAATACGAATATTATAAATTTTGAATACTTGAAAGTCACTAAATTGTGATCCAATGGATGTGTTTTCCTTTGGTTTCATCTCCTGTATTAAAGATTCATTTTCCTCTGGAATCAAGAATAATGATAATAACAATTCTCACTTTTTCATATTAAAGGAGTTGATTTTTCGTTCTTTCTTACACATATTAGACAAATAGATATTGAACATGAATAGATACAAAACATTAACGACGGCGTCACAAAAGGAGGAGCTTTAGTCGTACTTCCTGTTCACAAAAAGAAAAATATACAATTAGTTAAACATGATAAACTACTACACAAACAAAACACAAAATAGATGTAACGAAGAAGAAACAACCTTATGTTTCTAGTAAAGTTTGATCAAACTATTATTTAAATAGAATTATAGAAATTCTTTTTTTTTTATATAAGGTAAAATTCTAACTGATTTAGAAGTATTAAATATTATAATTCTTTACCTAATTATACAGCTAAACCTAAAAAAATTTAAATTAAATTAAGCGTAAAATTATTTCACCAAAAATTAAATGGACACATTTTTACCTTTTTAATGCATATTTTTAACAATGCAAAACTATAGACAAACAAAAATAACGTTTTAACTTTTAGCACTTGATTTTCTTAACAATGCCAAAAATATAAAAAACAAAAAAAATCCCGTTTTATCAACCAAAAATAAATAGCCGAATTACCTAAAAGAAAAAATAAAATTGGAGAAGTATCCTAACCAAATATAAAAAATACCAACGTAACCTTGTCTCTATCTAATTCTTCTTCTATATATTTTAGGAGTGTTTTTTAATTATAGAAATTAATTCTCCTAATACCTCTTACCATATAATTTCTTCTATCATATATTTTAGGATTCTTATTTTACCATAGACAAACAAAAACAACGTTTTAACTTTTAGCACTTGATTTTCTTAACAATGCCAAAAATATAAAAAACAAAAACAATCCCGTTTTAATAACAAAAAATAAATAGCCGAATTACTTAAAAGAAAAAATAAAATTGGAGAAGTATCCTAACCTAATATAAAAAATACCAACGTAACCTTGTCTCTATCTATTTCTTCTTCTATATATTTTAGGAGTGTTCTTTAACTATAGAAATTAATGCTCCTAATACCTCTTAGGATCTAATTTCTTCTATCATATATTTTAGGATTCTTATTTTATTATTAATTAAAAAATATAATAAGAAAAATAAAAAATGACGATTTTGTCTATTACAGAGGCTTTTAATGAAGGACAAAAAGTTCAATTCATTTTTCTAACGGTCTTCACACTTTTAATATATACTAGTTTAGTACACGTGTTTTGCACGTGTATTTCTTGTAAGTCAATAAAATTATATATATAAAAATAAAATTATTAAAAAATAGTAATTGAACTTAAAATACAGGGAGAATACTCACAAAAATACTACTGAACTTTGCGGGGGTCTTATCACCCACCTATACTTTTTTAAGTAGAATTAATTCCCCCCTGAACTTTTTTAAAGTGGAATTAATTGCCCCCTGCAAAGTTATAACCAGTTTTTGACGCCGAAAGTGTAGTACACGCGCTTTGTCTTCTCCATTTTATCACTTTTAATATTTTTTCACCATTATAACCATATTAAAGATTCCACAACTAAAATTCATTCTACAAATCAAATTCAAAATTATTTCATTGAGTCAATTCCAAATTCCAAATTGACAATTATAGCAAATGGGTTTTCTTTTTTCTTCATTTGTGACCCGTTTTTGTCATTAAAGTTTACATTTTTACGATTGTTGGTGAAGCATTTGACGGTTAGCTTGGTGGGTTTGGAGAGTTCTGAGGGATTAAGCTTTTGGTGATGGAGTAAATGGGTATATTGAGTTGGGTTTGGAGTGTACAATTAAGAATTCCATTTGAGGTTTGATTCAAGAAAGAAGGGAGCAACGGTCATTATTCATTACTAATTTTTAAAGTTGCGAGGAATAAATAAGAGAGAATTTGTATTGCAGAGAGTTTAAATTGGCAGATATTTTTGGCGGAGTTGAAAGACAAATGTGGAATAGAAACCACCAACTAGAAGGATGAAATCTGGGGGTGGACCAAGGAAGGAAGAAGGAAGGGTAAGTTATACGTTTTCATTGGGATAAGATTATGGGATGGAAATCACATTCGAATGCGACACATATTGCCTATCTGCTTTCAGTTTATGAAAATTGTGTACTCCATTGTTGGAAAGAATAAAGAAGAAGAGAGAAGAGAAGAGAGAAGAATGAAAAAATAAATAAAAAATATAAAATTTTAAATAATTATAAAATTAAGGGGTTGTTTGGCTAAAAAAAAAAGAGTTTAAAACGTTTTTAACACTGTTCACGTGCTCAATGCGCGTGAATCACACGCAGTATGCCAAGTGGCAGATATATGCCTTTAAATACGAAAAAAAAAGTCTGGGGGGTAATAGGACCTCCGCAAAGTTCAGTATGCTCAACTGGTAATCCGATCAAACTTCAGGTATTTTCGTGGGTATTATCCTTAAAATAAATTTTATATCTGTTTAACTAATATAGCTTGTACAAAATTAAAAAAATAGCCATTAAAACTTATAGTAAAAATAATACCGATATACCAGATCATAGTTTATATCTCTACAGTTGAAGCTAGCAGTAGCATGATCTTATATTTCAAAAAGAATTCATAATGAAATAGAATGACAAAACAATTTAGATATTATCACGACTGTAAATATTAATAACATACTAAAATTTTTAGAAAACTTAAGTTTGTCTGATTTGAAATTCAAAAATATTAGGATTACCTAATAGTTTAAGGAGATGTTTGATTATCAAAACTTTTATTGATTTGTCCTAACTATTAGTAAAATAAATTAAAGTACAATTGCACTTTTATTTAATAGTTACAAAAAATAAGAAAATTCTATAATGATATTAATTTTGGAATCGTAAATCTATTACTTTTTTCTATTAATAACTCAATGACATTGTCACACTAATTGTTAAATTATTTTTCTTACTTTTTTGGATCACTGAATTCTAAAATATATTTATTATTTGATCATGAACCTATTGTTTAACATAATGTTAAATTAATTTATGAATGCATAAAGTGACAATTTGAAGGTGAATAGTTAGGAGTTGAATAATTATTAAAAAGAAAAAGGACTCCCAAACATAAAAGGAATGTTAAAATTTAAAGGTATATTTTCTAAGGTGACTTTGTTGATTTTTTATTTTCTTTACAAATTTGGTATATTACTCAACTTTTATTATTTGCCCATGAATTCTAGACTAAAAGAATTTTTTACTTAAAAGGATAATTAATTATTCTCCTATTATAAAAAAAATAGGCATGTAAATATCTTTCTATAATTTCAGCTTTTTCTTATATATGTAGATTTTAAATATCGTATTTATTTATTAAAAAAAAAAATAATAATTTTCTCTATTGCAAAATCTTTTAATGAAGGACAAGTTCCAATCATATTATAATGATAGATAAATAAATACGTAAAAAAATAAGTTTTTTTTCTCTTTTCCACTTATTTTTCCCCTTAATTCTCCTAATATTAAAAATAGATGTTTAATTTTTTTCATATATTTATTTTATCATGATTTTTTTCTATATATTTTGAAAAATATATCTAGAGAAATTACTATATACACAAATATCTATATAAAGTAAAGTTGTAGGTATTTAAATTTTTTAAAATAAAATATTAAATAAAAAGATTGCACTTGTGAAAGAAGTCTTATGATCTTTTCGTACTCAAGTTAAATAAAATAAGATTCTTACTTCATCTTTAGCTATTACATTCTGCGTGATTACAAATATACAATTTCAAATTTTAGTATAAAATTATAAGGTAAATCATTATTTTTACATGACATTGTAATTAAAATTTGATAAATAAAATTTGAGTTAAATTCGAAGTCTTAACTATTAGAAAACAATTAAGATACTATTCTCTCAATGTGGATTTGTCTTAAAAGGATTAAAAAATATATATATAAACAAATCCAAAATCTTGACATAATGTGCATAATATCTACATAAGCTTGCATTAAGAGTACACCTCACCTTTGTTAGGAAGCTATTAAACTTTAATATGGGACTTTCTAATATAAATTCAAATTTTGTAAATTACGACAATTTTTTGATTTATTAGCTTTTAAATATGATATTATATATATATATACACACACACATACATACATACCTCATAATACTTGTCTTACGTTATTATAACTTCAATAATATATGTGTGTCTACGTTGACACAAAATAGTATATCTATTTCCTTAATAGTATGATATCAACGTATTATTCAAAATATTTTGATATATAAATTCAGTTATGCAACTTTCGATTACTGCATACGTCACTACACGAGATATACGTATCTATATATATTATAAAGCAAAGGATAAAGCACCAAACGAAGCCATGCGGCAGAAGAATAGAAAGCCACGTGGCAGATTTTAGGACAAAATTTGAGAGTATTGTAATAAAGTTTTTGAATTAAAGAATATTAAATATTTAAATTCAACAATATTAAGGTTTTAGAAGGAGAAAGAAATTCATTTATTTTAAACTAGGAAACTAAAATTAAATAGTTCTAATAATAATAATAATAATAATAATAATAATAATAATAATAATAATAATAATAATAATAAAAGTAATAGTAGTAATAGTAATAGGTGGTCTATATATTTGAATATATTCTATAGAAATAAAAATTAAAAAATATAAAATTTGAGAATAATTTATAAAACAACTCAAGGAAAAAACATATTAATTTGATTCTATAGTATGTAGTAATAGTGGTGGAAAAATTAATAATTAAATAAAAGATAAGAACTGAAAATAATTAAAAAGTACTTCTCATTAGGAGTTGTTGTAAGTTGAAGAAGTATTTATAATAAGAAATAATAATATTATATTTTAAAGGAGAAGGAAGAGATATAATTTTTTTATTTTGTTAGTATTTATTATAAAAGATATTGATTAATATTATTGGTTTTAAATATTTCTCTTAATTAAAATATATATTTAAGATAAGCATGTTAAATTTGAAAAAAATAAGGATAAGGAAGAATATTTAACTTAAAGAGGAATTACATTTGAATTTAAATTTAAATAAGTAGTTGAATTGAAATAGAATTCTACCTTCTTAATCTCTTTTATATATACTCATTCATATATTGATATATATGGTTAAACTTCCTTCTCTCTCTCTTTGCTATTGATTACTTATTATTAGTTTTATTTATGAATTTACTTATTACACTCTTTATTTTTTAGGAAAATTTTATTTGATTTAACATTTTTATGTTTATATGCAGATGATGATATTTAACAATTATTTTTTTAATTCGAAACTAAATCCGAGTAAGTGATATTTTTTATTATGATTTTATAAAAGTAATTAAATACCTCTTTAAAAATTTTAATACATGATGTTAGACTAAGTAATTGCTATTTTAAGTAAAATTTAATTAGGATTTAAGTTTAAGTTGTGATTGAGAAATTTAATGAAAAATTAGCATCAACAACTTTAAAAATTTGTTCTTATGAATAAGTTTTGCGTTCATGACAAAGCAAATTGCTGATTATAAAATGATTGAAGAAACTTTAAAATAAATAAATATTTATTTTTTACAATGTGCAATATTTTAACTCAATTGTCTTGAAGATGAGTGAAAGTATGAACGAAAGGTTAAAAAAACAAAAAGATAAAAAAAGAGTACAAGTGAAATAAAGATAATATTTTTAAATATTTTTTGACAAATTGACGAAACTGAGAGAATTAACCTAGCATGAAAAAAGAAAATAAAAAAAGTAAATGCAAAATATTAGAAGAAATATGCTTATTATGATTTAAATAATGAAAAGAATGTTGTATTTGTCCACATAAAAATTCACGCTTTAAATTTAGGCACAATAAACTGTTTTTTTTTTTAAAATTAAATTTAATTTATTCTTTTCACTTTTTTTTCTTAACTTGATCATTAAGAAGAGAAAAGGAATAGTATTCTCTGTATTGGTTTATTAGATTTAAAGATAAAAAATAATAGTTTGAATTTTTAATTTTAAAATATTTATATATTTTACTATTTTAAAATTTAATGGAATGTATAATTTTTATCTTATTTTTTCTTAATCCCAGGAGAATGACTAATTTATTAAAATTTAAATCATAATTTTCATGGTAGATCAATGATAAAAGTAATCACTCTATTAATTTTAATTCGAATTGATGGCTAAAATTTTATTTTTATTTAAATAAAATTTTATAAAATCAGTTATTTAGATACTTACTTCAAAAATACAGTCTTAAGAAAGACAACTTTATGGAGCATTGCCTATCACATTCGTATATCTACTCTCTTTTGGAAAGATTACAAAATAAAATTTGCAGGTATTTAGATATTTCAATTGATTTATTCTTTTCTTGATTTTAATTATAAATCTACCGATATTTGTTTATTATTTTAATTGATTATGTGTAGTATAAAAAATAAAAATATTTTTTAAAAAAAATAAAATAATTTTTACGGTATATGCGAGTGAGTCATGATCATTAATGGTTAAATTACAATATAAAAAAGTACATTTAATGATGTAACTTACTAACTTAGCGTTTAATTAAACATAATGTACATAAATTATATATTAAAAAAAATCTTAAATAAAATTCATGATTTTACTTTTTCCTTTAAAATTCATATTCAAAAATTTTACATGTATTATGGAAATCATTTTAGTTATAAGGACATGTTAATAAAAAAAATTTGAATTTGATTTAAATAAAAAAATATATTTTAAAATCAAATATATGAGATAAATTTATATTTTGACAGATGTGAAAATGTTTGACTTAAATTTTAACTTATAATCTCTTCTAGCAAATTAAATTATTGTGAAATCTTCTTCTAATCTATATTTCATTTATTTTGTTATTCATAACAAAATTTATCTATTCTAATTTTTATGTTTCAAGATAAGAGAGAAGAAAACTCAAATGCTTATTCGTGTAACACAAAATATAATCTGATTTAAAGTCAAATTATAGAAAAATAAACTAATAAAATGAAAAAAAAATGTACTCGGAGGATTGGGGGTGGGGGAGGGGAGGAAATTTAAACAATTTTTGAGAATATAATGAAGAAATAAGATAATGTCTATATTATTATTTTATAAAATTTTGCATGGAAGAGATGGAGGGGCAATAGAATAAAAATTTTAATTATATATTTTTGACAATCTGAAAATTTTAAATTGCAAAAATATAACTAAAAAGATACGAAATATAAAAACTTTAACCACAAGGGTTGGTGTGGTGGTTCAGCAGCCCACCCCTTAAGCAAGAGGTTGGGGGTTCGATCCCCATCTCTCGTGAATGAAAAAAACTCTGTGGCCAGTTCCCTACCGCTTAGTGCGTTGACCGTAGGAACGAAGGATTAGTCTCATGATTGCCAGCTGTGGAGATACCTTGGGAAATAAAAAAAAAGAAATATAAAAACTTTTTTTTACAATTACATGAGACTATTTAAATGTGTAGGGGGGGGGGGGGGGGGAGGCGAGCGGGGGTGCGGTTGTAGAGACTATTAACAATCCACCATCTTTAAATTGTGAATAATATTATAAAGAAAAATATGAAACATAATTTTATTTACAATTATATGATTGATTTTTCATATAAATTTGGTTAACTTTTTTTTTGGGGGGGGGGGGGGGGGGAGGGGGTAGAAAAACATTTATGTTTTTAAACAAATTGATTGGGGGTTAGGGAGAGGGTAGAAAAAGATTATATTTTATTTTTTTATTTCATTGAGAAATAAGATGACATATGATTTTTATTAAAGATAGTATAATTTAATAAGTTCAATTGAAGCATTTTATTCTGAAGCGAATAGAAATAATATTATCCGCGCATCGCGCGGGTAGGGTATATTAGTATATACATATATTCAATTGTCTACCAGCTTTCAAATACATACTATATACATCACATAAATGATTTTACTACCCCATAATAATATACAATGTATTTCACATATACTCAGATGAATTATCAGTTAGTTTATCTTATGTCATTAATAAACCTTCACTATATAATATGTATATACTATATATATACCTATACATACATACACATATACACACTATCGACTATATCAAGTTCTAACTATGTACTATATACATCACATACGTACATGAGTATATTATCCAATAATATAATACGACGTATTTCATATACATACTCTGATAAGTTATCGATTAATTTGATTAGCTTACATTAATATAACTTCAACATATAGTATATTATTACTTCTATCGTTTCAAATCAAGGTATTCAATATGTTTGGATAGATTCTACTAGTTTTTGACTACATCGTTCATCGATCTTACAATATATTATTACTTCTCTTGAATGCGTACTATATACATCACATCCACAAGTATCTTACCTCATAATAGAACACATTCATTATATTCTGATAAATTATTAGTTATATATTACATTATTATGACTGCAATAGTAGCATAAGATCATTATCTCGGCGGCATGATATATATATACACATATTCATTATACAAAGGTTATGCATGTTTAACGTCATTTAATGTATATACAAAGGAAAATATTTATTTTATATATTGAAACATAAGTAAAAGATAAATTTTATGTTTAACGTAATTTGTTTATTTTATCTGATATATTTTTTAGTTTAATTTTTTTACAAAATCTAAAATTGATTGATTTTTATTATTATTATATTGCTTATCGACTACGTGTGATCAGTGTAATTTCAAAAAATAATATATTAGATTTTAAATATATTTATTTTTTAATAAAAACCGACCACTTCCTAAATATTTTTTTTATATTTTTTTAATTCCAAAAACGACCACAAGTGGTCGCTTTTTTTTAAATAAACTAAACAGACCACAAGTGATCGGTTTTTAAAAATTATTTAATTTTTTATTTTTTTAATTTCAAAACCAACCACTTGTGGTCGGTTTTACAAAATATTTTAAATTTAATTTTTAAAATAAAACCGACCACAAGTAGTCACTTCTTAAAATTAATTTTTAATTATATTTTTTAATAAAACCGACCACAAGTGGTGTGGTGGATTTTTGAAATTATTTTCTTTTTTATTTTTTAATTAAAAACCGACTACTTGTGGTCGCTTTTATAAAATATTTTAAATTTAATTTTAAAATAATACCGACCACAAGTGTTCAGTTTTTAAATAAATATATTTTTTAAATAAAATCGACCACAAGTGGTCGGTTTTTTAAAATTATTTTCTTTTAATTTTTTTTAATTCCAAAATTGACCACTATATTTTTTTTAGAAAAATAAATAATAATTTATATAAAAATTATTGAAATGATTATTTTAGAATTTTAAAATATAAAAGCGACCACATTTGGTTGTTTTTTTTTAAATTATTATTTAAAAAAAATAAAAATCGACCACATGTGGTCGGTTTATTGTGGTTGAAAAAACTATTTTTTTTAGTAGTGAATCTCTCAATCCCCAATTATCTGTTGAACCCCCACCCCCATTATCAGTGAATGAATCCTTAAAAATAAAAGTTGAAGGATTTTTCACAAAATAAAAACGATGATATGAAAGAAAGATGAAGGAATTAATTTCATTCTCGTTACTCAACTGGTTGATGTTCATTTTCAAAAATGAAAGTTGAAGAATTAAGGAAAGCCATGGGAGAAAGAATAGTGGAAGGAGGAGAAAGATGAATTATGAAAAAATGAAAGCTGAAGAAATTAATTTCATTCTTATTAATCAATTGGTTGATGTTCATTTTCAAAAATAGAAACCGAAGAATTATGGAAAGCCATGAGAGAAAGAATGATGGAAGGAGGAGAAAATTGTTGTTGCATTAATGGAACAAAGCAAAAGAGAAAGCGACGCCGTCATGAAAAGTGGGAGGAGGGAAGGGGTTGCAACATTAATTTAGGGGGAAGGGGATGAGGGGTGGGGGTGGGGAGGGATTGCTGCAGCAAAGGGTAGGGTAGTTGGAGAAGATAAGCTTGGGGTAGGAATACTTGGAGAAGATGATGGTGGTCGTGGGGGAGGGGTTATTTATTTATAACTTTTTTATGTAAAATTTAAGTTAATTATTTTAAATTAATTTTTTAATTATAATTTATTTAAAATTATTATTTTACACAAAAAAGCCACGTGTCCTTTTTTAACTGATCGTATGCCATGTCAACAATGTGTGTATTACACACACTTTATAAAATTAGCTGACTGTAAAAAAAAGTGTCAAAATGACACAGTTAATATCTGATTTAGGTGTTTAAAATGAACATCGTCTACTTTAGGTGTCAAAGTTAAAGATTGCTAAAATTTTAGGGGCCTGTTGATAGGTTCCGCCTATATATATATGTTGTGGATGCGTTTGTGGCAAGACATATGTCCGCAGGAATGACAGTTAATTAAGAGATTAGTTTTATAATTAGTAGCTTTATTTATTATTCTAAAATAGAATTCATGCTAGTTGTCATTATTAGTCTAGAATAGGGTTTTGTGTTTCCTAGTTTCATAAGGATTAGGCTTCTTATTTGTTGTAGTAAAAAGTTCTATTTAAGGAGAGATTTGGGGAATAAAACTTATGCAAAATTTCAACCAGAATCAATAGATCAGAGTTCTCTCCCACTGAACTCTAAGGTTTCAGCCTCCCCTTTTAACGAACTGACTGTATATATCAAATATCTTTATAAAAAATAGGTCATTCTAGGAATTTTAACAAAAGCAAATTGAAGTTCAAGGCAATTGATTTGGATTTTTCTGTTAATCGTTCTGTGACTCGATCCTTTGCAAGAAATCATTACAATTTGGTAGCTATGGAATGATGTCTCAGTGAAATAATTATTCAAGTCATTCAAGAACAATTTTTAAGCACGGAAATTGGATCCACAAAATCAGAAACTCATGGAACTGAGTCGAGCAGTGCCCCGACGACCGGGAAATCAACAAATTATACCACTAAAGGCAATACTATTCCTATTCCAATAATCATGGGCGAACAGAATCATCAAACAAATGATAATTCTCATTCAATAATACCACGGTATGCAAGGATGGACTTACCCAATTATGATGGTTACGATGACCCATTAATTTGTGCACATCATTGTGAATAATTTTTTGAAAATCAATACATAATCGAACCAGAAAAGGTTGGAGTGACTGGGTTTCACTTGATGGGAGAAGCACAGTTATGGTATTATCAGCTTAAACGAACGAAGGGCCCAATGACTTGGGAAGAATTTTAAAAACATTGCTTCCAGCGATTTAGACCTCTTGAAAGTAGCAACCCGGTGCGCGAATTGGTCACGTTTAGGCAAACTAGTACAATTGAAGCTTATCAACGTCAATTTCAAGAAAAGTTGGCTAGGACTAATGATCTTATTCCAGAACACTTGCACGTGGAAATATTTATGGTACGGTTGGATGTTTCAATTAGAATGGACATGCAACTTCTCAAGCCACCTTACTTATCAGAAGCTATGAGTTTAGCCCGGGCTTTAGAACAGAAACAACAATTACAGAAAGTCAGTAATATTCGCAAGGTGGCATGGCAACAATCCCGTACAAGTCTTGGCAGCACGGTAAATTCAGCAAAGTCTCCTACTAGTTAGTTCGTTTATCTACCTCAACTAGTACCCATACAGGCAACCAAACTCTTTTTGTCAAGCGATTAACCCGAACAGAGATGGTGGAGAGAAAAGCTAAGAAATTATACTATAATTATGACAAATAATATTCACCCACTCACTTGTGCAAATGACTTTTCTGGCTGGAATCGGATGATTCAGTTGATGGAATGATACCAGATGTTCTGTAGGATTGCCCAAAAATTTCTTTAAATGCTATTATAGGACAAAGACATGCACACACTATGCAATTGCCTGCAATCATTAACAAACATCATGTGCTTAGTTTTATTGATTTTGGAAGTACCTATAACTTTATAAGTTCTACTACTATCAGTCAATTACTCCTTGATATTTTCTCCTTCTACAATATCAAAATCTCCATTGCTAATGGAGAGAAGGTTCCCTGCTAGGGGTGTCTGCATATAGGTAACAATTTTCATTGGTGACCATTGTTTTATTATAGATTTATATTATTCCATTGGATGAATTTGATACTATTTCGGAAGTTAAGTGTTACAAACCTTGGGGCCTATACTTTGGGATTTTGCAGAACTTAATATGAGGTTTTCTCTGAAAGGCAAATCTATTTTGCTTCAGGGACAACAACAGTATTGTGATAAGGTTTTGCATATGTTAGTAAAAATAACTACAGATGACCAACAATTAGAATACCTTTTGACCGAGTTCGCTAATTTGTTCTAGGAATCTACGAGTTTACCACCATTGCGATAATGTGATCATTGCATTCGTTTGCTACCCCGAATAACACCTGTAGCAATGTAACCAGATTTTGCAATAAGGATTTATACGACCAAGCAAGTCCCCTTTTTCTTCACCTGTGTTATTGGTATCCAAGCAAGATGGATCTTGGCGCCTTTGTATTGATTATCATGAATTGAATGCTAAAATAGTAAAGGACAAGTTCCCAATTCCGATTGTGGATGAGCTACTTGAAGAGTTACACGGGGCCAAGTACTTTACTAAATGGAATTTGAAGTCTGGATACTATCAAGTGCTCATGTCTCCTATAGATATGGAAAATATAGCCTTTCGAACTCATCACGGGCACTTTGAGTTCCTTGTCATGCTGTTTGGGCTCACTAATGCCCCATGCACTTTTCAAGCTTTAATGAATGAGGTCTTTCATGAATACTTACAACAATTTGTGTTGGTTCTCTTTGATGATATCTTAATTTATAGTTATGGCTGGGAGGAACATTTGTTTCACGTGAGAAAGGTGTTTCTATTATTGCGTTCACATAAACTATATTTGAAATGATCTAAATGTTGCTTTGGTACAACTTAAGTAGCTTATTTTGGGCATATTATTTCAGCTACAGGTGTGGAGGTAGATAGGAGCAAAGTACACGCAATTTTAGACTGGCATCAACCTCGGTCAATTACCTCTCTTCGTGGATTCTTGGGATTGGCAAGTTACTACCACAAATTTATTCGTGATTATGGATAATTGGCAACACCCTTGACTAATCTACTCAAGAAAAACTCCTTCCATTAAAACGACTCGACCCTAGCTGCATTCCAGAAGCTTCAGTAAGCACTATCCTCTGCTCCAGTACTAAGGTTGCCTGACTTTAATATGAATTTCATTGTAGAATGTGATGCTTCGAGAGGTGGTGTAAGATTTGTTTTGCAACAGGGCGGTCAGCCCATAGCATTTTTCAACCGACAGTTGGCAGCTCATCACAAAAAATTAGCTACATATAAAAGGGAGTTGATTGGCCTTGCAAAAGCAGTCCAACATTAGCGGCCACACTTATGGGGGTACCCCTTTCTTATACGAACAGATCATTAAAGCTTGAAATACTTGTTAGAACAAAGACTTACTACACCTCCTCAACAACACTGGTTGAGCAAGCTCATGGGTTATGACTTCACAGTGGTCTACCGAGTTGGTTATCTCAATAAAGTTGTTGATTCTTTATCTAGAACTACACCTGAGGACCCTTCTTTGAATGCTATTAGCTATCCTCGTAGCACATTACTGGACGCCATCCGTGAGGAGCTTACGAGATCAACAGAACTATTGAATTTGTGTAATAAGGTCAAGCTAGGAAAGTTAAGTTCGGACTGGAATGTTCAGGATGGGTTACTTTTATTTAAAGGTCGCATTTAACTTTTACAAAATTCACCTTTGCTACCTACTGTACTATCCGTCTATCATGATAGTGTGCATGAAGGGATACACAAATGAATTCGTGGAAATTTTTACTGAAAAGTTATGAAAACTGACATTGCCACATATGTTGCTGCCTGCCTGGTGTGTCGAAGTAATAAATCAGAATATTTAAGTCCTGCAGGATTGCTACAACCTCTCTAGCTACTGACTCAGATCTGGGCAGACAATATTTTATAGATGGCCTACCTAAATCTTGGGGAAAGTTGCTCTTATTTGTAGTAGTGGATCGATTCTCAAAATATGCTTATTTCATACCATTAGCTCATCCATACACGACTGCATGGGTGGGTCAAGTATTCTTTGAGAAAATTGTTCGCTAACATGGGATACCAGAAACTATTACTTGTGATAGAGATATGGTTTTACTAGAACTTTTTGGAAGGAACCTTTTCACTTGAATGGTGCTAAATTTCAATTCTCCTCGGCTTATCATCCACAAATAGATGGCCAGACGGAGGTCATTAACCGTATTATGGAGATGTATCTTTGTTGCTTTGTTGGTGATTATCCTCGAAAGTGGGTTGATTGGGTTCTATGGGCAAAATTTTGTTACCAGCATTGCATACCACACCCTTCAGGGTTGTTTATGATCGTGACCCACCCTGTTTGTTTTCATACGTACCAGGGATAAGTCGGGTAGAATTTGTTGAGAGTGCATTGTTGGATTGTGATAAAGTTTTGGGTTATATCTAATATCGATTACATGCAGCCAAACAACGAATGAAGGAATATTATGATAAGGGTCATCGTGATGTAGAATTTGCTCCAAGGACACTTGTTTAGCTTCGTTTACATCTCTACAGACAACGGTCCACTCAATTGAGTATTTACAATAAGTTGTCCCCCAAATTTTATAGTCTATTTACGATCTTAAGTCGAATTGAATAGGTTGCATATGCGTTGGATTTGCCAAGTGATAGTCGAATTCATAATGTTTTCCATGTTTCCATATTCAAAGGTGAACACCGACCACCTATTACAGAGCTACCACCGCTGGAGGATGGCCGAATAGTTCTACTGCTTGCTGTAGTCACTAGAGCTCGTGTCAATCGTGGTACAAAGAAAATTCTTATACAATGGTCAAGTATGCCAGAGGAAGAAGCTACGTGGGAGGATGTAGACTCTTTTGTGGATGCGTTTGTGGGCAAGACATATGTCCTCAGGAATGACAGTTAATTAAGACATTAATTTTATTATTAGTAGCTTTATTTATTATTCTAAAGTAGGATTCATGCTAGCTGTCGTTATTAGTTTAGAATATGGTTTTGTGTTTCCTAGTTTCATAAGGATTAGACTTCTTATTTGCTATAATAAAGACTCCTATTTAAGGAGAGATTTGGGGAATAAAACTTACGCGGAATTTCAACTAGAATAAAGAGATCGAAGTTCTCTCCCACTAAACTCTAAGGTTTCGGCCTCCCTTTTAACGAGCTGAATATATATATCAAATATCGTTATACAAAATAAGTCGTTCTAGGAATTCTAATAAAAGCAAAGGGAAGTCCAAGACAATTTATTTAGATTTTCCTGTTAATCGTCCTGTGACTCGGTCCTTTGCAAGAAATCATAACAATATATCTATCTATTTATATGTATGTATGTATGTATTGTTTTGTACAAAAAAAAGAAAAGAAAATTAAAAACTATTCTCCTCCCTTCCGAGCACACCTTAAGGCTTAAAATCTCATAAACATGCTAAATTAAATGATACTTTAGAACATTTGACTAATTAATTAAAAATGTCCCAATCAAACTGGTCCAATTTGCCTTAGTTTGTACTTCTTTAAGTGGATCTATCATCAGTTTTCGAAAAGGAACCATATTCCAAAATGGAAATGGTCGAACCCAATATTTAATGTTCTATATTTCCCACCTCTTTCTTGCGTTGTACATATGCTTGATATACAAGTAAAATCTTTGAAAAATTATATATCATATTTTATAAAGATAATATATGTTTAAGTAAATATTAGTTTTATTAAGAATTTAGCATGAATGATACTCTCCCGTTCCAAATTATGTATCGCCATTTGACCGGACACGATATTTAAGAAATAAGTATTGACTTTGTTAAAGTTTCAAAATTATCCTTTTTAAAGAAAAGAGTAATAGTATTTAAAATTAAGTGGGGTCACTTTTAATTGAAAAGACAAATAAAAAAAAATAATAGTATTTAAATCAAGTGGGATCACTAAGGTTAAAATTATAATTATGTCTTTAAGAACTTACCAAATAAGGAAAAACGACATTCCTTTTAGAACAAATCAAAAAAAAAAATAATGATACATAATTTGGGACGAAGAAAATACTTTTTATAATTAAAATTTAGATGGATATCGTTGCCCCCCTCCCCCCATTTAAAGGAAACTTAGTCCAAGAGAACGTGTTATTGCCCTCCCTGCATTTAATGCTCCGTGTTTTCATGCCTCTCCATATTTATTGCTCTCTATATATCTTACATTTAATGCTCAATTTCCCTGTCTCTGTTTTTTTTTTTTTTTCTTTTGTCGATTTATTATTGTCCCTACTTTGTGGTATTATATTGAGTGTGTTAAAAGAGAAATTTATGTACTAAATAGTCTTTTGGTTATGAAAATTATTTTTTTATGGAGTTGGAGTTCGAATTGAAGATGAAAGGAGTTGGAGTTGTGGTTGACCATGTTTTTTGAATTTTTTATTATAGACTTTTGAATTTTTTTTTTTAAATATGATTTTATGCCCTCAACTTTTAAAAATTATCAAAATCACTCTACTACTAATTTACCTACTAACATACAACCAAATATTGAGAAAATAATTTATATGTCTTCAATTGATAAAATAATTAACAACAAACTAATTATTATGATTGTTATTCTTCTAAAATTTGAATAAAAATATCACAAGCACGAGCTAAATAAGTTTATCTTACCATAATCAATTAAATCGAGAAAAATATATTTTGATAAATATGATTGATAGATATAAATATATTTTATATATTCTTAAATTTGTTGATGAAAATTCTTAATTATTTTCACTTGAATTAATCATTTTATTGAATTTGGTCTTTTTAAATAAATTATGGAATTTAGTTAATAAGAGAGGTTTGTGTAAAAATTTAAAGATTGAGGTTATATGTAATAATAATGTCTTCAATTGATAAAATAATTAACAACAAACTAATTATTATGATTGTTATTCTTCTAAAATTTGAATAAAAATATCACAAGCACTGGCTAAATAAGTTTATCTTACCATAATCGATTAAATCAAGAAAAATATATTTTGATAAATATGATTGATAGATATAAATATATTTTATATATTCTTAAATTTGTTGATGAAAATTATTAATTATTTTCACTTGAATTAATCATTTTATTGAATTTGGTCTTTTTAAATAAATTATGAAATTTAGTTAATAAGAGGGGTTTGTGTAAAAATTTAAAGATTGGGGTTATATGTAATAATAATGGAAGTTGAAATTAGAAGTGGAAAAAAGGGAAAACAACAAAAAGTTGTTTTCCATTTTCGGAATTTTATTCCAGAATTATTTTTCAAAGTTTCATGCCCAAATACCATAATTTCCAATTCCAGAAAATTTTTTCGAAAAAAAGGAAAAAATATCCATGGCCAAACGGGCCCTAAAATTTTAGTTATGCACAATAAATATCGAGGAAGAAATGGATCACAAGGATCTATTGTACACACTCTTATTCTATATTTCTACAAGAAGTTGTTTTTATGACTTCAACGCGTGACCTGTACACATGACAATAATTTTACAAGTTGTTATATTATGTTGTTTTGTTAATTTATTTGTTATTTTCATAATTTATTTTTAATTGTTTACTATATCAAAAATATTTTCAATTTTTACTTATCCTCTTTAGTATATGAGAAAAATAATTATTGTATTATTATGTTTTACTTTTACGGTTAATTGCTCTTTCTCAAGTTTATTAATACTATACATTAATTAATATAAATATATTCTTATATATAATTTATTTATTATTAATTAATAAGTATACGAAACACCTATTATATGTGAACAAGTGAAAGTGAATCGAGGGGGTGACGGACAGTTTGTAGTAGTTCATGTTCTAATGATACAACATTTTGCTTCAAACGTGAGTTTCGCTAAGAGGCAATTTGGACTGTTGAATTTACCTCAACTGAAAATCAAATAAACGTGAATTATATGGCACCATTATTTATGATAAGCATAAAATTGATATATTATTAATAATAAACGATTTCCGTCTGTTTATTGGGTTGTTTAATCAACTTGACAGATTAAAACTAAAAAGTCTATAAATTCATGATCCTTTTTCTTTCCATTAGGCTAAAAACACACACGTGTATACAAATATATATATATATATATATATATATATATATTATATTCGAGAGCTAGATTATTATATTGCTTATATCATTTGGGTTATGATCACTAGCAAGTAGTACTAGTGTATGTTTTGCATGATGAGAGTAACTTTTTACGTTAATAAAAAAAAAAAAAAAAAAAAAAAAGAGGCTACCTCTACTACCCCTCTACGTTATTTACTCGAAAACTTCTCTTATGAACATACATTATGTCCTCAAATGCATTTTGATTATTAAATTAGAGTAGGAAACTGAAGAAAAATCTTTCAGAAAGTAGCCAAGTTCGTTATTTTTACAGAGTAAACTTCAGATACAAGTAATCCCCACCTGACATAATCCTCCGCCGCCCTCACTAGTGGCATTGTGGCCTGCGGTTTAAAATATGAAGAAACAAACACATGGAGAAGTTAATAGGAACATATACTTTATATATATAAAAATAATTTTAGCCATATATAAAAAGTATAGTAGAGGTATGTTTCTTCATGCTTGTTAATTAGTAGAGGTTTGTTACCTCAATAGTATTGATAAAGTAAGGTATATTTCGGTTGAGAGTTTTCACTTTTTAATAAAAATTGCTAGACACAGTGTCTTATCTAGTGGTATAAAGTTGTCAAAAAAAAGTGTAGTAAAATATACATTGTTAGTGTAATAAAATTCTTATATTATCATATTATCTAAAGATATTTAGAGAAACATATTCTTCAAATGTAAAATATATATGTAAAGTTGAGAGTAAGACAAGTTACCTACTATAATAGCGACTTGATGACGTAATCTTCTTTTTCCACTAAATCAATGTATATAACTCAAACTCAAAATGACACTAGGGCGTTTCCATCAACTAATACTAGTCTACTATAAGAAAAAAACTTCCACAGCAAACATCACCACCCCTTTTTCTTCTATTCCAACATTTAATAATAGGCTAATAGCCTCCTCTCCAACCCCTTTTTCTTTTACTTCTCACCAGCCCTGCAAACTACAAGAGCTTTAAGAGATGTTGAAAAAGATTAATAATATAAAATTATTAGTTTATTTGTTTGTTGTGATCTTAGTGGCTGATCATAATCACCATGCTAATGCAGAAAAAAACTCACAAGTTGTTAATGTTCAGCCCTTATTGCCCAGTAACCATAATTCCCACAAATCTTCATCATCATTTTCTCAGTCTTTGCCAAAAGGAGTCCCTATTCCACCTTCTGCTCCTTCCAAAAGGCACAATCAAATCAATATCTAAATTATATTAAGGCCGTGAAGAAATTATTGAAGGGAAATTCAAGATTATTTTGAAGGTTCTCTAACTGTACATGGTTTACTAGTGAGTATTATACATTTGCATATTAGATACAATTTTTTTTAATATAATTTGTTCTCTTTTTTCCCTCCTAATGCTTCAGATCATTAGCATTTTGTGGACTTATTAATTACTTCTCTAAGTTTTGTAAAGAGAAGCTATTTAATTTATAGAATCCCATAGATTTTCTTGATTGGGGGTTATAATTCATATCTTGATAAATTCATCTGTGTTATGACTATGAAATGATTATCAATAACAGCAGAATTTACCCTACTTAATTAATACACAACAGGCATTAGAATTTTAAGTTTATGAGTTTTGAATTTTCGAAGCAACTTCCTATGTTCTAGATATAGATATACAGTTAATTTCTTAATATACAAATACAAAGTTTAGGCCAAAATTGTGATTTGCTGAACCTGTTCCTAGAACTCTAACTCTGTGTCTAACGTTATGTATGGTTGTTTATTTAAATCTTGCATTAATTTGTTCTTATATAATCTAGTAGATTTCTTATTACTTTTTTTTTTAGTTATATTTCTTTTCCTCCTTTTTTCTTTTAAATATTTCAACTTAGAACATGAAAATTTAGTAACATAGAAGCATCAGCACGAGGTCTCTAACAAACTTACATAAGAAGGAGAAGACCCAACCACTATTTGATTTCTTTAACAAAAAGCAGAAGAACAAGTCATAAAAGGTGTTTTCTTTTTTGGGAGGGTTAAGGAGAATTGATCAAAGAAATAAAAAATAAATTTATCAGTCTCCTAAGTTTCAGAATATTATTATCAAAAAATGCTTAATTTATTCCACGACTCAATATCTACGTACTTGAAGACTCCAGAAGTCAAATTATTTAAGTTGAAATCCCTTTGATTTTAGCTTTAGGTCGAATTATTTCCTTTAAAATTCGAAAATAAAACAAAGAGCTTAAAAAAGAAAAATTAGTAGAATTAGTCTCAAAAGGGAAGAAGATGAGATTTGAAAAGTATTTTAAGTTAGGCAAAATTACTATCATCCGTAAGTGGCAGTTTGGACTTTGGAAGGACAAAAATGGGTAATTTTGGCATTTCAACTTACATGCATCATGCTAAGTCCTACATCGGTGGACATTAGATCCTTTCCTCATGAATCAGTCTTAGCATTGAGTTAGAGTCAAAATTCATAACGATTCCACGTTAGTTTTTAGGGTTAAATTAAATCCAAATTCATTTTTTACACGTGCAATGGGCAGTTGTACGAGCAGCAATTGAATTTGTACATTTTGCTGCGTTGACACGAAAATACCCTGGTTAGTCCTTTCCTTTAATAACCTCAATCTTTTCACAATTGTATTAGTGTCTTGCTCATGAAAGAGGAGATGAACTGTATGGTCCATCACAAAGGTTCTCTTTTTGTTTTTTTTAATGATTGTTTTTATATAATACCGGTAAAATTATATAATATAGGAAATTGGTAAATAAAACACATAAGTACAAGAAATTTTTGTAAGTTTTGTTAGGATCGAAATAATCAGGTGTCATGTGAAAGCTAGAAAAATAAATCTCGAAAGAGGTCACATGAGAAGATAAACGAGAAATTCACCAAAAGAGACAATAATTTAACGTGGTTCGGTCAATCGATCTACATCCACAAAAGGAGATGAGCAATCCAATATATAAAAGAAAGTATAAACTGTCAAGAGAGACAACCTCACACACTTCACTCAGAATAAAAGAGGCTCACATAAGTGATCCCGCAACACTTATGTCTCACAAAGTCTCCCCCAAACGAAACTCTCAAACCCCTAGGACTATATTGTGAATGCTACAAAACTAGAAGAAAGGAGTCTCTATTTATAGAGTTTATAACATTTTCCTACGAGAATAAGGATTAGCCAAATATGGAGAATATATTTTCCTTTTCCCAAAAGGAAAATCCAATTATGGTACCTAAAGCAAAACCCAAATATGGTAAGAAAGTCAGGATAAATACCCAATTATGGTACAATTCTCTCCCTTAGCCTGAATTTCTTCATGTAGTCTTCAATAAGTTCAATTTCTATCTCCAAAATTTCCTCCATTAATTCTTGCTTCTACACAGAGTAACACTCTGATAAAATTTCTCAAACTAAAATCTTCATTATCGTCAAATAGGTTGCGACTAGAATTGAATCTGCCAAGATGAACACCCGATTTTAACCTCGCTTTGATACCACTTGTCAGGATCGAAATAATCAGGTGTCATGCGGAAGCTAGCAAAGCAAACCTCGAAAGACACCACATAAGAAGATAAACGAGAAATTCACCAAAAGAGACACAATAATTTAACGTAGTTTAGTCAGTCGACCTACATCCACAAAAGGAGATGAACAATCCACTAGAGACAACCTCACACAATTCACTCAGAATAAAAGATGCTCACACAAGTGATCCCGCAAACTTATGTCTCACAAAGTCTCTCCCCAAACGAAACTCTCAAAGCCCTAGGACTACATTGTAGATGCTACAAAACTAGAAGAAAGGAGTCTCTATTTATAGTGTTTATAACCTTTTCCTACAAGAATAAGGATTAGCCAAATACGGAGAATATGTTTTCTTTTTCCTAAAAGGAAAACCCAATTATGATACCTAAAGGAAAACCCAATTATAGTAAGAAAATCAAGACAAACTCCAACAAGTTTCTCTTATGCAAATTCAAACTAGAGGCAGAGGTAAAGGGCTACTAGGGTTTCAATTCGTTGAAAAATATTCAAAGTAAATGGAGCAAAAGTGATTATAAGTTGTTGAAATTCTTTGACCACAAAAATTTCTTTTTTAAAAAGGTAAAATTCTGAGTTAGACACTGATTCTAATTTCTAACATGTAATATCATGAGCCTGCTTGGATCATATAATAAAGGGTAAAATTCATAAATAGCATATTTAAGATCATAATTATGAGATTTATAGCAATATTTTTATAATTACTTAAACTAGCAACTTATATTATGTATTTAAACAAATTGTTTCTATAAAAAATACATATATAAATAGTTTTACTGCCCATATTTAACTCAAATCAGCTGAGTTAAATATGATATAATTAGCCATGAATAAATGTGGAAATTTCTTTTCCATTAAAACCTCTTAATTAATCCGATTTTCGTTATTTGTTACCAACTGAAATCAAAATTCAAATTTCAGTTTCACATTATCATTTTCATCCCCAAAAAATCAAAATCAAATTCTACTGAAAATTCTTCTATTCAATATCTTCGAAAATTTAAATTAAACAATTCCTTTTGTTGAAGGTATTTAATCGTAATATTGTTTTCTTATATGAATTTCATCAGTTGTTTGAAATCGATCAAAATTTTTTCGTTCTAAATTTTTTTTTAACCATTACTTTTATTTCGTTCACATTCTTTTGAGCCATTATTGATGTTTCGTTCAAATATAGTGATCAAAATTGATTTTTCGTTAAATTATTTTTGAAAATTTTGAGCCATTAACGATTTTTCGTTAGAGTGATCAAAATCAATTTTCCGATACATTGTACAATTTAATAATTTATTTCGTTAAATTGTTTTTGAATATTTTGTAAACGAATTTTTTAAAAAAAGTAATGCAACAGTAAATTGAACTGATCGAACAATATAGTGATCAAAATTGATTTTTCAAGCTGCTCAATTTTTTTTATTTTTCACTTCTCTTTTTTTCTTTTTTTTTTCTTTTTCTCTTTTTGGGTTTTTTCCGTTTTTTTACTCTTTTATCTCTAACTTTTATTTTGAAAAGACAAATATGTATATCACATACACATATTCCAAAAATATACAAAATAAATATCCATATAGATCTGGATATGTATTTACAGTTAAAAACATATATATGTATTTACAAAAATACATATCTCATTCATATGTATATATAAACATATAAGACACAAAATCTCTATAACAAAAAGGACAACTATATACATATACATATAAGTAATAAAAAAATACATGATACATATCCTATATGTTTATATATATATATATATATATATATATATATATATATATATATATATATATGAGTCAGATATGTATTGCGGTAAATACATATGCAGATATACATATGTATGTTTTTTACTGTAAATATATATGCAGATTTGTATGTCTATTTATTTTGTATAGTTTTTGAATATGTATATGTGATATAGATATTTGTCTTTTAAAAATAAAAAATAGAGATAGAAGAATAAAAAAATAAAAAAAGAAAAAGACAAACAAAAAATAAAAATCTGAAAAAAAGAAGTGAAAAAGAAAAAAGAAGAAGAAAGAGAAATATAAACTAGAAATAGAAGTGTAAAAGCAAAAACAAAAAAAATAAAAAAATAAAAAAATAAAAAATGAAGAAAAAAATGAAAAAAATATGAGAAAGGATAAATAAGAAAACGAAAAAAAGAAAAAAATGAAAAAGGAACAAAGAAGAAGAGAAATAGAAGAGAGAAAACAAAGTGAAAAAGAAAAAAAAATTAAAATAGAAAAATAAAACGATCAAAAAATGAAAAAACTAGAAAGAATTTTTTTTTTTTAGAGATATAAGAGAGTAATATTTTGAAATTTTAAATATCATGAAGATAATAATCTTCATAATTGAGTTTGATTTGGAAAAGAATTTACTAATTTAAATAAGAGTAATTTATAAAAAAAAAAAATTGAAAGAGGAATGTAAAAGATTTCAAACAATAAAAGGTAAAGTAAAATTAAGTTAAAGGAAAGAGAAAGAGAAGTGTCATGGAAAATGAAACCTTATACATGGTAACTTCTCAAACACAGTAAGTGAGGGACCACATTTAAAATAATGTTATGTTTGTTACACAATGTAATTTCATCAAAGTGTTGTTATTTTTTATAATTTAAATCTTAAGTGTGCTGCTTCTTGTAGTTTTTCCTATAATAAACAGAATGATCTATTTTTATTTTTTGGCTTAAAAAAACTTTTATTTTACTAACAAATATTGCTTATAAAAATACTTAAAAACTATTTTGACTTAAAAATACTTAAAATAAACCCATCCAAACTAGCGCTATCCTTCTAAAATACTCCCTCCGTTTCGAAATAAGTCAATTGTTAAGGTAATTATTGGTGTTTCAAAATAAGTGAATCATTGAATTTTTTTTCAAATTTACTCTTCTGATTTGACAACCAATTAACTTTTGAAAAAGTATTACAAGTTCAATTTTTTTTTTTGGGGTAAAAATGAAAAGTTGTGTTAAATTTATATCTTTAATGTTTTTTCCTTAATTTGTGTACCAAAATACAACAATTCATTTATTATGAAACGGAGGGAGTAATACTTATGTCAAAAGTTGTTCAATAAAAAATAGATGTCAAAGGTCGTTCAATAAAGATTGAAATTTGGTATTTGGAAGAGGGAAATTTTCAAGATGGTTGGTACATAATGCATGCATACCTCAGTCACATAGTATAATGTCTTCCTCGTTTACGGATCTTCTGTTGACAATTTCTATGTGGACTTTGGAGCTCAATTAATAACCTAATTAACAAAATAATGCACACATTCCTCAAATAGAATTAGATCACTAACTGCTAATTGCTATATATGCACTTGATCGAAATTTTTGTTTATCTTTTCCAATATAGTTGTAGTTTAGTGAGTCAGTGCTAAGAACTCAAGATTTGGATAACTACTAGTATTACATATATAGAAGCATATTTGTGGCCTAAGACGAAAATCAAACGGAGGCCTTAATTTTATTTTAAAAGTAACTTTTATAAATAAACTCTATTTTCTAAATTATATAAACAATTTTTTCTAATTATTTTATGTAATAATATAATGAATATATTTAATCTTTTCCGAGACATAGTACTCTATATATATGGACTTCTAATAATTCTTTCCTTTTATATAAAAAAAATTAGTTTTCCTATAAATAATATTTAATCTTTATTTTAAAAAATTATAATATATTATCATAAAACATAAGGCCCCTCAAATTTGAGGGCCTAATGCGGCCGCCTATTTATTTACGAGGTAAAGCCGGTCCAGTACATGCCCTCAATCCATTTTTATTTGTCACGTATTAAGTTGACACACCGCGGCCCTTAAGGAGCAACAGTAGTGGACGGAGGGAGTATGAGTGTTGTACTCCCTTTTACTTGTTAATGTTAGAGATTAGTAAATTAATGTTCTTCCATCTAAATGGCTAAACTTTGAGAAATGGATTTTCGAGTTTTTTCAATTTTTAAACACAGCTGGATGAGATTTTAGAAGTTCGAACAAGAATAAATACTACAAAAAGATCAAGATCTATCTACCTGCCTAGTAAATATTCCAGAGGTGAGACTTAGGTAACATAAAAAGGGCCCAATACTTGAATTAGATGAGTGATTTGTTGGTTCATCAAGTTCCGATTATGCGTTACAAATTCTCCAGATTTGACGGGAGATATTAATTTTATTAATTCACTTACGGTTTGAATTAATATGAAAGTTGAAACATGGAGAAAATTGGCGAAAATCGACTTATTTGGCTAACATGTTGACCTAGCTAGCAAGCAAATAGAATTAATTAAACAGAATTTGACAAGCAAAAACCACTTAAATACTCCCTCCGTCTCAAATTTTTTAATTTGATTTTCCATTTTACTTGTCTTTCTTCATCAATCAAGACAAGATAATTTTTTTTTCCCATGTTTTACCCTTTGCATTAATTATTTTTTCTTCAAATTAAATTGTAAACATCATTTAATAGGGGTATAATAGTAAACTAGACATGTCATTAATTATTTTTTTTAGTCAATGTGTTATCTCAATTTGAGACGGATAATTTGAGACCAAGGGAGTAACAAACAATTCAAATGTACTCAAGCTATCATTTTCAGTTGGTAGTTGATGTTGTTTATTTGGGAAACAAATAAGAGATGGTCATTAATGAGGACATGTGGGAACTAGGATTACTGCAAATTAAAACTAACCTCTCTAAATGGATAAAAAATGAATAAAAAAAGCTGAAGTAGAACCTTGAGAGTCAAGTATCAACCACTTACAAACTGTTATTTATAGTATAATATGGTTGCGCTAAGCCCTTCTCTTATCTACAACTTTAATTTGCGCTAAGTATCCACTCTTTTAACCCCCACCCCCCACCACACACAAAAAAATCCATTATTCAGATTGTAAACTTAGGATGTTTATGAGTTTCTCCTTTTTGAAAGGGATCTGCAATAATCATTACTTATGTTATCGATCGTTGGGTAAATCACCTTGTGATGCATAGTGTATGGTGGTGGAAAGATCACCTTTCTTTTCAACATCCACAATTGTCATGTATTTGTACATTATAGACTAAGATTTAGGAGGATGATAAATTATTGAGCTAACGGGCTAATTAACATTCCTTATTATTGAACCCGACCCAACAGTTATCTCTAACTTGGATAAAATGATTGTTGAGTGAAATAAGGTTCAGATGAGTGCATCAATCATCATGCAAAAAATGAACCATTTCTTGAGAATATTATCCCATAAGTTGAAGATATTATAAAAGTTCACTCTATAAAGTCTCTACAGAAGAATATAAACGCAATCTAAAATACAAATTCGAATCTAAAATCAAAATGTAGCTTATCATTTCTCATGAATTCACTTCAAACCAGAAAGGAAATTTTAGTTCCAAGTATCATTTTATGTTTTCTGCAAATAACCTATAGTATTACATAAAAGATATTATATGATATAATAATCCCATAAAATATCTCATCCCATAAGATATTCTTGTTTATCCCATCCCATGTACCAAATGAGCTGGTAGTGTACTGTATAAATGATGAAAACAGTAAAACAAGTCTCCCCTCACACTGATCAGGCCAATGGAAAATGAATGACCATGAAAGGGACACCAGGTTGACCAGCAACATTGAAACACATTTCAATAGAATCTACAATGCAAGTTAACTGGGGACAGTATTATAATTATAATCTTAAAAAAAATAGAAAAATACAGTCAACTACAACATGATAACTTAAAAATTACCGTACTACCTTTTAAGTGACAAATTCTACACCAGTAAGTAGAAGTTAAGAAGTAAATAGTAATGGAATAACAGTTCAAACAATTGAAAGCTTTCAGCAGAATACTTTACCAAATTATGTTGCCGGAACTCTTTGAAAACATCAATGGATGTGTGTTCATTCTCCAAAAGTAGACTGTTTTGGAGAATCCGATACAGGTTCCACATCAAAAGTGAAGAGTCCGTGCAACTTAGGTACCAAAATACACAACAAATGAACAACACCAGGCAGCAGCGAGTAGCTGAGTAATATTATTATCACTAGTGACTACAAATGTGTATTGCATACATCACAAGTACTGTAAATTCATTTGTCCCCAAAATTTGGAGCAATGAATTAGTCAATCCTGAAAGTACACTACAAAAATACTACTACTACTACCATTTAACAGCTTCTACAATATGGCAATTATATCCCAAGTTAACTATCCATACACCTTATGCATGACTATATAGCTATAATATGCATGTTGAAATATAATACTGAACTCCTTATAGCCTCAACCTTAAGTCCAATCCAGTGGCCGAATACGTAGAAGAATAGGAGGACGAAGAATCGTACTGATCTTCACCTGAGATTAATGTATCAGGCGGAGGAAAATTAAGATCCAAATTAGTAGCAACAACTTGTGTTAATCCTGAACCTGAAATTGAACCTGATGCATAACAACCCTTCACATTTTTGTGACTTGCCCTGTGTCCACCTAATGCCTGATGTGATCCAAACACCTTCTTACAACCGGAACACTCGAATCGACCTGAATCCTTCACTCCTCCTCCTCCTCCTCCTGATGAAGTACAAGGCTCTTGATCCGATGCAACAACAATTTTCCTCATGTCCTTCACAACATTTTCATCATCAGGGGGTTTGTCATTGTTTACAATGTCATCAGGTTTTGATAATCCATTAGCCAATTGCAACAACGACTCCGCAATTTCGCGGTCTTCGTCAGTCATGATCAAATGATCAAGTGATTTGGGTTTTTTTCTAGGGCTAGGATTAGGAGAATCATCAACATTATCATTATGCCTGAAATTAGGAGGAGGGTTAATGCCACGCCATTGACGTTCAGGATGACAACGCATATGACCAAAAAGTGCCTTCCATGACCAAAACTTCTTACCACATTCAGTACATGGCCTAGTAATTTTGGGGGCACTTGGGTCTGGTGGCTTTTTGGTAATCTTAGGCTTACTAACCCCAACAGCAGCATCATAAGAAGAAGAACGAGTAGGGCTTGTAGAAATTTTCAAGAATCTACTTCTTTTCCTTTTTGGATTTTTGTGGGGTTGGTTGTACATTACCAAATTACCGACTGATGGGACATGTGGAGTACTACTAGAGTCGTCAAAAATGGGCAATGTAATTGATGGTTTTTCTTCTTGTTCTTCATGGGGTTCATCAAGAACAAAATTGTTAGAAAAATAACAATGGGAAGTAGCATTACTAGTGCTAGGATGATTTTCCATAACTAAAATTGGCCGAAAAAGTTGAAGAAATGGCATAAATTTTCTATATGTAGAGACAGTTTTTTTGTGAGAGAGAAGACAACGGTTGCGTAGGAGCGGTTCCAAGATTACTTTTTACCAGCGTGTTCCAATTTTACCCTTTACTTTTTGTCCAGGATTAAAAGGATCCTTATTAATAGGGCGTGATCAAGTTAATTGAGTAATGACAATACGAAAGTGGATAAGCACGTTTGCCCACAAGTTTCAAAACGTAGCAAGTGGATAAGTTCAACTGTTTTGGGTCATAATCCTACGGGGCACGAAGTTACCTTGACCGTGCATAATGTTACCTACGGTTGAAAACATTATTCATGTGTTAAAAGAGCTGAGACAAACAAAGAGAACTTGACACATGGCCGCTCCTGTCAATATATTTTATGTAGTCACTCGATTTAAATTATATGTTATTTAAACATTTTTACCTAGATTTTTGTGGTACATTTTTCTTTTTAATCTATTTAAAAGAATGTCATATTATTATAATTAGAAATAATTTAATTTAAAAATTTCTCTTTTACCTTAATAAAATGATTTATAACTGCACAACTATTCCGAATGAGCATCTTTTGACTCAGCACAGGCTCCTGGTGATGGACTTGTTTATGAAGAGGAGCAAGAAGAGAAGGGTCAAGGAGGGTCGACCTAGAATTAGGTGGGGTGGCTTGACGTCAGACAGTGCGCTGAAGATAGAAGAGAAAGTGGTGGTTTTGGGGGTGTGGGATTGTAGGGGAGACGTGGATGCCATGTGGGATAAGGCTACCAGTTGCATCACGGAGACTGCTAGAGAAGTGTTGGGTGTTTCGAGGGGTCGAGCAGGACGACATAAGGGGGACTGGTGGTGGAATGAAGATGGTAAGAAGAAAGTAGAGATTAAGAAGAGGGCGTATGTTAAGCTGATTGAGAATAAAAATGCAGAGGAGAAGGGGATGAATTGGGAGGTCTACAAATTAGCAAAGAAGGAGGCTAAGCTTACAGCTACGACAACAAAGTCAACAACGTTTGAAAGCTTGTATGCGAGGTTAAAGAAGAAAGATGGGGAAAAGAGGTTGTATAGGTTTGTTAAGGCTAGGGAGCAGAAGGGTCGGGACCTCGACCAAGTGAAGTGCATTAAGGGGGAGGATGGTAGAGTTTTGGTGGAGGATGCCCATATTAAGAAGAGATGTCAGGAGTATTTCCATAGGCTTTTGAACGAGAAAGGGAACAGAGACATTGAGTTAGGTGAGCTGGAACAGTCGGAGGAGAGACGTGATTTCAGTTATTATAGACGTTTTAAGGTTGAGGAGGTCAGGGAAGCTATTCGTACGATGCGGAGGGGAAGGGCAACGGGACCTGATGAGATTTTGGTAGATTTTTGGAAGTTTTCAGGTAGGGCAGGGTTAAGGTGGTTAACTGATTTGTTTAACAACATTTTCAAGACGGCGAGGATGCCTGAAGCTTGGAGGTGGAGTACGATAATTCCTTTATACAAAAACAAGGGGGACATTCAGAGTTGCACCAACTATAGAGGTATCAAGCTGCTGAGTCATACTATGAAGATTTGGGAGAGGGTGGTGGAGCGGAGATTAAGGAAGATCGTGTCCATTTTAGAGAATCAATTTGATTTTATGCCCGGTCGCTCGACGACAAAGGCAATACACCTGGTGAGGAGATTGGTGGAACAATATAGGAAAAGAAAGAGGGATTTGCACATGGTGTTCATCGACTTGAAGAAGACTTATGACAAAGGCCCTAGGGAGGTTCTTTGGAGATACTTAGAGGCAAGAGGGGCCCGATGGTGGACATCAGAGCTATTAAGGACATGTATGATGGAGGAAAGACTCGGGTGAAAACGGTGGGAGAGGACTCAGAACATTTTTCAGTTGAGACAAGGTTGCATCAGGGTTCGACTCTTAGCTCGTTCCTGTTTGCGTTGGTGATGGATGTGTTGACGTGACGTATTCAAGGAAAGGTGCCATGGTGTATGTTGTTTGCGGATGATGTAGTGTTGATTGATGAGACGTGAAGGGGTGTGAACGAAAAATTGGAGGTTTGGAGGCAAACCCTGAAGTCTAAAGGGTTCAGGTTGAGTAGGTCCAAGACGGAGTATATGAAATGCAAGTTTAGCGACTTGAGGCAGGAGGACGATGTGGTGGTGAGGCTGGATTCCCAAGATGTTTGTAAGAGGGATAGTTTTAAGTATCTTGTGTCTATGATTCAAGGAAATAGCGAGATTAAGGAGGATATCTCTAACCGTATTACAGTAGGTTGGATGAAGTGGAGGCTCGCCTCAGGTGTGTTGTGTAATAAGAAGGTGCCACTTAAGCTTAAAGGCAAATTCTATAAAGTGGCAGTCCATCCAGCTATGTTATATGAAGCAGAGTGTTGGCCAGTCAAGAACTCCCACTTTTAAAAATTGAAGGTGGCGGAAATGAGAATGTTGCGTTGGATGTGTGGACTTACTAGAGGGGATAGAGTTTGGAATAAGATATAGCCCAGGAGAAGGTGAGAGTGGCTTTGGTGGAGGATAAGATGCGGGAAGAAAGGCTGAGATGGTTTGAGTATGTAATGAGAAGGGGCACGGATGCCCCAGTTCGTAGGTGTGAGAGACTAGCGTTGAATGGCTTTCGGAGGAGGAGTGGTAGGACTAAGAAGTACTGAAGGAAAGTGATTAAACATGATATGGAGTAACTACAGCTTACTGAGGACATGACCCTAGATAGAAAGGTGTAGAGGTCGCAAATAAGGGTCGCGTGCGTGAGTTGTAGCTAGCAGTAGAAGAGCTCATGTATAGCTGGGTTAGTAATCTCAGGACTGTGTCCATAGGTGGGGTTCGTACTTTCCGGATGCCATATTTCTTATCTCTTATTTCATATTGCGCTTATTTATCTTATTTCGTATTGCTCTGATTTCTATTTTTTTTTTTAGTATATCTTATTCCTTTTATGTTATGCCACCCACCATGCTTAATGATGCATTACGCTCTTGCTTATTATTCTCTATCTTGAGCCGGAGGTCTATCGGAAACAACCTCTCTACTTCTTTAGAGGTAGCGGTATGGACTGCATACATTCTACCCTCCCCAGACCCCACTTTGTGGGAATACACTGCGTTTGTTGTTGTTGTTATTGTTGGACGGAGGAGTACATGTTTTAATTTATCTGTTAGATAGTTAACTTAATCAAGTATATGTCAACTCAAGTTGAAAAATGTCTTGGATTTTGTGGTTTATTATACGTATAATTAAATAAATGATATATTTTATGTGGTTACCTTAACTGTCGAATGACAAATAAGAACATAGGCAAAAGAATTTTCAAAATGTGAACCGAAAGTATGTAATTGGAGCACTTATTTAGAAGTGGTTAAGTTGTTCAATTAAAGCATAGTTTAGTCCGAAGTTGTTCGATTAAAGCATACTTTAGTTCGAATATCTAAATAGAGGTTAAGCCCCAAAGAAAAGAGTTGTGAACATAAAAGGGTGTGTTTGGTGTGATGGAAAATGTTTTTTGGAAAATATTTTTTAATTTTGCCTTGTTTGGTTGTAATGAAATGTTGGGAGAATATTTTCCACAACAACTCATTTTCCTTCATTTGATGGAAAATGACTTCCCTCATGGATCAAGGGAAGTCATTTTTCAGAAAATGACAAATGAGACTTATGACTCCACCACCATCCTTTTTCCCCACCCAAACAACACTCATATTCACATGACTCAAAAAATTTACATTACTTGAAAATATTTTTCACTGTGCTTTGCTTCAATTTTTCACTGCTTGAAATAAAAAAAAGTGAAACCCGATTTTTTCATTTCCAATGTTCGTTGAATGTATTGTTATTTTTATATTCACATATAAAGACTTACCTATGTTACTTTTGCTAATTACATATTTAATCTTGTCATCGATGTAACTTGTTTCACGAGGTTGAATAAGCTTGTCGTTCCTTTATATTTCTATTGATTGTAGTATCTTGAGATTGTCCAGACAAAATGTTAAAAAGTATCTCCTATATTTGCTAATTAATAGTTGCTTAAATTTAGTGATTGTAGTATTTTAGAATTCGATATTGATATTATTTGTTATGCTTAAATTATTTCCTACAAATTGTTGAGTTGTTAGAGACACTGATATACTAGTTAACAGTTAGTAGTATTTTCTAAAAAATATTTTTTCACTCACCAATCCAACACTAAAAAATATTTTTCTAAAAAATATTCTCTACTCACCAACCAAACACCATAAAATATTTTTCACTCACCAACCAAACATGAGAAAATAAATAGAAAACTAGCTTATTTTCCAGAAAAATATTTTCCAAGAAAACATTTTCCGTGCAAAATATTTTCCATCATACCAAACACACCCAAAGAGTGAAGAATAGAATTATTGTACCTTTTTCTTTAAATATTACACATTTCACTTTTTATAAAAGTTTGCTTGTTTATCTTTTTAAAATGGTGCGATTATAATTTAAAAAAATCACACAATCATCATATGCAGGTTAAACTCATTATATTTTCTTATTGACTCCGTTATTATATGTGTTTCCAAATTTAATTTTTGCCCAAGATGATTTGCACGGTTGAGATGGAGAAATCAAGTCAAACAGTAGTGTAACATCTCCTTCCCATCTAATAATTTTTTTTTTAAAAAGTACATTGAAACATAGGGTCTTTTGAAAACATCTCTTTATCAGGAGGTAGAAGTAAATTCACGTACACTTAACTAAATAATTAAGTAGACGATGGACATCAGGCATCCCACATTAAATATTACTCCTAAAACATATTTTTAACAGTATATTCTTATTCTTGCAATGTCAAATTAACTTTCAGAATTGACATACAAGAAGGTGCAACGTACTAGCTGTCATACCCACTGAATTATCCAAAGAATATATTGTCTATGATAATGTTAAAATCTTTGATGTTTACCAAGATGTAGCAAATATTGATAAAGTTACAAGATATTGAGCTGAACAACAACCCTTTTAACAATCTACAATCTACATATATCAATATTTACAAAACCCTCTACTTGACAAATTACTGACCGCAGCGGTCACCATTGAGATATTCAAGCCCTGTTGAAGTTGAAGAAGCTATTTGGAGATTGCCCAGGGACAGTTTGGTTACTTGTGGTCGGACGCGGAATTTGCTGCTGTTGTGCATGGTGATTACCACATTGAGCAAAGGACTGTGGATGGGGAGGTAAATGAGGACGCGTTCCTCTATTTCCATTTGCAGCTGGGATTTGACCTGCTTCAATCTTAAGGCGCTGCAGTTCTTCCCTCAACGTTTCATTTAGAGCTGAAATTTATTCGCATATTTTACTATAGTTCTATACTTCTATTGTCATATCATATATCTACACAAATTTGTCTCTCACATATCACATACTTGGAGGGAGGTGGAGAAACAAATAATAGTACCAAAGAATACTAGAGTTGGCAAGTCCCTAAAAAGGGGAAGAGCGTAAAACATTGCAAGCCAATGATGCTATAAAATATGCAATAATAATTTTGTTCAAAATTATAAAAGAATGTCACTTCTGATATGGGTGTAAATGGTTGTGTTGGTGTGTGAAAAGGGGATGGGGAATGGGGGGCAGAAGGGGGGCGTCAGGGATGAAGGCAGAGTTGGTCTGAAATACAGAGGGTAAAGACAAATAGCAGATAGGAATGAAAGTTCATATCTACTTATAAAGGCACATACCATCTCTAAGATGTGCCTGTTGTTCCAAAGCTTGCAACCGAAGCTTCAGTTCTTTGTTTTCAGCATTTAATCCAAAAGTGTCTCTCTGCATCAACATCCAAAGTTGCGTGAAAATGAATATGACAGATTGACAGTTCAAAATTCTACATGTTTTACTTTGTGGAAATGACCCACTGTTGGTTTTAGCAACAATGTATTGGCAATCGTTATTCTCTTGAGAATGTTCCATCCAGCAATATATTTATATTGCAGAGACACATGATGCAGTTAAGTTAAAATTCATATTCACCCTTCTTGCACCAAGAGAAGAAAACAGAAGGTAAATGAATAGCTTACTGATGCATTGTTAACAAGTGCAATGGTCCCACTAGAAGAGTGTTAAGTATTAGCAGCCACAAGGATTTCTTCCTTTGATATTGGAAAAATGTTAAAGACTAAAGATATCCCAGTAAGGGTGGCAAAATTAGCCCAAACCCATTTAGCCCGCCCAACCCGCTCATGTTTTAATGGGTTGGGCTAGAGTGATTTTGAAGATGGGCTGATTTGGACTAGCCCAAATGATCCCATCATAAATCATCAACCCAAATGGGCTCATAATGATGCCCAACTTTGACCCATAAAGATGTTTAATCTTAGTATTTATAATTTCACTTTTAATATTTTTAGTTGCTTCAATTATATTAGATGTGGGAGTGGCTTCGGTGGAGGACAAGATGCGGGTAGTTCGGTTGAGATCCGGTCATGTGATGAGGAGGGGCACGGATGCCCCAAAATGTAGGTATCCATGTCCTAGTTCGTAGATGTGAGAGACTAGCTTTAGATGGTTTCAGGCGGGGTAGGGGTAGGCCTAGGCAATACTGGAGAGAGGTGATTAGACGTGGCATGAAGCAGTTACAGCTTACCGAGGACATGACTCTAGATAGGAGGGTAAAGAGGACATGAATTAGGTTAGACGACTAGTGCATGTAGGTGGGTCGTAGTCAGTCGTTAGGAGAGCTTTGGGATAGCCGGGCCGGTAGTCTTAGGGCTAGGTCCATAGGTTGGATTTGCTAGTAGGAGGGGATGGGGGTAAGGGGTGCCTTTGGTTCGTTAGTGTAGGGGTATTATTTTGTGGGAGTCGTATTTTTGTTATTCCATCTTGTTTCATGCTTTATTACGAATTTGTTTACTATTGTTTGTCTTGGAGCCGGGGGTCTATCGGAAACAACATTTTTACTTCTCCGGAGGTAGTGGTATGAATTGCATACATTTTACCCTTCCCATTCCCAGACCCCACTATGTCGGAATACATTGGTTTTGTTGTTGTTGAAATTATTGTAGTAATAAATCAGTTTTTGAATGAAGAGAAATGATTTTTTGTCTTACACCATCCCCTACCCTTACCCCATAAATAAAAATTAAATATTTTCTAAAATATTTTTTTTTTCCCCCTAACCAGACCAACCCCAGCCCCCCTCCCTCCCTAAAAAAATTATTTTTTTAATTTATATTTTTAATAAAATGATTTTTTTCTTGCACCATCGCACTTCCCCCCTAAACAAAAAATAAAATATTTTACCCCAACCAACCCCTACCCCCAACCCTCCTCAAATTTTTTTTTTAATAAAAAATAGATTCTTACACGATCCCCTAACCCCCAGCTCCCTCTAACCCCCCCACCCCCCACCCCCCCAAAAAAAAAAAAAAGTTTTCTTAAAATTTATTTTTTACAAAAAATAAACTTTTTCTTACCCCAACCCTCCCCGTTCCCTACCCAGAACCACCCCAACCCCCCCCCCCCCTAACAATTAGTGTTTTTTTAATTTGCATTTTAGAAAAATTTCAAAACTTTTTTATTAGCCTATCCCCTATACCCCCCCCCCCCCCAAAAAAAAAAAAAAAAAAAAAATTTAAATCTTTAAAATTTATTTTATAAAAAAATCATTTTTTTTCTTTTTCCACCTCTCTTGTCTTATTCGTTATCATTGTTTTGTGTTAAATATATATACAAATGCTTTTATTAAATTTTTTTAGTTTTCATATGTTATTTTTACGTGAAAACAATAATATAATAATATAAATATAAATATAAATATAAAAAGAAAATTAAAAATATCATTTTGACTTAAATTGTTACTAGAATGGTAACTTGTTCAATAATGGGTTAAGTTGGGCGGATTGGGCTATAAGCCATTGTTTAGCCCCTTTGGGCCCAACACATCTTAGCCCATCTATATTTTGGGCGGGCAGTGATCCATTTATTGCTTTAGCCCATTTTGATCCGTCCAAATTCGACCCAAGCCGCCCATTTGCCACTCCATTCCCGAGGAATAATTTATGAAGTAACTAGAGAAGAAAGGTTCACTTTTTAGCACCACTGAGACAGGTTTCCACTAGAAGCACCTGATTGCAAGAAATACTAGTGGGCGAAAATGAAAAGAGAGCTAAACCTTCTGCTGTAATCATACAAATGTACACACTTCCCATTACAGAATTGCAAGTAACTAGCTTTTCAGAGTGCCCTACAAACCGTTTTGTTTTTTAAATAAGGACCCTACAAACTTTTAGATTGCAGTGAACTAGCATATTTGAACAGCAAAATATTGGACCACCCATCAAAACATGAATGACATGACAGGCAGGCTTATTAAAGCTTCTTTCATATCAACAGAATTTGAGCTGAGGAGCATGTGAAATGGAGGGAATTAATCCATAACTACTTGAATATCTTATAAAGTGAATATAAGCCTAAGATGCTACAGCCTACAGCAATAGTACATTTGTAGATCCAAATGAAACAATGGGAATTTCCCAATATATGAAAAGCAGCATTGCTAGTGGTGTCCAGACCGGCATGCACTCACCTCAACTATTCCACCGCGTACCTACTGTCTCCCACCAACACAAATATCAGGTAACTTTGCCCACTAAGGCTTAGGCAAATGGAAAGAAATCACCTAGTGCTTTTTTGCGTCCCCTCGCATTTGAACTCGAGACCCCATGGTTCTCCTCCCACCACATCATGGTAGCAATTTCTCAAGTCATACCAATAGTTACAAATTAGAACACAACAGAAGAGCTAACATGCAACTGAAAATGTTGACCACACCACTTTCAATGTGTACAAGTGGAATAGAAGAGTGACCAGCAGAAAAGATGCTTAAAAAAGATAATATGCAAAAGCTCCAGAAATATCAAAAGGTTTCTGTCATGAGTGGCGTTCAAAATTTCCAATGTTGGGTTCCATTTTGTACAACAAATCCAATTACAAGAATCCCCTCCAGGTTTTCACATTCAAGAATTCAATTGGAAAAGATCCAAACAATCTGTTAGAATAACTTATTCAATAAGGTATGTACAGTGTATCTCTCACACAAGTAAATTAGGTCATTATTATTGATCCTATTTCTTACTCAGTTCCTTTGTCCTTTTGCTTCAGCAGCAATATGAAAATTTCGGAGTCCTTCATCAAATGAGTTTTTCTACTTTTTGTTAGCTAATCTTAGCCAACTAACGAATGGTTTAGAAATTCCACCAACTCAACTCCCGAGTCTTTATATTCCTCAGGATAGTAGTTTTTGACCAATTGTTTGAGGTAAAAATGACTTTTTCTTAAATATAGGGAATTGGAGAAAGCAGAAAAAGTAACCGCGTGAGTGTATTCAACTACAAACATATACATTCAAGATCAAGGCCATCAAGTGAAGTGAGCCAACCATGTGGTTTAGACATCAAATAAGGCTGAGGCCCTTGGCGATGCTGTGACTTTGATGCATCTCACACATTATATTAACAATATGTTGCCAATGAGAAGCTAATCAACATGTAAGGTTACTTTGAACAACAGAATTTCATAAACATGATGATAAATAGCATACCTGTAGAACCGTGATCTGAGCAGATAGAGTGGTGGCTTCAGTCTGCAGAGTCTGCACTTTCCTTTCTAGCTCGCTAGTATAACGATTTTTTCGCTCCTTAGAACGTGCAGCAGATTGCCTGTTTGCTAGAATCCTGCAAAATTGCACAAAAAAGAAAAGTCCATTTAAAAGCTAAAACTTTCACTTTGGTTCTAGAGTTCTTATCCAAAAAATAAGGCAAAAAGGCATATTGTTTTGGTTAAAGAAAAGAGAACACCAGAAAGTAAATGCTTGGAAGCCATGAGATCTAGAAAAGAAACAATGCAACTATGTCCTTTTATAAGAAAACTTTCAAATTCCAATACTTGAAACGATGCTCGGTACTTTATCATTGATTCCCAATTCACTCATCCCTCTCTTAACATTCAGCAGCTTAAAATATCACTACTTCCTTTTATTTGGCTCTATATCATGCTGTATATCACCATAAAGGTGCAATAGCACCTCTTTCTCAACATATTAGGCTGACTTCTCTGTTAAGAGCTACTAGTTAGACTGCAATTAACTAGCTTACATTTTTCTTCTAATATGCAAATGAGAAAGAAATCCAAATCGGTGAAGTAGTTAGCCAAACACAAGCAACAAGATAGTCAGTGCTTCCTTCAAACTTTGGTTCATTCTTCTCCATTTCCTCACGTCTCCTGTTTTGTTCTGTTATTGATAGGTCTCAAATCCTCCTTTTTAAGCCCACTTACCTCTCATTACGAAAAACAAGACATGTTAACAGTATGACAAGTTTAGCGAGTTTTTCAGTGTAAGTGCTGTCTGCCAGTGATGAGACATCATGGCCGTTTATCTAAAATATATGAGTCATTTTAGCTATTAAAAATGAGAGAACTGTGGCAAATGTTTATCAAAATGCTTTCCCACTCTCCTTCCCAACTCATATCCTTCAATTTAGTGTCATTTCTGCAACGGATGAATCGGTTGTAAATATACTTGCTTCCTCTCCCTTCTCCCGCTCCTGTCCTTTGCATCACTTTCCAAATCTAAAATTGATTCTAAACGCTCCTTCAATCCCAGAAAGGATGAAATATTACATTTGAGGAGTAAATATTTTTCTTTTGACTGCAAAAGTGTTTTTGCACATTTTGAAATTACAGTTAAACATGATGTGTTTTTTAGTACCTTAATCTACTACCTAAATTTGTACATATTATTTTTTGTAGAAAATGTTAGTTTCGCTGACCTTTGTATTCCAAACACCATTATTCTTAGGACCAAGAGTTTTTTCTTTTTGACAGCTAAAATTATGCTATTTCAGCATTCCAAGGAAACAACAAATGACTTAAAAACAAAGACTTGCAATTGCTTCCTCCGTTCACTCTTACTTGTCACATTTCGTTTCTCGAGAGTCAAATTACATGGACTCCGACCAATAATTTTAAGATGTATTTTTTAATCATTTTAATATGAAAAAGATTGCAAGTAGTATTATTTTACGTATAGTTTCCAAACATTTAAATGTAAAAAGTAAAATATTAAATTAATCTAATCAAATTTAGCTCCAAAACTTAGTCAAAATGGACTTTCCCGAACCCAAACGTGACAAGTACAAGTGAATGAAGCAGCACCATCTACCTCTCTCCATTTTCTCACCAAAACCAATCTAACAAACCCAATAACACATCCCAAAACACATTTTTCTTCTATCACTAACCCAAAATGATTCCAAAATGAAAAAAAGAAAAGAAAAACTTGCACCACAAAAATGTAAATTGTACTAAATTCTTTTTTTTTTTTAAAAAGAACACCACAAAAATTAAAAAAAGTACTATAACCTTTTGGCTCTTTTAGGATCAATCAATGACAGCTCAGCAAGCTTATCAGGAGCCATAGCCTTCTTAACCGAAACCGATTCAGACTCAAACGACGTCGTATCAAAAGACCCATCCATGGAATTGCTATGTCCATGACGCGGTCCAGAACCCATCACCATCTTCTTCTCAATTGAGGCAGGACCAAAATCCAGTCCGTCAAAAAAATCAGCATCAACAGATAAACTCCGATAATGAGATAGCGGTTTATTAGGGTTATCACCCGGTCCAGTGGAGGAAGAATCGGGTGAATTCGCAGGTTGCATGAGTGTAGGAGCTCGAACAGCATCGAGGCTGAAGTCGGAAACGACATCGTCTAAAAGCATGTCATCGTCGAAGCTGGGGAAACGGAAGAAGGTTTCCGATTGGGCACGGCGGTGCCGGGCTCGTGTTGGAGTGTCTTGCATCTGGTCCAGGTCAGTTTGACCCGAATAGAATTGGGCCTGAATGGGCTTTCCGGCGAACTTAGGGTCCATTAAGGGGGGTGGAAGTAGAAGCAAGCAAGGAGGAGGAGTATATAGAGATGTTTATTACAGCAAGTCAGCGACAAGTTTCCTCAAAATGGGGGTGAAAGACTTAGGTTGTCCAAACGGTGGCTCAAGGTTTACTCACTCTCACTCGGTCCAAACATACTTGTTGGAGTATTTTACATTTTTCTCACACTCAAAAGATTGCATGAATCTTACTAATTAACATTCGTATTTAAATTATGAAATATTAAATTGTTTCAACACAATTTTGCTTTGAAAATATGTGATGAAGGGAGTAATTTTTAATTTCGTTCTCTTTTATTTTGTGATCCATGAGTAAATATTTTATCCGACCTTCATTTTATTTTAGATTTTTTAATTTGGAGTCAAATCAATTTTTATATTAGTGTTATAAAACAAAGATAAAATATTAATAATCTCTAAGAAATATTTCGAACTCTGAAAAGATCTCTCCCTCTCCTCTCCTCAACGGCTCTCTCTCCCTCTCCTTTACCTTCTCTCTCCCCGGTCCCCGGCTCCGCCGTCGTCGCTGACCGTCGGAGCCGACCCCCGGCCGACCGTCGGCGCTAACCAGATCTGACTCCAGCTCCGGTCGCCGGCCACCGGCGCGACCTTCGGTGTCCGCCCGTCCCGATCTCCGGCCCAAGGCGCCGACCCCTCCCTCCCTCCCCCCCGCCGGCGCCGGCGAGATCCAACCCCCCTCGATCTCCAGCAGTCGCTGCCCCCCCCCAGCAGCCACCGATCGACCCCCCAGCAGCCGCTGCTCGGCCCCAGCCAGCCAGCCGCCGATCGACCCCCCAGCAGCCGCTGCTCGGCCCCAGCCAGCCAGCCGCCGTCGCCGCCGCCGCAGCTCCGTCTTCCCCGACCGCTGCTCGGTCGCCACCGGCCGCAGCACCCGGACGCCGACCAGACGACGCCGACAGCTCAGCCGGCCTCCAGCAGCCGCAGCTCCACCTCAGCATCGGAACCCGGTCAATGCTGGGTTCTGGATTTCCGGCTTGGTCTACAAGCGTTACCTGGTGATCTCTAACCTTGCTATTTCATTTCTCGCTATTTCATTTCATTCCCCGTTTCATGCTATTTTTATCCGACTAGCATTTTGATTTACTATATTGTCCGTTGGCTGTTGTTGCTGTTGCTGTGGTCGTTCTCTTGCACTGCTTATCTGCTTGTGATTTGTTAATATTATCTGTTGTCTATTGTTGCTATTATCTGTTGTTTGTTGTTGCTGTGACCGCTGTCTGTTGCTGTTGTTGTTGTGGTCATTTCTGGCCTTTGAGTATTTTTTCTTATATTTTTCTGTGTACTGGCTGGGGGCGGTAATGGGCGGATAGGGTCATGTCCGAGGGGTTTGGGGCGTGGGGACGTTGTGGGGGCGGGGGATGACGTAAGGGCGGGAGTGGGAGGGAGGCCTCGGTTTGGCTGCGGGGGCGGTAGGGGAGGACGTGGGGATAGCGATGGTAGGCTGAGGGTTGGGTCTTGGAATATAGGGACCCTTCAGGGTAAGTCTATAGAGCTTGTGAAGATTCTTAGGAAAAGGAGGATCAATATCGCGTGTATTCAAGAGACCAAGTGGGTAGGGTCTAAGGCTAGGGATGTGGATGGTTACAAGCTGTGGTACTCTGGGAGCGAGAGGCGGAGGAATGGAGTTGGCATCTTAGTAGATGAAGAGCTTAGAGGCCAGGTAGTAGAGGTGAAGAGGATCAACGATAGGTTGATGACTATTAAGTTGGTCATTCGGGGGTTTACCCTGAATGTGTGTAGTGCCTATGCACCGCAAGTGGGCTCGGAGGGGGAGGAGAAGTTGCGGTTTTGGGAGGCTTTGGAGGAGGTGCTGAGAGGCGTGCCTAGCTCGGAGAAGATGGTTGTAGCAGGGGATTTCAACGGGCACATCGGGGCGTTACCGGGAGGTTTTGGTGATGTGCATGGTGGGTTTGGCTTTGGGGTGAGAAATGAAGAGGGGGCTACTCTTTTGGAGTTCGCAAGGTCCTTTGGGCTGGTGGTGGTGAACTCGGGCTTCCCGAAGAAGGACGATCACCTCATCACCTTTCGAAGCGCGATAGCCAGGACCCAGATTGACTTCATGTTGATCAGGAAAGGGGATAGGGTGTTGTGTAGGGACTGTAAGGTCATCCCGAGTGAGAATCTTTCGACCCAGCATAGGCTCTTGGTCATGGACTTGGATATAAAGAAGAATAGTAAGAGGAGGAGTAAGGAGTGTAGACCTAGAATTAAGTGGGGCGGTTTGACGCCAGTGAATGTGTGGGAGATAGGGGAGAAGTTGGCGGGAATGGGGGTGTGGGAGTGTAGGGGGGACGTGGATGTTATGTGGGATAGGGCGGCTAGGTGCATCAGGGAGAAGGCTAGTGAGGTGTTAGGTGTTTCTAGGGGCCGGGCTGGGCACCATCAAGGGGATTGGTGGTGGAATGATGAGGTGGAGATGAAAGTGAGGACCAAGAAAGAGGCGTATGCTAAGTTGGTTGAGAGCAGAGACGAAGAAGAGAAGCGGGTAAACAGAAAAGAGTACAAGCAAGCTCGGAAGGAGGCTAAGTCAGCAGTCACGGCAGCTAAGACGGCCGCGTTTGAGAGCCTGTATGCGGGGTTACAGGGGAAGGGAGGGGAGAAAAAGTTGTTTAGACTCGCAAAGGCTAGGGAGAGGAAGGGCCGTGATCTCGATCAGGTGAGGTGCATTAAGGGGGAGGACGGCAGAGTGTTGATGGAGGATAGCCATATTAAGAATAGATGGAAGTCGTACTTCCATAGGCTCTTGAATGACGAAGGGGATAGAGCTATTGTGTTAGGGGAACTGGAGCGCTCAGAGGAGTGTCGGGAGTTTAGTTATTGTAGACGTTTTAGGGTAGAGGAGGTTAGAGAGGCTGTTCGCAGGATGCGGAGGGGTAGGGCGACGGGGCCGGATGAGATACCGGTGGAGTTTTGGAAGTACGTTGGAGAGGCTGGGGTAAGGTGGTTGACTGGTCTGTTTAACGAAATCTTCAAGACGGCAAGGATGCCCGAGGCATGGAGGTGGAGTACCATAATCCCTCTCTATAAGAATAAGGGAGACATCCAGAGTTGCAATAACTATAGGGGGATTAAGTTATTGAGTCACTCTATGAAGATTTGGGAGAGAGTCGTCGAGGGGAGGCTGAGACGGATAGTGTCTATTTCGGAAAATCAGTTCGGATTTATGCCTGGGCGCTCGACGACGGAGGCAATTCACCTGGTACGGAGGCTGGTGGAACAGTATAGGGAAAGGAAGAAGGACCTGCACATGGTGTTTATCGATCTAGAGAAGGCTTACGACAAAGTTCCCAGGGAGGTGCTTTGGAGATGCTTGGAGGTGAGTCGAGTCCCGATGGCCTATATCAGAGCAGTTAAAGATATGTATGATGGAGCGAAAACTCAGGTGAGGACGGCGGGAGGAGACTCAGAGCATTTTACTGTCTTGACAGGATTGCATCAGGGATCTACTCTTAGTCCTTTTTTGTTTGCTTTGGTAATGGATGTGTTGACGCGGAGTATCCAAGGGGAAGTGCCTTGGTGTATGCTTTTTGCAGACGATGTAGTTCTGATTGACGAGACCCGAAAGGGTGTGAATGACAAATTAGAGGTGTGGAGACAAACTCTTGAGTCTAAAGGGTTCAGGTTGAGCAGAAGCAAGACAGAGTATTTGGAATGCAAGTTTAATGACGTGAGGTTGGAGGATGAGGTGGTAGTGAAGCTGGAATCGCAGGAGGTATGTAAGAGGGATAGTTTCAAGTATCTCGGGTCCGTGATTCAGGGTAACGGTGAGATTGACGAGGATGTCTCGCACCGTATTGGGGCGGGATGGTTGAAGTGGAAGCTCGCGTCGGGGGTGTTGTGTGATAAGAAGGTGCCGCCCAAGCTTAAAGGCAAATTCTACAGGATGGTAGTCCGTCCGGCCATGTTGTATGGAGCGGAGTGTTGGCCAGTTAAGAACTCCCACATCCAAAAAATGAAGGTGGCGGAAATGCGAATGTTGCGCTGGATGTGTGGGATGACTAGAGGGGACAGAGTTAGGAATGAGACTATCAGGGAGAAGGTTGGGGTGGCTCCAGTGGAGTGCAAGATGCGGGAAGTCCGATTGAGTTGGTTTGGACACGTGAAGAGGAGGGACATGGATGCCCCGGTCCGTAGGTGTGAGAGGCTAGCGTTGGATGGTTTTAGGCGGGGTAGGGGTAGGCCGAAGAAGTACTGGGGAGAGGTGATTAGACGGGACATGGAGCAGTTACAGCTCACCGAGGACATGACCCTAGATAGGAAGGTCTGGAGGGCGAGGATTAGGGCAGAAGACTAGGGCCAGTTTGGGGGCGCAAGGGTAGGGAGTGGGGGATTATTCCTGTTATTCTTCCTACTCTTATTTTTATTCCTATTCCTATTCTTCTTCTTGTTACGATTTCGGTGTTCCATGTTTTATTATGTATCTGAGTGCTTCCCGATGTTTCCTACTACCATGCGTTACTTTATATTTATATTTATATTTATATTTATATTTATATTTATATTTATATTTATATTTATATTTATATTTGTGTGGCGACTGTCTTGAGCCGGGGGTCTATCGGAAATAGCCTTTCTACTTCTTCAGAGGTAGAGGTATGGACTGCGTACATCTTACCCCCCCCCCCAGACCCCACTAGGTGGGAATACACTGGGTTTTTTGTTGTTGTTGTTGTTGTTGTCTATTACAGAGATTTTTAATAAAATATATAAAGTTCAAATCACTTTTCAAAAATCATTCACACTTTAATATAATTATGTAAATATAAACATATATTTTAGTGTAAACACATATCTACTGTACTTCTTTCTCTTACTGTCAATGGCTAAAAGAGACATATCAATTTGAACCATAATTGTAATACATACATATATATATATATATATATATATATATATATATATATATATATATATTTTCCTATTTTTAAAGTCAAATCTTTATAAAATCATCGATTACATTCTTATTACGTACTTAAAACTTTTTAAAATTTAGTACTTCTTAAATTTTTCTTATTTTACAACAACAACAACAACAACAAACCCAGTGTATTCCCACCTAGTGGGGTCTGGGGGTAAGATGTACGCAGTCCATACCTCTGCCTCTGAAGAAGTAGAAAGGTTGTTTCCGATAGACCCCCGGCTCAAGACACGAGACACCACACAAATATAAAGTAACGCACAGAACAGGATTTCATAACGTAAATTTTTCTTATTTTAACGCTTTATATTTATTTTTAAAATTTTCAAATCTTCTTAAAATCAAATTTAGTTTATTTAGAATTTTTAAACTAATGGAAAAAGCATTAGTTGTCATTAATTCTGATGACTTCTAATAAGAAAATATTTTACCACAAATTTATTTAATTATTTTTTAACTCTTAAATATTAAGAAACAAATAGTAAAAAGATGATTTTGTTTAAAACAATAACTTTTAATGAAGGGCAAAATATTCAAACAATATTTCTAACATCCTTTATACTTTTAATATAGTATAAGATTATAATATAGATTACAGATGTATAAAAGGATGATTATTTGTACACTGCCAAACTTGCCCCCTAACTTTGTTAAGCTTAACATTAAATTGACAACTTGACCAACTAATTTTGGTGTTCAAATTCAATTTGAATAAATAACTTTGATATTCAAATTCAATTTAAATAAGTATTGGTATTCAAGTTCAGTTTAGCTACTAACTGTTATGTCGCATTAATGACATTCACACACACATATATATATATATATATATATATATATATATGTTACATGACATTCATATTATATAACAATTAGATTGATTTTCATTTGAAAAGTATTTAAATTATTAAATATGTCGTACTCTTGTATTTCAAGTTAGGATAGATTTTGGAACTTTTAAATCCTTCAATAATATCTACATAACCTTTACCGATCTCGTTAGACGTGATAACCATCACTATACATATTCACATTTTTCTTGTATTGTCCTGAAAGAAGCTTTATTTCATTCACCATAGGAGAAACATTTTAAACAATAATATTAGGACTTCTGTAAAAAAACTTTTATGCCATAAAACATAAATCATATTACTTTATACCTTAACTTTTTATTTTGCTTTTATTTTATTTTTTGCAAAAATAATTATGTGTACTCCACTGAAATCGTACCTTGACCTTTGAACTATACGTTCAAACATCCTTCTTTTTTTTTTTCAAACGAAATAAAGTATATCAGAATTACATAATTTTATTTGGCCTATCATTTATTTTTCAACACTTTTTGATATATTTGAATTTAAAACCCTCATTTATAATGTTGAGCTCTACACTATATCAAAACACCATCGACGATTATTTTATCCCAATTTAATGCATCATACTTTTTAAAAATCTCTTCATTTTTTTTATCATTCTTAGGCACCAGGACTTTTTACCAAGGTTTTATGAAGTTATGTTGTGGTGTTTTGTCATAACACTAGCCTCATTTGCTACTCTTCTTCTTTTTCAAGAAATTTACCTTCTGAAATTGATTGATTTATCACGCTTTCAATAAGTCATAAACTCAGGGACTTTTTATTGGAATTTTGTTAGTTGAATTACAACATAGAGTCAACAAATACATCTGACAATTGATTTGAATATTTTGCAAATGGATATCTTTTGTTCAAGTTCTGTTATGACTCGAACTAGGGCCTGATCGTGATGAGTAACTCAAGTCCACCGAGGATCGGAGACCACCCCCAATCACCTAACCAACAAATCACAATATACCAAAGCAGTAGATTGAGATAGGGAACCAGACTTAGCATGAAGTAATACATTATCCTAAACTATGTAGCTCAACCTTTATAAATAGACACCCACGGGCTATATGAGTTTAGCGCTTCCTGCTGAAAGGGCCTTAGTGCGTGTTAACCGTATAAACCGGAGGTATCAAGGAAGATCGGAGAATGCCCCGATACCATGTCAATCCAAGACACAAATATATCAATAGTGTGAATCATGCACTCAGGTTATCAAGACCAAACCTCACGTTGGCAACATGAGTTTTTGGTATAAGTCATCCAAGACAACACCTTCGCGGCTTAGCTACATAACCCCCATTAAGACTAATTTAAATCAAGTTGAACATAACCCATTTATTAATCAAAGAGTTTGCACATCATGGCACACCACTGGTATCATCACACTATACGTTTGCAAGCTTATTTCTATGCCATAACAATCACATTAACTTGGGAAAATGCCTCGATCTCCTTTTTATTAACGTTTCAAATCAAAAAATGACCAACAAAGCTTTTAAAATTCATATTCATCGTTTAACCAATATTTAATGCAATGGTACAAGTAAACAAGTCAACTCATGTGACAAAGCCATATTTCAATAACAATTTCACAAATGGGTTGAGGAAACATAATTTTCAAGACCATGGATCAAGTCAAAACCACATAATTTGGGAAAAATCATTACCCCTTAGTTCATTTACCATACCCATGCATCCCAAAGTTCAAAATCATAAAGAAAGCATAATCAATGCATAGTAAATTATGGGGAAAACAGTTTAAGGATTAATTATTCCAAAATCCCCAACCCTTATCAAAAACCACATTCAAATCCACACAATAAAATCATTAAAACACATGCTTTTCATAAAATAAGAGTTGGGAAAGAGTAACATGCCTGAGATAACAAAATTTACGGAGAGAAATCAACTCTTGGAAGCTCTAATTGTTAATCTTGAGAAAAACCTAGTGCTCTTGACCTTAGGAACTTGAGAGTGTTTGAGAAGTTATTTTGATTTGTTTTGAAGTGATAATAATACCCTAAAGGGTTTTTAAGTCTTGGGTCATGATTGAGGGAGAGGAGAAACATACAAAGTGCCCTTAATTAAAAGTTGAAAAATTATCGTCAGTGACTACGGGTCACTCTGTGACTCGTAAGGGTACATTATGACTCGTCACCACAAGTCGTAATCAGGACAGTTTCTTGGGGCACACATACTGTTGACCTTATGACTCACCTCATACGACTCGTTAAGTGACCCAATGACTCGTAGGGTCCAAGTCATATCCAAGACAAAACCACCTGGGCATCACATTGGTCATCCTACGATTTGTACTATACTACTCGTATAAAGTATTTACGACTCGTATCAATCAATCGTTGTCATAGCAGAAACTTAGCCGATTACACTGATTACCCTATGATTTAGTGTTCTATGACCCGTACTAACACCCTATGACACGTAGTGTGAGTCGTAGTGAGGGCGGTGAGTTAAAACTCAAAAAAATTTCAGGGGTCAAAGTCTGGGGCGTTACATTTCCTCCCCTTAGGATCATTCATCCCCGAAAGATGAGTTAAGATATTCACTAGCACAATTTAACATAGAACACAACCATGATTTTTCTTTAACAAAGTCAGAAAACAAGGATATAAAAGAATACATATACCTTGAGCATGATTATCCGGAACGGGGAACAAGAATGGGTATTTAGACTTCATGTCCTTTTCGGCTTCCCAAGTAGCTTCTTCAACCTTTTAGTTTTGCCATAGAACCTTCACTGAAGCCACATCCTTCATCCTCAAATGATGGACTTACTTATCCAAGATCCCATCTGGGACTTCCTCATAAGACAAAAAGTCCGGAACATCTATACTTTCCAAGGGAACAATCAAGGAAGGATCACCCACACACTTACTCAACATCGAAACATGAAAGACCGGATGAATAGAACCCAAATTAGAAGGCAAATCCAATTCATAGGCCATATTGCCAACTCAGATCAAAACACGGTATGGACCAACATAACAGAGGCTTAGCTTTTCCTTCTTCCTAAATCACAATATTCCCTTTATGAGAGATATTTTCACGAATACTCGATCCCCAACATCAAACTTTGACTCTCTTTGCCTCATGTTGCATAAGACCTTCGGCTATTTTGGGTGGTTCTAAGCCTATCCCAAATCACCTTCACTTTTTTCATGGCCCAATGAACTAAGTTCGGGCCAAACAATCGATTCTCACCAATGCCAAACCATCCAATAGGAGAACAACACCTCCTACCATACAATGCCTCGAAAGGAGCCATCCCAATACTAGAGTAATAGCTATTGTTATATGCAAACTCTATGAGAGGAAAATGATCAACCCAACTACCACCAGAGTTGATCACAAAGGACCTTAGAATATCCCAAAGTCTAAATGGTCCTCTTTTCTTGGCCATCTATCTGTGGGTGGAAAGCGTTGCCAAGGTTCACCTTAGTCCCCAAACCTTTCTGAATTGAATTCCAAAATTGAGATGAGAATTGGGTACCTCGATCATAAATGATAGAAACTAGAGCACCATGCAACTTGACTACTTCCTTAATAATTGGCTTAGCATAATCCTTTGCCAAGAAATTAGTCCTCACAGGCAAGAATTGAGCAGACCTAGTCATCCTATCCATGATGGCCCAAATTGAGTCTAACTAACTACGCGATCGTGGTATTCCAGTAATGAAATCTATATTAATCACCTTCCACTTCCAACAGGCAACTCAATTTCTTGAGATAACCCATCAGGCCTCAAGTGCTCCACCTTCACTTGCTGATAAACCATGCACTTAGCCACAAAATTTTCCACATCTCGCTTTATGTTATTCCACCAATAAATCTCCTTCAAGTCATGGTATATCTTAGTCATATCAGGATGAACAATATACTTCAACTCATGAGCCTTAACTAAGATTCTTTTTTGCAACCATCAACATCGAAAACGTATAATCTCCCTTGGTACCTCAAGATACCATTACCGCTAATCTCAGTAGTAATTACTTTATGCCGATCCGCATCATTCTTAACCTACATCAAGATGGAATCTAGAACCTGCTTCTCTTTTACCTTAGCACTAAGAGATGCGTTCACCACTTTTTGCAGTATTAGACCTCTATCCTCAGAGTCCAGAAGACGAACTCTAAGATTAGACAAACGATGAACATCCTTTGCCAATTCTCGATTCTTCTCATCCACTTGAGATAAAATTGTCATATATAACCTGCTAAGAGCATTAACAACCACGTTCGCTTTACCTGAATGATAGTAAAGACTCATATCATAGTCCTGAGCAACTCAAGCTATCTCTCCTGCTTGAGATTCAACTCTTTCTAGTAAACATATATTGCAAACTCTTATGGTCTGAAAAAATGTTAACATGAACCCTAAATAAATAGTGATTCCATATTTTTAAGGCAAAGACCACAACCAATAATTCCAAGTCGTGCGTTGGGTAATTCTTCTCATTAACTTTTAATTGCCTAGAAGCATACGCCGCAACCTTACTTTGTTGCATCAAAACACAACCCATCCATACACGAGACACATCATAGTAGACAACAAAACCATTAGTACCCTTGGGCAGGGTCAAGACCAGAGCCGAAGTCAACTTTTATTTTATAATTCCTCAAAGCTTCCCTCACAAGCATTCGACCATAAAAACTTTACCTTTTTCTGAGTCAACTTAGTCAACAGGGTAACAATAGAAGAAAAGCCCTCCACAAACCCCCTATAATACCTAGCTAAATAAAAAAAGCTCTGAATGTCAGTTGGAGCCATAGGTATAGGCCACTTCTTAATTGCCTCAACTTTCTATGGATCCACCATGATCCCCTCACTAGAAATAACATAACCCAAAGAAGTCACAACAATTAATGAAAACTCGTCCTTAGACAATTTAGCATATAGCCGCTGATCCTTAAGTATTTGCAGCACTATATTAAGGTATTTGGCATGATCCTCCTCACTCTTGGAATATACCAGAATATCATCAATAAACACAATCACAAAAAAATCTAAGGATTAGCAGAAAATCCGATTCATAAGATTCATAAATACCCCTGGGGTATTAGTCAAACCAAACGATATGACCAAAAACTCATAATGACCATAACAAAAATAGAAGGCAGTCTTAGGGATATCCATTTCCCTATTCTTCAATTGATGATAACCCGACTGAAGATCAATCTTAGAAAAGTACTTAACATCCTACAGCTGGTCAAAATGATCATCAATCTTAGGAAGAGGATACTTATTCTTCACGATTATCTTATTTAATTGGGGATAATCTATACATATCTGAAGGGACCCATCCTTCTTACGCATGAAGAGCAGGAGAGATCCCCCCAGAGACACACTAGGGAGGACAAAACCCTTATAAAAAAGATCTTTCAAGTGCTCCTTAAGTTCGTTCAACTCAGCTGGAGCTATTCTATAAGGAGGGATAGAGATAGGATGAGTATCTGGGAGGAGATCAATCCTAAAATCTATTTTCCTATCAGGAGAAATACCCGGAAGATCATCAGGAAAACTCACATATCACAAGAATATATGGCAATGAAGGACCCTTAAAACTAGAATCTTTGACATGCACTAAATAGTATAGAAACTCCCTGGAAATTAATGTTCAGGCTCTATGATAAGAGATGAACATTTCTTATGGTGATTGGGAACCACCTTCCCACTAAATCTCGAGTTCATTCAGGAATTTAAAAATGATCTTACAGGCCTAACAATCAAGAGAGACATAGCACAAATAAAGAAAATCTATCCCCAGGATAACATCAAAATCACCATATCCAATTCTATGAAATCCACCATGGTCTCCTTATCACAGATTAATATCACACAACCCCTACAGGCTCTTCTAGTAACCACAGAATTACCCATTGGGGTAGACACATAGAAGGGATCCAAAATACATTCGGGATTGAAATCAAAATAAACAACCATATATGGGGTCACATAAGAAAGAATAGACCCTGGATCAAGCAGACAATACCCGTCATAAGAGAAGAGTTTCAACATATAAGTAACAACGTCAGGAGATGCCTCAAAATCCTAGCGAGTGGCAAAAAAATACAAATAATTCTGACTAGAGTCGGTACCAGAAGTAGCACCCTTTGGTTCTGAAGCTGAAGAAGTAGCGCTGGGAACCTATTATATCCAGTGGCAACATCACCTAAAGGATAGTTCGTCTGGATATGGCCAGGTTGGCCATATCTGAAATACTTATTTCTTCCCTCATCACAAAATACATGGTATAACTATCCACAGAATCTACAAGAAGGATAGAATGAAGCTGACTGGGACCCACTGGCTTGAGATTGGGCATCTTGTGCCTTAAACCCACTATTATTCTGAAAGCAATGATCTCCTGACGACTTTGAATATGGGGCACTATTTATTGAATAGGAACTAAAATTTCCCCATGTCTTTTTTTTGCCCCACTGCCTACCATCTTTACCACTACTTTGCTGTCCCCTACCTTGCTTAAAATACTTGAATTTCTTACTTTGCCTTTCTCTTATTTTAGCCTGTTTTTTCTTTTTCTCCTCAACCTGTTACATGTATGCCACTAATTTAGAATTATCCATGTCCTTGTTCAATAAGGCGGACTTGTATTCCAACACCAAGTCACGGGATAACCCCAAAACAAATTTCCTTATTCGAGTCCTTATAGAGGACACCAACTCCAGAGCATAATGAGACAACTCATGAAACTTCAAAGCATATTCCTTAATAGTCATCCTTCCTTGCCTCAGATATATGAACTCATCAACCTTCACTTTCTTTAACTTCTGAGGAAAGAAATGATCCAGAAAAGCACCAGAAAAGTCATCCCACAGGGCTACCTGAGCATCATGACCTCTAGATTTCTTCCACTATTTGTACCACTGATATGCCACATCCTTTAACTAATATGCAGAAAACTCTATACCTTCAGAGTTAGAAACATACATCACTTAGATATTTTTTCCATCTCATCAATGAACCCTTAAGGATCTTTCTCACCCTTAGAACCAGTAAAGATCGAAGGTTTGAGACTCATTAACTGGACAACTTTAGTGGCCTCGAAAGAAGGAGCAATATTGCTTTCATGCTCAGGATGGGGTGACTGGGAGGCCACCAACTGAGTTAACAAATGAATCGACTGACAGAAATCAACACCAGTTATATCACCTTGAGGGGCCTAATGAGGACTGGTGGAATTTGGGGGGACCCTACGAGAGCCATCAAGAGTAGAGACCTTAGATCGGGTCTGATAAGTAGTCCCTTGATATTGTCCTTAAGTAGGATAGATGAGTCTTCAGGAGCATCAGATCTTTGAAGAGGCATGATCTGAAATGCGAACAAATAGATTAAAGGAGATTCAAGACCTTAAACTCTACAGGAAAATAGATCACAAAAAAGATAAATATTCCTAATTGCCTCATAGCCTTTCCCTTATAAGTGGGGCACACTACATACCTATAAAAGTGACTCTACTTAATATGAATTTGTGGAAGCCTAATAACACCAAACCTAGGCTCTAATACCATCTTTTTCATGATCCAAACTAGGGCCTAATCATAACGGGTATCGCAAGTCCACCAAGGATCGTAGACCACCCTAAATCACCTAACCAACAGATCATAATATACCAAAGCAGCAGATAAGTTCTGAATATATATCAAGATAATAATGTGTAGACTCAAAGTAAATTAATGATTTACCCCACAATATCCAATCCACATTAATCCACAAAGCCTCTAAGAATATCAAAAATCCCTCTAAGTCGAGATATACCCCCGACTCTGACAATAACAATGCCAAAAATAATGTTAATAATAACATAAAGTCTTTAATTCTACTAAAGAGAAAGAAGTTGGTCTCATGGTCAAATCTTCTAGAGTATGAAAGATCACCACTTCACCATAATCGATCGATGAACCGAGCTGATCCATCTAACTCTGTGTAGAAAAAGTAGAATTACCTTTGAACCTTGCATCGCATGGGGATACAATGCCTAAAGATGGTTAGTGGGTTTAGCTCTAGCTTGTAACTCAGGGATAAAGGATAAAATAATGGCAAGTCAAATCCAATTCAAAACCATGCACATATCATCATACACACACATATAATATGTTGGAATAGGAAATAAGGCTTAGCATAAAGTAAAATATTATCCTGGACTATATTGCTCAATCATCATAAACAAGCACCCATAGACTATATGGGTTTAATTTCCTTGCTAAAAGGGCACAATGCATGTTAGTTACACGAACTGGAGGTATCAAAGAAGAACAGGGAATGCTCCGATCCCACATTAATTCAAGACATAAATATATCAATAGTGTGAACCATGAACACATGTCATCAAGACTAAACCTCACGTCAACAGACATGGGTTTCCAGTATAAGTCATCCAACACCCACTTCTTCATCACTTAGCTACATAACCCCACTAAGTGTAATTTAAATCAAGTTGAACGTAACTTATTTATTAACCAAATATTTTGAACATCATGGCACCCCACATGTATTATTATACCAAATGCTTGCAAGCTTATCTCTATGCCATAACAATCACATTAACTTGAGAGAATACCTCGACCTTCTTTTTGTTTATATTTCACATCAAAAGATGGACAACAAGACTTTTAAAATCCATATCATTGTTTAATCAATTATGCAATGAAATGTTACAAATGAACAAGCCAACTCATGTGATAAAGCTATATTTCAATATCAAGTTCACAAATGGGTTGAGGAAACACAATTTTTAAGACCATGTATAAAGTCAAAACCATTAAATTTTAGGAAAAACCATTACCCCGTAGTTCATTCACCACGCCTGTGTATCCCACAAGTTAAAAACCATAAATAAAGCATAATCAATGCATAGTAAATCATGGGAAAAATAATTTAAGGATCAATCATTCCAAAATCCTCAACCTTTGTCAAAACTTACAAATCCACACAATAAAACTATTAAAACTCTTGATTTTCATAAAATTAGAGTTGATAAAGTGTAACATGCCTGAGATAACAAAATTTACAAAGAGAAATCAACTCTTGGAAGCTCTAGTTGCCAATCTTAAGAAACTCTAGTTCTCTTGACCTTGAAGACTTAAGAGTATTTAATAAGTTATTTCAATTTATTTTGAAGGAGAGGAAAAATGTCAAAAGTATCCTTAATTAAAATCTAAATTTTTTTTGTTAGTGACTACGGTTACTCTACGAGTCATAGTTTGGTTAGTTTCTTGAGACATACACACTGTTGACCTTATAACTCATCTCATACGACTCGTCAAGTGACCCTATGACTCATAGAGTCCAAGTCATATCCAAGACAGAACCACCTAGGTATCACACTGGTTACCTTATGATTTGTACTATATTACTCATATAGAGTCTTTATGACTCGTATTCCTCAATTGTTGTCATAGCAAAAACTTAGCTAAATACACTATTTACCTTATGATTTAGGGTTCTACGACCCATACTGACACCCTACGACTCGTAGGGTGAGTCAAAGTGAGGATAGTAAGTTTAAAACTCAGAAAATTTTAGGGGTCAAAGTATGGGGTGTTATAAGTTCACACATTTTAAGAGGACCTAAATAATTCATTTGATATATAAAATTTTAGCTACTAATCATCTCTCTTCCCTAATTTTAAAAAACATCTAATATTTACCCCAACCTAATTTAAGGATCCATGTTTGCATGGGGTGGAATAATTGAATCATATAGCATACATTCAAATTGTTAGATAGAAAACATTTGATTCTTAACCCCGAATCAATTGTGATAGGAGAATTTTGTTGGCTTGATGCTCACATGTATTACAATATGTTGAATAAACACATCTCACGTCAAATTTCTTTTGTGAGATTTGTTATCATGACCAGTGATTTAGCTATAATTAGAGAAATACAATATGCTAAATCAGTTTGGTTATAAATCAATATTTATGAACATGATTTTAACGTTTGGAGTTGCACTCTTAATATAATAATTTAAACAGAAGCCTTGCAAAAATGATATTGCAAGTTGATAAAAAGTGCACTTATAACCACATACATCATAGATGATTATATAAAACTCATATAATAATAAATGGTCCACATGACAAATGAATGAATTCATATGCACCTTTTTCTACGTTCAAAAACTCTAAGAAATCTAATGCATAGTTGAATAATTAATCTATCATGAGACCAAACAACACAGAAGAACTATTATTGGGGAATTATTTATTTCTTCAATGTATAGTAACATGAATTATCAACTGTTTTTGACTCACATTTTAATCTGGATGACCAACTAATTATGTCAACTTATATAGTTTATTGTCACAATGATTCTGTCATCATGCCCTATATATGTGTAATTCAAACAAGAGTAAAAATGTAATTTTTTGACATAAATATTTATGATCAACTTTTATTTTAAATAATATGAAGATTCTTTTTATAACTATGATATTTGAGTAAATTTGCACACGCCTCGATAAATTTCACGAAATATCCGTCATCTCCTACCAACAACATGTACCATTTAACTCTGCTTGTGTAACTCCACCAAGCATCGATTGTAGCTAGTAATTTCCTAGGCCAGTGTGTGATCACCAAAGGTGAAGTAACTTTTCAGACGTTCTCTCTGACCATGTCGAATACCCCCCGTCGATTTCATCAGGTCAGGCTTGGCTTGACCTGATAGAAAGAAATCATATTGTGTTTTTCTCTGTTGAAAATTTAATTTGAGACGTCACGATGCTCAACTGAACTTTATTGAACCACTAGGTCATACGCTTGGATGCATAATATGAATATATTGAATTTTCTCATAACTTATAATATCTATATAATTTTTTTTATCAATATCTTTGGAGATTAAATAAGTTTCTTTTGATACTTACTAGAACTCCAATATTATAAATAAATTTCATCAAGGTTATCGAGATCCTGGGTAGAAGGATCTTTCCATCAGGACCGACTAAAGAAAAAGATGTAAAAATTATACTGCTTCGAATCCAATTCATGATTCCAGTTCGGAAACACTACTTCTCCTATCTATTATATTGTGACCAACTTGAAGATGTTGAGAAAGACCACCGTAGTAATACATTACCTTTTCAAAGATCTCAATTAATTTTATGTAGTACACCATATATTTCATAAACACGTAAAACTATTATTTCTGGATGCGAAAAGTATACTAATTAAGAAAAAAAAGCAACTCAATGTATAGTGAAATTAAAATGAAGATAGAAAAGCTAGGTAATAAAAACAGTTGACAGAATAGAGATGATATAATACCGCTAAATATAGTAAAGGAAACAAAAAAGCGTCCCTCGAGCTTTGATAAATATAATGGTGAAAAAAATAAAATTAAAATAAATAGTGGTGCGTCATTGTAGAAAAAGTAAATACAAAAGAAAAATTGTGCTATATAAAATATATGCAATATAGCAAATAATGAAACTAATAAAAGCTCTAAGCAATACTGCATTGTCTGCCGTGGCTAAGCAATGAGGGCTAGCAATTAACAATTTCTTACTCACAAAATATATTAAGCAGATAGATCAATTTCTTAGTGCATATATAGGGTTTTTTTTTCTTTTTGAGTATGTTTATTTCAATATATTTTAAATACATAATTCTTAATAGAAATTTTGATTCTATCATACTAATAATCAAAAAATCAAAAAATTATAAATTCAAATTCAAAAATTATAAATTCAAAAAATCAAAGTATACTTGATAAACAAGCCAAAATACACAAAAGTATCATCATTAACTAAAAACTATGATGCATAAATAATAAAGGGAGTTCTTGGGGATAAAAGAATGAAATTGGATTTGAAAAAATAAAAATTATCTTTGTGGATTTGAAAATTTAAAATTGAAATTGAAGAAAAGTTATTATTAGCGGTGGTGAATGGTGGTGGTAGTGTTAATGGTGGTGGTGGTGCGTATATTCTTTTGTGGATATGTTTTAATCATTTCCGATGAGTTTTACCGGAATATTAGAGGGAAACATAAATTATTTTGCCAATGTTTATATAGGCAAAATAAAGTGAGATATAGATGATGAAGATTGCTTCCTACTTGAAAATTCTTTCAATTTTGGCTGTGTTGTTCATATATCATGTTAAAAAATCGATGTGGCTTAGGTGTTTGATCGTTGATTTAGAGAATTTGGTTTTGGTTTGATCCGATTTATCAAGTGAATTAAATTTTTGATCACTAATTTATAATTTTTTTATGGGGGTTGAATTTGATCGATAAAAATGGCGTTTCCCGACTGAAATTGGAGATTTGGAAGAGGGGTGGGGTGGGGGGCGGTGGTGCTAGAAGCTAGGGGAGGGTCTAAAGAAGGAAATTGGGGGTGGGGTATATATATATATATATATTGAAAAATAAATATTTTATATATAAAAATAGTAGATATATATTTTTTATCTTTTTTAAAAAAATACATAAAAATAGCATATGTGTGAGATGTTTTTTTTTGAAATATAATTTCTTATGTGGCAATGACATGGCGTTGATCTGGCAATGACATGGCGCGTGTGTAGTTCACTCTCCATTGTGAGACTCGGATTGTGATTTTGAGGTTGTAGTTAATTACTTGAAAGTTTTTAAGGGGGGTAAATAGTTATAAGTTAAGTTACAGTGCTAAAGTGAGTTGAGTGGACAAGTTCAGGGGGAAAATGGTGTCTTTTCTCAATTTTATACTCGTATTTTGAGTAAAAGCTCCAAAGAACACTATACTCAAAAGAAATATTCCTCTTTTGATTTTTTCACCTCACTACAATTTCACTCACACTTTCTATTTTTTATCATATTCTAAACTCTTTGTGATGCCTCACTCTTCTTTCTTTTCTCTCTTTATTTTTGGTGTAATTGAAGAAGTTAATGAGACCCTCCTTTATAGGAAAAACTACATGGCCACCAAGAATGTTATAGTATAACTTTTTATTTCCTCTATAATTTTGCCAAATTTTGGCTCCAAGGAAATCCTAGTCAAGATTTTGTCAAATTTGAGTGCAAAAAAATTAATTCTAGCAAAATAAAATTTCACATTTATCACATGGGAATAGACCTATAATCTCCCCCTCCAGATCATTCATCAAAATGAGTTAACATAGAAATTCTAGTTTGATTGCATGCTGATAAGTTCTTTACATAACTCAAACTTGTTTCTTGATACCTCCTTTATGTGCATATCAGAAGGATTCTCAGTTATAGGGATCTTTTTGGCCATCATTTATCCATTTGCTATCTTTTTTCAAATCCAGTGATATCTCACATCGATATGCTTTATCCTTGCATGATACATGGTGTTTTTGCTCAAATCAATTGAACTTTGACTATCACAATAGATTATATATTCCTTCTAATGCAATCCAAGTTCTTGAAGAAATCGTGCAGCCATACCATTTCCTTTCAAGCTTTGTTTGTTGTAATATACTCTAATTTAGTCATAGAGAGCGCCAAACACTTCTGCAACTTCGACTGCCATGATATAGCTCCCCATGAAAAATGTAAACACATATCTAATAGTAGATTTTTTATTATCAAGGTCACCCATCATATGTCACGATCCGATTTCAATAGTCATTGTGACACCAACTTTAGCCCATCACTAGGTAAGTCAAATTATAGCCTGAAATAATAAGTAATGTGCTACTTGGTGGAAGGAATAATGAATATCAAAATTAAGTATACAAATAGATTATAGGCGATTATTGATAACATACATATTGATAAGAGAGGAAAGATAGAAAAAGAGTATCCCACGATCTAGTAAGATAGGTACAAGAGTCACTAATAAAAAAAATAAGAGTATAATAGCATCAATAGATAGATAGTTTATGTGTCATGGTTTCATGGTGCTTTCGATGCTTAAGACCTTAAAAAATGCAAGTACTTAGGTCCGTTTTGTTGTTTTTTGTGTTTATGTTGTAGGAAACTAGGTTTTGAAGCTTAAAATAAGAATGAGAGTTGAAGTTTGCAAGAAGACCTCACTTATGTAATACCCCGTATTAAACTTAGCTTAGTTCATCTCCTAGTGCTTGTATAAGAGGCTTAAAGCCTGAAAATTTAACTAAGTGTTGAGGACTTAGTTTTATTTTTGACCTCTTAACTTTGAGGATTTTTAAGTTGACCTTCTGGACTTTAAAACGATGTTTTTTGAGATAATTTATGATCAGGGGTGTATAGAGCATGTCTCGGGGAAGTTTTGGAATTTTCGGATGAGGTTTGGGTCGTGTTTGGATTTTGATTCTAGCAGTTCAATGCGAGTGCATCACGCTGCACTGTGTATAGCGATGGACACATCATCGTGTTGCACTAGGACTCCAATTACGAAATTAATCTCTTGAGGGGTAGTTAGGTCTTTTTCCATCACCCCAAGTCATAAAAACAAAAGATTAAACATCGGTTAAGGTATTATTTTCCCGTTCTCAATTAATTTTCTCCAAAATAAAACCTTGACCTCCTCCCAAGAACTTCAAAACTTCATTACTTTCTCTTCAAGATAAACATGAATTTAAGATTTCCAATCTAAGAAGTTCAAGAAAACTTTCAAGATCATCTCCAAGGTTTTCAAAGTCAAGCTTTCTACACCAAGTGATGCCTATAAAGGTATGCGGGGTTATGAACAAGGGTATCCTTTCACCCTTATTCTCAAATTACATGATTTTAAGATTTAATTTACTTGTTTTGAATTAGGGTTCATACCCAAGTTTCTATATTCTTAAAGCATGTGATTATCATGAGATTTAAAGCTTTCAGTATATCAAGAATTGCTTATGTTTATGTTTTAACTTATAATATTTATATTATGAATGAGATTGCACAATCTTGATTTAATATTATTGAAGTATTTCAAGATTGTTATCAAGCATGAAGTGTTGTTATGAATCAGTATGATTTTTAAGCATGAATTTCAAGCCCTAAGTTTGAGTGTTGAGATTTCAAGAGAATTATATTCTTAAGTTCTTCTTTGATAAGTTTATACCATGATTTAAAGAAAGAAGTGATCTTTTGATCCTAAGATAAGATTGGAATCCACATTTGTTCATCTTGAGTTTGAATTAAAGCAAATAGAAGCATAACTAGTTTTTATTCGATAAACTCTTATGCTATTTTAAGGTGGATTTCCTAAAGTATGAGCATATAAGTAATAAGGGAGTAGTATTTAGTATTGAGTTGGGTATGAATGCAAGGTCGCATGCCCCAAAACTATGAGATAACATAGGTTAAGCTTGTTCCCAGTATGGATGAAGTTAAAGACAGTGATCACGTAAGTTAAGGTCCTATTCCAATGTCAAGGGTAGGACAACTCTCCCCAGTGTGGGTAAGACGTTGGACTCCATAATATCTTACATGGTTTATGTCGGTTAGAAGAACCTCCAAAAATAAAGAGTAAAAGCAAAGCTTTTTGAACTAAGTGTTATGGATCACAAAGTTTATCATTTTGCTTTATTACTCGTGAGTATTATTTCACAGTTTTGGTTTTATTGAAGTCCAAGGCGAGTCATTTAAACTTAGCATGCATTATTTTAAAGTCCATATGCACATTGAGTTATTGTTTTACTTTTGAATTCACCCCCAATACTCAGTACATTCCAGAAGTACTGATCCATATATATATGTCTATGTGCTACATTGTTTCATAATGTAGGTTCTGGTGCTCAGTTTTAGCAACATTATTGACTACAAGTATCTCCACCTACATCCTGACGATTGGTGTGTCCTCATAGTCCGAGGACCTATTTTATTAGACTTTGATACTGATGAATTATTTTAGTCATTTAATTTTAGTTTGATTTGGGTCTGTTGGGGCTTGTCCCAGTGGCTCTCTAGTTAGAAGTAGAGGATTGTTCGATTGATTTTTGTTTTAGGTTTAAAATTTTTTATTTTCAAGATTTCCAAGTTTAAGACTCCCAGATAAGATATCAATTTAGTTTCAGTTAAGATTTCGTATGTCAAGTTTACTTTTATTATGAGTTCCAAAGTTGTTAGAAGGCTTAAAGGTTTAGCGTAGGACTAATTATAGTATTGAGTACCGTGTGATGTCCAAGGTGTATTTTTAGGGCGTTACAACTTATGAGACCACTTACAGGCCATAAGTGACACTTATGACCACCGTAAGTGGCCTCGTAAGTATTAGAGATAGCATGATCCGAGAAGCTAAAAGTTGAATTTAGTTCTGACATTGATGGAGGACCACTTATGACTAGTAGGTACTACTTACGCCGCCGTAAGTTCCAATGTAGGAATAAAAAAAATGAGATTTAAGAACTTGAAGTCTGATTTTTTTCCTGATACTTACGAAGGGACTACTTGCTATCTTTAAGTAATACTTACACCCCATAAGTGCCTTCATAGGTAATGACTCTGCAACTCTAATAATTTTCTTCCACTTACGACCCACTGAGGGGCCCATAAGTACCACTTACAACCCGTAAGTCGTTTGTAAGTGGTCACTGACCTAGTTTTTCTTGTTCTTTTGGTTAGGATTTTTACGAATTTTATGTAATCTATAAATACTCTTTTGATATTTTTGTATCAGTTTGTGCACTTTGTACATTCATAAACATATATTTATTTTAATATTCAACTTTTGATTTTGGAATCCTTTGTTCTTGGTTTTACGATTGATTATTAATTTGAGATGTTGTGTTGTGTTCATAATTTATTGTAAGATTATTCGTATGCTTTATTTGATAAATTCTATGGGTTTTCTTTACAAATATGAGCGGCTAATCCACTTTACTAAGGTTGTGGGAACTCTGGCAGAATAATAAAGTAGAGGAAGAGTAAGATCTTTCTAAGTCAGTGTTTATACATATATTATGATCTTCTTCTGTTTGTATGCATTATTAACTACTATAGATGTTATGAACTTACCTGTATTTGAGATCATCTTTAAAATAGAGATTAAGATTAGGAAATGAAGATTGCAACAGTAAATCGAGGCTACCAATCCTCGTTTAATTAACTTGATACTCAAAAGGCAATAGTTAAAGTGGGATAAAAGACTAGGGTTAGTAAGAAGACTCTCTAAGATCTAAAAGGTGAAGAGTGAAATTTACCAAGGCATCCACAAGACGGTGGTGATACCTATCTTGTTAGATTCTATATGCAGGGCATTGATATAGTCGGACCAAGCACAATATGTTAACGAAGTTAGGAAGCCAAGGGGAACACAGTCCTAGCGTTCATCTTAGATTGATCACAACTAAAAGAAATCAAGACTTGTTACTATTTACTGTTAACTACAAAATCCCCTATTTACTTTTTTGCACTGTCCGACTACTTTAGCAAGTTCGTGAGAGATATTTGGACTGTTCTCTGTGGGTTTGATCCCAATATCTATTGGGTTACTATAATTTGACTACGACTGTATTGTACTTTCTTAGAGGGTATGGTTTATGTGGCATCATATTTTGGTGTCGCTGCTAGGGAATATGATTACATATTAATTGATTGAACTTGTTAAAGTTTTTAGGGTTTACTTTTCTATTTTTCTTGAGGTGTACACTGGTATATGACCAACACTCAGAGTCAAGGCAACACTTAGAGTCAAGGCAATCTCTTGGTCCCACTTGATCCAGAGCTTGAAAGAACCATATGAAAGAATTGTAGGGTATCGAAACACAATCATGGAGCTCATTATGAGGAGCGTCAAGATAATCCGATTGACTTGCATTCTCTATCTTCACATGGTTTTTATGAGACAGTTTCACAAGTTACTGTGCAGTTATTAGCTGAAGAGAATGCAATGAGGGATATTACTACCCGTCATGTAGCTCAATAGAAGAAATAGAGATAGGAGGTAGAACATCGAGCAAAATTCGACAAAGATAGAGGTAGAAAAAATATAGCTCAAGTACTCCCAGCCTATCAGTACTTGCCAACAAATGATGATCCTGATGAGGACTTGGGATATGTTGAGCCTATTGAGACAAGAGCTATCATTCATCCTGAATTACCCTCGGGGGTAAAGTTTAATATCATGAGTGTTATGATTCAGCTGCTCAATTTGATGGGTGTGTTGCCAGTTTGCCAAACTATGATGCATACATGCATATCATAAACTTTGTTGGGATTTGCACTTCATATAACATATTTGTGGTAAATTAGGAAGCTTTGAGACTCAAATTGTTCTCATTCTCTCTAACAGGCGATCAATATTTTGGTAAAGAAAACTACCTTATTGATCCATCACTACTTGAAATAAGTTATGAAAATAGTTCTTAGACCAATTCTTTTAACCTTTTAGAATTCTACAATGGAAGGATGAGATTTATAATTTCAGTTAAGTACATTTAAAACCTTGTATAAGGCATGACTGAGGCTTAAGAAGAAGTTGATGATGGTTCACAATCGTAGAATTTTGGGGAGAAATTTTCTTGAGATATTCTATCGAAACCTGGATGTCAATGCCAAATCTGTTGAGGATATTATTACTTGGTGAGCTTTCATAAGCCTGGGTTGGAAGGTAGCGTCCAAAATCTTAGATCAAGTCTCTCTCACTAACCGAGGGTGGTATACTTAAGAGGCAAAAAAAGGCGCTAGTACTTATGATATTTGTTCTTCTAGAAAGCGGAAAATCATATATGATGCAATGGCTTAAGAAGTTGCACAACTAAGGATAGAGATTGGGCAATTAACTAAGCAATTTGCAACTATGAATTCTGAAAATGTGAATGTAGTGGGTGCATAAAGTTAGGCTCCAAGGTCATATGATTCTAATGTTGATAAAGAGGCTAAGTACTTAGATAGAGATATGACGGGTTTTTGAGCCAAGAGCCAATGGTGTAATCAAGATGCTTGAAATTCAAAGTAGAGAAATCAAGGTCAGAAATATTATAGAGATAGATATAGGGATTGAAACAGAGAAAAAGATGGTGACTTAAGGTGTAAGGATGATTATAAGGAGAAGAGTGGTGCATATGTGCCACCGAGGAATCAGGATGCTAAATCAAGTATGGAGGGATTGCTTACTAAGTTGGTTAAGGGTTTAAATAATTAATAGATTTTCCTTAAGAAGATTTAGGCAGATATTTTAGGTTTGGATCAAGCAACTTGAGTAGCAACTTGGTCAGATATTAGTTACTTTAAATTAGTGTCAATCAGTTACCCTTCTGAGTAATATTATGAAAAATTTAAAAAATGACAGTTACTATTTATCCATTACCACTCGAAGTGGTAAGTAACTATTGATACCCATATGCCTATAGTTGATGAAGTTCGAAATGATGTTGTTGATATTGATGAGGCACCTGAAGTGGAATCTAAAAAATTGGTGACCAGTGGTGAGTCATTACAAAAATCGATAGGTGCTGATAAATCAGTAGAAAAGGATAAAGGTAACGGGATAGAAGTTGAGCCTATATTTAAGAATATTCCACGTCTTCCCCCACCATTTTCTCAGAGATTGATTAAGCAGCAAGAGGAAAGAAAGTATCAGAAGTTTATCTCTGTGTTGAAGAAACTGTCTGTTAATATTCCTCTTGTATAAGCATTGGCGCAGATGCTAGGCTACGCAAAGTTCATGAAATATTTAGTTTCTAAGAAGAAAATAGTGAGTTTTGAGCTCGCTGATAATGTGTACCATTGTAGTATTGTTGCTTCCCATTTGTTGGTAGGGAAGAAGGACCCCAGAGCATTTACTATTTTATATACTATTTGTTCCTTCAACTTTGCTTGATATTTATGTGATTCCCAAGCTAGTATCAATTTAATTCCGTTAGTAATGTACAAACAGTTGGGGTTGGGAGCACCCAAATAGACATCTATGAGGTTATTGATGGCTGAACACACTATGAAGAAGTCGGTTGGTATTCTCTGTGATGTGGCTGTGAAGGTGGCGTCCTTCATATTTCTAGATAATTTTGTGATCCTTTATTATAAGGTGGGTTTCTATGTTTCTATTATGTTGGAAAGACCTTTCCTAGCTATGGGTAGGGCATTGGTCGATATGGAGATAGGTCAGATGAAGGACAGACTTAATGATGAATATATAAATTTTAATGTGTTTCAATCTATGTCGCAGTTGAAGAATATGAGAGTGATGTTCGTGATCGATGTTGTTGATGATAATGCATTAACTGTGCCTACTGAGAAGAGACTTGAGGTTGAGACACTAGCAGTGGTTATCGTGAACTTTGATAGCGAGGGTATTAAGGAGTACGATGAAATGGAGAGTGCACTCTATGGTAGAGGTTCTTATTTTTATGCTCCGAAGAAGTTAGATCTTAACTCAAAGAATTGAGAGACTTCCCCAGCTTGTCCATCTACTGAAAAGCCACCAGTCTTGGAATTGAAAGCCCTCCCATCTCACTTGCGATATGAATTATTGGGGGCTTACTACACCTTGTTGGTCATTATTATTGTTGATTTATTAGAGACATAGGTTGAGACATTTGTATCAGTATTATAGAGATTCAAAAAAGCCATCGAATGGACTATTGCAAACATTATAGGGATTCTACTCAAGATTTGTATTCATAAAATTTAGCTTAAACTAGATTATGTACCAAATATCGAGCACCAGTGACAGTTGAACCCTCCTATTAAGGAGGTAGTGAAGAAAGAGATCATAAAGTGGTTAGATGTTGGAGTAAATACCCTATTGCAGAAAACAAGTGGGTTAGCCCGATTTAATTTATACCATAAAAAGGTGGAATCAATGTGGTCCCAAACAAGAAAATGAGTTAGTACCCATGAGATCGGTTACTGGATGGAGAGCATGCATGGACTACAGAAAGTTGAACACTTGGATCAAAAGGACCATTTTACTATACCTTATGGATCAGATGCTAGACAAACTTATTGGTAAGGGTTGGTATTGTTTTCTTGACAGATATTCGGGATACAATCAAATTTCTCTTTCTCTTGAAGACTACTTTTCCTTGCCATATGGCATTTTGTATTTAAGGGGATGTCATTTGGACTGTACAATGCTTTGGCCACCTTTCAACGGTAAATAATGTTGGTATTTTTGATATGATGGAGGACACGATAAAGCTTTTATGGATGACTTTTCAGTCATTAGGGACTCATTTGGTGATTATCTAGCCCATTTGGCCAACATACTTCAGGGATGTGAGGAGTGCAATTTGGTGTTATATTTGAACAAGTGCAATTTTATGGTTTTAAAAGGATTATTTTCACACATAAGATCTTGAAAAGGGGTGTTGAGGTTGATAAGGCAATGGTATAGATAATTGAGAAATTGCCTCCTTCAATTTGAATTAAGGGTATCCAAAGCTTCTTGGGTCATATTGGGTTTTATAGGAGGTTCATCAAGGACTTTACTAAAATTGCTAATCCTCTTTGGAAACTTTTAGAGAAAGAGGTGAAATTTTTATTTGTTGATGCGTGTCTCAAGGCCATTAGTTCCTCAAAGAGTGGTTGATCTCGGCTCCCATTATTGTATCTCTTCATTGGTCCTTACCCGTTGAGTTGATATACAATGCTAGTGGGTGGACTTAGGATCTATCTTATGCCAAAGATGTGAGAAGATCCTTCACCCAATTTACTATGCCAAGAAATCATTAAACCCCGCATATAAGAATTATGCAATCACTAAGTAGGAGTTACTTATGGTGGTTTTTATTTTTGAGTAATTTTGATCCTATTTGATAGGGACTAAAGTCATAGTTCATATTAATCAATCAACATTGAGGTATCTTATATCAAAAAAGGTGCTAAGCCGAGGTTGATTCATTTGGTCCTCTTATTGGAAGAATTATACTTTTAGGTAAAAGACCGAAAAGACACTGAAAACCAGGTTGTAGATCACTTGTACCGCCTCGAGGAGGAGGCAATGCTGTAATTAGGAGATGATCTTGATATGGATGATACTTTTCCAAATGAGCGAGTCTTGGTAGCATCTCAAGATTTAATCCCCTGGTTTGTGGATGTTACTAACTTTTTGGCAAGTAATCTTGTCCCGAGATTTATCATTCCAGCAAAACAAGCTACTTACGCATGAGGTGAGGAATTTTTTTTGGATGAGCCTTATCTTTTTAGGTTTGTACGTATGGAGTTATGGAGAGATGTATTCTTGAGCTGGAGATGATGATAATTCTTTAGGCTTGTTATTTATCTCCAGTTAAGGGTCATCATAGTGGTACCCACATAGCCTGCAAAATTCTATAATTTGGGTATTATTGGCCGACTATCTTCAAGGATGCTGCTGAGTTATCTTAAGCTTTTGATTATTGTCAGCCACAAGGTAATATTTTGCAGAAACATGAACTCCCCATGACACCTATCTTGGAGTTATAGTTGTTTTATGTATGGGGAATTGATTTCATGGGTCCATTTGTGAACTCTTATAGGATAAACTATGTTCTAGTGGTGGTTGACTATTTTCTAAAGTGGGTGAAGGCGGTTTCACTTTCAAACAACGAGGGTCGAAGTGTCACCTTGTTCTTAAAAATATATTTTCTCAATTTAGCACTTCCACGTGCGATTGTTAGTGATGGTGGGTCCTATTTTAGTAATAATATTTTTAAGGCCCAGCTAAAAAAATATGGTGTGAAGAATAAGGTGGCAACAACTTACTATCTGCAAATTAGCAGGCAGGTTAAGGTATCCAATCATGAGATCAAATCCATATTGGCAAAAACTTGAATTCCAACAGGACTGATTGGTCAAGAAAGTTAGACGATTCTCTTTGGGCTTACTAGACAATATTCAAGACTCCCATAGGTTCCTTTCCATATCAACTTTTGTATGATAAGACATGGCACTTGCCGATTGAGGTATTATTGGCATTTAAAAAGCTCAATTTTGATTGGCGTAATGAAACAAACTTGAGGATGAGCAAGGTGAATGATTTGGGTGATTCTAGCTCTGGGATTATGAGAGTTCAGATCTATACAAACAAAAGATGAAGCTGTATCATGATAAAAAGATCGAGAAAAAGGCGTTCGAGATGGGTGACATGGTCTTGTTATATAATTCAAGACTTTTCTTGTTTCCTATCAAGTTGAAGTCTAGATGGCATGGACCATTCACTATGGTTAGAGTGTTCCTGCATGGTGTTGTTGAGCTGAAGCACGGTGGTAAGACCCCTTTCAAAGTGAACAGGCAGCGTGTCAAGCACTATTTAGACAATACTGTTTAAGTGAAAGTGTGTGTTGATGTAAGCCTTGATGAAGTTTGAGTAGCCAAGGCAACCGAGTCGTGTCGTAGCATTAAATCAGGCCCTTCATGGGAGGCAACTTAGGCTTGCTGGTGAAATATTAGTAACCAACATAGCCACATCATGCCACGACGTTAAATCAAGCACTAGTTGGGAGGCAACTTAATATTTTAGTGTTCACTTTGCTTTTATTTTTGTAGGTGTAAAGCATGAGGAAATACCTAGAACATAGTAAAAATTTCAAACTAAAAGAATTCTTGGTAAAGGGACTTACTGACCCACTTATGAGGGTTATAAGTCCCATTTACGCTAGGTAAGTGATGCAGTAGATGTCAGAGTGAAAATCTGAGAATTTTAGGGTCGTTGAACTTTTGCTTACAAACCCACTTATGGGAATCGTATGTACTACTTACGATCTTGTAAGTAGGGTCGTTGTAATCAGGATTAAACTTCAGAGGGGTATTAAAGTTTATTCTACTTATGATGGACCACTTAGGGGTCGTAAGTGGCCAAAGATTTTGGGGTCCAGATTTTGAAATCTGGGTCGAACCCAAGTGGATCCGACTTGATCTAGCATACCAACGTCTTCAAAACCCCAAAACCTTACACTTTTCCCACTTTTATCAAATTTTGTATCTTTCCTTTTAAATTCAAACCTTCCACCTCCTTGTTAATTTAATAAAAGGCTAAAATTTCTCATTGTCTAGTCACTTGCATGCACAAAAAGTCAAAGTTAGAGTTGCATCAATCTTGTTTAACTTTCTACTTCCATCACTTGCTACTAAGGTAATATCTTGGCTCCTATTGGTTATAAATTATGATATTAGCAATGAATTTGAATTGGTACTTAGAATAATCTTGATAATTGAATGAAACTCATGAATCTTGATAGTAGGGGCCTAGAATGGGTAAAATATGAAAATATTACATTGTTCATGAATGGGAAATCTATAATTATACCTTATACGAAAGTAGAAGTTGTCAAAGTAGATGAAAACCCATTTTTTTTGTGAAATACCTATGATGTTGAGCTTGATACATGTTGTTGTGTGCGAAATTGGACTTAAAATTGCAAAATAAACTGTGTGGGATAAAATTTTAGGAAAAATTTGAAGTACCTTCAGGATGGTACCTACGAAGGTACTTACAATCCTCATAAGTAGTACTTACGGTCTTTATGTGACCTCGTAGGTGTCAGACCGAAAGTCCTAAATTTTTAGGGATTTTCCTGACACTTATGAGGGTACCTACGACCCCCATAAGTGGCACTTATGACCTGTAAGTGGGGTCATAAGTGCCCTACCCCTAGTATTCTAATTTTTTTCAAAGTTTTAATTTCCTTCTTCGGTTTTAAGTACTAACAACTACTCTTTTTAGTACCATGGCAACGAAAGAAATATTGAAGAAAAGAGTACAGTCTGGGCTTCGAAATGAGTCCCATAAGGCTAGTGGCTTAGTAGAGAGTATCTGGTGAGCTCGTACAGACCTTTGGGCCCATGTTAGACCAAGGTCACTCTTAGAGATAGGCTGCAACTGCAGCAGTTGTGGACGCCTTAGGTACCCAGCCTACCGCAACACAGAGTTACCTGGGAATTCAACCCACACTAGCATAGGCCGAGGCCCAGATGACCTCTCTTAGAATTGTTCAGAGGATAAGGATGAAAAAATCATAGACCTTATCACCATACTCTCTCCTGTTTGAGGAAAGAGAGGCTGCTTCCAAGGATGGTTCATAGGATAAGGTAGATTCACAGGTCGAGTCTGGAGATGAGGTTTAGTCCAGGATAGTGTTTGGTTAGAGGTGGAGGATTCACACATGTCTCAATCTGAGGAGCGCTCATAGGATGCATTGGTTTGACGAGTGAGTCAGCATCAGTTTGTCATGACCCAAACCATGGCTGACTGTTATTAGACTCCTAAGTTTATGTTTTAATAATGACAAACTAAATGTATCTCTTTGTAGCTACAAATATTGGAAAGATAAAAGAATCAGGCTCCAGAAATAGAAGGATATAAAAAATGGAAGGACATCTATGGTATACAAGGAGAATTAATCATAATAAGAACAAATGGAATAAGAATCTCAGCTCCAAATGTCACGAAAAATCATTTCAAAATGTTGGTAGATATGGAAGATCTTGGTATGGAAAAATAATTCAAGAATATGGTAAGCAGATCAATCAAATATCACAAAAATAGAAGAAGAATAACAATCCCAAAAATCAAGGCAGACGACATCAATCAAGAAGAAAAGATCACTAGCACATTTGGAAAGAAATCAATCTCTACAAAACCAAAAATAAAAATAGATCAAGGACATATCCAATGTGGACGTGATCCAAAGCCATATATGGACATATCATACGACTATATTACTCAATCAAAGAATCAATTTACATCCTTTATTGAGAAGAAACATCTTGGGTTTCCTTATGAAAAGTGACAGCCAAAGACTATAAGAGATGAAGACCATAGACAGACACTTTCCACGTAACTTTAAGGAGAAAATTCAAAGTGTCTCATTCTTAGTCTAATAAAGCTCTGTAACTTTAGTTTACAATTGTTATATAAAGAGTAGGATTGAGTTAACTTTGTAACATCAATTGAATCTATGTCACAAGATCTGAAGAATAAAATAAGTCTTCAGAACATATTTCCTATCATTGTACTCGATCCAAACTTTCAACGATCTAAGGAAACTTTGAAACCCAAGGGTACTGGATGTAGGCACTACATCAGTATGTCGAACTAGGATAAATTTGTGTGTTATTACTTTATGTTTTGTTATTTACTTACTTTACTATTCTAAGTTTAATCTGTTTATGAAGTGTTCTGATCTGCAGGCAAGTCGACTATAAGGAGTTAGTAGCTGACTCACAGAAGAAAATTTCAATTCACTCCCTCTTGAATTTCAATTGGTATCAGAGCAGGTTTCATAAATAGATCTCTTAACTACATGAGAGCAAAGATCAAATGGACAGTTATCAGATTCCTGGTGCTCTCCTTCAGGATGGTTACTCCTCCACAAGAACACCATATTTTAATGGACAATATTACTCTTACTGGAAGAATAAGTTCAGGATCTTTCACTAATCAAATAACTTCCAAGCCAGAGTTGTCATCAAGAAAGGTCCAACACTAATTCTAGGGCTCAAGAAGAAGTCAAAAGACAAAGATAAAGAACCTAGAAGTTCTGACATTGAGGACCTTGAAAGCTTCGAGGTCATCAAATAACCGTAAGAGGTAATTCAAACTAATACACGTGCTATAGTTTACTTTTGTGTACAGTTAGTGGAGAATAATATGACACAATTTCAATATGTGAAACAACAAAAGAAATATGGGACAAACTAGAGGTAACCTATGGAGGAACCACCAAAGTCAAGATGTAAAAAATTGCTGCTCTTGTCAATGAAAATGAGTTATTTAAAATGGAAGAAAATAAGGATATTGAAATAATGTTCACCAGATTCAGTAAAATCTGTGTGAACTAAAATCATTTGGGATGCTTTATCCTCACAATCTGTAAGTCCAGAAGCTGGTCCGCAGTATCCCAAAAACTTGGGAAACCAAGACTGCCATTGTGGAAGACGGTGATCTTCATAACATGAAATATGATGAACTGCAAGGTAACCTTATTGCATATGAGTAAAATTATATCAACAGGTTACATACGGATGAAAAGAAGAAACTAGAAGCCTTCAATGCTACTCCAACCGGAGAGGAAGATAATCTGGAAGATGCTAATAGCGAAGAAATAACCTCATTGACCGTGGGGTAAGGAAGATCTTGATACAGAGAAGCAAAGATCCCAATGTGGCAAATACAATCACTCCACTAGAAATAATGATCTCTGTTACTACTATGAAAGGCCTAGACATTTCTAACAAAACTGTCTAGAATTGAGACAATGATAATCTAGAAAAATTTAATATTTTGGAGCCTGGAATGATCAAGATGAAATTGAAAAAAAAATAGAGACTGCCAATATATGTTTTATGGAGATGGGTGAACCTAGTGAGGTAAGATCATATGACTGTCATAACTGTAATACTCTTGAGTGTAATCTGGATATGTTAACCGATGAACTTCACAAAATCATAAATGAATAGAATAAGCTTGCTTAAGATAAAAAAAGTTATGAAGCTTCATTTAAACAAAAACTCTTAGAGGAACAACGAAACTGGCAAATAGAAATTGAAGCATGTGAAGTTGAAATTGACTTGTTTCTTGGAGAGCTTGGTAATGCAAAATCAAAATTGAAAAATCTTAAAAATTCCCCAAGCCACAGTTTTGTAGGATCAAACTCCTTCAAAAGGAATCTAAGTTCCTTCTCAGGATTGTTTAAATTAGCTAAGACCTCTTGTTCCTCTCGAGGACTCGTCTTCTTTACTTGTGGACAGAGAGGGCACAATTCCTACAACTGAAGGCATAAGCCAAAAAATGTGTGGGTTTGGAAGCCCAAAGAAAGCACATCAAACCTAAAATAACCCAAGACCACTTTGTACCTAAATAAAATTAATTTTATCATTTTGCAGGAATAGGTCCGCAAAAGCTATAGAAAAGGAATGTGGGTCATTAACAGCAGATGTTCCAGACATATCATATGGCTATATTACTCAATCAAGGAATCAATATACATCCTTGATTGATAATAAATATCTTGGGTTTCCTTATGAAAAGTAGAAGTCGAAAACTATAAGAGATGAGGATCGAAGACAGACACTTTTCACGCAACTTCAAGGTGAAAATTCAAAGTGTGTCATTCTTATTCTTACAAAGATCTATAACTTTTGTTTATAATTGTTATATAAAGAGTAGGATCAAGTCAAATTTGTAACATCAACTGAAGCCGTGTCATAGGATTTGAAGAGCAAAATAAGTCTTCAAAACTTGTTTTCTATCATTGTACTCGAGTCAAACTTTCAATGATCTAAGGAAGATTTGAATCCCAAGGGGACTGGACGTAGGCACTATATTGATGTGCCGAACTAGGATAAGGTTTTGTTATTTTCTCACTTAACTATTCTATGTTTAATCTATTTGTGAAGTGCTATGATCTGCAGGCAAGTCGACTGTGAGGAGTCAGTAGTCGACTCACAGAAGAAAATTTCAATTCACCCCATTTTGAATTTCAGCCGTGACAAGTATCTCAAGCCCACCATAGACCAGTGACCATCCCCATCGCCTAACCTCATGAGCATATAATACTAATAATAACATTTCGGAAGCCATTTAAACAAAAATGAGAAAGGAATAGATAACTTAAACGGAAATAAGAGATGAAACATTAACCAATCCCACAATTGTCCACAAAAGCCTCTAAGAACCAAATACCGAATTAGGTTGGGAAATGCCCCCGACCATGACAAAAAACAATCCACAAGTACTAAATTAATAATGAAAGAATAATGAATTGATAATGCCTTCTGAAGAATAGAGGCTCACCACTCCACAACAACTCAACAGTCCACTGCACCACCTAACACTGCTAAGGGATAACAGAAGTATCTTCGGACCTTACATCATGAAAGGATGTAGCATCTTAGGGCGGTTAGCTAGGTGAGCACTAACATGTAACTCAGGGAAGGAATAAAATAATGCCATGTCCAAAAATCAATTAAAACCACATGCACACATTTGTATGTAGATATACTTAAGATGTCGGGATAGGGTACAGGGTTTAAACATAAGATTTAAAACTATTAACTTGGACTGTGAAGCTCTGTCCGTCCTAAAGGCACCAAGGAGCTATATGGGTCCAACTCCCCACACCGAAAGGGCCCAGTGCATGTTAGCCATATGAACCGGAGGTATTCGAGGAAGGCTAGGGAATGACTCAACCCTAACCATTCTTGGATACAAATATATATAAAGTGTGAACTATGCATACGGTCACTAAGAACCCCATTCCAGAAAACATGGTTTCTAGTATTGGTCCCCTCGGGACCTCCACCTTCACGGTAAGCTACACAACCCCCTTTAAGCCCATATTAAAATATTTGCACAAAACCTATTTATTAAATCAAGGAATCTCCTATTAAGGTCATTATCATTGGTAATATAATACTAAATTATGCTTGCAAGCTTATAGAATTTTTCCATTCTAATTATCCATCAACTTGGGGGAATGCCTTGATCCCCAAGCTCCAATTTAAAACCAAAACATGGCCACCAAGGCCTTTTCAAAACCATTTTTATCCCATTAAACTTTTATGTAATGGAATAGTTTTGAAGTGGGTAAAATTATGCATATATCCATGTTTCAAAACCAATTTACGAAGCAGGTTGAGGTTAATACCGATTCCAAATAAAATTTCACAAAATTGGGGAAATGCCACAACCCCCTTCCAAAATAAAATTTCATAAAATTGGGGGAATTCCATGACCCCCTTCCCATTCACCATACCCTTGCATAATGTAGTTCAAAAACCATGAGACAAAGCATGCATAATAATTGCAAAATCATGGAAAAACCAACCAATTAGTAAAATTCAAAACCCTCAACCCATCATTCAAACCCGACAATTAAATTCACGTAAACCATGATTAAACATATGCTATTATATAAAACCATGACAGGGAAGAGATAAATGCCTTTTTGACAGAAGGAATTTGTGGAAAAGATTGAATCCTTAAATTTAAAGCTTGAAACCTCACTTGGAATTGATATGAGCACTTGAATTCATTTACCATACACTTGAGGATGAAATTGGTGAGAAAACATTGAGAAGAAACTTAAATTTGAAGCCTTGGAAGTTGAATTTTTTGAGAAGAACCCTTATTTGGTGTTCTTGAGAATTTGGGAGGGGAGAAATTGTGTATTTAGGGTTATGGGATGATCAAATCACGTTATTATTAGTTATAGGATGATTTAGGACATAAAAGACTAGTTTTCTCTTGAAAAACTAAAGAGAAACACAGGTTTTAGCGTCTCTGCGAATAGGAGCATTCCATGCCCTTAACATGGAGTGTACAGGGCATGCCACGCTTTTATTGTGGAGCACATTGGGCATGCCATGCCCTTATTGTGCACCTTATGTGCTACACCCTTATCGTGCACCCTCATTGGTTTCTCACGAAAATGCTCATAGATTTTTGCTTGGGTAACAGATTAAGGCAAAATTAGTGGCGTTGGAAAGAGGACTCAATTATTTTTAATTTGGGGGGTCTTGATCTCAAAAATTTCAATATTCTAGAAGTAATACCCATTCAAATTTTACCCTTGTAGGGTTGAATACAAAAATTCAATTGATAACAAAAGATTTCAACTCAACTTTTCTCTAAGTGTTTTCTATGAACATTTTTCACCTTGAATCCAGTTTACGCACTAGGTAAATGATCATGAAACTTATATTTACATAGAAATCATTATATTTGGGTTTATACATGTAGTAATAATGGTTTGAATTCTCTCCCAAAAATATGGAGTGTTACATTATCTCTCCCTTGGAATTATTCGTCCTCGAATGATGGGTAGGAACCTTTTGAATCTTTAGAATTACGGAATAAAGGATGTAACTTCACATTGATAGTCCTTCCTCAACAAAACATATATACGCATCAAAAGAAAAAAAGTTTCATGGCATCACCAAGTAAATCATGTAACCTCGATTCATGAGATAACAAACTTGATCTAAACATGATCCTAAAAATGTAAGAAATGAATTATTCCAGGAATCCTCGGCTTGATTGAGATTGATATAGGACATAAAATAAGATTCAGTGGGATATAAGAATATAAGCATTCTCCACCTCCAATGATACGTCTAATTTCCCTCAAATATAGCAATATTTCTTAAGAATGAATTCAACTATGAATATCACATTTCACCATTTCAATCTTAAATTTCCCCACAAAACACATCACTACAAGCCTGAGTCTAACTATACAGTACTTCCATATTAAATCCTAATCCGTAGTTAAAAGGTGCTAACTTAAGATGTAGGGCTTTATACCTTACAACTATCCAAGAATACTATTCTGCATTATTTTTATAATCTAACAAATAATGTCTTAATCAAGAGTACTAGCCATATACCATAATGGTTTATGTATTTTTTAATCACAACATTCAAGCATCACTTTACTATACCCACTTTAAAGATCTCCCCACAAAAAACCCAGCAACTTTAATCACTTTCACAAAGATTCTTACCACATATTCCCCTCCTAACTATTTCACCCAACAAAAGTTTTATCTCACTCTTCCCGCTTAATCTATAACCTTAGTTCGAGTAGCCACACCAAAATTTTACAGTAAATATCATCCACTCTTTTATCTAAAACATTACAAATTTTACAGTAAAGATCATCCACTCTCTTATCTAAAACATTACAATTCTTTCATAACTACTATCATCTTGACACAAGGAGAGTAACCGAGGGACTAGATTATGAGTTTCAAAAATAGGAGTGATTGTATTCAATTATAACATATATTTATTGCACTACTCAAGGTGGGGTCTGTGATGTAAGATACGACCCAATAGGTACGAAGGGCTTCACATATCTTAACACTTAGATCATAATTAGAGGGTTGAAGCATGGACATAGGCTATATAGAGAAGTCAGAACTTAGGCATAAACATCATTTGAGTATGTATGATGTTAGGTAGAATATCCTTTTAACCTAAAATACGAGGAATTTACTAGAGTGAGAATAGATTTATCATGAATCATCCCTGAAACTCACCACCATGAGAAAATTCAAGATTTTTATTGTATCCTTCTTAGCTCAAAGGTCACTATCCTAATCTTGAAAATATATCCCCTCATTAAGTTCATAGGCATGACGCTCTGCACCATGTGGTGAGAAGTATCACTATTTACAAGAACACTAACCTCCCCTCGACGACTTTAATACGAAGACACTAAATTCTTTCTAGGATATCCTCTTCAATGATACTAATCTTTACTTCATCCAATTTCCCAAGTCATTGCCTTATAACTAACGCTTTCATGGACATAGACATCCATGATTCTAAACACATAACTCTCCATTTTCAGCTCCTTAGAATACTAGTGTTATACCTCTAATATCATAACCTCATAATTTAACAAAATTTTAAGCCTATACCAAGAGTTCACGTAGTCTATCTATTTCTCCCGCAATTTAGCTCTACATAACACCATATAAAAAATCCCTAGACTTCTCCATACTAAGAAATTTAAGAACATAAACAAGGTATATATGACACTCATAACTCAAAACTGAGTACACTTTATTCTTAAAACTTAAGGCTCTTATCCATCTAATGATTTAGCCACCGTTTCTACTTCAACACTAGACCTCGTGCATATATCACAATTACCCACTCCAATAATTTATAAGTCATCAACCTAAGCTCTTTCACATATTATATTAATTCTACTAATTTAATTCCATAAATCTTACATCACTATCCCCGAACTAACATTTTTATCACCATAATCAACATCTAAAGTTCAAACTTAGTATCTAACAACAATCACGTACCACCAATGAAATACCCCGCATAAGATACTAGTCCATCGAATAGAGAAATCCACCTAAACCGTTATTTAACTTAATTACGGCCCACAAGAACATTCTTCTTCACAACATTACTCTACACCTAAATATTCATTACACGTCTTCTCACATACTATTCTAGTTTATAACTACTAGAAAAAAATATCAATGGGTATAGCTACATAATAAGGATAGTCAATTTTAATCTTATAAGCTAACCCATTATGGTCCATGGAACATTCACCTGCTCACATCACATCGCTTACCCATGCATACATCCCAATAATCTTTAAGATTCTATAAACACCACCGAGTCCTCTTTTTCTATTATCTCCCCAAGTGAACGATGAATTTATAAATTGTTAGCCGACCAATCCTTCCATTCACAACCTATAATTTATTTTACTACCACAATATCTAGTCCTTATGAGCTCCTTTCTTATTTCAACTAAAGATGCAAATATTATAACTACTCACACTCTTTTACTGACTACCATAAGTTTGCTAATTTTTGGTGTACCTTAGCCAACACCATAAGAGCATACCACCCCCAACACCCACTTAAAGGTCATGTAGTTACAACTATCCCATTTTACTAAAAAGTTACCTCACCCCGACTTCTAAAATAAACTTCATATCACTAACCTTGGGATCTTCTAACAACTCATAGGTCATAACACCCCAATTTATACTACCTCTAGGATTGAAATACTATCCCAATATCTGGATATCAATATTTCCCCTTAAGGGAGACATTTGTAATAGAGTTCTTGAAGGGGACAAATTACATATATTACCTTAGGCTGAAAAGCACGATTCATGAACATAGAGGTATACACTTGAATCAATACACCTTGATGCCCTAATGGACTCCTTTCAAGTCCTTGTACCATTTTGTAACTTATTTGGAAAGGACAACACTGTTAGGAAGCTAAGCCTTTGCACTCTTATCGCCTTGATAATGAAACATAGCCCACAAATTAGAGCAAGGAAAAACTTTGGATAACTTTTATATGGACAACACAATTGTACGATCTAGAGTATGAAACAATGGGAAACATTTCCTAAATGCCTTGTAGCCTCCTTATTGTAAGTATGATGCATAACACACCCATAATCAAGACTCTGTTAGACATGAATTTGTGGACACCCAACGATCCTAAATCATTCTCTGATACCAAGCTTTTCATGTCTAAAACCAGGGCCTGGCCGTGACGGGTATCTCAAGTCCACCATGGACTAGAGACCACCCCCATCGCCCAACCTCATGCCCATAAAATACTGATTATAACAATGTGAGAGCCGTTTAACTATTAATAAGAAATGAATAGATAACTCAAATGGAACTAAGTGTTTAAACATTATCCAATCCCATACTTGTCCATAAAAGCCTCTAAGAACCAAATATCGAAGAGGTCGGGACATGCCCGACCATGACCAAAAAGAATCCATAAGTACTAAATCAATAATAAAAGAACTATGAAATGATAGTGCCTTCTATGGGATGAAGGCTCACCACTTCAGAGCAACTCAACAATCCACAACACAACCTAACATTGCACAGGGATAATAAAAGTTTCTTCGAACCCTATAATGAAAGGGTGTAGTGTCCTTGGATGGTTAGTGGGGGTGAGCTCTAACATGTAACTCATGGAAGAGATAAAATAATGCTATATCCAAAAATTAGTCAAAACTACATACATACATTTTTATATACATATACATAAGATGCAGGGATAGGGTACGTGATTTAAGAATGCGATTTAAAATCATTAACCTTGACTGTGTAGCTCTGTCCGTCCTTAAAATACCCATGGGCTATATGGGTCCGGCTCTTTCACCAGAAGGATCCTAGCACCGATAGCCACACAAACTAGAGGTTTTCGAGGAAGGCTAGGGAATTCCTTGACCCTAGCCATTACAGGATACAAATATATACAAAGTGCAAACTATGCACACGATCACCAGGACCTCTACACTGGCAAATGTGGTTTCCACTATTGGTCTCCCCAGGAGATCTACCTTCACGGTAAGCTAAATATTTTTACATAACCCATCTATCAAATCAAGAAATCATCCATTAAGGCAATTACCGTTGGTATTATCATACTAAATTATGCTTGCAAGGTTATAGATTTTTTCCATTGCAATTATCCATCAACTTTTGGGAATGCCCCGACCCCCAAGCTCTAATTTAAAACCAAAACATGACCACCAAATCCTTTTCAAAGCCATTATTTTCCCATTAACCTATTAAGCACTGTAATATTTTCAAAGTGGGTTAAATCATACATATATCCATATTTCAAAACCAATTATAAAGAGGGTTGAGGTTAATACCGATTCCAAATCAAATTTTACAAAACTAGGGGAATGCCATGACCCCCTTCCAAAACCAAATTTCGTAAAATTGGGGGAATTCCATGACCCTCTTCCTATTCACCATACCCATGCATAATGTAGTTCAAAAACCATGAGACAAAACATGAATAATAATTCCAAAACCATGGGAAAACCAACCAAGTAGTAATTATTCAAAACCCTCAACCCACATTTAAAAACCCACAATTAAATTCAAATAAACCATGATTAAAAACTTGTTTTTATATAAAACCAAGTTAGGAAAGAGATACATGCCTTTTTACGAATGGAATTTGGTAAAAAGATTTAAACCTTAACTTTGAAGCTTGAACCCTATCTTGGAATTGATATGAGTACTTGAATTCATTTCCATACCCTTGATGAGGAAATTGGTGTGAAAACATTGAGAAGAAACTTAAATTTGAAGCTTTGAAAGTTGAATTTTTTGATAAGAACCCATATTTGGTGTTCTTGAGAATTTAGGAGGCGAGAAATTGTGTATTTGGGGTTATGGGATGATGAAACCATGTTATTATTAGGTATAGGATGATTTAGGATGTAAATGACTAGTTTGCCCTAAAAAACTAAAGAGAAACACAAGTTTTAACTTTCTAGGAATAGGGGCATATCATGCCCTTAATGCAGAGCGTACAGGGTATGCCACTCTCTTATTCCGGAGCAGAGAGGGCGTGCCATGCCCTTATCATGCACCCTCACTAGTTTGTTATGAAAATGCTTATTACTTTTTGCTCGGGTATCGGATTAAGTCAAAATCGATGGCATTGGAAAGAGGACTCAATTATCTTTAATTTGGTTGGTTTTGAGACCAAGTGACCTATTCAGGTAGTGGTTTAGATTACTTGATGAATGTCAGTCGAGTGCCAGTGATTGCCCTGGTTAGGGTATCTATTAGTCTTTGAGGGGTTCATCTTCTGGTTACTCTTGTCATGGTAGTTTCTCTAAGTTAGCCAGATCATCCAATTTTGGTTCATATCATAGGACATGCTATAGTTATGGAGGTCGTGGCCACTATTTTCAAGAGTGCCTAGTCGTGGGGTGATTATAGTTTTACCTCAGAGTATCCCCCTTATTAGAGCAGTCCATCCCTTAGCTAGAGGTAGTTCGTATGGTCGTAAAAGTAGTTTCCTGGGTATTCATAGTGGTTCTCAGGTAGGTAGGATAAGAGATCAGTTAGGGTCCCAGTCAGGTGGTAGGTGTGGTCAGTTGTATGCAATACTTGCTAGACCCGAGACTGAGTCTTTGAATGTTATTATCATAGGTATGATCTTAGTGTGACGTCATTCAACCCTTGCTTGATTTGATCTGGGATCTGCTTATTCTTACGTGTCTACTTATTAGACTCCATGGTTAGATTTATCTTGGGATTTATTATCTATTCTATTATTTATATCTACTTCTGTGGGTGATTCTTTAGTAGTGGATTAGGTTTTTAGATCATGTGTTGTGACTGTTAGAGATGTTGATACTCATGTTGATCTTATTATTCTATATATGGTAGATTTTGATGTGATTCCGGAAATGAATTGGTTATCCTATTATCATGCTATCATGGATTATTTTGCCAAGACCGTTAGCTTAGCCATGCCCAGTATACCTTAATTAGTGTGGTAGGGAGTGGTTAACCATGAACTGATGGGGATTATTTCCTATGTTCATGCTAAGAGACTTATTTTGAGGGATTATAAGTCTTATCTCACTTATATTTGTGATTACAATATGGAGAGTTTGTCGCTTGACTTTGTTCCTATAGTATGTCAGTTTCCTGATGATTTTTTTACTGATCTACCTGATATCCCTCCTTTATATGAGATTGAATTTTTCATTGATTTTGAGCGTGGAACCCAACCTATTTCTATGGCACCTTACCATATGGCTCTTGTTGAGATTAATGAGCTAAATTCTCATCTTTAGTATCTTCTTGGTAAGGGTTTTATTAGACCTAGTGTGTCTCCTTAGGGAGCTCCCATGTTGTTTGTGAAGAAGAAAGATGGTGCCATGCACATTTTTATTGATTTTAGGCATTTTAATAAGGTGATTTGAAGAACCGTTATCCTATGCCTCGCATGGATGATTTTTTTGACCAGCTTCAGGATGCAACTGTGTTTTGAAAGATTGACTTGAGATCAGGTTACGATAAGTTGAGGATTCGGGATGAGGTTATCCCAAAGACAAACTTTAGGACCTGTTATCATTATTATGAGTTCTTGATGATGTCATTTGGATTGACTAATGCCTCAGTTACATTTATGGATTTGATGAACCGAGTAGTTAGGTTGTACTTAGATTCCTACGTAATTATGTTTATCACTTACATTCTTGTTTATTTGAGGAGTAGAGAGGAGAATGCATAACATTTAAGAATTGTGATCTAGATATTGAGAGACCATATGTTTTTTGCCAAGTTCTCTAATTGTGAGTTTTGTCTTGAATCAGTGACATTCCTTGGCATGTGGTGTCTAAGGAACGGATTACGATAGACCTAACAAAGATTGATATTATTCGTGATTAGGATAGGCCCACATCTCCGATTGAGGTTCGTAGTTTCATTAGTTTGGCTGGTTATTATAGATGCTTTATTGAGGGTTTTGCTATTATTTCAGCGCCTATGAATAGATTGACTTGGAAGAAGGTTCCTTTCTGATGGTCTGAGGAGTGTGAGTCGAGCTTTTGAAAGCTCAAGGATTTTCTTACTTCATCTTCTATTTTGTCTCATCCAATTGAGGGTGTGAGATTCACCATTTGGTTGTTAGTTTAGGTTGTGTGTTGATGCAGTAGGTCGTGTTATGGCTTATGCTTTGAGGCGGCTTAAGGTGCATAAATACAACTACCCACTCACGATTTAGAGTTGGTGGTGGTAGTTTCGTGCTTAGTATTTTAAGGTATTATCTTTATGGTTTGTATTGTGAGATTTTCACCGATCATTGTAATCTTCAGCATCTTATGACCTAGTGAGATTTTAATACTAAGTAGTTAAGATGGATGGTATTGCTTAAAGATTATGATATCTGTATCTTGAATCATTTGGGTATGGCAAATGTGGTACCAGATGCCTCGAGCCGACAGGCAGTGAGTATGGGTAGTTTGTCTTCCATATTAGTTTATCAGAGGCTGTTGGAATGGGATATCTAATCCTTATTAATCTTGATAGTTCACCTATATATTTAAGACCCTAGGAGGATTCTTGCTAGCATAAGGTGAGTTCTTCGCTATTTGAGCAGATTTAGGATCGCCAGTGTGAGAATGATAGAGTTTATTTTCTTCGAGATCAAGTGTTGAGTGGTGAGTCCAAGAGTATCATCATAAATTCTGAGGGTGTCCTAAGATTTGATATCCATATTTGTATTTTGAGGATTGATGGCCTGATTTAGTTGATTTTGCACGAGACTCACAATTCTAGGTATTTTATTCATCTGAGTACAACTAAGATGTATAGAGATTTGAAACAACATTACTGGTGGAGTGGTATGAAGAGAGATATGGTGGATCAGTAGGTTAAGGCTGAGCATCAACGACCGGGTTGATTGACCCAAAGGTTGCCAATTCCTGATTGGAAATAGAAGTGAATTACCATAGACTTCGTTAGCAATTTGACTTGTACTTTCCATGGTTTTGATTTTATTTGGGTCATTATGGATCTTTTAAACAAGTTAGTGTATTTCCTTCCCATTTAGATGTCCTTCAGTGCTGTGATGTTAGCTCACCTCAATGTTTGTAAGATAGTCCATCTGTATGGTGTGCCCCTATCTATCATTTCAAATCAAGGTTTCGTGTTCACTTCTAACTTTTGGAGAGCTTTTCAAGAGGATCTGGGTACTTAGGTAAATCTTAGTACAACCCTTCATCCTCAGACAGATAGGTAGTTAGAGCATACTCTTTAGTTTTTTGAAGATATTCTTTGAGCCTGTGTTATGGAATTTGAAGGTCAGTGGTAGAAGCTTTTATCCTTGGCAAAGTTCGTATATTATAATAGTTATCATTCAAGTATTGAGTTAGCACTTTTTAAGGTATTGTATGGTAGGAGATGTCGTTCATTAATTGGATGGTTTGAGACTTCTGTGTCATACTAATTTGCTTTAGGAGTCGTTGGATAGAGTTAGGGTGATTTAACACGGTTGAGAGCAGCTCAGAGTAGGTAGAAGGCCTATGCAGACCTCAGGCTTCGTCCCTTGAGAGTTGAAATTGGTGATTGTGTATTCCTCTGTGTGTCGCCCATAAAAGGGTGTGATGAGGTTCGAGAGGTAGGGCAAGCTCAGTTCTAGAGATATTAGACCCTTTGAGATCCTTCACACAGTTGGCAAGGTGTCTGATAAGTTAGATCTACCTCCAAATTTTGATGCTATTTATCCAGTTTTTCATGTTTCTATGTTGGCGGTGATATATTCCAGATCTATATCCCATGTGCTTAGATGGCATTTAGTCTATCTGGATGAACGTCTGACCTTCGTAGAAGAGCCTGTGCTTATTTTGGATAGTGTTGCTAGGAGTTTGCGCACTAGAGAGATTCCTATTGTTAAAGTTTAGCGGAGGCACCGCCCAGTGGAGGAGTCCACTTGGGAGATCTAGAGCGATATTCAAAGAAAGTATCCTTATATGTTCGAGACTTTAGGTATATCCTAGCTCTTTAACATTTACGAATGAAAGTTCCTTAGTAGTGGATATTGTAATGACCTTTCAAGCCATTTTTCATATTTCCACTTATATTCATAGTTAAAGCTTTCCTATAGCTTCCCAAAGTCATTCATGACTTGTTGGAACTGATAGTTTGGTTACCAGGCAATTCGTTCGATATTTAGAGACAATTCTCTATTTTGAAGTCTTTGCTGGTTCCAAATGGCTATTGGGCAAAAACTTTAGCGAAACATTCTTGTATAACTGTTTCAACTACTCTGGAATGTTGATTTTAGGCTAGGAGGACCTGGTTTGGGTCCCGAAGACACCCGAGCTTATTTTGTCCTATTGTTCAAATGTTAAGAAAATAATAAGTTAGGTGTAGGACCCATTTTAGTTGGAACGACCTCGAATGGAAATTTCAACTGTGCCATTGCATCCAAAATGTCAAATTTTATAGGGTAGCATAGTTTATTCCGTATACAGGATGATGGGTGAATCCCAAGAGGTTGGCGGAGACTTGGAAATTTCAAAGTCCCTCAATTGTACTGGAGTGATCGCTATCAGTGAGCCAAAGGGGCACGATCACGAATCCCTTGGAATGCCACCCAAATTCTGCGATCGTGGTGCACTAGGTAGAAATCGCAATTCACCATAGTAGCCCTAAATATCGCGATAGCGATAATCTGGTCGCGATAGCAACACCCAAGGACCAAGGATGGGTATAAATACCCCTTTTTTCTGCCGTTTTCCCATTTCATACCCATTATCTATAAATTAAACCCTAAAGAGTGGAAAAGTTGGATTTAAGCTTCTAGGTGATTTGGGAGCTTGGATAACACTCGTTGACGTGATTTTCCTTCGATTTGTGGTAAGTATTCACCTTTTTTCATGGTAGATTTCCCCATTTCTTGTTCAAACCCCTTTAACTTGGTGGCTTGATTTTAGCCCCAATTTATCTCGGATTTCACCCTTATTATGGTAATTACTCCTTAGAATATGGAATGTTGGATTAATATTAGAAATACGATTTTCATAAATGGGACCCGCATGAGGTTTTTGTATGATTTTGAACCCAAAGCACAGTGGTGAAATATGGTATCGTTATTCTCTTATTGATGAGTAGATTATGATTTTGATAGTATCGCATTGCGGAAGCTTCTTGAAAGGGAGAGTCAGTTATGTAGCGGATTTTTGAGCCTTCTTTAGCATCCAGGTAAGCTAGGTTTATCTTGTTATTAGATTGAGCTAATTCATAGTAAGTTAAGGATACTGTGTTGGATTTGGGATTGGATTTAGGTGTTGGTGTGATAAATTGCAAGACTTGTGTTAATTGGACCGGTTAAGCTATCCAAAATCGTAAATTAGGCATAATTGATCTATTGGCTCAAGTTTTACATTGAATTCCTATCTTAGGCTAATGATGGCTTAGTTGAAATCTTAGGGTGGATTAACGCTTGTTTCACATCTAAGAGTAGATTTAGATACCTTAGCCTAGTTTGGGTAGAAATTGCTGTAAAGTGGAATTTTGAGGATTAGAAATGGGCCCCTTGACCCACCTTAGGCCAAATTCGTGTTAGTTCTTGTAGACCTTTAAATACTTTTCAAATGCTTTTAAAATTCTTATTTAAGATAGAACATTGTAAGTTGGTGCTTATTAGAAGAATGAGTATGAAATGGATGAGGATATTGGGTACAATATTGATTGTAACCTTGAATATGATAATTGATGTAAATGCTTATAATATGGACCATTTTATTGCGTATGCTATTAACTATAGTAACGATTATAATATCTCTATTTCAATAATCACACCACATATAGGCCCCCACATAGGCACAACACATAGATAGTCATTTTTCATGATTAGTTCCCACTCTAAACATGCATTTTGTATCAACATTTACTACCCACCCTAGTATGAAAGAGTTAAGCCATAACCTACCTCAAGGCCGAAATCGGTTAGAAGCACTTTAATCACAAAACCCTACTTCACATGAACGATCTTGAAATCAAATAAAACCAGGAAATATAGAATCTACGTGTCAAAACAAAGCTTACGATACCCATATACTTTTGGTTTGGGGTCAAAATGGACCTCCAAAATAGGTTTTCAAAAAAGAAGGGCAAAATCATAATTTACTTCAAAAACGTGTTCCCCATATTTTTAGGAAGCTACAACTAAATACTCAAGTCAAATACGGTAAAAAAATGAGGTTCAAATCGAAGAAAAATTATTTTTGAGTTTTATCGGGTATAATCTTTGAAATCCGTGTTAGAATCAAGAATCGAAGTTATTTTGAAGGTTAAATTGATGAAAAACTAGTAATTATAAGATTAAAACATTACTCAAAGGAAAAGGAATGAAATTGAGATTTAGAATCAAGTCATAAGATTTTTGAGGTTTTGAGAAATTAATCAAGAATTATAGTAGAAAAGGATGAAATCTCACCTTAAATCTGAAATAGAATCAAGAAATAGATGTTAATCTAACTTCCCAAGATCCCATAAGCTTCGATTTTAAGTTCTCACACTATTTTAGGGTTTAGCTCTCAAGAAAAAAGGTGAAAGAATGGGCAAAATGGGCCAAAAAGGGGCTATAAGGGTTGTTTCTTAGATTGCACCAACTTTCTTGGAAAAAATAATAGATTTTAAGTCAAAAAACGGACTTCGACGAGGTGCCAGGATTTATTTCAAGTCCGATATACAAAAACGAGCTATGTAACCGCACTAAATTTGATGGTTCAGACTCATTAGCGATATCAGAATTTTGGAAAATATCATTTTCACAAAGTTGACCCCCAAAATTTGAAATTATAAGTTTTCAACTCGAGGTTTGAAATGAGATTTAAAAGCCTTAAAATCACACCAAACATGTTACCACCCTAAAACCAACGTTTCTGTACCTACTGGCGCAGTCCGTTCAGTCATTCGTCGCACATATCGAAAGAAACCTATAAAAGTCCAAAATAAGGCCCTCGAAGCCATCAAAAATCACAATATCGCATAAATGGTATAAAATGCATCAAAAATCATGTATATCACCACCACACCCTAGAAATACTACAATGCATTTAAGAAGAGTGGTAAATTAATTAAACCACATGAAATCACAATTTTCACATATTTCATCATATTTTCAGTTGTTACATCATCCACTACTAAAAATCTAGTTCGTCCTCGAACTAAGGCAAAGAAATACCTGTGTCAATGAAGAGTTGGGGATAAGAACTACGTATATCAGACTCAACCTCCTAAGTAGCCTCATCTAAAGGGTCGATGTCGCCACAACAGGGATGGCTCTAGAACGCAACTGCCTCACATCCCTAGCCAAAATAAAGACCGACTCCTTAACAAAAGACAAACCTCATTTACTGAACCGAATCCCAACGGATTACATGAGACTCATCAAGAATGTAATAGTGAAGCATAGAAACATAAAAAACTGGATGAAAACCTAATAGATTTGGAGGTAAACCTAACTCATACGCCACATTACCAACAGACTGAAGAATCTCAAATGGACTAATATATGGGGATAAACTTGCTTCTCTTCCCAAACCTCATCACACCCTTTATGGGTAAAAATCGAAGGAAAACACGATCACCAACACTAAATCACAAGGCACAAAGTCTACGGTCTGCATATCACTTCTTCCTACTCTAAGTCTATCTTGAAAATTTTGGACTCAAACTAAAGACTCTTGAAGCAAGTCCATACCTCGAGGCCTCACCCCTGAAACATCAAACCAACCCACTAGCGAGCAACAATGCCTACCGTACCATATCTCAAAAGGAGCCATATCAATACTGGAATATAGCTATTATTTTCTGCAAACTCTGCTAAAACCAAATGTTGCTCCTATTGGCCACCAAAATCTATCACACAAGCACGGATCATATCCTCTAAAACCTAAATAGTCCGCTCTGACTGACCACCGGTTTGGCATGAAACATCATTCTAAGATTAACATGAGTACTCAACTCATCTTGAAAAGTCTTCCAAAAGTAAGATGCGAACGCAAAACCTCAGTCTGAAATAATGGACACCAACACATCAAGCAGACACACAATCTCATGAATGCAGATACAGGACAACCTCACAGCACTGAATGAGGCCTGAATCAGAATAAAATGAGCTAACTTGGTCGATCAATCCTCGATGACCCAAATATTGTCAGACCCATAAGATGTAAAAGGCAAGAAAATCATAAAGTCCAAGGTGATCCATTCCCACTTCCACTTAGGAATGGGTAACCTTTGAAGCAAACCACTAGGTCTCATATGCTCGGCCGTCACCTGCTGGCAACATAGGCAACAAGCCACAAAAACTACTACATCTTGCCTCATACCACCCCACCAGTAGTGGTGTCTCAAATCACAATACATCTTAGTCACACCTATATCAATGGAACATCTGGAAGAATGGGCCTTCTCCATGATCAACCTAATCCAATCACTTACTCTGAACACACAAACTTGACCCTCAATCCTCAAAACTCTATTCGAATCAAGTGAGGCTTCCTTTTTCTCACCACTCAACACCTTATCTCAAATCAACCTCCATCCAACATCATCAAATTAATGAACTTGAATATGTTCTATTAAAGAAGATCTAACCCCCACAAGTGCCAAAAGACACTTAGGTGTTGAAATATCAATCCTAACCATCTGGTTAGATAAAGACTGAACCTCTAAGGCTAAAGGCCTCTCTTGGGTCAAAATATGCACCAAGATACCTAGGCTAGATGACTTTAAGCTCAAGTCATCTGCAACCACATTAGCCTTGCCTGGATGGTAGAGAATAGTCAAGTCATAAACCTTAAGCAACTTAAGCCAATGATGCTGCCTCATATTGAGATCTCACTGGGTGAAAAAGTACTGAGGATACGATAATATGAGAAAATCTCACATTAGACTCCATACAAGTAGTGCCTCCACAACTTCAAAGCAAACACAACCGCGTACAACTCTAAATCATGGGTTGGATAATTCCTCTCTTGAGGCTTCAACTGACGAGATGCATGAGCAATCACCTTGCCTTCTTGCATCAACACCGTACCCAATCCATCACCTGAAGCATCACAAAACACGATAAAATCTACGCCCTTCTTGGACAAAGTCAATATAGGAGCCGAAGTCAAGAAATCCTTGATCTTGTGAAAGCTTACCTCAGAAGTATCAGACAATAGAAAAGAAATCTTATTTTGAGTCAACTTAGTCAAATAAGCTACAATAGATGAAAAACCCTCAACAAGACGCCGATAATAAATTGCCAAGACAATAAAACTCTGAATCTTGATGGTTGAAGTAGGTCTATCCCAATTACAAACCGATGTAACCTTGGTTGGATCAAACATGATATGTTTCTTAGTAACCACTTGTCCCAAGAAAGAAAAAAAATCCAACCAAAACTCATACTTGGAGGACTTAGTATGCAATTTCTCATCACTCAATCTCTGAAGCATAATTTGCAAATGCTCCTTATGCTCAACCTAACTCTTGGAATACACCAAGATATCATCTATAAATATAATAATAAAGGAGTTGAGACACAGACGGAACACTCAGTTCATCAACTCCATGAACACGACAGCGACATTATTCAAACCAAAGGACATAACCATTAATTAATAATGACTATATCGAGTCTGAAAAGCTGTCTTTGAAATATTTAAAGCTCTAATCCTCAACTGGTGATAGTTGGACCTTAAATTAATCTTTGAAAATGCCGCAACATCCTAAAGATGATTAAATAAATCATCAATGCGAGGAAGAGGGTACTAATTCTTAACTGTTACCTTATTTAACTGCTGATAATTAGTACATATCCACATAGACTCATCCTTTTTTTTCAAAAACAAGATAGGCGCACCCCAAGGCGATTCATTATGTCAGATAAATCCCTTGTCCAATAACTCCTGCAATTGATCCTTTAATTCCTTCTACTCGGCTGGGGTCATACTTAAGGGGGAATAGAAATAGGCTTGGTGCCCAGCTCAACATTAATAGCAAAATCAATAACATAATTCGGAGGCATACTAGGCAAATCTTAAGGGAGCACATCCATAAACTCACAGACAACATGAACAAAATCCAAAGAAGAAGGTGAAACAACATCAGTATCATGAATATGAGCCAAATATGCAAAACATCCCTTCTTAACCAATCTAAGAACCTGAATGTAAATATACGCCTCTTAGGACCTAAATCAAGCGCACCCTTACAAGCTATTCTTGGCACACCCGACGAAGCTAAAGTCATAGTCTTAGAAAATTAATCTAGGATAGCATGATAAGGAACCAACCACTCCATACCAAAATAACGTCAAAATCAACCATATCTAACATAAGCAAATCTACCCAAATCTCACGCCTATAAAAAGTCATAACACAAGATCAATACACCCAATCCACCACTAAAGAATCTCATATGAGTGTAGATACGTGGATAAGCATGGAAAGAGGCTCACTAACAGAATCAACACCCAAATCAAAATACATAGAACATAAGAGAAAGTCAATCCGGGATTAAATAACATAAATGCATATCTAAAATAAACAAGGATGATACTTGTGATCAGAGTATCAAAAACCTCTACCTCTGGTCTGGCTTATATAGTATAGCACTACCACGACCACCAATTGGTTTAATAGACCCACAACTACCACCATAACCTCTACTACCTCTGTATTTTACACCTATGGTAAAACCCTACCTCTCACAACTAAAATAGGAATAACTTTAAACACACAGCGAGGAAAATCCTTGGCTGGATGGACAAACTTATCACACAGAAAACAACCTCTAAAATTGTCCTAATGGCACACCCTATTGGCATCTCCCTGAGATATTCTAGAAGTAGATCCATATATACTCGACTGACCCCTTAAACTCTGAAATAATATCCTAAACACCACCATCCGTGTTATGGCTCATAAAAAAACAAGAGGCATAACAAGTCTAACTGGCTGATCCCTACCTTGGGAGGTAATATATATGAAAATTGAACTCTTGATCTAGGGACACCACAACCAAAAGTCAGCGCAGAAGAAGGAATAATACTTGAGGTCTGAGAAGTACCCAAAATAAAAACAAATGCAACTGGAGGAATACCATCACCAGACACTAGCATAGATAGTGGTACAATGCTATCATAACTCAAGACTACCCCCTTGTCGTAACACGGTGCGTAGAACTAGAAGTTATCCCAAGCTAACCCATGTACTGGATTAATAAATATCATAAATGCAGATTTAAAATGATATTCTAAAAATAACAGTTCATGCATAATTTGAAGTATTTAAAACCATGTAAACTGAACATAATATGAGAATTTTATGGATAAAGCCCAAAAATCCAATAGCTGATAAATGCTCAACATGAATATGATAATCTGAATATAATAATACAAACATGGTCTGAATGACTTATTACTTGAAAATCTAAAACATGCATGACTATCTAGGTATTGGGTGTTGATAACCTGCCAGTACTGAAAATACAGTTAAATACAATAATTAAAAAGTAATGACATGCTAGGTAATTTCATGACTTAAACTCAAGAATCCAACAATTTCATCAATATAATAAGTTATCATGGTTTGAATATGAAAAAATATTTGAACTTATAAGAAAACACTAATTCATGATTGAATTCAAGAATTTCACAGAGAAAATATGGAATTTATACTTTTCATGTAACTCTAAAACAAAAAGGGAATTAAACTTAAGGATTGAGAAATCTTACAACATGGGTATATCATTCATAGCTTGATCATATGTTTTACATTCAGAATAATAACATGTAAATCATGCATGGACATGAGAATAACATGAATGTTATATTATGTGCCTAAGAAGTCATGAATAATCATTAAAACATACTTATGAGTGAAAATCATATCATGAGGGATTGAATTTAAGCTTACAATAACAATTGGATAAAACCCTAGATTATGGAATTCATATATTCATGATTAAAATCATAATTTGAGCATGAGGATGAAAGGATATCCTCATTTAATACCCGAATACCTAATTTCTTGACTTCTTGAAGAAAAGCATGAATATGGATCCTTGAAAGTTGAATTCTTGAAGAAGAACCCTTATTTTGTGTTCTTGAGGATTTAGGAGAAGAGAGATTTTGTATTTGATATATTTGGGGTTATGGAATGATAAAATTGTGTTTATATCAGTCATAGGGTAGTTTAGGATGATTTAGGGTGTAAATGACTTGTTTAACCTTGAAAATTTAAAGAGAAACACCTGTTTTAACGTTCCTTAAATAGGTCCGCATCACGCTGCAAAATGCGGAGCCTAAGGTCTGTGTCACGCTGTAAAACATGGAGCCTACGGTCCATGCCACGCTAAAATTGTGGACCCTCACTGGTCCATCATAAAAATGCTCACAAATTTTTGCTTGGGTATCCGATTAAGGCAAAATTGGATGCATTGGAAAGAGGACACATTCATATAAAATTTAGTGGGTCTTGAGATCCAAATTCCACATATTCCAGAAGTTATACAGGTTCAAAGTTGATCCTTATAGGATCAAATACAAAAATTTGGTTGAATTAAAAGTTCTTAACTCAACTTTGATCTACATATTTCCTATGAACATTTTTTTACCCCATAAGCACTCTTCACACTAGGCTAAATAATTATGACACATATATTCATATACAAATCATGGGATTAGAGTTTATACACGTAGGAACGACGGTTCGAGTTTTAGTCCAAAAATGCAGGATGTTACATTATCTTTCTCTTGGAGTCATTCATCCTCGAATGATGGGTAAGAACTTATTGAATCTTTAAAAGTATGGAATAAAGTATGTAACTTCACATTGTTAATTTTCCCTCAATAAAAGACATATAGGAATGAAAAAAAGTGGGTTTCATCACATCACTAAGTACATTACGTAAGCACGAATCTTGAGATAACGAGACTAAGGTTGTACAAGGAGGTATTACAATGTCTATACTAGAATACTTGGAAAACTTAGATCATTCACTAAAAACCTATGAACTAAATCATGACTAATTATCTGAATTGGAAACATGATGCATGGACTAAATGGAATTCACAATTTCCATAGACGTGAATAAATTACCTCATAAAATAGCCATACCCATGAAACTTCTGATAGTAAGACTAGATGAAAAGATGGAAAACCATAGGAGTTTATCTGCTAGGTTGCTAAAATGAATTGCTGGCTATACAGACTAACTCATTCTGAAAGTTTAATACTCAACTCAAGTATCTCTTCAACACTATTTGTAAGGAGTTCTAATAACATTAGGGAGCAAAGAATTTTTGGAATGGTCTGAATAAGGAATCGCAACATGGCTACAACTCTATAACATGGAATATAGGCCTATAAAACATAAGTGAGGATAGAATTACTATGCCTTAGGAAATGTAACTACTAACTTTAAAGCTTAGCCCCATTTCTCAAATACTCCCTCAACTATGCTTTTGCTCATAAATACTACCCTTCATTTGACGTCACTTATAATCTTCACATGGGCATTGATAACTACATCTACTAAATTCTAAGCTAAACTAAATTCTCTTACAATGTTCAAGCCTACTCAAAGTCACAAGGTACCGCATATAACACCGTAATGCTAGTCTAAACCACAGATTCAATATCCTATATTTTTTTTGCACAACTCTCATCTCAAGAATAATACTCCTTAACACTTTAATAACTAGATTCAACCTCTTACTTGGAATTCACTAACGCACAATGCCTTCATCTACCTATATACCAACATGGTATTCAAGCCTATCATTATAACTATCCATGCACTTCTACGCAACCAACCCACCTAGGAATTTTCTCATATTCTTTAATACCTCTATCAATAACAACTTTCTTGAACTGTTATTAAGAAGAAAAACATGGAATTCTCAACTAACCATGACATATACCAAATCTTTTCCTTAATCTTCCTTCACACTTATATCCTTAGATAAAAAAAGCATACAAAAATCTTTCCCTAATAAGGAATATTTACTCTGTCCCATCTAAACGATTGTTCATTAATTTTTATCACCACTATCTTTACATAATAAGAGGTCACTGAAAGGTTAGAACATGAGGACCTGAAGCATGAAAGAATCCTATGCATAAAATTGACTCTTAACTGAGGCCTGAGGAATAAAGTATCAACAACGTGAATTCATTAAAGAGATATAAACTGAAGACATACATGACATAATCCAAATTCACTGGTCATTAAGGGTGTACCATGTAAAGCATGAGTTGCATGACCTAAGTTTGGATTTCATAAATTCATAGAATTTGATTTGTACTTTTGAGTGAACTGGCACTCATCATACTAAGAACTGGAGAGTACATTATTCTCTATGAAGTGATGAATATAAGCTATGACCATAGAGCTGAATTATAAGGAATGAGTAGATGTCATAATGAATGAAGTACAAAAGAAAACCAAGATAAGAATGAGTCATGATCATCAATGAAGATTTAGAATATGCTATTGTAGGAAAGTTCTCGTATGGTTTGCCAGATATTCAGGAATTGAGGAAAATTATTCCTAAACAATGTGAACTCAAAGGGGATGTGGATATAGGTTTATTATGTAATAGGTACGTCTTAATAAGAGCATCAAGGATGGAAGATTACGTTAACCTATTATCGAAACCTATCTTTTTCTTTTCCAATCATCGAAATTCTCTCAATTGTGCCCCCACTGCCATTGGAGCACTCTCTCATACGTGTTCTGGAATTCTCCAATTCAGTGGAGTGGGGCTTACCTTTCTCAATTATGTTGGAATTTCTCGTATGAGATATCCGGTGTTATGAGGAATGTTGGGACTTTACTTTACCTTTGGAAGGAACTACTATTATATCGACCTGCAATTTGTCTAGTTCCTGATCGGTTAAGTAAGTTTTGAATGGTCTGATGTTGTTATTTTACATTGCTCACAAAACTTGGAATTATCCGATGAGGACATTGAAGTGGGATCCTTTGTTTGATCCACAAGAGAGACTTCCGTTGCAATTACGTGGATATCATTGCCAACGCTACGACCAAACTTCTTTGGCAAAGAGACCATTTTTTAATTGGCTGCAGCAGTGGGAAAACCTTTGCAAGTGGACATGGCAACCAACAATAAGACAAGACCCAGTTGTGCGAAGGTGAAAGTGGAAGTACACTTGTTAATAGAATTACCAAAATGTGTTAACGTCGGAATTAAGAAGAAGTCGGGATAAATAGTAGCAAAGTGGTTCACCATTAAATATGACTATCTACCAAAATACTACAAAAACTGTAAATTACAAGGTCACAATGAGAAGGAATGCTTTGTGTTGCATCCAGATTTATATCCAAAAGATGAAGAGCATAATGATAAGGGGGACATTAAAGTGAGCACTGTTAAAGACAAAGTAGAAAAAGAGAAGAAAGAGGTGGAAGAGGATGGTAAAGCAGAACCCAATAATAATGATGGTAAGTTTCAACAACAAAGAAGAAGAATAAAGGCAAGAGAGTAGGTTTTTATAAAAAAGAAGGTATGATACAAAGGTGGAGCCAAACAGATAAAGTGATAAATGATGAAGTAGTCACAACAGGCAATAAGTTTGAAATGCTAAACAATGATGAATGTGACAAGAAAATAAACACCAATGATGTACGAAGGCAAGAGTCATAACAAGAAAAAAATAATAATCAGTCAGCAACAAGGGGAGCTACAAAGGGGGAGGAAATTAGGTCAACAAGAAAATGGGTGGAAGAGACCTTTCAAATAACAAATGATAAGACAAACAATCCTAATATGACAGGAAATAGAAGGAACAATGCAACATATGAAGGAGGTAGCCAGAGCAAACATAGCAACACAAGTAACAAGGATATACAAGGAACAAAGGTTACTGAGAAATCTGATGGGATGGTGATGGAGATAGTATAAGTAGTTGACTCACATTAGGAGCAGCAAAAGCAAAAAGTAAAAGAGAGTGGGCAAAAGAAAAAAGAGCCACCAGATGATCATCATAGAGCAAATAGTGAGATAAATGCTGAAGAATCCTCAACTGGACATTAAAATTCAAGCACAAAAGAAGTGGAACAAGTTAGCAAAAGGGACATAATACAAGAAAATAAGGAGGGGGAAAGAAATGAAGAAGATGGTGAAGAGGATTTGGAAGAAAATATTGAGGAAGTTGGCGCTAAAGGAGACCTATCTCCTAGGCATGTCAGAGATTTAAGGTAAATAACAAGAAACAACAAAGTGTCAAAAGGCTAGAAGTACAAGGAGTATCTCAGCAAAACCTAATATTTCTAAATAATGAATGAACATCTTTTGTTTTGTAATATAAGGTCAGTCAATACTCAAAATTCTTTTGATAAAGTGATTGATCTTAAAAAAAGATATAAGATCTCTTTTATAGCTCTTATGGAACCTTTCCAAGGGCCACAAGAATTAGACAACTATAGGAGTAAGTTAGGGATAAAGAATGATGTAGTTAACTATTCATCTAAGATTTGGATCTTATGGATTGATGATTGGGAAGAAAAAGTGGTGTATGATTCTCAACAGTAAATAAACATGCAATGTACTTATTCTGCTAATAGAAAAAAGATTTGGATAACCTCAATATATGCTAGATGCAATGCTTTGGAGAGATTACAACTTTGGGAGGAGCTGGAAGAAATAAGCAGTGAGGTTCATAAGCCTTGGATAGTGGGAGGAGATTACAATGTTATTATTAATGCAGAGAATAAACTTGGTGGTCTTGATGTTACTTTTGATGAAACAATTGACTTTGCTCATTGTATTAACAATTGTGCACTATCAGACCTAGTTTATAAAGGTAGTAAATATATTTGGTGGAATGGCAGAATAGAGGAGGAGTGCATTTTTAAGAGGTTGGATAGAATCTTGGTTAACTCAGATTTCTTGCAAGAGAGACCTAATTCTGAGGTAGAACATTTAGTACGAGATGGATCAGATCATAGTCCATTTCTTTTAAAATGTAATAGGGGCAATAAAAGAGTTTTAAAGATTTTAAGGTTTTTAAACTTCTAGACATATCACAATACCTTTAAAAATGTGGTTCAAACAAATTGAAACATCTCTATTCAAGGAGGTCCTTTCCATATCTTTAATGAAAAGTTGAAGCATTTAAGGAAGGTGCTGGTTATTTGGAGAAAAGGCACTTGTAGGAATATTTTTCACAAAGTATAAACTTTGGAAGATATTATAATAAACTGTACAGAAGAGAACCAAATGAATTTGACAGCAGCTAAAAAAGAATTGAGGAAGCATTACCAGTTAGAAGAGCAATTCTGGAAACAAAAATCTGGAATGACATGGTTCAAGGATAGTGATAGAATCACTAAGTTTTTTCACAATTATGTTAGAGGCAAGAGGAAGAGACTTTGTATACATGAAATAGAAAATGAACAAGGAACGTTTTTCTAGGAACCAAATAGTATTGGGGAAGAAGCAGTGAATTATTTAAAAAAATAATTTATGGAGGACAACAAGAATAGGAAGTATGAATTGCTACACTATATTTCAAAAGAGAACATGGATAGAACACCAACTGAAGATGAAATTAAGCAAACATTTTTTCACTCAATAGTGAAAGTGCTTGTGGTCTGGATGGCTTTTCAGGGAAGTTTTATCAGAGTTGTTGGGATATCATCAAGACAGATGTCATTAATATGGTAACTACTTTTTTTTGTGGATATGAACTACCTAGGCATGTAACTCATACTAATCTAGTGATTATACCTAAAAAAGAAGTGGTTAAGAGGTTTACTGATCAACGACCAATAAGTTTAAGCACATATATTAGTAAAGTTATATCCAAAGTAATTCATGAAAGGCTGGTGGATTTGTTGCCTATGATCATTTCTCCAAATCAAACTAGGTTCATGAAAGAAAGAAGTATAGCTGAGAATGTCTTCTAGACTTAGGAGATAATCAGGGACAACCTGGTGTTAATGTATAAGAACATATCTATTACAACTTGAATCCAAATGAAATACATAAGATATCCAACTACAAGAAAAACTCTATCCCTGAAATGAAAGTAAAGACATAGTTTATAAGAAAGGTAATAGAAGACATCCGGACACTTGGAGACCCACCACTACCTTGAAAGCTCCAACAATTGCCTAAGTCAAGCAAGCTGAGGCGCGCTCGAGCTAGGATCTGCACCAAAAAGGCACAAGAGGCGTGTGTATGGTCCACTTGTACTCAATAGGTATCATAGGCCAACCCAGAAAAGTAGTAAATAAAGCATAAAACATATACACTAAGGGCATGTCACCTGCAATTAGAAAATGTCCCATAGTGGTAACCCACTCCGCTTGCACTAATAATTCTACAATATCCATACATAATCAATGACACACCAGATAAAGATGCAAATATCCACAATATCACATACAGGTAGAACAAAAGAGGAACATGTATAATAAAGATCATCAAGTACAACTAATATATGATTGAATAATTAGTCATTAACAGGTCAAGATATAGAACAAATAGATAGATGACAAATCAATATGTCAATACAAGCACGACATAAACACAATAAAGCAAGTGTAATGAATATGATGATGATGGTGATACACGAGACAGTTGCATAGTTTCTGTATACACCTACAGAGCTAAAGCTTGCTGACCCATAGAGAGTTCAGCAATTCATATACTACCTCGTGTACACCTACAGAGCTAAAGCTTCCTAACGTAAGACCCATAAGGGGTTTATCAACACGTATATAATAAATATCCATGACTCTTCTCCACATATCCTTCGAAGAGGTCTATAAGATCCAATGTATTCAATACTTCCAAAATTTTTAGTATTTCTAGTGTTTTAATGTTTCCAGAGCACATAAGATACAAATTAAGTATGACAAACAACAAGTATATGCAAAAAGACACAAATTAAGTCTGACAAACAACAAAAAGTATTTACAAAACATACAACAAACAAGTAAAATTATGTGTATGATGTTATAAGGATGATGATGCGATGTCCACAATCAATCATAATGAGTATTTCCACAATCAACCACAATGATATATTTTAAGAACCACATAAGACAATATCCACTAATTATTTTCATCCATTCATGATTTTCCACATGTTTCATACTCCAAAAGTAAGAACATATAAATCATAATGCACCAAAGGTACCAAAATAGCCATTTGCAATAATACAATACAATTATACATATGTGCTCAAGGCTATCAACATCATAGGACCCCACACGGTCGTATATATCATATAATATCTAAATTTCAATAATTACATCACATATAGGCCCCCACATGGACACAACACATAGACAACTATTTTTTAGGATTAGTTCCCACCCTTAACGTGCATTTTGTATCAATTTTTACTACCCAACTCAGTCTGAAAGAGTTAAGCCATAACCTACCTCAAAGGCCAAGACTGGTCCGCAACACTTCAACCACAAAGCTCTACTTCTCATGAACGGTTCCAAAATCAACTAAACTAAGAAATATAGAATATACATGCCAAAACAAAGATAACGATACCCATATTGACTAGTTTTGATTTGATTTTTGAAACTTTACTTCAAAAATGTGTTCCTCATATTTTTAGGAATCTACAGCTGAAAATCCAAGTCAAATCGAGTAAAAAATGACGTTCAAATCAAAGAAAAACCATTTGTTAGCTTTATTGGGTAAAATCTTTGAAATCCGTGTTAAAATTAAAAATCAAAGTAGTTTTGAAGGTTAAATTGATGAAAAACTAGTAATTATCAGATCAAAATATTATTCAACTGAAAAGGAGTGAAATTGGAGTTTAAAATCAAGCCATAGAATTTTTGAGGTCTTGAGAAATTAATCAAAAATTAGAGTAGAAAAGGATGAAATCACACCTTAAATCTGTAATAGAATTAAGAAATAGATGTTAATCTAGCTTGCCAAACTCCCACAAGCTTCACTTTTAAGTTCTCACACTATTTTAGGGTTTAACTCTCAAGAAGAAAGTTGAAAGAATGGGCAAATTGGGCTAAAAAGAGGCTATAAAGACTAGTATGTAGACTTCACCAGGTTTTAAAAAAAAACAAGATTTTAAAGTCCAAAAATGAACTTCGACAGGGTGTCTGAGATTCGTTCGGAGTCCGATATACACAAACAAATTATGTAACCGCACCAAATTCGATGCTCTAGACTTAATGGCGATATCATAATTTTGAAAAAATGTCATTTTCACAAAGTTGACTCTCGAAACTCGAAATTGTAATTTTACAAACCGAAGGTCTGAATGATATTTAAAACCCATAAAATCACACCAAATATGTTAACACCCTAAAATCAGTATTTCAGATTTGTTGGCACAATTCAGTCATTCCTCACACGGAACAAAAGATATACATAAGAGTTTGAAATAAGACATTCAAAGCCACCAAAATTCATAATATCACATAAATGGTTCCAAAATGTATCAAAAACCTTGCCAATTACTCCCACACCTCAGAAATATCACAATGCAACTATGAGGATGGGTAAAACAGTCAAATCACACAAAATCACAAATTTGACATATTTCATCAAATTTTCAGGCCTTAACATGAAACTATATCAGTGTCACTTAAATTAAAACAAATGAAAAAGTTTATAAATCACAATAACTAAAAAATTAGATTATTTAAAACTATTCAGTTTTTATGTCACTTCATGGATAAATATTTTTCCTGAATACTTAATGAAAGATCAAAACTTTAGGTAATAAAGATCCAACGAGAATATAAACTATGATTAAATTTCTAAATACACTCATACTATATATGAACATATAATACGTAATTATGAAGATTTATTTCACTGCTTTTTTAATAATTTAAAAAATTTAATCTTAATATGTTGAGCCCGTGCTCAGCATAGGCTTATCGCATCTAGTTAAGATTAAAAACTCCAATTTTATTATTTGTATAAAGATCAATAGTTCCATCCCCACTCCCTCCCCCACCCCACCCTATCCATTCTGTTACCACCCCCTCTCTAGCTACTACCACCACTACCATTGGTGCAGCAATCAGCATGTCAACCTTTGTCGTCTCTATCATCTCCTCCTTCACCAAAATCACCATTTTTTTTCTAGCTACTCCTCTACCCCCGTCAACAAATGTTTTAGTGATAACAATTATCATAATTAATTTAGTTTCTACAAATTTATTTCAATGATTTAACAATAAAAATTTTCATTTCAAAGGGTTTATAATCAAAGTATAATTATCTGCAAAAGTAAAAATTCAAAGAAGGAGAAGGAGAAGGAGAAGAAGAAGGAGAAGAAGAAGGAGAAGAAGAAGAAGAAGGAAACAAAATTAGGAGGCACATGATAGTGACTACGACATTGAAGACGAAAAAATAAGATGACGGGGGAGAGAAAACTCTAAAGAGAGAAGAGAAAGCATTTAAAAAAAGGGAGAAAGTAACAAAGAAAGATGGAGAGATAAAAAAAAGGAAGAAATTCAACTTTTGAAATTTAAAATAAGAGGAAATTCTTTTGTAATATACACACAAGTTTTTTAATTATTTTAATTATACCACATTTTTTAATTTTGTTGGACCAACCTTTTTCTTTTTTCCAACATAATATGTGTTGGAAAATATGTTCTATGAACAAAGAATAACACATAGATGAAGGCTTAATAATTCGAATAACTAATATAGGTTTTGAGGCTTTAAACACACGCGAAATATTTTTCTAAAAATGATATTTGTCCTCTCCTCTCTATGAGATTTTTATAAAATTATTTGCAAATAGTTTTAGTGGATATTACAAGCCTATTGAATTCTCACTAAGCAAATAGTAAAGAAATTATTCTGGAAAGTAAGAACTATGAAACTTGATCTTTTTGGAGAAAAAATATTTATTCTCAGGTGATAGAGATGACAATTTTTTTTTTTTGTAAACATGTTTAGTAAAGATACGTTGAAATCACAAAAGGTGAGATTTAAACAGAGATAAGGTAACCAAAGGATACAACCTTCCACTAAAAGTATATTTCCATAAAAGACACAATCTTTCATTAAAGACACCTTTTTCATAAAAAACTTTTTAATTAATTTACTTAAAAAAAAATTCAACTATATGTTTAAAAGAGCCACAACATCATTGACAATCCAATTTGAAAAAATTCTTTCGAAAGACAAATTATACAAACATTGAAAATTTAGCTATGTTATGAGCTACAACATTACATCTTCTAGGAATATGCACAAACATGACATGCTTTAGATATGTAGATATTTCAAATATCTTCAAAAACTACATTTATATCCCAAGTTGTCTTCACCTTTTTCTTCAATATATTTATTATACCTTTTGCATAAGAGAATACATAAAGTTCCTCCATTCATTCTGTATCGCTTTTTCCATAATCTTTCTTATTGAAAATACTTCAATAATCATAGACTTTCCCACAAGTTGAATCGGAGATTCATGGACATAAAGTAAAACACCTTTGATATTCATAACTATCAAATCAATAGTTTCCTTCTTTGGCTCAATTTGAAGCCCTGCATCAATAAATAAACGAATCCATCTTCGGACACTCTTAGTTGACATTCATAATTTCTTTGAAAATTACCACACGAGGAAGCAAAAAAAAAATTATCAACAAATTCACTATACTCATATATCGATATTATGTCTACAAGGTCAATTAATTCATTATTAAAACTCCAAACATGTCTAGATTATTATATATGCCACATTATCATTACTGTCAAATTGGTAATACCAGCTGAATTAAAACATGTTTTATCCATATGAATCTTATTATTCCATCACAAAAAAAGTCAATATCATTATCAAGATAATTCCTTTTAATAGAATTTATTTTTCAAATTATTTGTGAATTATGACACTGAAAAGGCATGTGTCTACAGTCTAATTTTTTGAGCATATCTCTTTCTTACTATTGACATAATTTATTCATTTTCTAATTATTTATTTGTTGATAAGATATTAAGAACATATTTTCTTAAAATATTTTTATGCTTATTTTCTATCTTCATTGCCCATAGATCGAGGAATGAATCAAGAGGAAGAAAGTGTTGTTGGGTTCGAAATCGAGTGAGCGTCATGTGGAAGCTTAAAGTTTGCAAATCAATGTGGTGATAATTCAGATGACAAATAAAAATATACTAAAATGACATATTATTGATATTATTTGGTCAATCGGCCTACACATGAAAAACTAATATTGAAAAAATATAAACCTATTGGGAGAAATTTTCTCCTAAACAAGACTCTTTAAAGACTACATTGTGGATGTTATTGTGTTACGATATGAGAATAGAGGTCTTCTATTTGTAGAGTTCCAAAACCTTTTTTATTAAAAAGAGGTTAGCCAAACATGGAAAAGTTTTAAATTTTTCTTTCAGGAAAAGTAAAAGTAATTATGATATTACTTTTATTTTCCTTCTAAGAAAAATAAAACTTAAATTTGGTAAGAAAATCAGGGCAAAAACACTAACAAATCTTTCTTTTTTGGCTTGATTTTCTTCACTTGATCCACTTTCTTCCCATCTTTGATCTTTGTTCTTCACATAATCTTCATCACTACTACTTGGCATGCTTAAAAATAGTGTTTTTGGGTTAAAAAATAGATGAGCCCTTTCGGGTTAAAAATATTGAAGCCCTTTTAGGGTTAAAAATAATCTTTATTTTCAAATATGTAACAGCAGGATTGTTGAAAATATGATTGGCAATCGTCTCCACTTGTAGCTTTTTGACATATATCTTCATGATCATCAAATGGGTTGCAACTTTGATCTTAAACTATCCTCAATTGAACCATCTGATCTTTGAACCATTGGCTCTGATACAACTTATTGAGTTCAAAATTGAGAGAGCGTCATATGGAAGCTATTAGTTGCAAACCATTGTCGTGACATGTCAGAAGACATATAAAACAATACTAAAAAGCTTAATATTATTATATTATTTGCCAAATTGGCCTACATAAAAAATCTAATATTAAAAACATTAAAACTAATGAGAGAGAAAATCTCCCCCTAAATAAACTTTTAAACGACTATATTGTGGACGTTATTGTAATATCCCGTACTTTTACCTAACTTAAATTCATCCTAAAAATATCAAAGACTTTCTTTAAAGATGATTACACTTTTATACATGTGAAATTTTCAAGATTTTGACTTTTGATTGTTTGGGAAATTGAATAAGCTTTCCATCGATACTAAATTCGCCCAAATTTGACACCCGAACGAAGAGTTAGAGCCATTTTAGTTAGACTGTGTATCACCTAATACTTTAGCGCGTCGTGGAGCCAGTTCAAATGGCATTTGTCATTATCCAGTGAGACAACATGATACCACTGCATCGCCCCACTAGCCTTTTTCCCAATTGTTACTTTCCAATGTGACTCTGCGATCATGGCACGTTGTGCCAGAGGGAAAATTCAGAACCAGTGAGGCATCGCAATGGCGCCGCGTCGTTCCATCAGCCTAGATCTCAATCGTTAGTTTCCAGTGACACGATGCAATAGCGCCGCATCGTGTTAGGTGCCCAAATCGGGTTTTCAGTTATGAAAATTAAAAACTTTCTAGGGGCAATAAGGTTTTTTACCATGACCCAGATTAGCCTTTAAACATGAAATTATGCCCTAAATACCCTATTATGTAAGTTTTCCTCACTTTTTCTCAAGAACAAAATCATTATATCTCAAGAGGTAAAAACCCTAGTTCAAAAAATCAAGGTCAAGCCCAAGAAATCCTTCAAGAACTTCAAGAATCTGACAAATTAAGGTATGTTAGATGTTCATCTATGGGTTCCTTTCACCCATAGAATCCAAGATTTCCTTTTTAAACCTACAAGATCTCAGATTTATGATTTCCATGTTTGATTTAGATTGAATTCATGTTCATGATATTAGTTGGGTTCCAATCCATGATTTAAATGCAAGTTTTATGAAATTAAATAACATGTGTGATGAATAGGTGATTTTATTGAGAAACCCTTGAACGTACAAAGTAATTAATGTATCTATGATGTTAATTTAGTTTGCAATCCATGATTATGATAAGATTCATGAAAAATAGAATAATATTTAATGGAAATTGTGTGAATTACATGCTAAACCCTAGAATTTGAAATTAAGTATTGTATTCATGATATTTATGTGATGACCATTATCATTTAAAATACTCATGCTCCCCAAGTATTTGCTAAAATGCCTATGTGAAGTAGATAGAAGAATCATAAGATGTTATTATGAGATCTTAATCATGTACAATCTTATGCTCTACAGGTTTTTGATAAAATGCTCATGTGAATTGACTAGGGAAGGCATGCCATGTTATTATGTGATCTCATTCATGTACAAGTTAATATATTACAAGTGTATGATGAAATGTCTCTATGAATAAATTATGGTCAAGTGAACATTGTTGTGTTAATCAAGATTACATTTTGCTTTATTTCTCATATTATTGAGTCCTGGGGGTATTTAATACCCAATAATATAGCAGTTTACATAGAGCCAGTGTCAGTTATGGAATAGTATCAGTCATGTCACGATTAGTAGTATTCTTAGTCAGTTACAGAACTCAGTAGAACTCAGGCGGTTATAGAACTCAGGAAAACTCAGTAAACTCTATATCGTATCAGTCTGGCCCAGTTCAGTATACTTAGTTCAGTGTCTTTCAACTGGGAGTATAATTTAGCACCGAGCGCGTGTAGAGATGACGACTTTTTTGTCAGATAGGTAGAGTCGTTAGTAGCAATCCCTGTACTCCAAAACTGCGTAGCCAGCGCAGGATGAGGAGTCACCCATCATACTAGGCTTGACTACCTATCAGGGGTCACCCATCAGATTAGATTTGGCTTTGACCAGGTGTCACCCGTCAGTTAGGCTTGGCATCCTGGTTTTCTAATATTAGTACTTGTGGTACGGTATTAGCACCCTTTTAACTGGGGTCACAGGTTGGACTACTATCAGTTCAGATTTGGGGCATATCGGTAAGATGATTACCTCCCACAGTTTTAATTTTAGTTTTGGTCTTCAGTAAGTAACTCATTTTAGTTCTACAAAATCTGGACTGGTAGATATAGTCAATTCAGAATTAGTAATTCAGTTATCAGTAACTCAAATAACAGTTACTTAGTTATTAGAATTCAGTACTTAGCTTCAGAAAGCTCAGTTACAACATGTATATAAATGCACACTATTGCATACTCAGTATTTTCCATAGTTCAGATTATCCATTTACTCTCATGTTCAGTTAATCTACATCATTTAGTCAGTTATTATTCATGATTATGAACTCTTGCATTCAGCCTTACCTCATCTAGCATAACAGTACATTCCCACGTACTGACGCATACTTTCCTGCGCTATGATATTTCATATCATAAGTTCGGATGCTCAGGTTCCCGACCACATATAGTAGATTCAGATTCAGCCAACAACAGTAGATTTAACAGTGATTCCTCATCATCCGAGGATATTCTATTATTTCATATTTTTAGTAGATGTAGTAGTTCAATAGATATAATTAATTGGGGGATTGTCCCATCAACTCTACTTTCAGACAAATCCATGTAGAGGCTTTTCAGACTAGATTTTCAGACAGTATTTAGTTTTACAGATGTTATATTTTATCAATGTTTTAGATATTTTGAAAATTATGATATTTTAGCCTATTTGATTCATTAATTAATGTGTTATTATTCATTTCCCACAGCATATATTATTCATGGGTTAGCTTATGGTCCTTTGGGGTCGTAAGCATCGTGTGAAAATTAGGGGGTAGTTCTGGATGGTTACAAACTTGATATTAGAGAGTAAGGTTCAACAGAGTCCTAGGGAGTCTGAAAGCCACATCAAGTAGAGTCTTGTGCATGGGCGTGTAGCGCGCCAACCTTATGGACGAGAGGCGATGAGATATTTTAGGAAAAGTTTCCCTTCTTACAGTATTTATGTCGTGCTAATGAGTGTGATCTCAAGTAAAACTCTCAGTCTAATCTGTTCTCTCATTTTCGTTTATAGAACATGTCTCCCCAAAAGACTAATGAAAGAAGAACCGAAAATCAGTTAGCACCTCATCCCGTTCAGACAGATCCCCTAGACGAGCATGTCTCTCATACAAAATTTAGAGCTACTTTCACTACTTTAGCCTATTTAGTAGTTGCTCAGAATAACCTACAGGTTGTTGTTCTATCTAGTCTTAGGGTTCATACTCTACAAAATAAGAGGGAGAAGTATAGAAGGGAAGATAGAGAGAATATGAGAGTCAAGACAAGTGGTTTTAGGTCAGGGTCAGAGGGTGGTAATTGCTTTTAGTTCCATAAAAAATTCTCATCCCCAAATCTTTCTGTAGCTAGTGCATCAGTGCAAAAGTTTAGAAATGACACTCTAGGTAGCACGTCAGGCTCTAAGCCTCGGGGTAGCATGAAAAAAGGTTGTACTTACCCCTTTTACAAAGAATGTGGTAGAAACCATCTGGGTGTCTGTAGAGATGGCAACAATGTATGTTTTGGATGTAACCAAGTCAGGCCTTCAGATTTTAGTAACAAGGTCAGCACGTGTAGAAAAGCAGTGGGAGAGGTTGACGCCCAACCCATCCTTACCTCAGTGCAAAGTTTTATACTACAACTATCACGATATCTACTCATGCCTTATATGTCAGCTCTCTGGTCATAGCTTATATTGGTGCACACAATCGAAAATCATGTATGCCTATAGTCCCTAGTATAGGGAGTTCCAAATCACTTAGTGTTATATATCATGTTCCATGAATACAGAAACTCCAACTCAGGTCATATAGCTTATGAATCAGGTACTTATACCTTACAGTATATTCAGTTCCCATGACTCATTCTACGCTCCAAATAATCAGTTAAATTCATTCTATGTCATGTCTATCCCTAATCTAGACATCTTGATAAATCCATGATATTAATATTCTATACCTCAGGCTTCAGTTAAGTGTCAAGTTCAGTATAGTCTCCATTTGTCCTTCAGGTCTTTATGTTTAAAACTTTAGTAAACTTTCCTTATGAAATGATATAGTGATGAGTAATTGCTTAGATGTGGGGAGTAGATATTTTACGGCGAGAAAGGATTGTTGTATACTTATTACACGAGAATGTAGTTATGAAGATAGTCTTGAATATCATGCTGTCGTGTAAGTGAATGGCTAGCAGGAGGTATTATTTAGTTGTTGAAGAAGGAGAAGAAGTTGAGAGAATGCAGAGTGTAGTTGTATATTCAGATCCTTAATTTATGTCAGTCTCCCTCACATAGCTTCAGACCCAATATTTATGCGATATCCATGTTTTATCATATCCCAGTAATCAGTTCCAGTATGAGTCTTAGTCACAGTCTCAGTCCAGTAATTAGTTCAGTAACTTATTTTAGTTTCAGGTTTGCTTAATCCTATTATGCAGTCAGCAGTTATTTAATTATCAGTATTTCAATACTTTAACTTACAGACCATTTCCGAATCATGTCATATGCTTGGTCTTGCATTCTCAGATAAAATAGTTTTTTCGCATTCATGCTCAGTTACCTCATGTTATTCAGTCAGTCCTTGCTTCATATGTATAATACTCTAAATTTCCAGTTTAGTTATTCAGACTAAGTACAACTAGATCGTACACACCCAGTATTCATCTATCAGTTAATCAGTTAATCTGATAATTAGTATATTTATGCATTTATGCTCAAATCCTATGAAAATATTTTTGGTAGCCTCAAGTGAGACGTGGTGTTGAAGTAGAAGACTACAGTTAAAGGGATAGTTGAGAAATGCGGCTAAGATGGCAAGTTGGTAGTTGTAGTGCATAGGACTCGATAACTCTATCTAAGATGATGTTTTGTAGGCCTTGATCCATAGTACAGAATTGGAGCCATGTTGTGATTTAGGTGTCTTATTCAGACCATGCTCAGATTTCTTACTCCATAAAGTCACTAAAACTCTATAGAAAGGGTGTCAAGAAATGCTCCAATCGAGTATAGGTTTTTCGTATGAGTTAGTCTGTACAACCAGTAAATTCAGTTTAGTAGTCAGGCGAATAAGTTCGTAAGGTTTCCTATTTTCCATCTAGTTGTACTATCTGAAGTTTCATGAATATGACCATTCCAAGATAAAACATCCTAGTAGTAATAAGTTCATCCCAGTTTATGTATCATGACTCAGTTTTAGATCCTATATATTTAGTTACGATTCAGTTCGTAGGTGCCCCATGCATCGTCTCATCTTTTCATCAGTATCTCAGTTAAGTCAACATTCTCTGAGGGACATACTGTCCTAAGGGGGAGATGCACTATAACCCCTGAGATATCATGATCTAAACCTTTTATTTTCTCTTCACATAACCAATCCAGTAGGAGTAATGGGTCCTCATAGTTGACCCTCTAGTTCCAATCTCAGTCGTAAGCTATGTACTCAAGGGCCCAATTTAGTTCACGATATTCAGTTCGTGTATCACATTACAGACTCATTTATATTCTTATGTTCTCATGTTCCCATTCATACATGTTCAGTAAATGATCTTGGGCATATCAATGTTCTCAGCTTAAGGTAACAGTCTTCCTTAGATCTACCCAGTTTCATGTTCAGTTACAACTATAATCTTAGTATTAGTTATCATTGCATATTCTATCACGCATTCATTAAGCAGTTCAGTCATGTATTCCATGCATCAGATATGCATGTCCAGAATATAAACTCAGTCTATCAGCAGTCCTCAGCTTAATCAGTCATATTCGAGGATGAATATTCCCAAGGGGAAGATATTGTAATATCCCGTACTTTTACCTAGCTTAAATTCATCCCAAAAATATAAAAGACTTGCTTTAAAGATGAATACACTTTTATACATGTGTGGGAAATTGAATAAGATTTCCATCGATATCAAATTTGCCCAAATCTGACACCCGGGAGAAAACTTAGAGCCATTTTAGTAAGATTATGTACCACCTGGTACTTTAGCGCATCTTGGAGGTAGTCCAAATGGAATTTGTCATCTTCCAGTAAGACAACGCGATACCACCGCGTAATGCCACTATCCTTTTTTCCTAATTAACACTTTCCAGTGTGACTCTTCGATCATGACGCATCGTGCCAAATGGAAAATTAGCAACTAGTGAGGTACCGCGATGGCGCCGCATCGTGCCATTAGCCTTGTTCCCGATCGTTAGTTTCCAATGACACGGTGCGATAGCGCCGTATCACGCCAGGTGCCCAAATCGGGTTTTCAGTGATGAAAATTAAAAACTTTCTAGGGGAAATAGGATCTTTTTTCATGACACAGATCAACCTTTAAACATGAAATTAAGCCCTAAATACCCTATTATGTAAGTTTTCCTCACTTTTTCTCAAGAACAAAATCATTCTCTCTCAAGAGGCAAAAACCCTAGTTCAAGAAATCAAGGTCAAGCCCAAGAAATCCTTCAAGAACTTTAAGAATATCATAAATTAAGGTATGTTAAATGTTCATATATGGGTTCCTTTCACATATAGAGTCCAAGAATCCCTTTTTAAATCTACAAGATCTTAGATTTATGATTTCCATATTTGATTTAGAATGAATTCATGTTCATGATATTAGTTGGGTTCCAATCCATGATTTAAATGCAGGTTTCATGAAATTAAATAACATGTGTGATGAATAGGTGATTGTCTTGAGAAACCCTTAAACGTACAAAGTAATTAATGCCTCTATGATGTTAATTTGGTTTGCAATCTATGATTATGATAAGATTCATGAAAAATAGAATAATATTTAGGTAAAATTATGTAAATTACATGCTAAACCCTTGACTTTGCAATTAAGTATTGTATTCATGATGTTTATGTGATGACCATTATCATGTGAAATACTCATGCACCCCAAGTATTTGCTAAAATGCCTATGTGAAGTAGAAAGAGAAATCATGAGATGTTATTATGAGATCTTAATCTTGTACAATCTTATGCTCTACAGGTGTTTGATAAAATACTCATGTGAATTGACTAGGGAATACATGACATGTTATTATGTGATCCCATTCATGTACAAGTTAATATATTACAAGTGTACGATGAAATGTCTCTGTGAATGAATTATGGTCAAGTAAACATTGTTGTGTTAATCAAGGTTATGTTTTGCTTTATTTCTCATGCTATCGAGTCCTGAGGGTATTTATTTGTCACACCCCAAATCCCATTGGAGCGGACTGGCACCCGTAGCCGAGGAGGCCCGGGAGAACCCGTTCATAACCTATACTTTCACATTTACATTACTTATGAAAATTAGAAATTTGGGCAGCACTTCGTTGTAAATAGAAGAAAACAGTACCTGTATCAACCCAGCAGACACGCATAAATATATATATGAACAGTAATTACCCGTCAGAGCCATCACGTCTATCAACCAAACACTCCTATGGCTGTACAATATGTCTACAAAAGCCTCTACATAGATACACAACTGAGTTGGGGTCGGGACGAACTCCCGCTCACAAAAGACTTTTATACAAATACCAAAGGTACATATAGAGACGACTTGGGATGCCCCGAAACAACTGGAGCTCACCACTAACAATAGAATGTCCTGGCTCTTACTGCGGAGGTGTACGACCTGAAGTACCTGTTCCTGCAGGCATGAATGCAGGTCCCCCGTGAGGGACGTCAGTACGAAAATATGTACTGAGTATGTAAGGTAGGGAGTATCAACATGAGATACAAAAGATCAACAGAACCCAGATACCAGTGAATAAACAGTATGAGTAGACCACACTTAAAAGAACTGATGGGATACCTGCACATTACTTTCATATCATTACTTCCCGTAATCCTTATCAATACATAACATATGTCATACAATGGCCAACTGATCAGTGGTACTAATACAATACATCAAGGACCACCCCTGGAATAGCATATATACATAATCTTTATAATACAATGGCCAACTGATCAGTGGTACTAATACAATACATCAGGGACCACCCCTGGAATAGCATATATATACATAATCTTTATAATACAATGGCCAACTGATTAGTGGTACTAATACAATACATCAGGGACCACCCCTGGAATAGCATATATATACATAATCTTTATAATACAATGGCCAACTGATCAGTGGTACTAATACAATACATCATATCATCAATTTAAAATATAGACATTCCATTTCTTAATACAATTAATCTTTGAGATTGGTTACTTTGTGGTCACACTTTATGGAACTTGAAACCATGATACCTCAATAGGAAAAACATGTAAATAGGTAATCAATATCATGAAAATGAAGTAGAGAATCATGGATACCTCATTAAACCATTTCGGAGTCAACAATAGTATATGGATATTTTTTTGATTAGCCGGACATCTTAAAAGTGAAAACAAGTTCAATTGGTAGTGTCGAAGATCATATGATGTTATTATGTGTCATGTGTCGTAGGACAATGTTGGAAGCTTACTTGAGAGTGCCATGGGTCATTATTCATGCCAAAGATTAGATAGAGTATGTCTTACATACCTTGATATAACCACTTCAATACAAGTGACTTCCCGTACTCTTCGAACACTTATCTACAATAAGTCATTTGTGGCAAACTAGCATTAGATACCAAACCTTACCATTTAGGTATTAACTTCACCAATTAATGTCTAGGAAGTAATCCTTTAGCTCATCAATAAGAGTACTACATACATCCTCTTATACTCTTATTACATTCACATATCATGCATTTTCATGAAATATCCCTCAACATCACTCTTAGCCTTTATTTCCCTTCTTAAAACCATCCAATACCAACATGATCACTACGCATACATAACCACTAATATAATGATATATCACCACAATTCATCCTTCATAATCCAATACAGCAACTTCCATAATGTACTACTAACAATTTATACACAACAATTCATAACTATGTTTCTAGTTATCTTCCAACATCAAGACAATACTCATAATCCTATATTAATACTTATTCATGGATAAGAATCAAGAATAAACAATATTCATACCTTAACAATGGACTCTTGTATTTGGAATCCTCCTTACATAACCATGGGGTGCTTCTCGAAGCTTTCGAGATGGTGAACACAACTACGGAACCAATTTGAATTTTCTACGGTTGAATCTTGAGTTATTTGGGATTTTTGTTTGGAACCTAAAAGGTGTTCTTGAGAGAATTTGAGAAAAAGGATTGTATTCTACTGAATTTGGGCTAAATATGGTGTTATAGACGGAATTGGGTGAAGTGAAATGACTAAAATGCCCCTAAGAAAACAAGAAAAGTCGAAACTATCCCTCAGCTGACAAACTGACAGGCTGAAGTAAAATGGATATAACTTCTTACTCAGATGTTGGATTTGGATGAAACCAGTTGCAGTGGAAAGAGGACTCAAAGGTCTTTCGTTTGATATATTATATCTCACACAGTTCATTAAATACAGGGAGGTATGATCGTTTGAAGTTGACCCTGAAATGCTGAAAAAAACTGGGCAACAGGCTATGCGTTTTGAAATCCAAACGCAGCCTTATGCATTCCGAAAAATTCCAAAACTTATCCGAGATGTACTATGAGATTGTCCGATCGTAACGCAACTTGAAAATCTAAAAATGAAGGTCGATAAGGTCGAGAAGTTGTATCCCGAAGGTTGTCAGCTAAAATGACTCTAAGTTACACTTAGAAAAATTTTCAAGTTTTTAAGTCTAAGAGCACTCTATTAAAGGCTAATCCATGCACGACTTTTACGGGGTGTTACATTATCTCCCCCTTGGGATCATTCGTCCCCGAATGATGATTGGAAATGTTGAAGCCTTAAAGGTATGGAATAACGCAGGCACGACATGTCTTCTAATAAAGAATACACTGATCTGAACATGACCATATGGATATAACTACTGATATTCTGAATTCTTATATCGGACATGCATATCTGATGCATGGAATACACGACTGGAGCCACTCATAAGCTGAGTTCTCATAATGAACAGGCAAACCTAATGTATGGATTTGTTATTGAGTTGATCTCATGAACGCAGAACTGAATACATAGATAAGCTGAACTTTTTCTATTGAACGTGCATTTCTACTGCAGGCATATCTGACTGAGCTGACACAAGAACGCATGGCTGAATACGCAATATCAATTGATGTGAAGCTTGTAATAAGAATCTATGCACGCAACCAAATGGGCTATCTCCCCCTTGGGATCCTATATCCCTCTATGAGTGTTCAATTCACTAAGATACTTGGAAAATGGAGGAAATGCACACGGCACCTACGATTTTGATTCATAACTGAACCTCTGGAATCTGAATCTAGTACATGACTCATGAACTGAATTATACTCGCAACTACTAGTATACTCAATCTTGAAATAGTAACATATCTGAGAATTCGGGTAGCATGATTAATTGAAAAGACAAGGAAACAAATCATGAGAATTTGACATTCTGACTATTGAACTAATTTGCTGGCTGAACAGACTGAACTACACAGGAAACTTATACCCAATCTGGAGTATCTTATCAACACTCTTCGTAGAAAAAAAAAGTTCTAGTAGCATTAGGCAGCAAAAGATTTTAGGCATGAGTCACACAAGACATCCGACTATAGGATCCCAACATTGACATTACTCTGCAGCCTGGAATATAGACATATAACTCATAAATCATGATAGAATTGTCAGTCCTTAGTCAATGCGACTTCTTACTTCCAAGATCAGCACACTCCACGAATACTCCCTTAACAACAACATGTCATACCATGATACTAGTCTAAACAATATGATTCAATCTTCTATATCCTTTTAAAGTTTACACCCTAAGCATATCATGCCTTCCTACATTAATGACTTAACTCTGAACTCTTACTATAGATTCACTAGCGCATATTGCGTCACTTCACTAAAATCCCAACATGTCATTCAAGCCTATCTTCATAACCTCATATGAACTTCAACCCAAACACCCATGAAGAAACACTTCTCATATTCTCTAAACCACTCTTAATATAACTCCCACGTGCCACCCCAAGAACATGCACATACAAATTTCCACTAAAACTTACATATATCAAAAACTTGGCCCCAGATCTTACTTCACACTTATGGTCTTATCTAAAACAAGCATACTATAAAGCGGGAGTACATGAGTCATGAGCTACATGACCTCAACTGGAGTTCATAACTTATGGAATGGGATTCCGACTACTGAATGAACTGAAACTTCTCATTTTAGAACTCGAAGAGTACACGGTTCTCTATCATAAGCATTAACATGAATTTTGATCATTGGACTGAAACGTAAGGCATGAGTAGATATTGGGATAACTGAAAAAAAAATATACTGAGATAAGAATGGGTTATCTCACCCTCACTTTCTGACGTTCTATATCATCATGACATCAAGACTAGAATCTGAAGGCCTGACTTGGTTATTCGCTTTATCATCTCCCCCTTAGCTTCAAACCATGATATTAAGTTTGGGATATCCTTTACTAGACTTTAAACTGAAGTACACTCACTACACTCTGGAGTCTGAAAAACTACTATACACGCATATCATGGTACTTAACCCAAATGACCACACCTGAAAGTGGAAGACACACTGTTAATACTACCTTCTGAGATACACTTTATCATTCTATAGACCCAGCAGTCATCATATAATACTTGCACACTTACTAACTTCGGGTCTTCATGAGTATCCCCATAGTCGGAGTGCACATTGTCTAGTGATTTAACCCTTATTTCTATTAGTTCAACCTTCAAAAACTCAAACTTAGAATCTAGCACTCAACATGGATGTCACTAAGCCTTCAATGAATCACACTACTTCCGACATAGTCTATCAATATCGTGACTCCAAACTTACATCTCTCTACTATGAGAATCAAGATCATATAAAAAGGCTCAACACTATCAATCAAAACTCCTTAACTTGACTATTTAGAATACCATATACCATCTAACTAGTCTTTCTCCACCTAGCAAATCAACGGTACCACTCGTCACACAAAACATGTAATAGTCTTAGAAAATACCGCAACCTCAGATCACCTTGGGCATACTTCTGCATTATATATGCAACATCATACTTCACTACGAATCAAATAAACTTAGGCTCTTGCATACACCATTCAAGCCTATTAGATTACTTCCATCAAACTAGTATCATCAACCAAGAAATCATCACATCCACTTTCATGGACATCAATTGTTCAAACTTAATGTCTAGTGCTTAACATGATTTACAACCCAACCTTATACATAATTCTTACAAAACATACATCATAATCTTAAGTCACTATTTTTACAACCACATTGTGACGCTCAACGTCACAACCCATTAAACTCCTCACGTTTTCGGCATGTTTCGGACTATTCGGGCGCATTTTCGAGCTTGGCGGGGCTTCGATAAATGCTCCGCATTGCTGCCAACGTTCCAGCACCTTCTAGATGGTCAAAATAGTCTGGAAGCACATTATTAGACTTTAGGAAGTTCACACGGGCTGGTATGAAACTGCAAATTTTCCGCTTTAAAAGGTCCACAAAGGTTGGCAATCATGTGCAGAAATTTCAGCATGCATGTGCAGGATTTTCAGATTTTCAGCTTGCAGTTGATAATTGTATAGCTTGCATTTTTGTACCTTGTTGACTTAGGGACTTTTAGGTACTATAAATACATGGTGTAAGGCATCATAGGCATCAGCTCATACTTGTTTTATTCAGTAAATACCACCCATGAAGAATACAACATAATTTACTAGTCCATCAAATTGGGACATTCTACCCCAAATACTTGATTTTATCTAGATACTATCCACGACCAAAGCACCTTTACAACATTACTACTATACCTCAAAAATCTACTACATATCTTCTCACTAGTAGTACTAGTTTATAACTACCAAGGAAAAGAAGGTCAAGGGGTAAAGTCACATAATAGACATGATCGACATTAATCTTATACTGTAACCCCATACAATCTTATCTACTTATACGGCCTCTCACATCACGCTTACTTACTTAAGCATACAACTAGACTACCTTCAAGTTCCACAAACAACCATGAGTCTATACTTACAACTTACTGGCTAATATAGCCATTTTCACACTTCAAGCAACCTACAAATCATCCTAACTAACAACTCTTTCTCTACCATCTACTAAACAACACACAAGGATGAATCACCCCTTTACCAACTCAATCTCATGCAAACAAATTCAGCTATACATCTATTAAACCAACACAAGAACAACAAGTTGGACAACAAGTTGCTAGTGAATCGAAATAGGCCTCACACGGCTTTACTAGACTTTGATTTTTGTATTTTTGAACAAGAAAATGAAATGAATGACAAGTCAACTATGCTAGTGAATCGAAAGAGCCCCACACGGCTTCACTAGACTTTATTATTTTTTTTTTCAACAACACCTTGATGACAAGATTACATGAGATAGAAATTTAATACGCAATATCCAATGAACTGTGAATACACATCTTACTCTGTATAAATAAAATCGGAGTCAAACACTTCCTCCACGGACTACCATACCATCCACACATGCTACTAGTTACCACATTAGTCTATCACCATAAAGGGGGTAAATCATTCTCTAACATTGGTTATTCAACTAAAATATTCATTTACACAAAAGTCACCCTCACTCTGACTTCTAACTTTGTGACTTCACATCACCAACTTCTTGGTCTAATTTCACTACCAATAGGTCATGACAACAACACTTTAACGCATACTAATATTCGGGTGGAAATACAGTTCCAACATTCTACTACACATCATCCTCCCTTAAGCAAGACATTTGTAACATAAATTTGAAAGGGACTAAATGTAATTCTCAAGTCCTTGCACAATTTTAACTCTTATATGGTTCAATCAGAAAGGACCATACCATTAGATTCTAAACTTCTACACTTGAATCACCTCAATAATGAGACATATCGGAAGACATTAGAGTAAGGAAAGAGTTTGGGATGGATTTTTACTTTCATATAGGTGACATCAAAGCACGAATAAGAGTATGAAAGAGGAACATTCTGACTCTATTGCACGAACTAAGAAATGGAGAGTGGAAATAATCCCTAAATGTCCAATAGCCTCTTGTTTATAGATGTGGTGCACAACACACCGATAAACGAGATTCTACGTAGACACGGCTTTGTAGACTCACTAGGATGAACTGCTCTGATACCACTTCTGTCACACCCCATATCCCATTGGAGCGGACTGGCACCCGTAGCCGAGGAGGCTCGGGAGAACCCGTTCATAACCTATACTTTCACATTTACATTACTTATGAAAATTAGAAATTTGGGCAGCACTTCGTTGTAAATAGAAGAAAACAGTACATGTATCAACCCAGCAGACATGCATAAATATATATATGAACAGTAATTGGCCGTCAGAGCCATCACGTCTATCAACCAAACACTCATATGGTTGTACAATATGTCTACAAAAGCCTCTACATAGATACACAACTGAGTTGGGGTCGGGACGAACTCCCGCCCACAAAAGACTTTTATACAAATACCAAAGGTACATATAGAGACGACTTGGGATGCCCCGAAACAACTGGAGCTCACCACTAACAATAGAATGTCCTGGCTCTTACTGCGGAGGTGTACGACCTGAAGTACCTGTTCCTGCAGGCATGAATGCAGGTCCCCCGTGAGGGACGTCAGTACGAAAATATGTACTGAGTATGTAAGGCAGGGAGTATCAACATGAGATACAAAAGATCAACAGAACCCAGATACCAGTGAATAAACAGTATGAGTAGACCACACTTAAAAGAACTGATGGGATACCTGCACATTACTTTCATATCATTACTTCCCGTAATCCTTATCAATACATAACATATGTCATACAATGGCCAACTGATTAGTGGTACTAATACAATACATCAGGGACCACCCCTGGAATAGCATATATATACATAATCTTTATAATACAATGGCCAACTGATCAGTGGTACTAATACAATACATCAGGGACTACCCCTGGAATAGCATATATATACATAATCTTTATAATACAATGGCCAACTGATCAGTGGTACTAATACAATACATCATATCATCAATTTAAAATATAGACATTCCATTTCTTAATACAATTAATCTTTGAGATTGGTTACTTTGTGGTCACACTTTATGGAACTTGAAACCATGATACCTCAATAGGAAAAACATGTAAATAGGTAATCAATATCATGAAAATGACGTAGAGAATCATGGATACCTCATTAAACCATTTCGGAGTCAACAATAGTATATGGATATTTTTTTGATTAGCCGGACATCTTAAAAGTGAAAACAAGTTCAATTGGTAGTGTAGAAGATCATATGATGTTATTATGTGTCATGTGTCGTAGGACAATGTTGGAAGCTTACTTGAGAGTGCCATGGGTCATTATTCATGCCAAAGATTAGATAGAGTATGTCTTACATACCTTGATATAACCACTTCAATACAAGTGACTTCCCGTACTCTTCGAACACTTATCTACAATAAGTCATTTGTGGCAAACTAGCATTAGCAACCAAACCTTACCATTTAGGTATTAACTTCACCAATTAATGTCTAGGAAGTAATCCTTTAGCTCATCAATAAGAGTACTACATACATCCTCTTATACTCTTATTACATTCACATATCATGCATTTTCATGAAATATCCCTCAACATCACTCTTAGCCTTTATTTCCCTTCTTAAAACCATCCAATACCAACATGATCACTACGCATACATAACCACTAATATAATGATATATCACCACAATTCATCCTTCATAATCCAATACAGCAACTTCCATAATGTACTACTAACAATTTATACACAACAATTCATAACTATGTTTCTAGTTATCTTCCAACATCAAGACAATACTCATAATCCTATATTAATACTTATTCATGGATAAGAATCAAGAATAAACAATATTCATACCTTAACAATGGACTCTTGTATTTGGAATCCTCCTTACATAACCATGGGGTGCTTCTCGAAGCTTTCGAGATGGTGAACACAACTACGGAACCAATTTGAATTTTCTACGGTTGAATCTTAAGTTATTTGGGATTTTTGTTTGGAACCTAAAAGGTGTTCTTGAGAGAATTTGAGAAAAAGGATTGTATTCTGCTGAATTTGGGCTAAATATGGTGTTATAGACGGAATTGGGTGAAGTGAAATGACTAAAATGCCCCTAAGAAAACAAGAAAAGTCGAAACTATCCCTCAGCTGACAAACTGACAGGCTGAAGTAAAATGGATATAACTTCTTACTCAGATGTTGGATTTGGATGAAACCAGTTGCAGTGGAAAGAGGACTCAAAGGTCTTTCGTTTGATATATTATATCTCACACAGTTCATTAAATACAGGGAGGTATGATCGTTTGAAGTTGACCCTGAAATGCTGAAAAAAACTGGGCAACAGGCTATGCGTTTTGAAATCCAAACGCAGCCTTATGCATTCCGAAAAATTCCAAAACTTATCCGAGATGTACTATGAGATTGTCCGATCGTAACGCAACTTGAAAATCTAAAAATGAAGGTCGATAAGGTCGAGAAGTTGTATCCCGAAGGTTGTCAGCTAAAATGACTCTAAGTTACACTTAGAAAAATTTTCAAGTTTTTAAGTCTAAGAGCACTCTATTAAAGGCTAATCCATGCACGACTTTTACGGGGTGTTACATTATTACCCAATAATTTAGCAGATTACATAAAGCCAGTGTCAATTACAGAATAGTATCAGTCATGTCGCAATCAGTAGTATTCTCAGTCAGTTACAGAACTCAATAAAACTCAGTCGGTTACAGAACTCAGGAAAACTTAGTAAACTCTATATTATATCAGCCTGGTCCAGTTTAGTATACTCAGTTTATTATCTTTCAGTTGGGAGTAGGATTTAGCACCGATTGAGTACAGGGATGACGGCTTCTTCGTCAGATAGACAGAGTCGTTAGTAGCAATCTCTGTACTCCAGAACTGCGTATCCAATGCAGGATAAGGATTCACCCATTATACTAGGCTTTACTACCTCTCAGGGGTCACCCGTCAAATTAGGCTTGGCTCTGCCCAGGTTTCACTCGTCAATTGGCTTAGCATCTTGGTTTTTCAGTGTTAGTACCCGTGGCATAGTATTAACACCCTTCCAATTAGGGTCACAGGTTAGACCCTTATCAGTTCAGATTTGGGGTATGTCAGTTAGATGATTACCTCCCATAGTTTCAGTTTTGGTCTTCAGTATGAAACTCATTTTTGTTCTATAGAACCAGGACTATCAGATACAATCTATTTAGAATCAGTAATTCAGTTATCAGTAACTCAAATATTAGTTACTCAGTTATTAGAATTCAGTACTTTGCTTTAGAAAAGCTCAGTTACACCATGTATATAAATGCACAGTATTGCATACTCAGTATTTGCCGTAGTTCAGATTATTCATGCACTCTAATGTTCAGTTAATCTATATCATTTAGTCAGTTATTGTTCATGCTTATGAACCTTTGTATTCATCCTTACCTCATCTAGCATACCGGTACATTTCGACGTACTGACACATACTTTTCTGTGCTATGATATTTCATATTATAGGTTCGGACGCTTAAGTTCCCGACCACGCATAGTAGATTTAGATTCAGCTAGAAGCAGTAGATTTAGCAGTGATTCCCGAGGATATTCTATTATTTCATATTTTCAGTAGATGTAGTAGTTCAGTAGATGGAGTTAGTTGGGGGATTGCCCTATCAACTCCACTTTCAGACAGATCCAATTAGAGGCTTTTCAGACTATATTGTCAGACAATGTTCAGTTTTTTAGATGTTATATTTTATCAGTAGTTCAGTTGTTTTGAACCTTATGGCATTTCAGCCTAATTTCCACATTAATTATAGTATTATTATTCAGTGGCCACAACAAATATCATTCATGGGTTAGCTTGTGGTCCTTCGGGATCGTAAGTACCGTGTGATAACTAGGGGTAGTCCTAGGTCGTTATAGTTATGGTATGAGAAGAGGGGTCTTCTATTTATAGAGTTCTAAAACTTTTCCTCTTAAAAAGTGGTTAGCCTAATGTGGAAAAAATTTATATTTTTCTTTCAGGAAAAGAAAAATTAATTATGATATTACTTTTATTTTCCTTCTAAGAAAAATAAAACTTAAATTTGATAAAAAAATCAAGGCAAAAACCCTAACAAGTGCTCTAATTGCTTTATCCTATGTACAAGTTTTAGGACTGGATGCCCATGAAGTCCTCCTACATGAAATTTTATGTGTTTTATATCATATAAAATATATGCATGATTATTGGGATATTCTTCTTTCGTTTGCTTCTACTAATCATATTTTGACTTGCCACACCCATTAAGAAAAATAATTAATAATATTATTATTTTATCATAGTACCTCTATTAAATGATATTTGTATTGTGTGTTGAAATTAATTTGGAGAAAAGATAATTAATGTTAAGGGTCAAATAGAAAAAAGAAAATTGTCCTTTCTTGATATATCAACAATGACAAGTAAAGGTAGAAATACAATTTGAAAATTTGTGACAAGTAAAAGTATGGAGGGAGTAGCACACTCCTTTAAAAAAAAACATTTAGGACATAAATTGTAGGCTACTTTCCACTATTACTCTTTTATTTATTTGAAGATTTCAAATAATATAGGACTTGAGACTTATTTGACAAGACATTGAAAGCAAAAAACACACGAAATGATAATGATTCAATTCATCTTTCCCTTCAATTGATGGCATATAGCTTATGAGTCCCCAAGTGCTAAACCAAAATATGCCCTGAATTTGAAAAAAAAAAAAATTGACACAAATGTGTCATGATATAAAAGGTACCAAAAAAGGTTTAACGTACTTTTTTGTGCACTATATACTTTTTTTTCTTAACAAAATGGATTAACGACGTAAAAAGTAGATAATTCACTATTTTTATGCATTATTTATTTTTTCATACAGTGTATTATTTTTGTGCATTATCTAATTAATTTCATATAGTGCACTATTTTAATGTATTGGTCATTTTTTTTTTATATAGTGCACTATTTTAGTGCACTATTCTTTTTTTTTATATATATATATAGTGCACTATTCTTTGTTTTTATATATATAGTGCACTATTTTAGTACACTATTCTTTTTGCCATTTACAGAAGCTAATTTATTTCATATAGTGCACTATTTTAGTGCACTATCCATTTTATTTCATATAGTGTACAAAAATAGTGCATTAATCATTTTTCAATCTATGATTTATTTTATACAGTGCACTATCCATTTTATTTCATAATGAACAATTTATATAAAGCATTACTATAATGCATTATCGATTTTTTTTATATAGTGCAAAAAGCACTATCTATTTTTTTCATTAGTTATTTTTTATTATCTATTTTTCATATGTTGCACTATTTTAGTACACTATCTATTTTTTTTTTCCATTTAGTGCACTTTTTTGTGCATTATCTAATATTTTAGTGAACTATCTTTTTTTTCATACACCACCTTAAATTTTTTATTTTGTATATATCAAACTAATGCTTTGTTCTATTATACTAAATTTGCACTTCGTTCAATTTGTTTATATAGTACACTAAAATTGTGCACTGTTTAATATTCTTATATAAAAAATTTGAATAAAGTGCAAATTTAGTATAATCAAGCAAAGTGCTAATTTAGTATATACAAAATAGAAAATTTAGGGTGTAATTGAACAAAGTATAAATTTAGTATAATAGAAAAAGTGCTAATTTAGCATATACAAAATAGAAAATTTAGTGTGTCGTATAAAAAAAATAGATAGCGCATTGAAATATTAGATAATGCACCAAAAAAGTGCACTAGGCCTATTTTGATTACCTTTTATATGAATAATATACTTGCGTCATTTTCTTAAATTTAGGGCATATTTTGATTCAGCACTCTGAGTCCTCTATGACCTTATCACATGCTATGGTTGCTAATTCATGATTGACATCAAATATAGATAGATAATTTTGCAAATTAAAGTATTACCTTATGACTGAAAAAACAGTGAGGTTGCACCAGTATATATCAAAGTAGATTAAATACATAAGAATGTTTACCTCAATCAACATTATGTTAATGTTTACCTCAATAAACATTATGTTTGTCTTTAGGATGTCTAACTCATGTAAGCTTGACACCATACGATTCCCGGTTCAATAAATTAAATTAAAAAATCTACATATATAAGGAAAAAAAAAAGAAAATGCTATACTACTTTTCTACACTTTTCAGTTAGCTTCAATTTGTTACCAACTTGATCTCAAATCTCACACCCAAATTTTTCTATCTAAGAGTTTTCGATATTATTGGACAACTATTATACTTTTGGGATCATCACTAATACAAGGCAGCAGTTTTTCATTATTTTAAGTTTTTGAGATTTTCAACATACCAAAAGATCAAATCAAGCCGAACTAGAAAACACCAAAACAAAATTCAGGTGTTATTTGATTTTCACAATGAAGAACTGAAAACCGAAATTTAAAAAATAAACCAAAGAACTGAAGGACCATTCCTTTTTTATATACTTCGTATAAATGAAGCAAATGAAAGAGCTAAAAGCAAAAGACTAAAATGGTAATTGGTACATATCAGAATTATGAATTCTCCCATTTTACATCAAATTTTATTTTCATATAAGGTTGTTTAATCAGTGGTCAATACAAATATGACATGTCTATGCTTATCTAAAGTGCAAATACAATCTCAATATACAAAAGAGAACCCACAACATAAGCAAAAAAGTTCTCAAAACTTAGAAAGGTTCATGGAAAACATACTTGTTAGAAAACCAACAGAAGCAAAAAGAATTGAAGCAAGAAGCCTAGCAAAGCTTCCCTCAGCACTCGCAGCCCCTTCAGCACCTCGAGGCACTACCTTGAACTTGGTGAAAAGATACCTACAATTGTTATACAAGTACTCGACATACAATTCTCAAAGAGGCCATCTTGCTAACGACAATATTGAATGGATAAAAGAAAAAAGTTGTTTGTGTTACTTGTGTTCCCCTACCAAAGAAGATAGCAACATGGTTAATAATGATTTAAATCATAAACGACCAACTTATAAAGGGAAAAAGGCTTCTAAGGATAATGATCATTGTAGTTGAAGATCTATTTGAAGAACATAACCCTCATTGGGCAGCTCTAGTATAAGATTATCAAATAAAAGACATAATTGACAGTAAATTAAGGGCGACTTATGGCCGCAATAACAAAAACATATTATACATCTAGTCATTTACTATATATAGAGTATTTCAAGAGATAAAAACTACAGGGCTTATTTTGATTGAGGAAATGAGCAAGCACAGAAATTGATTTCTTATTATGATATCATCAATTTAGTAGAATCTACCTAATAGACATATCTCAAGAAACTATAGTCCTCACTTGTTGATAGATTTTGTATATAGATGTGTATTGAATTTTTCTAGAGTCGGAGATACCAAAGGAGAAATGTGAAACTATCATTTCTTTGGTGCCTTTATAATTGCAGTAGTCAATTCGCTCTACAATCCTTTCATGTTCCTAATCAAACACCCAACATGATTATCAAAATTAAATACCAAGGCAATAAATGATAAGGAAAATACCTAATAAAAACATGTATATAAAACATCAAAACAACATAAATTAAATTACAAAAATATTTAAAATTTTATGTCCTTCAAATATATCCAAAGAAGTCATAGCTTCTGAAAATACACTTTTGCAATATCACTAATCAACATTTTCGGAAGCAGTGTGAAGTTTTCTCTATGTACCATTTCATCTACACTGTGTGTCAAATAACTTCTAAAAGAGAGTAAAATAATTATAGTCTATATATATAGAGAAAATTTGAAGCACCGAAAAGGAACGGAGTAAATATTTAGAGAAAATTCGAAACACAAAAAGTAGACCAAAAGAAGTACAACAAACCCATAAACACTGCAAACGTTCCTGGGCTCCATTTTCATATGTCATAAATTTGTATTCATTATTAATAGAACTTACTAATAACTATATTGATTCATAGTGCCTCAAGTTGACAAAAATTTAGCTCATTTAGTTGTGTGGATAAACTAATAACCCTTAGCTTCATATCAGCTTAAACAAAACATAAAAAATCAAGAAAAGAGTTAAGAAAAAACATCTGGTACCTGGACACAGTAGTTTCTAGAATTAACATCAACACCGTTCTCAAGTAACAAAGCAACAACCTGAAAATTGTTCAATATAAATCAAGAACATATGAAATAATAGACTATTAAAAAATAAGAAAAAAAAGTACCTCATTCTGGCCTTTAGCGGTAGCAAAGTGAGAGAAGAATTGAGTCCACTAGAAGTAGAGTACTAGGAGAAACTCTAGTTGTTGACAAAGACTATCAGATATTGCACGGTACAATTCAGAAGTTAATGAATTATTACGAAAGGAAATTAGTAAGAGAATTAAAGAGAAATTATTATGAAGGACAATTACTAAGAAAATTAAAGATGAAAAAGAGTGGTGGCTAAACTATGAGATGTTAGGGAACGACAAAAAGAAAAGATGAAAGAAACATTTGAAAAGAACAATGAAAAAAAATTCAAATAGAAGAAGCATGTCAAATCAATTTATATATATATATATATATATATATAAATATATATATATATATATATATATATATAAATATATATATATATATATATATATATATATATATATACATGAAAGTTTAATTCTGAATTAAACTTTCATGAAGTTTAATTTCGAGTTTCATCGGTTTATAATAAAATTATAAAATTTATTTTATCCAGATAAAAACTTTTAAAAATATTTATCTAGATAATTTTACCATTTTAAGTAGTAAATATACATTTTTGAAATCATATAATTTTATTACTTAAATAATTATTTTATGAAAAATATAATTTTAAGCAGAGATTATCTCAAAAATGAATTTAAATATGTAAAAACTTGATTTTTAAAGTAATTTGTTCTGAAAACTAATTTATTTAAAAAATATTTATTTGATTTTATTTAGTCAAGAAACTCAGGATTAAATCGGTACTTAATTCATATTGGATCTTATTTCAATTTAGTCAATTTAGCAAATTTGGTCATAATTGAGATCAATAGGCTACAATTGTGATACGATTGACCAATTGATCTTTCTATTTGATTAAAATTTAAATAAATTTAATAAATCCTAATCCAAAGGTTATTTAATCAATAACCTGAATTAATCCACTACACACACAAACAACAGTCCAACACTAATTCACCTCAATAGCCCAAATAAACAGCTAAACCCGGCCCAAATCCCATTTCTTTCTCCCTTAACCCGTACAACAGCCAATGGCTCAGCAAAACCAATGAAACAACAACAATATCAATATGAAACAACACTCAAACCATCGGATAATGGAAAATCCGATGGCTTTCACCTCTTCCCTCATCGGTCCTCTCTCGTCCCCCATGTTTCCATCAATATCACCTTAATTCTCTCTGTCTTTCTATTTTTTTCTGAAAAACTCAGACCAAAAAGGGACTCTTTTTCTCCATTACAGACCTCTAAAAAGAGAGATATATGAAATTTCAATGGTCTTCGGGATATTGTCTCTTTGGTTCAACATATAAATGGTTGTTTACCTTGAAGAGCTCAAATCCTCAAATCAAAAACCTCAATCTTTCAAATCCCTTATGAAAAGGTGATTTTCTCTTCTTCAATACTCTAAAAACCGTCACTTTTCAAATTCAAATTTGAATCTTCTTAAAAGCTTCTCCAAGAAGATCTTACCCATCCCATTTGGCCTATAAAAAGGGTCTTATTCACCCCTTTAGATGAGAAAAGTGGTAGAGAAATTAGGGAATTTTTTGAGTTTCATCACACTATCCTATTCACTGGTTTCTCTATTTTTCTTTGTTTTGATTTACTCACACCGCTCTCGTTTTTTTTCATTTATCCGTCAAGTTTGGAGTATAAGTTAGTGGCAAAATTGCTTGTCGATTTGGCTTCCTGGTTCGCTACCACAAAAAAGGTCAGTGGCGTCTCTTCGCACCTCTATTTCATCTCCTCAAAACTTTTAGGTTGTTGGTAGAGTTGTTGTATTGCATTGTTTAGACCGAGTGCTTGTGTTTTTGACTTAAGTTTTAATTTAGGCATGATCATTTTGAAATGACTTATAAATGGTTAAAACATTGTTTCGAGTTAGTATGATCAACTTTTAAAGTAGGAGGCAAAAGTTTGCTTTTACGATCATTAAGAGTGGAAAAAAAAACGACTTAGGATTTTCGTTATTCTCTCCTTTCCTTTATCCTTGGATGCTTCATGTGTTCCTATGTTTCTCTAGTTTTTAAATACATTTTCAGTTCTGTCCAAAGGTAAATATTTATGTGTTTATTATGGTTTGTCCATGACTTCTGACTTGGCTACTTGAGTTGATCAATTACTGTATTAAAAATCCTTTGCCTCGATTCACCGTTTGGTAGTCCGCTAGCATAATACAAGTAGGGATAAAAGAGTGTCCATATGAATATCAAAGTTAGAAACGGAGCTTGTATAGAGTTCATCATCTTATATTTTTCTTTTCTTTCGAAACATGTATAAACTTTCCCTTTCCTCCGACCCTTTTTATGCATGTTCTCCCTATCAAAGTATTTGTATTCAAATCAACTCTCAATAAGCTCTCTTTGTTTGCACTCTTGAACTATCTTTCCCATCTTGCAGAAGCATTTGAGTTTGTAGTTAAGTAGGGGTCAAGCTTAGTAGTTAGTTTTTAATTTCGAGACTATCATTTATTTTCATTCTAGTAGTACCATGAAATGCCCCAGTTATCCGAGAAGTAGTTTATAAAAAAACCTATACTCATTTGTCAAAGTTGAAAGTTTAGTTCTATGTGATTCTGTTTTGATGTTTGAAAGTTAGTTCAGTCAAGTGACTAACAAACATGAGTCAAACAAAATAATTTTTTTTTGTCTTGGTTAGTTGTTGAATGAAAAGGAAATATATATATATTTTTATTTAAATATTTCAAAGGGGTCAAGTTATAAGAATTATTGAGTTCCTCTAATTTTGTTTCCAGTCAAAGAGTTATAAGAACAATAACTAGTTCTTAAGAATTCTTTCTTGAGGTTAGCATGCTGCCATGCTTCTTCATAGGTTCTGCAAATTTTCATATAATTTTTTGTCTCTAATGTACTTTGCTTAAAGGATAAATAGGATGCATCGTAATCATGCACAACATGTGTTTGAAGTAATGCCCATTTGACGAAAAAGTGTGATTTATTTTAAATACTGAGATGTATTGGTATGATTTCTAGTTAGCCTCAATGTTAGAGTACAAAACTGTAGTGACAACCATGAAAACATATTTGCATATGTTTGTTTTAGTAGGAATATTCAACCGTTTGTATGTGGCATTCCGTATATCTTGTTTGATTGTGTTCTTTCTTCATCAAAAATTCGAGTATCTAATCCTTATCTTCTTTTTACTACCTGAATGTAACGCCCCGAGTCTACACCCTAGATGTACACGGTGCTCACTGCCCCGAAGGATCACAAGTTAACCCATGACTGGCACCTGCTGTGGGCACTGAATAATAATACTAAAAAGCATATGCGGAAGTAAAACTGAAATTCCATAAGGTTCTCCAATTACTGAAATAATAACTGAGTGTAACTGATAATAACATCTAAAAACTAAAAAATGACTGTGCTAGTCTAAAAGCCTCTAATTGTCTGAATATGGAATTAATGGGACAAGTCCCCAACTAACTCCGATTGAAATAACTACTGAACTAACTGAAATACTGATAATATCCTCGATGGATGAGGACTCACTATTGAATTTGCTGCTGATAGCCTAAGCTGCTAAGTACAGTCAGGAACCTGATCGTCCGAACTTATGATATGAGACATCATAGCGTAAAGAAAGAGTATGCATCAGTACGTGGAATATACTAGTATGCTAAGTGAGGTAGGTTGATATACATGGGTTCATATGCATGCATGAGATGATAACTAACTGAATATACATCATGAAGTAACTGGATGAGAGTACATGCATAACTATAACTACTGAACATGCTGAATATGCAATACTTTGCATATAACGTCTATATGAATTAGACTAAAACTGAAGTACTGAGTTTCGGTAACTAAATATTGGTAATCGAAAGTTTAGACTGATACTGAAGTACTTAATTCTGATGGTTGTGTAACTGATAACTGGTAGCCATAGTTCTGTTGAGCTGTTTGAGTTCTTTACTAAATACTGAGACCTAAACTGTAACTGTGGGAGTGTTCATCTAATCGATATAGCCCAATTATAAACTGATTTGGGGTCCAACCTGTGACCCTAGTTGGAAGGGTGTTAGCACCTTGCCACGGGATACTAACAATGCTGGGTCAACCCTAATCTGACAGAAAGACTCATGAAATATATATATGATTGTGTCAACCCTAGTCTGGCAGGAGGACGACTTGCACTACGCTGGCTATGTAGTTCTGTAACACAGGGACTGCTACTAAGGAACAAACCCTATGCTGACAGGAATGCCCCCATCCCTAGGTTCGCTCGGTGCTGAATCCAACTCCCAACTGAATCGACACTGAACTGATCACTAGACTGTACTAGGTATGATTGAACTATCACTGATCGTGTTGACTGACTGAACTGGACTGAGTTCACTAAGTTCTATTAACTGACTGAGTACTATGGTTCTTGAACTTTATTGGGACGATTCTATAACTACTGCAACTAAGTAAACAGTTAGATTTTGGGTAATAAATACCTCCAGGACTTGATAGCATCAATAGTAAAACATAACAATCTTAAAAGCATAGCAATAGTCAGTTGTTTACAATTTATCCACTGAGACATTTTGTCAAACACTTGGAAGTCCTTAACTTGTACTTGAATGAGAACACATGGTAACATGTCATGATTTCACTATTCAATTCATATGGACATCCTATCAAACACCCAGGGAGCATAATTAATGCACATGGTAATGAACAACACATAAGCATCATGGCTATAACTTAAACTTGAAAATTCAAGGGTTTTGACATGGGAGATTCATAATTCAACACACATGCTAACATAATTTCATGGAACCCATAAAAGATTTTAACTTGAAACCCATGCAACAATGCAAACATGAATACAATTCAATTCGTAACATGAAAATCATACTTCAAGTTTTAAAAAGGGTTCTTTAACTCCAAGGGTGGATGAAAACCCAAGGATGAACACCTAACATACCTTGATTGTTGATTTTGTGGAATTGTAGGGAATTCTTGAAACTTGATCTTGAGCTTGATGAAACTAGGGCTTATTCTTAGGAGTGTTTTGTGAATAATGGATGTATTTTACCCCTTTGGATATTAAATTTCGTGTTTTAGCTGAATTGGGTAAGGGAAAAAGGACCTAAATGACCTTGGAAACTAGGAATTTAATGAGCAAAACTGGCCCAGCGATGCGATTGGCCATGCACCACGTCGATGGAATCGACGCGATCACTCACACGTCGCGTCGATGGTGTTAACGTGATAGCCAACGCGACGCATCAAGATCGCATTGGCTTGCTGTTTTGGTCATCCAAACGTGTCTCAAACGAAGTCCGAAAATTCCAAAACTCACTCAACATGACCTATTGACTTCTCTGATCATGAATCAACTTAAAAATTGACTTTCTAAGGTCGGAAAGATCGAAAATAAGATCTTCCAATTTTGAAGGCTAAAAATGACGCTAAGTTTTAAAACTTGACTGAAATTTTCTAAGTTTGGGACCTCTTTTGGCATGCTATATAGGACTGAAGTGACTAGGATTTTTGTGGGGTCTTACAATGAACTCTCTTATCGAGTCCATCGGACTTCTATCTAATGCATTCTGTCAGTTAAAACCAACCACCATCGAGTCACGCCTTATCAAATCTAAAAAATGGGTTGGTATACATTGATACACTCTAATATACAGTGAATATACCCTGCATAGCAGCAGCTGCATACTTTTTGTGCTGAGTATATCAAACATTGAAGCAAAATATGCAGCTCACCGCACTGATATACACTGTATGTGTACGGGTATACAAAAAACCCAGGAAAAGAGCTGTTGCTATATAGCGGATATACAGGGGTGAAAATGGACTGAAAAGTCCATGAAATTGGTCTAAGAGCTGGACAGACTTTTAAAGGGCCAGAAGAGGCCCAATTTTAACTCTTCTCTATTTATTATACATTCTAATTTGTTTTTTTGTATTTACTTGAATACTTTAATTAATTAATCTTGATATATTTCCTACGATGTTGCTATTTTTATTTCTATCTCCATTTTTTTTTTTTTGAATCTTTTTATCCATTTAATCTTTTTTTTTTAAATAATAAATAATAAATTAAAGAGTAAAGCTTAAATTTTATGTTAATCTTCTTAAAAACAAACTTTTAGAACTAAGATAACTTTTTCTTGTTCACGTGGCAATTAATTACATTTAAGCTAAAGAAAATTTTCTTAAACATAAAAAGAAATAGTTTTTTTTTCTTGAATTGGTTAGCTAAAAATAGACTATTGAACGACATAAAAGCTATTTTCAAAAATCGCTCGATTCAAGTTTGATATTTTCATATAAAATTGATGTTTTCATAAAGTTAACCACCCTTTTAAGTTAGTCATAATATTTTGGTTAGACGTTTTGAAATGGACATTCCTAAGTATCTTAAAACCCCTCTTAGGACGTGTAACGCCTCGAGAGTACATTCTGGGGGTCACACGGTGCTTACAACCCTGAGGAACCATAAGCTAACCCATGAGCTGGTACCTGCAGTGAGCACTGAATAACATAATCATAAATGCAGAAGAATAACTGATGTGCCATAAGATTTTAATATCTGAAACAATACTGAATTATGAATCTGAAGAAATAACTATTTGAGTCTGAATAAATACTGAAATTTGAGACAACTGAATATCTAACTAAAATGTCAACTGAAGTCTGAATACTGAATAACTAACTATAGTGTCTGAAAGCCTCTAAACTAAATAATTGTGAGTTGATGGGACAGACTCCAACTAACTCCAACTAATTACTAGACTGAAAGCATGAAATAAAATAATCCATCCTCTAAATATGAGGACTCACCACTGCTACTACTGAGAGTCTGAGAAGTCTAAGCGCGATTTGGGAACTAAGCATCAGAACCTATGATATAATACATCATAGCGCAAAAAAAAGGTATGCGATCAACATTTTGAATGTACTGGTATGCTAAATGAGGTAGACTGATATGCGTGATGTTATGAACAGGAATAACAACTGTCTAAATATACATATAAAATATGGAGTACTGAATAGAAAAGATGAAACCTGTAGATACTGGAAATATGTGAAATCTATAAATACTGTGTATGCATGAAAGTCTGTAAATATTGAAGGTGTATGAAATCTGTAGATACTGGGGATACATGACCAACTATATAATACGAACTGAATAAAATTTGTAAACTAAGATACTGAATAACTGATCTCTGTATGGCTTGGTCAAACAACACTGAGACTGAACTACTGGTTTGATTATTGGATTGAGACTGTGGGAGGTATCATCTAACCAACATGCCCCAATCTGGGCTAACCGGGGTCCAACTTGTTACCCCAGTTGGAAGGGTGTTAATACCGTGCCACGGGTACTAACGCTGGTTATGTGGATCCACTATACTGATGTACTGTCTTGAAGGACTAAGGGTGTCAAGCCTAATTTGACGAGTGACCTCTGCGAGATAGTCTCATATGCTACACCGGCTACGTAGTTCTAGAGTTTAGGGACTACTACTAATGACTCTGCCTATCTAATGGAGAAGCCTCCATCCTTACACTCGCTCGGTGCTAAATCCTACTCCCAACTGAAAGACACTAACTAGACTATTCTGAGTTTGACTGACCTTTCTGATAATGCTCATAATATAATCTAAAGTTATTCTAAAGGTACTGAAATGAGACTGAGCAAACAACTATGGTTTTCAGGTATTCAATACCCCCAGGACTCAAAACAATAATAGTAAAACGACACTAAAGCTTGGAGGACTTAGCATGAAGGCTTTTATTAAATAATCATTCTTGTAAGCATTTTATCAAACACTTGTAGTTCATAGTTCAATCAAATCATAAGAACGTTATGGAACTTGTAGTAATAGCATGGATTCAACATGAATAGCAGTAAGTCATGATTTAATTCAATGAATGATAGCATTAAAACACGGGGATTTGAATAACAACAACAATTCCATTCATACATGGTGTAGAATCATAGTTCATGGAGATTTATGGTTGAAAACATAAATTAAAAACAGAGTAACTTGAAAAGATCATCAATTTGTAATTAAAATCAGATACTTGGACTCCATGGGTGAAAGAAACCCATGAATGAACATTTAACATACTCGAGTTAATGAATTTGACAGGATTGATGGAGAGTTCTTGAGATTTGGCCCTGAATTTGAGAGCTAGGGTTTTTGTGTTCTTGAAGAGAATGGATCCCCTTTTGAGTATTTTGAGAATAATGGGCATATAATGCCATACTAGGCTTTAATTTCGTGTTTAGGACGAGTTTAGGGCTTAGAAAAATGATCAACAACCCCTTGGAAATTAAAAATGCGGGACTGGAAAATTGAAATTCCCGATTTTTAGCCTTGGCGCGATGCGCCACTATTGCGCCAAGCCACTGAAAATGGACAATTGGGACCTGAAAAATCACCGTGATGCGGGGCTATTGCGGTAAGCCTTTGGAATGCCATTTTGTCCACATCCGCGATGCACCATTATTGTGGAGGCTCACTGGAAGTTACCAAACATGAAATTGGCCTCCTCCGCGATGCGCCATGATCACGGAGCTTCACTGAAAAGTGACAATTTTCATTTAGAATGGCTCTGTGACACGCTAGTGAGCAAAATGACAGTGTTTAATGACTGAAACTTAAAATCTCCATAATTTATTACTCGTTTATTGAATTAAGATGAATCTTATATCGTTGGAAAGCTAGTTAAATTTTCCACAACTTGGTGGGCAATAAACTTAGGAATAATGAATATTTCAAAAATTTTATATATGAATACTCATGTACTAAGGTTTAAATTATGCTAGTGGACCTCAATTAGCTCAGATTGGGGCATGTCGGTTAGATGATACCTCCCACAGTCTCAGTCTAGTAATCAGACCAGTAGGTCAGTCTTAGTGTTGTTTGACCAAGGCATACAGATATCAGTTATTTTATTATTTCAGTTTACAAATTTTATTCAGTTTATGTTATATGATTGGTCATGCATCCCCAGTATCTATAGATTTCACGTACCTTCAGTATTTACAGACTTTCATGCATACACGGTATTTACAGATTTCACACATTTCTAGTATCTACAGATTTCATGCTTTCTATTCAGTACTTCATATTTTATATGTATATTTAGACATTTGTTATTCATGTTCATGAAACCATGCATGTCCGTTTACCTTATTTAGCATACCAGTACATTCAAAGTACTGATCGTATACCTTTCTTTTGCGCTATGATGTATTATATCATAGGTCCTGACGCTCAGTTCCTGGATCTCACTTAGACTTCTCAAACTCTCAACAATAGCAGTGGTGAGTCCTCATATTGTGAGGACAGATTATTTTATTTCATGCTTTCAATCTAGTAGTTAGTTGGAGTTAGTTAGGGCCTACCCCATCAACTCACAGTTATTCATTTTAGAGGCTTTCAGACACTACAGTCAGTTATTCAGTATTCAGACTTTAGTTGACATATAGGTAGATATTCAATTATCTCAGATTTTAGTATTTATTCAGACTCAGATAGTTATTTCTTTAGATTCATAATTCAGTATTTGGTTTAGATATTAAAACCTTATGGCATATCAATTATTCTTCTGCATTTATGATTATGTTATTCAGTGCTCACAGCAGGTACCAACTCATGAGTTAGCTTGTGGTCCCTCGGGGATGTAAGCACCGTGTGATGCCTAGGGTGTACTTTTGGGGCATTACACTAACCCATGAGCTGGTACCTGCTATGAGAACTAAATAACATTTCATAAATGTGGAAGAATAACTGATGTGCCATGAGGTTTTAATATCTAAAACAAATAATGAATTATGAATCTGAAGAAATAACTATTTGAGTCTGAATAAATACTGAAATTTGAGACAACTGAATATCAATCTGACATGTCAACTGAAGTCTGAATACTGAATAACTATCTTTAATGTTTGAAAGCTTCTAAACTGAATAACTGTGAGTTGATGGAATAGGCCCCAACTAACCACTAGATTGAAAACATAAAATAAAATAATCTGTCCTCAAAATATGAGGACTCACCACTGCTACTATTGAGAGTTTGTGAAGTCTAAGCGTGATCCGAGAACTGAGCATCAAAACCTATGATATAATACATTATAGCGCAAAAGAAAGATATGCGATCAGTACTTTGAATGTACTAGTATGCTAAATGAGGTAGGCTGACATGCATGGTTTCATGAACAGGAATAACAACTGTCTAAATATACATATAAAACAGGAGTACTGAATAAAAAGTATGAAAACTGTAGATACTAGAAATATGTGAAATCTATAAATACTATGTATGCATAAAAGTCTGTGAATACTGAAGGTGCATGAAATCTGTAGATACTTGAGATGCACGACCAAGCATATAACATGAACTGAATAAAATTTATAAACTGAAATAATGAAATAACTGATATCCGTATGCCTTGGTCAAACAACACTAAGACTAAATTACTTGTCTGATTACTGGATTGAGATTGTGGGAGGTATCATCTAACCGACATGCCTTAATCTGAGATAATCGGGGTCCAACCTATAACCCCAATTGGAAGTATGTTAATACCGTACCACGGGTACTAACGCTGGCTTTGTTGATCCACTATACTATTGTACTATCTCGAAGGACTAAGAGTGTCAAGCCTAATCTGACGGGTGAACCCTGCGAGGTAGTCAAGCCTAAATTGACGGGTGACTTCTCATATCCTACACTGGCTTTGTAGTTCTGGAGTTTATGGAGTGCTACTAGCGACTATGCCTATCTGACGGGGAAGTCGCCATCTCTACACTCGCTCGGTGCTAAATCCTACTCCTAATTGAAAGAAACTGAAATACTAGACTATTCTGAGTTTAACTGATTTTTTTGATAATGCTCATAATATAATCTGAAGTTATTTTTGAAGATACTGAAATGATACTGAGTAAACAACTATGATTTTTGGGTATTCAATACCACCAGGACTCAAAACAATAATATTAAAACGATACTAAAGCTCGGAGGACATAACATGAAGGCTTTTATTAAATAATTATTCTTGTAAACATTTTATCAAACACTTGTAGTTTATAGTTCAATCAAATCATAGGAATGTTATGGAACTTGTAGTAATAGCATGGATTCAACATGAATATCACTAAGTAATGATTTAATTTAAGGAATGATAACATTAAAACATGGGGATTTGAATAACAACAACAATTCCATTCATACATGCTGTAGAATCATAGTTCATGGAGATTCATGGTAGAAAACTTAAATTAAAATACAGAGTAACTTGAAAAGATCATAAATTTGTAATTAAAATCAGATACTTGGACTCCATGGGTGAAAGGAACCCATGAATGAACATTTAACATACCGAGTTAATGAATTTGAGAGGATTGATGGGGAGTTCTTGAGATTTGGCCTTGAATTTGAGAGCTAGGATTTTTGTGTTCTTGAAGAAAATGGATCCCCTTTTGAGTATTTTGAGAATAATGGGCATATAATACCCTACTAGGCTTTAATTTCGTGTTTAGGATGAGTTTAGGACTTAGAAAAATGACCAAACAGCCCATTGAAAATTTAAAACGCGGGACTGCAAAACTAAAATTCCCAATTTTTGGCCTTGCTGCGACGCACCACTATTGTACCAAGCCACTGAAAATGGACAATTGGAACCTGGAAAATCACCATGACGCGTGGCTATCGTGGTACACCTTTGGAATGCCATTTTGGCCACCTCCACAATGTGCCATTATCCCGAAGGCTCACTGGAAATTGTCAAATGTGAAATTGGCCTCCTCCGCGATGGTCCATGATCGCGGAGCTTCACTGGAAAGTGACAATTGTCATTTAGACTGGCTCCGCGACGCGCTAGTGAGGTAAATGACGGTGTTTAACTATGGAAATTTAAATTTTCCATGGCTTCTTACTCATTTATCAGATTAAGGCGAAACTTTTATCGTTGGAAAGATTGTTAAATTTCTCACAACTTGGTGGGCCCTAAACTGAGGAATAATGAATATTTTGAAATTTTTATGTATGAATACTCATGTACTAAGGTTTAAGTCATGCTAGGAAAATACGGGGTATCACAGGATGTTAATCGAACCCTTACCCATTTTCTCTAATTTTAAAGGTTTATTTTTGTTTTTTAACCTTTGAAATTCTTTTATGTTTTCTTGATTTTTCTTTAAAAATTAAGTGGCGGCTCTGTAATTTTTCTTAAGTTATTTCAATATATTTTTTTTAGTTTTGAAATAATTTAGGAAGTCAAAAATCATCTTCTTTTTAAATAATTTATCTTTTCTTTGATAAATCCAAAAATGGATAAAACATACTCATTTAAACCATTTAAATGAATTTTGGATATGAAGGGTCATTAAATGTAAGACCCCGTAAAATTTTGATCTATTTATTTTGGATCCTCTTGTTTTACAATTTTTGACTTGAATTATGATAAGGGATGTTAAAGGAGTGTTTTGAGTAATTTTTGAAATTTTTGAAAAGCATTTGGGGCCATTTCGGGACGACAAATCAGTGAGCCTTTGAGATAGAAGCGTGGCACGCTGGCTAGGCTTCACGTTAGCAACATGCCATGCTGCTGGTCAAAATTCACCCAGTTTTGTTTTTATCAATTGGGGGAAAGGACTTTTTGGTCCTTTTCTCCATTAAACGACACAAAATACCTTTTTATTCCTCACAACCATTAGTTATCATATTTTTACATTGCCCTTCTCCTCTCAAAGTTCTCCAAGTCAAAAAAACTCAAGGTTTTCTCAGGAATTCACTACTCCAGGCTTGAAACTTCCCATTTTCTCCGAATTCTTTCAATTATTAGGCATGTTGGACACTCCCTATTTTAATTATGATTTACTTAATATTACATGTTCTTGAATGTTGATTCAAACTAGGGTTGAGCATTTTTTTGATTGTTGAACACTGACACTACTTTTCCTTGCTTTAATGGTTCATTCATTGTTTAAATTATGGATTGTGAACTAAATTTGGGTCTCATAGTAATGGGGAAATTGAAAAATTAATTTTTTACCCTGATTATAGAATTTGTATGATTTTAACGACATGAACCTCAACGCACATTGTTAATTTAGTTTTAAACAAGGATACTTCACTATTTAAATTATCTTTTGGAATATGAAATGTTATGAATGATTGAAATTATGGCTTTTAAGTCCTTTGAAAAAGGCTTTGCATGAAGATAATGAATAAAGATGACACCCCATCTCTTTTGAAATTTTGAAAGCGTTAAACTTTATTACTTTTTTGAGATTCTTATGTAATTTAATGATGATGATGAGCATGAATTTGAATGATGGGGTTAAGGAGTCATTAATGCTTTATGATAATTTTTTCTTGGCATGATATGAATGGTTTAAAAGTCTTGGTATGACGATGTCACTATGAATATGCCTAATGAACGACTCCGTGGTTAACATTATGTGCAAACTGTTTTAATTGGGATCTAAAGAAAATTATATAGATCCATGAAGGCGTAAGTTTTCGTGACCAACGCCTGAAACCTATTTTTACTGGTATAGGGATGTTGTACCTTACTTGGTCGACTAAATTTTGTGTCCTTAACATGAGGATAATATGTATGGTGGCTTTAGCCTAACCTCGATACATGCGGCCAACATGCACTGGGGTCCCATCGATTAGGGAGACCGGACCTATATAGCTTGTGGCTAACTAGATGAATCATACTATATATGAGTCATTCGATGACAGTGAAAGCTATATAGTCCAGGCTTAAATTTTAAATGCTCATATAACTTGCTCCTTACTCCTAACTCGACATCCTATATTATGTATGTATATACTTGATGTGCATGTGGTTTATAGTTGGTTTTATAAATGCATTAGGCCTGCTTATTAGTTGGATTGGTTGGATAATTATATTTAGCGGTTTGGCTTATTAATTATCGATTTTTAAATATACTAATCCGCTAACCACCCAATAAGATAATGGTTGGTTCGATATCGGATTAGAAATTCGTGAATGGTTATTGGATGGCGTAACAGATAAATTTAAGATACAATGAAATATCGAGCAATTATTGGTAGTTCCTCGATTTCTTCACCGACTAAATTGTTTGTATACTTTGATTGATCTATTTATCAATCTTTTATGCTTCTTGAGTTTTGTTCGTATAATTATTTAATAGGTTAAAACATAGAATTAAATAAGAACTTTTTTCTAAACCTAAAATGCATGTAGAAATATTTTTAATTACTGGAACGATGAAAAAATCAAAACTTTAATATTATTTGAATTTTAATGTTTTATATCAAACTTTTTGAAGGACACATTTGGGTTGTTTCATTTTTGTTGTGGTTCGTTGTGTTGTCAAGAATAATTTATGCTTTGGTTTAAGAATTAATTTTAGGTTTTCTTTATATTTTAGGGAGTCTTATTGCACTTTATGGTTAGATGTCACAATAAGTAGCATGCTATTTTCTAAACTAAGAAGTGAATAGAACAATAAATGGGGTTGACAAAAGGTACTTGATATATCTAGGGGTAAAAATATAATTATAATAATTCTTAATGGGTTAACGGTTTTACCCTATAAGAAAATTGTATAATCCGCCCCCGCACCAATAAGCCATTAATTATAAAATTTAATCCGTTCTCTAACCATTAATCCGATAACTCATTATCAATAAGCCAATAAATTAATTTTGTGGTTGGGTTAACTGTTGCAATTTGATTTTGAAAAGCCCTAAAATGCATACATGTTGTATCCCTTTTTGGGTTGCATACTAGTACTTCCCATACTGATCATCTACGGACGCTTCATCATTTCATGATGCAGGTTCTGAGGAATTTTCTTGTGCCTCTGTGCAACATTAGGAGGGGGATATCCTAGTAGGTCAGCTATGAAATGGTGAACCCTCCATCTTTCGGAAGGTCTAGTCTCTCCTTTAGGTTTCATTTATTGTTTTTTGTACTTTTGAATTTCTTTTGTTATAGTCGGAGGCATGTCCCAATTTAGTTGGTATCTTTTGGATTAGAGGTTTTTGTGGACGGTATTGGATATCATTGTGGATTTGGTTTTTGGATCTCAACTTTCTTTAAGTTACATGTGTTTCTCTCTTATTATGATGTTTGGTTTTCATTGTTTATCATTACTATTATTCTCTTGAGATAAGTCTAGGGGTCATCTTAGTCCTTGGTTGGCTTGGGATGCCCGTCACGGTCAGGCCCCGATTTGAGCGGTGACACTAAATTAATTGTTTAAGTGATTTCTTTTTATTTCTTAAAAATTTTGTTTTGAATAAAAATTATATGTTTGCAAATTTTGATGAAAGAATCAATTAAATAGCTTGAGTGACTTTGTAAGAAAGAAACTCTTAGCTGGGTGATTTTTGGAGTAGAAACTAAAGTTGAGTAATTTTCTAAGAAAAAAATTCACAATTGATTGACTTTTGAAGTAAGAATCAAAGTTGAATAACTTTCTGAGAGAAAAGTCATAAGTTGAGTGAATAACTCCCTGCATAACCAAAAAACCTAAACGAAACCTCAAATTATATGGATAAGATAACATTTGCTATAATGATGACCGAAGTTAACCTGAGTAACCTACTATTGCCCTAACTGCAAAGCCCTGATAGTCCTAAGCAGCTTGCTGATGGCACCTCTGGTTCCAGTACACTGAAATATTGCACCACAACCATATTGGCTGATGCTGAGGTCAAACAGGATAGTGGATCCATGGCTTAGAGAGACTCCAAAAGTAGCAGCCCTGTAGCTGCTGCTACGGAAACAACAGAAGGTAACAATATAGTCTCCAGTACTACAACTTGAATGGATTTGTGCAGGCAAAGTGTATTCAAGTGTGGTGATTTTCTTCTTAGCATGGTTAGTGTAACTCTGTATCTCTTGTAAAAACACCTAGTTGGAAAACAATACTCAGAGATGGCATTCATCCCACCTGCCTAATACCAAAGGCAAACTCAGGATTTGAGCTTGATGGATGCACTTTTATATTTAAGTATAATAATGAGTAGTTTCAAATATTGACATACAGTTCTTTGAAAGCTTATTAATTATTGTATTTATAAGCAAAGTTTTAACATTATTGAATATCATTAATTAGATTTAATATGACAAAAATGTGTCATCCATCGTACATGAATTCAATGCATGTTTATATTTTGAACAACAAAGAAAGTTTTTGAAAAATATGAAATTCGAGAGATTTGTTTTCTAGATGATTGTTTCAAAAAATGTTTGATTTAAGCCTATTGCAAACTTTAAATTCCTATATTTTAAATAAAAGTAAGACAATTATCAAAAGATTAAAGTAAAATAAATATTATACAGTATAAAATAGGAAGAATATCTACCTTTTGAAGTTGAAGGGAAGCTTGTATTTTAAAATAAAATAAAAAATATGTAAATAACGTCCACGTTACATAAAAGAAGGTTTAAATAAATGACTACTAAGTAGGGAGTGTGTGTATATATATACACATATATACAGGGCAGACCTACATTCATTTGTGGGGCGCTCTGACAACCTCTAAATTCGACGTGAAGTAGACAAAATTACATAAAAAATATACGAAAATAGGTATATAATATATAAAATCACCCACTACAATAAAAATTTGTTTGGGTGCATTGACATTTAGGTTAACTATAAGGTTCTTCACTGGAGGGATGCCTTGGGTTCGAACCTCATTTAGGTGAATTTTTTTTTTTCATTTTTAAGCACCCACTATCCTTAAATACTGGGTCCGCCACTATATATATATATAGTGACGATATATATGTATATATATATATATACATATGTATATATGTATGTATGTATATATATATATCCGTACATATCTATATCTATATCTATATATATGTACATATATATATACACATATATATAGATACATACATGTATATATACTAGTTTAGATGTACGCGCCTCGCGCGTGTACTTCACTCTAATGAGTTTAAATGCTATACTAAATATGATATTTGTTTAAATAATAAAAATGAATATAACATCTTTTGAACATGTAAAGATGGAGAAGTTATTTAATTAATTATATGCTATTGTAATATCTCAGATACAAATAAGAAAAATGAAAATGTGAAATACGTTAACATCCCCTTATATGTGCCAGCAAATTTTATTTTTAAAATAATTTTGTATTTGTGCCAAGGAAAGAAGGATTTTTTTTTATCTTACAAAATTCTTCAACTTCAATGCTTCGAAAGAAAACATCTAAAAGTAATAAGTCTTCAAAGTATATGTGTTGAACGTGTATATTACGTCAATCCATAAAAAATGTCTTTGCCCCTTCTTACTTATCAAAATATTTTGTACGTAAAATATACAATAATTATTTTTCCCTTAACAATATTATAAGTTTCAGATTGGCGTATGAAATAAATCTCGATCAAGGCTATACTTACAAACATAAAAGGACATTTGTTATTTATGATCAAGAAATTCAATATAATAGGAAAGAAAATCTAAAACCAAAACACAAAATTGCGCTGGAGATTTAATAACGGAAGTTACTTACAAATATAAAAACATATTTTGTTATTCTAGATGAATAACGCCAGCATAATAGGAAAAGAAATCTGAAACCTAAATATTAAACCATAAGATCAGTTAGAATCTCAATAACAAAGCAACTTACAGACATACAAAATAATTTATTATGTTATTATGTGTTGTACAAGAAAAATAATTCAATTTATAGAAGTCAAAAACCTTTTTCTAAAGGTTACCTAAATATGAAAAAATTTCATTATTTTTTGGAAAAAAGTAAAAATTAACTATGGTAATAAATTATTTATGATAATATTTTGTTTTCTTTGCTAAGTAAATTATTTATGGTAATATTTAATTTTCTAATTTGGGGGGTTGAAAAATTTATTCAAATATAAATCAGATTCCTAGTTTTGGACAACAACTCCTAAGCCTATAAGGTAGGGAGTTTTTTTTCTATCACTATTCTTATAGTATTATACAATATTTTTGGACGTATTGTATTTGACCCAAATAAAAGCTCAAAAGAAAGACTTTTGTTAGTTTTCTTTAGACGCGAGAAAAGAAATTACCATAAAATTAGGAATTTAATCATAATAAGAAAACCTTCTCCATTTAAATATTTAATATCATATAAATATTTTTTATAAAAATGTAAAAAGAAAATTTCATCTACTGCGGAGATTTTTATTGAAGGACAAAAGTTCAAATCACTTTTCTAAAGGTCTTCAGTCTTTTAATATATTATAGATTATAGATATAGATATACATACATACATATATATATATATATACATACATAAATGCATACATATATATATACATACATACATACATATATACACATATACATATATACATATATACATATATACATACATACATACATACACGTGCTTTGCACGTGTGTCTCGTTCAATCAATGAAAATATATCCATAAGAAGAACACATGATTAAAAGGTAGCAATTGATGTTAAAATACACATTATATCTATTTAAATTATATAAATAAATATTTTATCAAATGGTTAATTTTTTGTTGTATCTCAACTAATCTTTTTCACAACAACAAAAAAATAAAGTTAGTTTGAAACTCAAAATTTTAACTATGCCACGTAAACTAAGATAAAGGAAATCATTTGAAAAACTGTAAATCTCTATACATTAGATTCAATTTAAAGAAGTATAAACATGAAACATATGGCTTGACATTTGAAATATCTCAACGAATATTTATATATTTTTAGACTTTCATTCAAAGAAACCTCACCATGTTTGAAACATTTAACATTATTGACAAAATATAGAAAACAATGAAATTAACAAACGCACGATAACGAAATATAAGGTAGAGTTGCATATTTGACGTTATCTGCATATCCAAATTCAACACTTAACTATAAATTTATATGTTGAATTCAACAAATAAGTTTAATCAAAGATTAACTAAAAGACAACAACAACAACAACAACAACAACAACCCAGTATATTCCCACACAGCGAGGTCTGGGGAGGGTGAAATGTACGCAATCCATGCCGCTACCTCCGAAGAAGTAGAGAGGCTATTTTCGATAGACCCCTGGATCAAGAGAGAGAATAGTATAGAAAGGTCATAATGCAACTCGAAATAGCATGTATAACACAACAGAAATAAGCGATAAAATAATAACAGTAAATATCAAGGAAATACAAAATAAGTAAAGTACAAGCAATACGAAATAAGAAATAGGAAAACATATACTCCTAGTAGTAGACAATACACTCACCGACCTAAGAGGACTACCACCCCCACACTCTCCTAACACCTATCCACAACCCACACACTCACACTAGCCTTCAACCCTAATCCGCGACCTCCACACCTTCTTGTCTAGGGTCATGTCCTCATTAAGCTGCAGTTGCTCCATGTCATGCCTAATCACCTCCCTCCAGTATTTCTTTGGCCTACCTCTACCCCTCCTGAAGCCATCCAAAGCTAGTCTCTCATACCTCCGAACAGGGGCATCCGTGCTCCTCCTTATTACATGCCCAAACCATCTCAACCTGCCTTCTCTCATCACGTCCTCCACCAAAGCCACTCCTACCATCTTTCGGATAATCTCATTCCTGAATCTTTCCCCTATAGTGACACCACACATCCAACGCAACATCCTCATTTCTGCCACCTTTAATCTTTGGATATGTGAGTTCTTGACTGGCCAACATTCAGCTCCATACAACATGGCCGGACGGACTGCCACTCTGTAGAATTTGCCTTTAAGCTTAAGGGGCACCTTCCTATCACATAACACTCCCGAGGAGAGACTCCACTTCATCCAACCTACTCCAATACACTTAGAGACATCCTCCTCAATCTCGTCATCCCCCTGAATCATAGACCCAAGATACTTAAAACTATCCTTCTTACAAACATCTTGAGAGTCCAACCTCAACACCACACCGTCCTCCTAACTCGAGTCACCGAACTTGCATTCCAAACACTCCGTCTTAGACCTACTTAACCTGAACCCCTTAGATTTCAGGGTTTGCCTCCAAACCTCCAATTTCTCATTTGCACCTCCTACATATCATCAATCAGAACTACATCATCCACAAATAACATACACAATGGCACCTCACCTTGAATACTCCGCGTCAACACGTCCATCAACAATGCAAAAAGGAAAGGGCTGAGAGTCGATCCCTGGTGCAAACCTGTCTCTACCAGAAAATGCCTTGAGTATCCTTCCGCCGTCCTCACCCAAGTCTTCCCCCTATAATACATGTCCTTAATAGCTCTGATATATGCCACCTGTACTACTCTAACCTCCAAGCATCTTTAAAGAACCTTCCTAGGGACTCTGTCATGCGCCTTCTCCAAATCGATAAACACCATGTGCAAATCCCTTTTCTTTTCCTTATACTGCTCCACCAATCTTTTCACCAGGTGAATTGCCTCTATCATCGAGCGACCTGGCATAAAACCAAACTGATTCTCAGAAATGGACATGACCCTCCTCAATCTCCGCTCAACCACCCTCTCCCAAAACTTTATTGTGTGACTCAACAGGTTAATTCCCCTATAGTTATTGTAAGTCTGAATGTCACCATTGTTTTTATACAAAGGAATCATCATACTCCATCTCCAAGCCTCAGGCATTCTCACAATCGTGAAAATGGTGTTGAACAAATCAGTCAGCCACCTTAAGCCTACCCCACTAGCATACTTCCAAAAATATACCAAAATCTCATCGGGCCCCATCTCCCTACCCCCCGCATTCTATGAATAGACTCTCTGACCTCCTCAACCTTAAAACATCTATAGTAACTGAAATCGCACCTCTCCTCCGAGCGCTCCAACTCTCCTAACACAATGCCTCTGTCCCCTTCCTCGTTTAAAAGCCTATGAAAATACTCCTACTATATCTTCTTAATGAGAACATATTTCAACAACACTCTACCATCCTCCTCCTTAATGCACTTCACTTGATCGAGGTCACAACCCTTCCTTTCCCTAGGCTTATTGTTTCTTCGCCTTTCTCCTCTAACTTCGCATATTAACCCTCAAACGTTGTTGTCTTAGTTGCTATAACTACTAACTTAGCCTTTTTCCTTGTTACTTTGTAGACCCCCCTATTCACCCGCTTCTCCTCTTCATCCTTACTCTTAGTCAACTGAACATACGCCCCCTTCTTGATATCCACTTTCTTCTTAACTTCCTCATTCCACCACCAGTCTCCCTTATGTTGTCCTGCCCGACCCCTCGAAACACCCAACACCTTCTAGCTGCCTCTCTGATACAGCTGGCCACCTTATCCCACATAACATCCACGTCCCCCCTACACTCCCACACCCCTATTCCCGCCACCTTCTCCCCTATCTCCAGTGCACTAACAAATAATATATCAAAATATAATTAAATAACACAATCAAATTAAGTTACAATTAAACAAAGAATAAAAAAAGTGGGGACAGAGATAAATATTTGATTTTTTTCCTGTTTTATTCAGCGACAATATGCTTTATTCATTTAATTTTTCATCAAAATTTTCATCTGAAAGAGAAACACAAAAATTATCAAGCTGAGAGAATTTCATTATTAATCAATTATTAATTATGTATAATTCATATGTAATCTTATTCAACGACAATATGCTTGATTCATTTAATTTTTCATCAAAATTTTCATTCAAAAGAGAAACACAAAAATTATCAAGCTGAGAGAATTTCGTTATTAATCAATTATTAATTATGTATAATTCATATATAATCTTTAAGGTCATTATAAAAAGAATAAGAAAGATAGAAGTAGAAGAAGATGTATGTTTCTTTTTAATTTTTATTCAAAATATTACTTAAATTGAATTGTAGAAATTACTTTCTATGTAAGGTAAAATTTTATTTAATTTATAAGTGTTAAATATTATGATTTTGACCAAATAAATTTAAAAGTGGTAAATAATTTGTGCATAGTTTATTTAAAAAAGGATTCAATGAGTAAAACCTTTTTGATATAAAATATCAACTACACTAATGTTGACCCTATAAACAAAACCGTGTTTTTTATATGATGAACATGAATTATTTAAAGGGAAAAGGCATCATTTCTACCCCATACTATATAAGAAAAGTCTAAGCCACACTTAAATTATATAAGTGACCTATTACACACCTTAACTATATGAAAGTGATATTATTACCTCCCCACGACCCCCATTCTAAGGCGCGTGTGTTACACTTATTTTAGGCGCGTCCAGCCTATTAAATAACAAAAGTAAACGGCTAAAAAATTAAGGGAAAAGGCATCGTTTCCACCCTAAACTATAGTCGAAAATTTGAATCCACACCTAAACTATATAAGTGACCTATTACACACCTTAACTATAAAAAGTGATACTTTTTACTAACGTGGTGCTGACGTGGCAGCGCGTGTAAAACACTACACCACATGTAAGTGGTGGTAGCCTGATAGGGTGTAAATAGTTTCACCTTTTTATAGTTTAGGTGTGTAATAGGTCACTAGTATAGTTTAGGTGTGGCTTCGACTTTTCGGGTATAGTTTGGGGTGGAAACGATGTCTTTTCCCTTATTTAAATAAATTTTACCATATATTTTAATACTTCCTAATTATTAATTAATTTTGTACCTCTTACCATATATTGTAGGATTCATTAATAATTGTTCTAATGTCTCTTACCATATATGCGAGGATTCCTTAAATTTAAATTATTATAAAGATAGTAATTAATTAATAATTTGATAAAAAAGGTGAAAATATTATAAAATAAGAAAGAATAAAGAAGAAGAGTAGAGAGAATAGAGAGAGTGATTCTTATTTCTTCTCTTGAGGGATGATTTACAGTGAAGTAAACCCTTTTATTTATAGGGGGAATTTGCCCCTAGCTTCACACTAAAAGACAAATACATCAAATCCTGATAGGCATCAAATAGATCTTGATAGAAATTCACTATAATTGATATATATCATAACACTCCCCCATGAGTGTCTAACAATACGCATAGAAGATGCCTCATTAAAAACCTTACAAGGAAAACCCAGTGGGACAAAACCTCGTAAGGAAAAAAGAGTACAACGCGTAAAACTCTCCCTAATAAGAACATCCTTGAATTTTTCCATTCCGATCTTGTGAACCATCTTCTTAAAAGTTGTAATTGGAGAAGACTTGATGAATAAATCAGCCACATTTTCACTTGAACGAATCTGTTGCACGTTGATCATTTGCAAGATACATTAGTTCATCATTTGCACTAAGATATGGTACTTCATAACCAAGGAGTTCCTCATTCTTTTCTTGAGGTCGGAATGAATCCTTATTTAATTTTTGAATGTTTCACATTTAAGCAAATACTCTATTGCTTTTGAAAACTCTCCAAGAGTTTCAATGATACTCAAATCATCAAATTTTATCTTATGAGTATAATAAAAAGTTTTCCATAAACTTTATATGATTCATGCATTTTGAATCCTTTAGGGATTTTCATATGGATGTTTGTCAAGTAACAATAAACAACATGTTAAGTATGACATCTTCAAGTGTCTGGATTGCAAATAAAATAAGTTTTATACTTACCAAAATACATCTTTTCAGGTCACTTGATAAATATTTCTATGTCAGCATGCTTAAATTAACGTAGAATTTAGATCCTCATAATCTTTTACAATATTGCGCCAATATTGTATCAAAGATATCATCGATGATTTCTTATTTTGTATCAGTTCATAATGCGACATAACATTTTGAGATGTCATCACTTCATTATTTTCAGGTACCTAAGCCTCTCATAAGATTTCATGAATTGTTATGTCGTAGGCTCTTCAAGAGCACATTGCCTTCTTATCATGATTATTTACTCCTTATACTTTTCAAGGATTATTTCATTTGGAATCGATTGGTCTATCAAGCTTCATGCATGCATAGACTTTATCCTTTAAGGACACAAAATAAGAGCACTTGCAGCTAAATATGAGATGCTTTCGGCATTTGACTTGAATTATATTTTGAATGAAGATTTGATGATAATTCCTAACATATTTCAAAGCTGCTCATAATCTCCCCCTTATGTTAGGAAAACTAACATACATCCTCCATCTTCTTTGAGGAATCCATCTTTGTGTATCATGGTATATTTATTAATCGTATACCGCACATCAAAACTATTAGATATAATAGTTGGTTCCTGACCTTGAACCAATTGAAAGGGAAGAAATAATCATAATATATTGTTCTAATGCATACAAGTGCTATTGTATACAATATATCATATTTCATACCAATACATGGAACTTTGTTCTCATTAGTAATGGTTCAACTATTTATGGAAGACATTCAATGTTAAACCATCATCATCAAGATGAATTATCTTGATTACACGATCTGATAATTATGCTCAATTTATATTGAGAAAGTAACTTTATAAGTGTCAAACGTAGATTGACCATGAATGTACATGTGATCATCTCATTGATGCATCTTTTCAACATATCACATGGTAGGTGCACGGACCCTTATTCACCTTTTATTCTTTTCAAATTTGAGGGATCCAATCCCAAAATTAGTTGGTCCAACTAACTTATCATGAGAACAAGCAGCATTAAAGTTCATGAAGAATTTTCTAATTCTTCAATATATGTTCAATACTCAGTATGCACATATTTGAGATATCGCAATCGTTCATGTCAACTTATGAACTTTTAATCTAGTAAACTCCAAGTTTACCATCATATGTATTTTTGCTTTAGTAAATTTCAGATTTACTACTATATGAATAAATTTCAGATTTACTACTTCAGAAGTAGATTTCAAAATTATTCAACCTCTTTTGGAGGTAAGTTGTGATACAATCACAATCATGTGCACGTTTGCATTAATAAGTTTCTCATTCCCCAGGAATGGAATATAATAGCTTATAACCTCTTTTAAGATTTTGCTACTTTAGAAGCAAATCGAGGCATACATATGATGTAGAGAATTTTTTTCTAGTATATCTTATAATCATATAAGCGTGTGAAAATATCATCACTTTTAATGATTATTATCATACTATCCCTCCATGCGTATATTCATGCATTCAATCACTTGACTGCTTTCAGACATATTATGCACTGCTACCACATACACCTCAAGAATGAAGTAAATTGTCATATTTCAGACTTATCATATATTGCTACCACATTCACTTCATGGAATGGAGCATATTCAATGGGTCAAATTTCATGAATTTTTATTAAACGCCCATTATTTTGCCTTAGCCATTATAATATCATCAATATGGTATATTGAGATTCAAACTTAACATCTTATCCATATAAAAGCGTCTTAGGCATGAATAGATGGGACTTGAACCCAATATATTATCATCCTTTTGGTTAATATTGTTCTTAAGAAATAAATTTAAAATATAAATTGTTCCAAACCAATTATTTTTCCTCGAATCCAATAATAATTATATTAGTAGTAGCAAAAGAAAGATAACATAAAGAATTACTAACCTTGAAATCCTTCAGATTTATAATTTCACCTTGTTTGGCAGAGTCTTGTGCTGATAACGTGTTATAAATTAAGAAAGAATAAAGAAGAAGAGTAGAGAGAATAGAGAGAGTGATTCTTATTTCTTCTCTTGAGGGATGATTTACATTGAAGGAAACCCTTCTATTTATAGGGGGAATTTGCCCCTAGTTTCACACTAAAAGACAAATACATCAAATCTTGATAGACATCAAATAGCACTACAAAAAAACTGAGTTTAGCAACGAATTTCTAGCAACAAGGTCATTTTTATCGCTAAATAACGATGGAATTGCAATAAAATAGAAATTTTGTTGCTAAATAAATAAAATTAAAATTTATAGCCTAATTAGTGACGGATTAGCGATAGAATATAAAATTCGTTGCTATATTTTGGCGGTAAATATTGGCGTCTTTATTTTGGTGACAAAATTAGCGACATAAATGGTGGAAATTTTTTTTTGACATGGTGGAGACGGAAATAGCAACGAAAGTTTTGTCACTGGAAGTATTTTAACATTTTTAGAAAATATATTAGGTATATTTTTAATAAATAACTGGCAACACATTTAACCTCCGTTGCTGAATCCGTTACCCGACCAACTAATAGTATATTTTTAATAAATAACTTACAACGGATTTTAAATCCGTCGCTGAATCCGTTACCCGATCAAATAAATATTAGGGCTAATTCTTTTATTTCACTTTATTCTAAAAATATTGTATCATCCGCCTCTCTCCCAAAATAGTCTCTTTTCCCTTTTCTCTCCCTTTTCTCTCAACTGAGAAAAGGGAATCGCTCAATATTAGTGGACAAGGGTGTCAATCGATGAATTTTGAATTTATATTGGAGGTAAGATTCGATATCTCATAATTTTAGTTGTTTTTTTCTCTTTTAATTTCTTAATTTCTATGTTAGAAGTCAGTTGTAAATGATAGGTTTAGGATTTTTGGAGCTCTTTCACTTAGGGTTCTTCGATTATTGTGTTAAAAAGTTCAATAAATGGTTATTTACTCAAAATGAAAATCGGATTTTTTCTCAGAATTTCTTTTTGTGGGGTTTTTGATATATTTTGTTGCATGTTTACTAATTTGAAATTTCTTCAACAAAGTTTCTGGTTGTGTGGTTGAGTTTTAACTGTTTTGTGTACACTGATTATGTTAGGATTTTTGATTTTTTCGTAGAAGTTCTATTTGTGGTTTGTTTGAGCTCTTTCACTTTCCTTTTTTCGATTATTGTGTTACAAATTTGTGTTATTGGCTATTTAATCAGAATAAGAATAATATTTTTCCTCTTGTATTTGTGATTTTTTCTGTATATTCTGCTGCTGGTTCACTAATCTCAGATTTCTTCAATAAATTTTTCATTTGTGTGGTTTAATTTTTTGCTTTTTTATGCATAGTGTTTTTGTAAGGTTGTACTCAGTGTGTTGCATGTTTAAAAAACTAGAAAACATAGAGCAGTTTGAGTCATTTTTTCTTATTGTTGATCTAATTTTGTGTAAACAACATAATGTAGTATGTTTCATGTTCCTTTGAAATTGTGTAGCTGTCATAATTATTTTCTGTTTTGTTTTATTGACTGTTTATCCTTTATCATTCCGCATATTCTATTTGTGCGATCACACTTGGTATATATTATTTTTTTTAAATTCGATTGTGATGTTATTCTTTTGATTTTCAGAGAGATCCACTAAGGATACCAGCAAGTGCCCCAAAGTGAGCTAGCAGCTATTTGGTACTATAACATTCTCCCTTTTAAATGATTTTCGATCAGTTTTTCATATGTTTCTCTGTTTCCATTTGTGTTTTTGATTATTCGTGAAACTATCTCTATTTTCTTTTACTTACCGATTTCTTGAAAAGGAGCAACCATGAACATTCTGATGCCTTAATAGTTTACATTCAATTGAGGATTTGTTTTTAATGTGATTCACCATTGAAATACAATCAGTTCATTTATTCTTAACTTTTGTGATGTAAATTTGCGTTAAAGTTGTAAACTTTATTTGTTTATTTTTTCCAACAAAGTTGCAACTTATTTTTAGGTTTTGTTTAATGTTCAGATTTTAGGAATGTATTTTGCTGAAATTTGATGTTTCAATGTTGTTGTTGGGAGTTTTTGCCTCATGCCTTGTGATTTTAATGATAGAAGTTTCAGTTTTAGATTTAATTAAACTTTATCGCTAACACTTATTAAGAAGGACAATGAATGATATGTTGTATATTGTGATTTCTTGTTTATTTAGCAAAAAACGACTAATATATTCTATTTCCTTGTAAAAATAGAAAGAGATATTCTAGTTTGTTAAGATATTTAATTTTTTCTTCTCTTTAGTGATAATCCTGAATGTATGAAGTATTAAAATAGAAAACTCTAACTATGTTGTTTATGTCAACATTAATAGGAATATGACTGATCTATAGTGTGGATGGATGTATGATAGGTTGGATGGCCGAGGGGCTATAAACTCTAGATTCGTTATTGGTGTGAATAACTTTAGCCAGTTTGCATGTTCTCAATAAAATTGCATGAGTGGTAACAACATTAGATGTCCATGTAAAAAATGTCACACCATTAAATATAAGGATTTTGAAACTGTTAGATATCACCTTCTTCATGATGGATTTGTTAAGGACTATTTTGTATGGAAACATTAAGGGGAAACAGATGTGATAGGTGATATTCTTTCAGTAATGATTTGATCAATGGTGCTCAACTTGAATTGGGATATGATAATCCACATCGACAAATAATTTTGGATGCTGCTGGTCCCAACTTTAACCATAGTTCGAGTTGGCAACCTTACAATAATAATGAATCTGGGCCATATCATCCGTATGAACCTTCAATTGAGGAGGAACATGAAACTTTGATGGAGGAGGAGCCTAATTTAGAGTACCAAAAATTTTATGAATTGTTGCACTCTGCTGATGCAAAATTATATCCTGGTTCTTCCCTCTCTCAACTTGCAGTAATCTCTCGAATGTTAAATATTAAGATGGAAAATACTATGTCACAAAGGGGTTTTAACCAAATGATGCAATTCTTTAAAGAGGCTTTATCGGAAGATAACCTACTAGTTGATAGTTATTATCAGACTAAGAAGCTAGTGCGTAGCTTAGGTTTACTGATTGAAAAGATTGATTGTTGTGAATCGAGTTGTATGTTGTACTGGGAAGACCATGAACATCTTACCTCTTGTAAATTTTATGGAAAAGAGAGGTATAAACGTTGAGTTATCACTCGTAAGAGAAAATTGGTCCCTTATAAAAGGATTTATTATTTTTCTTTGATTCCTAGATTGAAGAGATTATATGCATCCCATACTACAGTAGCTGACATAACATGGCATCATGAATATATAAAAGAGGATGGAGTAATGCATCATCTATCAGACTCTGAAGCTTGGAAGAACTTCAATGAAAGTCATCCTTTTTTTGCCAATGAACCAATAAATATTAGGTTGGGGTTATGTACTGATGGTTTCCAACCATTCAGTCAAACTGGGAGAAAATATTCTTCATGGCCAGTAATTTACACTCCATACAACTTACCTCCAGGGATATGCATGAAAGAGTCTTATATGTTCTTAACTGTCATTGTTCCTGGGCCAAACAATCTCAAACATAAAATTGATGTTTATCTGCACCCTCTAATAAAAGAATTGACCTTGTTGTGGGAGACAGGTGTAGAAGCATTTGATATCTCCAAAAAATAAAAGTTTCAATTAGGGGCAACTTTGATGTGGACAATCAGTGACTTTCTAGCATATTCTATGTTATCAGGATGAAGTACTGTAAGTAAGTTTGCTTGTCCTTATTGTATGGAGGAAACACAATCTTTTAGATTACAACATGGTCGGAAAACATCATGGTTTGACTGTCATAGAATTTTCCTTGACCAACATCATCTATTTAGGAGAGATCGTAAATATTTTCTTAAAGGACGAACTATCAAAAGATCACCACCACCCTACAGAACCGGAGAAGAGATATTGAATTAAATTTGTGATTTAGGGATAAGAAAAGTAACAGAGTTAGATGAAGAAGAAGTTAATCAATGAATATGTAGTTCTTGTGGATGGAAAAAGCAAAGCATATTTTGGGATTTACCTTATTGGAGTTCTAATATGATTCGACATAACCTTGATGTTATGCATTTTGAGAAGAACTTCTTTGATAATGTATTTAATACGGTCCTCAATATTGATAAGAAAACCAAAGACAATCCATAAGCTCATCTAAATATGGTCAAGTACTATGATCGACCTCAGTTGGCAAAGGATGCTTCTGAAAAATATCCCAAAGCTATACATACCATTGACAAGGACACAAACACTATCTTGTTCAATTGGGTATGTTTCAAATTTGAGTAGATGTCCATACACAACTGCGAAAAGGTTATTTGGCATGAAAAGTCATGATTGTCATGTGTTCATGCAACGATTAATGCCTATTGCTTTTGATGAGCTACTTCCAAGTAATGTATAGGAGGCACTTATAGAATTGAGCTTATTCTTTAAAGATCTTACATCGAATACTCTCCGAGTGGATGACATGGAGAGATTACAGGGAGATATTCCACAAATGCTGTGCAAGTTAGAATGTATATTTCCTCCGGGGTTCTTTGACTCAATGGAACGTCTGCCTGTGCACCTTCCACATGAAGCAAAGATTGCTAGACCTGTACAATGTCGATGGATGTATCCCTTTGAAAGGTAATGCAAAAATTCAAGTTGAACTTGTGATAACTATGTTATTATTAACTTTTCACGTATCATTTTTTATCCATTTTTATATTTAGGCATCTTTTAAATACTTTAAGTTGTTAATATCACATAGTACTTTTTACATCAATTTCAAATAATATATTTTTACTTATTTTGTCTTAGAATTCACTACTATAAGTCATGTTTAGAAAAGTCATTTAACTTCATTGATGAACTTAATGAGTATCAATATAAATTCTGTAATACCCCGCATGTTTCTAAGCTAGGAGACGAACCATGTTTTCTACATATGAAAGCTCTTATCCTGTGATTCATACTTGAGTACATGACTTAAAACAAGTATCCTAGCGATAAGATAGCTTATGATGCATTAAGCATGTTCATATGAGTCACTTAAGGCACAAGCTAAGAGTTTTTGAATCCATCAAGTTTTAGTGTTCAATTTTGTAAGGGTCATATTTGAATGAGTATAACTCGATATTAATGTGGTATTTCTGCATATTTCTATCCACCAAATTATAGAGAATTGAATTAGCTTTCCAACAATACCAATTTCATCGAAATTCGACACCCGATCTAGGGTGTGTCGCCTAACCAATTGCACATGGCCACTGGAAAGCATATACGATATCATATGCGGTGCCTATGTAAATATAGGCGATAGAATATGTGGCGCCTATGTAGATATTGGCGATATCATATGCAGTGCCTATGTAAATTTAGGCGACATCATATGTGGTGCCTATGTAAATATATGCGATATCATATGCGGCGCATATCTTATGGTTTCAAGTGACTTAAACACTCTGTTTTGAGTTATTTTAAGGGTAATTAAGTCTTTTAACACTCCTTAAATGTCCCTAAACTTAACCCTACGAAATATATAGCTCCCAATTACATTACAACCCTACTAACATTTTAAGTTCATCATCCAAGAGCACTAAAAGAGAAAAACAACTAGGATTGCATAATTAAGCTTGAAGATCCAATTTCAAGGAAATTCCTCTGTCAATCATCAAGAATCTTACTTCTAAGGTATGCGTGAGTTGATTCATGGACTCCTTTCATCCATGAAGTTCAAGAACCATCTTCTAAATTATGTATTATGATGGTTATGTTGTTTGTGGTTGATGTTAATGTGGTTGGAGTTTGATGACGCCTAAGATGGGATCTTTGTATGTTTTATGTGAGGATATGGTGGTATTTAATGTATAAATATGTGAAATTGGTGGTTGAATATTTGTAATCTTGATGAATCCACTTATTCCTAAGATGTGCATGTAAGGTGTTTGTGAAAGTACCTAAGGGAATAGAAATCATGCTTTTATGACATAATAAGTCCTAAATGACTATTCCATGTTCTAAGTTTATGTTCAACATGATCCCCATGCTATTGTCTTGAATTGAAGATGTTGTATGAGATGCTCATGATATTGTTGTGATATGGAATGACCATGTTATTGAAGCCATGCAAGTATATACATATTGTGTGCATTCCCGATCATGTGATATTTTGTTGAGAATCATTCTTGTTATGAAATCCTTACTTATGATATTGTGAATTGTGGAATCTACTCTTATGATCAAGTCAGTCATGTGTGTCAGTTTCCTTCCATCGAGTCTTGGGGTTACTTGTACCCGAAAACTATAGTTGTGTGCCTAGAGCTAGTGTCATGTTTCAAGACATCCTCAGTCAAGCTATGCTCCATAGATTTCAGTTAGTCACATGACTTAGAAAAACTCAAAAATCTCAGTTGTTCAATAGTCCCTGTAGTTTCAGTACTCTCAGCCAGACCTTAGATCTCAAGTGGCTTTTTCGTCAGTCAATGGAACTCAGTAAATTCAGCTTAGTTCAGCTAAGAAAATATTATCAGCTCAGTTAATCAATTTATAAATCAGTTCAGTTTAGTTAGTCAGTTTAGCGTAATTAATCTTTTTAGAGTCTTTCAGTTGGGAGTAGGGACTAGCACCGAGAGAGTGCAAAGATGACAGTTTTTCCCGTTATAAAGGAAGAGCCGTTAGCAGCAATCCCTGTACTCCAGAACTGCGTAGCCAGCGCAGGACATGAGTCACCTATCAAATTAAGGCTGTACTTGACTATTATATTGCCTTAGGCTTGATTTTCTGTTCAGGGTCACCCGTCAGAGAGGCTTGACCATAGTAGAGGTCTCTACCCGTGGCACGGTATTGATACCCTTCCAATCAGGGCAAAGATTGGACCCCACCAATATAGTATCGAGGCATGTCTATTAGGTTACTACCTCTAACAGTCACAGTTACAGTTACAATTTCAGTATCAGTCTTCAGAGTAGAAATCAGGAATCAGGACTGTCAGATACAATCATCAATCTCAGTAAGAAACTCAGATAGTTTCATTGATTCCTAGACCATCCCATCAGATAGGTTTGGTCCCATATTCAGATACGTATTATTAGATCTAGAGGTCACCCGACAGACAGGCTTGATCTCAATCTTAGATTTAGTCGAGTATTCTCATTATCAGTTTCAGAGATTACTCCTTAGCTAGGATTGATCTTAGAGTTAGATGTTCAGATATAGTTTGGAACTTAGACAGTTTTCCCCAGAATTAGGACTGTTAGATACAGTCATCTATGTTATCAGTCATTCAGTATCTCAGTATCATGAAACTCATGTTGTCAGAGTTCAAACTCAAGTAGTCAGTATCTCCACGAGTTCAGTAGCAGTTACATATGTATGTATATATATATATATATATATATATTCTCACGTTCATATTAGTCAGCATGTTTATGAATATAAACTCTATGCATTTAGCCTATCCCCACGTATACTCAGTACTTTAGTTGTACAGATGCATTTGTGCTACAGTGCTTTCTTTTTATGTTACACCATAGGTTCTGAGGTGTAGATTCCAGATCAGCAGTAGCAGTTCAGCAAGTAGGGAGTCCTCATTTTCGAGGAAATGATCATTACATTTATTATTCCAGTATTTCAGTTTATTTTTAGTTTAGGGAGTTAGTTGGAGACATGTTCCTTCGACTCCTTATTCAGACAGTTTAGAGGCTTTCAGACGATTATAGAGTTTTCAGATTTAGACTTTAGTATTTTCAGTTTTGTTTTGGTACTGTGATACCACCTTATTTCAGATATTTTATTATTTAAGATTGAACCTTACACCCTATTTGTTCATGTTTCTGCATTTTATATGTATATTATGCAGTTACAGGTACAGATATCAGTCATGGGTTAGCTTGTGGTCCTTTGGGGTCATGAGCACCGTGTAGCATTCCAGTTCATAAAAATTGGAGCGTTAGAAATTCTATATTAAAACATAGATTAAAATTGTTCTGTATATTAGTTATAGTGTAATACAGAAAAACAATGTTTAAACCACAAAAAAATGGAAGCAAAAGCATGAGCTGACAGAAATGGAAAGAAGGTAGGTTATGACTGGGCTTGGGCACGTGGAGATTATAGAGTGTAGATTGTGTAGAAAAGAGTGGTAAATGGTACTGGATTTTGACATTAGAAGAAGGGTGTTTTTGTCCAAAAATGCTGAAGAAATTATACTACAACTACAGTAATGCTCCTCCTTTGACCAGTCACATTTTTGTTATTTCCAAAATAATAAAAAGACCCTCCAAATGACACAGCAGGTTGACCTGCTGTGTGCTTGTCCCCACTTATTATATATACTGGGGGGTAGCCTAGGCGCTGCCTGGGCATAACAATTGTAATTCACGAGAGGTAAATGTTGATCTCACCATCCACCTATTTCAACATATCAATTTACATGAGCTAGATTGCTATGTCAGTATTTAGGTGAATGTTGTTAGATCAAGAGAACAATACCATAGCATATGATCTTAGACCAACAGAAGCAAGTAATGAAAAGGAAGTAATAAATAGGTACATGAATACATCTTTTTTCTTAACTTTTAAGGGCCCTATGAGAATTTGACTCAAAATTTTGGCATCAAAGACAGCGTATTGTTTCTTGATCTCTTGCATTGCTTTCTCAACAAATAGAGTCACTTTGTCTTAATGAATGTTGTTGCACTGAGAGGAAGATACAGTATGTATCAGTTAAGAACGAATAACAAATACATGAAGATACTTTGCTCTTCGTCTGAGAGAGGAAACCACACTTTCAATGAAAAATCCTCAACTCCCTGTTAGCCTCATTCCTTTCCTTCTGAGGTTTGTGCTTTATTTACTCCTAAAAATGATAGAGAAAGTAAGGCTCAGATCTGTATTAAGCTAAAGAAAAAAGAGAGTCCAACCACACCATGGCTTCAAAAACCAGCAGAAAATTTGAGAACATGACCCGCCAAGAATGTATTAGATAATCTCAAAAGCTTGATGAATCAGCTCGTAAGGGAATAAAAAGTGGAAAAAATCATCATTTCCTCTTTAAAGCCACCAATAATACTCACCACCACTGGTTCCACTGGCAAAACATTCAATGCTCGATGAAGCATTAATAAGAAAAAATAAAAAAAACGCATTGAAGGGCATGGAAACCCTTTGAAACAATATGTACCAACAATCCAAATGACATGTTACTAATATACTCCCTTTGTTTGAAATTGATAAAAGTGTGTTGGAAAATTTCAATAATAGTTTAGCATCAATAACAACCATGAAGAATCACCTGAGGAGAAGAAGCAACTCAGCGATGAAGAAATTGATGAAAAGCCCTTTTGTATCCACAAAAAATAGTATATCAATAAAAACTGTGAAGACTCACTTGAGAAGCAATATAATCTTAGCAAATCAACACATTTAACACTGACAACAGTTATTTGACACGTATCTAATTAGTGAGATGAATAATTAATTAAAAAGACTAAATTAGCCTAAAACATAATGGAAAATAACAGGAGTAGCCCCGTGAGGAAGCTGGCAGGACAATGGTGAACAACTTCCCATGGCACCTATACATATTAGTAATTAGTAATTTTGGCATCAAAGATAGCATATTGTTTCTTGATCTCTTGCATTGCATTCTCAACAAATTGATTTACTTTATCTTGATACTTCTCTTTGATAACGCTGAATATACAGCTCTCGTAGGAGTGTAAAGCGGTCGTTAGCAAATATAGAACCCAACCTGGGTTGGGTATCGATCCCACAGGGAATAGCTTGGTCAACAAGTAAGCAAAATTAATAGACTTTTGGTGCAAGTCTCGTAAGAAGGGGGGATTGTAATAAGTAACCAAAGTAATGAAATAAAAGCTGAAAATAATAAAGTAAAAAGAGAAAGATTGTCACGTTGGTTGTAAACAATGAGAATTGAAGCGTTGGGGTTATGTCCACCTTCAGAGGTATACGTCTCTATTGGCTATGAGTGTGTAGAGTCTTGACATGCAATTGCTTATAGAGAATTGTAGTCGATGGTAAATCCAAGCGTCTCTCGACCTAAACAAGGACTATTTCACTTTAACTCTCTCGAGCTTAAAGTGTGTCTAGCGGTACAAATTCTCCAAGTGGTTAGTCCAGTTACGGCACTAGCTTTTTAATAGGAAAGGGTGTCCTACTACCTTGACATTATCTCTTTTCCAGACAAATAACCTTTCTCTCGAACAAGTTAAATGTTAGACTGGCGTTAGTCTATGCGTCTTCTTTTCTAGACAAGTAACCTTTCTCTCGAACAGGTTAGATGTTAGAATGGCGTGTTCTTGTGTTTGAAACCGCAAAGATTGTAGTTTTAAGATGAAAAGAATAATGATATAAGCAATATACGTGTCTTGAACTCACAAGCTCATAGCAATAGATAGTAACTCATTCGGCTTCCATAACCCCAACTAAGAGGTTTAGTTACCCATGAATGCGAAGGATATCACGTTTTGCATGGTGGTTGGCGTGAATAGTAGGTGTTTGGCGTGTGGTTTTGGTGATTCCTTAGCAAGTAACGATTCTCTTGTTGTGGAATTTAAGAGTTGAATGTTTGTGGTGGAAGATGAGAGAGATGGAAGAAAATTAATAGTTTAAGAATGAATTTCTTGAATTTAGAGAGGAGTTGCCTCCACTAAGGGAGGACTTAATTAAAAATCTCTAGCATGATAGGGTATTTATAATACTCCTATCCTACTCCTACTATGCTAATGAAATAAATAACCAAATCCTACTAAACTAAGGAAATACTTAACCCATTTGTACTAGGTTAATGTAACATTCTCCTAATCCAAATAAACTAATGAAATACATAACCCAATTGTACTAGGTTAATGTATCATTGTCAAAATCCAGCTTTGTGTCTGTAAGTCCCCAAAGTCTTCAGAAATGCTGTTTTAGCCCGGGACAGATTTTCCATCCAGCAGTTTTGGTCCAGGTCCCCAGAGTCTTCAGAAATGCTGTTTTAGCCCGGGACAGAGTTTCCATGCAGCAGTTTTGGTCCTTAGGCGTGTAAACTCCCTTTCCTTCCTTCGTGAGCTTTCTTTTGCGTCAAGTAAGCCATAAAATGCTGAATTTTGCATCATTTATACCTGAAACTTTACTAATCATGTTCGTTAGCTCATTTATAGGAAAAAGGACTAAAAGTGCATGAAATATATAATTTGTTCTCAAAACTAGGCTAAAATATGGGCAAAATATATTGATATAGGCGCGTAAATTCGCCTATCATCAACACCCCACACTTGTAGCTTTGTTCGTCCTCGAACAAAATATCATGTCCTTCTAAACATCAACTTAGGGTTTTACAGCAACAACACAAAACTTTCTTCAAGATAAGCTAAAAAATTATCAACAAAGAGTAGTTTTTCGATTATAAGTAGAAACAGTTTAACCTCTAGCGTAGACTAGTGATGGTTATCAAATCGCATGCAAACGTTAAGGTACATAGAATCATATACAACTATCCAAAGCTCATCAACCATGTGTGTCTCACAATATAGTACCCATAATCACTCACAAGTATAGCATATTTTTCAAACATGGGTATCAACATATCCTTGCTCTCACTCTCGCAAAGAATTCATATGTAGCAACTAATGACCATAAGCTTGCCCTTAATGTAGTACTCTACTAAATGTCGGAATGTTAAGATTAGGATCAAGTAGGTCTTTTGATGGTTGTAATGTAGGCTAAGGGACGGGTAGGATCAGCTATTTTGGCCAGAAATAGTGACTAGGTTCCTAAGCACTTTAATACATCACATTGTATCATTGACACTTTTTTTCTTTCAGCCTTTCTTCTTTCCTTTTTATTCTACCACCCTTGTTCTCCTCTTTTGTTTTTCATTTTTAAGCACAACTTACTTTTCAGCTTTCTTTTCCCCTTTTTTTTCTTTTCACAACATACCTTTTATGATAGCACTTTATTTTTCATAACACATTCAAGAACCATTCCAATTTAAAGCATCATACTCACCCAATTTCCTCTTATGTTGTCACATGACTTGTTCACTTTAAAGCACTTAGGAATTTGGATCAAATTACGGTCTTGAAATAAAATGGATTAGGCTTACATACAAGGTTGTCAAAGAAATAGGCTAAAGGCTCAAAAGGGTTTAACTAGGATGATTTACATGGGTAGGAAAAACTGAAGGTAAACAAATATAGGTTGCCAAAGAAATGCCTAAATCATATCCTAACTTACACTCCTTATTTTCGCTTTGCATACATACCAGGCAAGTTCTAGCATCAGCCACATACATAGAATATACTATTATCTCACACACACAAGGCACATGGTCGACTTGATTGGAAGTAATATAGACTCTTGACCCAACAATTGAAGGAATTGAGTCACATAATATCACATAATGAGTCACAACTAGAGCCTAAACGTCTCAATAGTCACAATTGTAGCACATACTCTTGTTATAATCTCATGCTGCCTATCAAAATAATTTCATGCGAAGCTAGAAAAAAATTTTAACTACTAAAAAAAACGAAACAAAAATGAAACTAGAAAAAAATTTTAACTACTAAAAAAAACGAAACAAAAATGAAACAAACGCAAACAAACATAGATGCGAATAGATAAGTATAGCATGCAATACCACCACCCCACACTTAGTCGGGACACTGTCCTCAGTGGAAAATAAATACGAGGAACCTGGTTGGTCGGACTTATTCTCTATGTCTGGGGTTATACCCCTTGCATTGGAATCATCATCAGAGTCGTCATCCTTAGAAGTTCCTCATAAGTATCCCACTTAATTCCAAGCGTGAGTCGGGGTATTTGCTGCGAGGAGGGTTCTCCTTGGTCCTTGCGACTTCTCTTTTTGCCCTTTAGGGAGGTGGTAGCCTTCTCCTTGCCTTGTCTCGCTTTAGGTGCCATTGTACCTGGGACTAGAAATAATGTTAGTTGCAGCACAATCTCACTTGATACAATCTATATGCAAGTACTAGGGGTACCACCCCACACTTAGTTTTGTTGCACAAATCAGCGAGGTGAACGTAGTCGATTTACTCAGATTTCGTCGACATACGTTTTACGATTGTATTCCAACAAGAAAATCAGCATTGTATCACTTATTTGCAGCCATTGGACTACTTTCATGGTAGATATAGCAACACTACGACATAGGGGTTACCCCATGGAATCGTTATTCTTACAACAAGCACAACCTCCTAAGTCGATAGGCACTATAATCTTATCCCGATGGCCGGGATAGTCTAACATGTAAGCATCCAAACAACACTCTTAAGCAATATTCATAGCCATATCAATTCAGAAAATATCATAACAATGCTATTGAAACCAAATTCAAGTCGGAAATAAGTCAAGAATTCCCTACGTATATGTTTACTCACATGATTATGTAACAACAATTCAAACACATGAACATCACCAACAATCTTATATGATTTAGCAATTTATAATAAGCATAGCAACGTAGTACTTACGATAAATAAATGAAGAATAAGAGAGTACTTACTTGCTTGAAGCTTGTGGAGACGGTGTTGTGAATTAGAAGAGCAAAAGAAGAAAATTTTGAGAAGATTTGGAAGGTTATGTGGCGCCTTTGGGGTGTTTTCTAATGTGGTTGTGTTGTAAAACTATGTCCCCTTTATATAGGAAGAGTATGGGTCGGGTTATGACCCATTTACAATCACATTTGGGGACAAAATCACCACATATGCGGCGCATATCTCTTGGCATATCAATGACATATGCGGCGCATTGTCCATGGCATAATGGGACATATGCGCCGCATAGTCTATGGCATTTCTAGACATATGCGCCGCATAGTCTATGGCATTTGGTCTCAGTATCTCAAATGCCATAGCATAGGCGGCGCATAGTCAAAAGCATACCTAGGAATAGGCGGCGCATAGTGTATAGCACACTAGATTCCGAGTCCTTAGGCTATAGAATAGGTTGTGCATCGTTCGTGGCCTATTTTTACCAAGGCCTAGCCTTCCTCGAAGCCTATTATGACGTGAGAAAGGCTCACTTCATAGCCTTATGCATCACCATTCCTAACTTACCGACTTTACCATACAATGCGACCAAATCGTCAATTGAAATCAATCTCCTCGTTGCATACTTCTTGCACCTATTTTTGCTCAAAACCAAATGAAAACGATTAGTACGATGGGTTGCCTCCCACCAAGCACCTTAGTTTTGGTCGTGGCACGACTCTTATTTTTGGATTTTCATTTATCAAAAGCAAAAACAAGTACTAGAATGAAAGAAAGACAAAACGATAAAACGATAAAATGATAAAACGATGGGTTGCCTCCCATCTAGCGCCTTATTTATTGTCGTGGCTCGACGTAGTTACCTCGAGTACTCAGACTTCGTCGAGGTAAATGGTGGATCGTTTTCTAAAAGGATTTAGACGACAATGAGGCTTACCTGTGGGCATGCGATCTTCTTCAAGATGGTTCATACGTTTCCCCAGAGAGTCTCCAATTATATCATCAATAGTCCAACCCATAGCTCTCTTGTATCTCCTCAGAGCAGAGATGAGAGCTTCTACGTGCTGTTCACTTAAATCATCTGCTCTCTCTGGAAGTATATTTCTACTTTCTAGGAACACATACTTTAGATAATCAGGAAGCTCTTGCGAATCTAGCATTGGTGGCTCGTCAAAGGGAGTATTCGCTGTTGGTCGATTCTTGAGTTCACAATCCGGTTTCTTAGGAGTATAAGACTTTATTTCTGTTAGAGCACTCATAATTTCTTCATAACCTTCATTATCTTCATGCTCAACTTTCAGTGGCACAGCAGACAATGGCTCAACAGTAGGTTGTTTCTCTATAGATAATGCTTTCATATCCTCATAATGAACATCAGCTACAGATGACTCATTCATATCGCTGGGCTGCTTCATTGTTTTGCATATATCAAACCGTACCACTTCGTCAACCACTTGCTTGCCTTTTGCTGAAGTTTCCAGCACCTTACCACTTCTGGTAGTTATGGCCATGCATGACCCATCATTCCTTGGGTTTTGCACAGTATCGCTAGGTAAAGTGCCAGCCTTCCTTTGATTAAATGCTGCTGAAAGTTGGCTCAATTGCTGCTCTATTTGCTTGATAGAAGTGGAATGAGAATCAACTAGTTTCTTCATGGAGGACAAATCATCAATCACCTCCTTAACTCCTGCGCTCGTTGCTTCCACTCCTTTCAATAACTTAGCCATCATGTCTTCCATACTCCCAGAATTTGATATGGTGGTATCACGTCTGCCAGGGGGAACGTACAAACCACTCTTCTCATTATTTTTCTTCCAACTACCTTGGTCTTTGCTTCCAGATTTATCATAATAGTTCCGACCTTGGTTTCCTTGGGCATTCCCACGAAAACCCCTCTGATTGTTCAAGTAGTCGGCCTCCGCTTCAGAATCAGATTCGTCTCTTCCTTTTAGTGCTACAGCTTTCACTTTTTCGGTCTTCCCTGATAATAAGTGCTTGGTAAGAAGATCCATCTGCATTTTCATGTGAGCCATGTCTTGGTCACGATCCTCTTGTCTTCGCCTCTGCTCTGCAGTCATGCCAAAAGATAAAGTGGGGCTTGTTACCTCAGAATCCCTGGTATGCCAAGATCTACTTTGCTTTGTCATCCGATCTAGCATATGGCTTGCCTGCACAAAGGTGAGGTCCATAAATGATCCTCCAGCCGCATTATCAACCACTGGCTTAGTCACCGAATTCAAAGCTCTGTATAATATCTCCATCAAGTGGTCATTGGTCATATGGTGATTTGGGCACCGCATGAGCTTCGTCTTGAACCTCTCCCATGTTTCGTGGAGAGCTTCAGTTGGAAGCTGTCGAAAATTTATGATCTCATCTCTCAACTGTGCTCTTTTGGATGGCGGAAAGAATCTTTCTAGGAAAGCGTCTTTCAATTGCCTCCAATTAGTAATAGAATCAGGAGTCAGCCCATTCAACCATAGAGTTGCCTCCCCAGACAGAGACAATGGAAATAGACGTAATCGAATTGCATTCTGTCCAACGCCCGGATTGTAGAATGACTTGCATGTGGAAATAAAGTTGATCAGATGCATATTCGGATCATCGCCTGCTAGTCCACCAAATAATCCCTTGAGTTGCAAAAGCTGAATCATGGTGCTAGTGATATTAAACTTTGCTCCGGGTGCCAATGGCGGAAGAATAATAGCTCCGGTGGCACCAGGTCCGTCTAGATCGTCCTCTTCGTCATCAAAAGGAATTTGCATAGCTCGGCGATCATGCCTCAATCTTGCTTGACGATCTCTCCTCTGCATGCGTGCCGCCACCTCAGTAGTATGTCGTGGGTTTAGTAGCTCTTCATCGCCCAGATCCTCATCGTCAGGATTTGTTGCTCGCCTACGATTATCAATATTCTGTTGATGCACTTGAGTAGCCATCCTTTCAATTTCACGTTGTGCCTCCATTGATGCACTGAATAAACCTAAATAAAACAAAAACAACAACTAAAAGTAAAAGTACGAGAATCTTTGACCAAAGGGTCTAGTAATTATCACGAACTTGATTGACACTCGTATTCCCCGGCAACGGCGCCAATTTTTGATAACGCTCAATCTACAGCTCTCGTAGGAGTGTAAAGCGGTCGTTAGCAAATATAGAACCCAACCTGGGTTGGGTATCGATCCCACAGGGAATAGCTTGGTCAACAAGTAAGCAAAATTAATAGACTTTTGGTGCAAGTCTCGTAAGAAGGGGGGATTGTAATAAGTAACCAAAGTAATGAAATAAAAGCTGAAAATAATAAAGTAAAAAGAGAAAGATTGTCACGTTGGTTGTAAACAATGAGAATTGAAGCGTTGGGGTTATGTCCACCTTCAGAGGTATACGTCTCTATTGGCTATGAGTGTGTAGAGTCTTGACATGCAATTGCTTATAGAGAATTGTAGTCGATGGTAAATCCAAGCGTCTCTCGACCTAAACAAGGACTATTTCACTTTAACTCTCTCGAGCTTAAAGTGTGTCTAGCGGTACAAATTCTCCAAGAGGTTAGTCCAGTTACGGCACTAGCTTTTTAATAGGAAAGGGTGTCCTACTACCTTGACATTATCTCTTTTCCAGACAAATAACCTTTCTCTCGAACAAGTTAAATGTTAGACTGGCGTTAGTCTATGCGTCTTCTTTTCTAGACAAGTAACCTTTCTCTCGAACAGGTTAGATGTTAGAATGGCGTGTTCTTGTGTTTGAAACCGCAAAGATTGTAGTTTTAAGATGAAAAGAATAATGATATAAGCAATATACGTGTCTTGAACTCACAAGCTCATAGCAATAGATAGTAACTCATTCGGCTTCCATAACCCCAACTAAGAGGTTTAGTTACCCATGAATGCGAAGGATATCACGTTTTGCATGGTGGTTGGCGTGAATAGTAGGTGTTTGGCGTGTGGTTTTGGTGATTCCTTAGCAAGTAACGATTCTCTTGTTGTGGAATTTAAGAGTTGAATGTTTGTGGTGGAAGATGAGAGAGATGGAAGAAAATTAATAGTTTAAGAATGAATTTCTTGAATTTAGAGAGGAGTTGCCTCCACTAAGGGAGGACTTAATTAAAAATCTCTAGCATGATAGGGTATTTATAATACTCCTATCCTACTCCTACTATGCTAATGAAATAAATAACCAAATCCTACTAAACTAAGGAAATACTTAACCCATTTGTACTAGGTTAATGTAACATTATCCTAATCCAAATAAACTAATGAAATACATAACCCAATTGTACTAGGTTAATGTATCATTGTCAAAATCCAGCTTTGTGTCTGTAAGTCCCCAAAGTCTTCAGAAATGCTGTTTTAGCCCGGGACAGATTTTCCATCCAGCAGTTTTGGTCCAGGTCCCCAGAGTCTTCAGAAATGCTGTTTTAGCCCGGGACAGAGTTTTCATGCAGCAGTTTTGGTCCTTAGGCGTGTAAACTCCCTTTCCTTCCTTCGTGAGCTTTCTTTTGCGTCAAGTAAGCCATAAAATACTGAATTTTGCATCATTTATACCTGAAACTTTACTAATCATGTTCGTTAGCTCATTTATAGGAAAAAGGACTAAAAGTGCATGAAATATATAATTTGTTCTGAAAACTAGGCTAAAATATGGGCAAAATATATTGATATAGGCGCGTAAATTCGCCTATCATCACTCGTCAAGAACACGAACTGCATGGAGTAGCATGAATGATGTTGCATTGAGAGGAAGATACAATCAGTGTCAGTTTAGAAAAAATAACAAGTACATGAAGATACTTTGCTCTTGTCTGAGAGAGGCAACCACACTTTCAATGAAAAATTCTCAACTCTGTGTTAGCCTCATTCTTTTCCTTCTAAGCTTTTTGCTTTATTAAACTCCTAAAATGATAGAGAAAGTGAGGCTCAGATTTGTATTAAGATCAAGAAAAAATCAGAAAGAGAGTTCAACCGCGCCATGGCTGCAAAAACCACCAAAAAACTGAGAACATGCCTCGCCAGGATACGCATCGAATAATCTCAAATGCTCAATGAATCAGCTCACAAGGGAATAAAGATTGGCAAAAATCATTTTTTCCTCTTTACATCTACCAATAATACTCACCATCGCTGCTTCCACCGCTTCCACCAACTCCACTGGTAACATTCAAAGTTCGATGAAGCATTAACAAGAAAAAAGAAAAAAAAAGAATGCGTTGAAGGGCATAGAAACCCTTTGAAACAATATGTAACAACAATCCAAATGACATGTTAATAAAATACTCCCTTTGTTCAAAATTGATTGAAGAGTTGTTGGGATTCTTACATTAATGGAAATTGAGGCTTATTCCCTCAACTCTGTGTAGCCTCATTCATTCTCTTCTGATATTTTTGCTTTATGTTCATCTCTAGAAAATATTTTCCTACATACCAAACATGCCCTAAATATAAAACAAATCCAAGATGAATAGAGAAAATTGAGGCTCAGATCTATATTAAGCTCGGGCAGCAAGAGAGTCCAACAACTCCATGGCTGTAAAACCATCAGAAAATTTTATGGCATTCCCCACCAAGATACACGTTGGATAACACCAACTGCTCATTAATATGATCAGAAGGGAATAAAATATGACAAAATCATCATCGCCTCTTTGAAGCCACCGATTATACATAACACTGAATGCTCCAACAGAACTATTAAAAAAAGAATTGAAGGGTGTAGAAAAACTTTTAAACAAAGGATGTTAACCATATATTTCCCTTCGTTTAAAATCAATAAAAATGTTGTTGGGATTCTTGAAAGAATGGAGAAATCATTAGCTTATGCAGAGAGAGGTAATCACCCTTTCAATGAAAAATCTTCCACTCCCTGTTAGACTCGTTCTTTTCCTTCTGAGCCTGAAGCTATTAATAATACTCCCTCAGTTAAAATTGATGAAAATACCAGTAAATTAAGGCCCAAATCTTTGTAATCTCAGGTGGAAAGCGAGTCCAAGAATGCCATTGCTATAAAAAGTCAAAAACTACCAAAAAATTTGGTGACATGCCCTGCCAAGATACAGGTCAGATTACTTCAAATGCCTGATTAATCAGCTTTGAAGGGCATTAAATATTGATAGAAATAATCATTGCCTCTTTCAAACCACCAATTATATGCACCCCCATAGTTTCCACCTCCCCCACCAACAACACTAAATGCTCAGTGACGAAGTTACTAAATGACTATTTCATCCAGTGAGGACACTGTTATCAAAGGACAAAAGACAAATGACATTTTAGTAGGACCTTCATACTTATAAAATATATACAACCTCCATACCATTTTATGTTTCATCATTTCCTTTTTGGTCCGTCCCAAAAAGAATGTTAGTTTTCCTTATTTGGTAACTATTTAAAGACACATGTTCACTTTTACCCTTATTGGTCCTACTTAATTGAAAAAAATTTAATAGAACATTTTTTGATAAAGGGAAATTTGGTAAACATTACCAAGTCTTCCCTTATTTCTTAAACTCAGTGCCCGGTCAAATGGCGACACATAAAATGGGACGGAGGGAGTAATATATATGTGTGTGTGTGTACCAAAAGATGAAAGGATTGTTAGGGTTCTTATGTTAATGGAGAAATCATTGGCTGGATACAGAGAGAGGCAACCACTCTTTCAATGAAAAATCCTCAACTCTCTATTAGCCTCATTCTTTTTTTTTCTAAACTTTTGTGAACATTTACTTAGACCACCCTGAAGATGTTAACAGTATTCCCCGTATTTAAAATTAACCAAGAGACTGGTAAATTGAGAGTCAGATCTGTATTAAGCACAGGCAAAAAAGAGAGTGTAACAATTCCATGGCTATAAAAACCACCACAAAATGTGGAAGCATGCCCCGCCAAGATACATATTGGATAACCTCAAATGCTCAACTGATCAGCTCAGAAAGGATTTAAAATTGACAAAAATCAATATCACCTCTTTCAAACCATCCGATTATACTCATCCTAACTTTCAACAGCACCAATTGCTCCGGCAGAAGCATTACAAAAAAAGAGTTGAAAGGCATAGAAACCCATTTAATCAAAAGTCGTTCATTATATACAGTCAAATCATGTTATATTGGGCATTTGTTATAACATCATTTCACTATATGTCCTAATTTTCTCTAAAATCAATTTCTTATATTATATTTTACTTCTTTGTAACAATATTCTACTTATTTCAACAATGAAATTCATTATGGCAGAACACTTTTTGTAAACCCTCTCTTTATAACAAGCATACTCAAATATTGTTTAGTAATATTTTGTAAAATTATAAAATTTATGTTAATCATCAGTGATGTCATACACTTAATAAATTTCAAGTTGGAGTGGTACAACACAATGTGCTCACCAACTTCATACTGGAGGACTCAGTTATTGTCAATGTGTATAAAGAAACATCTTCTAACATGAAAATGAGAGCTATCCTCCAAAGTACTTCCCAAGCCAATATGACATATACAATATTGTTTTAGGGAAGCCAACCAAGTTAAGATGTGGCAATGTGACTAATGGTTGGTAGAATATGAAACTAATATAGACCAAGCTAAGATGTGTCATACTCTCCTGCAACTTCCCTCAACCTCCAAGGGTTCTTTTTCCTAGATAAGTGGCAGAGACCGAGTTTTAGGACAAAGTATGACAAAAAAACAACTTCTACGTTACCTAATGCAACCGCTCTCTTATTGATGGTTATGTTAAGATGGATTGATAAGTTTTTGTCTTCAAGTAAACACCATCATGAAAATGTAACATCTAACATCAAAAACTATGAAAGCAAACATTCTAAATAACCCATAAAGCTTGAAACTTCAACATGACACATCCAAAAACTATGAAAACAAACACAACCCCACAAACCAGAACTGTTGAAAAACTCATAAAAATTGAATTTCTAACATAAAAAATCAAAATAATTCAACATTAAAGAACTTAAGATGTGAAATTTAGAAAAAGATGAAGGCCCAAAATCCCAGTCAAACAAATCTAAAAATCAAAGAAAAATATAAACGCGAAAGAAAATCGAAAGAGAAAATATGATAAATCTTTACAAAAAGATTTAACAATAGTTTAGCCATGAAGACTCACCTGGGGAGAAGAAGCAACTCAGCGATGAAGAAATCGATGAAAAGCCCTTTTCATGTCCTAACAAAGTAGCATATCAATAACAATCGTAAAGACTCACTTGAGAAGAAGTAGTAGCTCAGCAAATCGATCAAGATTGAAAATCCCTTAGATTGATAATCCCCTTTTTGTGTGCTGATCCACAACTATCCTTAGTCGTGAAGACATACAAATACTCATTCAATTGATACGTTTAATAGTGACAACAGTTGATGGACACATATCTAATTAGTTAGTTGAATAAATAATTAAAAAGACTATATCAAACTTTGCGAAATGATGGAAATGATAGAAATAGCCCCGTAAGGAAGCTGGCAAGGCAATGGTGACCAGATTTCCATGGCACTTATACATATTAGTAATACTAGATGTGGAATCCCGTGTAAGCATGAGCCCAACGATATTGCAAGGGATATGTTGCATATTAAAACTATTAACATACTGGTTTAGTACATTAAATTGTGATTGTTATATCAAAGCGCAAAAATAAACTATTAACATGCAGGTTTCATACATTAAAGTGTAATTGTTATACAAAAACACAAAAACTTTGTTTATGTAGCATGATTCTGTGATGCTAGTATAGCCAAGCAAAATTTATTTGTACATGCTATATCATGCGATGAAGCTGGTAGAGGCCACCAAAATATTGTTGTAGTTAGCTGTGACAGAAAGTTTAGAGAATTGACAAGTTGCAGTTAAGAGAAGGGGGATGACTGCCGCTATTTGAATGCATCGAGTATATACATAGATAATGTAATAAAAGAAGAGGACGAATGTTGTACTTACCTACTGAGATTTATATGCTACGAATATTGCATACAAAATATTGATTTTCTGCAACTATATGTATTTTTAAAAAATTTCACTTGGGTAGAATTGTTCAAAGTAGTATAACATTTTAGCACAGATATAATTAAGTCATATAACAGTAACCCCATAGTGGATAACCATATTTTAGGTTAAGAACCTCAAGATATCAAAATGATCCACCAAAAAATATCTAAAGGTTGAAACTTTTGCACAATAATCCCAACATGAACCAAATGCCACAGTAGTAAGTATTTCATATTCATTTCAGTATTTACATGCAGGAAGTGACCCTATTCCAGGTTTAAAACCTTTGTAAAACTAAAAGGGTTAGTAGATATATAGATGAAGATTCAAACCTTAGCATGTTAAAAACCAAAAGGGCTAGGAAATTATAGGTAAAGATTCAAACTTTCTCATAATATCCCCTAATAAAAATGAAAAGGGGTTATATAACTATAGCAGACACAGTATATAAATCTTAAAGAAAGTTGATAACTAAGGAATATGTTGTAAATATGGTTCAAGAAAAGATTGATACAATGACATTTATATATATTAATAAAATAAGTTATTTTTCCTATTTTGTCTTAGCAGGTATGTAAATATAGCCTATTAACATCAACTTCCTGAACCAAAATCTTCAAAGTACAAATTCGTAAGCACAAGAATTTAGGTTTACACAACAAGGTATGCATAATTAAGTCGCATAATAGCTAGCCCACAGTAGAAAATTCAATTTTGAAAGTATGGTACCTTTATTTTTTTTCACTGGGGTGGATGGGTCAATTTTCTGCCTCTTACCTGCTTCCTCGGGAAAAAGTAGGGTTTCAGTGAAAGAGGTGATAGCCAGCATACCTATTTTTTATCAGGAAATCTGAATAATGGATTCTGTAGTTGGAACTTAAATAATTTATGAGCGAGTAGATGGTTTATGCGGTAAATACACAACGGTTGTTGCTAAGTGGAAAGAAAAAAGATGTCACGGTAAATAAAAGTTTGTCTAATGTAGGGGTTTTATTTATTGAGATAAAAAAATTGTAAGGAAGTGAGTTTTTCTGTTGTTAATTGTATGTATATGTGTACCGAGACAAGAAACCATTCATATATTTGTTCGGCGGTTAAGGACAACATTCTTTCACCTAGCTTTTTTGAGATCATTACTGTAAGTATATCACTGCCATCCGTGATGTTAACCTTGAAGTGGTACCTGTGATTAACATAGAAGTGTAAATGAAATGAACCAATCTAAAAATATTCAACAAACAAGATCTTTTTTTTTTGACAAAACAGAAAATAGAATATTTAGTACTAATGGAAATGAAATGCAGAAGTTGTCTGTCTATTAAACAGATACTGTAATAGAACAAAACAAAGCTCACAAAAAATTCAACATGGGTCCGGTAGAGAGTACTATTTATGTGTTTCAATGTTTGCCTCAAGAAATATACCATTCTCAAAATTTTAAATTAACAACTATTTTAGGTACAAAATACACGTCTTGGAAACCTGCACCTCAAACTTCATCAATCCATGTCTAGTGTTGATATGAGGGTGTAGAATCAAATGTTTTCAAGATACTCTATGGAGTTGAGGGGTTTGCAACTTCTTAATGGTGAACATGTTCCCTTATTGTAGTCGAGTGAGCCTGGTAACTAAATCAGGTTTTATCTATTGCACAGTCTTAGGAAGCTAAAAAGTTTGTGCTTGATATGATTGTATGCCAAATAGAATAGATTCATTCTGTAGTCTACTAAGACAACAATCTAGATGACCAACAACTTATTATTGCAGTAATTTTTTCTACCAATGGTTAATATTGTTAAATGCACAACTTTCTAGTAGCAAGAGGAACTCTTAAATATTTATAAGGAAATGATCCTGTACTCTAGCCTTTTCTGAATTATAAAGTTTTGCAATTTCTCCAAGGCTTCTACAGCTGAAGAGACACCTAGGTGTATTTACCTTTATCCCCGATGAGGATGAGTTGGGCAGGATGTTGTATTTGTACATAACTTGGGACTCTATTTTCTTTCCAAACACAAGAAGGTCAGTACCAACCGCCAGTGATTCTTTGTCAGAACACATGAAGTGTTTGTTTGATGTCATTGCTAACAAATGTATCCATTAGTTTTTGATATATCCAATGAAGGTACATATTTTTATTTTGTAAAGACACATAATTACCTCCTAGTACAGTTTCTTTGACTTCGTACTCAAATCATAAATGTCTATCAAAAACAATCTCTCTACCTCTTTTGAGGTAGTGGTATGGATTACGTACACTTTACCCTTCCCAGACCCCACTATGTAGGAATATACTGGGTTTGTTGTTGTTGTTGTTATTGTTGGTATTCAAATCATAAATATATACAATCTACACATTCCTAAACCAAATGGTCGCAAGCCTATTCAATACTATTGAGCAGCCTTCTTTGTCAAGGAATTTTTATACTTTGTAAGGATTAACTTTAAAAGAAGAAAAGATTGAGCACATATCCATTGCCATGAGAAACACCACCCTAGAGCCGTTCAACTAAACAAAGCTCTAATTACTTTGCCTTAATATTTCCCATGAACCTCAAAATACGTGAATAACTATTTAAAAGAAAGCAACAAGTTAATTCTGACCATCCTAAGTATCGCCATCGATTGTTAAGATCAATACAATGCTTATTGAGTCGCTTTGGCAACCTATTTTCCTGGAAGAAGCTTCAAAGTAAACCTATCTTTGTAAAGTGAAACAATTCAAACCAAGATTTGACAGTTTGGATGTCATATTCACAAAACTACTACTTCCCTATCATTTAAAGTGAATCAACTTGCAAGCGTTAGAATTTCATATAAAATTCCGTATGCAAAATATTTTATATAAACTTAAAAGATGAAATTTATGATTAGATAATAGATCTAACATCACTTTTTAGGTTCAGCAGATTTTTACACTTCAAAACACAACACAAAAACATCTAAAAAATGCAAGGTAGAGAAACAGAAATAGGTCGAAATGATGGACGAGGCGGTGGAGTATTTACTAGGTTGAAGAGTAAAGAGAAAAGATGTTAGAAGAGAATGGATAAATAAAGAATGGAGTAGATTACTTTGATAAATGACTCCTTTACCAAAAAGTTGTAAATATTAAAAAAAAACAACTCGAAGGGCTATGGTAAAAACAATTTTATGTGTTAAGTTAAGGTGTGTGTTCATGTTATAGTTTTTTGCTAGTCCACACATACCAGTATGAGGATAAGTAATCTAGTGTATGTATGTAACATACCGAAATCTCATTCCGGAAAGTCACACGGTGCTTAAGGCTACAAGTAGCCCCAAGCTAACCCTTTGAGCCTGCTACTACTTCTAACACTTACGTTAGGATAAATAAGTCAAGCAACAACACTATATCATATTAAATCTAAACTGAAATAATCATCTCAATTGTCAAATACTGAAAACAATCTGGAAGACTTCAATCGCTAGTCTAGTCCGACAAGCCTCTACTTATTAATAAACTAGACAGTCATTGGGATAAACCCCCAACTGACTCGACTGATCTGAAAGCAATAACAACAGATAAAAATCTGAAAATTTGAGAAATAGGTCCTCGAACCATGAGGACTCACCAACTGAGAAAATGTAGACAAGACACTCGGATATCACTGATGCTGCTGAGACTGAGCACCTAAACCTACATTATGAGACAATGTAGCACATAGACGTATATGTGGATCAGTATTTTGAAGATGTACTAAGCATGTGGGGATGCATACAATATGTAAAACAACATCACCATAGTTTATAAAATCATGCATGCTAATGTAAATGGCTCACATAGAATAACACAAAATCTGAAGATATAAAACAATGAATAGTAAAACATATAATCTGAATCTCATGAGCCATTACAATTAGTTCTAAAGTATGCATTTTTTTCTTGTTCTCAAATTATGTAAGCTAGGTGAAATCTGAAACTCATTATGCATAGTAAATATTTTATCTCAGCAAACTATTTTAAGAGTGGTAAACTTTTATTTTGGAGGTTCTTCTAACTGACATACACCATGTGAGCACCCATGGAGTCCCACGTATATCTCCCGTTAGGTAGGGCTGTTCTAACCTTGCCATCGGAATAGAATAATGTAATCTCTGTGATCACAATCTGAGTTATCCACGTAGTAGTGAAAATAAATATCTGTACCTACAGTGGCACGTAGTTCTATGGAAGATAGGGCACGCTAATCCCACACTTCCTGCTCGGTGCTAAATACTACTCCCAATCTTATGCTCAAAATCTTTAAGAAAATCCACTTTAAAAGCAATCTAATGGTTTATAATGGAAACCAACTATAAATCTGAAATCTAAATCTGTAAAGTGGATTTCAATTCCATAGTGACCAAAAGGTCAAATCTTTTCTCAATAATATTTCTCAAAAAGAAAAATCATAGGGTGCTTATAGCACAACAATTCTCAAAATAACAATCTCAAATAGGGCTTAATGACCCATGTATTGATATCATGATAAAATATCTAAGAATTCATGTTTGATAACATGATCATCCGTAAATCATATTAAAATCTAGAAATTTCAGCAATGCTCACAAAAATATACTCATACTCATAAAATTTCAACTTCTAAAGCATTGAAAATATCATAATATCATGAACAACAACAACATAGGGTATAAATTCATACTTCAATTTCATAGGAAAATATGTAAAGTCATATATTTTTGTAAATAACCACAAATTTGGGCACAAGAACAGAAGGATTGTTTTTGTTCAAACCCCACATACCTTGAATTATGAACTTTGAATGAGATCTAGCTTTTGGGATGCTATTCGTACAATTGATGGGTGCTTCTTGTAGCTCTCACAATGGGGATTCCTAATCTAGAAGAATTATTATAAACTGACGGTTGAATTTTGAGTTCTCTTGAACTTTAGGTTGAAACCCTAAGGTGTGTTCTTGAGTAAAATATATGAAAGTGACTATAATTTGGAGTTATGGGGATTAAATCCCCGTGTTAAGGATGAAAAGGGAATGGAAAATACCATTCATGCCCTTAACAAGTTGGAGAAGGATGCTGAAATTTTCTCAGGGGGAGTTCCCATGGCGGTGCCCCACCTAGACCGGGGGACTACCCTGGGCGGCGCCCTACCTAGTCCGGGGGAGTACCCTAGGTGGCGCGGGCTTAGTGCCTTTATATACTGATTTGGCATACCAAACATGCCCTTAAGCTCGTCTAAAAATTTTGAAACTCACCCGAGATGTACTCTTGACTTGCCCCATAGCGTATAAAAAAAATCAAGAAACGGAGGTCGGGAAGGTCGTGAAATAATTCATCCAAGTTCGAAGGCTAAAAAATAAACTAAGTATTGAACACTTAGCTAAAATTCTAAGTATAAGGCTTTACTTGACATGCTCTAAAGGCTAAGTTGATGAGGAAAAACTTGTGGGGTCTTACAGTATCTCCCCTTTGGGAACATTCATCCTTGAATATCGCTTGTTAGGATAAGAATACAGAGAAAACTAAGGATACACAACTGAAACAAATTGTTAATCCAAATCTACATCATTCTAAACTCTTCAGCACTTTAGAGGACACATGAACTTAATAAGAATAGATACATAGATGAATCTTTGATTAGAAAGGAACTGAATTAAGGAAAAATAATACCTTCGGCTAGATCTGAATTTGTGGAGAAGAGGTGCGGGTACTTGGTTCGTATGTCTGCTTCCGCTTTCCAAGTAGCGCCCTCAACTGACTGGTTCTGCCATAAAACTTTGACCAAGGGTGCTTCTTTGTTCCTTAGTCTACTGATCTGGTAATCTAGGATCTCAACTGGAATCTCATCATACGAAGACTATTCTAAACATAAGGGCTCTCCGAAGGATTTACAACAACAAAATCACCAATGCACTTCTTAAGAATGGAGAAGTAAAAGACAGGATGAACAACTAAAAAGTCTGCGGGCACTCAACCTCATAGGCTACTCTCCCAACACGACTCAGAACTCTCTAGGGGCTAACATAATGGGGACTAAGCTTCCCCTTTTTTCCAAATCTTTTCACTCCTTTCATAGGTGAAATCTTTAGGTACACTAAATCATTAACTTCAAACTCAAGGTCCCTTCTCCTCACATCTACATATGACTTCTGACGATTCTGGGCTTCTCTCAACCTCTTTGTAATCAACTTGACTTTCTCCGTAGTCTCAAACACTGCAACAAGCCCAACTAACACAGCCTTACCCACTTTGAACCAACCTATGGGTTATCTACATCTTCTACCATAAATAACCTCAAATGGGGCCATCTGAATGCTAGCATGATAACTGTTGTTATACGCAAACTCAATCAATGGAAAATGCTCATCCCAACTACCCTTGAAATCAAAACCATATGCTCTCAACATATCTTCCAAAGTCTAGATGGTCCTTTCAGACTGACCATCTGTCTGCGGATGAAAGACAGAACTAAGATGAACGTGTGTACCAAGACATTCTGAAAAACTCTCCAAAACTGAGAAGTAAACTGAGTAACCTTATATAAGATGATAGATATGGGAACTCTATGCAACCTGACTAACTCTTGGATATACAACTTAGCATAATCCTCAGCTGCATAAGATGTATGAACTGGAAAGAAATATGCTGAATTAGTCAACCTGTCTACAACAACCCAAATCAAATCATGACGACGACACAAAAGAGGTAAACGAATAATAAAATCCATAGTCACCTCTTCCCACTTCAAAATGGGAATGCCAAACTCTTGCATCTTACCACCAGTTCTTTGGTGCTCTACCTTAACCTGTTGGCAAGTTGTACAATTCACCACAAAATCTGCTGCTATATCTTTCTTTATGCCATTCTACTAATAGATTTCCCATAAATCACGGTACATATTGGTAGCGCTGGGTTGAATAGAATAGCGCGGGCCATGCGCTTCGGCCATAATCCTCTGCCTTAAACCATCAACACAGGGAACACACAATCTATCCTAAAACCTCAACACACTATCTCCCCCTTGGGAGAAAACCTCTACCTTTTGGTCTTTAACTGACTCCCTCCGTTTGACCAAACTAGAATCCATATCTTGCTTCTCGTTCACTTCTGAAACCAGAGAAGATTCAAAATAACTTTGAATCCATTTATTCCCCTCAGCTGAATTAAGAAACCTAACACTCAGTCTAGCCAAATTATGCACTTCACGAGGTAACTCCTTCTTACCTTTCTCCACATGAGCAACACTACCCATAGACAACCTGCTAAGGGCATCTGCCCCTACATTGACCCTACCCGAATGATACAATACACTCATATCATAATCTTTTAGCAAATATAACCACCTCCTCTATCTAAGATTTAACTCCCTCCAACTAGACACATACTGCCAACTTTTATGATTCGTAAACACATCAACATGAACACTATATAGATAGTGTCTCCAAATTTTCAAAGCAAAAACCATCGTAGCTAATTTGAGATCATAGGTTGGGTAATTATTTTCATGAGGCTTTAACTATCTAGAGGAATAGGCTATAACCTTACCTCTCTATATCAACACACAACCCAAACAGACTTTAGAAGCATAGCAATACACCATAAAAAAATCCGTACCATCGGGCAATGTCAACACAAGGCCTAAAATGAGTTGAGTTTTCTACTCCTGAAAACTCTTCTCATAGAAATGCGTTTTCAACTCCTGAAAACTCTTCTCATAGGAATCTGACCATAGGAACTTAACTTTCTTTTGGGTCAGTCTAGACATAGAATACACAATAGATGAAAAACCTTCAAAAAGTGGCGGTAATAGCCAGCTAGACCTAAGAAATTTCTAATGTCAGACAAAGAAATAGTTTAAGGCCATTTTCTCTAGGCCATTTTCTTATATATTTTGTCTTTTGGGGATCAACTCTAATGCCTTTGGCTTAAATAATATGCCCCAAAAAGGATACTCAACTTAGCCCAAACTCACACTTGCTGAATTTGGTGAATAATTAATGATCTCTAAGAGTTTACAAGACAGTTTCTAAGATATTCTGCATGGTCATCCTTACTATGGAAGTAAACAAGGATATCATCTATGAACACTATAACAAACATATCAACATATTGTTTGAACACACGATTTATGAGATCCATAAAAGTTGTTGGAGCATTGGTTAGCCCGAAATACATGACTAGAAACTCAAAATCACCATAACGGGTTCAAAAGGCTATCTTGGAAATATCATACTCCCTTACTTTAAGCTGATGATAGCCTAATCTAAGGTCTATCTTTGAGAAATAACTTGCACCTTGGATTTGATTAAATAAATCATCAATTCTAGGAAGAGGGCAATTATTCTTGACTGTGACCTTATTAAGCTAACGGTAGTCTATGCGCATACGCAAGGAACCATCTTTCTTTCACACAAACAGGACAGGTGCGCCCCAAGGAGAAATGCTAGGCTTTATGAAACCTTTATCTAGAAGATCTTTGAGTTTGTTTTTAAACTCCTTAAGTTCGCCGAGTGCCATATGGAATAGAGGAATAGAAATAGGCTGTATGTCGGGAAGAAGTTCAATCTCAAACTCTATCTCTCTATCGGGAGGTACCCCTGGGAGATCTTCTGGAAATAATCAAGAAACTCATTAACTATATTGACTGACTGGAGAATTGGAGTTTCAGACTTAGTGTCTTTAACTCGGACTAGATAATAAATGCAACCTTTAAAAATCAACTTTTTGGCTTTGAGATAGGATATAAAATGACTCTTGGGAGATACAAAATTTCTAGACCACTCAAAGACTAGCTCATCGGGAAACTGAAAAGCACATGGGTACGATAGTCTATAGATGCATAAAAAGAGTGAAGACAATCCATACCCAGAATAATGTTGAAATCGACCATATCTAACTCTATCAAATCAACAAATATGACTTTATAAAGAACAGTAATAGGGACACTTTTTATAAACTTGCTTAGCAACAACAGTCTCACCTACTGGGGTAGGAACTAGTAAAGACTCAGGGATTTTTTTAGAACTTATCTCAAAATTCACAGCCACTAACAACTTCATTTAAGAAAAACTTAACCCAGGGTCCAACAATACATACACATCAAAATAAAAGAAACGAAGTATACCAGTAAAATCATGTGGCAAATCCTTCTATTCCTGATGAGATAGAAAAACATAGAAGCTATTTTGATAATGATCACCACCATATTGGATGAAGTGCCCTGAGAAGGGGCTGGATGGTCTGAAGGAGCTAGTGCACCATTAACCTGATTCTGGGGATGAATATCTCTATTTCCCCGCCTAGCATGCGGGCACTCTTTGATTCTGTGGTTCGGCTAGACGCACCTATAGCAACCCCTATGACCAGCTAAATACTCGCCAGGATAATTTTTACCACACTTAGTACACTGAGGATGACTGGGCCTACCACTTACACTATTCTGAGATCTGGACACAAAAGACTTACCCCACTGCTCTTGCTTATTTTTGAGTGTAGGATCACTAGCCGATAAAGGTGATGGCATAGACTAATGGCCCTAAAATTGTGGGTGGTTTCCTCCATGAGATCTAGTCTGACCATACTCGTGCTGCTCTGATCTAGACCTCTTATTTTAGCTTACTCTATCCCTTTCCCTAGTCTTTTCGGCCTCAATCTACTGAGCATATATCATGAGACTAGAAAGATCTATATCCGTGTTGAGCATAGAAGTCCTACACTATTTCACCACCAATCCAAACACACCTATCACGAACTTACTTATACTAGATCTAGGATCAGCTATTAAGTTAGGAGCATACTTAGCTAGCTGGTTGAACTTGAGGCAGTACTCTTTCACTATCATGGAGCCTTGCCTCTGGCTCATAAACTCATCTATATTTTCTTTCCGAATTTCCAGTGGGAAGAACTTATCGAAGAATTCATCCTGGAATACCTGTTATGTCATGAGAGCAGTATCCTTCCCTCTATACTTTCTCTAAATCACCACCAAATTATAATTAATATCTTTCAAATGATAAGAGGCCATTTCCATACTCTTCTCTTTAGGCACATGCATAGTTGGGTGATATTTGCCACCTCCTCAAGATACAACTGTGCGTCCTCACCTGTCTTTGACCCATAAAACTCTGGCGGATTCATCCTCATGAAATCACAAAGTCTAGTTATGGCTACATCACCTTCTTGGTGTTATGGAGTAGTAGCCTAATTATTGTATTGCATAGTAGCAGTCATGGCTCGGGCTAATATCTGAAAAGCAGCCTAGAATTTGATAAAAGACACATTCTCATTCAGAGGATCAACAGGTTGAGGTGGTTCGTTATTCCTATGGGCATTGACTCCACAGGGAGGCATTTTCTGTCATAAGAGAGCACAAATTAATAGAGAGAGAGATAAATATATGTACAATGGATTTTAAAATAAAGAGATGACTTTTTTCCTAAAATGCTTTATAGCCTTTAGCTGATAGATATGGCGTGATATACACCAATGATCAAGACTCTATGTAACATGGCATGTTAGAATCCCTAGGACTCCTTAAACCTTTGGCTATGATACCAAGTTTTTAACACCCCAAAATCTCATCCTGGAACGTCACACGGTGCTTAAGGATACAAGTAGCCCTAAGCTAACCCTTTGAGCCCGCTACTACTTCTAACACTTACTTTAGGATAAATAAGTCAAGCAACAACACTATATCATATTAATTCTAAACTAAAATAATCATCTCAATTTTTAAGTACTGAAAATAATCTAGAAGACTTCAACCGCTAGTCTATTCTGACAAGCCTCTACTTACTAATGAAGTATAGAGTCATTGGGACAGACCTCCAACTGACTCAACTGATCTAAAAGAATAACAACTGATAAAAATCTAAAAATCTGAGAAATAGGTCTTCGAACCATGAGGACTTACAAACTGAGGAAATATAGACAAGGCACTCAGAGATCACAGATGCTGCTGAGACTGAGCTCCTGAACCTATATTACGAGACGATGTAGCACACATATGTATATGTCGATCAGTACTTTGAGAATGTACTAAGCATATGGGGATGCATGCAATATGTAAAAAAACATCACTATTGTTTATAAAATCATGCATGCTAATGTAAATGGCTCACATAGCGTGAATAACACGAAATCTGAAACTCATTCTGCATAGTAAATATTTTATCTCATTATTTTAAGAGTGGGGAACTTCTATTTGGGAGGTTCTTCTAACTGACATACACCATGTGAGCACCCATGGAGTTTCACATCTAGTCCCCATTAGGTAGGGTTGTTCTACCCTTTCCATAGGAATAGAACAATCTAATCTGTGTGGTCACAATCTGAGTCATCCACGTAGAAGTGGAATAAATATTTGTACCTACGGTGGCACATAGTTCTGCGGAAGATAGGGCACGCTAATCCCATACTTCCCGCTCGGTGATAAATACTACTCCAAATCTTATGTTCAAAATTTGTAAGAAAATCCACTTTAAAAGTAATCTAATGGTTTATAATGGAAACCAACTATAAATCTGAAATTTGAATCTATAAAGTGGATTTCAATTTCAAAGTACCGAAAAAGGTCAAATCTTTTCTCATATTCTTTCTCAAAAAAAAATCATAGGGTTCTTATAGCACAACAATACTCAAAATAACAATCTCAAATAGGGCTTAATGAACCATGTATTGATATCATGATAAAACATCTAAGAGTGTATGCATGATAACATGATCATTCGTAAATCGTATTAAAATCTTGAAATTTCAGTAATGCTCACAAAAATATACTCATACTCATAAAATTTCAACTTCTAAAGCATTGAAAATATCATAATTTCATGAACAACAATATAGGATATAAATTCATACTTCAATTTCGTAGGAAAATATGTAAAGTCATATATTTTCGTAAATAACTACATATTTGGGCACAAGAGCGGAATGATTGTTCTTGTTCAAACCCCACATACATTGAATTATGGACTTTGAATGAGATCTACCTTTTGGGATGCTATTCATAAAATTGATGGGTTCTTCTTTGTAACTTCCCACAAAATTCTAAGCTTAATTTAGTCCAATTATGCTTGTTAGAGGGGAGGGGTCCCATACTTGGAAGGTTCTAGCTAAGTTATTAGACTTAGTTTATTTTATCCTTTGAAAGTTAGCAGTCTTATTTTGTGACTTATATGTCCTTTAATGGTCCGTATTCTTGCTAATTAATGACCAGGAAGGTCAATAGGTGTTTCCAGACAAGGTTTAAATTTTTTGAAACTCGTTTAGATCACGTTAAGTGATGTGTGAGCAGATGCTAACACATTTGAGTCTTTTAACTGAGAATAATTGCAAACTCTTAAGCAACTTTTGTCTTTTTTGATTGTTTTCTCTTTGATATTATAGTAAAAGTCGAGATACAAGAGAATCAGCAATTATAGGAGTAAAAAAGTTAATTTCTGAGCAAGTAGAGAAGAAAGAATAGCTGATGACTTGTCTGATAAGTCTCCAGCCTTGTGATAATCTATAAAAGTTGCCATCAATCTTAGATAGAGAATGCCCTTCAGCTAGAATATGTGATGACATCTATGATAGGCCATCAGAAGTGTGATAAGTCATCACGCTCATTGTTAGGCTTAGGCAGGGAATGGATTTTGAAGTGAAAAAGTGGTGAGATCTCTGATAAGTTAGCATATGTATGATAAGATGTCAAGCCTGATCATCAACCCAAGGAAGAGATTATCAATGTGAAGAGGAGCTGGCGACATTCCTGATAAGTCGTCAGACTCCTAATAAGCTGTTACATATGTTGTCTCCTGTCCGAGAAAATACTGTGATCTATAATTTTGTTTCTATAATAAGACTAAAGTATTTAAATCATATGTTAGGGTTTTCATTCATCATCTTGGACATCTGGAACTCACGTTTTGAGCACTTTTCTCTCTATATTCTGACTTTAATTCTTTAGAGAGATTATTACAATTATTTTGGAATTTTCTACTGGATCAAATCTGAGAAACACTTGTTGCTATTCATCTTGCTGTAAGATCATCTATATAAGTATGAATTCAACTTGTTGTCTTTCTTATTTTATTATGAGTAGCTAAATTCCCTTAACCCAAGTTGTGGGATCTATGGGTTTGGGCTTGTAACGCAACTAATTGTTCAAGTTTCTAATGATGGTAGGAACTTCTTGTTAATTTCATTATTTTACATGCTGACTATTGGTTGCAAACAATGGACTTTTCTTACGGGTGATTTGCTTGAGATAAGAAATCAACCCTAGTAAGAAGTGAATTATCAACAGGGACTTAGAAGCATTAAACTTCCATTTAATAATTAATGTTGTAACAAGATTAATTAACTTGGGATAACATCCTGTTATAAAATATAAATTCCCTAAGTTTAAGAGAATTCGGTAATTAAATGTCTAAATAGGTTGAGAAACATTTAGACATAACTTAGACAAGGATAGTCTGTTGTTCCTACCTACCACAAGAACCTTGAACCGTTCCTAGCATCTGTTAAATCCCAATACCCTAGTAAACATAATGTTAGTTTTTCTTATCATATTGATTTCAAACACTGAATTGAGAAGTAATTATTTGTTACACTTCCAGAAAAACCCATTTATAGTAAACTGGTAACTATCAATTGATTAACCCGTAGATAACTCAAATTCACACCCTATTCCATGTGGGATTCGACCCCAACCTAGTTAGGTTATATATTGACAACGATCGCTTATATTCTTGTAAGAGAGGTATAGTTTGAGTGTTATTAAAAATAGCACCATTTTTGGGGAGTATGGTTGTAAATTAAAGTTTGTGTGCACTAATTGACTGTTAGTCAAGTTTCCTAGTTTTATGTTTATTTGTTGTTTTTGTTTTCTGAAGGACTTTTGTGTTGTATGCTAAGAACCAAAAGTTTCAGAGGACTATTATTACCATTTAATTCGAAACCACAACTAATCGGCAGAATGGCAGACCAGCAGAAGGATGATAGGTTAGCAGCATTAGCTAGAGCTCAGGTGAATGTGCAGAATATTGGTCAAAAAGTACAGTATCCAAATCCTGAGGATGAAGATTTGGGAGATAAGGAGTTGCTAAACCCTGGTAACCAAAGGCGTGTAGAGCAAATAACTACACCAGTACAACATAATGCTAACAGAAACTGTCCGTTCCAAAAAAGGCAAGATCACCAGCCGGTCCAGTATGACCTCAATGATGATAATGATGGAATGGATGGAGCAGGTAAAACGGGTGATAGTATTCCTCCACCATTAGCACCTGGGGAAAAATTCGACATTACGAGTAGTATGATTCAACTCCTTAATCTGTAGGGGTTTTTTGGTTGCCTTCCTGGGGATGATCCAAATTTGTATCTGGTGAACTTTGTCTCCATCTGTAAATCTTTTGATAACCCAGGAGTGGGTCAGAATGCTATCTATTTGAGATTATTTATATTGTCTCTGTCTGGGGAGGAAATATTATGTCTTAATGAGCTGGCACCCGATTCTCTCACCAACTGGAGGCAGTTGAAAAAAGCTTTCCTAGAAAGGTTCTTTCCACCTTCTAGGAGGGTACAGTTGAGGGATGAGATCAGTGACTTTAGATAGCTCCCAACTGAAACTTTGCATGAAACCTGGGAGAGATTCAAAAAGAAGCTGACGCAGTGTCTGAACCACAATATGATGGACATACACTTGATGGAGACTTTGTACAAGGCTCTTAACTCTATGACAAAACCAATTGAAGATAATACTGGTGGTGGTTTATTTGTTGATCTTACATTCCTAAAGGCTTCAGAAATGCTAGAGAGAATGAATAAATAGAGTCGGGCATGGCATACCAGACACTCTGTGGTAGCAAGCCCCACTATTTCTGTGGGTATGACCGCAGAACAATGCAGAAGAGATGAAGAGTGTGTTCAATACATGGCTCACCTATAAACACAAATGGACTTTCTAACCAAGCATTTACTATCAGGTAAAATAGAGAAAGTGAAGGCTGTGGGATCACAGGGCAAAGTAAAGTCTGACTCAGAAGAATAGGTAAACTATGTAAACAATCAGAGGGGTTTCTGAGGCAATAGCCAAAGAAATCAAGGTTGGACTTACTATGACAAGGCTGAATATAAGAATTTGGAGCAAGAAAATTGGAGAAGCAATAATGATATGAGAGGGCTATATGTCCCTCCTGGAAATCGTGAGGCTGTTATAATAAGTTCTAAAAAGATGTCTATGGAGGACATAATGGCTAAATTATTAAAGAGAGTGGAGGCTACCAACTCAGGGGTGACTACCATGAAGACCGATCTTTCCTCTATTAGTCAGTTGGTAAACTTGTACTTTACTATGATCAAATAGCTAGAATAACAAATGAGCCAACTCTCCACAGTGCTGAACCATAGGAAGAGTGGAACATAACCTAGTGATACGGTCTAGAATCTGTAGAATGGTGGCTCATGTATGGCGATTACCACTAGAAGTGGTAAGATATTACCTGTCCCTTCTATGGTCAAAAATGTAGTTGATGAGGTAGTTGATGATAAACCAGAAGAAGGTGGTCCAGTGGAGGCTAAGAAGCTGGATAACCCTACTAATGCTTTAGAAAAAGGAAAACAGAAGGAGAAGGAGGTAGCGGTTACCACTATTCCAAAACTGCCACCTCCCTTTCCTCAACGATTGAAGAAAAGCAATTATGATGCAAAATTTAGCATGTTCATGGCAATGCTCAAGCAATTGACAGTGAATGTGCCATTGGTTGAGGCACTGGAGTAAATACTAGGATATGCTAAGTTTATGAAGGATCTGTTGACAAAGAAAAGGGTAGTAAGCTATGAGACAGTGGACAATCTCCACCATTATAGTGTCGTTTCTACACGATCCTTAGAGCAAAGAAGGCTGACCCTAGAGCATTCACTATTCCATATGCTATCGGGCCTCTCGATATTGCTAAGGCCCTATGTGATCTGGGGGCGAGCATAAATCTGATGCCACTGGCCATGTATATAAAGCTTGGTTTGGGAGATCCGACCTCGATAAACATGCGGTTGGTGATGGCAGATAGGTCTGCAAAGCAGCCAGTAGGAATACTACATGATGTATTTGTAAAGGTGGCCGACTTTATACTTCCTGCTGATTTCGTAGTCCTTGACTATGATGCGGATTTTGAAGTACCCATTATTTTAGGTAGACCATTCCTCGTGACTGGGAGAGTGATAGTAGACATGGAGATAAATGAGCTGAAGTTCAGGATCAATGACAAAGAAGCAAGATACGCAATACACTCACCCATGACACAGCAAAAGGAGATGAATGTTTTCTCAATCATGGATGTATTCTATGAAAATGGTAAAGAGGTATCAACAAGTTGTTTTGATGAAGTCTGAGTAGCAAAAATAACCGAGTAGTGCCGCAACACTAAATCAAGCGTTATTGGGAGGCAACTCAAAATTTTTATGTTTTCAAGAAAAATGTTTTTATTTTTTGTAGTTAGGTTCTAGTACAAAGAAGGTAAAAATGATGTAGTCAACTAAAGAAAGTTGACATGTTTTGATAAGGCTAACAACGTTTATGATAGGCTATCACACCTATGATAAGCCGTTAGAGATGGCGTTAGAGAATTCAAAATGAGATAGCATACTACCTTGAGCTGACGATATTATCGACAACTTATTAAACATCTGATAAGCTGTCAGGTGAAATTCGGACCCAGAATTAAAAAAAGATCCTACCCGACCGCCTAGTCAACCTTTTGACCTTCCCACATACTCTTTCTCTCCTTTAAGTTTTATTTCCTTCCATATTTAGTTTATTAACTTCCTTATTCAAAAATATTTCCAATTAAAATAAGAAAAATATCCTTTCTTGTGAGAGTGGGTTTGAATTCAAGAAAATCAAGGACCCTCTTTCATCTGCGAACTTTTTTAACTCAAGTAACCAAGTGAAAGTCGTTCATCAGGTATGCTCAACACTTAACTCTTCTCTTCATTTGGTAAGTGATGCAACTAATGTAAATCTTAGTTTTAAAGGAATTGAGGAAAGAATAACTTTCCATTGTGTAAAAAATTAAATCTAGGGTTTATAGCACTGCATTGTGCGAAAGAACCCAGGGCTTAGTTCAAGAACACAACTCTATGCAATTCTAAAAAGAAAATGGTTTGATAATCATGACTAAAACTGAGTTGAAGGTTGTATTCTGAGCTGACGATGTGTTTGATAAGTTATCACGCATGTGATGGTTTATCAAACTATGTCATCACAAGCTGGGAAAAATAGGCTTGTTCTATTTAAGGCTGACGATATGAATGATAGGCTATCATGAATATGACGAATTAGCAGACTATGTCATCATAAGTTAGAAAAAATAAGCTTGTTCTATTTAAAGCTGACGATATGCCTGACAAGCTATCATGAATATGATGACTTATCAGACTATGTCATTATAAGTTAGGAAAAATAAGCCTATTCTATTTAAGGCTGATGACACGCCTGATAAGCTATCATATTTGTGACGACTTATCAGAATATGTCATCATAACTTTACTCTGACATAATTGCGAACCTCTTTTGAGGGATATGGAATTATAATGACTGAAATTCTTGAGTTGTATGATCATGAGTGCTAAATGATTGGTTTTTTTTGCTACAGGTCTTATAATGTCACCCAAAGGAAAGATCACCAAACCTACTAAGAAAGTGACAAAGGAGAGTGTACCGCAGAGACTCTTTGATGAGGGATCCGATTACTAGGAGGAGGAGCTACTACTCAGAAAACAAAGGAAAAAAGAAAAGCCCCAAAAGAGTCTTCTCCACCTCCACCAGTTGAGGTGGAGGAAAGTGAAGAAAGTGTTACTAAAGCAACCACACCACCTAACAGTACAATTTCTGAGCAGCCTGAGTCTGAGCATTCTGAGTCTGGGGTACCTGAGTCAGAGCGTGCTGATTCTCAGCAACTTGAATCAGGGGGGCCATTATCTGAGTCCCCTTCTGCTGAACAATAGGATGATGAAGAATCTCTGATTTGGGGACTCTAGTTAAATGCAAGAACCCTGGGGTTCAAGACAATGCTAAGTGTCCCATTCCCAAGGCATAGAAAATCTTCTATGATGGGCTTCTCAGAACTAAAAGAAGAACTGTAAAAAGAGCAATCTTTAAAGAAAAGAAGATCATCACTACTGGGTTTAGAAAATCCCAGAAGTGGAGTAGAAATTTGAGAGTATGACTTGGGATGGATCACGAAAGGAGGAAGTTCATTTTGCCCTATACTAGTTTGGGAGTTCTATGAAAACTATCAGGATCGACTGGAGAACATGTGCAAAGAAGGAAAGAAATCATCGGATCAATCTTTGTTGGACAAAGTTCCAGTACGGGGTGTTATGGTGGATCTAACAAAAACAACAATCAACAGATTTCTTCATGGCCCCGAATTCACTCCTTAGGCCACTTCACCTGCATTCTATGCTCGGTTGAAGCATTATGCAAATTAATGGTTTTTGTTAGCCACTCTCATAGTTGAAGGGAAACCTGAATGGCTGACCAACTCGAATAAAAGGATTTTTAAGGCCTCCCTAACTAAAGAGGCAAGGTTCTGGTGGGGTGTAGTGTGTACCCATTTAATGGCTACTGAGGGAGATAACATCATTAGATATAATAGATCAATACTGGTTACAAGTTTTATGGCAACTCAGTTTGAATTTTAGAGAGATCATTGCAGAGGAGATGAAAATTCGGGTCTTAAGACCCGACATGGCTTACCCTTTCCCTTTTCTAATCATGAGTTTGTGTTAGGAAGCCAATGTACCTAAAGTTGCATGGATAGACAACGAATTGCCTGCCAAGAAGACCCACAATCCCATCCGATATGATAAAAATCAACCGAGGCTGACACATGATAGAGGAACAAGGGTTGAAATAGATCTACCAATTACAGGTACCAGCTCAGCACCTAATGTAGCGGTGCAGGATTATGAAGCTGCAACATCGATATCCTCAGCAATAGTAGAATCAGTGCCTAGAAATAAAACAAATCCATCAGCTATTGTGTCTACCATAGAATTTGGCTTCAACCTGATGAATTTCAGGAGAGTGGAAAAACAAGCCAAGTGGTGCGAGGCTCATCTACTACTTTTCTCCAATCAATTTGCCTCTGCGGTAAACAAGAAGATTAAGGTCGCACTAGAGCTCTTTTGAGCCTTGCCCGGTTGGATTGATGAATTTGAAAACCATTTTAATACATGGGTATGAGTAATGTCAGGCTCAGACCTTGCACAATTTAGAGTAGCCCTAGACAAGGTAAAGACAGATATTGGGGTATTACAGTAGCACCAACTTATGGTGTCAGTAGATCTAGCTGTTGATGAGTCTGAAGGTGAAATCCCATTGCTTGATCTCATGAGGGAACCAGTGAAGAAAAAAATAATAAGGGCGAGAAGAAAGGTAAGGGTAAGAGAGAGAGGCCCGATAGCGATGAAAAAAGAAAAGTATATAAAAGGGCGAGATAGAAGGCTAAAAAGGAGGAAACAAAGAAGGAGATGATCGAGTCCTTAGTTGACAATGAGAAATGGGAGGCAGCCATCCGAGAGAGAGCCGTAGGTGCCTTAACTAGTAGGCCCCCAACAACTGTTGGGCCAGATGCGTCAGAACAGAGAGACTCCCAATGTAGATAAGGCAGCTGAGGATGCAACAAAAGGGTCAGGGACCCATGATCCCTGTGGTTGATCTACTCCAGGTATCCCTTAACTCTTAGTTCAATTTTTCTTTGATGTTAAGTTGAGGGTGTAGGGTAAGTTGTTGTTGTAATATTTTGTAGTTGACTAGGAGAAATACAAGTACCAAAGGCAGTTAACATAGTTTTGTTATTTTGTGAACACCTCCATAGTTTTGTTATTTTGTGAACACCTCTGAAATGGTCTAATTCTTTAACTGTGTGATTTCCATCTAATTGTGACCACTGTGCATCTTTGTATGGTATTAGTTTTAGTGACTTGATAACCATTGCTAAATAATAGCACAAATTGGATGAGCAGTAACTTGTGATATACTTGTGTGCCATGTGTGTGTGATATTTTACTTAGTTCCCTTTGTATGTTGAATCCAAAACTTGTCCGGTTAGTTTTACCTAGGTTGAAGGATAGGGGTTTGGAAAGGATCATAGGTCGTTTGGATGTTATCCCACTTTAGCCTAAATGACCTTCCCTGTATGCATAATATTCCTTGATCCCTGTTTTGAGCCTGAATAGCCTATTTGTTTTTATGACACCTATCACCATCCCATTTATATCATAATGAACCTGTTTTGGCCCTAGTCCTCCTTGGACATTGTGCACCTTGACTTAGTAAAATGGCCTAAGTTGAGGGTGACTATCATAGGGGTGTGTGATATAAAATGAGTATGAAGAAAGGTAGAATAAAATAAAAAAAATAAAAAGATGGCTGCGGTGGAAAAGAACAAGAAAAGAAAAATTGTGAAAAAAATGAAGTGATTGTAGAAAGGACCGCAGAAAAAAGAAGAATAGAAAAAGGCTAATGAGTGAGACTCCACAATCTAGTGTAGTTTCAAGGAGGATTAGTCACTTTAAATATCATCGAGTATCATACCGGCCCCTAGCCTACATTACAAGCCAAAGAGAAGACCTATAGTGATCCTAGCGGACCTGCCTGGAAATCTTGGTAATGAAAATAAGGGCAAACATCTGGTATTCGGCATACATTGATTGGAACCTCATTTTGAGAGTGAGTGTCTTTTGATTATCCCCATGGTTACATAGAGGATACTGATATAAGTGAATTGGGACTTCTTTGTAGTGAGCACACACTGGTTATATTACTAAGTGCTAAGTTGTTTGGATAGAGTAGTCTTGGTACATGCATGGTTGTTGTTGCTGAACTGATGCTATATCTTGATTCCTGTGTGTCACATTGTTGTTCTTCAATAACATACACAGTTGTTTTTAAATTGATTGACCTTGGAGATGGTGTAGATGTTTTAAGATAATATGGATGGTTGATTGCTGAATGTGCATTGTATCCTCTTGGTTGTGTTTTAGTTGCTTGAGTACAAGCAATTATTTTAAGTTGAAGGTGTTGATGTGTGAGAAGATGCTAACACATTTGGGCTTTTAAATGAGAACAATTGCAAAGTCTTAAGCAATTTTTTTTGTTTTTGATTGTTTTCTCTTTGATATCTCAGTAAAAGTCGAGATACAAGAAAATCAGCAATTATGGGAGTAAAAGAGTTGATTTTTGAGCAAGTAGAGAAGAAAGAATAACTGATGACTTGTCTGATAAGTCGTCAGCCTTATGATAAGCTATCAAAGTTACCGTCAGGCTTATACAGAGAATGACCTTTAGCTGGAATGTGTGACGATATCTGTGATAGGCCATCAGAAGTGTGATAAGCCGTCAGGCTTAGGCAGGGAATGGATTTTGAAGTGAAGAAGTGACGATATCTCTGATAAGTTGTCATATGTATGATAAGATGTGAAGCCTCATCGTCAGCCTAAGACAGAGATTATCAAAGTAAAGAGGAGCTGACGACATTCCTGATAAGTTGTCAGACTCCTGATAAGCCGTCACACACGTCATCACCTGTCCGAGAAAATACTGTGATCTATGATTTTGTTTTCATAATTTGATGGAAGTATTTAAAGCATATTTTAGGATTTTCATTCATCATATTAGACATCTGGAGCTCACGTTTTAAGCACTTTTCTCTCTATCTTCAGACTTTAATTCTTTTGAGAGATTATTACAATTGTTTTTGGTTTTTCTACTGGATCAAATTTGAGAAACACTTGTTGCTATTCATCTTGCTGTAAGATCATCTATCTAAGTATGTATTCAAATTGTTGTCTTGCTTATTTTATTATGAGTAGCTAAATTCCCTTAACTCGAGTTGTGGGATCTATGGGTTTGGGTTTGTAACATAATTAAGTGTTAAAGATTCTAACAGTGGTAGGAACTTCTTGTTAATTCCATTATTTTACATGCTGACTATTGGTTGCAAACAATAGACTTTTCTTACGGGTGATTTTCTTGAGATAGGAAATCAACCCTAGTAAGAAGTGAATTATTAACAGGGACTTGGAAGTATTAAACTTCCATTTAATAATTAATGCTATAACAAGATTAATTAACTTGGGATAACATCGTGTTATGAAATATAAATTCCCTAAGTTTGAAAGAATTAGGTAATTAAATGTCTAAATAGGTTGAGAAACATTTAGACATAACTTCGACAAGGACAGTATGTTTTTCCTACGTACCACAAGAATCTTGAACCATTACTAGCGTCTGTCAAATCCCAATACCCATAGTGAACACAACTCTGGTTTTCCTTATTATGTTGATTTCAAACACTGAACTGAGAAGTAATTATTTGTTACAATTCCAAAACCTCTCATTCATAGGAAACTAGTAACTATCAATTGATTAACCTGTAGATAACTCAAATTCACACCCTATTCCCTGTGGAATTCGTTCCTAACCTAGTTGGGTTATATATTGACAACGATCTCTTACATTCTTATAAGAGAGGTGTAGTTTGAGCATTGTAATTCGGAAGCCCAAAATAGTGGACCAACACAATCTTGGCTCTCCTCATCGCCAATTATATTGGTTGATATTATTGCAGGTCATCAGGGTCAAAGTACTTAGACTCGATGTGATGATGTCACGATGCGTCGACTATCACGTCAATGCCATCGATGTACTACGTTGATAATAGCATTGATGCCCAGTTTCAGTCATTAAATATAAGTATTTTTAAGGGCAAAAGGGTTAATTTACCACCCCTATATAAGTCTAAAACATAGGACTTGGCCCCAATTCAACCAAAATATAGTGTCTCTCTCAAGTTTCTCTCAATAACAAGTTAGGGTTTTCTATTAAGGATTCAAATTCAATACTCAAATTCAAAAATCTATCCGTCAATCTTCGTATAATGAAGAACTAAGGTATGCATAGTGTTCATTCATGGATTCTTTTTGTCCATGAAGCCCAAGAATAAAGTTTTAAACTATGAATTCTAATATTCATATTATGGATTGATTATGCTCAGGTTGTTATTGTTGTACGAATCGCAAGTTGGAATCTTTATTTGTTTTATGAAACTTTGTTAGCATGCAAGTCGAAAAACTATGAACTTAGTTGGTTATGGCGTGTTAATTTTGATGATTATGCCTATGACCTAAGTGGTCCATGTAAGGTATTTGATAAAATGCCTAAGAGAATAGAAATTATGAATTATAGCTTAATTATGACCCAAACAAAAAATACATGTTTTACCCTTATGGTCAAATGACTCTCATGCTATTGATGTGCATTGTAGTTGTTTGTTGGAATAATCATGATGCTGAGTATGAAATTATGACATGATTATATGCATTCCTATCCATGTACAACATTATGATAACCATGTGCTTCATGAAATCCCTAACTTATTGTATGATGAATTGTTGATATTGGTCATGTATTCAAGAAGTGTCAAGTATTGTCAATTTCATGCTATTGAGTCCTGGGGGTAATTGTACCCAAAAATTTAGTTGTATGCCTAGAGCTAATGTCAGTTTTCATGATACTCTCAGTCAAGCCATGATCATTAGAATTCAGTCAGTCTCATGACTTAGGAAAATCCAGTGAATTCAGTATCAGTCTAGTCGTACTCAGTAACCTTAGTAATCTCAGTAACCTAAATGATCTCAGTAATATCAGTAATCTCTTTAATCTTCATAATATTAATAATCCCAGTTAGTTATCAGATCTCAATAGTATTTCGTTAGTCAACAAAATTTAGTGAACCCAGTTCAAATTATTTATACAATACAATTAGTAATAGTTTGGTTCAGTTAAATTAGTTCAGTGTCTTTTCAGTTGGGACTAGGATTCAACGCTGAGTGAACCCAAGGATGAGTGATCACCTATTAGTCTTTAGAGGGTATGATCCTTAGAAGTAATCCTTATGTTCCAGAACTACGTAGCCAGCGTAGGTTTAGATGTACCTCTACGAGTCTAGGAACAATACATCTCCTTTGAGTTTTTCCTTACAGGAGGGGTTGGCGGAAGCGCTCCCTGTCAGAGAGGGTTTACTTATAGCTTGTCTTTACTCGTGGCACAGTACTGACACTCTTCCAGCTCGAGTTATAGGTTAGACCCTACCAGTTTAATTTTGAGGCATGTCGGTTAGATGATTACCTCCCATAGTCTCATTTTTAGATTCAGTCTCAATAATAGAACTCAATTCAGTTCTATAGATATCAGGACTGGCAGATACAGTCACTCAGTTCAGTATGAAACTCAGTTGGTTCCATCAGAATCAGGACTGTCAGATACAATTATCCAGCTTAGTCTAGAACTTAGATAGTTCTTCAGATTTAGGACTGTTAGATACAGTCACCTAGTCCAGTAAGAAGTCAGATAGTTTTTCAATATTAGTATACTTAGTTATTAGTAATATAGTACCAGTAACCTCAGATATCGATTACCTGTTAACTTCGTAATTTATATCATCAATAGACTCAATTATTCAATATCCAGTACTAGTAAACTCAGATATCAGTACATCAGTATTCAGTATTGTTATGACCCCAGTCCCAATTTATGTATTCATGCATGTATTTCTCATGCGTTCATGTTCATGTCATCAGTCAGTTATTATTCGTCATGCATATGAACCCTTGCATTCAGCCTAACTCACTTGCATACCAGTATATTCAATTGTACTGATGCATTTGCACTATGGTGTTCTATACCATAGGTTTAGAAGCATAAGATCCCAAGCATCATTAGTAGATCAGACGTTTAACAGCCAAACTAGCAATAAGTCCTCATCATTTAAGGATATCATGATTATTTTAATTACTTTATTATTTTAGTAGTTAAAGTTAGTTGGGGACATGTCCCATCTACTCCACAGATTTTAGACATTATAGAGGCTTTCAGACTACAACATGTTTCAGAAAGTTTATTTCAGTTTTGGGTATTATTATACCACATTACAAACATTATTTTATATTCAGTATTAGTTCAGTTTTGAACCTTGTGGCATTACAGCTTATATTACACATATTTATAGTATATTACTTAGTGCTCAATTATAGATATCAGTCATGGGTTAGCTTGTGGTCCTTTGGGGTCATAAGCACCGTGTAGCATTCCGGGTACCAGATTTGGGGCATTATATTCTTGTAGCTCTTGCAATAGGGATTCCGAATCTTGAAGAATTATTAAAAACTGACGATTGAATTTTGAGTTCTCTTGAACTTTAGGTTGAAACCCTAAGGTGTGTTCTTGAGTAAAATTGATGAAAGTGACTATAATTTGGAGTTATGGGGATTAAATCCCATGTTAAGGATGAAAAGGGAATGGAAAATACCATTCATGCCCTTAAGGATTCAGAGAAGGAAGCTGAAATTTTCCTAGAGGGAGTTCCCTAGGCAGCGCCCTGCCTAGCCTAGGGGACTACCCTGGGTGGCACGGGTTTAGTACCTTTAGCTACTAGTTTGGCATACTAAACATGCCCTTAAGATCATCTAAAAATTCCAAAACTCACCCGAAATGTGCTCTTGACTTGCCCCATCGCGTATCAACAAAAAAAATAAAGTAACGAAGGTCGGGAAGGTTGTGAAATAATTCATCCAAGTTTGAAGGCTCAAAAATAAACTAAGTGTTGAACAGTTAGCTAAAATTCTAAGTATAAGGCTTTACTTGACATGCTCTAAAGGCTTAGATGACGAGGAAAAACTTGCGGGGTCTTACAATGTACGGAGCTTATATTATATTGTAGGTGATACATTAGCTACTATATGTTTATTCTTTTCTTAAATTAGACGTTCATGATCTTATGATGTAAACTATTGTTTTGTGAAGATTTCTCATCTTGTTTACAAGGGTGCAACCAGATTCAGCTATTTAACAAGAGATCTTGCTTGTTCACTTTTAGTTTGGTTTTCTTTTGTGATTTTGAGGGAGAGGAAATTTTTGAATTTTTCATTTAGTGTTAGTATAGTATGGTGAGAAACATTAAAAACTTCGATGAAAAAATAAGGCGACTTGAAGAAACAGAAAATGAATAACCTGGTATTGTCATAATCGGAGTCTGCGGAGCACACAATATACACAAATATTAGCTGTATTTCGTCGAGATAAAGAGGATGTGGTTGGAAACTTTTCTTCTGCCACTATTTTAGATTAGTAACAATAATATAATCAGGTCAAACTCTATTTTGTTGAGGTAAGGAGGTTGTTTCTGAAAACTGGTCAGGTGCTATTCTTTTAGATCGACAACAACATAACCACGTTAGTCGGTTTTATGGAATTATAGAATGTACGTAAACCTTACCTCTATCTCTTCAAGATAAAGAGATTATTCCCCAAAAAGTTCTAAGATGACCTTCTTTGAGATCAGCAGAAAGAAGATTCAAAAATCTCGAAAACAGGATAACACACAAACTTTTGCAAGTTTTAGAAAGCAAGAAAAATAAAGTGCATAGTTGAGTATGTATATGATATCGTAGTTGTAGTAGTTACCTAGGAACTAATTTCTATTCTAGTTTAAAGTTGAAGCATCGAACCATTATTTAGATTTTTGGGCACACAAACTGACTGCAATTTGAGCACGCAAGCAAATAAAATGATTGAGGATGGGCAGGAAGTGATAATCTGGCTTCTGCAGGGAACTTTTGTACCTTCAGTGGTAATATAGAATAATGTTAGAAAATTCTTTGATCTTACAAGTTGTACTATGTGATAAGGGTTTAGTTGCGTAAGAAAATAACTAGTACATGTATACGTTATGGGGTAAACTAACCATAGATAACAACTCTGGAATGGTGGATATAGCTAACACTTGATCTTTAATTGGTGCAAGATTTAGCAATGATGATGATGATGATGATGAGATTCTTAAAGTGTAAGACAACAACATTTGTTTGTTGTGCTTCACCCTAGAAAAGGTTAGATGAAATAGTAAAAATATGTTTTTTCATAGTCCTATGAAGAGGGAGCATGTTAGTGTATACCAGTTTATCAGTGTAATAGCCTACACATACTGAGGATTTGTTAAGATTGTCAACTGTTATCATGTTGCTAGTCTTAGAGCTGCGTATATGAAAGTTAAGGAGCTTTTTAAATTCAATATAAAAAAGGAAAAAGTAAAAATAAGAGTTACAGAAGATGCACTAATGAATATACTACCGCAAAATTTAATAAAGCTTATACGCCTAACAATAATGTCAAGATACTCATGCAGATGGTGTAGTAATGCAGCTCCTTTATTGTCAGCTAGATCACCTCATATAGTAAATAGTAAAGGTTTCTTGCTGGTCAAAATAGTACATGCAAAAATTATTACAGTTTAGCCATGTTTTAACAAGAAAGTAGAATGCTTGGTGAAGTTGTCGCAGGTATGCGAGTAACTCACCTCTGGTCTATAACAATCGCTTCTCAGAAGGGCTTGCCTTGGTCAGTTGTATATTGGATGGTGCTACAATTAACTACTACTGCCAACAAGTATGAAATAATTAAGAATAGCATCTTAACAGTTAATTTCATCAATAGGGGCTATTTAGTTAACGGGAAAAGAGGCCAGAACTTAAGATGGATGCTTACAAAATTTGACACCTGGACGTTGCTGCTCAATAGCTGAGAAAGAGACTGTATCCAATTTTGTTGAAATAGGAAGGGGTGTCTCCAATCCATTGTAACCGCCTCGACGATTGTGTAGTTGTCAGCCACCCATTCGTACGTACTGGCTCATATTGAGTAACTGCGGGGCTCTCTAACTTTTGCACAGGACACCAAATTTGTCTGGAAAAGGCCAAACAGGTTCTCGTACTTCGGAATGTCATCACCGTAAAGTACTATATAAACATGTTGTTCCTGTAGTCAAGTAAAACAGAACAAATTTTACATGTGTTAGAATAATTTATGTAAGAAGTTGTTGGAATTTCAGTTGTTCTTTTGATGAGGTTAGAATTCGATTTTTCTTAATTTCTTCAGTCGTTAAATTTATTACCTTTGCGACAGAAACAAATGTCATGTACATTATAACATTGTTGGACGTAGTAAATTTCATGGTATGAACTTTGGTTTTAAAGGAAAGTAGAGGTGGAGAGTCAAGCTTACACTTTCATCCTGCACAAGTATTTTCTGGAAATGCACGGATGAGTCATTGCTTTTGCGAGGCCGGAACTTGTCTACTACCTGTACTTTACAGGTCCAGTCTGTAGTTTCTATGGTGATTGCATCCACGAGGAGCTTTTGATCCATTATGTTGGTCTCTGTTTCATTATTGCAGGGAAGGTATACATGAAACGTAGACATATAAGATAGTAAAGTAATAAACGAACCTATAATAAGAGATTTGCAGGAAAAAATAAGCTGTACAGTTTGCAGGTAGTAGTGTTTTACGGATTGAAAACTATTTACGTAATGCAGAGAACATTTCTCTGAGCCCCAGAATGTGAGCTTTATCATAGATAGAAACGTAGGGAATTAAAAGTGAAACAATCAAATACAAAACTAAAGTGAAGCTGGTGAAAATACAAACCAGACGTACGCAAAAGGAAAATTTACCTACAACAAATAAACTACAAAATCACCTATCACAGTACAAACTATATAGGTACTGAAGAGGAATCTTTACCGACATCAAACAGCAAAGCAAAATATTTATTCAACTACCAAATTACAACAAAGAGAGAGTTAGCATTTTTCTTAGAAAATATTCCAGAGAACGTGAGGCTTATACATACGCATTTTCTATTTTGTTTTCCTTATTCAATGATATCAAAATAGAGGAAGAAGTCATAATTATACATGAATTCGTATGAAAGAAAGACGAACGATGGTCCCAAATTGCTAGATAATTACTAAGATGCATTCAATAAGTTGAAAATTCTTCAAGAACTCAAGTTGGGGATTATTTTCAAACAGCTAACTTTTCTACCTCAAAATCAAATTTGGATATGAATTATCCATTTGGGCAACAAAGCAAAAATGTTTAAAAGTCAAATTCAACGACAACAAATAACACTGAAACGACAAATTTACCGATAAGAAATACCAAAAGAAGATATTCTGAAAACCCTAACTTACAAACCAACTCAAAAGTTACTACAATTTTGATGTAAATTGCATTTTTGGGTTAGGACACTGCTTTGACTTTGTCAGATGGTACTATGATTAAGTTATTGAAGTTTGAACATATGAGGACAATGTGCTCAATCTAACCATATAAATTTCCTTTCATGAATCCACACTTGAATCACATCATCAAAGAAAGAAGCACATTAAGTATCAGTTTCATTTTTGGAAAGCATGTTAAATATCAGTTTCTTGTATTATTTAATATTTCACAAGTTAATCTTCCATTTTTTTTGATAAAAAGATACTCTTCCACTTTACAGTTGCAACCTAAATCATATCTTCACCAAATAAAATTCAACATGCATTCCTTATAAGCAGGCAAATTTGAGATTTAACCATGAACCTTGAAAGAGTGCAACAATAACAACATAACCAGTGTATTCCCACATAGTGGGTTTAGGGAGGGTACAAGAAATTACAAAGACCAACCATCAATTCATACAGGAAATCAGAAATTTAACATCAAATTAAACAAAAATTAAAGAAACTTTACCATCAACATGCAACAGCTGCGAGAAAATCAAAAAAGGGAAAATAGAAAGAAGGATCAATACCTTGACATTACAACAGGAACAACCAATAACTCTTACTATTCTCCTGCGAAGAGATTAAGTTTTACTAATTAATTTTAGAGATGGGTAAAGAGAAATAGGTAGATAAGCCAAATCAAACCTAGGAAACATACCTTGTTCAACGTCCTAACGTGCTTCTGGAGTAACCTCAAAGATATGAGAAACTCATACATGAAGGAAAAAATTATGATGAAATGAGCGTTCAAAAATTTTAGCTCTTAACAAATGACACATTTGGCTTGACCCAAAATGTCGTCAACACGTAGCGTATTACGCTTTACCCTATCAAAATAACGTAAATGGTCCTTGAGAAGCTATCGAAAATGATGAAAATAACCTTTGGAAGATGACAAGTGGAGGTTGTCCTGTCAGCTTCCACGTGCTTGCTTTGAGCACTTGTTCATCACTTATATATATTAGTAATACTAATAGTAATAACTAGATGCTTAGAGTCCGTGCTTGAATTATTTTTTTTATCTTAATTTATGTGATATCGTTAAATTTGTAAGAGTTAATTAAATTTCTCAAATGATTTTTAAATATTTTAAGTTATTAATTATTGTAATCTATACTACTTTAGAATTTTGTAGATAATATGTGTTACTTTTGTTATTTCAATTTATGCGACACCGATGAAATTTGGAGAGCCAATGAAACTTTTAATATAATTTTTAAATTATCGTGTTGTTTTAAATATTTTAAGTTGTTAATTATCGTAATTTATAATCCTTTTACTTAATTTTCAGATAATATATTTTTCTATTTCTATTTCAATTTATATGCATTGATGAAATTTAGAGAGTTGAATTGTAAATATTGACAATGATATCAAATTCTTCGGATGCTCCTTTTCTCTGTACACTTCTTTTCTTCCCTTTTACTTAATGCTCCTTTTCTAACGGTCTTGACGAACCAGCTATCGCCGGTAATGGTGAATTTAGCACCGTTAATAGGTAAGGTCTCTATCTCGACCTCTCTCTCTCTCCCCAGATCAGATTCTCTCTCTCCCAAGATCGGTCTATTTTTCGATATTATTATTGCTGGTGGACTTTGGACTTTCACCGACTCAGCTCTGGTGACAGTGGAAGAGGGAAGCATCGGTCAGAGCTGGTTTATAATAGGTAAAAATAGTTGGTAAGACACCCACCACTGACCAGCCTCCGGCAACACCAAGAAAGAAGTGCCGATGATATTTTCGGCGACATTTCCGATGACGTGCAGATAACCTTTTTCCGGTTACATCCAAACTTTACCTTACTCTCTACTATTAGCTTCTCTTTATAGTCCAGTATTTTGGCAATTTTAATTTCTATTTCTTGTTAGATTTTCCATTCGCAACTTTCACTTTTTTTGGTTTCTCTATTCACTTTTGGTCTTGTTGTACTATTCTGATCATGTTCCTCATTTGTTATTCCTTTTGTTGCTTGTTTTCCTATCCTGTGTTTGTTTACTTCTTATTTTTTATTATTTGCTGCCTGTTTTTGGGTTGTCTCTTGCGTATTTTCCTATTTTTTATTTCTGATTTCCTCTGTACATACTTTCTGTATTTCTCTACCACTTGTGGTGTTTGAATTTTTGTTGCAGTTTGAGCTTTGCGTGTTCCTTTATTGTCATTGCTGGTTTTAGCCTTGGTAGTACTGTGTTGGAGTAGTGTCTTGGTTGTCTAATGGTGGATTAGGGTCATGTCCTAGGGGTCTAGGAGATTTTGGGGGGCGGGGGTGGAGGTAGGGGGCTGGGGTAGGTTAGGCCCGACTTGTAGAGTGCAAGGTGTTAAGGGAAGGGATAAGAGAGTTGATAGATTAAGGGTAGGGTCATGGAACATTGGGACCTTGCAGGGGAAGTCGATAGAACTGGTTTAGATTCTTAGGAAGAGAAAGATTAATAATGTGTATGTCCAAGAGACCAAGTGGGTCGGTTCCAAGGCAAGGGATGTAGATGGGTACAAGTAGTGGTATTCAGGTAGAGATAGGCATAGGAATGGCATAGGTATCTTAGTGGACGAGAAGCTTAGGGAACATGTAGTGGAGGTTAAAAGGGTTAGTGATAGGGTTATAACTATCAAGTTGGTCTTGGGGGGGTCTACTTTAAACTTCTGTAGTACGTATGCACCACAGGTGGGTCGTGATGAGGAGATGAAGAAGAGATTTTGGGAAGTTTTGGATGAGTTGGTTAGAGGTAAACCTAGCTCGGAGAAGATTTTCATTGGAGAAGATTTCAACGGTCACATTGGGTCATTTTCATTAGGGTATGAGGACGTGCACGTGGGATTTGGGTTCGGGTTTAGGAATGATGAGGGAGCTGCACTTTTTGATTTTGCGAGGGCCTTTGGGTTAGTGGTAGTGAACTCTATCTTTTCAAAGAAGGAAGAGCACTTGGTTACTTTCTGTAGTATGATAGCCAAGACTCAAGTTGGATGAAATAGAGGCAAGAGAAGGAGGTGGTAGTAAAGTTGGACTCTCAGGTATTTTGCAAGAGGGATTTTTTTAAGTATCTCGGGTCTACGATTCAGGGGAATGGAGAGATAGATGATAATATATCTCACTGCATGGGGGAAGGTTAGATGAAATAGAGGCTTGCTTCGAGAATTTTATGCGATAAGAAGGTGCCCCTCAAACTGAAAGGAAAATTCTATAGAGTTGCAGTCCGGCCTGCTCTGTTGTATAGAATAGAGTGTTGGCCGGTTAAGAGTTCTCATATCCAAAATTTGAAGGTGGTAGAAATGAGAATATTGCGCTGGATGTGTGGATTCACTAGGGTTTATAGGGTTAGAAATGAAATTATTCGAGAGAAGGTGGCAGTGGTATCGGTGGAGGATAAAATTCAGGAAGTGAAGTTGAGATGGTTTGGTCATGTGATGAGGAGGGGCATGGATGCCCCAGTTCGTACGTGTGAGAGGTTAGCTTGGAAGGTTTCAAGCGGGGTAGGGGTAGACCGAAAAAACACTGGAGAGAAGTTATTAAACGTGACATGGAGCAGTTACAGTTGACTGAGGACATGACCCTGGATAAAAAGTTATGGAGGAAAAGCATTAGACTAGAGGGCTAAGGGTGTGGAGGAGTAGTAGTTAGTAAGTAGGTGGACTTATTGTCGTTTGTTGGAAAATTTACGTATTTATGTATTTATTTATGGCTTTAGTTATAGATTTACGTATGTATTTCTTTTTTCTTTTCTCTAATTGCGAGTGTTGTACCTATTTTATTTGTACCATGTTCTATGATTTTGATGTTTCTGTTTAATGTCTTTTGTCTTGAGTCGGGGGTCTATCGAAAACAGTCTCTCTATCTCCCTAGAGGTTGTGGTATGGACTACATACATTCTACCCTCCCCAGACCCTACTATGTGGGAATATACTGGGTTTGTTGTTGTTGTTGATAAAATTTAGAGAGTCAACTAAATATTTTATATAAAGTTTCTACACATTTTGTTTTTTTAATTATGATAATTTATAGTACTTTCTACTATTTTTCAAATAATATATGTTACTCCCTCTGTCCCAATATATGTAAGTGTGATACTATTTGACGAATTAATTAAATTTTTTTATATGTCATTAAATAATTTAAGTTTTACATCTTTTAAATTTTGTAAGTTCTTAATTATTATGATTTATAATATGTTTACGTATTCTTTTAAAATATAACAGATTAATTGTTTTTTAGACATTTTAAATTGTTAACTATTCTAATTTATACTCCCTCCGTCTCATTTTATATGTCGCCATTTGATCGGACACTGAGTCTAGGAAATAAGGGAAGACCTGGTAAAGTTTACCAAATTATCCTTTATCATAAAATGTGCCAATATCTTTTTATTTAATTAAGTGGGACCAACAAGGGTAAAAGGGTAATTGTACCTTTAAATAGTTGCCAAATAAGGAAAGGGGACACTTATTTTGGGATGGATTAAAAAGAAAATGATGACACATAATTTGGGACGGACGGAGTAATATTTTTCATGTAATTTGTAATTAATATGTATCACTCTCCTTATTCAAACTTTTATGGTATTGATATTCAATTATATATTTAAAATAATTTAAAGTTTAATTATTGTTATTTATAATATTTTTTCTACCATTCCAATTTAAGTGACACTGATATAATTTTGAGAGTTCGCCAAATATTTTATATCTTTTAAATTTTTTTAAATTGTTAATTATTGTCATTTATAGTATTTTTTCTCTGTTCATTTGGTCTCAATTTATGTGCATAAATAAAATTTAGATAATCAATTATATTTTTAATATATTTTTGCAGATACTTTAAGCTTTAGCTATTGTAATTAATAATACTCTCTCCTTGTCCAAATTATTGTGGCATTGATAGTCAATTATACTTTTATAAATAATTTAAGTTTTTAATTATTTTGATTTATAATACTTTTTCTTTTATTTATATTTAAGTGACACTGATATAATTTCGAGAGTAACCAAATATTACGATTGAAGTAGTGAAACATACATGTCATAAATGACTAATAATAACTAATTACAAGTGATATAATAAATTTTCTATAGAAAAACACTCGTGAAAAAAATTTAACTGGGTCTCATATGAAATGTCAAGTTAATATAAAACATCAAGAGTTAATTTATCATATTATGTCTATTTTATTTTTCTTATTAAATATTATTAGTTTTTAATACTTAAATGACTTATAATAATTAATTAGGGTGATATAGTAAAATAGCGGTTTAAGCAGCTAAAACAAACATGTTATAAATATTTTTTTATTACATATTATTCAATTTTAAATATGTTAATAATTTATAATAATTAATTATGGGTGATATATCGAATTCGCCAGTTGAAGCGGCTGAAGTAGACATGTCATAAATGGTTATTTATTTTTTATATTAAATATTATTAATTTTTGAATGTGTAACTGATTTATAATAATTAATTAAGGGTGATATAGTAAAATTACGGGTTGAAGCAGCTGAAAAAGAAATGTCATAAATGATTATTTAATTTTTTTATTAAATAATATTATTTTTTTCATATAATAATTATTTACTTTTTTTATTAAAGAGTATTATTTTTTTAATATTTAAATAATTTATAATAATTAATTAGGTGTGATATAGTAAAATCACAGATTGAAGCTGCTGAAGTACTGAAGACAACCAAGAGGTGCTTGCTCATGTCACTTATATATAATATAATACTAGTTCTATGAGGCCCGTGTTAAGTTCAGACCCAAACTCAAGATATAAAAATAGTAATTTTAATCTAAAATATAATTTATTATATTTTTTTTCTTATAATTAATATAATCTAATGATATGTCAAACATGTCTTCTTAATAGGTTTTCCTAATTACTAAAGTTTTTTCATTATGTAATTAGATACATTTTACAGAAAAAAATATTTGTGAGGAAGAAAATACTACCCGAGAATTAGAATATATAAAAGGACCACAAGTAATTCCATATTTTGTAAAATAACATGATTTAAAATATTTAAATAATTATGATTTGACGAAGATCATAAATAAAAAATTATTTATACTTTTATGATTTTGTAAGTATCTAATTATTTACTTATATATAGAAATAAATTTCTTTTGATATTTATTGAGTTTTAGTTTCGTTCTTTATTTCAATGTAGCAAGAGCTTTTGCATATTCATTTTTTTCATCTTATAAAATCATCTAATACAACAAAATTTTTCAATGACTTCAAGTTTTTATTATATATTATGACCTTAATTTAGAGGTGTTACACAAATTATCTTCATAATAATATATAAGGATACTAAATAGTAATTGAACTGCATTTGTAGATTACTCGATTCAGTCCATTTGCTTGTCATGTTTATATTCTACACCACCCCTAAAACAACATCTTATCAATCCTATTTGAATTATTGCTTTATCTTTTTTTCCATGTTTGCTAAAAAAATATATATATTCAAGGTATTATTTATTTAGTCATCCTATTTATTATATGTTTTCTAAGAATTTTACAATATCAATAAGAGCTATAAAAGTGTAGTTGAAAATTACTGGAAATTTTAGTTTTCAATTAAAAATTATTTGAAATTATTTTTTGAGCTAAATTATTGTTAATTGAAGATAAATGAAGTTTTAACTAAAAGGTAATTTAATAAGTGACAAGAAGGGACCAATAAAAGAAGTCCAAGTGGGGATGATCATAATCAAAATAATAAGGCAAAAATGAAAATATATTAAAAAAAGACATCATTAATTGCAATGTGTGGTAATCTTACTTTACAAAAAAAGAGTGAAATATCTAAAATACCATTGTAAGTACTACCAAAATTGATATTCCCTCTTATATATAGTAGTAACTAGTGGCGTTAGACCCGTGCTCACGCCAAAATGATCAAAAGGACCCTCCAAACGCCACAGCAGGTCGACATGTTGTTTGCTTATCCCCACTTATTATATATAAAATATACTAGTGGTGATAGCCCGTGCTAACATGCTAAGATTAAATATTTTAAATTACTGTGAAAGCAGTGAAATAAATCATCATAATTAAGTATTAATATATTTATATATTTTATGAGTATATTTAGGAATTTAATTGCAGTTTATATTTTCCCGATAAATTTACTACCTAAAGTTTAGATCTTTCCTTAAGTGTTAAGGAAATATATTTATGCATGAAGTGGCTAAAAAATTAAATAGTTTTAAATAATTTAAGTTTGTAACTATTCTGATAGATAATACTTTTTTATCTATTCCAATTTAAGTGACACGATATAATTTTGAGAGTCAAGTAAATATCACGATTGAAGTAGCGAAGCAGACATGTCTTAAATGACTCATACTAACTAATTAGAAGTGATATTGCAAAATAGCTATAAAAAAATACTTGTGAAAATCATTTAAGTTGGCCTCATATAAGATGTCAAGTTAATTTAAAACATCAAAAATTAATTTATCATTTTATATCTATTTTACCCTTTTTATTAAATATTATTAATTTTTTAATATTTAGATGACTTATAATAATTAATTAGAGGTGATATAGTAAAATTATTGTTGAATCAACTAAATCATACATGTCATAAATGTCTATTTTAATTTTTATTAAATATTATTAATTTTCTAATGCGTTAATTGTAACGACCTAAAAATTTGTTGAAATATGTAAAATTTATGATTTTGTATGATTTGAGTTTTTTGCCCCTTGCCATAGTTGCAGTATAATATTTTTGGGGTGTGAGAATGATTGGCATCATTTTCGATGCATTTTGGTAACATTTATGTGATATTATGATTTTGATGGCTTCGAGAGCTTTATTTTGGACCTATGTAGATATCTTTTGATACGTACGACGGATGGCCAAAAAGACTGCGCCAGTAGCTCTAGAATATCGATTTTGGGCTAGGTAGACCTTTGGTTCGGGTCCTGGTGCACTCGAGCTCAAGTCGACCTATTGGTCAGAAAGTTGAAAAATTGAAAATTTAGGTGTGGGACCCACATTTGGTCGAAATGACCTCGGATGGAAAATTCAACTTTGACAGTAGATCCAAAATATCGAATTTAGGGTGTTAGGATATTTGGTATGATTTTAAGGCTTTTAAATCTCATTTGATCCCCGGATTGAAAATTGTTATTTCGAGTTTTGGAGGTCAATTTTGAGAAAACGATGTTTTTTGAAAATCTAATATCTCCATCATGTCTGGAACGTCGAATTTAGTTGGTTGCATAGTTCGTTTTTGTATATCGGACTCCGAATGAATCTCGGACCCCCCGTTGAAGTCCATTTCAACTTAAGTGAAAAACCTGCACTAAATATTGCAGAAAAACTGCGATATAATAGCTTTTTCGACCTATTTTTGGTTCATTTTGCACATTTTCATCTTGTGTCTTGAGAGTTAAACCCTAAAATAGTGTAGGAACTAAAAAGTAAAGTTTGTGGGAGCTTGGTAAGATACATTAACATCTATTTCTTGGTTTTATTATGAATTTAAGGTAAGAATTCACCATTTTCTTAGTAATTTCTTGATTAATTTCTTAAAATTTCAAAAATCTTAGGGCTTGATTTTAAATCCCATTTTCACTTGAATGATGTTTTTATCATATATTTACTAGTTTTTTATCAATTTAACCTTCAAAACGACTCTGATTCTTGATTTTAACCCGGATTTCGAAGATTTTACTCGGTAAAGCTCAAAAATAATTTTTCTTCAATTTGAACCTTATTTTTTTACTCGATTTAACTTGGGTTTTTTGATGTAGATTTCTAAAAAATATGAGAAACGTGTTTTTAAAGTAAAGTTCCAATTTTTGGCCTTCTTTTTCGAAAATCTATTTTGGGGGTCCGTTTTGACTTCGAATCAAAAGTAGTCAATATGAGTGTTGTTGGTTTTATTTTGACGCATAGATTTCATATTTGATGTTTCTAGTGAAGTTCGTAATTCCTCATGAAAAGTAAGTCACAGGTTCAAGCATAGTGGACCGATTTCGGCTTTTAAGGTAAGTTATGGCTTAACTCTTTCAGACTAGGTTGGGTAGTAAATGATGATACAAAATACATATTAAGGGTTAGAACTAATCATGAAAAATGGCTATTTATGTGGTCCCATGTGGGGGCCTATATGTGATATAATTGTCGAAATTAAGTTATTATGTGATATGTGTGATCGTGTGGGATCATATGTGATATTAATAGCCTTGAATACATGTGAATAATTGTATTGTGTTGTTAAGATGCTTAATATGGTACCATTGGGGTATTATGATTATATTCATTCTTTATTTGGCATATGAGACATGTGGAAATTCGTGGATGAAACTGAAATAATGAGCGGATATTGGCTCACATAGTTGTGGAAATATATCATTGTGGTTGGTTGTAAAAATACTCATTGTTATTGGTTGTGAGCATTACATCCTCTATCATACTCATTCATGAAATATTTATACCATTGTGGCAATATCAGAGAAACACTGGCAACACCTTTTTAAAACCCTCCCCGAGGGATATGCTGGAGAGAAAATATTATAATATCTTATAAAACCCTTTCCAAGGGATATACCGGAAAGGATATATGAGATATGTGGATAGTATATAGGTTGACGAACCCACCATGGATCCTACGTTGGGAAGGTTTGGCTCCGTAGGAGTATACAGGGATTGTCCGATAATCCCACAGGTTGTGCGGCAACCTCGTGCATCATCATCATCATATACATTACACTTACTTTATTGTGTTATGTTATGTTGTATTGTCATATTGACTTGTTAGTTGTATATTTATCGTATCTTCTTTTACTTGTATTTGATGATCTTGTATATGCATGTTCCCCCTTGTTCTTCTTATATGTGATATAATATGTACTTTTGTTCTATCTTGGTGTGATGTTGCAATATATATGAGATATATTAGAACTGTTAGTGCAAGCGGTGCGGACTACCATTATGGGACATTTTCTGATTGCAGGTCACATGCCCTTAGTGTATATTTTATTTACTACTTGCTTGGTCGTCCTATAATACCTGCTGAGTACAAATATACCATACTCATGCCTACTGCACCCTTTTGGTGCAGGTCTTAGCTCAAATGCGCCTCAACTTGATTGACTTAGATTATTATTAGAGCTTCCAAGGTACCAGTTAGACATGTATGTGTTCGAAGTTCACCTCTATCTTTCTACAGTAGTTATGTCTTTATTAGTATTCGGATATAGTTATTATTCCTTTGTGGTTATTTTTCTGATGTATTTAACTCTTAGATTGTATTAGTAATTCTTACACTATTGATACTAGGTTTTGGGAATGATTGGTATTTTGGATAAGTTCTTTCCACATTGTTATGATTACTTATATGGTTTGGATTTATTCTAGAAGCCTTACCTTGGAATATTTTTGTCTTTTCCTCTTTTCGTATTAGTTTGGGTGATAGGCTTACTTGTCAAGGTACACCGCGATAAGTGCCATCATGACCCTTGTTTTTGGGTCTTGATAAATTGGTATCAAAGCAACCAGGTTTCATTGGTCTCAACGGTGTAAGAATGGGATTTCTAATAAAGTGTCACAGATCGATATGTAGATATTTGTATCTATCTTTGAGAGGCTATAGGATGTCTTTAGGAAACCTTTCATATTTTATTCCTTATCATGCGAGTTCTTTCATATCTTGTGTTCTAAGTTGTGTTTTACTCTTTCTGCGTGGATGGTGTGGCTTATTTTACATATCAGTTGAGAGATGCTGTGAGAAATTAGTGGATATCATTTGTCCGCTGTTGGCTTATTGATGCTCTGGAGTTGTCATAGGATCAGTTTGTTGAGGCTTTTCTGGAGAGATTTGTGCCTTTTAATTTGAGAGATTGTATATGGGATAATTTTAATCATTTGGATCAGGGATCCATGACACTGAGTATGAGGAACGCTTCCATGCCCTATTAAGATATTTCTAAGATATCATTTCCACCGAGTTTGAGAAGATTCAAAAGTTTATGAAGGGTTTGGATGTCTTCCTTCTATTGGCTATGTCTCAGATGGTTGTGCTTGGGGCTTCTTTTTGAAGTATTATGGATCATGGCTATATGACAGAGGGTATTCTTCAAGTATTCAGGGTAGCACCAAGAAGGTGCTCCATTTTTATGAGTTTAGAGGTCAATCTCCCCATGGTAGAGATTTTAGTGGTTCTCGTGGATATTGTAGGCCGGTGCAGGCGGCCTTACAGAGTTCAGGTATTGTACCTTCTAGTTCAGCCATTCAGGGTGGCTATTCGGGCCTAGTTATATATTCTCCTGTTGAGACTAATCATAGAGGTTGCTATTTATGTGATGAGATTGGTCATGTGGCCAAGCACTGTTCTCATCGTGTGTTTAGAGCTAATCATATTTCATTTGTAAGAGGTAGGGGTTCTACCAAAGGTGCGAGAGCTAGAGATAGTAGAGCTCGTGGTGGTGGTCGTGGGACCACTAGGAAGTTGGTGGTCATGGTCAGCTTTATACTATACCAACCAGACCTGAGATAGAGTCTTTTGATATTGTGATTACAAGTATCTTCCCTATTTGTTTCCGATTTGCATCTGTATTATTTTATCCTGGATCGACTTTATCCTATGTGTTTGTGTGTTTTGCTTTGCTTGATTCTATTAGTGAGCCTTTTTCCATGCCTATTCGTGTATCTATCCTGATAGGTGATTCTTTAGTGGTGGATCGGGCGTACCAATCTTGTGTTATGACTTTTTTCGAGCATGAGATTTTGGTAGATTTGCTTGTATTAGATATGGTCAATTTTGATATTATTTTGAGCATGGATTGGTTGGCTCCTTATGATGCTATCTTAGATCGTTTTTCCAAGACTATGACTTTAGGGTGCACTTAATTTGAGTCCTAAGAGGATTATATCTTATGTTTAAGCTCGTAAATTTATTGAGAGGTGATGTTTATCTCACTTGTATCATATTTGTGACACCATTGTTGTTTTGTCTCCTTTCTTGGATTCTGTTTGGGTAGTCTGTGAATTTATAGATGTGCTCCCTACGTACTTGCCTGGTATGCCTTTGGATCAAGATATTAATTTCACTATTGATGTTGAGTCAGGCACCAAGCCCATTTTTATTCCTCCTTATAGGATGGCCCCAACAAAGTTAAAGGAATTAAAGGATCAGTTGCAGGAGTTATTGGTTAAAGGATTTATCTTACCTAGTATTTTGCCTTGGAGTGTGCCTCTTTTGTTTGTGAAAAGAAAGGATAGGTCTATGCGGATGTATATTGATTATCGATAGTTGAATAAGGTAACAGTTAAGAATAAGTATCCTCTTCCTTTTATGATGATTTATTTGATCAGATTCAGGGTTTTACGGTGTTTTTGAAGATTGATTTGAGGTTTGGTTATCACCAGTTGAGCATTAGAGCTTTGCATATTTCAAAGACAGCTTTTCAGACTCGATATGGTCATGATGAGTTCTTGGTCATGTCCTTCAGGTTGACTAATGCCCCCTGCTGCATTCAAGAAGTTTATGAATCGTATGTTTCGATCGTATCTTGACTCCTTTATTATAATATTTATAGATGATATCTTGGTTTATTCCAAGAGTGAGGTTGAGCATGAGGAGCATTTTTAAATTATGCTTTAGAGATTGAGGGATGAAAAGTTGTATGATAAGTTCTCTAAGAGCGAGTTTTGGTAGGAGTCTATTTCTTTATTGGGTCATGTAGTGACTAAGGAAGGTATCATGGTTGATCCAACCAAGGTTGCAGCAGTTCTTTATTGGTCTGGACCTACTTCGCCCACCAAAATTTAGAGTTTTGTTGGCTTGGCGAGGTATTATCGGCGTTTTGTTGAGGGTTTTTTATCCAGTGCAGCTCCATTGACCAAGTTGACCCAGAAGAAGATTTCTTTTCAGTGGTCCGATGCTTGTGAGGCGATCTTCCTGAAGCTCAAGGATATATTGACTTCAGCTCCTATATTAGCTTTGCCTAAGGAGGGTGTGGGCTTTACTGTCTTTTATGATGCTTCAGGTATTGGGTTAGGTGTTGTGTTGATGTAGGAGGGAAAGGTAATTACATATGCATCTCGTCAATTAAAGCCTCATGAGAGGAATTATCCTACCCATGATTTGGAGTTGTGCGCAGTTGTGTTTGCCTTAAAGTTGTGGAGGCACTACTTATATGGAGTCCGTTGTGAGATCTTTTCAGATCATCGTAGCCTTCAGTACTTCTTTACCCAATGAAATCTTAATATGAGGCAGCGTCGTTGGCTTCTTTTTCTTAAGGATTATGACTTGATTATTCTCTACTATCCGAGCAAGGCTAATGTAGTTGCGGATGACTTAAGTCGGAAGTCCACTAGCATGGGTAGCTTAGTGTATCTTTTGACCCAGGAAAGGCCGTTGGCCTTAGAGGTTCAGTCTTTGGGTAACCAGATAGTTAGGCTCGATATTTTGACACCGAGGAGTGTTTTGACATTTATGGAGGCTAGATCTTTTTTGATGGAGCAAATTCAAGCTCATCAGTTTGATGATATTCAATTGAGGTTGATTGGAGATAAGATATTGAGTTGGGAGGCTACGGAAGCCTCACTTGATTCAGATGGAGTTGAGGATTGGGGGCTGAGTTTGTATGCCGAGAGTAGAGATTGGATTAGGTTGATCTTAGAGGAGGTCCATTGTTCTAGATATTCTATCCATCCAGGTCTGACTAGAATGTATCATGATTTGAGACAACACTAATGATGGGGTGGTATGAGGCAAAACATAGCTAATTTTATGTCTCGTTACCTATGTTGTCAGCAGGTGAATGCCGAGTATATGAGACTTGGTGGTTTGCTTCAGAGGTTACCTGTTCCTGAGTGGAAGAGGGAACACATCACCAAGGACTTTGTGACTGGTTTGCCTCATACATCTCATTGTTCTGACAGTTTTTAGGTCATCGTGGAATTATTGACCAATTCATCTCATTTTATTCTGGTTCAGGTCTCATTCATTGCTGAAAGATTGGCCCATTGATGTGTGAGCAATTGCTAACACATTTAATACCTTTAACCAAGAATAATTGCAAAGTCTTAACCAGTTTTTGTCGTTTTTGATATGTTTGTGTCTCATTTTATAGTTTAAGATGATGGGATAGACAACCAACAAGAATGGAAGCAAAGAAGTTGAAATCTGGAGGAATCTGAAGAGAAGTGTGGCTAACAACATCTGTGATGGTCGTCAGCCCTGTGATAGGCTTTCACAGTTGTCACCAGACTTAACCAGAGATTTGGCATGAGTTGAAGTTGTGACGACACTTTGTGATAAGGGGTTAGGATGGTGATAAGGCGTCAGGAGCGTCGTCAGCCTTAAACAAAAGATGGAAGTTGAAGATAGTTTTATGACGACATTCATGACACATCGTCAGGCTGGTGATAAAGCATCATTGTCGTTGTCATCCTTAGGAAGCGAAATCCAAAAGTGCAGAGAAGCTGATGACATCCGTGATAGGCCGTCATACTCATGATATGCCGTCACAGACGTCGTCATCTATTTTGAGGAAAATCTATAACTTTAATTTTATTTCTGTAATTAGGTTAAACTATTTAAAGACTTGTTTTAGGGTATTAAAAAATAATTATTTTTGGACTCATCTTTATTCGAAAAACAGACGATATGTCTCTCTCACTAGTTAAAATATATTTTGGGAGTTTTGTACCGTGGTTCAATTCAAGTTATACTTTTTGATTTTCATCATCGCTGTAAGTTAATCTTCTCACTTACGAATTCAATTTGTGTACTTGTTTCTTGTATCATGAGTAGCTAAACTCTATTAACCTGAATTATGGGATCTAGGGTTAGGTCATGACAATGTGCTTAACACTCAAGATTTAATAGGTGTTAGGATTTCTTGATAATTCTGAGATTTTAATTAAGGTTTGTTGGTTGCAAACAGTAGACACACTTACTTTGATTTGCTTGAGAAAGAAATCATATACAGTAGGAAGTGAATTATCAATAGAGACTCGAAAATACTTCGTTTAATAATCAGCGCTGTAACAAGGTTGGTTAACCTGACGTAAAATTTGGACAGTGAATAGAAATTCCCTAAGTCCAAGAGGATTAGGAAATTATACGCTTAAATAGGTCGAGAGACATTTGAGCATATCATCGTTAAAGATAGCTTGTTATCCTAACCACCGTGAGAATCTTGAGTCACCTATAGCATCAGTCATGTACGGTAAGCCCTAGTGAACATAATTCTGGTTATTTCTTAAAATCTTGGTTACGAATATCAAAATTTAAGTGACAAACAATCATTTGTGAAACTTAAACCCCCATTTCAGGAAACGTTAAACTATCAGTGAGTTAAATCACAAACGACTTGAGTTCACACCATATTCCCTATGGGATTCGGCCCCAACCTAGTTGGGTTTTATATTGACGACGATCGCTTACACCCATTCAAGAGTATAGTTTGAGCGTTATTAAAATATGGCACCGTTGTCGGGGAGTAGGTTGTAAACTGAAAGTTGTGTGCAGTAATTGACTGTTAGTTAGGTTTCCTAGATTTATGTTTATTTGTTGTTTTTGTTTATTGCAGGTTCCTTGTTGTTTATGCCAAAACCAAGAAGTTTTGGAGGACCGTTATTACCAATTAATCCGGAACCTTAACTAATCAAGAGAATGGCAGAACAACAAGAGGCTGATAGATTGGCAGCCTTGGCCAGGGTTCAGGTGAACGTACAAAACCAGGGTCAATAAGTACATCACCCGAACTCGGATGATGAAGACTTGGGTGATGAGGAATTGCTGAATCCTCAAAACCCAAGGCGAGTTGAGCAAATTATTGCACCAGTGTAGTGAAATTTCAACAAAAACCGTCCAGTGAGAGAAAGGTATGGTCAACATCCTGTCCATTATGAGGTTGATGACGATGATGAAGGAATGGACGGAGCTGGTGAAATGGGTACTATCATTTCTCCACCGTTGGCACCTGGTACAAAATTCAGCATAACAAGTACCATGATCCAACTCCTGAATCTGAAGGGGTTGTTTGGAGGCCTACCTGGTGGTGATCTGAACATGCACTTGGTGAACTTTATCACCATTTGCAAATCTTTTGATAATTCGATAGTTAGCCAAAATGCGATCTGGTTAAGATTCTTTCCATTGTCTCTGTCTGTAGAGGCAACAATGTGGGTAAATGAGCTGGAGCCCGATTCTATAGCCAATTGGAGACAGTTGAAAAAGGCATTCCTAGAATGGTTCTTTCCACCCTCCAGGAGGGTACAATTGAAGGATGAAATCAGTAACTTCAGGCATCTCCCAACTGAAGCATTGCATGAAACTTGGGAGAGATTCAAGAAGAAGATGGCACAATGTCCAAACCACAACATGACGGACTTGAACTTGATAGAGACTTTGTGTAGAGCTTTTAACTCTATGACAAAGCCAATTATAGATAATGTTGCATGTGGTTCGTTCATTGACCTTTCTATTCAAGATGCTTCCGACATGCTGAATAGAATTACCAAACAGAGTCGGGCTTGGCATACCAAGGATTCTATGGTAGGTAGCCTGACTGTTTCTGGTGGTATAAGTGCGGAGTGGTGGAGAAGGGATGAGGAGCAAAACCAAGACATGGCCCATTTAAAGACTCAGTTAGACTTGTTGACCAAGCACTTACTGTCAGCCAATACTAAAAAGGTTAAGGCTATGGAATTTTAGTGTACTGTTGCTATTGATGCAGATGAGGAGGCAAATTATGTTATTAATCAGAGGGTTTTTACGGCAATATCCAAGGGAATAAAGGTTGGAAATTTTATGACAAGCCTGGTTATAAAGATAGGGATCAAGGAAACTAGAGAAGCAATAATGATAGGAGTGATTTGTATGTTCCTCCTAGAAGTCGAGATATTGCACTAACTAGATCTGGCAACATTTCCATGGAGGACATGATGGAAAAATTATTGAAGGGAGTTGAGGCTACCAGCTCGGGAGTAACCACAATGAAGAGTGAATTCCCTACCCTGAGTTAGTTGGTTAGTTCACACTCCACTTCTATCAAGCAGTTGGGGCAGTAGATGAGCTAACTTTCTGCAGCACTGAACCAAAGAAAAAGTGGTACTTTACCTAGTGATACGGTTTAGAATCCGTGGAATGATGGCTCATGTATGGAGATTACCATTAGGAGTGATAAGATCTTACTTGGCCCTTCTGTGGGAAAATCTGTGGATGGTGAGATGGTTGTTGATAAATCTGAAGAAAGAAAACCAGTGGAGTCTGAGAAGCTGGATAGTTCTGCTGATGCTTTGAAAAAAAAGGAGAAGGAAGAGGAAGTGATGTTGTAATCTATCCCTAGACCACCGCCTCACTTTCCTTAATGATTGAAGAAGAAGTCTGGTAATGCCAAATTCAAAAAATTCATGGCAATGCTCAAGCAATTAACAATAAATGTGCCCCTGGTTGAATCACTTGAGCAAATTCCAGGATATGCAAATCGGAGGCAGATCTCCACCTTTGTAGCGCTATTTCTACAAGGACTATAGTCCAGAAGAAGCCACACCAGGTATAGTCACTATTCCTTGCACAATTGGTATAATGGAATTCACTAAAGCACTATGTGATCTGGGAGCAAGCGTTAATTTAATACCACTGACTATTTATAGAAATTTGGGTCTGGGAAATCCCATACCCACCAACATGATGGTGGATAGGTCAATAAAGCGACCTGTTAGCATTCTATATGATCTTCTGGTGAAGGTGTCCAACTTTATATTCCCTGCATACTTCATCATTCTGTATTGCAAGGTGGACTTCGAGGTGCCCATAATCTTGGGTTGACCTTTCCTCACAACAGTAAGTATGCTAATTGATTTGAGAGCGAACGAGCTCTTATTCAAAATGAACGATGAAGTGGTACGATTTGATGTGGGAAAATCAATGAAGCAGTATAAAGAGATGAGTGTGTTCTAAGTAGTTGATGTGCATTATGAGGACAAATAGGAGGTGCCCATAGCTTAGTAACTTGTTATCAAACCTTTAGCTGCAGTGATGATGAATTATGATAGTGAAGGCATTGGGGAGAATGAAGAGACCGTTTCTGCCTTAATAGGAATGGGGTCATATCCTTATGCTTCTAAAAATCTAGACCTTGATCTAGATAATCGATCAACGCAACCAGCAAAGCTATCTATTGAGGAGCCACCGCTGTTGGAATAAAAGAAATTGCCTGAGCACCTACGGTACGTGTTTTTGGGCAATGGGAACACGCTACTTGTTATTATTGCAACTGATTTGGGGGAACAATAGGTGAATGCACTTTTCTCAGTACCTTAGAGGCATAAGAGAGCTATAGGGTGAACCATTGCAGATATTATTGGCATTCCCCCGGGCATCTGCACACATAAAATTCAGCTTGAGGAGGATTGTATTCCAACCATAGAGCATCAGTACTGTCTTAATCCACCAATGCAAGTGGTGGTTAAGAATGAGATTATTAAGTGGTTGGATACAGGAGTGGTTTACCCTATTTCTGATAGGAAGTGGGTGAGCCCAGTTCAATACGTTCCCAAAAAGGGGGTATGATGGTGGTTGCTAATGAAAAGAATGAGTTGATTTTGCTCAGGCCTGTAACTGGATAGAGAGTTTCCATGGACTACTGCAACCTAAATTCTTAGACTCTGAAAGAACACTTTTCGATGCCCTTTATGGACCAAATACTTGATCGATTAACTGGCAGGGGGTGGTATTGCTTCTTGGATGGTTATTCTGGATACAACCAAATATGTATTGCTCCTGAAGATTAGGAGAAGACGCCGTTCACATGCCCATATGGCACCTTTGTATTTCAAAAAATGCCATTTGGGCTATGTAATGCACCCACCACTTTTCAATGGTGTATGATATCTATCTTCTCTGACATGGTGGAGGACACTATAGAGGTATTCATGGATGATTTCTCTGTGGTGGGTAATTCATTTGAGATATGTTTGGCAAATCTGAATGTAGTCTTGCAAAGATATGTTGAATTTAATTCGGTGCGTAACTGGAAAAAATGCCATTTCATGGTCAAGAAGGGCATTATTTTCGGCCACAAAATTTCCAAAAAGGGGATAGCAGTTGATCGAGAAAAGGTGGAAGTTATTGAGAAACTACCACCTCCTATTTTAATGAAAGTAGTCTGTAGTTTTCTTGGACATGCTAGATTTTATTGGAGATTTATAAAAGACTTCTCAAAGATTGCAAATCCAATTTGCAAACTTTTGAGGTGAAATTTTCCTTTGATGGCGAGTGCTTGAAGGCATTTCCATACCTTAAAAAGAAGTTGATTGAGGCCCCTATTGTTATTTCACCTGACTGGGAAAAACTATTTGAAATCATGTGTGATGTAAGTGGTGTTGCCCCTTGGAGCTGTATTGGGGCAAAAGAGGGACAAAACTATTCCATCCGATATATTACACCAACAAAGCATTGAATAGATCACAAAAGAATTACACCATTACTGAATAGGAACTTCTGGCTGTAGTGTATGCTTTTGAGAAGTTCAGAGCTTATCTTCTTGAGACCAAAGTAGTGGTCCACACTAACCATGCTTCCTTAAGGTATTTGATGGCTAAGAAGGATGCTAAACCAAGGCTGATCAGATAGGTATTACTTCTTCAAGAATTTAACTTTAAGGTCAAGGATAGGAAAGGTTGTGAAAACCAGGTTGCAGATCATTTGTCTAGAATAGAAGGTGAATAGGAAAGAAGTGATGAAATGAAGATAAATGATACATTCCCTTATGAGGGGATTCTGGATGCCACTATGGAAAATTTCCTTGGTATGCGGATTATACAAATTATGTTGTGCATGAGGTCATCACAGAAAACCTTTCTTTCCATCAAAGGAAAAAGTTCCTGCATAATGTAACACATTACTTTTGGGATGAGCTGTATCTTTTTCGATGATGTGCAGACAATATTATAAGGAGATACACGCCGAAAGTGGATGTATTGTGCATATTGGAAGCATGTCATGCTTCCCCTGTCGGGGGTCACCACGCAGGTGACCAAATAGCTAGGAAGGTGTTGTAGAGTGGCTATTATTGGCCAACATTATTCAAGGATTCCCACAAGTTTGTGCTGAAATGTGACCAATACCAGAGGCATGGGCCAATCTCTAAAAGATATGAGATGCCCTTGACTAAGATGCTTGAAGTAGAATTATTTGATGTCTGGGGTATTGATTTCATGGGTCCTTTTATGAGCTCATATGGGATGAAGTATATTCTAGTTGCTGTTGACTACGTCTCAAAATGTGTTGAAGCTATAGCCTTGTCTGATAATGAATGGAAGAGGGTTGTTGCTTTTCTCAAGAAGAACATCTTATCTCGCTTTGGAGTACCAAGTACTATCGTAAGCGATGGAAGATCTCATTTTTGCAACAAAATATTTTGAGCAGCTTTGGCAAAATATGGGGTAAAACAGCACAGAGTGGCTACTCCATACCACCCACAAACCAGTGGGTAAGTGGAGGTATCAAATTGCGAGATTAGAGCCATCCTATCCAAAACGGTGAATGCTAGCCGAAAGGATATGTATCGAAAGCTTAATGATGCCTTCTGGGTATATCGAACTACTTTTAAGACACCCATTGGCATGTCACCATTTCAGCTGGTCTATGGAAAAGCTTGCCACCTACCAATAGAGCTGGAGCACATGGCCTTATGGGCACTCAAAAGGTTAAATCTGACTTGAAAGAAAATAGAAGAGCTAAGACTAGGGTAATTGAATGAGATGGATGAATTCCAACTCACGGCATATGAATGATAAGATCTATATAAGGAAAAGATAAAAAATTACCATGATTGGAGAATAAAGAAACGAGAATTCCAAAAAGGTGACTTGGTGTTCATATTCAATTCCAAACTCAAATTGTTACCAGGTAATCTAAGTGGTTAGGCCCTTTTAAAGTTAGTCAAGTCCACTCATCTGGAGTAGTAAAACTCGAAAATAAAGATGACAGTACCTTCAAGGTAAATGGGAAATGTGTCAAGCTTTAGATTGGCCTAAAAGAATCAGTGAAAAGTATCACCATTATCTATCTCGATGAAGTTTGAAGTAATCGAGATACCTGAGTTATACCGCGATATTAAATCAGGTGCTGCATGGGAGGCAACCCATGTCACCCGAGATTGATCCATTCCTAGTATACTCTAACCCTTAGTTTAATTTTGCATTGATTTTAAGTAAAGGGTGTAGGGTAGTCAGTTGTTGTGACATATTTTATGGTAACTAGGAGAAATACAAGTACAGAAAGCAGTTGACATGTTTTTGATTTATTTTTAAACACCTCTCCAATGTTTGGTTTGCAAAGACTATGTGAATTATATTTACTTGTGACCATTGTGAATCTTGTTGTGGCATTAGTTTTAGCTGCTTGATGATCATTGCTGAATAATTGCATGAACTAGATAAGTGGTGGCCTATGATACACTTGCGTTCCATGTGTGTGTGAGCAACTACTTAATTACCTCTGTATGCAAAGCCAGAACTTGCCTGGTTAGTCTTACCATGGTTAAAAAGAATAGGGGTTAGGAAAGGATCATAGGCCGTTTTGTTGATTAACCCACTTTTAGCCTAAATATCCTACCCTATGTGCATTATATCCCTTGAGCCTTGTTTTGATCCTAATTAGCCTATTTTTTTCTTATGACACGTTTTACCTTCCTATTTATACCATAATGAACCTGTTTGGCCCTGGTTCCCCTTAGACACTGTGCACCTTGACCTAGGCAAACAACCTAAGTTAAGGGAGGCTATCATAGGGGTACATGGTGTAAGATGAGTATGAAGAAGGGTAGAATAAAGAAAAAAAAAATAATAAACGTTGGGTGCTATTCTAAAAAAAAAGGCACCCAACTTGAACATGTGCGATCAATGGAAAAGAAAATGAAAAAGAGGTGAATAATTGAGCCCCAAGAGAGTAGTGTAGTATCAAGGAGGTATAGTTACTTTAAATGACCTTGAATATCATACCAGCCCCAGCCTACATTATAAGCCAAAAAAAAGTCCTATAGTGATCCTAGATGGCATATCTGAAGGTCTTGGTAATGAAAATAAGGGCAACCCTATGGTACTTGGCATACACTGATTGGAACGTTGTTTAGAGAGTGAGAGCCTTTTGATGATCCCCAGGTTTACATTTTTGGTTTATTATATGCGAGGAGGGGATTTTTTTTATTGAGATTGCACAATGGTATTGTTGCTAGCTACTTGCTTGTTTAGATTGTGCAGCAACGGTATATGAATGCTTGTTGTGGCTAAGATTGATGCCATCGCTTGAGTCCTTTGTGTTAAATTATTATTCTTCAATGACATACACTGTTGGTTTTAATTGGATTGACCTTGGAGGTGGTAACTATGTTTTGAGCCTAAAAGAGAAATTTGGCTGCTGAATATGCTACATATTCTCTTAGTTGGGTTGAGTTGCTTGAGGACAAGCAATTGTTTTAAGTTGAGGGTGTTGATGTGTGAGCAATTGCTAACACATTTAAGACCTTTAACCAAGAATAATTGTGAAGTCTTAAGCAACTTTTGATGTTTTTTATTTGATTATGTCTGATTTTATAGTTTAAGCTGATGGGATAGACAACCAATAAGAATGGAAGGAAAGAAGTTAAAATCTGAAGTACTCTAAAGAGAAGTGTGGTGGACGACATCTATGATAAGTCGTCAGCCCTGTGATAGGCTATTACAGTTGTCGTCAGACTTAACTAGAGATTTGGCATGAGTTGAAGTTGTGACGACACTTTGTGATAATGCATCAGGATGGTGATAAGGCGTTAGGAGCGTCATCAGCCTTAAATAGAATATAGAAGTTGAAGACAGTTTCGTGACGACATCCACGACAAATCGTTAGGCTAGTGATAAATCATCATCGTCGTTGTCAGCCTTAGGCAGCGAAAGCAAAAAGTGTAGAGGAGTTGATGACATCTGTGATAAGCTGTCATACTCATGATAAGCCATTACGGATGTCGTCACCTATTTCGAGGAAAATCTATAACGTAGATTTTATTTCTTTAATTAGGTTAAACTATTTAAAGGCTTGTTTTAGGGTTTTAAAAAATAATCATTTTTGGACTCATCTTTATTCAAAAAATCATACAATATTTCTCTCTCTCTAGTTAAAATATATTTTGGATGTTTTGTACCGTGGTTCAATTCAAGTTATACTTATTGATTTTCATCATCATTGTAAGTTAATCTTCTCACTTATGAATTCAATTCGTGTACTTGTTCCTTGCATCATGAGTAGCTAAACTCCATTAACCTGAATTATGGGATCTAGGGTTAGGTCAGATCTGCTAAACACTCAAGATTTAATAGGTGTTAAGATTTCTTGATAATTCAAAGATTTTAATTAATATCTCTTGGTTGCAAACAATAGACACACCTACTTTGATTTTCTTGAGAAATAAATCATATACAGTAGGAAATGAATTATCAACAGGGACTCAAAAATACTTCATTTACTAATTAGCGTTGTAACAAGGTTGGTTAACCTGAGGTAAAATCTAGACAGTGAATAGAAATTTCCTAAGTCTGAGAGGATTAGGAAATTAGATGCTTAAATAGGTCCAAAGATATTTAAGCATATCATCGATAAAGATAGCTTGTTATCCTAACCACCGTAAAAATCTTGAGTCACCTCTAGCATCTGTCATGTACCATAAATCCTAGTGAACATAATTTTGGTTATTTCTTAAAATCTTGGTTACAAACATCGAAATTAATGTGATAAATAATCATCTGTGAAACTTAAACCCCCATTTCAGGAAACATTAAACTATCAGTAAATTAAATCACAAACGACTTGAGTTCACACCATAATCTCTGTAGGATTCGACCCTAACCTAGTTGAGTTTTATATTGACGACAATCGCTTACACCCATTCAAGAGTTTAGTTTGAGCGCTATCACCCGTATCTACATTATGAGATTGTGCGTCTACATGGTGTGCCGGTGTCCATTATTTTAGATTGATGTCCCGTGTTCACATCTCACTTTTGGAAAGACTTTTCATGATAAGTTGGGTACTCGAGTGGATATTAGTACAATATTTCACCCCAAGACTGATGGCCAGTCAGAGCGGACTATACAAGTTTTGGAGGATATGTTTTGCACATGCGGGATGAATTTTTGTGGCCATTGCAAGCAACATTTGGCTTTAGCAGAGTTTGTAAATAATAATAGCTATCATTCCAGTATTTATATGGCTCCTTTTGAGTCATTGTCGCTCCTCAGTAGGTTGGTTCAATGTTTCAGAGTTGAGTCCTCGAGGTATGAACTTGCTTCATGAGTCTTTGAATAGAGTTCGGGTCATTAAGGATAGACTTAGAGTGGCTCAGAGTAGGAAGAGGTGTTATGTTTATCGGAGATTTTATGCCTTGAGATTTGGTGTTGGTGATCGTGTTTTCCTTTGACTTTCACCTATGAAGGGGTGTGATGAGGTTTGGGAAGAAGGGCAAGCTTAGCCCCAGGTATATTGGTCCATTTGAGATTCTTCAGACAATTGGTGATGTGGCTTATGAGTTGGATTTACCCCCTGATCTATCAGCTGTTCATCCAGTTTTTCATGTTTCTATGCTTCGTCGCTATATTCCTGATGTGTCTCATGTCATTCATCAGGTGTCAGTTCAGTTAGATGAGCCGTTGTCCTTTGTTAAGGAGACGATTTCTATTTTGGCTAGGGATGTTAGGTGGTTGGGCTCTAAAGTGATCCCTGTGGTTAAGGTCCAGCGGGAACATCGACAAGTAGATGAAGCTACTTGGGAGGTCGAGTCTAATATGCATATTTATTATCTTCAACTCTTCATTAATTCAGGTATTTTTTTGCCTTAGTTCGAGGACGAACTAGACTTTTAGTGGTGGATGATGTACGACCTAAAAATTTGATGAAATATATAAAATTTGTGATTTTGTGTGATTTGACTATTTTACCCCTCTCCGTAGTTGAATTATAATATTTTTGGGGTGTGAGAGTGATTGACAAGATTTTTGACGCATTTTGGTATCATTTATGTGATATTGTGGTTTTTTATGGTTTCGAGAGTCTTATTTTGGACTTATGTGAATATCTTTTGATCCGTGCAATGGATGGACGAGCGTACTATGCCAGAAGCTCTAGAATATTGATTTTAGGCTAGGTAGAGCTTTGGTTTGGGTCCTGGTGCACCCGAGCTCATTTCGACTTATTGATCGAAAAGTTGAAAAAATTAAAAATTTGGGTGTGGGACCCACATTTGGTCGAAACAACCTCAGATAGAAAATCCGACTTCTCCAGTAGATCCAGAATATCAAATTTAGGGTGTTAGCATGTTTGGTATAATTTTACGGCTTTTAAATCTCATTTTGACCACCGATTTGGAAAATTGTGATCTCGAATTTTGGGGGTCAATTTTGTGAAAATAATTTTTTTGCAAATATGATATCGCCATCGCATTCGGAACATCGAATTTAGTATGGTTGCATAGTTTGTTTGTATATATCGGACTCCGAAAGAATATCGGGCACCCTGTCGATGTCCATTTCGACTTGAGTGAAAAACCTGCACTAAATATTGCAGAAAAACTGCAATATAACAGCTTTTTCCACCTATTTTTGGCCCATTTTGCACATTTTCATCTTGTCTCTTGAGAGTTAAACCCTAAAATAGTGTGACAGCTTAAAACCAAAGTTTGTGGGAGCTTGGAACCTAGATTAACATCTATTTCTTGGTTTTATTACGAATTTAAGGTAAGAATTCACCATTTTGTTAGTAATTTCTTGATTAATTTCTCAAAACCTCAAAAATCTTTGGGCTTGATTTTAAATCCCATTTTCACTTGAATAATGTTTTTATCTTATAATTACTAGATTTTCATTAATTTAACCTTCAAAACAACTCTGATTCTTGATTTTAACCCTGATTTCAAAGATTTTATCTGGTAAAGCTCAAAAATGATTTTTCTTCTATTTGAACCTCTTTATTGACTCGATTTAACTTGGGTTTTCAGATGTAGGTTTTTAAAAATATGAAGAACATGTTTTTTAAGTAATTTTTTGATTTTTCCCTTCTTTTTCGGAAACTCATTTTGGGGGTCCGTTTTGATCTCGAACCAAAAGTAGTCAATATGGATGTAGTTGGTTTTGTTTTGATGCGTAGATTTCATATATGATGATGTTAGTAAAGTTTGAAATTGTTCGTGAAAAGTAAGGTTGCGGGTTCAAGTGTATCAGACCGGTTTTGGCTTTTGAGGTAGGTTATGGCTTAACTCTTTAAGACTAGGCTGGATAGTAAATAATGATACAAAATGCATGTTAAGGGTGGGAACTAATCATGTCTATTTATGTGTTGTGCCCGTGTGGGGGCCTATATGTGATGTAATTGTCGAAATTGAGTTATTAAGTGATATGTGTGATTGTGTGGGGCCCTATGTAATATTAATAGCCTTGAATACATGTGAATAATTATATTTTGTTGTTAAGATGCTTAATATGGTAACATTGGTGTAATGTGATTATATTCATACTTTATTTGACATATAAGACATAAGGAAATTCGTGGATGAAGCTGAAATAATGAGTGAATATTAGCTCACATGGTTGTGGTAATATATCATTGTGGTTGGTTGTGAAAATACTTATTGTGAATGGTTGTGAGCATTACATCCTCATATTATACTCATTTATGAAACATTCGTACCACCGTTGCAACACCTAAGAAACACTGAAAACACCTTTTTAAAACCTTTCCCGAGAGATGTGACGGGAAGGAGATATTGTAGCATCTTATAAAACCCTTTTCGAGAGATGTGCCAGAAAGGAGATATGAGATATGTGGATTGTATATGGGTTGATAAACCCTTCATGGGTCCTACGTCGGGAAGTTTTAGCTCCATAGGTGTATACGGGGATTGTGCAATAATTTAAAAGGTTGTGCAACAACCTCGTGCATCATCATTATCATCATCATCATCATATACATAGCACTTACTTTATCGTGTTATATTGTGTTGTATTGGCATATTGACTTGTCACTTATGTATTTATCGTATCTTCTTTTACTTGTATTTGATGATCTTGTATATGCATGTTCCCCCTTGTTTTTCTTATATGTGATATAATACGTACTTTTGTTCTATCTTGGTGTGATGTTGTAATATATACGACAACAACAACAAAACCAATGTATTCCCACATAGTGGGGTTTGGGGGGATAAGATGTACGCAGTTCATACCACTACCTTCGAAGAAATAGAAAGGTTATTTTTGATAGGACCCCGACTCAAGACAAGGAATAATAATCAAATTCGTAATAAAGCATGTAACAAGATAACAAGACATAAATACACCACCCATAAGGAATAATAAACAAACAATAGTCAACACATTCGTAATAAAGCATGAAACAAGGTGACATAACAACAATAATACACCTACCAAGTCATGCCCTACCTTAATGACCCAAGATGGCACTATCCTTCTATCCTAATTCGCGTCTTCCAGATCTTCCTATCTAAGGTCATGTCCTTAGTGAGTTGTAATTGCTCCATGTCCTGCCTAATCACATCTCTCCAATATTTCTTCAGCCTACTTCTACACTGCCTGAAACCATCTAATGCTAGTCTCTTACACCTACGAACCGAGGCATCCGTGCCCCTCCTCATTAAGTGTCTGAACTATTCCAATCGCACTTTCCGTATCTTGTCCTCCACCGAAGCCACTCTAACCTTTTCCCTAATAGTCTCATTTCGAACTCTATCACCCCTAGTAATCCCACATATCCAACGCAACATCCGTATTTCCTTCACCTTCAATTTTTGAATGCGAGAGTTCTTGACTAGCGAACACTCCGCTCCATACAACATGGCCGAATGAACTGTCACTATGTAAAATTTGCCTTTAAGCTTAGGCGGCATCTTCTTATCACACAACACCCCCAAGGCAAGCTTCCATTTCATCCATCCTGCCCGAATACGGTGGAAGACATCCTCGTCAATCTCACCATTCCCCTGTATTATAGACCCGAGATACTTGAAACTATCCCTCTGACACACTACCTAGGAATCTAACCTAACTACCACTTCGTTCTCCTGCCTCAAGTCATTAAACTTGCATTCCAAATATTCTGTCTTGCTCCTACTCAACCTGAACCCTTTAGACTCAAGGGTCTGTCCCCACACCACTAACTTATTATTCATACCCCCCATGTCTCATCAATCAAAACTACATCATCTGTAAAAAGCATACACCAAGGCACCTCTCTTTGAATACACCGCATCAATACATCCATCACCAAAGCAAACAAAAATGTTCTAAGAATAGATCCCTGATGCAACCCTGACAAGATAAGAAAATACATTGAATCTCCTCCCACTGTCCTTACCTAGGTCTTATCTCCATCATATATGTCCTTAATTGCTCTGATATATGCCATCGGGTCCCCACTCACCTCCAAGCATCTCCAAAGAACCTCCCTATGGACATTGTCGTACGCCTTCTCCAAGTTAATAAACGCCATGTGTAGACCCTTCTTCCTTTCTCTATACTATTCCACCAGTCTTCGCACTAGGTGAATTACCTCCGTCGTCGAGTTCCCGGGCATAAATCCAAACTGGTTCTTCTAGATAGACACTTTCTTCTTCAACCTCAACTCGACCACTCTCTCCCAAATCTTCATAGTGTAGCTTAATAACTTAATACCCCTATAGTTATTACAACTCTGATGTTGTAATATAGGTGAGATATATTAGAACTATTAGTGTAAGCGATGTGGGATACCGTTGTGGGATATTTTCTGATTGTAGGTGACGTGTACTTAGTGTATAATTTGTATGCTTTATTTACTACTTTGCTTATTCAGCCTATGAGACTTACTGAGTACAAGTGGACCGTATTCATGCCTACTGCACCCTTTCGGTGCAGGTCTTATCTTGAGTGCGCCTCAACCTGATTGACTCGGGCGATTGTTGGAGCTTCCAAGGTAGCTATTGGATATTCATGCGTCTGAAGTTCACCTCTATCTTTATATAGAAGTTATGTCTTTATTAGTATTCGAAGATAGTTATTATTCCTTTGTGGTTATTTTTCTGATGAATTTGACTCTTGGATTGTATTAGTAGTTCTTACACTATTGACGCCTGGTTTTGGGCATGATTGGTAGTTTGGATAAGTTCTTTTCGCATTTTTATGATTAATTATATAATTTGGCTTCATTCTAGAAGCCTTACCTTGGAATATTTCTGTCTTTTCCTTTTTTCGTATCAGTTTGGGTGATAGGCTTACTTGTCAAGGTACGCCGCAACAAGTGCCATCATGACCAACGTTTTTAGGTCGTGACATAAATGACATATATTAATTATTTAGGGGTGATATAGTAAAATTACGGAGCAAGCAATGGTCGGCAAGCATGTTGACCACCGAAATGTAAAGGTAGTTTAAAAATTAAAATTTAATTTTTTTATTTACATATTTTATGCTTCATTTATTTGTAGATAATAAAAATTGAAAGTTTGATCATTCACATCTTAGTTCGTAACTATGTATTTAATTTTTTATTTGAATCCAATTATATAGATTTTAATAAGTGTAGCATTTACATACTTCCTTTTGACACATATATTACTATTGAAGAATATTTTATCCGACCATTTTTATATTTATCATTTTATATCTATTTTTATCATTGTTATTATATATTATTTATTATCTAATATTGAAATGACTTATAATAACTAATTAGAAGTGATATAGTAAAATTACTATAAAAATACTTGTTAAAAAATTAAGCAGATCCTATATAAGCCGTCAAGTTAATTTAAAATATCAAGAGTTAACTTATCATTTTGTGTCTATTTTAACTTTCTTTATGAAATATTATTGATTTTCTAATGTTGAGATGATCTATAATAATTCATTAGGGGCGATATAATAAATTCACAATTGAAGCAACTGAAGTATGCATGCCATAAATATCTATTTTAATTTTTTTATTAAATATTAATAATTTATAATATGTAAATAACTTATAATAATTAATTAGAGATTATAGTAAAATCACGGTTGAAGCAGCTAAAGAAGACATATCGTCCATAGTCTACTTGCTTCAGCCGACTTATAATAACTACAAATTAGAAGTAATATAGTAAAATTACTATAAAATTTACTTGTAAAACAATTAAAGTGGACCTCACATATTTGGTTGACTCTCGAAACTATATCAGCATCACTTAAATTGGAATAGAAGAAAAACTATTATATATTACAATATAACAACTTAAAAAGGTTGTTTAGGCTTGCTAAAGCTAGGGAGAGGAAGGGGTGGGACCTTGATCAATTGAAGTGCATTAAGGGGGAGGATGGTAGTGTGATGGTGGAGGACATGCATATTAAGAGAAGATGGCAGTCGTATTTCATTGTCTCTTAAATAAGGAGGGGGGACAGGAACATTGTGATGGGGAGATGGAGCACTCAGAGGGGTGTATTGATTTCAGCTATTGTAGGAATTTTAAGATGAAGAAGGTTAGCTAGGCTATTTGCAGGATGGGGAGGAGTAGGATGATGGGGACGAACGATATTCCTATGGATTTTTTGAAATTTATAGGCAGGGCTGGTGTAAGGTGGTTGACAGAGTTGTTTAACGGCATCTTTAACACTGCAAAAATGCCCGAGGCTTGGAGATGGAGTACCATGATTCCTTTATATAAGAACAAAGGTGACATCCAGAGTTACACCAACTATAGGGGTATTAACTTGTTGAGTCACACGATGAAGATTTAGGAGAGAGTGGTCGAGTGGAGGTTGAGAATGATAGTTTCTATTTGGGAGAATCAGTTTGGATGTATGCCTGGACGCTCGGCAATGGAGGCAGTTTATCTCATGCCGAGACTAGTGGAGCAGTATAGGTAAAGGAAGAAGAACCTACACATGGTGTTTATCAACTTAGAGAAGAAATACGACAAAGTCCCTAGGGAGGTTCTTTAGAGATGCTTGGAGGTGAGTGAGGTCCCGATGGTGTACCTTAGATCGATTATGTATATGTATAAGGGATAAAAGACTCAGGTGAGAAAGGCGGGAAGAGATTCAGAGCATTTCCCAATTTTAATGGGGTTGTATCAGGGATCGAATCTTAGCCCATTTTTGTTTGTGATGGTGATGGATATGTTGATTCAGTGTATTCAAGGTGAGGTGCCTTGGTGTATGTTTTTTGCAGATGATGTTGTTTTGATTGATGAGACGTGGGGAGGTGTGAATGATAAATTGGAGGTTTGGAGACAAACCCTTGAGTGTAAAGGGTTCAGGTTGAGTAAGAGCAAGACTGAGGTTATGAAATACAAGTTTAATGACTTGAGGCAAAAGGACGATGGGGTAGTGAGGTTGGGGTCCCAGGTTGTTTGTTGGAGGGATAGTTTTAAGTATCTTGGGTTGATGATTTAGGAAAATGGTGAGATTGATGAAGATATCTCCCATCGTATTAGGGCAGGTTGGATAAACTGGAGGCTTACCTCGAGAGTGTTAATTAATAAGAAGGTGCCACCCAAATTGAAAGGCAAGTTCTACAGAGTGGCAGTCTGGCTGGCCATGTTGTATGGAGCAGAATATTAGCCAGTCAAGAACTCTCATGTTAAAAAATTGAAGATGATGGAAATATGGATCTTGCATTGGATGTGTGGGCTTACTAGGGGTGATAGGGTTAGGAATGACACTGTCCGTGAGAAGGTTGGAATGGCTTCGGTGGAGGATAAAATACGGAAAGTTCGACTGAGATGGTTTGGACATATGATGAGGAGGAACATAGATTCCCTAGTTCGTAGAAGTAAGAGGCTAGCTTTGGATGGCTTCAGACGGGGTAGGGGTAGGCCAAAGAAGTATTGGAGAGAGGTAATTAGATGTGACAAAGAGTAGTTACAGTTTACCGAGGACATGACCCTAAATAAGAAGGTGTGGAGGACGTGAATTAGGAAAGAAGGCTAGTGCATGTGGAGGGTGCCTTTGGTACGTTAGTATAGGATATTAATGTGTGGGTGTCTTATCTCTGTTATGCCATCTTGTTTCAAGCTTTTATTATGAATTTGTTTATTATTCTCTATCTTGAGCCAGGGGTCTATCGGAAACAACCTTGCTACCTCTCTGGAGGTAGTGGTATGGACTGCCTACATCTTACCCTCCCCAGACCCCAATATGCGGGAATACACTGGGTTTGTTGTTGTTGTTGTTGTTGTATAATTGACTATCAATGCCACAAAAGTTTAGACAAGGAGAGAGTATTATAAATTACAATAGCTAACAGTTTAAAATAGAAAATTACAATGCTAGAAAAGTATTATAAATTAAAATAGCTAACAACTTAAAATATTTAAAAATATAATTGATTATCAAAATTTTATTTGTGTCACATAAATATAGATAAAAAACACAAATTGGGCCCATAAGCAGGTGATGGCCAACATGCTTGCCAACCAAGGATGTCTGCTTGCTCCGTGATTTTATGATATCACCCCAGCTTAATTATTATATGTCATTTACGTATTAAAAAATTAATAATATTTAATTAAAAATATAAAATAGACATTTATGACATGTCTGTTTTGACTTCTTCAACTGTAATTTTATCATAATATCCCTAATTAATTATTATAAGTCATCTAAATAATAAAAAATTGATAATATTTAATAAAAAAAAGGTAAAATAGACATAAAATAATAAATTAACTCTTGAAGTTTTAAGTTAACTTGACATCTTATATGAGACTCACTTAATTTTTTTTCACAATCATATTTTATACTACCTCCGTCTATGTGTCGCCTTTTGATCGGGCACAAAGTTTAAGAAATAAGTGATAACTTTATAAATTTTATAAAATTGCCCCTCTTAGAATTGCTTTAATATTTACTTTTTAGTTGTCTTTTCTCATTAAGTGAGACCCAGTAAGGAAAAAATGGGATGATGCCATTAAATAGTTACCAAATAAGAAAAGATGACATTCTTTTTAGGATGGACCAAAAAGAAATGATGACACATAAAATGGGATGAAGGTAGTAGCAATTTTGCTATATCACTTCTAATTAGTTATTATGAGTTATTTAAGACATGTCTGGTTCACTACTTCAATCGTGATATCTGGTTGACTCTCAAAATTATATCAATGTCACTTAAATTGAAACAAAATAAAATGTATTATAAGTCACGATAATTAAAAACTTGAATTATTTAAAACTATTTAATTTTTATGCCACTTCATGCATAAATATATTTCCTAAACACTTAATGAAAGATCTAAACTTTAGGTAGTAAAAATCCAGGAAGAATATTAATTGTGATTAAGTTTCTAAATACTCTCATACTATATATATGTAATACCCCGTACCTTTTCCTAACTTGAAATCGTCTAAAAAATGTTAGGAGCTTTCTTTGAAAGATGAATCCACTTTTGTACACGTGGTATTTTTAATATTGTCACTTTTCGCCTTGTGGAAAATTCAATAAGCTTTCCATCAATATAAAATTCGCCTAAATTCGATAACCAGGTAAGAAGTTATAACTATTCAAGTTTCCGTCATAAAACAGTGTCATATTGGTCAGTGGCACGCCGGCCACAAGCTAAAATGGAAATTGTCCTTTTCTAGTGTCTCAGCGCGATTTCCTCCATGTTGTACCAAAGTTCCAGTTGTAAAAGAAGGGGCAATGCGATGGCTTCGCGTTGCGCCATCTCTGATTTTTCCAATTGTCAAATTCTAGTGACACGGCACGATAGCATCGCGTCGCGCCAGGGGTCCAATTTGGGAAATTTTTACTGAAATTACAAGACACGTTCAGGGCTAAAAGGGTTAATTTTTCACCCCTATTTAAGCTCTTTAACACGTGATTCAACCACTTTTCACCCAAAATACACTCTCTTCTCTCAAATACCTCTCAAGAACAACCTAGGGCTTTTCATAGAAGATTCAAAATTCAAGAATTTCCTCCATCAATCTTCTTGTATTTATGAACCAAGGTATACATTGTGTTTATTCATGGATTCCTTCCATCCATGAAACTTAAGAACCTTGTTTTATCTGTAAATCATGGTATTTATGTTGTGGGTTAATTTTAATCATGTTGTTGACGTTGATTGATTTCAAAGCTGGAGTCCTTGTGTGTTTTTCATGATATTATATTAATATACAAGATAAAATCTATAAATTTAGTTGCTTATGATGTGTAATTTGATGATTTCACCTATCATCTAAATTGTGCAAGCAAAGTGTTTGATAAAATGTTTGAAGAAGTAGAAATCATGCCTTATAGCTCAAAACATAAAATATATATGACATGTTTGTCATCCTTCTATGTTTAAATGGTTTCCATGGTATCATTGTGAAATGTATATGTTGCCGGAATGCTGATATTAGAACATGAGATTATGATATGATTATCAACATTCTCATCCATATTAGGTTGTACGATAACCATGTACTTCATGAAATCCACAACTTATTAGATTATGTATTGTTGATTTGGATCTTATATGCGAGAAAGTCATGCTTTATCAGTTTTCTTCTATCGAGTCCTGAGGGTACTTATACCTAAAAAATATAGCCGTGTGCCTAGAATCAGTGTCATGTTTCCAAGATACCCTCAGTCAAGCAATGTTCAATAGAATTCAGTCAGTCTCATGACTCAGGAAAACTCAGTAATCTCAGTAATTTCAGTCAGCTTTAGATGTTAGCAGCGTTTCGTCAGTCAATGGAACTAATTTAACTCAGCCCTGTTTAGTTCATTTAATCATGTTTAGAGTCAATTAAGATGGGAGTAGTAATTAGTATCGAGTGAACCCAAGGATGGTAACACACACTGTCAGATGAGGGTGTGATTCTTAGAAGTAAACCTTGTGTCCCAAAACTATGTAGCTAGCATAGGTTGAGACATCAACACTGTCCGATGAGGGTTGGTGATGTGGGTAAACACTATCATATAAGGGTCCCACTGTTCTTATTTAGGGGACACTATCAGACGAGGGTCACCCATAGTTCTTCTTTACCAGTGGTGAGGTATTGACTCCCTTCCAATTGGAGTTATAGATTGGACCCAAACTCATCCATAACGGCGTATTAGGGGCATATCGGTTAGATAACTATCTCCCATAGTTTGAATATCAGTCTCAGTAAAAGAACTTAGATAGTTCTTTCGATATCAGGACTGTCAGATACAGTCAATTCAAATACAGTATAGGACTCAACTAGTTTCATTAGATTCAGGACTGTTAGATACAGTCACTCATGTTATCAGTTATATCATTTATCAGTATGTCATGTTATCAGTTTTCAGATTCAGTAATCATGTTATCACGATATCAGTGTCAGTTATTATGTCTCATGCATGTATTCTCACATTTATGAGAGTCATTCTGCCATTATTTTTGTTCATGGATATGAACCCCATGCATTCAGCCTACCGTACATGCATACTAGTACATTCAAAGTACTGACGCTTTTACGATATGGTGTCTTATACCATAGGTTCAGAGACACAAGCTACAAAGCATCAGTAGATTCTAGTCTCAGCTATCAAAGTTAGCAGTGAGTCCTCATCTTTCGAGGACAAAATCATTATTTTATTTTCTCAGTAATTAGTTTATAGTTGGAGCTAGTTGGGGACATGTCCCATCATCTACTTATTCAGATAATCACATTTTAGAGGCTTTCCAGACTACAATATGTTTAGATAGCTTATGTCAGTTGTTTTGGGTATTTCATACCCCTCCCTGATATTATATTTTTATTAGATATTGTGTCTCAGTTTTGAACCTTATGACCTTTTAGTTCATGTTTCTGTATTATAAAGTATTTTATGCAGTATACAAGTACTGTTATCAGTCATGGGTTAGCTTGTGTTCTTCGAGGTCATGAGCACCGTGAAATATTATGGGTACCAGATTTGATGAGTTACAAACTTGGTATCAGAGCCTAAGGTTCAATAAAGTCCTAGGAAGTCTAAAAGTCGCATCTAGTATAATTTTGTACATGAGTGTGTTGCGTGCCACATTTATGTACAAAAGGCTATAAGATGTTTTAGGAACAGATTCTCCTCTGTCAGTATTCATGTCGTGCTAGTGAGCATAATCTCAAGTCAATTTCTCAGTCTAATCTATTTCTCCATTTCTTCTATAGAACATGCCTCCTAAAAGAAGAAATAGGAATCAATCAACCCCTCAGCTCGAAGAACCTTTGGGCGAACATATTTCTCATGCAGAGTTTTGAGCTGCATTCACTACTTTTGCTAACTCAGTTGTTACTCAAAATGACTAACCAGCTGTTATTCTAGCTAATCCAGTGGGCAATTTAGTTGTAGCCAGGATTCGAGATTTCACCTAAATGAATCCTCCATCCTTTCTTGGGTCTAATTCAGATGAGGACCCTCAGGAATTCCTAGATCAAGTGTAGAAGGTTACAGACATAGTGGGGGTTACTTCTAGTGAGAGTGCTGAGCTAGTTGCATATTAGTTCCAGGATATTGCTTACACATAGTTTAAATAGTAGAAGTCAGAAAGGCCAGTTGATGCAGGGTCTGTTGAGTGGGAGGAGTTTTCTTATGCTTTCCTTGATAGATTCTTTCCCCTAGATTTTTAAAAAGCTAAGGTGTTAGAATTCTTCAACCTCAGGAGGGGCAACATGACGGTGAAAGAGTATTCTCTTAAGTTTACTCAATTAGCCAGATATACCCTTTATGTGGTTGCAGATAGCAGGGCCAAGATGAGTAAGTTAGTTTTAGGAGTGAATGATAGCGCGGTTAATGAGTGTAGATCTACTATGTTGAATAGTGACATGACTTTAGCCAGGCTTATGAATCATGCTTAGCAGATAAAGGAGCAGAATATTAAGCAAAGGGAGAAGCAGAATAAGAGAGCTAGTACAGGTAGCTTTAATTTTAGTCAGCCTAAGTCAGAGGGAGGCAATCGTTCTCAGATTTATCCTAAGTCATCAGTTCGAGCTCCTTCGCCAGCCAGTGCTCCAGTGCCAAAATTCAGAGACAGCGACAGAGACAGAGCGCCATGCTCTAAGTCTCAAGATAGCAGTTCCCGAACTAATCCCCTTTGTCAGACTTGTGGTAAGAACCACAAAGGTATGTGTAGAGTTGTTAGCAATGTCTATTTCAGTTGTAGAAAGCTAGGCCACAGAGTCAGAGACTGCCCTCAATTTGGTTATTAGAGTCATCTTTGCTCCTCAGTACAGTCTGGTTGCCCCAATCAGCAGGGTGCCACCTCCAGTGCTACTCGTAGGAAATGCCTAAATAGACTCTATGCTCTCTAGTCCCGACAATATTAGGAAAATTCTCCTAATATGGTTACTGGTACGTTACAGATCTTTCATGTGTATGTTTATGCTTTGCTAGATCTAGGTGCTTCCTTGTATTTTGTTACTCCCTATATAACAGTTGATTTCGAAGTCAGTCTCAAAATTCTAGCAGAACCCTTTTCAGTATCTACCCTAGTGGATAGAACCATCATAGCCCAGTGGGTATACAGAAACTGCCCGGTTATGATATTTTAGAAAGTCATTTCAGTAGATCTAGTCGAATTAGAGATGACTAATTTTGATGTCATTCTCAGTATGGATTGGCTTCCTTCCTACTATGCCATAGTCGATTGTAGAATTAGGATAGTCCAATTTTAGTTCCCAAATGAACCCGTCCTTGAATGGAAGAGTAGTGTATCCACTTTCATGGGTTAGTTTATTTCCTACCTTCGGGCAAGGAAATAATATCTAAGGGATGTTTCTATCATCTTGTTCATGTTAAGGATTCCTGTTTTGAAACTCCTAGTCTTAAATATGTTCCAATTGTGAATGAATATTCAGATGTCATTCCTGAAGAGCTTCCAGGAATTTCTCCCAAAAGGGAAATAGACACCGGCATTGATCTTCTTCCAGATACTTAGCCTATCTCTATTCTGCCATACAGAATGGCACCAACAGAACTCAGAGAATTGAAAGAACAGTTGAAAGATCTCCTAGATAAGGGATTCATCAAGCCCAACATTTCTCTGTAGGGTGCACCAGTATTATTCGTGAGCAAGAAAGATGGTTGAATCTGTATAGACTACCGTCAACTTAATAAGGTCATGGTCTATAACAAGTATCCTCTTCCCAGAATCGATGACTTATTTGACCAATTCAGGGTGCTAGCTATTTCTCCAAAATAGACCTCAATTTCGGCTATTATCATCTCAGAGTAAGAGACTGTGACATTCGAAAAATAGCTTTCTATACTTGGTATAGTCACTTTGAATTCCTAGTCATGTCATTTGGTCGTTCCAATGCCCTAGCAGCTTTCATGGACTTGATGAACTACATGTTCAAATAGTACTTGGACATGTTCATCATAGTTTTCATAGATGATATTCTGGTTTATTCCCACAGTAAGTGAGATCATGCAGATTATCTCAGAACAGTACTTCAGACTCTTAGAGATCATTTTCCAAATTCAGTAAGTGCGAATCTTGGCTAAATTTAGTAGCATTTCTTGGTCATATAGTTTTGGGTGATGGCATTAAAGTAGATTCTCAAAGGACTGAAACGGTAAGAAACTGGCCCAAAACTGTCTCTCTATCAGATATTAGGAGTTTCTTAGATTTGCCTGGCTATTACATATGGTTTGTTGAGGGATTTTCTTCTATTGTATCCCCTATTTCCAGATTGACTCAGAAAAAAATCAAGTTTCAGTGTTTAGATCCTTGCGAGAAGAGTTTTCAGGAGTTGAAGACTCGGCTCATCTCAGCTTCAGTTTTAGCTCTTCCAAATAGTCCAGATGAGTTCGTAGTGTATTGTGATACATCCAGAGTGGGTTTAGGTTGTGTCCTCATGCAGCATAGTAAGTTCATAGCCTACGCCTCTAGACAACTTAAACCCCACGAGAAGATTTATCCTACTCATGATTTTGAGTTAGCAACTGTAGTCTTTGCCTTGAAGATTTGGAGTCATTATCTCTATGAAGTTCATGTAGATATCTTCACAGATCATAAGAGTCTTCAGTATGTCTTTTCTCAGAAGAATTTCAATCTTCATTAGAGAAGGTGTTTAGAGCTCTTGAAAGATTATGATATGAGTTTCCTCTATCATCCAGTCAAGGCTAATATAGTAAATGATGCTCTTAGTAGAGTGTCTATGGGTAGTGTTGCTAATGTGGATGACAGTAAGAAGAATTTAGCTCAGGAAGTACATCATCTTTCCAGACTAGTCATTCGCTTAGTCGATATAGATGGGGGTGATATATAGGTTCAGAGTAGTTCAGAATCATCTCTAGTTTTCGAGGTGAAAGAAAAGAAATATAGTAATCCCAGCCTTGTCAAGTTGAAAGAGTCAGTGCAGGATCAGAAAGTAAAGGTTTTCTCCCAAGGAGGAGATGGTGTTTTGCGTTGTCAGGGTCGACTCTGTGTTCTAGGTACAGATGACTTAAGGCAGCTAATTCTTGTAGAAGCTCATGGTGTGTGTTACTCTATTCATCCAGAGGCCATAAAGATGTACCGCGACTTGCTGTAAGTCTATTAGTGGAGTGGAATGAAGAGAGATATTGCAGAGTTTGTGGCTAAGTCCTCTACATATCAGCAGGTTAAGACAGAGTATCAGAAGCCTAGTGGTCCTATGCAGGAGTTCATTATTTCTACTTGTAAGTGGGAAGAAGTGAACATGGAATTTGTGACGGGTTTGCCTCGAACTCGTCATTAGCATGATTCAGTTTGGTTCATTATAGACAAGATAACCAAATCAGCCAATTTCCTTCCGGTTCATACCTCTTATTCAGTCGAGGATTATGCTAGACTCTACATTAGGGAGTTAGTTAGATTACACGATATTCCATTATCTATTATCTCAAACAGAGGTATCCAGTTCACCTCTCACTTTTGGAAAGTATTCCAAAAGGGTTTTGGTACCCAAGTTCATCTCAGTACAACCTTTCATCCTCGGATAGATGGTCAAGCAAAAAGGACCATTCGGACTTTAGAAGATATGCTATGGGCTTGTGCAATTGATTTCAAGAGTAGTTGGGATGACCAATTGCCTTTGATTGAGTTTGCATACAAAAATACCTATCATTCCAGTATTTGGATGGCTCCATTCGTATCTCTCTATGGTAGGAGATGAAGATCTCCGATCGGTTGGTTCAAAGTTAGTGAGGCCTCAATTATAGGGCCTGACTTAGTATTTGATGCCTTAAAAAATGTCCAATTGATTAGAGAAAGACTCCGGGCTGCTCAAAGCTGACAGAAGTCTTAAGCAAATGTTCGTAAAACAGATCTCAATTTCGAGATTGGTGACTATGTCTATCTAAAGATCTCTTCTATGAAGGAAGTGGAACGGTTGGTCAAGAAAGGGAAAATCAGTCCCTGACATGTCGGTCCCTTCAAGATTCTCAATCGATCTGGCAAGGTAGCTTATGAACTTGAATTGCCTTCAGATCTATCCTCAGTTCATCCAGTCTTCCATGTCTCTTTGATTAAGAAGTGAATAGGTGACCCATCAGTTGTAGTCCCTATTCAGAGCATTGATGTTCAGAACAATATCTCTTATGAGGAGATTCCAGTTGAAATCCTAGACTATCAGACTCGTAGATTAAGGAACAAAATAGTCCCTCTAGTTAAAGTTCTTTGGCGAAATCAGTCTGTCAATGGAGCTACTTGGGAAGAATAAGTAGACATGCATACCTAGTATCCTCACCTATTCTGCGCCAACTCAGATCAAGCTCAAGGTAACAGTCTTTCTTAAGATTACTCAATTTCATGTTCAGTGTTCATCACAAACTTGGTATCAAGTACTATTTTATATTTAGTCATGCATTCATGTATCAGTTTAGTTATATAATTATGCATCAGGCATGCATTTTCATTGTGAGATACTTAGTTCCTCAGATCACTTAGTCATGCATTCATGAATCAGTTACACATGCATCAGACATGCATGTTCAGTATGATATAATCAGTTATCGATCATGTCAGCCATGAGTCATGTTCCAGTTATCCATGTTTAGTATGTATGTTAGTTTATGTTTTTCCCCTCACTCTCAGTCTCATTCTAGGATGAATGTTCTCAAGGGGAGATATTGTAATACCCCATACCTTTTTCTAGCTTGAAATCATCTAAAAAATATTAGGATCTTTCTTTGAAAGATGAATCCACTTTTGTACACATGGTATTTTAAAGATTTTCACTTTTTGTCATGAGGAAAATTTAATAAGCTTTCCATATATATAAAATTCACTAAAAATCCGATAACCAGGTAAGAACATATGACTATTTTAAGTTCCCATCATAAAACAGTGGTATATAAGTTAGTGGTGCGCTGCGCCACAAGCTAAAATGACAATTGTCCCTTTTAAGTGTCTCAGCGCGATTTCCTCAGTGTCGCGCCAAAGTTCCAAGTAGAAAAAGAAATGGAAATGTGATGGCTCCGTGTCGCGCTATCCTTCAGTTTCCTAATTGTCAAATTCTAGTGACACGGCGTGATAGCTCAGCATCGCGCCAGGGGTCCAATTTGGGAAATTATTACTGAAATTATAAGACACGTCCAGGGTTAAAAGGGTAAATTTTTCACCCCTATTTAATCCCTTTAACACGTGATTCTGCCACTTTTCACCCAAAATACACTCTCTTCTCTCAAATACCTCTCAAGAACAACCTAGGGCATTTCATAGAAGATTCATAATTCAAGAATTTCCTCCGTCAATCTTCATGTAGGTATAACCAAGGTATGCATTGTGTTCATTCATGGATTCCTTCCATCCATGAAACTCAAGAACCTTGTTTTATCTATAAATCATAGTATTTATGTTGTGGGTTAATTGTAATAATGTTGTTGATGTTAATTGATTATATTAAGTTAGTATGCAAGATAAAATCCATGAATTTGGTTGCTTATGATGTGTAATTTGGTGATTTCACCTACGCTCTAAATTGTGCATGCAAGGTGTTTGATAAAATGCTTTAAGGAGTAGAAATCATGCCTTATAGCTCAAAACATAAACTAAATATGACATGCTTGTCATCCTCCTATGTTTAAATGGTCTCCATTCTATCATTGTGAAATGTATATGTTGTCGGAATGCCCATGATATTATGATATGATTATCAGCATTCTCGTCCATGTTAGGTAGTATGATAACCATGTACTTTGTGAAATCCACAACTTATTAGATTATGTATTGTTGATGTGGATCTTGTACACGAGAAAGTCACGCTTTTTCAGTTTCCTTCATCGAGTCCTAGGGGTACTTGTACCTAAAAAATATAGCTGTGTGCCTAGAATCAATGTTATATTTCCAAGATATCCTCAGTCAAGCCATGTTCAGTTGAATTCAGTAAGTCTCATGACTCAGGAAAACTCAGTAATCTTAGTAATTTCAGTCAGTTTCATATATCAGTAGCATTCCATCAGTCAACGAAACTTATTTAACTCAGCCCAATTCAGTTCAGTTAATTATGTTTAGGGTCAATTAATATGGGAGTAGAAATTAGCACTGAGTGAACCCAAGAATAGGAACGCACACTGTCAGATAAGGGTGTGATTCTTAGAAGTCATCCTTGCGTTCCACAACTATGTAGCCAACATAGGTTGAGACATCAACACTTTCCGATAAGAGTTGATGAGGTGATTAAACACTGTCATATGAGGGTCCCACCGTTCTCGTTTAAGGGACACTATCAGACGAGGGTCACCCACAGTTTGTCTTTACTAGTGGTACGGTATTGACACCCTTCCAATTAGGGTTACAGATTAGACCCCAACTCAGCCATAATGACGTATTAGGGGCATGCCGATTAGATAACTATCTCCCACAGTTTCAGTATCAGTCTTAGTAAAAGAACTCAGATAGTTCTTCAGATTTTAGGACTGTCAGATACAGTCAAATCAGATATATTACGGGACTCAGCTAGTTCCATTAGATTCAGGACTGTTAGATACAGTCCCTTATGTTATCAGTTATACCAGTTAGCAGTATGTTATGTTATCATTATTCAGATTTAGTAATCATGTTATCACGGTATCAATGTCATTTATTATGTCTCATTCATGTATTCTCGCACTCATAATAGTCAGTCTGCTATTGTTATTGATCATGCATATGAATCTCGTGCATTCAACATACCTCACATGCATACCAGTACATTCAAAGTACTGACACATTTATGCTATGGTGTCTTAGACCATAGGTTCAGAGACACGAGCTGCAAAGCATCAGTAGATTCCAGTCTCAGCTGTTAGAATTAGTAGTGAGTCCTCATCTTCCGAGGACATGATCATCATTTTATTATCATAGTAATTAGTTTATTTGTTGGAGTTAGTTGGGGACATGTCCCATCAACTCTTTAATCAGACAGTCACATTTTAGAGGCTTTCCATAGTACAGTATGTTCAGATAGCTTATTTCAATTGTTTTGGGTATTTCATACCGCTCCCTGATGTTACATTTTTATCAGATACTATGTCTCAGTTTTGAACCTTGTGGACTTTTAGTTCATGTTTTCGAATTATAAAGTATTTTATGCAATATACAGGTAAACATATTAGTCATGGGTTAGATTGTGGTCATTCGGGGTCATGAGCATGCGTAGCATTCCGGGTACCAGTTTTAGGGCGTTACAATATAAATATATCAATACTTAATTATGAAGATTTATTTCACTTCTTTTCCAATAATTTTAAAAATTTTAATTTTAACATGTTACGCTCGTGCTCAGCAAGGGCCTATTGCCACTAGTTAAGATCATAAACTCTAATTTTATTATCTATACAAAGACCAATCGTTGCCTCCCCACTCCACCCTGTCTGTGACTACCCCCTCCCCAGCTGCCACCACCACTATCATTGCCGCAAAAATTAGCATGTCCTCCTTTGATCGCCATCATCTCTTCCACCTCCAAAATCACCATTTTCTTTGCCGGCTTCTCCTCTACCTCCATCAACAATTGTTTGAGTGATACCAATTATCATTATTACTTTATTTTTTGCAAATTTATCTCAATGATTTTAATAGTAAAAAATTTCATTTCAAAAGGTTTACCATCAAAGGGAAATTGTTTGTAAAAGTTTAAAAAAAAAAGAGGAAGAAGAAAAATGCAACAAAAAAAGGAGGCACGTGATAGTGAGTACGACATCAAAGACGAAAATAAAGAATAAAATGAAGGGAGCGAGAAAAATCTAAAGAGAGAAAAGAAAGCATTTTAAAAATGGGGGGAGGGGGAATGTAATAAAGGAAGATGGAGAGATAATAAAAAGGAAGAAATTCAACTTTTGAAATTTAAAATAAGAGGAAATTCTTTTCGGATATACATTCAAAAATTTTAATTATTTTGATTATACCACTTTTTTTAATTTTGTTTGACCAATTGTTTTCTTTTTTCCAAAAATAAGATCATCTATTCATTCACTCCGAATATGTGTTGGGAGATATGTTCGATGAACACATACAAAAATATATAAAGAATAACACACAGATGAAGGCTTAGTAATTCGAACAACTAATATTGGTTTTGAGGCTTGAAACACGCGCGAAATATTTTTCTAAAAATGATATTTGCTCTATGTCCTCTATGAGATTGTTTTAGAATTGTTTGTAAATAGTTTTAGTGGATATGACAAGACAATTGAATTTTGCACTAAGCAAATAGTAAAGAGATTCTTCTGGAAAGTAAGAATTCTGAAACTTGATCTTTTTGGACAAGAAAATATTTATTCTCAAGTGATAAAGATGAAAGAAATTTTTCTTTTGTAAACACGTTTAGTAAAGATACGTGGAAATCACAAGAATTGAGATTTAAATAAAGCTACGATAGCAAAAGGATACAACCTTTCACTAAAAGTATCTTTTCATAAAAGTCACAACCTGTCACTAAAGACATCTTTTTCATAAAAACTTTTTACTTAATTTATTTTAAACAAAAAATTCAACTATATGTTCAATAGAGCCCACAACATCATCAAAAATCGAATTTGAAAAAATTCTTTCCGAAGACAAATCATACAAACATCGAAAAGTTAGCCACGGTATGAACTAAAAATACAACATTAAATCTTATAGGAATATGCACAAGTATGACATGCTCTAGATATGTAGATATTTCAAATATCTTCACAAACTACATTTATATCTCAAGTAGTATTCACCCTTTTCTTCAATATATTTATTATACCTTCTGCATCAGAGTATACATAAAGTTTCCCCCATTCACTGTATTGCCTTTTCAACAATCTTCCATATTACAAATGCTTCAATAATCATATAATTTCTCACAAATTGAATCAGAGATTTATGGGCATGAAGTAAAACACCTTTGATATTCATAACAACCAAATCAATATTTGCCTTCTTTGCCTCAGTTTGAAAACCTGCATCAATAAATAAACGAGTCCATTTTAGGACACCCTTAGTTGACATTCATAATTCCATTGGAAATTACCACACGAGGAAGCTAAAAAAAATATCAACAAATTCACTATACTCAAATATCAATACTATGTCTACAAGGTTGGTTAATTCATTATGAAAACTCCTAGTATTTCTAGATTTTTATATATCCCACATTATTATTACTGTCAAATTCATAATACCAGTTGAACTAAAACATGTTTTAGCCATACAGATCTTATTATTCCATCACAAAAAAAGTCAATATTATTATTAATATCATTCTGATAAGTCAATATTATTATCAAGATCATTCTGATAAGTCAATATTATTATCAAGATCATTCCGATTAATAAAATTTATTTTCAAATTATTTGTGAGTTATGACACTAAAAAAGAAAGTGTCTACAGTCTCATTTTTTGAGCAATTTCTCTTTCACACATTATTGACATGATTTATTCGTTTCCTAATTATATTATTTATCGATAATATATTAAGAACATTTCTTAAAATATGTTTATGCTTCTTTTTTATTTCCATGCCCATAGATCGAGGAATGAAGTAAGAGGAAGAAAGTGCTCTAATTGCTTTATCCTACATACGATTTGTAGGACTGGATGCCCCCGAAGTCCTCTTACATGAAATTTTACATGTTTTACATTATGTATAATCTAAATCTATAATCTATAATATATTCAAGGTGTGAGGACCCTTAGAAAAGTGATTCAAATTTTTTGTCCTTTATTAAAGGTCTTTGTTTTAGAGAAAATCGTTTTTTCACCTTTTGTTTTATATTTATGACTTTAAAATTAATTAAAATTTTTAATACTAAATCTTAACCTATTTGTAATAGGTTAGAACTCTTATAAGACATTAAAATCAACTAGAATTTTACTTATTAAAATTTTCTTTTATGAAAAACTCAAAACCCCATTCCCTATAAAATCTTTTTATACAAAAGCTTTTCCTTTCATTTACTGTTAGACGTACAAAATAATTTTCTAGGAAGGATAGCAATAGAATTGCTTTATCTTTCTCATATTCAAGAAAATAAATTATTGAGAATACATTTGAATACACATACTCTTCTGGTGGATTCACTCCTTAATTCACCATGATAGGATACAAATTGGGTAAGAAATCCAAGTCAACATGGTACTTAACAAACCATCCAGAATAGTTTACTTTCGACCCCAATATATCAAATTGCATACATGGATGTGGATTCAGATCAATAAGATGCAAGTGTCCACCAGATTCACTAAAGTATTCAATGTTCTTATGCCATTGTCCTTCAGGAATTGGCGTAACGGGCATTGATCTGAATGCTTCAGCTCTTTTTTTCCTCTATTCTTAATTTTCTTCCTACTTTTATTTGCTTGTTTTCAACTGTTAAAATTTTTTCATACTATGATTTAATTATTGAATCATATTTGCTTTTCTTGTGTCCCTATTTATAAATGTCTGCTCCATTATTTTCAATAGTTTTGTTAAAATCAGGTTATGTTTTGCTTAATAGTTTGTAGGAACATTGTTGATGGATGAAACACAAGTCTGATTAGATTTCTCCCTAATTCTTACTCCTTAACTTCAAGTTTTGCTAAAAGCTTTAACACTATTTATTAAAGTGCATATTTGTTGCTACTCAAAACTATGGATATGGTAGTCAATATTTTGTCAATTTGAGTGATGAATTTACTATGACGAGGAACCATATAAGCACCATACTTGATGCGTCCATACCATGTCTTCTTTGGGTGGATTTTTTAAGATACCAATTTATATTGTTGCTCAAATGAACAAAAAAAAATATTTACTTTGATGGTGGATAATAATTTTAGTGATGAATTTATTATGACGATGAATAATGAAAACATCGTACTTCATGTGATCGTAACTCTTTGAGTGTTATTGTCAGTATACTTTCCAATGACCTTTTAGCATTATGAACTATTATTATAATTATTTGAGTTTCATTTTGGTTAAATACCCCATTGATTTAATAGTTCAAAGGAAATTCTGATCAAGCTTACGTATGTTTTTATGATAGGGAAGGCTTGCAAAATCTCTTTTGGGGCTGGACCAGTGCATGGATTCTTTAGCCAAGATGACATAAAAAGTTGGAGGTGCTGTTGTAAAGCAGCAGGTGAGCACCATCTTGTTTCTTTGCAGCTGAAGTTCTAGATATGTTTTCAAATTACACGTTGAATAAATCTATTAGAATTGATTTTCACTGAGGTAACTCAGGAGGAATACCTCACATTCTTGCATGCATAATTTGATGGAATATTAGGTTTTGGATTCCAGGGCTCGGCTTCAAAGAATGTTACACCACTATGTCAAATTTTATCTATTTATATGGGCTCGTAGTTGGTAGATTTTGGTAAGCCAAAGGGTGTCTATGCACGTGCTACCATTGGTCAGGTTTTTTTTCTTTGTTCATTACAAAGATGACAATGCTAACTATGCTTAAGAGGTTTTTCACCATACTCAGTTTCAATTTTCTGGTTGACAAATGATCATTGTCAGTAGAAGATGGTATGTCTTTCATCTTAAGAATCACCATTAATTTCTATGTTAATATGCTATTTTTTGGGTACTAAAACAGTCAGAGTTATTAATGGTGTGTCGATGCTATTCTTTTATTTTGATAATTACACAGTTTTGTAGGATTAATATGTAGGATTTTGATATTCTTAGGATCTCATATCAAGTAGAAGCTCATACTAGAGAGTTTACATAAACTCTAGAAGCCCTTTTTTGTATTGTAGACCCAAAGTTGGGTGTCTTTATTAATATTAAAACATCATTAAAAGGAGATAAACTCTTTTCCTTTGGTTGGGAATAGGATATTCTGACGGAATTAGTAATTTCATCTCATCACTATGGTATAAATAGTGAAATAATAATCTCAGGACTAACTAATACCTCAAACCAAATACAGGATAAAATAATACTGCATTTTATCTTGAGACTATTCTACCTTATACCTCACACCAAACGACACCTTATTGTTCTACTTCCTTCCAGAACTTTTAAAATGTCTTGAAACCTAGCTTGCTCTACTTACTTTAATATTAATTTTTCAAGTAACATAAACCTATTAATGATAAATTGTTAATAAAAAAGTTCAATTCATTGCTGGTTGTTATAGTTTTTTTTGTAGCATATATTTGTTGGTGGTTTTATGGTTGTTATAGTTTGTTATAGTTTTAGGCATTTTCCTTTATAACATTTGTTAGCGTCCCAGATATTGCAAATGCCAAACAATACTAGTAGTTTTATGGTTGCTTGTTTTTTTTCAGTTCTTTATGGCATGTCAAACAGTTTGAATTATGCCTATGTATTAATTGTTGGTTGGTTTTTGATCAACTGAAGTTTGCATAATTTTTGTATTTTTCTTGATTGTGATGGGGGTCTCTCGAAAATAATCTCTCTACTTCGTCTGAAATAGTGTTATGAATTACGTACATTTTTTCCTTCCCAAACCCTAGTTTGTGAGAATATACTGATATATTATTGTTGTTGTTCTTGACTGTGGCATGTCAACCAATCCCTTGAGCGATTTAATTTAGTTGTGGTGAATGAAGTGAATAAATAAGAGGGTTGCTTCATTTTTTTTTCAATTGGATCGAATTTGTATGGGTGAAAAATAATTGTGGGGTTCGGAGGGTGGGGCATTATTTTTAGAGCCACTTGGCAATTTTTCTTTTAAAAATGAACAAATTATTTTTAATAGTAAATAATAACTTGTTAAAGAAAAAGATAAATATGAGTCATTTGTTGGATGGCAAAGATATATGTTAGCCATTTTTAATAAGGAATATATCAACTCTAATTACAAATTTGAGGGATATATCAGATTATTTTTCCTAAAATATAAATATATATGCCGTAAAATATCTACTTTATAATTATAAAAATAAAAATTGTACTAATTAATATAATTGATGATATATGAAGGTCAACCTTTTAATTTCCTTTTTTCCTTCTAATTATTTTTTAATTTTATTATAATATTTAAAATAAGAAGTCTTAAACTATATAATATATAAGAGGTATTAGGAGAATTAGTAATTAAGTAGTCCTAAATTATATGCTTGGTAAGAGAAAAATATATTTTATAAAATTTTAAGACTCTTGAAATATATCATAATAGAAAAATATATGATAAAATTAGGATTTTCTTTAAAAAATTAAGGTTTTGTTTTATATGCAAACTTCTAAATACTAGGTTTTCTTTAAAAATTAAGGTTTTTTTTTTTTTTTTAATATTCAATCTTACTAATCACTCTATGACTTTTTCATCACACCAAAGAGCCTCCGGCATTAGTTTCTAATGAAAAAGAGATAAGTGTGTTTGCAAATTGAGTCTTTTTAAGTTGCAGAGCTTTATGAAAGAAGACAAATGTGCAAATCGTTGGCTAAACAGGAGTTGGAAGTAATTACAATATGGAAAAACCTTAATTGGAATATTTATATTCTTAAGTTATTTATTCATACCTTTTACGCACATTACATTTGTTATGTAAATTGGTGACTCCCATATCTGTTAATGTAGTTGTTTTACTAAAGAAGCCCAACAGAATAATGGGGGAGGCAACTGGGGAAGAGTTGATGGATACGTTGGTTTAGCTACCTCAACAAGGATGTTCATATGCCTGCACTGGTGTAGCATTGGGTGCACTTTCCAAGCTAAGATAAACTGAAATTATTGGGCATAACATTAACGCTCTACCTTAAATTTAATAATTCATTCTATGTTGTGGATATTGTCCAAGTATTATTGTGGATTGAAATATGATATTCGGCAGACCACTTGAGAAGTTTAGCTCCTTTTTGTTTAGCGGAGCCATATAAATTAATGTGTTACATAACTTTCAAAAAATTAATTCTAGACTTAGCTATTTTTTGTAGGGTTTAGTTGATTGGTAGTTTATTTTCCATTTTATTTTATGTTAATTAGTTAGCAAAATAGTTATTAGTTGATTATTTAAATAATATAACTATGAGTTGCCTTTCGATATCAATGACGAATTCTTATTCACTTGAGTTAGGTAGAAACAAAAGAAATATTTGAAATTAAAAAATCATACAATTTTTTTTTTATTCTTGAAAAGTAGAATAATGAATTTTCATTTATATAATTTAAAGAATTAAATCTAGGAAACATATTATCTTAAAGATACTTGAATGACTCTACTCTTATTCACTAATCAAACGACCTCTAACATGTTCAAGATGTATAATCATCTAAAATGTTTTTTAACTTTAATAAAAATATCAATTTGAGGATAAAAATAACTCTCCATTAAAAATAGAGTGTTTTTTTACATTATAAAATAAGTATAATGACTAAATACTATTTCGAGTGTCTAAACTTCGGTTGTCATTAATTTAGATCATCTTAACTGATAGAAAAAGACTAAATAGTATAGTTTTAAACAAGAAATATATTTTTTGGCTTCATCTAATTTTGATCCTTAATTATTTACATTTTTATATTCAAATTTTATGTGATATTTTAAAATTTTTGTACTAAATAATATAACATACATACTAATTCATTTTTACATACATTTAATTTTAATTAACGCTTGATACACGTGCAATGCACGTACATTAAGCTAGCATAAAATAAATGTATTACTCCCTTTAATTCAAAATAAATGAATTATTGGGATATACTCTGCCCATTTATTCATTTTTACCTATCATATTTTAACTTGACACATCGATTAAGAAAAACAGTTAATAACATGGTTATTTTAACATAGTGCCTTCATTCAATGATGTTTATTTTTGCATACTGTACCAATTTATATGCATTTGTATTTTATGTTTGTTATACTGTTATCGGTCCTAAGTCGGGGGATCTGTTGAAAACAACCTCTCTACTTCACCTGAGATAGTGGTATGGTCTGCGTATATTTTACCCTTCCCAGACTCCACTATGTGGGAATACAATGAGTAGGTTGTTGTTGCCTCTATTAAATGATGTTTGTATTGCGTGTTGAAATTAATATGGAGAAAAAAATTAATGCTAAGGGTCAAATAGGAAAGAAGAAAATTGTCTTTTCTTTATATGTCAATAATGACAAGCAAAAGTAGAAATACAATTAGAAAATTTATGACAAGTAAAAGCGAACGGAGGGAGTAGCACACTCCTTAAGAAAAGTCTTTAGGATATAAACTGTAGGTTACTTTCCACTATTACTCTTTCAATTATTCTCTTAAAAAATGTGAAGTACTTCAAAACCTTTAAATAAAAGGGTAAAATTGAAAGAAACTTCTAACATGTCTCTTGAAGAATTAACAATCAATATATTTTGAACAATGAAAAATAACTCAATAATTCATTTGTTTTATATTAGAGAGTCCATATTTAAATTTATATAAATTTGAGTGTCTACTTGATCATATTAAAATTAAAGGTCATAAATATTGTCATGCCCTACTTCTACCTAGGTTAAAACAAGCACAATATTATGGACTGAAAAAGAATTGATTTTATACAGAGTCGCCAACTAATTTTTATGGAAATTGAGGAATATTAACATGTATGACTTCTGTTTTTAATCTACGAACCAATTTAGATTCTAGATAAGGGTTCAAATTATCCAAAACTGAAGGGGTTAGTCAACCTTTAGAATCCACAAATGTGGTTCCCAGCCAGATTTAGATTTATTAAAAGGAGGGAAAGAAAAAATCAATGTTTGTAAATACAAATATAAATATGTATTGAAATAATATAATGTGTATGATGTCGTAAAACATATATATAAACAAAAGTATATAAGTATATGTATGTAAAGAAAAGACAAGATTGAATAAAGAAAAATTGTTCTAAAGAAAAGACTATGTAATATATTTTAGTATAAAAATTGTGAATTACTTTATTAAATAATCTACATCAATTTAATATAAATATTAACGACATATATTTGGCTAATTGCGTGATGGATATCGTGTAAGTAAAAACATCCCCGCCCAACACCCCAAAAAATAAAATTTTCAGTATAATTAATATTTTTGTACAAGTGTAAAAATGTAAAAATACAAAGTTTAAACTCTTCTTTGAATGTCACTTTTTTCAAATATTTTCAAGAAACTGTACAAAAAACTCATCGTAAAAATGTTATTAACAAACAAAGAATTATCAAAAAAATTATAAAAACTATGTCTGATGTATGCATATAAAAAATAAATTTTTCGTGAAAGTCGGCTCAGATTAGATTTTAGATACGCCAAGACTACAAAATGATTGCTTGATTTATTGATCGTCCTAAATCTCCGTGGAAATATACGAATCATAAAACTTTTTTTTTGTTGTTATAAGAATTTGTCATTGTCCGTCTTTTTATTTGTGGAGGCCTCGAAAATCGACAGAGAATTTCTTCATCAGCCAATAGTATAGTATTTGTTCCTTATCAGTGTAATAACTGACAAAACAACAAAAGTAAAAAAATATTCCAAACAGTCCAAAATTAGCTAAACAGTAGCAAAGCAGAAGTATTTTCAAAGTAAATTTTTGGATAAAATCAAACCTATATTAACAGATAAGTCAGTACAACAACAATGGAGTGTAGCAACAACATATTCATGGCGGAGATAGCCATAAAACCATAGCAATAATTTAATATTAAAAGTAAGCAAAACTTAGCAAAGAAAAATAAATAAATAAATGCAATCAACATAATCTTGAAAAGCAAATAATAATAAAAACAGTGTCGGCTTTAATGAAGCTTCACCAGAATACGACTAACTTCGGCCAACTCTACTTAGATAATAGATCAACACAAAAAAAAAACAATTATATTAATTGAAAATAGAGACAAAATCCAAAATAATAGTGCCAACAACGTTGGTTCAACGAATTTTTCACCGTAGCAACATCGAAAAATATGCAACTCTGACAGATTTGGACCGTTTTGGTGTACACCATTATTAACAACAATAAATCAGGGAGGGAGAGGAAAAGGAATGATACAACGGTGGAGGTTGATGGTGCTCGCTAGTCATCACTCCTAGCGAGGTAGCCGAAAAAAGGAAAAAGAGGGGGAGGAGAGAAAGGTGGCGTGATGATGGCAGTGATGGTGTTCTCCGATGAAAATTCATCAGAGCTCTTCGATGGAGAAGAAACAAGTAGCAAAAATGAAGATAGTATTAGTACAAAGAGAAAAAGAAAATCTGATCTGTGAGAGTAGTATGTGTGTTTTTGTATTTTTTTGAATTAAAAAAAATTAACCAATTCTCTCATTTATTTATAATAATAACAGATGTCATTCTTTATTAACCAAAAAAAAATTAAAGATTGGCCACTTTTGTCCCCTTGAAACACTTTTTAGTTCGAAAGTTATTAACCAAAGAATTATTTCATCTTTTTAACCAATAAATAAAGATTATTATTCAAAGGATAAAAATGTCAATCTGTCACCTCAATTGTCACCTTTTTAAAAAATAGCGAGAGCTTGATTAGATTGATTTGTTGCTATGTGTATTAAAATAATTAAATCACTTACGTTTGCAGACCGTATTAAATAATGTATAAAAATATGAACACTGATGTATAATTACAGAAAAATATAAACAAAAAATAAAAAATATAATTATCTTACAAAATATATTATGCTATAAAAATTCATATTATATTGTGCCGATAAAGAATTGTAATGTTATGTTGTGTATGTGTGTAGATGACTGTGGAAAATTTTTTTAAAATAATAATAAACTGATAAAAATTCTAAATTTACAAAATTTAGGATAATTATCAATAAATTATGCATAGTTAAAATATAAAATAAAAATGATAAAACTTTTAAAATAATGACGATTATTAATAATTTATTAACAATTGTGAAACACATGAAAAAGTTATGTTTTTGTGCCCTTTAACGGTCAGGAAGCCTTAATGCGCTAATTTTTAACATGGCGAGTCAAAATTGAGTGTCAACAGTTTGCCCCTTTTCGTTTGAAGATGATATAGAAGTCTTCACGAAAACGTTGACGTGTAGCTAATTTTGCTCGATAAAAAAATATTTTTGATAAAACAATTTGAGCAAACTTCAATTTAGAGTTGCCTATATATTTCGAGTTGTTTAAAGATCGGTTCAGGTATAGTTCAAAACCTATCATAACATGTCCTATTGTGGGGTGGAGAAACCCAATATGTCCTCAAATTTTATGCTTGCAATTAAAAAAAAAAAACTAAAAGCAGTACTCAATAAGTACAAATGAGTAACTAAACTTGATTATTTTTTCTTAACAAATTCAAAAAAATTGACATATAGTGCTTAACTAATTTAAATATAAATAAATAAAGGCACTGCAAATTATAACTAAAGACAAGAAAAACAATCAATTGAGGACAAATATGCATAAAAGGTCTCATTAGAGGGCAGACAAACTCAACATGTCCTATTTTACGTTCGATGAATCCAATTCCTGCCTGTAAAAATTTGAAAAAATTAAGCTGATTTTTTTTTTAATTTTATCTTTTTCTTTGCAAGAAATTTATAAGACAACATACAGTGCATAACTAATTAAGAAATACTAAACGATAAAATAAATGCATTGTAATTTATGCTGGTAAGCTTGATTTTTTTTTTTTTTGAGAAATTTTAAAGACAACATGCAATGCTTAACTAATTAACAAAAAATAGTAAAGATAGAGATAACATGTAGTTCTTAAATAATAAAATAAATGCATTGCGATATGTGCATGTACAGACAAAAATGACATGCAGTTCTTAAACAACAAAATAAATGCATTGCGATGTGAAGTAAAGGTAAAGATAACATGCAGTGCATAAATAATAAAAAAAATACGTTGTTATATGTGTGGGTAAAGATAAAGCTAGCGTGCAGTGCTTAAATGATAAAATAAATGCATTATGATATGTGCTAGTAAAGGCAAAGATGACATGCAGTGCTTAAATAATAAATAAATGCATTGCGATAAGTGCAAGTAAAGGAAAAGATAACATACAATGCTTAAATGATAAAACAAATACATTACAAGATATGCAAACAGAGGTAAAGATGACATGCAGTTCTTAAATGATAAATGCATTACGATATGTGCAAGGAAAGACAAAGATAAAATGTGATGCTTAAATTATAAAATAAATACACTGCGATATGTGCAAGTAAGAGAAAGATAGCATACGGTTCTTAAATGATAAAATAAATACATTGCGACATGTGCAAGTAAGGTAAAGATAGCATGCAATTCTTAAATGATAAAATAAATGCATAGTGAAATGTGCAAGTAAGGGAAAAGATAATATGCAGTTCTTAAATAACAAATGATAAAATAAATGCGTTGGCATATGTGCAAGTAAAGGCAGGGTGGCATGCAATGCTTAAATGATAAAACATATGCGTTTGTGAGATGTACAAGTTAGGACAAAGATAACATCCAATTCTTAAAAAATACATTGCAATATGTGAAAGTAAGGCAAAGATGACATGCGGTGCTTAAATGCATTGCGATATATACAAGTAGAGGAAAAGAGAGCATGCAATGCTTAAATAAAAATGATAAAATAAATATAATGCGATTTATGTAAATAAAGATAAGCAAGCGTAAATAGCTAATTGAAGGAAAACATGCATAACTGTCTTACTAAAGGGCAGACTAATTGGAGGGCAGACTAACTCGATGTGTCCTATTTTTTGGTGGACAGAACCATGTAAAATGGTCATTGAGAAAAAAATTATTTGAAAATGAAAGTATTCACATATTCCTGATGTTGCTTTCAATATTGCCTCAGTATCAAGCTGTGAGATATTGGGGGATGCAAGATTGTGTATTTGATGGAGAAAAAGAATGATTATAGGATTGTGATGATCGAACTTTGCATAAAGTTTTCTACATATATCGAGTGTCACGAGAATCAGGCCAATGTAGTTCGGAATGAGAAAAATAGAATAAATTTTGAGGCGGTTCTTCAATAATTTACCTAGTGTATGATTTATGGACGACACTATCTCTTTGAAAAAATTGAAAAGATATATGACGTCTACCAATTTTCTAAGATAACTTGAGAATGAATGAAGTCTTAGATTGTCTATGACGACTGAAGCCCTCAACTAGTGAGGTGATTGAACTCTAATAGCCCCTTGATTAGTGGGTCTATTGAAATATAAAAGACTCTTTGATTGGTAGAACAAATGTAATAGCCTCTCGATTGGTGGGGCTATAAAAATATAAAAATACTCAAAAATAGGCGTCTGAATGAAAAATAAAATATTGGTATTTAAAGGTATGTGCTTGAAAAAAAATTAAATGCCCGTATTTAAAAACAAAACACCTTGAATGAAGAGTAAAAATGCATGTATATGAAAGTGAGCACCTTGAATGAAAGGTAAAAAAATGTCTATTTGTGAAAATGGGCATCTTGAAAAAAGAAAGAAAAAAAATTGTATTTTCTTGATAAAAAGTGCTGAAATATAAAGAAGACACGATCATCTTGGCTTTGGTTGGTACCAATTAGTAGTATGTATAAAAATTTCCCCATCTCCTTCCCAACTAACTAAGATCAACTTCAGGGTAACTCTTCTAGTTTCAAGTGGTACCTCAGACATGCCTAAGTATCGACAAGATTTGTTCGTCTTGCTTCAAACAAAGATTTCAAACTATACCTATCATTATGTTTCAAGGCGCCCTTTCCTAGAGTAAAATTCCCATTTCATGCATATTGAGTTTTTTAAAAAATCAGGGACATCTAGATAAATATACTCACAGTAGAAAAGAAATTCAATACATGCAATTATGATACCATAGGCTTGACCTTCATGTAAGTATCCACTAATGTGAGAGTTTTTAAAATAAGATCTTGTAGGACTTGTTATCGACTTATGGTGTAGACTTAGGGACGGGTAGGATAGTATTTGGGATGAAAGTGACTAATTCCTCAATGAGCATTATACAGTATTTGTGCTTTCTACATTACTTCCACTTTGACGCGTGATCTTTTTTCTTGTGCTTTGTTTCCCCTTGTTTTGTATTTGCTTTAATTTATTTTGAATTTCGTGTTGGAGTTTTTACGCCTTTTTTAAAGAAAATATGTTTCTTTTTATTTTTTCTCCCTTTTTTGGGGGTGGGGTCTTCGCTCTTTTTGAAGTCATTTTCTTTGTTCAGCTGGGACAATATATCCTTTGCATTTTGCATCTTTAATTTTAAATCTTCTTCCGTAATTTACTTGTATTTAATGCACTCAAGGAGGTAGAGCCAAGAGAGGAATAGTGCATGTAAGCACTCAAAAAGGTATAGACTCAAATAAGGTTGTCCAAAAAAAAGGTTTTAGGCTCAAAAGAGAAAATGCTAGGGATTATTTCATTTGGAGAACTGTAGAAGGCACAATCAGGTCAAAGAAGGCCTATGACCCTTTCCTAAACCAAGTGTAATTTAGAATATTTCCTCAGCAGATATTTAGGTCAAGTTCTAGATCAACAATGCAATGCAATGAATTAAATTAAAGTGCACCACACAATGCACAAGAAACGATAAGTTTGGCTTAGTTCTTGTCTTAGATGTATGCAAGAGAATTTTTCAAGTGTTACTCAGGTGTGATAAAAGGTATCAAAGGAATCTATGGTTTACGAATAAATTGATCTTTTACATGTACCAATACGTTATTTCTCAAGCACACTCCTAATTGTATTGGTACCAACCAAGTCAAATTTAATTACATTTTTAAACAAGGAATAAGACCAAACCCAAATGAGGATAACCTACGTATGTTGTGAAAACAAGAATCAGGTCTGCGTTGTTTAGGCAAGTTTGTGAATCAGTGTTTGCCATGTATGATTTAAAAAAATAATAGTCATCCTTGAAAATATTATGAAAGAAGACCAGAAAAGAACTGCTTGTAGCATCAAAACTGTTTCAATCAGAATATCTATAAGATGTCAAAAACTTCAGTACGTTGACAAGATTTGAGAAGGTCATATATTGAAGGAGTTATGACATTATTTTGCCACAGTTGGCAAGATTGAAAAAATGTTGAATCTTTGCTTTGCAGAGTGAGAATTGATACGCCATAAATTTAATGGTTTACGACATTCAAAAGAAGAAGTTAAGTATTTTTGAATCAATATCGGGTGAGAATTTAGGGTAGGCTGTTAGACACTAATGTCATTGAGATCTGAAATTTGAGAAGATATTGATTTGCGATATTGAAGACCTTTAGAAAATATCTTTGAACTATTTTAGAAAATTGCCCTAGTTTGAATATCAAATAAATTATTTTGAAACAGTAAAGAGACCGAACCCTAGTATAGAATGACCTACGTATCTTGCCAGGACAAGAATCAGGTCAAAACTTAGTTCAAACCTATACACAGTTAGTAGCGATGTTGCTATGATGCATCTTTTAACTAATCCTCCCTGCAAAACAAAGGTTAGATTACACCTTCCCTACTAAAATACAACCAATTTAGAGAAAATAAGTATGTACAGACACAATAATCCTTCAAATATGTACACAGACTAGAATAATGTGTTACTTGGATAGTGAACCCTCCAAGCATAAAGTTGACTAGTGATGCATGCACATAAAAATTATTTTTTTTAGCTCTATCCTCTGTTGATTAATAGTAGGTAGTCACATACTTGGATTTTCTATATGAGAAGGCAGTAGTTTCACAACAGTAAAACTCCCGCTCACCCCATGTATGCACCGGCTCTCTAAAGTAAGGTGATTTGAAAGAATATTGGGAAAGTACGTTGTACAATCTGCATGCACAATATGTGTGGGTGTCAATTTTTTGAAATGGAGGAAATATGAACGGAATGATAATTTATATAAAGCGATAAACAAATAACCAATTTATACAAAATAATAACAAATAAACAATTTATGCGATATAAATATGATAAATCAAAACAATTAGGAAGAAATAAATAACAATATATAAAAAATATAAATATTTACCTAAGTCTGTAATGGTTAGAACCTGGTCCCCAGTAGAGTTGCCAAACTTTCATGCCCTGTTTCTACCTAGTTTAAAACAAGCATGACATTATGGACTCAAAAAGAATTGATTTTATACAAAGTCGCCACCTGATTTTTAAGGAAAATGAGTAAATCTTTTTATTTATTAACATATATGATTTGTATTTTTAATCTACGAACCAATTTAGATTTTAGATAAGGGTTCAAATTATTCTGAAGGGAAGGGGTTAGACAACCTTTAGAATCCACAAATGTGGTTCCCGACCAGACTTAATTTATTAAAAGGAGGAAAAGAAAAAATCAATGTTTTCAAGTACAAATATAAAATATGTATTGAAATAATATAATGTGTATGCTATCGTAAAATATATATAAACAAAAGTATATAAATATATGTATGTAAAGAAAATACAAGATTGAATAAAGAAAAATTGTTCTAAAGAAAAAACCTACGTAATATTTTTTAGTATAAAAAGTGTGAATTATTTGATTAAATAATCTACATCAATTGAATATAAATATTAATGACCATAACTTTGCCTAAACGCATGATGGATACTGTGTAAGTGAAAACATCCCCACCCAACGACCTAGAAAATAATATTTCCACAATAATTAATATTTTTGCACATGTGTAAAAATATGAAAATACAAATGTAAAGTTTAAACTCTTCTTTGAATGTGTAATGCCTCAAAATTTGATCCCAAGACGTCAAACAGTGCTCAAGACTATGAGCAGCCTTAAGCTAACCCTATCTGTATACTATTGAGCCTAAATCTTATAATAATGAAAATATTGACATAAAAGTCATACTGAATGTGGAAACCATCTATAATATCTGAGAATAAAACATCAAAACTGAATAATATGTATCAAAACTAGTAGTCTGACAAGACTCTACCATTAATACTAGAGAATAACTGGGACAAACCCCCAGGTAACTCAAACTGTCTAAAAGAACTACTAAATCTCATAAACTGATAAATTGAAAAATCTGAATGAATAAGTCCCTAAAATATGAGGACTCACCAACTATCGGATGTAGATAGAGATGCTCAAACTACTCACGCTGCTGATACTGAAGACCTGAACCTATAATATAAGACCAGTAGCACATAGACATATATGCAGATCAATACTTTGAGTACTTACTAAGTATATGGGGGTGATATGCATAAGTAAAATATCATCTCATAATCATCATTTATAAAACAATGCATGCTAAATGTAAATGACTCAAATAAGCTGGAATATCTGAAATACTTGTAATGCCCCAAAGTTTTTCTTAGCTAAATTTTTGTCCCTAAAATATCCAGCTTTGGCTTCTAGAATGATTAATACTTTTTTTCGGTGAAATCCTTTAGATTTCAACTTTTCATTTTTTAGATGATTGAATGCGTTTTCCATTGACATAAGATGTGTCCAAAATGGACACTCGGTGAAGAAGTTATGGTTAATTTAAGTCCTAATCATAAAACACCGTCATTCCTGTCCTTGGCGCATCGTGGAGAGGGCGTAAATGACGATGGTTAATTTCTAGTGGGACTCCGCAATGGTGGCGCATTGCGGAGTGGGCAAAATTCCCATTCGTTAATTTTTAGTCAGCCACTGCGATAGTGGTGCATCGCGGTGGCCCATTAAATCAGACTCCCAGTTATATTTTTTTGGTTATGTTAAGGGTTAAAAGGGGATATTTTTGGAAATTAACCTATCCCTAATCCGTCTATAAACATACAATCAATGGCATAACAAAAGCACTTTATTACAAAATCTTCATTCTCTATAAAGCAAAAACCCTAAGCATCCCAAAACCTCTTACAAGAATCTCAAGATTCAATCGTGGGTTTTCAAAATTGATTAAAGATTTGGAATCTCCAAACTGTAGTCTTCATGAATCAGTCTCTAATTTCCTATTTGAGGTACGCGGTGTTTATCCTAAAAATACATGGGCTTGTTGAAAATACTCAATTATGATATAAAGATTATAAAGCATGAATTTGTTAAAGGGGTTTGAAATCCATGATTTTTATTATGCTTTATGCACGTTATTGATATTGTTGTTTTGGAGGTTACACCTTATTCCCTCAAATTGATTTACAAGTATATGTATACATATGAAATTAAAATTTAAGATTTGTTTGAGAGCACAGATTATGAACTCCCTCTCTTGTGATAAATTCAAGTTTATGATCTTATTGTGAATGATTTGAAATGCATGATTTATGATTTAAAATTAGTTTTCTCAATACCTTAGTGTCTGAGCATTATTTTGAGATGATGAGAGATAGCTTCTTGATATAATTACATATCCTTATTAATGGCTCAGATATGTGACTTGCAAGCCAATGGTATGGCGATACCATAAGTATGTATGCCATAACAGATAAGAGATTTTAGAGTATGTTTTCAAAAGATTCATGATTTTAAAAGAGTTAAAAATGGGCTTAAAGAGGGTTAGGTGGTCACCCGAAGAGGGCTTAAGTTCAAGTAACTCTTAGCTTGAAACTATATTTGCTGATACGGGTAGATTATTATTATATGCTGGCGACGGCCGTGTGGCGTAATAGATTTAGAGACTTTGACCCTTGCGGCACACTTGGGTTGGGAGCTTGGTTGCCAGGGTAATGGTAGCTTCCATATAGCTCGTAGAATTTCAGAGTTGTAGGGTACACCACCTAGCATAGAAGTATAACAAAGAATGTCTTAGAGTTCAGATGATTTTACAAAGTCTTCGAAAATGCCCTTGTGATTTCATACCATATGATATGTTTATGAACTATTTTAAATTTCTCTCATATATGTTGAAAATAAATTATTATTTTGAGTTTGCTTTACATACCAGTACATTTGTATTGACCCCATACCTACCAGGTCTAAAGCTTAGTTCAGAGGTCCTGCTAAACAGTAGAGTTTTCAGACAACGGTGAAATGTGCAGTTGGTGAGCGTTCTTAATTCCAGAAGGCCTGTGTCTTTCAAATTATGTTATTTATTTTGGTTTAGGTCTATTGGGGGCCTTGTCCCAATTTCAGATAGTTTTCATTTGATTATGTAGTAAAGATTTGGCAGACTATTTTAGATGTTGTTTAGTTGATTTTGGGTTTCATTCCTTATTGTTAAACTAAATCCAGAGTATGACCATGTTTCCATATCAGATTATATTTCTACATCTTCTTTTATTGTATGAATGTTATGCATGATTACCAGATAGAGAAGGTCATTTTGGGCCTTTATGGTTTGGTATGTCCTTCACGTCTAGGCCCTCATTTGGGTTGTGACAAAATTGGTATCAGATCACGGTTCATGGTCCCAAGGTTTCTGCGAAATCACGTTGGATAGAGTCTTGTGTATTAGTGTATAGTACGCCACACTTATAAGTAGGAGGCTATAAGGCGTTTAGGAATTTCTTTTTTTTTATGTTCTAGTTCGTATAATAGAGTTAGAATGTTCCTCTTTCATACTCTAATTCGTGCTACGGTGCCTCCCATTTTAAAGTAACAGTCATCCCAAGTTTTTCCTTACTCTAATGTTCTCAGACATGTCTCATTATTGGTGTGATTCAAGTTTAGAAGTTTAGAGTCTAAATGACATAGTTCTTTCTGATTCAGCCATATAAGATTTTGAAATTTTGCAAAGACTTGTGAAGAGTCTGTTAGTGCCTTAGAGTTTATTAATTCTAGTGTGAACTTTGATTCTGTTGAAGTCGTGCTTTTCAGCCTGAGATATTGAGTGTATTCAGTCCCTTTTAGAATTTATATTGCTAACGTCACGCTTAAGGGGGATGATGTGTATCAGAATGTTGGAACTATATTTCCACCCAAGTAGTAGTTTAAGTTAAGTGTCGGTGTCATGAACTATTAGTAGTCTATAGGGTAAGTGTTTGACTCAGATTTTTTTATACAGACTAAGATATGTATCCTTAAATCATTGATTATTGTGTGTCAAGTTTCTGTCTTTTGTAATCCTGTTATCATTGTGTTGTTGAAAACTCAAAGTCTAGTGAAGCCTTGTGAGACCTATTTTTATTCACTAGCAACTTATTTTCCATTTCGTTGGTTCTTGTGTTGGATGGAACTGGGGGTTTAGAGGCATAATGGAAAGAAAAGTGGTAAGCGTGATTTAGTGAATGTATGTATAGCCGAATCTTTTGGCATGATATTGAGTTAGTATTAAAGTGGTACGTCCTTGTGTGTTAGTTTAGTATAAGGTAGAGAAGGAGTTATAGCTAAGGTAAGTTGTTGTTTACTCGAAGTATGAAAATGGCTAGATTAGCCAGTAAGTTATAATTATAGACATAAGGTTGTTTGTGGAATTTGAAGATAGTCTAAATGTACGCTTGGGTAAGTAAGTGTGATGTGAAAAAACTGTATAAGTAGATAAGATTGTATGGGGTAATAATATAAGATTAAGGTTGACCATGTCTATTATGTGACTCTACCCCCTTGACTTTCTTTTCTTTGGTAGTTGTAGACTAGTAATACTTGTCAGAAGGTATGTAGTAGATTTTGAGGCATAGCAGTGATGTCATAAAGGTGGATGTGATTATTTCTTGGTTAATGATACTTGTTTTATGGAAGCGATCTAATAGGCTTGAACAGTGCATGCAAGAGCTTAAGTTTATTTGGTTCGTAATGAAGTATGATGTCGTATGTATGAAGTAGAAGTATGATAAGGTGATATAAGGTTGCAGTATTTTTCGAAGGCTATTACATGTTTTGTGTGGCTAGTGGTGCCGTTGAGTTGATAGATAGAGAAAGACTACTTAAATGGTATATAGTGTTCTAAATAGCCAAGTTAAGGAGTTTTGATAGATAATGTTAAGACTTTTGATATGATCTTGGTACTCATAGTAGAGAGATATAACTCACAAAAGTGGCATGGTCCGATAAGGGTTTGGAGATATCCATGTTTAGTGTTAGAAGAATCTTAGTTGGTGAATGTTTAAGCTGTTATATAATGAATTTTGGGGATATATAAACCTAAGGGTTGAATCTTAGAAGTAGGTATTAGCATTGGTTGTTATACATAAAGATACCGTCTTACAAGGTAAGTTTAGTTTTAAGTGTATTGTTATATCCCTGACTCTGGAGTAAAGTAATTTCAGTTTATACTAGAGTGTATATAGTGGTTCAAAGAATTAGAGTAGTGATTTAATTATAAGGGGGAGATGATATAAAGAGTAACCAAGTCATGTTTTTAGATTATAATAGATTTACTAGTAAGTTGTGAAATTGGCCGTGAGAAAGAATGATGCTCAATCTATTCTTATTTCAGCAGTTTACTTCAGTTTTTCCAATACATACTCATGCTTTATGTCCAGATTCACGATCATAGCTCGTGTTCAGGTATATGATAAGGAATCATGTACTCTCCTAGTTCCTAGTATGATGAGTTCCCAGTTTGTTTAGCAGTCAGAATCGCTTTTCATAAGTTACGAATTTCAAAAAAAGATTCAGATCATGCAGTTCATGACTATTGTGCACATGTGATACTCTTAAAGATTAGTGAAAATTCAGATTTATATGAGGTACGTCCTCATATTAGATCTCTTCAATGAGTCCATGCGGTGAGTGCTCTATTCCTCACACCTCAATAGGGTATCAAGTTACGCTTAGTAATCCCCTCATGTTCCGGATTCTGGTATTCCAATTTTTTAGTGACCTTTTCCCGTAGGTCGAGATAGTGATGATGAATAGTTTCTTAGAAGGGAATGAGTAAACATTTCTTATTGATGAAAAATCGTTGTATGCTTATTTGAGATAAGGCGGTAATTATGGAGTAATTTTGAGGCCGAGTCATTGATAGATGTAAAGGTTAGTTGAAGTTTTATGTGTTATATTTTGGAAAAATTGTTGTGTGCTTATTTTATGTAAGTCCATAAGTTGAAAGAATTTTGAGGTGAAGTTTCATGTATGGCTTGGTTAGTTGAGAATATTTTATGTGTGTCATCTAAATGGTGCAGGGAAGTTATTATGGATAGAAGTATTAGAGAATATGAGAAATATGCTTTATGAGTGGTTGTTTAGAAGTGCATATGTGGGTATGAAGATAGGCTTGAATGTCACGTTTGTATGCATATGGATGGATGCCTTGAGTGTTTGTGAATGTCTAATACGAAGTTGTAGGTGATTGCTGGAGTGGCAATAAGAATTATGCATGAGATGAGGAATTGTGAAAGGTAGGATGTACTGAATTGATGATTCAGCCTAGTACTACAGTATTATGTGGTGTGTCTTGTGATTTTGAGTTAGGTTTGAAGATGGTGAGGGGATTTAGTTCCCTTTATACATTAGTAGATGGAAATATCAGAGGCCATGAGAGAAAAATAAGTAGAATCAATGAGCATGGTGTTTAAGGAGAAAATAAAGTTGAGATAGTATTTTAGAAGTGTGGCTAACCTTGAAAGTAAGAAGTTGCATAAGGCTCGGAAATTCTATCCTAGCTTATGAGTTAAATGTTTATATTCCGTGCAATAGAGTAGTTCCAAGGTTGTGATTCTTAGTTGGATGTCTTGTGTAAATCATGCCTAAGATTCCTTGCTCCCTAATGCTACTAGGACTTCTTTAGAAAAAGTGTTGAAGAGATAGTCCAGTTAAGTATAAGTGTTCAGTATAATTCAGTCTATGTAGCCAGCAATTCAACTTAACAGTCAGGCAGATAAATTATTGTGTTTTTTCCACCTTTTCACCCAGTCCTACTATCTGAAGTACAATGCGTATGACCATCCCAAAAGATAATCTATTCCATCCGTTTAAGTTGCGAACTCAGTTCAGTCCAATCATTATATTTTAGATTTAGTTATTTAGTCATGACTCAATTCATAAGAGTTTAGCGCATAATCTCAAATTTTTCTAGCTATTTTAGCTTAGATAGTGTAATACCTTTGTACGATCTAAATCTTTTTGCCTCAAGATTCGTACTTACATAAGTTATAACTTTCAAATCCAATGTGTGTGATTTGAGCATAAACACTTCCGTAGGGGAGGGGGATCCTAAACTCTCAGTATGAATCAGCTCCTTAAAACAAGTAAGGGCAAGTCGTCTCAGAATTCATTTCCATGATAGAAGTTTAAGCATTTCAGATCAGTTACATCCTTTCTTAGAAGACACATCAGGTCTGTGTTATTCCATAACTTTAAGTTTCAACGTTCCTACCCAACATTCGGGGACAAATATTCCCAAAGGGGGGATATTGTAACGCCCTAAAGTTTTTCTTAGCTAAACTTTTGTCCCTAAAATATTGAGCATTAGCTTCTAGAATGATTTATACTTTTTCCCAGTGAAATCCCTTAGATTTCAACTTTGCATTTCGTAGATGATTTAATAAGTTCTTCGTCGACATAAGATGCATTTAAAATGGCCACTCGGTGAAGGAGGTATGGTTAATTTAAGTCCTAGTCGTAAAATACCGTCAATCCTGTCATTGGCGTATCGCAGAGAGGGTGTAAATAACGATAGACAATTTCCTGTGGGACTCTGCGATGGTGGCGCATCGCGGAGTGGGCCAAATTTCCATTCGTCAATTTCCAGTGAACCACCACGATAGTGCCCCATTGCTGTGCCCATTAAATCGGACTTCCAATTATATTTTTTTGGTTACATTAAGGGTTAAAAGAGGTGTATTTTGGGAAATTACCTTACCCCCAAGCCATCTATAAAGATACAATCACTGGCATAAAAAAAGCACTTTATGCCCAAATCTTAATTCTCTACAAAGCAAAAACCCTAAGCATCCCAAAACCTCTTCCAAGAATCTCAAGATTCAACCGGGGGTTTTCAAAATTTATTAAAGATTTGGAATCCCCAAACCTAGGCTTCAAGAATCAGTCTCTTATTTCCTATTTGAGGTACGTGGGATTTATCCTACAAATACATAGGTTTGTTGAAAATACTCAATTATGATTTAAAGATTATAAAGCATGATTTTTTTAAAGGGGTTTGAAATCCATGATTTTTATTATTCTTTATGCATGTTATTGATATTGTTGTTTTGGCTTTTAGGCCTCATCCCCTCAAATTAATTTACAAGTATATGTAGACGTATGAAATTGAAATTTAAGATTTGTTTGAGAGCACAGATTATGAAGTCCCCTTCTTGTGATAAATTCAAGTTTATGATCTTATTGTGAATGATTTGAAATGAATGACTTATAGTTTGAAATTAGTTTTCTCAATACCTTAGTGTCTGAGCATAATTTAGAGATGATGAGAGGGAGCTTCTTTATATAATTACATCCTTGTTTTAAATTAGAAAGAGTAGCATGTTATTGAGAAATTTTGCATGACCACCTTGTATTATTTAAATGCTTGACACAGAGAGTTCCTTGCATGTGTTTACACGAGGTTTGATAAAGAGTTTCTTTGAATTGATTTATTGATATGGTGGTCCCAAACTTATGTTTTTAAAATAGAGATTATAATATGTTATTAATGGCTCAGAGATGTGACTTGCAAGTCAATGGTATGACGATACCATAAGTATGTATGCCATAACAAATAAGAGATTTCAGAGTATGTTTTCAGAAGATGCATGATTTTAAAAGAGTTAAAAATGGGCTTAAAGAGGTTTAGGTGGTTACCTGAAGAGGTATTTAGTTCAATTAACTCTTAGCCTAAAACCGTATTTGCCGATCTGGGTAGATTATTATTGTATGCTGGCGACGGTCATGTTGTGTAGTAGATTCAGAGACTTCAACCCTTGTGTCACACTTAGGTTGGGGTCTTGGATACCAAGTTAATGAAAACTTCCATATAGCCCATGGAATTTCAGAGTTGTAGGGTATACCACCTAGCGCAGAAGTAAAACAAAGAATGTATTAGAGTTCAGCTGATTTTATAGTGTCTTTCGAAAATACCCATGTGATTTCTTACCATATGATATGTTTATGAACTGTTTTAAATTTCTGTCATATATGTTGAATATAAATTATTATTTTGGGTTTTATCTGCATACCAGTACATTTGTATTGATCCCCGTACCTCCCAGGGTCTAAAGCACAGTTCAGAGGTCCATCTAAATAGTAGAGTTTTTAGACAACAGTGAAGTGTGTATTTGGTGAGCCTTCTTAACTCCAGAAAGCCCGTGTCTTTTAGATTATGTTATTTATTTTGGTTTAGGTCCACTGGGGGACTTGTCCCAGTTTCAGACGGTTTTCATTTGACTATGTAGTAGAGAATTTGCAAACTGTTCCAGATGTTGTTTTGTTGATTTCAGATTTCATTCCTTATTGTTAAACTAAATCCAGAGTATGGCCATGTTTCCATATCAGATTATATTTCCACATCTTCTTTTATTTTACGAATTTTGTGCATGATTACCATATAGAGAAGTGAGTTCCAGGCTTTCATTGTTAAGGATGTTTGTCACGGCCAGGCCCTCGTTCGGGTCGTGATAATACTAAGATCTGAAATCATAAATTACAATGCATACTTGTAAATCTAGTGAGTCATAACATTTAGTTCTACAAAGTTATACTCGTATTCTCCTTTTAAATCATATTTTCTATGTGTAGAAGGACTCACTTTGAAATTTGAAATCTGAAAGCTGTAAACTGTAGCTAATATCTTTTTCTGTAAATCAAAATCTGAGTAAACTATGAGCCTTTACACTTAGTTTTCTAAAAGTTTTTCTGTTATTCTTTCCTATTAAGGAGAATACTTTATATTTTATTTGGAGGGAAATACTTTAAAACTATTCTGCAAGGGAGGTTCTCTTAACCGACATAAACCATGTAAGTTAACATAAAGTCCAACATCTTATCCTCCTAAGGGAGAAACCTAACACTGGGGAGAGGTGTCATACTCTTTCCAGGGAGTATAACCTACCCATGTGATCCATCACAAGATAAATCTGTCATCCATATAGAAATGGGAATAATCTGATAATCTGTACCTATGTTGGCTACGTAGTTCTATGGAAGTAGGATGAGCTAAACCCACAATTTCCGCTCGTTGCTAAATACTACATTTTTATTTGCTACGCTCATTCTATTGGAAATCCACTTTAAAACTAGCATAAGGGTTTATCTGAAACCAATTATGCAATCAGCTGAGTAAATCTGTAAATAATGCTATTTTGAATTTTGTTATTTGTAATAGTATGTAAAGTGGATTCCATAGCTAAACTGAGGATCAAAATATCAAATCTTTTTATGAAAATTTTGAAAATAATCTGCTAATAAGATGCTTAAAGCATCATCTTTCTTGAAATAATAACATTTAATCTTTGGGCAATGACCCATGCATTAATCTCATGTCAAAACATCATAATAATCATGCTTGATAATGCAATCAATGATAATTTACTATAATAGGCACGAAAATATGAAAGTAGACATGCAATTCATCTCCACAATATCTTAAAAACTCATAACTTTGCAAATAACAGTAATGGGTATGAACTCTAATTTGAAATTCATGTGTAAACATTAAAAAGCATATGAATTTGTAATTAAAACTTGGTTTTGGGTACAAGGATGGAAAAAGATCCTTGTACATAAACCCCACATACCTTCTGTGATTATTAGATAAAGAAACCTTGAATTTTGGATTCATATTGAGTTTTTGATGATGAATTCTTGATTATATTGCCTTGGGATCCCTCGATTTTAAGCTTTCTTAGACAATCAATGGAGAATTTTGATTTCTTGGAGAAGAATCTTTGGAGATCTAGGGTTTTTCTTTTGGAGAGAATGATGAATAATGAGCACAAAGTGCTTTAAGTATGAATTATCTTGTGTTTTAGACGGATTGGGCATAGGAATTTTCTAAAAAACCCTTTTTAAAACTCCTAGACGAAGCTGGAAAAAAGTAATTGGGTCCCGATTTAATGGGCCATCGGGATGCACCACTATCGTGATGGCTCACTGGCATTTGGTGATTGGAAAATTGGGGACCTACGTGATGTAGAGCTATCACGTTGTCCCACTGGATTTTTACAATTGGGACTTGGAACTTCAATGCAATGTGCCACCATCGCGAAGTCCTATAGAAATGCCATTCTGGTCTTCGGCGCGATGTGCCACTATAGTGTTGGACTACTGGAAATCAACAAATGGGAAAATGGAGCCCTCTGCGATGTTCCAATATTGCGGAGGTCCATTGGAAAATGACAATTATGAATTTAGCCATCTCCACGATGCGGTGATTCTCCAGGTGGCACACTGTCAACTTAAAAATATTATAAGTCCTTCGTCGAGTGTCGAGATTGGGTGAATTTGGTATCGATGGAAAGATCATTCAATTTCCCACACAATGTGAATCCTAAATCTTGAAAATTCCACATAGAATAAATATTATTCATTTTTGAATCTCTTTATTAACATTTTAGGGATGAATTTAAGCTAAGAAAAGTATGGGATATTACAATATCTCCCCCTTGAGAACATTCATCCTCGAATGCGGTTAGTTAAGCTGAAAATACTAAGGAATTTATGGCTATAAGATATCATGCACAACTAAAATAAAATAAATGTCTGAATCTCAAATATAATGAGCTATTGAACTGATCTGAAAGTTCATGAATTCTTATGAAAATAACTATATAGATGAACCTGGGACTTAGAAAAGTACTTAATGAAGGAAAACTGTTACCTTCGGCTGAATCTGAGTTCGTGGAGAAGAGGTGAGGATACTTGGTACGCATGTCTGCTTCTGCTTCCTAAGTAGCACCCTCAACAAACTAGTTTCGCCATAGGACTTTGACCAAGTGAACTTCTTTTTTTCTCAGTCTACGGATCTGGTAATCTAAAATCTCAACTGGAATCTTTTCTTATGAAAGGCTTTTCTGAATATTGGTACTTTCTAGAGGAACCAGATTAGTTGAATCGTCCATGCACTTCTTCAACAAGGACAAATGAAATACTGGATGAACTGAGGATAAATCTGTGGGTAGCTCAAGCTCATACGCCACCTTCCTAACATGACTCAAAATATGGAAGGGACCAACATAGCAGGGACTAAGATTCCCTTTCTTGCCAAATCTCTTCACCCCTTTTGTGGGTGACACCTTCAAATACACTAGATCAATAACCTCAAACTCAAGATATCTCTTTCTCATGTTGGTATAAGATTTCTGATGACTCTGGGATGCTTTCAACCTCTCTTTAATCAACTGAACTTTCTCCATGGCTTCAAACACCATGACGGGCCCAATCAAAGTAGCCTCATCCACTTCGAACCAATCGACTGGCGACCTACATCTTTGCCCATAGAGAGCCTCAAATGGTGCCATCTGAATACTAGCATGATAACTGTTATTAGAGGTGAACTCAATCAATGGGAAATGCTAATCCCAAATACCTTTGAAATCAAGAACACAAGCTCTCAACATATCCTCTAAAGTCTAAATGGTCCTTTTTGCCAGACCATCTATTTTCGGATGAAAAGTTGAACTAAGATGAACTTGGGTACTAAGAAACTTCTGAAAAGCTCTCCAGAACTGAGAGGTAAATAAGTACCCCTATCTAAGATGATAGACAAAGGAACTCCATACAATCTAACTATCTATTTGATATACAACTTAGCAAATGTTCAAATGTATAGGATGTATGATCTGGCAAGAAATGCGTGACTTTGTCAATATGTCTACAATGACCCATATCGAATTATGATGACAACGTGAATGGAGTAAACCAAAAATAAAACTCTTGTAATATACTACCAGGTTATTAGTACTCTACCTTAACCTGTTGACAAGCAGCACACTTGGCTACAAACTCTGCTATATATCTCTTCATACCACTCCCCCAATATATTTCCCACAAGTCACGGTATATCTTAGTAGTACCTGGATTAATAGAATAACACGCACCATGCGCTTTCGCATAATCCGCTGCCTCAATTCATCAACACATGGTACACACAACCTACTTTGGTATCTCAACACACCATCTCTCCCTTGGGGGAAAATCTCTTCCTTTTGGTGTTTAACTGACTCCTTCAGTTTGACCAAACTAGAATCCATATCTCGCTTCTCCTTCACTTACGAAACTAAGGAAGATTCGACACTACTCCGAACCCAAACATTCCCCTCAGCTGAGTCCACCAACCTAGCACCCAATCTAACCAATCAATGAACTTCTCGAGCTAAATTTTTCTTAGTATTCAACACATGAGCAACACTGCCCGTTGACAATCTACTAAGGGCATCTGCTACTATGTTGGCCTTGCTCGGATGATACAACTAACACATCTCATAATCCTTTAACAACTCCAACCACCTTTTCTGAAAGAGATTCAACTCCCTCTGAGTAAATACATACTGTAAACTTTTGTGATCTGTGAACATATCAACGTGCATCCCATAAAGATAATATCTCCATATTTTCAATGCAAACACCACAACAGCTAATTCAAGATCATGGCTTGGATAGTTCTTTTCATAAGGCATAAGCTATCTATAGGCATAGGCTATGACCTTACCTCTTTGAATCAACACACAATCTAAACCAACTCTGGAGGCATCTCAATAAAAAACCATCTGTACCATCGGGTAATGCTATGAATGGGGCTGAAGTAAGTCGAGTCTTCAAATCCTAAAAACTCTTCTCGTAGGAATCTGACCACTGGAACTTAACTTTGTTTTGGGCCAATCTAGACATAGGGGACACTATAAATGAGAAAACCTCTACGAAACATCAGTAATAACCAGATAAACCCAAGAAACTCCTAATATCTGATGGAGAGATAGGCTTAGGCCAATTTCTTATGGCTTTTGTCTTTTGGGGATCAACTCTAATAACCTCACTGGAAATAATATGACCAAGGAAAACTTTCGCACTTTATAAACATGGTGAATAACTGGTAATCTCTAAGAGTTTGTAAAACAATTCTAAGATGGTCTGCATGATCATTCTCACTAAGAGAGTAGACAAGGATATCATTTATAAAGACTATGACAAACATGTCCAGATACTGTTTGAACACTCTGTTAATCAAGTACATGAACACTGCTGGGGCATTATTTAACCCGAAGGACATGACTAGAAATTCAAAATGACCATAATGGGTTTTGAAGACTGTTTTTGGAATATCACATTCCCTTACTTTAAACTGATGATAGCCAGATCTAAGGTCTATCTTTGAAAAATAACTGCCACTTTGGAGTTGGTCAAATAAATCATTAATTCTAGGAAGGGGATATTTTTTATTGACTGTAACTTTATTCAACTAACGATAGTCAATGGACATACATAAAAAACCATCTTTCTTTTGAACGAATAGGATGGGAGAGCCCTATGGAGAAACACTAGGCCTTATGAAACCTTTATCTAAAATATCTTTGAGTTGTTTTTTCAACTCCTTAAGCTCTACGGGAGCCATATGATAAGGAGAGATAAAAATAGACTGAGTATCTGGGAGGAGCTCAATACCAAATTCTATCTCTCTATCAGGAGGTACCCTTGGGAGATTCTCTGGCAAACATCAGGAAACTCATTGACCACACTGACTGACTTAATTGTTGGAGTCTCCAACTTAATGTCTTTGACTCAAACAAGATGATAGATACATCATTTAGAAATTAACTTTGTGTCCTTTAGATAAGATATGAAATGACTCTTGGGTGACACTGAATTACCTGACCACTCAAAGACTAGCTCGTTGGAAAAGTAAAACTTCACTACATGAGTGTGACAATCTATAGATGCATAATAGGAATGGAGCCAATCCATACCAATAATAAGACCAAAATTAACCATATCTAACTCTATTAAGTCTGCAAATATGACTTTACGAAGGACAGTGATCGAACACCTTTTATAGATTTGTTTAGAAACAAATGACTCACCTACTGGAGTGGAAACCAAGAAGGGCTCAGGAATCTTTTCAGAACTTATCTCAAAATTTACTGCAACTAATGGAGTCACATACGAGAAACATAACCTAGGGTCTAACAATACATAAGCATCAAGGTGAAATACACAAACCATACTGGTAACAACATCTGGAGAATATTCCTACTCTTGGCAGGATGGTAAAGCATAAAATCAATTCTAGCGCTGACCTCCACCGGTAATAGATGATGCACATTGAGGAGGAGCTGGGTGACCTAAAGGAGATGGTGCACTAGTAGCCTGAGTTTGGGGACAGTCATCTCTACTTCCTTTCCTAGTATGAGGACAATATCTAATGCTATGACCCAACTTACCATATCCAAAATAACCTTTTGGACCAGCCAAACACTCACCAGGATGATTCTTACCACACTTAGTACACGTAGGATAATTAGGCCTACCATCCACACTCTAGGATCTGGAAATAGAAGACTTACCCCAATGTTCTTTCCTATTTCTGGGTGCAGGACCACTAGCTGAAGATGCGGCTGACATAGATGAACAATTCTGAAATTGTAAACAATATTCTCCTCCAAACCTATTCTGACCATAATCAAACTGCCCTATTCTAGCCTTCTTATTTCCTCTCTCAATTTTCTTTAACTTCTCTACCTTAATCTGCTGAGAGTGCATCACCAATCTAGAAAGAACTATGCCTCCAATAATCTTGATAGTCCTACACTTCTTGACCACCAATCTAGACACTCCAGTCATGAACTTACTCATTCTTGACTTAGGGTCAGCCATCTGATTAGGGGAATACTTAGACAACTAGTTGAACTTGAGGCAATACTCTTTCACTATCATTGATCTTTGCCTCGGGTTCATGAACAATTCTATCTTAGCTTCCCTTATCTCACATGGGAAGAACTTATCTAGAAACATATTCTGAAATATTTGCCAAGTCATGGAAGCTCTATTCTCCCCTCTACTCTTCTTTCACATCACCACCCAGTCATATGCAACATCATTTAACCTATAGGATGATAATTCTACACTTTCCTCTTCAGAAACATGCATAATTTAGGTGATCTTCTTTACCTCATCTAAATAAAGCTGTAGGTCCTCACCTGCCTTCGACCTAAAAAATACTGGTGGGTTTATTCTCATAAAATCTCAAATCCTGGATGTGGCTAAGTTCTCATCTTACTAAGGTAGGACTGCATCCTGACGGTTGCCCTAAACATTAGTTGTCACAGCTTGGGCTAGCGCCTGAAAGGCAGCTCGAAACTTTGCATATGACACATTCTCAGTCAAAGGATTTACGAGCTGAGGTGGCTGGTTATTGTTTCTACAAACATTATCTCAACGAGAAGGCATGATCAACTGTCACGTGAAAGCATGAGTTAAAAGAAGATAAAGGTACTATAAGCATGATAGATCATGAAAGAAAAATATAATTTCCTAAGAATGTTCCGTAGCCTCTTTCTCATAGATATGGCGCGCTTTACACCCATGACCAAGATTCTTCGTAACACGACTTGTCTGACTCCTTAGGACTCTTTAAAACCTTAGTCTTTGATACCAAGTTTGTAACATCCCAAAATTTAATCTCGAGATGACACAGTGCTCAAGACTACTAGTATCCTTAAGCTAACCCTATCTGCATACTATTGAGCCTAAATCTTATAATAATTGAAATATAGACATAAAAGTCATAGTGAATGCATCAATCATCTATAATATCTAAGAATAATCTGAACATAATATCTGAAACATCAAAATTGAATAATCTACATCAAAACTGGTAGTCTGATAAGCCTCTACCATTAATACTAGACAGTCACTAGGACAAACCCCCAGCTAACTCGAACTGTCTGGATGAACTACTACATCTCATAAACTGTTAAACTACAAAATTTGAATGAATAAGTTTCTGAACTATGATGATTCACCAACTATTGGATGTAGATGTAGATGCTTGAACTACTCACTCTACTGATATTGAGCACATCGACCTACAATATGAGACAATGTAACACATAGACATATAGGCAAATCAGTACTTTGAGAATGTACTGAGTATATGGGGGTGATATGCATAAGTAAAATATCATCTCATAATCATCATTTATAAAATAATGCATGTTAAATATAAATAACTCAAATAAGATGGAATATCTGAAATACTGAAATCTACAATCATAGATTGTAATTTATACTTATAAATCTAGTGAGTCATAAAATTTAGTTCTAAAAATCTATAATCGTATTCTCCCTTTAAAACATATGTCTAAGTGTAGAAGGGCTCACTCTGAAATCTGAAAGCTGAAAACTATAGCTAATATCTTTTTATAAAGCAAAATTTGAGTAAACTATGAGCCTTTACACTTAGTTTTCTAAAATATTTTCAGTTATTCTATGCTATTAAGGAGAATAATTTATCTTTTATCTGGAGGAAAATACTTTAAAACTGTTCTACAAGGGAGGTTCTCTTAATCGACATAAACCTTGTAAGCTAACATGGAGTCCAATGTCTCGTCCTCCTAAGAAAGAAACCTAACATTGGGGAGAGGTGTCAAACTCTTGCCAGGGAGTATAACCTACCTGTGTTATCGATCACAAGGTAAATCTATCATTCATATCAAAATGGGAATAATCTGATAATCTGTACCTATGTTGGCTATGTAGTTCTATGGAAGTAGGATGCGCTAAACCCATAATTCCCGCTCAGTGCTAAATACCGCTTCCTTTTTATTTGTTATGCTTATTCTTTTGGAAATCCACTTTAAAACCAATTATACAATCAGCTGACTAAATCTGTAAATAAAACTATTTGAGTTTTGTAATTTGTAATAGTCTGTAAAGTGGATTCCATAGCTAAACTGAGATCAAAAGATCAAAGCTTTTTCTAAAATTTTTAAAAATAATCTTCTCATAAGAGTCATAAAGCAACATCTTTCTTGAAATAATAACATTCAATCTTAGGGCAATGAACCATGCATTAATCTCATGTCAAAACATCATAATAATCATGCTTGATAATGTAAACAATGGTAATTCATCTCAAAATCTATAATTTATTGTAATATGAAAATATGAAAACAGATATGCAATTCATCTTCACAATATCTTAAAAACTCATAACTTTGCAAATCACAGTAATGGGTATGACTCTATTTTGAAATTCATGTGTAAATATTCAAAATCATAAGATTTTGCTATTAAAACTTGGTTTTGGGCACAAGGATGGAAGAAGATCCTTGTTCATAAACCCCATATACCTTGTTGGATGATTAGATGAAGTAACCTTGAATTTTGGATTCCTATTGAGTTCTTGATGAAGGGTTCTTGATTATCTTGTCTTGGCATCAATGGAGGATTTTGATTTCTTGGAGAAGAAGCTTTGGAGATTTAGGGTTTTTCTTTCGGAGAGAATGATGAATACTGAGCACAAAGTTCTTTGAGTATGAATAATCTTGTGTTTTGGATGGATTGAGGCTTGAGAATTATCCAAAATACCCTTTTTAAAACTCCTAGATGAAGCTGGAAAAACGTAACTAGGTCTTGATTTAATGGTTCATCACAACGCGCCACTATCACGGTGGCTCACTGGAATTTGATAACTGGGAAATTGGGGACCTCCGCAATACAGATCTAACATGTAGGCCTACTGGATTTTGACAATTGGGACCTGGCACTTCAACGCGATGAGCCACCATCACGATGTCCTATAGAAATGCTATTTTGGTCTCTAGCCTTTGGCGCAACGCGCCACTATAGCATTGGACTACTAAAAATTGAGAAATGTAAAAATGGACCCCTCCGCGACGTGCCAATATCGCGGAGGTCTACTATAAAATGATAATTATGAATTTAACCATCTCCATGATGCCGTGACTGTCCAGGTGGCACACTGTCAATTTAAAAGCATCATAACTCCTTCACAGAGTGTCGGAATTGGGCGAATTTGATATAAATGGAAAGCTCAATCAATTTCCCACACAATGGGAAGTCTAAATCTTTAAAATTACTCATATATTAAATATTATTCATTTTTGAATCTATCCCTTAATATTCTACAGATGAATTTAAGCTGAGAAGAGTATGGGGTATTACAGAATGTCACCTTCATCAAATATTTTCAATAATCTGTACCAAAAAATAATTATAAAAAAGTCAGTATCAAATAAATAATTATCAAAATAAATTAAGAACTACGTATGCATACATGTATAAAAAATAGATCTTTCGTTAAAAGCGGGATCAAATTAGATTTTAGCTACGTCTTGAATACTTAGTGGTTGCTGATTTGTTGGCCGTCCTAAATCGCCTTACCAAGATATGAATCATATAACATTTTGTATTGTTATAAAAATTTTATCATCGCCCTAATTATTTATTTTTATCACGTATTTGTATGCGTAATATCTGTCTTTTTATTTGTGGAGGCCTTAAAAATTGATGGAGAATTTCTTCATCGGCCAATAGCATAGTATTTGTTAGTTATCAGTGTTATAAATGACAAAATAAAAAAAGTAAAGAAATATTCAAAACAGTCCAAAATTAGCTAAACAGTAGCAAAATAGAAGTATTTTCAATGTAAATTTTCGGATAAAATCAATCCTAAATTAAAAGATAAGTTAGTAGAATAACAACAGAGTGTAGTAGCAACATATTAATGACAGATATAGACAAAACCTAGACAAAACCGTATCCCTAATTTAATATTAATAATAAATGAAACTTAACGAAGAAAATTAAATAAATGCAATCAACAAAATCATGTTAAAAAAGAACACTAAAAACAGTGTTGGTTTTAATAGAGCTTCACCAAAATACGACTAACTTCGACCAACTTTGCTTAGATAACGGACCAGCATAATAAAATAATAACAATTATACTTATAAAAAATAGATAGAAAAACTGAAATAATAGTGGAAATGATGTTGCTTCAATGGAATTTTCACAGGAGTAACGTCGGAAAACATGTAACTCTGATAGATCTAGACAGTTTTGGTGTAGACCACCATAAACAACAACGAAACAGAGGGACAGGAAAAAAAGAATGACCCATCGATGGTGGTTGGTGATGCACTTCGGTCATCACTCCCAGTGAGACGAAGAGAATAAAAAGAAAGAGGGGGAGGTGAGAAGGGCGGTGTGGTGATGGAAGTTATGGTGTTCTCTGGTGAAGCTTCACTGAAGCTCTTCGACGGAGAAGAAGCAAGTAGCAAAAAATAAGATAATATTATTAGAGAGAGAAAAAGAAAATCTGATTGTGAGAATAGTATATGTGCTTTTGTATTTTTGTGAATTAAAAAAATTAACCAATTCTCTTATTTATTTATAATAATAACAAATGATATTCTTTATTAACAAAAAATTAAAGATTGACCCATCTTGTCCCCTTGAAACACTATTTAGTCTGAAAGTTATTAACCAAACAATTATTTCATCCTTTTAAGCAATAAATAAATATTATTATTCAAAGGATAAAAATGTCAATCCATCACCTCAAGTGTCAACTTCTTAAAAAGTGACGCGACCTTGATTAGATTGATTTGTCGCTATGTGTATTAAAATAATTAAACCGACTAACATTTGCAGATCGTATTAAATAATGTATAAAAATATGAATGTTAGTGTATAATTATAGAAAAATATAAACAATAAATAAAAGTATTATTGTCTTAAAAAATATAGTATCCTATAAATAATTAAAAATATAGTGTGCTGTTAAAGAATTGTAGTGTTATATTGTGTATGCGTGTAGATGACTATGGGAAAAAAATTAAAATAATAATAAACTAATAAAAATCCTAAAATTATAAAATTAAGGATAATTATTAATAAATTATACAAAGTTAAATATGAAATAAAATGATAAAAGTTTTAAAATAATGAAGATTATCAGTAATTTATTAACCATTGTGAAAAATATGAATAAAAATTATGTTTTTGTGTGTTTTAATGGTCAGGAAGCCTTAATGCACTAATTTTTAGCATGGAGAGCCAAAATTGGGCGTCAACAATAAGACTTGTGAGTTGATGCTAAACTAAAGGACACATTGTGCTTCTTTTTAGTTGTGATACTTTTTTCAATTTCACACACATTTTTATTGACTTACACCTAAAAATTCTCGTTAATTTCTCAAATATCTGGGCATAAAATTTTGTCTAGAGTGAGTGGTAGCTTAGCTATTTGAATGTAGGAATTACGAATCTGTGAGCGAGAGAAGAAATAAGAAAACTGGACTTAGTAGAAAAGAGATATATGAAGTTGAAGCATAAACCCTCTTAACACTTTCATGACTTACGACTTTCAAATCAAGAATGCTTATAACGCTTGAGCTTTTTTAAAAATCAAGAGACCGTAGACAAGAAATTTGGAATTTTCAAGAGACCGTAGACATGAAATTTGGAATTTTCAAGAGTTTTGGGTGGTTTAACACCAATATTCTCACCATGTTGCAAAAGCGCCCTTACTGTATATCCTTGTCATAGGAATGAATTCAAACTGTATTGACATTTTTTATGAAATAAGTCAGATACAAGTCTATTTATTATTTCTCACCCTTTTCTTTTAGAGAAAATTAAAGGAAAGTTGTCTTTTAAGTCTTAAATGAAGAATTAGTGACACTGAACAACGTCAAACATAATTAGGAAACTTGATTAAGTTAATTATGGACTTGATTAATATTTTCAAAACTTTGTAATCTTTTCAAAAATACAAATCAACCCAACCCACACCTGTAATACCCCGAACATTTTCTAGCTTAATTTTTGTTTCATATCAAATTTTTTAGATTTCGACTTTTTATTGTGTGAAAAATTGAATAATCTTTCCATCGATACCAAATTCTCCCAAATTCGACACTTGGTGAAGAAGTTAGAGCATTTTTAAGTAGTGTGCTTACTGGGCAGTCACCGCATCGCGGTGAAGGACAATTTCATAATTGTCATATTCTAGTGGACCACAACGATGTTGTTGTATCACGATGAGGTCTAAATTACCATTTGTCAATTTCCAGTGGACCTCCGCGATATTGGAAAATCACGGAGAGACCCATTTTTATGATTGTCGAATTTCAGTAGCCCAACGTGATAATAGCACGCCCTACCGAAGGAAAAAATGGCATTTATATAGGGAACCGCAATGGTGGTGCATCGCGTTGAAGTTCTAGGTCCTAATTTTCAAAATTCAGTAGGACAACGCGATAGCTCTGCATTGCGGAGGACCCTAATTTTCCATTCTTCAATTTCTAGTAAGCTACCGCAATAGTGGCGTGTAGCAGTGGCCCATTAAATCGGAACCTAGTTATGTTTTTTTCCAGTTTCATTTAGAAGTTAAAAAAGGTATTTTGGACTTTTCCCCCAGCCCCCAATTCTATCCAAACACAAGATTTAAAGCTATTACAAGCACCTTATGATATATTTCACAAAATTTCTCTCAACCAAAACACTAAGCTTCAACAATCAACCTCAAAACCCCCCAAAATTCCAGCATCCTTTTTCCAAATTAATTGAAGAATCAAGATTCCTAACTCAAGAATTCCAAGAATCATCATTCAAGAGCACAAATATAGTCCCAAAAGCAAACTTGTTCATCTAGTTCATTATCCAAGGTATGCAGGGTTTTGAACAAGGATAAATCTTTCATCCTTGTGCCCAAAACTTAATTTTGATTTTATTTTTTTTTGAATATACTATGATTTTCCATTAAATTTAAGTCTGGGTTGATACCCAAATCCTCATTATTGTAGTTTTTGACATTATTATGATATTTAAGGCTCCAATTGCAAGAAATTTACATATAGTCATGTTTGAAATTATAAGATTCGTATTATAAGTTATACACTATTACCTTGACTAAGTTTGTTGAAAGCTTTGAAGATGATTATTGAGCATGAGTTTTAAATCTGATTATTGATGCATTAAAGCTTTATACTTTGAGTCCTAAGTACTATTAATGATTTTATAAGGAGATTATGATCTCAAGTCCTATTGACAAGTTTTGATTAGTGCTTTCAAAAGAAAAGATTGATATTTTGATCCTATGCTATGATAGGAATTCACATTATTCATACGGTTTATGATTTAGAATAAAAAGAAGCATAATTGGTTTTATTTACAAACACTTGTGCTATTTTAAGATAGATTTCCTAAAATTTCTGTGCAATAAATATGGGACTAGTATTTTGCACTGAGTTCGGTATGATTCCAAGGTCTCATTCCCTAAAACTATGAGCCACCATAGGTTTTAAACTCCCATAGTGGTCTACGATAGTGATCACTTAAGTAAAGGTTCTATTCTGATGGCAAGGGTAGAACAACTCTCCCCAACATAGACAAGATGTTAGACTCTATGGTAGCTCACATGGTTTATTTCAGTTATAAGAAACTTCCTGAGTTCTAAAGTTTCAAAATTTATAAGGCTCCCAAAGTTTCCATGTCCTAAAAGAAAAGAATAACAAAAAATCTTTTAGAAACTAAGTGTAAAGGCTCACGAGTTTTTATTTAGATTAAGCTTTACAGAAAGTTAGTAGTTTCAGATTTCAGATTTAGATGTGAGATCTTTCTACACTTAGACAGTATGAATTAAAGAGAATTTTTATGTACAACTTTTAGAACTAACGTTATGGCTCACTAGATTTATAAAGTTTGAATTGCTATGCATAATTTCATATTGCAATATTTTATACATTCCAGCTTATGTGAGCCATTAACGTTTAGCATGCATCATTTTTTTATATAGAGTATGATGATGTTTTACTTATGAATTACACCCTTATATACCTAGTACATCCTCATAGTACCGATCCACATATACGTCTATGTGTTGCATTGTCTTATAATATAGGTTTAAGTGCTCAGTATCAACAACATGAGTAGTTTAAGCATCTCTATCTACACTCCCACAGTTGGTGAGTCCTCATGATTTGAGGGCCTACACCTTCAGATTTCCATCTTTTATACTACTTGATTTATTATTCTCAGTTCAGTTCGAGTCAGTTGGGGGCTTATTCCAATGACTCTCCAGTTCTTTAGTAGTAGAGGTTTGTCAGACTACTAGTTGATTTATAGACTTTCATTATTTGTTATTCAGATAGAATCTACAGTTTATTTAGATCAGTTTTGGTATAACACAATATTATTTCTTGACTAGATTATCTTAAAGTAAGGTTCGGGCCTAGTAGCAGGCTCAAAGGGTTAGCTTTGGGCTACTCATAGCCTTGAGCACCATGTGACATCTTGGGATCAGATTTTGAAGAATCACAAACTTGGTATCAGAGCCTACGGTTTGATGAGTCTTAGAGAGTCGGATAAGCCGCGTTATGTAGAGTCTTGATCATGGGTGTGAAGCGCACCATATCTATGAGTAAGAGGCTTTGGATCATTTTAGGAAAATCCTTTTTTTCTTTTTCATAATCCATCATGCTTACAACTATCTCTATCTGCTATTAATTCATGATGATTCTTGATAGAATATGCCTCTTCACAGAGCTAATGCCCATAGGAATGATAACCAACCACCCCTTCTTGTTGATCCCCTAAATGAGAATGAGGCTCATGCCAAATTTTGGGCTACTTTTCAGGCACTAGCCCAAGACGTGACTGCTAACATTTAAGCCAATAATTAGGCTTTAGTTTTGTGTAAACAATAAGGTGATTCAGCTGCAACCAAACTTCATAACTTTAGAAGGAAAATCTGCCTGGATTCCTTGGATCAAAAGTAGGCGAGGACCTATAGTTGTATCTTAATAAGGTGAAAATAATCACCTATGTTATGCATGTTACTGAAGAGGAAATAATCAAATTAGCTTCTTATAGGTTGAAAGATGTTGCTTATGATTGGGTTATCATGTGGAAGAAAGGTAGGGGTGAGGATGCAGCTCCCCTGAGTTGGCAGGTGTTTCAGGATGATTTTCTAGATAGGTTCTTTCTGTACGAGTTGCAGGAAGCCAAAGTTGAGGAGTTCATGAACCTGAGATAGGTCTCAATGACAGTGAAAGAGTACTGCCTTAAGTTTAACCAGTTATCTAAGTATGCTCTTGAGTTGATAGCTGATGCCAGATCTAGTATGAGTAAGTCCATTACTGGAGTGTCATGATTGGTAGTCAAGGAGTATAGGACTACCATGCTTATCAGAGATATCGATCTTTCTAGGTTGATAAATCATGCCCAACAGATCAAGTCAAAAAAGTTGAAGGGGAGAGAGAGGGAATATGAAGGCTAGAATTGGGTAGTTTGAGTATGGTTAGTCAAGGCCTGCAGGGGGAAATCGCTCACAGTTTAAGAGTCATCCGCCATTGCCAGTACCGTCTTCAGCTAGTGCTCCCACTCCTAGAAGTAGACAAGAGTAGTGGGGTAGGTATTCTATGTCTAGATCCTAGAATACTATGAGTGGTAAGCCCAGTTATCCTCCATGTGCTAAGTGTGGTATACTTATCCTGAAGAGTGCTTGGATGGACAGAAGAGTTGTTTTCATTGTGGCAAGTTGGGTCATGAAATTAGAGAGTACCCATATGCTAAGCAAGGAATAGAGATGTCCGTTCTCAGACAGGGGCTACCAGTGCACCAGCTCCTGCAGCTCGCTAAGCCCCTCCCTAGGGCATATCATCCAGTACTGGTAACGGTCAGCACCAAAATTGGTTCTATGCTTTACCATCCCGCTAGGAGCATGAGAACTCCCTAGATGTTGTTACTGGTATGCTTAGTGCCTTTCATTTTGATGTTTACGTACTGTTGGACCCTGGGTCGAGTTTCTCTTATGTGACCCCTTTAGTTGCAGTTAATTTTGAAATGAGTTCTTAAAAGATTCTTAAGCCTTTATTGGTTTTCACTCAAGTAGGTGAGTCAGCTGTAGCCGGATAGATTTATAGAAAGTGTCCCATTACTCTCCTTCATAAAATAATGTTAGCAGATCTAATAAATTTAAACATGGTTGGCTTTGACCTTATTCTTGGTATGGATTGGCTCTATTCTTGTTATGCATCCATAGATTATCGCACCCGAGTGGTGAAGTTTCAATTTTCCAATAAGCCAGCCTTTGAGTGGTCAGGTAATTCAGTGTCTCCCAAGAGTAATTTCATATCCTATCTTAAAGCCAAAAAGTTGATCTCTAAAGGGTGTATCTATCATCAAGTTCAAGTCAAAGACACTAAGTTTGAGACTCCAACAGTTCAGTCAGTCAGTATAGTTAATGATTTTCCTAATGTCTTTACCAAATATTTGCCAGGGGTACCTCTTGATAAGGAAATAAAATTCGAAATTGATGTTCTTTCTGATACTTAGCCTATTTCCATTCCTCTATATCATATGGATCCTGCTGAGCTTAAGGAGTTGAAAGAGCAACTCAAAGATTTTCTAGACAAAGGCTTCATAAGACCTAGTGTTTCTCTATAGGGCGCTCCCATCCTATTCGTCCAAAAGAAAGATGGTTCTTTGCATATATCCATTGATTATCGTCAGTTGAATAAAGTCACAGTCAAGAACAAATATCCTCTTCCTAGAATTGATGACTTATTTGACCAACTACAAGGTGCAAGATATTTCTCAAAGATAGACCTTAGATTCGACTATCATCAACTTAAAGTAAAAGAATGTGATATTTCAAAGAGAGTCTTTATGACCCGATATGGTTATTTTGAGTTTGTAGTCATGTCCTTTGGACTAAACAACGCCCCAGTAGCTTTTATGGACTTGATGAACCAAGTGTTCAAATAGTATCTGGATATGTTTGTCATAGTCTTTATCGATGATATTTTTATCTACTTTCGTAGTGAGAATGATCACGCAGACCATCTAAAAATTGTGTAGAAAACTCTTAGAGATCACCACTTGTTCACCAAATTTAGCAAATGTGAATTTTGGCTTAGTTCAATTGCTTTCCATGGTCATATTATTTCCAGTAAGGGTATTAGAGTTGATACCCAAAAGACCGAAGCCGTAAAAAACTGGCCTAGACCTATTTCTCCATCAGACATTAGGAGTTTCTTGGGTATAGCTAGATATTACAAATGTTTTTATGAGGGGTTTTCATCCATTGCGTCTCTTATGACCCGATTGACTCAGAAGAAGGTTAAGTTTCAGTGGTCAGATTCCTGCTTGAAGAATTTTTAGGAGTTGAAGACTCGACTCACTTCATCCCTAATCTTCGCATTACTGATAGTATGGATGGTTTTGTTGTATATTATGATGCCTCCAGAGTTAGTTTGGGTTGTGTTTTGATGCAAAGAGGTACAATCATAGCCTATGACTCTAGACAGATTAAGCCTTATGAAAAGAATTACCCAACTCATGATCTTGAATTAGCTACTGTGGTGTTTGCATTGAAAATCTGGAGACACTATCTGTATGGTGTGCATATTGATGTGTTCACGGACCATAAAAGCTTTCAATATGTGTTTACTCAGAGGGAGTTAAATCTCCATCAGATAAGGTAGTTAGAGCTGCTAAAAGTTTATGATATGTGTATGTCGTATCATCCGGGAAAGGCCAATGTAGAGGTAAACGCCCCTTGTAGATTGTCCATGGACTGTGTGGCTTATGTGGAGAATGATAAAGAAAGAGTTAGCTCAGGAAGTGCACTATTTAGCTAGGTTGGATATTATATTGGTTGATTCAGCTGAGGGTAGCGTTTGGGTGCAGAGTAGTACAAAATCTTCCTTAGTTTTTAAGGGGAAGGAGAAACAATATCATGATCCTATCTTTGTTAAGTTGAAAGATTCGGTTAAAGACCAAAAGGTAGAGGCTTTCTTCAAAGGGGGAGATGATGTACTGAGATACCAGAGTAGATTGTATGTACCATGGTGTTGATGATTTGAGGTAGAGGATTATGGCTGAAGAGAATGGTGTGCATTACTCTATTCACCCTGGTGCTACTAAGATGTATAGAGATTTGTGGGAAATATAGTAGTCGAGTGATATGGAGAAAGATATTAAAGAGTTCATGGCCAAGTGTTCAGTTTGTCAACAGGTTAAAGTAGAGCACCAAAGGCCTGGTGGTGTTTTGCAAGAGTTTAGTATTCCTACTTAGAAGTGGGAAGAGGTAAACATGGATTTTGTAACAAGGTTACCTCGTTCGAGATGTCAACATGATTTAATTTTGGTTATTTTGGATAGATTGACTAAGTCAATGCATTTCTTAATAGTTCATACATCCTGTACAGCTGAGGATTATGCTAAGTTGTATATCCAAGAGTTAGTCATATTGCATCGAGTTCCTTTGTCTATCATCTCAGATAGAGGTACTCAGTTTACCTCTCAGTTTTGGAAAACTTTTTTAGAAGGGTCTTGGTACCCAAATTCATCTTAGTTCATCTTTTCATCCATAGACCGATGGTCAAGCAGAGAGGACCATTCATACTATAGAAGATATGTTAGGGCATGTGTGCTTGATTTTAAGGGTAGCTGGGATAAGTATTTGCCATTGATTGAGTTTGCCTACAACAACAGTTATCATGCTAGCATTTAGATGGCTCCGTTTGGGGCACTTTATGGGAGGAGATATAGATCACGTGTTGGATGGTTTGAAATGGGTGAGGCTGCGTTGTTAGTGCCAGATATGGTTTTAGAAGATATGGAGAAAGTACAGTTGATTCTAGAAAGGATGAAAATAGCTCAAAGTCTTTAGAAATTTTATACGAATGTAAGGAGAAGAGATCTTGAGTTTGAAGTTGATAATTTAGTCGATTTGAAAGTTTCACCCATGAACAGGGTAAAGAGATTTGAAAAAAAAGGAAAACTTAGTCCCCATTAAGTAGGTCCCTTTCGGATTTTGAGTCGTGTTGGGAAGGTGGCATATGAGCTTGAGTTACCTATAGATTTATCATTTGTACATCTTATATTCCATGTGTCTTTGTTGAAGAAGTGTATTAGTGATCCAGTGGTTGTAGTACCCTTAGAAAGAACAAACGTTCATGATAGCCTCTCTTATGAAGAAATCCTAGTTGAGATTCTTGACCATCAGACTCCTAGACTAAGGAACAAACAAGTCCTCTTAGTCAAGGTTCTTTGGCAAAACCAATCTGATGAGGGAGCCACTTGGGAAGAAGAAGCAGATATGTGGACTAAGTATCCTCATTTTTTCACTGCAGATTCAGTTTAAGGTAACTAGTTTCCTCATATCATCTCTTTTTAGTCAAATTTTCAGATTTATATAGCCATTCATTTGATCGTTCTTGCATTTCCAATCAGTTTAGTTATGCTTTCAGTTGTATATACCAATTATGGCCTCAGTTTTCAGCATCTCAATTTCGCTAACCACATTCGAGGATGAATGTTCCCAAGGGGGAGATATTGTAAAACCTCAAACTTTTTCTAGCTTAAATTCATTCCTAGAACGTTAAGGGCTGTCATCCAATATGATTAATTTTTGTTTCATATATAATTTTTAAGATTTCAACTTTTGATTGTGTGGGAAATTGAATAAGCTTTCCATCAACACTAAATTAGCCTAAATCCAACACTCGATGAAGAAGTTAGAGTATTTTTAGTTGACAGTGTGCCAACTGGGCAGTCACTGTATCGCGGTGAAGGACAATTTAATAATTGTCATATTCCAGTGGACCACAACGATGTTGGCGCATCGCGGAGAGGTCTAAATTCCCATTTGTCAATTTCTAGTGGACCTCTGCAATATTGGCGCATTGAGGAGAGGCCCATTTTCCCGATTGTCGAATTCCAGTAGCCCAGCGTGATAGTAGCGCGCCGCGCCAAAGGATAAAATGGCATTTCTATAGGGCACCACGATGGTGATACATCACGTTGAAGTTCTAGGTCCCAATTGTCAAAATCCAGTGGGACAACGCGATAGCTCCGCATCACGGAGGACCGTAATTTCCCATTCTTCAATTTCCAGTAAGCCACCACAATAGTGGCGTGTTACGGTGGCCCATTAAATCAGGACCTTGTTAAGTTTTTTCCAGTTTTGTTTAGAAGTTAAAAAAGGTATTTTAGACTTTTTCCCTAGCCCCCAATTCCGTCCAAACACAAGATTTAATGCTATTACAAGCACCTTGTGATATATTTCTCATAATTTCTCTCAACCAAAGTCCTAAGCTTCAACAATCAACCTCCAAAATCCCAAGATTCCACCATCCTTTGTACAAATTAATTGAAGATTCAAGATTCCCAACTCAAGAATTCGAAGAATCATCATTCAATAGCATAAATAGAGTCCCAAAAGAAAACTTGTTCATCTAGTTCATCATCCAAGGAATGTGGGATTTTGAACAAGGATAAATCTTTTATCTTTGTGGCCAAAACATAATTTTGATTTTAATATTTTTGAATTTACTATGATTTTCCATGAAATTTAAGTTAGGGTTGATACCCAAATCCTCATTATTGTAGTTTTTGACATTATTATTATATTTAAGGCTCCAATTGCAATAAATTTACATATAGTCATGTTTGAAATTTTAAGATTTGTACTGTGAGTTATACACCATTACCTTGACTGGGTTTGTTGAAACCTTTTAAGATGATTATTGACAATGAAGTTTAAATTTGATTATTGATGCATTAAAGCTTTATACTTTGAGTCCTAATTACTATTGATAATCTTATAAGGAGATTATGATCTCAAGTCCTATTGACAAGTTTTAATTAGTGTTTTCAATAGCAAAGATTGATATTTTGATACTAACGTAAAGAATCCACCTTATTCATATGGTTTATGATTTAAAACAAAGAGAAGCATAATGGTTTTAATTATGAACCCTTGTGCTATTTTAAGGTGGATTTCCTAAAAGTCCTGAGCAATAAGTATGGGAGTAGTCTTTAGCACCGAGTTGAGTGTGATTCCAAGTTCTCATGCCCTAGAAGTATGAGCCACCATAGGTTTTAAGCGCCCATATGGGCTAAGATAGTGATCACTTAAGTAAAGGTTCTATTCTGATGGCAAGGGTAGAACATCTCTCCCCAACGTGGGCAAGACGTTGAACTCCATGTTAGCTCACATGATTTATGTTAGTTAGAAGAAACTCCTTGAGTTCCAAAGTTCCAAAATTTCTAAAGCTCCCAAAGTTTCTATGTCCTAAAAAAAAAGAATAACCGAAAAGATTTTAGAAGCTAAGTATAGAGCCTCATGAGTTTTTATTCAGATTAAGCTTTACAGAAAGTTATTAGTTTTAAATTTCAGATTTAGATGTGAGCTCTTTCTACACATAGGCAGTATGACTTAAAGAGAATGTTTAAGTACAACTTTTAGAACTAAACATCATGGCTCACTAGATTTATAAAGTTTGAATTGCTATGCATGATTTCATATTGTAATATTTTAGACGTTCCAGCTTATGTGAGCCATTCACGTTTAGCATGCATCATTTTTCTTTTATAAAGTATGATGATGTTTTACTTATGCATTACACTCCCATATACTCAGTACATCCTCAAAGTACCAATCCACATATACGTCTATGTGCTGCATTGTCTTATAATATAGGTTCAGTGTCTCAGTATCAGCAGTGTGAGTAGTTCGAGCATCTATATCTACGCTCCTATAGTTGGTGAATCCTCATGATTTGAGGGCCTACTCCTTTAGATTTCCAACTTTTATAGTATTTATTTTATTATTCTTAGTTTAGTTTGAGTCAGTTGGGGGCCTATAAAAATGACTCTCTTGTTCTTAGTAGTAGAGGCTTTTCGAACTAGTAGTTGATTTACAGACTTTTAGTATTTGTTATTCAGACAGTATCTACAGTTTATTCAGTTCAGTTTTGGTATCATACAACATTATTTCTTGACTAGATTATCTTAAAGTAAGGTTCAGACCTAGTAGCAGCTCAAAGGGTTAGGTTGGGGCTACTCGTAGCCTTGAGCACTGTGTGACATCTCGAGATTAGATTTTGGGGTGTTACAACACCCCTCTTTAATCCAAATCATCCACCGTCTCTCTCCACTCCCTCGACAGCTTCTCTCAACTAACATTTCTATAAATTTCTCCTTTCAAATTCCAACGACTTCAACCTCCAACGATAAATAGTTGGGCTTTGAGTTCCTTTTTAACTTCAACCGTCAATCGATGTGACAACCTTTTTCTCTGGCCACTATAGCTTTGAATTCTTCATCACTTCTTTTCTTCTTTCATAGGTAAAAAATTATGTGCTTTTTAGTTTTGATGAAAATAAGGAACATGAGCCAGCTTCGCTTAAAGTATTGGTTAACAATTTTAATATTTTATTGCTTTAATTTGAAATACGATCTGAATAAAACCATAATTTCTAATATTTCTTCTCTTATATTTACGAAGTGAGTTATTATTTTTTGTTATTTGTTGCGTTTTTTTGAAGTTTGATTTTTGCTTTTTGTGTTTATACAAACAAAATAATGATTTTGGTATTTTTTGTGTTGCACCCGTTGCTGGGTTAATTTGTTCTTGTTCTTAGTAAAAATTATGATATTGTTGTTCTTCTGTTGAGCAAAATTATTTTATGATTTTTTTAATAGATTATCCATCTGGTGTAACATATTAACCGTCTAATGTAACAAATTTAGCATATGATGCAACAGATTAACCATCTGGTGCAACAGAAGAACCATCAGATTAAAATTCTAATGCAACAGATTAAACATATGATGCAATAGATTAACCATATGATGTAACAGATTAATCATCTGATGCAATAGAGGAACCATCGGATAAAAAATTTAATACAACAGATTTAGCATATGATGCAATAGTTTAACCATTTGATATAATAGTTTAACCATATGATGCTATAAATTAACCATATATTGAAATAGATTAACCATCTGATGCAACTGATTTACTATCGGATGCAATAGAGAAACCATCGAATTAAAAATCTAACATAATAGATTAACCATCTGATGCAATAGAGGATCTATCGAATTAAAGATCTGATGCAACAAATGAACCTCCTGTTGGATAAAACCCTATCAACTCTTCCAACAGGACATGTCTAAGACTTGATTTCCAACTGATCATTCATCTATCGTGATGGATGACCCTTCTGTTAGAAAAATCTAAACAATATTGACCGTTAATAACTATTCCAATAGATCACTCATATGTTGTAACAGATGTATGACCTATTGCACAGACCATTCATCTTTCTCAACAGATAAGTAATATATTTTGTATTGTCACAATATATTACTTAGTCATTGCTACAGGTTAGTTAACTGTTTCAACAGATCACTCATATGTTGCAATAGATGTATGATTTGTTGCATAGACCATTCATCTTTCTCAACAATAAGTTATATGTTTTGAATTGTCATAATAGATTACTCAGTCAATGATACAAGTTATTTAAATGTTCCCACAAATCACTCATATATTGCAACAGATGTGTGATCTGTTGCATAGACCATTCCTCTTTCTCAATAGATGAGTGATATATCTTGTATTGTTGCAATAGATTACTCATCTATTACAACAGGTTATTTAACTATCCTAACAGATATTCATATATTACAATAGATGTGTGATCTATTGTACAAACCAATCATCTATATTAAAAGATGAATTATATGTTTTGTATAGTTACAATAGATTACTCATCCATTGTAATAGGTTAGTTATTTGGTGCGACATATAACCTACCTGGTGCAACAAATGTGTGATTTGTTGCAACTATTATTTTACTATTTTGCATGTTAGATTTATTGTTATCTTTTTTAACAATGCATTAATCAACTATAATATTTTTTTAATGTTCCTATTAATTTTAGATAATATGGTGCCCAAAAGACCAAAAATTGAATCAATTCCAAGTAAAGTAACAAGAGAAGCAGCTAGGCTATATCCACCACTATATAAACTTGTTTTACAAGCGGTATCTTAATCAGGAGCAGAATATGATGAACACGGGGAGGAGGAATATTTCAAAAGAGATGATCCAAATGTTAATAGATCTTCCACCAAAGAGTTGGTTAAAACTTTAAGCATTAATCGTTATCATGTGAGAATGCAGTGTGATGGTGACATATATTTAATGGGTGATTTTGTGGTTAAGTTAGCCATGGGAAAATATTTTGACGCCTTCAGAAAAATACTTCAAGAATAAAAGTTGGATGCTTATTTAAGGGACAGATGCCTTGGAAAATATCTTGATTTGTCGGAGGACAACAATGCTCATTTCCAAATGAAAATAGTATATGCACTTCACAAGAGTAGGTTTACATATGAAAACAAAGATAAGATGGATGACATGTGGATAAATTACTGTGGTATGCCTGTTTGTTTTAATTGGAAGGAGTTTGCCATAGTTACTAGACTAAAATGTTATCCTCCTCCTTGTTTTGGTGTTCGTTGTTTGTCTAAGCTTCAAAAATAAAAATTTGATAGAAGAATTGAAAGGTAAAAGAATTTCAAAGAAGCACAAGCAGTCATTGTTCTTGGTTTGGTTTGTACCTAATATTTTTTTAGCGAGAGACATTAACAACAACATAAGTGTTGGTTTAATAAAGCTCTTCGAGGATCTTGAGGCATTTAACAGTTATCCTTGGGGTTATGAAATCTTCAAAATGACTGCCCAATATTTGTTGACTCCATTAGCGCCAAAGACAGTCAACTTATATGACTTTCCATGGGCTTTTATTGTAATTGTTACTTTGTTTTATTATGATATCATTCATTTGTTTTAATCAATAATGATTTTGATTTATTGACATTATTTTATAGGCTTGGGGTTTTGAAGCCATTCCTTATTTGAGAGAACAAGTGAACTACAGGAAGAAGTTCCCGAAGGATGCAGTAAGTATAATTATAATTAAGTTTTTATTTTAATTAATGATTTTTGGATGATGTAATCATCATTCTTATATATGTAATCATTTATGTTAGATTGTGCATCCGCCGCTAGTTCTGACTAATCGAGAGTTGAAGATTTCATTTTCTCTTACTTTACAGTCTGTGCAAAATTTATCCCACCCTAAGGTCATTGAAAAAATAAAAATAGAATTTTTGGAGCAACAACCATTACAAAAAAAAAACAAGTTTGGAGGCAGGACTTATTGTTATTGATGGTCTTAGTAGTGATGGAGCTGTTGGTGGTGGTAGGGGTGCTGCCGTTGGTGCTAATGATACTCCTCTTACTATATTTAAAAAAAAACCATTATGAGTATGATCATACTGGTTATATATATATTTTTCCTTTCCCAACGAATGTTCTGTATGCAAATATCAAGACTGCAAGACGAAACATGATGTAGTGATTAATGCTATTAATGCATTAACTGCTTCTGTAAAGGAATTAACATCTAAGAGGGGTGTCATTCCATCAAAGAGGATTTTATATCCATCCACTCCATTAGAGATTAAGGCTAAGAAGAGAAGGAAAGTAATTTCCAAGGCATTATCAAGCATCCAAAAAAGAAAAATTGCAACTCCTTTGTTTGTATGTTACATGATCAATGTACAATGGCCAAAGGAGAGCAGTACGAGCTGGAAAAGTGAATGTATAAGTATGTTCCAACTAACAAACAAACACATATCTATTTCAATAGATGACACATCTACTGAAAATTATCAAATATATATAGACATCTGTTGCAATAGTTGACTAACTTGTTGCATCAGATAATGTATCTGTTGCAACATATGTCTCATCTATTTTATAAAATCAAACAGCCCTTCATACCACTTTTATTTGTACTAACAGATGACCTATCTGTTACAAAAGATGAGTCATATATCGCAACAGATGGTTCATCCATTGGAAATTATCATACAGGTTTTCCTTATGTAGAAATTTATCCCAACAGTTGATTCATCTTTTGAAACAAAAATATAATCTGTTTGGGATAATTTAAAAGATGAGGAAGGCCTGTTTGAATTGCTAGAACAGATGAGTTATTCTTTTTTTTTATTTTGTTGTCTCTGTAATTAGCAATGACCAATTTTGGCTTTCCAGCTGGCTGTAGAAGCTACTGCTGAACAACATTGACAATATGCTACTCCTTTTATGGAAATACGAAGAAAAAAAGCATAAAAACCATACATAAGCGACAATAAAGATCCACGACAACCAAAGCTAAATTCTATAGCACCGGATGAAGAACAATTTATCCATATTGAGCCGATCTTTATAGCTTGAGTCTATCGAAGTAATAACCTCACCCGTCCTTAGGAATTCTTGGCATCATTATGTAAATTGTTGATGTATTTGTTGTGATCTGTACCTATAATAATTTTTTTATATTTTATTTATTTGTTGATTTATTTTAGCTAATTTTTTAAGGGTTTGATTTATTTTATTTTGTCAATAAATTTTATTTTTTCCTTAGATTTATACTTATTAATTGAAATAGAATACTAGATTCAAATATTCCAAAAGATAATGTATCTGTTGTAACAGATGACACATCTGGTGGAAATATCAAATAGATTTAGACATATGTTGCAATAGGTAGGTAATCTGTTGGAAATTATCAAACAAGTCTTCCCACTGTTATAACAGATAGACTTAGATAGAAACATCAACATAATGCAATAGATGACCAACCTATTGCAATAGATAAACTGTATTACATTATAAAAATTCAACTTTCATTACACATAAAAAATTTCCACTACATGTAAAAAAGTGAAAGTGACTTGAAATAAAAAAGGTAGAACCCATCGATAGTGTTCAGATTAAACTTTTAAAATAAAATAGGCATCAAGTAGATAGTGTTTATTTTAAACACGTAAAATAAAATAGGAATCAAATATATCAGTTTGTCACTTTTTTCCCTGTGGGCTGCTCACGTGTAATTCACGCAGCCAAGGCTCGTTGAACCCTTATTTTTGTTGATTTGGCCCCTAACGATTATTGTTCTCCCATTGCCTTATATATTCATCTCCTTCCTAAATTTAACCCTAAATTTCCAAATCTTTTTTTTTTCTTTATCTTTTTTTTCTCTATCCAAATTCATCTCGATTATTTATATTTTTTTCTGCTTATTTAATTTATTTTTTCAACTGAGCTTGAAAATGCTGAGCTAATCTTCCACTATTTTTTGTGACAAAGATTTTTGATATCATAAGTGTGGTCATGAATCTCTATGGAAGACTTCTTAGACTACACAAAATTCAGGTCGTACTTTTTTCACTTGTAAGATTTTAAAGGTAATAATTTTTATATTTAATTACTTGATTACTTATTGACTTGTAATTGTTTTGTAATTATGGTCTTGTTTTTTTAGAAGTTGGGTGGATGTGATTACTTTGATTGGTATGAAGAATGACATCCATCACAAGAAAATCGTGTAATCTGGAGTTTGTTGAAGAAAGTCAAGGCTTTTGAAGAGAAACAACATCGAACAAGAAGAATGTAACGACCCAATTTTCTAGAACCAAACGTCACACGATGCTCATGATCCCGAAGGACCAAAAGCTAACCCTCTACTAATATCTATACCTAGACACTATATAATATAGATAATAAATGAGAAAACTGGCCATAAGGTTTAAAACAACTAAAGAAATACTCAAAATTAAAAACCGAACATTGATACATCTATCTGAAAAGCCTCTAAACTGTCTGAGCTATGGAGTTGATAGGATATGTCCCTAACTAACTCCGTCTATTGAAAAAAAAAACTAAGTCTAATGCGATAATAAAAAAATAGGGACTAAAAAGAACTCACTGCTAAGTCTTCTGCTGCTGACTGGGACTGAGCTACTACGGGTACTCTGGATCTTGTTCCTCTGAACCTATGGTGTCAAATAAAACACCATAGCTGATAACGCTCAAACTACAGCTCCCGTGAGAGCGTAAGCGGTCGTCGTCAAATATAGAACCCAACTGGGTTGGGTGTCGAATCCCACAGGGAATAGCCGGTCACTAAGTAAGCAAAGATTAGTAGACATTTGGTGAAAGTTTTGTAAAAAAAGAGGGGATTGTATAGTATCCAAATAGTAACGTAAGAACGGAGAACGGAAAAGTAAAAAGAAAGAATATTTAGTAGATTTTTAATCAATGAGAATTGAGAGTTAGGGTTATGTCCACCTTATGAGTTCTACATATCTATTGGCTATGAGTTATGCAGAATTCAGACATGCATGCTCTTATAGAGAATTGTATTCTATGGTAAATCCAGGCATCTTTAGACCATCAAGGACTATTTCACTTTAACTCTTTCGAGCTTAAAACGTATCTAATGGTACGAATTCTCCAAAAGGTTAATCCAGTTATGGCACTAACTTTGTAATAGGGGTTGGTGCCCTATTACCTTGACATTATCTCTTTTCCAGATATATAACTTTTCTTTCGAACAAGTTAATGCTATACTGGCGTATTCTATATGTTTGCAACCATAATAATTTAAATTAAGATGAAGAGAATAATGATATAAGCAGCATACGTGTCAAGAATTCACAAACTCATAGCAATAAATAGTATCTCATAAGGCTTCCATAACCCCAACAGAGAAGTTTAGCTACTCATAATTGCAACGAAAAACACAATAGTCATTATCATCATACCAAAATAAGAATGTTGCGTGAAGTATGTTTTGGTCGTGCTTGGGGCGTGAATTCCTTGGAGTAGCGTTTCTCTTGTTGTAAAAAGTCGAATAGATGAATAGAAAGTAATAAGAATTAATTGAGTGTTGAATAAGAACTAATTGACGAAAAGATGTTGAAAGATGTTAGATGTCCTTAAAACTTCAGCAAAATATGGTATTTATAATACCCATATCCTATTCCTACTAGGCTACTGTGTACTTATCCTAATCCTAATAAGTTACTGCATCATTATCCTAATCATACTAAGTTACTGCTGATCCTCAAAGTCTTTGGAAATGCTGTTTTTGCCTGGGACAGGTTTTCCATGCGTCACTTTTAGTCCTTAGGCGTCCAAGCTTTGCTTTCCTTCTTTCGTGAAGCTTCCTTTGGAGTTAAGTTATCCATAAAATGCTGAAATCTTCATCATTTATACCTGAAAACTTGCTAATCATGTTTGTTAGCCCACTTACAGGAAAAAGGACTAAAAATGCATGAATTATATATTTTGCCCTCAAAACTTAGCTAAAATATGGGTAAATTATAGTACTTTAGGCGTGTAAATTCGCCTATCATCAACACCCCACACTTAAGGCTTTGGTCATACTCAAACAGATTATCATGTCCTTCTAAAAATCTATTTCGGGTTACACAGTAACAACACAAAATATTCATTAAGACAGGCACGACAATCATTAATAAAGAGTAGTTTTCTAATCACTATTAGAAACAATTCAACCTCTAATATAGACTCGTGATGATGGTTAATTCGCATCCACAAGTTAAGGCACAAAGAATCATACACAACTACCCAAAACTCATCAACCATGTGTGTCTCACCATATATCACCCATAATCACTCACAAGTATTGTATATATTTCAAACATGGGTATAAAATTATCCTTGCTCTCACTCTCACAAAGAATTCATATGTTGCAACTGATGACCATAGGCTTGCCCTTAGTGTAATGCTCCACTAAATATCAGAATGCTAAGCTTAGGATCAAATAGGTCTTTTACAGGTTGTAATTTAGGCTAAGGGACGGGTAGGACTATTTTGGCCAGAAATAGTGACTATGTTCCTAAGCGCTTTAATACATCACATTATGCCATTAACACTTTCATTCAAACAACCTTTCTACTTTCTTTTAATCTACCACCCCTTCTCACCTCTTTTGTTATTCAATTTTGAACAGAATTAACTTTTTATTTTTCTTTTCATTTTTCTCTCTCTTTTTTTTTTATAACACACCTCTACGATAACCATTCTTTTTCATAATGAATTCAAGTACCAATTCACTTTAAGGTACTACTCTCACCCAATTTCCTCTTATTTTGTCACATGACTTTACAATTTTAAAGCACTTAGGAATTTAGATCAAATTATGGTCTTGAAAAAATGGATTAGGCTTACATATGAGGCTGTCAAAGAAAATAGGCTAAAGGCTCAAAAGGGTTTAACTAGGATAATGTCCACGGGTAGGTAAAAAGAAGGTAAACAATCACAGGTTGCCAAAGAAATGCCTAAATCATCTCCTAGACTCACATTCTTTATTTCGCTTTATATACATACCAGGCAAGTTCTAGCATCAGCTACAAACACAGAATATGCTATTATCTCACACACACAAGGCACATGGTCGACTTTATTGGGAGAAGTATAGACTCTTGACCCCAACAGGTGAATGAATTAAACCACACAAATATCATACAGTGAGTCACATTTAGAGCCTAAATATCTCAATAGTAATGATTTTATCACAGACTCTTGTCATAATACCATGCTGCCTATCAGAACAATTTTATGCAAGAAGAAAAAATTTAACTACTAAAAAAAACAAAACAAACAAACATAAATAAATGCAAATGCAGATAAAGAAGTATAGTTTGTAAATACTAGCACCCTACACTTAGACGGGACACACTGTCCTCAGTGCAAAATAAATAAGAAGAACCTGGTTAGTCGGACTCCTCCTCTATGTATGGGGTCATACCCCCTTTGTTGAAATCATCATTGGATTCGTTGTCATCAGAATTCTCCTCCACGTCAGAGTCTGGCATTCTGCGATCATCATCGGTTGGCACATCGTCATCAAAAGGTTCCTCAAAATATACACCTACTCCACACATCGCCCTTGCATGCTCATTCATTGGGTAGTCATAATCCAGCTGTTGGAGCTCTGCAGCAGTTGGAACACGACCTTCGCTCATCATGGTAAACTGAGTCATGCCATAAAGATGGCAAAAGAAACTCTCATCCCGAGCATGCCTTTCTGCAGTGCTAAGGTTGACGCCATGCGTGGTTTCAGCATCCTTAACCTCTGTGAGGGTCAACCTTCTTCGGGTTATGTTGAAGCATATGATCAGTCGGTTCCTCTTCGATGTCCTCCTTCCTTAATATTGCAGTCAACAGATTGCCAAAGCCGAAGTGGGACCTCTTGTGCAGCCTAGCCTTATGCATTGTAGATCGAATAATTGCCCCAATGTTGATAGGAACATTCGTCATCAATGCGTACACCAAGAACACTCTATATCGTGTTATCTTTGTTTATTGTGTCCTTAGAATCAGGCAAGAGTTGACTATTCACAACCATATCCTAGCTTCCCTATTTAAGGAAGCATATAGGAAGGTGTTGTGCCGACCGGTGTCCTTGTGTCTGCTCCATCATGCCATAGATCTTGTTCAACACAATGTGTGTCTAATGGCCCTATACGGAGGTCTGTTATACAGCTTTTTGAGTGGTAATGGATCAATAGATGGCAAACCTAGAAAGGAGTTGAAGAACTCCGCATTTAGTTGCAGAACATGGCCCCGAATCTTTACTTCACTCCCTGTAGTTTTCGGTGACCATTTGGCATAGAATTCTCGTGTTAAATTGAGATTGCACTCTCCCATATCTCGGAAGATAAAATCGAGATGTAACACCATTATTTTGGCTAACATACGGGGTTATTTTTTTGCTAGGCTTTCCTTGTGTATCAACTCCACATGAACATATTTTTTCTTTTTATTGTTCCTATACCACTCCTCTCCTTCCTCCTCTAGGACCCATTTAATTCCAAACATGCGGCAAGGTATTTGCATTGAGGAGGATTCTCCTTGCTCTTTTTGTCCCCTTTTCTGGCCTTTTTGTGAAGTGGTTGATTTTTCTTTTCCTTGTCTTGCTTTTGGTGCCATTGTACCTGAGATTAAAATAATAGTCATGTTAGCTTCATCTCGGTAGATACAATCAATAAATAAGCAGTAGTGGCACCACCCCACACTTAGTTTGTTGGTACAGACTAGTGAAGTGAACGATGTCGATTACTCATGTCACGCCCCAAATCCTATTAAGGCGGACTGACACCTGTTGCCGAGTTACAACTCAGACTTCTTCGATGTATGTTTAGGTGTTATGTTGCAACAATAGAATCAGTGCAGTCATACTTTTGTTGTCATCTTAACTATCCTTTTTCAAGTCTAGTTCATGTAATCTTGATAATGCTTTCATGTTTTGGACTAATGCATCACCTTGACTAAAACGACTACATAGATATTGTATCAATTTATGGCATAGAAATAATCACAACATCGCATGTTTGTAGTCACCCATGATTTTCATCTCAATGAACAAGTCATTTCAATATGTAAACTTTCAAGTTACAAGATTATGAAGTTATCTTAACCATGTCGATTTTGCAAAAGTATGCTAGTGTATCAAAATCAAATACAAGTTGGAAACAAGTCAAGAGCATCCTTACGTATTCTTTCACTCACTTAGTTGCATCACAACAAATCAACCATATTTAAATCACCAATACTAGTTCAAGATTTAATAATTCATTATAGACGTAGTAGTGTAGTACTTACAAAACATAAAAGAAGAACAAAGAAGTACTTACTTGGTTGATGGCCTTTGGAAGATGTTCTTGCAATGTAAAAATAGCAAAAAAGAAAATTTTGGAGAGAATTTGCAGAGGTAGGCAGCGCTTTAGGGTGGAATTGCAATGTGGTTTTGTTTTAAGGCTAAGGTTCTATTTATAGGACAAGCTTGGGTCGGGTTTTGACCCGTTTGGAATCGGATTTGGAGACCAAAAGTGACCATAGGCGGCGCCTAAAGCTTTGACTATGCTTGGCATTGGCGGTGCCTTTTGCAAAGCATTGTTGAGCATAGACGACGCCTATGCTATGGAATTCTTAGGAATAGGCGGCGCCTATGCCATGGCATATGAGATTCAGAGACAAAAGGCTTTTGCATAGGCGGCGCCTATGCTATGGCATTGTTGAGCATAGGCGCCCTAGAATCCGAGAGCTTAGGCCATAGCATAGGCCTTGCCTTGTTCGTAGCCTATATTTACATAGGCCTTGCCTTCTTCGTTGCCTATATTTTCATAAGCAATACCCAACCCATAGACTTTTGCTTCTTTATTCCTAACTTACCACCTTCAACATGCAATACTCTCAAATCAAAATTTAAAACCAATTGCCTCCTTTACACCTATTGTACCTACATTTACTCAAAAATAACAAAAATGATTAGAACAATGGGTTGCCTCCGATCAAGCGCCATAGTTTTGGTCGTGGCTCGACTCTTCTTTTTTGATTTTTATTTAGCAAAAACAAATGCAAAAGAAACGATAAAAACAAAGGATGGGTTGCCTCCCATCTAGCGCTTGATTTATTGTCGTGGCACGACATAGTTACCTTGAGTACTTAGACTTCGTCGAGATAGATGGTGGCCATGCATTTTATCGAGTCAAGAGGAACAATGTAGGTTTTCACTCGTTGGCCATTCACCTTAAAGACAACACCATTATTTTCTTCTAGCTCAACTACTCCAGACGAGTAGACTTGGCTAATCTTGTACGGACCAGACCATTTGGACCTTAACTTACATGGGAATAGCTTTAGTCTGGAATTGAAAAGAAGTACCATATCATCCTTCTGAAAGTTTCGTTGAATGCAGTCCTAGTTGGTTTGGGACATGCCAATTGGCATTTTGAATGCAGTCCTATAAGCCTATAGTGTATTATCCAGCTTTCTAGACCAATCTTTCCTATTAGCATTTACGGTTTTAGCAAGGATTTGCTTTATCTCTCGATTGAAAACCTCTACCTGTCCACTAGTTTGAGGGTGATAAGGCGTGGCTACCTTGTGTTACTTGACCCCATATTTCACCAACACGGATTTGAACAGCTTGTTGCAAAAGTGTGATCCTTCATCGCTTATGATGGTACGTGGTACCCCAAAATGAGAGAAGATATTTATTTTCAAGAATGCTACAACACGCTTTCTCTCATTATCGGCCAAAGCTTCTGCTTCAACCCATTTGGATACATAGTCAACAGCAACTAGGATGTAGTTCATCCCAAACAAATTTATCAATGGTCCCATGAAATCGATACCCTATACATCAAACAGCTCCACTTCAAGAATTTTTGACATGGGCATCTCATGGTGCTTCGAAATTGTGCCTTATCTTTGACATTGGTCACATCTCCTCACGAATTCGTAGGCATCTCTAAATATCGAAGGACAATAATAGCCGCTTTGCAATACCTTTCTTACTGTCCGACCACCTGAATGGTGTCCCCCAACTTGGGAAGTGTGACATGCTTCCAATATAATAGACACCTATACATGAGGTATGCATCGTCTGATCACACCATCCGCGTATCGTCTGAACAAATATGGCTCATCCCAGAAGTAGTGTCTCACATCATGCATGAATTTCCTATTTTGATGGAATGATAGATTTGCTGGCATCACATTACTCACCACAAAGTTTGCAAAGTCTGCATACCAAGGTAACTCTTCCATTATTGCGGCTAAGATCTCTTCATCAGGGAATGTATCATCAATCTCGAGATCAGGCTTCGCTATGTGCTCGTTCTCGAGTCTACATAGATGATCATCCACTTGGTTTTTGCAACCTCTTCTATCTTTCACCTCGAAATCAAATTCTTGCATCAGCAATACCCATCGAATTAGCCTTGGTTTCGCATCTTTCTTTGTCATAAAATATATTAGGGCTGCATGGTCTGTATGAACTACCACTTTGGTTCCCAACAAATAAGCACGGAATTTTTCAAAGGCATACACAACCGCTAGAACTTCTTGTTCTGTAATAGTATAGTTCTTCTGGGCTTCGTTCAGGACCTTACTCGTATAGTAGATTGGATGGAATAACTTTTCCCTTTTCTAGCCAAGTACAGCACCCAAAGCTACCCCGCTAGCATCACACGTGACTTTAAATGGTAGAGACCAATCTGGTGCTGCAATGATAGGAGCTTCAATTAGCTTCCCTTTGAGGCATTCAAATGCCTTCAAACAATCTTCATTGAAGTTAAACTTTGCATCTTTCTCCAAGAGTTTGCATAATGGACTAGCAATTTTGGAGAAGTCTTTGATAAACCGCCGATAAAAGCCTGCGTGACCGAGGAAACTACGAACTCCCTTTACGGATATTGGTGGTGGTAGCTTCTCGATAACTTCAATCTTTGCTCGATCAACCTCAATTCCTCTTTTGGAGATTTTGTGCCCAAGAACGATACCTTCTTTAACCATAAAGTGCATTTCTCCTAGTTCAGCACTAAGTTGGATTCAACACATCTTTGTAATTCCATACTCAAATTTGCTAAGCATGATTCAAACGATTCTCCCACGACTAAAAAATCATCCATGAATATCTCCAAGGTGTCTTCAACCATATCAGAAAAAATGGACATCATACAACGCTGAAAAGTGGCTGGTGCGTTACATAGGCCAAACGACATACTTTTGAAGGCAAATGTACCATATGGGCATGTAAACATTGTCTTCTCTTGAACTTCGGGAGAAATACAAATCTGATTATAGCCGGAGTAGCCGTCTAGAAAACAAAAGCATCCTTTCCCTGCCAGTCAATCAAGCATTTGGTCCATAAATGGCATTAGAAAGCGATCTTTAAGCGTTCATGAATTCAGCTTTTGGTAATCCATACATACTCTCCATCCTGTAACAGGTCTGAGTGGAATAAGCTCATTCTTTTCATTCGCAACTACCGTGATGCCTCATTTCTTTGGAACACATTGTACAGGGCTCACCCATTTACTCTCGGAGATTGGATACACAACCTCTGCATCTAACCACTTAATAATTTCTTTCTTCACCACCTTTTGCATAGGTGGATTTAGACGCCTTTGATGCTCAATAATGGGTATGAAATTTTCTTCAAGCTGAATCTTGTGTGTACAAATCCCAGGCGGAATACCAATAATATCAGCGATGGTCCAACCAATGGCTCTTATGTACTTCCGTAGAACTTCAATAAGAGCTGAAACTTGCTGCTCTCCCAAATCTGCTGCCACAATAACTGGGAGTGTGTTACCGCTTCCCAAGAATGCATATTTTAAATGACTAGGTAGCTCCTTTAATTCTAATGTGGGTGGCTCTTCAATCGGTGGTTTAGCTGGTGGTGAGGGATGATTTTTGAGATCCAGGTCCAGATTTTTGGGAGCATGAGGTTACAACCCTTTTCCTATTAGAGCACAAATATTTTCTTCATAATTTTCAGCATCCTTATGCTCAACATTCATAAGTACAACCGCTAATGGGTCATCAATAAGCTGCTCCTCTTCAGGTAATTCTTTCTCATCATCAAAATAAACATCAGCTACTGAGAATACGTTTAGATCTTTGGGTTGTTTCATTGATTTGCACACATCAAAGCTAACTACTTCATCATTTATCCAAAATAAAAGCTCATTAGCTCTTAAATCAATAAGCACACTTCCTGTTGCAAGGAAATGGCCCCCCAAGATTATGGAAACTTCTGAGTCTGCTTCGCAATCCAAAATAACAAAGTCTGCTAGAAAGATGAATGAAGAAACCTTCACCAATACATCGCATAAAATACCAACAGGTCGTTTTACTGACCTATCTGCAATTACGAGCCTCATACTGGTTGGAGTAGGATCACCCAACCCCAACTTTCTGTAAATAGGTAATGGAATCAAATTGATGTTGGCTCCTAAATCGCATAATTCCTTGGCAAAATTCAAAGATCCAACGGTGCAAGGAATAATGAAGGCACCGGGGTTGGCTTTCTTCTGAACTAGTGATTGGGTAGCAATTGCACTGCAATGATGAACAGTATCTGTCAACTCATAGCTTGCTGCCTGCTTCTTTATCAAAAGATCCTTCATGAATTTAGCGTACCCAAGCATCTGTTCCAGCGCATCCACCAAAGGAATATTAATAGTCAGCTATTTCAACATAGTCATAAACTTATTAAACCTGGTATCGTCGGCTTTCTTCTTCAATATTTGAGGAAAAGGAGGTGGTGGAAGGGGAATTGGTTTCTGTATGACTTTCTTTTCATCTTTCTTTGGTTCGGCGATCTTTTCAGTCTGTGGACGTCAAGGAGTGACGTCATGAACGTCTTCATCAGCTTCCACGACGTCTTCATCTTCTGCGTTCTCGACTATATCGTTGGCCACTTGCTTGCTTTATGATGACTTTTCCAGCACCTTGCCACTCCTGGTAGTAATAGCCATGCATGATCCGTTGTTTCTTGGATTTTGCACAGTGTCGCTAGGTAAAGTGCCAGTCTTTCTTTGATTGAGTGTCGCTGAAAGTTGGCCCAATTGCTGTTTTATCTATTTTATTGAAGTGGAATGCGAGTCAACCGATTGCTTCATTGAGGACAAATCATTGATTACCTCCGTTACTCCCGTGCTGGTTGCCTCCACTCCTTTCAACAGTTTAGCCATCATATATTCCATGGACATATTTCCAGACCCAGATGCAGTGGCGTCACGTCTTCCTGGGGGAACATACAGAATACTCTTTTCAGTCTTGTTCTTCCAACTTCCTTGATCACGGTCCTTGTTTCCAGATTTATCATAATAGTTCCGACCTTGGTTTCCTTGGGAATTGCCTCGGAAACCCCCCTGATTGTTCAAGTAGTTGGCTTCTTCCTCGAAATTAGATTATTCTCTTCCTTTCAACGCAACAGCTTTGACTTTTTTAGTCTTCCCTGATAATAGATGTTTTGTAAGAAGATCCATTTGTGTTTTCATGTGTGCCATATCTTGATCGTGTTCTTCTTCTCTTCTTCTTTGTTCAGCAGTCATGCCAATAGACAAAGTGGGGCTTGCTACCTCAGAATCCCTGGTGTGCCAGGCTCTACTTTGCTTTGTCATTCGGTCTAACATATCACTTGCCTGAACAAAGGTGAGGTCCATAAATGATCCTCCAGCTGCATTATCCACCACTGGTTTAGTTATTGAATTCAAGGATCTGTATAGTATCTCCATTAAGTGGCCATTGGTCATGTGATGGTTTCGGCACCTCATAAGCTTCGTCTTGAACCTCTCCCATGTTTCGTAGAGAGATTTGGTTGGAAGCTGCCGAAAGTTGCTGATTTCATCTCTTAGTTGTGCTCTTTTGGATGACAGAAAGAATCTTTCAAGGAAAGCGTCTTTCAATTGCGTCCAATTTGTAATAGAATCAGGAGTTAGCCCATTCAACCATAGAGTTGCCTCCCCAGATAGAGACAATGGAAATAAGCACAGCCGAATTGCATTTTGTCCAACGCCTGGATTGTCGAATGACTTCCATGTAGAGATAAAGTTGATAGATGCATATTCGGATCATTACCTGCAAGTCCACCAAATAATCCCTTGAGTTTCAACAAGTGAATCATGGTGCTAGTGATGTTAAACTTTGCTCCGGGTGCCAAGGGCGGAGGAATAATGTCTCCTATGGTACCATCTCCATCGAGATCATCATCATCATCATCAAACGGTATTTGCATGGCTCTGCATTCAGGTCTGAACCTAGATTGATGATCTCTGTTGGCAGGTGTCGCCATCTCAGCATCACGCCTAGGGTTTAGTAACTCGTCATCACCTAGATCCTCATCGTCAGGATTTGTTGCTCGCCTGGAGTTATCAATATTCTGTTGATGCACTTGAACGGCGGCCAGAGCAGCTAGTCTAGCCTGTTCCTATTGCGCAACCCTTCTTTCAATTTCCTGCTGCGCCTCCATTCTCCCAATACGATGTGGTTCAGGATTGAAAGGTAATAATAGTTGACCAGAACTTCGAGTATGGGGCATGCACTGAATAAAAACCTGCAGAAAACAAAAACAACAACTAAAAGTAAAGTACGAGAATCTTTGACCAAAGGGTCTAGTAATTATCACAAACTTAGTTGACAACTGTATTCCCCGTCAACGACGCCAATTTTTGATAACCCTCAAACTACAGCTCTCGTGAGAGTGTAAGCGGTCGTCGTCAAATATAGAACACAACTGGGTTGGGTGTCGAATCCCACAGGGAATAGCCGGTCACTAAGTAAGAAAAGATTAGTAGACTTTTGGTGAAAGTTTCATAAAAAAAGGGGGGATTGCAGAGTATCGAAATAGTAACGTAAGAACGGAGAACGACAAAGTAAAAGGAAAGAATGTTTAGTAGATTTTTAATCAATGAGAATTGAGAGTTAGAGTTATGTCCACCTTATGAGTTCTACGTATCTATTGGCTATGAGTTATGCAGAATTCAGACATGCATGCGCTTATAGAGAATTGTATTCTATGGTAAATCCAGGCGTCTTTCGACCATCAAGGACTATTTCACTTTAACTCTTTTGAGCTTAAAGCATATCTAATGGTACGAATTCTCCACGAGGTTAATCCAGTTACGGCACTAACTTTTTAATAGGGGTTAGTGCCCTATTACCTTGACATTATCTCTTTTCCAGACATATAACTTTTCTTTCGAACAAGTTAATGCTATACTGGCGTATTCTATATGTTTGCAACCACAAGAATTTAAATTAAGATGAAGAGAATAATGATATAAGTAGCATACGTGTCAAGAATTTACAAACTCATAGCAATAGATAGTATCTCATAAGGCTTCCATAACCCCAACAGAGAAGTTTAGCTACTCATAATTGCAATGGAAAACACAATAGTCATTATCATCATACCAAAATAAGAATGTTGCATGAAGTATGTTTTGGTCGTGCTTGGGTCGTGAATTCCTTGGAGTAGCATTTCTCTTGTTGTAAAAAGTCAAATAGATGAAGAGAAAGTAATAAGAATTAATTGAGTGTTGAATAAGAAGTAATTGATGAAAAGATGTTGAAAGATGTTAGATGTCCTTAAAACTTCAGCAAAATAGGGTATTTATAATACCCATATCCTATTCCTACTAGGCTACTGTGTACTTATCCTAATCCTAATAAGTTACTGCATCATTATCCTAATCCTACTAAGTTACTGTTGATCCCCAAAGTCTTTGGAATTGCTGTTTTTGCCCGGGACAGGTTTTCCATGCGTCACTTTTAGTCCTTAGGCGTCCAAGCTTTGCTTTCCTTCTTTCGTGAAGCTTCCTTTGGCGTCAAGTTATCCATAAAATGCTAAAATCTTCATCATTTATACCTGAAAACTTGCTAATCATGTTTGTTAGGCCACTTACAGGAAAAAGGACTAAAAATGCATGAATTATATATTTTGTCCTCAAAACTTAGCTAAAATTTGGGTAAATTATAGTACTTTAGGGGTGTAAATACACCTATCATTAATAGCGTAAATGCGCCAGTACAAGAATGTACTGAGTATGAAGATGAGGTAAGGCTAAATGGAAGGGATTATGCATGAATAATTACTTAATTGAATAATCATGAGAGTACTGAATGAGAACAATATGCATGAAAGCATAAATCATAATCGAAATCATCGTGACTCAGAATACTAAAACTCGGATACTGCTTTACTATTATCCAAACTTACTACTAATTCCTGAGATACTGAATAACTAAATTATCTGATACTGATAACTGAGTACTAGAGTTGAGATCAGTCTTATCTAGCGAGTGATCTTAGATCTGATATCAAGAATACTCAACTGAATCTGAGACTGAGATCAAGCCTATCTGACGGGTGATACTCAACTAAATCTGAGACTGATATCAAGCCTATCTGATGGGTGATCTCTAGATCTGATAACAACAATACTCAATTGAATCTAAGACTGAGATCAAGCCTATCTAATGGGTGATCTCTAGATCTGATAACAAGAATACTCAACTGAATCTGAGACTAAGATTAAGCCTATCTGATGGGTTATCTCGTGATTTGATAATGAGATTACTCAACTGAATATGAGACTGAGGTCAAGACTATCTGACTTGTGATCACTAGATCTGATAACAAGAATACTCAACTAATTTTGAGACTGAGATTAAGCCTATCTGATGGGTGATCTCATCTGATAACAAGAATACTCAACTGAATCTGAGACTGAGATCAAGCCTATCTAATGGGTGACCTCATGATCTGATAATGAGATTACTCAACTGAATATAAGATTGAGATCAAGCCTATCTGACGTGTGATCACTAGATCTGATAACAAGAATACTCAACTAAATCTGAGACCGAGATCAAGCCTATCTGATGGGTAATCTCTAGATCTGATATAAAATAACTTTATATGGGAGCAATCCTATCTGATGGGTGGTTCATGAATAAATAGAACTATCTAAGTTCCTCACTGAGATAGATGACTGTATCTGGCAGTCTTCATTTCTGAAGATTGATAATGAAACTGCAACTGTGGGAAATAGTCACTTAAATGACATGCCCTGAATCTCAATTGGTGGGGTCCATCCTGTAACCCCAGTTGGAAGGGTGACAATACCGTGCCACGGGTAAAGACCTCTCTGGTTAAGCCTATCTGATTAGTGACCCTCGCAGGAAGTCAAGCATAAGGCAATATAATAGTCAAGCCTATCTGATGGGTGACCAGTCTTTCCCGATGGATGACTTCTGCATCCTGTGCTGGCTATGCAGTTTTAGAGTTTAGGGATTGCTACTAACAACTCTGCCTTTTTGACAGGGAGCCGCCATCCCTACCCTCGCTCGATGCTAGCCCCTACTCCCAACTAAAAAACTCTGAATTGATTCTTAACTAAACATAAACTAAGCTAAATCTGATATTGATCATGTTTCTCGAATGATTGAGTTAAGCTAAATTCACTTGGTTCCATATCTGACAGAATATTATTGAATCTTATTATCTTACTAAATAACACTAAGCTTTGAATAGAGTACTCGATTACTATAGAGGTCAGAACTGAACACTTGAATACTACTAGATCTGAGCTGGGTATAGAACTCAGGATAGATTACTAGCAATATTGAATTACGACAATTATAGAGATTACTGAGATTTCTTAAGCTATGTATCTTTTTGAGAATATAGAGTTCTATAACTCGCTGAGTTCTAAGAATCATGGATCGACTAGAATTATCGTGAAAATTGATAGGAGTTCTAGACAGTAGCTAAATTGTCGAGTATAAATATCCCTAGGACTTGATAACATAAAAGTAAAACATAACCATTCTTAAATAATCAAGACCATGGATAATCATTCACCATCACAATCACCAAGGCATCACTCCAAGCATTTAGAAATCCTAAACATGTAATAACATAGGGGGACATGCTATTGGTTCATACTCCATTCAACATGGCCTTGCACCAAGCACTTCGCACATATTTAAGTCTTGTCATGTATCAGAATTGATTTATCAAACACTTAGCATGTATTCAAGTTTTAGCATGTATCAATGAGTACATAATTAGGGAATTTCATGCTATCATGCCACAATTCATTCACTAAGGCTTTTCAACAAACACTTGGCATGCATGGTCTTACACACAATTGGGGATATCTAGTCAACATGTTATAATGGCTCTAATTCATTTACATAAGCATTTTATCAAGCATATGGGGAGCATGCTTTTCTTATGCAACAATTTCTACACTTGACTGACATGAACACATCACTTAACAAACAACTTAAAGAGGGTTTGTCATGAACATCACATGGGTATCACATACTAGGGTTAAATCTTAAAAACCTTACAAACAACCATGAATCAAACATAACTTAATAATAGCATGAACATCAATTTCAACTCACATGAATCATGAAAACTCATAAACATAAAATTTTTGAATTTTTGAAAAAGGGTTTTTGAGTTTCTTGGATGAAAGGGATCCAAGAATCAACATCTACATACCTTAGAGAAACTCTTTCTTGAAATCCCTTGGAGAGATTCTTGATTTCTTGATTTCTCTTGAAGAATAAGGAAGGATTTTGATTTTGTATTAAACCCTAGCTCTTGTTCTTGAACAACTTTGAGAGAAAAATAGTATTTTTAGGTTAAAATGAGGCCAAATCCCGTGTTAAGGAATATATATCGGAGTTGGGAAAAGACCTTTTTCTCCCTTGGAATTAAATTGAAAAATTCTAATTTTTCATGTTGGTGCAATGCACCATAATCGCGCAAGCTCACTGGAAATTGGACAATTGGGAAACTGCTTATGGCGTGACATGGTGGAAATTGTGTTGCCACCTTGGTTGCAAACTATAAAGGCACCATAATGCGGTGGAATTGCGTTGGTGCACTGGAAATTTACAATTCCAAAATTAAGCCTTGGAGAGATGCGCCATAATCGTGAAGGCTCACTGGATTTTAATGATTTCCATTTTGGCTGGATCCGCGATGCGCCAAAGTGCTAGGTGGCACACTGTCTCACTAAAATAGCTCTAACTCTTTGCTCGAATGTTGGATTTGGGCGAATTTGGTATCGACAAAAATCTTATTCGACCCTCTACATGACAAAAAGTGATACTAGAGACATTATACATGGTTTAAAATATTTCTCACTTGGAAAGATACTTCACAACTTTTTAGGGCTAGATTAACACAATTTACTGAACATGCTCTAAGGCTCAAACTACAAAAGGATTTTGCAAGGTCTTACCAAGATTCTACATTATTGGCATTATTGCTACTGGTTTAGTGGTGTTAGGCACATGGATATTCAAGAATAATTGCTGAAATTTTCATGGTGGTGTATTTATGTTTGCTACTGGTTTGGTATCATTGAGCACATGGATATTTAAGGGTAATTGTTGGAAAATATCAAATGAATTTAGACATATGTTGCAACATATAGGTCATCTGTTGGAAATTATTAAATAGGTCTTCCCACTATTGCAACAGATAAGACTATATTAAAATAATGCAATAGAGGGCTAACCTATTGCAACAGATAAACTATCTGCCAGAACTGATAGAATATATTTTACAATAGATGGACAATTTGTTGCATTTTAAAAAATTCAAATATCACCTTACAAAAAAAATTGCCCCTACATATGTGTATGTATGTATGTATGTAATGTAATGTAAAGTATGTAAAGTGAAGTTACTTGAAATAAGAAAAATATTATTTCACAAGCTCTTCTTTATACACAGGCTCCAAGCGTCCAGATAGTACCCCATAAGACCAGACCTCTTTCATGTTTTCTATATCATTGTTGTACAAAAAGGTCATTGGCTCGGCCATTTCTGTGCCGATCATCAAACCTTTAATATATGCAAGAGCGTGCGACCCACATGCGGCAGCGTTTTCAATTTTTGGACTTTCCATGTCCTAGTTTCGACCTTTGAAATCCCATGGCTACTTCATTAACACTTTCATTGGAAAACATCCATCATTTTAATCTGCCTCAACAATATGGGGAACAACTCCAATAGCGGTTGCATGTAGGTAAAAAATCGACCTTGCCCAAGGAAGGTAAGTTGTAGTCCTAAACATTGATATTTCCCTCCTCTAGAAGTATCTCAACATCTCGATAATGTATGTTGTCCACATTCATGACTCCAAGAATCCTCTTTCCCTCAGTCTAAGTCTTGCCGTGTGGATTTGGCCTCTCCTCTCTAACATACTCTATTATTTCTTTATCCCATTGGAACCCAGAAAGTAACGAATGAAATGTCTCGCCAACGAACATTGATGCTAGGTTACTAAGATAATCGTAACTATCCTTGAGATTCCTATAGAAGTTGAGGTCCATTATCCTATCAGCAGCATCATAAGCTTTCGGGTAGGATAATTGCGTGCCCCTCATAAGGAAGAGAATTTCTTGAACATATTGTGATATAAAAAGTAAATTTTTAAATAGGTTGGTAATTACAAAGAAGGAAAACATAGTGAAAGATACAATGTATGGTCTATCTATTACAGAGGGTTCTCTGAATCTGTTCACATATTACCTATCTAACATAACTTATGCAAGAGTTTGGTAATATGTTCCAATAGAACCACCACAAGTTGCACCATAATACACATATCTTGCAACAAATGACAAGTAGATTTTAAGGCTAGGTTATGAAAAGTAAACTTACCATGTCCACATACTGCGACAAATACTTCTAGAGTCTTCGATGGAAAAAGTATTGATGAGATAATCTTTTATGCCTTTCTTGGCTCATCCTAGATACCTCTTCTCTTTGGCGCCAAGTTCCACATATATGTCCACCTTATTGAATATCCCCTGAACTTCAACAACTTTTGGAATGGGAGGATTTGTAATTTTTTTAGATATTTGATTGGTGAGTACTTGGATAATTGCTCTTTTCTTCCTGTAAACACCTCTGTAGGAGTGTATTTCTCCCTCATCTTCTTGGATGGTATGACACCCCTCTTAGATTTTAATTCCTCAACAACTTTAGAGATAGCCTCTACTTTTTCAAAAATTTTATCTTGGTTGTCCTTAAACTCTTAGAATTTGCAATGAGAACATGATGGTGAAGATGGGTGAGAGGGGCCGGTGTAAGGGTGAGATGGACCTGTGTAATGGGGAGAGGGACCTGTGAGAGGTGTGTTTTCAAACAAATTTATTTTTTCTCAAGCATTAACATGCTCAACATTACGACTGGGAGTAGCATTGGCATGCCTGCCACCAACATCAACTCCACCAGCAACACCCTCAGAAGAAGCACCCAGATCTATTGCAGTAGTTTGGTCATGAAGAGCCTCAACACTAGGCTAACCTTGCCTAACTACTCTTCTTATGGCTGTTGCTCCAGGCAATTCCTTCTTTATTAACTCCACCATTGCGTCTGCTATAGTATCAACATGATCTAGAGTAATAAAGGAAGTCATCCCCAACTCCTACTCAGTAGGCACGATCCATTGATGTACAACTTATTAAAAAAGATATATTAATATAAATCATATAATATAATAATTTTTTATAGTTGGGTTACATGTTAACACAGACAACTTATACAACAAATGATTTGTATGTCGCAACAGATTAACAATATGTTGCATCAAATTACCCATATGTTGTATAATTTTCTTTAAAGAGTTAATCTGTTAAGAGTCGGGTTTAGAAAACCAAATCAATAAATGGGTAATCTGATGCAAAATATCAATCGTCTGTCGCAACAAATATTTCATATATTGCACCAGTTGGCATATGATGGGTAATCTATCATAATAGATGTCCCATCTAGTACATCATATATAACATCTATTGCACCTGATATAACATTTATTGAATATCTTTTATTGAGTCAAATTATTTAACTTGAAAGAAGACGTGCTACATCATCCGGAGGGTTAATGAGATCAGCCTTTTTAATTCTTGTGTTGTTCTTTGCAGCTAACCACCTAAACATCCTTGGATGATAAACCTCATTTGAGTAATCCATTACCTGCTTTCAGAGGGGAGGAATGGCTTCAAATGCCTAAGCCTAAAAAATATAAAGAAGAAGTAAGCAAAAAAAGCCATAATAACTATATTCAATAGAAATTAATATGAGTAAAAATAGTGATTAATTTTACCATGAAATTCCAAGGACAACCATATAATGTGATCATCCCTGAGGATATCTTTGTCAGTAAATATTTGACATTCAAGTAGAAGTTGTAATATCCCCAGGGATAGTTGTTAAATTTACCAAAATCCTCAACAAGCACCAGCAAATCATCTTCTATGACCTTGTTGGCGTCTCTTGCCAATATAAAGGAATGGTAAAACAAAGCTAAACACAATTTATCCTTGTAATTCTTTGGTATGGTTTTATCATTGAGATCTGTCATCAAATCTGATGCTTTGTAGCAACGTCCAACAATGTCTAACAAACCTTCTATTTTTTCTTTGTGTTTGTTAGTTTTGTTGAGTGGTTGCTGGGACAATGCCTTCCCTCTATTTTCTTGTGGTAGTTTGTCTGTCCTGCTTACCTTGGACCTTTGTGTGGGGTTTTCCCTCAGTTATAGGTTCTTCTGGATGATCGTATCTTAAGCCCGTCACTATGGCAAACTCTTGCAAGCCAAAACAAATTGGTATGCCATAGTAGTTGATCCATATTTCATCCATCTTTTTGCCCGCCTCCTTCGAATCTTTATCATCCCCCATGTACTTGATCTTTCACTAGAGAATATCATATACCATCCTTATTTGGAAACGGGTAGGGGGCTCTCAGGCAGCTCAATAAAGCATGCAAAGACGCTCCTCTTAAAAAGTCTGTTTAGGTTTCATTCTTCACAATATTCCTAAAAAAATTAAAATATTTCCCCAACTGAAATTTAAGTACAAGTTCACTAGTTAGTTTTGCAGGGTCATCTATCGGCATTGCAACTTGAAACCTATCAATACTAATAGTTTTGACAGGATCATGCTGGGATGTCGATATTAATTCATGCCCCATTGGTGATCTATTATCATCATGTTGATGATCATTCTCTTTCTCACTCTCTAATTCCTTCTCTTTCTTACTTTCATTTTCTTCATCACCATCTACAAACCCTTGCCCACCTCCCTCAATATTGTTTTCATATCACTCCTTAACTTCATTTTTACCTAATTGAGATTGTTTAGAAAGCTCCTTTGAATCCTTTTGTACTGTAGCCTTTGTTGTTGGGTGGTTAGAAGTTAATCCATATTCACTTTCTTTTCTTTTGGGAGATATGTTTTACCTACAAACGAAAAAAAAGCAAAAATTACATTACAATTGATGTATGCATAAATTTTAAAAAATATATTACAAACCCCACTACTACCGACACACTAACATCCACCACAAACACCACCAACCAATGCCACAAACACCACGAATACCAACACCACCAATAGCCCCCACAAAAACCACCAACCAATGTCACCAACAACACCACAAATATCTACCAACATTGCAAAACAATTCCACCAACAACACCACAAACAGCTACCAACACCACTAATGACAGCAACACCACCACCAAACCACCAAAACCACCACCACCACCAACATCTACCAACAACACTACAAATACCATCAAACAATACCACAAATACCATCCAATAATACAACCACAGTCAACAGAGCACTGCGATAAAAATTGGGATTTTATCGGGTTCTTCCAATGATTTTACCATCAAGACTCAAAATTTGTTAACCTATTTTTATAGATAATACAACTAAAAGTCATTTTTTTCATCATGAACTAAAAAACTAATTTTTAGAAAACAAAAAAATATAGAACTCTTATCAAAATCTGTTACCTATGAATACAAATAAAAACGACCAATACAAGTAAGAATAAAGTAAAAAAATAACACCTATATGGTCAGAAATGGGAAGAAAATTGATCTATTGTGAAGGGTTGAAAATATATTGAGTAGTTATTGTATGTACTATTGATAGATAAAGGAAAGAGTGAGAACTCGAGATTTTAAATGATAAAACTTTTTCCCGCAAATAGATGATTTGTATGGGTTGATTTATATTTTGGAAAGAATGTTAATTTTTGAAAATGTTAATTTGGTTCAAACTGATCTTAATTATTTTTAGCTAAATCAATTTAGGTATTAGATTATAATAATAAGTTAATAAGAATCATTTAATCTTTAAATGATCGATCGATCGGCGACTCAAGTCGGGAAGAATGTAACACCAATACCAATACCATTCAATTGTAAAAGACTCAACTGAAGTTGCAGTTAACCTTATGTACTCGTCTCTGGATCTAGCTAAATAAATTTATGTATTAGCTTATAATAATATGTTAATGCGAATCATTCATCTTAGTTGATTGATTGATTAACAACTTGGGTTGGGAGGAATGCAACACCAACACCAATACCAATACTATGAAATTGCAAATGACTCAATTAAAGTTGTAGTTGACCCTATGTACTCGTCACTAGATATAGATAAATCAATTTAGGTATTAGCTTATAATAATAATTTAATACAAATTATTTTATCTTGGAGTGATCGATCGATCGACGACTCGGGATGGGAGAAATGCAACACCAACACCATGCAATTGCAAAAGACTCAATTGAAGTTGTAGTTGACCCTAAGTACTCAGCCCTATATCTAGATAAATCAATTTAGGTATTAGATTATAATAATAAGTTAATGAGAATCATTTCATCTTGGAGTGATCGATTGATCGTCGACTCGGGTCGGGAGGAATGCAATACCAACACCATGCAATTACAAAAAATTCAACTGAATTTTTAGTTAACCTTATGTACTCATCCCTAGATATAGAAAACCTTAGTTTATACTAAACACTAGTTTATACCATACAATTGTATAAAACAAATGTTTAATCTATTGCGACCGGTGGGGAATCTATTGAAATTTAACAAATAGATTACTGAATATGTTGCAACAAGTAGGTAATCAGTTGGAATTTATCAAAAATATTATTGAATATATTTGAATAGATGACTAAGCCATTGAAAATTTTCAAACAAAAATTATCATTTGTTGCAACAGATTACATATATGTTTTAAGATCTTTTTTTATTTGAAAGAAATTTCCCATCTGAGATAAAAACGATAAAATAAAGAGGTAAAATATATTACTTGGATAACTAAAAAATTTCCTTCTTGAGTATTTTTATCTTGTCTTTTCAATGTCACTGTCTCCTCGTGCCCCTCAAAGATATTAATGAATATTTAAAACCCATCTCTATAATTATCTCTCCTTCAGCCATAACTTAACTTAGATCATCTCTCTCTTTAAGAATTCTCTTTCTCTCCTCTTAAGGGTAATAACAATTGTCTTCTTTTTTCCTCTATTTTCTTTCCCTTTTCGTATGAGGATTCTTTTAGATCTCAACTGATCAATATCTTTTCTCAACTAAAATAGGTATTCTGATCCTATTGATTTTTTGACATTGTAGCTATGGTTTAATATTTTTCTTTCCTTCTCGTCTTCTTCTCTATGTGTTGTTTAAATTAGATTTTTGCATCTGTTGTTTGTTACTTTGTTGGTGACACTATTGTTAGGGAGATTGTTGTTGTTGGAACATGTGGTGTTAGTGTTGTTAATGGTGTTGGAACATATAATATTGTTTTTTGTTATTGTTGATTGTTGATGTTGTTGGTGGTGTTGCAATAGTTTTATCAACTGTTGCAACTGATGAATCAACTGTTGGAACAGACGGAGTAACTAGTGAAAGAAATCAAACCAGTAGCAAAGATGGTTTGATTTATTCCAACAGATGACCCGTCTATTGTAATATGTCATCCATTGGTGTCCACAGATGTGTCGTCTGTTGCAACAGATAACTTATCTATTAAATAGAGGAGGAACCTATTGCATTAGATTACTCATCTATTGCATTAGATTGGTCATCTATCACAATAAAATCATCACGTGTCACTAAAGATTCATCATCTATTGCACCAGACGACGTGTCTGTGGCAATTAATTGATAACAAGTTACATCAAATTGATTATCTTTTGTATCAGATTGATCATCTATTGCATCAGATTGTTGTAATGTGTTGTATTCATTTAATTTTGTCTTAACCTTTTGTAATGTTCTTTTTTTCTTCTCTTGTTTGACATTAAATGTTTTTCTCTTATTTGTAGATTAAAGAATCAGAAACTGGATCAACTTTTGCCCAACTAGCATTAAAGTCTAATGTAAAGATAGGTTCAGAGAAATAAGCTGCTTGAAGATGGAACCACTTCATATGGGAGGTATGTATTACTTATCAACCTATCATGGAAACACACATCTAGTACACTAATTTTTTGAATGTTAGTTCTTTACCTATTAGGCAACAATCCTTTAAATAAGATCCTGTATTTTACAATTAAATTTGTTCGGTTCAAACTGGTAAGGATGAGGGACAAAGTAAGGGGTGTCGATACCTTTTTATGATTTAATGAAGATTCTTCTTTGTTTATGTGTCAAGTTTGGGGAAGGGTTCAACTTATTGGCAATAGTGTAAATATCTAATATTTTGTTGGACCGATTTTAAGGGTTCAATGACTTTTGAAAGGCCTTTGAAGCCTCGAACTGCTACAAATAAAAATAGAAAACCAATAGAATTTTCCTTAGTTTAAATTTATATGGATGGGTTGCACGAGGAGACTATTATAAAGCAGAAGGTGATTGGAAGACTAACTATGTGGGAAGGGAATAAGAGTGGCGGAGAAGACCATATATCAACTAAGACCTTATTAAAGAAGAATCATAGGGTACGAAAGAAAGTGTAGTGAAACTAGCTGATGAAATTGACATGAAAATTGAAAAAATTGAATGATCTGCAAGTGTGAAAGTGTATCCAAAATTGAAAATCCAACAGTTGTTCTTAAAAAATAAAAATGGTAAAGTGGATTGGATCTGTGCACTTTTTTAGGGGACTACAACTAGCTAGCGTGGCCTGAATGAAGACCCACAAAGATGTAGGATGAGAACTCTAAGGAAGAAGCTTGGAAAACACAGAGAATTGGTAAGATTTTTAGTCAAGAATGAAACCTTAACCAACAACGCCTGAAGTAACAATAAGGGATCAAGCCAAGGTGGCAATTTCTCAAGTTAAACTTGCATCCCATACCTCCTATATATGGCTCTGGTATGGTCAAAGGCAATGGAAATAACAAGGCATGGGATTTCTGCCCAACTTCAGAACGTTTTATTTCTAATGCTATTGACCTAATCAGAACCACAAAGAGAAGGCATGGTATGTAAGTTAGACTTCAGAAATTGATTCCTTGACTTGATCCCTTATTTTTACTTCTGGAGTTGTTGGTTCGGGTTTTATTCTTGACTGAAAATCTTACTAATTCTATGTGTTCGCCAAGTTTCTTCCTTAGAGTTCTCATCTTGTATTTTTGTGGGTCTTTATCCAGGCCACGCTTGCTAGTTTTAATCTCTAGCGAAGTTCACAACTCTAGTCCTCTTTACCATTTTTCTTTTTCAAGAACGACTGATGGATTTTAATAGTTGGATGTATTTCCACATTTGAAAATCATTCAGTTTTTTTGTATTTCAAGTTAATTTCTTTGGCCATATTGGCTATAAGTTCCTTGCTTGATTCCTTGTGTTTCTTTTTTAATAAGGTCTGAGTTAATATATGGTCTCCACCCCCCTTCTTGCACAGGTATTCTTCTAATCACCTTTTTCTTTATAAGAGTCTCCTCATACAACCCATCTATATAAATTTTGACCAGGGAAAATTCTATTGGTTTTCCATTCTTGTTTGAAGTAGTGCGAGGCTTCAAAAACATTTTAAAAGTCTATTGAACCCTCAAAATCAGTCTAATCACTATTTGATATTTACACTTCTGCCAAAAACTTGAAACCTTTCGCAAACTTGACACATAAACATGAGCAAAACCATCAGTAAGTTGTAACAGGGTATCGACCCCACCATATGGGAACCCTTTGACCTTATCAGTTCATACCTATCAAACTAAACTATAAAATATAGGATCTCGTTTGAAGGATCAATGACTAATCAATTAAAAATGCATTCACAAAATCATTGTACTTTATGTGTGTTTGTCATGATAGCCTGATCAGTAATACATAACTCCCACACATAAAAGTGTATCTATTCATCTGTACGCACCTTATTCTTCCTACCCCATCAATGTCGGACAATTTTTATTCTTCACTTCCCATTATTAAGTAATGTAAAAGACCATGGAGGCTCAAAGGGTAACCATCTTTAATGTCAAAGAACTATATTCCCATCAAGAAAAAAAAGTGCTATAATTCATTACTTTTATCCTTTTTTTAAAAAAATCTTTTTATATAATAAAACAGTTATCAATTTGGATTAATTCCCCATCTGTTGCAACTGATGAATCAGATATTAGAAGAAATCAAAACATCTCCTCCTATAGATGGTCTATCTTTCACAACAGATAATCCATAGATTGCAACAAATATATCATTTGTTGTATATATAACATATCTGTTGTAACTGATGGTAAATTTGTTATGGCAGTGGGTTATCTGTTGGGACAGATAGATAATTTATTGCAACAACACAATAATAATGGTTGTTATTAAGTCTCAAGTCTCAAACTATTTTGAAAAGGTGAGAAATTTTAATGTAAAATAAAAAGTTGTGTCTTTTCACAGAAAAGAAAAAGCCAGCAGTTTGAATGTAATTAATATAATAGACTTGAACAGTCGTGCCTTTTTTCTAAATAATCTATTGCAACATTTTAATAATAATGGTTTTTATTAAGTCTCAAACCATTTTGAAAAGGTAAGAAGTTTGGATGTAAAAGAAAAGTCGCGTCTTTTCATAGAAAACAAAAAGCTAGCAATTTGAATGTAATTAATACAATGGACCTGAATAGTTGTACCTTTTTGCCTAACACATTTAGATTCAATCCTCTATAAATAGGTCCCTCCACTTTTATTTATTTATTGTACTTTGTCTTTTCAAATTACTTCTTTAACCACTTCTCTTCCAAGAGTATATTCCTTTCTCATTGAGGTAATCTTTTTTTGGCTGTGTAAATCTGCCAGTTCATAGTATACATTGTATTACATTCAAAATCTTTTCTTTACTTTTGTGTTTACTTTTTTTTGTCATGTGGCTGATACAAATTAGAACATTGCTATTCTACAGGACACTATCCGAGAACTTAAGTTGTAGGTTCACGACCTGGGGTGGGAGTTGTCCTCCATGAGAGCCTGGATGATCATGGAGATTCACAAGCTTAGGAGGGACTGGCTTCTCCCGATTGGAGATTGGCCAGCTGGCAATATGATTCTGTTGTTTGTAATAATAATAATTATAATGTGCTTTTTTAATTCTATATCAGATCTATACCTAATGTATTTTGTTTTTGTTTAATGGAAAACTTATTGTTAGTCGACTTTGACTTTTTAATTCTTATTTAATTTTCATTGTGTCTATTCCTTCTTCTAAACATGTTAAGATGTTAATTATTGGAGCAGTAAGGAGCAATTTCGAATCTAGTCAGCAATTTTGGCATTTGAGTTCTTTCAACAGATGGACCATCTGTTGGAACAAATCGATTGAGTTTCTGTCAGCAGATTATCCATCTATTAGAGGAAAACATCCTAATTTGATGGAACTGTATTGTGTTCTTCCAGCTAATTTCCATCTGTTGCCATAGATGGGTAATCTGTTGAAAATAATTGTGATTTGTTGTATTATTTAGTTTATGTTTTGCCTTTTGTTATTGATGCACAAGTTATTAAAAAAGATATTTTATATATAATAAATGATAACATTACGTTTACAACAATGATTTAAATATATAAAAGTCTACAGCAAATAACAACACAAGTTTTTACAATTACTATAATCATGGTAGATTATGATATGGGCATGTAGTTCTTTTGTTGCTAGTGCGCTTACATATGGAGCACTTGTTTCTTCTTGAAGAAAATGATTTTCGGACTCCACGCTTCCTCTTATATGGCTTTCTTCCCAGTTTGATAGTTCTTGGGTCAATATATGGAGGAGGTATTAATCTCTCCAAAAGCCCTGCAGGACCAACCCAAGATTCTTCGAAAGGCACCAGAGTAATATGCCCACTATATACTATTTTATATTTTTCCATCAAATAATATGGAGAGGAGTGCTCATAAATTTTAGGTTCATATTTTGCACCGTATTGAGATCGAAGAGATTCCATAGCATATAGCCAGGGTATTTTGTCCAAGTCAAAAACTCTACATATACAAGATCTTATTTGAAGATCGACCATGGTAACATCACCATGACTGGTGATACTGAATTTGTAATTTGCTATTTGAGGAGATAATAACCTATTCCCCAATTTGATGTTCATTGATATTATTTTCTTATTTCTAGAACAAATGGGGTTCTTCTTGGGACTTCGAACTGCACACGCCTTTCATTAAAAAATTGGCCATACTTCTTGTTTATTATTTCATACAGAGCCTCAATGGGAAATTCTCTTTAATCGCAAAACAATGAATTCACCGATTCAACTATGTTTGATCTCATAATATTGTACCTGTACAAGAGAATCACTTAGTACGATGTCATACTAAATTTGTAACTCATATAAGACATTAAATTCATAAGAATATACCTATCTGCCAAACAAAATACTTGGCTCCATTTCTCAAAACTGAAATTTTTGAAATGTTCTACTACTTTGGGATGCATATCCAATATTTTATTTAAATGGTATAAAAAATCCTCTCTAGTATATGTTTTAGCTGCTCTATAAAAGAGGATCACGACCCTTTCGTAGTGATAGTTGGTCTGAATGTTCTCTCTACGATGCCTGATGCAACAACCAAAGTAAGCTGAACTAAAGAAAATTGAACCTATCCTTGGAATACTTGGATGCCTATCCAGGTATATTCGATGCAACTTTACAATTGTTCAAAAAAATCCATAAGAGGCATCACATTCCTTGTTCGCTTCACAAAAAGTGACAGGGAAGATGTGATTCTCCGCATCCTGTGCCACCGTCGATAGCAAAATTCCATTATACTTGCTTCTTAAAAAGGTACCATCAATGGCTATGCCTTTTTCTCAAATGTCGAAAACCTTGAATCCAAGCACCATAGGATACAAAAAAGTACTTGAACCTTCCATTTTCATCAACATGCAATGCCATCTTACTTCCAGGATTTTTAGACTTAATCATGTAATAGTAGGCATCTAGGATTGCATGCCCATGCTCGTGTGTCTCCATAAATAAGTCCTTGGTAATTCCTATAGACATATATATCCTCCAATAACTTACCAGGACACCTAATTCCATAAGGAGTTGATTGGCCATAACCCTTGTAAAAGGGCCTTTGCCATCGGGGAAACTAGTCTTGAAATATTAAACGAGGACCTTTGCCATGGTATGAGGAATTTGGCCGGAGATGTGCTCTGAACCACATGTATGGTACTTTTCATGTATATGAATGATGAATTTGTCAGAACTTACGTACTTCACCGCTCTCAACCACCACTTTCAGTTCGGATTTGCACATTTGTAGCAAAAGACATTTCTTGAATTAATCACCTCTTTATTCTGAAATATTTTTTCAAGCAAGAAATAAACAAAGTGGTAGGTAGTTCTTTCTTGTCCTTGAATGACATTCCATTGAAAAAAATGCTCCCATCATCTTAAAAATTGCCAGACTGTGTTGATTGAGAAGAACTACCCACCGTATTGGTCGCATCAACAGGCATAGGTGTTTGATCATCATCTGAAATATTCATGTCGAGATCATCCAACCTATCATCAAAGGTTTCTTGTTTTTGTTCTTCTTCTATATTTTGGTTCTCATTCTTTGTCATTTTTTCAACCACGTACACCCTTAACACCATCCTGGATGAATCACTAAGATAAGCATATAATCGGAAATGATTGGTTAACTTGAAAGGTAGTACCCTCTAATTTTCAAAAAAGCTGTGCATATAGCTGATGAAGAGTTATTTTGATTGACAATTCAGTCCACAATAGATGATGATTAAGTTCACAAAATTATCATACAAAACATCACTTTGGACTATCATAGCTATCATCTCTAGTATTTCACCCTCCTTCCAACACCATACATATTAATTTCTCTTCTCTATCCATTGACCATGACAATCCACCCCTATTGTTATTGATCCCTTCATTAGTGGTACCTAATAATTTTTTTTTAAAAGTTAATAGTGATTTCATAGTGCCGTACGTGAAACCCAAAAGATTTATAATCTGTTGCAATAGGTATATGATCAATCACAATAGATTACTTACCTGTTGGGATTCATGTTACGCTCTTGAACAGACGAGTCATCTGTTTACAATAGGTGAGTCATATGTTGCAATAAACTATATATATGTTGCAATAGATGAATTTCTTGTTGGGATAAATGTTACATTACTAAGGCACCTTTGAAGCTGATTCCAATAAATGAGTGACATGTTCCAACAGATAATTAACCTGTTGCGATAGATGACTTACCTATTGCAATAGATGACATATCTATTGGAATCGAGGTTAGGTTTTATCGGAACAAGTTACTAATATGTTGAAACAGATATTTACCATCTATTAGAATCGAGTTTAGGTTCTGTTTTAATAGGTTACTAATATGTTGCAGCAGATATTTATATTTGTTGCACCTGATAGCTAATCTGTTAATACAAACAAGTTATGTATTAAAACAGATAACCCATATATTCGATTCATGTTAAGGAACTATAGAACTAGAAACATAAATCCAATATTTGAGTCTTCCATTGAAATAGATGTCTTATCTGTCACAACAGATGATTGATTTGTTTAAACAAATGGTTCTTATATTGCATTCATGTTCGCGTGCTATCTATTGTTAAAAAAATAGCACAATATAAGTTACCCAGATGACAAATTCAACTAAAAATTATAATTTGACATACCAAACTCTCCTATGAAGTAATGCCAAAGTGGAAAGTGATGTACGAAATAAAATTTAACCTAAGAAATTGATCAAATAGCAACAATAGCGGTAACAAAAACTACAACAATGGTCAACAAAAATAAGATGAAGATGATAATGAAGTAGAAGATGATGGTAATGAAGCAGAAGATGATGAATAAAGCAACAACAATAATGAACAACAAAAATTGCTAAGAGAGAGAAAACAACAATGGATGAGAAAGAGAGAAACACACCTTTTTTCCTTCATTTCCCATTATATTAGGTAAACATATGGATCAAAGTGTAAATTTAAAAACTTGTGGGCTATTCTTAAACTTACCCAACTTTCTTGATCCATAATAAAGTAATTGTCACCTTCACTCAATTATTAGGACTTGTGTCACCTATACCTCATTTTCAAACTCTTTTGTCACTTTTTACTCAAAGACCCTACCTTTTAGCATATAGTTTGGATAAGTGGCTAATACCAAGGTATGAAATGTGGAAACTCATCAAAAACTCAATAAAAAGAATTTGATAATGAATAGGGCAGAGTTTTACACTATTATGACATAGCCTGAATCAAAGGTTTTGGAGAAATATGTGTTGCCTATCGAAGCTGAACTTTCTAAATTGTATGATTTATACGTCCAGAAGATAGGAAAATCTAAACTTTTCAAATTTGTGTCTTCTTCTGGTGGATGTGCAGAGCAATCTTTATTTTCAGCTAGGAAAAGTGAATTGTCTTCAATCAGGTCACCTTTCTCTTTGATCTATCATGTAAACAATACCATAGGCTTACTTATTGTTGGTTATCCATATTAGAAATGACTTCGTTTAAGGTGGCTCAAGGGTGAGTCTAGTAAAGCCTTTGATTTAGGCTCTCAACATCTCAAGGCCTCAAAAAGTTTTAATTTATTATGAAATATAAAGTAAAAAAATAATGAGGAGAGAGTGATTCTTATTTCTCTTGAGGATTAATTGAGGGGTTAATTATAGTAAAAAAAGACTCCTTTATTTGTAGGAAAAAACTAAAGATGTCCCAAAAGTTAGTTAGGGTTTCTAACTTTTTCATAAATAGACATTCACTATATATGGTGTATATTTATAACACTCTCCCTTGATATCTAATTGATTGATAGTGTGTCTCGTTAAAACCTTACTAGAAAAAACAAAGTGGAAAAAAATTTAGATGAGAAAAAATTGTACACATCTCTAATAATACACATATAGCTACCTCATTACAAACCTTACAAAGAATACCTTGTCAAACAAAACCTCGCAATGGAAAAAGAGTACAACGCATATTAAATCCTCTTAATAAGAATAATCTTGAACCTTTACATCCCAATTTTGTGCACCATCTTCTTGAAATTTGTAGTTGAAAGAGACTTAGTGAATAAATCAGCCACATTGTCACTTTAACAAATCTGTTGCATGTTAATATAACCATTCTTTTAGAGCTCATGTATATAAAAAGGCTTTGATGAAGTGTGCTTTGTTCTATTTTCTTTTATGAATCCTTTCTTAAGTTGTGCTATGCATGCTGCATTATCTTCATATAAAATTTTGTGTCTTTGTCACATTTCAAGTCATATTTTTCTTGAATGTGATGTATCATGGACCTCAACCATACACATTTTCGGCTTACTTCATAAATAATTATTATCTCAGCATGGTCCCATGAAGTGACTATGATAGACTGCTTTGGTAGATCTCCAAGATATGATAGTACACTCACATAAGAACACATAGCCTATTTGAGATCAAGCTTTACACGGTTCAGATAAATACCCAGCATCAGCATAACCAACAATATCAGGCTGTAATCTTTAGAGTAAAATAAACCCATATTGCTAGTCACTTTAAGGATGGAAATATGTGTTTGATCCGATTCTACTGTCTCCTAGTAGGAGCATAATTATACCTTGCAAACACATTGAGCGAAAAGGATATATCAGGCCTTTTAGTATTTGAAAAATACATTAGTACACCAATTGCACTAAGATATGGTACTTCATAACCAATCCAATTTAGTATATTTTTCATTTCATCAAATAATATATTGCTTTTGAAAACTCTCCAAGAGTTCCAATAACTTTAGAGTAATAAATTTATGCAATACAAAGATTATAAATAAGTTTTTCAAAAACTTTTATATGCTTCAAACATTTTGAATCCTTAAAAGTTTTCATATAAATTATGTCAAGTGACAATATTCAGCATTTCATGTGTAACATCTTAAAGTGTCTAGACTACAAATAAATTTTATGCTTACCAAGATGCATTCTTTCACGTCACCTGATAAATATTTCTACATTAGCATACATAAATAAAGTTAAAATTCATATCCGCATAATCTTTTATAATATTGTGACAATATTGTATCAAAAATATTATCAATGATATATCATTTTATGTAGTTTCACAATGTGGCATAACCTTTTGGGATCTGATCACTTCATTATTTTCAGGTACCTAAACCTTTCATAAGGTTTCATGAAGTGTTGTGTCATAGGCTCTTTATAACACATTTCCTTCTTATTATGATCATTTTCACCTTATCATTTTCAAGAATTATTGTGTTTAGAGCAGAGTGATCTATTATGCTTCAGGCATGCAACCGATTTTGTCCTTCTGAAACATTCAATTTAGAGTATTTACAGCTAATGTGAGATTAATATTGGGTCATCAAACACTCCAACATTTGAACTTGAATTATCTTTTGAATAGGGATCATGACGATGATAATTCAAAATATATTTCTTAGATTTTTATTATCTCCCCTTCGTATTAGGAAAACTAACACGCATCTCAATCTACCTTAGAGAATCATCTTTGTACATCATAGTATATTCATTAATTGTATACTACACATCAAAAATTTTTAGATGGAATATTTGGTTCATGACCTTGAACCAATTGAGCAGAAAGAAACAATCATAATCTATTGGTCTAATGCATACAAGTGCTATTGTATGCAATATATTATATTTTAGACCAACAAATAATACTCTATTCTCATTAGTAATAGTTCAATTATATATTAGAGGCATTCAACACCAAAGCAATATTGTCAAGATGAATTGTCTTGATTACACAATCTGAAAATTATGCTCTTAATTCAATTTTATTGAACAAACAACATTATAAATGTCATAATATATGTTGACAATAAATGTACATGTAATTATCTTATTGATGCATCTTTTCAACATACAATATGATAGGTAAATGGTCCCTTATTCACCTTTAATATTTTTCAGAATTCAGGGGATCCAATCCCAACATTAATTTGTCCAACCAACTTATCATAAGAACAATAAACATAAATAATTTTTGAAGAATCTTTTAGTTCTCCAATATATTTCCAAATACTTAATGTGTAACAAATTGAAAATCAACAAATCTTCTCCTCATGAACATGGATCAGCTTTAATGATTTCATAATCCTCATGTATTGCTCAGTGACCAGTGTCTGAAGGTAATTGAATTTGTTATCCCACTTGTAATACAAAAGAGGTAGAATTTAAAAGTGTATATGGATGCTATAATTAAATCAAATGACAATATTAAAGTAATACTTGCATTGTTTTTATAAATGACTTCATCTTCGACTCAAGTGATTAAAAGTCCAACTTTAAAAATGGTTAATTTAGAGTCCTGTTGGCAGATTCTTCAACCACTTTCTCCGATTGATGTGGTGATGTTCGTTGACCTTGAAACTAATCTGCTAAAGTATCCAAATTAGTGTATAAAATAGGATAAATGGGAGATTTCGGTGTCCTATCTGAATGATTACCTTTTAAAGCATTTATGTTAGATTTTCCTTCCCTTACAATCTTTTTTGGACTGCAACTATTTTCTTTTATTGTCTAGAAAGGCAGATGTTGTAACTGATATAGGTCGTGTATTCTTCATCATATATTTAAGAGGTTTAGTACTGAAATACTCAAAGCTATCATGATCCATTCCAATAGGTTCTTTTGTAAATTCCTACATTATTTACCTTTTCATACTATATGATGTTGATAGTATAATCTCTATTGTAGGATCAAACAAAGCAATACCGGCATAAGGCAAGTCTAGTTTATCAAACTCCTCCATAGTAGAAATAAGGTCGAGAGAGTATTGTACAAAAAAAATTAAAACTAATATAATTCATTGTAACGTGTAAATACATACACCTACTCATAATCAACTATTCAACTTAGATGAATTTAAATGTATCTATTAAACAAAATATGTATTTTAAGTTTTATCATTTCATGCTATTTTATTAACAAATGTACAAAGTTATTTCAACTTTTAACCATCACTACTGAAGGTTGCTAAACATGCTGACCATATATTACTTGTATTGTGGCCTGGCTGCCATGACCTTTCAGTTAAAAATCTGTGATATTTAATCATCCAACCAGACAACAATGAATTTTTCAACTTTGTAACAGCTTTCGAACATCCACAAATTAAGCACGTGAGGCATTCTGCTTAACCTGTGTAACTACTTTTCAATGAAATAATCTTGTCATAATGAAGTCATTAACTTTGAGAAAGCAACTTTACCTCAAACAAAAAATTTATACTTTCCATCATCTACCATCGTAAAATTTAACAAAGGAACAAGTGCATCTTTAAATTGGGAAAATAAAAATGCGTGGATGAAGTATAGAATGAACCATTTGGAGAGAATCCTGATTATTGTCAAAAATTTTCATAAAAAAATACTGCACCAAATTTTCTTATCAACACCATTTATTGATTGGGGGAAATACTTTTGCATCAAGATTCTAAGAGATGAATCATGAAATTGGAAATCTTTGATGTTGCCGATGCATTTCAAATCAATGAGTAAGGCAAATTAAAAGATGAAAAATCTAAGAACGTTGCCCTTGATTAAAACATACATCTCATCTAATTGTTTTGCTAAATCTCTAGCATAAGGAAAAAATTTTATAATTTCGTCAATGTAACTGATAGTGGGATTTTGAGATAACACCCAAAAATCATCTCAGCAAACAACTCAAGTACTTCTTGTCCGATAACCTCATATAAATCATCTTTGAACTTGCCGTTACATGAGTTTTCAAATCTTAAAGTATGTGGTGGAATCGCCCTAATAACATAACTCATACCCTGAAAATGACATACAAAAAGATAGTTAATTTTGTAAAAGATACACACTCCAACTGAAATTACCAAAAATAATACATTGAATACTACTTTGTACTCCTATAAGAGATACCTACTCATATGAAAGATACATTATATACATAACAGATACATTCATAAATGTTTGTAATAGATACATACTATATTAGACAATAAAATATGTATCTCATATAGTTAAAATATGCATCTCTCATACACCTATTACAATCAAATGTATCTAACAATAGATTCAGAAAATAAAATTGTCACATAGACAAAGATACAAAATGGAATAAAGTATCAGGTCCATTTGAACATTTATCTCAACCTAAATTATTCCCTACTAATAAACATTTTTAATAAGGGTTTTTCTAGTTGTAACTTCAATATATCTTCTTTTTTTTCCACGAACTACGCCTCCTAAACTTGTAGATCTCTTTTTCTTGGAATCATCCACTTCTTTTTCTTAGACTTTTTGCCATCTTTTAACATAATTTCTTCATCATAGCAGGATCATTTTGGTGTTTGAATCAATTTTCGTGAAAACCAACATAGTCTTTGTCAAATATACTAGGAACAAAATTAACATCTTCATTTTGTTTGATATTGCCTAATTGCAACATTTCAAGACTAAAAGATGGTCCTGAATTTAAATTCATTATGTTAATTAACCCAATAAAGATTGAAAATTTTGATATACTAAGTATTTATTCAATAATGTTAACAGATTAACCATAGAAAAATTTAAGATGTAGATTAAATTCATTTTTAAACTAAGTTGTTAAGGCTGATAAGATGAGAGTGAAGATGAATTTGAGGGAACTGCCTCGTTTCAAAATTTGAATAAGTGGAGACAATAATGGCAAGAAACCATACCTACAAAAGCGCAGTAGATAGATGAGGAAACTGCCAGCTTCAATCTGCTAAGTTGTATCTGAAAACATTGAGGTTCTTTTAGGATGTATATGTAAATTATAGTATAGTAAAGATAGAAACTTTTGTAATTTTAACCAAATGAAGGGATTTTTTGTATATTGGGTAACTTAAGTTGTGTTTTCATGATTTTGTTTTCTAAAAAAAGGCACAACATAACTAATCTCAATATTATACTTCTATTGAATGATCCGTTTAGTGTATTGGGCAAACTCACAAGTGATATTATCCTCTTGGAGCCTAGTTGCACATAATTTAAAATGCGTTATTGATTTTATTTTTTGATATATATATTATTCAACTACTTTATCATAATTTACTGACATTAGTTTGGATTCTAGCTAATTAAATTATTAAATACAACTTTTATATATATATATATATATATATATATATATATATATATATATATATATATATATATATATATTCAAGTAAGTCAATTTTGTTTTTTTTTTCTTGAATAAGCTAATCAAGGTAAAATCCAAAGATTATTATAGGACCTGTAGTGTTAGATAAAATTCAACATTTAAACACAAGTGAGCTAGCTAGTGACCAAAGGAAACCACAATCGGGAGAAATATATAAGGGTATCTTCAACCACCCCAAATATTATAATTCAAATATAGAGAATTTCTATATTTTAGGAATTCCAACTCCAATCCACAACTCTATTTTACACTCCAAAAAATTAATTTTATTTTTTTCTTTAATATTTTGTTATTATTTTAGTTTAATTCACATTTCTTATGTATTAAAATACAAAAACAACATCTCCAGTGTAAAGTGTACGTAGTTTATACCGCTACTTCAGATGAAGTAGAGTGGCTATTTTTTATTCACCCCCGACTCAGGATAGATATAGTATAATCAAATAAACAAACAAAAAACATAAAAGTATACAACAAAAATGGGATACACACCACTAGCTAATAAAAAACACAAGAAACCCACAAGGTAATACTATAAACTATCTATTGAAAATCATAGACATCACAGAAACACCACGAACAAGCAACTACTAGCGTAGAAACAAATAAAATCACTCTTTAATACTACTATAGACTAACTCCTACCCACTAATCCTTAACCCTAGTATATGTCCTCCATATCATTTTATCAAGGATTATAGCCTCAGCAAACTATAAATGATCTATATCATGCCTAATCAACTCTATAATACCTCACAAAATCCTAAGATTAACTTAGTTCGTTAAATCTTGAGAAGAGATCCCAGACTCAGATATTTTAGCTAAGTGTTTACACCTAGAACTATTTTAGACTTCATAATTTGGCTATTTTATTTTTGACCCTTATGACCTTAAAATATTGATCCTTCGATTGAATCATGATCAGGTGTGTTAATAGGTTTTTTCAGGTGAGTTTTAAATTTTTTGGATCTTGTTTGAATAATATTAATGTGTCCAAAACAGTGGGTCGACACGATCTCGACGCGTCGCATCGCCTATCACGTTGATGAATAATTTTTCCATAGCTTTCAGTGCAATTCTAGTGAACCAACACAAACTCAATACGGCGAGTTGGGCATCGTGTTGATGCCATCAATGCGACGTGTCGCTCACCGCATCATTGGACATGTTTTCAGTCATTAAAACTCTGTGCCTAGAGGGGAATTTGGGTCATTCTCCCACCCTTAATCAGCCCCAAAAATACGATATTAACCTACTTTAAAGGCAAAATCACTCCCTCTCTCTCAAATTTACTCAAGAATAAACCCTGCGGTATTCAAATTTCAAGACCAATCTTCAAAAACACACCATCATTCTTAATGAAATTACTTACCAAGGTAAGGTAGGTGTTCATCCAAGGGTTTTCTTCCACCCTTAACGTTGAAGAACCTCTTTTAAAATTTTAAAATGATTGCTTTCATGAATTCCATGTTGAGTTAAATTGTATTCATGATTATGGTATTTTTTTTGGATTCTAATCCATGCTTAATTACAAAAATCATGTGAATTAAATATCATGTGTGCAGTTTTATTTAGTTTCATGTTAGAAACCCTTGAATTTGTGAGTTTGGAATTGTGATCATGATGCTTGCAAGTTGACTAGTATTATGTTCATAAACTATGCCCCCAAATGTGTGATAAAATGTTCATGAGAGTTGAATAGTGAATCATGACATAATAGTATACGTACAAGTTCATTCATTGCGAGTGTTTGATAAAATGCCTCACTGAATGAATTGTGACAAAGTGACTAGTTATCATGTTTTCAAGATTGCGCTGTGTTTTTGCTATCTATGTTATCGAGTCCTGGGGCTATCTAATGCCTGACAATATAGCTATTACCTAGATTTACAGTAGTTTTAGGATAGTTTTAGTAATGTCACGTACAGTAGTACTCAGTCAGTAACAAAACTCAGTATACTAAGTCAGTAATAGAACTCAGTATATTAAGTCAGTTAACAGAACTCAGTCCAGTTCAGTTAGAGAGCATGATCAGTAACAGTTCAGTCAAGATTAGTACAGTCTATAAATCAGTTCAGTGTCTATTCAGTTGGAAGTAGGAATCAACACTGAGCAAACCCAGGGATGGGGGCATTTCTATCAGTAAAAGGTTTTGACTCTTAGTAGTAGTCCCTGCATTACAGAACTATGCAGCCAGCATAGGTTGAGATATATTCCTGCCAGTCTAGGGTAGATACATCTCGTACAAGTTTTCCTGCCAGCGAGGGTTGATGAAAGGGATTCCTGCTAGAGAGGGTTAACTCATAGCCATTGTTAGTATCCCTTGGAAAGGTACTAACCCCCTTTCAACTAGGGCCACAGGTTGGACCCCAACTCAGTTCATAATCGGGGATATGTCAGTTAGAAGAACACTTCCACAATTTCAATTTTATTTTCAAAGTCAGTATAAAACCTCAGTCCAGTATCAGAATTAGGACTGTCAGCTATAGTCACCCACCTCAGTTTAGAACTCAGTTCAGTTCTACAGAATTAGGACTGTCAGAAATAATCACTCTGTTAATAGTAATACAGTATCAATAAACTCAGATTTCATTCATTCAATTTTTAGAACTCATTATCGAGTATTAAATGTGATCTTAGTTACAATATATGTAGTTATGTGCATAGCATTGTATAATCAGCATTTTCAGCAGTTTAAGATATACATGTTCTTGCACTCAGTTATATTCATGATTTCTCAGTAGTTACTGATTATGCATATGAACCCCTGTATTTATACTTACCTCACCTAGCATACTAGTACATTCAAAGTACTGATGCATATCTTTCTTTTTCGTTATGATGTCTTATATCATAGGTTCAGATGCACGGGCTCCTGATCGTACTTAGCAGCCTAGATTATCAGCAACAAATTTAGTAATGAGTCCTTATAGTTTGAGGATAGAGTGTTACTTTAGTTTATCAATACTTCATTAGTCAAAGTTAGTTGGGGACTTATCCTATCAACTTCATATTCAGGTAGTTCAGTTAGAGGCTTTTTAGACTAGATTATTTTGGATAGTTGTTCTATTTTCAGTATTTATTTATCAGTATTCAGTGTTTGATTTTAGTTATGAACCTTATGGCAAATTCAACAAAATTTTTGTATTACTACAGAGTTATTGTTATTCAGTGATTAGAGCAGGTACCAGTCATGGGTTAGCTTGTGGTTCTTCAAGATTATGAGCACCGTGTGACATCCAAGGTACAAAATCGAGATGTTACTAATTTGGTGTCAGATCCTAAGGTTTAATAGAGTCTTACAAAGTCTAAAATCCATGTCAAGTAGAGTCTTGTGCATGGGTGTGTAGCATGCCACACTTATGAACAAAATGAATGAGGCATTTTAGAAAATTTTTCCCTTTTTTCACTATTCATATTGTGTGAGTGAGCATGATATCAAGTTAAACTCCCAGTGTAATTCTTTTTCCCTTCCATTTACAGAATATGCCTCCCAAAAGAAATAACAAAAGGAGAACAGAAAACCAGCCAACACCTCCTCCTGTTCAGGCAGATCCCCTGGATGAGCATGTCTTCCACAAAGAATTTAGAGCAGCTTTCACCATTCTAGATCATTCTATGGTAGCCCCGAATAAATGCCCAACTGTTGTTTTGGACAAACCAATGGCCAATACTGCTACAGCTAGAATTTAGGACTTTACCCGTATGAACCCTTCAGCCTTTATCGAGTCTTAGTCAGATGAGAACCCACAGGAATTTTTTGATTAGGTACAAAAAGTCATAGATATTAGGGGGTGACTGTGAGTGAGAGTGCTGAGTTGGTCGCATATCAGTTGTAGGATATAGCTCACTCATGGTTCATGTAGTGGAAGGCAGAGTGGGTCATAGATGTAGGGCCCATAGAATGGGCAAAGTTTGCCACTACTTTGCTGGATAGGTTCCTCTCATTGGATTTTAGTGGAGCTAAGGTTTTCGAGTTCATTAATATAAAGAAGGGAAACATTACAGTGAAAGAGTATTCTCTTAAGGTTACTCAGTTCGCCAGATATGCCCTTCATGTGGTAGCAGATAGTAAATCTAAGATGACTAATTTTGTGTCTAAGGTGTGTATCAGTGTGGTCAAGAAGTGTAGGACCACAATGCTAATTAAGTAGTTGGACATACTCAACAGATAGAGGAGGAAGAAGAGGAAAATAAGAAAGCTAAAATAGGTATCTTTAACTTCACTTAGCCTAAGACAGAGGGTGGAAATTTCTCTCAGTTCTTCCTAAAATATTTAGTTCCAGTTTAGTCTTTAGCCAGTGCTCCAGTGCCAAAATTTAGAGACGACAATAAAGATATGGCACTAGGCCCTAAACCTCAGGGCTAGTTTTTGTAGTGCCCAAAAAAATCCCCTATGCCAAAAGTATGGCAAAAACCACCATAGTGTCTGTAGGGCTGACAGTGATATATGTTTTAGATGTGGCAAGCTAGGCCACAGGGTTAGAGAGTGTCCTCGGGTGGGTTCTTAGAGTCAGCATAAGTGTTCTTCATCTCAGTTTGGTCGCCCAAATCAGTAGGGTACTACTTCCAGTGCCACCAGTGGGAAATACCCAAACAAGCTTTATGCACTTCAATCCTGATAGGATCAGCTAAGTTCTTCGGATATGGTCACTGGTACATTATAAGTTTATCATTTACACATTTATGCTTTGCTATATCCAGGTGCTTCTTTGTCCTTTGTAACTCCTTATATAGCAGTTGAATTTGGAGTCAATCCCAAAATCCTAGCAGAGCCCTTCTTAGTCTTTACCCTAGTGGGTTAATCTATCATAACTCGATGGGTATAGAGGAATCGTCCAATTATGTTATCTCAAAAAGTCACATCGATAGACTTAGTAGAATTATAGATGATAGATTTTGATGTCATACTTAGCATGGACTAACTTCATTCATGCTATGCTTTAGTTGACTTTAGAAACAGAGTTGTCCATTTTTAGTTTTTGAATAAACATGTCCTTGAGTGGAGGGGTAGTACTTTAACAATTAGAGGTCAGCTTACTTCCTTCCTAAGGGGGATAAAAATGATATCTAAGGGGTGTGTCTATCATCTTGTTTAAGTTAAAGACTCTAGTTCAGAGACCATTAATCTTGAGTCAGTTCCAGTAGTATATGAATTCCCATATTTATTTCCTGAAGATCTTCCTAGAGTCCCTCACGAGCGAGAAATTGACTTCGGAATAGACCTTCAACGTGATACCCAACCTATCTCTATCCCACCATATAGAATTGCCCTAACAGAACTCAAAGATTTAAAAGAACAGTTAAAGTATCTCCTAGATAAGGGATTTACCATACCCAATGTATCCCCTTGGGGTACACCAGTTGTATTCATGTGTAAGAAGGACAATTTTCTTAGAATATGTATAGACTACCGTCATCTAAATAAAGTCACGGTCAAGAAGAAACATCTATTTCCCAGAATCGATGACTTATTTGACCATCTTCAGGGTGCCAGTTACCTTTCTATGATAGACCTCAGATCAGACTATCACCAGCTCAGAGTCTGAGAATGTGACATTCCAAAAATAAATTTCAGAACTTGGTATGGTCACTTTGAATTCCTAGTTATGTTATTTGGTCTTACCAATTCTCCAAAAACCTTCATGGACTTGATGAACTGCATGTTTAAGCATTACTTCGAGATGTTCATCAGACTCTTTATTTATGACATTCTTGTCTACTCCTTCAGTGAACATGATCTTGCAAACCATATCAAAATAGTATTACAAACTCTCAGATCCCATCATTTGTTCGCCAAATTCCGTAAGTGCAAATTTTGGCTAAGGTTAGTAGCTTTGCTTGGTCATATAGTTTTTGGTGATAGCATTAGAGTTGATCCTCAAAAGACCGAAGTAGTAAGAAACTGGCCAAAACCTATATCCCCTTCAGATATTAGGAGTTTCTTGTGTTTGCCTAGCTATTACCGATGGTTTGTTGAAGGATTTTCCTTAATTTCTTCCCTCATTTCTAGATTTACTCAAAATAAAGTTAAGTTTCAGTGGTCAGATTCTTGTGAGAAGAGTTTTTAGGAGTTAAAGACTCTACTCACTACAACCCCAGTTTTGAATTTACAAGATAGTTCAGACAAATTTTTTTATGTATTGTGATCCTTCTAGAGTTGGTTTGGGGTATGTTATTATCTAGAGAGGTAAGGTCATAGCCTATGCCCCTAGACAACTTAAGCCCCATGAAAAGAATTACCCCACTCATGATCTTGAGTTAGCAGTTGTCCTATTTTCCTTTAAAATTTTGAGACATTATTTGTATGGGGTACATATGGATGTGTTTACAAACCACAAAAGCCTACAGCATGTATTTTCTCAAAAAAACCTGAACCTACATCAGAGAACGTGGTTAGAGTTATTGAAAGACTACGACATGAGTGTTCTATATCATCTGGGCAAGGCCAATTTAGTGGTTGATACTCTCAGTAGGATGTCTATAGGTAGTGTTGTTCACATGGAGGATGGTAAGAAGAAGTTAGTTCAGGAAGTTCATTAGTTTGCCCGACTATGTGTCCACTTAGTCAATTTAGCAGAGGGTAGCATATGGGTGCAGAAAAGTTTGTAATCCTCTTCCAGTTTAGTTAAACTAAAAGAGTCAGTCAAAGATCAAAAAGTAGAGGATTTCTCCCAAGAGGGATATGGTGTGTTACACTGCCAGGGTAGACTATGTGTGTCATGTCTAGATGGCGTGAGATAGTGGATTCTTGCCGAAGTGCATGGTGCGCGCTACTAAATTCACCAAAGGGCCACTAAGATGTACCACGATTTATATGAGGTCTATTAGTGGAGTGGGATGAAGAGAAACATTGCAGAGTTTGTGGCTAAGTACTCTACAAATCAGCAGGTCAAGATTAAGCATCAAAAGCCTATTGGTTCTATACAAGATTTCAGTCTACCCATGTGGAAGTGGGAGGAGGTGAACATGGATTTTGTGACGGTTTTACCCCGTACTCATCGTCAGCATGATTTGGTTAGGGTCATAGTAGTGTAATACCCTATACTTTCCTAGCATGAATTAAGTCTTAATACATGAGTATTCATATATAAATTATCAAAATTCCCATTACTTTTTAGTTTAGAGCCTGCCATTGCGTAGGAAATTTAATTAGCTTTCCAACGGTATAAAGTTCACCCAAATTTAATAACCGGTTAAGAAGTTATGGAGATTTTAGTTTTCAGTCATTAAACACTGTCATTTTGCTCACTAACACATTGCGGAGCCAGTCTAAATGACAATTATCACTTTCCATTAAGCCTCCATGATCAAGGCGCATCGCGGAGGAGGCCAATTTCACCTTTGACAATTTCCCATGATCCTATACGATTATGGTGCATTGCGGAGGTGGAAAAAATGGCATTCCAAAGGTTTACCACGATAGCCCCGTGTCGCGGTGATTTTATAGGTCCCAATTATTCATTTCCAATGACTTGGGACGATAGTGGCGCGTTGCACCTACGCCAAAACTCATGATCTTCAGTTTCTAGCAGGTGTTTTTAAATTTATTTAGGGGTATTTGGGTCCTTTTCCACGGCACCAATCAACCAAAAACATGAGATTTAACCCCTAATTGACCTAAATAATCATCATTTATTCAATTCCACTCAAAATTAAAGATCCCCTTCTCAAGAACAAGAAACCCTAGCTCTCAAATTCAAGGCCAAAGCTCTAGAACTCTCCTTCAATATTCTCAAATTCATTAACCCAGGTATGTTAAATGTTTATCCATGGGTTCCTTTCACCCATGGAGTCCAAGTATCCGATTTAAATTACAAAATTATGATCTTTTCAAGTTATTTTGATTTTAAATTATGATTTCACCTATGAATCTCCATGAACTATGATTTTACACCATGTATAGATGAAATTATTGTTATTATTCAATTCTCCATGTTTTATTGTTATCATTCATTGAATTAATCATGATTTAGTACTATTCATGTTGAATTCATGCTATTACTACAAGTTCCCTAACATTCCTATGATTTAACCAACTATGAACTACAAGTGTTTGATAAAATGCGCACAAGAATACATGTTTGATAAAAGCCTTCATGCTATGTCCTCTAAGCTTAAGTATTATGTTACTATTATTGCCTCTGAGTCCTGGGGGTATTGAATACCCAAAAATCATAGTTGTTTACTTAGTCTCTTCTTAGTATTTTCAAAATAATTTCAAAATACATCATGAGCATTACTAGATCAGTCATTTAAACTTAGAATAGTCAATAACTCAGTGTCATTCAGTTGGGAGTAGGACTTAGCACCGAACGGGTGTAGGGGTGGTGGTTTCCACGTCAGATAGGAAGAGTCGCTATAAGCAATACCTAAACTCAAGAACTACGTAGCCTTCATAGAATATGAGAAGTCACATATCAGTGTAGGCTTGACTATCTCGCAGAGGTCACCCATCAGTTCAGGCTTGACACCCTTCGTCCTTCGGGATAATATAGTATACCAAACCAGTGGATCCATATAGCCAGCGTTAGTACCTATGGTACGGTATTAATAACCTTCTAACTGGGGTTATAGGTTGGCATCGATTAGCTCATATTGGGGCATGTCAGTTAGATGATAGCTCCCACAGTCTCAATATAATAATTAGACTAGTACTTCAGTCTCACTGTTGTTTGACCAAGGCATACATATATCAGTTGTTTCAGTATTTTAATTTACGAACTTCTATTCAGTTTATATTATATGCTTGGTCATGCATCCCCAGTATCTACAAACTTTATGCACCCTCAGTATTTACAAATTTTTATGCATATACAGTATTTACAGATTTCACATATTTTCAGTATCTATAGATTTCATGCTCTCTATTCAGTACTCCATGTTTTATATGTATATTTAGATAGTTATTATTCCTATTTATGAAACCATGTATGTTAGCCAACCTCATTTAGCCTGTCATTACATTCAAAGTACTGATCGCATACCTTTCTTTTGCGCAATTATGTATTATATCATAGGTGCTGACACTCAGTTTCTGGATCACACTTAGACTCCTCGGACTCTCAATAGTAACAGTGGTAAGTCATCAATTTCAAGGACAAAATATTTTAATTCATGTCTTTATTTCAATGTTAGTGGAGTTCATTGGGGCTTGTCCGATCAACTCTCAATTAGTCACTTTAGAAACTTTTTAGACACTACAGTCAGTTATTCAGTATTCAGATTTCAATTGACATGTCTGTTAGATAATCAGTTTGTCTCACAATTCAGTATTTATTCAGACTCAGATAGTACTTTCTTTAGATTCATAATTCATTATTTTTTTCAGATATTAAAACCTTATGGCACATCAGTTATTTTTCTGCATTTATGATTGAGTTATTTAGTTCTTACAGTAGGTACCAGCTCATGGGTTAGCTTGTGGTCCTTTACGACTGTAAGCACCGTGTGATGCCCAAGGTGAACTCTTGGGGCGTTACAAACTTAGTATCATAGAATAAGGTTTTAAATAGTCCTAGGAAGTCTAAAATTTGCGTCAAGTAGAGTCTTGTGAATGGGTTTGTAGCATGCCACACTTATGGATAGGAGGCTACAAGGCATTTAGGAAAATTTTTCCTTTTTTCAGTATTTATGCCGTGAGAGTGAGCATGAGCTCAAGTTAAAATCTTAGTCTAATCCATCTCTTTATTCCATTTATAGAACATGCCTCACAAAAATAATAACAGAAGAGGAGCAAAGAACCAGCCAGCACCTCTGCTCGTCCAGGAAGATCATCTAGATGAGCATGTCTCTCACGTAGAATTTATGGCTGCGTTCACCACTCTGGAATACTTCGTAGAAGCTCAGAATGAACAACTAGTTATTGTTCTAACGAACCCCATGGCCAATACTGCTACAACTATAATTCGGGAGTTCACCCAGATGAATCCTCCTTCTTTCACGGAAACCAAGTCCGAAGAGTAGCCATATGAATTCTTAGAAATAGTTAAAATGGTAACATATATTATGAGGGTGACATCCAATAAGAGTGCTGAGTTGGCTGCATATCAATTGAAAGATGTAGCCATACTTGGTTTAAGTAGTGAAAAGTAGATAGGGGTGTAGATGCAGGACCTGTAGAATGGGAAGAGTTTGCCACAACTTTCTTTGACAGATTCTTCCCATTGGAGTTGATGGCGGCCAAGGTGTTAAAATTTATTAACTTGACATAGGGAAGCATGAGCGTGAAGGCGTATTCCCCCAATTTTAGTCCATTTACCTTTAAGTGAGCTGACCAATGTGATTAGCATGTTTTCAGGTACTAATGATGAAGATTTCAGCACTTTGTGGACTTGTGGACAGCAAAGGAAAACTTCACATAAGAGGGAAGGCAGCTTTTGGACTGAAAGTGATTCATGGGAACATTTTCCCGGGCAAACCCAGTATTTTTAAATACTTAAGGATGCAGCAGCAACTTAGTAGAAAAGGATGTTATAAAAACCTTATTGCTGAATTTTTCAGCATTAATTCATTCATTATTCAGTTTTCAAATTTTGTAATATTTTTAGAACACAGAACACGGCTTATGTGAGCAACGGGTAGAGGGAAAACGTCATCCTATTATTGACGCCAAACCATCTTCATCATGTTGATTGATCTAGTATAGGTATGATGATGATGTCTACTTTGATTTCCGTTGTATCCATGAGTAGCTGAACTTTTCTATTAGGGTTATGAAAACCTTGTAAGATACTATCTATTAACTATGAGTTTGTGAATTCTTGATGTGTTATGCTACTTATATCATTACTCTCTTCGTTTTAATTGAATTCTTATGGTTGTAAACATAGAGAACACGCCATTATAGCATTAACTTGTTCAAGAGAAAAGTTACATATTGGGAAAAGAGAGTGTGACAAGGAAATAGGGCTTCCAACCTCTATTTACACGTTAATGCCTTAACCGGATTAACTTCTTGGAGAATTTGTACCATTTGTTATACACTTTAGGCTCGAGAGAGTTAACGTGAAATAAATCCTTGATGGTTGAGAAACACTTGGATTTAGAATTAGAATACGATTCTCTATAAGTGTATGCATGTCTAAATTCCGCGTTACTCATAGTTAATAGACAAGTAGAAACTACAAGGTGGACATAACCCTAACTTATCATTCTTTGTGATTAAATCTTACTATATATATCGTCTCATTCGTTACTTTGTTAACATTAGTTCACGCCTAAACAAAACCCCCCTTTTTCTTGGAATTTTCGACCAACAGTCTACTAATAATTGCAACACTTAGTGACTAGAGTATTCCCTGTGGTATTCGACACCCAACCCAGTTGGGTTCTATATTTGACAGCAACCGCTTACACTCTCTAACGAGAGCTGTAATTTGGGCGTATCAATGTACCCTCAGTATTTACATACTTTCATGTATATATAGTATTTATAGATTTTACATATTTTTACTATCTATAGATTTCATGCTCTTTATTCAGTACTCCATGTTTTATATGTATATTTTGACAGTTATTATTCCAATTCATAAAACCATGTATGTTAGCTTACCTCATTTAGCATAGCAGTAAGTTCAAAGTACTAATCTCATATTTTTCTTTTATGCTATGATGTATTATATCATAGGTGCTGACGCTCAGTTTCTAGATCGCACTTAGACTTCCCAGACTCTATGCAGTAGCAGTGGTGAGTCCTCATATTTCGAGGACAAAATATTTTTATTCATGTCTTTATTTTAGTAGTTAGTGGAATTAGTTGGGACCTATACCATCAACTCTTAGTTAGTCAGTTTAAAGGATTTTCAAACACTACAGTCTGTTATTCATTATACATACTTCTGTTGACATGTCAGTTAGATATTTAGTTTTTCTCATATTTTAGTATTTATTCAGACTCAGATAGTACTTTATTCAAATTCATAATTTAGTATTTATTTTAGATATTAAAACCTTATGTCATATCACTTGTTATTCCAACTCATGGGTTAGCTTGTGGTCCCTTGGGACTGTAAGCACCGTGTGACGCCCAGGGTGTACTCTCGGGGTATTACAAGTAGACAGGATAATTAAATCAGCTCATTTCTTACCGTTTCATACCTCTTATTTAGCCGAGGATTATGCCAAGATATATTTTAGATAGTTGGTCAGATTGCATAAAGTTATGTTGTCCATCATTTCAGATTGAGGTACGCAGTTTACCTCTCATTTATGGAAAGCCTTCCAAAAGGGTCTTGGTACTCAAGTTCACCTCAGTCTAGCCTTTCACCCTCAGATAGATAGTCAAGCAAAAAGGACCATCCAAACTCTAGAAGATATGTTAAGAGAGTTTTCCATTGACTTTAAGGGTAGTTGGGATAACCACTTTCATTTGATTTAGTTTGCATATAATAAGGGTTATCATTCCAGTATTTAGATAGCTTTGTTTGAGGCGCTCTATGGGAGAAGATATGGATCCCCTATTGTTTGGTTTGAAGTGGGTGAGGCCACAATGGTAGGACCTGACTTGGTATTTGATACCTTTGAAAAAGTTCAGTTGACCAAGGAAAGGATCAGGACAACTCAGAGATAATAGAGATCATATGCCGATATGCGAAAAAAGGATCTAGAGTTTGAGATTGGTGACTTTGTGTATTTGAAAATCTCTTCTATGAAGGAAGTGAAGAGGTTTGGAAAGAAGGGGAAACTCAGTATCTGATATATCTGTCCTTACCAAATACTCAGTTATTTCAGAATGGTAGGTTACAAGTTTGAGTTACCTTCAGACTTAGCTTCAGTTCACCCAGTTTTTCATGTCTCCTTGCTAAACAAATTCATTGGTGACCCAGTAGCTTTAGTCCCTATAGAGGGCTTAGATGTTCAGAACAATTTCTCTTATGAAAAGGTTCCAGTCAAAATCCATGATCATAAGGTTCACAGACTAAGGAACAAAGAAGTCCCTCTAGTCAAAGTTCTTTGGCAGAATCAGTTTATTGAGAGAGCTACTTAGGAAGCAAAAGCAACTATGCGGACTAAGTATCCTCACTTCTTCTCTGCAAACTCAGACTCAGCTCAAGGCACTAGTTTTTCTTTAATTTTCTCAGTTCCATACTCAGATTACCTTTACAACTCTTTATTAGTTCAGTTGTATAGCATTCTCATTTCATGCATACCTTCATGAAACAGCTCATTCATATGTCACATCTTCATAACTCAATCATGATTTAGTTGTGCATGATCAATATGTAAATTCAGTCTATTAGCATTCTTAGCTTAGTCAATCTTATTCGAGGATGAATGTTCCCAAGTGGGAGATATTGTAAGACCTCACAAAATCCTATGCTTAACTCAGTCCATTAAAGCTTTAGAACAGGTCCTCGACTTAGAAATTTTAGCTAATTGTTTACACCTAAAATTATTTTAGCCTTCATAATTTGCCGATCTAATTTTACGACCTTTATGACCTTAAAATGACAATCCTTGGATTGAATCATAATCAGGTGTGTCAATTGGTTTTTTCGGGTGAGTTTGGGATTTTTTGCATCTCGTTAGAATCATATTCAAGTGGTCAAAATAGTGGGTCGACGTGATCTCGACGTGTTGCATCGCCTATTGAGTTGACGGATAATTTTTTCCCAGCTTTTCATGCAATTTCAGTAAACCAATGCAAACTCAATGCAGTGCATTGGTCATCGCGTTAATGCCATCGATGTGGCATGGCGCTCACCGCGTCACTGGGGCATGTTCTCAATCATTAACATTCCGCACCCAGAGAGGTATTTAGGTCACTTTCCCTCCCTTATCATCCCCAAAAATATAAGATTAACCTACTTTAAAGACAAAATCTCTCTTTCTCTCTCAAATTTAATCAACCCTAGGGTATTCAAATTTCAAGACCAATCTTCAAGAACACACCATCAATATTCACGAAATTACTTACCAAGGTATGTTAGGTGTCCATCAAGGGTTTCCTTCCACCCTTCGAGTTCAAGAACCTCTTTTAAAATTTCAAGATAATTGCTTTCATTAATTCCATATTGATCTAAATTATAGTCATGATTATGATTATGATTTTATTTGGGTTCTAATCTAGGATTAATTACAAAATTCATGTAAATTGAATAGCATGTGTGCAGTTTTATGTAGTTTCATGTTAAAAACCCTTGAATTTGTGAGTTTGGAATTGTGACCATGATGCTTGCATGTTGACTAGTATTATTTGTATAAACTATGTCCCCAAATGTTTGATATAATGTGCATGAGAGTTGAATAGAGAACCATGACATAATAGTATGTGTACAAGTTCATGCCATAGAAGTGTTTCCTAAAATATCTCAATGAATGAATTGTGACAAAGTGGATAGTTATCATGTTTTCAGGATTGTGATATGTCTTTACTATCTATGCTATCGAGTCTTAGTGGTATCTAATCCCCGACAATCTAGGTGTTATCTAGATTTACAGTATTTTCAAGATAGTCTCAATGATGTCACATACAGTAGTACTCAGTCAGTAACAGAACTCGTTATAAATAGTCAGTAATAGAACTTAGTATATTCAGTCAGTTAATAAAACTCAGTGAACTCAGTTCATTTCAGTTAGACAACACGATCAGTAACAGTTCAGTCAAGCTTAGTACTATCTAGAAATCAGTTCAGTGTCTATTCAGTTGGTAGCAGGAATCAAGACTAAGCAAAACCAGGGATGGGGGCATTCCTATTAGTAAAAGGGTTTGACTCTCAGTAGTAGTCCATGCGTTATAGAACTATGTAAACAACATAGGTTGAGATATCTTCCTGCCAGTCTAGGGTTGATACATCTAGTATGAGTTTTCCTGCTAGCGAGGGTTGACGAAAGGGCTTTCTGCCAGAGAGGGTTAACTCATAGCCGTTGTTAGTATCCCTTGGCAAGGTACTAACACCCTTCTAACTGGGGTCACAGATTGGACCCCAACTTAGTTCATAATCGGGGTATGTCGGTTAGATGAACACTCCCACAATTTCAGTTTCAATTTCATACTCAGTATAAAACCTCAGTTCTGTATCAGAATTAGGACTGTCAGCTACAGTCACCCAACTCAGATCCATTCTACATAATCAAGACTATCAAAAATTGTCACTCAGTTAACAATAATACAGTATCAGTAAACTCATATATCATTCATTCAATTTTTAGAACTCATTATCTAGTATTAAATGTGATCTTAGTTATAGTATATGTAGTTATGTGCATAGCATTGCATAATTAGCATTTTTCAGCAGTTTCAGATATACATGTACTCGCACTCAGTTATTTTCATCACTTCTCAACCAGTTACTATTCATACATATGGACCTCTATAATCATCCTTACCTCACCTAGTATACTAGTACATTCAAAGTACTGATGCATACCTTTATTTTGTGCTATGATGTCTTATACCATAGGTTCATATGCATGGGCTCCTAACCATACTAAGTAGCCCAAATTATCAGCAACAGATTTAGTGGTGAGTCCTCATAGTTTGAGGACAGAGTATTATTTTGGTTTATCATTACTTCAGAAGTTAGAGTTAGTTGGGAGCTTGTCCTATCAACTCTATATTCAGATAGTTCAGTTAGAGGCTTTTCAGACTAGATTGTTTCAGAGAGTTGTTCAGTTTTCAGTATTTAATTATTAGTATTCAGTGTTAGATTTTAGTTATGAACCTTATGGCAGATTTAGCCTAATTTTTGAATTACTGCAAAGTTATTATTATTCAGTGATTGTAGCAGGTACCCGTTATGGGTTAGCTTATCGTCCTTCGGGAATATAAGCACCATGTGACATCCGAGATACAAACTCAAGGCATTACACCCTCTCTCCAAATATTTCTTCCCTACCTATTTCCTGTCTAAAACCATCCAAAGCCAATTTCTCACACCTCTAAACTGGAGCATTCGTGCCCCTCCTCATCACATGTCTGAACTATCGCACCCTTACTTTTTGTATCATGTTCTCCATTGAAGCCATTTCCACCTTCTCTCGAATAATTTCATTTCTAACTCCATCCTTCCTAATAAGTCCACACCTTCATTGCAACATCCTCATATGCTTGACCTTCAATTTTTGGATATAGGCATTCTAAACTGGCTAATACTCCGCTCCATACAACATAGTCGATCTAACTGCCACTCTATATAACTTACCTTTAAGCTTAGGGGGAACTTTTTATCATATAATATCCCCAAATAAATCCTCTATTTCAACTACCTTGCACCAATATGGTGTGTAATATCCTTATCAATCTCCTAATTTGTCTGAATCATAGACCCAATATACTTGAAATTCTCTTTTTTCTGAATGGCTTGAGAATCCAGCTTTACTACCATGTCAATCTTATGTGATAAATTGCTAGACTGACATTTCAAGTACTCCATCTTGGTCCTACTCAACTTAAATTCTTTGGACTCAAGGGTTTGTCTCCAAACCTCCAAACTATCATTAAATCCTTCCTTGATCTCGTCAATCATTACAACATCATCAACAAATAACATTGATGAATGTTTTTCCACAAATGTTTAAATAGCATAAATTGCAAGAAATTATTATATATTATTCATATTAATAAACAATGAAAATAAAAGTGAAATCATTGATGAAATACAACTAAATAAATATTACATCATGATTAAATTTATTTTAATTTGTACATAAATATTAAACTTTCAAGATTGTTACGTTGCTCCCGTAAATGCTCTATTAATGTTTTATTATGTTTAAAATGAGCATTTTTATCCTTATTTTTTTCTATATCTAGCTAAAAATTGTTCAAATTTTAAAAATAAAAAAAATAGTAATATAATCTTAAAATAAAAATATTAATAATAAATATATTACACTAAAAAATAATTACAAATATTAGCGACTTAACTAATGCTCTTATATAATTTATAATATGTTAAATTAAAATATTATATAATATAAGTAATAATATAATAATAAAAAGTAAAATAAAGAGGATGCATTGTACATTTTTATATTTGAAGAAACACTATTGACCTTTCCATATATAGAGTTTAAAGGGTGAAAGATAAAATGACTGGAGGTGGCCTTCCTCCAATTTATCCTTCAAATATAGAATTTAGTGGGTAATTTGAAGGTTGGTTGGAGATGGTCTAGGGTGCACGGTAGTAGAGTTGTTGAAAGATGTGAGTCTGAGTGCTGCTTGATACATACTAGCATATCTTTATCTATCATCATGATGAGAGAAGATCAGCCTTATAGGTCAAAAGGAGATTATCAGGGTATATCTACTGTTCACCTCTTTCGAATTGATTTCAAAGACCCACCGTTAGTGGCGGAGTCAGAATTTTTATTAAGGAGGTTTAAAATCGAAAAAAGTAAACGCATAAACTAATCGAAGGGGGTTCAACATCAACAATATATACATAAAAAATAATTTAAACCACATATGAATAGCATAATTTTTTATCGAAGAGGGTTCGGATGAACTCCTAATTATGCTCCACCACTGCCCATAGCTATGTAAAATACACAATTACTGCCTATCGTGGGTCAAAAGCGGATTCAATATTTAATAATTTTTTAATTTTAATGTTGAATCATTATATTTTGAATCTATGATTTCAAATCATTTTTTATATTTATTACAATTTTAATAGATTGTTACACAAATTTATGTTTTTGCATTGAAAATTATGGTTCAAATGAACCTGCACCAACATAGTACATCCGTCCCCGCTGTGAGGTGCGAACGGGATCTTTTGTGGTTAGAAGAGGAGAAGAAGGGTAGCTTAGGTGATAGGTTCGAACCACTATTTTTGAGATGATGTAATAAAATAATGGTTGAAGCAGCTGAAGTAGGCACGTCATCCATAAACTGCCTGCTTCAGCAACTTTATCTAACCCATAATAACTAATTAGAAGCGATATAGTAAAATTACTATAAAAAGTACTTGTAAAAAAAATTTAAGTGAACTCTATATAAGTCGTTAAGTTAATCTAAGACATGAAGAGTTGACTATAATTTTGTGGTTAATTTAAAACATCAAAAGTTGACTTATATTTTTGTATTTGTTATTTTACCTTTGTTTGTGAAATATTATCAATTTTCTAATGCTTAGATGGTCTATAATAATTAATTAGGGGTGATATAATAAAATCAGGATTGAAGCAGTTGAAGCAGACATGTCATAAATATCTATTGTACATTTTTAATTAAATATTATTAATTTTCTAGTATGTAAATGACTTATAACAATTAATTAGGGATGATGTAGTAAAATAACGGTTGAAGCAGCTAAAGCAGACATGTCATAAATATTTATTTTACTTTTTTAACTAAATATTATTAATTTTTTAATACGGATGAAATAACAAATTAAAGTTAAAGTAGCTGAAGCAGATATGTTGTCCACAAGTTGTCTGCTTCAACAACTTCATTGCCACTTTTATATATATATTATAATATTATCTTGTTGTGTGCTTTTAAAGTTCTCTATGATACCATTTGACAAAGGTCATACGTCCTCTCCGAAGGATGTGAGTTTGAACCTCGCTTAAAAGGTTTGTAATTTCTTTTGTTTATTTTTACATATCTTACTTTGTGAGAATATACTGAATATGTTATTGTTGTTTATTATGAGTATAAGGCTAATGCACATATAAAACATTGCATAATTTGCATAATCTAGTATGACATTTAGTTGATATTTTCATTTTGTTATAGAATCTCGACGTTTAGTTGATATTTTGATTTCTATATAGAATCTTGTGTAGCTGATTCTATGTTTGGTTGATATTTTAGTTCTGGTATAACTAATATCAATACAAAATCTTGCATAGCTGATAGCCTGATACTATGTTTGGTAGATATTTCAGTTCTGGTATAACTAATATTAATATAACTCTATAGACATCGATATCACTGTGTAACTTCATTCTACTTCCATGGTGGAATAAATTTACGCATGAATTTTGAAATGAAATAATTTATGTATAACTAATCTCTGTATAACTTAACTTCAAAACAAGACAATCACAAAGTCTAATCCGAAGAAAATAATAATGAATGAAAGGCTTCTTGATTTTTCTTGACATAAAGGAGAGAAAATCCCGAGAAAAAGAAAGGAATCAAGATTTGCAAGATTCATCACACTACATTTTTTCTTTACCTTAGATTTTATTTTTTGGAAGCTTTATTATATTATAGTAATGTTAAGAGATTTTACTATAGTTACCGATATTAAATTTAATAGAAAACTATCAAGAAAACATGGGTCAATTTTTTATATAATATGGATATTTTGTGATATATGTATGTGTGAAATGTCATTCATTAGAGAAAATAGTTAGTAGTAAAACTGAATTTGAACACCAAGAGTTAGTTGTTCAATTTGAATTTAAATACCTAAGGTAGTTGGCCGAATTATCAACTTGAAGTTACTTGTTCATGTAAGACCCCGTAAGATCCTAGCTCATTTAAGCTTACTATTGCATGTTAAAGGGGTCCAAGACTTAGACAATTTCGCTAAGTGTTAAGGCCTATTCTTCTCCAAAGACCCTTAAACTTTGATGATTTTATTTTCTACCTTCCCGACCTTGGAACATTACTTTCAAAGTTGATTCATGATTGGGGTTTTTGATAGTTCATCTCGGGTGAGTTTTGGATTTTTTGAATGGTGTTTGAAACCTATTTGGGTGATCAAAATAGTGAGGCTCGACAATATAGCTATGACACGTCAGATATCACATCGGTGGAGAGAAACAAGGCTCGTCGCATATCACATTGATAGAGCAATGCGATGCACCGCATTTTGTGTAGGTCATTTCGATTCAATTTAATGAGTTCGGGTCCTTGGGGGGTAATTGAGTCATTTTCCTCACTCTATTCAATCCATAACATGAGATTTAGCTGCCCAAAAACATTATTTATCATCATTTACACAAACTTCTCTCAAATAAAGTAATTCTCTCTCAAGAACAAACCCTAGACTCTTCAAAATTCAAGCTCAAGCTTCAAGAAATCACTAAGAACTTTCACTAATTCATCAATTAAGGTATGTGTGATATTCATCCATGGGCCCTTTTCACCCATGGAGTTCAAGAATCCGTTTTCAAGTTTAAAGCCATGATTTTTACATGTTATTATGAGTAATCTTCATGAAACTATTATGAATTTTGATGACAAGTTATACTTTCCATGTGTTTTTGTTGGAAATTGTCTTTGACATGTTGGAATGATGATATTTGCATGTTAAATCCTAAATCTATGATTTTAGTATTTCAATTATGTTAGTATCACATGTTTTAACTATACTCATACTTAAGCCTATGAGGTTTGAACAATGACTATGTATTATGTTTTTGAAGCTTTAGTATGTTCCTATTGTTATTGTTGTTGAGTCTTGGGGGTTATAAATACCCAAAATTTAGCTGATTATCTAGTTTTCATTATCTATAAAATGATTTCAGTTATAGCATGAGCAATATCATTCAGTTAGCTACTAGGATCGGTTATGAGTTCTATTAAGCTTAGCTTAGTCCAGTAATCAGTGTCTTTCAGTTGGGAGTAAAACATAGCACCGAGTAAACGTAGGGATGGTGTCATTCCTATCAGTAGGCATGAGGAACTTGTCTCCCCTGTCAGTAGGCATGAGACGTTAGTAGTATTCCTTAGGTTCAAAACCTATGGCACCAACGTAGAATTTAAGGGGACCGCCGCCAGTTAGGCATAACACTCTTGTTCTTCAAGATATCAGATTAGTGGATCCACACTACAAATATTGGTACCGGTGCCACTGTACTGACACCCTTCCAACTAGGGTTACAGGTTGGACCCTGATAGTACATTGGGGTATGTCGGTTATTGCTAGCTTCTACAGTGTCAGTTCAGTATTCAATATAGAGTTTAGTTTTAGGTTTTCTTGACCATATCATATAGCTATCAGTTATTCAGTATCAGTATTTCGGTATTTCAGTTTACAGACTATATTAAAATTATGTTTTATACTTAGTCATGCATTCTCAGATTTTTACAAATTTTATGAATTCATACTCAATTATATAATACTACTCAGTCGATTATTATCTCATGCATATAACCTATGCATTTCAGCCTAACCTCATCTCATATATTAGTACATTCAAAGTACTGATCTTATACTCATTTCTTTTGCTATGATGTCTTATATCATTGGTTTGGACGCTCAGGTTCCTAATTGTACTTAAACATTCTAGCTCATCAGCAACAGTAGTAGTGGTGAGTCCTTATATATCGAGGACCATTTGTGTTTATTTCAGTCTTTCAGTTCAGTAGTAAGTCGGAGTTAGTTTGGGCCTTGTCCCATCAACTTCTTAGTCAGTTAGAGGCTTTTAGACAATTAGTCAGTTTATTAGTTGTTATTATCATTCTTCTCAGTATTATTTTCAAACGCTTTCAGAACTATGATTTTAACCGTATGTTTGAGTATTTAAAACCTTATGGAATTTTCAGTTAAATTCCGGACATGTTATTTTTTTTATCTATTTTATCCAGTGCTCACAATAGGTACCAACTCATAGATTAGCTAGTGGTCTCTCGGGGCCGTAAGCACCATTGTCGCAACTAGGGAATAGCCTAGGGTCGTGATAAAACTTGGTATCAGAGCCTAGTACCCTAGGGAGACTAAAAGTTGCTTTGAGTAGAGTCTTGTGCATGAGTGTGAAGTGCACCACACTTATGGACAAGAGGCTACAAGATGATTTAAGAAAAGTTTTCTTTCCTTTAGTAGTCATGTCGTGCGGATGAGGATGATCTCTATTTAAACTCTCTTTATAATTTGATTTTTTTATTTATAGAACTTGCCTCCCAAAAAGACTAACAGAAAAAGAAATAGGAATCAGCCCGCACCTCTGCTCGTTCAGAAAGATCCCCTAAATGCGCATGTCTCTCATGTCGAGTTTATAGATACATTCACTACTTTATCCCATTCAGTAGCAGGTCAGAATAATCATCCATATGAAATTCAAGCCAACCCAATAGCTAATACAGCTGAAGCTAGGATTAGGGACTTCACCAGAATAAATCCCCCTCAGTTTTTAGGATTCAATTCTGATGAGGATCTGTAGGAGTTTTTTGACATGGCTCAGAAGGTAATAGATATTATGCGCATGACCTCTAGTGAGAGTGTAGATTTGGATGCTTACCAGTTGTCTAATGTAGATCACACCTGGTTTTAGTAGTGAAACGAGAATAGAGGAGCAAATGTAGGGCCTGTAGAATGGGAAAAGTTTGCTACAACCTTCTTAGACATGGAGTTGAGGGAAGCTAAGGTGCTGGAGTTTATTAATTTGAAGCAGGGTAGTATGAGTATAAAGAAGTATTCGCTTAGGTTTACTCAGTTGGAAAGGTATGCTCCTCATATGGTGTCTTATAATAGGTTTAGGATGAGTAAGGTTTTCTTTGGTGTAGTTGATAACATGGTCAAGGATTGTAGGATCGTGATATTGATTAAGGAGGTAGACTTGTCTAGGTTGATTGTCCATGCTTAGTAGATTGGGGAGCAGAAGGCTAAGGAGAGAGAAAAGGAGAACAGGAGGGCTAGGGAAAGTAGTTTTAACTTTGCTCAACTGAGGTCAGAAGGTGGTAACCGTCCTTAATTTGTTTAGAAATCTTCTGCCCCAGTTCTATCCTCAATAGTTCTCTAATTCAAAAGTTTAGAAATAGTAACTAGGATAGGGCGCTAGGCTCTAAGATTTAGGATAGTATGAATAGTGGTTGGATTAATCTACTTTTCCAGAAGTATGGTAGAAATCATCAAGGTATGTTTAGGTCTGGCAGTGATATCTGTTTTGGATGTGGAAATACAGGCCATAGGATGAGCGAGTGTCCGACAGGTATATGGAAAAGTAGGAACGATCGCCAGTATGGTTAGGCTAACTCTTCAGTAGCACCAGCAGGTTACCCGACTCAGCAGGGCCCACTTTTAATTCCACTTATGGTCATCACCATAACATATTGTATGACCTTCTGACTCGCTATGATCAGGAAAGTTCTCCTGATGTGGTTACAGGTACATTACAAGTCTTTTATTTACATGTTTACGCTTTGTTAGATCCCTGGGCTTCACTCTCTTTTGTAACCTCTTATATAGCTGTCTATTTTGGAGTCAGTTCTGAAACCTTAGTAGAACCCTTCTCAGTGTCTACCCCAGTAGGTGTCTCTATTGTATCCAGATAGGTATACATGAACTGTTCGGTCATAATATCCCAGAAAGTCACTTTAGTTGATTTTGTAAAGTTAGAGATGACTGATTTTGTTTTCATTCTCGACATGATTGGCTCCACTTATGATATGCATCAGTTGACTGTAGAAAAAGAGTCACTAAATTTCAGTTTCCAGATAAACTAGTGGTTAGATGGAAGGGTAATACTTCAGTGCTTAGAGGTCATCTTATTTCATACCTTAAAGCGAGAAAAATGATATCCAAGGGGTGTGTTTACTATCTTGTTTGATTCAAAGACACTAATTTTGAAACTCCCAATATCGAGTCAGTTTTAGTAGTAAGGGAATTTCTAGATGTGTTCCCTGAACACCCTCCCAAAAGGGAAATCAATTTCGATATAGATCTTCTTCCAGATACCCAACCTATCTCTATTCCACCTACAAAATGGCTCCAGAAGATCTTAGTGAATTGAAGAATGGTTGAAAGACCTTCTAGATAAAGGATTCATCAGGCCTAGTATTTCCCCATAGGGTGCTACAATTTTTTTCACATGAAACAAAGATGGTTCTCTTAGGATGTGCATCGATTACCGTTAGTTGAACAAAATCACCATCAATAAAAAGTATGTACTCCCTAAAATTGATGACTTGTTCAACCAACTTTAGGGTGTAAGTTATTTCTCTAAGATAGACCTTAGATCTGGTTATCATCAACTCAGATTCAGAGAATGTGACATTTCAAAAACAACTTTCAGAACCCAGTATGGTCACTTCGAATTTTTAGTTATGTCCTATGGACTAACGAATGCCCCATCCACTTTCATAGACTTGATGAATCGAGTGTTCAAATAGTACTTGGATATGTTTGTCACTGTCTTCATTAATGCTATTCTTATCTATTCTTATAGTGAAAATGATCATGCAAACCACCTCAGAATTATATAGAAGACTCTTAGAGACCATCAGTTATTTACCAAAATCAGTAAGTGAGTTTTCTGGCTAAGATGAGTAGAATTTATTAGCCATATTATTTCTAGTGATGGCATTAGAGTTGACCCTCGAAAGATCAAAGAAGTGAGAAACTGGCCCAGGCCCATCTCTCTAATATATATCTGAAGTTTCTTGGGTTTGGTCGGTTATTATCGATGGTTTGTTGAAGGGTTTTTGTCTATTGTGTCCCTCATGTCCAGATTGACCCATAAGAAAGTCAAGTTTTAGTGATCAGATTCCTAAGAGAAGAGTTCCAGGAGTTGAAGAATCGACTAACCTCAGGCCCAATTTTGACATTGTCATATGGTTCAGATGGGTTTGTTATTTACTATGATACTTCTAGAGTTGGTCTTTGTTGTGATTTTATGCAGAGAGGCAAAGGCATAGCCTATGCCTCTAGACAACTTAAACCTCATGAAAAGAATTATCCTTCCCATGGTCTTGAGTTAGTAGCTATTGTATTTGCCTTAAAGATTTACAGGAACTATTTATATGTGGTGTATGTTGATGTATTCATGGATCACAAAAGCTTGCAGTATGTGTTTTTGCAGAAAGATTTGAATCTTTGTCAAAGAAGGTGGTTATAGTTGTTAAAAGATTATAATACGAGTGTGTTATATCATCCAAGAAAGGGCAATATAGTGGCAGACGCCCTTAGTAGGTTGTCTATGGGTAGTGTTGCTTATGTTGAGGATGATAAGAAGAAGTTAGTCATGTAGGTTCATCATCTTACTAGACTAGGTTTTCATTTGGTTGAATTAGTTGAGGGTATTTCATGGGTTTAGAATAGTTAGAAATCTTCTTTGGTTGCCGAAGTAAAAGAAAAGTAAGATAAGGATCCTTGTCTAGTTAAGTTGAAGGAATCAATCACAGATCAGAAAGAAGAGGTTTTATCCCAAGGGTGAGATGGTGTATTGGGATGTCAGGGTAGGCTATTATGTCATGCGATGATGGGTTGAGGTAGAGAATCCTTGCAGAAGTGCATGGTGCGTGTTACTCTATTCACCTAGGGGCCATAAAGTTGAATCATGAATTATGAGAGATCTATTGGCGAAGTGGTATAAAGAGGGATATTGCTGAGTTTGTATCCAAGTTCTCTAATTATCAACAGGTTAAGGTTGATCACCAAAGGCCTAGAGTCATAATGCAGGAGTTCAGTATCCTCACTTGGAAATGGGAAGAGGTGAACATGGATTTTGTAATAGGGTTTCCCCGTTCGCGTCATCAGCATGACTCAATTTGGTTTGTTGTGGACAAAATGACTAAATCAGCTCATTTCTTGCCAATTCATACTTTCTATACAGTCGAGGAATATGCAAAGCTCTATATTAAAGAGTTGGTTAGGTTGCATAGAGTCGTGTTGTCTATCATTTCAGATAAAGGCAATCAATTTACCTCTCACTTTTTGAAGGCCTTTCAGAAGGGTTTTGGTACCCAAGTTCATCTTAGTACAACCTTTCACCCTCAGATAGATGTTCAGGAAAAGAGAACTGTTCAAACCTTAGAGGACATCATTAGAGTGTGTGTTATCGACTTTAATGGTAGTTGGTATGATCACTTGCCTTTGATCGAGTTTGCTTATAATAATAGTTATCATTCTAGTTTTGAAATGGCTCCATTTAAGGCTCTATATGAGAGGAGATGTAGATCAACCATTTCTAGTTTGAGGTGGGTGATACTGTATTGATAGGGCCTGATTCAGTGTTTGATGCATTAGAGAAAGTTCAATTGATTAGGGAGAGTCTTAAGATAGCCCAATGCCATTAAAAATCCTATGCAGATATAAGGAGAAGAGATCTTGAGTTTGAAGTTGGCGACTTACTCTATTTGAAAATCTCTCCCATGAAGGGAGTGACAAAATTTGAAAAGAAGGGAAAACTCAATTCCTGATAAGTTGGCCCTTACAGTAACTTGAGACATTATGGGAAAGTAGTGTATGAGCTTGAGTTTCCCATAGATTTGGCATCCGTTCACCCAGTATTTTATGTTTCTTTATTAAAGAATGTATTGGTGATCCAACTGTAGTTGTTCCTTTAGAATGTACAAAGAAGAAATCCTAGTTGAGATCCTTGATCGCTATATTCATAGACTAAGGAAAAAAGAAGTTCCCTTGGTCAAAGTTCTTTGGCGGAACCAGTCTGTAGAGGGAGCCACTTGGAAGCACAAGAAGACATGTGAACTAAGTACCCTAATCTCTTCTCCACAAACTCAGACTTAGCTTAAGGTAACAGTTCTTCTTAGATTTCTCTTTTCAATTCTCTGTTCCAGCCATCTAATCATCTTCATTTGATTGCATACATTCACGAATCAGTTTAGTAATGTATCATGTTTCAGACTCATTCATGTAACCATGTTTTTAATTATGCACATTCAACATGTACTCTTAATACTTCAATATTCTCAGCTTAATCAGTCTCATTTGAGGACGAATGCTTTTAAGGGTGAGATATTGTAAGACCCCATAAAATCCTAGCTCATTTCAGCTTACTATTACATGTTAAAGGGGTCCAATACTTAGAAAATTTCACTAAGTGTTAAGGCTTAGTCTTCCTTAAAGCCCCTTAAACTTCAATGATTTTATTTTCTATCTTCCCGGCATCGGAACATTAGTTTCAAAGTTGATTCAGGATTGGGGTTGTTGATAGTTCATCTCAGGTGAGTTTTGGATTTTTTGGATGATGTTTGAGACCTATTTGGATGATAAAAATAGTGAGGCTCTGCAATATGTCCGCGGTGCGTTAGATATCATGCCGGTGGGGAGAAATATGGCTAATCGCATATCGCGCTGATAGAAAATGTGATGTGTCACATTTTGTGTCATTCAATTTAATTTAGTTTAATGAGTTTGGGTCCTCGATGGGTAATTGAGTTATTTCCCTCACCCTATTCCATCCATAACACAAGGTTTAGTATCCCAAAAACATTATTTGTCACCTTTTACACGAACTTCTCTTAAAAGAAAGTAATTCTCTCTCAAGAACAAACCCTACCCTCTTCAAGATTCAAGCTCAAGCTTCCAGAAATCACCAAGAACTTTCACTAATTCATCAATTAAGTTATGTGTGATGTTCATCCATAGGCCCTTTTTACCCAAGGAGTTCAAGAATCTGTTTTCAAGTCTAAAGACATGATTTTTACATGTTATTATGAGTTATTTTCATGAAGCTATTATGAATTTTGATTACAAATTATATTTACCATGTGTTTTCATTGGAAATTGTCCTTGACACATTTGAATGATGATGTTCGCATGTTAAATCCTACATCCATGATTTTAGTATTTCAATTATGTTAGTATCATATGCTTTCACTATTCTTATGCTTAAGCCTATGAATTTTAAGTGTTTGATGAAATGCCTAAATGATTTGGTTTTGAACAGTGACTATGTATTATGTTTTTGAAGCTTCAGTATGTTCCTATTGTTATTGTTGTTGAGTCCTAGGGGTTATGAAAGCCCAAAATTTAGTTCATTAACTAGGTTTCATTATCTACAAAATGATTTCAGTTATACTATTAGCAATATTATTCAGTTAGCTACTAGGGTCAGTTGTGAGTTCAGTTAAAATTAGTTTAGTCCAGTAATCAGTGTATTTCAGTTGGGAGTAAAACTTAGCACCGAGTGAACGTAGGAATGGCGTCCCCCCGTCAGTAGGCATGAGACGTTAGTAGTAGTCCCTAGGTTCCAAATCTATGTACCAACTTAGACTTTGAGGGGTACCCCATCAGTTAGGCATGACACCCTTGTTCTTTGAGATAACTAATTAGTGGATCCACCTTGCCAATGTTAGTACCCGTGGCACTGTATTGATACCCTTCCAATTGGGTTAAAGGTTAGACCCTGATAGTATATTGGGGTATGTTAGTTATTACTAGCTTCTATAGTCTTAGTTCTGTATTCAGTACAGAGTTCATTTTTAGGTTTACTTGACCATAGAATACAACTATCAATTATTCAATACCAGTATTTTAGTTATAGACTATATCATAATCATGTTATATTCTTGGTCATGCATTCTTAGATTTCAATAGCTTTTATTGATTCATACTCAGTTATCTTATGCTATTCAATCATTTATTATCTCATGTATATACCTCGTGTATTTCATCCTAACCTCATCTCATATACCAATGTATTCAAAGTATTGATAGCATATTCATTTCTTATGCTATGATGTCTTATATTATTAATTAGACGCTCAGGTTCCTGACCGTACTTAGACATTACAATCTATCAGCAGTGGTAGTAGTCGTGATTCCTCATATATCAAGGATCATTTATGTTTATTTCATTTTTTCAGCTCAGTAGTTAGTCAGAGTTAGTTGGAGGCTTGTACCATAAACTCCTCAGTTAGTTAGAGGCTTTTCAGACTATTTCAGATTGTTTGTCAGTTTATCAGTTGTTATTATCAGTCTTCTTAGTATTATTTTCAAAAACTTTCAAAACTATGAATTTAATTGTATGTTTCAATATTTAAAACCTTATGGCATTTTAAGTAAATTCTACATATTTTATTTTATTTTCTGTTTTATTCAGCGTTCATAGCAGGTACCAACTCATGGGTTAGCTTGTGGTCTTTCGGGACCGTAAGCACCATTATCGAGGATGGGGGTAGCCTTGGGTCGAGACATTTCAATTAGAATTTGAATACCTAATAATGTTGGTCAAGTTGCCAAGTTGATGTCAAGCTTGGCCACCTTAGGGAGTAAGTTTGGTGGTCTATAAATAGCCACCCTTTTGTATATTTTTATAGATTGATCAAAGTAGTAAAACAAAAGTACTACTAAAGTTCTCTCCTTTCTTTAAGTTTGATATTGATAATTTGTATTTAATTTATAACACGTTATCAGTAAGAAACTCTACCATCTCAAAATTTGAAAGTTAAGAAAAGAAAATTGAATCAAAAAATGGAGAAGGCAAGACTGTAAGAATTATGTGATCATCACGATTTGAAATTCACCTTTATACTATTTATGATAGGCATAATACATAGACAGGACCTTTATCTCGACATCAAATTATAACTACGACCATTAACTTTGTTAGTGTATAAGTAAGCCCTTTAACTATTCAAAAAATGAACAAAAAAACACTTCAATCTTGCAACACATATGCGTGAAACTCAATCTATCCTACGCAAATGTAACGACCCACCTGGTCGTTTGCGAGATATACTTTTGTTTTTTCATTTTATCTCTCCCTGTAGTTGTATACGTGATTAATGACTTACGGTAATGAGTCGTATCAATTCTTGAGTTGAGAGAGTTAAACCTGATAATGGTCAACCTTTGACCGAGATGACCTTAGATTAGTGTCGTAGTATTTTCAATAAGTCCGAAATATACTTCCAAGTTAATGTACATATCTTGTTTATTTTCTTGAGGTTCCGAATAAATTTTAATAATTTATTAGAAGTTTTGAAAATTTTATATAATTAGTGATTTTAGTGGGTCAAAGTTATAATTTACTTATTTATGTTGGCAATATAAATAAATTAAGTAAAAAGGGTTTAATGATTAATAATATTAATACCATCAGAAAACTTGGGTTAGGGAGATACGACAATTAGCACATTTTCTTCTCCCATCCACAATTTTGAAGAGGGCGACATCTCTAGGTTAGAGTTAATTCCTAATGATTTATATTGATTAATTAGTACGGTAATGAGAAGGTAATGCTGCTAATCAATGAGCTAAGGGTTGATTAGCAGAATAATTAGGAAATTTCTTTGTACGTGCATTAAAATGTAGTGATGCTACTATTTCTCAGAACAAACTAGACCTAATAAGGATAGAGTAATGATTAAGTGATGCTACAAATGTTGACTTTTATTAATATTTAACTTATTTCCTTTTTTGTTATGTTCTGAGTTGTTAGGTATATGTTAGAAGATCAATTAGGGTAATGTAAACCCAATCCTTAATAATGACAAAAACCCATTAACGATGCTAATTCAATAGAATGACTAATATTCTGTAGCTATTAAGATGTGTTACTGCTAGTGTCGCTCGTAGAATTATCGTGCCAATTTAGGATAATGATAAGGTAATAATTTGTTAGTGATTGAGATATAATGAGTAAATTAATGTTATTAGATTTGTATTCTTATAGGGATTATATGTTGGAGCATATGTTGATCATTCAACAACTTTAAGGAAGAGTAAGACCCTTGCAAATTAGCTTGCACTTGGATTCTTCGGTTGAGGTAGATTACGATTTAATTAGAGTTTAGACTTTGACTTAATTATGTGTATGCTCCTATATTGGATACTTGTTTATTGGTATTCGGACATGCTTGAAATTATTGATGTTTAATGCGTGTATAAATGATTATTGAGAATTTACTTAATGAAATTATCTTATGAATTTAAGTGTACTTCATACATTGTATTGTACGCATTAAGGTTGTGAAAATTTGATATTGATAATATATGTATATGTTGGATTGGTTACCATGCTGGTACGGATATGTATATATTTGATCGGGTACCACGTCGGTACGGATATGTATATGTTGGATCGGGTACCACGCTAGACGGATATATAAATGTTGGATCGGGTACAATGTTGTTACAGATATGTATATGTTGGATCGGATACCATGCTAGTATGGATATGTATATGTCAGATCGGGTACCACGGCTGTAAGGATATGTAAATGTTGGATCGGGTACCAATTCGGTGTGGATATATGTATGTTGGATTGGGTATCACGCCGGTATGGATATGTATATGTTAGATCGGGTACCACACTAGTACGGATATGTATATGTTTGATCGGGTACTACTCCGGTACGGATATGTATATATTGGATCGAGTACCAAGCCATTATGGATATGTATATATTGGATCAGGTACCACACCGATGTAGAAATGTATATGTTGGATCGGGTAATACGTAGGTATAGATATATATATATTGGATCGGGTGCCATGCTGGTATGGATATGTATATGTTGGATTGGATACTATTTCGGTACTAATATATATATGTTGGATTGGGTACCACGTCGGTACGGTAGATGAACATAGATTGTTCCGTGCAGGTCATGATTATTTGGGCAAAAATAAGCCCCATAGAATGTGTGAACATATTTTTGTTGATTTTGTGGATGTTTTATAGTATGGTTGATACTTTTGATGGTTATGTGATTTTTTTGTGGGCACTATTTGACCTATTGTTATTGTATTGTTGATTTATTGATATTTGTTCTGTGACGATGCTTGTCAACTTGTTATTTGATTTACATTGTGTACATTCTATTAAATTGAGTTGGCCTATGATACCTACCAGTACATAGTGGTTTTTACTGATACTACCCTGTACTCTTCTTTTGTTGAGTACAGAAAGTGCTCTAGAGGCTCGTACATGACCTCACCTCTAGAGTTTGATAGAATATCTATATCCAAGGGTGAGCACTCCTTCTCCAGGCTGCCATGGGTCATCTTATTTGTTCTTGTCCATATTTTGGGCAATGAAATATTCTTTATTTACTTTATTTTTGAATATCTCTTTAGACATGATCTTTGTTAGTAGTTCTTGTATGATGGGGGATTTTAGAAAATAGTTTGTTTGACTTCAGCATTAAAAATAATTAGTCCTAGATTATTGTTATCATGTTGATTTATAATCATATCATCTTAATATTAATTGAGTGTTTGGGTAATGGTTCTATTTAGATAGTTCTTCCACAGGAAGATTAGTGTGGGTTCTACTCTTGGCCTTTTGGGTCATGACAAAGTTAGTATCAGAGCCAGGTTCATCAATCTCATTGTACAAGAACACGTCTAGTAGAGTTTTTCGAAATGGTACGGAGACATTTTTACTTTTATTTGAGAGGCAATAGGACACTAGGAACATTCAAATTTTTCTTTCTTACATACTATTACTTGATTTCAATTGGTATCTGGCGATTCTAATTGGTATCTAACTTTTTTTATTCTTATTCTCGAAGATGGGTGTGTTTGAGAGGTATGGTGTACAACTAGTTACTTTCCAATTTCAAGGGGATGCCAAGATATGGTCGAAATGGTGGATTTTTTAAATAATGTGGAGGGCGTAAAGCAGGAGCGTTATGCCAAGGCATTTGAAAAGAATACCTGCGAAGGAAGTAGTTTCAGTGGTTCTTATCCTAGGGGTCTTAGTATGTTATAGGTGTGGTGGAGTGACTCACATTAGGAGTTTTTGTCCTAATTTGAGGCATTATGGTTAGTTGGCTAGTGGTAGGCTCCTCGAGTTCTAGTTCTAGCAGTTTGGGGAGGTAGTGGTAATGGTAGAGATTATTCATAGAGTGGTCATGGTGGTCATCAGGTAGGTTGGGGTGGTAACTAACCTTATTGAGGCGGTTCTTATATTGATAAAAATAACATTCAAATTGGTGGAAAGGCCCATATGTATGCTTTTATAGGCAGGCTCAAGGAAGAGATATCATACATTGTCATTACATGTACTATTCTTGTCTGTGATTGGATGGCCACTGTATTATTTGAGCTCGATTTTTTTTCTCATATGTATTTTCCAATTTTTTTGTGGGTTTGGACATGGTGTGTGATTTACTTGACTTTCCAATTCATGTGTCTACTCTTATTAGTGATTCTGTTATTGTTGATAGGATTTATCGTTCTTATTCTACTATGTTTATGGGGTATCAAACTTGGGTAGATTTTGTTATTCTAGACATGGTAGATTTTGATATAAATTTTGGGTATGATTTAATTGTCTATGTATCATGCTATACTAGATAGCCATGCAAAGACATTGACTGTGGCTATGCCATGAATGGATAGACTTGAGTGGCAGGGTGATTATAGTCCTACTAAAATGAAACTTATTTCCTTTCTGTATGCAAGGAGGGTAATTGGGAGAGGTTGTTTGGTCTTCCTAGCACGTCTTTGATACTCTTTCGTAGAGGTCCCATCTATTGAGTCGGTTTCTATGATGTATGTTTCCAAGAGGTTTTTCCTAAATATGGCACTAGATTGTGACATTGATTTCTGTATTGATTTAGAGCCAGGTACTCGTCCTATTTCTATTTCTCCTTATAGAATGGATCCGACTGAGTTGAGGGACCTAAATTCTTAGTTATAGGATTTTTTTAGTAAGGATTTTATCTATCTGACTTCCTATCCATGGGGTGCTTCTATCATGTTTGTTAAAAAAAGGATGGTAGGTTTTATATGTGTATAGACTATAGGCAGTTGAAAAAGTTACATTCTGTAATAAGTATTATTTTCCCCATATCCATGATTGATTTAACCATTTGCAGGATGCATCCATATTTTCTAAGATTAATTTGAGCTACGGGTATCATCAGCTTAAGATTTGTCCTGACGATATTTCTAAGACTGCCTTTTGAACCCAGTATCGGCACTATGAGTTTCTTATAATGTCTTTTGGATTGACTAATTCCCCAACTGCTTTTATAAGTTTAATGAATGAGATATTTAAAATACTATTTGAACTCTTTTGTGATTGTCTTTATTGATGATATTCAAGCTTATTCTAAGAGTGAAAAGGAACATGAGATTCACTTAAGGATTGTTTTGGGTTTGTTAGAATAGAAAAAGCTTGATGTGAAGTTTTCTAAGTGTAGGTTCTAGTAGTCTTCTATCTAATTTTCTTCATAGATAATGTGTGATATATGTTGCGAGTGGATATGGATGTTAGGCTTGATTATGAGTAGGATGACTTGGCCTCGATTATTGATGTTGGTAGTTTAGATGCAGGCTTTGGGCCTGTAAAATGGCATATTTATATCCCTTTTGAATCCTATTGCTTTCCCTTTCTAGTTTAGATTAGTTGTAGTATGGTTATAATGTAAACTTATGTTTGGGATGTGGTTGTAGCACGATTTGAATATTTGTCCTTTTTGGGCTAGTGTGTTAGTCTTGAAACCGTAAGTTAAGTATAGTTGACTTGAGTATCCTTTTTTCTAGTTGAAGTTGCTATCTTATGCTTGAATATGGGTTACTGAACATCTAAAATATGAACTATATACATTAGCCTAGTTTGGGGCATAGTGTGCCTAATTATGAAAATTGAGGATTAGAACTGGGATCATCTGGCCCACTTAGGCCTAAACTTGGGTTAAGTCTTGTGGACTTAGTTATGGATGTTAGGCATAGATGTGGCTAGTAAAGCTTAGAATAAGGTAACTTCATAACTTGGTAACTTGTGTTGATTTTACCATATTGTGGCTTTTGAGTTGTAGTTACTATACTTTCTGTGGAAGTGATATTGGGAATTTAGAGATGATACTCCTCCTAGATACATTATGTGGCCTGTAGAGATGCTATTTCTTTTAATACATGACGATTGGCCTATAAAGATGCTATTTTCTCTTAGATATGCAAATTGGCCTAGAGTGGTGATATTTCTCGTAGTCATGATGTATGACCTATTGATATAAGATATCCTATAGACGATTACATGTTTATCTATATTATGCCTCCAATATGTGAGATACCCCATATATGTGAGATGATTAGAGATATGCTATGGCTTATAAATATGATTGTCGATATGAGCTCCGGATATGTATATAGGCCTACGACCGTAATTATGTTGTTGTGATTATTCCGGATAACTTAATGGGCCAAGGTATTTCTTATGATAATGATTTAGTATTCGAGGAGTGTTTATTAGAGTAAAGGATACGATTACAGTTATGAATACATATATGTTTGTATACACATCTCTCCGATATAGAATGGAGGATGATACGAATGTTGCTTACGACTTTATTGATTGGATACTGGTAACGGCTAGGAATCTAATGTATTAGTTAATGAATCTTTCTTAGTTGAAACGTGATAGCTAGCGATGGTTAATACATGAATTATGGTGAGGTTGGGTCTCGCATAGGTGAAGGTTAGTTGGTATTGATGACTAAGTTCATGATATTGATTAGTCGATGAGTGAGGAGTTGTGTGTTAGTAAGGATAGATAATAAGAGGTTATGTTATGACTAGCAAACTAGTGATTCTATTGTAATAAGTGTTGGTTAGCTAATAAAGAGTAGTTGGGAAGTATTGACTAGATAGATATTCTATGATGAAATGACTTTTTTTTTAGTATTTTAGTGTATGTTATTCGGTATGACTATTATGATGATATGTTGATACCTGGCAAGGTTGGAGGATACTATTGATGATATGTTGATATTCAAAAAGGCAGGAGGTTGACTATGATGATGATGGTCCTGATAAGGACAATTATGATGAATTGTTATATTGATTGGGCACTTTGCATTCATTCCTCCATGTGCATCGCCTATCACTAGTATACGCCTCTATTTATCAATCGGTATAGGACGGTTGCATATATATGCGTGAAAAATATGCCTTGTGGGTTTGTATGCTGATAGAACCTTTAGAGTCTAGGGCATTAGGGGTACGCATAGGCTCAACTAGATATTTGGTCGTCCGTAAGTTAAGGACAAAGAAGATTGCGTCTGTGAAGGTCTAGTGGAAGAATTGTCCTATAGAGGAGGCTACTTGGAAGACCGAAGCAGACATGCATAGCAAGTATCCACATCTTTTTGAGGATTCAGGTGATTCTTTAGTTTCCTTTCTTGTCGTTTGTTTGGCCGTTCGGGGACGAACGATTGTTTAATTAGTATCTGATGTAACGACCCTCCCGGTCGTTTGTGAAATTTTACTTTTTTTGTCATTTTATCTCTCCCTGCAGTTGTCTATGTGATTTATGACTTACGGTGATGAGTCGTATCAATTCTTGAGTTGAGAAAGTAAAACCCAATAATGGTCAACCTTTGATCGAGACGACCTCGGATTAGTGTCGTAGTATTTTCAATAAGTCCAAAATGTACTTTTAGGTCAATGTACATATCTAGTTTATTTTTTCGAGGTTCTGCATAACTTTCTATAATTTATTAGAAGTTTCAAAAAATTTATATAATTAGTGATTTAGTGGGTTAAAGTTATAATTTACTTATTTATGTAGCCAATATAATTAAATTGAGAGAAAAGGGTTTAATGATTAATAATATTAATACCATCAGAAAATTGGGGTTAAGGAGATAGGACAGTTAGCATATTTTGTTCTCCCATTCACGGTTTCGAAGAGGGCGACATCTCCAGGTTAGAGTTAATTCCTAATGATTTATATTGATTAATTAGCACGGTAATGCTACTAATCAATGGGCTAAGGGTTGATTAGCAGAATAATTAGGAAATTTCTTTGCACGTGCATTAAAGTGTAGCGCTGCTACTATTTCTCACAACAAACTAGACCTAATAAGGATAGAATAATGATTAAGTGAGGATATAAATGTTGACTTTTATTAATATTTAACTTATTACCTTTTTTGTTATGTTCTGAGTTGTTAGGTATATGTTAGCAGATCAATTAGGGTAATGTAAACCCAATCCTTAATAATGACAAAGCCCATTAAAGATTCTTATTCAATAGAATAACTAATATTCTGTAGGTATTAAGATATGTTACTGGTAGTGTCGCTCCTAGAATTATCATGCCAATTTAGGATAATGATAAGGTCATAATTTGTTAGTGATTGATATATAATGAGTAAATTGATGTTATTAGATTCATATTCTTATAGGGATTATATGTTTGAAGCAGATGTTGATCATTCAAAGACTTTAAGGAAGGGTAAGAACTTTGCAAATTACCTTGCACTTGAATTCTTCGGTTGAGGTAGGTATCGTCTTAATTGGAGTTTAGACTCAACTTAATTGTGTGTATGCTCCTAAATTGGATACTTGTTGATTGGTATTCAAACATTCTTCAAATTATTGATGTTTGAATTGTTAATGCATGTATATATGATTATTGAGAATTTGTTTGATGAAATTGTCTTATGACTTTAAGTATACTTGTAATCTTGGTATGTTGTGAGATTGTGTAAATTTGATATTGATAATATTTATATGTTGGATCGGGTATCACGGCGGTACGGATATGTATATTGGATCGGATACCATGCCGGTACGGATATATATAAATTGGATCGGGTACTACGCCGATATGGATATGTAAATGCTGGATCGGGTACCACATCGGTATGAATATGTATTTGTTGGATCGGGTACCACGCCGATATGGATATGTATATGTTGGATCGTGTACCACGCCGGTACGTATATGTATATATTGGATCAGGTACCACGCTGGTACAGTTATGTATATGTTGGATCGGGTACCACGCCGGTATGGATATATATATATATATGTTAGATCGGGTACCATGTCGGTACGGATATGTATATGTTGGATCAGGTACCATGCCGCACGGATATGTATATGTTGGATCAGGTACCACACAGTACAGATATATATATGTTGGATCGGGTACCACACCGATATGGATATATATATGTTGGATCGAGTACCATGCCAGTACAGATATGTATATGTTGGATCCGGTACCACACCGGTATGGATATGTATATGTTGGATCGAGTGCCTCGCCGGTATGGTACATGAACATAGATTTTTCCCTACAGGTCATGACTATTTGGGGAAAACTAAGTCTCATAGAATGTGTGTAAATATTTGTGTTGATTTTGTGGATGTTTTACAGTATGGTTGATACTCTTGATGGTTATGTGATTGGTTTGTAAGCACTATTTGACCTGTTGCTATTGGATTGTTGATTTATTGAATATATGTTCTGTGATGATTCTTGTCTACTTGTTATTTGATTTATGTTGTGTACTTATGTGCGAGTCTATGCTAACATATTTGAAGCTTTTAACTCTAAATAATTGCAAGGTCATGACAACTTTAGTTATTTTTTATTAGTTTACTTTGATTTTGCAATAAATGTAGAGGTGAAAGGGAATCACCAATAAAGAAAGCAAAAAAGACTGAAATCTGAAGCAAATAAAAGACTAAGTATGGCAGACTACATCCATGAATAGTCGTCGGCCTAGTGATACTGTCAAGGATGTCATCAGCCTTAAACATAAGATGGAAGTTGAAGGCAGTTTTATGAAGACATCCATGACAAGTTGTCAAGATGGTGATAAGCTGTCAAGGATGTCGTCAGACTTAAACAGAAAAAGAAATTTGAAGAAAGTTTGTGATGACATCCATGACACGTCGTCAAGATGGTGATAGGCTGCCATCGTCGTCGTCAGCCTTAAGTAGCAATAGCCAAAAATTTAGAGGAACTGACGACATCCGTAATAAGCCGTCAGACTCTTGATAAGCCATCACTGAAGTCGTTGTTTATTTTGAGAAAAAGCTGAAACTTATATTTTGTTTCCTTATTTAGGGTTAACTATTTAAAGCCTTGTTTTAGGGTTTTCTAAAAACAAACTTATCAATCAACATACTTTGGATAGACAATTTTTTTTCTCTCTCTAGAATAATTTTTTGGGAGTTTTGTCTTGTGAATCAATTCAAGTTATACGTTTTGATCTTCATCATAGTTGTATGTTAATCTTCTCAATTATGAATTCAATTTGTGTACTTGTTTCTTGTATCATGAGTGGCTAAACCTCATTAACCTGAATTATGAGATCTAGGGTTAGGTCATGACGATGTGCTAAACCCTTAATATTTAATAGGTATTAGGACTTCTTGATAATTTGAGATTTTAATTAACGTCTGTTGCTTGCAAACAATAGACACACCTACTTTGATTTGCTTGAGAAAGAATTCATATATAGTAGGAAGTGAATTATCAACAGGGACTCGGAAATACTTCGTTTACTAATCAGCGTAGTAACAAGGCTGGTTAACCTGAGGTAAAATCTGAACAGTGAACGAAAATTCCCTAATTTCGAGAGGATTAGGAGATTGGACGCTTAAATAGGTCGAGAGACGTTTGATCATATCATCGGTAAAGATATCTTGTTATCCTAACCACTGTGAGAATCTTGAGTCACCTCTAGCATCTGTCATGTACCATAAGCCCTAGTGAACATAATTCTGGTTATTCCATAAACTCATGAATACAAATACTTAAAGTGACAAACAATTTTGGCTAATCTCTAAAACCCCCATTTTATCTTTTCGTATCATCTATTTGAATTCAACTTGTAGCTATAGTCTCAAATTAGTTTAATCACCACTCACATTGTTCCCTATGGACTCGACTCCGACTCCAAAAGTTGGGTAAATATATTGATGACGACCGTCTTGCACTAAATTGATGTGTAAGTTGAGTGTTATCAAAAATGGAGCCGTTGTTGGGGAACAATTTAGCGTATTAAGTTGGTTTGGAATTTTAACCTACTTGCTTGAATTCAAACTTGTAAATATTTGTTTTAAGTTTTCTTTTATTTCTTGTGTTAGATAGTTTTTTATTTTAGTTTACTTATTACTATGGCATCTTGGAATGAACATGAGCTTGGTGGTTGGAAATCTTATCTTGATGATCCATGTCCTTATTGTGATGGAGCTCATTTTTGGCAAGATTGTAGATATGCTCCCCGGAGAGATATGTGTGCACCATCTCCATCCTATTGGGAGTTTGATTGTTTGTTATGTGGTGGTCAAGATGGACATTGGAGTGATTGCCCAAATGCCCCCTCCCCCCAGTATGCTAACCCAAATTCTAGTTCATCTTATGATTTTGATAGTTCTTATGGTCAAAAACAGGAAGAATGAAGCACCGGAAAGAGTGGCATTGAAGCTATACTTCAACTAATATTGGAGTGTGTGGACACAACAAATGATATCATACGTGATATACATCAAGTCATAAGGGCAAATAAGGAGGAAAGAAGAATGATAGAGGATATGGACATAGAGGTCAAACATTCAAAGCACTTTTCCACATTATATTTAGATGATATCTTGTTTGTGGAAGCATTTAACATAATGGACGAGTGTGAAGATGAGGAGAAAGAATCTGATGTTGATGATGAGCTTGATGTTGAGCAACCCTCAGTGATTTCCCAACCAACCAACCATTTATGAACGAAGATGCCAAAGATGAGGAAATGGTACTAGAGTCAAAAGAAGAAATTAAGCACAATCCTTATGAAAACTCTAGTCCATTTCGGGGTAAAAATACTAATAGGGATACTACTCCAAAATTGAGAGTTAGTCCTCATTCAAACCACTTTTCAACATTATGCTTGGTGGATGTGATGAAAGTCGAATCACCCAAGCAAATGATGAATTTTGAAAATGACGAGGAAGATTCTTACATTTTGGAGTTTGTCCTTCCAAAAGGCTATACTACAACCCCAATCTTGAAGGATAAGAAGCTTAAAGATCGATGTCCATTTAGTGACTATTTAGGATTCTCATTGTTGCCAAATGATCCCACAAGACAGTTCAATGCAAAATTGGGCAAGCAGTTCAAATATTTGAAGTGGCGTGATAGAACATTCCTCATCATACCCTCATATTTGCCCAACACACCCCAAAGATGTATTGATCAAAAATTGGGTTGACATTTCAAATCCTCCAAGTGGATACATAAGTAATTATCAACAAGGTATCTTGATGAAGTCTGAGTAGTCAAGATAATTGAGTTGTGCCCCGACACTAAATTAGGCACTTCTTGGGAGGCAACCCAAGGTATTTTATTATTTGTATTCGCATTATGTTATTGACATTAGATCTTCACACCCATGGTGCCATAGGTATGTTTCTAACTCTCTCATTTTGGTTTAACGCATTGGAGACATTGCATGATTTTAAGTTGAGGGTGGAGCTACTTGTGGGTGTCGATGTCCTCCGTGGGTTTTTGTTGTCGTGCCTCTTTTTCCCGAAGTCTTGTTCCTAGTAGAGTCGGCATGTTTAGGCATATTGTGTTTTTTTTTGTGATGTTTTGTTGTTGACTAGGAGAAATTCAAGTCCCTGAGGCAGTTAACATGGTTTTGTTATTTTGTGAACACCTCTCAAATAGTCTGATTGTTTAACTGTGTGATTTGTATCTAATTGTGACTAGAGTCATCTTTTGGTGGCATTAGTTCTGGAAATATGATAATCTGGCTAAACAATTGCATTAACCGGATAAGTAGCGATGTGTGATATATTTGTGTGCCATGTGTGTATGAGGTGTACTGAGTTCTCTTTGTATGATTGAATCTTGAACTTTCCTGGTTAGTCTTGCCTAGGTTGAAGGATAGGAGTTAGGAAAAGATCATAGGCCATTTTGCTATTAGTCCACTTTTAGACTAAATGATCTTCCATGTGTGAATGATATCCCTTGATCCCGATTTTGAGCCTGAATGCCTATTTTTTTAATTATATCTATCACCTTTCCATTTGTATCACAATGAACCTGTTTTGGCCCTGGTCCTCCTTGGACATTGTGCATTTTAAATTAGGCAAATAGCCAAAGTTGAGGGTGGCTATCATAGGGGTGCGTGATGAAAAATTAGAATGAAGAAAGTTAGAATGAAAGCAAAGAAAAAAAAGTTGGGTGCGGTGGAAAAAGAAGAAGAAAAGAAAAGTTGTGAAAAAAATGAAATAATTGTCGAAAAGACCGCACCCATATTGAATGTGCTTTAATCAAGAAAGGAAAAAAAAGGTTAAGAAGTGAGACCCCAAGAGGTTAGTGTAGTCTCAAGGCGGCGTAGTCACTCTAGATGTCTTTGAATATCATACCATCCCCTAGCCTACATTACAAGCCAGAAGAAGACCTATAGTGATCTTAACTGACATGTCTGAAAACCTTGGTAATGAATATAAGGGCAAGCCTATGGAATTTGGAATACATTGATTGGAACTTCATTCTGAGAGTGAGTATCTATTGATTATCCCTGTACCTACACATGTGATTCCTAATATGAGTGAAGAAGGGATTTCTTTATTGTGAGGGCACATTGACTATGTTACTAGTTGCTAACTTATTTGGGTAGTGAATATTGATACATGCATGGTTTTTGTTGCTGAAATTGCCCATATCTTGATCCCTTTGTGTTACATGGTTGTTTTCCAATAATAGAGACAGTTGTTATTGAATTGATTTTCCCTTGAGAAGGTAATGATATTTTGAGATTATACGAGTGATTAGCTCCCAATTGTACTTTGTATCCTCTTAATTGTGTTTTGGTTGCTTGAGGACAAGAAATTGTTTAAGTTGAGGGTGTTGATGTGCGAGCCTATGCCAACACATTTGAAGCTTTTAACTCTAAATAATTGCAAGGTCTTGAGCAACTTTAGTTGTTTTTGATTAGTTTACTTTGATTTTGCAGTAAATGTAGAGATGAAAGGGAATCACCAATAAAGAAAGTAAAAACCTAAAATCTGAAGTAAATAAAGGACTAAGTGTGGCTGACAACATCCATGATAAGTCGTCATCCTGGTGATAAGATATAAAGGATGTCATCAGTCTTAAACAGAAGATGGAAGTTGAAGACAGTTTTGTGACGACATCCATGACATGTCGTCAAGATGGTGATAAGCTGTCAAGGATGTCGTCAGACTTAAATAGAAGATGGAAGTTGAAAAGAGTTTATGACGACATCCATGACACATCATCAAGATGGTGATAGGCCATCATCATCGTCGTCAGCCTTAAGCAGCAAGAGCCAAAAATGTAGAGGAGCTAACGACATCCGTGATAAGCCGTCAAACTCCTGATAAACCGTCACTGACGTCGTCGTTTATTTCGAGAAAAAGCTGAAACTTCTATTTTGATTTCTTGTTTAGGGTTAACTATTTAAAGCCTTGTTTTAGGGTTTTCTAAAAACAAACTTATCAATCAACATACTTTGGACAAACGATTTTCTCTCTCTCTCCCAATTTTTTGGGAGTTTTATCTTGTTAATCAATTCAAGTTATACTTTTTATTCTACATCATAGATGTAAGTTAATCTTATAAATTATGAATTTAATTTTTGTACTTATTTCTTGCATCATGAGTGGCTAAACCTCATTAACCTGAATTATGGGATCTAGGGTTAGGTCATGACTATATGCTAAGCACTTGAGATTTAATAGGTGTTAGGATTTCTTGAAAATTCTGAGATTTTAATGAACGTCTGTTGGTTGCGAACAATAGACACACCTACTTTGATTTTATTGAGAATGAAATCATATATAGTAGGAAGTGAATTATTAACAGGGACTCGGAAATACTTCGTTTAATAATCAGCGTTGTAACAAGGTTGGTTAACCTGTGGTAAAATCTAGACAGTGAACAGAAATTCCCTAATTCCTAGAGGATTAGGAAATTAGACACTTAAATTGGTCAAGAGACATTTGAGAATATCATCAGTAAAGATAGAATGTTATCCTAACCACCGTGAGAATCTTGAGTCACCTCTAGTATTTGTCATGTACCGTAAGCCCTAGTGAACATAACTCTAATTATTCCATAAACTATTGATTACAAATACTTAAGTTTAAGTGACCAACAATTTATTGGATAATCTCCAAAACCCCATTTTATTTTTTCGTATCATCAGTTTGAATTCAACTTGTATCTATAGTCTCAAATTAGTTTAACCGCCACTCACATTGTTCCCTGTGGATGCGACCTCGACTCCAAAAGTTGGGTAAATATATTGATGACGACCTTCCTGCACTAAATTGACGTGTAAGTTGAGAATTATCATGTACATGCTATTAAATTGAGTTGTCCTATGATACCTACCAGTACATAGTAGTTTGTAATGATACTACCCTCTACTCTTCTTTTGTTGAGTGCAGAAAATGTTCTAGAGGCTAAGACATGACCTCACCTCTAGAGTTTGATAGCAGATCTTGATCCAAGGGTGAGCACTCCATCTCCAGGCTGCCATGAGTCATCTTATTTATTCTTGTCCATGTTTCGGACTATGAAATATCCTTTATTTACTTTATTTTTGAACATCTCTTTAGACATGATCTTTGTTAGTAGTTCTTGTACGATGACTTTTGGGTCTTGGGGGTTTTAGTAAGTAGTTTGTTTGACTTCCGCATTAATAATGATTAGTACTGGATTATTGTTATCATGTTTATTTATAATAATATCATCTTAATATTGATTGAGTGTTTGGGTAATGGTTCGATTTAGATGGTTCTCTTACAGGAAGATTAGTGTAGATGCCACTAATGGCCTTTTGGGTCATGACAGTGGCTACTACTCCAACCAAATGTTGCCACCTATTTAATAAGATACTTCAAGATTTTAGAAATTAATTTTTCCAGTGTAAAAGTAGTTTCTTTAACTATACAAAAGCTGAATAAAAAAACACTTCAATCTTGCAACACATATGCGTGAAAATTGCTACAACGTGGACTAGTACTCCAACCAAATGCTACCACCTAATTAAAAAGATACACGTGAATTTTAGATATTAAAAAAGGTTAATATATTATCATCACAAATATATGTACTTTTTATATTTTTCTTTAAAAAAAATATAAAAAATACATTAAAGGCAGCCTTCATTAAAATAACATTCAAGTCCAGTTAAAAGTGAAAGATTCATTTAGAAGAAGATGTGAAATCCGACGAAAACCCTACAAAATTTTCATCTCCTATTCCCTTTCAATTAAGGAAAAATTATTGAAATTTTCCATTGAAGCTTCACAAAATAGAAGTCGTTTAACATGAAATCTGCACAATTTATTACAAATTTTAGCTCTTCGAATATACAAATGAAGCATACACCATCATCTTAAGGAGAAACAGAAGAGCACTAGATAATTGATCGTACTTTTCCTAATTGGGTTACTTTTTCTAAAAAAAAATTATAGTTGTAGAAAATAAAAAGAGAATAAAATGGGAAGTTGATTTGTAAAAATGGTATATATATATATATATATATATATATATATATATATTAAGGGTATAAGAGTTATTTAAGAAATATTTTTTTACTGTTGGGGACTCTAAGTTTTACTCCCACGCGCATCATTTTGAGTGTAATCACATATATTTCCAGGTAGGATTGGAGTGCTTTTTTGTTCAACTTTTGTATAAGTTAAAGAGATTACTTGTGCGCGAGCAAAGTTAAAGGTCATAGTTATAATTTGATGTCAAGTTAAAGGTCCTATTTATGTATTATGCCTTTATGATAAGATAAGAATATTATTAACTCATGTTGTTCAATTAAATTTGAAAAGAATATTGATAATCCCAAAGTGGTGATATTATTAAAGGCTACTTTGGCCTAATATGGTATTGACCGAGGGTGTGATGATGGATTTAAGTCGCATTCCATTGAGAGGGTAAGATTTTGGGTTAGATTCCCGATGCACCATGATGATAAGATGTTGGGTTTAAGTCCAATTGATTTTTGGTCTAAGACACCTTTATATGGATAATATGTTGAGTTTGAATCTCAATGCACTATATTGCTGATATAACATTGACTAAGTCAAAAATTTTGGTGAAAGTTATGAAATATTTCCCATTAAATATGCTCCATTCTCTGAAGTGAATGTGGTAGCAGTGCATAATATGTCTGAAAGAAGACACGTGATTGAATTTATGAATATGAATATTGGCACAGCAAGGACAAAACCTTTTGTTACATTATATGTATGCCTTATTTGCTAATAGAGGAGCAATATCTTCAAAGAAATTCTAAGCTTTCATAATTTCATAGGCTTAAGACATGATTATATTTCATTCCTGCGGAATGAGAATTTTGATTGTCAAAACTACAGATCCATTCCCTCCATAAGAGGTAAAATACTTGAGAAGAAATGTAGTGAAAGTTATAGGAGTAACACCTCCATAAGAGGTATAATAATTGAGAAAAAATATACTCTTAAATAGTAAACTTGAAAAATTATTCATATTCTGATAAATCTGAAATTTACTAAGTAAAACTCAATGTCATGGTAAACTTGGAGATTACTAGTACAAATAAATTATTAAGTTGACATGAATGATTTTGCCATCTCGAAGATGTGAACATTGAGTATTACATAATATATATATATATTAAAGAATTAGACAATTCTTCGAAGAACATTATGAGTTCTCAAATAATTCTTCAAATGGGGATGGTAATTTTTATCACTAATGGGCATGATATAAAAGGTCATTGCACACATGATTGTCGTGCGACCTAATTTTGTATAATTTTTTTATCCTCCGTCAAAATAAAGAATATAAATTGGTGGTGTACTTGACCATTCAAAGTGATGTTGAGGTCTGTCAAGTAAATGTAATAAATTTTATGGCATGAGAATCCACTTCTAATGAAAATTTTGAAGCATGTATATATGATTATTATTCATTCCTTCAAGAGAAGGAAACTTGTGATAAGCATCGTTGATGTTCGGTCATTTTTGACGTGAATGTGTCAAGATGCGATATAAATTATGAATAAGGACATGCTCATGCATGGTTAGATAAATATCACATCTCACCAATATGGGTGATTTGAGAAAAATAAGGAAAATTTTATTTTGACAGAAACGGTTATTGATCGCGTACTTATAGTATGCCAATTTTTTTTTGATATGTTTATCATGGATTACCAAAGCGTAAAAGCAAGAAAGAAGTCTTACTTATATAATATTTTAAGATTATAACTCCACTTATATGATTTTTTGATTTCCCCTTGAAGGAGGTGTTCACCATATGAATAGCGTGTGAAATATGTGATACTACAAAAAAATAATTGAGAGCACAAAAGGGCTTAATTGTTACTATCCGGAGGAATGAAATTATACATAATATTGGATTGTATTAAGTCTCAAAAATAAACTTATTAATTTTCAAATACATTGGCTTAAGATAAATTATATGCTATAAATAATGAAAAGATGTTACATCTTCATATTACTAAAATCGACGGGGGTTATAAATTTTTATGTAAAAAGTTATCCGCCTTTTTTCTCCTATTTGTAACATATAAATATGAGCATGATAACATAATAACGTGCAATAGTATATTAAAATTTTACTAAAATTTGAAAGATATAAAGTATGACTTGTGCCTTGGGGAATAAAGGTTTCACAAAGTTTCTCAATTTAATGTACGAGAAGTGTTCTGTGGTGGATGAAATAAGGTTTGCTTCAATCTAACAATATTGAAAAACTTTAATATGTATAGTGAATTATTGTCATGTCTAGCTAGATTACAAAGGCTACATGAAAATCATTGGAGAAATTAAAATGATATAAAACGATTTCATTGAATACCCCAATGTTTATAAAGATCGCTTAGCTTGAAACAAGATCAATTTTGATCTCAAGGAAATGATCAGTAAGTACCATATTTTAGTGCAGTTGGTGCACTTATAAATTGTGGAGCATCATTTATAAGAGTAAAGTGATGTTTAATCTATGCGAATATAATACGCGCTACGCTATTTTTTTCTTAGCCGAGGTTGCATCCCACAGGGTTTTTCTGACAAGATTTTTAATGAGACAACTAACAATGTGTATTAATGGATGAGTACTCGAAGTGTTTGACATATGAAATATTTGTCCATCAATGAACACACATTGTAAAGATATTTATCTGGTCCACATGAAATTCAATCTCAGATGGGCTATTTACTTTTATATGGAGATACAACTACATCATGGTTTCCTGTAAAGTATACAATAGCTATCACTTCTTCAAATCATGCTGAGATAATTATTATTTATGAAGTAATTCGAGAATGTCTGTGGTTGAGAATGTATATCGCAACTAAGGGGAGAATTCATTGAAAGAGATAGAACGAAGCATATTTCTCCAAAACTTGAATTCATATATTAAAGAAAAAGAAAGTTCTTCGCGAATTGTATAGTACTTGTTATTCTCACAATGAAGTGGTTATTGTACTGGTTAAGGTTGGAATTGTATTTCCTAAATTTTTAAAACATATAAAAAAGTGAATATGGGGCCATTTGCCGACCATGTGGACCGATTACTATTATAGAGTTTAATATATGAATCTATGATATGGCCATATGTGCTTTCCTATTAACTTGCAATTTGATATTTTACAAAGTTATTTTCTTAAATTGTTAGATAAGAGAACAATTTCAAACTATAATTATATTGCTAATGCTAGTTGATTTAGCCGAAATTGTATGCCACTAATTCGAGCTAAATCATTGATTATAAGAATAAATTTCACAAAAAAAAATGGTATGGGATGTGCCATTTAAAATATAGTAGCATCAGTACACATCAAGACAACAAGGCTCCCCTTTTGACTATTGGTTCAGGGTAAGGAACAAAATAATTTTCATCTAAAAATTTAAATATGCGGCATATGATTTAACTTATCCACCACAATGCATAAAAATAGATCTCAAAATAAGATTTGGGTAAATGTTAGATTTTCTAAAATTAAGGGGGGAGTTGATTAACAGTGAAAAATTATGTATGAAATAAATTATCTATATCCACATAAAAATATATATGTGAACTTGAAGTTCAAGAGATAATTCATTTACAAAATGTTGCAAACTAATTTTCATAAGTGTTTGCAGACTCTATATGATAATTCGATTGTAATTGATCCAATGAAAATTCTATATAAAAGAAAGAGTCTATTGCACGCTTGAAGTGTGATAGACCAATCGGTTCTAGGTTTTCCAGGTAATGTTTTCAATAAGCCAACATTAAAGGCATATTACAAGATGTATGTACTCTTTTACCTTCACTAGGATTTTTGTCACGACCCAATTTCTTAGGTCATGATGGCTCCTACTATAACCCACTTATAGGTAAGCCAAATCCATTGTCCGAAATGGCTAGTAACGGACTACCAAATAGAATAAGGAAAGAATACAGAATAAATATAACAAATAATCAAATACATGAATAAATTTCAAAATCTGGTGGTATCGGTATAAGAACTTCTAATATAATAAGTGTAAAAAAGTGAAATATCAATGGAAATACACTAATAAAACTTATCTTTAAATACAACATAGAGAATAATCCAATACATAAGAGGGAGGAAAGTAATACGTCGAACGAGCTCACTCTATATCTCCAAACCATAGCTGCTCTACACGATGCACACATCAATGGAGATAACCCGTACAATGATCTGTAGGCTGCAGAGGTGTAGTATGAGTACCAAACGAATGGTACTCAGCAGGAAACTGCCAACAGGGCTCCAAAGATAAAGCAGATATATAAAATATATAAAAAGAATGGAAACTAGACCCAAGAGTCCAAAAATCATATGACAAGCCAATGAGATAATAAGGAACAACTATCATGTTCATATCTAATGATCAACATAATAAGGTTAAGTAAGTAATAAGGGTGCACTATCTTATTCCCACCATACTTAGGAATCTCAACACTATACCGTATTGTAACACGCCAAAAATAGTATCGAGACGTCACACAGTGCTTAGGACCACAATTAATCCCAAGCTAACCCTTCTATTGGCATAACTGATAAGCAATTGAATAAAATACATAAATCTGATCGAAATAAGTGAAAGATAATTCTTTTCTAAATTTGATCAATACAAAACTAAATTAAAATATTTACAACCCGAATTTTATAAAACAATACTAGAATTAAATATATTAACTCTACTGACTGTCTATAATGCCTCTACTAGTATTGACTATAAGTATCTGAGACATGAACCCCAGCTACTCCAAATCAATATGACTGAATCAAGAAAAATGAAATACTGCTCAAACTATATGACTGACTGGAGCCCTTGAATCAAGAGGACTCATCACCTACTGACTGGGAGATACAATCTATCTAAATATGGTATGCGTGCTACAACTGAACTGGTACATAGCCCAAAGACATATATGTGGATCAGTACTTTGAGGATGTACTGAGTATATGGGGTTGAAATATGTAAGTAAAATATCATCTCATCTTCATAATTTGTAAAACAGTGTATGGTAAATGTAAATGACTCATATAAGCTGAAATATCTGAAATATTTAAAATAATAATCATGATAAACAAATCATACTTGTAAATCTTGTGAGCCATAGCATTTAGTTTGAAAAGTTGTTCTAATACTCTATCTTTAAATCATATTGTCTAAGTGCAGAAAGGACTCACTTCTAAGTCTGAAACCTGTAACTCTTTTCTTTCTGTAAAGCATAATCTAAGTAAAAAACGGTGAGCCTTTACACTTAATTTTCTAAAATCTGGAAAATACTTTAACTCAGGGCTTAAGAATCTTAAGACCTTAACTTCTAAAACATATGCTTTTATCTTAAAGCTTTAAATCAATAGACTGTTGAAGAGTGAGGGACATCTATTGGTAGGTTCTTCTAACCGACATATATCATGTGAGCATCCATGGAGTCCCACGTCTGCCCCCCATTAGGTAGGGTTATTCTTCCCTTGCCATAGGAATATAAATTCTATCTTAAGTGATCACAATCTGAATCCTATGATGGAACGTAATTCTAGGGTATAAAATCATAGTAACTTACCCATCTCGCTGCTGAAGACTACTCCCATTCTCATGCTCAAAATCTTAAGAAATCCATTCAAAAATAGCTCAAGGGTTTACAATAGAAACAATTATACTTTTCTATCTTTAAATCTCAAGTTATATCAACAAAGTGGATTCTTTGTCTTAATTAGGACCAAAAGGTCAAATCCTTATCACAATCTGCGTATAATCTTATTTGAGGGTGCTCATGGCATAAATAATCTCAAAATAGCAATCATAATTAGGGCTTAATGACCCATGCATCAATTCATGTTAAAACATCTCAAAATTCATTCTTGGTAATGTAAACACTTATAAATCGTCTTAAAATCTGGGAATTACAGCAATATGCATGAAAGTATAAACAAAATCATATAATTCAACTTCTAAATCAATGAAAATCTAATAATCTTATGAATAGCAACATTGGGTATAAACCCTAACTTAAATTTCATGGAAAACCATATAAATTGCAGTAAATTTGTAATTAAAATAAAGTTTTGGGCACAAGGATGAAAGAATTATCCTTGTTCAAACCCCACGTCCCTTAGATGATGAACTAGATGAACAAGCTTGCTTTTGAGATTCTATTTGTGCTTTTGAATGACAATTCTTGGTATTCTTGAATTTAGGAACTTTGAACCTTGAACTGATTTGGGAAAAGAATGGTGGAATCTTGAGGATTCTTGAAGTTAAATGTTGAAGCTTAGGATTTTGGTTGAGAGAAATTTGATGAATATAAGCTTAAAATGCTTGTAATAGGATTAAATCTTGTGTTTGGATGGATTTGGGGGCTTGGGAATTGACCAAAATACCCCTTGAGCTTTTACAAAACTGGAAAAGCAAAAAAATTCTAATTTACTGGGCCACCGCAACGCACCACTATCGTGGTGGTTCACTAAAAATGGATGAACGGAAACTGGGTGCTCATCGAGATGCGCCATAATCATTGTGCCCCTTGAATTGCCATTTTGGCCACTGGCGCAACGCGCTAGTATCGCGTTGGGCTCCTGAATTATGACAAATAGGAAAATAGACCACTTCACGATGTGCCAATATCGTGAAGGTCCACTAAAATTGACAATTATACATTTTTCCTTCTCTGTGACGCACTGAGAGTCTAGGTGGCACACTGTTTTACTAAAAATGCTCTAACTTTTTCACCGAGTGTCGGAATTTGGAAAATTTGGTATCGACGGAAAGATTATTCAAATTCCCACATAATGGAAAGTCAAAATCTTGAAAATTCCACATTAAATAAATATAATTCATTTTGGAAGCTATCCCTTAACATTCTAAGAACGAATTTTCAGCTAGGAAAAAGTATGGGGTGTTACACGTATATCCCTGGAGAATAAATGAATAAAGATTTAAGAAGAATATATAATAATATAGAAGACCAAGGAACGATTATACAATATGAATAAATAAATAAAGGGATATATGATTATACCATAGCTACATATAGCTATATATATATATATACACATATAATTATGAGGTCAACGCAAAGCACAACTTAGACCATCATATTTTTATTTTCAGACCACATTATAATCCAATCAGGATTTAATACTATTATGCTCAGGGTTTCTAATTCATATAGCTATACATGAAATGATCTTGCATAATAATGAAATCGTAAGATATAAGAGGCTGAAAACATACCTTAAATCTCGATACCAAATCAATAACTAATCTGTCATAAACTAGCCATAATAATGATCATAACAATATCAATAACAATGCGAGTAACCGGCTATTCTAGAGAAACAAATACCAAGCAGGGCCTATGTGTAACCCTACCGCCCAAGGCTCAAAAAGTTCAATCAATATACAACAACACAAGGTATAGTCATCACTCATATCTATGCAACTGTCCTATACCGGCTGATAGACATAGGTTCATACTGATGATAGGCTAGGCACATGAAACAGCGAATGCAAGGTACACAATAAACATCACAATCTTATCATCATAACCATCACCATCATCATATTAATCTATGGCCTTGCCGGGTATCAACATATCATCATAGTGTCCTGCAACCTTGATGGGTATCAATATCATCATAGTATCCTCCATCCTTGCCTGGTATCAATATCATCATAACAGTAGCCTTCAGCCTTGCCGGATATCAATATCATTGTAACAACATACTCCGGCCTTGTCGGGTTTTAATATCATTATAATAACATCCTCCAGCCTTATCGGGTATTAATATCATCATAAATATCAACACATATATATAGATATATAATATGTGCACGGACTCAAACCGTGGCTAAAAGAGTGTAAATCCATAAGTCTGTTGTCCGAAATGATCTTTGAGACTAAATCATTGTAAAAATATAGAAAAAATATCTCATGATTGGAGTAAATAATAGTGTCAAGTCATGGACCAAAATCTATCTTTATCAAATCTATAAACAATATTTTAAACCTTTTTTATACGTATAAATATTCAATTTAGTAGGCAATTATTATTGTAAAGAAATTCATAGTTACGATGAAAAATGGGTTTTAACCCTTATTTACGAAAAATAATGATTAAGTCGTATTTCAGCTAGCATCACATCAATACCTACACACTAATCATGAATGTATTGAATTTATGAATGTCATCACCAGTACTTAGTCTATGAAACAATAAGCAACATACTCATATATGTATCCATATTCTACAACTCTATTCTTTACAAGGATAAATACTTTTCGGATATCCACAAATATCATAACACGACCCTTGTGCTAATATGTTTGGAATAATCACAACATCATAATCACAACCTTAGGCTCATATATATATATCCAGATCACATATCAACATTCATATTTGTAAGCCGTAGCATATCTATAAATATCTCACATATAGTAGTCATCTCACATCTAGGAGAAAATCACATATAGGAGGCATAATATATTGATAAAACATAACTAATAACTATGAGGTATTTTACATCTATAAGACATCTCATATCAATAGGTCATACATCATGACTATGAGGAATATCACCTCTCTAGGCCAATTATTATAATGCCCCGAGAGTACACCCTGGGCGTCACACGGTACTTGTGATCACAAGTGACCATAAGCTAACCCATGATGCTGGTACCTAATTTGAGCATTGAATATAACTAATAACATAAGACATGTGAGGAAAGTTATTGAAACGCCATAAGATTTAAATCACAACTCTGATAATATCTGTAAAATAATACTAACAATACTAATAAAGACAACAGGTAATAAAGTCGAAAAACTAACTAACTATCTGAACTAGTCTGAAAAGTCTCTACTTGCTGACTTGTAGAGTTGATGGGACAATCCCCCAAATAACTCCGACTAACTAAAAGATACTGAACTGATAAGGTAAACAGAGAAAAATAAACCATTATCCTCAAAGTATAAGGACTCAGCACTGCTACAGCTGACAATCTGGTATGTCTCTAAGCACGAATAGGGAATTAAGATTTTTCACCTATGATATAATACATCATAGCACAAGAAAAGAGTATGCGATCAGTACTTTGAATATACTGGTATGCTAAATGAGTTATAAGGATATGAATAGTTTCATGTGAATAAGTAGTAATTAACTGAATGAATAGCATGAGGTACTAAATAGAATGCATAAAATCTGTAAATGCTTAGAATGTATGAAATTTGTAGATACTGCTGGATGCATGAACAAGCATAAAACATGTTTTGAATATAATTTGTAAAATGAGATACTGAATACTGATAAGTGAATAACTTATATCTGTATGCTATGGTCAAGTAAAACTAAAACTAAATTACCGAGTTGATCACTGGACTGCGATAATGGGAGCTATAATCTAACCGACATGCCCCAATAAGCAAATAGGGGTCCAACCTCTGACCCTAGTGGGAAGGTTATTAGTATCGTGCCATGGATCCTAACACTGGCTGTGTGGATCCACTTATATACTATCACGAAGGACTAAGGATGTCATTCTTAAACTTACGGGTAGCCCCTTGGAGGTACTCAAGCCTAAACTAATGGGTGACTCCTCACATCCTACATTGCCTACAAATTTCTGGAGTATAGGAAGTGCTACTAACGACTTTGTCTATCTAACGGGGAGGCTCCCATCTCTGTACTCTCTCGGTGCTAAATCCTACTCCTAACTAAACTGACTCAGAATACTGAACTGTCCTAAGCTTAACTGATTATGATAATTGATTGAACTAATAATGTTTATAACATATTCTGAAACTATTCTAAAGATACTAAGACTAAGTAAACTGCTATGTTTTGGGGTATTTATAACCCCCAAGACTCGATAGCAATAATAGTAAAATAGTACTAAACTTTGGGGGCATAACATAGAAACATTTATTCAAAATCCATTCTTGTAGGCATTTCATCAAACACTTGATATGTATAGTTCAAGCTAAGCATGGGAATAGCTTAAAGCTTATAGTAATAGCATGAATTAAACCTTAACAACATTACTTATGATGTAAATCAGTGAATAACAACATTGAAACATGTGGGGTTCGATAACAAATACAATTTTATGTAAAGATGCCATAGAATTTGAATTCATGGGAGTTCATGGTTAAAAACACCATTTAAAATCACAATAACTTGTAAACATCACAACTTTGAATTTAAAATTTGATACTTGGACTCCATGGGTGAAAGGAACCCATGGATGAACATTTAACAGACCTGTATTGATGAATTCGTGAGAGTTGATGGTGAATTATTGATATTTGTTCTTGAATTATTGAGGCTAGGATTTTTGTTCTTGAAAGAGGGCTACTTTAATTTGAGTAATTTGTGAAAAAAAATGAGCATATAATGCTCTTTTAGAGCTTAAATCCCGTGTTTGGATGGATTTATAGCTATGGGAAATGACCAAACAGTCCTTGGACATTAAAAATCCCGATTTGGAGGTTTACTGCTGAGCGGTATTGGCATCACCGTTGAGCAATGTAGTTGCGGCAGCCTATTGCATCACAAGAAAAATGCTATAACTTTTTACTCGGTTATCGAATTTAGGTAAAATTAGTATCGTTGAAAGATAATTCAATTATCTATATGTTGTTAGGTTATGGGCTCAAAAGTTCTTAGTAAAACGAAATATATGATCATTTGAAGCTGACTATATCATCATCGTTCTTGAGAACTCAATCGGTAACGGATATTTTGATTCGTCTAATAGCTAGGAGTTATTTGAGGCCTTAATATACATCAAACTCACTCACAAAACTACCAATACACTATAATTTATTTCTTATGAGCTTGAAGCATATCCCTAATATTTGTTTGGATAGTTGTGGTATTACAATTATTATATCTAAGATAGATACTATCTATATATGTACAGTAATAAAAGACAAGCCCCACAAGGACTAAAGTAAGGTTCGAGCCCCACAAGGGCTAAAGTAAATAACAAGCCTCACAAGGGAAAAAGTATTACAAGCCCCACGAGGCCTGAAGAAAATGACAAGCCCCACGAGGGCTAAAGTAAATGACAAGCCCATGAGGGCAAAAGTAAATTAGAAGTGAAGAAGATCATACCTTCATAACCCATCATTCGTCGTCAAGGATAATTTATCCATAGATATATGAATGAATATAACATGAATATTTATTTACCACGGTTATCCAACATTCTCCCAAGGCCATTCTCTAAGCGTTTAACAAGTGTCTAAGGTCTTAAATGGAACTATATAAATCCAAAGCTTAAGGTTGGTCAAGATCCCACTTCTAATCCTCAATTTCTATAATTTGGCAACCTATGTCCTAAACTAGGCTAATATATGTAGTTCAACTTCTAGATGTCAAGTAATCCATAACCAATCCTAAGATATAAACTTCGCCCAGAAACATTGGAATTTAAGCCAACACTACCCAAATTATGGTTTCAAGATCACTAGAATATTCCAACTAAGGTTAAGAATACTAAAAATTATTCCAACACATAAATCATATCCCAAACCTAGCATACTATCATATCCATGCTACAAATTATCTTAATCTAGGAAAAAAGCAATAGGGTTCTAAAAGGGTCATAAGCATTCCACCTTACAGGTACCATCATCTAATTCCCCAATACTAAGTTATTTTATTCATAATCAACACATTCATATTCACATGTCATACATAACACACATCCTCTTCGAGAAGATTAGGTAGAATCCTACCTCAAAGACGAATCCATTCCTTACATCATGCACCTCTTGCTCGTCTTGACTTCACAATCCCCAAAATTCCATCATGCTATCAAAAACATAATCTACTCATCCATACGAGTCTAACGATATCCGTATTGCACTATTGTGCTTCGTGTCCAAAAACAACACCTAAAACTCCAAGTAGGTCCCACGAACGAAAATAGCATTTTTGAGGTAAATCCAGTGCTCATACATCACCAAGTAATCATAACCCTCAATTAATGAGTGCAAACAAACCAAATTTGAGTCTAAATCAAGCCCTAAGTTAAATCGGGTTTTAGGTCCAAACTAAGAAATTCAAGCACGAAATCGAAGGATTCTTAACTTAAATTCGAAGATATTAGCAATAATAGATGATAATCAAGCTCCTACGTCACCACACAACTCAAGTTTGAGTTATCATACCTATTTAGGGTTTTGGCCGGTCAAAGATAATGAGAAAATACCAAAATTCGCGACCTTGGGGTCTATTTATAGACCCCCCCTCCCAACAAAGAGATGTGGTATCCTTCTTGACATCAAAGTCAAAAACTTATTTTTGACACTCGGAAGTCATTCGAAACTCAAATAATATGATACAATAGTGAAATTTGAGTGTAAAACATATTTCAAATCCATTGAAATCATCAAAACATTCATCCGAGATTGTTTCGCAAATCTAAACCATAACACACTGACATCATATCGATACAAGCATAATCCAATAAACACTCATCCAAGCCAAAGGCAAACTAGAACATGAGTCATACCACCGACTCTAAATCCAAAAACAACCTTCTTTTACCATTTTGTATGTACCATTTACTCCAAAAAGGAAGTAAAATCACCTGAGTCTCACCCGCACAATGTTATCATCGAGAACTCAAAGAACTAAAGCTAATCTGCTAAAATTCCATTCGAGAAATATAAGAATAAGCTCATAAGGTGCTATCTAGGCATATAAATAGAGAAAATAAAGGAATGTAATCTATGCTAATACTGCAACTAGTCTGGATGAAAATCATATTGAAATCCCAAAGCCCAAGTTATAACTAATCATTACTGAATATTCCACTCCAGGATGTCCCATCAATCGAGAATGAATCCATACTAAATCTATCTTAAGTGTATTACACCCACTGAGTATATCATCCAAAATTCCCAAAGAAAATTGGAAACTTGAGTTCAAAGTTAAAAGAACCAATATCGGTTCTGTGGGCTATCATCTATAATCCATCCGAAGTCGAGATGACCCAATATACAACCATGGAATAGGCTCAACCAGCCTATAAATGAAATCTAAACTGACATATACCCAAAATAAAAGCTACACGCAAGCTCTATAACCCAAGCTAAATTCTCAATACCGAGGCAGAATCGCTCAATTTAAACTACCCTAAATAAACTTGAAGATAGATAGGAATTCATACTACAAGTTTATCATAACTTCTAAATCTACATTCCAAGGCGTCAAGTAAAATCTGAACCTCTAAGCCTATATCATTACCAACCATTCAAATCGACTTTAGTATCTAAATTTGATATATTCGGGATAAATTAAACCAAGCCAAAATCGAGACATACCTGAAGAACAACAATTACCACAAGAATAACCGTCGACTGAAATGCAAGCAATCAACTTTATATCATCTAGAGGGTACAAAATATAGCCACAAAACAGAAATCATGCCAAGGTAGAATTGAAACATAACTTGAGGACAAAATGCAATCATAGGATAGGTCATCGTCTACAAACATAAGAAATCTACTTCATATCCGCTGGAGGGCATAAACTATCAAAACATACTCAAGAACTCCCCCAAGGTTGCAAACCACATTAGTAAGGGAAAAAACTTTAGCAACTCAAAGAAATATAACTTTATCTGCCAACTAATCAATCCAACACTCCATCTCATCAAACAATCTCCATAGACACATATCATCGAGAAGAAACACTCCACTAAGCCTTACTAGGCTGAACAAACTCTGAAATAGAGATTTTCTGAATCCACCCAAGTATTACATCATCGAAGAAGAATATACTAATCTTGAAACTAAGGCCAAAGTCAGGACCTGCACAATAAAATCAATAACACAAGATAAGGAATTTCTAATTTTCCAACTTAAGAATCAATCACAAGAAAGGCCACCTGCCTCTAACTTCCCAACTTTACTTACGACAAAACCATATCACAGTAAGAAGGGAGTATCCAATCACCAAACTAATAGTAAGGGGAGAGTATCAATACTACTCTAATCCATCAACTACTAAAAAAAATAAACCACGAAGTAGTAACATAATCATGAATTTGATAATAAGGCACATAATAACTAATATCAATGCATCAGGACATATAATCATCAATGGGTGTAAAAACCCTAATACACATAAGAAAGATAAATATAGTAAATAAAAGCACACCTATGATGGTGAAGTCCGCAATCACATACCTGTCGGGCATAGGGAGAATAAATCTAAACAAGTCCCATCTCGGATTAATCGGCCAAATCATAAACTGAGGTGACATAGGTAGTATCTCTAACTGAAGATGCCACAACATCACGGAGGTGATCTGAATGATTCTAATGTCTAGAAATCCCACGTTGGGGACACTTTCTAGACCAGTAGTTGATCTCTCTATAGTTGTAGCAACTCTTCATCAACATAGCGAGGATACCAACTAAGCTCAAATTGTTGTCCAACTAACACTAAGAAAAATCTCAAGAATTATATCCATCCTTCCATAATCATAGCCTGTCTCAGGGGCTCTAGGATAGAGGGGTATATATTCTAACTTTTTCTGGTCAACTATCTCATAGTTTGAAATACTAACTAATTAGAACAAATAGGCTGCAAATAAAGCTGAACTCTACCAGAAGGATCCTTATTCTCGAATACAATATCAATAGAACTATACTGATAGCAAGGACTCTAGCTACCACTTCCATAAGGCTCAATATCTGTGCTCTCATAATCAACATCCTGATGGAAAGAAAACTCAACTTCTATCAAGTTCTATAACGCTAAACGGAGTGGCAATGCTAAACCTCTAATGATTTTATGCACCATGTACGACTCATAATGATATAACATAAGAATAAATTTGGGCCACTCGAGAAATCCAATCTCATACTCGAAGTCTGATAAAGAACTCTGATAAACATAATAGATCCAACTCTAGTCGAAGAACTGCTCGAGTTATGAGGGATCTACAACATGACTTGAATTCCCAATGTTTAACCTCAAAGGCTAAATCAATCACGAGCTCAACTACAGCCTAAATTGTCACTAAATCCTTTGGTTGATACTGAAGATCTTTGATATTTATCTCTGACTCTCTAGTCTGAGGTTGCACTGAAACTCTAGCAACGTGTGCTGAAGTATCATCTTCATCTATCCACATTGTCACCCATCTTACATCATTCATTAGGGACAAAATAGATTCAAAGGATGTGTTTGAGGTTCATAGCAATGCAGACACATGATAAGGAGTCAAGAAGTGAATTTCCTAAAATGTCCCTATAACCTCCTAAAGATAAGTTATGGATATCTCCATATCAATCCGTAAGACGCTACTAACACTTACCTCTTGTACTAATACTCCAGCAAAACCTAGGTTGTGATACCAATTTGTCACAACTCAATTTCTTAGGACATGATGGTGACTACTATAACCCACATATAGGCAAGCCAAACGTGTAGTCTGAAATGGCAAGTAATGGACTACCAAATAGAATAAGGAAAGAATGTAGAAAAAATATAACAAATGATCAAATACATGAATAAATCCTAAAAATTAGTCGTATTAGTACGAGCACTTCTAATATAATAAGAGTGCAAAAGTGAAATATGAAAGAAAATACACTGATACAACTTATCTATGAATACAATATAGAGACTAGTCTAATACATAAAAGGGAGAAAAGTAATACTTTAAACATCTGGATCTCACTTTGTATCTACGAACCATGGCTACATTACACGATGCACACATCGATAATAATAACCCATACTATGATATGTAGGATACAGAAGTGTAGTATGAGTACCAAATGAATAGTACTCAGTAGGCAACTGCCAACTGAGTTTCAAAGATAAAATAGATATATTCAACATATAAGAAGAATAAAAACTATACCCAAGAGTCTAGAAATCATATAACAAGCCAATGAGATAATAAGGAACAACTATCCTTGTCATACCCAATAGATCAACATAATACGACTAAGTAAGTATTAAGGGGCACTATTTTATTCCAACCATACTTAGGAATCGCAGCACTATAATGTATATCCCTGCCCAATATATGAATGAAGAGTAGAAGAAGAATATATAATAATATACAAGGCTAAGGAATGAATATAAAATATAAACAAATGAAGAAAGGGATATATGGTAATGCCATAGCTATATATAGATAGATAAATATATACGTATAATTATGAGGTCAATGCAAAAAAAACCTACATCATCATTACTTTATTGTAAAACCCATTATAATCCTATCAAAATTTAATACTATCATGCTCAGGGTTTCTAATCCACAGGGCTAGACATGAAATGATCATGCATAATAGTGAAATCAAAAGATAAAAGAGGTTGAAAATACACGTCAATTCTTGATACTGAATCAATAACCAATCAGTCATAAACTAGCCATAATAAGGATCATAACAATGATAATAACAATATAGCACAAGTAATTGTCTATTTCAGACAATCAAATACTTAGATGAGCCTATATGTACCCCCACCGCCTAAGGATCAGAAGGTTCAATCAATATACAACAATACAAGGCACAGTCATCACTCATATCTATGCAATTGTCCTATACCGACTGATAGACATAGGCATATGCTGGTGATAGGCAATGTGCATGTAAGAATGAATGCAAGTTGCACAATCAACATTACAATCTCATCATAACTATATCCATCATCATAGTATCCTTCGGCCTTATCGGGTATCAATATCATCATCATAGTATCCTTCGGCCTGCCCTGGTATCAATACCATCATAACAATATCCTCCAGCCTTTTTTGGTATCAATATTACCATAAAAACATCCTCCGACCTTGTCGGATATCAATATCATCATAACAACATCCTTCGGTTTTATCGGGTATCAATAGCATCATAACCATTAATAGATAAGTCTGCTATCCGGAATAATCTTCGGGCATAAATCATTGTAGAAGTTTAGGAAGGATCAAAATATCTCACGACCGGAGTAAATTATAGTGTCAAGTCATGGACCAAAATCTTTCTTGGACAAATCGTTAAACAATATTTTAAACCTCCTTTATACGTATAAATATTCCATTTAGTAGGCAATTATTATAGTAAAGAAATACATAGTTACGGTGAAAAGTGGATTTTAACCCTTATTTTGGAAAAATAGTAATAAGGTCGTATTTCAACTAGGATCATATCAGTATCGATATAATAATCATGAATGTACCAAATCTATGCATACCATCACCAGTATTCAGACAATGAAATCATAAGCAATATAAACATATATGTATCCATATTCTGCAATTGTATCTTTTACAAAGATAAATACTTTTCGAATATCTAACAAATATAATAACATGGCCCTCTGTCCAATAATATGTTCGAAATTATCACAATATCATAATCACGACCTTAGTACCATATACATATCTGAAACTCATATCTATAATTATATTTATAAGCCGTAGTATATCTCTTATCATCTCACACATAGGAGGCATCTCACATCTAGGAGGCATCTCATATATAGGTGGCATAATATATCGATAAAACATAACTTATAACTATAAGGCATGTAACAATTATAAGTCGTCTCATATCTTTAGTTCATACATCATGACTATGAGGAATACCACCTCTCTAAACCAATTATCATATCTAAGAGAAATACCATCTCAATAGTACCAATAATAAAAGACAAGACCCATAAGGTCTAAAGTAAAGTGTTATCCCTATGAAGGATAAAGTAAATGAAAAGTCCAATGAATGCTTCTCATGTAGTCAATAAATATGCATTATAGAGCCCTAGTTTCATGACTCACAATATTAGCAACAAAAGGGCTTTCTAACATAATCAATAGTTTGGTCTCTAAGAAAAATTATAACATTAGTAATATCATGGTCTAAAGCCCAAAATAGTAGTCTAGTCAATGATTTAAATGATAACGTAGTTACAGACTTAATTAATAGCATAACCCATATCTATGCATAGCATTAACGATAATATGGTCAACAACCATATACATCACTTCAAATATTATCATCATAACTCATTTACCATGGTTAGACAATATGCTCCCACGACCATTCTCTAAGTGTTTAACAAGCGTCTAAGGACTTCAATGGAACTATATAAATCCAATCTTAAGGTGGGTCAAGATCCCACTTCTAATCCTCAATTTCCATAATAAGGCAAACTATACCCTAATCTAGGATAAGGTACCCAGTTCAACTTCTAGATGACAAGTAAGTCATAACCAATCATAAGATATAAATTTCTCCTAGAAACATGGCAATTTAAGCCAACACTATCTAAATTATGATTTCATGATTCCTAGAATATCCCAAATAAGGTTTTAAGGAAACTAACCATGATAAAAACACATAAACCATATCCCAAACCTATCATACTATCATATCGATGCTACAAATTAGCTTAATCTAGGAAAAAGACAATAGGGCCTTACGGGTCCGAAAGCATCATCTAATTCCCCAAACATCAATAATCAATACTATGTTATTTTATTCATAATAAAGCCTAAAATTCATATTCAGATGCCATACATAACACACATCAACTTCGAAGAAGAGTAGGTAAAAGCCTACATCAAAGTTAAACCGTAATTCCTTACATCATGCTCCACATGCTCGTCTTTACTTGTCAATCCAAAATATTCCATCATACTATCAAAAACATAATATACTCATCAATACGAGTCTAACGATACCCATATTTCCCGATTGTGCTTCGAGCCCAAAAATGACATCTAAAACCCCAAGTGGATCCCACGCATGAAAATTATATTTTAAAGGTCAACCCAATGCTCATACATCACCAAGGAATCATGACCCTCAATTAATGGGTGGAAAAAACCCAATTTAGGGCAAAATTAAGTCCTAAGGTAAAGTTTTGATCTGAGGTTGTTTCGACCATATATGGGTCCGACACAACCGTATTCAAATTTCTAAATTTTTGATCAATAGGTAGAAATGAGCTCGGGATCCAAACCAAAAATCTACATAGACTAGAATCAATATTTCAAATCTTCTAGTGCAATTGGAATTTTCATCTAAGATCACTTAACTGACGTTTCCACCTGGCGGTTATTTGGAACCAGCAAAGACTTTAAAACACAAAATTGGCTCTAAAAACCAAATGAATTATCTGCTAATCAAACCCTTTATCCCCACAAGTCATAAATGACTTGGGATAGCTATCGAGAAGTCCTAACAGCAAAGATAAGCAGAAATATGAAAAATAATCGGAAGGGTCATTACACTTTTCCTATTTAGTTTTCCTAATCAGGTTTTAACGAGACACATTATATATCAATGGACATCCAAGGGGGAGTGTTATGTAATATGGATGTCATGTTACATATGTATGTGCGAAATGTCATTAATTAGCGAAAATAGTTAGTAGTCAAATTGAATTTGGACACCAAGAGTAACTTTTTCAATTGTGATTTAAATACCTAAGGTAGTTAGCCAAATTGTCAACTTGAAGTTACTTGTTCACTTTGGATTTGGATAAAGAAAGTTGTCCAAGTTGCCAATTTGATGTAAAGTTTGGTAACCTTAGGGATTAAGTTTGGTGTTCTATTAATATCCAACCTTTAAAACATTTTTATAGATAAATGAGAAAAGATATAAAGTAACCACTGAACTTGTCCGAGATTTTCAAAAAGACATTTTAACTTTTTGGATGATCTATTACCCTATAAAACTAATACAAATTGTTGTAATTGGACCATTTTGACTGATTTTTCTCCTATGCGTGTAATCACACATACGACGCGTATGAATGACAAAATTGACTGCACCCACCTATTAAAAAATGCCACGTGTAATTAAATTTATCAATTACTTAAAATCGCTTCTTCTCTTCTCTTTAGAATAGCCATGTCCTCAAATCTCCATCGTTATGGAAATTGAAGATTCGATAAAAAGGATTAACATTCTTGTCAAACTCTTCTCCATAAAATCAACCTTAAAGACAAAATATTATTATTTATGTTCGAATTTCTCAATGAAATCAACTTTAAAAACTTTAATTTCATCTTAATTTGCTTTACAAAAATTTAATCAAGTTATATTTTGTGATTAGATTTTAAGTGAGACATTCTTATAATGCCAAATACTATCTTGAATCGTATTTACAAAGGCAAGAAGAATCCCATAAACAAGTAGTGTCGATAATTTTAATCAACTATCAGATATTTGTAAAGACAGAAGAAAATCATCTTAATATTATGTCACAACCCAAAAACAACGGGCATGATGGCACTTGTCACGGTGTACCTTGACAAGTAAGCCTATCACCGAAACTGATACAAAAAGAGGAGGAGATAGAAATATCCTAAGGTACGGCTTCTAGAACAAAGGCAAACCATTTAAGTAATCATACTAATGTGGAAAGATCTTTTCCAAAATAACAATCATGCCCAAAACTAGGTGTCAATAGTGTGAGAACTACTAATACAATTCAAGAGTCAAATACATCAGAAAAATAAACACAAATGAATAATATTTGTCTCCGAATACTAAAAAAATATAACTACTATAGAAAGATAGAGGTGAACTCTGGATGCATAAATATCCAACCTCTACCTTGGAAGCTCCAACAATCATCCGAGTCAAGCCAGCTAAGGCATAGTCGAGCTAGGACCTGCACTAAAAAGGAACAGTAGGCATGCGTATGGTTCACTTGTACTTAGTAAGTATCATAGGCCGACCAAGCAAAGCAGTAAATAAAGCATACAAAATATACACTAAGGGCACATCACCTGCACTGAGAAAATATCCTACAATGGTAGCCCACACCTCTTACACTAACATTTCTAATATATCACATACACACCAAAATAGAACACGAGTTTACATTATATCATATACAATTAGAACAAGGGGGAACATGCATATACAAGATCATCAAATACAAGTAAAAAAAATAAGATAATACATATATGACAAGTCAATACGGCAATACAACACAATATAAATACAATAAAATAAGTGCAATGTAAATGATGATAATGATGATGATGCACAAAGTCATCGCACAACCTTTAGGACCGTTGCACAATCCCCATATATACCTACGGAGATAAAGATTTTCAATATAGGACCCATGAGAGATTCGTCAACCCGTATAAAATCCACATATCTCATATATCCTTTTCGGCACATCTCTCGAAAATATTTTTATAAGGTGTTACAATATCTCCTCCTCGGTACATCCTTCGGGGATGGTTTTAAAAAGGTGTTGTCAGTGTTTCTCAGATATTTCCACGGTGGTACCAATGTTTCATAAATGAGTATGATATGAGGATGTAATGCTCACAACCAATAAATACATCCCTCGGGGAGGTTTTAAAAAGGTGTTGTCAGTGTTTCTCAGATGTTGCCACGGTGGTACCGATGTTTCATAAATTAGTATGATATGAGGATGTCATGCTCACAACGAATAACAATGAGTATCTTCACAACCAACCATATGATACATTTTCACTACCTACCATATGATATATTTTCACAAAAAACCACAATGATGTATTTCAACAACCAACCATATGATATATTTTAACAATCAATCACAATAATATAATAGCACAACCACGTGAGCCAAAATCCACTTATTGTTTCCGTTTCATCTACGAATTTTCATATGTCTCATATGCCAATAAAGTATGACTATAATCAAAATACACCAATGGTACCATATTAAGCATCTTAACAACACAATATAATTATTCACATGTATTTATGGTTATTAATATCACATAGTACCCCACACGGTCACACATATCACATAATAACTCAATTTCAATAATTACATCACATATAGGCCCTCATACGGGCACAACACATAAATAGCCATTTTTCATAATTAGTTCCGAAATGTATTTTGTACCAGCAATTACTACCCAACCCAGTCTCAAAGAGTTAAGCCATAATCTACCTCAAAAGCCAAAACTGGTCCGCTACACTTCGAACCCACGACCTTACTTTCCACGAACAATCCCAAACTCCTCTAAAAATATTAAACTTGAAATCTACACATCAAAATAAAAATGACATCCATATTGACTACTTTTGGTTTGGGGTCGAAATAGACCTCCTAAACGGGGTTTCAAAAAAGAAGAGCAAAATAAAAAATTTACTTCAAATATATGTTCCCCATATTTTTTGGAACCTACAGCTGAAAACTCATGTTAAATCGAGTCAAAAATTGAGATTCAAATCGAAGAAAAATATTTTGGGGCTTTACCGGATAAAATCTTTGAAATCTGGGTTAAAATTAATTATTGATGGTGTTTTGATGGTTAAATTAATGAAAAAAATAGTAATTATAAGATAAAAATATTATTTAAGTGAAAATGGAGTTTAAAAAAATCAAGCTCTAAGATTTTTGGGGTTTTGAGAAATTAATAAAGAAATTGCTAAAAAAAATGATGAATTATTACCTTAAATTTGTAATAAAACCAAGAAATAGATGTTAATCTAACTTCCCAAGCACCCATAAACTTTACTTTTAAGCTCTCAAACTATTTTAGAGTTTAAATCCTAAGAGAAAAGATGACAAATGAGCAAACTAGGCCCAAAAAGCTGCTTAAATAGTGTAGATTTTTTGCACTGTTATAGCAGAAAAGGCTATTTTTTTTCTTAAGTCCAATCCGGACTTCGACGGGTGCCAGGGATTCATTTGGATTCTGATATATGCAAATGAACTATGCAACCACACTAAATTCATCGTTCCAAATGCGTTGGCGAAGTTGAATTTTCTGAAAAAACATCATTTTCAAAAAGTTAACCCCAAAATTTGAAATTGTAATTTTTCAACTGAGGATCAAAATGAGATATAAAGACGTAAAATCATACCAAATATGCTAACAGCCTAAAATCAACATTCAGAATCTACTGGAGAAGTTAAATTTTTCATCCGATGTCGTTTTGATTAAATGTGGATCCCACACCCATGTTTCTAATTTTTTAAAATTTTGACCAATAGGTCAAAATAAGCTCGGGTGCACCGAAACCCAAACCAAAGGTCTACCTAGCCTAAAATCGATATTCTAGAGTTGTTGGCACAGTCCATTCAGCCATTCATCGCATAGATAAAAAGGTATTCATATAATATAAGTCCAAAATAAGGCTCTTGAAGCCATTAAAAACCACAATATTGCATAAATGGTACCAAAATGCATTGAAAATAATGCCAATCACTCCCACACCCCAGAAAAACCATAATGTAACTACGGGGAGATTTAAAATAGTCAAATCGCACAAAATCATAAATTTCACATTTTTATCAAATTTTTAAGTAATTACATATTGAGAAGACTTCTGATATTTATAATGTCAAATATCTGATATTTTCTTTAAATTTTTTTTCAATTATGGTAATTTGAGTATTTGGATTTGAATTTGAATGAATTTGATATTCATAAGCTAGTAAGTGGTAGTTTGGCAACTACTTGGTCTCCTTACAGTGCAGTTGGTGAGAGTGACGATTGTGGAGTTGGATAACTGAGGAATTTCTTCAGCACCTGTGAAGAAGAAAGGAAGAAAGGATATAAAGAAAAAAGAAAAGGAATAGGAATTATTTAGGAAAATATGGCCATAGTTTCTTTAAAAAAGATTAAAATTAATTTGGCACGTGTCAAATTATGATTGACACATCAATTACATATTTTTGATTTAACCGGTGTTGCTAAAAAAGTAGGTATTTATAATACTTTAAAGCTTTTTGAGGGGGTAATAGGATCCCTGCAAACTTTATGTGTCTTTTTGAAAATTTGGGACAAATTTGATGATGTCTTTATGTCTTTTCTCTAAATAGATCAAAGTAGTAAAACAAAAATACTACTAAAATTCTCTAAAGTTCTCAACTTTATTTAAGTTTAGTATTGATATTTGTCTTTATTTTATAAAACAATTCAAGTTCTGCTAATTAGAATGCAACTGACTTTTCTGTAAAAATGAAATCAGATGTTTCAAAAAGTTCATATAATTAAACCAAAATTCATTATTGTGGACCTTTATAAATAAATAATTCAAATTTGTCTTACAACATGTGTTTGGAGAAAATTGAAGGAATGGTGTCTTATAAGTCTTGAGTGAAGGATTGGTGACATTGTCCAACTTAAAGGGTCAAACATAATTAGAAAAATTGATTAAGTTAATTGTGGACTTGATTAATATTTTCAAAACTTTTTAATCTTTTCAAAAATACAAATCAACCCACACCCATCTCCTCCAAATCAACTGTCTCACTCCTCTCTCTCGATAGTCTCTCTCAACTCTCTCTCAACCAACAGTTTTACAAAATTTCTCCGTCAAGCTCCGGCAACAAATAGTTGGGGGAGTTCTTTTTTGAATTTCAACCATCAATCAACGTGAAGAAACAGATGAACTTGAGCCAACTTCTTCGGCAAAAACAACTTTGAATTCTTCGTCGTCCCATTTCTTCTTTCATAGGTAAAAAATTAAGACTTGAGCCAACTTATCTTCTAGTATTAGTTAACAATTTCAATATTTCTTAATTAAATTTGAAATGTGGAATGAATAAAATCCTAATTTCTGGAATTTCTTCTCTACTCTTTCCTGTGTGAAATATAATTTTTTGTTGTAATTATAGTTCTTGTTGTCGAACTGTTGATTCAATTTGTTGGTGATGTTTGATCACCTTTGATTTTCTTAGTGTGTGTGTTATGCTGGAGTTGCTAGGTTAATTTGTTATTTTTTATGATAAAAATAGTATTGCAACTGATGAACCATCGACGTATTATAATAACCAGTTGATGTAACAAATTAACCATCTGCATACTAGATGAATGATCTAACGTAATAGATTAACCATCTGATGCAATTGATTAACCATCTTATGCAACAGATTAACCATCTGATACAACAGATAAACTACCTATTCAAATAGATGAAATATCTTATGCAACATATTAAACATCTAATGCAACCGATAAACATAACAAATTATTTATTTATTGTGATAGATGACTCTTCTACTTGGAAGAAATCTAAATAATATTGATCCAACAGATATGTGGCCTATTTTTATTATTTCTAATGGATTACTCATCCGCTACAATAGGTTACTTAGTGGTTACAATAGATAACCTACTTAGTGCAACAGATGAGATATCTGTTTTTATTATTTCCAACGGATTACTTATCCACTACAATAGTATAGTTATATGCTAGAGTAGATATCCTACCTGGTGCAATAGATGAGTAACAAGTTGGTTATATGTTGCAATGGATAACCTACCTGGTACAATAGATGAGTGATATATTTTTATTATTTCTAATGGATTATTCATCCACTGCAATAGGTTGGTTCTATGCTGCAACAAATATCCTACCTGGTGCAACGGATGAGTGATCTATTTTAATTGTTTCCAATGGATTACTCATCTGCTGTAATAGGTTAGTTATATGATGTAACAAATATCTTATCTCGTGCAACAAATGAGTGATCTGCTATAATTATTTCCAATAGATTGATCATTCGTTGTAATAGATTGGTTATATATTGCAATAAATAACCTTTCTTGTGTAATAGATGAGTGATCTATTTTTATTGATTACAACAGATTATTCATCCGTAACAACAGGTTGGTTATATATTGCAACAGATAACCTTCCTGGTGCAATAGATAAGTGATCTATTTTTTAATTATTTCCAATGGTTTACTCATCCGTTGCACCAGGTCGATTATATGTTAAAATAGATAACATACCTGATGCAACAGATATGTGACCTTTGGAACTATTATTTTACTGTTATGCATGTTAGATTTAGTGTTATGTTTTTTAATGGTCCATTAATAAATTATAATTTATTTTATGTTCTTATTAATTTAAGATATAATATGGCTCCCAAAGGAAAAGAAATTGAGTCAAGTCCAAGTAGAGGAACAAGTGAAGTAGCTAGGCTATATCCACCACTCTAAGATCTTGCTTTACAAGCATTATCTCAATCAGGAGAAGAAGATAATGAACACGGGGAGGAGGAATATTTCAAAATAGATGTTCCAAATACTAATAGCCCTTCCACCAAAGAGTTGGTCAAAACCATTAGCATTGATCATTATCCTATAAGAATGTATTGTGATGGTGCCACAGATTTAACAGGTAATTTGTGGTTAAGTCAGCCATGGAAAAAAATTATGCCTTCATAAAAATACTTTGAGAACAAAAATTAGATTCTTATTTCAGGGAAAGCTGCTTAGGGCAATATCTTGATTTATCGGAGGATAAAAACACTCATTTTCAAATAAAAATGGTATATGATCTTCTCAATCGTAGGTTTATGTATGAAAACAAAGATAAGATGGATGATGTATTGATAAATTATTGGGGCATGCCGATTTGTTTAGGTTCTAAGGAGTTTGCAATAATTACTGGACTAAAATGTTATCCTCCTTCTCTTTCTCAATTTATACCTACTCTAATCCAAAAAAAACATCCCGTGCAACCAAAAAAGGCATAGACAAGTCGATTGATCGTGATGAATTGGTGTTAGTTGTTGGTCAAAGCTTCAAAAATAAATATTTGATAGAAGCATTGATAGGCAAAAGACTTTCAAAGAAGCACAAGCAATCACTATGCTTGGTTTGGTTTGTACATAGTATTCTTTGGGCGAGAGACGTTAACAACAACATAAGCCTCAGTTTAATAAATCACTACAAGGATTTTGAGGCATTTAACAACTATTCTTGGGGTTATGAAAGCTTCAAAATGACTATCAAATATTTGTTGACTCTATTAACACCAAAGACCGTTAACAAATATTGCTTTCCATGGGCTTTCATGGTAAATATTTCTTTTATTATGATATCATTCATATTTTTATTCAATAATGCTTTTGATTTGTTGGTGTTATATTTTAGGTTTGGGCCTTTGTAGTCATTTCGTATTTGAGACAATAAGTGAACTACTAGGAAGAAGTTTCCTACCCAAGAATCCTGAGATGGTTGTGGGACAAAACTGATAAAAATCCAAAATTTCTTGATCTTTTCAATCCCCTGAAGGAAGCAGTAAGTCTAATTCTAATCAAGTTTTTGTTTTAATTAATGATTATTTTAAATGATTTTATCATCATTCAAATATATGTATTGATTTATTTTTGATTGACCATCCGTGGCTTGTTTCTACCAATTGAGAGTTGAAGATGTCATTATTTCTTACTTTACTGTCTGTGCAAACTTTATCGGACCCTAAGGTCGTTGATAAAATAAAAATGGAATTGTTTAGAGCAACAACCATCACAAGACAAACAATTTAGAAGGGTGGAATTATTGTTGTTGATGATGGTAGTGGCAGCGGTAGTGGTGCCACTGTTGAGGATAATGATGCTCTTCTTACAGTTTTAGAAACAGCAAACCATTATGATTATGATCGTATTAGCTATACAGATTTTACCATTTCTAGCAAATGTTTTATATACAAATCTAAAGACTGTAAGTCAAAACATCATGGAGTGATTAATGTTATTAATGCACTAACTTTTTCTATATAGGGAATGACATCTAAGAGGGGTGTCATTCTATTAAAAAGGATTTCATATCCATACACTTCATTAGAGATCAAGGTGGCTAAGAGGAGAAGGAAAGATATTTCCAGGGCATCATCAAGCATCGAAAAAAGGAAAATTGCAACTTCTCTGTCTTTGTCTTGCACCACTTTTCAATTCATAAGGGCAGAAGGAGAGCAGCATGAGCTGAAGAAGGTAAATGTATATCATCTATTCCAACAAATAAACAAGCACATATCTATTTCAACAGATGATATATCTGCTAAAAATTATCAAACAAATATATTTATTTGTTGCAACTGTTGTCTAACTTGTTGCATCAGATGCATTATCTGTTGTAACATATGTCCATCTGTTTCAGCAAATCAAATAGGTTTTCTTACTATTTTAATTTATTGAAACAGAAGGGCCATCTTTACGAAATTATCATATCGCTCTATTTTACCTATTCAAATTTGTCTCAACAGATGATCCATCTGTTGCAATATAAGGCTCATCTATTGTAATAGATAGACAATCTGTTGTATATCTGTAATTAAAATTGATAATTCTGGCATTTTAGGTGGATGTCACAGTAGAAGCTACTGCTGAAGAGCATAATATCACAGTTGATAATCCATCAACTGCTTCCAAAGAAGAAGAAAAAGTGAAGCCTATTAGTTCGGGAGAATGGAATAATTACCTATTTGAAAGGTCCAACATCTCGGAGGAGGCTCCAAAAAATTAAATAAGTTGATCAATGACTATTCAGAATGGATTGCCGATGGCCTGTTAAAGTATCATGCCGGCAGGTATATAAATCAATTTTAAAGATATACAATTCCTGTTGTAAGAACATAACATTAACACATCTAAATCATCATGTAGAAAATAAATTGACAAACACTACAAAGTGAATGAATTGAGCCTTGGTTTTTATATGTTGGACTTTGTTGTTGCAAATCTCAAAATGAAGAATTGGTTCTTTTTAATATCATAACCCCAAACTTATTGGAATGATGAGGTTGAAATTCCAGACATATTACTATTAACTAATACTTTATTTAATTGCATCTTTGTATTAATTTCTTCATCACGTAATCTGAAATATTTGATAATTTGTGCAGAACATCGATGTCATTTTTTACTACCATAGAAAGAAGGCCAAGTTGCAAATACAAGAACAATACAGATACATAATAGGCAATTATTTATACAAATTTTACATCAATAATGCCTACGGTAGGTATTGTCAACAACAGTCAAAAGTCTCCCAAAAGAAGGAATGCTTAATCAACATCATCAAAGGTTTTAGCATTCCAGCTGGCTTACCTTGACATTTGGTCGACGAAGTGTACATCCCAATAAATTATAGTGATGAATTCCATTAGGTGTTGGTTGTCATCATTCTAAAAGAGAGGCGCATCCGAGTTTATCACTCGATGTCGAGAAAGAGATATTTCGAGGCGTCGTCTGAGATATAAAAGCTGGCCAAAATATTACCTAGTTACCTTGACATTAGTGGTTTTTTTACCAAAAGGTTCATATTGATTGATCAAGGATTGAAGCATACCAGGATAAAATAGGTAATCTATTTGATGTATAATGTGTTGAAGGAATTGATCAACAAACCATTGATATCCTGTAAGTATAAGTATCATGATTTAGTTTAATTTCTTAAATTTCACAACGCTTACATTAACTGCAAGATATGGATTATCTATTTTTAAAAAAAACAGGGATTACGGTCTTTTTGTTGCCCCTTTCGCCGAGTATTTGAGTGATGGATTACAAGTACCAAATGATGGAATTGATGTTGGATTACTCAAAAAAAGATATGTTGCTCTTTCATAGAAATCCAGAGAAGCGAAAGCGCAAAACTTAGACGCAAGCGACATTAAAGATCCACGATGACCAAAGTCAAATTTTGTAGCACTGGATGAAGAACTACTTGTCCATATTGAGTAGATCTTTATAGATTGAGCCTGTCAATGTATTAACCTATCCTCCTTGGTTAACTTGTTGATTTATTTGTAGAGTAGATCATTTGTACCAATAATATTTTTTTTACATTTTAGTTATTTGTAGAGTTATTTAATGTAATTTTCGAAGGCTTCAATTTATTTTAAGTTCTATATGAATATAATTTAATCCTTAGTTTTGAACTTGTTAATTGAAATGGAATACTAGATTCAAATATCACAACAGATAATACATCTGCTGCAACAGATGACATATCTTATCAAAAAAATTTAGACATATATTGCAACATGTAGGTCATCTGCTGGAAATTATATAACAGGTCTTCCGACTTTTTTTATTTATTCCAATAGATTACCTATCAGTTGCAATAGATAGATTATATATTATAACAGATTATATATCTGTTATGACAGACAGACACAAATATCTGCATAATGCAACAGATGACTAACATATTGCAATAAATAATCAATCTGTCCTAATAGGTATGATATCTATTACAACAAATACACAATCTGTTACATTATAAATATTCAACTTTCGTCAAACATAAAAAATTGCCACTACATGTGAAGTGAACAAAGTGGTTTTAAATTAAAAATTACTATCGTGTTGTCCTCTATCTTTGTACATATTCTTCTTTATATATGGGATCTAACCATTTAGTTAGTACCCCATAAGTCTAGACCTATTGCATCTTTTCCACAATGACATTGCACATACCGATCATTTCTGTGTCGGTCAGCAAACATTCAATGTATGTAAGCGAGTATAGCCCGCACGCAGCACCGGTTTTATTTTTTAAAGGTGGATGTCTTATTTCGACCTTGAAAATCCCATGATTTCTTCATCAAGACTTTTTTCGACAAATGATCCATCAGTTTACTCTGCATCAATAACTTGGAGAACAACGTCAAGAGTGGCTGCATGTGGGTTAAAAATATGGCCTCCTTAAAGACAGGTAAGTTTCAATCATAAACCTTAATCTTTACCACATTGAGTAGTATCTCAACAAGAAGAAAATGTTTGACTTCCACGTTCATGAATGCAAGAATTCTCCTTACCTTGGCCCAGCTCTTACTGTGTGGATATGGCCTTTTCCCTCTAACATAGTAAATCATGTTTTCATCACATTTGAATGTAGAAACTAATTGATCAAATCCCCGACCACCGAGAGTAGCTTGCCTATGGAAAGTATCATTCCTACTCTTGAAATTGGTGTAGAAGTTAAGTTCTATTATCCTATCGACAACATCATAAGCATCCGGGTACTCTAATTGTCTACCCCTCTTGAAGCAGAGAATTTCATCAACATATTATGGTATAAGAAGATAATTTTTAAATAGGTTAATAATTAATAAAGAAGAAAAACACAGTGGAAAGATTCTATTGCAGATGGTTCTCTAAATTAGTTCACAGATTACCTAGCTAACGGAACTAATGCAACAAATGTGTATTATGTAACAATAGAATACCCAGCTGTTGCAACACATTACACATCTATTGCATAGCTTCTTATTCATGGATTAGTATAATACCCCGTATTCTTTCTAGTTCAATTCATCTCAAAAGAAGCTTATTAGAGACTTAGGACCTGAAATTTAAACTAAGTGTTGAAGACTTAGTCTCATTTTTGGACTCAAAACTTTGACAAGTTTATTCTTGATCTTTCGACCTTAGAATGTCAATTTCTAAGTTATTTCATGATCAGGGTGGTCCATAATACCTTTGGGGTGAATTTCAAAAATTTTGGAGAAGGATTGGGACATGTTTGGTTGGCCAAAACAGAACCTCAATGTGATAACGTCACACTGTGTCAGTGGCTACATCGATATAGACAACGTGATGCATCTCCAATCACGTTGTAGTGAGTGATGCAACGGGTCGCTGATCGCGTTGGTGCCCAATTTTGTGTTTAAAATAATGGGTTATGGAGGGCATTTGAGTCATTTACCCTTACCCAAATCTGCCCAAAACACATAATTTTAGCCCCAAATAGAAAATTTGCTTCATTATTTATCCTTTTTTTCTCCAAGAACAAAACCCTAGTTCCAAGAATCCAAAAAAAAAATCCCATAACTCCTACTCAAAGAAAGCTTAAAAGCCAAAGTTCCGGGTTCAAGAACTTCAAGAATAATTTTCAAGAATACCATTAGAGAGTCAAAGGTTTAAGCTTTTACATTCAATTCATCAAGAAAGGTATGTGGGATTATGAACAAGGATCCTCTTTCATACATGTGCCCAAAACTAGATTTTAAAGTTGAAATTACATGACTTTATATGATTTATAGTTTAGGGTTCATACTCAATTATCATTATTTGAAGATGTTAATGTTACAAGTGATTAAATGTTGAATCACATCTCTACTTTTGCATGTTTAAGCGTGTGAAGTGATTTTATATGCACTAAGAGTTGAATTTCACTATCTTGACTAGAATTATGCGAGAAATTCATGATTTTGATTATTGAGCATGACTTTACGATAATTTAACATGAGTTTAATCATGGTTTTTTAGCCCCATGTATGAATATTGATATTTGAAGAAGATGATGCCTTTAAGAAACCATGATTTGTTTATATTAAGATTTTTCAGAAAAAAATTGATCTTTCGATCCTCAATTAAGTTATGGAATCCACTTTACAGTTTTATTATATTTTATAGAAAACAAATTAGTTTTGATTACAGCTTAAAACAAAAAAATACTTAACTGGTTTTCATTATAAACCTTTGTGCTAGCTTTTAAAGTGGATTTCCTACAAAATAAGTATACAGATTTAAAGGGAGTAGTATTTAGCACCGAGTTGAGTATATTTATATGCCCCAGAACTATGAGCTAATCTAGGTATAGATTATTTAAATTATTCAAATTCCTATATGGATGACAGTTATAGATGTGATCACTTAGATTAGGTTATACTCTATGGAAAAAGTATGATACCTCTCCCCAATATGAGGTTTTCCATAAGGGAACTAGACGTTGGACACTATGATAGCTCACATAGTGTATGTCAGTTAGAAGAACCTCCCTTGAAGAATAGTTTTTTAAAAAGTATTTTTCTAAAGCCTAAGTCCTAAACTAGAAAAAAGAACCACTTTTAGAAACCAAGTGTAAAGGCTAACGATTTTATTCAGATATTATTTAACACATATCATTAGCTATGAGATTTCAGTTTTAGTTTACAGATACAAAGGTTAGTCCTTTCTCACTTAGAATGCATGATTTGAAAATAGACTTAACTTCAGTCTTACTTATTTTACTAGCACAAAGAGTAAAAGTACAACTTTCAGAACTAAATGTTATAACTCACTAGATTTATGCAGTATGTTCATCATTCATGATTTTCAACTTTCAGATATTCCAGCTTATGTGAGTCATCTACATTTAGCATGCATATTTTATGAATTTTTATAACATGGAGATATTATTTCTACTTATATATTTACCCCCACATACTTAGTATATTCCAAAAGTACTGATCCACATATATGCCTATGCGATACATTGTCTAATAATATAGGTTTAGGCTTTCAGTTCCAGCAGCGTGGTTGACCGTGAGTATCTCTATCTACATCCCAACAGTGGTGAGTCCTCTTATTTTGCGGACCTAATTATTCAGACAGTTTGAGTCTGCTGGGGGACTGTTCCAGCGACTCTCCAGTAGTATTATTAGAGGCTTGTCCGACTATTAGATTCATTTCAGATTTTTAGTGTTAGTTCTTTGGAATTTCTTTGTTAAGTATTTTCAGACATTATATGGAAATAAACTCAATTCAATTCAGATAGTATTTTAGTATTTTTGTTATATAACATGCTTAGATTACCTTTACTTGATTCATCAGAATGAGTAGCAGGCTTTCAGGGTTAGTTTGGGACTACTTGTAGTTCAGAGCATCGTGTGGAATCTCGAGACTCATTCTTGGGGCATTACAAATTTGGTATCAGAGCCTAAGGTTATAAGAGTCCTTCGGAGTCAGACAAGTCACGTTATGTACAGTTTTGATCATGGGTGTGAAGCACGCTAGATTTATGAGCAAGAGGCTACGGGATATTTTTAGGAAATCATCTCTTTCTTTCATGATCTATCATTCATACAGTGTCTCTATCTTTTTTTGACTCATGCTTTTACATAACAGTTGAAAATGCCTACTCGCTAAGATAATGCACACAAAAATGATAACCAACCATCCTATCCTACTGACCCTCTGAATGAGAATGTACCCCATGCTGAATTTTAGGATGCTTTTCAGGCTTTCTCTAAGTTATGACTACCAATGTTCAATGCAACCATCAGGATGCAGTCCCGTTTCAAAAGAATGGTGATTTAGCAGCAGCCAAAATTTGAGACTTTATGAGAATGAACTCACCTGAGTTTTTTGGGTCAAAGGTAGGTAGGGACCCACAACTTTACATAGATAAGGTAAGGAAGATCACCAGATTATGCATGTTACTGAAGAGAAAAGTGTATAGTTAGCATCCAATAGGCTAAAAGATGTAGTATATGATTGGGTGGTAATATGAAAGAATGGTAGAGTTGAGAATACAGCTATTATGAGTTGGAAGGTGTTTTTGGATGTATTTTTAGAAATGTTCTTTCCACATGAAATGAGAGAGGCTAAGGTAGAAGAGTTTGTGAACCTGAGGCAGGGCTTGATGATACTGAAGGAGTACTACCTTAAGTTTAATTAGTTGTCTACGTATGCCCCTGATATGATGGTTGTCCCTAGGGAGAGTATGAGCAAGTTTTTTACTGGAGTATCTAGTTTGGTAGTCAAGGAGTGTTAGATTGCCATGCACATTGGGGATATGGATCTTGCTAGACTAATGATTTATGCATAGTAGATTAAGGCAAAAAAGTTGAAGGAGATGGAGGGGAAATAAGACATCTAGAATTGTTTAATTTGATCATGGTCAGGTTAAGTTTGAAGGGGTAAATAATTCAGAGTTTCACAATCGTTCATCTATGTCAGTGCTATCTTCAGCTAGCACTCCCACTCCTAAAGATAGACAGAAGTAGTGCGATAAGGCTTCTATATAAAGATCTTAGAGTAGTGTGAGTGAAAAGCCTAGTTATCCTCCATGTTCTAAGTATGGTAAGAATCATCTTGGTGAGTGCTTGTTGGGACAGAAAGATTATTATGGTTGTGGTACGTTGGGTCATGGAATCAAAGAGTATCCACATGCTAAGTAGAGAAACAGGGATACTCGTATCTAGACTTAGGCTAATAGTGCCCTAGCTCTCCTAGGACGCCCAGTACCTCCTTAAGTCGCATCATCCAGTACCAGTGGCAGTCAGTGCCAGAATTAGTTTTATGCTTTACCATTCTTAGGAGCAGGAGAGTTCACCAGATATTGTTACTAGTATGCTTCATGTCTTTTATCTTGATGTTAATGTTTTGTTAGATCCTGGATCAAGTTTCTCTTATGTGACCCATTAGTTGCAATAAATTTTGAAATCAGTCCTGAAAAACTTTCTGAGCCCTTCTTGGTTTCTACCCTAGTAGGTGAGTTAGTTATTACCAAATAGATCTATAGAAAGTATCTCATCAGTGTCCTTCATAAGATCATGTTAGCAGATTTAATAGAGTTAGATATAGTAAACTTTGACCTTATTCTTGGTATGGATTGGCTCCATTACTGTTATGCATCTATAGATTGTCGCACCCGAGTGGTGAAGTTTTAGTTTCTAGATGAGCCAGTATTTGAGTAGGAAGGTAATTCAGTGTCTCCCAAGAGTCATTTTATATCCTATCTTAAGACCAAAAAGTTGATCTCTAACATTTAGTTTGAGTCAAAGACACTAAGTCTGAGTCTCCAACAGTTCAGTTAGTCCATGTAGTCAATGAGTTTCCTGAAGTTTTTCTCGAAGATTTGCCAAGGATACCTCTCGATAGGGAAATAGAATTTGGTTTTAATCTTATCCTCGATACTCATTCCATCTCTATTCCTCCATATTTTATGGATCCATCCAAGCTTAAAGAGTTTAAACATCAACTTAAAAACCTCTTAGATAAAGGTTTCATAAGGCCCAGTGTCTCTCCATAGGACGCTCCCGTCGTATTCGTGCAAAAGAAAGATGGCTCTTTATGAATGTGCATTAACTATTGTCAGCTGAATAAAGTCAGAATAAAAAACAAGTATCATCTCTCTAGGATTGATGAATTATTTGACCAACTCTAAGTTACAAGTTACTTCTCCCAAATTGACCTTAGATCCTGTTATTATCAGCTTTGAGTAAGGTAATGTGTATCCCAAAGACCACTTTCAGAACCTGTTATGGTCATTTCGAGTTTCTCGTTATGTCTTTCATACTAACAAATACCCCAGCAGCCTTCATGGACTTGATAAATAAAGTATTCAAATAGTATCGTGATATATTTGTCATAGTCTTTATTGATGATATCCTTGTTTATTCTCGTAGTGAGGATGACCATACAGACCATCTTAGAATTGTGTTGCAAACTCTTAGAGATCACCAGCTGTTTGCCAAATTTAGCAAAAGTGAATTTTGGCTAAGGTCAATAGGTTTCCTCGGTCATATTATTTCCAGTGAGGGAGTTAGAGTTGATCCCCAAATGACAAAAGTAATAAGAAACTCGACTAGGCCTATCTCTATATCAGACATTAGAAATTTCTTCGATTTAGCTGGCTATTATAAACATTTCATTGAGGATTTCTCATCTATTGCATCCTCTATGTCTAGATTAACTCAGAAGAAAGTTAAGCTTAAGTGGTCAAACTCCTGCGAGAAGATTTTTAAGAATTTGAAGAATAGACTTACTTCTACTCCAGTTTTAACACTACCTAATGGTACAGATGGGTTCATTATGCATTTTGATGCTTCTAAAGTCAGTCTGGGTTATGTTTTGATGCAGATAGGTAAGGTTATAGCCTATTACTTTAGATATCTTAAGCCTCACAAAAAGATTTACCTTACCCATTACCTTGAGTTAGCTGCTATTGTATTTACCATAAAAATTTGGAGGCACTATCTTTATGGGATGCATGTTGATGTATTTACGGACCACAAGAGTTTGTAGTATATGTTTACTCAGAGAGAGTTAAATCTTCATCAGAGAAGGTGGTTAGAATTATTGAAGGATTATGACATTGAGTGTGTTATATCATTCAGGTAAGGCCAATGTTGTGGTAGACGCTCTTAGTAAAATGTCAATGGGAAGTGTGGCTCATGTAGAGAATGATAAGAGATAACTAGTTTGAGAAGTTCACTGGTTAGCTATATTGGGTGTGAGGTTGATTAAATCATCTAAAGGTAATATTTGGGTTCAACGTAGTTCATAATGTTCTCTAGTTTCTTAAGTGAAAGAGAAGTAGGATAGGGATTCTAGTTTGGTCAAGCTGAAAGGGCCAGTTAAAGACCAAGAGGTTGAGGTTTTCTCCTAAGGTACTAGAGTAGATTGTATAAGCCATGTGTTAATGACTTAAGGCAGCGAATTATGGCAGAAGTGCATGGTTCCTATTACTCCATTCATCCAGGAGCCACCAAGATGTACCGCGACTTGCGGAAAGTCTATTGGTGGAGTGTTATGAAGAAAGATAAATCTAAATTTGTAGCCAATTGTGCAACTTGTCAACAGTTTAAGGTAGATCACCAGAGACCTGGTGGCATATTGCTAGAGATTGGTATTACCACCAGGAAGTGAGAAGAGGTGAATATTGACTTTGTGACTGGATTACTACATTCGCGTCGACAACATGATTTGATTTGGGTTATGGTAGATAGATTAACCAAATCATCAGACGTATTTCCAGTTCACACATCGTACACAGATGAGGATTATGCTAAGCTATATATCCAAGAGTTAGCCAGATTATATGGAGTTTCTTTGTCCATCATCTCAGATCGGGGTACTTAGTTTTGGAAAGCCTTTCAGAAGGGTCTTGGTACCCAAGTTTATCTTTGTTCATCTTTTCACCCACATACAGATGGTCAGGAAGAGAGGACCATTCATACCTTAGAGAATATGTTGAGGGCATGTGTGCTTTATTTCAAAGAAAGTTGGGATGACCACTTTCCGTTGATTAAGTTTTACTATTATAATAGTTACTATTCTAGCATTCAGATGGACCTATTTAAAGCTCTATATGGATGGCGATGTAGGTCACCAATCGATTGGTTCGAAGTAGGCGAGGACACTTTGATTGGGCCACATTTGGTGTTTGAGGCCATGGAGAAAGTTCTGTTGATTTGAGAGATATTGAAAGCATCCCAGAGTCATCAAAAATCTTATGCAAACATTAGAAAAAGGGATCTTGATATTGAGGCTGATGATCTTGTTTATTTGAAAGTTTCACTCATGAAAGGGATAAAGAGATTTGGCAAAAGGGGGAAGATTAGTCCATGAAATATAGGTTCCTACAGGATTTTGAGTTGTGTGGGGAAGATAGCGTATGATATTGAGCTACCCGCAGACTTATTATCAGTGCACCCAGTGTTTCATGTATCCTTATTAAAGAAATGCATGGAGGACTCAGTTGTTATAGTCCCTCTAGAAATCATAGATATTCAGAATATACTCTCGTATGAAGAGTTTCCAGTAGAGATTCTTGATCACTAAATCCGTAGACTAAGGAACCAAAAATTTCCCTTGGTCAAAGTTCTGTGGAGAAATCAGTCTGTTGAGGGAGCCACTTGGGAAGCAAAAGCAGACATACAAAAAAAGTACCCTCACCTCTTCTCCAGAAACTCAGATTCAACCAAAGATAATAGTCTTCCTTAACTCAGTTCATTTCTAGTCTCACTTTCAGCCATGTGTTTATCTTTATGTGAATTCATGAACTCATAGATTAGTTCAGTAGCTCATTATGTTTTAGATTCAGACATACAGTCTTGGTTTCAGTTCTGCATGCTAGTATATAGTCTCAGTTCTCCAGTATCTTCAGTTAACAAGTCTCATTCGAGGATGATTGTTCTACAGGGGGAGATATTGTAATACCCCATATTCTTTCTAGTTCAATTCAAATCAAAAGAGGCTCATTAGAGGCTTATAACCTGAAACTTTATCGAAGTGTTAAGACTTAGTATCATTTTTTGCCTCTAAACTTTGACAACTTTATTCTTGACCTTTCCAACCTTAGAATGTCAATTTCTAAATTGTTTCATGATCAGGGTGGTCCATAGTACCTTCAGAGTGAGTTTCAAAATTTTTGGAGAAGGATTTGGGCATGTTTGGTCGGCCAAAATAGAACCTATCACAACATATCGATGGCTGCGTCGATGTAGATGATGCGACGCGTTGCCAATCGCATCTTAATAAAAGATGCGATGTATCACTGATCGCGTGGGTGCCTAATTTTTGTGTGTTAAATGATGGATTATGGGGTGATGTTGGGCGTATTTACACACCTAAACACCATAATTTACCCCTATTGTAGGCTATGTTTTGAGGACAAAATATATAATTCCTGCACTTTTAGTCCTTTTTCCTGTAAGTGAACTAACCAACGTGATTAGCATGTTTTTAAGTATAAATGATAAAGATTTCAATATTTTGTGGATCTTTGGGTAGCAAAGAAAATTCCACGTAGAAGGAAAGCAGCTTCTGGAAGCTTGTGGACTGAAAGTGATGCATGGAGAACTTGTCCAGGGCAAAAACAGTATTTCTAAAGACTTGGGGATCAGCAGTAACTTAGTAGGATTAGCACAAGGATGCAGTAACTTAGTAGGACTGGGAAATTGATGTTATAAAAACCCTTATTTGCTGAATTTTTCAGCATCCCTCCATCTATCCATCCATCCATTCATTCATTCACTCATTCAGTCGTTGTTAACATTATTCTTCTTCTATTCGACTTTTAGTATTATTCAAGTTACAGATTTTGTAAGTTTAAATAGAGAAAAATGCTAACTTGTGGAAAACGTCTATCTTGCTGTGATGCCACATTCCTCTTCAACGTGAGATTGCTATAGTTTTGGTATGATGATGATGTCTTCGTTGATTTCCGTTACCCTCATGAGTATCTAAACTTCTTTGTTAGGGTTATAGAAGCCTTATGATATACTATCTATTGCTATGAGTTTGTAAATTCTTGATACGCATGCTACTTATATCATTACTCTCTTCATCTTAATTAAATTCTTATGGTTGCAAACATATAGAATACGCCAGTTTAACATTAACTTGTTCGAGAGAAAAGTTACATGTTTGGAAAAGAGATTGTGACAAGGAAATAGGGCTACCAACCCCTGTTTACAAGTTAGTGTCGTAACTGGATTAACCTCTTGGAGAGTTCGTACCATTATTTATACGCTTTAAGCTCGACAGAGTTAAAGTGAGATAATCCTTGATGGTAGAGAGACTCTAGGATTTACCATTAGAATATGAACCTCTGTAAGTGCATCCATGTCTGAATTCTGCATAACTCATAGTTAATAAATACGTAGAACTCATAAGGTGGACATAACCCTAACTTATTCTTCTCTGTGATTAAATCTTACTGAATAATTCATGCAGTTTTTACTTTGCTATTCTTAATTCACACTTAAACCATCCCCCCTTTCAGATGAATTTGCGGCCAACAGTCCAATAATAGTTGCAACACTTAGTGACCGAGTATTCCCTGTGGGATTCGACACCCAACCCAGTTGGGTTCCATATTTGACAGCGACCGTGTACACTCTTATGAGAGCTGTAGTTTAGGAGTTATCAAATTTTGGCGCCGTTGCCGGGGAATACGGTTGTCTACTAAGTTTGTGATAGTTACTAGACCCTTTGGTCAAAGATTCTTGTATTTTACTTTTAGTTGTTGTTTTTGTTTTATTCAGGTTTTGTTTAGTGCATGCCCAATACTCGTAGTTCTGGTCAACCATTATTACCCATAAACCCTGAACCGCAGCTTATTGGCAGGATGGAGGCGCAACGTGACATTAAAAGAAGGGCTTCTCAACAGGAGCAGGCTAGATTAACTGCGTTGGCCGCTGCTCAAGTACATAAATAGAATATTGATAACCCAGGGCAAGCAGCAAATCCTGATGATGAGGACCTGGGTGATGATGAGTTACTAAACCATAGGAGTGATGCTGAGGTGGCGACACCTGCGAACAGAAGAGATCGTCAAGCTAGATTGAGGCCGGAACACCGAGCTATGTAGTTTTCGTTTGATGATGATGATGACGATTTGGATGGGGCTGGTGCCACAGGGGCTATTATTCCTCCACCCTTGGCACCTTGCCACAGGGGCTATTATTCCTCCACCCTTGGCACCTGGAGCCAAGTTCAATATCACTATCACCATGATTCAACTATTGCAGCTCAAGGGATTATTTGGTGGACTCGCAGGTGATGATCCGAATATGCATCTGATCAACTTTATCTCTACATGCAAGTCATTTGACAATCCAGGCGTTGGACAGAATGCAATTCGGCTACGCTTATTTCCATTGTCTCTATTTGGGGAGGCAAATCTATGGTAGAATGGGCTAAATCCTGATTCTATTACTAATTAGAGGCAATTGAAAGACGCTTTCCTAGAAAGATTCTTTCCACCATCCAAGAGAGCACAGTTGACAGATGAGATTAGCAATTTTCGACAGCTTCCAACTGAAGCTCTCCACAAAACATGGGAGAGGTTCAAGAAGAAGCTTATGAGGTGCCCAAATCATCATAAGACCAATGTCTACTTGATGGAGATATTATATAGGTCTTTGAATTCGGTGACTAAGCCGGTGGTTGATAATACTGCATGAGGGTCATTTATGGACCTTACGTTTGTTCAGGCAAGTGATATGCTAGATCGTATGAAAAAGCAGAGTAGACCTTGGCATACTAGGGATTTGGAGGTAGCAAGCTCTACTATATCTATTGGCATGAATGCAGAACAAAGGCAAAAAGAGGAGGAACGTCAGCAGGATATGGCTCACATGAAAACGTAAATGGATCTTCTTACCAAGCATTTATTATTAGGGAAGACCAAAAAAGTCAAAGCTGTTGTGTCACAGGCAAGAGATGAATCTGATTCTGAGAAGGAGGCGAAATACCTAAATAATCAGGGAGGTTTCCAAGGCAATGCTCAAGGAAACCAAGGTTGGAACTATTATGATAAATCTGGATACAAGGACCATGATCAAGGTAGTTGGAAGAATAAGACTGACAGGAGTGGTTTGTATATTCTACCTAGAAGTCGTGAGGCTGCTACATCTAGTTCAGGGAAGATGTCAATGGAAGATATGATGGCTAAACTATTGAAAGGAGTGGAGGCAACCAGCACAGGAGTAACTGAGGTAATAAATGATTTGTCCTCAATGAATCAATTGGTTGACTCGCATTCCACTTCAATAAAATAGCTGGAGCAACAATTGAGTCAACTATCAGCGATATTCAACCAAAGAAAGGCTAGAACTCTACCTAGCGACAAAGTGCAAAATCCGAGGAATGACGGATCATGTATGGCTATTACTACCAGGAGTGGTAAAGTGTTGGAAAATTCATCCAAAGGCAAGCAGGTAGTTGATGATATAACAGAGTATGTTAGTGAAGTCAATTTTGATGATGATGCAGAAGATGAAGAGAGCATTCATAATGTTACACCTAGACGTCACCATCTTGAAAAGAGCAAAAATCGAAACCAAGATAAAGAGGAAGTGGTGGAGAAAACGATTCCCCTTCCACCACCACCTTTTCCGCAGAGACTGAAGAAGAAGGCTGATGACACTAGGTTCAGTAAATTCATAACTATGTTGAAGCAGCTAACTATTAATGTTCCTTTGGTGGAGGCACTGGAACAGATGCCTGAGTACGCTAAATTCATGAAGGACCTTTTGACAAAGAAGCGAGCAATAAGCTCTGAGCTGGCAGATAATGTTCATCATTGCAGTGCAATTGTCACGAGGTCTTTAGTACAGAAAAAGGCAGATCCTGGTGCTTTCACTATTTCTTGCACAGTGGGATCTATGAATTTTGTTAAGGCATTGTGCGATTTGGGAGCTAGCATCAATTTGATGCCGCTATCTATTTATAAAAAAGTAGGGTTGGGTGATCCTACACCAACCAATAAGCAGCTCGTGATGGCAGATAGGTCAGTAAAATAACCTGTTGGTATCTTATATGATGTATTAGTGAAGGTTTCTTCCTTCATTTTTCCTGCAGACTTCGTTATTCTGGATTGCGAGGTGGATTCTGAAATTCCCATAATCCTGGGACACCCTTTTCTCGCAACTAGAAGTGTGCTCATTGATTTAAGATGTAATGAGCTTTTATTTCGGTTGAATGATAAAGTGGTCCGATTTGATGTATGCAAATCGATGAAGCAGTCCAAAGATATGGATGTGTTCTCTGTAGCTGATGTTAAGTATGAGGATGACAAAGAATTATCTGTAGAGAAGCAGCTTACTGTTGAGCCATTATCTGTTGTGCTGTTGAATTTCAAATGTGAGGAGGTTGAAGAATATGAAGAAACCATTTGTGCTCTGACAGGAATAAGGTCCTGTTCTCATGCTCCTAAGAAGCTGGACCTTGATCTTAAGCATCGACCTTCACCAACAGCGAAGACTTCCATTAAAAAGCCACCAGTGCTAGAATCGAATGAGCTCTCCAGTCACCTAAGGTATGCGTTCTTGGGAAGTGGAAATACACTTCCAGTGAGTGTTGCGGCTGATTTAGGTGAACAGCACGTAGAGGCTCTCATCTCTGATCTGAAGAGGTACAAGAGAGCTATGGGTTGGACTATTGATGATATAATTGGTATCCCTCCTGGTATATGTATGCACAAGAGTCATCTCGAAAAAGATTGCATGCCTACAAGTAAGCATCAGCGTCATCTGAATCCATTCAGAAAATAATGTACCATCTATCTCGACGAAGTCTAAGTAATCGAGATAACCATGTCGTGCCACGACAATAAATCAAGCGCTTGGTGGGAGGCAACCCATCATTTAAAATCGTTTTGTTTTACTAGGAGTTTGTTTTTGTAGTCGATCCACGACCAAATCTAAGACGCTTGGTGGGAGGCAACCCATCTTTCTAATCCTCTTTGTTGTTTTTGAGTAAGTGTAGGTGCAAGACATATAAAGGAGGAGAATGGTCTCAAATTTTGATTTGGAAGGGTGCCATGTTAAAGGTGGTAAGTTAGGAATGAAGGAGTAAAGGCAATAGACAAAGCTATGCCTATGCGAATCTAGGCAACGAACAAGGCAAGGCCTATGTAAATCTAGGCAAAGGACAAGGCAAGGCCTATGCTATGGCCTAACCTCTCTAAATCTAAAATGCCATAGCATAGGTGCCGCCTATACCCAACTATGCCATAGCATAGGCACCGCCTATGCTCAACTAGGCTAAGATAAAGGCGCCGCCTATGCCCAACAACGCCATAGCATAGGCGCTGCCTATGCCAATGCCTTTGGTCTCTGAATCTACAATGCCATAGCATAGGTGCCGCCTATGCCCAACTAGGCAAAGCATTAGGCGCCGCCTATGCATACTGTTTGGTCTCCTTACCTGATTCTACATGGGTCAAAACCCGACCCAAGCCTTGGTCAATTAATAGAACCTTAATCTTAGAACAAAACAAACTTGTTTGCTCAACCTAAGCGTCGCCTACCTTTCCAAAATCTCTCAAAACTTTTCTTTTTTCTCATCTAACCTTGCAAGATCATATTCCGAGTCCATCACCAAGTAAGTTCTTCTTTCATATTCCATAAGTGTTACACTACTGCGCTTATAATGATTTGTTAGATCTTGAGGTGGTGTTGGTGATTTGAATGTGGTTGGTTTGTTATGATACATCTAGTTGAGTGAATGAATACGTGTGGGTGTTCTTGACTTTGTTCCAACTTGTATTTGATTTTGATACACTGTCATACTTTTGCGGAGTCGACATGGTGAAGTTAATTGCATAATCTTCAAAATTGAATGCTTGAATGTTTAAATGACTCATTCATCGAGATAAAGATCATGATTGAATACAAGTATATGATGTTGTGATTATTTCTATGCCATAACTTGATACAATCTCTATGTAGTAGTCTTGTTCGAAAGGTGCATTAATCCAAACATGAAAGTATAGTCAAGATTACCTGAAATAAAGTTGGAAAGGATAGTTAAGATGACATAAAAGTATGACTGTGCTGAACATATTGTTTGAACATATCGACCATATGTATGTCGATGAAGTCTAAGTAATCGACATCACTCACTTAATTAGTTTGTACCAACAAATTAAGTCTATTACTTGTTTGTCAATTGAATCTTCCGAGATGAAGCTAACATGACTCTATTAGGATCTCAGGTAGAATGGACTCAAAAAGAACGACAAGGAAAACAAAAAGTGTCCACCTCACAGAAAGGTCAGAAAAGGAGAAGAAAAGAGCAAGCTAGGTCCTCCTCGCTACAAACACCGCGATGCACTTTTGGGATCAATTGGGGTACAATTTGAGAAAACTCGAAGGATGACGACTCTGATGATGATTCCGAAGTAGGGGGTATGACCCCAGACATAGACGAGGATTCCGACTAATCAGGTTTTCCGTATTTATTTTACACTGAGGGCAGTGTGTCCCGTCTAAGTGTGGGGTGCTGGTATTTGTATGTTGTATTTCTTTGCCTGTATTTATTTATGTTTTTTTTATTTTAATTAGTCGTAGATTTTTTTTTATGCATAAAATTGTTCTGATAGGCGACATGGTATCAGGACAAGAGTTTGTGCTCAAATCATTACTATTGAGACGTTTAGGCTCTAAGTGTGACTCACTGTTTGAAAATTGTGTGGTTTAATTCCTTCATTTATTGGGTCAAGAGTCTATACTGCTCCCAATAAAGTTGACCATGTGTCTTGTGTGTGTGAGGCAATAGTATATTCTGTGTTGTGGCTGATGCTAGAACTTGTCTGGTGTGTGTGTAAAGCGAAATAATGAGTGTAAGTTTAGGAGATGATTTAGGCATTTCTTTGGCAGCCTATGATTGTTTACCTTCTTTTTACCTACCCGTGTACATTATCCTAATTAACCCACTTTGATCCTTTAAGCTATCTTCTTTGATAGCCTCATATGTAGCCTAATCCATTTTTTTAAGACCATAATTTGATCCAAATTCCTAAGAGGTTTAAACTGTAAAGTCATGTGACAAAATAAGAGGAAATTGGGTGAGAGTGATGCCTTAGAAGTGTATTGGTACTTGAATTTGTTATGAAAAAGAGTGGCTATTATAGAGGTGTATTATAAAAAAAAAAGAAAAAAGAAAAAATTGAAAAGAAAAATAAAAAGTTAATTTTGTTTAAAATTGAATAACAAAATAGGTGAAAAGGGGTGGTAGATAAAAGGAAAGTAGAGAGGTTGTTTAAAAGAGAGTGTTAATAGCATAATGTGATGTATTAAAGCGCTTAGGAACATAGTCACTATTTCTGGCCAAAATAGTCCTACACGTCCCTTAGCCTACATGACAACCTGTAAAAGACCTATTTGATCCTAAGCCTAGCATTCTCATATTAGTAGAACATTACACTAAGGGCAAGCCTATGGTCAGCAGTTGCAACATATGAATTCTTTGTGAGAGTGAGAGCAAGGAGAATCTTATACCCATGTTTCAAAAAATACAAAACCGAGAGTGATTATGGGTAATATCTTATGTGAGACACACATGGTTAATGAGTTTTGGGTAGTTTTGTACGATTCTTTGTGCCTTAACTTGTGGATACGAATTAACCATCATCACGAGTCTATGTTAGAGGTTGAATTGTTTCTAGTAGTGATTAGAAAACTACTCTTTGTTAATAATTGACGTGTCTATCTTGTTGAACAATTTGTGTTGTTACTGTGAAATCCTAAGTAGATGTTTATATGGATAGGATATTTTGTTCGAGGACAAACAAAGCTTTAAGTGTGGGGTGTTGATGTTGGGAGTATTTACACGCCTAAACACCATAATTTACCCCTATTGTAGGCTAAGTTTTGAGGATAAAATATATGATTCCTGCACTTTTAGTCCTTTTTCCTGTAAGTGAGCTAACCAACGTGATTAGCATGTTTTCAGGTATAAATGATGAAGATTTCAGCATTTTGTGGATCTTTGGGCAGCAAAGGAAACGCCACGTAGAAGGAAAGCAGCTTCTGGAAGCTTGTGGACTGAAAGTGATGCATGGAGAACTTGTCCAGGGCAAAAACAGTATTTCTAAAGACTTGGGGATCACCAGTAACTTAGTAGGATTAGGACAAGGATGCAGTAACTTAGTAGGACTGGCATATGGATGTTATAAAAACTCTTATTTGCTGAATTTTTCAACATCCCTCCATCCATCCATCCATCCATTCATTCATTCACTCATTCAGTCATTGTTGACATTATTCTTCTTCTATTTGACTTTTAGTATTATTAAACTTACAGATTCTGTAAGTTTAAATAGAGAAAAACGCTAACTTGTGGAAAACGCCAAGAGGAAAAACGTCAATCTTGTTGTGACGCCACATTCCTCTTCAACGTGAGATTGCTATAGTTTTGGTATGATGATGATGTCTTCGTTGATTTCCGTTACCCTCATGAGTAGCTAAACTTCTCTGTTAGGGTTATAGAAGCCTTATGATATACTATCTATTGCTATTAGTTTGTGAATTCTTGATACACATGCTACTTATATCATTACTCTCTTCATCTTAATTAAATTTTTATGGTTGCAAACATATAGAATACGCCAGTTTAACATTAACTTGTTCGAGAGAAAAGTTACATGTTTGGAAAAGAGATTGTGACAAGGAAATAGGGCTACCAACCCCTGTTTACAAGTTAGTGTCGTAACTGGATTAACCTCTTGGAGAGTTCGTACCATTATTTATACGCTTTAAGATCGACAGAGTTAAAGTGAGATAATCCTTGATGGTAGAGAGACTCTAGGATTTACCATTAGAATATGAACCTCTGTAAGTGCATCCATGTCTGAATTCTGCATAACTCATAGTTAATAAATACGTAGAACTCATAAGGTGGACATAACCCTAACTTATTCTTCTCTGTGATTAAATCTTACTGAATAATTCATGCAGTTTTTACTTTGCTATTCTTAATTCACACTTAAACCATCCCCCCTTTCAGATGAATTTGCGACCAACAGTCCAATAATAGTTGCAACACTTAGTGACCGAGTATTCCCTGTGGGATTCGACACCCAACCCAGTTGGGTTCCATATTTGACAGCGACCGCGTACACTCTTACGAGAGCTGTAGTTTGGAAGTTATCAAATTTTGGCGCCGTTGCCGGGGAATACGGTTGTCTACTAAGTTTGTGATAGTTACTAGACCCTTTGGTCAAAGATTCTTGTATTTTACTTTTAGTTGTTGTTTTTGTTTTATTCAGGTTTTGTTTAGTGCATGCCCAATACTCGTAGTTCTGGTCAACCATTATTACCCATAAACCCTGACCCGCAGCATATTGGCAGGATGGAGGCGCAACGTGACATTAAAAGAAGGGTTGCTCAATAGGAGCAGGCTAGATTAAATGCGTTGGCCGCTGCTCAAGTACATAAATAGAATATTGATAACCCAGGGAGATAATCCTTGATGGTCGAGAGACGCTAGGATTTACCATTCGAATACGAACCTCTATAACTGCATGCATGTCTGAATTCCACATAACTCATAGTTAATAAATACTTAGAACTCATAAGGTGGACATAACCCTAACTTATTCTTCTCTGTGATTAAATCTTACTAAATAATTCATTCAGTTTTTACTTTGCTATTCTTAATTCACGCCTAAACCATCCCCCCTTTCAGTAGAACTTGCGACCAACAGTCTAATAATAATTGCAACACTTAGTGACCGAGTATTCCCTGTGGGATTCGACACCCAACCCAGTTGGGTTCTATATTTGACAGCGACCGCTTACACTCTTACGAGAGCAGTAGTTTGGCGTTATCATGGGGGCATTTGAGTTATTTACCCTCACCCAAATCCATCCAAAACACATATTTTTAGCCCCAAATAGCAAATTTGCTTCATTATTCATCCTTTTCTTCTCCAAGAACATAACCATAGCTCCAAGAATCAAGAAAAAAATCCCATAACTCCTACTCCAAGAAAGCTCAAAATCCAAAGTTCCGGGTTTAAGAACTGTACGAATAAGCTTCAAGAACACCATTAGAGAGTCAAAGGTTGAATCTTTTACATTCAATTCATCAATCAACGTATGTGGGGTTATAAACAAGGATCCTCTTTCATACGTGTGCCCAAAACTAGATTTTAAAGTTGAAAATACATGAATTTCTATGATTTACAGCTTAGGGTTCAAACTCAATTATCATTATTTGAAGATGTTGATGTTACATGTGATTAAATATTGTATTATATTTCTACTTTTCCATGTTTATGCGTGTGAATTGATTTTATATGCATTAAGAATTGAATTTCACTATCTTGACTAGAATTATGCAAGAAATTCAAGATTTTGATTATTGAGCATGACTTTACGATAATTTGACATGAGTTTGATCATGGGTATTTAACCCCAAGTATGAATATTGATATTTCAAGAATATGATGCCTTTAAGCATCCCATGATTAGTATATATTCAGATTTTTCAGAAAAGATTTGATCTTTTTATCCTTAGTTAAGTTATGGAATCCACTTTATTGTTTTATCACAGTTTATAGAAAATATATTAGTTTTGATTACAGATTAAAATGGATAAATGCATAACTGATTTTCATTATAAACCCTTATGCTAGCTTTTGAAGTACATTTCCTACTGAATGAGCATACAGATTTAAAGAGACTATTATTTAGCACCGATTTGGGCATGTGTACATACTCGAGAAGTATGAGCCAATGTAGGTACAGATTATACCTATTTCTATGTAGATGACAATTACAGATGTGATCACTTATATTAGGTTATAATCCTTGGCAAGAGTATGACACCTCTCCCCAACATGAGGTTTTCCCATAAGGGAACTAGACGTTGGACACTATGATAGCTCACATAGTGTATGACTGTTCAAAAAACCTCCCTTGCAGAATAGTTTTTTAAAAGTATTTCCCTAAAGCCTAAGTCCAAAAACAGAATAACATAATAGCTTTTAGAAAGTAAGTATAAAGGCTCGCGATTTTATTCAGATATTGTTTTACATATGTCATTAGCTTTGAGATTTCAGTTTTAGCTTACAGATAGAAAGTTGAGTCCTTTTTTACATAGCATGCATGATTTGAAAATAGACTTAACTTCAGTCCTACTTATTTCACTATCGCAAAGAGTAAAAGTACATCTTTCAGAACTAAATGTATGACTCAATAGCTTTATGCAGTATATTTAATTATTCGTGATTCATGATTTTCAGCTTTCAAATATTCTAGCTTATGTGAGTCATCTACATTTAGCATGCATTTTTTATGAATTTTGATAACATGGAGATATTATTTCTACTTATGCATTCACCCCACACGCTCAGTATATTCCAAAAGTACTAATCCACATATATGTCTATGTACTATATTGTCTCATAATGTAGGTTCAGGTTCTCAATTCCAGCAGCGTGATTGACCATGAGCATCTCTATCTACATCCCAATAGTGTTGAGTCCTCATAGTTGAGGGACACGGTTATTTAGATTCCCAGTCTTCCAGATTATTTAATTCAGCTATGTTAGACAGCTCGAGTCAGCTGGAGGTCTGTCCCTGCGACTCTCTAGTAGTAGTCTTAGAGGCTTGTTCGACTATTAGATACATTTCAATTTTTTAGTGTTTGTTCTTCAAATTTTCTTAGGTAAGTATTTTCAGACATTATATGCAGATAAAATCAGTTCAGTTCATATAGCATTTTAGTATTTTTCTCGTACCGCATGCTTATATTACCTTTACTTAAGTCATCAGAATGATAAGTAGGTTTTTAGTGTTAGCTCAGCACTACTTGTAGTTTGGAGCACCGTGTGGCATATCAGGACTCATTTTTGGGGCTTTACAATTAGATTGGAAGTCTAGGTTATCAACAGTATACATACATTGTCCATGTACCACTCACGCATATTTGTCATACTCATGAAGTCATGGGCAGCAAATAAATTCATGGTGTAATCTTGTGGAGGGTTCGTCTTGTCAATCATGATTTTTTCCAGCTCCTTCTTCTCTTCATTACCAAGTGATGCGTATATGTCCACCTTCTTAAGTGGCCCCTAAACTTCAACAACTCTTGGAGCAGGAGGAGTAGCAATTTTTTATGTTTTCAGAATGGAGAGTATTTGGCAAACGTTTCTTCTCTTCCTCCTAACCACCACTTTAGGAGTGTATGTCTCCCTCACCTTCTTGGATGTTATGACTCCCCTCCTGGATTTTAACTCGTTGGCAGCTTTAGTTATATCCTCTAGTTTGTCAAGCATTTTATCCTCTCTTTCCTTACAAACTTTGCATTTACAATAACAATATGAGGGGTAAGAGGGACCACTGTAAGGGTGGGAGGAACCGGTGTAAGGGTAAAAGGACATGTGCAAGGGTTTACTAAGCACATAATCACCACTAGAAGCAGCAATAGTATCAGGATGGCGGCCACCATCATCAACAACTTCACCAGCAACACCCCTAGAAGATTCCCCTGGATCTTTTGTAGTAGGATGGTCATAAATAGCTTCAACATTGGGCTGACCTTGCCTAACTTCTCCTCTTATAGCTGTTGCTCCAGCCAATTCCTTCTTTATTAACTCCATCGTTGGGTCTTCTGTTGTATCAATAAGACCTAGAGTAATAAAAGAAGTCATCCCCAACTCCTGCTTTGTAGGCATGATCCAAGGATGCACAACCTTTAAAAAGATAGAAGGCATTCAAATCATATAATAATAATTTACAGTCAGTTGTACATGTTAACACAGCCAACTTATGCAACAGATGATCTATCTACCACAATAGCTGATCTGTATGTCGCAACATATTTATAATATATTTCATCAGATTACCCATATGTTGCATAATTTGCAGTAGATGGGTAATCTGTTGAGTCGGGTTCAGGGAACCAGAGCACTAGATGGTTAATCTATTGAAAAATATGGATCGTTTGTCGCAATAGATTACCTATCTATTGCATCAATTGCAGTTGATGGGTAATCTATTGTAATAGATGACCCATCTGTCACAACAGATGGCACATCAATTTCAATATCTTTATTTGAGGAAAATTATTTTTGTTAAAAGAAGACGTATTGCATAATCTGAAGGGTTAAAGAGATTAGCCTCCTTAATTTTTTTGTTTCTCTTTGCAGCCAACCACCTAAGGATCCTTGGATGAGAAATCTCATCCGAGTAATCCTTTAACTGCTTTCGTAGGGGGGAATGGCTTCAAATGCCTACGCCTAAAAGATGTAAACAGGAAGCAAGTAAAAAAAAGTCATAAAACTATATTCAATATAAATTAATGGATGGGTAAAAATAGTGATTAATTTTATCATAAAAGAACAAGGAAAGCAGTATAATGTGATCATCCCTGGGGATAGCTTTGGCAGTAAATATTTGACAGTCAAGTAGTAGTTGTCATAACCCCAGGGATAATTGTTGAATTTCTCAAAATCATTAGTAAGTGCCAACAAACCGTCTTCTATGACTTTCCTGACATCTCTTGCCAATATAACGGAATGGACAAAACAAACTAAGCACAATTTCTCCCTATACTTCTTTGATATGGTTTTATCCTCGAGATCTGCTATAAAATCCCCTACTTTTTAGGCACATCCAATAATGCCCAACAACCCAGCCTTTTTTCTTGCGTTTGTTGGACCTTTTATGGGAAGAGGTTCTTTTGAATGATTGCATCTCAAGCCTGTCACTATGGCAAACTCTTAGTTAATCTAGATTTCATTCATATCTTTTTTCTCCTTCAAATCTTTATTATCCCCCGCATACTTGATCCTGCTCTTGAGAAGATCATATACCATGCTCATTTGGAAACGGAGAGTGTGGTCCTCAAGCATCTTAAGAAACTATGCAAAGAAGCTCCTCTTAAAACATCAGTCTATGTTTTCATTCTTCCTAATACTCCTAAATTCATCAAAACCTTTCCCCAACTGACATTAAAGTACAAGATCAACAGTTACTTCTGTAGGGTAATGCATAGGCATCGCAACTCAAAACCTGTCAATACTAATCGTATTGACTGGATCATGCTGGAATTTTGATACTAATCATACCCCATTGGTAAGAAAGAGTTCTCTCTTTACTCAGCTTTATTTTTTCCTGACTAAGATTGTTCAGGAAGTTCCTCCGAATCTATCTGTACTCTAGCCTTTTTTGTTGGGTAGTCAGAAGTTGATCCACTTTCAGTTTCTTTTCTTTTGGGGGACATCTTTTAACTACAAACAACAGAAAAACAAAAATACATTACATTTGATGTCTGCATAATTTTAAAAAAAAAAAAAGACAAATGTCAATAAATGATTATACGCCACATTACAAAAAAAATACTCCAACGGATAACCCAGTAGTTGGAACAAATGGAGAATATATTTGAAGACCCATTTAATATCTCCTAATAGATCTTCCACCTGTTACCACAGATGAACCACCAAGATCACAACCAATGCCACCAAGACCACCACCAATTCCACCAATACCAACATCAATACCAAGACCGCCAACACTACCACCAATGTCACTAATAGCAACACTAAGACCACTAATACCACCACCAAACCACAAATACCAACACCACTAGCAATAGCCACCAACAACACCTTAAGCACCATCCTATAATACCACACTAGTCAATAAAATACAGTAACAAAAACAAGGTTTTTCTCAAGTGCTTTATACATTTTTAGTATCAAAACTCAAAATTGTCAAACTATTCTCGAAGATAATACAACTAAAAATCTTATTTTTTATCGTTAACTGAAAATCCCAAATTTTTAAAATAATGAAAAAATGTAGAAATCTTCTCCAACTCTATTACCTATGAAGACAGAGAAATAATGTATACAAGCAAGAATAAAGTCAAAAATAACAATTATATGGTCGAAAATGGAAATAAAATCGATCTATTTTGAAGGGTTAAGCAATATGTTGAGTAGTTGTTCTCTATATTGATGAGAGAGGGACAGAGAGACGAGAGAGAGAACTTGAGATTTGAAATGAAGAAAATTTTTCCCACAAATATATTATTTGTATGGGTTGATTTGTAATTTTGGAAAAGAATGGCAAGTTTTGAAATTATCAATTTGGTACGAATTGATCTTGATTAATTTTAAAATTTTAAAAGATATAGTTCTTAAAATATTAAGTTACTGAGAATCTTTTCATCTCAAAGTGATTGACCAATGACTCGGGTCGGGATAAAAGCATTACCAACACCATCCAAGTACAAAGACTCAATTGAAGTTGTAGTTGACCCTATAAACTCATCCCTAGTTATATCAAAATAAATTTATGTACTTTCTTAACATTAAGTTAATGAGAATATTTTCAACTCAGAGTGATCAATCGACAACTCAGGTCGGGATAAACGCAATACCAACACCATGCAATTGTAAAGATTCAATTGAAGTTGTAGTTGACCCTATAAACTCATACCTAGTTCTACATAAATCAATTAAGGTACTATATTAACATTAATTTAATTAGAATATTTCAACTCATTGTAATCAATCGATGACTGAGGTTGGGATGAATGCAATACCAACCCATACGATAGCAAAGACTTAATTGAAGTCATAGTTGACCCTATGAACTTATCCCTAGTTCTACCAAAATAAATTTAATTACTATCTTAACATTAAGTTAATGAGAATTTTTTTAACTCAGAGTGATCAATCGACGACTCAGGTCGGAATTAGCACAAAACCAACACCATGTAATCGCAAAGATTCAATTAAAGTTGTAGTTGACCCTATGAACTTATACATAGTTCTACCTAAATCAATTTAGGTACTATATTAACTTTAAGTTAATGAGAATGTTTTTAACTCAGATTGATCGATCGATGATCAGGTCGGGATTAACGCAATACCAACACCGTTCAATTGCAAAGACTCAATTGAAGTTGTAGTTGACTCTATGAACTCATCTATAGTTATACCAAAATAAATTTAGGCAATATCTTAACATTAAGTTAATGAGAATCTTTTCAACTTAGAATAACCAATCGACAACTCGGGTCTGGATAAACTCTATACCAACACCATGCAATTAAAAAGATTCAATTGAAGTTGTAGTTGACCTTATGAACTCATTACTAGTTCTACATAAATCAATTTATGTATTAGCTTAATATTAATTTAATGAGAATCTTTTCAACTCAGAGTGATTGGTCGATGACTTGGTTCGAGATAAATGTAATACCAACACAATGCAATTTCAAAGACTTAATTGAAGTTGTAGTTAACCCTACGAACTCATCCCTAGTTCTTCCAAAATCAATTTAGGTACTATCTTAACATTAAGTTAACATGAATCTTTTTAACTCAGAATGATAGATCGATGACTCGGATTAGGATGAACGCAATAACAACACCATGGAATTGTAAAGACTCAATTGAAGTTATAGTTGAACATATGAACTAATCCCTAGTTCTACCTAAATTATTTAGGTACTAGCTTAACATTAAGTTAATGAGAATCTTTTTAACTCAGAGTGATCAATCGACGACTCGAGTTGGGATGAACATAATACCAACACCATACAATTACAAAGACTCAATTGATGTTGTAGTTGAACCTATGAACTCATCCCTAGTTCTACCTAAATTAATTTCAATGAAATCTATTACAACAAATGACAAAGCTATTGGAAATTTTCAAACAGATATTCATATCAGTTGCAACAGATGACATATATAATTTAATTATCAAATTGACATTTGCATCTATTGTGACAGATGACTGAGCTGTTGGAAATTTTCAAATAGATATATATATTTGTTATAACAGATGACATAGCTGCTTTTAATTATCAAATGGACATTTGTATCTGTTGTTACAGATGACTGAGCTATTGGATTTTTTCTAACAGATATTGATATCTATTGCAACAGATAACATATCTATTTGAAAATCTCTTTTTTTAATTTTAAAGCAAGATTTTGTCTAAAAGAAGAAAGATAGATAAAATAATACTACTAAAGGCAGTAAAAAATATTTCTTGGACAACTCAAAAATCTCATTGAGTAGTCTTATGTTATCTTTTCAATGTCACCCGTCTTTATCGTGCCTCTTTAGTTATTAATGTATATTAATTAATGAATATTTAAAATCATGTCTACATCTAGACTAGAATTATCTCATCTTTTCTTCAGCCCTAAATTTATTTTATTCATCTTTTATTTTTTTTCTTTCCCTTCTCTTTAGGGTTATCACAGCATTTTCCCTCTCTTTTCTCTTCTCTTTCACATAAAGATCCTTTTCGATCTAAACCAATCTATATCTTTCCTCGATTGATATTGCTATTTTGATGCCCTTTTGACATTGAAGGCAAGGTATGGTTCACTATTGCTCTTTCATTCTCATCTTCTTCTTTGCATGTTATTTATATCTGTTTTTTATTTAATTATCATTTACCCATATCATATTTATTTAAAAATTTGAAAAAACTTTTAAGTGTTGAATAAATGAATCGACAATTTTTATTACAGTATGCAAAAAAAAGTCATCAACTGGGAGAAGTTTAAAAGCCTTGTTGGCAATATTATTTTTTTAATGTATTTAGTTTATTTCTTTGTTGTTATTAATGTTGTTGGTGGGTTTGGTGTTGTTGAAATTTGTTTTGTCGTGGTGTTGATGGTGTTGGAATAAAAATTATTGCTTCTTTATTATTGATGGTGTTGGAACAAATGATGTTGTTTCTTTATCGTTGATGTTTTTTATTTATTGTTTCTTTGTAATTTATGTTGTTGTTGATGTTGCAACAGACGTAGAAACTGTTGAAATAAATCAAAACACTAGAAAGGCTAGCTTGTTGTATTCTAATAGACCCCACATCTGTTACAACAGACTGCACATCTATTGTAACAGACTATACATCTCTTGCAAAAGATGGATAATGTTCACCTATTATTCTCTTGTTTGACATCAATTATTTTCCTCTTCTTTGTAGGTATAAGGAACTAAAAGTTGATCAACTTTTGCCTGACCAATACAAGAGGCTGCAGTAAAGATGGGTTCGGAGGAATAAGTTGTTTGCAGATGTAACCACTTCATATGTGGGAGGTATATATTACAGATAATGTTGTCGTGAAAACACATATAGAGTACACTAATTTTATGAATGTTGTTTTTACTATTTAGTTATTGATCCTTCAAATAAGATATCTATTATTTTACAGTTATGTTTGATAGGTCCAAACTGATAAGAATGAGGGACCAGGAATATGGTTATGATACCCTGTTAAGATTTAATGTAAGTCCTTGCTCATGTTTATGTGTCAATTATTGTAAAGAGACCTAGTTTTAGTGTCATTGAAAAGAGATTCAGTAGTGATTGAACTAACTTTTAGGGTGCATTAGGCTCTGAGAGGGCCGTTGAAGCCTCCCACTGCTTCAACCAAGAACGAAAATTAATATAGTAATTGTCCTAGCCCAAATTTAGGTGTTTGGGTTGCTCGGGATAATAATTATATGCCACAAGGTGAGGTAGGAGAATGCCTGCAAGGGTAAATGGGGCATTAATGAAAGATAATATCATCTGAGAGCTAATTGAAGAGTAAACATAGGGTATCAAGAAACTTCTAGTGAATTTAGCTGATGAAACTGACATAGAACATGACAAATCTGAATCAAGTGCAAATACAAAAGTGTATCCACTAATGAAAAATTTGTTTGTTGTTTCACTGGAAAAAAATAGTGCAGATGGTCTCTTTGCTAGGGAAATGCGACTAGGTAGCGTGGTCGGGATGATCACCTACATAAAAAATTGCAGAACACTAAGAAAGCAGCCTTGTGAGCATCGAGGGTTGAAATGATGTACAGTAATGCAAAAAAACTTGTACCAATAACAACTGCAGTTAAAATAAGGAATCTAAGTGAAGGTGTCAATTTCTGAATTTTAAATTACATCCCATGCCTTCTTGTTTGTGGTTCCGATTAGGTCCACTACTATTGATTTGACCTAATCGGAACCACAAATAAGATTGAAAGAAAGATTGAGTATCATTAATCCCTTAGAAATATGTATATGTATCATTAATCCATTCTCAAGACTTTCATTGTAGCAAGAATTTCTGGCGATGGTGTAGACTTTTGCATGGCGGATATCTTGTCCTCTATATGAGAGAAGAGTAATCATCATAAAGAATCAAAGATTGACCTTATTTTGATTTGTGCATTAACTCGGGCAAAGGTTTTGATAGTATAATGAGCCTAGAGTTACGTAACATTTGATAGGCTTAGTAGAATCAGTTCAGATCAAATGTAACGTAATTCTAGCATAATTGATCTATCAAATCCTTTGAAGGTTTGTTGAGAAAGCTACATTGAATAATGCTCGATAAAAGTGAGTTGTTCAACTGTTGGGACCACTACTTCAGTGTGCATCAACTTATTTTGACCTAAACCAAACATAGCGAACCCTACATGTATCATTTAAGCTTACTGAAGAAAGTGTTCTGGAAGCCTTTTGAAGGCCTTTTATAATGCCACAACATCAAAAAAAGTCTTTCTTGTAAGCTTATAAAATACCAAGAAATCTACACTTACCTCAATGACAGCAGTGACAAAATTGAATACAAAATCAATAAGTTGGAGGCAAGCTTGAAAATTATCGGGATTCACATACTACAGCAAGCCTCTGACCTTCTCCAAGATATATTAAAAGCATACCAAGGCTAGAAAATGCAATCAATTATATACATATTGCTAAAGGATTTTAATGATACTCAATCTGTCTTTCAATCTTATTTGTGCTTTCAATCAGGTCAAAGCAATAACAGTGGACCTAATCAAAACCACAAACAAAAAGCGATGCTTTGCAATTCAAAATTCAAAAATTGATGCATTTGCTTAGATTCTTTATTTTAACTGCAGATGTTATTGGTGCAAGTTTTTTCGACTTACTATATATCATCTTTCTTGGTTTTCTACTATTTTGTATTTAGGTGATCATTCTGACCATGCTTCCTAGTCACAACTCCCTAGCAAAGTGTCCATCTGCATTATTTTTCTTTCAAAGAAACGACATACGAATTTACATTATCGGATACATTTTCATATTTGCACTTGATTCAGATTTCTCATGTTTTAAGTCAATTTCATCGACTAGATTCACTAGAAGTTCCTTGCTACCCTATGTCTCCTCTTCAATTAGCTTTTAGATGATATAGTCTTTCATCAACTCCCATTACCATTGCAGGCATTCTCCTTCGGCTCCTTCTGGCATATAATTATCTTCTCGAACAACCCTTCCATATAAATTTGGGCCATGGGAATTTCTACTGGTCTTTCATTCTTATTTAATGCAGTACGGGGCTTCAAAGTCCTTCTCAGAGTCCAATGCACACTTAAAGTTAAGACCAATCACTATTGGATCTGTGTAATGACACCAAATATTGATCCTTCTCAATACTTGGCATGCATAAACATGAGCAACAACCGTCAGTAATTTATAACAAGGTATTGGCACCACATCATGGGGACCTCGACCTTATCAATTCAAATCCATCAAACTTAACTGTACAATGCAAGATCTTGTTTGAATGACCAGTGCCTAATCAATAAAAAACTGCATTCACAAAAATATTGTACTTTGTGTGTGCTATCCCTATAACCTTATTAGTAATACTTAAATCCCAGACATGAAAGTGATGCATCTATCTACACGCACCTTATTCTTCCAAGCCCATCTTTGGCTTAAATTGAATAAACAGATGACTAACAAGTTGCAACAAATGCTACATTTGTTTAAATTGTCAAATAATTACAGACAACTATTACAACAGATAATTAATCTATTGCAACATATGACATATCTATTGAAAAAATCTAATATATATCCATATGTTGTAACAGATTGTCAATATATTGTAAGTTGTCTAACAGATGAAATATATTTTGCAACAGATTGCCCATCTATCAGATTTATTTTAAATCAATTTTCTTTTCTTTCTGAAATACAATAAAGATAATATGTTGTATTTACAGCCATTTTTTTAATTGACATAAGCTAAAAACTCAACAGTTTTATTTAAAAAGAGGTCGTGGCTTTTCGACTAAACCATTCAAATTCAATCCTTTATAAATAAGTTCCCTCCTTACTCGTTCAATCTAGTCCACTTCTAGATATGGTTGATCCAGATTTGTACAAGGTGATTCATCTCGAGTCTTTGCGGGAACTTGAAAGTCAGATTCATGAACTCCGAAGGGACTTGGGCGACATCAGAGCAAGGCTGGGGGGGGGGGGGTATTGTTGTTGCCGAATGACAATAATACTTATAATAATAATAACAATAATAACAATAATAATAATAATAATAATAATAATAAGCTTAAAAGTCATGACTTGTCACAATGATAAAAAACTCACCATCTTCATTTAATTAAGTCATTTTTTTCACAGAAAATAATAAGGACATAAATGACAAACACAATAAAAAATAACGTTAATAAAAAATGATTATTTAATTTGAATGATTGACGTTAATATTAAATAGGCGCCATTTCTTTTAACAAAAAATATTTTTATTTTAAATCTATTTTTTAAATTTATATAATAAAAAGTTAACAAATTTGGATTAATGATATGATAATAATATTTTTTTAAAAAAAAAGATAGATTATATGTTGCAATAAATAGATCATCTGATGCAACAGGTTGTCTATTTGTTGCAACATATGATATATTTGTTGTCACAGATGAGTTATCGGATGCAACAAATATAAAATCTATTGTCACAACTCAATAAAACGGTTCTTGAAAAGAACTAATTAATAATAATAATAATCTAAAAAGTTATGACTTATCATAATATTACTTAATTTAATTAAGTCATAACTTTTCACAGTAATCAAAAATGTAATCAATAAATGGAGGTGAACAGTCGCACCTTTTTATTTAACTCATTCAAATCCAATCATCTATAAATAGGTCCCTCATTACTCAATCGTTCATCAACTACACTCTATTTATTTATTGCATCTTGTCTTTCATATTACACCTTCCACCACTTTCTCTTTCCTAACTCATGTAAGTGTTTTTCTTGCTTTGTGTGTAAATATACTCAATTTGTAGTATATTTTGTATTACATTCAGATTCTTTTCTTTTCTTTTCTTTTTATATTTTTTGTCAATTCATGTTTGTTCTAAAATGGCTGATCCAATGTGGGACGTTGTTTTTCTGCAAGACACCATGAATGAACTTCGGATATAGGTTCGTGACCTGCAATGGGAGTTGGGAGCAGTGAGAGCAAGGATGCTTTGTGAGATCCGCAGGTTGAGGAGGGCCTTGCTGCTGCCAGTTGAAGATTGGTCAGTAGGCAATAATAATAATGATGATGATGATGATAATAATAATATTTAGATTTTTTTTTCCTTTTAGTCTATGTATTTTTATTTATTTTTGTTTAATAAAAAATTATGTTTGATCAACTTTGACGTTTTAAGTCATATTTAATTTTCATTCTGTCTATTATCTTCTCAACAAACATATCGACGATTGGACGTTAGGAATAATTTTGAATACAGTGGCAATAGCAAGAGTTGAAAGATATTGGTTATCTGTTGGGTTTGTGGTAGGGGCTGATTTGTGTTGTTCCAAACAGATTACTCATCAGTTGCAACAGATAATCAGTCTAATGTAACAGATAATCATTCTGATACAATAGATAATAAGTCTGTTGCAACAGATAACTTGTCTGTTGCAACAAATAACTCTTTTGTTGTAACAGATAACTCTTATGTTACAACAGATTACTCATCTATTCGATTCATACTACGAGCACTATAGAACAATAAACATGAATCCACCATATGAGTCTTCTATTGCAACAGATTACTTATCTGATGAAACAGATAAGTAATCTGTTTAAATTGTGGGCACTTATGTTGGATTCATGATCGAGTTTTCTCTATTGTTGGAAAAAACAGTAGTAGTTGTATACTCAGATGATAAATTTGACTAAAAATCATAATTTTACTTATCAAATTCACCTATGAAGTAATGCCGAAGTGAAAAGTGATGAAAGAAACAAAATTTGACCTAAGAAATTAGTCAGATAGCAGCAGTAGCGGTAACAACAACAACAACAACAATGGTCGATAAAAAGAAGATGAAGATGATAATAAAGTAGAAGATGATGATAATAAAACGGAAGATGATGAATAAAGCAACAGCAACAATGAACAACAACAATCGTGAAGAGAGAGAAAACAACAACGGATGAGAAGAGAGAGAGAAACGTACCTTTTTTCCCCTCTATTTCCTGTTATATTAACGAACATATAGATCAAAATATAAATTCAAAAACTTGTGGATTATTTTCAAACTTTCCCAACTTTCTTTATCGATAATAAAGTAATTGTCAGCTACACTCAATTATTAAGAATTGAGTCACCTACACCTCATTTTCAAACTCTTTTGTCACCTACAGCTCAAAGCCCAATGTGTTTGCATTGACTAAAATTCCTTCTTAATCACTCAGTTGAAACTTGAAAGTGCTTCTTATGTAGCAATATTTTCCACTTTTAAATGATCCGTAAATGAAATATATTTATAGACCTAAGTTCTCCGAATGGTCAAACTTTTACTTTAATTGGGGAAAAGTAATTATAGTGGATTTTATTTTTCAAAAGAAATACGCAAAAGTAATTCTGCGTAGGACTCAAAAGTTCTAAGACTTGCAATTCTATCAACACACCAACAAGGTGTTGGAATTTTTCTAAATACGGGACCAACTTTAATTTAACTATCTAGTTTATACACACGGGTGTTGCACGTTATCAATTATACGTACAAATGTTGATTGAGAATTTGTGTAGGAAGGAAACTTTCTCTTCTCACCAATCCGCAAGGAAACTTCTAATTAAGTCTCTGACAGACTTGGATTGATGCGCATTAATAAGAGAAAAACTTAAAATTTGTGTCATGTATGTGTCTCGCAACAACTTTTATCAATGTGAATCAACAAATCACTAAAAAATTAGACCATATAGACCTTCTTTCATACCGTATTAATTTTATTTTTTGTTCGTAAATCTTAAAAAGGTTCCGAATTTAAAATTATAGTCTTTTAAATATATAAAGAACCTGCATTCTTTTCTTATTTTAAAGCTTCCTTGTTTAAATAGACAATTTAATAAAGACTCAATATAATCTTACTGCTTATCAGTTATCCCTTTTGTTAGCCAATTATGATCTTTAGGCTATTATCAATACTTCCAGGACTGTTTGTTATTTTTGCCAATAATATATTTAAATCTTCTTAGTTAGTATCTAAACAAATTAAAAGTATCTGGAGTTAACTAATAAGTGATATTATAAAGCCATTGATTTTAGTGTCATTGACTTTATAACTTCGAAAAATTGAAAAATGGACAAAAAATTAAAATTAAAGTTATTGAAAACTCTAAATGAATGCTCATATGTTGAGTTGATCACTTATCAGATGAATCACTAAGCTAGTAGTTATTATCACTAGTAGTTATTATCTTAGAAAATCACTTATTAGCTGAGTGAAATCTAAAAAATAAACACCTCCCATGCCTTATTAAACAAAATTATTTAGAAAACATAACGCCACTAAATAAATAGTACCTAAAACACAATCTGCTTGTTAGAAAAAAATAATTAGATAACACAATCACATTGTTAAAATAATTAAATAAATTAGCTCAATAATACATATACATATGTTATATTAATTGCACAAAAAACATAGTGTGACACTTGATAAGATTTGAGGTTGAAAACAACGAATTATTCTACCAAAAAGAAATGACATTCAATAACAATTAGGTATTGTTAAAACTCTTTAACCGAAGATTTTATTTATATATACATTGAATCACAACATAGTTAGAATTAACTTCAAATTAGGTATTTTTTCGGTTAAAAGGTAGATTTACTGAGTATTCTAGTTGAACCTAATGTTTTATTTTAAGAAAAGAATTTAATTTTATCCAATTAATACATCGAACTCTCTTGACATACCTTCAAACTTAATTTATAAACCTCAAATTGTAAAAAGAAAAAAAAAAAGAAAAAGTTGATAGGTTCATCATTCAATTAAAAGTTATGTAGATTAAAATTCAACACTTATGATAACGTAATATTTTAAACTCAAGTAATAAGTTTAATTAAAGATTCAAATATAACACTAACAAATAATAGTTTAAAATATCGTCAAATAACATATTCAAAACTAAGTCACAATTAAACAAGAAAAGATAAAAATGAAATAAATCTTTGATTTTTTTACCACTTCATTTGATGATAACATGCCTCTTTCTTTTAAGATTTTGATAAAAAGTTTTCAACTCAAGAAAAGTGCGAGAAATTTTCAGAAGGAGAGAATTCATTTATTCCTACCAAAATAAGAAAAAAGAGTAGAAGAAGAGTGTATGTTTCTTGTAAAATTTGATCTAAATATTACTTAAATAGAATTATAGAATTCATTTATATAAGGTAAAATTCTAATCCATTTAGAAGTATTGAATATTACATACATAGATTAAACAACTATAAATTAAAAAAATTATAACTTAAATTAATTGTGAGCAAAACTTTACCCAGTATCTAAAAGAACGTATGGAAAAGTGGCACAACAATTAATTGAACTTTGAAAAGATTTATTTCTGGTAAAAATTTTATTTAATTGAATTTAATTCATACAAATAATACCGATTCATTTTATACAAATTTATTTAAGGTAAACATATTTAATTGTCTTTAAAATAATTTTTTTTAATTGACTTTAATTCATACAAATACTACTTTAAAAAAAGGCAAATTTGTACTATTTAATTACTTATTAAAAGTTGACTCCCAAATCCTAAATTAGATACATAATTAAAATAAGGATAGGTTTTGACACGATCCGAATCCAAGCATGGCCATGTCGGGTATCTCAAGTCCAATCAGGATCGAAGACCACCCTCAATACCCAAACCGCCACCCTTCTTACATTCTGCGTCAGATGAATTCTGAACAAATAAAAAGGTAAAAGAATATCAATTCTATAACCAAAATCATCCATTCAAAACCAAATATCTAACCAATACCAATACTAATGTCAATACCAACACCAATACTGACACCGTCCATGCCTACAGTAGTCCGACAAAGCCTCTAATAAAAATCAAAGAATATCAAGTCGGGACATGCCCCCAACCATAGCTAAAACCAATACCAAAGGATTAATAAAGACATAAAGAAATCCATAGCATGAAATGGGGTCTTTCGAAGTATGGAAGTTCATCACTTCAGTCTGACTCAAAAGTTATCCCCGAATCACTTAGTCACTAAGTGGGAGGAGTGAAAGTATGGAAAATTCTTGCATTGCGTGGGGATACAGCATATGAAGATGGTTAGCGGAGTGGACGCTAGCATGTAACTCAAGGATAAAGATAAAGTAATTTCATCAATCCAAAATCAAGTCAAACCAATGCACATAACCATATGTGAATACACATATACATATATACCATGCCGGAATAGGGAACAAGGTTTAGCAGGCATTTCAAACCCTTAACCTGGGTTGTGTAGCTTTACCGCCATAAGTCCACCCACGGTCTACATGGGTCCACTATTGCCCCCTGAATGGACCCTAGTGTGTATTACCCGCATGAACTGAAGACATAATAAATGGCCGGGAATTTTCTTGTACCCTTTGCCCTCCATGATACATATACACGTGTATAGACTATGGGGATTCCCTTGTACCCCACAATCACACGGTAATCAATACCAACCCTTATGTCGACAAACATGAGTTTTCCGTGTTCATTCTTCGGACTCACACCTTCACAGCTAGCTATCACAACCCCATTATTGTCCAATTAAAATATTTAACACCTATCTAAACCACCAATTTCAGGAGTCAATTATAAGGAATTATTAAGTGATACTTTCATACAGACTATAGTTATCAAGCGATATCATTAAGCCAAGACTCAGGGGATTCCCGTGCACCCCGCAGACTCTATTACTAAAATCACTCAAGGTTTTCCGTGTACCCAACAAGGTTTTCATAAATCATTCAGTTAGGGGATTCCATTATACCCAATAAGGTTTTTAAAATCATCCTTAACCATTTAACCATTTATACCATGCATTATGAAAACTTACAAGCCAAGCCAAATGGTAATGCATAAATCAAAATCAATTATGTTAGTGGGTTGAGTTCATTACCATTTTCCATACCAAAACAATCAATTTAGGAATTTTGTTGTACCCCGATTCCCCTCCACCATTCCCATGCACCCCAAAGCATTTACCAACCATCAATTTAAAAATAATAGTTTCATAAATATCATGGAAGAAGCCTTTAAACAATTTGTATTTAAAACCCTTAACCCATAGTTCAAAACCCAGCATCAATATTCCATGGATAATACCTTACAACATATGATTTTAAAAAATTGACAATGAGGGAAGAGTAACATGTCTTAAACACCAAGAAGTACGAAGAGAAATCACCATTGGAAGCCTCAGTTTATTAATCTCTTGAAAAAACTAAGTGTTTCTAACCTTAAGGATTTGAGAGTGTTTGAGAGTCTATTTGATGTGTTTATGAAGTTTATGGATAACCTAAAGAGGTTATAAGACGTGGCTTTCAAGTTACGAAAAAGGATAAATATCCAGAATGTCTTTAACTTAAAAGCTAGAAAAAATATCGCCTTTGATTACAATTCAACCATTGACTCGTAACCCCCTTTATGACTCATAACCAAGAATCATAACAAAGACAGTGACCAAGATCCTCATACACTGTCAACTTTACGACTCAACAAGCTTACTTGTAACAAGACCATACGGCTTATAAGGTCAAGTCATAGTCGACACAAAACTCAATTAGGTTGAACACTGGACATCCTATGATTTCATCTTACGACTCGTAACATATCATTATGGCTCTTAGTGAGCCACTCGTACTCAGAGAAGAATTATGCCACAAACTTACATGATTTGGTTATGAATCTTTCTAATGACTCATTCCTTTAAATTGCACCCAGGATAGAAAATCAACACCACATATTGGTCACCCTACGACTAGGGTCACCTTACCCATCAAGACACGATATATGACTTGTGGGGTCAAGTCGTAACCATGGAGTTGAGCTCAAAGCTCAAGAAATTTTCAAGGGACAAAATTTGGGGTGTTTTAATTCTACCTTACTTGGATCATTCGTCCTTGAATGATGGGACAAGGTATTTACCATCACGATTAGACCCCAAACATCGTTACTCTTACCTTTAAGACAGAAAATAGGAATATCAAGGAATTCACAATTTCTCTTTAACAAAGACAGAAAACTAAGATGTTAGGAACAACATATACCTTAAGAACGATTTTCCAAAACAAGGAATAAGAATGGATACTTAGACTTTATGTCCTCTTAGGCTTCCCAAATAGCCTCTTCAATCTTGTAGTTCCTTCATAGAACCATTACCAAAGCTACGTCCTTTGTACGCAACCGACGAACTTGATGATCCAAGATTTCAATTGGGACTTCCTCTTAAGACAAGGAATCTGAAATACCACTATCCTTGAAATTCTTAATCAGCGACGGATTAGCCACACACTTCCTCAATATTAAAATGTGAAACACATGGTGAACGAAGCTCAAGCTAGAAGGCACCACCAATTCATATGCAATACTATCGACCCTCTTTAAGTACAAGTACGGGTTGACATACTGGAAATTGAGCTTTCCCTTCTTTCCAAGCCGCATTACTCCTTTCATGGGAGACACCTTTAAGAACACCCTATCACCAACCTCAAACTCTAACTTCCTATGCCTCACATCCGCATAGGACTTTTGGCGACTTTTGAAGGCTTTAATTTTATCATGAATCACCTTCACCTTCTTCATGGCTTGGCGAACCAAATCTAGGTCAAACATCTCCTCCTCACCAACCTCAAACCATCCAATAGGATACCTACAACTCCTACCATATAAGGCCTTAAATAGAGCTATCCTAATACCAGAATGGTAGATATTATTATATGTAAACTCTATAAAAGTCAAATAATCAACCCAACTACCACCATACACAATCGCAAAAGCTTGAAGCATATCTTCTAATGTTTGAATAGCCCTTTTCAATTGCCCATCCAACTACTGGAGGAAAGCACTTCTGAGGGTCACCTTGATTCTCAAACCTCTCTAAAACAAGCACCAAAAATATGATGAGAACTAAGCACCATGATCTGATATAATGGAAATAGGTGCCCATGCAACTTCACAATTTCCTCAATGAACAATTTTGTGTAATCCTCCGCTGAAAAGTTAGTCCTCACTAGCAAGAAGTGAGCAGACTTAGTCATCCTATCCACAACAACCTAAATTAAATTAAACTAATTCTGATACCAAGTAAGACCGGTAATAAAATCCATATTAATCATATCCCACTTCCACACGGGAAACTCAATCTCTTGATACAACCCTCCGGGCTGCAAATGTTCAATCTTCACTTGTTAGAACACCATGTATTTAGCCACAAAATTAACCGCATCTCGCTTCATATTTTTCCACTAATATATCTCCTTAATATCATGATACACCTTTATCGAGCCAGTATGAATGGCATAATGTGACTCTTAAGCCTCAGATAAGATCCTCTCTTAAAACTCATCTACATCAAGAACACACAACCTCCCTTGGTACCATAAGGTACTATCACAACTAAACTCGAAAGCCATTACTTTCTGCCTACCTACACCCCCCCTGATTTGCATCAAGATAAGATCTAACACGTGTTTCTATTACACCTTAGTACCAAGAGATGACTTTTCCACCTCTTGAACAAATGCACCACCATCCTCAGAGTTTAAGAGGAAAACTCCAACATTAACCAACTAATGAACATCTTTTACTAACTCATTCTTATACACATCTATATGAGATAGATCTTCTGTAATGCCTCAAAAATACACCCTAAATGTCACATGGTTCTTAAGACTACAAGTAGTCCCAAACTAACCCTTTAAGCCTTCTAAGAACTTTAGAACTCAAGACAAAAGTAAACTTGACATATGAAATCTTAAATGTAATTAAATCAATATCTTGACTGAAAGTCTTAAACTTGGAAATCTTGAAAACAAACAATTTTAAATCTAAAACAGAAATCAGTTGGACAAGCCTCTACTTCTAACTAGAGAGCCACTAGGACAAGCCCTAGCTGACCCAACTCAAATTGAAATAAAATAAATAGAATACTTCATCAATATCAAAGTCTGATAAAATGGGTCCTCAACTATGAGGACTCACTAAATGTCAGAATGTAGGTGGAGATGCTCATAGTCAATCACGCTCTAGGAATTGAGCACCAGAATCTACATTATGAAACAATGCAGAACATAGACATATATATGGATCAGTACTTTCAGAATGTACTGATCATGTGGGGGTGAATGCATAAGTAAAACAATAACTCAATGGGCATATGGACTTTCAAATAATGCATGCTAAGTGTAAATGACTCACCTTGGGCTTTAATAAAATCAAAACTGTGAAATAATACTCATGAGTAATATAGCGAAATGATAAACTTTGTGAGCTATAACACTTAGTTCAAAAAGATTTATTTTTACTCTTTCTTTTGGGAGCTTTATCTAACCGACATAAACCATGTAAGCTATCATGGAGTCCAACGACTTACCCATGTTGGGGAGAGCTATTCTACCCTTGCCATCAGAATAAAATCTTAACTTAAGTGATCACTATCTTTAACTTCATCTATATTGGAAATAAGCTTAACCTATGTTGGCTCGTAGTTCTGGGGCATGCGACTTTGAACTCATACCCAACTAGGTGCTATATACTACTACCTTATTACTTATATGCTCATTCTTTAGGAAATCCACCTTAAAATAGTATAAGAGTTTATAGAATGAAAAACAGTTATGCTTCTCTTTGCTTTAATTCGAACTCAAGATGAACAAATGTGGATTCCATATCTTAGCTTAGGATCAAAAGATAGCTTCTTTCGTTAATTATTTGTATAAACTTACTAAAGAAGTACTTAAGAATATAATTCTCTTGAAATTTCAACTTAAACTTAGGGCTTGAAATTCATGATTAGAAATTATGGTGATTCATAACAACATTTGATGCTCAGTAACAATCTAGAAATACTTCAACAATATAAAATAAAGATAGTGCAATCTAATTCATAATGTAAATCTTATAAGTTAAAACATAAACATAAGCAATTCTTCATGTACTAAAAGCTTTACATCTCATAATAATCACGTGCTTCAAGAATATAGAAACTTGGGTATGAACCCTAATTCAAAATAAGTAAATGAAATATTAAAATCAGCCAATTTGGGCACAAGGGTAATAATACCCTTGTTCATAACCCCAAATACCTTGATAGGCTTGACTTGGTGTAGAAAGCTTGACATTGAAAGCCTTGGAGATGATCTTGAAAGAATTCTTGAACTTTTTTAGGAACCTTAAATTCTTATTTATCTTAAAGAGAAAGTAATTAAGTTTTGAAGTTCTTGGGAGGAGGTTAGGGTTTTCTTTGGGAGAAAAATGAAGGAGAATGGGCAAATAATGACTTAACCGACATTTAATCTTATATTTTTACAACTTAGGGTGATGGGAAAAGACCTAACTTCCCCTCGAGAGATTAATTTCATAACTAAAATATCGATTGGAGATCTAACGTGACACGATGATGTGTCCATCGCAATACACGAGGCGACACGATGCAATCGCATTGACCTGCTGGAATCGAAATCCAAACAATGCCCAAACCTCATCCAAAAATTCCTAAACTTCCACGAGACATGCTCCTTATATCCCTTATCATGAATTATCTCAAAAACCATCATCTGAGAGGCCGAAAGGTTAACTTAAAAATCCTTGAAGTTAAGAGGTCAAAAATAATACTAAGTACTAAACACTTCGTTAAATTTTCAGTCTTTAAGCCTCTTATACAAGCACTAGGATCTGGACTAAGCTAAGTTTAATACGGGATATTACTATATCTCCCCCTTGGTAACATTCATCCTTAAATAAGACTGATTAAGCTGAGAATACTGAGGAACTGAAATTATGTACTTAACTTGCATAACTGAAGACATTATTACATAATTGAACTGATTCATGAATAAATCAAATGACATAGAGATGATTATATAAAGCTGGAATGAGAATGGAAAAGAGATAATCTAAGGAAAACTTATTACCTTAAGTTGAGTCTGAACTTGCAGAGAAGAGATGAGGGTACTTGGTTCGCATATCTTTTTTTGCTTCCCAAGTGGCTCCCTTAACAGACTGATCTAGCCAAAGAACTTTGACCAAGGGAACTTCTTTGTTCCGTAGTATATGAATCTGACGATCAAGGATCTCAACTGGGATTTGTTTGTAAGAAAGGCTATCCTGAACATCTGTGCTTCCTAAAGGAACTACAATAGTTGGGTCACCAATACACTTCTTTAACAAGGAGAAACAAAACACTAGATGCACTTATGCTAAATTTGCAGGCAACTTAAGCTCATACATTACCTTTCCAAAATGACTCAAGATTCTATAAGGACTAATATATCGGGGAATAATTTTCCCCTTCTTGGCAAATATCTTTACTCCGTTCATGGGAGATATTTTAAAATAAACTAGATCATCAACCTTAAACTTTGGGCTATCTTAAGCCTCTCCCTAATTAGCTGAACTTTCTCTATCACATCAAATACTGAATCAGGCTCTATCAGCACAGTCTTACCTACCTCGAACAAACTAATGGGAGATCTATGTCTCCTTTCATAGAGTGCCTCAAACGGAGACATCTAGATACTGGCGTGGTAACTGTTATTGTAGGAAAACTTGATCAACGATAATTGATCATCCCAAATACCTTTAAGGTCAATAACACATGCTCTCAACATATCTTCTAGGGTATGAATGGTCCTCACTACCTGAACATCTGTCTGAGGATGAAAAGAAGTACTGAGATGAACTTGGGTACCAAGATCTTTTTGAAAAGCTTTCCAAATATGGGAGCTAAACTGAGTACCTCTATCTGAAATGATTGAAAACGAGACTCCATGCAACTTAACTAACTCTTTAATATAGAGCTTGGCATAATCGGCTTAGTAGGAAGTATAAACTAGCAAGAAATGGGCTGATTTGGTCATTGTCTATAATAACCCAAATCGAATCATGCTGACGATAAGAACAGAACAACCCTATCACAAAATCCATGTTCACCTCTTCCCAGTTTCAAGTGGGAATGCTAAACTCCTGTATAGTGCCACTAGGCCTTTGGTGCCCAACTTTAACCTACTGACAATTAGCATACTTAGCTATAAACTCTGGAATATCCTTCTTCATACCACTCCACTAATAGACTTCCCATAAATTACAGTACATCATGGTGGCTCTTGGTGAATAGAGTAATGTGCACTATGCATTTCCGCAAAAATTTGTTGCCTCAAACTATCAACACACCGTACACACAGTATACCGTATTATCTCAACACACCATATCCCCCTTGGAAGAAAACCTCTACTTTCTAATCTTTGACTGACCCTTTCAACTTAACCAAACTGAAATCCCTATCTTGTTTCTCCTTCACTTTGGCAACCAAAAAAGATTCCAAACTAATCCGAACGAATACACTACCCTCAATTAAATCAACCAACCAAAACCTAATCTACCAAGATGATGAACCTCCAAAACTAACTTCTTCTTGTTATTCTCAACATGAGCAGCACTACCCATAGACAGTCTACTAAGGGTGCCTGCCACTATATTGGCCTTACCCAGATGATACAAAATACTCATGTCATAATCTATGAATACATTAATATGCACCCCATAAAGATAATGCCTCCAAATTTTCAAGACATAAACAATAGCGGCTAAATCAAGATCATGGGTAGGATAATTCTTCTCATTAGGTTTAAGTTGTTTAAAGGAATAGGCTATGACCTTACCTCTTTGCAGCAGAACATAACCTAGACCAACTCTGGAAGCATCAAAGTAAATAATGAATCTATCTGAACCATTTATATAATGACCCAAAATCACCTTCCGAGATGTCACACGGTGCTTAGGGCTATATGTAGAGGACTCACCACTATAGGAATGTAGGTGGAGGTACTCGAAAGTCACTGATAAGGCTGGGACTGAGCACCTGAACCTACATTATAAGACAATGTAGCACATAGATGTATATGTAGATCAACACTTGAGATTGTACTGAGTATGTGGGGGTCCATGCATTTATATAAAACAACATTATTACTCTTTAATCAAATCATGCATGAAACAATTAATGACTCACATGTCTTAAATAAGCATAAAAATGTAAAGCTCATGAACCATGTAGAATGGAACATGTAACACAAATCTCATGAGTTATTATACTTTAGCTTTGAAATCTGTACTCTTCTCTTATTCTTATTACTCAAAGCTAAAGGAATCTTTAAGAAATACTTTTAACTCATGCGTATATCTCATGGAGAGTAAAACTTTTTTAATGCTAAAAAAACTCATAAATCTTTTGAACTTAAGTACTTGAAATTTGGAACTCAAGTATCGAAATGAAGCCAATCCATACCTAGAATAAGGTCAAAATTTACCATATCTAACTCTATCAAATCAACAAATATGACTCTATGAAGAACATTAACAGGACAATCTCTATAGATTTTTTTAGCAATAACTGACTCCCCTACTAGTGTAGAAACTAGGAAGAGCTCAGAAATCGTTTTGGGACTCATTTTGAGTTCACAGCTACAAATGGGTCACATAAGAGAGATTTGACCTGGGTCAAAAAACACATAAACATCAAAATAAAATACATGGACATACCAGTAACAACACAGGAGGATCCTCCTGCTCCTGACGAGATGGTAAGGTATAGAATCTGTTCTGACGCTGACCACCAGTAGTGCTAGATGAAGTTCCCTGAGCAGGGGCGGGATGGGGTACAGGATCTGGTGCACTATTAGCCTATGCCTGATGTCGGGCATCTCTGTTCTCCTATATAGAATGCGAACAATCTCTAAGTCTATGGCCTTGCTTGCCATAACCAAAACAACCCCTCAAATCTACAAAACACTCACAGGGATGATCCCTACCACACTTAGCACAAGGAGGATAACAGGGCCTGTTACCACTACTATTCTATGGCCTAGAAATAAAAGACCTACTCCCTTGCTCCTGCCTAACTCTAGGCATGGGAGCACTAGCTGATGAAGGTGCTGGAATAGACAGACATCTCTGAAACTGAGGGTGGTTTACTCTATAGAACCTAGGCGGACTATACTCATGTTGCTCAGATCTAGCCCTTTTGTTACCCCTTACTCTGTCTCTCTCTCTAATCGTATCCATCTCTATCTGCTATGCATGCATCATCAACCTAGACAGATCCATTCCCTATGCAGTATCACAGTCCTACACTCCTTTAGTACCAACCTAGAAACACTAGTTACGAACTTGCTCATACTAGCTTGAGTGTCATAAATCAAACCAAGAGCATACTTGGCCAACTGGTTAAACTTCAAATAGTACTCATTAATAGTTATGCAGCCCTGCCTCAAGTTTATAAACTCCTCAATCTTTGCTTTCCTCATCTCAAGTGGAAAAAACTTTTCCAAGAATGTATCTTGGAACACCTGCCAAGTCATAGGAGCAGCATTATCACCTCTACCATCCCTTCAAGATACAACCCAGTCATAAGAAATGTCCTTCAGCTTATAGGATGCCAAATCAACACTTTCTTCCTAAAAAACATTCATCACCTGCGTGATCTTTCTCACCTTCTCAAGGTACAACTATGGGTCCTCATCTTCTTTTGACCCATAAAAATCTGGCAGATTCATCCGCATAAAATCATGAATCATAGCTGCAGCAACATCCCATCCCTATTGATTAGTAACTATTGCCTAGTTATTATCCCGAACATTTGTGGTGATTGCTTGGGTTAATGCCTGAAAGGCCACCCAAAACTCGACACGATACACCTTCTCATTCAAAGGATCAACAGGTAGGGGTTGCTCATCATCGTTCCTGAATCATTCGCTCTTAGGAGAGGAATTTTTGTAAAATAGAAGAGCATGAATTATTAAATTAGAGAAACAATTATAGGTACGATAGAATCTGAAAGAAAGAAACAATTTTTCCTAAAATGTCTTGTAGTCTCTTGCTCATAGATATGGCGCTCTACACACCGATGATCAAGATTCTACTCAACGCAGCTTGTCAGACTCCCTAAGACTCCTTAAAACCTTAGGCTATGATACCAAGTTTGTAACGACCTAAAATTACCTCTCAGGATGTCACACGGTGCTTAGGGCTACAAATAGCTCCAAGCTAACCCTTTAATCCTATCACTTGTCATAATACTCATTCAAGAAGGAATATACAAAACACTACATTGTCATATCATACAAAGGAAAATACAGAGAAAATACTCGGTCTAAATGACTACAATATTGGATCTCTCAACACAATCACAGTCTAACAATTAGTCTGACAAAGCCTCTACTAATCCATGAACTAGAGAGCCGTTGGGACAGGTCCCCAACTGACTCAAAGTGAACTTAAAGTGATAACATAGTCTCTCAAATACTGAAATGTCTGAAGATAGGTCCTTAAAGCATGAGAACTCACCACTATAGGAATGTAGACGGAGGTACTCGAAAATCACTAACGAGGATATGACTGAGCACCTCAACCTACATTCTAAGACAATGTAGCTCAAAGACGTATATTGTAGATCAGCACTTGAGAATTTACTGAGTATGTGGGGGTGCATGAATTTATATAAAACAACATCATTACTCCTTAATCAAATCATGCATGCAACAATTAATGAATCACATGGCTTGAATAAGCATAAAAATGTAAAGCTCATGAATCATGTAGAATGGAACATGTAACACAAATCTCGTGAGTCATTATACTTTATCTTTGAAATCTGTACTCTTCTCTTATTCTTATTACTCAAGGCTAAAGGAATCTTCAAGCAATACTTTCAACTCATGCATATATCTCATGGAGAGTAAAACTTCTTTAATGCTAAAAAAAATTAAATCCTTTGAACTCAAGTACTTGGAATTCGGAATCATATAACTTTGGGACATACTTGAAGGTATTTAAATCACTTTAGAAAAATATCTCATTTCAAGCTTTAGGGAAATCATTCTATCTCAATGGGAAAAATACTCTAGTTTAGGGAAATAACTTATCTCAAATCTTTAATTTTAAGGGAGGTTCTCTTTACCAACATAAACCATGTGAGCTACATGAAGTCCAATGTTTTGTCCTCCTAAGAGACCCCACATTAGGTAGGAGCATCATACTCTTTCCAGGAAGTGTAACCTTAATTTAGTGATAACTTATCTCGGTCGCAGGCCCAATATCTCTGTATTAGGCCCAAAATCTCAAACCTATGATGGCACGTAGTTCTGGGATAAGAAATTGCAGTAACTTAACCAAATCGATGCTAAACACTACTCCCTTTAGTTTATCTTACTCATCTTATGGAAATTCACTTTAAAATAATTTCTTGTTTCATCAATAACCCAATAATCAAATCTGTAATCTCATGTAGTAAAGTGGATTTCAAAACTACATGACTACTAGGTCAAAACATTCTTCAATAATCTCAGAATACTCAAATCATGGGTGCTTATAGCACAAGAGTTCATACAATTGTAAATCTCAAGTAGGGATAATAACCCATAATTCAATCTCAAGTTAAAACTCATCAAAAGTATAATAGATATAGATTCATAACTCATATAGAAATCTGGAAATTTCAGCAATTTGTCTCAAAATATCAACATACTCATATACTTCAATATCTCAAACATTTCAACTATTAATTTCTCAAGGATTAAAATCATGAGGTATAGAACCAGCTGTAATTTCTCAAAAAAACATATGAAAATCATGCACTTAGACCCTCAATTCATGGGAAACATCAAAATATTGCAATCAATAATAATGGATGAAAATCCCAAATTCAAATTTATGTAAAATCTCATATATTGCATAAAACCATAGTTTAAATAATCCTTTGGGCACAAGGATGAAAGGATTACCCTTGTTCAAAACCCTGCATACCCTAGATTTTGAAATTGGATGAACAAGTTTGCTCTAAAATATTCTTCTCACTCTTGAGAGGGGGTTCTTGCAAACCTCGAACTTGGGGAACTCAAGTCTCAATTCAATTTGTAGAATCTATGGTGAGTTCTTGAATTTCTTGGAGAAGGGTTTTAGATTTGATCTTGACGAAGAAACTTTAGCTCTCTTATGTTTTGGATGATGAATGAAGCCATTTTCTTTACTTAGAATATATCTGGTTGATAAAAGAGTATAAAGACAAAAAATCCCCTTATTAAAATGAGTTAAAAACACTGATCAGGGCAACGGTCGAAGCGATGGTCCGTCGCAAGTATGACGATTCGTCGGATCATCCGTTGCACGCTGGGCTGAAAATAAACACACTGGCTTAATATGACAATCTCATTGACGGTTAGTCGGATCATCCGTCGCACATTAGCCAGAATGAGGCCATACTATCTGAGCACGATGGTCCCAGCGATAGTCTGTCGCACACTCGATGGTTCATCAACCTGTCCATCGCCCCTGGGCCGTTCCGATAACTCTCTGTAAAATGGCCATAACTTCTTACCCTAACACCAGATTTGGACAAAATTGGTATCGTTAGAAAGCTAATTCAATTCTACACATGAAAAAAAGTAAAATTTAAGAAAATTCTATATGATTTAAACACAAATCACTTGGGAAGTCACTTCTCAATCATTTAGGGTCGGAATTACACTTCACTAGACACGCTCTAAGGCTCGAACTACGATGAAACTTTGCGGGGTCTTCCAATTTAGTAACATCAAAACTAAGGATGAAGTAAGTCAAGTCTTAAACTCCTAAAAAATCTTCTAAAAGGAATTCGACCACTAAACCTTAACTTTATTCTAATTCAATCTATATATGGACGATGAAATAGATAAAAACCCCTTAACAAATCATCGGCAATAGCCATTCAAACCCAAGAAAATCCTAATATCTAATGGAGAGATAGTTCTGGCCCAGTTTCTCACTGCTTTGGACTTTTAAGGGTCATCTCTAATGCCATCACCAGAAATAATATAACCAAAGAAAACTATTGACCTTATCCAAAACTCACATATACTAAATTTGGTGAATAATAGATGGTCTCTAAGAGTCTATAATAAAATTCTGAGATGGTTTACATGATTATCTTTGCTAATCAGAAGTTGTACCATATTCTGTTTGAGCTTAAAATTGCCTTCAGCTGTCGGCTTCTAAAATGGGGAGGTCAAATTAGTTGGAAGTGGGATTTCCACTTCTCTAACTGTCCTACGGGTTGCTTTTTCTTCAACCATTTAAGTAGTAACAACTTGATCCTCTTGGATTTGAGGAATATAGGGGAGAAGGATTGTTTCTCTCCTTCGCTGATGGAAAAGTTGCTCAAGTTCGGAGCTTGATTTAACCAAGTCCTGATCCCTTGCCAGCTTACTACTTTGTAAATCTGTTTTCTGCAAATACAAAACCAAGACCAAGAGTAAAAACACCAAAGAAATCTAAAAATAAAAACTAAAAATAAAAACTAAAAATAAAACAGTTGCCAAATTACAAGTCCCCAATATTGCGCCAAAAACTGGACAGATACGTGGTCTATCAAGTAGTGAAGTGGCCTTAAAGAAAGCGAAGTATCAATCACACAGGGACTTGGTTTAACAATGATTCAATTTCAGTTAACTGTTTAGATTTAATTGATGCAAGAGTAACCCAAAAGAGTTTAGAATATTGTAAAATAAAGTAAAGGAAACGATGCATAAAATAAAGGTCTTGAAATAATTAATGGACTAAAGCACAGGGTTAAAGCACTTTGAACAAGCATACTATATTATTGAACTTCATTCATTAACTTGAACAAGCATACTATATTATTGAACTTTATTCATTAACTTGCTTTTATTGGTTGTTGATTCATAGGGCTAATTACATGATCATGGTCTCCCAACCTCTAACTATTTACCTAAGTTTGACATTACAACTACATCATAAGTGGGGATGTAATAATCCAATTAAGTTCTTTAAGCTACATCCTACGTGTGAATCAAGTGACGCTTCTAAGTACATTCCTTTCCTAGATGCTAATTTGAATTCCTTATTTTATAAAATAATACAAATCACACTTTGTTTATCTCCATGTTCAATCTCCCCATTCCCTCTGTCGAGATCAAAAGGTAGACAATTCATATATATTCTGAGTGATCAATCTATCAAATAGTCAAATCAAAGATAAAAACACAACCAATAATGATAAGCAAAATTAAATAAACTTAATTAAAAATAGTAATACTTATGTTCTTGGATTTAATCCCAGAAAGGGAGTTTCTAGCTACTCATAGTCATAATCATGATCCAAAAGGTAAATACATGATATAATCTAAAAGAAAGCTAAAGAAATAATGTAAAACCTAAAGATGAAGTTGCAGTATCTCCTCAATGCTCCAAAGCGTTCCCAGTTGTCCAAGATGAATAAGTAATATGTACAACATGTATTTATAGTGAAATATGAGATGCCTAATCCATGTAGGACAAGGATCACATTTTGGCCTTGCTTAGAATACCCAACATGTCGCCTTGATCATTTCATGGACTGACCAAGGTGTTGCATCACCTAATCAACCCATCTAGCCAATGCATCGCATTGGATACTCAATTCAACTAAGTAAGGCATCGTGGTTCTAACGCGTTGGTTCACTGGAAGTTGCTTCTGAAATTTTGGTTAAGTGTTGAATGTCCCTCCTTCCCTCCCTTGTATTGTGGTGCATTACCAATGGATTTCTAGCCTTTATATCATCAATATATCACCATATTTATCTCAAAAATCTTCCTACATAATCACACACCAAATATTAGAGATCATAACAACATAATATTCTCAATGATGAATCAAAAACACAAGCTAAGACAAGGCTAGTTCAGAACGATCTTCACTTATTGTTCCACCTCTACAATCAATAAAATTAAACTTTGCACATCACCAATAAGTTATTACACCCATAATTACACATTTAAACCAATTTAAACTCCTTAAATACATTAGAATCCCACTAAACCAACTAAACACACAACTAGCTCAAGCTAGTAAAACTAGTTTTCTCGGTTGAACTCTAAATGACTCAATTAAGTACAAAATTGTTTGAAAACACATTTAACCATTGTAATCATGTCCTTGAACACTTATATTCTTATTTATACCAATAAAAAATATAAATCACACAAATTATCCTCAAAACAAGGCTTAATAAGCTAGATAGCAATGCTTGGAGTGCATAAATACACCCCACATCACTTGAGTCTGGGGACAAACATCCCTGCTTCCCTGCTTAGCATACAGATACTCTTTGATTCAGTGACCCAACATGACACATCCATAACAACCCCTTCTTCCCATCAAACACTCGCCAGGATGGTTTCTGCCACACTTTTCACATAACTGATAACTGGGCGTTCCACCCATACTATTCTGAGACCTAGAAATAGAAGTCCTACCTCACTACTCCTGCTTTGTTTTAGGTGCCTGGGAATTGGATGAAGATGGCTCTGGCAGAGATGAATGACCCAAAAACTGTGAATAGTTTCCCCCTCCAGACCTTGGTTGACCATACTCAAATTGTCCAGCTCTAGCCCTCTTATTATTTTTATCTCTTTTCTTTATTTTTTTCTACCTCAATCTGCTGAGCATGGGTCATTAACCTAGCAATGTCCATATCCCCAATAAGCATGGCAGTTATACACTTCTTGACTACCAAATCGGATACTCCAATAACAAACTTACTCATACTAGATCTAGCGTCAACTACCAACTCAGGAACATACTTTAACAACTGAGTGAACTTAAGACATTACTTCTTCACTATCATCGAGACCTACCTCAGGTTTATAAACTCCTAAACCTTAGATTCTCTCATCTCACATGGAAAGAACATATCCAAAAATGTATTTTGAAATACCTGCCAACTCATAAGAGCGGCATTGTCACCTCTACCTTTCTTCCACATAACAACCCTATTATAGGCAATATCCTTCAATCTATAGGATATCAATTCTACACTCTCCTCCTCAGTAACATGCATAATCTAAGTGATCTTTCTCACCTAATCAATGAAGAGTTATGGATCCTTACCAACTTTTGACCCATAGAACTCAAGTGGATTCATTTTCATGAAACCACAAATCCTGGCTACAGCTAGATTACCACTTTACTGAAGTGGGACAGCCACCTATTGGTTTCCCTGAACATTAGAATTCATAGCTTGGGTCAAGGCCTGAAAAACAGCTCAAAATTCAACATAAGACACGTTCTCATTCAGAGGATCGGCATGCAGAGGTAGTTGGTCACCATTTCTGCATGCATTGGCTCGGCGAGGAGGCATATTCTGTCATTTTAAAGTACGAGTTAAAGTAGATAGAGACAACTATAAGCATGATAGATCATAAAAGAACTAACGATTCCTAACTCATTGCGTAGCCTCTTGCTTATAAATGTAGAGCACTCTACACCCATGATCAAGGCTCTACGTAATGCGACTTGTCTGACTCCCTAGGACTTTTTAAAATCTTAAGCTCTGATACCAAGTTTGTAATGCCCCAGAAATACACCATGGATGTCACACAGTACTCAAGACTGCAAGTAATACCAAGCTAACCCTTTAAGCCATCTAACAACTTTGGAATTGATAACAAAAGTAAACTTGACATACAAAATCTTAACTGAAACTAAATTAATATCTTAACTGGAATTCTTAAGCTTGGAAATCTTGAAAGCAAACACTTTTAAATCTAATTCAAACTCAAGATGAACAAATGTGGGTTCCATATCTTAGCTTAGGATCTAAAGATCACTTCTTTCTTTAAATCTTAGTATAAACTTATCAAAGGAGAACTTAAGAATATAATTCTCTTGACAAGACTCCATGCTCAATAACAATCTTGAAATACTTCAACAATATCAAATCAAGATAGTGCAATCTCTTTCATAATATAAATCTTATAAGATAAACACAAAAAATTATTGATATACTCAAAGCTTTAAATCTCATGATAATCACGTGCTTCAAGAATATTAAAACTTGGGTATGAACCCTAATTGAAAACAAGCAAATGGAATCTTAAAATTATGCAATTTGGGCACAAGGGTGAAAGATACCCTTGTTCATAATCCCACATACCTTGATAGGCTTGACTTGGTGTAGAAATCTTGACTTTGAAAGCCTTGGAGATGATCTTGAAAGCTTTCTTGAACTTCTTGGATTAGGTATCTAAAATTCTTATTTATCTTGTAGAGAAAGTAATGAAGTTTTGCAGTTCTTGGGAGTAGGTTAGGGTTTTCTTTGGGAGAAAATTGAAGGAGAATGGGCAAATAATTCCTTAACCGATATTTAATCTTGTATTTTTACGACTTGGGGTGATGGGAAAAGACCTAACTTCACCTCAGGAGATTAATTTCGGAACTTAAATGTTGATTGGAGGCCTAGCATGACATAATGATGTGGACATCCCTATACACGGTGCGATGCAATGCAATCGCGTTGAGCTGCTAGAATCTAAATTCAAACACGGACCAGACCTCATTTGAAAATACTAAAACATTCCCAAGACATACTCCTTACACCCCTGATCATGAATTATCTCAAAAACCACCATCTTAGAGTCTGGATGGTCAACTAAAAAATCCTTGAAGTTAAGAGGTCAAAAATAAGACTAAGTCCTTAACACTTGGTTAAGTTTTTAGTCTTTAAGCCTCTTATGCAAGCACTAGGAGCTAAACTAAGCTAAGTTAAATACGGGGTATTACACTTCCCATGGATAACCTTCTAAGAGCACCTGCAACCATATTAAGTTTACCTAGATAGCAGTGTAGACTCTTATCGTAGTCTTTAAGAAATTCGAGCCACCTCATTTTCCTAAGATTTAGCTCCTTCTGAGAGAACAAATATTGCAGGCTCTTATGATTAGAAAAACATCTACATGTAATCTGTACAAATAATGATGCCAAATTTTCAACACGAACTCCACAGCCAACAACTCCAAGTCATGACACGAAAAATTATTCTTATGCACCTTCAACTGTCTAGAGGCATAAGCTACAACCTTGTCATGCTGTATCAAAACGCAACCAAGTCCTATACGGGACGCATCATAATATACCACAATACCATTAGTGCCTTTAGGGAAAGCCAAGACCAAAGTCTAAGACAGCTTATTCTTAAGCTTCTCAAACTACTCTCACAAGAATCACACCATAAGAACTTCACCTTATTCTAAGTTAACTTAATCAACGAGGCAGCTATAGAAGAGAAATTTTCCACAAATCTGTTGTAGTAATCGGGTAAACCCAGGAAACTCTAAATAATGATTAAAGTCATAGATCTAGGCCACTTCTTAACAACTACAACTTTCTGTGGATCCAACATGATCCCTTCACTAGAGATTACATGACCCAAAAAATTCATGTCGTTCAACTGAAATTCATATTTCACAAATTTAGGATACAATTGTTGATCCTTCAGGGTATCTAACAAAATGAGAAGGTGATCGACAAGATCCGCTTCACTCTTAGAGTACACCAAAATATCATCTATAAATACAATGACGAACAAATCTAGAAACTAATGAAACACTCTATTTATCAGGTCCATGGACGTCGTTGGGGCATTAGTCTACCCAAAAGACATAACTAGGAACTCAAAATGCCCATATCAGGTACGAAAGGCAGGTTTGGGGATATCTACCTCCCTAATCCTTAACTGATGATACCCAAATTGAAGATCGATCTTGGAGAAAAACTTAGCATCCTAAAGTTGATCAAATAAATTATGTATTCTTGGAAAAGGATACTTATTCTTTACAATCACTTTATTCAATTATCGGTAATTAATACACATGCAAATGGAACCATTTTTCTTACACATAAATAATGCAGGTATACCTCATGGGGATACACTAAAACGGATGAAACCCTTATCTAAAAGATCTTTTAATTGCTACTTAAGCTCCTTCAACTCTGCTGAAGCCATTCTATATAGGGGAATGGAGATAGGATGAGTGTCTAAAACAAGATCAATCCCAAAATCAATCTATCTATCAGGAGGGACACCAGGAAGATCCACAGGGAAGAGCTAAAAAAGAAAAGTCCTTTCGGGTTAGAATCTTTAACCCAGACCAAATGATAGAGACACCCCTTGGAAATTAATTTTTGGGCTCTAAGATACGATATGAACCTTCCCTAAGAAACTAGAGAACCCCCTTCCCACCTAATGACTAGCTTATTAGGAAATTAAAAAATGGCCTTACGGGTCCGGCAATCTAAACAGGCATAGCACAAATACAATTAGTCCATCACCAATATTACATCAAAATCAACCATGTCCAATTCAAACAAATCCACCAAAGTCTCCTTACCACCCACAAATACCACACAACCCCTATAGACTCTCTAGGCTACCATTGAGTCACCCAATGGGTTAGAAACAAAAAAGGGGTCCGAAATATACTGAAGACCAAAACCAAAATGCACAACTACAAATGAGGTCACATAAGAAAGAGTGGACCCTAGATAAAGTAAATGGTACATAATACGAGAAAAGAGTTTCGACATACCAGTAACGACATCTGTAGATGCCACAGACTTCTTTCAAGTAGTGAGATCATAAAGACAGTTCCAACCAGTGTCGGAGTCAGATGGTGCACCCTTTGGTGCAAGAGCTAATGAAGAGTCAACCGAAACCTTATTTGCCTAAAAAAAAACCGTACCCACGAGACAATTTCTAAGCATATGCCTTATCTGACCATATTTGAAATACTTGGCCCTTCCATCATCATAGAAACCCTGGTGCAATTGACCACAAAATTTACCAGGAGGATATCATAAAGATGATTAGGCCCCACTAGCCTGAGATTGGGCATCCTATGCCCTAGAACCATCACCAACCTAAAAATATCGGTCATAGATAGCTTCGTATAAGGAGCACTAGTCATCGAGTCGAAACGAGAATTGCCTCACTTCTTCTTGGACCACTTTCCACTATCCCTGCCACGTTGCGGCTGACCTCTACTCTTATCAGAAAATCTAAACTTTTTATTATGCCTTCCCCTATCTCCACCTTCTTCTTCCTCTATTTATTAACCTACTGCATATACACAACCAGTCTAAAAATATCCTAATCCTTGTTCAACAAGGCAATCTTACTTTCTAGAATCAAATCACGGGACAACCTAGAAGCAAATTTACTCATTCTAGCCCCATGATAGACACCAACTTAGAAGAATATCCAGACAACTGATAAAACTTCAAGACATAATCCTTAACTATCATCCTGCCTTCAGATTCACGAATTCTTCAGCCTTCACATCCCTCAACTCTTGAGGAAAGAAGTGCTCGAGAAAAGATCTAAAAAGGTCCTCCTACAAGGTAGACTCAATATCTACACCTCTAAGCTTCTCCCACTATTCATACCACTAATTTACTACATCTTTGAACTAATAGGTTGCAAACTCCATACCTTCCACCTCAGTAGCATGCATCAAACGAAAGATATTTTCCATTTCATCTATGAAATATTGAGGATCTTCTGTAACTTTTGTAATAGTGAAAAAAGGAGAGTTCAAACTCATAAATTAGTCGGCTCTTGTGGCCTCAAATGATGGAGCAACAGAATCCACACGATAAGTTTGAGAGGTAACCAACTGAGTGAGCAAATCGATGGACTAACGAAACTCATCATTAGATAGGTCATTTTGAGGTGGCTGAAGAGGGATAGGAGGAATCGATGGAGCTCTATTAGGACCATCATATATAGTGGCCCTAGACCTAGTCTGAACCCCTGGAGTAGGAAGAGCTCTATTTTCATTGTCCTCAGACGGGATAGAAAAGTTGCCACAAATATTAGATACTCCCAAAGGCATAATCTGAAAGGCAAACAAACAAAAACTAGAGAGATCCAAGACCTTAGACTCTACAACCCAATAATAGAACACAAGAAAGAAAAGTATTACTAAATGTCTTGTAGTCTCTCCTATATAAGTGTGGAGCGCTACACACCTATAAAAAAACTCCACTTGACACGATTTTGTGGATACCCAATTGACCATGAACCTAGGATCTGATACCAGTCTTACATAACTTGAACCTATTCTTGGTCACGTTGGGTATCTTAAGTCCAACCAGGACTAGAGACCACCCCCAATATCCGAACCACAACCTATCTTACATCCCTCGTCAACAAATAAAAACGTAAAATAATATTAATTTTAAAATATTATAATAATTTTGTAACCAAAATCATCCATATAACAAATACCAATGCCAATGCCAACACCGATATCGACACTGCCCATGCCTATAGTAGTCTAATAAAGCCTCTAATAAAAATCAAAGAATATCCAGTTGGGACATGCCCCCGATCATAGACAAAACCAAGACCAAAGAAATAGTGAAGACATAAAGAAATCCATAGCATAAAATAGGGTCTTTCAAAGTATGGAAGCTCACCACTTCACTCTGACTCTAAAGTTATCCCCGAATCACCTAATCACAGAGCGAGAGGAGTATAAGTATGAACGGTTCCTGAATCAAATGGGGATACAGCGTCCGATAACGGTTGTGGACTGAATGCTAGCATGTAACTTAGGAATAAATATAAAGTAATGCCACCAATCCAAAATCAAGTCAAACCAATGCATATACCCATATGTGAATACATATATACATATATGCCATGATATGATAGAGAATAGGTTTAGAATGCATTTCAAATCCTTAACATGGGTTGTGTATCTTTACTGTTATAAGTCAACCCACAGGCTATATGGGCCCAGTGTTGCCCTTGAATAGGCCTCAATGCGTATTGGCCGCAAGAACTAGAGATATCATAAATTGCCAAGGGTTTCCTTGCACCCTTCTCCCTCTATAATACATATATATATGTAGATACTCAGGGGATTATATTGTACCCCACAAGCATAGGGTCATCCAGACCAACCCTTATGTCACCAAACATGAGTTTTCAGTGTTCGTCCTTCAAACTCACACCTTCACGACTAGCTATCACAACCCCCATTGTTTCCCAATTAAAAGATTTAACACATAATAAAACCACCAATTTAGGAGTCAATTATAAGGCATTATTAAGTGGTATCGTCATACCAACTATAGCTTGCAAGTGATATCATTAAGCCAAGACTTTGGGAATTCTCGTGTACCCCACAAGGTTTTTCATAAATTATTCAATTAGGGTATTATAATGTACCCTATAAGGTTTTTAAAATCATTCCCAACTATTTAACCATTTGAACTATGCATTAATTTCAAGAAACAAGCCAAGCCAAGTAGTAATGCATAAATCAAAATCAATTATGCAAGTGGGTTGAGTTTATTACCAATTTTTATACCAAAACTATCAATTTGGGGATTCCATTATACCTCTATTCTCACCCACCGTTCTCATCCACCCCAATGCATTTATCAACTATCAATTTAAAAATAATGGTTTCATTAATATTCTGGAAAAAGCATTTAAACAATTTATATTAAAAACCCTCAAACTATAGTTCAAAACCTGACATCAATATTCCATAGATAATACTTTAAATCACATTCTTTTACAAAATTGACTATGAGGGAAGAGTAGCATGCCCTAAACACCAAGAAGTATGTAGAGAAATCACCTTTGTAAGCCTCAATTTATTAATATCTTGAGAACCATAAGTGTTTCTAACTTTGAGAATTTGAGAGTCAATTTGATGTGTTTATGAGGGCTACGGATAACCTAAAGAGGTTATAAAACGTAGGTTTCAAGTTGAGAAAAAGGAAAAATATCCAGAATGCCCTTAACTTAAAAGTTGCAAAAAATGTCCCCTTTTACTACGAGTCAATCATTGACTCGTAACCCAACCGTACGACTCGTAACTAAGATAGTACCAAGATCCCCATACACTGTCAACCTTACGACTCAGCAAGATTACTCTAACAAGACCATACGACTCGTAAGGTCAAGTTGTAGTAACACAGAACTCAATTGGGTTGAACATTGGACATCCTACGATTTCATTTCATGACTCGTAACATATCCTTATAGTTCTTACTGATCCACTCATACTCAGAGTCGAATCATCCCTCAAACTTACATGTTTTGGTTACGACTCTTCCTAACGACTCGTCACAAGACTTTATGACTCATTCCCTCAAATCGTACCCTAGACAGAAACTCAATACCATACACTATTTACCCTACGACTAGGGCCACCTGACTTGTCAAGACACCTACGACTTGTAGGGTCAAGTCATAACCATGGCAGTGAGCTCAAACCTCAAGAAATTTTCAAGGTGGTCCGGGGTGTTTCAGGTTTAATAACTAAATTTTGAATGAATTGAAAATAAGAAAAATAGTGAAAAAGCTATTTTATCTATTGCAAAGTCTTTTGATATAGGACAAAAAGTTCAAACAATGTTTTTAAGACCTTTCACACTTTTAATATAGCATATATTAATTACTACTATTTATAAAACGAGCTAAACAAATATAATTGATGAACATGACTTGAACCATTCATATATTGGATTTATTTTTTATTCTGACTCATTCATGTGTAACTTAATATATTGGTGTGAATTGACAATAGAGTAAGCTCTATTAAAAATCTAATAAAATCTGTTATGGGATGTCCCATTAGGTCAAGGCTTGATGCTTATAAATATATGATTAGGTTTCATTTCATCTAGTCAACTGTAAGGTAATCACCATATTATATTGCTAGTTGTAGGGAGAGCAATAAGAGGAATTCAACCAAGCCAAACATTTCATACTTCTGGATAAACTCTTAATCTCACTATCTTTTGATATTTTTAGTCAGTGCATTGATGTTTGGGTTGTTTCAAATTAACTTGGGTGTACAAATAATGATTTTAGGGAAGATTACGAAGATAGGAAAAATATCACTTCTGACCAAATCTGTAAATCAACGAGTAATTGTTTCATGGCCATCCAATAAATAATTAATTAACTAATTGTTGACCATGAAACATTATGAGCTGAAATCCTCCTATTTGGGAGCAGAAGTTAGCACACATTGTCGAAGTAGTAAGACAACTCATGACTCAACGAAACTACATTTCAAGATAATACATATCTTTAAAGAGTTAATGTCAAATTATTTTGGTAACACACTAAGGGTGTAACGACCCAAAATCACCCCTCAGGATGCTACACGGTGCCTAGGGTCATGAGTGGCCCCAAGCTAACCCTTCACTCAGCATAACAGATAAATAACTGAATAAAATGCATAATCTAGAAGAATAAAGCAGAAGATAACTCTATTATGAATTTTCTCTATACAAAACTGAAGTCACAAGGTTACAACTCTGCTTTTACATCAAAATGAAACTCAATACAACAACTCCTATCGACTATCTATGAAGCCTCTACTGGTACTGACTATGGGTAGCTGGGTCATGACTCCCAACCACCCTAACTCAATACGACTGAATAAGGGAAATACAGTAATTTTCTACTGCATCATTGAATCGTGGCCCTGAATCAAAGGGAACCATCACCTGATGACTGGAAGCGGCGGACTGATGGAATAAGGTACATGCATTATAAGTTGTACCTACATTATGAGATAATGTAGCACATAGACGTATATGTGAATTAGTACTTTGGAATATACTGAGTATACAGGGGTGAATGTATATATATAAAATAGTGTCGACCTTCTTCAATCAAATCATGTATGTAGTATGAGACGACTCATATGGCTTGAACAAGTATAAAATATAAAGCTTATAAATCATTAAGAATGAGGCATGTGACACAAATTTCGTGAGTCATCATTGTTTAACTTTAAAATGGGAAATCTTCTCTTATGCTTAATACCCAAAGGCAACAGGGATTTTAAACAATACATTCAACTCATGCATATGCCTCATAGAGAGTAAAACTTCCTCAATGCTCAACATCTCACAATCATTTAGAAACTCATATATTTGGAATTCACAATCATTAAACTTAAAAACATAGTTGGAGGCATTTCATTCACTTCAGGAAAATATCTTATCTCAAATAAATACCTTGATTAGGGAATATCTTTGCAATTCAATCATTTATTAAAATAGCTTATAGGGAAGGAAAATAAGCATTTAATTTCAAAGTTTGAAAGGCAAGGGAGATTCTCGTAACCGACATAAACTATGAGAGCTACATGGAGTCCAACGTTTTGTCCTCCTAAGGAAGAGACCCCACATTGGGGAGGAGCGTCATACTCTTGCCAAGGAGTATAACCTAGGTCTAGTGATCACTAAATGAAAATTGACCTCGGTCCCACATAATCAAATCAGCCTCAGGCCCACTCATAATCATAATATAATCAGCCTCAGGCTCATATCCTACGGTGGCACGTAGTTGTTGGGGTACGAAACCTTAGTAGCTTACCCACTCGGTGCTAAATACTACTCCCTTTAGATTACCTGTGCTCATCTCATAAAAGTCCACTTTTAGAAAAAATATCATGGTTCACCACAAACCCATTAATCAAATCAATAATCTCGTATAGTAAAGTGGAATTCAAAGCTTTCTGACCATTAGGTCAATTCAATTTTCAACCATCTCAAAATACTCAAATCATGGGTGCTTATAGCATGAGAGTTCATAATTTCATAAGTCTCGAATAGGTCTTACTAACCCATAGTTCAATTTCAAGTTAAATCTTATGAAAAGTATAATATATAGCATATAGATTCATAAATCATGTGGAAATCTGGAAATTTCAGCAATTTACCTCAAAATTTCAATATAGTCATATGCTTCAATTTCTCAAACATTATAAATATTAGCTTCTCAAGGAGTAAAATCATGGGTTTATACCCAGCTGTAATTTTCTCAATAAAACATGTAGAAATCATGCCATTTGACTCATAATTCATGGAAAATATCAAGATAATGCATTCAATAATAATGGGTAAAAACCCCAATTCAAACTCATGTAAAAACCCCCATAATTTCAGCAAAATCATGATGTAAATAAACATTTTGGGCACAAGGGTGAAAGGGTTACCCTTTTTCAAAACATTACATACCTTGAATTAGAAGCTTTGGGTGAATTCTCACTTTTGGAACTCTATTCTTGCTCTAGAATAAGGGATCTGGAGGTTCTTAACTTCGGAACCTTGAATCTTGACTCAATTTAGAAAATCCATGGTGGATTCTAGAGATTCATGGAAGAAGTTTTAGATATTTAGGGTTTTTGTTGAGAGAAAGCTTGAGAAAACCCTTATAGGATACTTGTAAATGGCTTTGATAAAGTGTTTCCACGATTTTATAGGCTTGGAAAAAGTCCAAAATGCCCTTTTAAACATCTGTGTGAAACTGGAAAGATTGAACTGGAACCCAATTTCACTGGCCTCCGCGATGCGCCACTAATCGCGCTGGCTTATTGGAATTAGACAATTGAGAAAATAGCAACCTCCGCGACGTGGAGCCATTGCATTTTCCAACTAGTTGGGACCTGGGACTCCTCTGTAATGCTCCATAATCGCGAGGTTCCACTGAAAATTGACAATTGCCAATGCACCCTCTCCACGACGCGCTAGGCTCTCAAATGATGCAGTTTTACGACAAAGGCTTAAATTGGCCATAACTTCTTACCCGAGTGTCCAATTTGGGCAAATCTTATATCGATGGAAAGCTTATCAGATTTTTCACATGACTAAAAGTGGAAATTAGAGAAATTCTATATGTTTAGCACATTACTCACTTAGTAATCTACTTCTCAATCTTTTAGGACAGAAATCATGCCTTACTCGATACACCCTAAGGCTCAGACTACGAGGGAATTTTGCAGGTCCTTACAAAGGGTGTGTTTGATAATTTTGTTCATGTTCAGTAGGTCAAATTTTTGGATAACATTTAGGAAAATAAGATTCTTAATAAAGAGGAAAATGACTTCAGTACTAGTAAAAGTGGGAAAATAAGCTTAACAAGTGGAACTCCACATTAATTGTGTCATCCCACAACACACACTACTAAAAAGGAGGAAAACCGACCACAAGTGATCAGTTTTCCTTAATTTCCAAACACAAAACCGACCATAGTGTGTGATCGGTAAAACTGTGGTAGGTTTTAAAAAACTAACCACAACTGACCACATGTGCAATCATTACTATTTTATTAAAATAGAAAAAATGATTTTAAAGTCTATCGAAAATAGCCTCTCTACCTCTTTAGAGGTAGTGGTATGGACTGCATACACTCTTACCTCTCTATACCCCACGATGTGGGAATTAACTGGATTTGTTGGTGGTGGTGGTGGTGTAGAAAAAATGATTTTAAAAACTAAAGAAAATTAGAATAAACCGACCACAAGTGGTCATTTTTTTAAAAATTAATTAATTAATTTATAAAAACAACAACCACATGTGGTCGGTTTTTATTAAATTAGTTATTTAATTTATTAAAAAAAGAATCAACCACATGTGGTCGATTTTTTTAATAAGTTAATTAATTAAATTAATTAAATTAATTAAAAAAATGACCATTTGTGGTCAGTTTTCATTAAATTAATTAATTAATTTTATAAAAATTTACCACATGTGGTCGGTTTTTTTCATAATATTTTACAAAAAATATTGAAAATTTCCAAAATAGAAACATTAAAAATTAAATTATTTACAATACAGTCCACCAATAATTTCAAACATTAAAAATCAAATCAAATTATTTACTATACAGCCACCAATCACTTAATATACAATCAACCAACCACCATAAGAATACAAACATTAAAAATTAAATTATTTACAAAATTTATCACAGGTTCCAAATCCAAACTATAAAACATACAAAAGACTAAAAACTGCAACTCACCATCCACATCTTCATTCTCGGCCTCACCCATTGTATTATCAATATTTCGTTGATATATCTAGCTATAATCTGGTTACATCCACACGATCAATCACATTCAAGTAATTAGTTCAAGACACAAAAGTTCACATTTCAAATACCTACACCTAAACATTTTCAAGTCACTAATTCACTTCACAAGCTACCAAACTAAACTTAATTAAAAATGAAAAGTTCACGTTTCAAGTACCTACACTTAAACATTTTGAAGTCGCAAATTCACTACTCAAGTGACCACACATTACTAAAATCAAAACACAAGTTCACATTTCAAGTACCTAAATTCAAAAGAAAAGTCATTAATCCATAATTCAAGTAACTACACTTAAACATTTCAAGTCACTAAGTCACTTCACAAGTTACCTAACTAAACTAAATTCAAAATGAAAAGTTCTCATTTCAAGTACCTAACACAAAAACATTTTCAAGTCAATAATTCACTTTGCAAGTTACCAAACTAAACTTAATTCAAAACACATGTCCACCTTTCTAGTAACTACACTTAAACATTTTCGACTCACTAATGTACTTCTCAAATAACCACACTTAACTAAATTCAAAACTCAAGTTCACATTTCAAGTACCTACACTTAAACATTTTCAAATCACTAACTCACTTCTCAAGTGACCATACTTAACTATATTTAAAACACAAGTCCACCTTTCAAGTAACTACACTTAAACATTTTCGACTCACTAATGTAATTCTCAAGTGACCACACTTAACTAAATTCAAAACACAAGTTCATATTTCAAGTACCTACACTTAAACATTTTCAAGTCACTAACTAACTTCTCAATTGGCCACGCTTGACTATATTCAAAACACAAGTGTAGCTTTTAAGTAACTACGCTTAGACATTTTCGACTCACTACTGCACTTCTCAAGTGACCACACTTAACTATATTCAAAACACAAGTCCACATTTGAAGTACCTACACTTAAAAATTTTCGACTCACTAACTCATTTCTCTAGTGACCACACTTAACTATATTCAAAACACAAGTCCACCTTTCAAGTAACTACACTTAAATATTTTCAACTAAATAATGCACTTCTCAAGTGACCACACTTAACTATATTTAAAACACAAGTCCACATTTCAAGTACCTACACTAAAACATTTTTGACTCACTAACTCACTTCTCTAGTGACCACACTTAACTATATTCAAAACACAAGTCCACTTTTCAAGTAACTGCACTTAAACATTTTGACTCACTAATATACTTCTCAAATGACCACACTTAACTAAATTGAAAATACAAGTTCATATTTCAAGTACCTAAACTTCAGCATTTTCAAGTCACTAACTGACTTCTCGAGTGACCATACTATACTATATTCAAAACATAAGTCCACCTTTCAAGTAACTACACTTAAACATTTTCGACTCACTAATGCACTTCTCAAGTGACCACACTTAACTAAATTCAAAACACAAATTCACATTTCAAGTACCTACACTTAAACATTTTCAAGTCACTAACTCACTTCTCAAGTGACCATAGTTGACTATATTCAAAACACAAGTCCACCTTTCAAGTAACTACACTTAAACATCTTCGACTCACTAATGCACTTCTCAAGTGACCACACTTAACTACATTCAAAATACAAGTCTACATTTTATGTGCCTACACCTAAACATTTTTGACTTACTCACTTCTCAAGTGGCCACACTTAACTATATTTAAAACATAAGTCCACCTTTCAAGTAACTACACTTAAATATTTTTGACTCATAATGCACTTCTCAAGTGACCACACTTAACTATATTTAAAACACAAGTCCACATTTCAAGTACCTACACTTAAACATTTTCGACTCACTGACTCACTTCTCTAGTGACCACACTTAACTATATTCAAAACACAAGTCCGCCTTTCAAGTAACTACACTTGAACATTTTTGACTCACTAATGCACTTCTCAAGTGACCACACTTAACTAAATTTAAACACAAGTCCACCTTTCAAGCCACTACACTTAACCATTTTCAAAGAACTATTCACATTGTAAGTCACTACACTTAATCATTTTCAAATAATTTATTCACATTTCAAATCGTTATACTTAACAATTTTCAAATAACTACTTCACATTTCAACTAACTATACTTAATCATTTTCAAGTCACTATGCTTAATCATTCATTTCAAGTCACTATACTTAACCACTTTCAAGTAACTAATTCACATTTCAAGTAACCACACTTAACTATTTTCAAGCCACTAGTTTACAATTTCAAGTAACTACACTTAACAGTTTTCAAGTCACAAGTTTGCAATTTCATGTAACTACACTTAATCATTTTCAAGTTACTTAGCATGTTCAAATAGCTAATTGGCATTTTAAGTCACTACGACCATTTTCAACTCTCTAATTCACATTTCAAGTGACTAAACCTAACCATGTTCATGTCATGAATTCACATTTCAAGTGTCAATACTAAATCAATTCCAAGTCATAAATTCACATTTTCAAGTGATTACACTTTACAAATTTCAAAACATAAGTTCACCTTCAAGTAACTACACAAAACTATTTTCAAGTCACTAATATACTTCTCAAGTGACTTGAGCATGTGTTTAGAGAAAAACAGAGCCAATGAGGAAAGTATGGACAATTTTTCTATTCCTAGTTCATGGATACTTGGAGATTTAGTTTTGGATCTAGGAAATTATGGACAATGTTTCTATTCATATCGTTCACCTATTATTTCAATTTCACCTCTGTTACACTTTATCAAGTACGGAACTACTAACATGATCACTCGCTTACCAACTCTAAACCAATCAATAACCTTATAGAAATAGTTCAAACTCACTAATATGGTCGGTCACATTCCAAACAAAGAAATTCACCTAACAAAAAGCATTCATCTTAAGAAATCAATTTTACGTAACAGGGCATAGAATATTCCTAACAAAAAAAATCATAGACCAAAGACTTTGTTAAGCTTGTCGTGTATTGTAACAAAATGAAATGTAAGTGATCAAATCTATTGCAACTCACACTAGAGCGGGGAAGAAGTAGAACCCAAATATGGGAACGAAACATCAGGAAAATAATCAAGTCATATTATGTAATGTACAAGAAGCAAATATGGAAAAACCATCTAGTTTATCTATAGTATTGGCAGCGGCTGGAGGAGCTGGTAGATGGAGGGATCGTTTAGTTGGTCGTCGTTGTTGTTGTTATTTCGGTGGCTGGCGACGGATATGAGGCAGCGGCGGCTGCTGCCTCATGTGACAAAGAGAAGATCATGTGTTTGGTTCAGGTTTGTCGGTAGACTGCCTGACGGTGGCATCTATGATGGATAATGATAACAACGAGGGAAAGGCGGCGGTGGTGGCTAATGGTCGTTTCACCGGTCTTAGGCGGTTCGTCGTTGTGGATGGTGATGGCAATGGGTTCTTCTGACGGAGATATGGAGAAATAAAGGGGTGTCGTTGGTGGTTCACCTTTAATTGGTGGAGGCTCGCCAAAGAAAGGGTGTTGGACGGTGGTGGTTGGCTGACCTTTAGAGAGAGAAAGAACAAAAGAGGGAGAGGGGTAGGTAGCCATTTTGTTGAAATGAAGGGATTAGTGTTTTGTATGAGTTTTAAAGGGGGAAGGGGATTGAGACAATTTCAGTTGTTGGATTAGTTTTGATCAACGACTGAGATTAAAATTCTTTAAAAGAAGGCCAGCTATTGGATTTTAATTTGGGGTTAAAAATTGGATTAATTTTAGGCTATAACTGCAATAAATTGAATAGAACTTAGGCTAAAATCGTTATACTATGGTAAAAATTGGGTGAAAAATTAAACAAATCAGACAAACTGAATTAATTTAGGTTGTTTACTTAAATAATAGTAATAAAAATAGAAAACAACAACAACAACAACAACAACAACAATAATAATAATAATAATAATAATAATAAAATAATAATGAAAACTAGACAATGGATTTGCAAAATCTGAGTGTGCACAATTATGTGAAAAAATAATTTAATAAATATAAATATCATGTAAAATGTCGTATTTGAGTTAAAAACATTATAAGAAATAATGATACTAAAATGTAATAAAAATAATTTTTGCATTTTTCGATCATGAATGTGACACGTTAGTATGTATTTAATATTAGAATAACGTGTAAAAATAATATTTAAAATTAAATAATTTTGATTGAACAACAACCTAAAGGAGTATCAAGAGGTCAAAATTGAGTGTCAACAATAGTAATAATAAATTTAAAAATATTAGAAAAATTATTATTCTTATAAATAAATTACGCATGTCACATAGAAAATATTATATAAAAATTATCAATAATAAATTTGAAATAAATTGATCATAGTAATAATAATAATAATAATAATAATAATAATAATAATAATCAATCAATTAATCAATCAAGGTCACATCTTTTGATTGTTTACTCTATGAGATTTCAAGAAAATGAATACAACAACTAACCCGATTTAGTCCTATAATATGGGGTCTGTAGAGGGTACAATGTATGCAGACCTTATCGTTAAGGTAAATAGGTTGTTTCCAATAGACCCCCGATTCAAGAAAAATAGTCTGAAACGGTCCAATTTCAAGATTAAAAATAGTAAACTGAGAGTTCAGATTAGAATCGGGAGTACCGATCGAATAACATAAAAAAATAGCTCTTCGTTGATCAAATATGATGAACGATTAAGATTAAAATTGAGGAGATAAGTTAAATTAAATTAAAAAAGATTGAATTGGGGATTTTGATTGAGTCAAATCAAACCCAATTGACACAAATTGAGGTATAAAATGGCTAGAATTTAAATAAATTAGGAAAATTGAAATGAATTAGGTTGATATTTAATAAATATAGTAACTATAAAAAATTAATATTAAAAAATAAATTAAATTATTATTTTTAAATTAATAATAAATAAATTATGTAAATAAAATTAATGATGTCAATCGCATAATAATGTCAATGCATTTCGTTTACTACAAACAATTTTTAATTAATTAAATTTTGAATACGGTATTATATATATAGTACTACAATGTATTACTCTGATGAATTGTTGGTTAATTAGCTTCATTATTATAAAAAGTAACCAAGTTTAGGCGCTATTTTTTCAATGGGTAGAGTGAGTTTTAACCCCCATAAATATATTTTATGGATATCGGGAGTTAAAAACCCCCGCAAATATATTCGATGGATATTGGGAGTTAAAAAACCCCGCAAATTTATAAATTTTAGCGGCAAGTTTTTGACCCCCGCAATTTATATAATTTTACGGAGGTTAAAATAACTTCCGCAAAAAAAACTCCGCAATTTGACCCAATTTTTTGTAGTGAACTAAGCATGTAAAATTAATGTTACGTAAAATTATTATATAAAATTATCAGTAATAAATTTGAAATAAATTAATACTAATAATAATAATAAACTAGATAATGTATTTTGAAAAATGTGAATGTACATATTTACGAAAAATAATTTAATAAGTATAAAATTATGTAAAATGTCGTATTTGAATTATTAACTCACTTTTGTAGTGACTACACTTAACTACATTCAAAACACAAGTCATCTTTCAAGTAACTACACTTAAACATTTTTGACTCACTAATTCACTTCTCAAATGACCACACTTATATGCCAAAAGTCAAATATTTATTTACCAATTAAATTTTTATGTCTAAAAAACTAATGTCACTTCCTATGTGTCTAATTTTGACTATGTATTACGTACATCACTACACAAGAGATATACATACACACACACACACACACACACACACATATATATATATATAAATGTAAGGTTTGAATATATATATTACATACAAGATTTTACTATCCTATAATAATTACAACACATTTCACATATACTCAGATGAATTATCGGTTCACACCACTACCGGAAATTGGGCCTACGGCAACACTTGTAAAAGCGTTGCAATAGCCAAGTAAACTGTAGCTATAGACTTTTTGCGACGGTTCTGGAACCGTTTCACTAGATCACGTGGCGATAGCTCTACTGCTACGGTTCTAGTAACGGTTTTGATAATCGTTACAATAGATAGGCTATGGTAACGGTTATAATGATCCCTACTGCAACACTTATTTATATCAATTGCAACGAAATAAACTGTTGCCAAATGATTTTATGCGACGATTGTTATATCTATTGCAACAGTTAAATAAATGTATTACCCATTTGTTGCAACAATTTTTTTATTAATGCTACGGTTTTTTGTGTCACATATAAACTGTGTAGCAACGGTTTAAATGATATAACACAATGGTTTACAAGTTGTTGTCATAGAGTTTTATGCAACAACTATTTGATCTATAGCAACAGTTATTTAAGTGTATTATTAACTGTAGTCTATTACAACAGTTTTGGAGTTAATGTAATGGTTCAAATTAGTTAATTCTTGCAAAACTTTCTATAGCAACGGCTCAAGTAGCTATTATAACAGCTAAATTTGCTACAAAAATATGTAGTGTTGCAATGATATATTAGTACTAAAAAATACTAATAAATCCAAACACATTATTAAAGTTATAATAAGAATCACAAAACATTTATCAATGTTCATCTTTAAAATTGTATCCAAAATAATAAGCCAACCACAATGATTAATATCCAAAAGAGTAGAAAATTGACTAAGTTTCATTATGTTGTTGTTGATATAAAAATTATCGTAGAACAAGCTAATAAAACCTTCTAATACCTTCTTAATAATCCTCAATGTGCTCGTCATTCACTGCTTCATTTTCTCCACATAAAAAAAATCATGTCAATTATTTTTGACAATATTATTCTAGTTATCTTCATATATTCAATAAACATGTTCTTCATAAAAGTCAAAGAACTACCAGTGGTTCTTCTGGTCACTGGTTTCCCTCTTTTCTCTTCTCATAAAATAAGGAGAAAAGGCCAAGTCACCACAACAACAATAGTGAGTTGCCACATGAACACTAAGGTTGCCGATGTGTTAAGTTGGGTTCCTATAATGCAAAGGAATACACAGTAAAATTGGGATATAAATTTCTAGATGTTTAAAATGGAACTTTAGACTCCTGTCCATAAAGGATAATTTGAAGGTCAAATTCCCACGAGAAGTAATGCGCTTTTGCTAGTTGGCTCTGAAAAATGCATGTATAACAAAGGACAACCTCTTCTGGAGATGTTTCTCTAGTTAGTTAACAGATATAACTTATGTCAGGAAAGCTCAGAATCAGCCAAACATATATTCTTGTACTGTGTGGTAGTTGCACATGTGGAATATGTTTTTTGCTCATTTCAGCCTCAAATGGGTGATGCCACAGAACATCAAAGATGTTGTTTATGTCAGACTTTAGGCATGTATTCAACTAGAAATTCAAGTATAATGACTTAGATGTGATAGAAAAAATTGCAAACAGAATGAAGCCAGTAAAAAAGCAAATGGCAGAAGTAAATTTTCAGTTGTAAAGAAGCATCAGCAGAAGAAAAACTAAGAAAAGAAGAAGAAAAAGAAGAAGAAGGAAAAGAAAATGAAGAAGTCCAAACCTTTAGTTTCTCCTAATGTACACGAACGAGCACAAAATGCTAGCAGGTCAGGGACAAGTTGTAGATCAGGGTTAAGGCGTTGAAGTCTTACGATGAAGTTAATTGCAATTTATTGTTGCATTCCACACATTGGTTCCTCGAATTTTTCTAGCATTCTTTGCTTCACCCTCTCTTCCATTTCTTCCATTTTTTGTTCCAGCAACTCATCCATAGAGGATGTAGGATTTTTTTGTTTTCTCTTTCAACGATGTCTCGGTAACTCCACGTCCAAGTAATCTTACATGACCTGGATGCTCAGGTCCCATGACTGATGCAAAGGCATCAACTAACTTAGTACCATCTTCACTTCCCTGAGATTGTATTTTCTCCATTTCAGCCTACAAAAAATATCCAACAGAAAGGATTTAATTAAGTATAATTAACTCAATAATTAAAATCGGATAAACTATGACAACAAATATTAAATTAGGAAATGTCATACAATTTTACAAATTATATCGCAATATGACTCCTTGTAGATTCGATTAGGTTTTCTTGATCATGTAGCCACAAAGAAGTCCTTGCTTGACACAACACCAACAATTTCTTTTTTCTTTTCCTGATCATTTGAAATTGACATAATTAATAAGCTTCTCGAGTAAGGCAATGATTACATATTTAATTAAAAAATAGAGAAAACATCAAACCTCACGTATTAATGCAAAAGTTTTCTTGCCAATGGTATGAGGATACCTCAAATTTTTTTGATTTTCAGTATTAGTACGGGATGTTTTCTGCAAAATGTTACACTACTATCAGAATGTTAAGCTACTAATTAAAATACCAGTATATAGAAAATGTTTACTCTTGGTGCTACTATATCAGTATATTAAGCTACAAAAACATTGATCCGTTTATCAAATAAGAAAATGATTTTTCAATGTTAAAATGTTTTCTGACAACGCCTTTCTAAATCTGACAAATAAACAGAATCATAAATTGATAGATCACTCACTAGAAAAATATATTACAAAATTAAGAAAATTCAAAATTAGTCTTTCAATCATCTGCCTCCATACAATCCCAATTAGTATCATCAATCTCATCCTCCTCATCCAATATTTCTATAGATGTATCTTCTAAATCTTGTGCATTAGAAGGCATATCAACAATATTAATGGGTGCATCTTCTCTTGACCACCTTATGTCAGCATTATTCAATCTACTTGAGGAACCAATTTCATCATTAGGCTCCCCCCAAAATGTTTCTCCAATATTTAGAGAATTCTCTTCCACTAAATCATACACATCTATAGGAACTTTATTCCTTGAATAGTAAACCCCTTTTTCAACTGGATCATCCACATAGAAAACCTGATGAACTTGCATTGCCAATACAAAAGGGTCATCTGTACTGCATAATCTGTTGAAGTGTACACAAGTTAACCCGTATTCATCTTCTTCATTATGAAACCAATCACATCTAATCAAAACAACACTAAAACAACCATAATAATCAATCTCAATGATATCGTGAATAACTCCATAATAGATAACTTCTCCATCAATGGGATTTTGGTCCCTCGCACTAGCAAAACTATCAGTTGTTTATGATAAATTCACTCCACTATTTTGAGTCTTGCATAGGGCATCCTGAGCTTTAGTATAAAATTGGTATCCATTAACTCAATATGCAGTATATCTATTTGCCACCCAATTAGGCCCTTTAGCCAACCTTAATAAATAATCGGGCATTTTAATATTTGTAACTTTCTCTTCAAACCAATTGTTGAATTCCTGACTATGATTCCTTGTTCTTGACCAAGCATTTGATCTAGTATCACTGCTCATCAAATTCTTATGTTCCCTGTAATCATAATATTTTTAATTTAATCATAAGGCTTTTATAAATCAAGCTAAATGTACCTTACTCTAACAAATTAAATGATGTTTAAAATATAAATAATTGTTCTATAATTTATCTTACTCAATAAATTTTCCACTTGCTCATCTCCGGTGTTGAATAGGACATACCGATGTTCTTCATAATATAACTTTGAATCCAACAAAAAAGTGGAGTCTTTTTTCTTCTCACGTCCAATCGGATGACCTATCTTAGGTAATATAGGTGACATATTTTGAACGCATACATCATATTCAGCTTGATCCTCTGTTTCGTACCTACTAAATCTGGTCTTCACACCATCATGTAGGTATATGGAACAAAAATTCAAACATTCTTCCGCCAAAAACCCCTCTGCTATTGATGCTTCTGGACAAGATCGAGTACGAACAAATGCCTTCAACTTACTTAACATTCTCTCAATATGATACATCGAAAGACAATGAGTTAGACCTCCAAGCTTAATTTCATTCACTAAATGAATAGGCAAATGCGTCGTTATATCAAAATATGTTGGATGGAAAAAATTTTCAAGCTCACAATTTATTTCAACAATTTTAGACTCCAATTTTTCAGGATCACTCATCCTCATAACCTTACTACAGATCGCTCGAAAGAAATTTCCCAACATAATCAAGGGAAATGAAACATTCTTGGGTAGGACGTTTCTAACAGCAATCTGAAGCAAATAATGCAATACAATATGAGCATTATGACTCTTGTACCTGGATATTTTTATCTCATTTACATGCATGCGGTTCGATATATTTGAAGCACACCCTTTTGGTAACTTGGCATTTTTCATGACACTACAAAATATTTTTTTCTTTCTGGCTTCATAAAAAAACTAGATTTAGCTACACTTACACTTCCAGCATCATCTTTTATTGGTTGTAGCTCCTTCCAAATCCCCATATCTTGTAACTCATAGTGAGAATTTACATGATCTTTTGACTTTCCGTATATCTCCAATAATGTCCCAAGCAAACTATCACATATATTCTTTTTTATATGCATAGGATCAAGATTGTTCCATAATTTGTCATCTGGCTTATATGACAATTCAAAAAAGATGGATCTTTTCTTCTACGGGCCTTGATTATATCGAGACCTCTTCTTTTTTACCTTACCAAAAGTATGGTTGAAATCTTTCAGCTTTTCAAGTACTTGTATACCTGACAAAGGTGTAGGGGAAGATCTATGCTCCTCTTTATCGTCAAATGAGCTCTTATCTTTTCGAAAAGGATGATCAGGAGGAAAAAATCTTGGATGACCCAAGTAACACATCTTACCGCTATGTTTGAGATATTGAGAGCATATGTCATAATTACAAGTAGGGCATGCCAATTTTCCCGTGGTGCTCCATCCTGAAAGCATTGCTAATGCTGGAAAATCACTAACTGTCCATAATAAGGTTGCACGCATTTACAATGTTTGGCTGGTTTCAGCATTATATGTTTCTATTCCATATTCCCATAGCTCATTCAGTTCTTTTATTAATGGTTGAAGGTACACATCTATATCATTTCCAAGAGATAATGGACATGGAATGATCATTGACAAGATAAGATACTCCGACTTCATGCAAATCCATGGTGATAAATTATAGTTCATCAACATAACTGGTCACGTGCTATGAGAAATACTTATGGTTCGAAATGGGTTGATACCATCACTTGCAAGACCAATCCTAACATTACAATGATCTCTTGAGAAGTATTGGTATAAACTATCAAAAATTTTCCATGCTTCCCCGTCGGCAAAATACCTTATATTTCCATCTTCGGGCCATTCATTAGTTGTCATCTCATTGTTGCAGTTGTTTCAGGAGAAATGAACATTCTTTGAAGCCTAGGATTTAAAGGAAAGTACCTTAAAACCTTTGCAGGTATTTTTTATGTTGCATTACTTGAAGCATGACCAATACTTCTCCATCTAGAAGACCCACAAATAGAGCAATTATCTATGTTCTAATTTTTCTTTCAAAACAGCATACATTCATTAGGGCAAGCATATAATTTTTCATAATGAAGACCCAAATCTCTTATAACTTTTCTAGCTTTGTTAAAAGACTCTGGTAGCTGAGCAAAAGGAAATGCCACTTTCAACAATTCTAGCAAGTCAGAAAAGGCTACATTACTCAATCCATGTAAGGATTTAAACAAGTACAATCGAATGGTGAAACTCAGTTTAGAGAAATTTTCACACTCCGGATATAGTTGTTGCTTCCCTTTCTCTAATAGTTTCAAAAAACTCTTTGCATCTTCGGGTAATTTCTCTCGTGCCCCATATTCATTCCCAAACTCAGCATCAATATTTCTAAATGTATCATAAAGTAGTCCATCAATATCATCACGCAGATTAGAACATTTATCATTGTTGATTGAATGAGGTGTATTTTTTGAGGAAACCCCCTCTCCATGAAAAATCTATTTAGTGTAAGGATCCACAAACCCTTCATCAAATATGTGATCTTCCACTACATTTCTATAATGCCAATAGCGATTCATGTATTTTGCGCAAGGACATAATATCTCATTTCCTTTAGAAGCACATTCAAATTCCTTATCAAGAAAATATTTAACTCCACGTTCAAACTTATCTGACCATCTATGGTAGTTCATCCAAATTCTATCATCATTATCCATTAAAATCCTATCAACATAAGTAAGCACAAAAATTAACCTCAACATAGATGAAAATTCAAAATTTAAAGTCATTATTTAGATCCCTTTAGCAATATGTGGCCAAAAATAAAGAAAAAATCCAGCTTCAGTGAAGCCACAGAACACAACATGAAACTCAAAAACAATCCTAAGATGAAACCCCAAACTATCTCCCTTCAGCTATTTATCAGCAATTAACCTTCCAAAAATGGTAAGGATGGAGAAATTGCTTATAAATCATTATATAATAATTATTTGTAAGCAATTTACCTTCCAGCTCAGTTTTACTGTTTACTGTTTTATCTCAACAACCATTTACAACTAATTTTCTTTATCGATCTTTTTAAACTAATAAAAAGATGAGAAAATGAATAAGAATCGGTGAAAAGTTCGAGGTGACCTTTTCTTAAGACATTTGAAAACCAATATAAACAAATAATACATCACACTAGTACTGTAGAAGGAATTAATTCATGAAACAATAGGTAGAAAAATAAGCAAAAAGACAAACAAGTCAACATACCATCAACATGAAAGAAATATGAATCAAAAAGTAGATTGTACCACAGATATATCAAGCAATAGATTTCCTCATTGATTTCTTTCCTCCGCCAAAAGCTGGACAATCACAACGCCTACCAACAATGAAATAAATTTTCATGAGATCATATAGAAAATTGCTTCTTATTGAAATAACATATAATAGTAATCACTCAAGTCAAAATCAAACATACCAATAGCAAATACATAGAAAAAATACACAATTAAGTGGCATAACTAGAAATTTTTAAGCTAGACTGATATCTTATACAACAATTGAAGAAACTTTAGCCAAAACTCATTTAATGATATTGAACAAGATAGATTCTACCTTGGATGCTAAAAGCAGGATCTATGTTCTCCAAGTCTACAGCTCTTTGAAAAGTCATGCAGGTTTTCACAAAAACATTGTAAACCACAAAGAACTAGCAAAGACAATTATTGTCTTTACTTTTATAACTGTACTTATTTTACCATGCAAAATATGCCATAGTAAACAAAAGGGCGACTCGGATATTTACTATACTAGAAATTATTGTCGTCCACTCTTATAAATACATTAAATAGCTTCATAAGAAAATTCATCTCTTAAAGGCATTGGTACTGGAGTTGATTTATCTTAATTAGCCCTGGAAATTCTAACTTGTGGATCGAAGGCATTTCTTATAGCCTTGGCCATGGAGTCAGGTTTGTAACACAATATATCTAAGTAAATGTGTTTTGATTTGTATTGGTTTATATTTTTTGACTAAAATGTATGTCCAAATCTCGATATTCGTGTAACATTGGCAGACACAACATACTGAAGTTCAAACTTATAAATATGTGCTATATTTCTATTCTCTCATTTTTTTGGTAACCAAGAAATCCCCCAGGGCTAGTCAACACACATTCTGAAACCCAATGGTAATAGGCAAAACCTCCTTGTACTCCACTTAATGACCAGGTTTATATTTATGTACGGTTCAAACACTTGATGTGTAGCACGTACATACCATACCACGTTACAGTGGCGATTTATAGCTAAATTATAAGTGGCGCACTTCCTTGGATATTGACCAGTTGATGACCTAGAGGACTAGGGATCAACTCCCATTTAATGTTTCCTCTTTTTTCAGTGGTTCACCGTGTTCTCAAAATCATAAATTTGCCTTTGCCACACTGTACTCTTACTGCTAGAGCAAAGTCCTGGGGCTAAGTTATGCCAGTGCAGTGCATACTTAACTGTACTAATGAATTACTTCATTAGGATTTTATGTAACAAGTTCAACTTTAGTTTCTCTAGGAAGCCCACATAACACCAAGAAATTTGATTTTGTTATATTAGTTAACAAGGGAAGTCATAAAGAGATAGCAGATGTCTGAATGTCTACAATCGTCCTTAATGAAATAACCGAACTTGTATAACTAGTCACTTTCACTATAATCTATCTGCACATAACATATTCTGGAAATTGATTACCTTTCCCCATAAAGTTCGGAGAACGTTGATGCACAGAGCCTTAGTCATCTGGTAGTGAGAAATGACTTTACTTATGTTAGCATTATGAAAATGGAAAAGTGAAAATAACTAAAGTGTAAACAATTACATCCCATATTTAGTCCAAATAGTGAGGAGTATCTTGATGATGACTATTGAAAAAATAGTAGAAGAGAATACTCATTCACCAAAAGGGCGGTCTAGTTATTATTCTTCTATTTCGGGTGGTATTCTTTGAATACAAGACAATCATTTTTGTGTCTTTCAAGTACAATATGGTAATATCAGACGGGTAAGGAGCAAACCAATAATATACTGGAACAATGCATTGTTGGCCTTTCTTTCATGTTTGTCCGACATGGTCAACTCGAGTTATTAAAAAGGGCAGTCTAGTGCTAATTATACGCATCCTCACCTTACATTTCTACGAGGGTCTATTTTCAAGACTTGAAACAACCTAATCAGAATATCTGGAAGGGCCCATTCTAGTTATTATTCATCTAATTTTAATATCCAATTTCTGCATTGAACGCTTCATTCACCAGAATATAAACCAGCACATATGAGACAACCTATTCATCAAATATTACTTCTACAAAATCTCCAATTACCAATGGAGATGAAAAAATATAGCTTGTCTCTATGCTACACAAAGGTATCAGCTTTGCCAGAAAACTGAATCCCAAGGAAAAGGTAATACGATCTTAATCTACCTACACCAAAATGTGATGGGAAAAGACTTGAAACCCAAACTAACTAAATCATCACACAGAAAAATTTAATAACAACATGTACATTCCAAGAAAAATCAAGAATCCAACACTCGTGAAATAGAAATTCAAAAATTAATGTCAACAAAAAATTTAAAAAAAATATAACTAGCAAAAAAAACTTAGTCGAACAATACCACATAAATATCACATGTTTGAGTGAGATATTTGCGAGATTAGTGAGATGCGAAAGGTTATAGGGAGAGAAATTTTAGGTTCTAGTGAGATTTGGGTGTATTAGTATCAATGATTTGTTTTAGTGAGAGAAAATTTTGGGGGGTTCTAAAGTATATGTTTTTGCAGGTTACGAAAATTTTTGGGTTCTAAAATTTTATTTCGCGGGTATGTATGAAAAAAAAATTAACAAGCGTTGTATAACTAATAAGTAGCTGTTGCCATAGATTTTTTTGTGGCAACAATTTTAAACTGTTGTTATATATGCACCTATTTCAATGGTTATACATCAGTGGCAACGGTTGCATTACTAAACCGTGACATTAGAGTCAAACTCTTTAGCAAAGGTTGTAATCGTTGCTATAGCCAATCTATAGCAACAGTTTTTAAACCGTCGCTAAAAATTGTGTTGTCGTCGGCCCAATTTCTGGTAGTGCGCACACACAGATATACACACTATCGATTATCAAGTTTTAAATACGTACTATATACATCACATATGTATACGAGTATATTATCCTGTAATATAAAGCGACGTATTTCATATGTATACTTTGACGAGTTATCGATTAATTTGATTATTAGCTTACATTAATATAATTTCAACGTACAATATATTATTACTTCGATCGTTTTAAATCAAGGTATTTAATATGTTTGGATGATTCTGCTAGTTTTTGACTACATAGTTCATCGATCACTACATCATATATATATATATATATATATATATATATATATATATATATATATATACATACATACATATACATACACACATGCACACACACACACACATACGCGCGTGCACACACAACACACACAGACACACACACACACACATATATATACACTATATATACCTATTCATACACACACATATACAATATCGACTATATCAAGTTCTAAATACGTACTATACGCATCACATACGTACACGAGTATATTATCCAATAATATAATGCGACATATTTCATATACATACTTGGATGAGTTATCGATTAATTTGATTAGCTTACATTAATATAACTTCAACGTACAGTATATTATTACTTCTATCATTTCAAATCAAGGTGTTCAATATGTTTGGATATATTCTACTACTTTTTGACTACATCATTAATCGATCGATCACTACATTATATTTATTTTATATATTGAAACATAAACAAAAGATAAAGATTATAATTAACATAATTTATTTATTTTATTTGATATAATTCTTAGTATAATTTTTTTTACAAAATCTAAGCTTGATTGATATTTATTATTATTATATTGGATATCGAATATGTGTGATCAGTGTAATTTAAAAAAAATTCTATATTCGATTTTACATATAATTATTTTTCAATAAAAATCGACCACAAGTGGTCTCTTTTTTATAATATTTTATTTTCTAATACAAAAACGACCACAAGTGATCGATTTTTTAAAATTATTTTCTTTTTTATTTTTTTAGTTTCCCAAGCCGACCACTTGTGGTGGCTATAATAAAATATTTTAAATTTAATTTTTAAAATAAATCCGACCACAAGTGGTCACTTTTTAAAATACTTTTTAATTATATATATATGTCTTTGATTATATATACATACACACACACACACACACACACACAAATATATATATATATATATATATATATATATATATATATATATATAATTATTGGTTTGTAAAACTTATTTACTTTTTATTTTTTTAGTTCAAAAATCGACCACAAGTGGTCGGTTTTTTTAAAATTATTTTTTTTATTTTAATTAAAAAGCCGACCACAAGTGGTCGATTTTTAAAATTTATTTTCTTTTTATTTTAATAAAAACCGACCACAAGTGGTTGGTTTTTTAAAATTAATTTCTTTTTTATTTTAATTAAAAACCAACCACAAGTTGTCAGTTTTTAAAACATATTTTATTTTTATTTTAATTAAAAACCGACCACAAGTGGTCGATTTTTTAAAAATATTTTCTTTTTTTAAAAAATAAAAACCGACCACTAGTGATTGGTTATTTTAAAAAACTAATTAAAAAAATAAAAACTGGCAACTTGTAGTCGGTTTTTTTAAAATATTTTTTAATTATTTTTTTTAAAGAAAATCAACCACAAGTGGTCGGTTTTGTTATTTTTTTCTTAAAAGAAATAATAACTAATACAAAAATTATTGAAATTATTATTTTGATATTTTAAAATATAAAAGCGACCACATGTGGTTGCTTTTAAAAAAAAAAATTAAAAACCTACCACATGTAATAGGTTTTTTCCGACCACAATGCGTGGTCGGTTTTTTCTGGTCGGTTTTTTCAATTTTCTTAGTAGTGACACCTCATATTCACCCCCTACCCGTAGCCCCATCTTCACCACTCCTACACCAACATCCCATAATATTTATCTAGATTATATTTCCTCCATTCCTTTTTAATTGTTTTCTTTTCTATTTTAGAGTCAAACGATATAAATTGTGATCAATATTTTAATATGTATTTCTTAATTGAATTAATAAAGAAAAATTGCAATTTATAGTACTTTTCATGTAGTGTTTGAATATCTAAATTATAATTTTAAGAAAATTAAATTAATCTAATTTAATTTAGTCTTGAAACATAGTCAAATTGACTCACGAAAAATGATGGGAACAGTAAATACATAATTACCCCCTGATCTTGTTCGAGATTTGCAAAAAGACACCTAAACTTTAACTTCGACCTATTACCTTATGATTCTCCTTTATTTCGTTGCAAACACACCATTTTGACCCTCTGCGTGTATACACACACCACAAGCGCGTTAAAGGGCTTGAATTTGATTTTTTTGACCAATTAAAAGTTGCCACGTATAAAATAATTTAATGTATAATTTATATTCTTTTAAAAAAAATAATATTTATTTATTTTTAAAAATTATCCCTACCCCCTCTCCGCCCCCCGCCCCCAACCCACCCACTCTTTCTTCTTCAACTCAATTCACCATTAAAGCTTCATTGAAGCTTTTTTAAAAAAAAAAAAATCATTCATTAAAGCTCCATTTTACAACTAAATCATATCATTTAACTACTCACCATTTCTTCTTCAACACAATAGCTTCTTCAACACCATTAAAACTCTTTAACACAATGTCACCATTAAAGCTCCTCCATTGAAGCTTTTTATTTTTTAAATCATATCATTAAAGCTCAATTTTTTAGTTAAATCATATCATTTAACTATCTTTAAAACTCAATTCAATCATAAAAAAAAATTGATTTGAAAAAAAAATGAACGAGGAGAGAGAATGGTGACGAAGGGTGGGTTAGGGTGTTTGGGGGAGATGCTGATGGGGTGGGGGTGTTGGAAGGAGGTGGGGGTGCTGAATGGGGGTGGGGAGTGGAGGAGAGCTGCTGGGGGAGTTGCTGGATGGGGTTGGGTAGGGGAAGAGGGGGTGGGGTGTTAAATTAAATAAAAAGTAAAATTTTATTAAAAAAATAAAAAATATATGAATTAAACGTATTTGACGAGTGGTAGCACCTAGTTAGCGCGTGTATTTTACTCTCCTTGTTGTGAGTGAGATTCAGCTAAAAATAGTGTGTTTGCAACGGATTAAGTAAGAATCGTAGGGTAATAGATCGAATTCAAAGTTTAGGTGACTTTTTGAAAATCTCGATCAACATCAGTGGAGTAATTATGTATTTACTCAATTAAAAATGAAAGGAGTGAGTATATAAATTCATTTATGATAATACTGTCTGGTTACGTACCAAACACAAAACAATAAACAATGCAAGATATTCACTAATTTTCCTAAAAGGAACACACCACAATTATGTGGGAAGCTTGTGTGGATATATTCTTACTATTGCCAAGAAGAAACCATACTCATGAACAGAATTAATTAGCAAATAATTAACTGCTGCAATCTAGTATATCATGATTATGGAATTAACAACAGTATATATCCTTAATTTTATGTTTAAATGAATCTCATAAAATTTGGGGTTCACAGAAAATCCCAAACTTTTACTTGCTTTTTAGGTGGAAAGATTTGAAATTCTTTTATTAGCTCAAGGGATGACTCACCAAGAAAACAGCAAAATTTACGAAGTTAAATTTAATCAAATTACAAGCATTTCACCATTAATTAAACCAATAACAATACATAAACCTAGTCGAAAAAGGATGTAAATTCAAATTAAAGAGGTATCTATAGGAAAGAATTACTAGAAAACTTACTTCAAATGTCAATGGCCCGAAAATCCCTTTTCCTAGAAAAAATTTCTAAGAACTTTTGGATAGAGAGAGAAGAAGTTCAATCTAACTAGACAAGTGAACGAAGAAAAAGAATACCACCAACTATAAGTGATACCGGTGAAATCTTTTGACATAATAAGTGTGAGTTCAATTCACGTTATCTATTGAAAGATGATGATTAGCGGTTAGCACTTAGTAGTTACTTGAGTCAGCTGTAGTTTACAATTTTACTGTTACATTGATGACGGTGCTTAGGAGTTAGATACCGAAATGTTAGTTACTGAAGTGTGAGCTGGCATGTTTAGTGTGACTGATCTAAGAACCTTCTAGAATATTCTAGAAAGCAATGTAATCATCTATATATAGATGAGTAGCTGAACCAGAAAGATAGACAATACAATACAATTTCAATTTTCAGTTTCCCATATCTCGGTTTCTCTGCTCATAAGAGCTTTCATATTCATGGCCGAGAGTGCCTCTGTAGAATAATTTCTTATGGTATTAGAGCATCGATCGCGGATACTAGATAGATAGAGCTTAGATCTCTATAGAGCAACCGAGAATACATCTGATCAAGCTAAAGTTCTCAGTCCAGCTAAGATCTTTGTTCTCCAATTCTTCTTTGATTAAATTCAGTTGTTTTTTCAATTGTAGTAGTTGTATAGTTGTATAAGTTATTTACAATGGCTCCAAATATTGATTTGAATGCCTCTCTTTATTGGAGCTTCAGATGTGTCTTAAGCAACTCTAATTCCAATCAAATTGTTTTAGATCAGAAAACTATGGAGTATGGAGTAGGTCAATGAGGATTGCGCTATTGGGAAAAAGAAAATTTGGTTTTGTTACTTGTGTGTACAATAAAAGCATGTATAGAAAAGAGTTGCATGAACAATGAGAGACCTGCAATGCCATAGTACTATCATGGTTGATGAGTACAGTGAGTGCTGAACTCCTAAATGGTATTGTATATGCAACAAGTGCTTATGAAGTGTGGGAGGATTTGAATGAGAGTTTAATAAGATGAATTGAGTAAGGGTGTATCAATTGCATAGAGAAATTAACACACTGGCACAAAGAATTGACTCCATAGCCAATTATTTCACCAAGCTTAAGAATCAGTGGAATAAGTATGATGCAGTGATTCCATCTCCATCATATGATTGTCCAAGGTCTAAGGACTATGTAGATCACTTATCTGAGATGAGGCTAATACAATTTTTGGGAGGCTTGAATGATTTCTATGATCAGGCTAGAAGGCAGATCTTATTAAAGGAAATTACACCAACTCTAAATCAAGCTTATACAATGATAGCAGAGGATATTCAACAGTTAGCATGTGCTTCCATTATAAATAACAAAGTTGATCCTGTTGTAATGCAGGTAAAGAGAATCTTGGATATGAACTACAGAAGTCAGAATTACAAAGGAAAGAAATATGATTATTATCACTTCACTGGACACACAAAAGAGAATTGTTACAAACTAATAGGTTATACTGGTAACTAAAGACAGAAGTGAAAGATAAACTACAATAATAGTAGTTCAAAAGGGTTCATGTATCATAATCAGGAGCCTAGGAAACTCAATAGCTATGAAACCCAGTCTGCAAGCCAAGTTAACTCTCAGTTTTAATCTAATTACTTTCATGGACAGGTTGCTGGTGGAAATGTTGCCTCTACCAGTCATGAAGGAGGTTGATAATGCAATGCTAGCTAAAGTATAATGTTTTACTAATGAAGAGTACAAGCAAATCATGGATCTTCTAAATGAGGATAAGCGGGATGTAAATCAAACTAACATGACAAGTATAGCTATATGTTTATTCTCTCATGTTGAGCATAAGGAATGGATAGTAGATTCTGGTGCTATGCATCATATTGCATCAGATAAAAGTATGATTTTTACAAAGAATGGGGGAGTAAGAATAGGAATGGATAAGGTGAATCTCCTAAATGGATCAAATGCTAATATATCATACACTGGAGAAATATTAGTCTTTCAAGAAGAATCTTTGAGGGATGTATTATTTGTGCCAGAATTCAAACTAAATTTGTTGTTAGTTTCTAAGGTAACAAAATAATTATCTTGCTTTGTATTCTTTTACCCTGATTTTGGTGTATTTTAGGATCTCTACACTGGCAGGGTGAAAGGAATTGGTAGAGAAAGAGGAGGATTATATGTCTTCAAAGGTATTCTTGTATAAAAAGGTGAACATTCAATAAAAGGTAAGCTGATGGCAGGTTTCACTATATGTGAGAGTATCCTATGGCACAAAAGACTTGGCCATCCATCCACACAAGTATTAAGGTCATTACATCTTTTAGCTCATAATAAGGATGTTGATTTAGTAAATAAATGCCATGTTTTTCCATTAGCCAAACAAACAAGATTATCATTTTCTATCAGTGAATCTAAGTCAAGTATGTGTGTTGATATTGTACATATGGATTTGTGGGGTCCATATAAAACTCCAACCTTTGATAAGAAATTCTAATTCTTGAAAATTATAGATGATTGTAGTAGGTATACTTGGATTCATTTACTGCAACTTAAGTCTAAAACCATTATGGCTCTCAAAAGTTTTCTGCTAATGATCAAAACTCAATTTGGAACAGGTGTAAAGGTTATAAGAACTGATAATGAAACTAAGTTCTTTGACACTCAGTGTAGTGAATTATTTAGGTCCTTAGGTATAGTGCATCAGAGTACTTGTCCTTGCACACTAAATCAAAATAGTGTAGAAGAAAGGAAACACAGACAAATTTTGAATATTGCCAAAGCAATCAGATCTCAGTCACTAATGCCAAAAAAATTTTAGGGTTTGGCAGTTTAAATAGTTGTTTATTTGATGAATAGATTACCATCTTCTTTTATTGATGGTAAAAGTCCATATGTGTAACACCCCACACTTTTGGGCTAGAATGTAAAACATCATTTCTATGTGTAAAAGTTTCAAAAGCTAATAAATCCTATGCAAACTTAGTATGTTAATCAATTATATAGTGTCAGAATCTAGTCAAGTATGAATTGAGATCATAGAGGTCCCTTAACTAGAGGACGAGTTAAAAGTCTTCCTATCGATTGAGTTTTGGTGAGCATTTAAACTTGGGTAAACATTAATCGACCTTAAATTTTTTGTATATATAGAATTAAAGGCCTAACTATATATCAAATTGAAGGACTTTGAGTCATCTTTCCAACGTAACTAGTTTCACCTTAATCTGATATCGGAGTCAAAAGTTATGCTCATTTGATTCGAATTGTCTGTTTGCCAAAACATGACGACGAGGCTGACGACCTATCAACTAGGTGACGGCCTATCAGCCCTAGTCGTCATCCTAGGGCATAAAGTGGTAAAATCCATCCCCAAACTAACAACCTAGGTGATGGCCTATCACCTGAGTGACGGCCCATCAACCTTGTTCTTCAACTGATGAAGTTCTATGACTTTTTTATTTCTTAGGGGTATTTTGGTCTTTTTATCACTCCAAAAACCTTTCCCACAAAGTAAATTACACCCTAAATATTATTAGTCAATCATTATCAGTTATACAACATCAAAATACTCTTTTCATTTTAAAAAATAAGATCAAACTAGGGTTTCTTCCAAAAATAAGAAATCAAGAAAATCACTCCTTAAGTTCAAGATTTCCAAGGAACGAATCATGATTCGAGTTATACTCTTTAAACCTTGTAATATAAGGTATGTGGGGTTTTCCTAAACTACATGAGCTTGTTGAAAACACATTGAATAAGGTTTAAAGTTATAAAGAACATGAATTTATAAAGGGGTTTTGGAATTTGCATTTGAAATTATGCATTATGAACTCTTTAAATGGTATTATTGTTTTGGTCTTGAGGCCTTTCCCCCAAATGGATTTGTACTCATATATATGTATGTATTAAATTGAGTTTGAATGTTTAATTGAGAGTATGAACAATTATAATCCCTCTCTTGTTACTGAGCCTTAAGTTTTCGTACGTTATGAATTATTTAAATTGCATTTAGAGAAGCAAGATACAAATGTCTTGATTATGGTTTTGAATTGAGGAGAGGGTGATAAATGCTAAAGATATATAGTGAAAGAAGTGCATATTTTATCACAAACTTCATGACCACCACATGTTTGTTGAAATGTTGAAAAGAGTAATCTTTTTATAATTTGATAAATGTTTTGAAGTATGAATTTTCGTAAATTGTTGGGAGTATGGTAGTCCAAAACTTATTCTTAAAAGAAGAGACTTTAATATGATATTTTATGTCTCATAAATATGACTTACAATTCTTGGTGTGACGACACCAACCCAGATAATGCCATAACATATTCATTTCATAATAGAAGTCAGATTTCACTTATATTTTTAGAATGTGAGTTTTGAATGATGATTGTTCGGAAAAGGTTAAAAATAGGCTCAATAGATGTTAGGTGGTTAATTACACAAAGAAGGAATAGGTTTAGAAAACTTATTGCCCAAAATCGTGTTTTGCCGATACGGGTTATTATATCCCCAAGAGGTCATACACTAGCCTAATTCCTTGTGGCGTATCAAAATCATAAACTCCAACTCTTGCGACAGACTTGGGTTGGGGTCTTGCCGCCGAGTCAAGGGAGGACTCCATATAGCCTGTGGAGTCGGAGAATTATAGGACGTACCACCTAACTCAGAAGTAATACAAAGATTAGAACTGCATTGTCAAAATCATTTTAAGATCATTAAAATTGCCCATGTGTTTGTAACTATTTCATGCATGATATTTCACACTTTCTCTCGTCTATGTTATCTATATGTAAACACATTATTTTGGATTTCTCTGCATACCAGTACATTTGTATTGACCCCCTATATTTTAAGGTCTGAGTCTTAGTCTAGGGGTCCCACCAAACCGTAGAATCTTCAGACTAAAGTGTACAGTTGGTGAGCCTTCTTTATTTTGGAAGGCCTGTAGCTAGAGTATTGTTTTGCATTTTAGTTTTGGGTTCGAATGGTGGCCTTGTCCCAATTTTAGACAAGTTATTATATTCTGATGTATTAGAAATTTCGCAGACTGAGATGGATATTGTCTAAATGTCTATTGATTTCATTCCGTATTGTTAAATTAAACTCAGAGTATGACCATTATTTCGTTTGTTTATTTTTTCATTTCTCTTATATTATTGTGAATATTGTGCATAATTACCAGATACAAAAACACACCCGTGACTTCATGGTTCGGGATGCTCGTCACGACCAGGACCCCGATTCGAGTCGTGATAATATGAGATATGATATTTTGAATCATCTTCCCTATCTCATCTAAGAGTAATAGGATGCCTGTGTTATGCATCAATAATACCTAAGGAAGATAAATATTTTTAAAGAGCTACACCAGCAGTGTTGATGGGATACTCAACTACACAGAAAGGATACTTATTATCGAATTTGTCCACCAACAAGTTATTTGTTAATAGAGATGTTATATTTCAAGAAGATGTTTTTCCATTTGCTGATAAAATTTTTTAGAAAGTTACACCAGCAGTGTTGATGGGATACTTAACTACACAGAAATGATACTTATTTTCAAATTTGTCCACAACAAGTTATTTGTTAATAAAGATGTTACATATCAAGAAGATATTTTTCCCTTTGCTACTCAAAACGATTCATATCAGTTTATGGATATATCACAACCTAGTGCAGAGAATAATGATAAAGTAATCACTAATATTTCCACAGAGATAGATGATGATCACAGTCTACATACAGAAGAAATGCATTAAGATAATTCAGCATCTGGTCCACTTGAAAACAAACCTGAACCTTTAAATGCTCCAATAGTGGGTCCAGTGTCCTCACATTCGGACAATGAAGATTTTGTGCCTATCAACCAAGTAGAACATCTAGAATGACTAAAGAGCCTATTTGGCTGAAGGACTACGCAGTACCTAAACAAAAAAGGCACTAGATATCCCATTGCAAACTACTTATCATACAAGCATCCCACTCCTAGTTACCAGTGTTATGTAAGTAGTTTTTCATAATTAATAGAGCCATAATTTTTCAGCCAAGCTGCAGCAGATGATAGGTAGATTCAGGCTATGAAGTTGAAGATCCAGGCACTTAAGGACAACAACACTTGGGAGGATAGTTGACTTGCCTTCTAGGAAGAATGTTATTGGCTCAAAATGGGTTTATAAAATAAAGTACAATGCAGATGGAAAGGTTGAAAGATTTAAGGCAAGATTGGTGGCTAAGGGTTATATCCAGTAGGAAGGCTTGGATTACCATGACATATTTTCACCTGTAGTAAAAATAATTACTGTTAGATGTGTCATTGATCTTGCTGTGTCAAAAAGATGGTGTTTGTATCAAATGGATGTCTATAGTGCTTTCCTACAAGGAGATTTGGATGAAGAAGTGTATATAAAGATGCCTGAAGGTTTCAAGCAGAAAGGAAGTCATAAAGTTTGTAGGTTGATTAAGTCATTATATGGACTTAAACAAGCCTCAAGGTAATGGAATATCAAGCTCACTACAGCACTTAAAACAGTAGGTTTTCATCAGAGTACTCACGATTACTCTTTGCTTACATTAAAGAAACGAACAGGAATGGTGATAGTATTAGTTTATGTACATGATTTCTTGATTACTAGAGATAATGAGGCTATGATCTCTAAATCTAAAGAGGCGCTGCACAAATAATTTAGACTCAAAGATTTAGGGGAACTTAAATATTTTTTGGGTATAGAAGTGTTGAGATCACCACAAGGAGTTGTCTTGAATCAGAGAAAATGTCTTCTTGAACTAATTTCAAAGTCTGGTTTAGCTGGTGCATAAACAGCTTCAACACCACTAGAGTCCAATGCCAGATTGACATCAGTAGACTATGGTAAAGTTACAAGCATAACTGATGATATTGTCTTGAAAGATGGAACCTCCTATCAGAGATTAATTGGTAAGCTCATGCATGCTACCATCGCTAGGCCAGACATTAGTTTTGTTGTACAAAATTTGAATTAGTTCATACAGATGTCGAAGAGATTGCATTGGGAAGTTGCTCACAGGGTAGTCAAGTACTTAAAGGGCTCTACAGATTACGGCATTTGGTTAAAGGCACAATCTAACACAAACCTGGGTTGTTGGTATGACTCAAACTAGGTTGCATATCCCAATACAGGAAGGTTTATGACTAGATATGTAGTGTATTTTGAAGGTTCTTTAGTAACTTGGAATTATAAGAAGCAACACACTGTTTCAAGAAGTTCAAATGAAGCTGAATATAGAAGTATGGCTTCAACAATTGCAGAACTGACATGGCTAGAGGAGTTGTTTTCTGAGTTAAATGTGCAAGTCCCTAAACCAATCACATTGTTTAGTGACAGTAAGTCAGCCATATAGCTTGTTGGTAATCCTATCCTTCATGAGAGGACTAAGCATATTGAAATTGATTGTCACTTCATAAGGGATAAAATAAAAGATGCTCTTATGCAGACTTCATATGTGTCTACATAACATTAGGTCGCAAATATCTTGACTAAAGGCTTGGGACATGATCAACATTCTAATTTGTTAAGCAAGCTTGGTGTTCTTAACATTTTGCACCCTTCATCTTGAAGGGGAGTATTGAAAGATGATGATTAACAGTTAGCATTTAGTAGTTAGTTAAGTCAGTTGTAGTTAGTAATTAGTCAGTTGTAGTTTACAGTTTTACTGTTACATTGATTACTGTGCTTAGGAGTTAGTTACTAAAATGTTAGTTGCTGAAGTGTGAGCTAGCATGTTTAGTGTGATTGATCTAAGAACCTTCTAGACTACTCTAGAAGGAAATGTAATCATCTATATATAGATGAGTAGCTGAACCAGAAAGATATACAATACAATACAATTTCAGTTTTTAACTTTCCATCTCTCTGTTTCTGCTAATAAGAGCTTTCATATCCATGGCCGAGAGTGCCTCAGTAGCATAATTTCTCATTGTCCCTCTTCCATTTTCCTGATCTCCCGATGTAATAGAAAAAAGTTAAGGAAAAAACACACAATTAACAAGAATACCCGTTGCATAGATTCATTCATGTTAGAATGGAGGTCGACTTGTTGACCTTTAGCCAGCTTCAGTAGGTAATTGAATGGAGTTGAGAAGGTTTGGTGGTGGCGTCGCATGAACCCTCAATGGGTCACGTAATATTAATTATGCCTCGAGGCGTTTTGCCAGTACTCTGATCCGAGACGAGCCTTGAGGTGAGCCTCAAAATTTTCTTTTAAAACACTATTTGTTGTTGTATAATTTTATTCCATTTTCATGGTGGAAGAAATTTATACACAAATTTTAGATATTAAATAATTCATGTATGAGTAATTCTTGTGTAGCTAACTCTTGTATAATTACTTTAGGCATAAATTATTGCCGCGTAAGTTAGCCTTTCAAACCAGACGACACCCAAGTCTAATCCATCGGAAGAAAATAATAATACACCAAAGGCTTATTGACTTTTGTTGGCATAAAGAAGAGAAGATGCTAATAAAAAAGAAAGAAAAAGAAATGAGTGAAGATTCCCAAAATCTATCCACTTCATTTTTTCTTTACCTTAGCCTTTCTTTTTGGACGCTTATCATTTTATAATGTTAAGCATAGTCACCGACATAAAATCCAGCAGAGAATTTTATAAAAGAAACATGGGTCAATTCAATTTTTGCTAACCAAAATGCGACTGACTTTTTCGTCAAACAAAAAAGTCTTATGTTTCAAAAAGTTGAGATAATTAGACCAAAATTCATCATGGTAGGCCTTGATAAATACTTCAAATTTATCTTACAAAATGTGCAAACACATATAAGCAATATGCTTAGTTTGCACAGTTTAATCGGGAAAACGTAATTGCCTATGGATGCTATTCTCAAAAGATATTTTGTATAGGATGCACTCAAAAAATCGAAAGTCTGCAATTCTGTCATATACTTATCTATATTTAGTAGATATAAGGTGTTGGTACTTTACTAAACGCGGACTAATTATAATTTAATTTTTGCGGTTTAAAAATCGAGCTAAATAAATATCATTTGTGGACAAGACTTGAGCAGTTTATATATTGAATTCCTTGTTGAGTCAAATTATTCATGTGAAACTTCGTGTATTGATGTGGACTGACAGTAGACTAAGCCCTCTTAGAAATCTAATGAAGTTTGTCATGGAAAGCCCCATTATGTCAAGGCCTATACCTATACCTATAAATATATGGTTATTAAGTGTCATTCATCTGCTCAACCGTTAGTTACAACCACATTCGATTGGTAATTGTAGGAGGAGCAATAAATGGAAGTCTGCGTAGCTAAGCACTACATACTTCTGGCAAAACTCCAAATCTCAGTTTCTTATGATGTTCTTAATCTATGCAATATTTGTTTGGGCAGTCATAAATTAACTTACACAAGGAGACACAAAAAAGGAATACATTTTCTCACAAGTCAATATGCACTTATGTTGTAAAAATATTTATATCATCAGTTTATATAACTGCGATTTCTGTACGAACAATAACTTGAGTACCTTCTATAACGGGTGAATAGTAAAGATACAATTACATGTGATAAAATTTTATATACAACTTAAATCTTAAAGAATTATCCAGTATCTGCGAGATTTATTTCTTTTAATTAACAAGCTAAGAAAAGAAAAACTCATAAGTTAAATTGGGTTTACAAATAGCTGTGACTTTAGGTAAGATTAAGAAGACATAACAAAACAGTAATTCTGATTATAAGTTTATGCGCTAAATAGACAACTGTTTCATGGCCATCCAAGAAACAATTAATTAATCAATTGTTGACCATGAAACATTATGAGCTCAAATCAATTATCCACCAATAGTTTATGACTACACATTGTTGAAGTAGTCAGACAAGTTAATTGTCTGAGAAAACACATGACTCAACGAAACTACCCCGAGATAATACATCGTTAGAGAGAATTTCAAACTATTACTCCGTCAGGTCAATTTTTTTTAGAAAACTTTCTCAACGAAAATAGGTTCTTTAATAAAGAGGAAAATGACTTACCTGGTGAATTAATGTAGGAAAAATAAATTACATAAATGACATTCTACATTAATTATGTGATCACAATCTTCCAACACATCTCATGTTTACATATAGAACACAAAAAACAAATAAGAAATCCTCTTATTTTTTTTGCTGAAAAGCATTTTCTTTGGAAAATCTTCCATACCGAACACACCATAAGTCATAAGAAGAAGACTTCTTAATTCTCTGTGTAAATATAGACTGCTATTGTCAGGAAAAAACGTACTCATAATTAGTAGTCATTACTGCAATCTAGTATATCATGATTATGGATTTCATAACAGTATCCTTAGTTTACAGCCAACGTAGTTTCGTAAGTAGGGTCTGGACAGTTCAGTGTGTACATTTTACACCCTCGACTCAATTGTCAGTTCAAATGAATCAACAACAACAACAACAAACCCAGTATTCCCACATAATGGGGTTTAGGGGGGGTAAGATGTACGCAGTCCATACCTCTACCTCTAAAGAAGTAGAAAGGTTGTTTCCGATAGACCCCCGGCTCGAGACACGAGATACTACACAAATACATAGTAAAGCATAGAACAAGATGTCATAACCTAAATACGACACCCATAAGTAATAAAAAACAGAGAAAAGCAAACAGATTCGTAATAAAACATGGAACAAGGTATCATAACAAGAATAATACGCCCACCAAGTAATTCCCTACACTAGCGACCCAAACTGGCCCTAGCCTTCTGCCCTAATTCGCGTCCTCCAGATCTTCCTATCTAGGGTCATGTCCTCGGTGAGCTGTAACTGCTCCATGTCCCGCCTAATCACCTCACCCCAGTACTTCTTCGGCCTACCCCTACCCCGCCTAAAACCATCCAAAGCTAGCCTCTCACACCTACGAATCGGGGCATCCATGCCCCTCCTCATCACGTGTCCGAACCACCTCAATCGGACTTTCTGCATCTTATATTCCACTGGAGTCACACCAACCTTCTCCCTGATAGTCTCATTCCGAACTCTATCCCCTCTAGTCAGCCCACACATCCAACGCAATATCCGCATTTCTGCCACCTTCATTTTTTGAATGTGGGAGTTCTTAACTGGTCAATACTCCGCTCCATACAACATGGCCGGACGGACTACCACCCTGTAGAATTTGCCTTTAAGCTTGAGCGGCACCTTCTTATCACACAACACCCCTGACGCGAGCTTCCACTTCATCCAATTCGCCCCAATACGGTGCGAGACATCCTCGTCAATCTCACTGTTACCCTGAATCACGGACCCAAGATACTTGAAACTATCCCTCTTACATACCTCCTGTGATTCCAACTTTACTACCACCTCATTCTCCAGCCTCACGTCATTAAACTTGCATTCCAAATACTTTGTCTTGCTTCTGCTCAACCTGAACCCTTTAGACTCAAGAGTTTGTCTCCACACCTCTAATTTGTCATTCACACCCCCTCGCGTCTCATCAATCAAAACTACATCATCTGCAAAAAGCATACACCAAGGCACCTCCCCTTGAATATGCTGCGTCAACACATCCATCACCAAAGCAAACAAAAATGGACTAAGAGTAGATCCCTGATGCAATCCTGTCAAGACAGTGAAATGCTCTGAGTCTCCTCCCGCCGTCCTCACCTGAGTTTTCGCTCTATCATGTCCTTCAGTTCAAATGAATCAATCTCATAAAAATATGGGGTTCACAGAAAATCCAAAACTCGAACTTTCTTTAGTTCGAAAGATTTAAATTCTTTTATTAGCACGAGGGTCACCAAGAAAGCAGCAAAATTTCAAAGTTAATTTGATCAAATTACACGCATTTCACCATTAATTAAACCAATAACAATACAAAAAACTAGTCGAAAAAGGATGTAATTCAAAGTAAAGAGGTATCTAAAGGAAAGAAATACTAGAAAACTTACTTCAAATGGTCAACAGCCCGAAAAAATCCTTTTCCTAGAAAAAATTTCTAAGAACTCTTGGATAGAGAGGGAAGAAGTTCAATCTAATTAGACAAGTGAATGAAGAAAAAGAATACCACCAACGCTAAGTGGTACCGCATGAAAATCTTTGACGTAATAAATGTGAGTTCAACTCACGTAATCCCTCTTTCATTTTCCTGATCTCCCGATGTAATAGAAAAAAGTTAAGGAAAAAAAAAACTCAAGTAACAAGAATACCCGTTGCATAAATTTCTTCAAGTTAGAATGGAGGTCGGTCTGTTGACCAATAGCCAGTGGCTTCAGGCGGTAACTGAATAGAGTTGAGAAGGTTTGGTGGCGGCGTCCCATGAAACATCGATGGGTCACCTAATAATTGTTGTTGTCCTCCAGGAGGTTCCAATGAACCACCAGGCATTAGAAGAGGATTCTGTTCATCCTCTTCCAACGGAAGCCTTTCATAAGCAGCATTACTAAACGAAGCAGCCATAATAACTACTGGCCCTGACGCCATAAGCCCGCCAACCACGCTTCCTCCCACCACTTGTCCTTGCCCTCCAGCTAAATATATCGTCAATCCTGATGCTGCTGGTGGAGCTGGCGGGGGCAGGAACGATCCAGATAACGATAAGATCTCAAATCGACCATGTAGAGTTACAATCTCTCCAGGTGAGGCTGGTTGTTTTAAGTTGACATTAGTAACATTTCCCGTTCCACTCATAATGCAAACTCCTCTTTGCCTTCTTCGTGAAAAATTGGAAACGCTTTCCATTACATCACAACCATCCGCGATTTCGATGATATGTGTTCGGAGGGCGTTGGCACTGTCCCGGTTGATGATTATGGGTGGTTTGGGCTTGTTTTTTGATCCAGCTGGCCTGCCTCTTGGCCTTCTTGACATCTCTCCTTCCTCATCCATAGCCTTTTACTTCAATTATACACTTAATTTTTGTATATGGAAGTTAAGAAAATGGTAGTACAAGTAAGTAGAAGGTGTTTTTTGTGCTAGGGCTAGCTAACTAAGCTTGACAAACAAAAAAGAGAGACTTAGATTGGGCATATATGATACTATGGGTTGTCGGTATATGTGATTTTGGTTTTGGTAATGATTCTGCGTTCTAATGGGCGGTGGATGGGGTGTCCTCCCGCCTTCTCTCTCCGGTAATACTTTATGATTGGATATTTATTTAAATTAATGAAACACAAATAGTTTTTATACATTAGTTTATTATGTATATTTAATCATAATTTAGGAATGATTATTGCTTTGATTTTTAGCTACATTTTTTATTCGAAAACATCGAATAAGAGTAAGTACTGTCTACTTCTTTGATTTTGGTCTCCCTTCCTGGTGGTGCATACAGGGAATCAATCAAGGTTACTCATTTGATTTTATATCTTTGACATTGTTTTAATCTTTTGACTTCTTAAAAAGGATTCATTATTATATCTTTAGTTTTTTGTTTATCGAGTCTCTTTTTGTTATTAATAATATACTCTTATAGGAGTTAGCATGAAAATCACAAGGTGTTAGGGTAATTTTTTAACATGGTACATAGGATTGCATGTTTAATCTGGTTGTGATGGACATAGTGAAATTTTTCACCCTTAATCAATACGTTTGAATATTTGGGTAGAAATGTTTCCCGTTTTAATACAATGGATCTTACGAACTCCAATACTGATTATTAAATTAAACATCAAGTGAGGAAAAAATATTTATTTCATGTTCTTAGTTAAAACTTAAAATCTTTCTTCTATTTTTAGGGTTTTCATGTTTTTCAAATATAATCATGTAAAATGTTTAGTTGTAGAAGTTCCAGATCCCGCAACGTATATTTAATATTCCTCATATCCATTTCGTTGGCCAATCTCGACGCATAAACTCTCTCATTTTCGTTGACTAAGAAAAACAAAAACCTTTTCTTCCTCACATGCCTAGATACTATACTTGATTGGTTAAGTTTTTTCCTTCTTTAATTGTTTTCAAAATTAAATCTTCCCATCATATTCTATTATCTTAATTTAACTACTACTACTTGCATGGACCGTTTTGTTCATATAGTATGGTGCTATACTTACAAGCTGTCATTTGTTCTATACTATTATGTAAATAATGTTTTCCAGTTTTGAGCAAACTCCTAGAATTTAAAAAACGATAAAGAGTATATTGAGCTGTACACACATCGACATTTGCATTATTTTAGGAGTATGAGCCATATATATTGACGGTGTAAAAGGTTTTTGCATAATCAAGTCATTTAAAAGTTAGTTGTTAAATTTTTGAAAAAGTTAATGAGACTTCAGTTTTTACTCTCTTCATCTAGAATTATTTACGTGATTTTTGTCTTAATTTTTCAATTATAAATCATTTTAGAAGTTAGAAGAAAAATTAATTATATATTTCTCACTTTATCTTTTGTACTGGTAATTGAGAAAGTACTAGTTATTATTCTCAAAGATAAACTCCTTAATTATGGACAAACCAAAGATATAAATATTCCAAAAAAATAATTATGTCTTAAAACATAACTAAGGGTATACAAAATGGTCAAAATTTGGTATAATTAATGTTTTATTTAGAAACGTAAAAAACAACAAATAATTTAAAAGTGGGCTGGGAAGGGTGGATGAATTGTGAGTGCGAGGTGGCAAGGTCTGCCCAGTTTGACTTTCCAATAACCACATGCATGCACCACTATTACACTTACGACAATTCATTTTTATTTATTCAATATATTAAAAATAAAAATTTTAATAATATTATTTAATTCTAAAAATTAATAAATAACTCATCTATTTGTGTCTAGTTTATTTTTTTTATATTCAATGCTATTCATAATATAATTTAATTTTTAAAATATAATTTATTATATTTAAATAATAATATAATAAAATTATTTTTTAAGTTATGTGTGAAGTGAATGGAAGTGTGGACAAATCGATGCAGAGTATGAATCTTGTGCAAACTCGTCACAAGTCGTGTGAAACTCTTTAATTTTCCTCAGTTTTAGCAAACCGTGGGTCCATTATGCCTGAAAAATGTCAAATCCCCCATATCTTGCGGGTCATTTTTTTTTTCTATTACTTCCTTGTTTTGTTTTAGTGTATTCTTTTTTAAAAAAATATTTATTTTAATTTAATTATTTTAAAAAATTTTATTATATTTTTGTAATACTATTATCAATATTAAATAATTAAATAAAATGTATTTACTTAAATCTATATTTTCAAAACATAATTAATAAGGCTAATTTGATAAAATAAACTTCTTAATTAATATTTTTTTAATAAATATGTCAAATCCATAGACGCCAATTAATATGAAACGAAGGGAGTATCTTGTGATCTACCTTTGGTCTTCATTGCCTCAAGAGGACTCCTCCTCACTGCCAAAAAAATTATTTCTTCAATTATTTCAGAGCGATACTATTGATTATTGAATGAAACTAACATGACTTTCGAAGTACATATATATGAATAAACATTGACCAAGGAGAACAAAGAAAATAAAAGCTTGATAATCTAATCCAACGAGAAGCTATTTGTACTTGTTTACTTTCACGATTTGAATATAAAGTTGATGAGTTTTGACCAAATAATAGCTCTAGTAATATCCGCTTCCAGTTTCAAATATGGCACATAATTTTAAGTGGTGAAATTAAATTTTAAAATTTATTTATTTCAAATTGGGGATATGAGAAGAAAAAATAAGAAGATTATAAAGTAAATTTATAAAATCAAAGTTAGTGAATTTGCCTGAACATGTAAACTTTAATTTAGCTCCCCACAGGTTATTTCATTTAAGAAAAGGTTAATCGAAAGCACATGTAAACTTGCACTTATGTTGGATCGGCCAAGAATAAGGACAACACTACAACTGTTTTTTGTACTTTCCATATATAGCTTCGCCACTCTGCTGCTCTTACTTATGTTATGGGTTGGGTCCCCACTGAATCTTATGCTACTCCCCTAACCAGTGTCACTCTCTCTGCTCATGAAATGTTATTTGATGAAGTGTATAAAAATAATATAAAATATAATATATTAATAATATTTATATTTTTTTGTTATCTAATATTTAATTTAATATATTAAAATAACATGAATTATATAGTTTATACTTTTCTTTAGAAAAATATTTTTCATATATATATATATATTAAAAAAAATGCAAAATTTTTTTGAGGTTGATTGTATCTTTAATTATGTTAATGTATGTATTAGCTTCATTACATTACTAATTAAGATTATAAATTTTGAGATATTACTAATATATATCTCAATACACAATAGAGTATATAACTAATTTCTTAAATTAGTTATACAAAAATGAATAAATATATTTTTTTAAATACACTCTGTTAAACAAAAGAAAGAAAATCCAAGTAAAGATGCTGTTTGTCGGCTCCCTCCTATCTTTCTCCTTTCTAATATAACCAAAAAGGATGGCATTACTCACCTGCATTTCCTTCTTCATCTTCATGAATCAGACACTCAACACCTAATAATTACTGTCTCAATTTATATAACACGTTTTTTTCTTTCATATTTAATTTTAAAACAATATTTTGTTTTCACTTTTAATAAAATTCAGTTTTAAAATAACAATGTAGCTTTTAATGAGATACTAATTTATAGGCGACAAATATCTCTAACTTATTTTAAGTTACAAATTTCAAAAACTTTCTTAATTTCTTACACTTTATTGTCCTATCAAAGACACTTTAATTTCACATAAATTAGGAGGGAGGGGGTCTTATATATACAACATGATTTGCGTAACTACGCTCTTCCATCATTTCCCTTGAAACGCAACCTTGAAACGCCACCATGTCCACAACTTCCACTTAATTAACTAAGGTAAGTGATAAAATATTAAGGAAATGACACATCATATATTTATAAATATGCTTCGTTTGATATAAAACAACTTCCCGTAGACGTGCATGATAAAAATTAACAAGAACAAGGAATTATTAGAAATATTTCTTAATCAGGCCAGTATTAGCAAGCTTTAGCTGAATCTGATGGTGGTGGAGCCACAATGCGAATTGTGGGTTTGACAGAATTCATTGTGATCGATAAACTCATGAACTAAAATTCATGGGTCCTTCTAATCTAATTTATTATTAGGATATATTATAAATCATGCGATTTTGATGTTGTATTATTTATTGAACGCTTATTTATTTATTTATTCAATTCAATAATTTGTCATTGTCATATGCGTGTCCTCAACTTATATAGTAAATGATTTGGTGTATAGAGTTTAACTTATATACATGAGATTAAATCATCGGTTCTTATAAAGTTAAATTCACAATCGTAGATGAAAATTTGGACAAACCATCAGAATGATTGTCGCACGAGAATAAATATAATTTTTCTTCATTACGAGAACGGTGTAGTTCTAACTTCTCATACAAGTGCACAGGGGCAGAGCTACAGTATAGTGTGCGGGTTTGGTCGAACCCAGTAACTTTTACGTAGACTCGATATCGTATTGGAAAATTCAGTAAATATATTTAAATTTTAGTGTTGTGAACCCACAGATAAACGCAAGCCCATAGCTCAGTGGCAAGGCGGAATGATGCAAGTGCAATCACGTAAATGGACTTATGTGGGTGTGTATTTAAATCTCCCAAGTGTGTGTGCAAAGAAGTGTAATTAAGGACTTAAATACACATAAAAAATAGCCACCAAGTTACACTAGAGGGGAGCCTATTCTCTAAGGGCCCTTTTGGTCTTTTTGCCTTTAATTTGTAATATACTATATAAGGAACAATTTAGGGTTTCTTTACTTAGTTTTTTTTTTTTTTTTTTTTTGAATCTTGTAATACACAACTTTAAAGACAAGTTCTTCCTCCCATTGGAGGCTTGGCCGAAATTAGGTACAACATTAGGGTGGATTCTCTTTTGTTGTTTTCTTGCTTGGAACTTTGGGGTGCTTGAAGGATTGAGGTCCCTCTTGTGTATCTTTGAAGAGTGTAGGCGTTACTACTATCGTTTTAAGGGTCTTAATGTTCAATGTACACTTAGGTTCTTAGTCATTATAGCGGTGTATGTCTCACTACCTATCCATTTTCCTATTGCTAGTACTTGCTTTGAAATACAAATCTATTTTTGTACCCGTGGTAATTATGAGATTTCTAGTTTCTATCACGTGGAGAAATTGAGTTAGCTTTCTAACGATACCAATTTTGTCCAAATCCGACACCAAACGAGGAAGTTAAGGATGTTTTACTCAGAACTGACCGAAATGCCCAGGTGTGACTTTCAAGTTGACGGACCGCCAAACAAGTGAAGGATTGCCACTTTGACCATTGCAACCAAGGCAGTAGGGCTACATTCTGGATAAGGATTGACGGACGAGTTGACGGACCATCAGATTTTTTATGGACCGTCATCCAGGCCGTGAACTCTTATCCAGTGAACCCCATTTCTGTTCCAGGTATGACGGTCGAAATGATGGATCGTTAAGTTCCTGATGGATCGTCAGTCGGTTCATCACACACCACGTTCAGTTTACTCCAGGATATTTTAACAGGGGTATTTTGGTCACTTACCACTCGCCTATATATATACCCAGATGAGTCTGAATTCAGCCATTTTGCTCATTATTATTTCACAAACAAAAACTAGGGTTTTTCTCTAACTTTAATCTCCAAGAACAAAACCCAATCTTCTTAGAAAAATCAAAGGATTCCAAATCCTTCAAGTTCAAAAACATTAAGAACTTTGAGTTAGGTATGCGTAGTGTTCATCTATGGATCCATTTCGTTCATAAAGATCCAGAACCATGTTTAAAATATTATTTTGTGATTGTCTTGTTGTGATATGAGCATGTACATGTTGATGATTGCTGGTTAGGTTTCAAGATGATATCTAAAGGTGTTTTCATGAAGTATATGTGTTTGTTAGTTGAAACCCATGATCCTTATGTGGCTTAATATGGTGAAATTTATGAACATACTTAGGCCAAAAGAATGTATGGAAAGTGTTTGACAATATGCCTGGATGATAAAATTAATGTCCCATAATTTAATAGTGCTTAAACGACAAGTCCATGCTTTATGCTTTATGATTTCCTATGAATTCCATGTGAGTGATATGCGTTGTTGTTGTGATATAGACTGACCATGATATTGAAGCTATGCAAGTATATACATGTTGTATGAATTTTCCTTCCATGTATACGATGTTGAGAACTAGGCTTAGTGTGAAATACCCTACTCATGATATGGTAAATTGTGGACTCTACTTTTACGATCAAGTCAGTCATGTGTGTCAGTTTCCTTCCATTGAGTCCTGGGGGTACTTTTACCTAAAAAATATAGATGTGTACCTAGAGCCATGTCATGTTATCACAATAATCTCAGTCAAGCCATGATCTATAGAACTCAGTCGGGCATGTGACTCAGAAAACCTTAGAAATCTCATGATATTAGTTAATTTTGAAATAGTAACACTAATCCATCAGTCAACGAAAGTCAGTTACTCAGTTCATGTTTCGTCAGTTAAATTACGCTCAGTCTCTTCAGATAAGAGTAAAGTTAGAACCGAGTAAACTCAAGGATGGGAACTCACCTGTCAGTTTAGGGTGTGATTCTTAGTAACCATCCTTGTGTTCTAAAACTACGTAGCCAGTGTAGGTTGAGACATCTTAACCTGTTAGATTAGGGTTGATAAGGTGGATTAATCCATCAGTTTAGGGTTCCCACCATTCTTATTTTGAGTACCTGCCAGCTAAGGGTCACTCACAGTTGTCCTTACTAGTGGCGCGGTATTGACACCCTTCTATTCGGGGCAGAGATTGGACCCTAACTTAGCTATATGCATTATTGGGGCATGTTGGTCAAACAACTACATCCCATAATTTCAGTCTTAGTCTCAGTGAAAGAACTCAGATATTTCTTCAGATTTTAGTATATCAGGGCTGTCAGATACAGTTAATTCAGTTACAGAATAGAACACAGATAGTTTCATTAGATTCAGGACTGTCAGACACAGTCATCTATGTTATCAGAATTTCAATATTTGTCATATTAGATATCAGTAGATCATGTATTAGTGTCCAGATCTAGATATCACGTAATCACGATCTCAGTTATTATGCATGCATGTTTGCACTCTTACGTTCATATCAGTTATTCAGTTAGCATCAGTCATGCATGTAAACCCTTTTGAATTTAGCCTACCTTACTCGTATACTCAGTACTCCCAGTTATACTGACGCATTTGAGCTATGGTGCTTTCTTTCACGTTACACCATAGGTTCACATATACAAGCTCAAGATCAGCAATAGCAGTAGCATTCCAGTCGCAGAGTTAAAGTGAGCCCTCATTCATTCAAGGATGATATTATTTATTTCATTTATTATTTTAGTTTAGTTTTGCTAGACGGAGTTAGGCGGAGACATGTTCCTTCAACTCTTTATTTAGATAGTATTTAGAGGCTTTCAGATTTAGCTCAGATTTGATTCAGATTTTAGTTGTTTTGGGTATTCGTTACCCCATATGGATGTTATGATTTGTCAGATATTTTATGCAGTTGAACCTTATGGCCTATTATTCATGTTGTCCGCATTATTACATTATATATTACAATGTACAAGTACAGATATCAGTCATGGGTTAGTTTGTGGTCCTTTGGAGTCATAAGCACCATGTAGTACTCCGGTTTAGAAAATTAGGGTGTTACAAACTTGGTATCAGAGCCTAAGGGTCAATAGAGTCCTAGGAAGTCTAAAAGTCACATCTAGTAGAGTCTTGTACATGGATGTATTGCGCACCATATTTATGTGCAAGAGACTATAAGATATTTTAGGAACATTTTCACTTCTTTCGATATTCATATCGTGCGAGTGAGAATAATCTCAAGTTAAACTCTCAATCTAATCTGTTCTTCTCTTATTCCAGAATATGCCTCCAAAGAAAAGAAATTAGCTGGCTTCGTAGCCCAAAGATCCTTTGGGCAAACATGTTTCTCATACGGAGTTTAGGGTCGTATTCACCACACTTTCTCAGTCTGTAGCTGCCTAAAATGAACGGCTACCAGTTAGTTTGGCCAATCCAGTGGCCCACTCAGCCGCAGCTAGGATTCAGGAATTCACTCAAATGAAACCTCCATTTTTATTTATTTCTAAGTCTGATGAAGACCCTTAAGAATTCATTGACCAAGTCCAGAAGGTCATAGACATTATGTGAGTTACTTTTTGTCAAAGTGCTAAGTTAGCTGCATACCAATTATAGGATGTTTCTCACACTTGGTACAAACAGTAGAAGTCTGAGAGGTTAGATGATGAAGGTCCTATAGAGTAGGAGGAATTTATCATGATTTCCTTAGATAGATTCTTTCCCCTAGATCTGAGGGAGGCAAAAGTTCTAGATTTCATCAACCTCAGGCAAGGAAATATGATTGTTAAGGAGTATTCTTTCAGATTTACTCAGCTAGCCAAATATGTCTCTCATGTGGTTGCAGACAACAGGGCTAAGATGAGCAAGTTCGTGTCAAGGGTGAATGATAGCGTGATAAATGAGTGTAGGCTTACGATGTTGAGCAGTGCTATGACTTTAGCCAGACTCATGACTCATGCTCAACAAATAGAGGAGAAGAAAATTAAGACTAAGGAGAGGCAGAACAGGAGAGCAAGGTCAGACAGTTTCAGTTTTGCTTAACCAAAATCAGAAGGAAAAAACCATTCGTAGTTTCGTCCTAAGCCAACAATTCCAGCTCCTTCCTCCTCCAGTGCCTTTGTGCCAAAATTCAGATATAGAAACAAATATCAAATACCAGTCTCTAAGTCTCAGGGCAGTGTCAGCAGTGCTCGAAGTAATCCCCTGTATCAAACTTGTGGTAAGAACCACAAGGGTACTGATGTTGGGCATATTTACATGCCTAAACACCATAATTTACCCATGTTATGTCTAAGTTTTGAGGATAAAATATATAATTCCTTCACTTTTAGTCCATTTTCCTGTAAGTAAGCTAACCTACGTGATTAGCAAGTTTTCAGGTATTAATGATGAAGATTTCAGCACTTTGTGGACCTTTGGGCAGCAAAGGAAAACTTCAAGTAAGAATGAAGGCAGCTTTTGGAAGCTTGTGGACTAAATGTGATGCATGGAGAACTTGTCCCGGGCAAAATCAGTATTTCTAAATACTTAGGGATGCAACAGTAACTTAGTAGGACTAGGACAAGGGTGTTATAAAAACCTTATTTGCTGAATTTTTCAGCATTGATTCATTCATTGATTCATTCATTCAATTCCTTCATTCGACACTTTTAGCTTCATTCACGTTACAATTTCTATATCTTTAGACAGAGAAAAACGCTACAAGAACAACTAGAGAGGAAATCACGTCATTCTCATAGTGACGCCAATACATACCCATCGTGAGATTGATATCATTTTGGTATGATGATGATGTCTTCGTTGCTTTCTTCTACAATCATGAATAGCTAAACTTCTTTGTTAGGGTTATGGAAGCCTTGTGAGATACTATCTATTACTATGAGTTTGTGAATTCTTGATGTGTATGCTACTTATATCATTACTCTCTTCGTTTTAATTAAATTTTTGTGGTTGCAAACATATAGAATACGCCATTATAGCATTAAATTGTTCGAGAGAAAAGTTACATGTTTGGAAAAGAGAGTGTGACAAGGAAATAGGGCTACCAACCCCTGTTTACACATTAATGCCTTAACCGGATTAACCTCTTGGAGAGTTTGTACCGTTAGTTATACACTTTAAGCTCGAGAGGGTTAAAGTGAAATAATCCTTGATGGTTGAGAAACACTAGGATTTACCATTAGAATACGAATCTCTATAAGTTCATGCATGTCTGAATTCCGAATTACTCATAGTTAATAGATACGTAGAACTCATAAGGTGGACATAACCCTAACTTATTATTCTCTGTGATTAAATCTTACTAAATAAATTGTCTCATTCGTTACTTTGATATTAGTAGTTCACGCATAATCAAATCCCCCCTTTCCGTGGAATTTTCGACCAACAGTCTGCTAACAATTACAACACTTAGTGACCAAGTATTCCCTGTGGGATTCGACACCCAACCCAGTTAGTTTCTATATTTGACAGCGACCTCTTACACTCTTACGAGAGCTATAGTTTGGGCGTTATCAGGTACCTGTAGAGCTGGTAGCAATGTTTTTTTTTGTCGTGGCAAGCCAGGACACAGGATTAGAGAGTGTCCGTAGTCAGATCTACAGGGTCAGCAGAATTGCTCCACAACCCAATACGGTCGCCCAAATAAGCAAGGTGCCGCTTCCAGTGCTACTAGTGAGCAACGCCCAAACAGACTCTATGCTCTTCAGACCTGACAGGATCAGGAAATTCTCCTGATGTCATTACTGGTATGTTACAAATCTTCTATGTTTATGTTTACACTTTGCTAGATCAAGGTGCATACTTGTCTTTTGTTACTCCTTATATAGTAGGCGATTTTGGTATCAGTCCCAAAATTTTAGCAGATCCATTTTTAGTCTCTACCCCAGTGGGTAAAACCATCATAGCTCGACGGGTATACAGGCACTGCCCGGTTATGATATTTTAGAAAGCCACATCATCAAATTTAGTCGAGTTAGAGATGATTGATATTAATGTCATTCTCGACATGGATTGGCTTCATTCCTGCTATGCCACAGTCGACTTCAAAATCAGGGTAGTTCAGTTTTAATTCCCGAATGAGCCCGTCCTAAAGTGGAAGGGTAGTACGTCATATTTCAGGGGTCAGCTTGTTTCCTACCTTTGGGCAAGGAAAATGATTTCAAAGGGGTGTGTGTATCATCTCGTGCATATTAAAGATTCTAGTTCTGAATCTCCTAGTGTTGAATCAGTCCCAGTTGTAAATGAGTATTTAGTCGTGTTTTTCGAATATCTTCCTGGTATTCCTCCCCAAAGGGAAATAGACTTCGGCATTGATCTTCTTCTAGATACTCAACCTATTTCTATTCCACCATACAGAATGGCACCAGTGGAACTCAAGGAACTAAAAGATCAGTTGAAGGATCTCTTAGATCAAGGATTCATTAGGCCCAGTGTATTCCCATGGGGTGCACCAGTCTAATTCGTGTACAAGAAAGATGGTTCTCTCAGAATGTGTATTAATTACCGTCATCTCAACAAAGTTATGGTCAAGAACAAGTATCCTCTTCCCAGAATAGATGACTTATTTGACCAACTTTATGGTGCTAGTTATTTCTCCAAAGTAGACCTCAGATAAGGCTACTATCAGCTCAAAGTTAAAGAATGTGACATCTCGAAGACAGTTTTTCATACTCGGTATGGTTATTTTGAGTTTCTATTTGAGTCCTTTGGTTTTACCAATGCCCCATACGCTTTCATGGAATTGATGAACCGTGTGTTCAAGCAGTACTTAGACATATTAATCATAATCTTCATAGATGATACCCTGGTCTATTACCTCATAAAGCATTATTATTTAAACCATCTCAGGATTATTTTTCAGACTCTCAGAGATCACCAGCTATTCGCCAAATTTAGTGAGTGCAATTTTTGGCTAAGATCAGTAGCATTCCTTGGCCATATTATTTTCGGTGATGGAATTAAAGTACCTCACCCCATCTCTCCATCAGATATCAAGAGTTTCTTGGGATTGGCTAGCTATTACAGATGGTTTGTCAAGGGATTTTCTTCTATTGCACCCCCCATGTACAGATTGACTCAGAAGAAGGTCAAGTTTCAGTGGTCAGATCCTTGTGAGAAGAGTTTTCAAGAGTTGAAGACTCAACTCACCTCAGCTCCAGTTCTAGCTTTTCCAGATGGTTCAGATGGGTTCATGGTATATTATGATGCTTCCAGAGTGGGTTTAAGTTATGTCCTCATGCAGTATGGTAAGGTCATAGCCTACGCCTCCAGACAGTTAAAGCCCCATGAAGAGAATTATCCTACTCATGATCTTGAGTTAGCAGCCGTAGTATTTGCCTTAAAGATTTAGAGTCATTATCTATACGGAGTTTATGTACATGTCTTCACGGATCATAAGAATCTCTAGTATGTCTTCTCTCAGAAGATCTCAATATTCATTAGAGAAGGTGGTTAGAGTTTTTGAAAGATTATGAGATGAGTGTCCTTTACCATTCGAGCAAGTCCAACATTGTGGCTGACGCTCTTAGTAGACTCTCCATGGGTAGTGTTTCTCACGTCGAGGACAACAAGAAGAAGATAGCTCAGGAAATCTATCAGCTTGCCAGACTAGGTGTTTGCTTAGTCAATTTTTTGGAGGGTGGGTATGTGTTCAGATTAGTTCACAGTCATCTCTAGTTTCCGAGGTAAAAAAAAGTAAGATAGGGATCCTAGCCTTGTCAAGCTAAAAGAGTCAGTTCAGAATCATAGAGTAGAGGTTTTCTTCCAAAGAGGAGATGGGGTTCTTCATTGTCAGGTCCGTCTGTGCATTCCAGGTGTAGATGACTTAAAGCAGCGAATTCTTGCAAAAGCGCATGGTACGCGATACTCTATTTATCCAGGGGCCACTAAGATGTATCGTGGCCTGCGGGAAATTTATTGGTGAAGTGGGATGAAGAGAGATATTGCAGAGTTCATGGATAAGTGCTCTACATGTTAGCAAGTTAAGATAGAGCATTAGAAGCCTAGTGGACCCATGCAGGAGTTCACCATTCTTACTTAAAAGTGAGAAGAAGTAAACATGGACTTCGTGATGGGTTTGTCTTGAATTCGTCATCAGCACGATTCAGTTTGGGTTATTGTCGATAGAATGACCAAGTTAGATCATTTTCTTCCAGTTTATACCTCTTATTCAACTAAGGATTATGCGAAAATTAATATCACGGAGTTAGTCAGATTACACGATGTTCCATTATCTATTATTTCAAATAGAGGTACCCAGTTTACCTCTCACTTCTGGAAAATATTCCAAAAGGGTCTTGGTACCCAAGTCCATCTCAGTACAACCTTTCATCCTCAGACAGATGGTCAAGCAGAAAGGACCATTCAGAATCTTGAAGATATGCTAAGAGCATGCGCAATTGATTTCAAGGGAAGTTGGGATAACCACTTGCCTTTGATTTAGTTTGCATACAACTATAGCTATCATTCTAGTATTAAAATGGCTCCATTTAAAGCTCTCTATGGCAGGAGGTGTAGATCTCCAATTGGTTGGTTTGAAGTTAGTGAGGCCTCAGTCATATGTCTTGACTTGGTTTTGGATGCCTTAGAGAAAGTTCAGTTGATCAGAGAGAGACTCTGGGCTGGTCAAAGTCGACAGAAGTCATATGCTGATGTTCGTAGAAAGGATCTTGAGTTCAAGGTCGATGACTATGTCTATCTTAAGATCTCTCCCATGAATGGAGTAAAAAGGTTTGGCAAGAAAGGGAAACTCAATCCCCGCTATGTCGGTCCTTTCAGGATTCTCAATCGTTTAGGCAAGGTTGCTTATGAGATCGAATTTTATTCAGATTTAGCCTCAGTTCATTTGGTCTTCCATATATCTTTGCTCAAGAAGTGCGTAGGTGACCTAGCAGCTGTAGTCCCTATTCAGATCGTTGATGTTCAAAACAGTCTCTCTTATGAAGAGATTCCAGTTGAAATCTTAGACTATCAGACTCATTGATTGAGAAACAAAGAGGTCCCTCTAGTTAAGGTTCTCTAGAGAAATCAGTTCGTCAAGGGAGATACTTAGGAAGCAGAAGCAGAGATACGTACCAAGCATCCTTACCTCTTCTCCACCGATTCAGATCAAGCTCAAGGTAATAGTTTGTCTTAAGATTATTCAGTTTCATATTCATGTTCCCATTATAAATGTGGTATCTAATACCATTTCATACTCTATCATGCATTCATGTATCAGTATAGTTATAAAATCATGCATCAGCTATGCATTTTCGTCTTGAGAAACTCAGTTTATCAGAACACTCAGTTAGCCATGCATTAGAAGTGCATGAGTTCAGTATATTTAGCATGTCAGTCATGAAGTCATGTCTCAGTCACTCATGTTCAGTTCATATTCATTTATTATTTTCCCTCTTAGTCAGTCTCATTCGAGGATGAATGTTCTTATGGGGGAGATATTGTAATACCGGTGCTTATTCCTAGATAGAAATCATCTCAAGGATGCTAGTACTTACTTTGAAATACAAATATATTTTTGTACCCATGGTAATTATGAGATTTCTACTTTCTATCACGTGGGGAAATTGAGTTAGCTTTCTAACGATACCATTTTTTTGCAAATCTGACACTAGATGAGGAAGTTATGGATGTTTTACTCAGAATTGACCGAACTGCCCCCGTGCGACGTCCAAGTTAACGGACCACCAAACAAGTCAAGTACTGCCACTTTGACCATCGCAACCAAGGTAATAGGGCTACGTTACGGATAAGTATTAATGAATGAGTTGACGGACCGTCATCCAAGCCGTCAACTCTTATCTAGTGAACCTCATTTCTGGTCCACGTATGATGGTCAAAATGATGTACCATTAAGTTCCTAACAGACCGTCAGTCGGGTCGTCACACGCCATGTTCAGTTTACTCTAGGCCATTTAAACAAGGGTATTTTGGTCACTTACCACTCGCCTATATATATACCCAGATGAGTCCAAATTTGGCTGTTTGCTCATTATTATTTCACAAACAAGAACTAGGATTTCTTTCTAACTTTAATCTCCAAGAACAAGACCCAATCTTTAAAAAAATCAAAGGATTTCAAATCCTTCAAGTCCAAAAACATTAAGAACCTTGAGTCAGGTATGCGTAGTGTTCATCTATGGATCCATTTAGTTCATAGAGCTCAAGAACCATGTTTTAAATATTATTTTGTGATTGCCTTGTTGTGATATGAGCATGTACATATTAATGATTGTTGGTTAAGTTTTAAGATGATATCTAAAGGTGTTTTCATGAAGTATGTGTTTGTTAGTTGAAACCCATGATCCTTATGTGGCTTAATATGGTGAAATTCATGAACACACTTAAGCTAAAAGAATGCATGCAAAGTGTTTGACAATATGCCTGGATGATAGAATTCATTTCCCATGATTTAATAGTCCTTAAATGACAAGTCCATGCTCTATGCTTTACGATTTCCCATAAATTTCATGTGACTGATAAGCGTTATTTTTGTGATATGGATTGACCATGATGTTAAAACTATACAAGTATATACATGTTGTATGAATTTCCCTTCCATGTATAAGATGTTTAGAACTAGGCTTAGTGTGAAATCCCCTACTCATGATATGGTAAATTGTAGACTCTACTTTTATGATCAAGTCAGTCATGTGTGTTAGTTTTCTTCCATTGAGTCCTGGGGTACTTTTACCCCAAAAATATAGTTTTATACCTTGAGCCATGTAATGTTATCATGATAATCTCAGTCAATTCATGATCTATAGAACTCAGTCGGGCATGTGACTCAGAAAATCTCAGAAATCTCATAATCTCAGTTAATTCTCAAATAGTAGCACTAATCCGTCAGTCAATGAAATTCAGTTACTCAGTCCATGTACCGTCAGTTAAATCACGTTCAGTCTCTTCAGATGGGAGTAGAAGTTAGCATCGAGTGAACCCAAGGATGGGAACTCACCTGTCAGTTTAGGGTGTGATTCTTAGTAATCATCCCTGTGTTCCAGAACTACGTAGCCAGCGTAGGTTAAGACATCTTAACCTGTCAGATTAGGGTTGATAAGGTGGCTTAATCCTTCAATTTAAGGTTCCTACTATTCTTTTTTTAAGTACCTGCCAGCTAAGGGTCACTCACAGTTGTCCTTATTAGTGGCGCAGTATTGACACCCTTTTAGTCGGGGCAGAGATTGGACCCCAACTTAGCTATATGCGTTATTGGGGCATGTCGGTCAAACAACTAACTCCCACAGTTTTAAGTCCCAATCTCAATAAAAGAACTCAGATAGTTCTTCAGATTTTAGTATATTAGGATTTTCAGATACACTCAATTCAGTTACAGAATGAAACACAGATAGTTTCATTAGATTTAGGACTATCAGACACAGTCATCTATGTTATCAGAATTTCAGTATTTGTTATGGTAGATATCAGTAGATCATGTATTAGTGTCCAGATCTAGATATCACATAATCATGATCTCAGTTACTACGTATGCATGTTTGTACTCTTACATTCATATCAGTCATTCAGTTTGCATCGTTTATGTATGAAAACCCTTTTTCATGTAGCCTACCTCATTCGTATACTCAGTACTCCCTGTTGTACTGACGCATTTGTGCTATGTTGCTTTCTTTCATGTTACTCCATAGGTTCACAGATACGAGCTCCAGATCAGCAGCAACAATAGCATTCCAGTCGCAGAGTTGCAGTGAGTCCTCATCCATTCAAGGATGATATTATTTATTTTATTTATTATTTTAGTTCAGTTTTGCTAGACGGAGTTAGTTGGAGACATGCTCTTTCAACTCCTTATTCAGACAGTATTTAGAGGCTTTCAGATTTAGCTCAAATTTGATTCAGAGTTTAGTTGTTTTGGGTATTCGTTACCCCATATGGATGTTATGATTTGTCAGATATTCTATGCAGGTGAACCTTATGGCCTATTATTTATATTTTCCGCATTATTACATCATATATTGCAGTGTACTGGTACAAATATCAGTCATGGGTTAGCTTATGATCCCTTGGGGTCATAAGTACCGTGTATCACTCCAGTTCAGAAAATCGGGGCATTACAATATCTTGTGTTATTGTTATTGTTCTTGTTATTTGAATCCGAGGGTGGTCACTAAAAAAGGTCCTCTGTTTCTAGACTTGTGGACTGATTTTGGTGTGTGATTTCGTGTATCTTTTGTAATTCTTGTATCACGGAAGGAGGGAAAGCTCTCCATTCCTGAGATTTTTGGGTTCAAGCCCCACTAACAACATAACTTTTCTTTCTTTTTCTAAGGAAACCATATAGGAAACTTTTTTTCTTTCTCCTCTCTCTCGTTTCCTTTTCAATTACTTATTTGTTTATTGTAATGTATAATAATATAATTAAAAGTAACCTTTTATCTTTAAATTTAGGACCGTTTGACATTTTTCTTTTATTTTTATTAACTTTGCTATTTTTCTTCTTAAAGTTTCAATACTAAAATTGTCGACAAGGTGCGGTCCTTTTCTTATACACTACTATGATTTTTCGCAGTGTAATTTTTTTCTTTTTCATAATTTGAAATATTTATATGGTTGCGAATGAGAAATAGCCACATAATTTATATTTTATAATTTTAGTTGAGAATGAGAAATAGCCACATAATTTATATTTTATAATTTTAATTTGGATCTTTAAAGAGAGCTTCAATATGATCGCAAGTTTTGTGAAGGTTCCAACTTCTGAAAACACTAGTATTAGCTCTCGCATGCAAGTGACTCGCTGTTTGCTAAATATGCATTATGTATCAACACTCATTCGTCAGTTTGATGATTATTATATAAACTATCTTGAAGTCGTTGTTTTATCTTAAAATTTTGAACCCCCAAGCCTCAAATTCTGGCTTCGCCTCTTCTAGTGCATTTTGTATGTATTGAACATGACTGCATAGAGATAGTTGTTTTGGACTGATTGATAAAAATATATTCTCTAAACTACTAAATTTACTTATTTTCTCAATATTGATTAAAACTATTATGATCTGTATATATTAATTATCGTCTGGATTTATTAAAAGGTGGATTCTGTGAGACTCAATATTCCTGGTAGATTTGATGATAATAATATATATTGATGAAATAATAAGTTAGTTAATGAAATCTGTGTCTCAATATAGAGATTGATGATACACCTTTTATGAGAAACTTATAAGTTTTCATGTGTAAACTCGGCGGTGGATTTATGAACCCGACATATGAAACAAGTTAAGCATTGCTCTAAAGAAAATTAATAATTATATTAAATTCTTCTATAATTTAATTTATTGATTAGTATCTGTAATCTTAACATGGGGAACTACATTAGTGTTTAATGGAGAATTACGAAATAGAAATAGAGGAGCACAATGACGAATTTTTAGTGAAATAATTTATAATTTATTATGGTAAGAATAATTCAAATTGATATTTTGAATTATTTTAATTAATAGGAAGTCTCAGTAATTAATTTCATGGTTCTTGCAATGCATGCCCATATTATACTAGAACTAGAAATCCAATTTTCTGTGGGAGAGGGAGAAATCACCGCATGTCCTTGTAAACAGCTTTGTGCTTTCTTTTTTGATACGCGTACGATCATGATGATGGATATGTTTAGTGTGTTGAATGCAACCTATGGAGTGTACAAGTTGAAGTGTGAAAAGGGCACTAAAGCCGCCCCTATATTGGGCGTCATTTTGTTCATTTAACACTAAGGGGCACTTTTGTCATTTTGTCTATTATTTATAATAACCTATATAAAGAACATGTTAGGGTTTTAGCTCATTATTTATTGAATATTTATGAAAGAGCACATCTCTTGAGAGAGAAAGCCTCCCTAGGCCAAAACTAGGACATAAGTAAGTGTGGATTCACTTGTGAATGTGTATTGCTTGAAAACGTTGGTGCTTGAACAGTGGAATCCCTCTCATGTCTTCGTAAGGGTGTGACATTGCTATTGTAAGTCTTAAGGGCCCTTAGATTTAATATATCTTTGGGTTCCTAATCTCATAATCGTGTATGTCTCACTTTCTATCTTTACATTTCATGTACTAGTTTATGTTGTCTAGTGAAACTATTTGTTCTTATTTTCCTTATAATTTTGTAACCGTTGGATTTTTGTTATCCTAGTGTTGTTCTTCTTGTTAGTGTTTTTGGTGTCATTTACATCTTGTTTCTTGTTGTTATTGGACTCGAGAATTGTATTTATGTTGCTCTCGGTTTTTCTTTTCTACGTGGACTATTTTTAGAGTGTTTTTGATATGTACCAAGTTTGTATCATATCATTAGTATTAGATTCATTTTTAATTTTGTTCTAACAAGATCAATCTTGGGCTTGAGAGTTGAAAAATAAAAAATAAAAAGTAGTGTTCTTGAGTCTGTGTTCTTGGCCGAGAAGTTGGATGATCTTGTTGTTGTTACATCTTGGACGAGACTTGTTTGTGTGTCTACATTTAGTAATTTTTTTATTTGTCTAGTGTGTTTCTTGTGTTAGTTACTTGATTCACTAACACTAAAGGTGTCTAGATCTATATTTGAGCTTGAACTTGTTGAAGTTGTTGTAAATAAGGTGTAGGGTCGTGACTTCTTGTTGTTGTGCTAACTTGGCCAATGAGAGTCCTTTTTGTTGGATGTTGATGTTGTGTTCTTGAAAGTTGTTCTTGTGTTCTTGTTGATTCTTCACCCATTCATATTTTGTTAAAACAAGAAAAGTGAACTTTAGATCTACAAAAGGTGAACAAGTTGTAGTATTTGTTGGTGGGAGGACTAGTTCACATCACTCTTGAATTAACAACAACTTTTCAACCACTTTTCATATTTCAAGGACCTTGTTTTGTGGAACAAGTATAAGTCAAGTCTTACCTTTTAAGTTTGAATTTGAAAAAGAGACTAGAAGACTTGTGCTTTCCCTCCAAAGTCAATTTCTTCCATTCCAATTGTGTAAGGACTAAAATTTCAAGTTGGTGATTAAAACTTGTGTGGGACAGTGACCAATTAGGGGGTGAAACGTCACCAATTACTGTTCACACAATAAATTTTAAGCTCAAATTATGATGTTCTAGTTTTAATTTGTTGTTTCTTTAGTCTCGTTTGTTGATTCTAATACTAACTTACAAGGTAGTGACCATTTACTAGATTGTGAGTTGGTTTTGAAACCGTTCTTTGTATTTACGTCTTTGTGTATTTTTCTTATTCTTTGGAGTCATTGCAAATATTTAGTTCACCTCTCAACACCTCACGGAGTACAAACAAGCATACAACACTTGTGAGATTAAGTGCGAGGAATCCGAGAACAAAGAAATAAAAGGACCTTTCTTTTACAACTAACTCGTTTGTTGTTTTGTAGTGAAACTTCTTGGCTAAACTCAATTGAGCCAGATGAGATAGAAGAAAAATCTCAAGATGGATAGGACGCCGAGGTGCAAAATAAAGATGTTGGCCGAGACTTGAAATTGTTGTGTTCTTAGTTTCTTCTTATTTTATGGACTATTTTGTGCGATTTCATTTAGTTGTGGCATGAATTTGAGGTCAAATTCCTCTCAAGGTAGAGAGAATGATACGAGCACGATCATGAAGGTGGACGTTTTTTAGAGTGTTGAATGCAACCTACGGAGTGTACGAGTTGAAGTGTGAAAAGGGCTCCAAAGCCGCCCCTATATTTCACTCCATGGGAGCCATTTTGTTCATTTAACACTAAGGAGCACTTTTGTCATTTTATCTATTATTTGTAATAGCCTATATAAAGAACATGTTAGGGTTTTAGCTTATTAGTCATTGAATATTGATGAAAGAACACATCTCTTGAGAGAGAGAGAGCCTTCGTAGGCCGAAACTAGGACATGAGCAAGTCTGGATTCACTTGTGAATGTGTATTGCTTGGAAACGTTGGTGCTTGAGCGGTGGAATCCCTCTCATGTCTTCGTGAGGATGTGGTGTTGTTATTGTAAGTCTTAGAGGTCCTTAGATTTAATATATTTTTGGGTTCCTAATCTTGTAATAGTGTATGTCTCACTTCCTATCTTTACATTTCATGTACTAGTTTATGTTGTCTAGTGAAACCATTTGTTCCTGTTGTCCTTGTAATCTTGTAACCGTTGGATTGTTGTTATCCTAGTGTTGTTCTTCTTGTTAGTGTTTTTGGTGTCATTTACACCTTGTTTCTTGTTGTTGTTGGACCCGAGAATTGTATTTGTGTTGCTATCGGGACTGTTTTTAGAGTGTTTTTGATACGTACCAAGTTTGTATCATATCACTTTCCTCCTTGGACTGGGGGAGTATCTCTATAATAGAGATTTCCGCCTAAAATTTCAATGAAAGAATAAGAAAAAAATTGGGCATTCTATTTAGTACTTGCCCACCCAAGTATTGGGAGAGTTCGACCGTAAATTTGGAATCACTATAGAAGACCGCAGATTCGAAGACTGATTTGCTTCAAGATATGTGCTCACACTTCAAGAGATATTCCTGATTATTTTTAAGCAGTCTTTGTGTGAACTATGTGTTTATGTTGATTTTTAATATTGCATGTAAGAGATGCTATCTATTTGTTTTCACTTGGTAGACCTGATTTTCCAACATTTATGACATAACCCTCCTTAGAACAACCATAAGAAGTCAACGAGGCTCATGCACATGTAAATGTGAGGTATTCAAGATGAAAGATACATATTAAATGGAATCAACGTTATCTATTGGTCTCCTATTGGTTCGATTAATAATGACCCGATTATTGCAAGCTGTTAACTTTATTTGTCTTAATTAATTGACCATGTCGTTTTCTTTAGACACTATTCCATGTGTCATCTGAGTATTATAATTAGATAAATTAGTCTTTAAACGGTATCTATGCTACCATTTTTATTTTTATTTTCATTTTGTTAATTTCTTGGTGGATTTCTGAAAGTAGAGTTGAAGCTAAAAATTTTAGTTTATGAGTTTTATATTTAGAAAAATAACAAATTGGATTTAATCTGGACAAATTATTTACATATTAACTGAATTTTAGTAAACTTATTACAAGGCCTAGATTAAAACTATTGAATTGTGTCGAATTCTTAAATAAAATGATAGCTCTACCCGCCTGGAAGCGCGGGGAACGACAGGTGGGTTAGCTGGACAACAGAAGTACTAAGCGAAGTCCCATGTGATTGGCACCGAACTAAAATTGTGCTTTAGTTTCCCACAGGCTCTCTCTGTGTTTACTTATCTTGCAGGAAGACTAAGCTATGAATATTTGAGCTTAAAATTATAATTTATATGTAAATTTGATATATATTAAGTTAATTAATTAAAGTCTTCGAATCTAAGCAAACGACAAAGATGAGGTATACATGTGACTGGTGGTCATCCGTTAGGAACAACTTAATTATTGGTAATATTATTTTGTTTAATGCCCTCACAAGTTCAACCTTATTTGCTGTTACTTGCTAAATTTATATAACTGCTGTCAACCCTGTCCCTTTCAGACTCCAAAGATGCCATTTTCCTAGGCAATTACTGACTTTCTCTTTGCCACATTGTTAAATTCTAAAATTTTTGCCCCACATTCCAATCAAATTTCTTGGTTGAGAAAGCCACTAAAGCATGTACAATTGTTTGATCTCTTGGTAGGTAATTTGACAAAATAAAAACATAGTACTCACATTTGTTACTAAACTAGATATTGGAGCCAGTGCCAGCACGGGTTCAATGTGCTACTTTTCAGATATTACATGTTATTTTTTATTTAAATTTATATGACACTGATTAATATTTGTGAAAGTCAATTAGATTTGTTATATATAGCTTTAGATATTTTAAATTGTTGATTATATTATGATTTATATAACTTTCAACGTAATTTTCGAGTAATATCCCTTTATCCTAATTAATATGACATCGATAACTATTGTCATCTATAATGCTTTTTCGACGTTTATAATTTACTATTTTATGTTATTTGCTATTGTAATTTATAATACTATTCTTGTTTAAACTTTCGTGGTATTAATAGTGAATTTAGACTTTCAAAGTAATTTAAGTTTTTAATTATTGTAATTTAAATTTATACGACTTTCAACGTAATTTTCAAGTAATGTCCCTTTATCCTAATTAATATGACATCGCTAAATATTATAATCTATAGTACTTTTTCGCCGTTGTAATTTACTATTTTAAATTGTTTGCTATTGCAATTTATAATACTCTTCGTGTTTAAACTTTTATGGTATTGATGGTGAATTTAGACTTTTAAAGTAATTTAAATTTTAAATTATTGTAATTTTATAATATTTTAAACTATTTCTATTTAAACGACACTGATATAATTTCGAGAGTAAACCAAATATCACGATTGAAATAGCGAAATCAGAATGTCTTGAATAACTCATAATAACTAATTAAAAGTGATATAACAAAATTGATATAAAAAATACTTGTGAAATTTTTTTAAGTGGCCTCACATAAGATTTCAAATTAATTTCAACATCAAGAATTAATTTATCATTTTATGTTTATTTCACCTTTTATAAAATAAATATTATCAATTTTTAAATACTTAGATGACTCATAATAGTTAATTATAGGTGATACAGTAAAATTACAGTTGAAACAGCTGAAACAACCATATCATAAATGTCTATTTTACTTTACTAGTTTAGGTGTATGCGCCTTGCGCGTGTACCTCACTTTAATGAGTTCAAACATTACACAAAATAAGATATTTTTTTAAATAATAAAGATGAACATCTAGTTTAACGTACCTCTCAATATTCATAGAAATATTTCCTTAATAAAATCCTATTTTAGGAGTATTTTTCTAATTGAACAGTAGAAAGAAAAATATTAATTAATTCTCCTACCATATATTTTAGGCGTCTCATATATTTTATATATTTTAGGAGTCTCGTATATTATAGGAAGTCTAGTAGAAAGAAAAATAGTAATTAATTCTCCTACCATATATTTTAGGAGTCTCATATATTTTATGAAGTCTAGTTAATATAATAAAAAATAATTAAATAATAAATTTTAAAAAATAGTAAAAAGACAGTTTTGTCTAAAGAAGATTTTTTTAATAAAGGGCAAAAAGTTCAAATTACTTTTCTAAGGGTCTTCACACTTTTAATATATTATAGATATAGATAAATGTCTATTTTATTTTTTATTAAATATTATTATTTTTTTAATAAGTAAATGTCATATAATAATTACTTAAGAACGATATAGTAAAATCACGAAGCAAACAGGTAGCTGGAAGCAGGCATGTCGAACGCCAGCTGCCTGCCACTGGCGCTTATATATAGTAGTAATAAGTGGTATTTTTAACTTCACACATTCTTACAAAACTATTCATTTTTAAAAAATAAAAACTATTTATATTAGTTTATCATTAACCACCCATCTCATTATAAATAAAGCTAGCTCAAAAGAATGAAGATTGTCCAAGCCTTGTAAATAAATTACCCATCTCATTAATCATCAATATGAAACTTTTTCTCTTTTTTAATGTATGCAAAACTCTCTTTAGTCAAGGAAAGGTGAAATTAAAAGAACATCCTTAATATCTTCTTGATTATCTAAAATATCATTTATTTAAAAACAAAATTAAAAAATTAAAACACCACTTATTTAAAAAAGAAAGAAGCAATAGTGTGTTTTAACTTTTAACAATCATGCTCGCTTAGCAGAGTCCAGCCTTCGGGGCCGCATTAAAATTAAAGGAAAGTTCATAAACAACAATAGTTTGAAACGTAGCCACTTTTGGTAGCTATAATTTATTTAATTAAGCTTCATAGTTACTATTTTAGATTTGTATCTATTCACTCTGTATTTGCTAGTTTGGAATTGTATCTATTGTGTTCACTTACTTTGTATTTGTAGTATATGTACGCTATTAATATTAGCCCATCCCGATAATTCTTCACTCCAATTTTTTGCCTCCAAACTATGAACACATCTTTTTCGTACAAAAGATGTTTTCGGGTCATTATTTTTTTGATAATATTCTAAAGTTTTGGTTGTAAAATTTGAACTAAGATAATGCAACTAGTTTTCAATTAACAAATATTCACTTTTTATGTGGTCATTTAACTAATACCTGCTCTATTTTTATTTTTTTAAAAAAAGTTTACCTATTTTCACCAAAAAGTCAGACATTAGCATCTTAAGCTTGATTAGTTCAAACATTCACGACTGAAAGTTTGGCTGTGAAGGATAAACATCAGATACTTTTATCTGATGTTTAATATGACTTGCAAAAATAAGTGTTTGGACATTCATGCATGCATGACTGAACCATGTATAAAAACAGGTTGAACTTTCATGCATGTAAGTCTAAAAGTTTTTCTCGACAAACTAATAATTTTATTTTTCAAATTTAAACACCCTCATCTATTCTAAATAAGCTCAAATTTGAAACATATGTTCCATGTATTTAAAATACAAACTTCAATCATCAATTTGTCAATATAACAACAAATTCAACAAATTCATTGAACAATATTTTAATTTTTTTCATATATGCATGTGCTCAAATTGAAATACGTGTTAAAAATAACTAAAATTTCAATCATATATGTCTGATGTAGAAGCAAAAAGAAAGAATATTACTTTGTCTGAAAGTTATCTAAGAATTATTATTCGTGCAAAATCATCAAATATAAGATGATATTTTCTAAAAGAGGCGATCAAAATAGGATGCCCGTAAAGTTTTTACGTTACGGTGGATTTAAGTTGTGCCTGTAAAAGACAAACCCATTCACATGGTCTTCAGGCTCAATAGTCCGTCAAGGATTTTTGGAGTCTAATCTTACAATTTAGGATAAATTACAGGCACAACTTATGTATTTAAATATATCTTTGTAATATTAATCTATATCTATATCTATAATAATATATTAAAAGTTTGAAATCCTTAGAAAAGTGATTTGAACTCTTGTTCTTCATTAAAAGACTCTTCTTTAGACAAAACTGTTTTTTCACTATTTTCTTTAATTATTATTTAATTTTTTTATTATATTAACTAGACTTCTTAAATATATGAGACTCGTAAAATATATGGAAGGAGAATCAATTAATATTTGTCCTTATACTGATCAATTAAAAAAACACTCCGATAGAAAAATACTCCTAAAATAGTGCTCTATTAAGAAAATACTTCTATAAAGATTGAGATGCACGTTAAACTACTGAAAAAATCAATTCACTTATTGGGATTCAACGTGTGTGTATATATATATTTCTTTGTTTTCATCCAAGTCATTCTTTAGGGTCACAATTTTTGCTCACACAAGAATTATTTTCATCAAAATTGAAGTTTTGTGATCACTATTGTATTATTTTGTTGTAGTTTACAGGTCGTAGATGAATTTACAGGTGGTAGATGAATGTCAGTCAGCTTTGAGGATCTTTTTTAGGTAAAAGTTAGATTTAATTGTATTATTTTTATATCTCTGTTTTGAGGATCTTCGTTTTTAGATCTTTTTACGTAAAGGTTAAGTTTAGTTGTATTATTTTGATATCTCTATTATCATATTATTTTGTTATAATTTTACAAATGGTAGATGACTGTCAGACGGCTTTGAGAAATTTTTTGTGTAATTATATTATTTTGATGTTTCTATCATCGTATTGTTTTGTTGCAGTTTATAGGTGGTAGATGACTATCGGTTGACTTTGCTAATTTTATTTTAAAGATTAGGTTTAATTAAATAAATTTTCCAAAAGATGTTGAATTTAATTATTGTATATATCTTTGTTATTTAGACAAATATCCTATTTAGTGTAACATTTGAACTCAATAAAATGAGGTACACGCGCGAGGCGCGTACACCTAAACTAGTATAGTAAAACTTATAGAAATCCCAACATGTTTACTCCTAATTACTCTTTATCCTTATTTTTATCAAAATTTTACAAAATTCCTTTTTTTCCAGTTTTTTGATACATAAGTTTACAAGAGATACGTTTGAGCTGATATATCTAACATGACAGCTACTGTGAGTTAAAAAAAAGGCAAATAAAAAATAATTTGTGTTAAAAAGGCAAATAACAAAAATCTTCATAATTGGGGAGTAAATCACTCTTCATTAGTTCAAAAATCCTCAAAAAATCATAATTAGTTTTAATGGGTTCATTCAAAAGAAAGGAACTTCATTATTCTTGAAAAAAAATCATTATCCCTTCTTCTATGTTATTTGTTTCTGTTCTTTTTTTTTTTTTGACAATTCGTAATGAATATCACGTCATATTAGTATATTTCAGTGTTTGGTTGTCTGATATCAAGCATGAAGAATATAAGATTGATGGTTGTAATCGGAGATGTACCAATATCAATATCAATTGCTATCTCAAGAAAAGCCAATGAAGACTTTTCCTCATAGTTATTTCACTATTGGATGTTAGTGTATGCAATCCATCCGTCATGAATACAGATTAAAAAATCAGATTATAATCAAGAGATGTACTCATGATTTGTTTGTCAACTTGTTTATCATCTGAATTTTAAGTCCCTTTTCTTAAAATTCTAAGTTTTATGTTTGTGGGTCAAATTACTAGTTTTAAATTTGTTGGATTATAATCTGTCAAATTGTGCAATCATCCTTGTTTCAATTTTAAAGCCAAACGTTCTGACGAACAAAAATATGTATCTCTTGTTGATTGAATTTAGCCAAAAATACAAAGTTGTTTTCATGTTTAAGCCAAAAATATGTATCTCACGTTTTGATACATAATATTAAAGTGGAGATACATTATTTTGATTACTGAGATACATTTATATCTAAACTATTTGGTAGACATACATAATATATTGACCAGACTAAAAAGGAGATACATATTTTTCTGAATGTAATGAAGTTTAAATTATCTTTTTTTGTATTATCAGATATATTTATGGTGATGTATCAGTTAAGAATTGTAAATAATTTATTCTAAAGTTACATCACAATGTGATTAAAGCTTACGTGGTTCTTTACGACAAATACAAATTTTTGCTTATCCATCAAAAGTTATAGATAACCATCATAACTTATAGATAATATATTCTAAAATTACAATACGATTTCTACTAAAATTCAAATAATCAACGAGAAGTTATGATAAGAAAATTTTGCTCATCTATTCAGACTTTTAGCGTTCATAAATTTCAACATGTAAGATATTCTTGTTGAACTTATTCAAACAAGGTCAAAACTAAAATCAATAAATTATTTTATCTGTACAAATCGCTCAAATTACTTAATTAAGTCCATATAATTGAGATAATTAGTTGAGATATATAATTATGATTGTATCTAAGTTGAGATATATTTTTTTTTAAGTTTGTAAGAAATACATACTATATTATAACAATCCTACATGTATCTCTTATTGTACTAATATGAATGCTTCTTATACATGTTATACTGAATTTATCTAACAGGAGATATATAAAGTAGATGTATAATGTACACAGAGATACAAGCTAACAAAACATATCTAATGTATTGAAATATATATTTGACACACACACACACACACACACACACACACACACATATATATATATAATATATATTTGCAATCAACTTCTATCTAATAGATATAATCATATTCTTGTATAGAACACTTCAACTGAAATACTTCTTATAGATAATCAAATCACCACAAAAAAGTTGCAAAATTGGAGTCTCAGGGAAAACTCCGTATTTTTTGCAGATACATTGAAACATGAAAGATACAATTCGAATATATGTATTCTCTACTAAAATACGATTTTGTTTGTTTCCCACTTTGAATTGACTAATAAGATTTTCTTGCCAACAATTTGACCCACAAACTAAAAAGATGACTATATAAAAAACGCACCAGATGAATATGGAGAAATTGAAGAAGAAAGCTTTGCAAATAGTTGAAGAAGAAAAATCACACCAAGAAAGCTTTGCAAATAGTTGAAGAACAAAAATCGCACAAAAAAAAAAAAAAAGAAAAATCGCACCATTCCGAATATGGAGAAGAGAAATCTAAAGTTGAATATGGAGAAGAATATTTTTAAAAAATTATATTATTAACAAAATTACGTTTTTGGGGAATATTTAGCTATTAATTAGAAGATGGGGCATAAATTGCGCCATTGATGGAGCATGTACTGCTTCACAAGGTAATAGCCATGAAAATAGGGATTGCAATGGATGTATCTGATGTTTTGAGTGGAAAGGGAAAAAAATAGATTTTTGTAATATTTCTAAATTGAAGGGATTTTTGGTATCACTACTAAAAAAGGGAGAAAAACCGACCACAAAAACTAATCACAAGTGATCGTTTTTTCTCAATTTCCGACCACAAAACTGACCAAAGAGCGTGATCGGTAAAGTAGTGGTAGCTTTTAAAAACCGACCATTATTAAATTCATTATTATTTTATTTAAATTGAAAATATTTTTTTATAAACTAAAAATAAGCCGACCACAAGTGGTCGGTTTTCTATTAAAATTAATTAATTAATTTTATAAAAACCGACCATATGTGATTGATTTCTTTTAAAATTAATTAATTAATTTTATTAAAACCGACCACATGTGATCTATTTTTTAAAAAATTAATAAATTAATTTTATTAAAACTGACCACTTGTGGTCGATTTTTCTGGGATTTTGTTTTTCAAAAATAAAAATCAACAAATGGTCCAACATGCAATACAACAACAAACCAAATGTAAAAACTACAACACATACAAAATATTTAACAAAAGTGTAAAAGTGTAAAAACTACAACAATACATACAAAAGTGTACAAACTACAACAAAATGTCTAAATCCAAAGTACAACACATACAAAAGTCAAAAAACTAAAACTCATCTTCATCATATTCGTCCTCGTCTTTCGCATCCTCATCTGTGCTGATATCATCCAGGGGGTGTAGAACTTTTGCAGCCTGAACTGCATCACCAGGACATGGAGGAATAATTTCTGCAGTCTGAATGAAAGAGCTGAACTGCTCCTGCAGCATCCTGATTTGTGATGATATTTCCTCCTCCTTCCTCTACACCCCCTCTCTCCATTCAACAAGCTCTTCAGTGAGTTTAGAAATCGTATTTTGTAGTTTTTCAATGGTTTCTCTATCAACTGAAGAGTTAGAGTATGTAGGGCCGAACGAACACCTAATATTCTCGCCAATTTTTTTTTGTGATATCCGTAGTAATGGCCTCTAACTGCAGGACCCACAGCTTTATCCCATAACTCCTCCTCTACATGTGGGGGTAATGGGTCACCCTGACTTTCAGGAGGCTGAGTACTACGATACTCACTAATGAGCTGCGTATATTTGTCCTATATTCAAAGTTAAAATTAAAAGTCAAAAAATATTAAAGTACTTATACTTGAATAATATCATCTTTTAGAAAAAGATTCATAAATTCAAAATTTGATTCTTACATGGGCAACTTTTGCACGAGGTTCAACCCAGACATCTTCATCAGTCCGGTTCTTTTTCTTTTTCAGATGAGTCTCCTCGAATAGCTCACCGTGTGGTATGCTCCTACCCTTTTTTTCTGGCATATGAAAAAATTATCAATGTTCAAATAATTTAAAATTTAAATAGAAACAAACAATTAAAACTGTAAAAGTTACACACCATTTTTTCTTCCACAACAATTATACTTTTGGCACCCGCAGTATGTAGGGAGCCACCCTTGGAGGATGCTTGAACTTTCTTTCCTTTGTCCCTCCGCAATTGGTATTCTTCGCTATTCCAATAACGAATATACTGTTGCCATAAGGATTCACTAATCCAGTCAGGTCGTACCAAGTTGGTTCGGTCATAATCCAACAGACCATTAAATCTGGATCTACATCTTCTGAAAAAGTTCCTCTTTATAAGACATGCATTCGCATCATCCCACCAGTAAAATTTCTACAGTAAAAATAAAGATATAATATTCAATCTTTTATTCTAACAAAGTGTTAAGTTGTCGATAAGTTAAATCCTTACATTAAATTCTTGAAACATTCTTTCCCTGTCAATTTCTAGAACCTTTTGCTAACTGGTCCAGTAGTCGTTGAAGTTCTGAAAAATGCATTTTCTCGCTGTTTGTTCAACTCCAGCATCCAGCCTAAACCTATAACACAAGATCATATAGTAATTTCATAGATAATAATAATATAGTAATAAAAAAATGAATAATGTTATTATTTTAGAAATCTTACCCTGTCGCATATGAAATAAGATAACGCCTCCCAAAATCATCTTTGTCTCCTCGCTGCGGAGCAAGTAATGGTGGATGTACTAGAGTGGGCGAATCTGAAGCACCAGATAGAGTGCCTCCAAGTTGAAGATCCAACAACCCAATAGATCCTGCAGAATCATTATACGAAGTTGCGTGACTGCTACAGGAGGGTAATGACGATGGTAGTACTCTGGATGGGCTAGCGGTCGTCCGATAGTACTGTGATGGTGGTGCCAAGGTGATAGGAGCAAAATGAGTCAGTGTAGACCTATGAAGTGGCCCCACATACGTAGGAGTAGAAACCAAATGCTGAGAAGACCTAGAATATGAGGGTCGTGCTATTGCGTCAGCAAACCGACCCTCAAATATATGAATACCTGTCGATCGTCTATACGGTGGAGGTTTCTTTTTATTTTTTATTTTTGTAAGAATAACTTTTACTTACCTTTGTCATCTCTGACTGACATCTAAATTATGTAAAGTTAACAAGTAGTTAGTTCCTACAAAATGAATATATAAGAAAACATTACAAGTTACTAATTCACATTTCAAATCGCTCCAACAATACGAGATAGACAAGAATATTTTTATTACTACATAAATCATGTAAAAGCAAAAACAACAATCTTAAACAGTATATTGCATATCAATCTTAAACAAGAAACATAAAGGTAAAAATATGGCATAAAGCATAAAGACATCAATACATAATAAATACAACCTACACAAACTAATCCACCTCTTCTGAAGACTCTCCACTAAACCATTCACCCTCTTCGGAAGTTTTCTCATCTCCTACCCACTTAGCCTCTTCTTCCGCAATATTAACTTCTTCAAATATATTTTTCGGGTGATTCAAAGTATCCACTAAGTCAACGTCCACTAGATGGTGATCAATCTGCATTTTATTTTGATACGCAGTCTCCAACACATTTTCAACTTCCACCCTTCCTATAGGCTTTGTTTTGATTACAACACACCAATCAGACTTATCACCGCACAACGGATAAGGAGCATAATACACTTGTTTAGTATTTTTCACTAGAATAAATGGATCGTAAACAGGATACGACCTATTGTGCTTCACTTCAATGATGTTATGCTCCTTATGTACTCTTGTGCTTCTTGTGCTTGGATCAAACCACTTACATCAAAGAGGACAATTTTTTTTACTAGGAAATCAACATACTTCAGTTCTAAGATCTCGTGTATGATGCCAAAGTAATCAACATCATCATCACCCTTAACCCAAACACCACTATTATTTTTTTCCTTGTTCTGGAGTGTTGTTCGGTGGAAAATTTGAACCTATTTACTGTGTAATGGGAAATTGTATGAGCTTCAATTGGACCCAAAGAAATATCTCTCAAGAGTTGATTATATGCGGCTGCATTTGGTGACTGGTGTACCTTTAAATATTAGTTGACGATCCATGTCCATATTGTGATAGATCCCACTTCCTAGGAGTTGTAGCTATGTTCCCCAAAGAGACATGGAATCACCATCTTGATCCTATTGAGAGTATGATTGTTCTTTATGTGGTTATCGAGATGGACATTAGAGTGATTGTCCAAATGCTCCCCCCTCTCATTATGCTAACTCAAATGCTAGTTCTTCTAATGAGTTTGATAGGTATTATGATGTGGAGAAGTAAGAAAGATATACCGTTTCTAATAGTTTTGAAGCAATGCTTCAATCTATTCTGGATTGAGTAACTGCAACGGGGGAGAATGTGTATGACATACATCAATCCAATGAGGCATTTAGAAGGGAAATTGTCAAGATTGAGGAAATAGGCAAGAACCTAAATATTGCACATACCCCTACCTTGCCCACTTCCCAAGAAAAGGTTAATCAAGAATAGAAACCAAGATATAATGATGAGCTTGGTAATAAAAGCCTCGAAGATCTCCCAACCAACCAAACCACGTATTGTGGTAGATGCTAAGATCGAGGAAATGGTACCAGAGTCAAAAGAAGAATAAAAACATATCTCTCATGAAGACTCTAGTCTATTTCATGGTGAGGGCTACTAAGGATGCAATTCTAAAATTAAGGGATAAACCTTATTCAAACCACTTCTCAATATTATGCTTAGAGGATGTGATGAAAATCCATCTACCTAGGCAAATGAAGGATTATGGGAAAAAGGAGCACCATCCCTAAAGTTTAAAATTTAACACTCCAAAAGTGCACATGGAAACCCCATCATCAAACGCTAAGGAACTCAACTTCCGATGTGAAACTAGTGGTCTATTGATGTTCCCACCTTTACCCAAGGAGCTAAATCAAAAATTTGATTTGAAATTGGGTAAAAGGTTCAAGTCTTCAAAGTGCTGAGATAGAAGCTTCATCATCATGCCCCCACCTCTATCTCTCTCACTCTACCGCTCAACTCATAGTGAGCAAAAGTTGGGACGGAGATTCAAATCTTTTAAGGAAAAATACAAATGGTAGTTGGAGGGGTAGTTTTCCATAAAATATTGGAAGAAAACCATCATGCCACGATAGTGGAACATATCCTTTTATTTATGAATGATAGAGTAAATTTTATTTGTATTTTTGCATAATCCATTGAAATTATTATGCTATAAGGAGTGTTGATGGAGATTCAAAAAAGAAAAGGTGTGAAATTATAATGTTTAAACTGAGTTGGGGAATGCAGAGGACCTAAAAATTGGTCTCAGTTACCGTGATCGCAGCCTGTGTCACTGCCATCACGGTAGCTGCGTGACCATAATTGAGGAACCACAATTACGGACATCTTACTGCGATCGCAGTCAATACAGTTTAAAAAGACCATCGGACTTCCTTCCTCCCCTACGCCTTTTTTTCAAGTTCTCTCAAAACTCTCTTAAGCTTAAATATTTGTTGAGCGTCCAAGTGTGCATTCCAATCCATTTGCATCATTTAATTTGGTATGTTGTCTCAATCCCCTCATTTTTATGTGTGTGTTTAGGCCTGAGACTTGTTTTTAGGAATATGATTGAAATAGTATTTATAATGCCAAATCCATGCATGTTTGTGATGATTATTGTGGTTAGCTATTTTAGTGGTTGTACACATATCAGGGAAGTCTTGAGTACGTAAATTTTAGCCTAAAACTATTAAAATCAATGTGTACACTATGTGTTTAATTTAATGCCCCAATGAATTCCATGTTAATTTGGTTAAGGTTTGAGCATGTAATCATATTCTAAGTTTAAGTTCCTTGTGCATGATGAATATATGACTAGTTGGAATAAAAATTTGGGGTTAAAATTTGGTGTTTTGGGTGATGTTGCAGAACTACCAAAAAGGGTTTTAGTTACCGCGACCGCGGTCATTGGGACCGTAATCGTGGTACTATGATTGTGGTTAAGCCTCCGTAATTACCATAATCGAGATCAGTTTTTTGCTGAAACCAAAAAAATATTTCCATCCATTTCTTACCCCAAAACTCACTACGACATTGCCATATGGGTATATCTTATTAATCTAGTATAGTTTTGGTGTGAGAATGCTACTGATGGTCTGAATTATGATGCTTACAGGTACTTAGCCACCAAATAAGGGATTTTGACAATACTAAATTCATGTCTGCTGAATGCCACAACCGCTACCATAGTGACCTACCAAAGACCAAAATACTCCCGAAAAGGGGTATTTACTTAGATAAAGTAGAGGACAAACTCCCCAGATTCCATTCCAGACTCACTGAGACCTGGTGGATGTGCTTTGCCCTGAACCCTTGCTATGATAATGAGTAATAGGTGCATGAGTTATATGTTAATTGTAACATAGTGTCTCTCACAAACCCTATGATGATAATTTGGGGAACGAAAGTGAAATTTGGAGCAGAGTGGATAAATATAACATCGGGACTCCCGGATGCAGACATGGCTTAGTTCCAGGTGAAAGGGTGCGAGCCAGGGACCTGGATGACGAACATATTATGTCTTGGCAGAGAAGTTCCCTAGGCTACCACCAACAGAGGCATTTCTATGAACGATTTCACAACGGAGGTCAGGATTTGGTTGGCTATCATTTGTAGCAGAGTATTGCCTTGAACACATATGACTGTTGTGACAAATTTGATAGTGCAGATGGTGGCCTGTATCTTATCTGTCATTGATCTGAACATTGGCGAGATTATGATCTCAGAGTAGAGACACTTCAAGAGCCAAAGAGGTATACTTCTTCTCTTTTCTTTCCTTATTACTAAGCTATGAAAATGCACAAAAGTGGATGTATATGCTGTAGATACCTGGGTGCGCCTAGGACCCCATATCTTTCCACTCAAATTTCAGGGTGAGGGTGCACTCGATCAGACCAAAAAGAGAAAAATCAACTTAGGCAAGTCGATAGATGAGGAGTCAGAGTCGTGTAGACCATCTACTACTGGGAATCTGGAGAAAGATTATAAGGAGTGATAAATACAGGCCAACATGAATACGGTGTAGCACCAACTACAAAAAGGAGAGAACCCATCTGTGCATAATCCCAATCGAATGTTTCGTGGCTTAGCTGCAAAATCTAGATAAGTTGCATCAAAATGCTTCCAAGCCTCTCCATCAGATGGATGACACATAACACCAGTGGGCCTTCTATTTTCCCTGTGCCATCTCATATGAGGAGATGAGCTATTTGAAGCATACAACCTTTTTAACCTTGGTATTAGAGGTAAATAATGCATCACCTTAATAACAATTTGATTTCCAGTAGAACCACGCTTATATCGAGGGTGCTAACAAAACTTACAGGACTCTAGGTTAGCATCTTTCTTAAAGTATAACATGCAGTCATTTTCACAACAATCAATTCAAACCGAGGAGAGACCTAACTTTGACACTAATATATTTGCCTTATAGAAAGAATCAGGAACCTCCAAGCCGGGATCAACTAACTCTAAAATAAAGTCTATCATTGAGTTCATTCCCCCTTCAGCAATATTCCATTCAAATTTAATACTTAATAATCTAACAACACAGACAAACGAGAGTGCGAACACCCGTCAAATAAAAGATGACTAGCAGCATGCGATTGCTCATAGAATTTGCCCACTTCGCTATTAGGAACATCTTCGACATTTTCCCTAAAGTCGCCCCCGTGTTGTATCCCAAAAGCATCGTACAACATTTCTGTCATCCTAATATCTTGATATTCATTATGCCCTACAGACCTACTACTTTCTCCAACAACAAAGTTATTTTGCGTAACATCACCATGAATACTATGCAACCTTAAAAAGTCCTCGGGAAACCCACTTTTATAAAGATGTTCCTTTACATCTTCTTCATTTACAAGATTTATACCATCACACCTAACATAAGGATAACGAATAGTCCCAAAAACATGTCCAAACATCAAGTGTCTTAGTATGTTCAACAAATCGTTTGACACCTTAAACAAATTCCCCCTAATAACCATTGTATTATCATTGTTCCGTTGATTTATCCAGCTATAATCAGGTTCTATCTATGCAATCAATCAGATTTAACTAATTAGATCGTCACAAAAATTCAATTATTACCAAATATAACCACATTAAAAAAACACCTTTAAAGTCCCCACACTTAATCGTTTTCAACCAACCAAGTCACCAAACATAACCTCATTCAAAACAAAAAATCACCTTTAAAGTCCCTACACTTAATCATTTTCAACCTACCAAGTCACCAAACATAACAACATTCAAAACAAAAAATCACCTTTAAAGTCCCTACACTTAATCATTTTCAACCTACCAAGTCAACAAACATAACCAATCTCAACCTAAAAAATCACCTTTAAAGTCCCTACACTTAATCATTTTCAACCTACCAAGTCACCAAACATAACCACATTCAAAATAAAAAATCACCTTTAAAGTCTCTAAACTTAATCATTTTGAACCTACCAAGTCACCAAACATAACCACATTCAAAACAAAAAAAAAACACCTTTAAAGTACCTACACTTAGTAAATTTTAACTCACTAAGTCATCACCCAAGTCACCAAACTTAACAACATTCAAAACAAAAAATTCACCATTAAAGTAGCTACACTTAGTAAATTTCATCTCACTAAGTCATCACCCAAGTCACCAAACTTAACTACATTCAAAATAAAAAATTCACATTTCAAGTACCTAAACTTCAACATTTTCAACTGACTAATTCATCAATCAAGTCACCAAACCAAACTACATTCAAAATAAAAAATTCACCTTTAAAGTACCTACACTTAGTAAATTTTAATTAACTAAGTCATCACCCGAGTCACAAAGCATAACCACATTCAACCTATCAAATCACCTTTAAAGTCCCTACACTTAATCATTTTCAACCTACCAAGTAACCAAGCACAACCACATTCAAAACAAAAAAATACCTTTAAAGTCCCCACACTTAATCGTTTTCAACCAACCAAGTCACCAAACATAACCACATTCAAAACAAAAAATCACCTCTAAAGTCCCTACACTTAATCATTTTCAACCTACCAAGTCACCAAACATAACCACATTCAAAACAAAAAATCACCTTTAAAGTTCCTACACTTAATCATTTTCAACCTACCAAGTCAACAAACATAACCAATCTCAACCTAAAAAATCACCTTTAAAGTCCCTACACTTAATCATTTTCAACCTACCAAGTCACCAAATATAACCACATTCAAAATAAAAAATCACCTTTAAAGTCCCTAAACTTAATCATTTTGCACCTACCAAGTCACCAAACATAACCACATTCAAAACAAAAAAAACACCTTTAAAGTACCTACACTTAGTAAATTTTAACTCACTAAGTCATCGCCCAAGTCACCAAATTTAACAACATTCAAAACAAAAAATTCACCATTAAAGTAGCTACACTTAGTAAATTTCATCTCACTAAGTCATCACCCAAGTCACCAAACTTAACTACATTCAAAATAAAAAATTCACATTTCAAGTACCTAAACTTCAACATTTTCAACTGACTAATTCATCAACCAAGTCACCAAACTAAACCACATTCAAAACAAAAAATCCACCTTTAAAGTACCTACACTTAGTAAATTTTAATTAACTAAGTCATCACCCGAGTCACAAAGCATAACCACATTCAACCTATCAAGTCACCTTTAAAGTCCCTACACTTAATCATTTTCAACCTACCAAGTAACCAAGCACAACCACATTCAAAACAAAAAAATACCTTTAAAGTCTCTACACTTAATCATTTTCAACCTACCAAGTAACCAAGAATAACCACATTCAAAACGAAAAAACACCTTTAAAGTCCCTACACATTCAAAACCAAGCCTTGAACTTTCATACCAAATGATACAAGATCAAGTTCACAATACAAGAAACAAGCAAGAAGACCAACAAGATGTCACCAACAATGTTAGTGAATCGAACAAGGCCACACACGGCTTCACTAGACTTCAATATGAACAATAACAAGAAGATAACAACAATGCTAGTGAATCGAACAAGGCCACACATGGCTTCACTAGACTTCAATATGAACAATAACAAGAAGATAACAACTTACCTTTGCTTGGCCTAAATTAAAGTGAAAGACATAAGCGGTCACTGAAAAAAATAGCAAAGCAATCCTTTTACCGGATTCGAAATCTGTTAAATAGTAAAATTATTAGAAAGAATAATCTTTCACTTAAATAATTACAATAATTTAGTAAAGGAATAGGAATAAGTTTTTTACCAAAAAAAATTAAACAATTAATGAGTAAAATGGAGAAATAAATGTCAAGACTAACTAAAATTTAGGTAATTCGAACTCAAATTCGTAAACTTTAGCTAAAATCTAACTCAATAAAATGAAATGTGAAACCCTAGAATTCAATTTACACAAAAATCAAACAAACAAAAAGGAAAATGATGAAATTAACCTCAAAAGAAAGGTAGCTTAGCTAATTAAACTGATTAACCAATTTTTTTTATTAAAATTAATGTAGGAACAAGCCTAAAATTAGCTAAAATCTAGCTAAATAAAATAAATATCCAAACGCTAGAACTCAAACCACAACCAATTTGCGAAATTAACACTAAATCTTATCAAATATTAGCTAATTCGACCTCAAATTCCCCAAATTGGCTAAAAAAATCTAACTAATAAACCAAAAATCTAACTAACTCACAAGTTGGATTCGCCAAAGAAGATGGTCGATCTCCGTCGCCTTCACTGTCGTCGGAGTTGTTGCTGTTTTGGACATTAAAGAAGGAAGTTTGGAGGGTTTTGGTGTTAATGTTGTTGTTTTGGACGGGTATTTGGGAGTGAATTTTTGGTGTGTTTTGTTTTTGTATGTGACGAATTATATATATATTTTAATTATTACGAAAACCGACCATATGTGGTCAGTTTTCTTGAACTATCTATAGTAGATATGAACATTCATCTACCATCTATAGTAAACAGGAAAAATAGTAGATAGAAACAAAATCAAAACTACACCTAACTAATACGACAATCGAGATATCCAAACAAAATGATTACACTTGATCTTTAAGTAAAATTTCTCAAAGCTCAATCGAACATTCATCTACCACCTGTATGAAGCAGAATAATAACCGATAGCAATAGAATAGAAAGTACGACAAAATAAAAGCTAACCTTTAAACAAAAGTTCATTAAAGACCGATCGAACATTCATCTACATCTTTAAAATATATAGATAGAAATAAAATAGTTTCTACAATATAATAATATGACAATCAAAATATCAGAACAATACGATTATTAAACAAAATCTTCACACAAAAATTTCTCAAAGCCCAATGAACATATATTGTTTTACCACCTGTATTAAGCAGAAAAAATAGAATCTAGCAATAGAGCAAAAAGTGCAACATAATCGAGATATCAAAACAATATGATTAAATCTAATCATTATAGAAAAATTCTTTAAAGCTCGACCAAACAATAAGAAAAACAATGGATAGTAATGTAATAAAAATTATATAAAATAATATGATATTTGAGAAATCAAAACAATAAGATTAAACCTCAAGCATGTGTATTTTAATAATGTACAAAATACCTCATCATTAAGCCATGCATTATGCCTCTCAACACGCTCCTTCTCCTGTAAAAGCCACGAACATGAACTTTGACAATGTGATAATTCAGTCTTTAAGTCACAGATTCGCTGATAGCTAAAATGCAGGGATTTATAGAGGAATCCGAGGTTTTAGCAGCTGGACAAGAGTTTTATGGAGAAAACTCGAGTAATCAGTTATGGGGTGAATTAGGAAAGAAGAAGAAAATAGAATTCAATTAGAAAAACTGTATTATTATTCAATTGATGATTGAATTTGTAGATACAATGCCTTTTATAAGAAATAAGAGTGAATCTAATTTTCTAACTGCTTCTAACTAATTCAACAGCCCGTAACTAACTGTTAATATGGCAAAGCTAATTAACTTATCCAGTTGACTCATTTTCGTGTAACAGTACTCCCTGCTACAAAGAGATCCTTGACATCAAGGATCAAGACCAGAAAATCTAGTTTGAAGAATAATAAGGTACTCCCAAGTTGTAGCACCAGCCGACAGTCCTGTCCATTTGGGCAAAACTTGAGCCACAATTCTATTCCCTTTCTTAATCGTCCTTCTTTGCAATATAACTTTTGGATCTGAGAAATGGGGAGTTGCCATCAGAAGTAGTCATCAGATCCTAATTTTTTCAAACTTCAACTTTCAGTTTAACTCATAAACTTCCTGGAATATATCCTTGAATATTCCGTCGTATTTCTTAAGGATGGTATTCTTTGTGCTAAGATAGAGTGGCCATTTTTTTAGTAAGCCATGTTCATAGAAGCTTCAGCAAAAGAACAAATAGACTCATCCATGTTGTACATGGATAGAGCTACTCCACAAGACCAGTGAAGTTGCAAACCTTGAACTCAATCTTTTGATCCATCTTTTCTGGTACAAATACTAATTTAAGTTTTCCAGCTCCTTGAATTACTGTATCAGTAGCTCAATATTGATCACCAAAAGCATGTCTGCCAATGCATATCAGTTTTGACCAACCTGGGACAAGTCAAGGGATGTTTTTGTAGAGGATTGGTTTCCTGAATATCGTACCATTTAGAATATTCCTATTTATCCTATTTGGTCTCTTCTACATACGCATCAAGTTAAACTCCTTCATACGAGCTTCATCTGAAGTAATGTTTGCACACTTAATTGCTACATTATACTTCAAAGTAGCCTTAGCGCTTTCAATTGTAACCTTATTATCTGTGGCATCACAATGAGGAAAGCTAAGATTGAAGTATTTTATATCCAACTCCACAAAGGGCAAGATGATCTTATCCTTGATTAATTTTTAAATGACACGGGTCATTTCATCTCCTGCTTCACCAAAGTTAAAACCATTTTCACCATATTTGTATGTCTGTCCCAAGTTTTTGATGACTGTAAAAGGTCATTCATTCTGCCAAGAAGATGCAGTTCCTTCAACTGTCAGACCCTTCATATCGAATGAAGGACCAAGAGACTGGAATAACATAAATAACTGTCTCCCTCCATCCTCCATATTCTGATCAAAAGATATTGAACTCATCTTTCCAAGTGAAGGCACAAAAAACTGTAAACGTGGAAACTAAGTGGATCCTTTCCCATCGAGATCACCCTTGTTCTCAAGAGTGAAATAGGAACTAGAGTATTGATAATTGATGACTCCTAAGTGTGTAGAAATGTGATAGCTTACAAGGTACACCATATGGTCGTACATTCTCATCATCAACATCATTAATTTCTTGTTTCTAATCACATCCCATGCAATTAATATTGGTCTTTCATCTATTATTAGAAAGAGCAATTTATCAGCTTCTTCACATGGGAACATTAATAACTGTTCTTCTGCTAATTGCTCAATTGAGGTCAGATCTGCGTTATTCTAACCATAAAAATTTCATACAACCCAAAGTACATATGTTGCCTAGGACATGTCCAATTATAACTTCAAATTGAGGTCAGATCTGTGTTATATATATACTCTAAGAAAGATCGAGTAAATAGTTAAAAACAGGAGGAAAATGGAGAAAATAGAGCAAAAAAATATATCAGTTAATGGGATAAATATGCATGTCGCAAAAATTGGTGAAGGTCTAGCAGTTCTATTTGTACATGGCTTCCCTCAACTATGGTATTCATGGCCCCATCAAATGTTATACCTTTCTAACAAAGGTTATAGAGCCATTGCTCCTGATCTTCGTGGCTATGGAGACACTGATTGTCTATCGAAGATTGATAGTTACACTACTTTCCATATTATTGGTGACTTAGTTGCTCTGCTAGATGTTCTTGAACTAGAGAAAGTGTTTTTAGTTAGACATGATTGGGGTACTTTAATATGTTGATATTTCTACTTATTTCTACCTAATCGTATCAAGGCTTTGGTTAATATGAGTGTTGAGTTTTCACCCAGAAATCCATTGAGAAAACCAACGGATATACTGAAGGAGTTTCTCGGTGATGACTATTAGATGTGTAGATTTCACGTATAGTGTACTCTTTTACTTTATGATTGAACTAGAAAAGAAAATATTTAGAACCACTTGAACCAGTAGCTTGTGAGGTTGAGGCCGACCTTAATTAGTTCCATTTTTACAATTTTGCACATATTCAGTTGTGTACCAAAGCTATAAGTGTGTTAGGTTGACTTATATCTATTTTCTTATCTTAAGAATCTACTAACTTGAAGGCAACAATAATTATCTTTCCATTCTTTTTGGATAACTTATTTCTAGGTGATGACTATTATGTGTGTAAATTTCAGTTATAATGTTTCTTTTGTTTCGTTCTAACTGAATTGGAAACAATCTTCAGAACTATTTGCACAGTAATCACCTCACTAGCTAGGTTTTGAGGTTGAGGCCAACCTATATTGGTTCCATTTTACAATTTTGTGCATATTCAGTTGTGTCCTAGGCAACATATGTGTGGGAGTTGACTTAGATCCCATATCTATTCTCTTAACATGAGTTAGATCCAATTATCTATTTGTTACTCTAATAAATTGACTATAGATCTTTCTAACATTCTTTTAGCTGACCCAAACTAGTTTAGGATTGAGCACTAGTTGATTGATTGAGCCTAACTAGTTTCAGATTGAGCCAGTGGAAATATTTTAGTGCAACTTCAAAAAATATCAATCAATTTAAATGTCTCTACTTCTTTTTTGGATATCTTATCTTGTTTATTATTATTCGGAAAAAAGCTAATATGATGGTCTGATGGATGTTATTGGTTATGCCAGATCTTTTCTTTCATAGCTAAAGTTGAATCCAATATGCAAGTCAAATAGGAATAAGTGATGTTTTTTTCTCTTAAATTAACTACATCGGATACTTAGTGTAACGCCCCGAAATTTGGTCCCGAGACGTCACACGGTGCTTAGGGGCACAAATGACCCCAAGCTAACCCTCCTACTGACATAACTCATAAGCAACTGGATAAAATACTTAAATCTATATAAAATCAGCGAAAATATAGAACCTCTCTGAACTTGATCAATATAAATACGAACTTTACAAGATTATAACTCTACTTTTACCAAACGAAACTAAAACTAAATACATCAACTTTTACTGACCGTCTATGAAGCCTCTACTGGTACTGACTTCAGATATCCGGGTCATGAATCCCAACTATCCAAGATCAATACGACTAAAATAAGAAAATACAATAATTCTTGAACTGTATAACCAACTCAAGCCCTCGAATCAAAAGAACTCATCACCTGCTGATTGAGAGCGGCAGACTGACTGAATGCGGTATCCGCGCAACAACTTGCACCTACATTATAAGACACTATGGCATATAGAAATATATGGGGGGTCAGTACTTTAAGGAATGTACTAAGTATGTAGGGGTGCAATGCAACATTATAAATAATATCATAATTGATTTTGAAAATCATACATGCTGACGATAACGACTTTCTTTGCTTGAATTAATTGAAATATATTACTTGTAAATCATCAATAGTAATGCAAGCATTATATATCTCATAAATCATTATACTCAACTCAAACTCCTTAAATCATAACTTAGAATGATTCGGTAACTCATGAAACTTGAACTCTTATGGACTTGGGAGTTTCTTATAACCGACATAAACTAAACCATGTGAGCTGCATGGAGTCAAACGTTTTACCCTTCTAAGGAGAGAACTCCACATTAGAGGGAGCGTCGTAATCTTGCCAGGGAGTACAACCTCAATTTTATCATCCCAATCCCATACTCGGCCTCTGGCCCACAATTATCAACATCAATACTATGGTGGCACGTAGTTTTGGAAAAATACCATATTTTCCGCTCGGTGCTAAATAATCCTCCTAGACTCAACTCAGAACGCGTTAGGAAATCTACCACAAACATCACAAGGGTATATCATGAAAACCAAATCAAATCTCTTTCTCATTTATCAAATCATAATCTTTGTGGATTCCTAACTCGACTCAAATCAAATCAATATTTCTCAATATCAAAATGTTTGATTCATTAAATCATGGCAACATCATTGACTTTGAGAAAATATCAAGACTCATTGTAACAACTCAATCTCATGAATCAATATACTCAATAATCCAATTTGTCATAAGAAAGCTTAAAGCTTGACACATCTCTTGAAAGCACTTGAAATACCAACTCATGATAGAAACATGAAATTCACAATATTAAATATCAAGTCATAATTTGAAAATTGTAAAATAATCATGTATCAAAAACTTCAAGAAAACATCATAGAACTCATTCTTGACTCTCAAGCTCAAATATCAATATATGTATTCAATAATCAAACTTCTCATAGAAAATCTTAAATCATGACTCTTATCTCAAATCATTTGGAAATCATCAACTCATAATAACAATATTCAATTCATGGTATAAGTTCTCAATTTAAGAAATAAAATAATGAAATAGAAATGTGTATCAATCTTGAATAGCTCAAATATCCTAAATCATAAATAAATAAATTTGGGTGTAAACCCGCTTTGTAAAATCATGAATTTCAATAGTAGAAATTAATTCTTTAGGCACAAGAACGAAAGAGGTGCTCTTGTTCAAAACCCCACATACCTTGATTATGGATTTGAATGAAGAAACTTGTTATAGACTCCTTTTCCACTTCTTGAGTTAGGGTTCTGGATGCTTTTGACTTGGGTACCTTGAATCTTGAACCAATTTGTGAAATCTATGGTTGGATTCTTGAATTTCTTAGAAGAAGGTTTGATTTTTAGGTTGAGAGAAAACCCTAGCTTCTTGAATATTCTTGGAAGAGAAATGAGAGAAAATTAGCTTCTATTCTTTACTTAGATATATATATAGAGAGAGAGGGTTAAAATGGGTGGAAAAGACCAAAATACCCTTTTAAAAACGTCCCTTAATTGCTGGAAAAAAATGGCTGACGATATTTGTGAAAGGCCATCACAAAATGTTGTCAAAAAAAAGTTGGATTTTATGAGTTTCTGCCTAAGGATGACGATGTCATCAGAAATATCATCAGAAATGTGACAGGCCGTCAAAAACATCATCAAAAATGTGACAGCCCGTCAGAAACGTCGTCACACCTTTCCAGATTGATATGCTGGAGTAAAATGGGTATAGCTCTTTGCTCTGATATTAGATTTTGGCAAAATTAGTATTTTTGAAAAGCTAATTCAATTATATATCTGTTGATAGTTCATGAGCTCAAAAATTCCAAGTATAATGAGAGATATGCTCGTTTGAATTTGACTATACCAATATCCTTCCCAAGAATTCAATCGGTAAGGAATGTTTTGATTCGCCCAATCGTTAGGATATCTATGAGTCCTTAATACATACCATCATTGATTAGGAAACAACCAAAGCACCATAATTTATTTCTCAAGAGATTGATTCATGGTTGCACTATTGGTTAGAGTCTCGGGGAATTACAAAATGGCTCTAACTTTCTCACCGGGTGTCCGATTCGGGTGAATCGTAAGTCGATGGAAAGCTTATCTAATTCTCCACATAATAGAAAGTGGAATTTAGGGAAATACAACATGATATAAATAAAAATCACTTTAGAAGTCATCCATAGTCACTCAAAAGATGGATTTAGGCTTAAGAAAACACTTAGCTCCCACTTGGTCATAGATTTTGAGGTTGAAACTCAAAAATTTAAGTTTTGGAATGTGAAGCTGTATTTGGACATGAGATAATAATTACTAGCTGATTGACTATGTGAGAAACCAGCCCAAAGTACATGATTTGAATTTGGGACATTAAGATGCAGTGGACTTAATAACTAAAGTTCATTGAAGTATAATCTTGAGGTTGTTGTGCATATTGATTTGATAGGTGAAATTTTTGTTGTAAAACTGGGTTTGTACATTTTGGTGAAGCGAAAAAGGACCTGTTTTACAAGAGTAAGCTATTGACGTATATAACTCGACACTTCCCATGTTCCATAGGCATTTCATGCGGTCCTCATATAGTTTAAGTTGGAGAAGGTAAATTCTGCTGGTCATCTGGACATCTAGCTTTTATGTAGTACACGTTAAATGAAGTTAAGAACATGGGATGAAATTACATTTCACTAGTTTGTTTTTTTGGTGGTTTTTAGGCCTCGACTAAATCCACAAACTACCTGCCACCAATATAGTTACCACTTACTAGATAAATTTATCCACCAAGATTTGGATAGTTGACAGGAAATCACCGTGTTTTTGCTACGTTTCACTCAAGAATTTAAAGACTAGTATGAATGTTTCTAGTTATATAGGTGTATTTTGTCCATAGGAGAAGACTTAACAAGAAGAGTTAGAGATTACTCATTGAACATACATCATTTACTAGCAAAAGAAATATTGTTATTCCGTATTTACTCTAGATAAAAGTAAATGAGCCTGTGAATGAGGATATCCTGAATTGTTAATTAACCTTTGTCTACTATGGAGATGAATGAGCTTGTAATAAGATACTCCTGAAGTTTTATTTGATTACAAGATACACGTCTCTATTAACAGTTATAGACTAAGTAATACAACTCGAGTCTTATCCAGGTAAGATTGACCTTAAAAGCTTATTAAATATGCCAAGTCATATTCAAATTCTGGGTTCTGATAAATCACCTTGACAGTTTTGAAGTTTCTCCTGCTCATTTCATGTCTTGTCTCCTCCTTGGTTTGTTTTCATGATTTTATAGTTAATAAGTAGTAGTACTGATATTTTACAAATTCCTTATGATTGTTACTATTTCTGTAGCAAGACAAGGTCATCTGGTCATCATAACAAAGGCAACGAGCGAAAGTTCTGAATCCTTATCCTCCCCAAGTGTTGTTAAATCAATAAAGAATATTATGAGTGTCCTTTCTGTCCATTTCTATTCTCATCTTGATTCATAGAGCTTCATTGTAGTGACACTTGGATAATGAAAAATGCATTATCATAAAGTAGCCAGATGAAGACTTTTGAATCTTGTCGTCTTAAACTAAACATACCAAGTGGAAAACTGAAATTAAAGAGTATAGCTAGAAAAGGAAATAGACGTTCTTCTTGAAACAAACTAAAAAGAAAAGTAAGACTAACAAATTGAAATGAGGGGGGGTACTTTATTTTTCATGTTTAGTATACCAGGTTCACTACGAAGATTATCTGTTTTATAGTCTACTGGTAGTTGATAAGCTACTTACTTTTCACTAGTGGAAAAAAAGTAAGTATATCTTGTTAAAGCATGGTGTTCATATAACTTGTTTATAATAAGGACTAAAAGTTTATCGATTGATTCTTATACTTTGCATTTTTATGTAGCTAAGTGATGCGGCTAGTGGACCTATTTCACCGATGGATGCAAGGAGATCACGTGATGATAGTGATCCTAATGACATTCTTTGATTTCGTTGCATTTGTCTTTGATATTCAATTATGATGATGTAATTGTGTGGTTGGAGTGAATCTTAGAATATTGAAGGTTTTGTGTTTAAATTTGATTTTGTAGTTTAAAGATACTAGTTAATGTTGAAAATTTGGAGTTTGAAGATGTTAATGTTGAAAATTTAATTTTGAAGTTAAATGTTCAATGTATTTTTGATATACTTGTCAATTACAATGTTTAGTTACTCTGTTGTATTAATGATATATGAATTGAACAAATATTGGATTGTAGGTTATGCCTAAAGGAACAATTAAATTTGAGCTAAAATTAGAATCTATAATTAGTTATTAAAAATTGATGGGCCCTACTAAATTTTTTAAAAAAATAAAACAATTGCGAGGTTTTAACCCCCTCAAGTTTTAAATAAAAAATTATTATAAAAAGAATTAAATTTAGAATAGCGGGGGTGAAAAACCGCCGCAAATTATTTGTGACTGCTCGTATTCTGGGAGTTTTGAAAACCGCCGGAATTACATTTTACGGGGGTTTTAAACCCTCGCAAACCGTAAAATTAACCCCCGCAATTTGACCCCTTTTTTGTAGTGGAAGTTGTGACCGCGAAAATAATTGTATCAGAACGAGCCTGCCGTGAGAGCACTTCTTTTCAAGCAGCTCTTGAACAAACATCACAAGTTCTACTGTTGATTGTGTTTTTCAACCCCTGGAACCTAATACAACCATATTTGAGATCAAAGAATTGCTGCTGGCCTTTATTATCAAAAAACATACCCAATTCCCATTGGTTTGCACTAACTCCATTATGCTTCTCTTTTTCATTAGCCGAAACCATATCCTCCGATTTTCTTAGAGTTCGAGGAGATAACTGGAAATGCATGAAGAGTCTGACTGCTCCAGTTTCCATATCCTTCTTGTTTCTTGTTTTCACCAACTTATCTTCGTTAGAGTTAACTTCTTCACTATTTAAAGAAGTTGCAAACACTTTGTTCTCATTTTTTTATAAAAAGAACATCGAGAACAAAGCCTCTAAAATCCCCTTTATTGCTCTTATCTTCCATGGAAGGTGCCTTATCGAGAGACCAATCTTCCAAAGAATATACATCACTCTCAGTAACTCTATAGAACACATCAAGAAACAAGTCTTCAATTTCTTTTGTTTCATTGTTTATGTCAACAGTACTACTATCCAGAGAATCTACATGTAAATCTCTTTTAGGTATTTCATCGAGACCCTGCAAGTATATGATGTCTTCTTAATATAAGTTTCTTGTGGATAGAAATGAGAAGGATTATAGGGTTCAAAACTAACTAGCTTCTTTGAGGAACCTGACCCAAATCTTTCCACCAAAGCTACCACATATTCATTCCAAGATGGAGGTTGAATGTATTGTCTATACCTCATGAAGGATTGATGCCACTGAATAGCTTCACCTTCCAAGTGTATTGCTGCCAGTCCTACTTTTTGATCCACGACAATTTCCTCAAACTCGAAAAACTGCTCCACTCTAAATAACCAAAAACTCTCATCCTCTCCAGAAAATCTTGGAAAATCTAGTTTAGAGTAACGAGCTATACCTTGTTGGTAACCCAAAGGATTCTTGTTTCCGGGCTCTTCCACCAATTGTCTCTCTCTCGACAGTCTGTCCCCTGAAGTCTCAATCTCATTTCCGGTAGGAGTAGTATCCTTTCGATTCCCTTCTAGTTGTTCCTTTAATTCCATCACCGTTTGATTCAATTTCTTCAATTTAGACACGGCCTCATTAAGAATACCAATTTCTGAAATCAATTTCTGCATCATTTCTCTTAATTCCCTATTTCAGTTGGAGAATTATCATTAGACCTTGTTGATTTTGTCATTGTGGCCAAGAATCTGAGGGCTCTGATACTAATGATAGCTAAAATGCAGGGATTCACAGAGGAATCCAAAGTTTTAGCAGCTGGACGGGAGTTTGTATGGAGAAAACTCAAGTAATCAGCTATGGGGTGGATTAGGGAAGAAGATGAAAATAGAATTCAATTAGAAAAACTGTATTATTATTCAATTGGTGATTGAATTTGTAGATACAATGCCTTTTATAAGAAATGAGAGTGAATCTAATTTGCTAACTGCTTCTAACTAATTCAACAGCCCGTAACTAACTGTTGATATGGCAAAGCTAATTAACTTGTCTAGTTGATTCATTTTCGTGTAACATCCGCACTTTCTTATTTGCAGCAACATCAGTCGAGTTAATTATCTTATCAAGATAGCTTTTGATAGTGGAATTTTTCTCGCCGATCTCTAAGTCTTTCTGCTCTATCTACCAATTCCATCAATTGGCTATTTGTTTTTCGGAGTTTTGAAACCTCTGTCGATAACCGGTCCACATCTCTATCCTTCCCAATTTGTTTTCATGTTCCAAAAAATAATCAAATACAACAGAAAATAAATATCAAAAGAGGAAGAGTACGTTTAGGTCTTTAATAGTTAGCATGTGTTGCACATGCATGTCACGATCGTCATATTTCTAAATATCTAAAATTAGACAACTAAAATAGATACATGAAATTTATCGCATCTGATGGTAACAGTAAGACTAACTTGCAAAATATCTTCGAATGAATCGATTAATAAGAACTCGATGCTTATCACAATATGTTTGGTAATTAGGACAATATAAATCTGCACTTGGTACCACACAAATTCTATGATAAAACATAACAAATATGTAAACAGCTGGAACATCAATAACCTGCTGAGTTAAAAAGAATGATTTGATTTAATGCATATGAAGATTGATTAGATGATCACAATAGAAGTTGTTTGTTATTTAATTGGTGTTGCTGGTTTAAAACAGATAAGGAAAAAAAAAAAAGAGGACGCACAACCAAAGCTTGATGATATACCGTTATAGCGTGCAAAATTTAGCATTCGCTTTTATACTATCAGTTGATTAAAAAAAACCTAATTCTAATCATATATATCTTTGTATGTTAAGACTCCTTAGGTAATATTTTTCTTTTACCATATATTTTAGGCCCTAAAATAAGTGAAAAGACTATTTTACTTATTACAGAGACTTTTAATGAAGGGCAAAAAGTTCAAATGGTATTCAAACTTATAGATATAGATATAGATTATAGATTCATAAAGATCAATCAAGGCGTAAATAAAATTGTACCTATCCACAAAATTTATATTAAAAAAGACTGATGTTTCATCAAATTTTGTTTGTGACTGCCTTAATTTACATCACTCGTAGATATTGATTCTAAGTAGGCGTTTAGCCATGAAAATAAAAAACTTTTGAAGTTGGAGTTGGAGCTGAAGTTATGTTCTGTCATGAACATAAATGGAATTGTTTTTAAATTTTTGTAAGAGAAGTGCGAGTGAAAAAAGTGAAAATAGGTTGAAACTCGTTTTCACTTTTCCAAATACAACTTCAGAAGTTGTATTTGAAATTTTTATGGACAAACTGTCTTTTGAATAAAGTGAAAACTTTTTCCGAAAAAGGTGAATATTTCTCATGGCAGAACGAGGCCTAATTTCAAAGATAAAAGTAATTAAAAATTATAAATTAATTAAGAAAAGGAACAACCCTATGGCACAATGTTTGATCAAATGGCCTAGTTTCCTGATTGTATTGAAGATCCACTTGATTTTACTGTAATCTCTCTTGCTGATTTTTAAGGACTTGACTTTCTTGACTTGCCTATTCCTTCACGGGTTGTTGCTTTGTCTTTAAAATGCACCAACACTCACTTGTTAGTTGGTTTATACTGATTTCATTTTTAACTTGTGCTTCCTTAAACTTGAATGCTTCGACAATAAGATTTGTTGTGATATCTTCATCCGTCGTTCACCCTTAACCACACCTTTAGTCTTACACACCCTTATCTGTTGGTAACTCCTCTGGATGGTTGTAGGAACGTAACTATGAAAATTGAAAGAGACATTCGAGCGCATTCTAATATCGTAGTTATCTAAATTAACTCACACACACACCCCATTTTACAACTTAGTGTATACAAAATTTAAGTTCTAATCTGTTGACATAGTGGCCGTGTATAAACTTTTTACAAGAATGTGAATAGATGATGTGAAGGGCATGCTTCTAACGAGTTGATCAAGAATGTGAAGGGCATGCTTCTAACAGATTAAATTATAACAAATGCAATCTAGTAACCTAGAAAATAGAATAGATAACTTGTTATAACAGATTAAATTATATTGATAGCAGAAAAGACTTACAAATTGTTCCTAAGCAGGCAAGCCACAAAAAATTGGTGTTGCCACTTAAATTAAAGCACATAGCTTCCAGTGGCACTTAAATTATATTGATAGCATAAAAGACTTCTCACAAAATATAGCTACGTATGCAAGCCACAAAAAGTTGGTGTTGCCACTTAAAGCACATAGTCATTCTCCGGCAATGGTCTAATTGGAGCTTCCAATGGCACCGCTGTGTTCCTTAACAAGGGCTGAACAACTGCTGCTGAATCATACAACCTCTGTTTTATTTCCAATAATCCAGACATTTTTACAATAACAAACAATATTCCCATGAGAGCAAAAACTAGAAACACCAATGAAATCGCCCACATTTGAGAGTAGATGTTTTGATGATCATTTTCATCAGCTGTAGGAGGAGGACTTGGGGCAATTTCATTGGCACTAGGAGTAGGCGAAGGACTTGGAGCAGCTTTCACCTCAGCTACTATAGAAAAATGGCCTTGTATTCTGGTTTCACAGGTGTTTCCATCCTTAACGTCGCCAAATTCAACCAAATCATTCGAGTAGAAACAAACACACTTGGGAAAAGACCCCTCTGGTGCTGGCTGCACATTAGGAAACCAAATGGTGATAGGATCTTCCAATGCTAATATATCCAATTCCGGTAGATTTGTGGCATACAAATCATTAGCATCATAAGCCAAGATTCCCAAAACTGGTGTCAAATGAGTGTAACCAGGCAAAGGGTAGTAAAAGGATGACCAATTACCCAAGTTTTGGTAAATCAGAACAAGTTCCCCTACATAAGGCTCCACTATGATCCTCGATGGGATAAAGAATTCTTTATAGTAGCCATAGACTTTCAGTTTTAGGCTGCATCTTTTAAGAATCATGGCTGAAATTTTGATCCCCGTCAAGTTGGAAGGAACATATGCGTCATAAGGAACACCAGTTCTGGTTCTTTGCCAGGTCAATTCCCTGAAAGCATATTGCTGAAGTAAGGAATCAAGTGAGCTTTTCACAGTTGATTCAGATCCAACCAGAAATGGAATTAGAAACCAAATAATTATGTAGAAATAACCTGATGAATGCATCAGATTAGGAATGGAGGAATGTTCATATAAATCTTTGACTTTCCGCTAGATAACTAAACCAAGATTATGTTAGGGGTCTTCAGAGGGAGAATTCCATAATCCCTTCTGCTTGCTGAAGAAGGGCTTGCGTAACGGACATTATTCAGGAGGGAGCTAAAGAAAATCGAAGTTAGAATATGGAACACATTTGCTGATTTGAGCTGCAGATCTCAAGAAAGAATTAATGAAAAACTACTACTGCAGATCTCAAGAAAGAATTAGTGAAAAACTACTTAGTCCACCCACAGCTGGACAAAAGTCAGCGTCTGGCTTAACTGTGCTAGGCTGTTTGGATGCCTTAATATTAGTTATTATTTTGGTTCTTTATTTTTTGTTCAAGGAAGGTCACTTCCTTTTTTCTTAAAGAATCAAGGTTCTTTTTAAAAAAAAAACATAGGGGTCGTTTGGTAGAGTGTATTGAAAAGTTAATGCATGCATTAGTTTAATATGTATCAGTAGTACCTTATTTGGTATATCTTTTTACCCAATGTATAATTAATGCTTGCATTAGTTATAAACTCTATTGTATATTGAGGTGTATTACTAAAACCTCAAAATCCATGACATTAGTAATGCAATGGATCGAATGCATGCATTAACATGCTTAAAGACACTATTATCCCTCAAAAAATTTTCCGCATCCTTTTCAACATATATATTGAGGGTATTATGTAAAAAAAAAAAAAAAGAATTTTTTAGAAATTATGTAATTCATGCTATTTTTAATACATCAAGCCAAATACTGCATAAGAAAAATACAAGCATAACTAATGCAAGCATAGCTAACATAAACATTGTTAATACAAGCATTACTAATACACCATATTTTGCATTATTCTTATACACTCAACCAAACGAAAAAGGGAATACCACAGCTTTGATTTTCAGTTTCAAATTCATCCCGCTGACTAGGTATTCTAAGAATATCAAAAATGAAAAAAAACTGGCCTGCTAAACATCAACATATTTGCAAAACAATGCAGCAGCAAAACACAGGCACTTTCTGTCTTTATATGCTACACAATAATTGTCCGAACAATCAGCAAGCAATTACCAGCTCTGAGTTCTTTGTGGTTCCATACTTACCGAGACACCATAAGCTGTCCAAAAGCTTGCTACCTAGTACTAGTTCCTTGCTATGTAGTTTTAATTAGTCCGGTATGAAAGTTTTCAAATAAGCAACAGATGTAGTACTGGAAACCACACCATTAATCCTATGTAACCTTATCTGCCAGTAACTCCGCTGGATGGACGTAGGAACGTAACTACAAATAACGAAAAAGACATTAGCATGCATTCTAATATTGTAGCTAGCTAAGTCCGGAGAATCAACTAGAATTTTTCCCTCAAACACAAGTTTTTGCAGATGAACTGATATTCTTAGCTTCTTTAGAAACCTGTCTTCACATTCTTGACAAACTCATGCTTGTGCACGTCTAATGTAATAATTCCACTACTCATCTTGATTAAGATCTGTATCATTCTCCGCTTCACCTGTAAGCCGGACTCTTTCTTGATATCACACTGATATAATGTCTTCATATCTTCCAATTTATGCTTCCCCAAGAACAGATCCATAGAATCTATCGAGCAGCCAACTCTGCTCTCTATTTTTTTAATGTCGCTAATAGTTAAGGCAGCCTTGACTTCTATTTGTACAATTTCCTCCGTTGGCATTACCAAGAGAAATAAGCAACTTGTCACTAGGATTGAAAACCATATGACGTGTTGATCTATCATCGAGCCAATGTATTGCAATCTAAATTAACTCGCACACTCGATCAAGCAAACATACAGCAAAATTGTACTTATTAATGCATTCACACCCCATTATACAACCTATTGCATATAAAATCTAAGTTCTATGTGTTGACATAGTGGCGGTGTATAAACTTTTTACACTAGCATGTTAAGCTACCGACAACAACAGAAAATTACTTAAATGCAATCTAGTAACCTGGAAAATAGAATAAATCTCTTGTTATAACAGATTAAATTAGATTGATAGCGTAAAAATCTCACAAATTGTACCTAAGTATGCAAGCCACAAAAATATTGGTGTTGCCACTTAAAGTACATAGTCATTCTCCGGCAATGGTCTAGTTGGAGCTTCCAATGGCACCTCTGTGTTCCCTAACAAGGGCTGAACAACTGCTGCTGAATCATACAACCTCTGTTTTATTTCCAATAATCCAGATTTTTTTACAATAACAAACAATATTCCCAAGAGAGCAAAAAATAGAAATACTGATGAAATCGTCCACATTTTAGAGTTGATGTTTTGATGATTATTGTCATCAGCTGTAGGAGGAGGACTTGGGGCAATTTCATGAGCACTAGGAGAAGGACTTGGGGCAATTTCATGAGCACTAGGAGAAGGGCTTGGGGCAATTTCATGGGCACTAGCAGAAGGACTTGGGGAAATTTCATGAGCACTAGGAGGAGGACTTGGAGAGGCTTTCACCTCAGCAACTATAGAATAATGGCCTTGTATTCTGGTTTCACAAATATTTCCATCGGTAACATGGCCAAATTTGACAAAATTATTCGAGTAGAAATAAACACACTTGGGGAAAGACCCCTCTGGTGCTGGCTGAACAAAAGGAAACCTGATGGTGATAGGGTCTTCCAATGCTAGTATATCCAATTCTAGTAGATTTGTGGCATACAAATCATTAGCATCATAAGCCAAGATTCCCAAAACTGGTGTCAGATAAATGTAACCAGGCAAAGGATAATAAAAGGATGACCAATTACCCAAGTTTTGGTAAACCAGAACAAGTTTCTCTACATAAGGCTCCACTATGATCCCCGATGGGATAAAGAATTCTTTATAATAGCCGTAGACTCTCCGTTTTAAGGTGTGTCTTTTAAGAATCATGGCTGAAACTTTTATCCCCATCAAGTTGGAAGGAACATACGCATCATAAGGAACACCAGTTCTGGTTCTTTGCCAGGTCAATTCCCTGAAAGCATATTGCTGAAGTAAGGAATCAAGTGAGCTTCTTGCAGATGAATCTGAACTAGTTGATTGAGATCCAACCAAAGCAGGAATTAGCAACCAGATAATTATGTAGAAATAACCCGATGAATGCATTGGACTGGAAGGAATGTGTATATAAATCTTTGAGAAAATATCTTTCCGCTAGATAACTAAACCAATCATTGACAAGATGTTTATCAGTGAGATTTTATTATGGGATACAATCAAAGGGATCATAAAATTCTTAACTTGAGAAGTAAGGAATATCAATGGCCTATGCTGAACAGAGAGCAAATCGATTATCTTAGGGGACCTTCAGAGGGGAAATTTGATTATCCCGTCCGCCTGTTGAAGGAGGGTTGACATAACGGATAAGATTTTGGAGGGAGCTAAAGAAGATGGTTATTAGAATATGCAACACATTTGAGCTAGCTGCAGATCTTAGCAAAGAATAAGTGGGAGAGAACTACTTAGGCCACAGCTGGATGAAAGTCAGCATCTGGATTAATTGTGCTAGGCTGTATGGATGATTAATTTATTAGTTATTTATTTTGGTTGGTTTGTTTGGTTCTTTATTTTTGGCTCAAGGAAGGTCACTTATTCCTTTTCCTTAAAGCAACAATGTTGAAATTTGGGAACTTCAAGAACAAGTTGACTAAACACACCTACAAAAACTTACAATAGTAAAACATGTGTGATAAGCAAAAGTCTCTACTGATATTCATCAAGATGATGGCACAAAGTAAACAGAATGTACAACATAATGAAAGGTAAAGAATTGAATTAAATGTTGCAAAAAATCTTTGAATTACCAGATGAATACTAAAAAAATTCAAATCTCTATGGGAGATATTCATTCTCTAATGAGGGTCTTGTACGAGTCTCTGAAGCGATTGGAGCCTTTGTATTCCCAACTCTTGTCATAAGCAATGGTACACCTCTTTCTGCTTCCTGTTCCATTCTGTCAATCTTTTTCTGCTTATCATACTTTTTTAGACAAGCGATCAATAACACTAAGAATATCAAAGCCACAAATCCGCCAACAACTGATCCAAATATTACCCATTTTTTCCTACCACTTTTTTTATGACCATCTGTGCCAGGTTCAGGTTCAGGTTCTGGTTCAGCAGTAGTGAACTCAACCACTACAGAAAAATGGCCTTGTTTGGTAGTCTTACACATATTGCCATTCAATATATTGTCAAATTCCACTGCACCATCCAAGTTAAAGTAAACACATTTTGGTGACAATCCCATTGGCACTGGCTTAACAACATTAGAAAAATTGACCAAAATAGGCTTCTTTGATGCTCTTATATCCAACTCTGGCAGATTTCTAGCTGATAAATTAGAAGCATCATAAGTTAAAATACCCAAAACTGGTGTTAAATAAGTGTAACCTGGTAAAGGGTAATACAAATCAGACCAATTGGCTAAATTGTGATACACCAAAATAAGCCTCTCTACATATGGTTGCTCCAGAACACCAATTGGGATATGAAATTCTTTGTATTTGCTTACACCCCTTCTCCTCATGCTGCCACTTCTTAGCCTTAGACCAGAAACTTTAATTCCACTGAAATTTGAAGGCACATTTCCATCATAAGGAATTCCAGTTCTTGGCCTAACAAATGCTCTAAAAGCATAATCTTGAAGAACTGAATCAAGCAACCTTGCTGAAAATTCTTCATTTCTTGATTCAACATTAAGCACCGACGGTAGAACAAGGACAAAAATTTGAACAAATGCAACAGGAATCATCAGATCTGAAAAGGTATAGGAACTTTCTACAATTTTGAAGTTACTAAATCTTGATTATTGAAAGAAAAATTCCCATACTTTACATTCTTGAAAGACATAAAAATATTGATTTTTTTATTTAGTAGGACAGGAGAAAGATTACAACAATCTTGAGTGCCGCCCCCATATTCACAAGTGTTGATTTTTTCTATAGAAATGTACTTGTCATTGGGATATTGAGGAGAAAAAACCAGAAGTACAGGGATTACAATCTTTTTTGACCCTTATTTTTATTACAGTATTTAAGATGAGTACATGAAAATGGAAAGAAAATAAATGAGGAGCAACAACCATACAACTGTGTACAGTAAGTAGAGAAAAGTATCCACCGCATTTACCAGAAAGTACTAAAGCCAATGAGTCATATTCAGACAAATCAGCAACCATCAAAGGTGAAATGGGGACCTCAACTCTTACCTGGTGACTGACTGGTGGAACATGGGAGTTTCTGCTACTGCTCCACACGTGACACCTAGTACTTCAGACCAAGGAACGGAGTCAGATAAGATTGAGGAATTCATTTTAATCTTTTTGATAAAAAAAGTTACATTATTTATATTTTATGTTGAATTTTCTTTGACTTTTTTATGTATTTTTCTTTTTCATATTTTAGATACTTAGAAGGTGTTTGATTATGTGATTTCATATATGTGATATAAAAGCATGAGATGTAATCAGTGTTTGATTATGCGATTTCATCTCGTAATTTTATATCATGACATAAGTCTCAAATCCATCAAAAAGCATGATTTGCAGAAATTGCAAATTATGATTTGAAAATTTTTAAATGCAACAGTTAATTCACAAGTTTATATTTTGTAAGAGAACACTCAACATTTATATGTAAGAACAATTTATTTCATATGTAAATAAAATTTATATTCCATATTATTACTCTTTAAATCATTTATATCTCATATAACTATTATTCTCACCAACATAAAATTTAGGCAAAATAGCTCGGTGGACTCTTGTACTTGGTCTAGTTTGTAAAGTGGATACTCATACTTACACATTTGTTATTTGGATTCTTGAACCCAATTAAAAATAATTTTTAAATCCTTTTTATGACCTGACATTCAATGTGGCTGGGATCACATAGCAGCGTGTATTTTAGTCTCCAAATGCGCGTCAACGGTCTAAAAAGGGCCCCAAACAGTCTAAAAAGGGCATTTATAACCCCCTTTCATACTCCTTCCCCATTTGCTTCCAACACCATTATTGGAGCAATTTGAGTTTTTATAAGCCCCTTTCATACTCCTTCCCCATTTGCTTCCAACACCATTATTGGAGCAATTTGAGTTTTTTTCTCTCTACTTCTTTATTTTCTCTCTAAGAAAATAAAGGCAAACATAAAAGGCAACGAAGACAAAAAGGGCTGAAAAGAAATGAAAGGCATGAAAAACGTGAGAGATCAAGCACTAGCATTAGTATCACTGTTATCATCATTGTTGTCATTTGATTTCTATCTGTTGTATTTAAGATGACTTGATCTTTGTAGTTGCGATGTGCAATAATAATGAAATTGAAATTTAATGACAAACACCATTTTGCCAACATAGAAATCTTCAATATATAATGTCTTACCAAGAGTTGACATCAAAAAGCTTGTCTTAACAATATCTTTAATGAGAAGTACACCAGAAGTCTTACAATAATTGTCTTAACAACACTAGAAATCAATACAGAAAGAGAATTATACTATTGTGTGCCTTGAGTGCTTGGTGTGGATTAATTTTTGTTGGCTTGAATGCTTGATGTGGCTTGAGTAGTTGTAGAAGATTTTGCCTTTGATATTTTGTAACTCTGTTCTTATAGCTGTCTTTAAGTTACTGCATCTTCATCTTTCCACCTGAGTCCATTTAGTTTGAAACCCAAGTTAATATTGATTGAAACTGAACTAATAAGCGTTGGACTATGTAACACTCTATCAGTATTTTCAAACTGAAAAATAAAAAAATGAGTTATAGATGCACTAATTAATACTTGTTAAATGTAACTACATGATAGAAAACTTACCCTCTGCACTACATTGCCACTTGGTCTAAACAGCACACCAAAATCAATTGTTTTTGCCTTCTTTTATTTTGTTTTTTTATATGCAAGATTTGTGTCACCTCTCAAATATGTACTAGTCTTTCTCTTTTGGGAACCAATACTACCAGTAGACTACTGAGTTGTAGATTGTGTAGCATTATCACCTACTGCAGAAGTGGTTGCAGTCATCACAAAAGTTGCAGGTCTTATATCAGTTGTTGAGGTAGTTGCAGACCTCACACCACCAACTGATGCAGCATTTGCAGGCCTTCTTGCAGTTGTTGGTGCACTATGAGGCCTTTTTTGATTGATGTAGCATTTGCAGGCATGTAAGCACCTACTGAAGCATTTGTAGGTCTCTCAATAGCAACTGTAGTACTAGTGCTGGATTGCATACTTGATTGACTGCCACAACTATCAGTGAAATATTTTTATACAAAAAATATGTAAAGGTCAAAAACACATTCAAAAAGAGTAAAATTCATTAATAACAAAATATTTAGCTTACCAAACTTGGGCATCCTTTTTTGTTGTGTCCAATAGACTTGCACACAAAACATGTCATGTTTCTTTCCTTTCTTGTAGCCTTTTCAAACTTTTTCTTAACAGGCTTATCCTTAACTTTCTTTCTATTTTTACTTGGCCTTTCTGGTATGGGAGTAATCTCAAGTGGCTCAATTGCTGGTTTTGTGCTTTTTGGCCATATCTTTATGTTTGTCATTGGTTGAATAAATTTATCATATGCCTTTTATACCAGTGATAAAAAATTGACTCTACATTTCACTCCTTATAATGCATTGTAGCAATTGCATGTGCACAAGAAATTTTCTTTAGTTTCCATGACCTACAACTACATTGTTTTCTCTTCACATTAACAACATATGTATATGGTGGATCGCCAGCCTCAAAGACAAAATTACCATTAAACCTCACCCCACACTTGATTACACATTCACCATTCTCTGCAAGAACTTTCATAGCCATTGGTGATGCATCACTGATCCATATTTCTGAAAAATCTTTCATTTGATTTATTCTTTCCTTGACTTTGCATTTTATTTCCTCCAGCATAGTGATAATTATTTTGAACCTAGCACCTATAATTCAACTATTGAAAGTCTCGCACATGTTGTTCTCAACCACATCATATTTTCTATGGTCTTTAAAAAAAGCCTTACCATGCCTCTTTGTTGTGCTTGAGCAAATCTTTCACAATTCTATCACCCAACTCACTCATTTCATTAAGTTTTAGTTGCAAATACACTTAAAGTGATGCCCTTGCAATCTGCCAGAATTTTTTCCTCCTTTCTTCACCTCTCCAAACCTAATTTCAGTTGGCCCATATATGTCTAGAACACTATCTATGCTCAGCATTTGACAGAAGATTAGTAAGTGCCAAATGAAGACCCTATCAAAACATGTAAAACAATAGTTAAACATTAATGACATCACTGCAACAAACTGAAAAAAATAACTGAAAAATATGAAACTTCATACCTTTTGCATATTAGACATCAGTGTCAAGCCTTCACCTCCATTTTCTTTAAATTCTAAATCATAGCTAATGTACCTAAGAAACCAAGACCATGTGTCCTTGATTTCTTTATCAACTACTGCTTATGCTACAAGGTACATTTGATTATTTTCATCTTTGAAAATGCAAGACAACAAGATACCTTTACGTACATCCTTGAGAAAGGCACCATCTAAATCAATTATTCTTCTGTAGCCCCCTTTTCATCCACTTTTTACGGCCCCAAGACAAATGTGAATGCCCATAAAAACCTCTTTTCTTGAAATTAAATTCTTGAATGTCCTAATAGATACAGTGGTACCAGGATTGATGGTCCTCAACTGTTCAATATAATCATACAACCTAGCAAATTCTTTCATGAAATCACCAAAATGTTCATTCATAATTTTGATTTTTGCCTTGCTACAGGTTGTTTTACTAACATGTAACCCGTAGTTTTTTCTTAAAAGAGCTTGAATCTGATGTAATTTTATTGAAGGATCACTCATAATCCTGTCCTTGTAATGCTTACTAATTCATCAAGGGTTAAACAACTTATTTCTTGTCCCTTTAGAACACTTGTGGATAGAAAAGTAAGTCTTCACAGTTAAATTTTCTATGTTTTCAACACTTCTAAGAATAACCCAAAGACAAACTTATACTTACACTTTTTCTTTACCCTTTCCTTCTCATTAGGTTTCAACTTAAGGTTCATACCTTTTTGAATAGAGTAAGTTTGCAGTACTTCTCTAAACTCAACACAATAAAAAAATCATATAGAGCTGAAAAAAATATCTTCTTTGCAGTTTTATCAAAGTAGATCTTGGTAAATAAAGTTCTAGGTAGTGGATCTACCACTTCATCATCATCAACAAGATCTCCTTCCTCTTTACTAATATCACAACCCAGATCTGAACTATCAAAATAAGGGTCATCCCCACCCAGTTTACCTTCATAACTAGCCCCCTTATTCTTATAAATTTTCTTAATATCAGTATTTATACCTATTGGTCTAGATGGTATCCCATCTAGATTCACCCTATAAGCCTTTTTTTACTTGTTTTTCAATGTTACACTTCCTAGCTTGAAATAACTCTTCATCAAAATCACTTAAATCTTCAATGCTTTCATCAACATCATAAAGTGAATCACTAATATCAGAATTTACTTCAAAATTAGATGTTTGAAGATGATATATGGAGAAATCATTAACATGACCTTCCTGTAATTCTTCTAAGGAAACCTTAGTTTTTTCTTTATGTGCCTTAGGAGGCTGATTTTCATTTATCTACTCATCTTCATTAACATCCAATGGTTGAGGTGAAGACACATCAGCCCTATCAGTTTCAAAAGGGACTGCCACATCACCATTACAAAATATAATAATGATGGAGTGGCTGCCACATCAGCACTGGACATACTAGATTTTTCTATTTCGAGGCTAATTTTTTTACAATTTCAATCTCATTTACATCATCAACAACTAAAGGTTCACTAATTTGGTGAACAACATATACATCAACAAAATCTTCAGATTTTAAACTGTTGATAAATCTTAAAACATCAGCATCATTATTTAACATGTAATAACAACTCTTTTTGTTAACTCTACACCTAAAAGTTTCAATATTTTCACATCTAAATCTAGTGCTAAGTCATGAAACAACATAATATGAAGTTCATCCATATCTACTCTAAGTTTTTCAAAATCACAAACTCCATTTGCATACTTTAGAATAGGGTCTGACAAAAAACACCCCCATAGGTGACTTGAAGTGTTTCTATTGTATCCATTTAGTTACAAAACCTGTACAATGACAAGATAACATATTAAATTAGTCAATTATGCAGAAAGTCCTAATTTTTAAAGAAAAAATAAATGAAAAAAATTCAATTATGATTTTATCGAAAAAATCCTAGAATCTTATTGAAATCACAAAGTATGCCATTGAAGGCACAAAACTTCTAAATATACGTCTAATATGAGCATTAGACACACACACACAAAAAAAAAGCAAAAGCCCCAAATTTTTTATCCCAATTTTAATTTTTGCCCAAAAAAATTCTAAAATCTAATCAAAATAACAAAACTTGTCATTGAAGGCACAAAACTGCTATATATAGGTGTAATAGAAGCATTAAACACGAAAAAAATACAAAACCTTCAAAATATCAACCAAAATTATGATTTTACGAAAAATAAATTCTAGATTCTAATCAAAACCCCAAAATATGTCATTGAAAGCATATCACTACTACATATACTACCTACAACATCATTAGACAAAACACACATCAAACCCCCACCCCCCACCCCCAAATTGAAGAAAACACTTATGAATCGTGAAAACCCTTAAAACCTTTAAAATGAACTCCATGAACTCGAATAAAAGCATGAAAGAAACTCCGAAATATTATAACTACGCCCAAAGTTTAAACACTTACACTGATTGCAACTACCACCAACAACAATCGAGCAAAAATCAGTAATTTTCATGAAAATTTGAAAGATGTTCGAAGGGACGAAATGTAGGGATCTGAAATACCCTAAAATATCGATCTTTCTTGAGTATTTATACCTTGTACATGTCATTTCAGACGTCGAAATTATTTAAAAATAATTTAATAACGTGTCCGCGATTGTTCAACACATTCAGATTAATAGATCGTAAAAAGATTTAAAAAATTGCTTTTAAATAGGTTTAAGGGTCCAGATGACAAATATGTAAGTAGGAGTATCCACTTTACAAACCAGACTAAGTACAAGGGTGCACCGAGCTATTTTGCCTAAAATTTATTATTGCTTCAAATCAATTCTTAGTTTTTCATTTATTATTCATCAAATTCATTATTTTTGACCAAATTCGTTCACCAATCATGTTCAATTTTAATTTTTTATTGAACTAAAATTTAATCAATAAATATTATATTTTTTTTATAATAGCTTTGTGATAGTGCATTATACTTTGTTATAAAATTTTGAGTAAATACATAATTACCCCCCCTGATGTTGGTCGAGATTTTCAAAAAGACACCTAAACTTTGAATTCGACATATTACCCCACGATTATTCTTTATTCCGTTGCAAATACACCATTTTAGACCTCTGTGTGTATTCACGCGCCACAAACGCGTGAAAGGGCTCAAATTTAACTTTTTTGACCAATTAAAAGTTGCCACGTGTAAATAATTAATATATAATTTATACTTTTTTAAAAGAAAAAAATTAATATTTATTTATTTTTTTAAATTATTTCATAAACCCATCCATCCACCATTGTCTTCTTCCCCAACTTCTTCTTCATCACCATTACTCAACAACAACATCATCAATTATAACAACATCAATTACAACAGGACCAACATCAATTAAAGCAACAAAAACAACATCATCATTACCATAATTTTAAAAAGGAAAGTTGATGTACAATCTCCATTTTAATGAAGTTTTAAACTTCATTTTAATGGAGAAAATTGGACTGGGGATGCGGGAGGGAAATGTTGGACGGAGAGAGGATGGGAGTAAGGGGTGGGGTGGGGTCATAAATAAAAAAAATGAAGCTTAAAGCTTCATTTAAATGGAGATTGTACAAGAGCTTTAAACTCCATTTTAATGGAGCTGGACGTGGGGTGGAGGGGTGAGGGGAGGTTGCTGGACGCGAGGGTGGGATGAGATGATAAATTAAATAAAAAGAAAAAATTTATTAAAAAAATAAATAAAATATGAAATTAAATACATTTAACACGTGGCAGCACCTGATTGGTGCGTGTATTCACTGTCTTTGTTGTGACTGAGATTCAGCGAAAAATGGTGTATTTGCAACGGATTAAGTAAGAATCGTGGGGTAATGGGTCGAATTCAAAGTTCAGGTGTCTTTTTAAAAATCTCGATCAACATTAGAGGGATAATTATGTATAAATTCTAAAATTTTATTTATTTATCAAAATTGTATAAAAAATTGGAACAATTTTAATAGTTTTCACAACTTAGATATTTTTATGTTCATGAGAAAACATACTAACATAAAAATATTCAAATAAAATTTCAACTTCATTTTATAATTTTAAATTATGATTTTATCTCGCATGATCAAACGGGTCCTTAGTGAAAAAATCCAGCTGCGCTTGAGACTTGATTACTTAATAGGTATCGTTTGAAAATAAATGAGAAAAATCATTCTTTTTATTAGAAAAGTTACTTAACTTTTGTTATTTTACTCAAATGTCATTAGACTTTTTGTATTGAAAAACCTAAGTACTTATATTTTGCAAAAAATAAAAGTAACAAATCACCAAACTAACACGTGGCACATTCACAATAATTTAATTACTGTGTTGTATCAAGTTTTCATATTTTATTATTTTTTTGAAGGATATTTCCCGAAAGTGCAAATCATCGCAGATGACACTTTCAAACTCTCCCTACTTAGGGCCGTTTCCGGATATTTTTCTTTTTTTTTTCAAATTTTTTTTTTAGAGATTATGATGTTTGGTCATGAAACTTTGAAAAATAATTCGGCAATAAAATTTCGAAAATGGAAAACAACTTTTTGTTGTTTTCCCTTTTTTCCACTTTCAATTTCAACTTTTATTATTATTACATATAACCCAAATCTTTAAATTTTTACACAAACTCCTCTTATTAACTAAATTTCGTAATTAATTTAAAAATACTAAATTCAATAAAATAATTAATTCAAGTGAAAATAATTAAGAATTTTCATCAACAAATTTAAGAATATATAAAATATATTTATAGCTATCAATCATAATTATCAAAATACATTTTTCTCTATTTAATCAATTATGGTTAGATAAACTTATTTAGCTCGTGCTTGTGATATTTTTATTCAAATTTTAGAAGAATAACAATCATAATAATTAGTTTGTTGTTAATTATTTTTTCAAATGAAGACATATAAATTATTTTCTCAACATTTGGAATGTTAGTAGGTAAATTAGTAGTTGAGTGATTTTGATAATTTTTAAAAGTTGAGGGCATAAAATCATATTTAAAAAAGATTTTTCAAAAGTCTAAAAAATTTTTAAAAAACATGGCCAAACACAACTCTAACTCCAACTCCAAAAGAAGTAATTTTCATGACCAAACGGCTACTTAAACACTTCTATTTAAAGCATTATCGTTTTCTGATAGATAAGACATTTGTGTAGCAAATAAAGAAAATTTAGGGCATCTTTTTAAAAAAATAAATGAGATTTTACAAGTAAAGCGAAGTTTGTTCTAGCCTTCTAGGTGGTGAAAAAGAATCAGTGCTTTGATTATAAGAGCTGACTTCTGTACTTTTTCCCTCATGTCATATTTTTTTTATTTTATTAAAGGGATACTTTTATAGAGTACATATTAATTGCAGCTTACCGACGTAGACGTAGATGGTTTTCAAAACATGCTAACGTATTACAGATTATCCTTAGTTCTATTTAGTGCAGATAATCTCTTATTGATCAGCTTTGAGTTGATGGACAACAACTTCTGGAGGTAATAGCAAAAAGGTTGGTTGTGTGGACGATGTTCTTGGACCTATCATACATAAAATATATATTTGTTGCTTTGTTAGCTTGGCAAAAACTATCGCGGACCCCTGTATTCCTCAACTTTTTCAAAAGCAACCTGCAAGATGAAAAAATGGGAAGATAAATTAGTGGGTCATTTTCCAAACCTTGCATGATCTTTGTAAAATTTGTTTCAAGTCTAAGGGAACAAGGTTTTGAGATATTGTTATTTGGAGTCCTTTGTGAAGGTCTTCCAGTTTAGTTATCGTGTGATTGGAGATATTGCTATTTCTATAGAGCCCCTTAACCTAGTGATGGGTTTGGGGTGGGTTGCTCCTAGACTCATGGAACTGTTCCCAGAATCACAAACGCAGCAAGAACTAACAGGAAAATATAGTAAGTAGTGCAAGAGTACAAAAAGTAAGACACAGGATTTTTACGTGGAAACTCCTTGCTCAAGGGAGAAAAATTACTACCGGCCTCCATGATTTCAAGCTCTACTATATTCAAGCAACCTCTTGAATACAGACTCCAAAGATTAACCTCTTAACCCTTTGTTTCCTAGCAATAACTTTATTACAAGGAAACCAACTAGTAACTCTACTGCTTCCACCTCCAACTACCTCTAACTGGACTACTCAAGCTAACTCTAGCTTGGACACAATCACCTAACTCTAGATGATCACAAGGAGATGGTACAACCACACCTACTACAATCATAAGCACTATAGGCAAACATTTAAGTACAGACTACAAGGACTCAACTATAACAAGAAAATAAAGATACAACTCGATGAACAACAGGTTCCCTATTATAGTTTAGCCTTTTATTTGTAGCGCTGCTTCACTTCAAAAAGATCTTTAATTGTAAGTATATGGAAGTGATGAATTTTTTGTTGAGGAAGATCAGCATTATATGTTGTAACCCCAGCAAACCTAGAAGCATTCTCATTGGTTGAGGCAAAAAGGTGACAACAACTTTTTACCAACTCTTGTACTATGTGTCAGCTGAAAAGTTGTCTGTGACAGCGATAGGTGAGCCCAACCTGCTCTCTAATCCGTAAAGACCTTTGTCATCACAACAAAAACTTCAGGGAACACACTACTAAAAAAAGGGAGAAAATCAACCACAAAAATCGACCACAAGTGATCGATTTTACCCAATTTTCGACCACAAAATGGACCAAAAGTGGTCGATTTTATCAAAAATATATATGTATTTTTAAAATTCATTATTATTTTATTAAAATTGAAAAAAATAATTTTAGGAAAAAAAACTGACCACTTGTAAATACAACAACAACAACAAAAAATCAAATGTAAATACTTTTAAAAGTGTACAACACATACAAAATGTCCAACAAAAGTGAGTATAAAAAAACTACAACAATAGTTTCAAACAACAAAATGTCTAAATTCAAAGTACAACACATACAAAAATAAAAAAACTACAAGTCATCATCATCGAATTCGTTCTCGTTTTCCATATCGTCATCCGTGCTGAAATCATCTAGGGGGCCTAGACCTTTCGCCGCCCGAAGTGCATCACCAAGACACGGAGGAATAACCCCCTTAGTCTGAATGAAAGAGTTGAGCTGCTGCTGCAACGTCCTGATTTGTGATGCTGTTGCCTCCTCCGTCTTCTTCTGCCTCTCTCTCTGTTCAGTAAACCTCTCTCTCTATACAGCAAGATCTTCAGTGAGTTTAGAAACCCTATTTTCTAGTCTTTCAATGGTTTCTCTATCAACTGAAGAGCTAGAGTATGCAGCGCCGGACGAACACCTAATATTATCGCCAAAATAATTTTTATGGTATCCATAGAAATGACCTCTATTTATAGGACCCACAACTTTTCCCCATAACTTCTTCTCTACATGTTGGGGTATTGGGTCACCTAACTTTCAGGAGGCTGAATATTATGATACTCACCAACAAGACGCGTATATTCGTCGTATATTCAAAGTAAAGTTAATACTAAAAGTCAAAAAATACTAAAATAGTTATAATTGAATAATATTAACTTTGAGAAAAAGATTCATAAATTCAAAGTTTATTTCTTAAGTGGATAAATTTTGCACGAGCTACAACCTAGACATCTTCATTAGTCGGGTTCTTTTCTTTTTCATATGAGTCTCCTCGAATAGCTTATCAGCTGATATTTCCTTAACCTTTTCTCTTTCCTGCATATGAAAAAATCATCAATGTTCAAATAATAAAAAAATTTAAATATAAACAAACAATTAAAACCGTAAAAGTTACATACCATTTATTTCAGCACAACAAGAGTACTTCTGGCACCAGTAGTATGTAGAGAGCCACCCTTGGATGATGCCCGGGCTTTCTTTCCTTTTTTCCTCAACAATTGGTAATCTTCGCTACTCCAATGGCGAAGATACTATTGCCATGCAGGTTCAGAAATCCACTTAGGTTTTACCAATTTGTTTCGGGTATAATCCAAGAGATCGTTAAATCTGGCTCTACATCTTATGAAAAAGTTCCTCTTTATAAGAAATGCATTTGCATCATCCCACCAATAAAATTTCTACAATAAAAATATAATATTCAATCTTTTGTTCTAACAAAGTGTTAATAAGTAGTCGATAAGTTAAATCCTTTCCTTAAATTCTTCAAACATTCTATCCCTGTCAATTTCTGAAATCTTTTGCTAGCTGATCCAGTAGCCATTGAAGTGCCGAGTAATGCATATTCGCGCCTTTTGTCCAATTCCAGTATTCGGACTAAACCTACAACACAAGATCAAACAGTAATTTCATATAGCATAATAATATAGTAATGAAAAATGAATAACGTTATTATATTTAAAAATCTTACCCTCTCACAAATGGAATAAGATAAATCCTTCCAGAATCATCTCTGTCTCCTGGCTGCTGAGTAAGTGATGGTGGATGCACTGGTGTGGGCGAATCTGAAGCACCAGATGGAGTGCCTCCAAGCTGAAGATCCGATAACCCAATAGATCTAGCAGAATCACTGTGCGAAGCTGCGTGATTGCTGCAGGAGGGTATTGATGATGGTAGATATCTGGATGTGCCAGCGTCCGTCTGATAGTACTGTGCTGGCGGTGGCACGGTCATAGGAGCAAAATGAGTCGGTGTAGACCCATGAAGTGGCCCCATATGCATAGGAGTAGGTATCAAATGCTCAGACGATCTAGAATATGAGGGTCGTGCTGTCGCGTCAGCAAACCTACCCTCAGATATATGAATACCTGTCGGTTGTATTTAAGGCGGAGGATGTGTTTTCTTTTTTGGTTTCGTAGTATCAACTTTTGCCTTACCTTTGTCACCTTTGCCTAGCATCTAGATTATGTTAAGTTAACAAGTAGTTAGTTCCTACAAAATGAATATATAAGAAAACATTCGAAGTACTAATTTCAAGTTACTAATTCACATTTCAAATCGCTCCAACAACACGAGATATAGACAAGAATATTATTATTACTATATAAATCATGAAAAAGTGAAAACAATAATCTTAAACAGTATATTACATATTAATCTTAAACAAGAAACATAAAGTGTAACTATATAGTACAAAGTATAAAGACAGCAATACATAATAAATACAACCTATACAACTAATTCTTTTCTTCTGAAGAATCTCCACTAAACCATTCACCCTCTTCGGAGGATTCCTCATCTCCTACCCACTCAGTCTCTTCTTCTGCAATATTAACTTCTTCAAATATATTTTTTGGGTGATTCAAACCGTTCACTAAGTCAACGTCCAGTAGCTGGTGATTAATCTGTATTTTATTTTGATACGCAGTCTCCAGCACATTCTCAACTTCCACCCGTCCTATAGGCTTTGTTTTGATTACAGCCCACCAATCAGACTTGTCATTGCGCAATAAATAAGGAGCATAATACACTTGTTTAGCATTTTGCTCTAGAAAAATTGGATCGTAAATAAGATACGACCTATTGTGCTTCACTTCAATGATGTTATGCTCCTTATGTACTCTTGTGCCTCTTGTGCTTGGATCAAACCACTTACATCGAAAGAGGATAATTTTTTTTATTAGGAAACCAGCATACTCCAGTTCTAAGATCTCATGTATGATGACAAAGTAATCGATATCATCCTTACCCTTAACCCAAACACCACTATTGTTTGTTTTTTTTGTTTTGGAGTGTTGTTAGGTGGAAAATTTAAACCCATTTACTGTGTAATGGGATATTGCATGAGATTCAATTGGACCCAAAGAAATATCTCTCAAGATTTAATTGTATGTGGCTGCATTTGGTGAGTGGTGTACCTAAGAATATTAAACATATATATATATATATATATATGTTAGTTGAGGAATGTGTAAACGTTTAAATTTGTAGAAATATTAATAAACTTACGAACCTCTTTTTTAAACCATGTTGAAAAGAATTCATACACTTGATTTTCGTGGAATTGAGTCTTAAATGAACTGAAGATGCAACATGTGAAACACAATTAGTTTCTTTAAGGGAATGAGTAAATAAATAAGATATGTTAAAATTTTAATCTCCTTACTTCAGAAAGGGCTCAACTTTTGGGCAATTCAGCAAGACGTACAAAATTGCTGATTTGCGATCCATGGGAGTGAGCCGGCGAGGTATGATCTTTTTAGCCCTACAACCATATTGATTAAAAATTGATATTGGTTGAAAATAAGGCTCATTCATATCATCTTGATGACGATTCGGTCGGTTTCTTAAACAAGAAACTTCATCACGATAGTAGGATGAACAAAATTGAGAAGTTTCTTTTGCAAGATATGCCTCAACTATAGAGCCTTCCACCCTATGTTTATTTTTGGGGCCCATTTTCATTTTTTCAATTGCCCTGTATAATCATAAGGTTAGATGCTTACTATATTAAAAAAAGATATGTATGAATTAAATATGTTGCAATTGTTTACTGTTTGAATGGATACATCCACCTTGTTTGGACTGGATCACCTAGCCGAGCTTCGTGCACAAGGTGAATGAAAAGATGTTCCATCACATCGAAGAACGCTGGCGGAAAAATCTTCTCCAGCTTGTTGGTGATAGCAAGAATATTTCTTTCCATTCGCGCCACATTTTCTTCTTTTAATATGGTGGCACATAAGTCTTTGAAGAACAAGTTGATCTCTGCTATTGGTTTCCATATGTTTTCAGGTAAACCAATAAAAACAATTGGAAGTAATTGTTCCATGAAAACATGAAAATCATGGCTTTTCATTCCATGCAAGATTCCTTGTGCCATATCAACCCTTTTTCCCAAATTTGAGGCATATCCATCGGGCATCTTCAAACTTTAGACCCACTCACATATTTGACACTTTTGGTCCAACTTGAACGTAAAACTAGCTTTTAGCTTAAAAACATTGCCATTAGGCCCCTCCTGTAAGTGTAATTCACTGCGTTTGTAATATTCTGGTAAGTCAAGTCTGGCCTTATGATTATCCTTTGTTTTGCTGGTGACATCCATAACTGTGTTGAACAAGTTGTCAAAATAGTTTTTCTCAGTATGCATGACATCAACATGATGTGTAAGTAAATTATCTGGCCAATATTCTAACTCCCAAAATATACTTTGCTTATTTCAGTTATACAAAATGCCATATCCATCAAGCCTGTACAATCGTTCCTCACTGGCTTTAGGAAAATCCTAAACTATTTCCCAGATGTCATGATCAGACAACCTTGGAGGTGGACCATCATATTCCCTTCTATTCCTTCTGAATGCATTCTTGAGTCTCCTAAATTCATGATCAGGTGGTAAGAAAAAACGATGACAATTAAACCATGAATTTCTCATGCTATGTCTCAATGTGAAAGATTTTATTTTTTCCATACAGTATGGACAAGCCAGCTTTCCAGCTGTCATCCACCCAGACAACATTCCATAAGCAGAAAAATCATTAACAGTCCACATTAGATATGTACGTAGATTGAAATTTTATTTAAGAGAGATGTCCTAAGTTTTAACCCTCTTATGTCATAAAATTTGAAGTTCATCGATCAAAGGTTGTAAGTAGACATCTATTTCACTTTTTGGGTTACGCAGGTCAGGAATAACACAATTCAGAAATATATAGGGGCTAGTCATCAACATTTTAGGAGGAAGATTATAAGGAGTGATAAATACAAGCCAACATGAATATGGCACAGTACCAACTAAAAAAGGAGAGAACCCAATCGAATGTTTCGGGGCTCAGCTGCAAAATCTAGATAAGTTGCATCAAAATGCTTCCAAGCCTCTCCATCAGATGGATGAAACATAACACCAGTGGGCCTTCTATTTTCCCTGTGCCATCTCATATGAGGAGCTGAGCTGTTTGAAGCATACAACCTCTTTAACCTTGGTATTAGAGGTAAATAATGCATTGCCTTAATAGTAATTTGATTTCCAGTAGAACCATGCTTATATCGAGAGTGCTGACAAAACTTACAGAACTCTAGGTTAGTATATGTCTTAAAGTATAACATACAACCATTTTCACAACAATCAATTCTAACCGAGAAGAGACCTAACTTTGACACCAATCCTTTTGCCTTATAGAAAGAATCAGGAAACTACAAGCCGGGGTCAACTAACTCTCTAATAAGGTCTATCATTGAATCCATTCTTCCTTCAGTAATATTTCAGTCAGATTTAATACTTAATAATCTAACAGCAACAGACAAACGAGAGTGCAAACACCGGTCAAACAAAGGATGACTAGCAGCATGCAATTCTTCGTAGAAATTGCCTGCTTCGCTATTAGGAACATCTTTGACATTTTCCCTAAAGTCGACCCCGTGTTGCATCCCAAAAGCATCGTGCACCATTTATTTCATCCTAGTATCTTGATATTCATTATGCCCTGCAGACTTGCTACATTCTCTAACAACAAAGTTATTTTGCGCAACATCACAATGAATACTACCTATTCTTAAAAAGTCCTCGTGAAACTCCTTTCTATAAAGATGTTCCTTTACATCTTTTTCACTTACAAGTTTTATACCATCACATCTAATACAAGGACAACGAATAACTAGAAAATGTATCTAAACATCAAGTGTCTTAGCATGTTCAAAAAATCTTTTGACACCTTCAACAAATTTCTTCCTAATACCCATTCTATTATCATTGTTCAATTGATATATCTAGCTATAGTTAGGTTCTATCTACGTAATCAATTAGATTCAACTAATTAGATCAAGTCACAAAAATTTAATTATTACCAAACATAGCCACATTCAAAACAAAAATCCCCTTTAAAGTCCCTATACTTAAACATTTTCAACCAACTAAGTAACCAACCAAACCGCATTCAAAACAAAAAAATCCCCTTTAAAGTCCCTACACTTAATCATTTTTAACCAACTAAGTCACCAACCAAACTGCATTCAAAACAAAAAAATCACCTTTAAAGTCCCTACACTTAACCATTTTCAACCAATTAAGTCACCAACCAAGTCACATTCTAAACAAAAAAATCTCCTTTAAAGTCCCTACACTTAACCATTTTCAACCAAATAAGTCACCAACCAAGTCACATTCTAAACAAAAAATTATCTTTAAATTCCCTACACTTAACCATTTTCAAGTAGCTAAGTCACCAACCAAGTCACATTCTAAATGAAAAAATCATCTTTAAATTCACTACACTTAACCATTTTCAAGTAACAAAGTCACCAACCAAGTCACATTCAAAACAAAAAAATCATCTTTAAAGTTCTTACACTTAACCATTTTCAACTAACAAAGTCACCAACTAAGTTACATTCTAAACAAAAAATCACCTTTACATTCCCTACACTTAACCATTTTCAACTAACAAAGTCACCAACCAAGTCACATTGTAAATAAAAAAATCATCTTTAAAGTTCCTACACTTAATCATTTTCACCTAACAAAGTCACCAACCAAGCTACATTTTAAACAAAAAATCACCTTTAAATTCCCTACACTTAACCATTTTCAACACTAAGTCACCAACCAAGTCACATTCTAAACAAAAAAAATCATCTTTAAATTCCCTACACTTAACCATTTTCAAGTAACTAAGTCACCAACCAAGTCACATTCTAAGCTAAAAAAATCATCTTTAAATTCCCTACACTAAACCATTTTCAACTAACAAAGTCACCAACCAAGTCACATTCTAAACAAAGAAATCATCTTTAAATTTCCTACACTTAACTATTTTCAACCAACTAAGTCACCAACCAAGTCACATTCTAAACAAAAAAATCTCCTTTAAAGTCCCTACACTTAACCATTTTCAAGTAACTAAGTCACCAATCAAGTCACATTCTAAACAAAAAAATCATCTATAAATTCCCTATACTAAACCATTTTCAACTAACAAAGTCACCAACCAAGTCACATTCTAAACAAAAAAATAATCTTTAAATTTCCTACACTTAACTATTACACTTAACCATTTTCAATTAACTAAGTCACCAACCAAGTCATATTCTAATTTTGAAATTTCAACATATTGACCAACTCTCTCACTTCTAGTACTCCTGGGCTAAAATATCATCTTCCTAAAACTTCCTGAAGCTTAAGAGTCTTTTCCTCTTCCTTTACCCTCTTTGACACACTTGAGCTACAGCCAAGTTCTTTACAAGTACCATAACATGACTCTTTTCTTTTACCATTTTTTAGCAACACATCCTCTTTTCTTCTGTAGTTTTCCCTAACACAAGTAATATACTTCTCATAATTGGATTCAAAATCCTCACCCTCATAATCACTTAAATCTACAATCATGCATTTAATCTCACTACCTTTGCTACCGATGAATGTGCTCTTAGAATCAACTTTTGGCTCTTGCACTTCTCTTTCTTCAATAATTTTGTACCCCAGATTTTTTGTCCTTAAAAATTTATAAAATATTATCCTCACTACCCTGAATACAAATCACCCTATGAGTCAAAGGATGTCTTGACGGGTCATATGACCCTAGTTATAAGGTGTCCAGTGAATGGTGTCTGAGTTGTTGTTCGGACTACGACTTGAGGTCACGAGTTGTAAAGACTCACGATGAGTCATTATGTCCTAATCATATCCAGACCATCTTGTTACCCAAAATTTTTTGTATTGAGTATGATAAAACTTAACGAGTCACGATGACTCCATACGAGGCATAATGTCTAAATCGTTGGGTGTCCAGTGTAAACCCAAATAGTTTTTATGTTGACTACGACTGGACCCTATGAGTCATAGGTTTTCATTACAAGCCATGGTATATGAGTCGTACGGTTAACAATGTTTGTGCCTGGTGACACTACTTTACAATGACTTATAGAGATTAGTCGTAATGAGTCTTAACGAGTCATTATGAGACCTGTAATGACTGGCGACCAATTTTTTAGTCTTTTTACTAGGGTTATTTTGGATATTTCCCTCTAGTCCTAAGCATAACCCACAACCTATAAACACTATTGAAACCTCATTCTCATCCATAACACAATTATAACATATATTTTTTCTCTCTTAAATTCTATCAAGAAAAACAAACTAGAGTTTCTTTAAGATTAAGCATCTAGTGGTCAATTCAAGGTTTCTTCTCTATAATTATTGATATTTTAGATATGTGACTCTACCCTCAAACTTGTTTTCCTTAAAGCATGATATTTAAATGATTATTGATATGAAATTGAATGAGGGTTTTGACATAGTTGGTTCTTAAATTATTTTCCCATGAATTGTTATGCATTGTTTATGCTTTACTAATGGTTGAACTTGTGGGATGCATAAGAATGGCTAATAAACTAGGAGATTGTGATTTCTCCCAATTTTGTGAATATTGATAATTGAATTGGTAACAACGTCAATATTGTAAAATTGGTTTTGAATGTGAAAAACATGCATATTAAACTATCTTTGAACTATCTGCATGGCATAAGAGGCCTAATGAAATATAAATGGGTTTGAGTCCCAATTGATTAAATGGGTTTGAGTCCTGAATGACTAATTACTTTAAAGTCCTCTTAACTGAGGGATTAGAGTCCCAATAGGTTAAGTAGTTGACATGGCATGATAATTAACTTGCAAGTGATGTTAGTATGACGATACCTACGAGATTCCTTAATGCATATTGGTCAACTTAATTGGGAATGTGTGCTAAATATTTTAATTAGGCTTAAAAAGGCTTTTGTAGCTGGGATATGAAAGTGGTGGTCCCAAGGGACTAACACCAGAATTTGCATTTGCAAGTGCGGTGGTCTAAATGGCCTAGGGTTCAAATCCCTTTTCCTATGACCAGAGAGGTTTAAGTCCCTCTTACTATATGATTAAGAGGTTTGAGTCCCTCATATCACAGTACATTATTGGGTGCTTAAGTCCCCTTAGTATATGATTGGGAGGTTTGAGTCACCCATGTATATATATATGATCATTCTCTGATTCATACAACTATACACATTGGGGCCCCACTAAGGGATGAAAATTGGGGCCATATAGCCTCGTGGATACTATTATGATGGTTAAGCTACACAATCTAGGTTAATTGTTTAAAGTTCATACTAAGCCCTGTTCCCTTATCCCCGAGTTACATGCTAGCCCTCCACCCATAAACCGTCTATGTACACTTTATCCCCATGCGATGTGGGAATTGGGCATATTTATACTTCTTTTGCTTAGTGATTAATTGATCGTAGGATAGTTCATGAATGTTAGACTGAAGTGGTAAGCTTCCATACTTTGAAAGGCTTTATTTAATGTTGTAGCTGCTTTACATCATAGACTTTTCTTTTGAGTTATTTTGGCTATCATCGGGGGCATATCCTAACTTTATTAATTTAAATTTTGATTAGAAGGCTTTGTGGACTACTGTGGACTTGGGTATTGGTTTTCAGTACTAGTTTTCAGTTATTGGATTATTAAATTACCTTAGAGTTTTTAGGCTCTTATATCCTATATTGTTATATGTTTGGAATTCATCCACTGCAGATATATTTTATTCTATTAGATTAAGTAATGGGGGTGGTCTCCCTTCCATGGCGGACTTGAGATACCCGTCATAACCAGGCCCTGGTTTGGGTCGTGACAAATTAGTATCAAATCCTAGGTTTAGTATCATTAGGTGTCCCCAAATTCATGTCAAGTAGAGTCTTTTTATGGGTGTATAGCGCACCACACTTATAAGGGAAAGGCTATGAAGCAATTAGGAGTATTTTTCTTTCTTGTTGTTCTGTTCTCAGGCTCTAGAATCTAAGCCTTTGAATCTTTGCTGACTTTGATTGTTCGCATTTTAGATTATGTCTCCTCGAAGATCTAATACTCGTAGAAACTCCTCTGTCCCACTTGAGGAAAATATGGATTAAACTCGCTTTGCTTATGGTGTATAGATCTGGTCTAGGGTCACTGCTTCTGACTGCCCTCATGGAGTTCCACCAGTCTTTACCAGTCCTCTATGGTCTTCTCAGGATGATGATGTTTAGCCCTATCGCCCTAAGGAGATATTTTTGATGTTGAGATCCGCCATTTTATTCATCTGCTAACCTAGATAGTATTTTCTTTGTCACTCCAGTCTGGTCTTATTGGTGAAAGAAGAAATCAGGCAAGGATGGAGGAGAGGTAGAATAAGGAGTTAAGATATTCAGAGCTGGGTGGGGGTCATCATAATAATGGTAGACATGGGAGATCGTGGACCAAGAAAGAGAGTTGGGAAAATTCTGGTTCACACCCAATGACTATAGCCCCTTACTCTAAGTCGTTTGGCGGTCGTTGTTTGAAAAATAGTAGTGTTCTTAGGAAACAAGATGTCCAATATCAGCCTAGAGGTTCCCAGTTAGTACCACCCTATTCTCCTTGCCAATTTTGAGATCAGTTGCATTGTGGGTTTTGTTTTAAGGGAAGGAATCTGTATTTCAATTATGGTCAAATTAGTCATATGTAGTGGAATTATCCTTTTAGGATTGCTTCTAGGGATAACAGGGTTCTAGTTGCCACTTTATTAGTTCTCACACTGAAGGGTGCTTCTTTTTGTACCGGCACGGGTTAGAATCGTCTCTATGCTCTCACTACCCACCAGGAGTCCGAGGCATCTCCTGATGTCATCAATATTATGTTACAACTCTTTCCCCATGATGTGTATCTCTTTCTTGATACAAGGTCTACTCTTCCTTATGTGACCCATTTGTGGCTATCCATTTTGATTTTGATCTTAAGTGTATTTTGGATCCCCTTTCTGTATCTACTATGGTAAGTTAATCTGTTACGGATAGAAGAGTCTATAGAGGTAGTGTGGTATCTATCTATGGTAGGTAAACCTTGGTAGAGCTGGTAGAGTCTGATATGGTTGATGTTGATGTCATCTTAGGGATGAATTGGTTGCATTTGTGCTATGCTTCCTTAGTCTGTCGAACCCATAAGTTCGTTTTCAAATTTTCTAATGAGCTGGTTATAGGGAAGAGAAGGTTCATCTCATATCTTAGATCTTAGAAATTGATTTCTAAGGGGTGCCTCTACCATTTAGGGCATGCTAGAGATTCAAGATCTGAAGGTCCTTCTTTACAGACTATCCCTGTGGTCTGTGAAATTTCCTGAGGTTTCCTTGATGATCTTCCTGGTGTTACTCCCGATTAGAAAGTTTCTTTTGGATTAATCTTCTTTTGGACACTCGTTCTATCTCCATCCCTCCAAATACAATGGTTTTGGCTGAGCTAGAAGATGTTACAGAGTAGTTGAAAGATCTTTTTGACAAAGGTTTTATTCTCCCTTATGATTCTCTATAGGATGCTCCTTTTCTCTTTGTACGTAGGAAAGATGGTTCTCTCTGGTTATGTATAGATTATCAACAGTTTAATAAGAAATTTAGGATGACCTCTTTGTGGGGTGGACTGGTATATTATGTGGGGTAATTAATTAGTGGTGCCTAATTGTTGCTATCCACTAAGTGTGAACTTTAGATATTGATTGTAGTGAAATGAATATTGTCTAGAGGATAGTAATGCGAGATTTGTAGGAGTAAATTAGTAGGCTTGACGGGATATGTGGAATAGATTAGGTTAATAACTCATCAATTAATAGAGTGGGTAATTTTGATACATACCAGAGGTCTAGTGTTAAAGTGGTGAATAGGGGCTAAGTCATTAGGTGGGTAAGAGTATTAACTTTATAAGATTATGTCGAACCCCAATTAGCAACTGTTAGATGAGATTTTGAGTATAGGAGTGCCAAGTATCCCGAGTACATGTGTTTGGTGATACCCCTTAGAGCGGAGTGTTATGCTTATAGGTTTAGTAAGATGATGGGCGAGAGATGATCTTAAATTTTCTCCTAGTAGTGGGCTTCAGGGAAGAGTCGAGGTGAATTTTGATAACGCTCAATCTACAGCTCTCGTAGGAGTGTAAAGCGGTCGTTAGCAAATATAGAACCCAACCTGGGTTGGGTATCGATCCCACAGGGAATAGCTTGGCCAACAAGTAAGTAAAATTACTGAACTTTTGGTGTAAGTCTCGTAAAAAGGGGGATTCTTGTCTTGCCAGTAATGTAAGCAACGACTGAAAATAATAAAGTAAAAGGAGAGAGATTGTTACGTTGGTTGTAAACAATGAGAATTGAAGCGTTGAGGTTATGTCCACCTTCTGAGGTATACGTCTCTATTGGCTATGAGTGTGTAGAATTCTGACATGCAATTGCTTATAGAGAATTGTAGTCGATGGTAAATCCAAGCGTCTCTCGACCTAAACAAGGACTATTTCACTTTAACTCTCTCGAGATTAAAACGTGTCTAACGGTACGAATTCTCCAAGAGGTTAGTCCAGTTACGGCACTAGCTTTTTAATAGGAAAGGGTGTCCTACTACCTTGACATTATCTCTTTTCCAGACAAATAACCTTTCTCTCGAACAAGTTAAATGTTAGACTGGCGTATTCTTGCGTTTGCAACCGCAAAGAATGTGGATTAAGATGAAGAGAATAATGATATAAGCAATATACGTGTCTCGAACTCACAAACTCACAGCAATAGATAGTAACTCATTCGGCTTCCATAACCCTAACAGAGAGGTTTAGTTACCCATGAATGCGAAGGAGATCCCGATTGACATTGTTGTTATTATACCACAAGATTGATGATTTTTGTGTAGCACAAGTGGTAGGCGTGAGGCGTGAAGTCCTTAGCAAAAGTAACAATTCTCTTGTTGTGGATTTTAAGACTAGAAGAGTAGATTAGAAGTGTTTGTAGTGGAAGATGAGAGGGATGGAAGAAAATTAATTGTTGAATTAAGTGAAGAATAGAAAGATTGTTCTCTCCACTAAGGGAGGAATGTCTCTCTCCACTAAGGGAGGAATGTATAGAAATCTCTAGCATGATAGGGTATTTATAATACTCCTATCCTACTCCTACTATGCTAATGAAATAAATAACCAAATCCTACTAGGCTTATGGAACACTTAACCCAAATGTACTAGGTTAAGGTAACATTATCACAATCCAAATAAACTAATGAAATACATAACCTAATTGTACTAGGTTAATGTATCTTTGTCAAAATCCAGCTTTGTGTCTGTAAGTCCCCAAAGTCTTCAGAAATGTTGTTTTAGCCCGGGACAGATTTTCCATGCAGCAGTTTTGGTCCTTTAGGCGTCCCACTTCCTTCTCCTTCGTTCGTGAGCTTTCTTTTGCGTCAAGTAAGCCATAAAATGCTGTATTTTGCATCATTTATACCTGAAACTTTTCTAATCATGTTCGTTAGCTCATTTACAGGAAAAAGGACTAAAAGTGCATGAAATATATAATTTGTTCTCAAAACTAGGCTAAAATATGGGCAAAATATATTGATATAGGCATGTAAATTCGCCTATCATCAACACCCCACACTTAGAGCTTTGTTCGTCCTCGAACAACATATCATGTCCTTCTAAATATCAACTTAGGGTTTTTATAACAACAACACAAAACATTTATCAAGACAAGCACAACAATTATCAACAAAGAGTAGCTTTTCGATTATAAGTAGAAACAATTTAACCTCTAGCATAGACTCGTGATGGTGATCAACTCGCATGCAAACGTTAAGGTGCGTGGAATCAGATACAACTATCCAAAACTCATCAACCATGTGTGTCTCACAATATAGTACCCATAATCACTCACAAGTATAGCATATTTTTCAAACATGGGTATCAACAATATCCTTGCTCTCGCTCTCACAAAGAATTCATATGTAGCAACTGATGACCATAGGCTTGCCCTTAGTGTAGTACTCTACTAAATGTCAGAATGTTAAGATTAGGATCAAGTAGGTTTTTTTGATGGTTGTAATGTAGGCTAAGGAACGGGTAGGACTATTTTGGCCAGGAATAGTGAGTAAGCTCCTAAGCGCTTTAATACATCACATTGTATCATTGACACTTTTTTCTTTCAACCTTTCTTCTTTCTTTTATTCTACCACCCTTGTTCTCCTCTTTTTTTTTCAATTTTAAGAACAACTCATTTTTCAGCTTTCTTTTCCTTTTTCTTTTCACAACATACCTCTTATGATAGCACTTTCTTTTCCGTAACACATTCAAGCACCATTTATAATTTAAAGCATCATACTTACCCAATTTCCTCTTAAGTTTTCACATGACTTTTTTTAATTTAAAGCACTTAGGAATTTGGATCAAATTACGGTCTTGAAAAAAATGGATTAGGCTTACATACAAGGTTGTCAAAGAAATAGGCTAAAGGCACAAAAGGGTTTAACTAGGGATGATGTCCATGGGTAGGTAAAACTGAAGGTAAACAAATATAGGTTGCCAAAGAAATGCCTCAATCATATCCTAAACTTACACTCCTTATTTTCGCTTTGCATACATACCAGGCAAGTTCTAGCATCAGCCACATACATAGAAGATACTATTAATCTCACACACACAAGGCACATGGTCGACTTGATTGGAAGTAATATAGACTCTCGACGCAACAAGTGAAGGAATTGAACCACAAAATATCACATAATGAGTCACAACTAGAGTCTAAGCGTCTCAATAGTCACAATTGTAACACATACTCTTGTTATAATCTCATGCTGCCTGTCAAAATAATTTCATGCGAAGCTAGAAAAAATTTTAACTACTAAAAAAACAAAACGAAACAAAAATGAAACAAAAGAAAACAAACATAGATGCGAATAGAGAAGTATAGCATGCAATACCACCACCCCACACTTAGTCGGGACACTGTCCTCAGTGGAAAATAAATACGAGGAACCTAGTTGGTCGGACTTATCCTCTATGTCTGGGGTCATACCCCTTGCATTGGAATCATCATCAGAGTCGTCATCCTTAGAAGTTCCTCATAAGTATCCCACTTAATTCCAAGCGTGAGTCAAGGTGTTTGCAGCGGGGAGGGTTCTCCTTGCTCCTTGCGGCCTCTTTTCTTGCCCTTTTGGGAAGTGGTAGCCTTCTCCTTGCCTTGTCTCTCTTTAGGTGCCATTGTACCTGAGACTTGAAATAGTGTTAATGGTAGCACAATCTCAATGGATACAATCTATACATAAGTAGTAGGGGTACCACCCCACACTTAGTTTTGTTAACACAAATCAGTGAAGCGAAAGTGGTCGATTACTCAGATTTCGTCGATATATGTTTTAGGATTGTATTCCGACAAGAAAATAAGCAATGCATCACTTACTTGCAGACATTGGACTACTTTCATGTTAGATATAGCAACACTACTACATAGGGGTTACCACATGGAATAGTTATTCTTACAACAATCACAACCTCTTATGTCGGTAGGCACTATAAGTCTTATCTCGATGGCCGGGATAGTCTAACATGTAAGTATCCAAACAACAATCTTAATCACTATTCATATCCATTGTAATTCCGCAAATAGTATAACAATGCTATTAAAACCAATTTCAAGTCGGAAACAAGTCAAAATTTTCCTACGTATATGTTCACTCACATGATTTTGTTTCAACAATCCAAACACATGAACATCACCAACAATCTTATACGATTTAGCAATTCATAATAGGTGTAGTAAAGTAGTACTTACAAAATTTGAATGAAGAACAAAGTAGTACTTACTTGGTTGAAGCCTTTGGATGATGTTCTTGTGAAGAAAAAGAGCAAAAGGAAACTTTTTGATAGGATTTGGAGACTATAGGTGGTGCATGAGCTAGGTTTCCAATGTGTTTTTGGTTCAAGATTAAGTCTCATATTTGTAAGAAAAGGTTGGGTTGAGTTTTGACCCATTAAAATCGGATTTGGAGACCAGAAGTGACCATAGGCGGTGCCTAATGCTTTGCCTAGTTGAGCAGAATGCCATAGCATATGCGATGCATTTATTTAAGAATGCCATACACTATGCCATGCATTTATTTAAGAATGCCATACACTATGCGGCGCATTGTCTATGGCATTTAGAGACATATGCGCCGCATAGTCTATGGCATATGAGATCCTGAGACCTAATGCTATAGCATAGGCGGCGCATAGTCAAAAGCACACTTAGGAATGGGCGACGCATAGTGTATAGCACACTAGATTCCGAGACCTTAGGCTATAGGATAGGTTTTGCATTGTTCGTGGCCTAGTTTTACCTAGGCCTAGCCTTCCTCGATGCCTATTTAAGCATGAGTAATCTCAATCCATACCCTTATGCATCCTTATACCTAACTTACCACCTTTACCATTCAATATATCCAAATCGTCATTTGAAACTAATCTCCTCGTTGAATACCTCTTGCACCTATATTTGCTCAAAACAATAAAAACGATTAGTACGATGGGTTGCCTCCCACCAAGCGCCTTAGTTTTGGTCGTGGCGCGACTCTTATTTTTGGATTTTCATTAATTAAAAACAAGACAAGTACTAGAATGAAAGAAAACGATAAACGATAAATGAAAAATGATAAACAATGGGTTGCCTCCCATCTAGCGCCTTATTTATTGTCATGGCACGACATGGTTACCTCGAGTACTCAGACTTCGTCGAGGTAAATGGTGGATCATTTTCTAAAAGGATTTAGATGGCAATGAGGCTTACCTGTGGGCATGTGATCTTCTTCGAGATGGCTCATACGTTTCCCCGGAGAGTCACTAATTATATCATCAATAGTCCAACCCATAGCTCTCTTGTATCTCTTCAGATCAGAGATGAGAGCTTCTACGTGCTGTTCACTTAAATCATCTGCACTCTCTGGAAGTATATTTCTACTTTCCAAGAACACATACCTTAGATAATCGGGGAGCTCTTGCGATTTTAGCATTGGTGGCTCGTCAATGTAAGTCTTCGCTGTTGGTTGGTTCTTGAGATCACAATCCGGTTGCTTAGGAGTATAAGACTCTATTTCTGTTAGATCACCCATAAGTTCTTCATAATCTTCATTATCCTTATGCTTAACATTCAGTGGCGCAACAGACAATGGCTCAACAGCAGGCTGTTTCTCTATAGATAATGCTTTCATATCCTCTTGATGAACATCAGCTACAGATAACTCATTCATATCGCTGGGATGCTTCATGGCTTTGCATATATCAAACCGTACTACTTCGTCATTAATTCGAAACAAAAGCTCATTATCTTTCATGTCAATAAGCACACTTCCGGTTGCAAGGAAAGGACGTCCCAGGATTATGGGAACTTCAAAATACTTCTTACAATCCAGAATAACGAAGTCTGCAGGAAAGATGAATGAAGAAACCTTCACCAACACATCATTCAAGATACCCACAGGTCTTTTTACTGACCTATTAGCCATCACGAGCCTCATATTGGTTGGTGTCGGATCGCCTAGCCCCAACTTCTTGTAGATGGATAGTGGCATTAAATTTATGCTAGCACCTAGATCGCACAATGCTTTGGCAAAATTCAAAGATCCTATGGTGCAAGGAATAGTGAAAGCTCCGGGGTCGGCCTTCTTCTGAACTATCGATCGGGTAGCAATTGCACTACAATGATGCACATCTTCTCTCAACTCATAACTTGCTGCCCGCTTCTTAGTCAAAAGATCCTTCATAAATTTCGCATACCCAGGCATTTGTTCAAGTGCCTCCACCAATGGAACATTAATGGTCAGCTGTTTCAACATAGTCATGAATTTGCTGAACTTTGTGTCATCCGCCACCTTCCTCAACCTTTGGGGAAAAGGTGGTGGTGGGTATGGAATTGTTCTCTCCATGGCTTTCTTCTCCTCTTGCTTCCTCAATCTGGATGTGGCGTCCTTGACGTTAAGAGTGGGTGCTGCGGCATCTTCTCCTTTTGTGTTGTCATCTATGTCCGCAACTTCGTCAACCACTTGCTTGCCTTTTGCTGAAGTTTCCAGCACCTTACCACTTCTGGTAGTGATGGCCATGCATGACCTGTCATTCCTTGGGTTTGGCACAGTATCGCTAGGTAAAGTGCCGGCCTTTCTTTGATTGTGTGCTGCTGAAAGTTGACTGAATTGCTGCTCTAGTTGTCTAATTGAAGTGGAATGTGAATCTACTAATTGTTTCATGGCGGACAAATCATTAATTACCTCCGTAACTCCCGCGCTGGTTGCTTCCACTCCTTTCAATAATTTAGCCATCGTGTCTTCCATACTTCCAGAATTAGATATGGTGGTATCACGTCTGCCAGGGGGAACGTACAAACTACTCTTTTCATTCTTGTTCTTCCAACTACCTTGGTCTTTGTTTCCAGATTTATCATAATAGTTGCGACCTTGGTTTCCTTGGGTATTCCCTCGGAAACCCCCCTGATTGTTCAAGTAGTTGGCCTCCTCTTCTGAATCAGATTCGGCTCTTCCTTTTGACGCAATCGCTTTCACTTTTTCAGTCTTCCCTCATAGATGCTTTGTAAGAAGATCCATTTGGGTTTTCATGTGCGCCATATCTTGATCACGTTCTTTTTCTCTTCTTCGTTGGTCTGCAGTCATGCCAATAGATAAAGTGGGGCTTGCTACCTCAGAATCCCTGGTATGCCAAGCTCTACTTTGTTTCGTCATACGATCTAGCATATTGCTTGCTTGACCAAAGGTGAGGTCCATGAAAGAACCTCCAGCTGCATTATCCACCACTGGTTTAGTTATTGAATTCAAGGCTCTATACAAGATCTCCATTAGGTGAACATTAGTCATGTGATGGTTTGGGCATCTCGCTAGCTTTGTCTTGAACCTCTCCTATGTTTTATGAAGAGCTTCAGTGGGAAGCTGGCGGAAGTTGCTGATTTCATCTCTCAATTGTGCTTTTTTGGATGACGGAAAGAATCTTTCTAGGAAAGTGTCTCTCAATTGCCTCCAATTTGTAATTGAATCAGGAGTCAGCCCATTCAACCATAGTGTTGCCTCCCCAGACAGAGACAATGGAAATAGACGTAATCGAATAGCATTCTGACCAACACCAGGATTGTCAAAAGACTTGCATGTAGAAATAAAGTTGACGAGATGTATATTCGGATCGTCGCCTGCTAGTCCACCAAATAATCCCTTGAGTTGCAATAACTGAATCATGGTGCTTGTGATGTTGAACTTGGTTCCGGGCGCTAATGGTGGTGGAATTATAGCTCCAGTGGCTCCGGCACCATTAAGATCATCATCATCATCGTCGAAAGATGGTTGCAAAGGTTGGTGATCATACCTATACCGAGCTTGTCGACCTCTTCTGTTGGCAGGTGTTGCAGTTTCAGCGACATGCCTTAGGTTTATCAACTCGTCATTACCTAAATCTTCATCGTCAGGATTTGTTGCTCGTCCAGGATTATCAATGTTTTGTTGTTGGACTTGAGCAGCGGCAAGAGCAGCTAATCTTGCTTGCTCGTGTTGAGCAGCCATCCTGTCGATTTCAGCTTGTGCTTCCATTCTTCCAATGCGTTGTGGTTCAGGATTAATAGGTAATAACGGTTGACCAGAACTTCTAGTATGGGGCATGCACTGAATAAAAACCTGCAGTAAACAAAAACAAAAACTGAAAGTAAAAGTATGAGAATCTTTGACCAAAGGGTCTAGTAATTATCACGAACTTGATTGACACTCGTATTCCCCGGCAACGACACCAATTTTTGATAACGCTCAATCTACAGCTCTCATAGGAGTGTAAAGCGGTCGTTAGCAAATATAGAACCCAACTTGGGTTGGGTATCGATCCCACAGGGAATAGCTTGGCCAACAAGTAAGTAAAATTACTGAACTTTTGGTGCAAGTCTCGTAAAAAGGGGGATTCTTGTCTTGCCAGTAATGTAAGCAACGACTGAAAATAATAAAGTAAAAGGAGTGAGATTTTTTCGTTGGTTGTAAACAATGAGAATTGAAGCGTTGGGGTTATGTCCACCTTCTGAGGTATACGTCTCTATTGGCTATGAGTGTGTAGAATTCTGACATGCAATTGCTTATAGAGAATTGTAGTCGATGGTAAATCCAAGCGTCTCTCGACCTAAACAAGGACTATTTCACTTTAACTCTCTCGAGATTAAAGTGTGTCTAATGGTACGAATTCTCCAAGAGGTTAGTCCAGTTACGGTACTAGCTTTTTAATAGGAAAGGGTGTCCTACTACCTTGACATTATCTCTTTTCCAGACAAATAACCTTTCTCTCAAACAAGTTAAATGTTAGACTGGCATATTCTTGCGTTTGCAACCGCAAAGAATGTGGATTAAGATGAAGAGAATAATGATATAAGCAATATACGTGTCTCGAACTCACAAACTCACATCAATAGATAGTAACTCATTCGGCTTCCATAACCCCAACAGAGAAGTTTAGTTACCCATGAATGCAAAGGAGATCACGATTGACATTGTTGTTATTATACCACAAGATTGATGATTTTCGTGTAGCACAAGTGGTAGGCGTGAGGCGTGAAGTCCTTAGCAAAAGTAACGATTCTCTTGTTGTGGATTTTAAGACTAGAAGAGTAGATTAGAAGTGTTTGTAGTGGAAGATGAGAGGGATGGAAGAAAATTAATTGTTGAATTAAGTGAAGAATAGAAAGATTGTTCTCTCCACTAAGGGAAGAATGTCTCTCTACACTAAGGGAGGAATGTATAGAAATCTCTAGCATGATAGGGTATTTATAATACTCCTATCCTACTCCTACTATGCTAATGAAATAAATAACCAAATCCTACTAGGCCTATGGAACACTTAACCCAAATGTACTAGGTTAAGGTAACATTATCACAATCCAAATAAACTAATGAAATATATAACCTAATTGTACTAGGTTAATGTATCTTTGTCAAAATCCAGCTTTGTGTCTGTAAGTCCCCAAAGTCTTCAGAAATGTTGTTTTAGCCCGGGACAGATTTTCCATGCAGCAGTTTTGGTCCTTTAGGCGTCCCACTTCCTTCTCCTTCGTTCGTGAGCTTTTTTTTACGTCAAGTAAGCCATAAAATGCTGTATTTTGCATCATTTATACCTGAAACTTTTCTAATCATGTTCGTTAGCTCATTTACAGGAAAAAGGACTAAAAGTGCATGAAATATATAATTTGTTCTCAAAACTAGGCAAAAATATGGGCAAAATATATTAATATAGGCGTGTAAATTCGCCTATCATCAAATTTACTCCTATTTGAGTGATTCCTTCCTATTCCAGTTAAGAGGGCACTTTACAAGTGTCTTATGCATTCTAATAATGCTTATTCCTAAGAACCGTATTCTATATACCACGTATATCCATGATCCATCCCCTGAACCAAAGGAAATAATGATTCTTAGAAATCCAACCTTCCAAGGGCTCAAGCTCTCTGTTATATTACTTATGATATATGTAGTTGTGTTTCTCATGGTACCCAGTCCTAAGGACTCATGCTATGGTATGTTTATGTCGGTACGACTCTCTATTATAACTTAGGTGGTTGATATGGAGTGTTTTGTGCCTATTGTACCGTGTCTTATTTTGCAGGTCTCACCTTTAGTATCCCGACTGACAGGAGTCGTAATGAGAAGTAACCCTCCCATATTTTATGCTTATACTTTAGTTTCACAGTGACCCTCTTTTTGGTAGTAATGCTACAGAAATAGGGGATGAATGTTCTCTTATGCAAAAAAAAAATCTTAGGGGTGGCTACTCGGACGAAGGCCATATAAACATGTGGTAGAGTAAGATGAACTCCTGTTATGTGAAGTAGTTAAGAAGGGGATATATGGTGGAACCTTTGTAATAGTAATTAAGTTGAGAAAGCCATGAAGGAGGTGTAGAAAGATGGGCATAAATGGTATGTTTACCGGATATACAAACCGTGGTGTTACGTGGTTAGTAATCCTTAATTTAAGATTTGAGGTTTCTTGACTGTAGTAATAAATAGGAGTCGTATTATTGGAGGGGTGTAAATTATAGGGTCCCATGGCTTACACTAGCACCTTTAACCTCCGAGTTAGACTTTAACATGAGAGGAATATACAACAATGTTCAGGTCTTGTAGTTATGTGTTCCGCGGGATAGTAAGTAGATTGAAATAGTGGAGTGTTGTATTCATAGTTGAAAACTTAGTGGAGGGTGTGGCTATATTTAAGGGTTACTAGATGTATTATTTGGGAGGATGGAGCTATGCGGGAAGCTGGAGAGGACATAAAATCCAAATATTCATTTTTGTTCTCCACTCCAGATAATCGTGCGTAAGGAATGTGTTTTCTCTAACATCTTAGTTTTCTGACTTTGTTAAAGGAAATTTTGATTCCTTGATGTTTTTGCTTTTTGTCTTTGTTAAAGCGTGGGAGTGTTTCTGTGTTAAATCATCCTAACGTATGCCTTAACCCATCATTAAAATATGAATGTTCCTAAGGGGGGAGAATATAACACCCTAGATTTTTGGTGCTTAAAAATTTCTAAAATTTTATCCTGACTACAAATCACTCTATGAGTCATAGGGTGTCTTGACGTGTCATATGACCCTAGTCGTAAGGTGTCTAGTGAATGGTGCCTGAGTTACTGCCCGGACTATGACTTGAGGTCATGAGTCATAAAGACTCATGACGAGTCATTATGTCCTAATCGTATCCAGACAAGCTTATTTCCCAAAACTTTCTGTCTTGAGTACGACCAGACTCAATAGTCATGATGACTCCATACAAGTCGTAATGTCCAAATTGTAGGGTATCCATTGTATACCCAAATGGTTTATGTGTTGACTACGACTGGGGTCTCATTACAACCATGGTATATGAGTTGTAGGGTCAACAATGTGTGTGTCTGGAGACATTGTATTGAAAATGACTCATAGAGACTAGTCCTAATGAGTCTTAATGAGTCATTATGAGAGCCTTAATGACTGGCAACCAATTTTTAGTCTTTTTACTAAGGGTATTTTGGACATTTTTATCTTTCCCTAAGCATAACCCAATACCTATAAACACTATTGATACCTCATTCTCACCCATAACTCAATCAAAACATATTTTTCTCTCTCTCAAATTCTCTTAAGCAAAGCAAGACAGGGTTTCCTCAAAGTTGAGCTTCTAGGGGTCAATTTAAGGTTTCTTCTCCAGAATTCCTGATATTCAGGCATGTGACTATACCCTTAAATTTGTTTTCCTTAAAGCATAATATTTAAATGATTGTTGATGTGAAATTGAATGAGGGTTTTGACATGGTTGGTTCTTAAATTGTCTTTCCATGAATTATTATGCATTTTTTGCTTTACTAATTGTTTTTAACTTGTGGGTTGCATAAGTATGGCTGATAAACTAGGGGATTCTGATTTTCCTCAATTTTGTGAATATTAGCAATTGAACTGGTAATAACCTCAGCCCAATATTGTGAAATTGGTTTTGAATGTGAAAAGTATGCATATTAAACCATCTTTGAACTATTTGCATGGCATAAAAGGCCTATTGAAACATAAATGGGTTTGAGTCCCAAATGATTAAATGGGTTTGAGTCCAAATTGATTAAATGGGTTTGAGTCCCAAATGACTAATTACTTTGAAGTCTTTTTGGCCAAGGAGTTAGAGTCCCAGTAGGCTAAGTATTTGACATGGCATGATAATGAACTTGCAAGTGATGTTGGTATGACGATACCAAAGAAATGCCTTAATGCATAATTGGTTCACTTAATTGGGAATGTGTGCTAAATATTTTAATTATTCTTAAAAGAGGGTTGTGTAGTTGGGCCATGAAAGTGCCGGTCCCAAGTGACTAACTCTAGAAATCACATTTGCTGGTGCGAGGGTCTAAATGACCTAGGGTTCGAATCCCCTTGCCTATCACCAGAGAGGTTTGAATTCCCTTTACCATATGATTGGGAGGTTCGAGTCCCCCATATCGCAGTACATGATTGGGTTCTTAAATCACCTTAGTATGTGATTGGGAGGTTTGAATCCCCTGTGAATATATATAATTATTCTCCATTTCGTATGGCTACACGCACTGGGGCCCGACCAGAGGGTGAGAACTGGGGCCCATAATGCTCGTGGGGTACTATTATGACAGTTAAGCTACATAATCCAGTTTAAAGTTTTAAAGTTCATACTAAACCTTGTTCCCTAACCCGGAATGTGATATATATATATAAATGTATTTCTATATGGTTATCTATACTGATTTAGACTGGTTTTTGATTATTTATCATGGCATTATTTTGTTCCTTTATCCTTACCCTCTAACTGCCTATGTATGCTATACCCTCATGCGATGCAGGAATTGGGCATACTTCTACTTCTTCTGCACAGTGATTATTTATTCTTAGGATAGTTCGTGCATCATACTGAAGTGGTGAACTTCCATAATTTGGAAGGATTCATTTCACGTTATAGCTTCTTTACATTATAAACTTTGCTTCTTAGTTGTTTTGGCTATTGTCGAGGGCCATCCTGACTTTATTGATTTTGGGTTATTGTTGAAAGAATGACCGAATCAGCTCATTTTTGGCCAGTTCATACTTCTTATTCAACCGAGAATTATGCAAGGCTCTATCTCAGGGATTTGGTTAGGTTGCATGGAGTCCCATTGTCTATTATTTCAGATAGAGGTACTCAGTTTACCTCTCACTTTAGGAAGGCTTTTCACAAGGGCCTTGGCACCTAAGTTCATCTCAGTGTATCTTTTCATCCTCAGATATATGGTCAGGAAGAGAGGACCATTCAGACCCTTGAGGACATATTGAGAGAATGTGTTATGACTTTAAAGATAATTGCGTTGATCAATTACCTTTGATTGAGTTTGCCTATAACAACAGCTATCACTCCAGTAATTAGATAGCTCTGTTTGAGGCTCTTTATGGAAGGAGATGTAGATATCCTAATGGTTGGTGCGAGTAAGATGAAGCTACTTTGATAAGGCCATATTCAATGTTTGAGGCGATGGAGAAAGTTTAATTGATCAAGGAAAGGCTGAAGACAACCCAAAGTCATAAAAAATCCTATGCAGATATAAGAAGAAGAGATATTGAGTTTGAAGTAGGGGATTTGGTATATCTAAAGTTCTCACCCATGAAGGAAGTGAACAAATTCTACAAGAAGGGTACGTTTAGTCCCTAATATGTTGGCCCTTAAAGAATTTTAAGCCGTTTTGAGAGGGTAGCTTACGAGCTAGAGTTGCTTGCAGATTTGGCATCAGTGCATCTGATGTTTTATGTTTCTTTATTAAAGAAGTGTATTGGTGATCCAACTGTTTTAGTTCCTTTAGAACACACGGATGTTCAAAATACCCTTTCTTATTAAGAAGTCCCAGTTGAGATCCTAGATTGTCAGATTCGTAGACTAAGGAACAAAGAAGTTCCCTTGCTGATGGTTCTTTGGCGGAATCAGTTCGTTGAGGGAGCCACTTGTCAAGTAGAAGCAAATATATGAACCAAGTACCCTCATCTTTTCATCATGAACTCAGATTCAGCTTAAGGTAACGATCATCCTCAAATTGACTCTATTCCGTTCTCAATTTCAGTTATGTAATCCATCTCATGTCATTTCATACATTCAGTTCAGTTCATGTATCATGTTTCAGACTCAGTTATGCAATCATGTTTTTAGTCATGCATGTTCAGTTTATGATCTAAGTTTCCCTAGAACTCTCAGCAAAACCAGTCTCATTCGAGGAAGAATGTTCCAAAGGGGGAGATATTGTAATACCCCAAAAGATTTTAGCTCAATTTAGCTTATGATTTCATGTGAAAGGGGTTTAAGGCAGAAATTTCACTAAGTGTTGGGACTTAGTCATTTCTAGTGCCCCTAAACTTTGATGATTTTATTTTTGATTTTATCGACCTCAGAACATCTATTTTTAAGTTGATTCATGATTGGGGTAGTTCAAAGTATATCTCGGGCGAGTTTTAAAATTGTAGGACGAGCGTAAGGGCCTATTTGGGAATCCAAAACTGTAGTAGCACTGGGATGAGTCCGCGATGCCCCTTCCACTACACCGCACTGGAGCCGGCGATGCCCCCTCCACTGTATCACACTGGATCCTGTGGAGCGCCCTTCCTCACCTATCCAACTTTTTTCTTTGATAATTAAGGGTATTTGGGTCATTTTCCTTCAACCAATCAGTCCATAACACAAGATTTAAATCCCTAAAGAGCATTATTTGCTCTCTATCACAAATTTACTCAAAAGAAGCCTTTTTTCCCTCAAGAACAAACCCTAAACCATTCTCACTCAATCAAGAAATTCAAGCTTCAAACCTAAAGAAATTCTCAAGAATCTTCACGAAATCATCTAGTGAGGTATGTGTGATGTTCATACATGGGTTTATATCATCCATGGAGTCCAATAATCCCTTTTTGTTCTTAAATCATGAGTTTTACATGCTTAAGTTGACCTATGTCCATGGATATCTTGATAGTTTGATTTCAAGTTATGATTATAAGTGTTTCCAAGTGGAATGAGCCATTACATGTTTATAATATTGAAATCTTCACATTTAAATCCCTAGTTCATGGTTTTAGTAGTGTAACTATGTTATTATTGCATGTTTTACCCATTCCTATGTTTAAGTTGACGACTCTCATGTGATTGACGAATTGCCTAAGTTTGAGTTTTGAATAATGAATCCCTACTATGGTTTTAAAGCTTTTTTATGGCATTGATATTACTCCATTTAGTACTGGTGGGTTATTAACACCCGATACCTAGTTGTTTACATAATTTCAGTATCCTCAGAATGATTTCAGGTAACTATGAATTTTATCATTCAGTCAACTATTATGATCAGTTGTTTGCTCAGTTCAACTTGGTTTATTCTAGTAATCAGTGTCATTCAGTTGGGAGTAGGATTCAGCATCGACCGAACACAGGAATGAGGGCATTCCTGCCAGTTTAGGATGTGACCCTTAGTAGCAATCCTTGAGTTATAGAACTACCTAGAAAACATAGGTTTGAGATGTCTTCCTGCTAGTTTAGGATTAACACCTATCTTATGAGTGCTCCTGCCAGTAAAGGGTGACTCTTTAGTTCTTCAAGCCACAAGTTTAGTGGATCCATGTAGCCAATGTTAGTATCTATGGCATGGTACTGATACCGTTCCAACTAAGGTTACAAGTTGGATCCTAATTAGGTCAGATTTGGGCATATTGGTTAGATGATACCTCCCACAGTCTCAGTGCAATATTCATAATTGAATTCAGATTGGGGCATATTGGTTAAACACTGGTCATAGTGCGACTTCTCACTACAAGTTGTAGTCTATATTTATGACTCGTAGCCTTCTATGACTTAGTTCCTCATCTTACCTTTAACCACTATTTTCCTTATGATGTGGGCTATGAGCCATAAGATGTCATGATGACTAATAGCCTGACCAGTACTTTACATTTTAGCATATTCTTTTCTCCTTTTTGGTTCAACACTACTTTCGACTTAGCTTTCCTAGAAAATACTTAAAACACACTTCTTATCTGATAAAACATCCTAAGTCAATTTATAATTTCACCATTTTAAGAATCGAATATGCCATGTTTCCATAACATATCAACACTCTCAACTTAGAATGTTTACATAACCTTAGGCATAACATAACACAAACAAGATGCTCAAACAGGAAGATCCTAAGATACCTTTGGTAATCAATTTTCAACTTTAGTTCATAACACATTACCCTCACCTATTTTTTGACAGTTGAAACCCAACTGGGTACACGGATAGAGTACAACAACATCAAACACATGAATCAAGTGATGAAATTATATTAGTAACAAATAACTATGCACCCAAGTTACAACGGGCAGTGCTAGGATGGCTTTGATTCAATATGGTTAAAATTTGGTTGAACTAATGATCTAATTGTTTGATCGTGGTGGCATGCGACTCAACTTTCTAATTTAGCCCTGATATATCTGCCTTAATCTCCTTAAGGCAATTTTTATGAATTTTTTAGCCATTTAATACCTTTGAAAGTATGGCTTCCATTCTCAACTATGTATCATGGCTACCCAGTTTAACATATCTATCACTTTTCTCTTTATAATCATATTTGCACCTCCTATCACCCTTTTCCTCTTTACTTCTGTCTCGGTACCTATCGCCATATTAGTTTAGACCTTGGTTTTATTTCCCTTTGGTTTAGAAACCCGCCACTTCTTGATCTAAATACTTTGCTTCCTCATCTGCATTTGACTCATAAGCCCTAGAAGTAGGTCCTTGTTCTCCCACTATTTTTATCTTTTAAACAGTCATTGCTATAAATTATTTTATAAGCAGCCCAATATCTATTCTAAGCTATACAAATTCTTGTGATACCAAATCATCACTAACTCTGTACTCACTAGAAGCTCCAATAGCATACGTACCAGCACCCTTATCAGCCTCCCGAGTATGCCATCCTCAGTTAGTGACAAAAATTTCATCTAGCATTTCCTACGCCATCTCCCATGCATATGTACAAATGCACCTCCATATATAGTTCTTCCATATCTCAAACTTTATGAAAGCACGAGTAGTTTGAAAAAGTAAATGGGGGATTTGGAAATCAATAGTAATAAGTAACTGAGCTTGAGTTCTTGAGATAGTAGACAGTAGAAGACAAACACTAGGACTGTGTTTCCCTTGGTTTCTCAACTCTGATATTTTCTTGTGTTCAATCCACCTACTCCACTTCTCTGCATGCAAAGTTGACACGCTATGTATTATCAATAATTTTATAAATGTGATGATAAATCTCACCCTAGACCTTATAAGTCTTAAGGCGTTGCCTTACTATCTCCTATTTGTAACCTCAATACAACTCTCACATTTTGAGTCTTGAGTTGATTAGATGATGGTTGATAGCCTCGAATCACTATTGTAACCTACTTTTCCCAATCTTAAAATCCCTTATGAGGACGTTCTCAAATACAGGCAATTTGTAAGCTTCTGCAGTAGTTTGGGATATGATTAATACGAAGAATATTGAAATACACACAGATACAATAGTATAGATGAATCTCCGGCTTCCCTTATGTAGTTAATCCACCAGGTTCCCATAACCCTAGTCAAGAAAATTAGCCATTCATGCTTATGCAGAATTCTAACAAAATGAATAAAGAAGACATGTAATTAATTGCACAATAATGAAAGAGTAAAATCCAAAATTTCCACTTGAATACAAAACCAAAAACTTAAGAACAATCGTCTCGATGATCAAAGTATATGAAAGTATCTCCAAATTTATACAAAGTTTGTAACAAAATAAAGGAATAACCCTAGGGTATTTATAGTATCTCAAAATAAGAAAGAAATCCTAATTAAAATTGAATAGAAAATTAAGTCGGTAGTGGTTACGCCTCTGACAATGAGTCGTTAGCTATCCTTACAATTCGCTACCTGCTGTCATAGCTATATTTTTTCTTAAGTGGTAACGACTCATATGGTCATTTAATGAATTGTATGATGCTAATGATAGACACTCCAGTAGCTTTTAATCTTTAGATCATTTGAATTTATTGTCTTCATGACTCCTCACCATGAGTCGGACTCAGACATTATGACTCGTGGTCTTCACTCTCAACCACTAGGGAATCAATCTTCAAGGATTTAGATACTAGTCGTAGTGCGACTTCTTACTATGAGTCGTATATCCTTATGACTCGTAGCCTTCCATTACTTAGTTCCTCAACTTAGCTTTAGCCACTGTTTTCTTTAAGACTTAGGCTATGAGTCGTAAGGTGTATTGACGACTCGTAGCCTGACTAGTACTTCACTTTTTAGCATATTCTTTTCTCCTTTTTGGTTCAACATCACTTCTAACCCAGTTTCCTTGGATAACACATAAAACACACATCATATCTGAAAAATATCCAAAGTCAATGCATAATTTCACCATTTTAAGCATCAAATATGCCATGTTTCCATGGCGTATCAACACCCTCAACTTAGAATGTTTGTATGCCCTCAGGCACACCAAAACAAAAATAAGATGCTTAAACAGGAAGATCCTAAGATACCTTTGGCAGATAATTTTCAACTTTAGTTCACAACACAATACCCTTACCTATTTTTAGACCTTTGAAACCCAACTATGTACACGGATAAAGTACAACAACATAACACATAGGAACAAAGTGATGACATTACATTAGCAATGAACAGACAGACATATATATAAATTATATCACCTAAACAAATAATTAATCTAACAACGTGACCCATATACCCTCACAGTCTAGGATATTCCATTCACTCATATGGATTTATCACTATAATGTAGGGATAACCAAGAGACTCTCTTACTCACTCAAAAGTTTCACAGTGAGCATGGAATAACATAGGCTTGCCCTTATTTTCTTTTGCTTTAGTTTCTGGATAGGCAGGATATGATCACTATAGGACTTTATTTGTCTTGTAACATAGGATTGGGGATGGTATGGTATAATTAGGAAATTTTTAGTAACTAATCATCCTTGATACTACAGTTACTTTGGGGTCCACTTATTTTTCACTTAATTTTCCAACCTTTATTTTAATCTGCCATTTTTTTTACCCTTTTTATCCTTTTTCTACATGTTCAGACTGGGTGCGGTCTCTTAGTCTTTTATTTTTCTCATTTTTTCTTTAGTTTATTTTTCTTGCTCTTTTTTTATATTTTTTTCTACCATACGCAACCCTAATTTTCTTTTCTATTCATATCTCTTCTTCATACATTTTTTTCTTTATGCACTCCTATGATAGCCACCCTCAGTATAGACGATTTTCCTGAGTTGAGATATACGGTGTCCAAGGTGGACTAGGGAAAATAGATTCATTATGATTAAATGGGAAGGTGAATCAGTGTAAACAGAAAATTTAGGTCTATTAAGGCTCGAATTGGGATCAAGGGATTCTATTAACATTTGGTTGGTTATTTTAGGCTAAAGTGAACTGATTTTCAAAAATGTCCTACGATCTTTTCCTAACTGCCGATACTACGACCTAGGCAAGACTAACCAAGAAAGTTCTAGCTTCCACACATAGCAAGAAACTAGGTAACACCTTACACATACATAGTATAGGGTCACATTGCTACTTACTTCCCATCCAATTCATGCAATTATTTGCCACAATTTTTACATCCCTAATTCTAATATCATTATGTGGTCACACAGTTGTCAGAATTTTTTCAAGAAGGGTATTATTTTCTTAAATACCAAACACCAATAAATCAGTTAAAACATATTCACTGCCTCAGATACAAATTTTCTTCCTTATTAAACATCGCACAACAAAACACATAACACAAAAAAAACATAAAACATGCCGATTCAACATTCAGAACACAGCCGATGGGAAATGAAACACAATAACAAAAACCCACAGTGGCTATGTGGTACACCCCCACGCCCCACTAAATATCTATGCAATGTCCTAAGTGTATCTATAAATGCAAATCAAAGGACAATGATATACCTGGCGCTCTAGGTTCCAAATGAAACTGTATCAACATGTGGGGCCTTTGAACATGCCCCACTCTCAGCATCAGTGGTCCTGGTTATGACTAGGGTGCTTAAATCAGTAGCATTGGTGGCTACCGATGCGCTCAATGGTGGCTCAGATGGCGGGGCTGTCCTACTGCTCATCTTAGCAACATCAGTGAGTCTTGAACTACCTGCCCCGACTGCCATCTCTTGGACCCGGCTTATTGATCTAACTCATCTTGCACACTAACTATTTTTTGCCGCTGTCAGACCCCTTTTTTATGCGAGGGTCAAGTTGAAGGGTTTTTCAATAAAAGTGATGGTTTTGAGTAGGGATTATTTTATTTACAAAGTCACCACTTGGAATTGAGTTATGGTATTCCATGTTACCATATTGAATCCCTAGTCAAAAGGAAATGACTCTTTATTTTGGTCTGCGAAAACAGAAGACCAGGTAAGGACTTTTGTTGAACAAGAAAAAGGTATGAGGCACCCGTCGAGTCCCGTGGTTCTAGGACGGTGGCTTTTATCAACTTATCTTAACTTAAACTATTTTGATAAATTATGTTTGAAGGCCTTGATTCGCTCTTTTTTACTATAACAAAAATATCGATTTACACTTCTTATATTAAATAAATAGGTGAAATCTAATTTTAGAAAAATATGTTTCAAGGTGCATTATTGGATCCTTGAATTTTTAAATATCTCCGAAAGATGAATATTTTAACATGCCTAAAATTTGCCTAGCTTAAAGGCTTTGGTTTGTCTTTTGTAAACTTAGAGTACTTTTTAACCTAAACAATAAACTAAAGCAATATTCATTTGAATCAATCAATTAATTTAATAAATAATTATTAAGTGCCATTAATGATAATAAATAAAAATAATGGAATAATAAAATAAATAAAAATACACAAATCTACCCATATTATGCAAAATTTAATATTATCCCCAAAATTTAATCTCTTTAAATTCATACAAACCCAAATCATATATTATAAGACAACTCAAACATGAAAATCCCTAAAATTTGACCCGAACACAAAATCACAATGAAAACAACAACCTGAATTATGTGATATACTAACCTAAGCAAAATACGAGCACATCTATGATTCATACTCAGTTTTTAGGGGAAATTAGTACTGCTGACGCCGTCCGCTGGTATTTCGCTATAAAAGTAATAAAAAACCAACCATAAATATTTCCTCAGGTTAATCTAGTTGATTGCCCATGGCGGGTGATTGGTTTTAGGGTGGGCTTGTCCGATTGGAGATGGGTTTTGCTGGTGTCGTCCTATCCGATGATGTTCTTTCCATAAAACTAGAATAAGGTATTGCGACTTCTTGTATTTTTTTTGGAATTGCTGTTTCATTGGTAGGGTAGCATTTCCGGTGAAAACTTCGCCGGTAAAAAAACTATTTTTCCTTTCCCGATCAACTCTATCCTTGTTTTTCCCATTCTTTCCTCAATTTATTTTCTTACTATTTTTCAATCTCTCTTCTTTGTTCTCTCCCTGTCTCATTGTTTTTCTTATTCCTTGTCTGTCTTTTATATCACTCTCTAATACTTATTTTGTCCATTCCCTGTGTGCGTGTGTATCCTCCAAAATGGTAGAATCGGTGAATTGATATTGTGTGGCGTATTGATATATATATATATATATATATATATATATATATATTGTTCTAAACTATTTAAACATCTAATTTTAGAGAGTAAAATATACATTCCAGTGATTCAAATGAAAAAAACAAAAAGGAAAAAAAATGAAAAAATCACCCACAGAGAAACTATTTTTCCATTATGTTCTAAGAATAAAATTTATACACCAAATGGTACACAAAACTATTTAAACAAACTTTATCATGATTTGGTTATCAATAAAATCTATAAAAATAATAGTGTAGGATCGAATATGAACCTGTGTGATGAATTTAAATAAGGTGATGAAGCAAGTAAACCATTACCAGAAACTTGAATGGAACCCAAAACTCGATTCAGAGCTCTTTCTTTTCTTTGTTTTCTTCTCTTTTTTTCAGTCTGTATGATTTTGTCTTTGTCAAAATAGTAGGTAACTTTGACCTTGGGGAGTTGAGGAGTTCCCCTTAAAAAAGGGTATGTGGGGGGTAGTTGAGGGAGAATTGGATATGTCAAATAGGTGGAAAAGTTGAGGGTAGTTTTGTTAGGATAATTATCCTTTTTTTTGTAATTTGAAATAAATAATAATAATAATAATAATAATAAAATAATATTTACTATTTCATTTTTTATTTAAGAAAAATATAATTAAAATTTATAAATAGCCTAAAATAATATAATTAAGAGAATACTGAAACTACTAACTTATTTATTAAAATTAAAAGATAAATATCTATTTTTAAATTTTTTCATATTTTTTTTAAATATAAACATAACAATAAAAACCTAAAATATCCCAAAATGTAAATTTATTTATTTATTTTCAAATAAAATCTATAAAAAATGAAATAAGAGATAAAATAAATATTGGACAAAATATAAATATTTATTGCTGAAAAATAGGTTAAAACTCGAGGAGGGTCAAAAATCACGTGTCTACACCGCCTCGATATTTTATTCCTCGGTTCTTTGTCTCTTCATCTTCTTATTTTTCTTTCTTTCCTTCACACCAGGTACGGGGGTCAGGTCCCCAACACCTCAAATATTCTCGACCTCTTATTCCTCATGGATCTCCTCAATAATGGGCATCGGAAGGATTGTCCTGCTATGTAGATTTTTGATTGACTTATGCAGTACAGCTAGCTCGGCCTATGCGCCTACAAAATTTGGAGATTGAATACCCTTAAGCTGTTGGCTGATGCGCTGCTCAAACCCATCAAATCTCGCCTGCATTTCTCTCATCTCATCCTGTATATTATGTTTATGCCAAGGATTCAGTCCTAATTGAATAGGTCTCACCTTCATAACTACCATACTTAGCCTCTTCTGTACCTCAAATAAAAATGACGGTGGCACTAATTCATGGCCGGCTAGGACCAATCTGAATATGGATAATCACAGAGCTGCAGATAATGATGGAGGCTGAGTTTGGGATATCTCTGCTATATCAGAGGCCTGGGGATCTAACTGGATGGTCTCTGTAGGGGTTTCACCCTTATCAATGAACCCTATGGTGTCATTTCCATGCTCACTGACCTTAAACACCCTTTCGATCATATTAGTCCCAAACTTAGCCTCATTGGAGATCGAGTAAGTAATATCTTTGATTAAACCCAAATATGTCGTGGCTTCAATCTCAAAAACTGATCAACCATGGGAGATCTGGTACTCCCACATCCATGTATATCTACATCAAGAGATATGGGAAGGCCATTACTATATTAGTTCTTTCCACCCTATCTCTAATCTCTTGGGCTATTTATTTGGATATATATATATATATATATATATATATATATATATATATATATATATCATAGAGCGACATTATACTTTCTATCACTGCTGCTTTGTCTAGACCAATTACACTATTCGATAAGTTAGGACTCAGTATGTGCGTAACTAGGGTCCACCAAGCTTTTTCTTGAAAGTTCAGGCTACCTTTCTTGATTGATGATTCCTTCAACACCACCAAATACCCATGGGGACTCTTCCTGATCTATAACAATAATCCCTACCATCCACCAGAACTGAACAGGCTTGTCTTTTGAACCTATTTGTTTAAACTTTACTTTCTTCATCTCCTCTACTCGAGATTCTATCTCCGTGGTGTTTGCCGGTAGTATAAACTCATCTATGAAGAATTTGGGAGATGTTATGAGGAGGTATGTTCACTCGAACACCTCAAATTATTAATATGATATTGGGTTTTCACCTCTCCACAAATTTCCTTGTGCTTTTGGCCTTTTCAAATCCATCTAATACGCAATATAAAGGTCACATACCAATGCCTTGCAGTACTGTCTTGGAGTTCTAGTCATCCACTCAAACTTATATTGTTTGAACTGGGTGTCAAATACAAGCATCTCAGATATGCCTGTCGTGGTCAACTTTCTCTCAAGGTAAAGACTTCTTAAGGGCTTGTGTAATACCCCATACTTTTTCCTAGGTCAAGTTAGCTCCTAAAATGTCAAGGATTATCTTTAAAAATGAATAACCTTTCATGCATATATAATTTTTCCAGTTCTAGACACTCCAGTGTGAAAATTGAATTAGCTTTCCAACGATACCAATTTTTCATAAATCTGATACTCGGCTGAGAAGTCATGGCATTTTTTGTAAAGTAGTGTGGCATTTTGACAAGCACCGCTCGCGGGGAAGGCCAAAACGGAAACTGTCAATTTCTAGTGGACCATCACGATTAGCCCACATCACATTAAAGTCCCATTTCCCAATTGTCAAAATCCAGTAGCCTAGTGTGATGGTACTACATCATGATGATGGCCTAAATGGCATCTCAGTAACTTACCGCGATAGCTTTGCATCGCGTTGATTTCTCAGTTCCCAGTTGTTAATTTCTAGTGAGCTACCGCAATAGTGGCACATCGCGGTGATATGCCAAATTGGGATTTTTCTTTCTTTTCCAGTTCCCATGAAATTTTAAAAGGGGAAATTTGGTCAATTCCCAAGCCCTAATTCGTGGATAACACAAGATTAAGCTTATTCTAAGAACTTTATGCTTACTTTTCATCAATTCTCTCTCAAAGAATACCCTAGAGCTCAAATCTTACTCTCCAAGAAATCCAATTTCAACTAGTATTTTTCCAAGATAACTCAAGATTATGGATTCCCAATTCAAAAACTCCAAGAATTCATTGTCAAAAGTACAATAAGAATCCAAAATCAAGTGTTCTCATCAATTTCATAAATTAAGGTATGTGGGGTTTATGAGCAACGATATTCTTCCATCCTTGTGCCAAAGAATAGTTTTTAATTACAAATTTACATGCTTTTGTATGAATATACACGAGTTTCAAATTAGGGTTCATACCTATTATTGTTATTTGCAAGATTATAAGATTTCAAGTTATTTAGAAGTTGGATTGCATGTCTATTTTCATATTTTCATATGTATTGCCGTAAATTTCAGATTTTGAGTTGAGTTATAAATATTTACATTATCAGGCATGAACATTATGATGTTTTAATACGAATTTGATGCATGAGTTACTAAGCCCTAGTTGGATATTGCTATTTAAAGATTGATTGTGCTATACACACCCTATGACTATATTATTTTCAAAATTTTGATACAAATTTGATCTTTTAACCTCAGTTTATATATGAAATCCACTTTTCATCTTCAGAATATAGTTTAACTTAGCAATTATGCAGTTGGTTTTCGTAATAAACAATTACACGATATTTTTAAAGTGGATTTCTAGCAGAATGAGCAAATACATTAAAGGGAGTGGTATTTAGCAATGAGTTGGGTATGTACTTATGCCTTAGAACTATGATCCAATGTAGGTTTGGATTATCAGATTATTCCCATTTCTATATGGATGACACATACAAATGTGATCACTTAGATTAGGTTATACTCCCTGACAAGAGTATGACACCTCTCCCTAATGTGAGGTTTTCCTATAAGGAAACTAGACGTTGGACTCTATGATAACTCACATAGTTTGTATCGGTTAGAAGAACCTCCCTAATAGTAAAAGTAAATAAATGGCTTTTGAGGTGATTTTCCTACAACTTATAGAAAATAGTAAACTTAAAGAAAGCTATTAAAAGAATTACCTACAGAAAAAGAAATCCTAACAGTATAATCTTAACAAAAAAGCTTTTAGAAACTAAGTGTAAAGGCTCACAACTTTACTCATATATTTCTTTGTAGAAAAAATTTAACTACAGACTTCAGTTTTCAGATTTCAGATTTAAAAGTGAGTTCTTTCTACACTTAGACAGGATAATTTACAGCCAGAATACTAGTACATCTTTTAGAACTAAATGTTATGACTCACTAGATTTATAAAGTATGATTTACTACTCAAGATTATGATTCTCAACTTTCCGATATACCAGCTTATATGAGTCATCTACATTTAGCATGCATTATTTTACAAATTATAATGATGTTGAGACATTGTTTTACTTATGTATTCATACCCATATACTCAGTACATTCTCAAAGTACTGATCCACATATATGTCTATGTGCTACATTGTCTCATAATGTAGTTTAGGTTCTTAGTTCTAGCTGTGTGAGTGATTCTGAGCATCTCCATCTATATCCCGATATTTGGTCAGTCCTCATAGTTCAGGGACTTAGTATTTTGGTTTTTCTGCTTATTTGTTTAGATAATTTAGTATTATTTTTAGAGAGTACGAGTTTGTTGAGGGTTTGTCCTAGTTACTCTCTAGTTATTAGTAGTAGAGGCTTGTTAGACTACTAGATATGATTCAGATTATTCAGTATTGGTTGTTCAGACTATTGAGTCTAGTATTTTTTAGAGATTATATTCAGATGTTCTCTAGACAGATTTCCACATTTAGTATAAGTTTTATAACTATAAGCCCTTGTTATGAGATTCAGAGTTAGTAGCAGGCAGACAGGGTTAGCTTAAGGATACTCATAGTCTTGAGCACTGTGTGACATCTCGAGACACGTCTTTTGAGTATTACAAACTTGGTATCACAACCTAATATTTATAAGAGTCCTAGGGTGTCACACAAGCTTCGTGACGTAGATTCTTGATCATGGGTGTGAAGTACACCACATTTATGAGCAAGAGGCTATGGGACATTCTTAGGAAATCATCTCTTTATTTAATGATATATTGCACTTACAATATCTCTATCTTCTTTTAAATTATACTCTTATGTGATAGTTGAATATGCCTTCTCGTCGAGCTAAGGCCTGCAGAAATGATAGCCAGCCATCCCAGCCTGCTGATCCTCTGAATGAGAATATATCCTATGATGAGTTTCAATCTACCTTTCAGGCGTTGTCCCAGGTAGTAACTACTAATGTTTAGAGAAACCATCAGGTGGCAGTTTTACTTTATCAGAATGGTGATTTAGTAGCTGCTAGAATCTGAGACTTCATGAGAATGAATCTTCCAGAGTTCTTTAGGTCAAAAGAAGGTGAGGACCCATAACTTTATTTATTTGAGGTAAAAAAGCTCACCTAGAATATGCATGCTTCTAAAGAAGTGAGTGTAGTGTTGGCATCCTATAGATTGAAGAATATAGCTTATGATTGGGTGGTTATGTGGAAGAATGGTAGAGGTGAGAATGCAGCTCCTATGAATTAGCAACTATCAATGTAGTCAATGAGTTTCCTGATGTTTTTCTTGAAGATTTGCCAGGGGTACCTCTCTATAGGGAAATAAAATTCAATATTGACCTTCTTCTAGATTCATAGCCTATCTCTATTCCTCCTTATCGTATGGCTCTAGCTGAGCTTAAAGTTTTAAAAGACTAGCTTAAGCATCTTTTATATAAAGCTTTCATAATGCCAAGTGTTTCTCTATGGGGCGCTCCCATCATATTCGTACAAAAGAAAGATGGTTGTTTGTGAATGTGCATTGACTATTGCTAGTTGAATAAAATCACAGTAAAAACCAAATATCCTCTTCCTAGAATTGATGACTTGTTTGACCAACTCCAAGGTGCAAGTTACTTCTTCAAGATAGACCTTAGATCCAGCTATCACTAGCTTAGAGTAAGGGAATATGATATTCCAAAAACAACTTTCAAAACCCATTATAGTCATTTCGAGTTTCTAGTTATGTCATTTGGTCTTAGCAATGCCCCAAAAACCTTCATAGAATTGATGAACCGAGTGTTCAAACAGTATCTGGACATGTTTTTCATAGTATTTATAAATGATATTTTTATTTATTCTCGTAGTGAGCATGATCAGGAAGATTATTTTAGAATTGTGTTGCAAACTCTTAGAGATCACCAGTTGTTCTCCAAATTCACCAAATGTGAATTTTGTCTAAGGTCAGTAGCTTTCCATGGTCATATTATTTCTAGTGAGGGAATTAGAGTTGATCCCCAAAAGACAGAAGCAGTAAGAAACTGACCTACACCTATTTATCTGTCAAACATTAGAAGTTTCTTGGGTTTAGATGTCTATTACAAATGTTTTATTGAGGGTTTTTCTTCTAATGATTATCCTATGTCTAGATTAACTGAGAAGAAAGTTATGTTTCAGTGGTTAGATTCCTATAAGAAGAGTTTTCAGGATTTGAAGACTTGACTCACTTCACCCCTTGTTTTACCATTACCTGATGGTACAAATAGTTTCGTTGTGAATTGTGATACCTCTAGAATCAGTATGGGTAATGTGTTGATGTAGAAATGTAAAGCTATGGCCTATGTCTCTAGACAGCTTAAGCCTCATGAAAATAGCTACCCGATCCATAATATTTGGTTAGCTTATGTTGTGCTTGCATTGAAAATCTGGAAGCACTATATTTATAGTGTGTATGTTGATGTGTTTACGAATCACCAAAGTTTGTAGTATGTGTTAACATAAAGGGAGTTGAATCTTAGGCAAAGAAGGTGGTTAGAATTGTTGAAGGATTATGATATGAGTGTGTTGTATCATCCAGACAAGGCCAATGTAGCAACAGGCGCCCTTAGTAGATTGTCCATGGGTAGTGTTGCTCATGTGGAGAATGATAAGAAAGAGTTAGTTTGGGAAGTTTATCGGTTAGCTAGATTGGGTGTGAGGTTGGTTTGTAATACCCTGTATTTCCTTAGCTCAATATTAATTCTCAGTTCATAAGTTATCCAATATAAAAATTTTGAAATGCTCTTTTTTTCAGTTTAGAGCCTGCTATTGCCTAGGAAATTGAATTAGCTTTCCAATGATATTAAATTTGCCTAAATCTGATAACAGGGTAAGAAGTTATGGCTATTGTAAGTTTCAGTTGATAAACATCATAATTCAGGCCAGTAGCACATCGCGGAGTAAGCCAAAATGGATATTGTCAGTTTCCAGTGAGGTACAGTGATATCGGCGCATTGCGCTAAATCTCATTTCACATTTATCAATTTCCAGTGAGCCAACACGATTGTACCACGTTTGGTGCGATAGCAACGCGTCGCGTCAGGGCCCAAAATTGGGTTTTTCAGTATGAATTTTTAAGTCATTCTCAGGGATAAATGGGTAATTTTTCCAAGTTCCTAATCAGTCTAAACACAATATTTACCCCTAAATAACCCATGATCTCATCATTTATTCACTTTATTCAAAGATTAACTCATTTTCTCTCAAAAGGGGCTAAACCCTAGCTTAAAGAAACAAGAGCAAAAATCCAGAGTCTCTCCAAGAACCATTAAGAATTAACAAATTAAGGCATGTTAGGTGTTCATATATGGGTTCCTTTCACCCATAGAGTCCACAAATCCATTTTCAAAATACAAGATTATTGAATTATGAACTTCCATGCTTGAAGTGAATTGAATTCATGTTCATGTTATTATTTTGTTTTAGTCCATGATTAAATTACATGCTTTTATGAAATAAATCATTGTACGTTTACATGATCTTCATGATAAACCCTTCAATTTGCAAGGTTATTGATGCAACCATGATAACGACATGTTTTGATTATTGTATAACCTAAGCATGCTCCCCATGTGTTTGATAAAATGCCTATGTGAATGAAATTGTGTCATTACAACATAAGAGCATGTATTCCCCATTCATGTATAAGTAGATGCATTACAAGTGTTTGGTTAAATGCCTCTATGAGAGAACTATGGACAAGTGTACATTGTTATGATTTTCAAGAGTATATTATGCTTTATTCTTCATGCTATCGATTCCTGGGTGTATTTAATACCCGATATTTAGCTGTGTGCCTAGAGCTAGTGTCAGTTACAGAATCTCAGTCATGTCACAATAAGTAGAACACAGCCAGTTACAGAACTCAGTAGAACTCATTCAGTTACAGAACTCAGGAAAACTCAGTAAACTCAGTATCAGTCTAGTCCAGTTCAGTATACTCAATTTAGTGTCTTTCAGTTGGGAGTAAGATTCATCACCGAGTGAACCCAAGGATGGGGGCTCACCTTCCAGTAGAGGGTGTGATTATTAGAAGCAATCCTTGCATTCCCAAACTACCTAGGCAACATAGGTTGAGATATCAAACCTGCTAGTTGAGGTTTGATGAGGTGTTTTAATCTGCAAGATGAGGGTTCCAGTATTCTCATTAGAGTACCTACTAGATGAAGGTAACTCTCCAGTGTCTTTACCCATGGTACGGTACTGACACCCTTCCAACTGGGGTCACAGATTAGACTCAAAATCAATTATATTATTTGGGGCATGTCAGTTAGATGATTACCTCCCACAGTCTCAATTTTAGTCTTCTGAATGAAACTCAGTTTAGTTCTACAGAATCAGGAATGTCAGATACAGTCAACCATTATCAGTAAATTAGTTATTAGTAAATGTAGATATCAGTTACTCAGTATCAAAATTTAGGACTTAGCTTTAGATAAGATTAGTCACAGTATTTATTTATATGTACATTAGTGCATACTCAGTATTTACAGTAGTATTAGTTATCCATTCACTCTCATGTACAGTTACTCTATATCATGCAGTCAGTTATTATTCATGCATATAAACCCTTACATCCAGCCTTACCTCATCTAGTATACCAATACAATCCATGTGTTGTCACATACTCTTTATTTGTGCTATGATGTCTCATAACATAGGTTTAGACGCTTAGGTTCCTGATCGCGCTTATATAGATTCAGATTCATCCATCAACAGTAGATTAGTAGTGAATTCTCATCTTTTAAGAATAATATTCTATTTTATTATTTTAGTAGAATTAGTATTTCAGTAGATGGAGTTAGTTGGGGGATTTTCTCATTAACTTAACTTTCAGATCGAGGCTTTTCAGACTAGTTTACAGACAGTGTTTAGTTTTATAGATTGTTATTTTAGATGATATAATTTATTAGTATTTCATATGTTTTGAACCTTACAGAATTCAGCCTGTTATTCCATATTTATTATAGTATCATGTTTTAGTGCTTATAGTAGATATCAGTCATGTGTTAGCTTGTGGTTCTTCGGGGTCATAAGCATCGTGTAGCATTCGGGGTATGTACTCGGGGCATTACAAACTTGGTATCAGAGCCTAAGGTTCAACAGTGTCCTAGAAAGTATGAAAGCCACATCTAGTAGAGTCTTGTGCAGGCGTATGTAGCGCGCCACACTTATGGATAGGAGGCTATGAGATGTTTAAGGAAATAGTTTCCTTTCATTCAGTATTCATATCATGCGAGCGAGCATGATCTAAAGTTAAACTCTTAGTCTAATCCATTTCCTCCTTTTCATTTATAGAACATGCCTCCTAAAAAGACTAATGAAATGAGAATCGGAAATCAGTCAGCACCTCAGCCCATTCACACAGATCTCCTCGATGAGCATGTCTTCCATGCAGAATTTAGAGTTGTATTCACTACTCTAGACAACTTTGTAGTAGCTCAGAATGAATGACCAGCTATTATTTTGGCTAATCTAGTTGCCAATACTGCTACAACTAGGATTCAGTACTTTACCTGAATGAATCCTCCCATATTCTCAGGATCTAAGCTAGAAGAGAACCCATAGGAGTTCCTCGATCATGTATAGAAAGTCAAAGATATTATGGGTGTGACTTTCAATGAGAGTGCTGAGTTAGCTGCCTATCATCTACAAGATGTAGCTCATACATGGTTTAAGCAATTGAAGGTAGACAGGGGCATAAATGCAGAACCCTTAGAGTGGGAAGAGTTTGCTACTGCTTTTCTAGAAAGATTTTTTCCCTTAGAACTGATAGAAGCCAAGGTGTTAGAGTTTATTAATCTCAGCTGGGCAGTATGAGTGTGAAAGATTATTACCTCTAGTTTACTCAGTTATCCAGGTATGCTCCCCATGTAGTAGCAGACGGTAGGTCCAGAATGAGCAAGTTCGTATCTAGGGTGTTAGATAGTATGGCTAAAGAGTGCAAAATATTGATGTTCATTAAGGAGATGGATACTTCCAGGCTCAGCATATAGAAAAGGCTAAGAGTAGAGAGAGAGAGAGGCAGAACAAGTGAGCTAGAATAGGTAGCTTCAATTTAATCATCCTAAGTCAAATGGCCATAACCGTTCCCAGTTTCATCCAAAAAATTAAGTTCCAGCTCCGTCCTCATGTAGTGCTCTAGTACCTAAGTTCATAAATGGTAACAATGATAGGGCTCCATGCTCTAAATATAAAGATAGTGTCAGTAGTGCTCGAACAAATCCTCTTTGTCAGACATGTGGCAGAAACCACAAGGGTGTCTACACAGCTGGCAGTGATGTTTATTTTGGGTATGGTAAGCCAGGCCACAGAGTCATAGATTGTCCTTAGTCAGGTCTCAAGGTTAGCATACTTATTTTTTTTAGCTTAGTCAGGTCACCCAAATCAGCAGGGTACCGATTCCAGTGCCACTAGCGGGCAATGCCAAAATAGGCTTTATGCACTTCAGTCCAAACAAGATCAGGAAAATCAGGAAAATTTTCCTGATGAGGTCACTGGTACATTATAGATCTTCCATTTACAAGTTTATGCCTTGCTAGATCTAGGATCGTCTTTATCTTTCGTAACTCCTCATATAGCCATTAACTTTGGAGTCAGTCCAGAAATCCTAGCAGAGCCTTTCTTAGTTTTTACCCCAGTAGGTAAATCTATTAGAGCCTGATGGGTATACAGGAACTATCTGGTTATGATATCTCAAAAAATTACTTTAGCAGACCTTGTAGAGCTAAAGATGGCAGATTTTGATGTCATTCTCAAGATAGATTGTCTCCATTCATGCTTGCCTCAGTTGATAATAGAAACAAAAGAGTTCATTTTTAGTTTTTAAATGAACTCGTCCTTGAATAGAGGGGTATTACTACAATGCTTAAGGGTCAGCTGATTTCATACCTTAGAGTGAGAAAAATAATGTCCAAGGGATGTGTCTATCATCCTGCGTGAGTCAAGGACTCTAGTTCAAAAACTCCCAGTCTTGAGTCAGTTATAGTAATAAATGAATTCTAAGATGTGTTTCCCGAAGATATTCTCGGAGTTTCTCCCATTAAGGAAATAGACTTTGGAATAGACTTTCTTGCAGATACTCAGCCTATATCTATTCCGCCATACAGAATGGCACCAGCGGAACTCAAAGAGTTAAAGAATTATTGACGGATCTTCTAGACAAGGGATTCATCAGGCCTAGTGTTTCCCTATGGGGAACACCGGTTTTATTCATGCATAAGAAAGACGGTTCTCTTAAAATGTATATAGACTTCCGTCAGTTGAACAAAGTCACAGTCAAGAACAAATATCCACTTCCCAAAACTGATGACTTGTTTGACCAAATTCAGGATGCTAGTTAATTTTCTAAGATAGACCAAAAATTAGGCCATCATCAGCAAAGAGTCAGAGAAAGTGACATTCCAAAAATAGCTTTCAGAACCCGGTATGGTCACTTCAAGTTTCTAGTCATGTTCTTTGGTCTTACTAATGCCCCAACAACTTTTGTAGACTTAATGAATCGTGTGTTCAAATAGTACTTAGATATGTTCGTTGTAGTCTTCATCAATGACATTCTTATCTATTCTCGTAGCAAGAATGATCAAGCAGATTACCTTAGAATAGTACTTCAGACTCTCAAAACTCATAAGTTGTTCGCCAAATTTAGTAAGTGTAAATTTTTGCTAAGGTAAGTAGCATTTCTTGGTCATATTATTTCTAGTTATGGCATTAGAGTTTATCCTCAAAAGACCAAACTGGTGAGAAACTAGCCTCGACCCATCTCTGCATCAGATATCAGGAGTTTCTTGGGTTTAGTTGGCTATACCATCAATTTGTTGAAGGTTTTTTTCTATTGCATCCCCCATGACTAAATTGACTTAGAAAAAAGTCCAATTTAGTGGTTAGATATTTGCGAGAAGAGTTTTCAGGAGTTGAAGACTCGACTCACCTCAACCCCAGTTTTGACTCTACCAGATGATTCAGATGGGTGTGTTGTGTACTGTAATGCATCCAGAGTAGGTTAGGGTTGTGTATTTATGTAAAGAGGTAAGGTCATAGACTACACCTCTAGATAACTTAAGCCCCATGAGAAGAATTATCAGACTTAAGATCTTGAGTTAGCAGCTACAGTGTTTGCCTTAAAGATTTAGAGGCACTATTTGTATGGGGTGCATGTAGATGTGTTCACAGATCACAAAAGTTTTCAATATGTCTTTTCTCAGAAAGATTTAAATTTGCATTAGAAAAGGTGGTTAAAATTATTGAAAGATTATGACATGAGTGTTCTTTATCATCCGGGCAAAGCCAATGTAGTGGCTGATGCTCTCAGTAGATTTTTTATAGGTAATGTTGCTTATGTTTAAGACAATAAGAAAAAGTTAGTTCCAGAAGTTCATCAGCTTACCCGACTGGGTATCCGCTTAGTCGATTCAGCAGATGGTAGTATGTGGTTTAGAACAGTTCCGAATCCTCTCTAGTTTCCGAGGTGAAGAAAAAGTAGGATAAAGATCCCAGTCTTATTAAGTTAAAAGAGTCAGTCAGAGATCATAAAGTAGAGGTTTTCTCCCAAGGAGGAGATAGTGTGTTGCATTGCTAGGGTCATTTATATATGCTAGGTGTAGTTGACTTGAGGTAGTGAATTCTTGTAGAAGCACGTGGTGCGAGGTCATCCAGGGGCACTAAGATGTACCGTAATTTCTGGGAGATCTATTGGTGGAGTGGGATGAAGAAGGATATTATAGAATTTGTAGCTAAATTATCTATATGTCAGGAAGTTAAGATTGTGCACCAGAAGCCTAGTAGGTCCATGCACGAGTTCAGTATTCCCACATGGAAATGGGAAAAAGTAAACATGGACTTTGTGATGGGTTTTCCTCGTACTCGTCGTCATCATGATTCCATTTGGGTTATCCTAGACAAGATTACCAAATCAGCTCATTTCTTGCCAGTTCATACTTCCTATTCAGCTGAGGACTATGCCAAACTCTATATCATAGAGTTGGTCAGGTTACACAGAGTTCCAGTATCCATTATCTCAAACAGAGGTACCCAATTTACCTCTTATTTTTGGAAAGCATTCCAAAAGGGTCTTGGTACCCAAGTTTATCTCAGTACAACCTTCTACCCTCAGAGAGATGGCAAAGCAGAAAGGACCATTCAGACTCTAGAAGATATACTAAGAGTATGCGTTGTTGATTTTAAGAGTAGTTGAGATGACCACTTTCCTTTGATCGAGTTTGCATAGAATAACAAATATCATTTTAGTGTTCAGATAGATCCATTTGAAACTCTCTATGGTAGGAGATACAGATCTTCAATTGGTTGGTTCGAAGTAGGTGAGGCCACAGTAGTAGGTCCTGACGTAGTGTTTGATATCTTAGAGAAGGTTCAGTCAATCAGAGTAAGACTTAGGGCTACCCTGAACCGAGAGAAATCGTATACAAATATGAGGAGAAAGGATCTCAAGTTTGAGATTAGTGATTTTGTGTTCCTAAAAATCTCTCCCACAAAAGGAGTAAAGAGGTTCGGTAAGAAAGGAAAGCTCATTCCCTGATATATCGATCCTAACAGAATTATCAGTTGTTTTATAAAGGTAGCTTATGAGGTTGAGTTGCCTTCAGATCTAGCGTAAGCGCATCCAGTATTCCGTGTCTCCTCGCTAAAGAAATGCATTGGTTACCCAATAGTCAAAATTCCTTTAGAGGATATAAATATTAAGAATGATTTCTCTTTTGAAGAGGTTCTAGTCTAGATCATCGATCATCAAATTCGTAGACCGAGGAATAAAGAAGTTCCTTTAGTCAAAGTCCTTTGGAGAAATCAAGCCATAGAGAGAGATACTTGGGAAGAAGAAGCAAATATGTAGACCGAGTATCCGTACCTCTTCTCTACAACCTCAGATCCAGCTTAAGGTAACAGTCTTCCTTAACTTCTCTCAATTCCATGTCTATCTATTATTTTAAATTGGTATCCATTTGCATTGTTTATTCAGTCATGTGTTTATGAACCAGTTCAGTCATGTACTCATGCATCAAATATGCATGTTCAGTATGAAAAACTAGCTTATCAGTAGCTTTAATCATGTAGTCATGCATCAGATATGCATGTTCAGTGTGTAAACTCAGTCTATCAATATCTCAGCTTAATTAGTCTCATTCGAGGATGAATGTTCCCAAGGAGGAGATATTGTAATACCTCGTATTTCCTTAGCTTAAGATTAACTCTCGGTTCATGAGTTATCCAATATAAAAATTTCAAAATGCTCATTATTTTTCACTTTAGAGCCTGCCATTGCATAGGAAATTGAATTAGCTTTCCAACAATATAAAATTTATCTAAATTTGATAACCGGGTAAGAAGTTATGACTATTTTAAGTTTCAGTCATTAAATACCATAACTCAGGCCAGTAGCGCATCGCAGAGTAAGAAAAAATGGCAATTGTCAGTTTTCGGTGAGGCACCGCGATACCGGTGTGTCGCACCAAAGCTCATTTTCACATTTGTCAATTTCCAGTAAGCCAACGTGATTGTACCACATAACACTGAGCTTCCAGATCCTTGATGTTGGGCGTATTTATACCCCTAAGAACCATAATTTACCCATATTTTAGGCTAAGTTTGGAGGATAAAATATATAATTACTGCACTTTTAGTCCCTTTTCCTGTAAGTGAGCTAACCTATGTGATTAGCATGTTTTCAGGTATTAATGATGAAGATTTCAGCACTTTGTGGACCTTTGGGCAGCAAAGGAAAACTTCACGTAAGAAGGAAGGCAACTTTTGGAAGCTTGTGGACTGAATGTGATGCATGGAGAATCTATCCCGGGCAAAATCAGTATTTCTTAATACTTAGGGGTGCAGCAGTAACCTAGTAGGATTAGGACAAGGATGTTATAAAAACCTTATTTGCTGAATTTTTCAGCATTCATTGTCATTATTCATTCGATACTCTTTAATTCAACATTATGTATAATTCAGTTTACAGAATTTGTAAGTCTGAGAGAGAGAAAGGACGGCAAACACGTGATCAACAAAAGGAGCAAAAACGTCATCCCTCTTTGACGTTAAAATCATCCCTTGCGAAGATTATTCTAGTTGTGGTATGATGATTATGTCTATTGCGCATTCCTTTGTAATCATGAGTAGCTAAACTTCTCTGTTAGGGTTATAGAAGTCTTTTGATATACTATCTATTACTATGAGTGTGTGAATTCTTGATGCGTATGCTACTTATATCATTACTCTCTTCGTTTTAATTGAATTCTTGTGGTTGCAAACATATAGAATACGCCATTATAGCATTAACTTGTTCGAGAGAAAAGTTACAGGTTTGGAAAAGAGAGTGTGACAAGGAAATAGGGCTACCAACCCCTATTTACACATTAATGCCTTAACCGGATTAATTTCTTGGAGAATTCGTAGCATTAGTTATACGCTTTAAGCTCGAGAGAGTTAAAGTGATATAATCCTTGATGGTTGAGAAACACTAGGATTTACCATTAGAATACGAATCTCTATAAGTGCATGCATGTCTGAATTCCGCTTAACTCATAGTTAATAAATACGTAGAACTCATAAGGTGGACATAACCCTAACTTATTATTCTCTGTGATTAAATCTTACTAAACAAAGCATTCATTCGTTACTTTGATATTCTTAATTTTCACTATAATCAAATCCCCCCTTTCCATAGAATTTTCGACCAACAGTCTACTAATAGTTGCAACACTTAGTGACCAAGTATTCCCTGTGGGATTCGACACCCAACCCAGTTGGGTTCTATATTTGACAGTGACCGCTTACACTCTTACAAGAGCTGTAGTTTGGGCGTTATCAAATTTTGGCGCCGTTGCCGGGGAATACGGTTGTCAACTAAGTTTGTGATAGTTACTAGACCCTTTGGTCAAAGATTCTCGAATTTTACTTTTCGTCTGTTGTTTTTGTTTTATTTAGGTTTTGTTCAGTGCATGCCAAATACTCAAAGTTCGGGTCAACCATTATTACTTATAAACCTTGAACCGCAACTTATTAGTAGGATGGAGGCACAACAAGACATTGAAAGAAGTGCTGCTCAACAGGAGCAGGCCAGATTAGCTGCATTGGCCACTGCTCAAGTGCATCAACAGATTATTGATAACCCAGGGCGAGCAACGAATCCTGATGATGAGGACCTGGGTGACGATGAGTTACTAAACCCAAGGCATGCTGATGAGGTGGCGGCACCTGTGAACAGAAGAGATCGTCAAGCTAGATTGAGGCCTGAATGCCGAGCAGTGCAGATTCCTTTTGAAGATGATGATGACGATTTTGATGGGGCTGGTGCCACAGGGGCTATTATTCCTCCATCATTGGCACCTGGAGGCAAGTTCAATATCATTAGCACCATGATTCAATTATTGCAGCTTAAGGGGTTATTTGGTGGACTTGCAGGCGATGATCCAAATATGCATCTGATCAATTTTATCTCTACATGCAAGTCATTCGACAATCCAGGAGTTGGACAGAATGTAATTCGGCTGCGCTTATTTCCATTGTCTCTATCTGGGCAGGCAACTCTATGGTTGAACGGGCTGACTCCTGATTCTATTACTAATTGGAGGCAATTGAAAGAAACTTTCCTAGAAAGATTCTTTTCGCCATCCAAGAGAGCACAGTTGAGAGATGAGATCAGTAGTTTTCGACATCTTCCAACTGAAGCTCTCCACGAAACATGGGAGAGGTTCAAGAAGAAGCTTATGAGGTGTCCAAATCATCATATGACCAATGTCCACTTGATGGAGATATTATACAGGTCTTTGAATTCGGTGACTAAGCCAGTAGTTGATAATGCTGCAGGAGGGTCATTCATGGACCTTACTTTTATTCAGGTAAGTGATATGCTAGATCGTATGACAAATCAGAGTAGAGCTTGGCATACCAGGGATTCTGAGGTAGCAAGCTCTACTGTATCTATTGGCATGACTGCAGAACAAAGACGAAGAGAGGAGGAACGTTATCAAGATATGGCACACATGAAAACGCAGATGGATCTTCTTACCAAGCATTTATTATCAGAGAAGACCGAAAAAGTCAAGGTTGTCGTATCACAGGGAAGAGATGAATCCGATTCTGAGGAAGAAGATAACTACTTGAATAATCAGGGGGGTTTCCGAGGCAATGCCCAAGGAAACCAAGGTCGAAACTATTATGATAAATCTGGAAACAAGGACCGTGATCAAGGTAGTTGGAAGAATAAGACTGACAGAAGTGGTTTGTACGTTCCTCCAGGAAATTGTGAGGCTGTGGCGTCTGGCTCTTGGAAGATGTACATGGAAGATATGATGGCTAAGCTGTTGAAAGGAGTGGAGGCAACCAATACGGGAGTAAATGAGGTAAAGAATGATTTGTCATCAATAAATCAATTGGTTGATTTGCATTCCACTTCAATAAAATAGTTGGAACAACAATTGAGTCAACTTTCAGCGGCATTCAATCAATGAAAAGCTGGCACCTTACCTAGCGACACGGTGCAAAACCCAAGGAATGATGGATCATGTATGGCTTTTACTACCAGGAGTGGTAAGGTGTTGGAGAATCCATCCAAGGGAAAGCAGGTGGTTGATGATATAGCAGATAATGTTATCAATGCAGAACCAGAAGATGCCAAAGAAGCTGAAGAGTGTGTTCGTGACGTCACCCCTAGACGTCTGCAGCTTGAAAAAATTAATAATCTGAAGCAAGATACAAAGAATGCGGTGGAGAAAACTATTCCCCTTCCACCACCACCTTTTCCTCAGAGACTGAAGAAGAAAGCTGATGATACCAGGTTCAATAAATTTATGACTATGTTGAAGTAGAAGACTATTAATGTTCTGTTGGTAGAGGCGCAGGAACAGATGCCTGGGTACGTAAAATTCATGAAGGACCTTTGGACAAAGAAGCGGGCAGCAAGTTATGAGTTGACAGATAATGTTCATCATTGCAGTGCAATCGCTACCAGATCACTAGTTTAGAAGAAGGCAGATCCTGGTGCTTTTACTATTCCTTGCACGGTTGGATCTTTGGATTTTGCTAAGGCATTATGCGATTTGGGAGCTAGCATCAATTTGATGCCACTATCTATTTACAGAAAGTTGGGGTTGGGCGATCCTACACCAACCAATACGCGGCTCGTGATAGAAGACAGGTTGGTAAAATGACCTGTTGGTATCTTATATGATGTATTGGTAAAGGTTTCTTCCTTAATTTTTCCTGCATACTTTGTTATTTTGGATTGTGAGGTGGACTCCGAAGTTCCCATAATCTTGGGGCGCCCTTTCCTTGCAACAGGAAGTGTGCTTATTGATTTAAGAGCTAATGAGCTTTTATGCCGGATGAATGACGAAGTGGTCCGTTTTGATGTATGCAAATCAATGAAGCAGCCCAAAGATATGAATGTGTTCTCTGTAGCTGATGTTTATTATGATGATGAGAAAGAATTATCTGTAGAGAAGCAGCTTATTGTTGATCCATTGGCGGCTGTGCTTATGAATGTTGAGCGTGAGGATGTTGAAGATTATGAAGAAACTATTTACGCTCTAATAGGAATAGGGTCGTACTCTCATGCTCCCAAGAAGCTGGACCTTGATCTCAAAAATCGACCTACACCACCAGCAAAACCATTCATTGAAGAGCCACCAATGTTAAAATTGAAGGAGCTGCCTAGTCATCTAAAGTATGCGTTCTTAGGAAGTGGAAACACACTTTCGGTTATTGTGGCGGCTGATTTGGGTGAGCAGCAAGTTGCAGCTCTCATCTCTATTCTGAGGAGATACAAGAGAGCCATCGGTTGGACTATCACTGATAGTATTGGTATTCCGCCTGGGATATGTATGCACAAGATTCAGCTTGAAGAAAATTGCATACCCACTATTGAGCATCAAAGGCGTCTGAATCCACCTATGCAAGAGGTGGTGAAGAAAGAAATTATTAAGTGGTTAGATGCAGGGGTAGTGTATCCAATCTCCGACAGTAAGTGGGTGAGTCCGGTACAGTGTGTGCCCAAAAAAGGGGGCATGACGGTAGTTGCGAAAGAAAAGAATGAGCTAATCCCACTCAGACCTGTCACAAGGTGGAGAGTGTGCATGGACTACCGGAAGCTGAATTCGTGGACGCTTAAGGATCACTTCCCAATGCCATTCATGGACCAAATGCTTGATCGATTGGCAGGGAAAGGATGGTTTTGTTTCTTAGATGGTTATTCCGGCTATAATTAGATTTGTATTGCTCCCAAAGATCAAGAGAAGACAACGTTTACATGCCCATATGGTACGTTTTCCTTCAAACGTATGCCATTTGGGTTATGTAACACACCTGCCACTTTTCAGCATTGTATGATGTCCATTTTTTTTGATATGGTTGAAGACACCTTGGAGGTGTTCATGGACGATTTTTCAGTCGTGGGTGAGTCATTTGAATCGTGCTTGGCGAATCTGAGTATGGCGTTGCAGAGATGTATTGAATTCAACTTGGTACTAAACTGGGAGAAGGGCCACTTTATGGTTAAGGAAGGTATTGTGCTTGGGCACAAAGTTTTGGAAAAAGGAATTGAGGTCGATCGAGCTAAGATTGAAGTTATCGAGAAGCTACTACCTCCAATTTCTGTAAAGGGAGTTCGTAGTTTCCTCGGTCATGCAGGTTTTTATCGAAGGTTTATTAAAGATTTCTCCAAGATTGCTAGTCTGTTATGCAAACTTTTGGAGAAGGATGCAAAGTTCGACTTCGGTGAAGATTGCTTGAAGGCATTCCAATGCCTCAAAGGGAAGCTAGTTGAAGCTCCTGTCATTGTAGCGCCTAATTGGTCTCTACCGTTTGAAGTTATGTGTGATGCAAGCGGGGTAGCTTTGGGTGCTGTACTTGGTCAGAGAAGAGAAAAGTTATTTCATCCAATCTACTATGTGAGTAAGGCCTTGAATGGAGCCCAGAAAAACTATACTGTCACGGAACAAGAGCTTCTAGCGGTTGTTTATGCTTTTGAAAAGTTCCATGCTTACTTGTTGGGAACCAAAGTGGTGGTTCATACAGATCATGCAGCTCTGAGATATTTAATGGCAAAGAAGGATACAAAGCCAAGGCTAATTCGATGGGTGTTATTGCTGCAAGAATTTGATTTTGAGGTAAAAGATAGAAAAGATTGTGAAAACCAAGTAGCTGATCATCTATCTAGACTTGAAAATAAGCACATAGCGCCGTCCGATCTTGAGATTGATGATGCATTTCCCGATGAAGAGATCCTATCCACGATGGTGGAAGAGTTACCGTGGTACACAGACTTTGCGAACTACGTGGTAAGTAATATGATGCCTGAGAATCTCTCTTTTCATCAAAAGTGGAAGTTCATGCATGATGTGAAACACTACTTCTAGGATGAACCATATCTTTTTCGACGATGTGCGGATGGCGTTATTAGGCGATGCATATCTCATATGGAGGTGCCTAGTATATTGGAAGCAAGTCACGCTTCCCAAGTTGGGGGTCACCATACAGGTGATCGGACAGCCAGGAAGGTATTGCAAAGCGGCTATTATTGGCCTTCATTATTTAAGGATGTATATGATTTTGTGAGAAGATGTGATCAGTTTCAAAGGCAAGGCGCAATTTCAAAGCACCATGAGATGCCCATGTCTAAAATTCTTGAAGTAGAGCTATTTGATGTATGGGGTATTGATTTCATAGGCCCATTTGTGAGTTCGTTTGGGATGAAATATATCCTAGTTGCTGTGGATTATGTATCCAAATGGGTCAAAGCAGTAGCGCTGGCTAATAATGAAGGTAAGCGTGTTGTAGCATTCTTGAAGAGAAATGTCTTCTCTCATTTTGGGGTACCACGTACCATCATAAGCGATGGAACATCACACTTTTACAACAAGTTGTTCAGAGCCGTGTTGGTGAAATATGGGGTCAAGCAACATAAGGTAGCCACACCGTACCACCCACAAACTAGTAGGCAGGTAGAGGTTTCTAATCGGGAGATCAAGCTGATCCTTGCTAAGACTGTAAATGCTAGTAGGAAAGATTGTTCTCAAAACCTGGACGATACCTTATGGGCTTATAGGACCACATTCAAGACACCAATTGGCATGTCCCCGTACCAACTAGTTTATGGGAAGGCTTGTCACTTGCCAATTGAGCTCGAACATAAAGAATTGTGGGTGTTGAAGGGGCTTAATTTGAATTGGGATGATGCTATTAATCTGAGATTGGAGCAGTTGAATGAGATGGATGAGTTCCGTCTACATACATATGAAAGGTCAGACCTCTACAAGGAATGGATGAAAAAGTATCTTGATCGGCGGATTATCCAATGAAACTTTCAGAAGGGTGATATGGTACTTCTTTTCAACTCCAGACTGAAGCTATTTCTAGGTAAGTTGAAGTCTAAATGGTCTAGTCCGTTCAGAATTAGCCAAGTCTACTCGTCTGGAGTAGTAGAGTTAGAAGACAATAATGGTGGTGTCTTTAAGGTGAATGGCCAACGAGTGAAGCCATATATCGGTCCTTTTGACTCGATAAAATGCATGGCCACCATCTATATGGATGAAGTCTATGTAATCGAGATAACTATGTCATGCCGCGACAGTAAATCAAGCGCTACATGGGAGTCAACCCATCGTTTTTAATTGTTTTGTTTTACTAAGAGTTTGTTTTTGTTAAATAAAAAAATCCAAAAAGAAGAGTCGATCCACGACCAAAACTAAGGCGCTTGGTGGGAGGCAACCCATCGTTCTAATCGTTTTTGTTGTTTTTGAGTAAGTGTAGGTGCAAGACGTATAAAGGAGGAGATCTAGCCCAAATTTTGATTTGGAAGTGTGTCATGTTGAAGGTGGTAAGTTAGGAATGAAGGAGCAAAGGCTATTGGTTAGGCACTGCCTATGCAAATCTAGGCAACGAACAAGGCAAGGCCTATGTAAATCTAGGCAACGAACAAGGCAAGGCCTATGATATGGCCTAAGCTCTCTGAATCTACAATGCCATAGCATAGGCGCCGCCTATGTTCCACTAGGCAAAGCTAAAGGCGCCGCCTATGCCATTGCCTTTGCTCTCTGAATCTACAATGCCATAGCATAGGCGCCGCCTATGCCCAACTAGGCAATAGCATAGGCGCCGCCTATGCTCAACTAGGCTTTGCTAAAGGCGCCGTCTATGCTAAGCATAGGCAAAGCATTAGGCTCCGCCTACTTATGCTTTTTGGTCTCCTAACCCGATTTTACATGGGTCAAACCCGATCCATAGCTTGTTCTACAAATAGATCTTCAACATTAGAACAAAACACACTTATTTGCTCAACCTAGGCTCCGCCTTTATTTCCCAAATCTCTCAAAACTTTTCTTTTTGCTCATCTAACCTTGCAATATCATCTTCCAAGTCCATCACCAAGTAAGTTCTTCTTTTATATTCCGTAAGTGTTACAATACTATGCTCATAATGATTTGTTAGATCTTGAAGTGGTGTTGGTGATTTGAATGTGGTTGGTTTGTTATGATACATCTAGTTGAGTGAAAGAATACATGTGGGTGTTCTTGACTTGGTTCCGACTTGTATTTGATTTTGATACTCTGTCATACTTTTGCGGAGTCGACATGGTGAAGTTAATTGCATAATCTTCAAAATTGAATGCTTGAATGTTTGAATGACTCGTTTATCGAGATAAAGATCATGATTGAATACAAGCATGAGATGTTGTGATTATTTCTATGCCATAACTTGATACGATCTCTATGTAGTAGTCTTGTTCAAAAAGTTCATTAATACAAACATGAAAGTATAGTCAATATTACATGAAATAGAGCTAGAAAGGATAGTTAAGATGACATGAAAGTATGACTGTGCTGAACATATTGTTGGAACATATCGCCTATATGTATGTCGATGAAGTCTGAGTAATCGACATCACTCACTTAATTAGCTTGTACCAACAAATTAAGTGTGGGGTGGTGCCACTATTGTTTGGTTGTCGATTAAATCGTCCGAGATGAGCTAACACGAATCTATTTTAATCTTAGGTAAAATGGCACCAAAAGGACGACATGGAAAAGACAAAGCATCCACCTCACAGAAAGGTCAGAAAAGGGGAAGAAAAGAGCAAGCTGAATCCTCCTCGTTGCAAATACCTCGACGCATGTTTGGGATAAAGTGGGTCCTATAGGAGGAAGGAAAGGAGTGGTACAAGAACAACAAAGTGAAAAAATATGTTCACGTGGAGTTGATGTAAAAGGAGAGTCTAGCGAAGAGAGAACCTCACATTTTGGCTAAAATTATGGCGCTGAATATTGATTTCATTTTACGAGATATGAGAGAATGCAATCTTGATCTAATGCGAGAGTTTTATGCAAATTGGTCCCCAAAGACTACCGGAAGTGAAGTGAATATTCGGAGCCAAGTCTAGCAACTGAATGCGTTGTTTTTCAACACTTTTCTAGGTCTTCCATCTGTCGATCCATCACTGATCAAGGAGCTTTATCACAGACCTCCGTACAGGGAAATCAGACACACACTGTGCGGAACTAGATCAATGGCACGTTGGAATCATCACAAGGATACCGGTCGGCACAATACCTTCCCGTATGCTTCTCTAAATAGAGAAGCTCCAATATGGTTGAGGATAGTCAACTCTTGCCTCATTCCTGGGACACAGTACACAAAGATCACATGTGATAGAGTATTCTTGGTGTACGCTCTGATGACTAATATTCCCATCAACATTGGTGCGGTTATACGATCGTTAATGCGTAAGGCTAGGCTACAAAAGGGATCCCACTTCATCTTTGGCAATCTGTTGATTGCGATATTAAGGAAGGAAGACATTGAAGAGGAACCTGCAGATCATAAGCTTCCATACAACCTAAAAAAGGTTGATCTAACAAAGGTTAAAGATTCTGAAACTATGCATGGCGTCAACCTGACCACTGCAGAAAGACATGCTTGGGATGAAAGCTTCTTCCGCCATTTATATGGCATGACAAGGTTTACCATGATGAGTGGAGGTCATATTTCAACCGATGCAGAGCTCTATTAGTTGGATTATGACTACCCGATGAATGAGCATGCGCGGGCTATGTGCGGAGTAGGGGTACATTTTGAGGAACCTCTCAATAATGACGTGTCGACTGATGATGATCGCCGAATGCCAGACTCAGATGTGGAGGAGAACTCTGATGACGATGACTCTGATGATGATTCCAATGCAGGGGGTATGACCCCAGACATAGAGGAGGATTCCGACTAATCAGGTTTTCCTTATTTATTTTCCGCTGAGGGCAGTGTGTCCCGTCTAAGTGTGGGGTGCTGGTATTTGTATGCTGTACTTCTTTGCCTACATTTATTTATGTTTGTTTGTTTGATTTAGTCGTAGTTAGTAATTAGTAGTTAAATTTTTGAATTTTTTTTAGATTTTGCATGAAGTGCATGAAATTGTTCTGATAGATGGCATGATATTATGACAAGAGTTTGTGCTAAAATCATTACTATTGAGACATTTAGGCTCTAAGTGTGACTCACTGTGTGATAAGTGTGTGGTTTAATTCCTTCATCTGTTGGGTCAAGAGTCTATACCGCTCCCAATAAAGTTGACCATGTGTCTTATATGTGTGAGGTAATAGTATATTCTGTGTTGTGGCTGATGCTAGAACTTGCCTGGTGTGTGTGTAAAGAGAAATAAAGAGTGTGAGTTTAGGAGATGATTTAGGCATTTCTTTGACAGCCTGTATTTGTTTACCTTTGTTTTACCTACCCTTGTACATTATCCTAGTTTACCCCCTTTGAGCCTTTCGCTATTTTCTTTGTCAGCCTCATATGTAGCCTAATCCATTTTTTCAAGACCATAATTTGATCCAAATTCCTAAGCGCTTTAAATTGTAGAGTCATGTGACAAAATAAGAGGAAATTGGGTGAGAGTGATACCCCAGAGTATATTGGTACTTGACATTGTGTGAAAAAGAGTGGCTATCAGAGAGGTGCTTTATAAAATATGAAAAAAATAATAATAAAAAAAAAGGAAGAAAAGAAAAAGAAATAGAAAAATAAAAAGATAGTTGTGTTTATGTTGAATAAAAAAAAAAGGTAAAAAGGGGTGGTAGATGAAAGGAAAGTAGAGGGGTTGTTTAAAAGAGAGTGTTAATGGCATAATGTGATGTATTAAAGCGCTTAGGGAACTTAGTCACTATTTCTGGCCAAAATAGTCCAACCTGTCCCTTAGCCTACATTACAACCTGTAAAAGACCTATTTGATCCTTATCTTAGCATTCTGATATTAGTGGAGCATTACACTAAGGGCAAGCCTATGGTCACCAGTTGCAACATATGAACTCTTTGTGAGAGAGAGAGCAAGGAGAGTCTTATACCCATGTTCCAAAAAATGCAAAACATGTGAGTGATTATGGGTGATATATTATGAGAGACACACATGGTTGATGATTGTTGGGTAGTTTTTGTATGATTCTTTGTGCCTTAACTTGTGGATACGAATTAACCATCATCACGAGTCTATGTTGGAGGTTAAATTGTTTCTAGTAGTGATCAAGAAAACTACTCTTTGTTAATGATTACCGTGCATGTCTTGTTGAATATTTTGTGACGTTACTGTGAAAGTCTAAGTAGATGTTTGCATTGACATAATATTTTGTTTGAGGATGAACAAAGCTATAAGTGTGGGGTGGTGATGTTGGCGTATTTATACCCCTAAGAACCATAATTTACCCATATTTTAGGCTAAGTTTGGAGGATAAAATATATAATTCCTGCACTTTTAGTCCCTTTTCCTGTAAGTGAGCTAACCTATGTGATTAGCATATTTTCAGGTATTAATGATGATGATTTCATCACTTTATGGACCTTTGGGCAGCAAAGGAAAACTTCACGTAAGAAGGAAGGCAACTTTTGGAAGCTTGTGGACTGAATGTGATGCATAGAGAATCTGTCCCTGGCAAAATCAGTACTTCTTAATACTTAGGGGTGCAGCAGTAACCTAGTAGGATTAGGACAAGGATGTTATAAAAACCTTATTTGCTGAATTTTTCAGCATTCATTGTCATTATTCATTCGATACTCTTTCATTCGACTTTAAGTATAATTCAATTTATAGAATCTGTAAGTCTGAGACAGAGAAAGGACGGCAAACACGTGATCAACGAAAGGAGCAAAAACGTCATCCATCTTTGACGTTAAAATCATCCCTTGTGAAGATTATTCTAGTTGTGGTATGATGATTATGTCTATTGCGAATTCCTTTGTAATCATGAGTAGCTAAAATTCTCTGTTAGGGTTATGGAAGCCTTTTGATATACTATCTATTACTATGAGTGTGTGAATTCTTGATGCGTATGCTACTTATATCATTACTCTCTTCGTTTTAATTGAATTCTTGTGGTTGCAAACATATAGAATACGCCATTATAGCATTAACTTGTTTGAGAGAAAAGTTACATGTTTGGAAAAGAGAGTGTGACAAGGAAATAGGGCTACCAACCCCTATTTACACATTAATGCCTTAACCGGATTAATTTCTTGGAGAATTCGTACCATTAGTTATACGCTTTAAGCTCGAGAGAGTTAAAGTGAAATAGTCCTTGATGGTTGAGAAACACTAGGATTTACTATTAGAATACGAATCTCTATAAGTGCATGCATATTTGAATTCTGCATAACTCATAGTTAATAAATACGTAGAACTCATAAGGTGGACATAACCCTAACTTATTATTCTCTGTGATTAAATCTTACTAAACAAAGCATTCATTCGTTACTTTGATATTCTTAGTTTTTGCTATAATCAAATCCCCCCTTTCCATAGAATTTTCGACCAATAGTCTACTAATAGTTGCAACACTTAGTGACCAAGTATTCCCTGTGGGATTCGACACCCAACCCAGTTGGGTTCTATATTTGACAGCGACCGCTTACACTCTTACGAGAGCTGTAGTTTGGGCGTTATCAATCCTATCCTGTATTGCAACATAATTCTACCACGTCACGCCACCATCCATATTCCCAGTTGTCATTTTCCAGTGGCTTGGCACAATAGCGGTGCTTTGCGCCAGGGCCCAAAATTAAGTTTTTCAATATGAATTTTTAAGTGATTCTAAGGGGTAAATGGGTATTTTTCCACGGTCCTAATTAGTCTAAACATGAAATTTACCCCTAAATAACCCATTATCTCATCATTTATTCACTTTATTCAAAGATTAAGTTATTCTCTCTCAAAAAAGGCTAACCCCTATCTTCAAGAAACAAGAGCAAAAATCAAGAGTCTCTCCATTAAGGTATGTTAGGTGTTCATCTATGGGTTCCTTTCACCCATAGAGTCCACGAATCCATTTTCAAAATACAAGATTGTTGAATTATGAACTTCCATGCTTAAATTGAATTGAATTCATGTTCATGTTATTATTGGGTTTTTGTCCATAATTAAATTATATGCTTTTATGAAATAAATCATTGTACGTGTGGAATTACATGATTTTCATGATAACTTATTCAATTTGCAAGTTGATTGATGCAACCATGATAACTATATGTTTTGATTATTATATAACCTAAGCATGCTCCCTATATGTTTGATAAAATGCCTATGTGAATGAAATAGTGCCATTATAACATGAGAGCATGTATTCCCCATTTAGGTATAAGTAGATGGATCACAACTGTTTGGTTAAATGCCTCTATGAGTGAATTATGGAAAAGTATACATTGTTATGATTTTCAAGAGAATATTATGCTTTATTCTTCATGCTATTGAGTCCTTGGGGTATCTAATACCTGATAATTTTAACTGTGTGCCTAGAGATAATATCAGTTACAAAATATCAGTCGTGTCATGATCATTAGAACCCAGTCATTTATAGAACTCAGTCAGTTACAAAACTCAGGAAAACTAAGTAAACACAGTATCAGACCAGTCCAGTTCAGTATACTTAGTTCAGTGTCTTTCAGTTGGGTGTAGGATTCAGCATCGAGTGAACCCAAGGATGGGGGCTTACTTACCAGTAGAGGGTGTGATCCTTAGAAGCAATCCTTGCATTCTAAAACTACATAGCCAGGGTAGGTTGAGACATCAAACCTGCCATTTGAGGGTTGATGGGGTGTTTTAACCTGTTAGATGAGTGTTCCACCATTCTCATTAGCGTACCTACCAGATGAGGGTAGCACTCCAATGTATTTATCCATGGCACGGTACTAACACTCTTTCAACTGGGGTCATAGGTTAGACCCAAACTCAGTTATCTTATTTGGGGCATGTAAGTTAGATGATTACCTCCCACAGTCTCAGTTTTAGTGTTCAAAATAGAATTTAGTTACGTTCAATAGAATAAGGACTGTCAGATATAGTAAACCAGTATTAGTAAATAAATTATTAGTATCTTCAGATATCAGTTACTTAGTATGAGAATTTAGGACATAACTTCAGATAAGCTTACTCACAGTATTTATTTATATACATATTAGTGCATACTCAGTATTTACAATAGTATTAGTTATTCATGTACTCTCATGTTCAGTTAATCTATATTATGCAGTTAGTTATTGTTCATACATATTAACCCTTGCATTCAAACTTACCTCATCTAGCATACCAGTATATTCCATATACAGACACATACTCTTTCTTTGCGCTATGATGTGTTATATCATATGTTCGGACGCTCAGGTTCCCGACCGTGCATAGATAGACTAAGATTTAGCCAACAACAGTAGATTAGTAGTGAGTCGTCATCATTCAAGGATATTATTTTATTTTATTATTTTAGTAGACTCAGTATTTCAATAGATGGAGTTAGATAGGGAAATGTCCCATCAACTCCACTTTTAAATAATTTAAGATAGAGACTTTTCAGACTAGTTTTTAAATAGTGTTTAGTTTTATAGATTGTTATTTAAGATGATATAATTTATTAGTATTTCAGATGTTTTGAACTTTATGACATTTCAGCTTATTATTCTACATTTATTACAGTATCATGTTTCAGTGATCACAACAGATATGAGTCATGGGTTAGCTTGTCATCCTTAAGGGTCGTAATCACCGTATAGCGTTTGAGGTATAGACTCAGGGCACATAGTTGATTTTGATAAAGGGAACATTTAGGTCTGGATTAGTTTCGAATCTTCTCTAGTTTTGGAAGTAAAGGAAAATTAGGATAAGGATTCTAGTTTGGTCAAACTGAAGGAGTTAGTTAAAGATCAAAAGGTAGAGGTTTTCTCCAAAGGGGGAGATGGTGTGTTGAGGTACTAGAGTAGATTGTATGTGCCATTTGTTGATGATTTGAGGTAGCGGATTATGGTAGAAGTGCATGGTATGCATTATTTTATTCATCTAGGAGCCACCAAGATGTACCGTAACATGCAGAAAGTCTATTGGTGGAGAGGTATGAAGAAAGATATAGCAAAATTTGTAGCTAAGTATGCAACTTGTCAATAGGTTAAGGTAGAGCATCAAAGATCTGTTGGTACATTACGGGAGTTTGGTATCCCCACTTGGAAGTAGAAAGAGGTAAATATGGATTTTATGACTGGATTATTGCTTTCGCATTGTTGGCATAATTCCATTTAGTTACAGTAGACAGATTGTCTAAGTTACCATATTTCTTGCCAGTTCAGATATCCTACATAGCTAAAGATTATGGTAAGTTGTATATTAGAGTGGTAGTTATATTGCATGGAGTTCCTTTATCTATCATCTCAGATAGGCGTACGCAGTTTACCTTTTAGTTTTAGAGAGCCTTTCAGAAAGGTCTTAGTACCCAAGTTCATCTTAGTTTAGCTTTTCATACATAGATAGATGGTCAGGCAAAAAGGACCATTCAGACTCTAGAGGATATGTTGAGGGCATATGTTCTTGAGTTCAAAGGCAGTTGGGATGAACATTTGCCATTAATTGAGCTTGCCTATAATAACAGTTACCATGGTAGCATTCAGATGGCCCCGTTTGAGGCTCTTTATGATGGAGATGTAGATCAATAGTTGATTGGTTCAAAGTGGGTGAGGCCACTTTGATTGGGCCAGATATGGTGTTTGAATCCATGGAGAAAGTTCAGTTGATTTGAGAAAGATTAAAAACACCATAGAGTTATTACAAATCTTATGCAGATATAAGAAGAAGAGATCTTGAGTTTGAGGCTGATGACCTTGTGTATCTGAAAGTTTCACCCATGAAGGGGGTGAAGAGATTCGGTAAAAAAGGGAAGCTTAGTCCCTGATATGTTGGCCCCTATCGGATTTTGAGTCATGTTGTGAAGGTAGCGTATGATCTTGATCTTCTCACAGATTTTCCCTCAGTTCTTCCAGTGTTCCATGTATACTTATTGAAGAAGTTCATGGATAGTTCAACTGTTGTAGTCTCTCTAGAAAGTACAGATATTTAGAAGAACCTCTCATACGAAGAAGTTTCAGTAGAGATTCTTAATCACCTGATCCGTAGATTAAGGAACAAAGATGTTCCCTTAGTCAAAGTTCTTTGGCCAAATTAGACCATTGAGGGTGCCACTTAGGAAGCAGAAATAGACATACATACCAAGTATCCTTATCTTTTCTTCATGAACTCAGATTCAACTGAAGGTAACAATCTTTCTTAACTCATCTTTATTCCAGTATCAGATTCAGCTATATATTTGTCCTCAAATTAATTTATGCACTTACAGATTAGCTCAATCGTTCAGTATGTTCTAGATTCAGTCATACAATTTGTTTTAGTTGTGCATGTCCGCATATAGCCTTAGATTCCTCAATATTTTCAATTTAGCCAGCCACATTCGAGGATGAATGTTCCCAAAGGGGAGATAATGTAATACACCGATACTTTTTCGTAGCTTAATTTAGCTCCTAAAATGTAAAGATTTAGCTTTAAAAATGAATAACTGTTGATACATATAGAAATTTTTAGTTTTAGACCCTCATGTGTGTAGAAAATTGAATTAGCTTTCCAATGATACCAATTTACTCTAAATTAGACACTCAGTTGAGAAGTTATGACACTTTTTGTAAAGTAGTATGGCATTTCGACAAGCATAGTGTTGTGGTGAAGGCCAAAACGACAATTATCAATTTCCAGAGGACTTCCATGATTGGCTCATGTTGCATTGAAGTTCCATTTCCCAATTATCAAAATCCCAATAGCCCAATACGATGGTACCGTGTTGCGACGATGGCCTAAATGACATTTCAGTAGCTTACTGCGATAGTTCCACATCACGTTGATGTTCCACTTCTCAGTTGTCAATTTCCAGTAAACCACTATGATAGTGGCGCATCACGTTGGCATGCAAAATCAGGATTTTTCTTTCTTTTTCCAGTACTGATTAAATTTTAAAAAGGGCAATTTGGTCAATTCCCAAGCCCCAGTTCGTGGATAACACAAGATTAAGATTATTCTAAGCACTTTATGCTTACTTTTCATTAATATTCTCTCAAAGAAAAACCTAGAGCTCAAAACTTACTCTCTAAGAAATCCAATTTACTCCATTATTTTTCAAAGATAACTCAAGATTAAGGATTCCCAATTCAAGAACTCCAAGAATTCATCTTCAAAAGCACAATAGGAATCCAAAATCAAGTGTTATCTTCAGTTTCATTAATTAAGATATGTGGGGTTTATGAACAAGAATATTGTTTCATCCTTGTTCCCAAGAATAGTTTTTAATTACAAATTTACATGATTTTGTATGAATATACATGAGTTTCAAATTAGGGTTCATACCCATTATTGTTATTTGAAAGATTATGAGATTTCAAGTGATTTAGAAGTTGAATTGCATGTTGATTTTCTTATTTTAATACTTATTTTGAGTTGAGTTATCAATATTTATATTATCAAGCATGAACATTATGATGTTTTAACATGAATTTGCTGCATGGGTTATTAAGCCCTAATAGGATATTACTATTTTAAGATTGATTGTGCTATAGGCACTCTATGACTAGATTATTTTCAAATTTTTGATATAGATTTGACATTTTGATCCTAGTTTAGATATGAAATACACTTTTTAGCTTTAGACTATAGTTTAACTTAGCAATTATTCAGTTGGTTTTTGTAATAAACTATTATACTAGATTTTTAAAGTGGATTTCTAACAGAATGAGAATACAGATTAAAGGTAGTAGTTTTTAACACCGAGTTGGGTATTTTCTCATGCCCCAGAACTGTGAGCCAATGTAGGTTTAGATTATAAGATTATTCTTATTTCTATATGGATGATAGGTACAGATGTGATCAATTAGATTAGTTATATTCCCTGGCAAAAGTATGACACCTCTCCCCAACGTGAGGTTTTCCCATAAGGAAACTAGACGTTGCACTCCATGATTGCTCACATGATTTATGTTGGTTAGAAGAACCTCCCTAATAGTAAAAGAAAATAAATGGCTTTTGAGTGGATTTTCGTACATCCTACACAAAAGATTAACCTTACAGAAAGCTTTTAAAAGAATTTCCTACAGAAAAAGAAATCCTAAAGTATAATCTTAATAGATTTAGAAACTAAGTGTAAAAGTTCACAACTTTACTCAGATATTATTTCATAGAAAGACATTAGCTACAGACTTTAGTTTTAAGATTTTAGATATAAAAGTAAGTCCTTTCATCACTTAGACAACATGTTTTACAAATATAATACTAGTACAACTTTTAGAACTAAATGTGATTAATTACTCTATTTATAAAGTATGATTTACTATTCAAGATTATGATTCTTAGCTTTTCGGTATTCCAGCTTATCTGAGTCATCTACATTTAGCATGTATTGTTTTACAAATTATGATGATGTTGAGACATTGTTTTACTTATGTATTACCCTCATATACTCAGTACATTTTCAAAGTACTGATCCACATATACATCTATGTTCTACATTGTCTCATAATGTAGGTTCAGGTGTTCCGTTATAGTATCATGAGTGATTCTGAGCTTCTCTATCTATATAATGATAAGTGGTGAGTGCTCATAGTTTGGGGACTTAGTTTTTTAGTTTTCAGCTTATTAGTTTTCATGATTCAGTATTCTTTTCAGATAGTTCGAGTCAACTGGGGGTTTTTCCCAGTGACTCTCTAGTTATTAGTAGTAGAGGCTTGTCAGACTGCTATATTTGATTTAGATTATTCAGAATCGATCATTCAAACTATTGAGTCTAGTATTTTTTAGAGATTATATTTATATGTTCTTAGTTACCTCAGATAGATTTCCATATTTAGTATGATTTTTATATCTATATTCCCTTGTTATGAGATTCAAACTTAGTAGTAGGTAGACAGAGTTAGCTTAAGGCTGCTCATAGTCTTGAGCACAGTGTGATATCTTAGGACACGTTTTTTGAGCATTACAAAATTGGTATCACAGCCTAATATTTATAAGATTCCTAGGGAGTTAGACAAGCCGCATAACATAGAGTCTTGATCATGAGTGTGAAGTAAGCCACATTTATGAGCAAGAGGCTATGGGACGTTATTAGGAAATTATCTGTTTCTTTCATGATTTATCATACTTATAATATTTCTATCTGCTTTTAACTCGTGCTCTTACAAGACAATTGAATATGGTTCCTTGTGGAGCTTTCGTCCACATAAATAATAACCAGCAAGCCTAGCCTACTGATCCTCTGAATGAGATTGCATCCCATGTTGTGTTTTAGGCTGCCTTTCAGGCATTAGCCCAGGCAACGACTGCCAATGTTCAAGGAAACCATCAGGCGGCAGTTTTACTTCAGTAGAATGGTGAATTAGCAGTAGCCAGAATCTAATACTTTATGAGAATGAATCCTACAGAGATCTTTGGGTCAAAAGAAGGTTGGGACCCATAACTTTATTTATATGAGGTGAAAAAAATCACCCAGATTATATATATTTCTAAAGAGAATAATGTAGAGTTGACATCCTATAGATTGAAGGATGTAGCATATGATTGGGTGGTTATGTGGAAGAATGGTAGTGGTGATAATGTAGCTCCTATGAGTTGGCAAGTATCAATGTAGTCAATGTGTTTCCTAATTTTTTTCCCAAAGATTTGCCAGGGTACCTCCTGAGAGGGAAATAGAATTCAATATTAACCTTATTCCAGATACTCAACCTATCTCTATTCCTCCATATCATATGGCTCAATTTGAGCTTAAAGAGTTAAAGGAGAAGCTTAAGGATCTTTTAGAAAAAGGTTTCAAAAGGCCCTGTATTTCTCCATGGGGCACTCCCATCCTATTCGTGTGAAAGAAAGATAGTTCTTTGTGAATGTGCATTGACTATCATCAGATGAATAAAGTCACAATTAAAACAAATATCTTTTTCCTAGAATTGATGATTTATTTAACCAACTCCAAGGTGCAAGTTACATCTCCAAGATAGACCTTAGATATGGCTATTATCAGCTTAGAGTAAGGGAATGTGATATTCCAAAGACAACTTTTAGAACTTGTTATGGTCATTTCATATTTCTGTTATGTCATTTGGTCTTACCAATACCCCAACAACCTTCATGGACTTGATGAACTGAGTGTTCAAATAGAATCTTGACATGTTTGTCATAGCCTTTATAACTGATATTCTTGTCTATTCTCATAGTGAGGAAGATCATGCAGACCATCTTAGAATTATTTTGCAAACTCTTAGAGATCACCAGTTATTCGCTAAATTCAGCAAATGTGAATTTTGGCTAAGGTCAGTATCTTTCCTTGGTCATATTATTTCTAGTGAGGGAATTATAGTTGATCCCCAAAATACAAAAGCAGTAAGAAATTGGCCTAGACCTATTTCTCCATCAGAAATTAGAAGTTTCTTTGGTTTAGCTGGCTATTATAGACTTTTTATTAATGGTTTTTCTTTTATTGCATCTCTTATCTCCAGATTAACTCAGAAGAACGTTAAGTTTCAGTGGTCAGATTCCCGTGAGAAGATTTTTTAGGAGTTGAAGACTTGACTCACTTCAGCCCTAGTTTTAGCATTACCTGATGGTATAGATAGTTTTGTTGTGTATTATGATGCCTCTAGAATCTATTTGGGTTGTGCGTTGATGCAAAAAGTTAAAGTTATAGACTATGCTGCTAAACAATGTAAGACTCACTAAAAAAACTACCTAACCCATAATCTTGAGTTAGATACTATTGTGTTTGCATAGAAAATCTGGAGGTATAATCTTTATAGTGTGCATCTTGATGTGTTTACGGATCACAAAAGTTTGCAGTATATGTTTACTCAGAGGGAGTTGAATCTTTGGCTGAGAAGGTGGTTAGAATTGCTGAAAGATTATGATATGAGTGTGTTTTATCATCCGAACAAGGCCAATTTAGTAGAAGATGCCCTTAGTATATTATCCATGGGTAGTGTTGCTCATGTGGAGAATGATAAGAGAAAGTTAGTTTAGGAAGTTCACCAGTTAGATAGATTAGGTGTGAGGTTGGTTAACTCAGTTGAAGGGCATGTTTGGGTCCAGAGTAGTTTCGAATCTTCTCTAGTTTTGGAAGTGAAGTAAAAGTAGGATAAGGATTCTAGTTTGGTCAATTTGAAGGAGTCAGTTAAAGACCAAAAGGTAGAGGTTTTATCCTAAGGGGGAGATGGTGTGTTGAGGTACCAGAAAAAATTGTGTGTGCCATGTGTTGATGATTTGAGGCTTCGGATTATGGCGGAAGCGTATGGTGTGTGTTATTCCATTCATCCAGGAGCCACCAAGATGTACTACAACTTATGGGAAGTCTATTTGTGGAGTGGTATAAAGAAAGATATCGGAGAATTTGCAGCCAAGTCTGCAACTTATCAACAGGTTAAGGTAGAGCACCAAAAACCTGGTGGTATGTTGCAGGAGTTTGGTATCCCCACTTGGAAGTAGGAAGAGGTGAATATGGATTTTGTCGTTGGGATGATTCAATTTGGGTTATTCTAGAAAGATTGTCTAAGTTAATGCATTTCTTGCCAGTTTACACATCCTACATAGCTGAAGATTATGGTAAGTTGTATATTAGAGTGTTAGTTAGATTGCATGGAGTTCCTTTATCTATTATCTCAGATAGGGGTATGCAGTTTACCTCTTAGTTTTGGAAAGCCTTTCAGAAAGGTCTTGGTACCCAAGTTCATCTTAGTTCAGCTTTTCATCCGCAGATAAATGGTCAGGCAGAAAGAACCATTCAGACTCTAGAGGATATATTGAGGGCATGTGTTCTTGAGTTCAAAGGTAGTTGGGATGGACATTTACTATTGGTTGAGTTTGCCTATAATAAGAGTTACCATGGTAGTATTCAGATATCCCCATTTGAGGCTCTTTATGGTGGAGATGTAGATCGCTAGTTGGTTGGTAATAAGTGGGTGAGGCCACTTTGATAGGGCCAAATATGGTGTTTGAAGCCATGGAGAAATTTTAGTTGATTTGAGAAAGATTGAAACTAGCTCAGAGTCATTACAAATCTTATGCAGATATAATTAGAAGAGATCTTGAGGTTGATGACCTTGTGTATTGATAACGCCCAAACTACAGCTCTCGTAAGAGTGTAAGCGGTCGCTGTCAAATATAGAACCCAACTGGGTTGGGTGTCGAATCCCACAGGGAATACTAGGTCACGAAGTGTTGTAATGGTTAGCAGACTGTTGGTCGAAAATTCTACAAAAGGGGGGTTTGATTTATGCGTAAAATAATGTTGACAAAATAAAGAATGAAACGATTTAATGTAGTAGGATTAAATCACAGAAAAATAAGTTAGGGTTATGTCCACCTTATGATTTCTACGTATCTATTAACTATGAGTTATGCGGAATTCAGACATTCATGCACTTATAGAGATTCGTATTCTAATGGTAAATCCTAGCGTCTCTCGACCATCAAGGATTATCTTACTTTAACTCTCTCGAGCCTAAAGTGTATAACTAATGGTACAAATTCTCCAAGAGGTTAATCCGGTTAAGGCATTAACTTGTAAACAGGGGTTGGTAGCCCTATTTCCTTGTCACACTCTCTTTTCCAAACATGTAACTTTTCTCTCGAACAAGTTAATGTTATATTGGCGTATTCTATATGTTTGCAACCACAAGAATTTAACTAAGATGAAGAGAGTAATGATATAAGTAGCATACGCATCAAGAATTCACAAACTCATAGTAATAGATAGTATATCAAAAGGCTTCCATAACCCTAACAGAGAAGTTTAGCTACTCATGATTACAACGGAGATCACAATAAACATCATCATCGTGCCAAAGCGCGAATGATCTCATGTTGAGGTTGAGATTGGCGTCAAAAGAGAGATTGACGTGTTTGCACTTGACCGATTTTTTCAAGAGTAGCGTTTTTCCCTGTTATACTTACAGAATCTGTAACGTGAATAATACTAGAAGTGTTGAATAAAAGAAGAATAATGTCAACAACAATGAATGCTGAAAAATTCAGCAAATAAGGGTTTTTATAACATCCTTGTCCTAGTCCTACTCGGTTACTGCATCCTTGTCCTAGTCCTACTAGGTTACTACTGCACCCCTAAGTATTAAGAAATACCGATTTCGCCCGGGACAACTTCTCCATGCATCACATTCAGTCCATAAGCTTCCAAAAGCTGCCTTCCTTCTTACGTGAAGCTTTCCTTTGCTGCCCAGAGGTCCACAAAGTGCCAAAAAGTTCATTATTAATACTTGAAAACATGCTAATCACGCTGGTTAGCTTACTTACAGGAAAATGGACTAAAAGTGCAGTAATTATGTATTTTTATCCTCCGAACTTAGCTAAAACATGGGTAAACTATGGTGTTTAGGCGTGTAAATACGCCCAACATCATCACCCCATACATCAAGCTTTGTTCGTCCTTGAACAAAATATCATGTCCATGTAAACATCTACTTTGGGTTTCATAGTAACAACACAAAAATGTTCAACAAGACATGCACAGTAATCATTAACAAAGAGTAGTTTTCTTGATCCCTACTAGAAACAATTCAACCTCCAACATAGACTCGTGATGATGGTTAATTCGTATCCACAAGTTAAGGCACAGAAAATCATACAAACTACCCAACACTCGTCAACCATGTGTGTCTCACACAAGATATCACCCATAATAACTCACAAGTATTTTTTGGAACATGGGTACAAGATTCTCCTTGCTCTCACTCTCACAAAGAATTCTTATGTTGCAACTGATGACCTTAGGCTTGCCCTTAGTGTAATGCTCTACTAATATCAGAATGCTAAGCTTAGGATCAAATAAGTCTTTACAGGTTGTAATGTAGGCTAAGGGACAGGTAGGACTATTTTGGCCAGAAATAGTGACTATGTTCCCGAAGCGCTTTAATACATCACATTATGCCATTAACACTTTATTTTAAACAACCTCTCTATTTTCCTTTTATCTACCACCCCTTTTCACCTATTTTGTTATTCAATTTTAAACAGAATTAACATTTTATTTTTCTTTTCATTTTTTTAATAACACACCTCTATAATAGCCACTCTTTTCATAAAAAATTCAAGTACCAATACACTCTAAGGCAGCACTCTCACCCAATTTCCTCTTATTTTGTCACATGACTTTACAATTTAAAGCGCTTAGGAATTTGGATCAAATTATGGTCTTGAAAAAAATAGATTAGGCTACATATGAGGCTGTCAAAGAAAATAGCTAAAGGCTCAAAGGAGGTTATTTAGGATAATGTACATGGGTAGGTAAAAAAAAGGTAAACAATCACAGGCTGCCAAAGAAATGCCTAAATCATCTCCTAAGCTTGCACTCTTTATTCCTCTTTACACACACACCAGGCAAGTTCTAGCATCAGTCACAAAACAGAATATACTATAACCTCACACACACAAGGCACATGGTCAACTTTATTGGAAGCAGTATAGACTCTTGACCCAACAAATGAATGAATTAAACCATACAATTATCACATAGTGAGTCACACTTAAAGACTAAACGTCTCAATAGTAATGATTTTAGCACAAACTCTTGTCATAATACCATGCCGCCTATCAGAACAATTTCATGCACTTCATGCAAAAATCTAAAAAAAAAAAATTTTGAAAATTTTTACTACCAACTACTAACTATGACAAAATCAAACAAACAAACACACATAAATAAATATAGGCAAAGAATTACAACATACAAATACCAGCACCCCACACTTAGATGGGACACACTGTCCTCAGTGGAAAATAAATAAGGAAAACCTGATTAGTCGGACACCTCCTCTATGTCTGGGGTCATACCCCCTGCATCGGAATCATCATCAGAGTCATCGTCATCAGTGTTCTCCTTCACGTCTGAGTCTGGCATTCGGCGATCATCGTCGATTGGCACGTCATCATCAAGAGGTTCCTCAAAATATACACCTACTACACACATAGCCCTCGCATGCTCATTCACCGGGTAGTCATAATCCAATTGCTGGAGCTCTGCAGCAGTTGGAATACGCCCCCACTCATCATGGTGAACCTCTTCATGCCATATAAATGGCGGAAGAAGCTTTCATCGCGAGCATGTCTTTCTGCAGTGGTCAAGTTAACGCCATGCATAGTTTCACCATCTTTAACCTTTGTCAGATCAACCTTCTTTGGGTTGTGTGGGAGCTTATGATCTGCAGGTTCCTCTTCATTGTTCTCCTTCCTCAATATCGCAGTCAACAAGTTGCCAAAGCTAAAGTGTGACCTCTTGTGCAGCCCAGCCTTACGCATTGACGACCTTATAACCGCACCAATGTTGATGGGAATATTAGTCATCAGATCGTACACCAAGCATACTCTATAACGTGTGATCTTTGTGTACTGTGTCCCTGGAATCAGGCAAGAGTTGACTATCCTCAACCATATCCGAGCTTCTCTGTTCAAGGAAGCATACGGGAAGGTATTGTGCCAACCGGTGTCCTTGTGTCTACTCCAACGTGCCATTGATCTTATTCCGCACAGTGTGTTTCTGATTGCGCTGTACGGAGGTCTGTTATAAAGCTCCTTGAGTGGTGATGGATCAACAGATGGAAGACCCAGAAAAAAGAGTTAAATAACTCCGCATTTAGTTGCAATACTTGGCCCCGAATCTTTACTTCACTTCCGATAGTCTTTGGGGACCAATTGGCATAGAATTCACGCGTTAGATCAAGATTGTATTCTCCCAAGTCTCGGAAAATGAAATCAAGATGTAGCGCCATGATTTTAGCGAAAATGCGAGGTTCTTTCTTCGCTAGACTCTCCTACTGTATCAGCTCCACGTGAACATACTTTTTCACTTTGTTGTTCTTGTACCACTCCTTTCCTTCCTCCTCGAGGACCCATTTTATCTCGAACATGCGGCGAGGTATTTGCAGCGAGGAGGATTCAGCTTGCTGTTTTCTTCCCCTTTTCTGGCCTTTCTGTGAGGTGGATGCTTTTTCTTTTCCTGGTCGACTTTTTGGTGCCATTGTACCTGGGATTTAAAATAAAGTCATGTTAGCTTCCTCTCGGTAGATTTGATCGAAAAACAAACAATAGTGGCACCACCCCACACTTAACTTTTTGGTACAAACTAATGAAGTGAGTGATGTCGATTACTCAGACTTCATCAATATACGTTTAGGCGTTATGTTCCAACAAGATATTTAGTGTATAATAATCAAATACAAATCGGAACAAAGTCTAGAACACCCATACGTATTCTTTCAATCAACTAGATGTATCATGACCAACCAAGCACATTCAAATCACCAACACCACTTCAAGATCTAGTAAATCATTATAAGCGTAGTATTGTAACACTTACGGAATATAAAAGAAGAACTTACTTGGTTAGAAGAGCAAAAAGAAAGGTTTTGAGAGATTTTGGAGAGGTAGGGGGCGCTTAGGTTGAGTAAACAATGAAATTTTGTTCTAAGACTAAGGTTCTATTTATAGAACAAGGCTTGGGTCGGGTTTTGACCCATTTGAAATTGGGTTAGGACACCAGAAAGTAAGCATAGGCGGCGCCTAATGCTTTGCCTATGCTTGGCATAGGCGGCGCCTAATGCTTTGCCTAGTTGGGCATAGGCGGCGCCTATGCTATGGCATTGTAGATTCAGAGACCAAAGGCATTGGCATAGGAGGTGCCTAATTCTTTGCCTAGTTGAGCATAGGTGACGCCTATGCTATGGCATAGTTGATTCAGAGAGCTTAGGCCATAGCATAGGCCTTGCCTTGTTCGTTGCCTAGATTTTCATAGGCAATGCCTAACCCATAGCCTTTGCTTCTTTATTCCTAAATTACCACCTTCAACATGAAGCACTTCCAAATCAAAATTTGAAACCAATCTCCTCCTTTATACATCTTGCACCTACACTTACTCAAAAACAACAAAAACCATTAGAAAGATGGGTTGCCTCCCATCAAGCGCCTTAGTTTTGGTCGTGGCTCGACTCTTCTTTTTGGATTTTTATTTAACAAAAACAAACTCCTATTAAACAAAACAATTAAAAATGATGGGTTGCCTCCCACGTAGAGCTTGATTTATCATCGCAGCACGACATAGTTACCTCGATTACTTAGACTTCATCGAGGTAGATGGTGGCCATGCATTTTATCGAGTCAAGAGGACCGATATATGGATTTACTCGTTGGCCATTCAGCTTGAAAACACCTCCTTTATTGTCTTCTAACTCTACTACTCCAGACGAGTAGACTTGGCTAATTTTGAACGGACCAGACCATTTGGACTTCACTTACCTGGAAATAGCTTCAGTCTGGAGTTGAAAAGAAGTAACATATCACCCTTTTGAAAGTTTCGTTGAATAATCCGCCGATCATGATACTTTTTCATCCATTCCTTGTAGAGGTCTAATCTTTCATACGCATGTAGACGGAATTCATCCATCTCATTCAGCTGCTCCAATCTTAGATTCATAGCATCATCCCATTTCAAATTAAGCCGCTTCAACGCCCACAATGCTTTATGTTCGAGCTCAATGGGCAAGTGACAAGCCTTCCCATAAAATAGTTGGTATGGGGACATGCCAATTGGCATCTTGAACGCAGTCCTATAAGCCCATAAGTCATCGTCCAGCTTTCGAGACCAATCTTTCCTACTAGCATTTACAGTCCTAGCTAGGATTAGCTTGATCTCCCGATTAGAAACCTCTACCTTCCCACTAGTTTGTGGGTGGTAAGGTGTGGCTACCTTATATTGATTGACCCCATATTTCACCAACACGGCTCTGAACAGCTTGTTGTAAAAGTGTGATCCTCCATCGCTTATAATGGTACGTGGTACCCCAAAATGAGAGAATATATTTCTCTTCAGGAATGCTACAACACGCTTACTTTCATTATCAGCCATTGCTACAGCTTCGACCCATTTGGATACATAATCCACAACAACTAGGATATATTTTATCCCAAACGAACTCACAAATGGGCCCATGAAATCAATACCCCATACATTAAATAACTCAACTTCAAGAATCTTAGACAGGGGCATCTCATGATACTTTGAAATTGCGCCTTGCCTCTGACACTGATCATATCTTCTCACAAAATCATAGGCATCCTTAAATAATGAAGGCCAATAATAGCCGCTTTGCAATACCTTCCTTGTTATCCGTTCATCTGCGTGATGACCCCCAACTTGGGAAGCGTGACTTGCTTCCAATATACTAGGCACCTCCACATGAGATATGCATCGCCTAATAACACCATCCGCACATCTTCGAAATAGATATGGTTCATCCCAGAAATAGTGTTTCACATCATGCGTGAACTTCCTCGTTTGATGAAATGAGAGATTTTCAGGCATCACATTACTTACCACGTAGTTCGCAAAGTCTGCGTACCACGATAATTCTTCCACTATCGTGGCTAGGATCTCCTCATCGGGGAATGCATAATTAATCGCAAGATCAGGCTGCGCTATGTGCTCATTCTCAAGTCTAGATAGATGATCAGCTACTTGGTTTTCGCAACCTTTTCTATCTTTTACCTCGAAATCATATTCTTGCAGCAATAATACCCATCGAATTAGCCTTGGTTTTGCATCCTTCTTTGCCATTAAGTATCTCAGCGCTGCATGGTCTGTATGAACCACCACTTTGGTTCCTAACAAGTAAGGACGAAACTTTTTGAAAGCATAAACAACCGCTAGGAGCTTTTGTTCTGTGACAGTATAGTTCTTCTGGGCTCCATCCAAGGCCTTACTTGCGTAGTAGATTGGATGAAATAACATTTCTCTTCTCTGACCAAGTACAACACCCAAAGCTACCCTGCTTGCATCACACATAACTTCAAACGGTAGAGACCAATCAGGTGCTACAATGATAGGAGCTTCAACTAGCTTCCCTTTGAGGCATTCGAATGCCTTCAAGCAATATCCACCTAAGTTGAGCTTTGCATCCTTCTCCAAAGGTTTGCATAATGGACTAGCAATCTTGGAGAAATCTTTAATGAACCTTCGATAAAAACCTGCATGGCCAAGGAAACTACGAACTCCCTTTACAGAAATTGGAGGTGGTAGCTTCTCGATAACTTCAATCTTAGCTCGATCAACCTCAATTCATCTTTCGGAGATTTTATGCCCAAGAAGAATACCTTCTTTAACCATAAAGTGGCACTTCTCCCAGTTTAGCACCAAGTTGAATTCAACACATCTCTGCAATGCCATACTTAGATTCGCTAGGCATGATTCAAAGGACTCACCCACCACTGAAAAATCATCCATGAACACCTCCAAGGTGTCTTCAACCATATCAGAAAAAATAGACATCATACAACACTGAAAAGTAGCGGGTGCATTACATAGCCCAAATGGCATATGTTTGAAAGCAAACGTACCATATGGGCATGTAAACGTTGTCTTCTCTTGATCTTCGGGAGCTATACAAATCTGATTATAGCCGGAATAACCATCTAAGAAACAAAACCATCCTTTCCTTGCTAATCGATCAAGCATTTGGTCCATGAATGGCATTAGGAAGTGATCCTTAAGCGTCCATGAATTCAGCTTCCGGTAGTCCATGCACACTCTCCACCCTGTGACAGGTCTGAGTGGAATTAGCTCATTCTTTTCATTCGCAACTACCGTCATGCCCCCTTTCTTGGGCACAGACTGTACCGGACTCACCCACTTGCTGTCAAAGATTGGGAAATGTGTTTCCACTTCCCAAGAATGCATACTTGAGATGACTGGGCAGCTCCTTCAATTCTAACATTGGTGGCTCTTCAATGGATGGTTTTGCTGGTGGTGTAGGTCGATTTTTGAGATCAAGGTCCAGCTTCTTGGGAGCATGAGAATACGACCCTATTCCAGTCAGAGCATAAATAGTTTCTTCATAACCTTCAACATCCTTACTCTTAACATTCATAAGCACAGTCGCCAATGGATCAACAATGAGCTGCTTGTCTACAGATATTTCTTTCTCATCATCATAATAAACATCATCTACAGAGAATACATTCATATCTTTGGGATGCTTCATTGATTTGCATACGTCAAAACGGACCACTTCGTCATTCATCCGGAATAAAAGCTCATTAGCTCTGAAATCAATAAGCACGCTTCCTGTTGCAATGAAGGGACGTCCCAAGATTATGGGAGCTTCAGAGTCCACCTTACAATCCAAAATAACAAAGTCTGCAGGAAAGATGAAGGAAGAAACTTTCACCAATACATCATATAAGATACCCACAGGTCATTTTACCGACCTATCAGCCATGACGAGCCGCATATTGGTTGGTGTAGGATTGCCCAATCCTAACTTTCTATAAATAGATAGTGGCATCAAATTGATTCTAGCTCCCAAATCGCACAATGCCTTAGAAAAATCCAAAGATCCAACCGTGCACAGAATGGTGAAAGCACCAGGATCTGCCTTCTTCTGAACTAGTGATCTGGTAGCGATTGTACTGCAATGATGAAAATTATCTGTCAACTCATAACTTACTACCCATTTCTTTGTCAAAAGGTCCTTGATGAATTTTGCGTACCCAAGCATCTGTTCCAGTGCCTCCACCAAAGGGACATTAATAGTCAGCTGCTTCAACATAGTCATGAATTTATTGAACCTGGTATCATCAGCTTTCTTCTTCAGTCTCTGAGGAAAAGGTGGTGGTGGAAGGGGAATAGTTTTCTCCACCACTTCCTTTTTATCTTGCTTCCGGTTTTCAACCTTTTCAGGCTGCAGACGTCTAGGGGCGACGCCATGTCCACTCTCTTCAACTTCTTCGGCCTCTTCACCTTCTGCATTGATAACATTATTTGCTATATCATCAACCACCTGCTTGCCTTTGGCTGGATTTTCCAACACTTTACCACTTCGGGTAGTAATAGCCATACACGATCCATCATTCCTCGAATTTTGCACCGTGTCGCTAGGTAGCGTTCCAGCTTTTCTTTGATTGAATGCCGCTGAAAGTTGACTTAATTACTGCTCGAGTTGTTTTATTACAGTAGAATGTGAGTCAACCAATTGATTTATTGAAGACAAATCGTTCTTCACCTCATTCACTCCTATATTCGTTGCCTTCACTCCTTTCAACAGCTTAGCCATCATATCTTCCATTGATATATTCCCCAAACCAGATGCCGCGGCCTCATGATTTCCAGGAGGAACATACAACCCACTCCTGTCAGTCTTATTCTTCCAACTACCTTGATCACGGTCCTTGTTTCCAGATTTATCATAACAGTTCCGACCTTGGTTTCCTTGGGCATTGCCTCGGAAACCCCCCTGATTATTCAAGTAGTTAGCTTCTTCCTCAGAATCGAATTCATCTCTTTCTTTTGACGCAACCGCTTTGACTTTTTTGATCTTCCCTGATAATAAATGCTTGGTAACAAGATCCATCTGTGTTTTCATGTGCGCCATATCTAGATCATGTTCCTCTTCTCTTCGCCTTTGCTCTGCAGTCATGCCAATAGATATAGTAGGGTTTGCTACCTCAGAATCCCTGGTATGCCAAGCTCTACTCTGCTTTGTCATATGATCTAGCATATCACTTGCCTGGATAAAGGTAAGGTCCATGAATGACTCTCCTGCAGCATTATCAACCACAGGCTTAGTCACCGAATTCAAATACCTGTATAATATCTCCATCAAGTGGACATTGGTCATATGATAATTTGGGCACCGCATATACTTCTTCTTGAACCTCTCCCATGTTTCGTAGAGAGCTTCAGTTCGAAGCTATCGAAAATTGCTAATCTCATCTCTCAACTGTGCTCTCTTGGATGTTGGAAAGAATCTTTCTAGGAAAATGTCTTTCAATTGCCTCCAATTAGTAATAGAATCAGGAGTCAGCCCATTCAACCATAGAGTTGCCTCCCCAGATAGAGACAATGGAAATAAGCACAGCTGAATTGCATTCTGTCCAACGCCTGGATTGTCGAATGATTTCCATGTAGAGATAAAATTGACCAGATGCATATTCGGATCATCACCTGCAAGTCCACTAAATAATCCCTTAAGCTGCAATAGTTGAATCATGGTGCTTGTGATATTGAACTTGGTTCCAGATGCCAAGGGTGGAGGAATAATAGCCCCAGTGGCACCAACCCCATCCAAATCGTCATCATCATCATCAAAAGGAATCTGCACAGCTCGACGGTCAGGCCTCAATCTAGATTGACGATCTCTCCTCTGCATAGGTGCCGCCACCTCAACAGCATGCCTTAGGTTTAGTAACTCATCATCACCCAGGTCCTTATTATGAAGATTTGTTGCTCGCCCTGGGTTATCAAAATTTGGTTGATACACTTGAGCAACGACCAATGCAGCTAATCTGGCCAGCTCCTGTTAAGCAGCCAGCCTTTCAATGTCTCATTGCGCCTCTATCCTACCAATAAGTTGTAGTTCAGGGTTTATGGGTAATAATGGCTGACCAGAACTTCGAGTATTTGGCATGCACTGAACAGAACCTGAATAAAACAAAAACAACAGACGAAAAGTAAAATACAAGAATTTTTGACCAAAGGGTCTATTAACTATCACAAACTTTGTTGACAACCGTATTCTCTAGAAACAGCCAAAATTTGAAAATGCCCAAACTACAGCTCTCGTAAGAGTGTAAGTGGTCGCTGTCAAATATAGAACCCAACTGGGTTGGGTGTCAAATCCCACAGGGAATACTCGGTCACGAAGTGTTGTAATGGTTAGCAGACTGTTGGTAAAAAATTCTACAAAAAGGGGGGTTTCATTTATGCATAAAATAACGTTGACAAAATAAAGAATGAAATGATTTAATGTAGTAGGATTAAATCACAGAAAAATAAGTTAGGGTTATGTCCACCTTATGAGTTCTACGTATCTATTAACTATGAGTTATGCGGAATTCAGACATGCATACACTTATAGAGATTCGTATTCTAATGGTAAATCCTAGCGTCTCTCGACCATCAAGGATTATCTCACTTTACCTCTCTCGAGCCTAAAGTGTATAACTAACGATACAAATTCTCCAAGAGGTTAATCCGGTTAAGGCATTAACTTGTAAACAGGGGTTGGTAGCCCTATTTCCTTGTCACACTCTTTTTTCCAAACATGTAACTTTTCTCTCAAACAAGTTAATGCTATATTGGCGTATTCTATATGTTTGCAACCACAAGAATTTAATTAAGATGAAGAGAGTAATGATATAAGTAGCATACGCATCAAGAATTCACAAACTCATAGTAATAGATAGTATATCAAAAGGCTTCCATAACCCCAACAGAGAAGTTTAGCTACTCATGATTACAACGGAGATCACAATAAACATCATCATTGTACCAAAGCACGGATGATCTCACGTTGAGGTTGAGGTTGGCGTCACAAGAGAAATTGACGTTTTTGCCCTTGACCAATTTTTTCAAGAGTAGCATTTTTCCCTGTTGTACTTACGTAATCTGTAACGTGAATAATACTAAAAGTGTTGAATAAAAGAAGAATAATGTCAACAACAACGAATGCTGAAAAATTCAGCAAATAAGGGTTTTTATAACATCCTTGTCCTAGTCCTACTCGGTTACTGCATCCTTGTCCTAGTCCTACTAGGTTACTGCTGCACCCCTAAGTATTAAGAAATACTGATTTTGCCCGGGACAACTTCTCCATGCGTCACATTCAGTCCATAAGCTTCCAAAAGCTGCCTTCCTTCTTACGTGAAGCTTTCCTTTGCTGCCCAGAGGTCCACAAAGTGCCGAAAAGTTCATCATTAATACCTGAAAACATGCTAATCACGTTGGTTAGCTTACTTACAGGAAAATGGACTAAAAGTGCAGTAATTATGTATTTTTATCCTCCGAACTTAGCTAAAACATGGGTAAACTATGGTGTTTAGGCGTGTAAATACGCCCAACATTATGTATCTAAAAGTTTCACCCATGAAAGGGGTAAAGAGATTTGGTAAAAAAGAGAAGCTTAGTCCCTGATATGTTGGCCTCTACCAAATTTTAAGTCGTGTTGGGAAGGTAGCGTATGAGCTTGAGCTACTCGCATATTTGCCCTCAATTCATCCGGTATTCCATGTGTACTTATTGAAGAAGTGCAGGGACAATTAACCTGTTGTAGTCCCTCTAGAAAGTATAGATATATCGAATAATCTCTCCTATAAAGAAGTTCCAGTAGAGATGCTTGATCATATGATCCTTAGATTAAGGAACAAAAAAGTTCCCTTCATCAATGTTTTGTGGCGAAATCAGACCGTTGAGGGTGCCACTTAGGAAGCAAAAGCAGCATAAAAAAGTTCCCAGTTGTCAATTTCCAGTAAACCACCATGATAGTGGCGCATCACGGTGGCTTGCCAAATCAGGATTTTTCTTTCTTTTTTCAGTTTTGATTAGATTCTAAAAGGGGCAATTTGGTCAATTCCCAAGCCCCAATTCGTGGATAACACAAGATTAATCTCATTCTAAGAACTTTATGCTTACTTTTCATCAATTCTCTCTTAAAGAAAACCCTAGAGCTAAAAACCTACTCTTTAAGAAATCCAATTTCCTCTATTATTTTGTAGAGATAACTCAAGATTAAGGATTTCCAATATTTACATTATCAAGCATGAACATTATGATGTTATAACATGAATTTGATGCATGGGTTACTAAGCCCTAATAGGATATTACTATTTTAACATTGATTATGCTATACACACTCTATGACTAGATTATTTTCAGATTTTTGATATAGATTTGACATTTTGATCCCAGTTTAGATATGAAATCCACTTTTCAGCTTCAGACTATAGTTTAACTTAGCAATTATGCAGTTGGTTTTCGTAATAAACTATTGTACTAGATTTTTAAAGTGGATTTCTAACAGAATGAGAATACAGATAAAAGGTAATAGTTTTTAACACCGAGTTGGGTATGTTCTCATGCCCCAGAAGTATTAGCCATCTTAGGTTTAGATTATAAGATTATTCTTATTTCTATATGGATAACATATACAGATGTGATCAATTAGATTAGTTATATTCCCAGGCAAGAGTGTGACACCTCTCCCCAACGTGAGGTTTTCCCATAAGGGAAATAGACGTTGCACTCTATGATTGCTCACATGGTTTATGTTGGTTAGAAGAACCTCCCAAATAGTAAAAGAAAATAAATGGCTTTTGAGTGGATTTTCGTACATCCTACACAAAAGAGTAACCTTACAGAAAGCTCTTAAAAGAATTTCCTACAACAAAAGAAATCCTAAAAGTATAATCTTAATAGAAAGGATTTTAGAAACTGAGTGTAAAAGTTCACAACTTTACTCAGATATTGCTTCACAGAAAAATATTAGCTATAGACTTCAGTTTTCAGATTTTAAATATAAAAGTAGGTCCTTTCAACACTTACACAACATGATTTACAGATAGAATACTAGTACAACTTTTAGAACTAAATGTGATTAATCACCCAATTTATAAAGTATGATTTACTATTCAGGATTATGATTGTCAGCTTTCCGATATTCCAGCTTATGTGAGTCATCTACATTTAGCATGCATTGTTTTACAAATTATGATGATCTTGAGAAAATTTTTTACTTATGTATTCACCCCCATATACTCAATACATTCTCAGATTACTGATCCACATATACATCTATGTGTTACATTATCTCATAATGTAGGTTCAGGTGCTCAGTTCCAGCTGCGTGAGTGATTCCGAGCATCTCTATCTACATCCCGATAGTTGGTGAGTCCTCATAGTTTGAGGAATTAGTATTTTGTTTTTTCATCTTATTAGTTTAGATGATTTAATATTCTTTTCAGATAGTTTGAGTTTGCTGGGGGTTTCTCCCAGTGACTCTCTAGTTATTAGTAGTAGAGGTATGATTCAGATTGCTCAGTGTTGATTATTCAGACTATTGAGTCTAGTATTTCTTAGAGATTATATTAATATGTTCTCAGTTAGCTCAGATAGATTTCTATATTTAGTATGATTTTTATATCTATATTCCCTTGTTATGAGATTCAGACTTAGTAGTAGACAGACAGGGTTAGCTTAAGGATACTCACAGTCTTGAGCACCGTGTGTTGTCTTAAAACTCATTTTTGGGGCGTTATAGCTTTCTATTTTTAGGATTTATGGAACTGCATTCTGTGGTACCCCCACCGTTCAATGATAGGCAATGGAGTAGCCTCGATAGAAAGTGGAGTGACTGGTACTTGTGGTGGTGGTACTTCTCTAACTGGACTACCACTATCCTCGTTACTATTTTCTCCAGATATATACCTATCATCCTCCTTATTATCTTTCTCAGATCTTGATTCTTCCTCACCATTTTCTTTTTTATCATCGTCTTCATTATCTTCCTCATCGGAGGATGATGGTGAATAGGGTGGTGAGGTGCTAGGGTCATCCTTAGTGTGGACCTATAGTATGTGCCCTCATCCCTAGTATTTTCTTAATTACCCCTGGGTCACTTTTACCATTGCTCTGCCTTCCCCTTTACTAGATATTTATATCACCTAAAACTACACTATAATTGGAAGTATGATGCGGTCAGGGTCAATTATAGTAACCCAACTAGGTTGGGGTCTATCTCACAGGGAAAACATTAATAATTAATTAACTTGATGTAATCCATGAGAAGTACAGGAAAGTAAATGGGGGATTTTAGTATCAATCACTAAAAGTAACCAAATCTTAATAGCTTTTGAGTTGTAGAAAGTAATAGACGAATACTAGGCCTGTGTTCCTCCTGGCTTCTTAACTCTGTAAATTTCTCGTGATCAACCCAACAACTTTGTTGTTCTGTATGCAAAGTTTACAAGATAGGTATTATCATCTACCTTATAGGCATGAAGATAAATACGACCCTTTACCAGTTGAGTCTCAGGTAGTCACCTCATTTCTCTTTGCTACGACCTCTGTTCACCACTCCTTTTAGGATAAAGTGATTAGATTAGACATGGGGATGAAAAGACGGAGGTATAAATCTCAAATCCCCGTCTTAACTTTATTTCCCAATCGCAAACTCCTTTGTGTGGATGGAAGTGAATACAAGCTATCTCAAGCTACCGCAACTACTTGAGATTAATTATCGTGAAGAAGATTAAGATACATGCAGAAACCCTAAAATAGATGAGTCTTACACTTTCTCTACGTAGATAATCTGCTAAAGTTCATACAACCCTAGTCAAGGAGATTAGCCATTCATATTTGTGCAAGAAACAATGATTAACAATGAAGAACACTTAAAATCCATTGCACAAGAGTAAGATTAATAAAATTCAAAGTTTTTAATTGAGTAAAAACCCAAAATATCAATAATAACTGCAAAGTATGTAATATGGTGTAAAATAATGTTAAAGAGCGTAACCTAATAAAATATAAACCCTAGGGTGTTTATAGTATCTCAAAATAACATAAAAATCCTATTAAAAATGAGAAAGGTAAAGTTATGTCGACAGTCAGTATGACTCGGTCTTCATTGGTACCGGTATCATAAGAGTCCTACCCTGTCTTCTCATATCCGTTCCAGTGTTTGATCTTGCAAGGCTTCAACTTTCTGTTCAGCATACAAATTTGGATTATGAGTCATACCTGAGTGTACGACTCGTGTTCTTCACTCGTATCCACCTGGGATTTTAGTCTTTCCAAGTTTTGAACATTAGTTTGTGTACGACATCCCTATACAAGTCGTACTTCGAATTTTGACTCGTATACTTTTGAGACTTCAACTCCTGGATAATAATTTAGGTTCTATTATTCTTACGAATGACTTGTATGACTCGTATCCTAGCTTATGACTTGGATACTTGAGTTGTATCTTCTCCATACTTGGCTCCTTAGGTTGGATTTTGGTTTGGTTATTTATATGATTCAACATACGAGTCATACCGGATGGTCATGACTCAAGATATGACTCGTACTCTGATTAGAATTGGTATTTTTCTTCTCTTTTCATTCAAACACTGTTGTAAACCTATTTTACCTACAATATATACCAAAGTACATCATATCTAACAAAATATCCTAAGTTCATGCATAAATTCTCGGTTTTAAGCATCAAAAGTGTTGTTTTTCCAAGCCACATCAACACCCTCATCTTAGAATTTCTCATATCCTCAGGCAAACAAAGCCAAATAACTATTTTCTAGCAGACACGGTGCTTAAACATGAAGATCTTAAGCAGCCCATAACAGTGATTTTGAACTCAATTTAAATCTTGTTGTTCCCATACTAATTTTTACTATTTCAATTCAACCTGCGTATAGTAATTTAACACACGTAGAAACACGAAGGGATCCAATGATGGCATAACATTAGCAATAGACACTTGGGCATAGACACAAATTACATTAATCAAACAATCTAGCAACCTAGTAATGTAACCCATGTGCCCTCACAGTCAAAGAAATCCCATTCACTCTTCGTATGGATAGACTAACGTATTCAGGGATATGAAAAATGACTCTCACTCTAAAAAATAAATATCACCAAAGTACATAAATTACCATATGCTTGCCTTTATGCTCTTTTTCTAAGCTTTCAAACAGTCACAGTAGGATCGCTATAAGACTTTATTCAGCTTGTAATATAGGCTTGGGTCTTGGGGCTTGGTATGATACATATGGATATTTAAAGTGACAGCCTCCTTGGCACTATACTAACTTTTTTGGGGTCTACACTTAACCAAATTTTCATTTTATTTCTGCCCTTATTTCTCCCATTTCATTTTAAAGCATATTCAGGTTGGGTGTGCTCTTTTAGTCTTTCTTTTCTCTTTTTCACCAAATTTCTTTTCTTTTTTTTTCCATACCCAACCTTACTTTATTTTCTCTTATCTTACCTTATTCACACCCATTTTACATCATGCACCCCTATCATAGCTTCTCTCAACTTAGGCGATTTGCTTGAGTTAAAGTGCAAAATGTCGAAGGAGGACCAGGGCCAAAACAGGTTCATTGTAATACAAATGGGAAGATGATAGTTGTAACAAGAAAAATAGGCTATAAAGCTCAAAGATTAGGATCAAAGGATACTAATTCACACATAAAAGGTCAATTAGGCTAAAAGTGGACTAATATCATAAACGACCTATGATCCTTTCCTACTTGACTATCTTAGACCTAGGTAAAAGCAACCAGGCAAGTTCTAGATTCCAACACACCGGAAACTTAGTAGACCTCACATTTACTTGCATAGGGATACATTACCAATTACTAGTTATCCAGCTATGGAACTGCTTTGTCCCTAACTGTTTTATCCTTAATCCTAATTCCATTACCAGATTCACAATAGTCTCATACATACAAATCACACAACAAAGAGGCTCAACTTTTTTGACATACTTTCAGTATGATAACATTACAAATCAGTAGTGTTTCGAAAACCACAAATTAAAATAAAAAGCAAAATCTTTCATTACAACTAAAAGTTTTTAAAATTCTAAAAAAAATCATAATAAAAAATAATTTTCTGCCATAAGTCCGCTGAGTTTCTCCCTATCTCAGCTTCCTGCATCAAACCTGTAAGTTATAATAGACTTTCAGTCTTAGCTACTTATACTTTTTAGCGACTCCCCAATTTTTTGGAATAACCCCCACCCCAACTAAAAATCGTTGCACTACCATCAGCGCTATAAAATAAATAAAGTAAGGGTAAAGGTCATACCTAGGTGCTCAAGGCGCCAACTCCTCAATGTTAGCATGTGGGCCTACAGATCAGGTCCTACTCTCATCAGCTACTATCCCATCAGCCAGGAGTGGATCAACAACAATCGGGGACATGACATCTACCCCCTAAGCATCAGTAGCTAGAGCTCTTTATCAACTATCTCCCTTGTCCATTTCATGGACCCGTGTCTATCAATCCTACTCATCCTTGATGCTCTCGGATCGGGCCTTCTTCATGGCTGCTTTTTTTCCCTTCCTCTTTCTCTTCTTCTCTCTTCTCTTTTCCTCGATCTCCTCATTTAGTGAGTCTGCTGTGACTTTTCTAGTGTTAGGAACATGGAACATAGGGATCACTGTCACCACTATAAACTTAGCAACCACCAGTATCTCATATAGCTTTGTGACCATTTTCTTAATTTTTGCAACCTCAGATCTAATATCAACAAAATTGGGTGTCTGCCCACCACTGAACTATCAAGTTATCCTTGATTCAAAAGCATACAGGCGACTTTGGACCGATTTGTCTTGGCTCTCAAATTATGCATCTATCTAAGTCCTTACACCTCCTTCTATATGCCCGACCTTAGCCTCTTACATGGCTAGTCATGTCATGACCCAAGTCTAAAGTACCTATGATAGAAGCATAACACTGTATGGCATACCTTGAGGCCTGGGTGGCACGGAGTGGACTGGTGGTGGGGAAATAAGAGTACCCGATGCATCTATATGTGATCCCTCTATCTGTGCTTCTGCCTTAGTTTCCTCAGTTGCAATAGTGGTATCAGTTTGACCATATTGAGGAAATAACCCTCCCAAAATATCTGCTACTTGTCTCTCTTTTTAGGCCAAAGGGTTGGCTGTATCTCTAATTAGGCCGATGTCAAATATCCTTATGGCCTCAATCATCTCATCAATACCAGGGAGTTCCAACACTCCACTAGCTATACAAATCAGTGTAGCATTACAGTGGTAGGCTAGCAATGTCTTTGCACCCCAACTGGCCAATCCCTCATCTCTTAGGATAGGAATTTTACTACATTAAACTCGTAGCAGGCCATGAAATTGGATATCATAGTTGCCTGAACCAGGCTCAAAATATCATCACAGTAGTTAGACACAACTAGTGTTGGGCTAGTATCCACCAAGACTTACCCTTGAAGTTAAGGGTACCCTTCTTTATCTTCTAAGAGACCACTTCTGGGGCTCCTACAACCCATACAATGGTTTACCCACTCGAGGCTATACGCTCAACTATCCATTATGAAAATCACCATCTTCACCTCAGTACCCAACATCCTCTTAGTTATCTTTCTTATTTCTTCCATATTGTAATCCATATCACCAGTGTTGATTGGAGCCTCATTATTTTTTCCATGCAAGAATCTACCAATATTTCTAGGGGAAATATCAACTTAACCCTCCCGAATCACAAGTGACGTGATAGGCTCACCACCCTTCCTTAGTTAGCCCTGTAGGTATTGCCTTTGAAGTTAACCATTATAAGCTACATAAAATTCCTTAACAAAAACATCACTATATCTTCTGGGTGCTCATGTCATCCACTTAAAGCCATACTTTTAGAACTGCTCTTCAAAACCCAGTAACTCTGACATCTCGGAAGTAGTCAATCTCTACTCAGGATATACTACATGTCTAATCTTGCCACTCGAAAGATGGAACAACCCACTGTTGTACATCTCCTGCATTCCAGGGTACCCCTATCATTCAACGATGGGCACTGGAGTAGTTATGAGTGCAAGTAGGGAGGGGAGTCCTGTCTTTCTATGGGGGTAGCATTTACCTCTTCAGAACCTTGTGCCTTTTCAAAATTATTCTCTGCCAAACTGGATTCAACCTCTTCATAATCGTCGATGTCATCAGCATGCTATGATGTGTAGGGGAGACACTATAGGATTCTTCCTTCTCGACCCTTTTCGTGGTGATTCTGACTCTTAGGCCATAACCTTCTTGCCTTTTGCTTTCTCAGTTGCTTTCCTTTTTGTTATTGTTTTCCTATGGTGATTTCCTTATATAATTCTCCATTTCTATTATTGGAAACCTTGAACTCAGAATTGTTGGATTCTACACTCGCAACCAGTTCTTTCTTAATCACCTTCTTGGCTTCTTTGGATAAGGACACGCTCTACGGAGGCATGGTTCCTATGAATGTACAATTATTGGTAACTAAGTTAAGAAAAGAAAATAAACTTTTTTAAAATAAAGTTCACTGTGCTTATTCTTGTTAGGGTTTGAATGGTGGGTATGGATCGTACCTACTGGATACGGCTCATATGAAAAATTCATATCATATATAGTGGATGAAATTTATTTACTGGTTAGCCTATAGCTTCACCTAATTAGTTGTACCGGGAAGGTATGACTCGTTATCAATAGTAGTAAGCAGATCAAAAACATTTATTCCATCTTAAATTCTCCCAAGTAGGTACGACGAAGAGTGTATGAGTCATCTGGTCTGGGTACGACTCATATGATTGAGTCGTATCTATTCCAGAACCTTAAATTTGTTATACTTCTATATTATTAGTGGGTACGAGTCCCATTATGACTCCCGTACCGGTGGCTACGAGTCGTAAGAAGTCTCGTGTCCATTTCAACATGGGAGTCTAGCTTTAAAGTTCAACTCCAATGCAATTTCCCAAAATACCCATTACTATATCCAACAATATTAATCATTTTAATCAACACAATCATACCCAATCCATTTACCAAACCTAGTTCTACCCCAATTTCCATATTTTCTCAAGAACACCCAAGCTAGGTTACCCATTATTTCAATATTTGTATAAACTCTACTAAAACCAACTCTATGGTAGTAAACACAAGTCACTCCCTCTCAAAAGTAAGGAAAATAGGTTTGAGAACTTACTTGTCATTTGAGGATGTGGAATTCTTGTTTTAAATTTCTAACTTCCCTTAAATTTGAGTTCCAATCAAGACAAAAAATAAGAAATTCAAAGTTGTTGGTAGCTTACTCAAGTTTATTGAAAGTTGATTTCGTGATTTGTAACTTGAATTTAGGTGAAGCATGGAGTTGGTTTTCAGTTTGGAGTATCGGGTACCTGACGGGTGATACGCCCAAATTACAACTCTCGTTAGAAAGTGTTAGCGGTCGCTGTCAAATATAGAACCCAACTGGGTTGGGTGTCGAATCCCACAGGGAATACTCTGGTCACTAAGTGTTGCAATTATTAGTAGACTGTTGGTCGAAAATTCCACGAAAAAAGGGGGGTTTTGGTTTAAACGCACAATAATACTATTAGTGTAACGAATGAGTCTATATATGTAAGAAGATTTAATCACAGAGAATGATAAGTTAGGGTTATGTCCACCTTGTAGTTTCTACTTCTCAATTCACTATGAGTAACGCGGAATTTAGACATGCATGCACTTATAGAGAATCGTATTCTAATTCTAAATCCAAGTGTTTCTCAACCATCAAGGATTTATTTCACTTTAACTCTCTCGAGCCTAAAGTGTATAACAAATGGTACAAATTCTCCAAGAAGTTAATCCGGTTAAGGCATTAACGTGTAAATAGAGGTTGGAAGCCCTATTTCCTTCTCACACTCTCTTTTCCAAACATGTAACTTTTCTCTCGAACAAGTTAATGCTATAATGGCGTGTTCTCTATGTTTGCAACCATGAGAATTCAATTAAAAGGAAGAGAGTAATGATATAAGTAGCATAACACATCAAGAATTCACAAACTCATAGTTAATAGATAGTATCTTACAAGGTTTTCATAACCCTAACAGAGAAGTTTAGCTACTCATGGATACAATGGAAATCAAAGTAGACATCATCATCATACCAAAACTAGAACAATCTTCACGATGGAGATGGTTTTGTGTCAATAAGAGCATGCCGTTTTCCCTCTATCTGTTGCCCAAGTCTAAGCTGTGTTTCTCTGTTCTAAAACTATTACAGAATCTGAAAACTGAATAATGAATAATGATCGAATGATGCTGAAAATTTAGTAAATAGGGTTTTTAATAATATCCTTGTCCAATAAGTTGCTACTGCCTCCTTAAGTATTTAAAAATACTGGGTTTGCCCGGGAAAAAGTTCTCATGCATCACTTTCAGTCCAAAAGCTGCCCTCCTTCTAATGTGAAGTTTTATTTGTTGCTTGCAGGTCCACAAAGTGCTGAAATCTTCATCATTAGTACCTGAAAAACATGCTAATCACATAGGTCAGCTCACTTACAGGAAAACGGACTAAAAGTGCAAGAATTATATATTTTATCCTCAAAACTTTGCTAAAACATGGGTAAATTATGGTGCTTAGACGTATAAATACGCCCAACATCACCACCCCACACTTAAAGCTTTGTTCGTCCTCGAACAAAATATGACATCCATGCAAACTCCTAACTAGAATTTCACAATAGGAACAAAAAATTTATCCTCAAGACATGCACGACAATTATTAACAAAGAGTAGTTTTCTTGATCATTACTAGAAACAACTCAACCTCCAACATTGACTCATTAGGATGGTTAATTCGTATCCACAAGTTAAGCCACAAAGAATCATATAAAACTACCCAACAATCATCAACCATGTGTGCTCACACAAGATATCACGCATAATCACTCATAGTTTTGCATTTTTCGAAACATGGGTATAAGACTCTCCTTGCTCTCACTCTCACAAAGAATTCTTATATTGCAACTGATGACCATAGGCTTGCCCTTAGTGTAATGCTCTACTAATATCAGAATGCTAAGCTTAGGATCAAATAGGTCTTTACATGTTGTAATGTAGAATAAGGGACAAGTAGGACTATTTTGGCTAGAAATAGTGACTATGTTCCCTAAGAGCTTTAATACACTACAATATGTCATTTACACCAACTCTTAACAACCACTCTACCTTCCTTTCATCTACCAACCCCTTTTCACCCATTTTGTTACTCAATCATAAACATAACTATTTTTTTTTATTAATAATACTTTTTATTAACAAAAAGTATTATTATTATTTTATTATTTTTTTTATTTTTTTATTTTTAATATATTTTTTATTTTTTAATTTTTTTTTTTATTAAGCATCCCTATGATAGCCACTCTTTTTCACAACATTTTCAAGCACCAATACACTCAGGGGCATTACTTTCACCATTTTTCTCTTATTTTCCACACTCTCTACTCAACTTGATTTTTCAATTTAAAGCTCTTAGGAGCTTTTGGATCAAAATTAGGGTCTTGAACAAAAATAGATTAGGCTACATATGAGGTTGCCAAAGAAGATATCTAAAGGCTCAAAGGGGGTTCACTAGGACAATGTGCAAAGGTAGGTAAAAAGAAGGTAAACAATTTCAGGGCTGCCAAAGAAATGCCTAAATCATCTCCTAAACTCACACTCTTTATTTCGCTTCACACACACACCAGGCAAGTTCTAGCACCAGTCACAACAAAGAGTATACAATAACCTCACACACACAAGGCACATGGTCAACTTCATTGGGCGCATTATAGACTCTTGACCCAACAGATGAATGAATTAAACCAGAACAATTATCACACAGTGAGTCACAACTTAGAGCCTAAGTGTTTCAATAGTAATGATTTAGCACAAACTCTTGTTATAATACCATACCGCCTATCAGAACGATTGCATGCAAAATCTAAAATCTAACTAACTAATTACGACTAATTCAAACAAACAAAAATAAATGTAGGCAAAGAAGTATAATACAACAGACATATACCCGCACCCCACACTTAGACGGGACACACTGCCCTCAGTGGAAATAAATAAACAAAACCTGATTAGTCGGACTCCTCTTTTATGTCTGGGGTCATACCCCCTGCATCAGAATCATCATCAGAGTCGTCATCATCAGAGTTTTCCCCCACATCTGAGTCTGGCACTTTACCAAAAGGTAAGTCGAGGCACTTGCAGAGAGGACTCATCTTGGTCTTTTCTTGACCTTTTTGACCTTTCTGTGAGGTGGACACTTTTTCTTTTCCTTGTCGTCCTTTTGGGGCCATTCTACCTGAGATCACAATAGAGTCATGTTAGTTTCATCTCGGAAGATTCACTATAATCGAACAACAAACAGTGATGGCACCACCCTACACTTAATTTGTTGGCACAGACTAATTAAGTGAGTGATGTCGATTACTCAGACTTCATCGACATACATTTAGGTGGTATGTTCCAACAACATGTTTAGCGCAGTCATACTTTCATGTAATCTTGACTATCCTTTCCAACTTTATTTCAATGGATTAATGCACTTTTTGAACAAGACTACCACATAGAGATCTTATCAGGTTATTGCATAGAAATAATCACACCATCTTATGCTTGTGGTTAGTCATAATCAGTACCTCGATAAACGAGTCATTCAAACATTCAAACTTACAACATTCAAGATTATGCATTACTTTACAAATTCGACTCCATAACAAAAATATGACAGTGAATACCAATTAATACAAGTCGGAGTAAAGTCAAGAATACCCACAAGAATCCTTTCACTCAATGATATGAATCATAACAATCCATCCATATTCTTATCACCAAGTACCACATCAAAATCAAATAAATCATTATACGTATAACATCGCAACAACTACGGAATATAAAAGAATAACTTACTTGGTGATGGATCTGGAAGATGAGCTTTCAATATTAGATGAACAAAAAGAAAAACTTTGAGAGAATGGGGAAGCTTGGGCGGCGCCTATCTTGAACAAACAATTACATTTTGTTCTAAAGTTGAAGATCTATTTATAGACTAAGCCATGGGTCGGGTTTTATCCATGTGCAATCGGGTTAGAAGGCAAAAAAGGATAAGTAGGCGGCGCCTAATGCTTTGCCTATGCTAGCATAGGAGGCGCCTATAGCAATGCCTATTTTGGCATAGGCGGCGCCTTGACTATCGCCTAGATTGGCATAGGCGGTGCCTATAGCATTGCCTATAGTGAGGCAGTGAGCAGAGGCAATGGCATAGGCGGTGCCTATGGTATTGCCTAGATTTGCATAGGCATTGCCTTGTCCATTGCCTATGTGAGGTAGTGAACATAGGCAATGGCATAGGCATTGCCTTGTTCGTTGCCAAGATTACCATAGGCATTGCCTTGTTCATTGCCTAGATTAGCGTAGGCATTGCCTTGTCCATTGCCTATGTGAGGCAGTGAACATAGGCAATGGCATAGGCATTGCCTTCTCCATTGCCTAGATTAGCATAGGCAATGCCTAGCCAATAGCCTTTGCTCCATCATTCTTAGCTTACCACCTTTAGCATGGCTCACTTTCAAATCAAAATTTGGGATTAATCTCCTCATTTGTATGTCTTGCACCTACACTTAATCAAAAACAACAAAAATGATTAGAAGGATGGGTTGCCTCCCACCAAGCGCCTAAGTTTTGGTCGTGGATCGACTCCTCTTTTTGAATTTTTATTTAACAAAAACAAACTCCTAGTAAAACAAAATGATTAAAAACGATGGGTTGCCTCCCATGTAGTGCTTGATTTATTGTCGCGGCACGACATGGTTATCTCGATTACTCAGACTTTATCGAGATATATGGTGGCTATACATTTTATCGAGTCGGGTGGACCGATATATGGCTTCACTCGTTGTCCATTCACCTTAAAGTCACCACAATCATTGTTTTCTAACTCCACTACTCTAGACGAGTAGACTTGGCTAATTCTGAATGGACCAGACCATTTTGACTTCAACTTACCTGGAAATAGCTTCAATCTGGAGTTGAAAAGAAGTACCAAATCACCCTTCTGAAAATTTTGTTGGATAATCCTCCGATCATGGTACTTTTTCATCCTTTCCTTGTAGAGGTCTGCTCTTTCATATGCATGTAGACGAAATTCATCCATCTCATTCAGTTTTTCCATCCTCAGATTAGTAGCATCCTCCCAATTCAGGTTAAGCCACTTCAATGACCATAGTGTTTTATGTTCTAGCTCAATTGGCAAGTGACAAGCCTTTCCATAAACTAGTTGGTAAGGTGACATGCCAATTGGTGTCTTGAACGCAGTCCTATAAGCCCATAAGGCATCGTCCAACTTTCGAGACTAATCTTTCCTACTAACATTTACAGTCTTAGCAAGGATCAGCTTGATCTCCCGATTAGAAACCTCTACCTACCCACTAGTTTGTGGGTGGTAAGGTGTAGCTACCTTATGTTGCTTGACCCCATATTTCACCAACACGGCTCTGAACAGCTTGTTGCAAAAATGTGATCCTCCATCCCTTATGATGGTACGTGGTACCCCAAAACAAGAGAAGATATTTCTCTTTAAGAACGCTACAACACGCTTACCTTCATCATCATCTAGCGTGACTGCTTCGACCCATTTGGATACATAGTCCACAACAACTAGGATATATTTCATCCTAAACGAACTCACAAATAGGACCATGAAATCAATACCCCAGACATCAAATAACTCTACCTCAAGTATTTTAGACATGGGCATCCATGGTGCTTTGAGATAGCGCCTTTCCTCTGACACTGATCACATCTTCTCACAAAATTGTAGGCGTCCTTGAATAATGAAGACCAATAATAGCCACTTTACAGTACCTTCCTGGCCGTCCGATCACCTGCATGGTGACCCCCAACTTGGGAAGCATGACTTGCTTACAATATGCTAGGCACTTCAACATATGAGATGCATCGCCTAATAACACCATCAGCACATCGTCGAAAAAGATACGGCTCATCCCAGAAGTAGTGTTTCACATCATGCATGAATTTTCTCTTTTGTTGAAAGGAGAGATGCTCCGGAATCACTTTACTTACCACGTAGTTCACAAAGTCTGCATACTACGGTAAGTCTTCCGCCCTAGTGGCTAGGATCTCCTCGTTGGGAAATGCATCATTGATATCAAGGTCGGGTTGCACTACGTGTTCACTCTCAAGTCTAGATAGATGATCAGCTACTTGGTTTTCGCACCCTTTTCTATCCTTTACCTTGAAATCAAATTCTTGAAGCAGTAATACCCACCTAATTAGCCTTGGCTTAGCATCCTTCTTCGCCATTAGATATGTTAGAGCCGCATGATCTGTATGAACCACTACTTTGGTTCCCAACAAGTAAGCACGGAACTGTTTGAAAGCATAAACAACTGCTAGAAGCTCTTGTTCAGTTACGGTATAGTTCTTCTGGGCTCCATTCAAAGCCTTGCTCGCATAGTAGATTGGATGAAATAGCCTTTCTCTTTTCTGACCAAGTACAACACCCAAATCTACCCTACTTACATCACACATAACTTCAAAAGGTAGAGACCAATCGGGCGCTACAATAATAGGAGCTTCAACTAGCTTTCCTTTGAGGCATTCAAATGCCTTTAAGCAATCTTCACCAAAGTCAAATTTTACATCCTTCTCCAAAAGTTTGCATAATGGGCTAGCAATCCTGGAGAAGTCTTTAATAAACCTCTGATAAAAACCTACATGACCGAGAAAACTGCGAACCCCCTTTACAGAAATTAGGGGTGAAAGCTTCTCGATAACTTCAATTTTGGCTCGATCAACCTCAATTCCCCTTTCAGAGACTTTATGCCCTTGAACAATACCTTCCTTAACCATAAAGTGACACTTCTCCCAATTTAGCACCAGGTTGAACTCAACACATCTCTGCAAAGCCATACTCAGATTTGCCAAGCATGATGCAAATGACTCACCTATAACTGAAAAGTCATCCATAAACACCTCCAAGGTGTCTTCAACCATATCCGAGAAGATGGACATCATACAATGCTGAAAAGTGGTAGGTGCGTTACATAGCCCAAATGGCATTCGTTTGAAGGCAAACGTACCATACGGATATGTAAAAGTAGCCTTCTCCTGATCTTCAGGAGCAATGCAAATCTAAATGTATCCGGAATAATCATCTAAGAAACAAAACCATCCCTTCCCTGCCAATCGATCAAGCATTTGATCCATGAATGGCATTGGGAAGTGATTTTTTAACGTCCACAAATTCAGCTTCCGGTAGTCCATGCACACTCTCCACCCTATGACAGGTCTTAATGGAATTAGCTCATTCTTTTTGTTTGCGATTACTGTCATGCCCCCTTTCTTGGGCACACATTGCACCGGACTCACCTAATTACTGTCGGAGATTGGGTACACCACCCCTGCATCTAACCACTTAATAATTTCTTTCTTCACCATCTCTTGCATAGGTGGGTTCAAACGACGTTGATGCTCAATAGTGGGCACGCAATCTTCCTCGAGATGAATTTTGTGCATACATATCCCAGGAGGGATACCAATTATATCAGCAATAGTCTAACCAATGGCTCTTTTATACCTTTTTAGAACAGAGATGAGAGCTGCTACTTGTTGATCACCTAAATCAGCCGCAACAATAACCGAAAGTGTATTTCCACTTCCCAAGAACGCATACTTTAGATGACTGGGGAGCTCTTTCAATTCTAGAACTGGTGGCTCTTCAATGGATGGTTTCGCTGGTGGTGGGGGTCGATTCTTAAGATCAAGGTTCAGCTTCTTAAGTGCATGAGAATATGACCCTATTCCTATTAGAGTACAGATGGTTTCTTCATATTCTTCAATATCTTCACGCTCAAAGTTCAAAAGTACAGCAGCCAATGGCTCAACAGTAAGCTGCTTCTCTATAGATACTTCTTTCTCATCCTCATAATAAACATCAGCTACAGAGAACACATTCATATCTTTGGGCTGCTTCATTGCTTTGCATACATCAAAATGGACCACTTCGTCATTCATCCAGAATAAAAGCTCATTGGCTCATCAATCAATAAGCACACTTCCTGTTGCGAGGAAAGGACGACCCAAGATTATGAGAACTTCAGAATCCACCTTACAATCCAAAATAACAAAGTCTGCAGGAAAAATGAAGTTAGAAACCTTTACCAGTACGTCATATAAGATACCAACAGGTCATTTTACCGACCTATCAGCCATCACGAGCCGCATATTGGTTGGTGTAGGATCGCCCAACCCCAACTGTATGTAAATGGATAGCGGCATCAAATTGATGCTAGCCCCCAAATCGCATAATGCCTTAGCAAAATCCAAAGATCCAACTGTGCAAGGAATAGTGAAAGCACCAGGATCTGCCTTCTTCTATACTAAAGATCTCGTAGCAATCGCACTGCAATGATGAACATTATCTGTCAGTTCATAGCTTGCTTCCCTTTTCTTTGTTAAAAGGTCCTTCATGAATTTGGCGTACCCTGGCATTTGCTCCAGTGCCTCCACCAAAGGCACATTAATAGTCAGTTGCTTCAACATAGTCATGAATTTACTGAACCTGGTGTCATCAGCCTTCTTTTTCAGTCTCTGAGGAAAAGGTGGTGGTGGATTTGGAAAAGTTTTCTCCACCACTTCCTTTTTAGTTTGCTTCCCATTATCAATTTTTTTAGACTGCTGACGTCTAGGTGTAGTATCATGAATGTTCTCATTCTGATTTTCAGCTTCTACAGAATCATCACAATCTGCTTCAATAATATTCTCTTCTATATTATCAACCATAAGCTTGCCTTTGGATGGGTTTTCCAACACCTTACCACTCCTGATAGTAATAGCCAAACATGATCCATCATTCCTTGGATTTTGCATAGTGTCACTAGGTAAAGTGCCAACTTTTCTTTGATTGAATGCCGCTGATAGTTGACTCATTTGTTGTTCCAGCTATTTTATTGAAGTAGAATGCGAGTCAACCAATTGATTCATTGAGGACAAATCATTTTTTACCTCAGCTACTACCGTGTTGGTTGCCTCTGCTCCTTTCAACAGCTTAGCCATCATGTCTTCCATGGACATCTTCCTAGAGCTAGATGCAACAGCTTCACGATTTCCAGGAGGAACATATAAACCGCTCCTGTCATTCTTATTCTTCCAACTCCCTTGATCGCAGTCCTTGTATCTAGATTTATCATAATAGTTCCGACCTTGGTTTCCTTGGGCATTGCCTCGGAAACCCCCCAGATTATTCAAGTAATTTTCTTCCTCTTCAGAATCAGAATTATCTCTTCCCTGTGACACAACAGCTTTGACCTTTTCTGTCTTCCCTGATAATAAATGCTTGGTAAGAAGGTCCATCTGCGTTTTCATGTAAGCCATATCCTGGTCACGTTCTTCTTCTCTTCTCCTTTGTTCTGCCGTCAAGCCAATAAATACAGTAGAGCTTGCTACATAAGAATCCCTAGTATTCCAAGCTCTACTCTGCTTTGTCATACGATCTAGAATATTACTTGCCTCAATAAAAGTAAGGTCCATGAATGACCCACCTGCAGCATTATCAACCACTGGCTTAGTCACCGAGTTTAAAGCCCTATATAATATTTCCATCAAGTGGATATTGGTCATCTGATGGTTTGGGCACCGCATAAACTTCTTCTTGAACCTCTCCCATGTTTTGTGGAGAGCTTCAGTTGGAAGCTGTCGAAAATTGCTTATCTCATCTCTTAATTGTGCTCTCTTGGATGGCGGAAAGAATATTTCTTGGGAAGCGTCTTTCAATTGCCTCCAATTGGTAATAGAGTCAGGAGTTAGCCCGTTTAACCATAGAGTCAGGAGTTAGCCCGTTTAACCATAGAGTTGCCTCTCCAGATAGAGACAATGGAAATAAGCGCAGCCAAATCGCATTTTTTCCAACCCCTGGATTGTCAAACGCCTTGCATGTTGAGATAAAATTGATCAGATACATATTTGGATCATCGCCTGCAAGTCCACGAAATAACCCTTTGAGTTGCAATAGCTGAATCATGGTGCTAGTGATATTGAACTTAGCTCCGGGTGCCAAGGGCGGAGGAATAATATCCCCTATGGCACCAGCCCCATCCAAATCATCATCATCATCATCAAAAGGAGCCTGCACAACTCGGCGTTCAGGTCTCATTCTAGCTTGACGATCTCTCCTGTTCATAGGTGCCACCACCTCATCAGCACGCCTTGGATTTAGTAATCATCATCACCCTGGTCCTCATCATCAAGATTTGTTGCCCGACCTGGGTTATCAATATTCTATTGATACACTTGAGCAGCTACCAATGCAGCTAATCTAGCCTGCTCCTGCTGAGCAGCAATCCATTCAATGTCTCGTTGTGCATCAATTCTGCCAATCAGTTGTGGTTCAGGATTTATGGGTAATAATGGCTGACCAGATCTTCGTGTATTTGGCATGCACTCTACCAAACCTGAACAAAACAAAAACAACAAACAAAAAGTAAAATTCGAGAATCTTTGACCAAAGTGTCTATTAACTATCACAAACTTAGTTGACAACCGTATTCCCCGGCAACGACACCAAAATTTGATATGCCCAAATTACAACTCTCATTAGAAAGTGTAAGCGGTCGCTGTCAAATATAGAACCCAACTGGGTTGGGTGTCGAATCCCATAGGGAATACTCTGGTCACTAAGTGTTGCAATTATTAGTAGACTGTTGGTTGGAAATTCCACGGAAAAAGGGGGGTTTTGGTTTAAACGCACAATAATACTATTAGTGTAACGAATGAGTCAATATATGTAATAAGATTTAATCACAGAGAATGATAAGTTAGGGTTATGTCCACCTTGTAGATTCTACTTCTCTATTAACTATGAGTAACGCGGAATTTAGATATGCATGCACTTATAGAGAATTGTATTCCACTTCTAAATCCAAGTGTTTCTCAACCATCAAGGATTTATTTCACTTTAACTATCTCGAGCCTAAAGTGTATAACAAATGGTACAAATTCTCCAAGAAGTTAATCCAGTTAAGGCATTAACGTGTAAATAGAGGTTGGAAGCCCTATTTCCTTGACACACTCTCTTTTCCAAACGTGTAACTTTTCTCTCGAACAAGTTAATGCTATAATGGTGTGTTCTCTATGTTTGTAACCATGAGAATTCAATTAAAACGAAGAGAGTAATGATATAAGTAGCATAACACATCAAGAATTCACAAACTCATAGTTAATAGATAGTATCTTACAAGGTTTTCATAACCCTAACAGAGAAGTTTAGCTACTCATGGATACAACAAAAATCAAAGTAGACATCATCATCATACCAAAACTAGAACAATCTTCACGATGGAGATGGTTTGGTGTCAATAAGAGGATGTCGTTTTCCCTCTATCCGTTGCCCAAGTCTAAGCCGTGTTTCTTTGTTCTAAAACTATTACAGAATCTGAAAACTGAATAATGAATAATGATCGAATGATGCGGAAAATTCAGAAAATAGGGTTTTTAATAAAATCCTTGTCCAATAAGTTGCTACTTCCTCCTTAAGTATTTAAAAATACTGGGTTTGCCTGGAAAAAAGTTCCCATGCATCACTTCCAGTCCAAAAGCTGCCCTCCTTCTAATGTGAAGTTTTCCTTTGTTGCTTGCAGGTCCACAAAGTGCTGAAATCTTCATCATTAGTACCTGAAAAACATGCTAATCACATAGGTCAGCTCACTTACAGGAAAACGGACTTAAAGTGCAAGAATTATATATTTTATCCTCAAAACTTAGCAAAAACATAGGTAAATTATGGTGCTTAGACGTATAAGTACGCCCAACATCACCCTAATTTTGTTTTTAATTAAAAAGATGGGTCGAGCCAACGCGTGACTTAACCTGGTAAGCATGGGTACGAGTTGTGTGTACGACTCGTACCTAGACTTACTGGTCATGTCTATGACTCTTATAGACCTGGAATCTTACCTGGGTTTCTGAAGTAGGTACGACTCAAGGTTGAATCATACCTTGAGTGTACAATTTATTTTGAGAATCTTATCCATTCCAAAAACTTTAGCTTAATTCTAATTTTTCTCCCCGGTTTATATGACTCCTCCTGACAAGTAATACCGTCAAGATACGACTCATAAAGAGTCCGTATAACTAAATTTTCACGTATTTTGGATTTTGTCTGCATTCATTAGTCCTTTACATTGAACAAACAAATTATCCTATAAATGAATAATTACAAAAGCATAGGTTACATCCCATAAAATAATTTATTTAATATTGCAGCATGACTTGGTTAAGTTAGATACTTAGTTTTCAGCAACTAGCCTCATGGGTTTCCTCCCATGCATCACTTGATTTAGCATCGTGGCACGATGCAATTGCCTTGATTACTCAGTCTTTATCTAGATCAATATCAGCTACTTTATTCATGTCTTTTATATTTCCCATATAGTGCTTCACTTTTTGCCCATTTACTTTGAACGTTTCTTATTATCCTTCTTCAATTCTAAAGCACCATAGGGATAAACTCTCGTAACTGTTAATGGACCATACCACCTTGATCTTAGCATACCAGAAAACAAATGAAGCTTGGAATTTTAGAGTAGAACTTGGTCACCTTTTTCTAACACTCTCTTCACAATCTTGCATTCGTGATGCAACTTTATCTTTTTTTTTATATAAAGTGCTGAACTTTCATATTCCTAGAGCTGGAATTCTTCTAACTCATTAATATTCTTCAACCTTGATTTAGCAGCATCCTGCCACTCTAGATTCAGCATCATTAATACCCATAGCTCCTTACGCTCAAGTTCGATTGGTAAGTGGCAAGCCTTTACATACAACGACTAATAAGGTGAAGCAACTATCAGGTTTTTATAAGCTGTGTGGTAAGCCCACAATTCATAATCTAACTTTCTTTCCCAATTAGTCCTATTCGCATTCACAATCTTCACCAATATTGACATGATTTCTCTATTAGAAACTTTAACTTGTCCACTAGTCTGCGGATGATAAGGTGTTTCCACCTTATGTTTAACTCCATATTTTTCAAGTAGACTCTTGAAAAGATGATTGTAGAAATGTGACCCTTCGTCACTAATACTAGCTCGTAGCATGCCAAATCTAGAGAAGATGTTCTTTCTAAAAAATGTAGTGACACTGCATGCTTTATTGTTAGGAAGTGAAAGAGCTTCCACCCACCTTGAAACATAGTCTATAACTACAAGTATATATTTCATGCCAAATAAACTCATGAAAGGCCCCATGAAATCTATTCCCCATACATCAAGCACCTCAAATTCTAAAATAGGATTCATAGGCAGTTCATGTCTTCTAGAAATTATACCTTGTCACTGATATTGATCATAAATTGAAGCATAACCATGAGCATCTTTGTATATAGTTGGTGAATAGAAGCCATATTGCAGAAATTTATGAGTTGTGGGGGCCCCTACATGATGAACCCAACTGGCGATAAATGACAAGCCTCAAGTATGCTCATCATCTCCACCTCAGGTATACACCTATATATGATTCCATCTGCACAAATTCTGAATAAGTAAGGTTCATCCTAGAAAAATTTCCTTACCTCATGCATGAACTTCTTTCTTTGCTAATATGAAAGGCCTTTTAGGACTAGATCACTGGCTAAGTAATTTGCATAATATGAAAACCATGGAATTATATCTTTGGAGGTTGCCAATATCTTTTCATCTAGAAAACTTTCATCAATCTCCAATTCATTAGCAACCTTCTTCATAGCTTCCTCCTGCAGTCTAGACAAATGATCTGTAACTTTATTTTCTATTCCTTTTTGTCCTTTACCTCAAAGTCAAATTCTTGCAACAATAGCACCCACCGAATAAGACTAGGCTTTCCATATTTTTATCCATTAGGTACCGCAATGCTGCATAATCAATGTGCACAATCACCTTTGTCCCAATCAAGTAAGATCTAAACTTTTCAAAGGCAAAAACCACTTCCAATAATTCTTTCTCCATCACGGTATAATTCTTTTGAGCAGGATTTAGTGACTTACTAGAATATTAAATGGGAGGAAAGATATTTTCTTTCCATTGGCCTAATACAACCCCTAAGGCCACTCCACTAGCATCATATATAGCCTCAAAAGGTGAAGCCCAATCAGGGGATACAATGATTGGAGAAGTCACCAACTTCTCTTTTAGGCTTTCAAAAGAAATCTTACATCCATCATCAAAATTAAATTTTACCTCCTCTTAAAGAGGCTTGAAAAAAGGATTAGCAATCTTCGAGAAGCCCTTGATAAATTGCCCATACAAACCTGCATTCCCTAGAAAACTTTGAATCACTTTCACCGAAATTGGGTAAGGGAATTTCTCAATCACCTCAATATTTAATTTATCAACATCTATGGCCTTCTTTGAAATCTTGTGCCCAAGAACAATTCCTTCTTTGACCATAAAATGGCATTTTTCCCAATTAATCACCAAGTTGCATTCTTCACACCTTTGTAAAGCCTTTGCCAATTGAATTAGATAGCCATCAAAAGAGTCACCAACAATTGAAAAATCATCCATAATGACTTCAACGATGTCTTCGACCATATAGATAAAATAGACATCATACATCTTTGAAATGTGGTTGGGGCATTGCATAGCATGAATATTATCCATTTGAATGCAAAGTCCCATAAGGGCACGATAAAGTCATCTTTTCTTGGTTGTCAGGTGTAATTGTGATATAATTATAGCCTAAGTACCCATCAAGAAAATAGTACTATCCTCTGCCTGCTAACCTATCTAACATCTGATCCGTGAAAGGCATGGGAAAATGGTATTTCTGAGTCCATGTATTCAATTTTCTATAGTCCATGCACATTATCTATATAGTGATTGGAATCATGGGAACTAGTTCATTCTTTCATTGGGTACGATAGTTATTCTTCCTTTCTTCAGAATGTATTGTATCGGACGAGCCCACTTGCTATCTGTAATGGGAAATACCACACCATCTTACCACTTTATTATTTCTTTATTAAACATATCCTTCATAGGAGTATTTATTCAACACTGATTTTTAATAGATAGAACATAATCTGGCTCAAGTTGTATTTTGTGAGTACACAAACCAGGTGGAATAACCACAATATCTATAATAGACCATATAATGGCCCTCCTGAAATCCTGTAATACTGGCAATAATAATTCTACTTTTGATTGTCGTAGATAAGCTACAATAACAACTAAAAAAGTGTTGTTGGCCCCCAAAAATGCATATCACAAGTCAGATGGGAGGGCTTTCTACTCTAGTAAAGGTTGTTCTTCAATGGATGGGTGAGCAGGTGGAGTTGTTCCATTCTTCAAGTCTAAATAAAGTTTCTTTGGTGCAAAATTAGAAGAACTATTACAATAAATACACCTACTAACTCCTCATATTCCTCGATACTATCAGAGTCAAAATTCTTGATCACAGCTGCAAGTGCTTCAACACCCAGTCTCTCTTCAATCGGAACAACCGCATCAGAACCATCATCCCATGATCATTATTTCAATATCATGGAATTAATGTGCCTCCTCATCATGCACATTAATAATAGATATCACTCTCAATTCATCAGGCTGCCTCATGGATTTGCATACATTGAATATCACTTGTTCATTATTCAATCTCAACATTAGATTTCCTAGCTCCAGATCAATCAATGTCCTTTCTGTATCCAAAAATGGTCTTTCAATAATAATTAGGACTTGGAAGTCTACTTCACAGTCTAAGACCACAAAATTAGTAGGAAAAATGAAAGACACCAACTTCACCAATATATAATATAGAATACCAACTGGCTTTTTCATGCTCCTGTCTTTCATTACTAGTCTTGGTGGTGGGTTTTGGAGCTTCCAACCCCAATTTCTTGAATACAACAAATGGCATAAGGTTGATGCTAGAACCTAAATCACACAAATTATGCACAAGTTAAAATATCCAATAATGTAAGGTATAGTGAAAGCATTGGAATCCTCTTTCTTCTCTACCAATGATCAAGTGGATACAACAGTATAATGTTGAATACTGTCAACCAGCTCATAACTGACTTCTCTCTTCTTTTTGATCATATCCTTCATGAATTTTTCATATCCATGCATTTTATCCAATGCCTCTACTAGCAGTATGTTAACTGACAATTCTTTTAGCATAAATAAGAACTTCTGGTGCTTACCATATTTTTGTTTCTTTTTCAACCTTTGTGGATAAGGATGAAGAGGATTTGGAATGGGCTTCAATACAGGCTCTATAGCCCTCTTTTCTCTTTTATTCTACTTTCTACCGCTCCCTATATCAACTGACTCATCGTCATTCTTCTACTCATCAATGGTGGGTGCAGGTGGATCTATAGTAACTTTACCACTTAGAGTGGTAATGGAATAGCATTGACTATCATTTTTGGGGTTTACCACTATATTTCTTAAAAGAGTGCTAGGCTATCTCTATTTTACTGTGGATGGAATTTTACTAAATTTTTATCCAACTGCTTGATTGTTGTAGCATATGACTTAAATTTCTGGTTTAATCCTAACAGATTACCTTTGATATCCTTCAGGCAGTTCTGTTGACTGTCATTCCCTTTGACAATCTTAGACGAAAGATCCTCCATTCTAGACTCTACATCTCTTCTACCTGGTAGAATATACTTGTCACTCTTCTTCTTATAGTTATTTTTGTGCTTCCAATAACCATCTATGTCTCTAATTCTATCTCTGTTTCTATCATTATAATAGTTCCAACCTTGATTTCCTTGCCCTTGGGCCCGAAAATCTGCTAATCTACAATCAAGATACTTTGCCTCTTCTTCAGGTTCAATCTAGAATGGTTTGGAAATAGACCCTTGTGCCGCAACTTAATTCACCTTCTTAGCACTTATTGACACAAATTTTTTTGTAAGGAACCTAATATCGATACAAAGCTATGCAACCTCTTGTGCTACTATCTCATTAGCTGCTCTATAAGATTTGTTGCTTCAATAACATACGCACCACCACTATATTTTGAATCTCTAGTATACTATCACCTATTGGTCGCAACAATATCATCTAGCATTTTCTATGCAATATCCCATAAAAAACGCATAAATGCTCCTCATAAAATAAAATCTATCATAGCTCTAGAACTATTATTTAGTGATCTATAGAAGATTTCTGAAAAGTTAGATCCTCTGATTCTATGATTTGGTACCATGCTCAACTTCTTTTTGAATCAAAACCATGCCTTATACATAGACTCTACAGGTAACTATCTGAAATTATAAATTTTATCCTTCAACTGTAGGATCCATGCAAGAGGGAAAAATCTTCTCAAAAACTGTGTCATTAACTAGTGCCAAGTAGTGATAGATCCTCTTGAAAGTTCCACTAACCATAGTGATACTTCACCTATCAAAGAGAATAGGAACAACCTCAATATCAAATATTCCTAATTATCCTCTAAAATAGTATAAGATGTGCAGATAACAAGAAAATTTATGAGATGCATGTTTGCGTCATCCTTTGCTGCACCCAAAAATACACCCTTTAAATTCAACAATTTGATCATAGTGCTAGTGATATCAAACTTATATTAGGGGCTAAAGTAGGAGGAACAGTAGCTCCAGCCTTAATAGGGTCAACATAACCCAGATCCTCATCCTCCTCCTCATATGGGTCCAAGTGTTGATATGACAAAATAAATGGAGCTCTGCCTCTTTGAACTCGATGATCAATAACCTATCTAGGCTTGACTAGTCTACCTTGCTGAGCTAACTCTACCTCTATAGCAAATCTGGCCTTTTCGACTTCTCTACATTCTCGCTCCAACAGTTGTTGTGTCTGTAAGTGTGCAATATTTTGTGCATATAATGAAGCACGAGGGAGTTCCATATTTAGATCCACAGGTGGAGGATCTTTAACCCCTTCATGAATTTTTCCTAATATCCTTCTTGGTGTTTGAAGGATTCTCTCTAGTTTTAGATCAAAATAGAGTAAGGGATTGCCTCTACTCCTAGTACTTGGCATACATTGGTGTATACCAAATCAAAAATGAAAAGTAAAAACCCACAAAATTCACCAATTAAATTCACTACTCAAACTGAATTTCTCAAAAATGGTGCCAAAATTTGATATCGTCCAAAACTAAACTCACATTCAAAGTATGATAGGGTCGGTGTCAAATATAGTAACCCAACCAGGTTAGGGTTGATCCCACAGGGAAAACGTGAACTATTGTTTAACTTAATGTAATCCATGAGCAATACAGGAAAGTAAATGAAGGATTTTAGTATCAATCACAAGTAGTAACGAAATCTTGAGTACTTTTGAGTTCTAGACAATAATAGGTCTAATACTAGGCTTGTGTTCCCCCTGTTTTCTTAACTTTGTAAGTTTCTCGTGATCAACCCAACTACTCTGTTGTTCTGCATGCAAAGTCTAAAATATAGGTATTATTAATAACCTTGTGGGTGCGAAGATAAATCTCACCCTTTACCGGTTAAATCTCAGGGCGTCGCCCTGTTGCTCCTTGCTACGACATTAGTTCACCACTTCTTTTAGAATAAAGTGATTAGATGAGATGCGGGTACTAAAAAGTAGAGGTAGAAATCTCAAATTACTGTCTTAACTTCTTTTCCCAATCACAAACTCCCTTGTGGGTATGGATGTGAATACAAGCTATCTCAAGATACCGCAACTACTTAAGATTAATTATCATGAAGAGAATTAAGATACATATAAAAAACCATAGAACAGATGAGTCTCACACTTCCTCTACGTAGAAAATCCACTAGGGTTCCGATAACCTTAGTCAATGAGATTAGCCACTCATATTTGTGCAACAAACCATGATTATCAATAAAGAACACATAAAATCAATTGCACAAGAATAATATGAATAAACTCCAAAGTCTTTAATAGAATAATAACCTAAAATCTCAAGAATAACTGTAAAGTATGTAATGTGGTATAAAACAATGTAAATGAGTCTAACTTATTAAAAGAAAAACCCTAGGGTATTTATAGTATCTCAAAATAACATAAAAATCCTAATAAGTTAAAGTTATGTCGGTATCTAGTATGAATCGGTATTTACTCATACCGGCATCATATGAGTCATACCCTTCCATCTCATATCTATTCTAGTGTCTGTTCTCCCAAGGCTTTAACTTTTTTTTCAACATACGACTTTCGCTTACGAGTCGTACCTGAGTGTACAACTCGTGTCCTTCACTCGTAACCACCTGGGACTTTAATCTTTCTAAGTTTTGAACACTGGTTTGTGTATGAATTCCTTGTACGAGTCATACTCAAACTTCTGATTCGTATACTTCTGAGACTTTAACTCCTGCATAGTTGCTTAGGTTTTGTTCTGCTTACTACTAACTTATACCACTCGGTTCCTAGTTTACAACTTGGATACTAGAGTTGTATCTTCTCCATACTTGGCTCATTAGGTGGACTTTTAGTTCTGTTATTTATACGATTCAACATACTCGTATCCTAATCAGAATTGTTTTTTTTCTCTTTTCATTGAAACACTGTTGTAAGCCTATTTTACCTACAATATACCCATAAGTGCATCATATCTAGAAAAATATCCTAGGTTCACTCATAAATTTGTGGTTTTAAGCATAAAAAGTGTCGTGTTTCCATGCCACATCAAATATTGTTCAAGGTCACCGCTTGAATTATCAGTGTCCTTGTTTCTGAGGTGAAGAGTGGACTTTTGGGTAGGCTTATCTTGGGTGGTGTTCTTCAATGTTAGATTATTTTATGAATAACCTTTAGATGCCATGGTATTTTTGAAACAACCCCATTAGTGATAACTAAGAAAAAAAAGAATAATAAGAAAATTAGGTGTCAAAGTAGTAGGTACTGTACTTATTACGACTCAAGGTTGCCAGTCGTAACCATTGGGTACGACTCATTTAGATGACTCATAATGTAGACAAAAGCCTAAGAAATATTCATTAGTCAGGTTATGAGTCCTCTTAATGAGTCGTAATGTTAGACTACGACTTATTACCAACACTCTTTAGCTGACCAGAAATACACACATGATTCATAATCTTTTTCAGTCATTAGAACTTTTATCTACGAGTTGTAAGTATTGACTATGACTCATTTAGATAAGTCATAATGTTACCAAAATCCATAATCCTCTAATCAACCATGTTACTAGTGGTTGTAAGTTACGTAACAACTCGTTAGGTGTCCTTACGAGTCATAACGAGTCCCGTAGCCACTGTAACATGCATTTTTAGAATAGTTGGTTTTGATACTGAATCCCAATATAACATAAAATGTTTCAGCACTTATCAAAACTTCATACACTCATCCCTAATCATCATTTTAGAATGCAAAGTCAATGTTTACTCTCATTCCCACAATAATTTACAAAATTCTCAAGAATAGGGCTCGACTAATGTTGTGCACACATATTTAAATTAAGAAACCCAAGTAACTCGTACACATTTAACAAACAACTTACTATATGGAACTTTTAAGCACGGAATACTTTATTTCTCACTTGAGACTTGGACTTCTTAACTTCAATGAATTTGTGCCCTAACTCTTGAGATACTGGAATTTTGGGAGATTTGTTGATTTCAATTCTAGGAATGAAGATGAAGTTTTAAATTGAAGGAAGGAGGGATTCTCCTTGTTTAAAATTTAGGAATTTCAATCATTTGGATTAAATTCCTATGTTTTTATTAATTAAATCAGACCAGGTAGACCTGCTAGGTCTATGATGTTTAGTCTGGTTACGAGTTTTTGTAACAAATCGTAACCAATGAATACGTGTCTTAAACTCCCTGTGTAAAGAATAGAACTTTACCTGGGTCTCCAGTCATTATGGCTCAGGGTGATGAGTCCTAATCACTTACTAAAACTTATTCTAAGAGTCGTAATGACTCCAGAAAATAATTACCTGATGGTGACTTAAGTCCCATGTCCTTAAATCTTTTAGTTATGAGTCCCAAGGTCTGTTTATGACTCTTAAAGTGCCTCATATAGCCTAGCACCAAAAAATTTTCTGGTTTAATCCTGTAATCTCCATCCCTGCACATTGAACGCCCAAGTTACCTTATAATTAAATTAGTACAAAACATTGATTGCCTCTAATGTGATACTTGATTTAACATCCAGCACTGCATGGCTAGGTTGGATACTAAGCTTTCACTAACTATTCCTATGGCTTGCCTCCCATGCAGTGCTTGATTTAACATCGCGACACGACTCAGTTTCCTTTGTTACTTAGACTTCACCAAGGCTCAAATCATCAATCAACCTTACTTTGTTAGTGTTACCCATATAGTGCTTGACTCTTTCCCATTCACTTTGAATGATGATTCACCGTCACGCTTCAATTCTATAGCAGTATATGGGAATACCCTTATCATAGTGAATGGCCCATATCGCCTAAACTTCAATATTCTTGGAAATAAGTGAAGTCTCAAATCATATAGCAATACCCGATCACTTGGCTCAAATACTCTTTTCTTGATATTTCAATCATGATGCAACTTCATCTTCTCCTTGTATAGTGTAGAACTCTCATAAGCCTAGAGTTGAAATTTATCCAAATCATTCACTTTGCTCATCCACATCGTTGTTGCAGCATGCCACTCAAAATTTAGCTTCTTTAATCCCCATAGTGCCTTGTGCTCAAGTTCAACAGGAAAATGGCATAGTTGCCAAACACATGATAATATGGAAAAGACACCTATAGGTTTTTTATAAGTTGTTCGATAGGCCCATAATGCATTATCCAACTTTCTCGACCAATCAATTTGTTGGCATTCACAGTCTTTGCCTAAATGGACTTGATCGCTTTATTGGAGACCTCAACCTATCCACTTGTCTGAGGGTTATAAGGTGTTGCCACCTTATGATTTACACCATATTTCTCAAGAAGACTCTTGAACAAGTCATTGCAGAAATGCAACCCACCATCAGTAATTATTGCACGTGGAGTTCCAAATCAAGCTAATATATTTTTTTAGGAATGCGGTGACACTTTGACCTTCATTATTAGGGAGCACTATCACTTAATAAAAAAAAACCAAGATATACCTCATTCCATTGTAGAACACAAACGGCCCCACAAAATCTACACCCCACACATCAAACAACTCTAATTCTAAAATAGGGGTCAGAGGGAGTTCATGGCGCCTCAAAATATTGCCTTGACTCTGGCATTGGTCACAGGCTGCAGCAAAGTCATGAGAATCTTTGTATATTATCATCCATTAATACCCATATTACAAGATTTTATGGGCTATGCAGGTTCCTCTATGGTGACCCTCAACAGGTAAAGCATGACAAGATGTAAGAATACTTATTATTTCTACCTCCAAGATGCATCTATGAATCATACCATCCTCACAAAACCTAAAAAAATAAGGCTCATCCCAGGAGAATTTCCTTATCTCTTCTGCTGTCGAAAGGATAAGTTTTCTGGGACAACATAACTTGCCAAGTAATTGGCAAAATAGTAAACTAGGGGATTAGGTCTTACGATGTTTCCAAAATTTGCTCACCTGGAAAAGTATCATCTATTTTAAGCCCATCCCTTATTTTAGGAATTGCTTCTGTCTCAAGTTTTAACAAGTGATCTGCAACCTAATTTTCTGTACCATTTTGTTCCTTCACTTTAAAACCAAACTCTTATAGTAAGAGAACCCAATGAATCTATCTTGGCTTTGCATCTTTCTTTTCCATTATGTATCTCAATGTTGCATGGTATGTATTCACAATAACCTTAGTTCCAATTATGTAGGTTCAAAACTTTTATAATGCAAAAACCACTACTAGTAACTCTTGCTCGATAATAGTATAATTCTTTTAAGTAGGGTTTAATGCCTTGCTGGCATAGTACATAGGGTAAAGTAATCTTTCTTGTATTTGGACTAGGAGAGAACATAAAGCCCACCACTTTCATGAAAAATGATCTCAAATGGTAAAGACCAGCCGGGAAACACAATAATAGGGGCTGGTACCAACCGCTCCCTCAAGTACTCAAAAGTCTTCCGGCATGCCTCATTAAAATCAATATTTACCTCTTTCGCAAGAAGATTGAAAAGAGGATTTACAATCTTTTAGAAATATTTGATGAATCGCCTGTAAAACCAGCATGTCCTAAAAAACTCTAAATATCTTTCACCAAGACTGGTGGCGGCAGCTTCTCAATTACTTTAATTTTTGCCTTATCCACCTCTATTCCCATTTTGAGATCTTTTGTCCAAACACAAAAATCCTTCTTTGACAATGAAATGGCACTTCTCCCACTTTAGCACTAAGTTGCATTCCTTAAATCGACATAGAGCACACTAACCACAAACAAATCACCCATAAACACCTTAATAGTGTCTTCCACCATTTTATAGAAGATTGGCATCATGCATCTGTGAAAGGTGGCAGGAGCATTGCACAACCTAAATGGCATTCTCTTGAATGGAAAAGTCTCATAAAGAAAAGTAAAGGTCATCTTCTCTTGATCTTTGGAAGTAATAGTGATCTTATTTAACTCGAATAACCATCAAGAAACTAACACCTTTACCTCTGTGTTAACCTTGTCAGATGAAATGGTCACTGGTAAGGTGTTGTCGGCCCCTAAAAATGCATAGCGCAAGTGAGATAGGAGGGCCTTTAACTCCAAGACCAGTGGCTCCTCAATTGCTGGACGAGCGGGAGGAGTAGTTCTATTTTTTAAGTATAGATAAAGATTATTTGGAGCATATGTGTAAGAACATCTCCCATATAGAGATTCTACCATCTTATCATATTCTTTAATTCCATCACTATCAAAATTCACAACCACCGCTACTAAAGCTTTATCACCCAACCTTTCCTCAATTAGAACAGTCACTACATCAACCTCGTTATCAATAGTGTCTATCACTGATACAACTCTCATATCATCTAGTTGCTACATTGATTGACATATATTAAATATTATTTTTTCATTATTAAGTTTGAACCTTATCTATCCTTTTTCCATATCAACCAACACCTTTCCTAGGCTAGGAACGGTCTGCCTAAGATAATAGGAACTTGGAGGTCCACCTTATAATCAAGTATTATGAAATCGTCGGGGAAGATGAAGGATACCTCTTTTACCAACACATCACAAAGAATACCGACTAACTTTTTCACTGTATGGTCAGCCATTAACAATCTCATCGATGTTTGTTTGAGTGCCTCAAACCCTAACTACTAAAACACAACCAACGACGTAAGATTAATATTGGCTCCTAGATCAGATAAATCTTGACAAAATTTGAAATACCTAATGGTACATGGAATGTTGAAGGCTTTAGGGTCCTCTTTCTTCTCCACCCATGATCTAGATGCATTAGCATTGTAATGATACATATTGTCAGCGGGCTCATAGCTTACTGTTCACTTCCTAGTGACTAGATCATTCATGAATTTTGTGTAACTAGGCGTCTGCTCTAATGCCTCTACAAGTGGTAGGTTTACATACAACTCCTTCAACATTGATAGGAACTTCTGATATTTACCTTCTTCCTACTTCTTTTTTAGTCTCTAAGGAAACAAAAAGAGGGAGGTTTTGGAATAGTCTTCTAAACAGTTTTATCAACCTTATCCTGTCCTTTATACTTTGTAGCATTACACTTAAATCCTGATGATTTTATAGCTTTAACTTTAGGTGCTTCCTTAATATTAGTATTAACATCATCTTTAATTCAATCGTAGTGGGTACGGGAGGATCCATGGTGGTCTTACCACTCTGAGCAGTAATGACGTAACAATGACTATTATTCTTTGGGTTTTGGACTATATTACTAGGAAGAGTGTTAGGCTGCCTTTGATTCAATATGGCTGACATTTGGCCAAACTGATGCTCCAGTTGTTTGATCGTGGTGGCATGCAACTCAACTTTCTTATTTAGCCCTGATATGTCAACCTTAATCTCCTTAAGGCATCTTTCCTGACTTTATTGTCCTTTAACTATCTTTGACAATATTTCTTCCATTCTCGACTTGGTATCTCAGCTACACAGTGGAACATATCTTTCACTCTTCTCTTTATAATCATTTTTGCACCTCCAATCACCATCTTACTCTTTTCTTCTACTCGATACTTGTCTCCATAGTAGTTTTGACCTTTGTTTACTCACTCTTTGGCTTAGAAACCCACCACTTCTTGATTTAGATACTTTGCTTTCTTATTTGTATCAGACTCATAAGCCCTATAAGTAGATCCTTGTGCCCCCACCGTGTTCACTTTTTGGCAGTCATTACTGCAAATTGTTTTGTAAGCATCCCAACATTTGATTTGAGTTGGGCAAATTCTTATGCTACCGAATCATCACCAGTTCTGTACTCAATACCAGTGCCCCTATTACCTCTTGAGTTTACCGTCCTCAATTAGTGATATAGATATCATCTAGCATTTCCTGCACCATCTTCCAACGTAGACACATAAATGCGCCTTCAGATATAGATTTGACCCTGGAATGCGGTGATTAGGTACCATGCTCAACTTTTTTTTGAACCAAAACTATGCCTCATACATGGACTCTACAGGTAACAGTCAGAAGTTGTAAATTTCATCTTTTAGCTATAGTATCCTAGCAGGAAGGAAGAATTGATTCAAAAACTATATAGGCAAGTCATTCCAAGTTGTGATTAAGCCTCTAAAAATTCTCCCCAACCATAATGATGCTTCTTTTGTCAATGAAAATGGGAACAACCTCAATCACAATGCTTCCTGATCAACCTTTAGGATGGTATACGAAGTGTAGACCCAGATAAAGTTGGCAAGATGCATGTTCGCATCATCTGTTGATAAACCTCAAAACATACCTTTTAGATTCAACAGCTGGGTCATTGCACTGTAATATCAAACTTAACATTAAGGGGTAGAGCAAGATGAATAATGGATCTTGTCTTAGCAGGCTTAACATATCCCATATCTTCATATTTATCATATGGTGGTAGATTCTTAGAGGATGGAATCACTCAATCTCTACCACCTCACGCTCTATCACTATTATCATTGATTGGTGCTCGATTATTGGATACTAGTCTTGGATTGGCTAGCTTTACCTGCTAAGACAACTAATCCTTATTAGTCGCTCTTCTCTTCTCCTAAGCTACCTATATTAACATCAACTCCATATGCCTATTAATAATATTATATGGATCATCTGGAGTAGGGGGAGGTACATTGAGAGGATTATCCCAAACCCCTTCTGGAACACCATCATGAACGTGTTCCATTACCCTTCTTGGTATTTGCATAATTCTCTTGGTCTCTGGATTAATAGGTATTAGGGTTTTTCCTTGAATCTGAGTGGTAGGAATAAACCAAAGTCTACCTAACTAAAAAAATAAAAATAAAAACCTAAAATTTCAATAAATACAATAAATAATTCAACACCGTAGTTCACCAACAATAGCGCCAAAATTTAGTACGCCCAAAAATTTGCCTCTAAGAAAGTATTCATCGATTGATGCCAAATATAGTAACCTAAATTAGGTTGGGGTCAAACCCACAGAGAATACGTGGAATTATATCTTGAACTTGATGAAAGCACGGGCAGTACTAAAAAGTAAATAGGGGGATTTGGAAATCAATAGTAATAAGTAATCAGGCTTGAGTGCTTGAGATTATAGATAGTGGAAGACGAACACTAGGACTGTGTTCCCCATGGTTTCTTGACTCTATAATTTTCTTGTGTTCAATTAACCTGCCTCACTGCTCTGCATGCAAAGTTGACAAGATATGTATTTTCAATCATCTTGTGAACATATTGATAAATCTCACCCTTTACTTTATGAGTCTCAGGGAGTAGCCTTACTATCCTTTGTCTATAACTTCAGTACAACTATCACATTTTGAGTCTTGAGTTGATTAGAAGAGCATTGATAGCCTCGAATAACTGTCGTAACATCCTTTTCCCAATTTTAAACTCCTTTGTGAGGATGTTCTCAAATACAGGCAATTCCCAAGCTTCTGCAGTAGGTTGGGATACGATTAATACAAAGAAAATTTCAATACAAGCAGATAAAATAGGATAGATAAATCAACCACCTCCCTTGTATAGTTAATCTACCAAGGCTCTCACAACCCTAGTCAAGGAAAATAGTCACTCATGCTTATACAACAATCCATAAAAATCAATGAAGATATGTAATTCATTGGACAATGATAAAAGTGTAAAATTCAAAATTTTCACTTGAATATGAAACCAAAAACTTAAGAACAATTGTCTTAATGATCAAAGTATTTGAAAGTACCTCCAAAACTATAAAAAAAAAGAGCGTAACATAATAAAGGAATAACCCTAGGGTATTTATAGTATCTCAAAATGACAAAGGAAACCTAATTAAAATAAAAGAGAAAAATTAAGTCAATATTTGTTACGCCTATGGCAACGAGTCGTTAGGTATCCTTATGACTTGCTACAAGTTGTCATAACTCTCTTTTGTCTTTAGCGGTTATGACTCGTAAGGTCACTTAATGAGTCTTATGTTGTGCATCAATCTTCAGGGCTTTAGAAACTGGTCACAGTGCGACTTCTCACTATAATTCATTATCTATCCTTACGACTCATAGCCTTCTATTACTTAGTTCCTCAGCTTAGCTTTAGCCATTATTTTATGTATAGCTTGGGCTATGAGTCCTAAGTGTCTTGATGACTCATAGCCTGACTCTTCTTTTTAGTTCAACACCAGTTCCTACCTAGTTTCCCTAAAAAAACTCATATAACACACATCATATCTATAAAAACATCCTGAGTCAATGCATAATTTCACTATTTTAATCATTGAATATGTTATGTTTCCATGACATTTCACTTATATACTCACTACATTCTAAATTATTGATCACATACCTCTTCTGCTATATTTATAATTTCGATGCTTACAATCAGTATTTATCCAAATTATAGCATTCAATTTGTCTTTTATTGAGGATCAATGTAATTTATATTGTATGTTTCTTACATGTCATTCATTACTATTATCATCATTATTACCATCATCCATATTAGTTTTATTCATTAGTATCCATTCGATGCTATATTTCCTACTAGTATCATATCTAGTCATTAATCAACTCATAGTCATATATTTTTATTAATATCCTCATTCATTCTAAATTTGTATGATATTTTAATATTTTAATCTGATTATTAATATTATCTCTATTCTAGCTATCTATATCTTACATACTATAATCTATCATATCATTCTATTCTACATATTTTATATCTAGAAGAGCCTATCAATCTATTATAATGTAGTATTCATTTTAGTATCATATATATATTCTAAACTATATTATTATATACATACATTAATATCAACTAGATACTCACTATGATTATGTAATTAATCTTCAATCATTATTCTAATTCCATGTTTATCCAATACAGTAGAGTAACCAAAATTATCTATATATTATAGCTCGATTAACAGATAGCCAAATAGTCTCTCACCAACAAGCTAATAGACATCACTCAACACAATTACTATCAATTAGCTACCTATATCCAGTCTAAAGGCATTGATATCTAGTTTGTATGAGTCACTTAATGTTGTAAACTAGTCTCAACTTATCTTATGATGTAATAGCAAACTCGGTTTTGCTCGTTAATGAGTGAAAAGAATAACTCATACATGCAGATTTTCAAGCATCTAGGCCTACAACATGTGTAGATAATTGTCCAACATCAAATTTTACCTCAATCTGATACTCTGTTTGGCATAGTGTCTCAAAATGAGTAGCACCACATTGCGGTGACATGAAAAATGTCACTTTTCTAATTTCTAGTGGACCACCATGATTTTCCCCATCGTGGTGAAGTCCATTTCCCATTTGTCAAATTTCTGTGGGGCAACGCGATTAGCCTGCAATACGGTTAAGCCCAATTTCCTAATTGTCCCTTGTCCAGTGAGTCAACGTAATTTTGCCACATCGTATCAAGGGCTGAATTGTCATTCATTCCTTATCCAAAAGGCCCATCGCAATTGTACTGCACCACGGTGTTGATGAAAACTGAGGTTATCCCTTATCTAGTAGTCTATCGCGGTAGCAGCGCATCACGGTGGCTAACAAAATCAAGATTTTCCCAGTTGCAATTAAGTTTCAGAAAAGGATAGTTTGGTAAATTCTACTTGCCCTAATTTGTAAAAACAAAGGATTAAACCTCATTATGAGCATGTTACAACCTTTATTCACAAAATCCTCTCTAAGAAAACCCTAGAACTCAAAGCTTAATCTGTAAGAAATCGAGTTTCCTCCATTCATTCTTCAAGATATCTCAAAATTCATGGTTACCAATTCAAGATAATCAACAATCCATCTTCAAGAGCATAATTAGGAATCCAGAATCAAGTGTTCTCATTAATTGCATCAATTAAGGTATGTGGAGTTTTTCAACAAGGATAGTCCTTTCATCCTTGTGCCTAAACTTAGTTTTAAAGCTGATTTTGTATGAAATTTCATGAGTTTCAAATTAGGGTTCATGACCAATATTTCTAATTGAAATATTATGAGATTTCAAGTGATTTAGATGATGAATTGGCATGTTTATTTTTGTATTTTCAGGCATTTTGTAGACATTCCCAAATTTTGAGTCAAATTATCAATATCTTCATTATCAAGTATGAATATTATTATATTTTGACATAAATTTGATGTATGGGTATTAATCCCTAGTTGAATATTGCTATTTCAAGATTTATTGTGCTATAAGCACCCTATGAAGAGATTATTTTTAGATTTTCGATAAAGATTTGATCTTTTGATCTCAGCTTAGATATAGAATCTACTTTACAGTTTTAGATTACAATTAATTTAATAAATACACAGTCGGTTTTCATTATAAACCATTATACTAGTTTTAAAAGTGGATTTCCTATTGAATGGCATACTAATTAAGGGAAGTAGTATTTAGCATCGAGCTGGGTCTATTCGCATGTCCTATAACAATGAGCCAATGTAGGTTCAGATTATCAGATTATTTCCATTTCTATATGGATGATAGATACAGATGTGATCACTTAGATTAGGTTATATTCCTTGGCAATAGTATGTCACCTTTTCCCAACGTGAGGTTTTCCCTTAAAGAAACTAGACGTTGGTCTCCATGATTGCTCATATGATTTATGTCCGTTAGAAGAACCTCCCTACAAAAAGGAGTAAAGAATAATAGAAAAACTTTAAGAAACCAAGTGTAAAGGCTCACAAATTGTATTCAGATATTGCCTCATATGAGGCATTAGTTATAGATGCCAGCTTTTATATTTCAGATATAAAAGTGAGTCCTTTTTACACTTAGACAACATGATTTAAAGATATAATACAGGTACATCTTTTAGAAACTAAATGTTATGACTCACTAGATTTATGCAACATGTTTTGCTATTCATGATTATGATTTCCAGTTTTTAGATATTCTAGCTTACGTGAGTCATCTATATTTAGCATCGTTGTATTACAAATTTTCATAATGTTAAGACATCGATTTATTTACGTATTCACCATTATATGCTCAGTACATTCCCAATGTACTGATCCACATATATTCCTATGTTCTATATTATCTCATAATGTAGGTTCGGGTGCTCCGTTTCAGCAGCATGAGTGATTTCAAGCATCTCCATCTAGATCCCGATAGTTGGTGAGTCCTCATAGTTTGGGGACTTAGTTATTCAGTTTTTTAGATTATTAGTATAGATGATTCAATATTTTCAGACAGTTCTAGTTATCTGGGGGTTTGTCCCAATGACTCTCTAGCATTAGTAGTAGAGGCTTTTTAGACTGCTAGATTTGCTTTAAATTTTTAGTATTAATTTATCAGACTCTTGAGTTAAGCATTTTTAGATATTATATTCTAATACTTTTCTCTTAGCCCATACAGAGTTCCACATTTTAGCTTGATTATATATCTATACTTATCTATTATGAGTTTCAGATTTAGTAGAAGGCAGACAGGGTTAGCTTAAGGCTACTCATAGTCTTGAGCATCATGTGATGTGTCGAGACCTATTTTTGGGTCATTACAAACTTGGTATCATAGCCTGGATATAAGAGTCCTAGGGAGTCAAAAATGTTTTGTTATGTAGAGTCATGATCATAGGTGTAAAGCACACTACATTTATGAGCAAGAGGCTATGAGACTGTAATGCCCCAAGTCTGGTACCCGAAATGCTACATGGTGCCCGTGACCCCAAAGGAAAACAAGATAACCCATTACTAATATCTGTAATTGAGCACTATATGATATACTATATAAATGAAGAATATAAGTTGTAAGGCTGTAAGGTTCAAAATTGTAACATATTTGATAAAACAATATCTGAACGGGGTATAGAAATACCCAAAACTGAAATAAACTATCTAAGCATACTGTAGTCTAAAAGTCTCTAAACTATCTAAAAACTATGGAGTTAATGGGACATGTCCCCAACTAACTCCAAACTACTAAAATAAATTAAGTACTGAGGGAAAAAAATAATCAAATAATAACATCCACAAATGATGAGGACTCACTCCTAACTCTGACTGCTGAAACTAGAATGCTACTAACGCCCTAGAGCTCATGCTTCTGAACCTATGGTGTAAAAATACCATAGCACAAATGCGTTAGTACGATTGAATATACTGGTATGAAAGTGAAGTAGGCTGAATACAAAGGGTTCATATGCATGATCAATACTAACTAACTGTATACCATAAATGTGAGAATACATGCATAGATAAGTAACTAAAACTGAATACGTGGTAATGCTGACTACTGAGTCTAAATACTGATAATATAAACTACTGATAACTAAGATAACTGATACTGATTGACTGTATTTGATAGTCTAGATTCTGATAAAACTAGCTGAGTTCCATACTATACTGAGTGACTGTATCTAACAGTCCTGATATCTAAAGAACTATATGAGTTTTATTACTGAGAGAAAGTCCTATTTCTATAACTAAAACAGTGGGTGAATTTATCTAACCGACATGCCCCTAATAAGTAATTATAGCTGAGTTGGGGTCCACTTGAAAGGGTATCAATATTGTGCTACTTGTAAGGACAAGCTGTGAGTGACCCTTATCTAACAGTGTCCCCAAAGGAGAATAGCAGGACCCTCATCTGATAGTGTTAATCCACCTCATCAACCCTTAGTTGGTAGTTTTGATGTCTCAACCTATGCAGGATACATAGTTATGGAATGCAAGGATTGCTTGTAAGAATCACACCCTCTACTGATTGTATGTGTTCCCATCCTTGGGTTCACTTGATGCTGAATCCTACTCTTATCTGAATAGACACTGAACTGGACTGGTCTGATCTGTTAATAATTTTACTAATTAACTGGACTAAACTGAGTTCACTAGATTTTCTTGACTGATCGAATACTACTAAAATTTGATAACAGACTGAGATTTCTAAGATTTCTAAGTACTGAGATTTCTTGATTACTGAGATTAGAGAGATTACTGAGATTATTGAGTACTGGACTGATATTGAATTTATTGAGTTGTCCTGAGTTATGTGACTGATTGAATTCTACTAATTGTGGCTTGATTGAGAGTATCATGGAAACAGAAACTGGCTCTAGGCACACAACTAAATTGTCGGGTACAAGTACCCCCAGGACTTGATAGAAGGAAACTGGCAAGGCATGACATTCTTGAATACACGACCAATATCAACAATCCAAAATATAATAAATTAGGTATTTCATGAAGTACATGGTTATCATAATCTTTTACATGGTAGGAATGGATATACTCAATGTCATAATTTCATACTCTAACATCATGAGCATTTCAACAAACATCTACATTGCACATAAATAGCATGGGATTCATTTGAACATAAGGGTAAAACATGAATCCTTCACTTAAGTCACAATTGAGTCATATTACATAATTTCTAGTCTCTTAGGCATTTTTTCAACGAAGGGTGCATGAGTTAAGGCATGGAATAATCATCAAGTTAACATATCATAACCAACTAAAATTCATGGTTTTCAACTCACATGCTAATATGTTTTCATAAAAACACATAAGATTCCAACTTGGGAATCATACAACAACGACAACCATATGAAAATAATCAACACATAGCATAAATATCATAATTCATAGTTTAAAAACTTGATTGTTGGGCTTCATGGATGAAAGAAATCCATGAATAAACACTATGCATACCTGAAAAAGGAAACTTTAAAGGTTCTTGGAGTTCTTTGATGGATTTATTGAGATTGACCTTGATTCTCAAGGGATAAAGTTTTGTTTTCTTGAGAGAGAATATTATTGATATTGCAGAAAAACTGAATAATAAGTAGCTAAGGACGTTTTAAGGGCTTAAATCCCACATCTGTGTATAATAAAATCATAGGAAAAGGCCCATTTAACCCTGGACGCATCTTTTAATTTTTGTGAAAATTTTCTAATCTGGACCCCTGGCGTGACGTAGCTCTATCTCTCCGTGTCTCTGGAAAGTGACAACTGGAAAATTGCATGGTGTCGCGATGTGGTACAATCGCGTTGCCACCTTGGATGCGACTTGAAATCACACCGGGATGTGGTGTTATTGTGTTGGAACACTGGAAAAGGAAAATTGTAAATTGGGCCTTTGGCACAGTGCGTCACTATCATGAAGTAATACTGGAAAATGACAATTTCTATTTAAGCTGGCTCAGCAATGCGCTGATGGCTCAGGTGATACACTGTCCCACTAAAAAGGTCTAACTCTTTGCCCGGGTGTCGAATTTGGGCGATTTTGGTATCGATGGAAATATTATTGAAATTACCACACAACAAAGAGTAAAAATCTTGAAAATTCCACATATTTAAATATGTATTCATATTTAAAGAATGTCTTTGATATCTTTGGTATGAATTTAAGCTAGGTAAAAGTACAGGGGTACTACAGAGACATTTTTAAGAAATCGTCTCTTTCTTTCATGATATATTTTGCTTATAGAATCTCTATATACTTTTTAGTCATGCTCTTATGTGATAGTTGGATATGACTCCCCATTGAGCTAATGCCCGCAGAAATGATAACTAGACACCCCATCTTTTTTACCCTCTTAATGAGAATGTATCCCATGCTGAATTTTGGGCTACTTTTCAGGCGTTGGCCCAACCTGTGACTGCTAATGTTCAAGGAAACCATCAGGCGACAGTCCCACTTCAGCAAAATGGTAATTTTGTAGCCACCATACACTGAGACTTCATAAGAATGAATTCGCCAGAGTTCTTTGGGTCAAAAGCATGTGAGGACCCATAACTTTACTTAGATGAGGTGAAAAATATTACCCAGATTATGCATATTTGTAAAGAGAAGAGTGTAGTGTTAGCATCCTAAAGATTGAAGGATGTAGCGTATGATCCGATGTTTATGTGGAAGAATGGTAGAGGTTAGAACGTAGCTCCTATAAGTTAGTAGGTGTTTCAGGATGTGTTTATAGAATGGTTATTTCCACATAAAATGAGAGAATCTAAGGTAGAAGAGATTATGAACCTAAGGCAGGGCTCAATGATATTGAAGGAGTACTTTCTTAAGTTCAACCAGTTGTTTAAGTATAACCCTTATAGGATGGATAACCTTATAGAAAGTATGATTAAGTTTGTTACTGCAGTATCTGGTTTGCTAGTCAAGGAGTGTAGGACTGACATGCTTATTAGGGACATGGATCTTTCTCAGTTGATGATTCAGGCCCAGCAGATTGAGGCAGAAAAGTTAAAGAAAAAAAAGAGAAGAAATAAGATAGCTAGAACTCGGTAGTTTAAGTATGGCCAGAAAAAGTATAGAAGGGGAAATCATTCGTAGTTGTAGAATCATTCATCTATGTCAGCGCCATCTTCAGCCAGTGCTCCCGTCCTTAAAGATAGGCAAGAGTAGTGGGGTTAGACTTCTATGCCCATATCTCAGAATAGTATGAGTGGAAAGCCCATTTGTCCTCCATGTGCTAAGTATGGTAAGAATAATCCTGGTGAGTGCTTGTTGGGATAGAAAGGTTGTTGTGGTTGTGGTAATTTGGGATATAAAATTAAAGAGTATTCGCATGCTAAGAAGGGAAAGAGGGCTGTTCATCCCCAGACTCTGGCTACTAGTGCACTTGCCCCTCTAGGTTGCCTAGTCCCTCCTCAGGGTGCATCATCCAATACCGGTGGCGGTCAGTGCCAGAATCAATTTTATACTTTACCATCTTGTCAGGAGCAAGAGGATTCACCATATGTTGTTACTAGTATGCTTTGTGTCTTTAAACTTGATTTTTATGTGTTGTTAGACCCTAGATCTAATTTCTCTTATGTGACCCCATTAATTGCAATAAATTTTTAAATAGGTCTTGAAAAGATCCTTGAGCCCTTCTTAATTTCTAACCTAGTGGGTGAGTCAGTTGTTGCCAAACAAATCTATAGAAAGTGTCCTATCACTGTCCTTTATAAAATAATGTTAGCAGATTTAATAGAGTTAGATATGGTCGAATTTGACCTTATTCTTAGTATGGATTGTCTCTATTCTTTTTATGCATCTATAGATTATTGCACTCGACTTGTGAAGTTTCAGTTTCTTGATGAGCCATTCTTTGAGTGGGAAGGTTATTTAGTGTCTTCTAAGAGTTATTTCATATTCTACCTTAAAGCCAGAGAGATGATCTCAAAAGGGTGTATCTATCATCTAGTTTGGGTCGAAGACACTAAGTTTGAGACCCCAAAAGTTCAATTAGTCAGTGTAGTCAATGAGTTTCCTTATATTTTCCTGAAGATTTGCCAGGAGTACCTCCCGATAGGGAAATAAAATTTAGTATTGACCTTCTTCTAGATACTCAACCCATCTCTATTCCTTCTTATGGTATGGCACCAGCAGAGCTTAAGGATTTAAAAGAACAGCTTAAAGACCTCTTATAAAAAGGTTTCATAAGGCTCAGTATCTCTCCATGAGTCTCTCCCATCCTATTCATGTAAAATAAAGATGGTTTTTTGCGAATGTGCATTGACTATAGTCAGCTGAATAAAGGCATAGTAAAAAACAAATATCCACTTCCTAGGATTGATGACTTATTCGACCAACTCCTAAGTTCAAGCTATTTCTCCAAGATAGACCTTAGATCCGGCTATCATCAGCTTAGAGTAAAGGAATGTGATATTCCAAAGACATTTTTTAGAACCCGTTATGGTCATTTTAAGTTTCTAGTCATGTCATTTGGTCTTACAAATGCCCCATCAACCTTCATTGACTTGATGAATCGAGTGTTCAAATAGTATTTGGACATCTTTTTCATAGTCATTATAGATGATATTCTTGTCTATTTTCGTAATAAGGAGACTATGCAGATCACCTTAGAATTATGTTAAAAACTCTTATGGATTACCAGTTCACCAAATTTAGTAAATGCAAATTTTGGCAAAGATTAGTAGATTTCCTCGATCATATTATTTCTTATGATGGTATTAGAGTTGAATCCTCAAAAGATAGAGACAATAAGAAAGTGGCCTAGACCCATTTCTTTATCAGACATTTAAAGCTTCTTGGGTTTAGCTAGCTATTACAGATGTTTTGTTGAGGATTTTTTGTCTATTGCATCTCCTATGTCTAGATTCACCCAAAAGAAATTTATGTTCTAGTGGTCCGATTCCTATTAGAAGAGTTTTCAGGAGTTGAAGACTTGACTCACTTCAATCCCAGTTTTAGCATTACCTGATGGTACAGATGGATTCATTGTATATTGTGATGCTTCTAGAATTATTATGGGTTGTGTTTTAACGTAGATAGGTAAGGTTATAGCCTATGCCTCTAGATATCTTAAGCCTCATAAAAAGAACTACCCTACATAGGATCTTGAGTTTCTAGCTATTATATTTACCTTAAGAATCTGAAGGTACTATCTTTATAGAGTACATGTTGATGTGTTTATGGACTATAAAAGTTTGCAGTATGTGTTTACTCAGAGGGATCAGAGAGAGTTAAATCTTCATCAGAGAAGGTGGTTAGAATTATTGAAGGATTATATATGAGTGTGTTGCATTATTTGAGAAAGGCCAATGTAGTGGCAGACGCCCTTAGTAGATTGTCTATGTGCAATGTTTCCCATATGGAGAATGATAAGAAAGTGTTAGCTCAAGAAGTTCATATGTTAGCTAGATTGGTTATGAGGTTGGTTGGCACAGCTAAAGAAAATGTTTGGGTTCAGATTAGTTCAGAATCTTCTCTAGTTTCTAAGGTAAAAAAGAAGTAGGATAAGGGTGCTAGTTTGGTCAAATTGAAGTTGTCAGTTTAACGACAAAAAGGTAGAGGTTTTCTCCAAAGGGAGAGATGGTGTGTTGGATACAAGAGTAGATTGTGTATTTCATTCATCAGAGAGCCACTAAGATGTACCACGATCTGTGAGAAGTCTATTGGTGATGTGGTATGAAGAAAGATATTGCAGAATTTGTAGCCAAGTGTGAAACTTTTCAACAAGTTAAGGTTGAGCACCAAAGACTTAGTGCCACTTTACAGGATTTTGGTATTCCCACTAGGTAGTGGGAAGAGGTGAATATAATATTCATGACTGGATTACCCCATTCACGTTGTCAGCATGATTTAATTTAGGTTATTGTAGAAAGATTAACTAAATCAGCTTATTTTTTGCCAGTTCACACATCATACACAATTGAAGATTATGCTAAGCTATATATCAGAGAGTTTGTTAGAATACATGGAGTCCCCTTGTCCATCATCTCAGATATGGGTACTTAGTTTACCTCTCAGTTTTGGAAAGCCTTTCAAAAGGGTCTTGGTACCCTAGTTCATCTCAGTTCAGTTTTTCATCCACAGATAGATAGTCAGGTAGAGAGGACCATTCAGACCTTAGAAGATATATTGAGGGCCTGTGTTCTTGATTTCAAAGGTAGTTGGTATGAAAATTTACCATTGATCGATTTTTCCTACAATAACAGTTACCATTCTAGTACTCAGATTGCCCAATTTGAAGCTCTTTATGGGAGGATATATATATATCACCAGTCTATTGGTTCGAAGTTGGTGAGGCCACTTTGATTGGGTCAAATATGGTGTTTGAAGCCATGGAGAAAGTTTATTTGTTTTGAGATAGATTGAAAGTAGCTCAGAGTCGACAGAAATCTTATGTAGACGTACGAAGGTGAGATCTTGAGTTTGAAGTAGATGATCTTGTGTATTTATAGGTTTCACCCATGAAGGGGGTAAAGAGATTTGGAAAAAAAGGGAAGCATAGTCCCCGATATATTGGCCCCTATCAAATTTTTAGTCATGTTGGAAAGGTAGTGTATGGGCTTAACCTACCTGCAGACCTGTCATCCATTCATCCAGTGTTCCATGTATCCTCATTGAAGAAGTGCATGGATGATTCAGCTGTTGTAGTCCCTCTAGAAAGCATAGATATTCAGAATAGCCTTTCATATGAAGACGTTCCAGAAGAGATTCTTAATCATCAGATTCATAGACTAAGGAACAATGAAGTTCCCTTGGTCAAGGTTCTATGGCGAAATTAGTCCATTGAGGGTGCTACTTTGGAAGCAGAAACAGACATGCATACCAAGTATCCTCACCTTTTATCCATGAACTCAGATTCAGCTGAAGGTAACAATCTTCCTTAATTTATTACTTTTCCAGTTTCGGATTCAACTATATAGTTATCTTTATGTAAATTTGTTCACTCACAGATTATTTCAGTAGCTCAGAATGTTTTAGATTCAGTCATGCAGGTTGTTCAGTTGTGCATGTCAGCATGTATCCTCAGTTCTGCTGTATTTTCAACTTAACTAGCCATATTTGAGGATGAATGTTCCCAAGAGGGAGGTAATGTAATACCCCATACTTTTCCTAGCTCAGTTTAGTTCATAGAATGTCAAGGGTTAGCTTTGAAAATGGAGACTTCTTGATAGATGTAGAATTTTCAAGCTTTAGACCCGCTAATATGTAGATAATTAGCTCCACTTTCAAATGATTCCAATCTCTCCTCAATCTGATACTCAGTTGGGAAGTTATGACACTTTTTGAAAAGACAGTGTCTCAAAGTAAGCAACATTGTATCATGGTGACATGAAAAATGACACTTGTCCAATTTCCAGTGGACCACCGTGATTGGCCCACAATGCGGTGAAGTCTTAGATCCTATTTATCAAATTCTAGTGGGGAACCACGATTAGCCCACATCGCGGTGAAGCCCAATTTTCCAAGCTTCCCTGATCCAGCGAGCCGACATAATTTCTCTGTATCATGCCAAGGTATGAAATGGCATTCGTCCCTTATCCAGAAGGCCCATCGCGATTGTACCGCATCATGGTGTTTATCAAAATAGGGATTATCCCTTATCCAGTGGACCACCGTGATACCAACGTATCGCGGTGGGTGACAAAATTGGGATTTTCCCAGTCACAATTTAGTTTGTAGAAAGGCCAGTTTAGCAAATTCCACTCGCTCTAATTCGTAAAAACAAAGAATTAAACCTCATTATAATCATATTACAACCTCTATTCACAAAATCCTCTCCAAGAAAACCCTAAAACTCATCTTAATCTCCAAGCAATCCAATTTCCTCCATTAATTCGTCATGATAGCTCAAAATTATAGCTCAAAATTAAAGGTTACCAATTCAAGATAATCAAGAATCCATCTTCAAGAGCACAATTAGGAATCCAAAATCAAGTGTTCTCATCAATTGCATCAATTAAGGTATATAGGGTTTTTCAACAAGGATAATCCTTTCATCCTTGTGCCCAAAATTAATTTTAAAGCTGATTTTGTATGAGATTTCATCGATTTCAAATTAGGGTTCATACGTAATTTTACTAATTGAAAGATTATGATATTTAAAGTGATTTAGATGATGAATTGGCATGTTTATTTTTGTATTTTCATGCGTATTGCAGAAATTCCTATATTTTGAGTTGAATCATCAATATCTTCATTATCAAGCATGAACATTATTATATTTTGACATGAATATGATGCATCGGTATTAAGCCCTAGTTGAATATTGCTATTTCAAGATTGATTGTACTATAAGCACCCTATGAATAGATTATTTTTAGATTTTTTATAATGATTTCATCTTTTGATCTTAGCTTAGATATGGAATCCACTTTATAGTTTCAGATTATAGTTTAATTTAACAGATATAAAGTTGGTTTTCAATATAAACCATTATACTAGTTTTAAAAGTGGATTTCCTAGAGAATGAGAATATAGATTATGGGGAGTAGTATTTAGCACCGAGTTGGGTATGTTCACATATCCTAGAACTATGACCAAATATAGGTTCAGATTATCAGATTATTCCCATTTTTATATGGATGACATATACAGATGTGATCACTTAGATTAGGTTATACTCCTTGGATAGAGTATGGCACCTCTCTCCAATGTGAGGTTTTCCTATAAGGGAACTAGACGTTGGACTCCATGATAGCCTACATAGTTTATGTCGGTTATAAGAACCTCCATGCAAAAATGTGTAAAGAATAACAAAAAAACTTTTAGAAACTAAGTGTAAAGGCTCACAAATTTTATTCAGATATTGCTTTATATGAGGCATTAGTTATAGATACCAGCTTTCATATTTCAGATATAAAAGTGAGTTCTTTCTACACTTAGCTAGAACAATTTAAAGATAGAATACAAGTACAAATTTTAAAAACTAAATGTTATGACTTACTAGATTTATGAAACATGTTTTGCTATTAATGATTATGATTTTTAGTTTTCAGATATTCCAGCTTAGGTGAGTCATCTACATTTAGTATTCATTGTTTTACAAATTTTGATGATGTTGATACATTAATTTATTTACGGATTCACCCACATATGCTCAGTACATTCCCAAAGACTGATCCACATATACGTCTATGTGCTATATTGTCTCATAATGTAGGTTCAGGTGCTCAGTTTCAGCAACGTGAGTGATTTCGAGTATCTCCATCTATAACTCGACAGTTGGTGAGTCCTCATAGTTCGGGGACATAGTCATTCAATTTTTCAGCTTATTAGTATAGATGATTCAGTATTTTCAAACAATTCAAGTCAGTTGGGGGTTTGTCCCAGTGACTCTCTAGCATTACTAGTATAGACTTGCTAGACTTCTAGATTTGCTTTAGATTTTTAGTATTAATTTATCAAATTCTTGAGTTAAGCATTTTAAGATATTATATTCAGATACTTTCCACTTAGCCCATACAGAATTTCTCATTTTAGCTTTATTATATAGCTACACTTGTTTATTATGAGTTTCAGATTCAGTAGATGGCAGACAAGGTTAACTTAAGGTTACTCGTAGACTTGAGCATCGTGTAATATCTCAGGACCCATTTTCGAGGCATTACAATTATGCTTCTGCTCAGTCAGTTTAGCTTTTATGAATGTTTTAATAGTTACTCAAGTATTGTGCCAGTACCATGGGTTAAATTTGAATTACTCATGGTTCTAATCACCGTGTTATGACTAGGGGGTATTCTTGGGTAATGACATAAATGTTTGTTTCATCATCCTTCTTTATGAAACCTTCAGGTTGTGCTACACAAAACTCTTCTTGAATGTCTCCATTGAGAAGTGTTGACTTGACATCAAATTGAAAATCTAGCCATTATGACTATGCAACCAATGCTAGAACAAGTCCTTTAGTTTCTAACAGAGCAATTAGAGAAAATGTTTCTTCAAAATCAACACCATATTGTTGCACATATCCTATTGCCACAAGATGAGCTTATGATTTTGTATCTCCCATATGCTGCAAACTTTTTCTTGAACACTCACTTTGAGCTAATTGTATTTTTGCCTTCTGGTAATTCCTAAGACTAGTTAGAGTCCCAGTTAACTTCAACCCTTATATCATGCCAAAAGAGGTCCTAGACTTTTAAAAAATTTAGCAAAGTGTTAAGAATTAGTCTCATTTTTGCCTTGATATTTCCATAGTCTTATTTTTTATCTTTTCAACCTTAGATTATCGATTTGTAAATTGATTCATGATCAGGGTTATCTATAGGAGATCTCGAATGAGTTCAAAATTTTCGGACATCATTTGAGATATTTTTGGATGACAAAAATAGTGAGCCAACACGATCAGGCCACATCACATTGTCCATTGTGTCATCACCATCGATGTAACACGTCGACAATCGCATCGACACCATCAATGCAGAGCGTAGCCTGTTGCATCACTAGACATATTTTTATTTATTAAATTATGGGTTTGTGGGGGCAGTTGAGTCATTTTCCCCTTACATTATTCAATAAAAAAAATGAAATTAAGCCTCTTAAAAGGAAAGTTAACTAATTATTTCATAAAATTCTCTCAAGAGAAAACCCTAGGTTCATCAAAGTTCAAGTCCAAATCTCTAAAATTCACCAGCAATTATCACAAATTCAGAAACCAAGGTATGTTAGGTGTTCATCCTTGGTTTCATTCCACCCTTGGAGTTCAAGGATCCTTTTTCAAAACATAGATTATGATTTCCATTTTTAAATGGAATTGTATTCATGTATGTGTTGTTGTGTGGGTTTCAAGCCAAGATGATTTTGAGTTTCATGTAAATAAACTAGAATGCGTGTTGATTTATGTAACCCTTATGTTAAATATTTGAATCGTAATGTTGAATGTGGTAGTCATGACATTCATATATTGATCATTCTCATGTATAAGAATTATTCATCCTAGGTGTTTGACAAAATGTCTATGTGAATTAATTGTGCATGGTAACCTATGTGTGATGCTTTTAAAGTTGAGATATGGTTGCTTTATCTATGCTATCGAGTCCTGGGATAATAAATATCCAAAATTAGCTGTTTATCTATTCTCCAATCGAAATACAATAATTCTGTAGTATCTGAAATAGTAGCATTCGCTCAGTTAACAGAATCAGGGTTAATTCAGTCTAACCTAGTACAGTGTAGTGATTAGTTTCAGTGTCGATTTATTTGGGAGTAGGATTCATCACCGAGAGAACCCAGGGATGGGGGCATTACTTCCAGTATAGTGTTTGACCCTTAGTAATAGTCCCTGACATACAGAACTATGTAGCTAATGTAGGGTAAATCGTCTTCATTCCAGACTAGGGTTGAAGTAACCATATACATCTCATGAGTCTTCCTGCCAGATTAGGGTTGACCCAACCAGTGTTAGTAACTTGTTGCATGGTGCTAATGCCCTTCCAAATGGGTTACAAGTTGAACCCTAAATCGGTCTATAATCGGGGTATGTCTCTTAGATAATAAATCTTGCAATCTTAATTTCTGTATTCAATATTCAATAATCAGTACAAAACTCAATTCAGTTCTTTAAAATCATGATTTACAATTATCAATTATTCAGTTATTAGAAATTTAGTACTTCAGTTTCAGTCTAAACTTTTAGTTATCAGTATTTAGTTACCAGAACTCAGAATTTTTGTTTTTGTATAATTCAGATAGACGATATATTCAAAGCAGTCTTGCATATACTCTCATCCAGCTCCTTCATGATATATAGTTACTATCTTTATTCATGCTCATAAACCCATGAATATTAGCCTAATTTCACCTAGTGTATTAGTACATTTAAAGTACTGATTCATACTCTCTTTGTGCCATGATGTTTCATATCATAGGTTTGAACGCTCGGGTTCCTAGCTATATTTATCTAGATCAGTCGATCTGCCTCAGCTACATTAGTGAGTCCTCATCCATTGAGGATGTGATGTTATTTAGTAACTGCATCACTTATATTATTTTAGTATTTCAGTTATTTTCACACATCAGTGGTGAGTTAGTTGGGGCATGTCCTATCAACTCTTTTATTTCAGATGTTTAGAGGCTTTGAAACACTTTTAGTTAGTAGTTATTACACAGTTATTGTCACGCCCCAAATCCTATTAAGGCGGACTGGCACCCGTTGCCGGTAAGGCTCGGGAGAACCAACCTGTAGCAGTACATTACCTATGAACATTATAAGTTACTTTTATACTAAACATGCCCTCAAAAGATAAATGGAACTAGCAAGCCAAAAGATGTTGTATGACTAGGCCGTTGGAGCCACAATGTCTGCGATACGATACATGACCATACTATACTTTACATAGTCTACAAAGCCTCTAGACAAGAAACATTATCTTATAAGGGTCGGGACAGGCCCCGCCTCATGATAAGATACTATACAATGCAAAAAGATATGATAAGACTCAAAGCCCCGAAGCAACCTGGAGCTCAGTGACTGCAGTTGATATCCTGTACTCTTACTGGGGAGGTTTATTAGCTTCTGCACCTGCAGCATGGAATGCAGGTCCCCCAACAGGGACGTCAGTACGAAATAATGTACTGAATATGTAAGGCAACATGTACCATATATGAGATAAAAGCTCAAATGAAACCATACACTGCTGTAAGGTAAAAGACCACCTTTATGAATATTGTGGAGTCATGCATCTTATAACAATTATGTTACTTTACTCTTATCACTTGTATAATCTGTGCACATCATGTAATACAAATGACCAGCTGATCAGTGGTAAATCTATATCAGGATCGACCCATGCTAGGCTTTCCTTTCACCCCTGGGATACCCCCTGTAATACTGGGATTGACCCATGCTAGGTGATTCTTTCACCCCTGGGATACCACCCAACAGAAGCAACTGTATACATATATCTTCTTATTACTTTTGATATGAATCTTTGGTGGTCGTAAAATTTGAGCTATAAGACTATAAGCATGACAAGTGACAAGTATGTGACCATATAACATCATATCACAATGAAAAGAGTGGGTTATACAATTAGTGAAACATGTAGGACATAAACAACGTATGAACTTTATTTTGCTAAAAAGAAGACTCATATGTCATGGTGTCCAATGTATGTATGCAGCAGTGACAAGGCTCGAATCTGGACACACAAATACATGTGAAAGAGTGGAGTGGTTATATCGAAGTTTGTAAAGATCTCTATGTGCCAATAAAGACTTTGGATTCCATGCCAAATAATAAGAGATCGAATAGCCTTACATACCTCGACATATCAACTTTTTTTTACCTCGAAATGACTTCTTTTCTTCCAACTATTTATCTACAATATCATGTTTTAAAGCTAGTATTAGCAGCTAATCAATGCATCTGGACAGCCCAATCTCACAAAACACAACACTTTGGCAACAAACGTATAACCATCGACTCAATGGTGTTATTCCGACTTTCTCAATTCTAACTGTCTTCAACCAGTACACATTATCCTATACATGATGTACACAGCCTATATCAGCTCTACAACATGCTGGCAACAGTCCATAACTACAACACAGAACCATTTTACAAAATGCTCAACTAAGAAGCACAACATCTCGTCGTCTCCCTACATTTCGTCGTTAACAATTCATACTTGTCCCAACTTTGAACCAGATGCTCCCAACATATATATACATCAAATAAACCTTAACACAGTCACAAAATAGCTCAAAACACAGGGGGGGAAACGTGAAACATCAGCCCCCTCATCAAAACAGTCCAATACCATTTTGGAAGCACATAAGATCATATAAGGATACTTGTTTCCAAAGAACTAGCAAAACAGTCCAGAAACCTTGGCAACCATATACACACTATAACATATTAATAACCTCAACTTTATATCATATCAAAGTCAAAAATCAGGGTAAGAATCGTTCCAAAGCCAAGAAAATCAAACAACAACTTTCAGGACACAAGCTGTCCAGAAATTCCTGCACAGTACACCAGCCAACTTATCTTGTTTTCCATGGAAAATTCATATCAAGTATATGGTTATTTTTACATACCTTAACTCCCAAGGTGTAAGTATAATTCAAGAACTCAAAAAGTAGCCTTTGGTTGCCTTCCAAGGTGAAGAAATGCCAAGAGAAACTTAGAGAGAAAAGCTGAAATTGTTTTGGTCTCCTACTAGTTAACCTAAGGAGCTCGGTTTTGGTCCCTTTTTAAAGGGGCCTTAGACCGACTTTCTCCTAATATTTTCAACTGATTAACTCAAGTTGGTCAATGACCAATTTTCCCCTTTCACTTGGGCCTTTTGGATCTCTAAATCAATGGGCTTTAGTGACCCATTTTCCTTAATCTTGCTTGCACTTTGTTTGGGCCCAATTTTCTTAGTAGTGAATGAATGTAGTTGGGCCTATTATATAAAAATCTTGGGCTGAACATCTTGGCCCAATATAATGCTAAACCATTGGCTTTAATAGCCTCCCTAACTTGGGCTTCGTTTGTCGCAAGACTTGGAAAGTTTCGGCGTTAAGCCTTGTCTTCGTTCCCCTTTCTTTTTACTAACGTCTAGACTTCAAGTGAGTTCACTTATGAATGAATTATTCTCCCTCATGTATATATACATTTTTTTTAAGCCAACCACACAGGTGACTCACCTGCTAGCTTCCTAAGTTCCATAAGCACGTCAATGATTTTCTCCGTTTAAGGCCACAGTCTCTAAATAGACTTCCATATAGTGCCCCAATCTAACACTTGAACACTTGAAAAAAAAAAGTTTTGGTAGTAATTAAATCAAGTCGTATGTCATTTTATGTGAACATTACTAGTACATGCAAAATGTGGGGTGTTACATCCTCCCCCCCTTAGGAACATTCGTCCCGAATGTTAACATAACTGTATAGTCTAGGCAGGTTTGAATTTCTGGTCACACAACTGTTAATAACATAACTAGTATTCAAACACATACCTATTAATGTTCCTCCTCTGTATCTTTTAGTCCCTCCTTGTCTTCAAATAGATGAGGGTATTTGGATATCATTACTTCCTCCGGTTCCCACGTTATTTCTTCTACTTGGTTGTTTCTCCAGAGTACCTTTACTGATGCAATTTCTTTGTTCCTTAACTTTTTAATTTGGCGATCTAGAATAGCAACCGGTACCTCTTCATAAGTAAGATCCTCTGTGACCTGTACATCTTCTATAGGAGTGATACGAGAGGGGTCACCTATGCATTTTCGAAGCATTGACACATGAAACACTGGATGAACCATTGAAAGTTCCTGGGGTAGCTCTAATTCATATGCAACTTGTCCGACCCTCTTAGTAATCTTATATGGCCCTATGTAACGTGGGCTTAGTTTCCCTTTCTTACCAAATCTCATAACTCCTTTCATCGGTGATACCTTTAAAAATACCCAATCTCCAATAGAGAATTCCAGCCCTCTTCTCCGCATATCTGCATATGATTTATGACGACTTTGGGCTGTTTTTAGCCGTTGTTGTATCACCTTAACTTTTTCCATGGCTTGTTGGACTAAATCTGGCCCGAGCAAGGTGGTTTCACCCACTTCGAACCAACCAATTGGTGACCTACATTTCCTCCCATACAAAGCTTCGTAAGGCGCCATTTTGATGCTCGAATGGTAGCTGTTATTATAGGCAAATTCAATAAGGGGCAAGTGTTCTACCCAGCTACCTTTAAAATCTAATGCACAGGTTCGCAACATATCCTCAAGTGTTTGAATAGTACGCTCTGCCTGGCCGTCTGTTTGGGGATGGAAGGCTATACTCAAATTCACTTGCGTCCCTAAACTCCTTTGAAAGGACTTCCAAAATTTTGCCGTGAATTGAGCTCCTCGATCAGATATAATAGAGAGTGGGACCCCATGTAGCCTAACTATCTCTTTGAGGTATAATTTGGCATATTCTTCAGCTGTATAATCACTTCTAACTGGCAGGAAGTGCGCTGACTTCGTGAGTCTATCAACTATCACCCATATGGAGTCAAACTTATTAACTGAACGAGGCAAACCAGTTACAAAATCCATATTAGTTATATCCCACTTCCAAGTTGGAATCTCTATACATTGCATGTAACCACCTGGCTTTTGGTGCTCTACTTTGACTTGTTGACAAGTAGGACATTGAGCCATAAACTCTGCAAGGTCCTTTTTCATGCCTCCCCACCAAAACACTCCCTTTAGGTCATGATACATCTTAGTAGATCCTGGGTGGATGGAATATCTTGAATGATGGGCTTCTTCCATTATTCTCTTTCTGAGTCTGTTAACATCAGGAACACACAATCTATTTTGGCAATAAAGTACTCCATCTTGTGTAAGCCTAAACTCCTTCATTATACCTTGACTTACTTTCTCCTTAAGGCATTGTAGAATAGGATCATAATACTGTTTTTCTTTCACTTCCCTTATCAATGAAGAATCGGCAGCATTATGTACAATAATGTCCTTTCTTGGAGTTTCGAGTAGACGAACACCCAGATTGGCTAGTTGACGCAGATCCTTAGCCATGCCTTGCTTTACCCCTTTCTGATCACTGGTACCCATGAGTGTCTTACGACTTAGAGCATCAGCCACCACATTTGCTTTCCCTGGATGGTATAATATATCAATATCATAATCCTTTATTAACTCTAGCCACCTCCGCTGCCTCAAATTTAGATCTTTCTGCTTGAAAATATACTGTAAACTCTTATGATCTGTATATATGTCCACGTGCACCCCATACAAATAGTGGCGCCATATCTTTAAAGCAAATACAACCGCTGCTAGCTCAAGATCATGTGTTGGGTAGTTTTTCTCGTGTGGTCTCAATTGTCTCGAGGCATAAGCAATCACCTTACCATGTTGTGTTAGTACACACCCCAAACCAACTCCGGAAGCATCACAATACACTGCATATCCCTCTGAGCCTTCTGGAAGCACTAGCACAGGTGCTGAGGTTAGCCTGCTTTTCAACTCTTGAAAGCTCCTTTCACATGCATCATTCCATTGGAATTTGGTTTCCTTGTGAGTTAGCTTAGTAAGAGGTGCAGACATAGAAGAAAAACCTTCAACAAACCTTCTGTAATAACCTGCCAATCCAAGGAAGCTTCGAACTTCTGTAGGTGTCGTTGGCCTTGGCCAATCTTTCACAGCCTCTATCTTTTGTGAATCCACCCTTATTCCTTCATCCGATACAATATGGCCCAAAAATGCCACTGATTTTAACCAAAATTCACATTTGGAAAACTTAGCATACAACCGGCGATCACGGAGAACTTGTAGTACTAGTCGTAAATGATTTGCGTGGTCCTTTTCTGACCTTGAATACACCAGAATATCATCTATAAATACTATCACAAACACATCCAGGAAAGGCTTGAATACCCTATTCATCAAATCCATAAACACTGCTGGTGCATTCGTTAGCCCAAACGACATAACAAGAAATTCAAAGTGACCATATCTGGTTCGGAAAGCTGTCTTAGGTATATCTTTTTCCTGCACTCTCACCTGATGATAACCTGATCTCAAATCGATCTTTGAAAAGTATTTAGCACCCTGTAACTAATCAAACAAGTCATCAATTCTGGGGAGGGGATATTTATTCTTAATTGTCACCCTATTCAGTTGTCGGTAGTCAATACACATCCTCAATGTGCCATCCTTTTTACGCACAAATAAAACCGGTGCACCCCAAGGGGACACACTAGGTCTTATAAAACCCTTTTCTAACAAGTCTTTCAGTTGCTCCTTTAATTCACGTAATTCTGCCGGGGCCATTCTATATGGAGGAATAGAGATAGGCTCGGTGCCTGGTAATAAGTCAATACCAAAATCTATTTCTCGTTCTGGAGGCAAACCAGGGAGTTCCTCAGGAAAGACATCAATAAATTCATTCACTATTGGAACAGACTGGATAGTTGGTGATTCTGCCTCCATGTCTCTCACTCTAACGAGATGACATATATATCCCTTTGATATCATTTTTCTGGCTTTAAAATAAGAGATAAACCTCCCTTTTGGTGCCCCAATATTGCCTTCCCATTCAAGGACTGCTTCATTTGGAAAGTGAAAGTACATCCTCTTGGTTCGGCAGTCAACGGTGACATAGCAAGAAGCCAACCAATCCATACCCATTATAACATCAAATTCTACCATTTCTAACTCGATAAGATCAGCTAATGTATCTCGGTCGCAGACAGTCACTATGCAATCACAATAGACTCTTCTAACTATAATTGACTCCCCAGTTGGTGTAGACACCGCAAGTGGTTTATTCAATAATTTAGGTGTTCTACCAAGCTTCCCAGCAACTAATGGAGTAATATATGACAATGTAGAACCAGGGTCAATTAATGCATACACTTTATGTGAGAAGATGGACAATGTACCTATAACCACATCGGGTGAAGCTTCCAGGTTCTGTCGAGTCCCTAGAGCATATGTGCGATTTTGGGCCACGCTGGAACTAGCTGCCCCTCTAATACCTCTGCCGCGACCTATGGGAAATTGCTCACCTCTACCTGATAGAGGCACTGATGATGATGATACAACAGCTGATCTAGTAGGTTGTGCCATATCACCCCTGCGTCTTCTTGGGCAATCTTTTATTACATGCCCTGGCATACCACACCAATAACAAACATCTGTTCCCCTGCGACACGCACCTATATGATATCTCCCACATTGTCTGCAAGGTTGCCTAGGAGGCATTTGCTAGCTTCCCGAATATCCTGTTGTCCGTGTACCTTGGCCCTCACTTCTCTGCCCAAATTGATCATTTCTAGACCCTTGAAGTGGTGGTGGAGCACTAGCTGTAGAGTAAGAGGATGATGGCCTGGATGGCCTATGAGAAAATCGTGGCCTAAACTCACCCTGGGGTGGTGTAAACTGTCATGTAGATCTGGCCCTCTTGAATTGCCCCCTTTCTATTTCTTGTGCCCTCCTTCTTTGTCTCTGATCCTCCAGTTTCTGTGCAAAAGCTTGCATCCTCGCTATATCCATGTCTTTATTTAAAGAGGCAATGGTACAATCTCTAACCAAATATGAATCCAACCTATCGACATACCGATGGACTCTATCTGCCATAGTAGGAACAACATTAGGAGCGTACCTGGCCAGAGAATTAAATTTAAGACTATATTCCCTCACGCTCATATTCCCCTGATGGAGGTTCAGGAACTGATCTGCACGGGCCTCTCGGATCTCTAATGGCAAGTAATGATCAAGAAAGGCCATTTTGAACTCCTCCCAAGTAGTTGGAGATGTATCTATGCCTTTGGAATTCTTCCAGGCTTCGTACCACAGTATAGCCACACCCTTCAATCTATATATTGCCAACTCAGCAGCTTCCGAACCACTTACATGCATAACATCTAAGGTGCGTTGGATCTGATCAATAAAATCTTGTGGATCTTCATTTGGATCTGTCCCAGTGAATGATGGGGGGTCTAAGTTGAGGAAATCACGTATTCTCGTACTGGCTGCCCTACCTGCACCAACTGCACCTGCAACTGGGCCTTCTTGTCTTTGACCTTGGCCAGCAACTATACAAGTCAACAGTTGAACTGCATTTCTCAAATCCTGCACAGAAGCATCAACAGGTGGTTCTCGGGGGTTTTCACTACTTCCTGGTGCATCAACAGATGGAGGGGTTGGAGATGTCTGTGATAGAGACTCATCTATAGCCTCACTCTGTCGTCTCGCCCGATTGGGTATACCAACTACCACTTCTACTTCCTTTCCTTTACCTTTACTCTTCCTTGTCTCTGGCATACTTACTGTACAAAATAATTCAGGGATTAGACATGGTACACTTATAATATTTGGCTCTATGGCACGATCTAAAGAATGAAAAGAAGTGATAACTCCTAAATGCCACGTAGCCTCTTGTTTATAAATGTGGTGCACAACACATCGATAAACATGATTCTACATAGACACGGCTTTGTAGACTCCCTAGGACAAACCGCTCTGATACCACTTCTGTCACGCCCCAAATCCTATTAAGGCGGACTGGCACCCGTTGCCGGTAAGGCTCGGGAGAACCAACCTGTAGCAGTACATTACCTATGAACATTATAAGTTACTTTTATACTAAACATGCCCTCAAAAGATAAATGGAACTAGCAAGCCAAAAGATGTTGTATGACTAGGCCGTTGGAGCCACAATGTCTGCGATACGATACATGACCATACTATACTTTACATAGTCTACAAAGCCTCTAGACAAGAAACATTATCTTATAAGGGTCGGGACAGGCCCCGCCTCATGATAAGATACTATACAATGCAAAAAGATATGATAAGACTCAAAGCCCCGAAGCAACCTGGAGCTCAGTGACTGCAGTTGATATCCTGTACTCTTACTGGGGAGGTTTATTAGCTTCTGCACCTGCAGCATGGAATGCAGGTCCCCCAACAGGGACGTCAGTACGAAATAATGTACTGAATATGTAAGGCAACATGTACCATATATGAGATAAAAGCTCAAATGAAACCATACACTGCTGTAAGGTAAAAGACCACCTTTATGAATATTGTGGAGTCATGCATCTTATAACAATTATGTTACTTTACTCTTATCACTTGTATAATCTGTGCACATCATGTAATACAAATGACCAGCTGATCAGTGGTAAATCTATATCAGGATCGACCCATGCTAGGCTTTCCTTTCACCCCTGGGATACCCCCTGTAATACTGGGATTGACCCATGCTAGGTGATTCTTTCACCCCTGGGATACCACCCAACAGAAGCAACTGTATACATATATCTTCTTATTACTTTTGATATGAATCTTTGGTGGTCGTAAAATTTGAGCTATAAGACTATAAGCATGACAAGTGACAAGTATGTGACCATATAACATCATATCACAATGAAAAGAGTGGGTTATACAATTAGTGAAACATGTAGGACATAAACAACGTATGAACTTTATTTTGCTAAAAAGAAGACTCATATGTCATGGTGTCCAATGTATGTATGCAGCAGTGACAAGGCTCGAATCTGGACACACAAATACATGTGAAAGAGTGGAGTGGTTATATCGAAGTTTGTAAAGATCTCTATGTGCCAATAAAGACTTTGGATTCCATGCCAAATAATAAGAGATCGAATAGCCTTACATACCTCGACATATCAACTTTTTTTTACCTCGAAATGACTTCTTTTCTTCCAACTATTTATCTACAATATCATGTTTTAAAGCTAGTATTAGCAGCTAATCAATGCATCTGGACAGCCCAATCTCACAAAACACAACACTTTGGCAACAAACGTATAACCATCGACTCAATGGTGTTATTCCGACTTTCTCAATTCTAACTGTCTTCAACCAGTACACATTATCCTATACATGATGTACACAGCCTATATCAGCTCTACAACATGCTGGCAACAGTCCATAACTACAACACAGAACCATTTTACAAAATGCTCAACTAAGAAGCACAACATCTCGTCGTCTCCCTACATTTCGTCGTTAACAATTCATACTTGTCCCAACTTTGAACCAGATGCTCCCAACATATATATACATCAAATAAACCTTAACACAGTCACAAAATAGCTCAAAACACAGGGGGGGAAACGTGAAACATCAGCCCCCTCATCAAAACAGTCCAATACCATTTTGGAAGCACATAAGATCATATAAGGATACTTGTTTCCAAAGAACTAGCAAAACAGTCCAGAAACCTTGGCAACCATATACACACTATAACATATTAATAACCTCAACTTTATATCATATCAAAGTCAAAAATCAGGGTAAGAATCGTTCCAAAGCCAAGAAAATCAAACAACAACTTTCAGGACACAAGCTGTCCAGAAATTCCTGCACAGTACACCAGCCAACTTATCTTGTTTTCCATGGAAAATTCATATCAAGTATATGGTTATTTTTACATACCTTAACTCCCAAGGTGTAAGTATAATTCAAGAACTCAAAAAGTAGCCTTTGGTTGCCTTCCAAGGTGAAGAAATGCCAAGAGAAACTTAGAGAGAAAAGCTGAAATTGTTTTGGTCTCCTACTAGTTAACCTAAGGAGCTCGGTTTTGGTCCCTTTTTAAAGGGGCCTTAGACCGACTTTCTCCTAATATTTTCAACTGATTAACTCAAGTTGGTCAATGACCAATTTTCCCCTTTCACTTGGGCCTTTTGGATCTCTAAATCAATGGGCTTTAGTGACCCATTTTCCTTAATCTTGCTTGCACTTTGTTTGGGCCCAATTTTCTTAGTAGTGAATGAATGTAGTTGGGCCTATTATATAAAAATCTTGGGCTGAACATCTTGGCCCAATATAATGCTAAACCATTGGCTTTAATAGCCTCCCTAACTTGGGCTTCGTTTGTCGCAAGACTTGGAAAGTTTCGGCGTTAAGCCTTGTCTTCGTTCCCCTTTCTTTTTACTAACGTCTAGACTTCAAGTGAGTTCACTTATGAATGAATTATTCTCCCTCATGTATATATACATTTTTTTTAAGCCAACCACACAGGTGACTCACCTGCTAGCTTCCTAAGTTCCATAAGCACGTCAATGATTTTCTCCGTTTAAGGCCACAGTCTCTAAATAGACTTCCATATAGTGCCCCAATCTAACACTTGAACACTTGAAAAAAAAAAGTTTTGGTAGTAATTAAATCAAGTCGTATGTCATTTTATGTGAACATTACTAGTACATGCAAAATGTGGGGTGTTACAGTTATACTCCTTATTGGTTGCAGTTTTGTGAACCTTATGGCATTTTTAGTTTTACTTCTGCATATGTTTCATGATTATTATTCAGTATTCACAACAGGTACCAGTGATGGGTTAGCTTGTTTGGTCCTTTGGGGTTGTAAGCATCGTGTAATGCCCAGGGTGTATTTTGGGGTATTACAAACTTGGTATCAGAGCTTAAGGTTCTACAGTATCCTAGGGAGTCTGATAGTTGTGTCAAGTAGAGTCTTGTGCATGGGTGTGTAGCGCGCCACACTTATGGACAAGAGGCTAGAGGTGTTTTTAGGAAAATTTCCCTTCTCTCAGTGTTCATATCGTATGAGTGAGCATGAGCTCAAGTTAAGATCTCTGTCTAGTCCAACTTTTCTTTATGTTTAAAGAACGTGTCTAACGCCAAGAAAATGGGTCCCGAGATATCACACAGTGCTCAAAATACGAATAGCCTCAAGCTAATCCTGTAAGCCTTCTAATAAATCTAAAGCTCATAATAAAGAATTATAGACATATAATCAAAGATAAAATATGGAATTCTGTATGAGATAAGATGAAAATGTCTGAATATAATATCTAAAAATAAATACTGAACAAAAGAGTCTGATCTATCAATACTTAAAATCTAAATCAAAGCTAGCAGTCTGATAAGCCTCTACTACTAATAACTAGAGATCTACTGGGACAGACCCCTAGCTGACTCAAACTATTTGAAAATACTGAATCATCAATAATAATAAGATGGAAAACTGATTGACTAAGTCCCTAAACTATGAGTACTCACCAACTGTTGGGATGTAGATAGAGATGCTCGAAATCACTCACGCTGCTAAAACTGAGCACCTGAACCTACATTATGAGATGATGTAGCACATAGACATGTATGTGGATCAGTACTTCTAGAATGTACTTATTATATGGGGGTGAATGCATAAGTAAAGCAATGTCTTAACATTATCATAATTTGTAAAACAATGCATGCTAAATTTAGATGACTCATATAAGCTAGAATATCTGTAAGCTGAGAATCATAATCATGAGTAGCAAATCATACTTTATAAATCTAATAAGTCATAACATTTAATTCTAAAAGTTGTAATAGTGTTCTGTTTGTAAATAATGTTGTCTAAGTGTAGAAAGAATTCACTTTTTAAATCTGAAATCTGTAGCTAAAGGTTTATGTAAAGCAGTATCTGAATAAAATTGTGAGTCTTTACGCTTAGTTTCTAAAAGTTGTTTTATTATTATTTACTCTTTTTTGTAAGCTGTAGGTAAATTCACTCAAAAGCTATTTATTTAATTTTACTATTAGGGAGGTTCTTGTGACCAATATACACCATATGAGCTATCATGGAGTCCAATGTCTAGTTCTCTTATGGGAAAGCCTCACGTTGGGGAGAGGTGTCATACTCTTGCAAAGGAGTGTAACCTAATCTAAGTGATCACATCTGTATCTGTCATCTATATAGAAATAGGAATAATTTGATAATCTTAACCTACATTGGCTCGTAGTTCTGGGGCATGAGAACATACCCAACTCGGTGATAAATATTACTCCCTTTAATCTGTATGCTCATTCTATTGAAAGTCCACTTTAAAAGAAGTATAATGATTTATTACAAAAACCAACTGTATATTTTTTAAGTTAAACAGTAATTTGAAACTGTAAAGTGAATTTCATGTCTAAGTTGACATCAAAAGATCAAATTGATATGTGAGCACATGCTAACACATTTGAAGCTTTTAACTCTAAATAATTTCAAAGTCTTGAGCAACTTTAGTCATTTTTTATTAGTTTACTTTTGTTTTACAGTAAAAATAGAGAATAAGGAGAACAACAAATAACGAAAGCAAAAAGTACGAAATCAGAAGCAAATAAAGAGCTAAGTATGGCTGACGACATCCATGACACGTTATCATCCTGGTGATAGGCTGTCAAGGATGTCGTCAAACTTAAATAGAAGAGGGGAGTTGCAGGAAGTTTTAGGATGACCTTCAGACACGCCGTCAAGATCCTGATAGGCCATCGCTGTCATCGTCAACCTTAGGAAGCAGAATCTGAATTTGCAGAGAAGATGACAACATCCATAACAAGCCATCAGAATCATGATAGGCCGTCACAACCTCCGTCATCTATTCCGAAGAACGTCTAAAACTCTAATTTTATTTTCTTATTTAGGGTTAACTATTTGAATCCTTGTTTTAGGGTTTTTCTATTATCAATCAATTAATTGATATATCATACATATGGCTTTTTCTTCTCTCTTTCTCTCTCAGATAAATATTTTGGTGGTTTTCCTTGTGATTCAATTGAAAGAAAACTTTTGATTTCCTTTATTATTGTAATTTAATCCTTTCAATTATTAATTCAATGTGTGTGATTATTTCTTGCATCATAAGTAGCTAAACACTCTTAACCTGGGTTATGAAATCTAAGGTTAGGTCATGATAAGGTGTTGATTAATTACTCAAGTTTTAATAGGTGTTAGGATTTCTTGGTAATTTTGATATTCTAACTTATGTCTGTTGGTTACAAATAATAGGCATACCTACTTTGGTTTTCTTGATAAAGAAATCATAAACAGTAGGAAGTGAATTATCGACAGGGACTTGGAAAGGCTTCGTTTAATAATCAGCGTTGTAACAAGGTTGATTAACCTAAGGTAAAATTTGGGTAATGGGTTGCGATTTCCTAAGTCCGAGAGGATTAGGAAATTAGACGCTTGAATAGGTCGAGATACATTGGAGCATACTATCGATAGAGATAGCTTGTCATCCTAACCACCATGAGAACCTTGTGTTATTTGTAGCATCTGTCATATACCATAAACCCTAGTGACCATAATCCCAGTTATTTCAAAAAATATTTATTACAAGCGTTAATCTCAAAGTGACTAATAATTGTCTAAGAAATTTAAACCCCCATTTCAGGAAACAGTAAACTACCAGTGAATTATTTCATAAGAAACTTGAGTTCACACCCTATTCCCTGTGGGATTCGACCCTAACCTAGTTGAGTTTTATATTGACAATGATCACTTACACCCATTCAAAAGTGTAGTTTGAGCATTATTAAAAATGGCACCGTTGCCAGGGAATACGGTTGTTAACTTAAAGTTTGTGTATGCTAATTTGTTGTTTGTTAAGTTTTCTAGATTTACGTTTATTTGTTGTTTTTGTCTATTGTAGGTACTTTTTTGTTTATGCCAAAAACAAGAAGTTCCGGAGAACCGTTATTGCCAATCAATTTGGAACCTCAACTGATAGAGAAAATGGTTGAACAGTCAAAGATGGACAGACTATCCTCTTTTTCCAGGGCTCAGGTAAACGTACAGAATTTGGGTCAATAAGCACATCACCTAAACCCTGATGATGGAGACTTAGGTGATGAGGAATTGCTAAATCCACAAAATCCAAGGCAAGCGGAGCAACTTACAGCGCTAGTGCAGCGAAATGTCAATAGAAACCGTCCAATTTGAGGAAGGTATGTCCAACATCCCATTCAGTACTAGGCTGATGAAGATGATGAAGGAATGGACGGAGCTGGTTCAATGGGTGCTATCAGTCCTCCACCATTGGCACTAGGTGAAAAATTTAGCATAACAAGCACCATAATCCAACTCCTAAATATGAAGGGGTTATTTGGAGGTTTACCTGGTGACAACTCGAACATGCATTTGGTGAACTTTATCATTATTTTCAAATCTTTTGACAAGCCGGGAGTGAGCCAAAATGAGATCCGATTGAGATTGTTCCCTTTGTCTCTTTCTGGAGAGGCAACAATGTAGTTAAATGAGCTAAAGCCCGATTCTATAACTAATTGGAGACAGTTTAAAGAGTTGTTCCTAGAACGGGTCTTTCCACCCTCCAAAAGAGTACAGTTGAGGGACGAAATTAGTAACTTTAGATAACTCCCAACTGAAGCATTGCATGAAACCTGGGAGAGATTTAAGAAGAAGTTTGGACAATCTCCAATCCACAACATGACGGACTTGTACTTGAAGGAGACTTTGTACAGAGTTTTCAACTCTATGACAAAGCTAATTGTAGACAACGCTGTAGGTGGTTCATTCATTGATCTCTCTTTCCTTGATGCTTCTGACATACTGAATAGAATGACCAAACAGAGTTGGGCTTGGCACACTAGGGATTCTATAGTGGCTATCCCAACTATTTCCAGTGGTGTAACTATAGAGCAACGCAGAAGGGATGAGGAGTGAGACCAGGACATGGCCCACTTAAAGACACAGATGGACTTGCTAACCAAGCACTTGCTGTCAGATAAGACTGAAATGGTTAAGGCTATGGAATTTCAGGGTACTGTTGTTACAGATGCCGATGCAGAGGAAAACTATGTGAGTAATTAGGGGGATTCTGAGGTAATAGCCAAGGGAACCATGGTTTGAACTTCTATGACAAGCCTGATTATAAAGATAGGGAGCAGGGACAATGGAGAAATAATAATGACAGGAGTGGTTTTTATGTTCCTCCTGGAAGTAGGGATGCTGCAACAACTAGCTCTGGCAAGATGTCTATGAAGGACATGATGGAAAAGTTGATGAAGGGATTTGAAGCTACCAACTCGAGAGTAACTACTATGAAGAGTGAATTCTTTACTCCCAGTCAGTTGGTTAGCTCACACTCTACTTCTATTAAGCAGTTGGAGCAGTAGGTGAACCAAATTTCGGCTACACTGAACCAGAGAAAAACTGGTACTTTACCTAGTGATATGGTTCAAAACTCATAAAATGGTGGTTTGTGTATGGCGATTACCACTCAAAGTGGTAATTTGTTATGTGACCTCTCTGTGGGAAAATCTGTGGAAAATAAGCTAAGTATTGATGAAGCTAGAGAAAGTAGTCTAGTGGAGTTTGAGAAGCTGGATGGTTTTGTTGATATTTTAGAGAAAGAAGATAAGAAGGAGAAGGAATGGTGTTAAAGACTATCTCTAGATCACCATCTCTCTTTCCTCAATGATTGAAAAAAAATGTCTATGAGGTAAAATTTGGCAAGTTCATGGCTATCCTCAAGCAATTGACAATTAATGTACCTTTGGCTGAGGCCCTTGAGCAAATTCCAGGCTATGCCAAGTTCATGAAAGACCTCATCACAAAGAAGAGGAAGGTCATAAGTGAGCAGGTGGACAATCTCCACCATTGTAGCACGGTTTCCACACGATTCTTAGTGCAAAAGAAGGCCGACCCAGGTGCATTCACTATTCTGTATAAGGTTGGGTCTCTGGATGTTGCAAAGGCATTATGTGATTTGGTTTCCAATGTGAATCTGATGCCAGTTGTTGTATGTAAGAAGCTGGGTTTGGAAGATCCAACACTTACTGATATGCGACTGGTGATGGCAGATAGGTCAATAAAGAGGCCTGTTGGAATTTTGAATGATGTGTTGGTGAAAGTAGCAGACTTTATTCTTCCTGCTGATTTTGTGGTACTAGATTGTGATATGGACTTCGAGGTAACCATTATCCTGGGAAGGCCACTCTTGGCAACAGGAAGAGTAATAGTTGAAATAAAGTTAAATGAGCTCAAGTTTAGGCTCGGTAAAAAGGAGGCAAAATTCAAAATGCATCAACCCAAGTCACAACAAAATGATATGAATGTCTTCTGAATCATTGACATCTTCTATGAAGATGAAAAAGGGGTATCAATAGGTTGTCTTGGCGAATTCTGAGTAGTTAAGAGAACCCAGTCGTGCCGCGATAGTAAATCATGTGCTAATGGGAGGTAACCCAGAATTTTTATGTTTAAGAAAGTGTTTTTATTTTTTTAAATTAGGATTTAGTATACAGGAGGTGAAAAAATGAAAAGGTTCAGCTGGAAGGTCATGACAACATTTGTGACAAGCCATCATAATTATGACAAGCTATCACAAATGTTGTCAGCTAGATCATACTTGAGAAATTATTTGCCTACTGTTGATGATGATATTGATGGTCTATCACAACCGTGACAAGATGTCACAAATTATCGTCAGCACAAAGCCTAAAATCTAAAAATTGGGCCTAATTTTAATCAGATCTGACCCGGCCCAAATCGCGAACTTTTTCAAATTTCCACCGCTTTTAACTTCTTTTTATTTAGTTATTTTTTTCCTCATTTAAAATAGTTTCCATTCTTGGCAAAACACTGTAGTAAAAACAAGTTTAATTTGTGTGCGGTTTACAATTAAGAATCAAGAACATCTTCTTCCTTCACTCTTTTTATTGTGCGTGGCACTAGATTAAAAGCTCCATCAGGTATACTCTACTTCAACACTTCTTTTCTTGTGATGTATGGTGAATTAAAGGTAATTCAAGTCCCTAATGTGATTTAACCAAGTTCAAACTTGGAAAATGGCTAAAATTGCACCTAGGGTTTGCTGTACAAGCCCAAGGGTTGAAAAGATAGTTCACAATTCAAATTCAAGTAAATCTTAAGCAAGAATGGGGACAAAAAATTAGTTAAAGTCAAAAGTGGGTTCTAATAAGTGTGACGACATCCATGATAGGCTATCACTATCGTGACAGCTTATCAGGAATGTCGTCAAAAGCTGACAAAACTAAAGTTGGTTCTAGATAGAGCTGACGACATTCGTGATGGGCTATCATAATTATGATGGCCTATAATGAAGGTCGTCAGAAAGTGTAAATATATTTTGTGTTCTGTCTGAGGTTGACGAAAACCATGATAAGATATAACAACTGTGATGGCTTGTCACAAATTATCATCACAACTGGGCCTGAAACATAAATGAGCTTAAATTATTAATGTAGTTGTGTTTGTGATCTTTAGGGTTGACTAACATTCTTATAATATCTCTTGGTACTCTAAAATGGCACAAAAAATAAAGAGTCCTTTATAACTAAAGAAAGCGGCCAAAGATGATGTACATCGTAAGCTCCTTAATGAGGAACATGACTATGAGGAGGTGGAACCCTTGCTCAGAAAGCTAAAGAAGAAGAAGAGTCCAAAGAAAACTCCACCATCTCCACCAATTGAGGTAGAGGATAGTGATGACACTGAGTCGACCACAGCTTCTGAGCAGGAGGGTTTTGAAAAAGGTGAGTCTGAATAGCATGAGTCTGAACATTCTAAAGCAGATGAAAAGGATCAAGAAGAATCTGAAGAATTTGAGTCCGAAGGAACAACTTTTGGGTCCCCATCCACTGAGAAACAGGATGATGAAGATTCTCCAACTCGGAGGACTCTTATCAAATGTAAGAACTTGGAAGTGAGGAACAATTCTAGATGGAAAATCACTAGAGCTGAAGATATCTATATTGTTGGGTTGAAAAGAACTAATAGAAGGAATACGAAGAGGCGAATCCAAGAACAAAATATAACCATTATGAAAGTTTTGAGCAGATACCCTGAAGTGGAGAAGAAATTAAAAGAATACAACTTAGGACGGACTACAGAAAGGGAAGGTTTATTGTGACCCACACCGGTTTGGGAGTTCTATGCAAATTACCAAGCCTAGTTGGAGAATATGTGCAAACCAGGTAAAAAGTAGTAGATCAGCCTCTTCTAGTGAGAGTTCGAGTGAGGGGTATAAGCGTTGATGTTTCAACTAGAGACATCACTAGATTCTTGCATGACCCCAACTTCATGCCTCAGGCCACCACACTGTCATTTTATGCTCGAATAAAGAATCAGGAAAAACAACATCCTTGGTTGGCCAATATCATCTATGATAGAGAACCGGCTTGGGTGACAATCCCAAATGAGAGAATCTGTAGGTCCTCATTGACTAAGGAGGCAAAATTTTGGTGGGGCATAGTGCAAGTTTGCCTAATGCCTACTGAGGGAGGCAATATTCTGGGAGATGACCGGGCTATTTTGGTAGCAAGTTTGGTGCAGCAGCTTCCCTTGAACTTTAGGGAAATATTTACAGATGAGATAAAGATAAGGATATCGAGGTTCGACACTACTTATCCTTTTATGTGTCTTATTATAGAGTTGTGCAGAGCTGCTGAGGTGCAAAAGATTGTGTGAGTTGATGAAGACGTTCATGCCCGAAAGACTTATATCCCCATTCAATTTGATGAGATTCATCCGGGACTTAGACTTGACAGGGGGAAGAGTTAGCAACGGAACAACCGATTCCAGATGTAGGAGCAGTACCTCAGGTCGATATACAGGATTCTTCAGCAAAGACGGCTTAAGTGCCTGTGACTGAAGCCAATCCCTCAGTTCCTCCAGAAGCAACAGGTTTGGTATTTCAGCCTATTAATATCAGGAAGGTAGCTAAGCAAGTAAAGTGCTGGGAGGCCCAGCTATATGCCTTCGCCAAATATTTTGCTGCTACAGTGGACAAAAGAATCAAGGCTGCATTAGAGACTTTTGTGCATTGCCTACACGAGTTGCAGATTTGGAGAATAGATTTGATGCTCGGGTAAAAGAGAGGATAAGTCCTGATCTTGCTACATTCAGGGATGCGTTGTATAAGGTTAAGGCTGAGGTTGGGGTGCTTCAGCAACACCAAACTATGATGCCAACAGGTCCATCTATGGATGAATTGGAGGAAGAAATTCTTATACTTGATATCACTGCAGACTCCCTAAAGAAAAAGAAGAAAAAGGGGGAAAAAGGCAAGAATAAGAGAGAAGAACCAGATAGTAAAGAAGAAAGAAAAGTGAAGAAGAAGGCAAAGAAGAAGGCAGAAAAGAAAGAGTTAAAAAAGGAAAGATAGGAGTCTATGGCTGATAATAAGAAATGGAAAGCAACCATTCGATCTAGGGTTGCAGGTGCTTCATCTAACCAGGCTCTGACCACTGCCTGGCCAGATTCTCCAGACAGCAGATGATACAGTAGCAGGGTTAAATATCCAGGATCCACATGCTTGATTGTCTTCAGGTATACCATAACCCTTAGTGCATTTTATTTTTGATTATTAAGTTGAGGGTGTAGGGTAAATTGTTATTGTAACATAATTTGTAGATAATTAGTAGTAGTACAAGTACTTGAGGCAGTTGGCTTATTTTGTGATTTATGAGTACTTCTCCAGTGGTCTGATCTATTGTGTACTATGTGAATTGCATCCATTGTGACCACTGTGTATATTTTTATGGAATTAGTATGGTAAATGAATGACCTGTGTTAAACAAATGCATGAACCAAATAAGTATTGATATGTATGATACTTGAGTGTCATGTGTGTGTAAGTTCTTGCTCAGTTTCTATTGTTCTTTGAATCTAGAACTTTCCCGGTTTGTCATGACATGGTCATCGAATAGGTGTTAAGAAAGGATCACAGGTTGTTTTTGCATGTTAGCCCACGTTAGCCTAAATGACCTTCCCAATGTGAATAATATCCCTTGCTCCCCCTTTGAGCCTAAATAGCCTATTTTTTTCTTGTGCGCCTTTCACCTTCCCATTTACATCACAATGAATCTATCTTCGCCCTAGTCCTCCTTGGACACTGTGCACCTTGACTTAGCCAAATAACCTAAGTTGAGCGTGGCTATTATAGGGGTGCATGATGCAATCTATGTATGAAGAGAGGTAGAATGAGAAGGATGAATAAAGAGTTGGGTATGGTGAAAAAGAAATAAGAAAAAAGAAAACTGTGTGAAAAATAATAAAAAGATAATCAGTTAATTGAAAAGACAGCATCCATCTTGAGCACGCATGATCAATATAATAGGGAAGAAAAGAAGGTCAAGAGTTGAAACCCCTAGGGTCTAATGTATTGTCAAGGAGGTTTAGTCACTTTGAAATATCCATGAATAGCACACCATCCCCTAGCCTACGTTACAACCTTAAGAAAATCCCTATAGTGATCCTAACTTACCTGTTTGAAGACTTGGGTACTAACTATAAGGGCAAGCCTAGGGCATTTGATGCACAATATTGGAACTTCATTCTGAGAGTTAGTCTTATGTTTATTCCTGTGTGTATAAATTCTGATATGAGTGAAAAAAGGGATTTATTTGTTGTGAGGGCACACTAGGTATATTGCTAATCACATACTTATTTGGATAGTGTCATTTGGGTATGTGCTGGTTTGTTATTGCTGAAAGTTTTGCCATATCTTGATCCTTGTGAGTTGCATGGGTGTTTTCAATAATAGACACAGTTGCTCTTACTTTGACTGAACTTGGAGATGGTGCATATATTCTGGACTGATATGAGTAGTTAACTGCCAAATTGTACTTTGTATACTCTTAGTTATGTTAAGGTTGCTTAAGGAAAAGCAATTGTTTAAGTTGAGGGTGTTGATGTGTGAGCCCAAGCTAATACATTTGAAGCTTTTAACTCTAAATAATTGCAAAGTCTTGAGAAACTTTAGTCATTTTTTATTAGTTTACTTTGGTTTTTCATTAAAAATAGAGAAGAAGGAGAACCACAAATAAAGGAAGCAAAAAGTATGAAATCGGAAGCAAATAAAGAGCTAAGTATGGCTGACGACATCCATGACACGTTATCATCCTGGTGATAGGCTATCAAGGATGCCGTCAAACTTAAATAGAAGAAGGGAGTTGCAGGAAGTTTTATGACCAACTTGATGACACGCCATCAATATCCTGATAGGCCGTCACTGTTATCGTCAACCTTAGGCTGCAGAAGCTGAATTTGCAGAGAAGCTAATGAAGTCCATGACAGGCCATCAAAATCATGATAGGCCATTACAACCGCCATCATCTATTCTGAAGAACATCTGAAACTTTAATTTTATTTCCTTAATTAGGGTTAACTATTTAAATCCTTGTTTTAGGGTTTTTCTATTATCAATCAATTTATTGACATATCATACATTAGAATTTTTGTTCTCTCTCTCTCACAGACAAATATTTTGGTGGTTTGCCTTGTGATTCAATTGAAAGAACACTTTTGATTTTATTTATTACTGTAAGTTAATCCTTTCAATTATGAATTCAATTTGTGTACTTATTTCCTGCATCAAGAGTCGTTAAACACTCTTAACCTGGGTTATGGAATCTAGGGTTAGGTCAGGATAAGGTGTTGATTAATTACTCAAGGTTTAATAGGTGTTAGGATTTCTTGGTAATTCTAATATTCTAAATTATGTCTGTTGGTTACAAACAATAGGCGTACCTACTTTGGTTTTCTTGAAAAAGAAATCATAAACAGTAGGAAATGAATTATCGACAGGGACTCGGAAAGGCTTCGTTTAATAATCAGTGTTGTAAAGAGGTTGATTAACCTGAGGTAAAACCTGGGCAGTGAGTTATGATTCCCTCAGTCCAAGAGGATTAGGAAATTAGACGCTTGAATAGGTTGAGAGACGTTCGAGCATACTATTGATAAAGATAGCTTGATATCCTAACAACCGTGAGAAACTTGAGTTATTTGTAGCATCTGTCATATACTATAAACCCTAGTGAACATAATCTTGGTTATTTCATAAAATATTGATTACAAACATTAATCTCAAAGTGACTAACAATTGTCTGAAAAATTTAAACCCCAATTTTAGGAAACAGTAAACTACCAGTGAATTATTTCATAAAAAACTTGAGTTTACACCCTATTCCCTATGGGATTCGACCCCAAACTAGTTGGGTTTTATATTGAGAACTGTCGCTTACATCCGTTCAAGAGTGTAGTTTGAGCGTTATCACAAATCAATATCAAAAATCTGAAAATACTTTAGTTATAGGGTGCTTATAGCATAATCAATCTTGAAATAGCAATATTCAGCTAGGGCTTTATACCCATACATCAAATTCATGTCAAAATATAATAATATTCTTTCTTGATAGTGAAGATATTGATAATTCAACTCAAAATCTAGAAATTTCTGCAATACACATGAAGATATGAAAATAAACATGAAATTCTAAATCACTTCAAATCTCAAAATCCTCCAATTAGCAATATTTGGTATGAACTTTAATTTGAAATTCATGGATAATCATACAAAATCATACAAATTTGTAATTAAAACTAGTGTTGGGCACAAGGGTGAAAGGATTATACATGTTCATAAACCCCACATACTTTAATTGATGCAATTACCAAGGAAGCTTGAACTTGAATCCCTATTTGTGCTCTTGAAGATGAATTCTTGAATCTCTTAAATTGGAAATATTGAATTTAGAGTTTCCTTGGAGAAAGAATGGTGGGATTGGATTTCTTGAAGATTAAGATTTGAGTAATAGGGTTTTTCTTTGAGAGTAATTTGATGAAAAGTAAGCATAAGGATCTTAGAATAGGTTAAATTATTTGTTATTCAAGAGAATTAGAGGCAGAAGAATTCACTAAATTGCCCTTTTAAAATTAAGTTCAAAAATTCAAAAATCTCGATTGGGCCACCCACCACAATGCACCACTATCGTGACTATTCACTGGAAAAGGGATGAGCCCAGATTTGTCCATCAATGCGACATAGTGAAATCACGTCGGGCTACTGAAAAAGGGACGAGTCCCATTTTGGCGATCGCTGTGACACGCAGAAATTGCATCGCCTCACTGAAAAAAAGATGATTGGGAACTGGACTTTCTCCATAACCCAATGTAATCGCAGTGCTCCACTGAAATTTGACAATTACAAAGTATTCCTTCATTATGATGCGGTGCCTATCAAAATGCCATACTGTTTTACTAAAAATGCCATAACTTCTCAACCGAGTATCGGGTTAAGGCAAAATTAGTATCATTGGAAAGTCGAACCAATTACCTACACATTAAGGGGGTCTAGAACTGGAAAATTCTACACGTATCAAGAGTTACTCTTTTTTAAAGAAAACACTTGACATTCTAGGATTTTAACTAGGCTAGGAAAAGAACAAGGTATTACAACATGACTCCCAGAAAGACTAACAGAAGAAGAAATGGGAACCAGCCAGCACCTCTTCCGATTTAGGAAAATCCCCTGAATGAGCACATTTCTCACGTAGAATTCAGAGTAGCATTTATAACTCTAGCCCATTCTGTGACAAGTCAAAATATTTAGCTAGCTGTTGTTCAAGCTAACCTAGTGGCCAATACTGCTATAGCTAGAATTTAGAACTTTGCCCGAATGAACCCTCCTATATTTTTGGGGGCTAAGTCTGAAGTGGATCTACAGGAATTCCTCAACATGGTGCAGACGGTAACAAACACTATGGGAGTAACTGCTAGTGAAAGTGATGAGTTAGCTACCTATCAACTGTAAGACGTAGATAATACATGGTTTAAGCAGTGGAAAGTAGATAGTGGTGTGGATGCAGGGCCTATAGAATGGGAGGAGTTTTATACTGCCTTCTTAGATAGGTTCTTTCTGTTGGAATTGAGGAAGGCTAAGCTTTTAGAGTTCATCAACCTTAAGAAGGGAAACATGAGTGTGAAAGAGTATCCTTCAAGTTTATTCAGTTGGCCAGGTATGCTCCTCATGTGGTAGCTGATAGTAGGTTTAACATGAGTAAGTTCGTGTCTAGTTTATCTTATAGAGTAGCCAAAGAGTGTAGGACCGGAATGCTGATTAAGGATATAGACTTGTGTAGGTATATGGTCTATGCTCAATAGACTGAGAAGAAGGAGACTAAGGAGAAAGAGGGGGAGAATAAGAGGGATAGAATAGATAGCTTTAGTTTTACTCATCCAAAGTTAGAAAGTGGAAACCATTCTCAGTTCTACCCAAAATCTTTAGTCTCAGCTCTGTCTTCGGCTAGTGAACCGATGCCTAAATTCAGGAATGATCATAAGAATAGGGATACAGGCTCTAAATCTCAAGGTAGACAGTGCTCAACAAATCCTTTTTTCCAGAAATATGGTAGAAACCATTAGAGTGTCTGTAGGGCTAGCAACGATATGTGTTTTGGGTGTGATATGCTAGGTCATAGGATCAATAAATATCCTCATGTAGGTTCGCAGAGTAAGTGTAACCGTCCCCCAATTCTTTATGGCCACCCATATCAGTAGGGTGTCACTTCTAGTGCCACCAGTAGGCAGCACCCAAATAGGCTCTATGCACATCAATCCCGATAGGATCAGGAGAGTTCTCCTAATATGGTTATTGGTACATTGCTAGTATTTAATTTTCATATTAATACTTTTTTATGTCCTAGAGCTTCTCTATTTTTTGTAACTCCTTACATAGTCATCGATTTTGAAGTCAAACCCTAAAATCCTAATAGATCCTTTCTTAGTCTTTACCCCAGTGAGGAAGTCTATCATAGCCCAACGGGTATATAAGAACTTTCTGATTATGGTTTCTCAAAAAGTTAATTCAGTGGACTTTGTAGAGCTAGAGATTATGGATTTTGACATCCTTCTCAGCATGGATTGTCTCTATTCATGCTATGTATCAGTTTATTGTAGGAGCAAAATTGTCTATTTTTAGTTCCCGAATGAACCTATCCTAGAATGAAGGGGTAGTACCAATGTACTTAAGGGTCAACTTATTTCATACCTTAGAGAGAGAAAAATTATATCCAAGGGGTATGTCTATCATCTTGTGAGAGTCAAAGACTCTAGTTCTGAGAATCCTAATCTTGAGCCAGTTCCAGTCCCAAGTGAATTTCTAGATTTTTTTCCTAAAGATCTCCCCGGAGTTTCTCCCAAAAAAAAAATTAACTTTGAAATAGACCTTATTTCTGATACTCAACCCATATCTATTCCACCATACAGAATTGCTCCAGTTGAATTTAAAGAGTTGAAAGACCTCTTAGGAAAAGGGTTCATCAAGCCCAACATATATCTTTGGGGTGCACCAGTTCTATTCACACAAAAGAAAGACAATTCTCTTAGAATGTGTATAGAATATCGTCAGTTGAAGAAAGTCACCATCAAGAATAAATACCCACTTCCTAGAATCCATGACTTATTTGACTAACTTCAGTGTGCTAGTTACTTTTCTAAGATAGATCTCACATCAGGATATCATCAGCTTAGAGTAAGAGAATGTGACATTCTAAAAACAACTTTTAGAACTCAGTATGGTCACTTTGAATTTCTTGTCATGTCATTTGGTCTTACCACTGCCCCAGTAGCTTTTATGGACTTGATAAACCGCGTGTTTAAGAAGTACTTGGACATGTTCATCATAGTCTTCATTGATAATGTTCTTGTTTACTTCCGCAATAAAAATAATCACGCGGACCATCTCAAAATAGTATTACAGACTCTTAGAGCCCATCAATTATTCACCAAATTCACTAAGTGTGAATTTTGGCAAAGGTCAGTAGCTTTTCTTGGTCACATAGATTTCAGTGATGGCATTAGAGTTGATCCTCAAAAGAATGAAACAATGAGAAATTGGCCTATCTCTATTAGATATTAGGATTTTCTTGGGTTTGGTTGGCTATTATCAATGGTTTGTTAAAGGATTTTTGTCTATTGCATCCCCTATATCCAGATTGAATCAAAAGAAAGTCAAATTCTAGTGGTCACATTCCTATGAGAAAAGTTTTTAGGAGTTGAAGACTTTACTCACTACAACCCCAATTTTGACATTGCCTGATGGTTTAAACAAATATATTGTATACTGTGATGCTTCCAGAGTTGGATTGGGGTGTGTTTTGATGGAAAAAGGTAAGGTCATAGCCTACGCCTCTAGACAACTTAAGTCCCATGAAAAGAATTATCCCACCCATTATCTTGAACTAGCAGCGGTTGTGTTTGCTTTTAAGATTTGGAGGCACTATTTGTATGGGGTGCATGTTAATGTATTCACTGACCAAAAAATCCTACAGTATGTATTTTCATAGAAAGACTAAACTTCCATTAGAGAAGGTGTTTATAGTTATTGAAAGACTATGACATAAGTGTTATGTATCATTAGGGCAACACTAATGTAATGGAAGACGCCCTCAGTAGGTTATCCATGGGTAGTGTTGCACATGTTGAGGATGGTAAGAAGAAGTTAGTTTGGGAAGTTCATTAGTTTCTAGAATAAGTTTCCATTTTGTTGATTCAACTTAGGGTAGTGTTTGGGTGCAGAATAATTTGGAATCATCTTTAGTTTTTGAGGTGAAAGAAAAGCAAGACAGGGACCCCAGTTTAGTTAAATTAAAAGAGTCAGTCAGAGACCAGAAAGTAGAGCTTTTCTCCCAAAGAAGAGATGGTATGTTGCGTTATCAGGGTAGGCTATAAATGTCATGTGTAGATGATGTGAGACAACAAATTCTTGCTGATGTGCATGATGCGCGTTACTCTATTCATCTAGGGGCCACTAAGATATACTCCGACTTATGAGAAGTCTATTGGTGGAGTCGGATGACATTGCAGAGTTTGTGGCTAAGTGCTCTACTAGTCAATAGGTGAAGATTAAGTACCAAAAGCCTAGTGGTTCTATGTATGAGTTCAGTATTCCCACATGAAAGTGGGAAGAAGTGAACATGGACTTTGAGATGGTTTTTCCTCGTACTCGTCGTCATCACGATTTGATTTGGGTCATTGTAGACAGGATGACCAAGTTTGCCCATTTCTTGCTAGTCCATATTCCTATTTAGCTAAGGGTTATGCCAAGCTCTATATCAGAGAGTTAGTTAGTTTGTATAGTGTCCCATTGTCCATCATTTTAGATAGAGGTACACAATTTACCTCTCACTTTTGTAAAGCCTTCCAAAAGGATCTTGGTACCCAATACCACCTCAGTACATCCTTCCACCCTCAAATAGATGGCCAAGTAGAAAGGACCATTCATACTTTAGAGGATATGTTAATAGCGTATGTCATTGACTTTAAGGGCCATTGGGATAACCACTTATCTTTGATTGAGTTCGTATATAATAACAACTATTATTCTAGTATTCAAATGGCTCTATTTGAGGCTCTTTATGGGAGGAGATGTGGACCTCTGATTGGTTGGTTTGAAGTAGGTAAGGCTACGGTTGTGGGACCTAACTTGGTGTTTGATGCTTTGGAGAAAGTACAGTTGGTTAGAGAGAGTCTTAAGAAACCCTAGAGTCGACAAAAATCATATGCAGACGTGAGAAAGAAATATCTTGAATTTGAGATTGGCGACTTTGTTGTATTTGAAAATCTCTCCTATGAAGGGAGTAAAGATGTTTGGTAAGAAGGGGAAGCTTAGTCCCTGGCATGTTGGTCGTTATAGGAATCTGAGTTGTTTCGAAAAGGTAGCCTATGAACTTGAGTTTCCTGCAGACTTAGCTTTAGTGCACCTAGTGTTTCATGTCTCCTAGCTAAAGAAGTGCATAGATGACCCCGAGTTGTAGTCCTCATAGAAAATGTAGATGTTCAGAATGGTCTCTCTAACAAAGAAGTCCCAATTGAAATACTCAATTTTCAGACTCACAAACTAAGGGACAAAGAAGTTCCCTTGGTCAATGTTCTTTGGCGGAACTCATCCATTGAGGGAGCTACTTGGGAAGCAGAAGTCGACATGCGAACCAAGTAACCTCATCTCTTCTCCTAAAACTCAGACTCAGCCTAAGGTAATAGTCTTTCTTATATTAACTTTGTTCCATGCTAATTTCCTGATTTATATAATTCATGCATTCATGAATCGGTTCAGTCATGTGTCATGTCTCAAGATTCAGTCATGTTTCAGCTATGCACATTAGTATATTCTAGTACCTTAGTGCCTCTAATCTTAATCAGTCTCAATTGAGGATGTATATTTCCAAGGGGGAGATATTGTAAGACCTCGTAGAGTCCTAGTCCACTTCAATCCCATATAGCATGTAAAAAGAGGAGCCAGACTTAGAAAAAAATTTAGCAAAGTATTAAGACTTGGTCTCTTTTTGGCCTTGATATTTCTATGGTCTTATTTTCGATCTTTCTGGCCTTAGATTGATGATTTTTAAATTGATTCATGATCAGGGTTATTTATAGGTCATCTCAAGTAAGTTTTAAAATTTTCAGACATTATTTGACACATGCTTCGATGACCAAATAGTGAGCCAATGTGACCAGGTTGCGTCGCATTGGCCATCACATCTCACCATCGACATGGAACATCGACAATCGTGTTGATACCATCGATGTGGTATCTCACCTGTTACATTATTGGGCATATTTTTATTTATTAAATTATGGGTTTGTGGCGGCAGTTGAGTTATTTTCCCTTACATTATTCAGCCATAATAGGAAATTAAGCCTCATAAAAGGCAAATTCAACTCATTATTTCATAAATTCTCTCAAGGGCAAACCCTAGGTTCATCAAAGTTCAAGTCTAAATCTCAAGAATTCACCAATAATTCACACAAATTCAGAAACCATGGTTTGTTAGGTGTTTATCCTTGGGTCCTTCCACCCTTGGAGTTCAAGAATCCTTTTTCAAAACTTAGATTATGATTTACATTCTTGAATGGAATTGTGTTCATGTATGCATTGTTGTGTGGGTTTCAATCCAAGAGGATTTTGAGTTTCATGTAAATAAACTAGAATGTGTGTTGATTTATGTAACCCTCATGCTAAATCTTTGAATCATGATGTTGAATATGGTAGTCTGACATTCATATACTGCTCATTCTCATGTTCAAGAATTATGCATCCTAGGTGTTTGGCAAAATGTCTATGTGAATGAATTATGCATGGTAACCTATGTTTGAAGCTTTTGAGATATGGTTCCATGAGATATGCTATCAAGTCCTGGGGGTATTGAATACCCAAAATTAGTTGTTTATCAAGTCTCCAGCCGAAATAGAATGATTCCATAGTATCCCAAACAGTAGAGTTCGGTCAGTTAATAGAACAGGGTGAGTTCAGTCATGCCTAGTACAGTGTAGTGATCAGTTCCAGTGTCGATTTAGTTGGGAGTAGGATCTAGCACCGAGAGAAACCAGGGATAGAGGAATTCTTTCCAGTATAGGGTTTTAACGTTAGTAACAATTCCTGAGTTATAGAACTACATAGCCAACTTAGGGTAAATCATCTTTCTGCCAGACTAGGGTTGACGTAACCATATATATCTCATGAGTCTTCCTGCCAAATCAGGGTTGACCCAGCCAATGTTAGCAACCCGTGGCATGGTGTTAACACCCTTCCAACTGGGGTTACATGTTGAACCCCAAATAAGTCTATAATTGGAGTATGTTAGTTAGATGATAACTCCCACAGTCTCAGTTTCAATATTCAAAATAGAACTCAGTTCAGTTCTACACGATCATGACTTACATTTATTAGTTATTCAGTTATCAGAAATTCAGTACTTTAGTTTAAGTCTAAACATTTAGTTATCAGTATTCAGTTACTAGAACTCAATATTTTAGTTTTTTTTTCTAATTTAGACAGATGATACATCTTGGTATTGCATGTTCAGTGCTCTCAGTAGTCCCAGTCTTGCATATACTCTCATCCAGCTACTTCATGATATATAGTTAGTATCCTTATTCATGCACATGAACCCATGCATATTAGCCTAACCTCACCTAGCATACTAGTACATTTAAAGTATTGACGCATACTCTCTTTGCACTATGATGTCTTATATCATAGGTTTGGATGCTCAGGTTCCGGATCGTACTTAGCTAGATCAGTCAATCACCCACATCTACAGTAGTGAGTCCTCATCCATCGAAGAGGTGATGTTATCCCATTAGCTCTTTTATTTCATATGTTTATAGGCATTCAAACACTTTCAGTTAGTAGTTATTACACAGTTGCACTCAATATTGATTTTAGTTTTATGAACTTTATGGCATTTTCTATTTTACTTCTGCATATGTTTCATAATTATTATTTAGTATTCATAGCAGGTACCAGTCATGGGTTAGCTTGTGGTGTTTTGGGGTTGCAAGCATCGTGTGACACCTAGGGTGTAGTCTTGGGGTGTTACAACCATCTCCTATGTGCCCCTCTTTCTTTTAAGTTGTTTCTCTATAATGTGTATGATCTAAATCAACAAAATAAAATTGATAAGTTGTATACATGTCATAAGCATACTTGGGATTCATAAGACCTATTAATCTTCTTAGTGGAATGGGCACATTTAGAGTCTCTTCAAGAGTTGTATATGAAGAGTTTCTACTCGGTGAAGTTGAAGAAGATGAATCTGGGGAAGTTGTAGAAGAACCCGTTTTTGTAGATGTAGAATTTCGTTTTTGAATTCAATCAAAAGTAATTCCAATCGTCATAGAAATCTGGTCTTGCTTCTTTCCAATGATTTCACTCAAATTTAAGCTTGTCATTTCATCAAATACTACACCCCTTCTAATAAAAATCTTTCTACTATAAGGGTTATACAATCGATATGCTTTGGGTTGTGTATAATAACCAATAAAAATACATTTTTCAGATTTTTCATCAACTTAGGATGAAATTAGGAATTTATGAAAGCATAACCAATATAACTAAAAATTCTTAAATAGATTATAGATAATTTTCTACCCCGTCAAGCTTAAAATGCTTGATTCATAACAACCTTTGTGGGAGATAGATTGAAGAAATGGAAAGATGTCACCACAGCTTCATCCAAAAATTGATTTCAAAGTCCCTTCACTCATACATGCTTCATGTCATCACCACAGTAGTGCAATTTTTCAATTCTGTGACACCATTTTACTCCAGAGTATAAGGTTTTGTTAGCTCCCTGTGGATGCAACTTTCTTAAAAAAAAAATTGAATTCCTCGTACAACAATTCACGCCTCTATTAGTGTGAAAGGTTTTGATCGATAGACCACTTTATTTCTCAACCTTGGCTTTGAATTTCTTGAATTTCTAATATGTTTCTAATTTTCTTCCCCAAAAATAGACCCAAATCGTGCGACTATAATCATCAGTAAAGAGTAGAAAATAACGTCTCCCACCTAAAGATGTTGTATGCATAGGTCCAAATAAATCAACATGCATTAGTGTAAGACACTTTAAAGTCCTCCAAGCCTTTCTAACATAAAAAGAATTTTTAGTTTGTTTTCCATAAATGCACCCTTCACACAATTCAATAAACTCAATTTTTGGTAGTCCAAGAACTATACCTTTGTTAAGTAGCAATTTTAAGCCCTTTATGTTGAGTGACAGTACCTCTGATGCCAAAACTACAAGTTATCCTTTACACTTGTAGTGATAATTCCCAACTACCCCTCCTTAGAAGGATAAATCGATCGCTATTAAAATATAGTAACCCAACTAGGTTAAGGTCGATCTCTTAGAGAATAGGGCAAAGATATCTCTCAAACTTGTTGAAATAGTCGGGCATTACAGAAAACTAAAAATGGGGAGATATACTAAAATAATAAAAAGGAGAAGAATTGGTTACTTTTGGTTATAAACAATCTAAGACAAACAATAGGCTTGTCTACCCCTTGGCTTACCAACTCAGTATACTTATCGTGCACTATCAAACTATTCCAATACCTTTTATGCAGAATTGGATAAGTTATGTTCCACCAATGATCTTTTGGACTCGCTAACGGATTTTACCCTTTACCTTTTGAGTCTCAGGATGTCGCCTTACTAACCCTTATTTTGGATCCCAGTCAACTATTACCTTTTGAGTCTCTAGTTATTAGATGGTAGTTGATGATCTTACTTAGATAATACCTGTCAAAGTGGATCAATAGTTAAACTTTAAATTACTCTTGTGATATTCTTTTCCTATTCACTACTCCTATTTTTGAGTAAGTAGCAATAATTTAGGCCGGATCCTAACGTGTGCACCCGTTAAGAAAGCAATCAAAGAAAAGAAAAACCAATACATGCAAGAATCTTTATCTAGAAAGACTTGGCACTTCCTCTAGTAGGTTAAGTCGCCAGGGTTTCCACAACCCTAACTAAGGGAATTAGTTACTCATAGTTATGAGATCAATCATGGAATCCACAGACAAAATTACAAAATTAATCTCACAATAGTGAAAAAAAAATCCAAAAGTCTTAAATTGAATAACAAACCACAAACAAACCAAGAACAATAAGATTATAGGATAACCCTCAAGGGACTATCCCTGAATATGTGAATCAATAATGAAAGAACTAAATAAAGCCTAACGGGTATTTATAGATTATAAGAAACCCTAGAAATCAAATTCTAATTAAAATAGAAAAACTTTATTAACCATACATAAAAGGACTTTAAAACATTATTGGAGTATAATTAGGATACATAGAGACCCTAGGAAATGATTTCGGTACAATCTAGAAAATTTGAGGTTAGTGGCAACCTACCTATGTCCACATGTGGTCAGCGTGCAGATCCAGGTAAGTGCCAAAAAAATTTCCTGCACCATTTATTCTTAGGATTTTGGACTTCTGGCACTTACCTTACCCACATGCAGTCCGAGAGTACTACATGCGGTCCACATCTATACATAGGTAAGTTCTAAATCCCCCTCCATCATATACACAATTGAATTAGCTTTCTAATGATACAATTTTTTCCTTAATCCGATATCTGGGTGAAAATTTTTGGCAAATTACTAAAGTACTGTCAACTCTCTGGATCTTTAATTCTGGAACTTACCTTAGTCACATATAGACCACAAGTGCTACATGCGGTCCACATGTAGACATAGGTAAGTGTCAGGCCTTCCAATTTTTGCTACCAAGCTTTTGAACTCCAAGTTTTAGTACATGTTTTGGTCACGTACATTCGGTCAGTGTTATAAATTCCCAAAAATGATCAAGTGGCCAAAAACATCACTTTTCATGTTTTTCTTGAATTTAGCATCCAAAACCTAATTTCTTACAAAACAATCCAAAAACATATTAAATCTAACAAAATAGCCTTAAATAAATGCATATTCTCAAAGTTTTAAGCATCTAAAATTCTATAAATTCATAGCACATCAACACCCTCAATTAAGAACGTTGCATGTCCTCAGGAAACAAAACATAACAAAACAATATGACAATGCTTAACCTAGAAAAAACTAAGATACCTATGGCAGTCAATCATCAATTTTAGCTTAAGATCCTTACCCTCTCTATGTTCAATATTTTAAAACCAACTGTGTATATTAATGGACCACAACAATGTGTCACAAAGGAATCAAGTTAATACATTGTATTAGCAATAAAAAACCATGAATATATACATTTTACACTACCCAAACAAGTAAGCAGCTAGAAATACAACCCATGTACCCTCATAAGAAAGAAATCCCACTCACTTATATGGAATAATTCATGTCAATATAGGGATGACTAAGAGACACTCACACTCACAAAAGAAGTTCCAATTAGTGTGCCTTAAATACCATAGGCTTTCCCTTGTTTTCTTTACCAGCTTTCAGATGATCAAGTTAGGATCTCTATAGGACTTTTTCTCGGTTTGTAATATAGCCTTGGGGATGGTGTGATACAAATGGATATTTAAAGTTACTAAGACTCCTTGGCTCTACACTAACTTTGGGATCTCACTTATTAACCATTTTTTACTTTATTTCCACCCTTTTTGCTCCTTTTTCATTTTAAAGAACATTTAGGTTGGGTGTGGTTTACTTATTATTTCTTTTTTATCTTATTTCTTTTCTTTTATTTTTGCTTTTATTTTGATACCACACCCATCCTTACCTTCTTTTTTTCTTATTTTACCCTTCTTCATACCGACTATATATTATGCACGACTATATAACCACCCTCAACTTAGGTGATTTGTCTGAGTTGAAGTGCATAATGTCAAAGGAGGAATGGGACACAATAGGTTATTTCAATATGAATAAGAATGTGAAAGGTGAAAACAAAGAAATAGACTATAAGGCTAAAAACAGGGATCAAGGAATACTAATTTCCACGTAAAAGGTCATTTAGGCTAAAAGTGGACTAAAATAAAAAATGACCTATGATCCTTTCCTAACCAACTATCCTACAACCTAGGAAAGAATAATCGGGCAAGTTCTGAATTCAACACACAAAGAGAGCTATGTAGTATCACACACACACATGGCACATAGTTACATCAAAAGCCACTACCTATTCGGTTTATGAAATTGTTAGCAAAGATTATCATGTCATTAATTCTAAAGTCATAACAAGATCTCCAATAGTTATATATATATATATATGCAAATAGTTCAATGGAGTATTATCTTTCTCTAATCTCAACTACCCCAGATACTCATTTTCTCCTAGTTAAACACAAAACATTATGAAATAAAACATAGTACACCTAAATATGTCGGCTCTACTAGTAACAAGACTCTGAGGAAAAGAGGCATGACAATAAAAACCATAAAAGGACATCAAGAACCACAAGTATCCCCACCCTTAACTTAAAATCATGCATTGTCCTCAAAACATCAAACCACTACAAAATAAGAGAGTTAGGAACATACTGGTAGCACCATAGGTGTGGAGATCTGATGTTGATTAAGAATACAAATACAAATAACAAAATACCTTGGGTTACCTCCCAAGCAGTGCCTGATTTCACGTCGTGGCATAACAGGGCTTGGTTGGGTACTCAGACTTCCCCAACAAGACCATGGGTCCGTGATTACTCAGACTTTATCACGGTAGCCCAATAGTTGGCCTCCTATTTGTCTTTCTACTTTGAACATATGAACTATACCCCTACTTATTTTTCTGAGTTCCCATTATTCTCATGCGGCAGAGGCAGAAACCCAAGAAATAGATGTGGAATGTGGTACTTCTTGGCCATTATGCGAGAAATGTAGTTCTTTGATTCTGGCTCAGCAAATTCAAGAATATAGAAATATGTTTTCTCCTTCTTACACTCTTCTTCAGGCTCAGATGGCTCAATTAATACATGACTATCCAAACACGATATGAAAAAATTCTTTAAATGAGGTCTAATACGCCCCAACTCAGGAATTTCATCCTTCTTTACATCCCCACATAACTCTAGTATTATCTCCTTAAGTGTGACACTATCTATAATAGTATGAGCTATTTTTTACTCCTCCAATTTTAGTTTCTCCAATTGGATTTTTATAAAATATTTAGTCTCACACCACTCATAACTAGGTTGCTGGGCGTTACACACAATAACTTTTGCATCCAACTCTACTTGTAAAGGGTAGATATATAAGACAAACCTATCAACCTTTTGAATAAGCTCATGATTGTTGTGGACAAGGTGTGTCACTATTTCCAATAGGCTATCTTTGTGCTCACACACTATATTTGTGACACTTCTACAATAATGCACCATATCAAAAGGAAAAAGATCAATAAATAAGGAGTCATTATCACTCCATACTTTCTTTGTCCAAAATATCATCTCAAGAAGAGTAGGAAACAAAACAAACAAAACAAAAGAAAATAAAATCCAATAACTCTAACAACTTTAATTAATAACTCTAAAATCATATTCCCCGACAATTGCGATAAATTTTTAATAATGCCCAAACTATCCCTCTTTAGAAGTATAAAGTGGCCACTGTCAAAATATAGTAACCAAACTAGGTTGGGTCAATCCCACAAGGAATAGGCTGGAGATCTCTCTCAAACTTGTTGAAATATTCGGGAAGTACAGAAAAGTAAAAGAGAGGATTTACAAAAATAATAAAAATGAGAAGAATTGGTTTCTTTTGGTTGTAAACAATATAGGATGAAAACCATGTTTGTCTTCCCCCTGGCTTCTCAACTCAGTAGATTTATTGTGCACTATTGAACTATATAATTGCCTTCCATGTAAAATCTGTTAAGTTATGAACCACCAACGATCTTTTGGACTCACTGGCAGATTTCACTCTTTACCTTTTAAGTCTCAGTATGTTTCCTTACTAACACTTATCCTAGATCCTAGTTAACTACTACCTATTGAGTCTCTAGTTATTAGATAATAGTTAATCATCTTACTTAGATAATACCTAGCAGCATGGATCGACGGTTAAACTTCAAATTACTAATTTGATATTCTTTTCCTAGTCACTACTCCTAGTTTAGAGTAAGCAGCAATAATCTAGGCGGGATCCTAACGTGTACATCCATTAAGAAAGAAATCAAAGAAAATAATACCCAATACATGCAAGAATCTTTATCTAAAACAACTTGGCACTTCATATACTTTGTTAATCTGCTAGGGTTCCCACAACTTAGCTAGGGGAATTAACCGTTCATAGTTATGAGATCAACCATAGAATACACATGCAAAATTATAAAATCAATCTCACAATAATGAAAGAAGAACTACCAAAGTATTAAATTGACTAACTAACCAAAAATAATAAGAGTATAGGATATCCCTCAAGACACTATCCGTAAATATATGAATTAATAATGAATAAACTAAACAAAGCCTAAAGGGTATTTATAGATTACAAGAAACCCTAGAAATCAAATCCTAATTAAAATAGAAAAACTTAATTAAACATACATAATGAACTTAAAAACATCATAGGAGTGTAATTGGGATACATGGAAGTCCTAGGAAATGATTTCGGAATGATCTAGAAATGTTAAGGTCAGTGGCCACTTACCTATGTCCACATGCGGTCTTCCAGTGGGGGCATGTAACACATGCAGTATGCATGTAGACCCATGTAAGTGTCGAAAAAATTTCTTTCACTGTTCATTCTTTGGATTTTGGACTTTTGGCACTTACCTTACCCACATACAGTCCGCATGTAGACATAGGTAAGTTACAAAGTCCCAACCATTAGATAGAAAATTGAATTAGCCTTGCAAGGATAAAATTTTTTCCTTAATCTGATATCGGGGATAAAAGTGTTGGCCAAATTACTGAAGCACTGTTAACTCTCTGGATATTTAATTCTGGCATATACCCTAGTCACATATGAACCACAAGTGATATATGGTTTAAATATAGACATAGGTAAATTCTAAACCTTACAATTCATGCAACCAAGCTTTTGAACTGCAAGTTAAACCACATGCTTTGGTCACGTACATCCGGTAAGTATTACAAATGTCCAAAAATGATCAAGTAAGTGGCCAAAAACATCACTTTTCATCTTTTTCTTGAATTTAGCATCTAAAACTTTATTTATTGCAAAACACTCCTAAAACAAATAAAATATCCTTAAGTATATGCATATTGTCATAGTTTGAAGCATATTAAATGCTATCAATTTAAAGTACATAATGCAGAAAGAGCAAAATTTTCCATATTGGAAATATCTAGTGGAAACATCATGTTTGGGGTCATGGTGATGCAAACCTTTTTGCCTGACTTATTATTTGTAATAAAACGAGAATCATCATCAAACCAAATAGAATGTCCATCAGTCATTAGTTGTCCAATACTACAACAAATTAAATACTGATTAGGTACATATTGCACATTATCAAAATTTTTACTTTGTCATGGCTAGTGTCGACACCCACAGTGCCTTTTCATTCAACCTGTATATCTTTTATGTTTAAAAGTTGCACAATTTTATCTTTCTTCTCATCTAGCTCGTTGAACAAAGATTTGGCCCCTGTCATATAATTTGTACAACTACTATCTACGAACCATAAATCATTTGTCTTATGGTTCGTAGTATCACAAGCCATAAATAGACAATTCTCTTTCTCATTTCTCCTACTATAAATTTTATTTTCTAGTCCTTATACTAGAAATCAACCCTTATAGGCCCGTAACACTGACAATGATAATATTGAATGTTATTTTTTATTTTACTTGCTCACTAGACTGGTTGTGCCCATCATTCCTTCCTCTGTCTCTTCCATAACCATGACCTCAACCACCGTAGAATCCTATTCTTCCTAGACCTATGCTTTATGTACCATTGGTTTTGCTATATTTATTTGTTGCATCCTTTACATAGAATGCCTTCTCTTTGTTCTTTTTAGTAGATTGACTGAGTCTTGCCTCATGATCTGGAACATATCCTATTAATTCATCAAAGGAAAATACTAAAATATCCTTATACTCTTCTAGAGCAACAACCACATGATAAACTTTTAGTGTCAATCCTTACAATATCTTTTCCACAATGGTCTGGTCAATAACTTTCTCTCCATAGGATATATTTTGCTGACAATTACCACTACTCCAGATAAAAAAGCAATAACAGATTCTCCTATTTCATCAAGGTTTCAAAGTCATGTCGAAGTGACTATAATCTCACCACAATGATCTTTGAATCACCTTGAAACTCCTTCTATAGAATGGACCAAGCTTTCTTTGATGTGGTTGTTGTCACCATCCATGAAAAAACATTATCACGGATAGCTTGTTGGACAAACACCAGTGTCATAGCATATGTTGTTGTTGTTTTGCATTCTATTTCCTTCATTAGGATCTACAAACCTATTTTCTACCAAGTTCCAAAAATTTTGGGATTTTAGTATAGTTTTCATATGCATACTTCAAAATTCATAGCTTTCTCCCATGAAGATGGGAATGAGTGGTTATGTCATACCTGATGGATTGCTTCTACCTGTCATGGCTCTAAAACTAGAGATATTGGGAAAATAGACTACTAAAAACTTAAAGAATGGAGGTTAAAAGTAAGAGTTCTATATATTTGTTGAAACTCAATTTTTTTGCATATTAAAAACAAAGTAAGATACAACCTTTAAATTGAATTACAAAATAAACGAACCATTAAGCCACTACTGCACTAAATAAGCACCAACTACCTAATATCATTAAACTAGAAAATACTATATCATGACTGCTAACAGCCCAAGAAAATAAGGAACTACTAACAAATTAAATTTGACCAGGCCATACTTTGTATCAGTCTACAATACATAAGTAACTCAAAGATTTGTTAAGTTAAGAGTTTGTGGTTCAGATTTGAGATATGACCGGTTAAATCAATCGTTAAAAAGTAGTGAGATTTCAATTACAAGGTTTCGCAGGAGAAATTAAAGCATAACGGGGAGGTAGGCGTTACAGATATAGAAGATACCAAGTGAAATTAAGTGACTAATTCTATGACCAAGTTGGGTTCTTGAAGTTGAAGGAAAGTACTTCAACGATGACTTTTTTAAAAAAAAAGTCGTAAATTTTATGTTCTAATAAAGAGAGGGAAACCAACTTGTGCGACAAATGGTTTAACATTAATACTAATAGAAAACTTAACGAAAGGATTCTTTTCTTAACTTTTTGAAAACTTGGAGAATGTTTTCAATTAACTGAAATAAAATGAGGATGTAGTTAAAGTTTGAATGAAACATTAAAGATGATATTGCTCAAAATCTTAAATATATAACAACATGTTCAGAAACACTGCAGTATATATATTTAGACAAAATTGAATTTAATCGTAGCTTAGGCAAATCAAATCTGGAACTGCAAATACCATTCAATAATTACTTTTCGGATTTCACAAATGACTATGCCGATCTTTTAAAAGAATTATCTTTAGGATACAATGTATTTCTCCTTACCATAGTTAACGATACAAAAGTAGGTACTAGCATAAACAACAATGGTCTAAGTCTTTGTTATTTTCTGGGTAAAAAATTTGTATTTAACAATATAAACTTCAACACTAATTTCAAAAACTACAAAGAAATTCCAACAACTTCAAACACAATTTCAAAAGATATATGAACTATCAAAATAAAGTTTCTACTATTTTCTAGAAAATAGAAAAATCAACTTTAAGAAAGAATGATGAAGACAAAAAAATGATAGAATTAAGTCTACCAAATTCACAGTGTGTCCTTAAGGAATTTATTCCCCCCAAGTACCTAAGGTTAATGGAATATCTCCTCCCAGAATAAAATGATTCATTTTTGAAAATAGTGGTACCTCAAATTTTCTGAACCAGGAACTCACTAAATAGTTTGAAGATCACACTAGAGTTTTTAAAAGAAGAAAAAAATGTTTTAACTAAAAAATTCATAACTTTTGTAACACCTCAAACTTTTTGATGCCTGAATAAAATATTAAATAAACCCATAAGACCCCTTAATCAAAGATAAACCACTTTAGGTTGGGTTTGAATGGGTTAGGGAAATTTCAGACTTAGAAAAGACTCTTGTGATGCATAGGGGGAACCATACGACAGCCCCACACCACAAGGGCATGGCGATAGGTTACTGCCTTTCCATTGCAAGGAGCCCCATTCGATGTAAGTCCTAGATTATGACAAGGGTCACGTCATGTGGACTCTCTCTTGCAATAGGGGATGTGTTGTGTCACAACCCAAGGCTACCCCTTAGTCATAACACGATGCTTGAGGATATAGGTGACCCCAAACTAACCCATGATCTGGTACCTACTGTGAGCACTGAATAACATAATAATATAAGCATCATATGTAGAATTTGGACTGAAAATAACTATAAATAACTTTTTCTCGATGGATGGGGACTCACCATGACTACTACTGAGTGGTACTGAACTGACTAATGGTGATCGGGGAACTGGGCGTTCAAACCTATGTAATAAGAAAACATAGTACAAAAAGGAGTATGTGGTCAGCACTTTGAATTTACTAGTACGTGAGATTGAGGCTTACTAAAATACATATGGATACTAAACATGAATGCACGAAGATATAAAATGAGTACAATACCAAGTAAAGCATGTACTAAAGTAATCTATAAAATTGTCTGACTGAATAGATGATAAAATAAACGCTTGGTCATGCAAACTTGAACAGACATAATCTAATTACTAAATTGATACTTTAGGACGTATAATGTAATTGACATGCCCCAATCTAAGCTAATTGGGATCCAACCTATAACCCTAATTTAAAGAGTGTTAGTACCTTTTCACGGGTACTAACACATGTTGTGTGGCAACTAAACTGATAAATATTGTCCTGAAGGGATAAGGTGTCAATCCTCTACTATTAGGTGACCTATAAGAGAGTTTCAGTTCTCTACTGGTTTGTGACACCTCATAACCTATGTTGGCTAGGAAGTTTTGGAACTTAGAGACTACTACTAAAGATCTCAGTCTTGTACTGGTGGGTGAGTCTTCATCCCTAGGTTTGATTGGTGCTAAATCCTACTCCCAACTAAACTGACACTAGTACCAATTTAAGTTTACTAAACTCATAACTGATAATTTCTCAACATGATTATAAAAATCTTAATATGATGATAAAATCATGATCTGACTGACTTGAAACTTGAAAAGCTGAAATATGTGTAAACATCTAGGTATTGGGTGTTCATAACCCCTCCAACACTGAGCAACACTTTAATACAATAACATCATCAAGATCTTGTAAGGAAATTCATGATTCTTAGACCCAAAACATAGTATATTTCACTAAAGTGATTAAATCCATGATTATGAGTATGGTAATATGTTAACCTTACGAGGACAACATGCTCACATGGTTTATTTCAATATTTGATTAATTGGAAAGGTATCAACTGAACATGATATGAGTGACTAAGAATATAAATCATGAAATAACATAATTCACATGGGGAAACACATTCTCATGGTTTGTATTTAAAATTATTTATAGAAAATTAAATAAATTCGTGTTTGATATTGAAATTTCATAAAAGAGAGACAAGGGTTTATACTTGTAAAATAAGGGATTATTAGGACTCACTAGGTGGAAGAAATCTATTGAGTAATATCCCACATACCCGAGTCACTTGAATCCTTGAAGAAAACTTGAAATTGGGACTTTGAATGGTGAATTCTTGAAAAAAGCTTTGATTTTTGTGTTCTTGAGAATGGTAAGGAATTGAGTATTATTAACTAATAGAGAATGGGGAAAATAATTACTCTCTTGGTGTTAAATCGTGATTTGGGACATTTACGGAGAGGGGGAAAAGACTAAAATGCTCCTCACCCTTTTAATAAAGCTGCAAGATTTACAAAACCTTTGTGGCATGGAGGCTATCGCAGAAGCTATCGTAGACATAATGTGTAACATAGAGACTAAAATTTGTGATATGTTGTGTATCGGGGAGGTCCATTCTCTGTGGCACATTGAAATCACAGAGGCCTACTGCCTCCGTGGTCCAAAAAACCCCAAACATCTTGAAAAATTCTGAAATCCTCCCAGATGATCCTTTTAGAATCCCTGAACATATTTCAACTCATAAATCAACATTTCAAACACAGAAAGTCCAAAAGAATGTTCAAAATCATAAGGTCTTAAAAGGCAATGTCACTTGTACTTAATATACATTAAATGGTTTTGGGACATCTAAACATTGGACGAATAGCTGGTAACTAATCTAAAATCTTGTAGGATATTAAATATTATGAGGCTAACCTTTGTGATGGGGGTTGTGCCATGAGGATGACCCTACGCAATGGGTCACACTACATCCCCCTCCTTTCTCATTGATATGACTCTATTTTTGTTATATTTTAAGGGTAATAGGGTATTTTCACACCCTAAAGTCATTTCTAATTCCTTATGTACGTGAAGAAAGGTCTTAAGAGAAAAATTTCACTTTAAAAAACTTATTGTAATCATCCTAAAAACTAGGGAGGAGAAAACCCCTAGGGTTCAAGATTTTTAAGCTCTAAGGGTCAATTTACACTATGTTCTCATCATGAAAAGGTATGTAGAGATATCCTAACACTCATGAGCATAAGAATAGTGTTTTAATAAACCCTATATCATATATGTTTAGTTATGGACTTTGAAATTTATTTGAAAGGCATGAAATATGAAACCCCATGATTATGATGTAATTGTTATTTACTATGGGGTTTCTATAAACATAATATTTTATTCATGTGCTTATGTTATGGGTTTTGAAGTAATTGAAGTGTTTGAACTATGAATCCCATTTTCATGATAAAAAGTATGTATTTAACCATTGTTGTGGATGCTCACATGAACACGAAAAGATTGGTGTTAAAATGAGTTGTTTTTCAAATTATGGACTGATTATTATATGACTTTTAGAGAGCATCTTTTGTATTTCAAAATTTTTTTGTTTCTCATGAAACTTGTATGAATTATGAAAGAAATGTCCACTTAAGAGTTATATCTTAAAAGGACATTGTTTTGACTAAACTTGTATGTCCTTTTTGAAAGAGAACTCTTTTATGATATTTAAATTATGCTGGTGGCCAATAATATATTTTTGAATAAGAACGTCTATAAATATTATATGATATGATACGAATATGATATCATATGAATTGCAAGTCTAGGTATGATGATATATTGTTATGAAATGCCCTTAATAAATTAAGAGATGAACTTTCATAAGTATGAAGTATTATTTTTAAGAGGCTAAAAATGGACTTATAGATAGCTAGATGATTACCCGAAGAAGGTACGAGTTTAGATAACTTATTTTCCAAAACCATATTTTACCGATGTGGGAGTGATTTTGTCCTGAAATATAGATTGTCACTATTTCATGCTTTGCGCAATTGTATAATAGACTAGACACTCCTATCCTTATGGAAAACTAGGATAGGGGACTTGTCCAATGAGTTAATGAAATACCACTATTGCCCGTGGTGTAATAGATTTTAGGGTGTACCATTTAGTTTAGAACTAAACAAAGAGTTGAGTCTATGTTGTACGAGTTTGATTTAAGCTTTACTATGGTCATGCATTATTAATATCTATTATGTTTAATTATTTTTCATAATGCTCTCAATTATTTTATATGAAATATATGTGGTTTTGGGATTATTTTACATACAAATACATCCCAAGTCTTGACCATCTTCGGGCTGCTGCATTATCTCAGAAGTCCTCGGGCTGTTGCATTATCTCATAATATAGATTTTGAGGAATAGTCCAGTAGTCTAGTACAGTCGTATGACTCTTTTAGGATTCAGAATTGGCGGGCCTCTCTTATTTCTAAAGGCATTTATTCATATATAAGTTACTTTCAGCTTCATGGTTCAGCCAAGAGCCTTATCTTATTATAGACAGACTAGTTTTTAGTAGATGCTTTGAAGACTGAATTATGTTTTATGTTTTAGTATAACTAGATGTATTAAGTTTTCTTATAAGACTTCTCTTACGTTTTAGTTTATCTTCCATTTTATATGTGAATTACATGATAAGTGGTTTCTTGAGCCTTTGTAGTTTAGGATGCTCGTTGTAGCTAAGGCCTCGGTTTGGGTTGATAAAAGGTTGGTATCAGAGCATGACTTAGGGATCTAGGGTGTCTATAAAGCCGCATTGAGTGGAGTCTTTTTTATGAGTGTGTAGTGCACCATACTTATAAGAGGAATGCTACAGGACATTTAGGAATGTTTTCTTTTTATTCATATTCTAGTTTGAGCTGTAGGGTCTGAATATAGTAAAAACCCTCCTAACTCATGAATTTTGGCATATCAGATCATGCCTCCCTAAAGATCTAATAGTCAGAACACCTCATTCGGGCCCTTTATTCATATTAGGAAAAAATCTTAAGAGGTTCGCTCTACTCATGGGATGCGGACCCATTATAGATCTCATACTCCAAAATTCACTGCTCCTCCATGGGTTCCACTAGTGCTAACTAGACCTTCTTGATATCCTTAGTCTAGTATCAATCGTACTCAGTTTCTATAAAGAGAGGTCTAAAATGCTAAGTTCGTCTATTATATGCTTACTCATCTTTTGTCATCACAGTCTCAATAGTCCAAAAATATGAGTTTTGTCACTAGTTCTTTTAAAATCACTCGATTGGTCAATTCATAAGATTGAACCCATAAACCTTTACAAGTAACAAGGTTGAGGAGGATCCTCAAGATTTTATTGATGAGATGGATAAAATATTTAGGGTCATGCATGCTAGTGATACAGAGGGAGTAGAGTTTGTTGCCTATGAGTTGAATAAGGTGGCTTACTAGTGGTATGATTAATGGGAAGAGTTACGAGGTGAGGATGCTCAACCAATAGTATTGGAAGAGTTTACGGATGTGTTTCTGTACAATTTATTTTTCCAGGAATTAAGGGAATCTAGGCTAAGAAATTTGTTAATCTAAAGCAGGGAAAGATGAGCTTCAACGAATATGCATTAAAATTCACCAAACTATCCCACTATGCCCAAGATTTAGTTTCCAATAAGAAGTCTCCCATGATAAAGTTTGCATCAGGTATTTTGAATGATTTTGTGTTAGAATGTAAGGGGGAAATGCTGAATAATGATATGGATATCTCCAGGTTAGTAGTGTATATACAAAAGGTGAATGAGAAGAAGAAAAAATAGGTAGGGAATAATGAGAGGCCGACTAAGAAAGCTAGGTCAGTTGATCACGATTTCAGTCCATAACAGGGTATAAGAATATAGTCTAATAAGAAATTTTGGGGTAATTCTTAATCAACAGTGAGTACAACTATACGTAGACCCCCAGTCGATCAGTGATTTTATCCCAACAGCGGGTCGAGGATTCAGGGCACTCACTCATAGGGTAGTGTAGCTCAGACTTTTAAGTTTTATCCTTAATATAGCACTTGTAGAGAATAATCAACCCAAAAATATTAGTATGGGACTTTGGTGTGTTATGGATGTCTCTAGGCTGGTCATTTCCTAAGAGAATGCCATTTTGCAAAGGGAACCATTCGGGGCACAAAAACTCTAGGAACTTTATTAGTCTCTCTAGATAAGGGTACTACTTCTTCTACTAGAGGTGGTCGTAACCACTTGTATCCCATATCTACTAGCCAGGACTCAAAGGCTTCACCAAATGTTTTTACGGGTATGTTAAATATCTTCTTATGTGATCTCTATGTGTTGCTTGACCCTGGGTCTACCCTATCTTATGTCACTCCTTATGTAGCAAATAGGTTTGGTTTTAAGCCTAAAAATATTTTGGAAAACTTATCTATATCTACCCTAATTGGTAACTAAATTATTGCTAAACGAGTTTATAGAAATTGTGTCGTGTAAGTTTTCCACTGGGATACTATGGTAGACCTTGTAAAACTTGATATGGTGGATTTTGACAATATTTTAGGGTTGGATTGGCTACACTCGTTTATGCTACATTAGATTGTAGAACTAAAAATGTCACCTTCTATTTCCTTAATGAGACAGTTATAAAACAATAGGGGTATTATTTAGAACCAAAAGGGAAGTTTATATCTTATCTTAGAGCATATAAATGTATATCAAAATGGTGTTTATATCATCTTTTCTGGGTCTAATACACCATCACTAAAAATACATCCCTTTAATCCATCCCTGTAGTTAATGAGTTCCTAGATGTTTTTCCTGATGATATCTTAGGGATTCTAGGGAGATAGACTTTGGTATTTACCAGTTTCCTGACACAACCAATTTCCATACCTCCATATAGAATAGATCCTACAAAATTGAAAGAATAGCTAAAATACCTTCTTGATAAAGGTTTAAATTACCCTATTCTCTCTCCATGAGGTCCTTCTATACTTTTCATACGTAAGAAAGATGGATTCTTCCATATGTGTATAGATACCGTTAGTTGAATATAGTTACTATTAAGAATAAGCACCTTCTTTCCAAACTTTATTATCTTTTTCACCAGCTTTAGGGTGCTAGATGTTTCTCTACGGTAGAACTCTTCTGGTTATCATCAGTTGAAATTTAGGGAGGCTGAGATTCCCTAAATGATCTTCCAAACCCAGTATGGTTATTATGAATTCTTGGTCATGTCATTTAGACTGACTAATGCACCTGCAGCTTTTATGGACCTCATGAATAGGGTGCTTTGATAATTTTTGGATTTATTTGTCAAAGTTTTCATTGATGTTATTTTGATTTACTCCAAGAGTGACGAGGTCTATGTTGATCATCTCCGAATCATCCTTCTGACCTTTAAAGACCCAGAGTTGTATGCTAAATTCTCTAAGTTTGAATTCTGGCTTTGTGCAAAAGCTTTTTTGAGGCACATTGTTTCTAGTGTAGAGATTATGGTTGATCTCCATAAAATTAAAGCAATAAAGAAATGGCCAAGACCCACGACTTCAACTGATATTAGCTTCTTCAATTTGGTAGGATATTATAGGAGATTTGTAGAAAACTTTTCATCTATAGCTGCTCCACTTACCAGGATGAATCAGAAAAAGGTAAGTTTTTATAGTCTGAAGCTTATGGGAGTAGTTTCGAGAGGTTGAAAGACAAGTTGACTGTCTCGCCAGTTTTGACCCTTATTGAGGGTATAAGGGTTTTGTTGTATATTGTGATGTATCCTGGGTGGGACTAGGTTGTGTACTTATACAACATAGTAAGGTGGTGGATTATTTATCTAGGCGGCTTAAATTCCACAAAAAGAGCTACCCCACCCATGATTTAGATTTGGCAGCTATAGTATTTAAATTTAAGATTTGGCGTCATTATATTTAAAGAGTGCATGTTGACATTTTTACTAATCATAAGAGCTTATAGTACGTTTTAACTTAGAAGGAGTTAATTCTCAGGTAGAGGTAGTGACTTGAGTTGTTGAAGGATTATGAAAAAAGCCTACACTATCACCTAGGTAAAGCTAATATGGTTGCTGATACTCTTAGAAGATTGTACATGGTTAGTCTTTCTCACGTCGAGAAATAAAATAGGAATTTGGTTAAAGATATTCATTGACTTGGTAATTTGGGGGTTCTACTCTTAAACTTCAAGGATTGAAGGTTGTTTATTCAAGAGGTGGCTAAATCACCCTTATATGCCGAAGTTAAGGAAAATTAAGTAGTGATACCATATTGATGCAAATTGAAAAGAATGTTGGACAGTAGGCAATTATGGCATTTGAGATCAAAGGAGATGATATCTTGAGATACCAAGGGAGGTTGTGTGTTCCCAATGTTGATGGGTTGTAAGAAAGAATTTTGACTGAAACTCATGTTTCCAAGTATGTTGTCCATACCGGTTCCATGAAAATGAGTCATGACCTAAAGGAGATTTACTAGTGGAATAAAATGAAGAGATATGTTGCTCACTTTGTAATAAATATTTAAATTTCCAAAAAATTAAGGTTGAGCACTTGCGGACGGGTGTTACCACCCAAGGCATAATTTTACCCATGTGGAAATAGGAGATGATCAACATGGACTTTGTTACTAGTCTTCTATGTTCTCAGAATTAGTACGATTCCATTTGAGTTATTATTGATTGAATGACCAAGTATTCTCATTTTCTATTGGTGAGGACTAACTATTCGGGAGAGGATTTTGCGTAATGGTACACTCAGGAAATAGTTTAATTGCATGGGGCTCCAATATCCATTATATCCGAATAAGGTACGCAATTCTATTCTTAATTTTCGCGATCTTTTCAGAAAGGTTTAGGCATCCAAGTGAACTTTATCACCTCTTTCCACCCTCAGATGGATGGTAAAGTGGAATGAACCATTAAGACTTTAGAAGACATGTTAAGGTCCTGCATGATCGATTTTAAAGGTAGTTGTATCACACCCATTTTTTATCAAAAAAAGATTTTAAAGTTTGAAAAGGTTTTTATTTGTCAAAGTGACTAAAAATGAAAAAGTTTTTCGAAAAGAATTTATTACAATTAAACTCAGAGTCACCACTTGGCATAAATCTGTTGTGCCAAGTCACCATTGAAAATTCTTTTTCAAAATAATTTTTAGACCCTTTAAAACTGGTCCTTGAATAGAGATTCTGATTAAGGAAATTTATTGACCGAGGGGAAGGTGTGAGGCATCCATCAATCCTGTGGTTCGACCACGGTAGTTTCATGGAGTATATCGGTAAGAATGACATTATGAGATGCATAAACCCATAAAACACATAACAAGATAACAAACAACCAAACAGTCAACCAAAAAATTGTGTCCAGTCCAATTAATACAGACCAAAATAAAAATGCTAAAATGAAAACCTAAACTATTGTAACTACTCTAAGCTATGCTTTACCAGATACCTCAAACCTTGATCATGATCAGTCTTCTGAATACAGAGTGTTGTGGGGCATTCCTTAAGAATATATACATGTGACCTCGGGGAATCCCCTAGCGAATAAATACATTTGATAAAAAAATGTGATATAAATAGAAAAATCATTCGAACAAGCATTCACACATTCAATGATATAGAATCCTAAGCCTTGCCTACTCAAAACCTACGATTTGCCAATCAATTCATGACCTAAACATGATATTATCTTGTTCAACAAAATCAACATTTATTTTGAATTAAACAACCATCAATGAATCAAAATTACCAATATTCATATTTATTAATTTTTCAATTCCCTCCCCAAATTCATTTTTAACACAAACTTCCCATGTGGAATTAGTTATCCAAATCCACATTGTCATCAAATTTGTACCATCAAGATCAATTATTCACACCAACCAAACATCAAGTAAAAATCACTCAATACATACAAAAATAATATCAAATCATATGACAACCACATTGAAATAACATAAAAATAATGGAGTTAAGAATTGGACCTTATAAGAAACATTCAAAATCAAAGTATTATTTAATTAAAAGGTAGAATCCACACCGATAACCTCAAACCAAACCTCGTGATGAAGATCCAAATGTAACTCACTACAACCCAAAAACTAAAATTGTCTAATTTGAACGAGAATCATATCATGATCAAAAGAGAATTAGAACAACCTTGCCAAAAACACCCCATAATTGAACTAAACTCGACTGAATTTCATCGGGATTAGAATAAAATGGGATTAGGTTTGGAGGTTTTGGTTACTGGGTTTGGAAATTCAATGATGGATGGATCATTTCCAGTGAGGATCTTGGTCATAGGTTTTAATGAGTTTTCTGGCGAGATGGGTGTAGCAGGTTCACTCAACCGATAAAACAACGCTAATTTTGATTAGATAAATAGGTGATGGTTTTTCAGGTGGGTCTGAGCGAAGGAGATCGACAATTCCAATGAATTCTTTGCTGGAAAAATCTAGACTAAGACGTTGTTTTCCTCCTCAATTTTTACCTCTCCATTTCACTATTTTCTCTCTATTTTCTCACTGATTTCTCAATAATTTTCACTATTTTCTCCTATTATTCTCCTCCTCTCTTCACTCTATCCTTTCCTTCTCAATTCTTCTCGATTCTATTTTCTTTGACTTATGTATATCGATTGGTAGGTGAGTTGAGTTTCTTATGTGTGCGTGAATTTTCTAGTGTGTGTGTGTCATTATACTGTAGGTGGTGATCAAAATATGCCCAGCTCTATGCATATATGTGTGTGAGTGAATATTTCATGTTTTATAAGTTGTGTAGAGTAAAAATGTAAGTTGGGGTAGGGTGGAGTACACGTGGGTTGGGGGTTGGGGTAGGATGAGTTAATAAAATTTGATAGGGTGATGTTAGGCGTATTTACACGCCTAAAGCACCTTAATTTACCCATATTTTAGCTAAGTTTTGAGGACAAAATATATAATTCCTACACTTTTAGTCCTTTTTCCTCTAAGTGAGCTAACCAACATGATTAGCAAGTTTTTAGGTATAAATGATGAAGATTTCAGCATTTTATGGACTGTTTGACGCCAAAGGAAACCTCACGTAAGAAGGAAGGCAGCTTTTGGAAGCCTATGAACTAAAAGTGATGCATGGAGAACTTGTCCCGGGCAAAAACAGCATTTCTAAAGACTTGGGGGATCAGCAGTAACTTAGTAGGATTAGGACAAGTATGCAGTAACCCAGTAGGACTAGGACAAGGATAAAAACCCTATTTCAATAGGACTGGATATGGATGTTATATAAACCCTATTTTGCTGAAACTTTTCAGCATTCTCTTGTTATCCCTCTTTCTATTCTTTCCCTTCTTCATTAATTCGTTGTTGACATTATTCTTCATCTATGCGACTTTTAATTTTCACGACAAGAGAAACGCTACTAGAAAGGAAATCACGCCACAAGTGACACCAAAACATACTTCACGTGAGATTGTTATTATTTTGGTATGATGATAATGTCTATTGTGTTTTTCGTTGCACTCATGAGTAGCTAAACTTCTCTTTTAGGGTTATGAAAGCCTTATGATATACTATCTATTGCTATGAGTTTGTGAATTCTTGATACGTATGTTGCTTATATCATTACTCTCTTCATCTTAATTGAATTCTTGTGGTTGCAAACATAAAGAATACGCCAGTATAGCATTAACTTGTTCGAAAGAAAAGTTACATGTCTGGAAAATAGAGAATGACAAGGAAATAGGGCTACCAACCCCTGTTTAAAAGTTAGTGCCGTAACTGGATTAACCTCTTGGAGAAGTCGTACCATTAGATATGTTTTAAGCTCGAAAGAGTTAAAGTGAGATAATCTGTGATGGTCGAAAGACACTAGGATTTACCATAGAATACGAATCTCTATAAGCGCATGCATGTCGGAATTCCGCATAACTCATAGCCAATAGATACGTAGAACTCATAAGGTGGAAATAACCCTAACTTAAAATTCTCATTGATTAAAACCTACCAAGCATTCCGTTTTTACTTTGCTATTTTAATTTTATAACTTAACGTGACACTCCAATCCCCCCTTTTCACAGAACTTTCTCCAAAAGTCTACTAATCGTTGCATACTTAGTGACCGAGTATTCCCTATGGGATTCGACACCCAACTCAGTTGGGTTCTATATTTGACAACGACCGCTTACATTCTTACGAGAGCTATAGTTTGAGCGTTATCAAATTTTGATGTCGTTGCCGGGGAAATACGGTTGTCTACTAAGTTTGTGATAGTTACTAGACCCTTTGGTCAAATATTCTCGTACTTTACTTTTAGTTGGTGTTTTTGTTTTCTACAGGTTTTTTGTTCAGTGCATGTCAAATACTCAAAGTTCGGGACAACCATTATTACCCATAAACCCTGAACCGCAACTTATTGGAAGGATGGATGCACAACGTGACATTGAGAGAAGGGCTACTCAACAGGAGCAGGCTAGACTAGCTGCGTTGGTCGCTGCCCAAGTATATCAATAGAATATTGATAACCCTGGACGGGCAACAAATCCTGACGATAAGGACCTAGGTGATGACGAGCTACTAAACCCTAGGCGTGATGCTGAGGTGGCGACACCTGCAAACAGAAGAGATTGACAAGCCAAATTTAGGCCTGAACGTCGCGCTATGCAGTTGCCTTTCGATGATGACAATCTGGACGGAGCTGGTGCCACAGGAGCTATTATTCCTCCGCCATTGGCACCCAGAGCCAAGTTCAATATCACTAGCACCATGATTCAGCTTTTGCAACTCAAGGGCTTATTTGGTGGACTTCCAGGTGATGATCCAACTATGCATCTGATCAACTTTATCTCCACATGCAAGTCATTCGACAATCCAGGCGTTGGACAGAATGCAATTCGGCTGCGATTGTTTCCATTGTCTCTATCTGGGGAGGCAACTCTATGGTTGAATGGGCTGACTCCTGATTCTATTACAAATTGGAGGCAATTGAAAGACGCTTTCCTAGAAAGATTCTTTCCGTTATCCAAAAGAGCACAGTTGAGAGATGAGATCAGCAATTTTCGACAGCTTCCAACTGAAGCTCTCCACGAAACATGGGAGAGGTTCAAGACAAAGCTTATAAGGTGCCCAAATCACCATATGACCAATGTCCACTAGATGGAGATATTATACAGATCTTTGAATTCGGTGACTAAGCCAGTAGTTGATAATGCTGCAGGAGGGTCATTCATGGACCTTACCTTTATTCAGGCAAGTGATATGCTAGATCATATGACAGAGCAAAGTAGAGCTTGGCATACCAGGGATTCTGAGGTAGCAAGCTCTACTATATCTATTGGCATGACTGCAGAACAGAGGCGTAGGCAAGAGAAACGTGACCAAGATATGGCTAACATGAAAACACAGATGGATCTTCTCACCAAACACTTATTATCAGGGAAGACCGAAAAAGTCAAAGCAGTTGCGTCAAAAGGAAGAGATGAATCCGATTCTGAAGAAGAAGCCAACTACTTGAATAATCAGGGGGGTTTCCGAGGCAATGCCCAAGGAAAGCAAGAGCGTTCATGAGAAACTATTCCCCTTCTACCACCACCTTTTCCTCAGAGACTAAAGACAAAAGCTGATGATACCAGGTTCAGCAAATTCATGACCATGTTGAAGCAGCTGACCATTAATGTTCCTTTGGTGGAGGCGCTGGAACAGATGCCTGGGTATGCTAAATTCATGAGGGACCTTTTGACAAAGAAGCGGGCAGTAAGCTATGAGCTGGCAGATAATGTTCATCATTGCAGTGCAATTGCTACAAGATCGCTAGTTCAGAAAAAGTTAGATCCTGGTGCTTTCACTATTCCTTGGACGATTGGATCATTGGATTTTGCTAAGGCGTTGTGCGATTTGGGAGCTAGCATCAATTTGATGCCGCTATCCATTTACAGAAAGTTGGGGTTGGGCGACCCTACACCAACCAATATGCGGCTCGTGATGGCAGATAGGTCGGTAAAACGAACTGTGGGTATCTTGAATGATGTGTTGGTGAAGGTTTCTACCTTCATCTTTCCTGCAGACTTTGTTATTTTGGATTGCGAGGTGGATTTTGAAGTTCCCATAATCTTGGGACGCCCTTTTCTCGCAACCGGAAGTGTGCTTATTGATTTGAGAGCTAATGAGCTTTTATTTTGGTTGAATGACGAAGTGGTCCATTTTGATGTATGCAAAGCAATGAAGCAGCCCAGCGACATGAATGTGTTCTCTGTAGATGATGCTTATTATAAGGATGAGAAAGAATTATCTGTAGAGAAGCAGCTTACTGTTGAGTCACTATCTAATGTGCTTTCGAATTGTGAGCATGAGGATGTTGAAGAATATGAAGAAACCGTTTGTGCTCTAACAGGAATAAAGTCATATTTTCATGCATCTAAGAATCTGGACCTTGATCTTAAGCATCGACCTTCACCAACAGGCAAGACTTCCGTTGAAGAGCCACCAGTGCTAGAATCGGAAGAGCTCCCCAGTCACCTAAGGTATGCGTTCTTGGGAAGTAGAAATACACTTCAGGTGAGTGTTGCGGCTGATTTAGGTGAACAACAAGTAGAGGCTCTCATCTCTGCTCTAAAGAGGTACAAGAGAGCCATTGGTTGGTCTATTGATGATATAATTGGTATCCCACCTGGGATATGTATGCACAAGATGCATCTCAAAGAAGATTGCGTGCCTACAAGTAAGCCTCATTGTCGTCTGAATCGATTCAGAAAATGATCCACCATCTATCTCGATGAAGTCTAAGTAATCGAGATAGCTATGTCGTGCCGCGACAATAAATCAAGCGCCTGATGGGAGGCAACCCATCGTTTTTAATTGTTTTTGTTTTCCTAGGATTTTGTCGAGCCACGACCAAAACTAAGGCGCTTTATGGGAGGCAACCCATCGTTCTAATCGTTTTTGTTGTTTTTGAGTAAGTGTAGGTACAAGAGGTGTAAAGGAGGAGATTGGTTTCAAATTTTGATTTGGAAGCGGTTCATCTTGAAGGTGGTAAGTTAGGAATGAAGAAGAAAAGGTTATGGGTTAGGCATTGCCTATGAAAATCTAGGCAACGAACAAGGCAAGGCCTATGTAAATCTAGGCAACGAACAAGGCATGGCCTATGCTATGGCCTAAGCTCTCAAAATCTAGAATGCCATAACATAGGCGCCGCCTATGCCCAACAATGCTATAGCATAGGCGCCGCCTATGCAAAAGCCTTTGGTCTTGGATTCTACAATGCCATGGCATAGGCGCCGCCTATGCCCAACAATGCCATAGAATAGGCGCCACCTATGCTCAACAAGGCTTTGCAAAAGGCGCCACCTATACCAAGCATAGGCAAAGCATTAGGCGCCGCCTATGCTCACTTTTTGTCTCCAAATCCAATTCCAAATGGGTCAAAACCCGACCCAAGCTTTTCCTATAAATAGAACCTTAGTCTTAAAACAAAAACTCATTGCAAATCTAACCTAAGCGTCGCCTACCACTTCAAACTCTCTCAAAAATTTTCTTTTTGCTCTTTTAACTTTGCAAGAACATCTTCCAAGGCCATCAACTAAGTACAATGGCACCAAAAGCAAAACAAGGGAAAGAAAAAGCGACCACTTCACAAAAAGGCCAGAAAAGGAGACGAAAAGAGCAAGGTGAATCCTCCTTGCTGCAAATACCTCGCTACATGTATGGGATAAAATGGGTCCTAGAGGAGGAAGGAAAGGAGTGGTACAGGAACAATAAAGTGAAGAAATATGTTCATGTGGAGCTGATACAAAAGGAAAGCCTAGCAAAGAAAGAACCTCGCATATTAGCCAAGATAATGGCGTTACATCTTGATTTTATTTTCCGAGATATGGGAGAATGCAATCTTGATCTAACAAGATAATTCTATGCCAATTGGTCTCCAAAGACTACAGGGAGCGAAGTAAAGATTAGAGGCCAAGTTTTGCAGCTACATGCAGAGTTCTTCAACTCTTTTCTAGGCTTGCCATCTGTTGATCCATCACCACTCAAGGAGCTTTCTAATAGACCTCCGTACAAGGCAATCAGACACACACTGTGCAGAACAAGATCAATGGCACGTTGGAGTAGACACAAGGACACCGGTCGGCACAACACCTTCCCATATACTTCCTTGAACAGAGAAGCAGGGATATGGCTGCGGATATTCAACTCTTGCTTGATTCCAGGGACTCAGTACACAAAGATTACACGAGATAGAGTGTGCTTGGTGTACGCATTGATGACGAACGTCCCCATCAACATTGGGGCGATTATTCGGTCTTCAATGCGTAAGGCTAGGCTACACAAGAGATCCCACTTCAGCTTTGGTAATCTATTGACTGCGATATTGAGGAAGGAGGACATCGAAGAGAAACCTGCAGATCATAAGCTTTCATACAATCCAAAGAAGGTTGACCTCACAAAGGTTAAAGATACTGAATCTATGCATGGCGTCAACCTGACTACCGCAGAACGACATGCTTGGGATGAAAGTTTCTTTCGCCATCTTTATGGAATGACCCGGTTTACCATGATGAGCGGAGGTCGTGTTCCAACTGCTGCAGAGCTCCAACAGTTGTATTATGACTACCCAATGAATGAGCATGCAAGGGCAATGTGTGGAGTAGGGGTATACTTTGAGGAACCTCTTGATGATGACGCGCCAACCGATGATGATCTCTGAATGCCAGACTCCGACGCGGAGGAGAACTCAGATGACGACGACTCTGATGATGATTCTGATGCAGGGGTTATGACCCCAAACATAGAGGATGAGTCCGACTAACCAGGTTCTCCTTATTTATTTTTTACTGAGGGCAGTGTGTCCCGTCTAAGTGTAGGGTGTTGGTATTTGTATGCTATACTTCTTTATCTGCATTTGCTTATTTATGTTTGTTTGTTTTATTTGTTAGTATTTAAATTTTAGAAAAAAAATTTTACTTTGCATGAAATTATTCTGATAGGCAGTAGGGTATTATGACAAGAGTCTGTGATAAAATCATTACTATTAAGACACTTAGGCTCTAAATATGACTCGCTATGTGATAAGTGTGTGGTTTAATTCCTTCAGCTGGTGGGTCAAGATTCTATACTTCTCCCAATAAAGTTGACCATGTGCCTTGTGTGTGTGAGATTATATTATATTCTGTGTTTGTGATTGATGCTAGAACTTGCCCGGTGTGTATGTAAAGCGAAATAAAGAGTGTGAGTTTAGGAGATGATTTAGGCATTTCTTTGGCAGTCTATTATTGTTTACCTTCTTTTTATCTACCCATGGACATTATCCTAGATAACCCCCTTTTGAGCCTTTAAGCTATTTTCTTTGACAGCCTCATATGTAAGCCTAATCCATTTTTTCAAGACCATAATTTGATCCAAATTCCTAAGTGCTTTAAATGGTAAAGTCATGTGACAAAATAAGAGGAAATTGGGTGAGATTGATGCCTTAGAAGGTATTGATACTTGAATTTGTTATGAAAAAAGAGTGGCTATCATAGAGGTGTGTTATAAAAAAAAGAGAAGAAAAGAAAAAGAAATAGAAAAACAAAAAGTTTATGATTAAATAAAAAGATAGTAATGTTTGAATGGAAAAATAGGTGAAAAGGGGTGATAGATGAAAGAAAGGTAGCAGGGTTGATTAAAAGAGAGTGTTAATGGCATAATGTAATGTATTAAAGCGCTTAGGAACATAGTCACTATTTCTGGCCAAAATAGTCCTACCCGTCCCTTAGCCTACATTACAACCTGTAAAAGACCTATTTGATCCTAAGCTTAGCATTCTGATATTAGTAGAGCATTACACTAAGGGCAAGCCTATGGTCATCAGTTGCAACATATGAATTCTTTGTAAGAGTGAGAGCAAGGATAATCTTATACCCATGTTCGAAATATATACAATACTTGTGAGTGATGATGGGTAATATATTGTGAGACACACATGGTTGATAATTTTTGGGTAGTCGTGTATGATTCTTTGTGCCTTAACTTTTGGATACGAATTAACCATCATCACGAGTCTAGGTTGGAGGTTGAATTGTTTCTAGTAGTGATCAGAAAACTACTCTTTGTTAATAATTGTCGTGCCTGTCTTAATGAATATTTTGTGTTGTTACTGTGAAACCCTAAGTAGATGTTTATATGGACATGATATTTTGTTCGAGGATGAACAAAGCTTTAAGTGTGGGGTGTTGATGTTAGGCGTATTTACACACCTAAAGAACCTTAATTTACCCATATTTTAGCTAAGTTTTGAGGACAAAATATGTAATTCCTGCACTTTTAGTCCTTTTTCCTCTAAGTGAGCTAACCAACGTGATTAGAAAATTTTCAGGTATAAATGATGAAGATTTCAGCATTTTATGGACTGTTTGACGCCAAAGGAAACCTCACGTAAGAAGGAAGGCAGCTTTTGGAAGCCTATGGACTAAAAGTGATGCATGGAGAACTTGTCCCGGGCAAAAACAGCATTTCTAAAGACTTGGGGGATCAGCAGTAACTTAGTAGGATTAGGACAAGTATGCAGTAACCCAGTAGGACTAGGACAAGGATAAAAACCCTATTACAATAGGACTAGGATATGGATGTTATATAAACCCTATTTTGCTGAAACTTTTCAGCATTCTCTTCTTATCCCCCTTTCTATTCTTTTCCTTCTTCATTAATTCGTTGTTGACATTATTCTTCATCTATTCGACTTTTAATTTTCACGACAAGAGAAACTCTACTAGAAAGGAAATCACGCCACAAGTGACACCAAAACATACTTCACGTGAGATTGTTATTATTTTGGTATGATGATAATGTCTATTGTGTTTTCCGTTGCACTCATGAGTAGCTAAACTTCTCTGTTAGGGTTATGGAAGCCTTATGATATACTATCTATTGCTATGAGTTTGTGAATTCTTGATACGTATGCTGCTTATATTATTACTCTCTTCATCTTAATTGAATTCTTGTGGTTGCAAACATATAGAATACGCCAGTATAGAATTAACTTGTTCGAAAGAAAAGTTACATGTCTGGAAAATAGAGAATGACAAGGAAATAGGGCTACCAACCCCTGTTTAAAAGTTAGTGCCGTAACTAGATTAACCTCTTGGAGAATTCGTACCATTAGATACGCTTTAAGCTCGAAAGAGTTAAAGTGAGATAATCTGTGATGGTCGAAAGACGCTAGGATTTACCATAGAATACGAATCTCCATAAGCGCATGCATGTCGGAATTCCGCATAACTCATAGCCAATAGATACGTAGAACTCATAAGGTGGACATAACCCTAACTTAAAATTCTCATTGATTAAAACCTACCAAGCATTCCGTTTTTACTTTGCTATTTTAATTTTATCACTTAACGTCACACTCCAATCCCCCCTTTTCACAGAACTTTCTCCAAAAGTCTATTAATCGTTGCATACTTAGTGACCGAGTATTCCCTGTGGGATTCGGCACCCAACCTAGTTGGGTTCTATATTTGACAACGACCGCTTACACTCTTACGAGAGTTGTAGTTTGAGCGTTATCATAGGGTAATATATGTGTGAGAGAATATTGTGGGTAAATTTGTTAGAGGTGGTTATTTTTCTTTCATTGTGGGCAAATTATCAAATAAGGTAGGATGTGTGGTAAGGTAATGTAAATGGATAAAATTGAATTTTGATATGGTCAAATTTACGTGTCTACATCATGTCCCTCTTTGGTTATAGACACAAAGAGTTTTCAGGAAAAAATGCAAACCACAAGACAAAATTTCCCCCGACCATTATTCAAAATGCAAAAATATAAGGATATATTACAACCTAGTCTTAATTTTGGGCATCCTACCTATCCCAAGTTATGTGAGAATAAGGTAATATGTAGTTTCTAGGGTTGAAAACTAGAGGAACTATACCGAGTTGGAGAGTCGAGTGAGGTCCTGTCGAGGTTCCAATCCGTGGCTTTGTCAAAAAATGAAAATTACAAGTTAAAAGAGATAAATAAAATTACAAAAGTCCTATCAATACAGCTTCTTTAGACTTGAGTCTTCAATGTTTTCAAAGTGATAAAATATCTGGTCTTCTTTGGGTTGAACTTATAAGTAGATTCTTTCTCCATAAAAAATTTGGTATTGGAGATGAGCTCAAAACTTTACCATGTTTTACAGGTGGTACTTCAGAATTTGAACTTGAACTTGAAAATCTTCACCCTAATTTTTAGGAGGGCTCCTGACTTGTAATTTGTTCACGCTGTTCTTCAGGTGGGATCCTAACTTGCTCTTTCTTCACCGTATTCTTTAGGTGGTCTTGTGAATTACAATTTCTTCACCCTATTCTCCAGGTGGGCCCCTGAACTCAAAAGTCAAATTAGAATAAAAGTTATCTCAAACAAAGATTATGATAAAGAAAGATCCCATATTTTTAGAAAATAAAGCCCTATTTTCCTAAAGGGTCCTGAACAGAAGGTGAAGTTTCAAATACCATGAATAAATATTTTTACCCTAGTTTATTATCGAAAATTTTTTATGAGTGTCAAACTAAATCACAAATACTTGTAAAGTACATATTAAAAAGGTGAATCAAGGTTCTGACCAATAAATACATCTCTTAAGCGTAAAATTGAAAGACCAAGACTAGGATGTGCATCTCCTAAAAATTAAAGTGAGGGACTCTGAATAGAAATTGTGTATTCTAGGAGTAAAGGTTCAAATTAGAAAGTGTTACCTCACAAATGAACTTGAATTACCTAGACAAGGAAGTGTCTCTCCTAGGTATTAAATGAAAGGACTTGACTAAAACGGGTAGCTTCTAGGAGTGAATGTTCAAGTTAGAAAGAGATTACCTAACGAATAAAATTTGAATATCCAGACAAGGAAGTGCATCTCCTAGAGGTTAAGTGAAATGACTCGACTAGAAAGTGCATCTTCTAGCAGTCAAGATTCAAGTTAAGAAGTGTTTCACCTATCAATGAAATTTGAATTACTCATACAAGGAAGTGTGTCTCCTAAGGGTTAAATGGAAGGACTCGACTAGAAAGTGTATCTTCTAGGAGTAAAGGTTCAAAGTTAAGAGGTATGTTTCCTATTAAATAAAACTTTAATTACCCAGACAAGACAGTGTGTATCCTAGGGGTTAAATGAAAGAACTCAGCTAGAAAGTGCATCTTCTAGGAGTAAAGGTTAAAGTTAGGAAGTGTGTCACCTAACAAATGAAATTTGAATTACCCAGACAATGAAGTGCATCTCCTAGGGGTTAAATAGAAGAACTCGACTAGAAAGTATAATCTTCTAGGAGTAAAGGTATAAAATTAGGAGGTGCATCTCCTAATAAGCAAAACTTGAATTACCTAGACAAGGGAGTGCATCTCCTAGGCGTTAAATGGAAGGACTCAACTAGAGAGTGCAGCTTCTAGAAATAAAGGTTCAAGTTAGAAAGTGTGTCACCTAACGAATGAAATTTGAATTACCTAGAGAAGGAAGTGCATCTACTAGGGCTAAATGGAAGGACTCAAATAGAAAGTGCATCTTCTAGGAGTAAGGTTCAAAATTCGGAGGTGCATCACCTAATAAACAAAACTTGAATTACCCCGATAAATAAATTCATCTCCTAGGATTAAATAGAAGAACTCGACTAGAAAGTGCATCTTCTAGGAATAAAGGTTCAAGTTAGAAAGTATGTCACCTAATGAATGAAGTTTGAATTACCTAGACAAGGAAGTGCATATCCTAAGGGCTAAATGGAAGGACTCAACTAGAAAGTACATTTCTAGGAGTAAGGTTCAATGTTAGGAAGTACGTCACCAGACAAATGAACTTGACTTACCCAGACAAGGAAGCACATCTCGTATAAGTTAAGGAGGATTAGTTTTTATCATGATTGTGCCTACCAAACCTGTGTAGCAATACTGCCTCTTGCATTTGTAGAAATAAGGAATTGCACCTTTTGATATTTTGTCATTGAATCCCTTGATTTGAAGGTAACTTATGTTCCTGTTTCATACAAAGAAAACTTGTGAGTATAAGAACATGGTGGCTGGTTTGTGGTTTCATCTTCCGAGGCAATCACTCTTACATTTATCACATTTAACTTGCTTCAAATAATTGACATGTGTCAATGACTTGTTGAACCATTACCCATATATAGGCTATAAAAAATAACTCTCATACAGATACTATAACTCTATTTCACTATGTCTCTCAAATAAACCCTTTGAATCTTGGTATTTCCATGAATCCCAAAACTTGTTTGATGAGAAAAACATTCTACATGCCTTGTTTTGACTCACAATCATGTTTCTTCCATGTTCTGGCATTTTGTATTGCTTTGTGCAATTAAAGAAATTGATAGCAAGTTTTGAAATCCTTTCTCACATGTTTTGACATGGACTTGACTCAAAGGCATGAGAAAATGTTAATGATTTTCTATTTGGATAACTGACTTAAATGAACAAAAATAAAAATATAAAGAAGCAAGGAAAGACAATGAATGTCCCCGTTAGAAAACAAAGAAAAAAATAACTTATCTAAAAATGAACGCCAATTCTAATAATTATGACATGTATTTTGAATTAAGATGTCTGGTCTTTCTATCCAAATTTTCACCAATTGTTATTGAATTAGTAAACCTAAAATTGAGTTTCTTCTTTAAGCTCATTGTACTCGTATACCTCATCTGGTAGTGACATCTCAATGAATTTCAACAAGCCTCGTTCATTTTTATTTCTCATAACTCATCATTGCCTTACGATGCTTATGGGGATTTTCACCTGTAAGACTCTTCTCATTTTATTTTTCTTAACTCACAATTGTCTTATGGTGACCATGCGGGTTTTCACCATTAAGACTCTCTTATTGTCATTTCTCTCAACTTACCATCGTCTTATGATGCCCGTGAGAGTTTTCATCAATAAGACTATCTCATTTTTACTTCTCTCCTAATTCCTTATGTTGAAGAATACAAGTAGTACCAAAAATATGTCATCATATCCTTTGCAAGCTTAGCCTTAATATTCTCAAAGATTAATTTAAAGTTCTTCCTTTGGTTGTAATGTGGCTTTTGGAAAGATTTTGAAAGAAAGGATTGCATGTAGCTCAAATGACACTTGAAGTGTGGTGGGACTTATAACTTTTAGAATCAACTTAACAAATGAAAATTGACACATGCCCCATTTTTTTGAATGGGTAATTCTAAATTATTAATTTGGTTGGATCGAACAATAGTTTAGGGATGCGTATGTATCTTGTTATTACAAGAATCAGGTCAAACGTAGTTCAAGCAACTTTTTCTCTTCCTTGATTTTGATTTCTTTTCTTCTTCCTTTTTTCTTTTTGGACTTTTATCACTCTATTTTTTTGACACTCATATTTTTTTATTTATTATTTTCAACTCGCTCTCTTTGTTTTTGAACTTTTCCTGATTCTATTTTTTTTGCTCGACACTTATTTTTTTCTTGAACTTTTTTTGACTCCAACTTGATTCCAAAAAAGGGCTGTGCAGTAAAAGATAGAACAAAAGCGCAAATTAAGTAAACAAGAGGTGACTCAATGTTTGGTTAGCAGAATGAAATGCCTTCATCATATCAATCCTAAAAAATATAAGTACAGCACATCCAATATGAAGGTAGAAGATGAAGATCACTTATATCATCCTTTTCATAACACTAACTTTAACTAAGCATGCGTGTTACTTCTTCATCTTATCTTGTCAAATAGAAAACCCCATCTTTGTTGTATAAACCTCATGTTGGATGACTTATACTTTAGTGGAGTAAGTTTTCCTTTTGTTTCTCTCGATAGAAGATCGTGCATCCACTATTTGATCCAATTTAAAATGATTAGGATGTGTCTTTCAACTGATGACCAATTTATTCTTGTGATTCTAAAAGTAATTGACTCAATCTATTTAAGTGAAGCTTTAACTTGATCACCATATGTCTCGATAATATACTTATTTTCTCAGATGCTCTTTTTCTAACTTTAACATTCTGATTCAATTCTTCAAGAATAAACTGAAGTTTTAGATCTGATTGAAAATTCCATAAGCATGTCATATCACTACAACCAATCATAAAATGAACAATGTAAAGAAGACAAATAAAAAATATAAAATAAGACAAAACAAAAAGGGACACCACAATTTATTAAAAGGAAAGATAGAAGGGTTTAAACAAAGATAATAAAGAAATAAAACAAGATAGATCCAAACTACAACTTTTAAATAATTTGAAATATAGAAAGACAATAAATCAAGCTACCAATAATCCTTCCTATTAAGGAGAGAAGTGAATTCTCAATTTTTGATCTTGACATCTTAGCCACCTATTTGCACATCATCATGGCTAGATCTTTCACCACTATCAATGTCCTGTTCCATAATTGATTTATCTTGAATCATATTTTTTATTTCTCTTTTTAAAGTATGACAATTTTTAATACTGTGACCCTGAACATCAAAAAGATATTCATATCGTACATTAGGATAAAAATTTCTTAAATATGATTCAGAAGTATACCTAAGGAGAGAAGTGATCATTCCTTACTGGAACAAAATGGTAAACATTATTTAATTAGTGTAAAACTATCCCTCGACTTTTGGTTGTTTTTATTGTTTGGCCTGGATGAAAAATCTGACCTAGAAGGGTTTTGGTATGTTTGTGGAGTTAGAGGATGTTTTATAGGAGTTGTTTCATGTCATTGTGGATAAGAAGGGGGTTGAACATATGGTTATGCGCTATTTACTGGATATTGAGATGGAGAAATAGAGTATAATGGATTTTAGGAAGGGTGTTAATGTTGGGATTTATTATATGGAGCTTGGGTATAAATTTTAGCTTGAGACTGAGAGTAAGGTTGATGTGGTCTTCTGGGATGTGTGCGTTGCCCAGCTATAACAGTAGATACATCTTTCTTATTCTTCTTTCCTCCAATATTTTCTGAACTATTTTGAATTGCTTGGGTAGTCACTTTCAACGCTGCAAAATTTGCAATGCAACCAGTCATAATTCCATCCTCTATCATCACCTCTATTTTGAGCACCTCAATAAATAGTTTGCATAATGCTGGTAACAGGTTTTGAAAGTATGTTTCACCTTGTGCTTGAATAAACATCTCTACCATCTTGCTTTCTTTCATAGGTGTCTTCACCTTTGCAGCTTGTTCACACCATCTAATGGCATATTCTCTATAACATTCAACACTCTTGTTTTTTATGTTGGTCAAGGACTTTTCATCGGGGACCAAGTCAATATTGTATTGAAATTGTTGTACAAATTCAATAGCCATATCATCCCAACTATTCCACTTAACAATGTCTTGATCAACAAGCTATTTAGAGTCTAAACCTACTAGACTTCAAAATAAGCCATAAACAATTTGTCATTCCCACTAGCTCCCCTTAGTTGATTGTAATAGCACCTCAAATGTGCTACGAGATCGTCGCTTACATCATACTTCTCAAATTTTGGCATCTTAAAGACAAGGGGAAGGTTAATGCTTGGAAACATGCATAAATCCTTATATGAGACACTTTTGTACACCCCAAGTCCTTGCAAGTTCTTCATAGCCAAGTCCAAAAATTTTACCTTTTTGGCCATTTTTTTTGTTCTTCTATCATAACAGGTTTCTCAGTGTTAAGAGAAAATTCAGGCGGTTAGGTGTAGCCATAACGAATAATCAACTTAATTGTGGGTTCAAGAGCATAATGTTGATCACTAGAAATATTCAATATAGGATCTCTTTTAGAGTGGGAAAGCACAACTGTTGGATGAACCTCAGAAGTAGTAGCTTCATATAGGGATTGAGCCATAAAAATAGATATTACAGGTGGAGCCGAATATGCGGTTGTTTTGTATTAAGGAGCTAGGAGATGAATACATGTTGTGGTATGTCAAACAAAATGGGGAATTAGGCATGTGACACTAGAGGTAAGCTTGAAAGATATTCCAGATTATCAGTGGGAAATGGAGGAGGCGGAAACCCATTTGCCCAAGATCAATGCATTTCTATCATTTGTTGCCTTAATTGAGAATCTCTTCATTAGGTCCTAAATTCTCATTCCCCGTCTAGTGATAACAACCTCAGTATCCTTGTTGGCCATAGCTAACTTTTTTTCAAACTTGGTGTAATATGAAGGACCAGCTAGAATGCCACAAAATAACCACCTTAAACAAACTGAATAAGAAATAACAAAGGCGTTAGAATGCAACACCTTTTCGAAACTCTTTTTTCTTCTTTTTTTGAGAGATTATCTAACTCTAGAAGGGAACCTACCTTTTCACCCTCGAAAGTAGAGAATCAAGTGTGTGTAGTTCATGAAGTTTTGACACAAAAATAAGCAATCAAACTCTTTTTTCTTTTCATTTTGAACAATTTTCATCAGATGTTGGGGGAAATCTTTTTTGAGTATTTCAACGTGGAATTCCTTATTAAAATTAAGCCTATGATTACTAAAAAAAATAAATCGAGCTTCGATTCTAAATTTCATATGAAAATGAAACCTAAAACTTATTAAAGAAAAATCTTTTTTATATTTTTCTTTTAAAAGACATACATGAAATACCTACCCTAAATAAAGAGTGAAGAAAATCTTTTTGAATTTTTTAAATAAGATTAGCGAACCCAAAAAAAGCTGCCTATGTATCCTAGTCTTGAAAGAGGAGAATCAGGTGTGTGTAGTTCGTACAGACAACTAAAGATTTTAATCAACACAAAAGATCCTGAGTTAAGGCATGACTAAAACAAACAAGGAAACACGCAAATATAATATTTTTTTACTTTTCTATTTGAAACTTCACATAAAAATGGCACCGACAACTATGAAAGAATTTTTTAAAAATATATTTTTAGATGAAATTGTTCAAAATAAAGCACCACCACAAATAAATTATTTTATGTTATTTATTTATTTATTGATTTTGAAATTTTCGACGCAGAAAAACATGAAAACACTAAAAGAAATTTTTCTCGGCATTTATGTTATATGACATGCATAAAACTTCTAACATCTTTTAAATTTTCATTTATAAAATATATAAAGATACTATAAAAAAATCTTTTTGAAATTTTTGATGTCACACCCCTTTTTTAACTCCAAAAAGAATTAAATTTTTATGTTCAAAAGGGTTTTCATTATTGAAGTGACAAAAATAAAGATTGATTCGAAAAAGAATTATTTATATTCAAAACTCAGAGTCACCACTTGGCATAAATTAGGTGTGCCAAGTCACCCTTAAATATCCTTTTCAAAATGGTTTTGACTCTATAAAACTGATCCACGAATAGAGATTCAGACTAAGGAATTCTGTTGACCGAGGAAAAGGTATTAGGCACCCCTCGATTCCATGGTTCAACCACTGTCTCTTGGTGGAGTATATCGGCTAATTTTTGACATTATGAATATATAAACCACACAAAAAAACACAAACCAATCAATCAAACAAACAATACAAATAAAAAATTATAGTGTCCAGTCCAATTATTACAACCTAATATAAAAAAAAAGACTGAAAATTAAACCTACACTAATCCTAAACTATGCTCCAAGGCTTTATCCAATGCCTCGGGCCTTCATCACGAATGTCCTTCTGTAACATAGTATGTTGGGGCATTTCTCGGTGAATAAATACAATGAGCCTCAGGGAATTCCCCAATTAAATGAATACATTTGATGGAATGCGATAAAAATGAAGAAAATCAGTCAAACAAATAGTTACACATTTGATGATTAGAATCCTACAAGTTGCCTACCCAAACCTAAACCTTTGCCTATCCATTTGACGGCTTATCATATGCCACTATTATGTTTGACACCAATGAATCCGATTATCTGAATTTAACAACATTAATATTCATTTCATGTTAACCAATCGATTCTATTTACTTCATTAATTTCTGATTCTCATCCACAATTTATTACCAATCACGCAATTACTCAATTCCCAAACATGCCTTTACACACAAAAAAACAATCAAAACAACAAAAATCAACATGACTCAAACATACTAAAAAATCACACCAAAATCATGACATCAATCAAGTTCGAGATAATGAAAGAGTAAAAAGATGGACCTTCTAAAAGCCAATTTTTTTGATAACAATGTTTAAGAAAGCTCGGATTATAGAATTCTGAATAGAACCTCAACAGTGACATACTCCGACTCGATATAAAAATTTAAAACCCCAAAACTGACCTCGATGGACTGATTAACACGAAAAAAAAAACAAGAAAACCAAACTGGGAATAAAAACTGAGGGACTCAAAACTTGATTTTGAAGCTGGGTCACTAAGATAGACAAAATTAGAGTTTCAAAAATCCAATCGAACCTAAAATTGTATTTTGTCGCCGGATTCCGTCAAACGAGCTTCATACTCTCGTTTTCTTACTTATTATGTGTGTTGTGTGTGTATTGTAAGCTTCTTGAGTGCCTGCGCATTTTTGTGAATAAGAAGAAAGAAAGAAGAAGAGAAAAAATGCTCTCCTTTAGCCTCTTGTGCGTGCTCCTTTTTTTGTGATTAAGAAGATGATGAGTATGTGCTCCCCCCACCCCCACCCCTGAATGTTACTGTGTTTATATATATATTGTGTAATTGGAATCCTTGGAAACTTCCATAGGAACCTCTAGTGATGGTGTGTATCTGTATGTATATCTCCTAAAAAAATAAAAAATAGTTGTGGGTTGGTGACTTATCTACGTGGGCCCGCCTCCTTTTGTCGTTGTTGAATTGTTATGGAAAATACAATACTTGGAAGGTTTCCTTGTCAATGTGTGTGATCTTTGGGCCTCATTTTTCTTAGTGTATACTTATCCATTTTTTGCTTTGTGTCCAAGAAAGGTGAGGAGGAGGGGGTATGGGGAAGGGTAGGTGGTGAAGGGGTATGGGGTAGGTGGTGTGTTTTCAACTTTTAATTGGGAGAGTTTTTAGTTTGTTAGTAAAGAAGATAAAATTTGTTAAGGGTTATTATTTTTTGTATTTTTGTGGGATATAATCGTACGGGTGAGGGAACACAGTAAGACGGGGTTAAAGATGGTAAAAATTCTTTTGGGGAGGGACAAAATTACATGGCTACATCATGCCCCTCTTTGCATGTAAACACAAAGTGTTTTCATACAAAAAAATAGACAACGAGACAGAATATTGACCCGACCATTATACAAAGAAAGAAACAAAAGGAAGAAGGGCAACCGACTCTTGACTTTGGACTCATACCCATCCCTAGTTATGAGAGAATTAAGTCACATGCATCTCGAAGGGTTGGAAGGAGAGAGACTATACCGAGTTAGAGAGTCGAGTGAGGTTCTATCAAGGTTTCGATCTGCGGCTCTGTCATTACATCAAAATAAAAATTACAAGTTAAAACATAAATGAAATTACAAAATCCTATCTATGAAGCCCTTTTTATAGATTCTTGGCTTTGATTTTCATCACCCTATTCTTCAAGCGGGCTCCTGACTTGTAATTTTTTTAAATTTTTTCTTGACTTTTAATTTCCTCACCCTGTTCTTCAGGTGGGCTCCTGACTTGCTATTTTTTAATTTGTTGACTTTGAATTTCTTCACCTTGTTGCTTGACTTTTAACTTATTTACCTTATTGCTTGACTTTCACGCATTCCTCGTGTTCTTCAGGAAGACTCCTAACAAATGAAAACTGACAAGGAAGTGCGTCTCCCAACAAATGCCACTTGAATTACCAAAGGAAATGTGTCCCTTTACAAATGCTTGAATTACCCAAACAAGGAAGTGCATCTCCCTACAAATGTTGCTTGAATTTCCCACACAAGGAAGTGCATCTCTTTACAAATACCGCTTGACTTACCAAACAAGGAAGTGCGTCTCCTTACCAATGTTTATTGAATTACCAAAACAAATAAGTGTATATCCTGACAAATGTCTCTTGAATTACCCAAATCAGGAAATGCGTCTCCTTACCAATGCCGGTTGAATTAAACAAATAAGAAAATACGTCTCCTCATAAATGCCGCTTGAATTACCCAAACAAGGAAGTGTGTCTCCTCACCAATGTCGCTTGAATTACTCAAACAAGGAAGTGCATCTCCTCACCAATTTCACTTGAATTATCAAAATAATAAAGTGTGTCTCCTTACAAATGTTGCTTGAATTACCCAGATAAGGAAATGCATCTCCTTAAAAATGTTTCTGAATTACCAAACATGAAAGTGCATCTCCTCACAAATGCTGCTTGAATTACCAAAACAAAGAAGTGAATATCCTTACTAATACCACTTAAATTAACTAAAAAAGTAAGTGTATCTCCATTGGATATGTGTCTCCTTATGATACCTCTTGAATTTCCAAACAAGTAAGTGCATCTTCTTACAAATGCCGCTTGAATTACCAAAACAAGGAAGTTTTTCTCCTACCAATATTTCTTGAATTACCCAAATAAGGAAGAGTGTTTCCTCACAAAAGTCACTTGAATTGTCAAAATAAGGGAGTGCGTCTCCTCACAAATGTCACTTGAATTACCTAAACAAGGAAGTGCGTCTCCTTATGATACCACTTGAATTACCAAACAAGGAAGTGTTCCTTACCAATGCCACTTGAATTACCATTCTTAACAAATATCTCTTAACCCAAAAAAGAAAGTGCATCTCCTTACAAATGTTTCTTGAATTACCCAAATAAGGAAGTTTGTCTCCTAGAGATATTGGATTTTGAGTTTTACTATGTCTTTGAGTACCAAATCTGTGCAGAAATATTGCCTCTTGCATTTATAGAAGTGAGAATATTACGGCCTTTGATGTTTAGGCTTTGAAATCCTTGATTTGAAGGTAGCATGTGTTGCTATTTCACACAAAGAAAACTTGTTAGTTTGAAAATATAGTGGTTGGTTTATGGCTTTGGCTTTCGTGGAAATCTTTCTTTCCCCTGTCACATTTAACCTTGATTTCAACCATTAGTATGTGTCACTGACTTGCTGCATCATTGACCCGAACTTAGATTATTAAGAGTGACTCTGAAATAAATACAATATCTCTGCTTTGTCATGTATCTCAGATAAACCTTTTGAAACTTGGTATTTACATGAGTTCTCAAAATTTTCTATTGATAAAACTTTTTGCATGCCTCATTCTGACTTGCAATATTGTTTCTTTCATGTGCTGGCCCTTTGTCTTGATTTGTGCAATTGAAGAAACTGATAGCCAGTTTTGAGATATTTTCTTACTTGTTTTGACATGGACTTGACTCAAAGACAAGAAAAAAATGACAATGATTTTATTTGGACAACTGACTAAAAAAATAAAATAAAAATAAATAAAAGACAATGAATGTCCCCATTTAAAATAAAGAAATAAAAAATTTATCTATAAATGACAGTTAACTTTAATGATTATGCCATGCATTTTGGATCAAGCTGGCTGATCTTTTCATCTAAACTTTCTACCAATTGTTGTTGAGTTAATGGCTGTAAAACTAAGTCACTTGCTTGAACTCATTGCATTCAAAATGCTCATTCAACTAGTGGCATATTGGAGGATTTTTGCCAACAAGCCTCTCTCATTTTTCTCTCAGCTCACCATCGCGTTATGGTACCTGTGAGGGTTTTCACCAATAAGACTCTCTTATTTTTATCTATGTCAACTTACCATCACCTTATGGTGCTCGTGAGGGTTTTCACCAATAAGACTCTCTTATTTTTATTTCTCTCCTGATTTCTTATGCCGAGGAAGACAAATAGTTCCCAAAATATGTCATCACGTTCATTGCATGCTTAGCCTTATCATTTTTAGATATTGATCTGAAGGTCTTTCTTTGGTTGTAACTTGGCTTTTGGATAAGGTTAGAAAGAAAGGATGACATGAGGCCTAAACAACACTTGAAGTGGGGTAGGACTTACAACTTTTGGAATCTACTCAAAAAATGAGGATTAACTCACGCCCCACTTTATTATGAATGGGAATTCTAAATTATTTATTTGGATGGACCGAGCCCAGAGTAAGGCATCCTACGTATCTCACCCCCGAGAGAGTTTTTGAAGCTTGTTGTTTTGATTGATTTTGATTTCTTTGTTTTTCTCTTTGATTGGCGTTTTTTTTCTTTTTCAGACTCTATTTTTCTTGATCTTCTTCTCTTTTTTTTTTGGAAACATTTTTTTCTCTTTTTTTGACACTATTTTTTTTTTGCTCGACGCATTTCTTTTGAGCTTTGCTGACTCTATCTTGATTTCAAAATAGGTGTATGAAAGAAAATAATACTAAGGCTCAAATGGGGTACACAAAGGATGACACAATATATGGATAGCAGAATGAAATGCCTTTGTCATATCAATCCTTGAAAATGTCAGTACACATCATGCAATATGAAAATGAAAGATGAAGATTATTTGTGACACTTTCACAATACTAACTTTAACTAAGCATATGTGCCACTACTTCTTCTGGTCTTGTCAAACATAAAACTCCACCTGTGTTATAGATCCCTCACGTCGACTACCCATGCTTTCGTGGAGTTGATTTTCTTCCTTTTCCTCTTGATATAAGATCATGCAGCCACTGTTTGACCTAATTGAGATATGTCTTTCGATTGATGACTAAGTTATTATTATGACTCTCAAAATAATTGTCTTAATTTTCAAAGAAGGCTTCAACTTGTCACCAAATGTCTCAACACTCTACCTATTTTCTTAGATGCTCTCTTTTCCTAACTTTAACTCTCTAATTCAATGCTTAAGATTAAGTTGGATTTCAAGATCTAGCTAAAAAGTCCGCAGGCATGTCATAACACTAGAATTAACATAAAATGTATTGTATAAAGCAGACGAACAAACAAGGGACACCACTTATCATTAAAAGGAAAGATAGAAGGGTTTAAGCAAAGAAGATAGAGAAACAAAACAAGATAGATCTCGAACTATAACCCTGAAATAATTTGAAAAATAGAAAACAAAACAAACAAACAGAAAAGAAAACAAACAAATAAACCCTGCAGTACCATGTGTTGGAAAAGAATTTTGTAGGATGGTTGAGGTGCCAATGTTTTACACCACAATAAATTTTTCTTCAATCATCATTTCTATTTCTCTTTTCAAAGCACGAAAATCCTCAATACTGTGACCCTGGACATCAAAATGATATGTACATCGTACATTAGGATCAAAACTTCTTGAATATGGATCAGGAGTATAATCGAGGAGAGGAGTGATTATGCCTCGCTATGCCAATCTCTGAAATAAACTGGCATATAAGTCTTCAATTATTGTGAAACTATCCCTCAATTTCTGACTCATTTCATTGTTTAACTTGGATCGAACATCAGGCCTAGAAGGGCTTTGGTATGTTTGTGGAATTGGTGGATGACTTTTAGGAGTTGATGTGCGCCATTATGGGTAAGGAGGGAGTTGAACATATGGTTATATACAATATACTAGATATAGAGGTGGGGAAATAGAGTATAATAGATTTTGGGAGTGATTATGGAGAGCTTGGGTATGAACTTGGGTTTGAGACTAACGGCAACGAGCATTTCGTCTTCTTGGATGTGCCCATTCTCCAACTACAATAGCAGTGTCATCTTTCTCGTTCTTCTTCTCTCCAAGTTCCCTGAATTGATTGTCATATTGTCCCAAATGTTTCACGGATTCCTCATGCCCATCTTGATCCTCAAATTTCAACATCTTAAATATTGGAAGAAGGTTAGCACTTGAAGGCATGCCCCAGTCTTTGTATGAAACATCTTCTTTACCCGCAGGTCCTAGAGAATTTTTCATAGCATTTTTTGCACTCTTTATTTTTCCAATCATTTTCTCCAACTCTTCTGGTACACTGGACTTCTTGTTAAGAAATTTTGGTGGTCCAGTTAACTTAAAAGCAGGCTCAAGAGTATAACAATGATCACCAAGAGTACTGAATATAGGTTCACTAGCAGCATGGGGATGCAAAACCATTGGGTGAGCCAGTGTAGAAGTACCGTAGAGGATTGAGAAACAAGATCACAAACGACATATGGTGTTGTGAATGTAGTAGGATTATGCTGAGGAGCTAGATGAAAAATGGTGGAAGTATTGAGATGTTTTTGGCTTGGAATGAATTCTGAGTCATGTTGCGGTGCATCAAAAATAGTAGAAAATTGACTTTGAGATTTTGGTGGAAAACTCGAGGTATTTGTAGGATCAATAAAGGGAAATGGAGAAGGAGGAAACCCACTAGCCTAACCTCGATGCATTTCTGTCATTTGTTGTCTTAGCCTCCTAATCTCTTGCTTCAAACTTTCATTTTCCTGATTCTTTGTTTGATCCATGATTTCACTCTCTATATCTTTGTTGAAAACAACTAACCCTTTGGACTTGGTATGATGTGAAGGACCAGCCAGAATGCCACAATCCAGCCACTTTAAACTGACTCAACAAAAAAAAACAAATGTGTTAGAGTTCAACACTTTTTCCAAAACCTCTTTTTTCCTTCTTTTTTTTGAAAAGATCACCAAACCCAAGAAGGGCGCCTACGTATCTCACTCCAGAGAGAGGAGAATCAAGTGTGCGTAGTTCGTGAAGTCTTGCCAAAATGGCCAATTAAACTCTTTTTTCTTTATTTTTCTTTTTCTTGAAACTCTAAAAAAGAAAAGAATATAAAAAATTGTCAAAAGAATTGACTAAAATCTTTTTGAATTTTTCATCTTAACATCCCTATACAAAATGACATCTATGATCACCAAAGAATTTTTTTTTGGGTTTTCAATTTTGTATTTCATACGAAAATAAAACTTGCACCTATAAAAGCAAAATCTTTTTGTAGTTTTCTTTTAAAGATGTAAATGAAACACTTACTCTAAATAAAGAGTGGAGAAAATCTTTTTGTATTTTTCAAATAAGATCCCCGAACCAATAATAGGCTGCCTACGTATCTCACTCCCAAGAGAGGAGAATCAGGGATGCGTAGTTCATCTAGATTGGACAATTAAGGATTAAAGAACAAATAAAACCTTGACTTGAGAGACACGACTACACCGATGAAGATAAAATCTTTTTTTTTCTTTTTGTAAAAACTCCTATGAATGTAAAGTCCTTTTTGAAATTTTTGAATTATGAATGCTTACTAAAGGAGCAAAAGGGAAATCGTTTTGATATTTTTTTTTCATAAAATGAGTGCAAAAGGTAAAAAGTCTTTTTGAATTTTTGGATTGTGAAAAACAAAAGCTATAAAAACTACGAAACTCTTTTTTTCTTTTCGCCTCACTTTTTCTTTCTTTTCCGTTTTTTTTTTCAATTTTTACTTGCCTATATACTTTCTTTAATTATAGCACAAGATTTCCCCTAAATCAATTCATTAAATGACCATATTAACCTTAAATATACAACATTTAGCACGTAGAGATGCTTTAGAGGTGAGTCTCCTACGAAGGGCTACGTAGGTCCTGCTAGGTCTCAATATGATGCAGATAAGCATGACCTAAAGGCTGACCTACGCTGGGGTTTACTAATAAGGCTGTATGGGGGAGCATATAGTCGATAATGGCTACTTTTTTTCCACCCACTCCATACGTTCGACAACTCCCCCTCCTAAAAAAGGGTTACTCAACTAGAGTTTTTGTGCACAACGTGCACTCTAGGACTTGCTGCAGAAAGAATGACTCGGGTTATGCACATGATACCAAATATAAAACAATAACACATATGATAAAAACTGTAAACAAAGAGAACGTAGGCACTCAACAATGATAAACAATAACACAAAACAACACAAGCAAAATGTCTATACACCTATAGTGCCATACTAAGCTGATACAAATCCAAAAAAATAAACCAAAGATTCTGGGTTCGATCCCCAGTGGAGTCGCCAGAGCTGTCACACCCTTTTTTTAACTCCAAAAAAGAATTAGATTTTAAGTTCGAAAGGGTTTTCATTATTAATGTGACAAAATAAAGATTGAGTCGAAAAAAGATTATTTATATTCAAAACTCAGATTCGCCACTTGGCATAACTCGTGTGTGCCAAGTCACCCTTGGATATCCTTTTCAAAATGGTTTTGACTCTATAAAACTGATCCACGAACAAAGATTCTGACTAAGGAATTCTGTTGACCGAGGGGAAGGTGTTAGGCACCCCTCGATCCCGTGGTTCAACCACGATCGCTTGGTGGAGTATATCAGCTAATTTTTGGTATTATGAATATATAAACCACACAAAAAAACACAAACCATTCAATCAAACAAACAAAACAAATCCAAAATTATAGTGTCCCGTCCAATTATTACAACCTGAAATAAAAAAGGACTGAAAAGTAAACCTACAGTAATCCTAAACTGTGTTCCAAGGCTTTACCCGATGCCTTCTGGCCTTTGTCACGAATGTCCTTCTCCAACATAGTACCTTGGGGCATTCCCCAGTTAATAAATACTATGAACCTCGAGGCATTCCCTGGTTAAATGAATACATTTGATGGAATGTGATAAAAATGAAGAAAATCACTAAAACAAATAGTTACACATTCGATGATTAGAATCCTACGAGTTGCCTACCCGAACCTAAACCTTTGCCTATCCATTTGATGGCCTATCTCATCCCACTATTGTGTTTGAGATCAATGAATCCAATAATCCAAATTTAACAACATTAATATCCATTTCACGTTAACCAATCGATTATATTTTCTTCATTAATTTTCGATTCTCATCCCTAATTTATTACCAATCACACAATTACTCAATTCCCAAACAAGCCATTACTTACAAAAATAATCAAAACAACAAAAATCAACATGACTCAAACATACTCAAAAATCACACCAAAATCACGACATCAATCAAGTTCGAGATAATGAAAGATTAAAGTTAAGAGATGGACCTTCTAAGAGAAGATTTCTTTGATAACATTGTTTAAGAAATCTCGGATTATAGAATTCTGAATAGAACCTCAATAGTGATGTACTCCGACTCGATATAGAAATTTGAAACCCCAAAACCGACCTTGATGGACTGATCGACATGAAAGGAAAACCAAAAAACTAAATTGGGAATGAAAACTGAGGGACCCTAAACTCAATTTCAAAGCTGGGTCACTAAGACAGATGAACTTAGAGTTCCAGAAATTCAGTCGAACCTGAAATCGTATCTGTTGTCAGATTCAATCAAACGAGCTTCATACTCTCATTTTCTTACTTATTCTGTGTGTTGTATGTGCGTTTTAAGATTTTTGAGTGCCTGTGCATTTTTTTGAAGAAGAAGAAAGAAATAAAGAATAAGAGAAAAAATGGTATCCTTTGGCCTCTTGTGCGTGCTTCTTTTTTGTGGTAAAGAAGATGATGAGTATGTACTGCCCCCCCCCCCCCTCGAATGTTACTCTATGTGTATATATATTGTGTAATTGGAATCTTTGGAAACTTCCATAGGAACCTCTAGTGATGGTGTGTACTTGTATGTATATCTCCTAAAAAATGGAAAATGGGCATGGGTTGGTAACTTATCTACGTGGGCCTGCCTCCTTTTATCTTTGTTGAATTGTTATGGAAAAGAAAATACTTGGAAGATTCCCTTCTCTATGTGTGTGATCCGTGGGCCCCATTTTTCTTAGTGTATACTTATCCCTTTTTTTCTTTATGTCCAAGAAAGGTGAGGATGAGAGGGTATGGGGTAGGGTAGGTAGTGGGGGGTATGGGGTAGGTGATGTGTTGACAACTTTTAATAGGTAGGGTTGTTAGTTTGTTATTAAAGAAGATAAAATTTGTTAAGCGTTGTTATTTTTTGTATTTTTTTGGGATATAATCATACGGGTGAGGGAACGCAATAAGACGGGGTTAAAGATGATAAAAATGCTTTCGGGGAGGGACAAAATTATGTGTCTACATTTGAGTTATGAATACATGCTAAAGGAAACAAAGGAAAAATCTTTTTGATCTTTTATACTTTTTTTTTTTTTGAGAAAAAGGCGTGCAAAAGGTTAAAAAAAAATTTGAATTTTTGATTGTGGGAAACAAAAGCCATAAAGAACTTTTAAAAACTCCAAAACACTTTTCCTTGACTCACTTTCTTTCCTTTTTTTTTCTCATTTTTTCAAAATTTTTCTTGCCTAAACACATGCTTTTCCTTAATTCTAGCATATGCTTCCACTAAATCAGTCCGTTAAATGATCCTGTTACCCCTAAAGATGCTATAATTAGCACGTAGGGATGCTTAGGGGTAAGTTACCTATAAAGGACCAAATGGATCCCACTAGGTCTCAATATGATGCAAATAAGAATGACCTAAAGGCTGACCTAGGTTGGGGTTCAACTAACAAGGTTGTTTAGGGGAGCGTAGATCGATAGTGGTTGCGATAGATTACCACCTACTCTATACACCCAACGGCTCCCCCTTCTAAATTAATTGTGACTCAATGAATGTTTGTGTACACACGTGTACTACGAGACTAGTTGCAAAAAAATGACTCGAGGTGATGCATATGATGACAGATATAAAGAGGTAATGCATAAGGAAAAGTTGTAATAAAGTGCACTTAGGCATCCAATACTGATAAAATAATAACTTAAATGATTACACAAATAAAATGTCTATACACCTATTGTGTCAAACTAAGCTGATACAACTAAAAAGAAAATCCTCAGAAGAGTCACCAGAGCTGTCACACCACTATTATACCACAAAAAAGATTTTAAGTTTGAAAAAAGTACTTGTAAAAGTGACTAAAACGAAAATTTGAAAAGTTTTTACAATTAAACTCAGAGTCGCCAGTTGGCATAAATCTGGTGTGCCAAGTAATCTTTGAAAATCCTTTTTCAAAATAAGTTTTGACTCTTTGAAACTGATCCACTAACAAAGATTTTGATTAAAGAATTATGTTGATCGAGGAAAAGGTATGAGGCATATCGGCTAGTTTGACACTATGAGATGCAAAAAACAACAAAAAACATAACAAAAAAACCAACAACCAAACATTCAACCAAAAAGTAGTGCCCAGTCCAATTAATACAAACCAAAATAAAAATGTTGAAGTGAAAACCTAAACTATTCTAACTACCCTAAGCTATGCTTTACCCAGTACCTCGGGCCTTGATCACGATCAGTCTTCCAAATACAGAGTGTCACAAGGAATTCAAAGATGAATATATATATGTGACCTCGGGGCATCCCCTGGCGAATACATACATGAGATAGAAAAATGCAATATAAATAGCAAAGTCATTCGCGCAAGCATTCACACATTCGATAATATAAAATCCAAAGGCTTGCCTACCCAAAACCTAAGATTTGACTATAAGTTATCTACCTAAGCATGATACTATCTCATTAAACAAAATCAATGTTTATTTTAAATTATATTACTATCAATGAATCAAAATAACCAATATTCACCTTTATCAACTTTTTAATTCTTGCCCCAAATTCATTTTTTAACACAAACTCCCCATATGGAATTAGTTATCCAAATCCACATTGTCATCAAATTTATACTATCAAGGTCAATTATTCACACCAACCAAACATCAAGTAAAAATTACCCAACACATAGAACAATAATATCAAATCATATCACAACCACATTGAGATAACATTAAAAGAACAGAATTAAGAATTGGACCTTAGAAGAAGCTTTCAAAACTGAAGTATTATTCGATTATGAAACTCCTCCAACTCGCAACAACATAAAAATTGAAATTCACTAGTTCGGACGATAATCAAATGATGACCAAATGAGAATTAGAACAACCTTGCCAAAGATACCCTGCAATTGAACTCAAACTGGCCGAATTTTGTCAAAATTGGACTGAAATGAGTTTAGGTTTAGGGTTTTGGTCATTGGGTTTGGAAATTTGATGATGTGTGGGTCATTTTCAGTGAGGAGCTTGGTCATCGATTTTTATGAGTTGTCCGGTGAGCTAGCTGTATCGAGTTCACTCAATCGATGAAGCAACGCTAATTTTTATCAGAGAATTGGGGGATGATGTTTTAAGTGGGTCTGAATAAGAAGGTCGACAATTCCAATGAATTCTTTGCCAAAAAATATAAATTAAGCCATTATTTTCCTTCTCTATTTTAACCTCTCTGTTTTCACTATTTTCTTACTTATTTCTCAATATTTTTTCACTATTTTCTCATTTTCTTCTCCTCCTCTCCTCACTCTATTCTTTCCTTCTCAATTCTCCCCTCTCCCTTTTTATTTGTCTTGTTTATATCGATTGGTGAGTGAGTTGAGAGTGTATTATGTGTGTGTGAATTTTCCAGTGTATGTGTGTGTCTTTATATTATGAGTGGTGATGAAAATATGCCCAGTTGTGTGTGTATAAGTGTAAGAGTGAATATTCCTAGAGGTGTGAGTTGTGTGGAGTAAAAATATGAGTTGAGGTAGGTACACATGGGATGGGGTTTGAGGTAGAATGAGTTGTCAATATTTGATAGGGTAATTTGTGTGAGGGAATATTGAGGATTAAATTTGTTAGAGGTACGTATTTTATTTCCTTTAGGGAAATTATAAAATAAGGTGGGATGCGTGGTAAGGTGAGGTAAATGAGTAAAATTGACTTTTGTGATGGTCAAATTTATATGTCTACAAGTTGTGTAGATCATTAGCCTTTAATAGAATTTGCCAGCAATAACAGCTATTATTCTAGTACATAAATGACCCTTGTTGAAGCCCGTTATAGTAGGAGGTGTAGATCACTGATTGGTTGGTATGAATTCGGTGAAAACCATATCTTTGAACATGATATTGTACACAAAGCAATGGAAAATTTAATGTCATTAAAGTGAGGCTTAAAACCGCCCAAAGTTACCAAAAGTCATTGTTGATGTGATGAGAGGGGAGTTAGAATTTGAGGTTGAGTGTTGGGTATTTCTTAAGGTCTTCTCTATGAAAGGGGTCATGAGATTTGGAAAGAAGGAAAAGCTTGATCACAAGGAGAGTTTCTAATGTTGCATACGAGTTAGATTTTCCCTAAACCATGGCTTTGGTTCATCTCATCCTTTATGTATCCATTCTTAGAAATATACTGGTGGTCATTCACTTGTTCTGTCTGTTGCAGAGATTGATGTAACATATTCTTCGTCATATAAAGAGGTGCCTATAGCGATATTGGACCAGAAAGTTTGAAAATTGAGAAGCAAAGAGATAGCTTCGATTAAAGTACTGTGGAGTAATCAAAAGTAGAGGAAGCTACTTGGAAATCAAAGGATGATATGTGTGCAAAGTAGCTGTCGCTTTTTGAATCATCGGGAAACATCATGGAAAGTATTAGTTACAACTTACCAATCTATTTCATGTAAGTCTTTAAATCGTGCTTAATATATTTTGAGTTATCATTTGGGGACGAATGATCCCAAGGGGGGATAATATGACACCTAGAACTTTACAACACATAAATAAAGCATGAAACGAGCCCATAAGAACCATTCATGGAAGATAAACCACTTTATGATGGGTTTGAATAGGTTGGGTGCATTTTTAAACTTAGATAATACCAATGTGATGCAAAGGGGGAACCACACGACAACCTCGCGCCGCGAGGGCCATTGTGATAGGCTACTGCCTTCCGTTGTAGGGAGCCCCACCCGCAAAGGGCCTGGATCAACACAGGAGTCACGTCGCGTTGCCTCCCTCTAGAGATGGGGGTTGTGCAGCGAGACTGACCCTACGCGATGGGGTTTGCGCTGCACCCCCCCTCATCAATATGATTCCACTTTTGTTATATTTTAAGGTTAATAGGGTCTTTTCACACCCTTACGCCATTCCCAATTTCTTTTTTACATGAGTAGGCCTTAAGAGTAGCTTTTCACTTTAAAAGTTTTATTGGTATTCATATATATCAATTTTACAAGAATGACATACATGACAAAAATGTAGTAAAATAACTCAAAAGAAAAACTATTTCAATTTAATTACTTAGTCTATTTTTTTTGTTATTTACGAATGACAACTGGTCAAAGAAAAAGATAAAGGGATTATATTATTACTATTTTGACATGCAAGAAACACTCGCTATGCCTTGTCCTCTCAAATAGCTAAAAATAACACCAATAAAAGCATACATATCTGAAGAACCTTATGCCTAGACACAAAATTTGTGAAAGTGGCATCCATTTAGAATATTTAGGGGAACACCATGTAAACAAAAAGTAAGAGCAAAAAGAGTTTGGTTATTGATTATAGAAATTTAAATGCAAAAACTATAACATATAATTATCCAATACCAAATAAGATATTAAAAATAAGGCAAATACAAGAATATAATTATTTTAGCAAATTTGATTGTAAATCAGAATTTTACCATCTAAAGTTAGAAGAAGAATCTAAAGAATTAACCGCATTTACGGTACCACAAGGATTTTATGAATGGAATGTATTACCCTTTGGATATAAAAATGCACCAGGTAGATATCAACATTTTATGGATAATTATTTTAAACAATTATCTAATTGCATAGTATACATAGATGATATATTATTATATACAAAAACTAAAGAACATATAAAATTATTGGAACAGTTTACAGATATAATAGAAAAATCGGGAATAAGTCTAAGTGAAAAGAAAGCTGAAATTATGAAAAACCAGATAGAATTTCTAGGAATACAAATAGATAAAAGTGAAGTAAAAATGCAACAACATATAGTACAAAAAATAATAAATTCGAAAGAAGAATTAGATACAAAAAAGAAATTACAATCATTTTTAGGATTAGTAAACCAAGTAAGAGAATATATTCCAAAATTAGCAGAAAACTTAAAATCACTAAAGAAAAAATTAAAAAAGGATATAGAATATAACTATAATGAAGAAGATAAAAAAAAGTTCAAAAAATAAAATTACTTTGTAAAGAATTACCAAAATTACAATTTCCAGATGAAAATAGAAAATTTATATATATAGTAGAAGCCGATGCTAGTGAATTTAGTTATGGAGGAGTACTTAAATATCGATATGAAGCAGAAAAAATAGATCACCATTGTAGATACTACTCAGGTACGTTCAATGAGACAGAAATAAAATGGGAAATAAATTGGAAAGAATTATGTTCATTATATAAATGTTTGATAGCGTTTGAGCCATATATTGTATATAACAAATTTATTGTGCGAACAGATAATACACAGGTACGCTGGTGGCTAACAAAAAAAATACAAAATTCAGTTACAACGAAAGAGATTCGGAGACTAGTTTTAAACATACTAAATTTCACATTTATAATTGAAGTAATTAGTACTAACAAAAATGTTATTGCAGATTACATATCAAGACAAAGATACACAGACTGAAAATATAGAAGAAGATACTCTAGAAAAAATACTCAACACCCTAACTACGCTTTCATTGAAAGTGGACAGTATGGGTACTGAGATAGAAAAGCTAAAGCTAAAGACTAATGAAGATAAACTGAAGTCTATAGCTATAAATCAGCTAACTCAGCAGTGTGCAGAGCTATGTCGATCGGATGACAATAAAATTCCAGAGCTAGAAGGAGACGTTGGGACACTCCATAAAACCCATAACATTTATCAATCTACTTCTGCAGGTACAAGCAAAGGCGTTAGTCGACCAAGATACCAAAACACGAACATGAATAAAATATTTGAAAAACCATTTACACCAAAAACACAAAAAGACCATTTATTCATACCCCCACAAGTTACCACATACCGAGATAGCCTAAACCAAGACAAAAAAGTTTATAATTATACAGCCCAGAAATATATAGAAAACATCTATAGAGTACAAACTTTTCTAAACCATAACCCAAGAGCTACAAACATCAAAGAACCAAATACCAACTATGTAACCCAAAAATTATAAGGATATAACAAGCTAATCGCACTACCGAAAACTAACCCAAGCCTAGTAAAAACTTGTTTTGACTACGGACTACTAACACCATATACACCCAAGACGGAGAAGAATTAACAGCTATGGAAGAATTATACAAGATATTCACTACCTATAAAAGAATAACGAAAGGCACTCTATTTTATATAAAGTGTTATACTGCACCCGCAGAGATATTATATGACGAGATAAAACCAGTTATACAAGTTGTAAAGATAGGACTAACTAGAGACATGATCATACCAGAAGATATTACGCAGTAATCGGAGATACCTAGAATTGAGATACCCGAGTTCTACGCAAATAAAAGACATATTGGACTAGCTACGATTATACAAGAACTAGCAAATAACTATACTAATGGAAATCCAATATGGACATACTATTCGAGAGATCATCAAATGATTTACTCAAATTCAAAAGAGCTACGACCAACAGATATGGAGGATGTCAGACAATGGATAATGACACTACTCAACCCAGAGAAACAATCTACCGCAAGAGCTATTAGAAAAGGATTTATTTCAGACGGACTACTAACAAGATATTGTAAAATAATTGGACATAAATATCCAGATCACCAATGTTCAAGGTGTAATGGAGAAGATAATATTATTCCAGAAGTACATCTAGAATAAAAATCAAGAAGACAAAATGTCAGCTGGAAAGATAAGATAAGGAGCAATAATGGAGATATAGCAGATACGACAAAATCAACGAAGACAAGATATTCATTGTACAGATTTTATTTACGTAAAAGTCTTTAAAATTATTGTAAACTACTATTCTTGTGAAGACTACTTTTTAGACTTATTTAAAGCTATGTAGACTTTTAGGTAGTCTAGAAAATAGCCTTTAGGACTTTTGAGTCTTTTTTGTTTTTTAACTTTTTTGTTTTTATCTTTTGTTCAGAAAACATGTCAAGTATTGTAAAATTTGTAAAGTTCATTCTATAAATAAAGAAAGCAAAAGGCATTGCAAAGAAAGCCTTCTCACGTTAACGCAAATACTCTCTCCATTCCACAAAAAATATTTTGCCCAGTTAAATTAAAAAACATACTTCAATGGAAAAAGATATGGAGAAACAAACTTCAGAAATATCAAAGCTACCCGAACAGGTATATCTATTTATGATTATGAATAGCTAAATTCATAATTCACAACAATCATGATATGATAAAATAAATTCATATTAGTTACTTTATAGTAGAATTATTCGAAGAATAATATGTTAAGAAGTTTATTAGCAAAGTGGAAACGGAGAAAAATCCCTAAGAACTATGCCATCCTAAAGGTGAAACCAATGAGGCAAGAAGCCGTGGCGGGGAGTAACCAGAGTAGAGGCGTTGTTTAACGGAAAAAGTATCCAAATTACCATGCTATTAGTGACCGAAGGACATGTTATTTAAGAATAATCTAGTATATAGTAATCTAAGATGACCATATTTTGTTATGTACATGGTTGAAGGGAATATTTTGAAAAAAGCAATTTTATGAAAATGAATGATAATTTATCTGATGTGATGGTAGATAAATTTAAAATACTTATTTTGTATGCACTTAGAGATATAAAAGTAGCAGATATAAGAAAAATCATATTAGAAAAAGCATTTGGTGAATAGTACATGGCTAGAGTAAATTATATACCATGCCTACCTAACTACTCTTATAAATACTTACCATGACAAATTACGTAGAATTTTTAGAAAAAGATATGCAAAATACACAGTTACTAGAAAAACGGATTAAAACAAATATAGACAAATACATGGAAAATAAAAATAAATCTCTTAATAAAAATATGCAAAAACTACTAAGGCTAAAACAAACAACTATAAAATATCAATTTTAGAAAATAGATCATTTAGACTATCTTAAAGTTTTAATCTTATATATACTTAAAGATATAAAAATTATAGATATTAATAAAATAATATTAGAAAAAGTAATAGACTACGAAATTGAAACCATAAATTGGCTAGAACATTTATACAAAGAAATTTACCCAGAAGGATATTATTCAGATCAAGGATGTTAGAATATATTAGAAAAACTAGAGAAAACCAAGATAATCTAAATAATGAAATTAATTATAGAAACCGAATCAGAAAAATAATGGAAAATCTAAAAGAAAAGTTAATATGGATAGAAGAAACCTTAGAAAATTTAGAAAAAAGTACATGTGATAGTTTATATAATTTAAAAAACTCACTACGAGAAGAACAACACAAGATAATAAACAACATAGAAAATATAGAATTAGATATATACTACAGTACAGATAGGATAAATTATTATACAGAAATTTGTAACTCTGTAGTTACTACAGGATAAAATAATAAATCAAATAAATTAATGGATACATCTTACAAAAGGAATAAATTATTAAAAAATATTGAAACAAAATCTAAGAAATATCCACGCACAAAAAAGAATAGATTCATTAGATATAATAAATCTATTTTATAAACTAGTTATCCGCACCCCCTCCAAATGGTATATAATAAATCTATTTTATAAATTAGTTATCCGCACCCCCTTCAAATGGTATCAGAGCCTAGTAATTTAAAAAGTACAGCAGTGAGATATATATGATAGAGTTATTAGAATTTATGTATATTTATTAAATTAATTATGAGAAGACCATTTAAAAATAGAGAAGCTTTTAGAAAAATTAAAGAATCTTTAACTAGTAATTATTCAGAATATATAAGTCTAAATAAAATAAAAGAAAATCCACAAAGATTAGCCTATCTAATTACATTAATATCTAGTATTGAAACAAAATTAATAATCCCTTTAAAATCTAGAAGAATGAGACACATACCACCTAATTATGATAAAATTAGATTTAAATATCCGCCAAGATATTATAAATATAATTTAAATGAATAAAGAGCAAAAATACAAAGAATTAAAACAATTTATTTCTGAAAAACGTAAAGAATTAAAAATAAGAATAGAAAGACTACATTATAATATATTTGTCGGGGTTAGTAAGAACTCAATAAATACACAAAAAGATGAAATATCAAAATTAGAATCACAAATAGATAGTTTAGAATATATATATCAACATGAACTATTCACAATAAAATGAACAAAGAAGAATTTATAATAGATGAAAAAATATATGAAAATCACGAAGGATTAAAAATAAAAATATTATTTTCCAATCTAGGAAGAAGATATAAGAAAAAAGGTGAACATTTATATCTAATGTTAGAAAAAGAAGAATTAAAATTAGAAGATGAATTGACAGCAAAGGAAAGAATAGAAAAAAGAGAATGAAGAAATAGATAGAAAAAAGGAAATAGAAAAAATTAAACAGCAAACTACGGAAGAAATACGAAAAATAGAAGAAACTAAAAATAGTAGAATTGCTGAATTAGAAAAAGAACTACAAATGTTAAAAGATTTGTACGAACAAAGAAAAAAAGAAAAAGAAGAAAAAGATAAAGAACAAAAATTACTAAACGAGATAAATCAATTTAAGGAAAAATTAGAAATAAATAATATAGATATTGAAGAGACAGATAATTATGATTCAGAAGAAAGTGAAACATATATAGAAATATTAACAAATACAAAAAATTTAGAAATCAATGAAAAACAAGAAATAATTAATGAAGAAAACTTAGAAAATACCAACACAGAAATAAATACTCTTGATAAAAAAGAAGATGACAATATAATACCTAATACAACAGAAATAAGAAAACCTATATATTATAAAAGTAAATTTAAAAGATACTACGAATATGACAAATGGACACCAAAACAAATAGTTAATAAAAATTATAACTTTTTAGACCTAGACTGTATAATAGATACAGAAAAAACAATACAATTAAGGATAGGATATATGACAAAACAATTATTAGAATTATTGAAAAAATATGAAACAGCTATAAAAGATGAATTTGGTAGTATGACAACAATAGAAGAAGAACAAGATGAAGAAAAAGATACAAATAGGAATTTGATGTTAAAATTAACAATATGTGTTATATAGATGAATATACTTGCGCATTTAAAGAATATTATTACAAAGGAGCATATAGTATAGAAGAAAGTAAAGAAATAAGAAAATTATATTTTAATAAATTACTTGAACCATTTAGTTCAAAGATAAGAAAAAGTTAGGAAGAAGCAAAAATAGTAGATACGTTAGGAGCAAGAATAAAATTTTTACAACAATGGTATAGAAACTTATGTGAAAATATAGAGAAAAATTAAAAATGGAAAAAATATTAATAAAAAATTTAGCATGTTGCAAAAATAAAATAGCACCCCAATTTGGATGTGAAGAAAGATATTATAAGAAGAGAAAAATATATAAGAAATATAAGAAATATAAAAAATCAAAATACAAATACAAGAAACCAAGAAAAAGATATTATGTAAAAAATTATAAAAATAAAAGACCATATAGAAAGAAAAAATCTATAAAAGAATGTACTTGTTATAATTGTAGAAAGTAAGGACATTTAGCTAGAGATTGTAAATTACCTAAAAATCTAAAAAATAAACAAATATCAGAAATAAAAATAGATAATACAGAATATATGCAAATAGATTATATAGATTATGAATTAGAAAGTGAGGATAGTATATATGAAATTTCAGAAAACGAAACAGCCACTGAAATAGATAGTGAAATAGATGAATCAAATGACTGAAGAAGATATAAAAATAATAACAAAGGAAGAATATTTAAATGACAAAGGAACTTAACAAAAAATAATATTTGACAGTAATATATTTGATGAAATAAAAGGAAAAGAATTAGATTTCAGCGTAGAAAAAATATTTAAAATACCAACAATAAAAAAAAATTTAATAGGAAAAAAGATGAATATTATGTAGTATGCCAAAAAGAACATGTAATAGACTGCAGATATGCAAAAGGTAAAGCTAGTATACCACTAGTAACAAAAAGAATAATTAATAAAGAAATAAATGATATAAAAAGTAAAGGAGATCCAATAAAATATATACATCTTGGAGGTATAGAAATATTAATAAAAGCATGTTTTAGAGAAGGAATAGATACACCGATAGAATTATATCTAGCAGATGATAGAATTATAAAACCTATAGAAAAAAGCATAATAACTACCGTAAAAGGAAATTTAATATACCAAAACTTTAAATTTATAATAAGTGCAAATTATTCAGTAGCGGTAACAGATAGAAATATAGATAAATCACTAGTATTATATTGGAAGATATTAGGAATAGAATTAACCCCAGGAAGTAAAATATTTACAGCAAAATGCAAAAATTTATATGTATTATCAACAAAACATAAAATAACAGGAAAAAATAAAATTAACAAGATACGAATAGAAAGCCCATTCGAACAAATTGTAAAAACAATAGATTATAATGATTATAGCTATAGAGACATAGATATAGAAGAAAATTTAGAAATAGTAAATTATAGAATAAGTACAACAAAAAGAATAGCTAATGAAAAACCAGAATCATCAAGCTCATCAAAAAGAACAAGTTATGAAACAAATTCAATAAGTAATTTAAACCAATATTACATAACAAGAAAAATAAATGAAAAAGAATATTTAATACTCTTAAATACAGGACAAGAAGAAAATTATATAGCAAAATATCTAGTAAAAGATGAAGAAATAAAACTGATAATGATATGTGCCCAGATCTACCAAGAAGTTTAATAAATAGTAAAAATATAGCAGAAAAAGAAATAATAATAGGAGTTAAAAAAATAAAAATAGAATTTGAAGTAAAGGAAGAAATGCAAAAAGCAGATATAATATTAGGAATAAAATGGTTAGAACAAGTAAAACCATATAATATAGAACATACACAATTAACCTTAACATGTAGCAAAGAAAAATTATTCTTAAAAAGAGCCTTAACATAAAAATGAAAATATATGTATTAATGAAGATAGTAGTGGAAGGATATTACAGTAGATATTACACGCCTATGATAGATACAGGAGCAGAAGCTAATTTATGTAGACATAATTGCTTACTAGAAAGTAAATGAGATAAATTAAAAACACCAATAGTAGTTAAAAGATTTAATAATGAAGGAAGCTTAATTACTTATAAAGCTAGGAATGTAAAAGTACAAATATGGGATAAGATATTAACAATAGAAGAAATTTATAATTATGAACTAACATCAAAAGATATACTTTTAGGAATGCCATTTTTAAATAAACTATACCCACATATAATAACTAGAAATGACTGGTGGTTTACAACACCATGTAAACAAAAAGTAAGAGCAAAAAGAGTTAATAATGAAATAAGAAAGAAAACTGATTGGATAAAAGGAAGTGAAAAAATTACACAAAAGTTAAAAAATATAAAAAATACTGAAGATACAATAGAACTAGTAGTATTTTTGATAAATAAAACAGAAATAACTATATTTTCAATAAATAAGATAGAAATAGTTAAGAAAAAATTAGAACAATTATATAGTGAATATCCATTAAAAGGATAGGAAAAACATAAAACTACTATAAAAATTGAATTAATAGATAAAAATAGTATAATAACCCAAAAACCATTAACCTATAATTTTGACGATTTAAAAGAATTTAAAATGCATATAGATGAATTATTAGAAAAATAATATATACAAAAAAGTAATAGTAAGCATAATAGTCCAGCATTTATAGTAAATAAACATACTGAACAAAAAAGAGAAAAAAGTAGGATGGTTATTGATTATAGGAATTTAAATACCATTTGGAGGGGGGTGCGGATAACTAGTTTATATAGAATAGATTTATTATATCTAATGAATCTATTCTTTTTTGTGCGTGGATATTTCTTAGATTTTGTTTCATTATTTTTTTAATAATTTATTCCTTTTGTAAGATGTATCCATTAATTTATTTGGTTTATTATTTTATCCTGTAGTAACTGCAGAGTTACAAATTTCTGTATAATAATTTATTCTATCTGTACTGTAGTATATATCTAATTCTAGATTTTCTATGTTGTTTATTATCTTGTGTTGTTTTTCTCGTAGTGAGTTTTTTAAATTATATAAACTATCACATGTACTTTTTTCTAAATTTTCTAAGGTTTCTTCTATCCATATTAACTTTTCTTTCAGATTTTCCATTATTTTTTTGATTTGGTTTCTATAATTAATTTCATTATTTAGATTATCTTGGTTTTCTCTAGTTTTTTCTAATATATTCTAACATCCTTGATCTGAATAATATCCTTGTGGGTAAATTTCTTCGTATAACTGTTCTAGCCAATTTATGGTTTCAATTTCGTAGTCTATCACTTTTTCTAATATTATTTTCTTAATATCTATAATTTCTATATCTTTAAGTATATATAAGATTAAAACTTTAAGATAGTCTAAATGATCTATTTTCTAAAATTGATATTTTATAGTTGTTTGTTTTAGCCTTAGTAGTTTTTGCATATTTTTATTAAGAGATTTATTTTTATTTTCCATGTATTTGTCTATATTTGTTTTCATCCGTTTTCCTAGTAACTGTATATTTCGCATATCTTTTTCTAAAAATTCTACCTAATTTATCATGGTAAATATTTATAAGAGTAGTTAGGTAGGCATGGTATATAATTTACTCTAGCCATGTACTATTCACCAAATGCTTTTTCTAATATGATTTTTCCTATATCTGCTACTTTTATATCTCTAAGTGCATACAAAATAAGTATTTTAAATTTATCTACCATCACATCAGATAAATTATCATTCATTTTCATAAAATTGCTTTTTTCAAAATATTCCCTTCAACCATGTACATAACAAAATATGGTCATCTTAGATTACTATATACTAGATTATTCTTAAATAACATGTTCTTCGGTCACTATTAGCATGGTAATTTGGATACTTTTTCCGTTAAACAACGCCTCTACTCTGGTTACTCCCCGCCACGGCTTCTTGCCTCATTGCTTTCACCTTTAGGATGACATAGTTCTTAGGGATTTTTCTCCGTTTCCACTTTGCTAATAAACTTCTTAACATATTATTCTTCGAATAATTCTACTATAAAGTAACTAATATGAATTTATTTTATCATATCATGATTGTTGTGAATTATGAATTTAGCTATTCATAATCATAAATAGATATACCTGTTCGGGTAGCTTTGATATTTCTGAAGTGTGTTTCTCCATAGCTTTTTCCATTGAAGTATGTATGTTTTTTAATTAACTGGGCAAAATATTTTTTTATGGAATGGAGAGAGTTTTTGCTTCAACGTGAGAAGGCTTGCTTTGCAATGCCTTCTGCTTTCTTTATTTATAGAATGAACTTTACAAATTTTACAATACTTGACATGTTTTCTGAACAAAAGATAAAAACAAAAAAGCTAAAAAACAAAAAAGACTCAAAAGTCCTAAAGGCTGTTTTCTAGACTACCTAAAAGTCTACATAGCTTTAAATAAGTCTAAAAAGTAGTCTTCACAAGAATAGTAGTTTACAATAATTTTAAAGACTTTTACGTAAATAAAATCTGTACAATGAATATCTTGTCTCCGTTGATTTTGTCGTATCTGCTATATCTCCATTATTGCTCCTTATCTTATCTTTCCAGCTGGCATTTTGTCTTCTTGATTTTTATTCTAGATGTACTTCTGGAATAATATTATCTTCTCCATTACACCTTGAACATTGGTGATCTGGATATTTATGTCCAATTATTTTACAATATCTTGTTAGTAGTCCGTCTGAAATAAATCCTTTTCTAATAGCTCTTGCGGTAGATTGTTTCTCTGGGTTGAGTAGTGTCATTATCCATTGTCTGACATCCTCCATATCTGTTGGTCGTAGCTCTTTTGAATTTGAGTAAATCATTTGATGATCTCTCGAATAGTAGCTCCATATTGGATTTCCATTAGTATAGTTATTTGCTAGTTTTTGTATAATCGTAGCTAGTCCAATAAGTCTTTTATTTGCGTAGAACTCGGGAATCTCAATTTTGGGTATCTCCGGTTGTTGCGTAATATCTTCTGGTATGATCATGTCTCTAGTTAGTCCTATCTTTACAACTTGTATAAATGGTTTTATCTCGTCATATAATATCTCTGCGGGTGTAGTATAACACTTTATATAAAATAGAGTGTCTTTCGTTATTCTTTTATAGGTAGTGAATATCTTTTATAATTCTTCTATAGCTGTTAATTCTTCTCCGTCTTGGGTGTATATGGTGTTCAGTAGTCCATAGTCAAAACAAGTTTTTACTAGGCTTGGGTTAGTTTTCGGTAGTGCGATTAGCTTGTTATATCCTTGTAATTTTTGGGTTACATAGTTGGTGTTTGGTTCTTTGATGTTTGTAGCTCTTGGGTTATGGTTTAGAAAAGTTTGTACTCTATAGATGTTTTCTATATATTTCTGGGCTGTATAATTATAAACTTTTTTGTCTTGGTTTAGGCTATCTCGGTATGTGGTAACTTGTGGGGGTATGAATAAATGGTCTTTTTGTGTTTTTGGTGTAAATGGTTTTTCAAATATTTTATTCATGTTCGTGTTTTGGTATCTTGGTCGACTAACTCCTTTGCTTGTACCTGCAGAAGTAGATTGATAAATGTTATGGGTTTTATGGAGTGTCCCAACGTCTTCTTCTAGCCTTGGAATTTTATTGTCATCCGATCGACATAGCTCTGCACACTGCTGAGTTAGCTGATTTATAGCTATAGACTTCAGTTTATCTTCATTAGTCTTTAGCTTTAGCTTTTCTATCTCAGTACCCATACTGTCCACTTTCAATGAAAGCGTAGTTAGGGTGTTGAGTATTTTTTCTAGAGTATCTGCAATAACATTTTTGTTAGTACTGATCACTTCAATTATAAATGTGAAATTTAATATATTTAAAACTAGTCTCCGAATCTCTTTCGTTGTAACTGAGTTTTGTATTTTCTTTGTTAGCCACCAGCGTACCTATGTATTATCTGTTTGCACAATAAATTTGTTATATACAATATATGGTTCAAACGCTAACAAACATTTATATAATGAACATAATTCTTTCCTATTTAATTCCCATTTTATTTCTGTCTTATTGAACGTACCTGAGTAGTACCTACAATGGTGTTCTATTTTTTCTGCTTCATATCGATATTTAAGTACTCCTCCGTAACTATATTCACTAGCATCTGCTTCTACTATGTATATAAATTTTCTATTTTCATCTGAAAATTGTAATTTTGGTAATTCTTTACAAAGTAATTTTATTTTTTGGACTTGTTTTTTATCTTCTTCCTTATAGTTATATTCTATATCCTTTTTTAATTTTTTCTGTAGTGATTTTAAGTTTTCTGCTAATTTTGGAATATATTCTCTTACTTGGTTTACTAATCCTAAAAGTGATTGTAATTTTTTTTTTGTATCTAATTCTTCTTTTGAATTTATTATCTTTTGTACTATATGTTGTTGCATAATTTCAGCTTTCTTTTCGCTTAGACTTATTCCCGATTTTTCTATTATATCTGTAAACTGTTCCAATAATTTTATATGTTCTTTAGTTTTTGTATATAATAACATATCATCTATGTATACTATGCAATTAGATAATTGTTTAAAATAATTATCCATAAAATGTTGATATCTGCCTGGTGCATTTTTATATCCAAAGGGTAATACATTCCATTCATAAAATCCTTGTGGTACCGTAAATGCGGTTAATTCTTTAGATTCTTCTTCTAACTTTAGATGGTAAAATCCTGATTTACGATCAAATTTTCTAAAATAATTATATCCTTGTATTTGCCTTATTTTTAATATCTTATTTGGTATTGGATAATTATATGTTATTTTTTTTGCATTTAAATTTCTATAATCAATAACCATCCTACTTTTTCCTCTTTTTTGTTCACTATGTTTATTTACTATAAATGCTGAACTATTATGCTTACTATTACTTTTTTGTATATATTGTTTTTCTAATAATTCATCTATATGCATTTTAAATTCTTTTAAATCGTCAAAATTATAGGTTAATGGTTTTTGGGTTATTATACTATTTTTATCTATTAATTCAATTTTTATAGTAGTTTTATGTTTTTCCCATCCTTTTAATGGATCTTCACTATATAATTGTATTATTTTTTCTGTATCTATTACACAGTCTAGGTCTAAAAAATTATAATTTTAATTAACTATTTTTTTTTGTGTCCATTTGTCATATTCGTTGTATCTTTTAAATTTACTTTTATAATATATAGGTTTTTTTATTTCTGTTGTATTAGGTATTATATTGTCATCTTCTTTTTTATCAAAAGTATTTATTTCTGTGTTGGTATTTTCTAAGTTTTCTTCATTAATTATTTCTTGTTTTTCGTTGATTTCTAAATTTTTTGTATTTGTTAATATTTCTGTATATGTTTCACTTTCTTCTGAATCATAATTATCTGTCTCTTCAATATCTATATTATTTATTTCTAATTTTTCCTTAAATTGATTTATCTCGTTTAGTAATTTTTGTTCTTTATCTTTTTCTTCTTTTTCTTTTTGTCTTTGTTCGTACAAATCTTTTAACATTTGTAGTTCTTTTTCTAATTCAGCAATTCTACTATTTTTAGTTTCTTCTATTTTTCGTATTTCTTCCGTAGTTTGTTGTTTTATTTTTCCTATTTCTTTTTTTCTATCTATTTCTTCATTCTTTTTTTCTATTCTTACCGTTGCTGTCAATTTATCTTCTAATTTTAATTCTTCTTTTTCTAACATTAGATATAAATGTTCACCTATTTTCTTATATCTTCTTCCTAGATTAGAAAATACTATTTTTATTTTTAATCCTTCGTGATTTTCATATATTTTTTCATCTATTATAAATTCTTCTTTGTTCATTTTATTGTGAATAGTTCATGTTTATATATATATTCTAAACTATCTATTTGTGATTCTAATTTTTATATTTCATCTTTTTGTGTATTTATTGAGTTTTTACTAACTCCGGCAAATATATCATTATGTAGTCTTTCTTTTCTTATTTTTAATTCTTTACGTTTTTCAGAAATAAATTGTTTTAATTCTTTGTATTTTTTGTCTTTGTTCTTTTAAATTATATTTATAATACCTTGGCGGATATCTAAATCTAATTTTATCATAATTAGGTGTTATGTGTCTCATTCTTCTAGATTTTAAATGGATTATTAATTTTTCTTCAATACTAGATATTAATGTAATTAGATAGGCTAATCTTTGTGGATTTTTTCTTTTATTTTATTTAGACTTATATATTCTGAATAATTACTAGTTAAAGATTCTTTAATTTTTCTAAAAGCTTCTCTATTTTTAAATGGTCTTCTCATAATTAATTCAATAAATATATATTAATTCTAATAACTCTAATAACTCTAACAAATTCTAATAACTCTAATAACTCTAACATATATCTTACTGCTGTACTTTTTAAATTACTGAGCTCTGATACCAGAAGTACATCTAGAATAAAAATCAAGAAGACAAAATGCCAGCTGGAAAGATAAGAAGCGGAGCAATAATGGAGATATAGCAGATACGACAAAATCAACAGAGACAAGATATTCATTGTACAGATTTTATTTACGTAAAAGTCTTTAAAATTATTGTAAACTACTATTCTTGTGAAGACTACTTTTTAGACTTATTTAAAGCTATGTAGACTTTTAGGTAGTCCACAAAGATTAGCCTATCTAATTACATTAATATCTAGTATTGAAGAAAAATTAATAATCCATTTAAAATCTAGAAGAATGAGACACATAACACCTAATTATGATAAAATTAGATTTAGATATCCGCCAAGGTATTATAAATATAATTTAAAAGAACAAAGACAAAAAATACAAAGAATTAAAACAATTTATTTCTGAAAAACGTAAAGAATTAAAAATAAGAAAAGAAAGACTACATAATAATATATTTGCCGGAGTTAGTAAAAACTCAATAAATACACAAAAAGATGAAATATCAAAATTAGAATCACAAATAGATAGTTTAGAATATATATATCAACATGAACTTTTCACAATAAAATGAACAAAGAAGAATTTATAATATATGAAAAAATATATGAAAATCACGAAGGATTAAAAATAAAAATAATATTTTCCAATCTAGGAAGAAGATATAAGAAAATAGGTGAACATTTATATCTAATGTTAGAAAAAGAAGAATTAAAATTAGAAGATAAATTGACAGCAATATTATTAGATAATAATATAAACATAACAGATGCACCAGAATATATAGAAAGAACACTAATAGGATCGGTAAAACTATGGTTTTCAAACTTACTTGAAAATAGTAAGAAAGTATTAAGAGCTAATAAACCTATGGAAGGAACATCATCAACAACAACTAAACTAACAACTATAGAATTATTGAAAAAATATGAAACAGCTATAAAAGATGAATTTGGTAGTATGACAACAATAGAAGAAGAACAAGATGAAGAAAAAGATACAAATAGGAATTTGATGTTAAAATTAACAATATGTAACATGTGTTATATAGATGAATATACTTGCGCATTTAAAGAATATAATTTTAAAGGAGCATATAGTATAGAAGAAAGTAAAGAAATAAGAAAATTATATTTTAATAAATTACCTGAACCATTTAGTTCAAAGATAATAAAAAGTTGGGAAGAAGCAAAAATAGTAGATACGTTAGGAGCAGGAATAAAATTTTTACAACAATGGTATAGAAACTTATGTGAAAAATATAGAGAAGAATTAAAAATGGAAAAAACATTAATAAAAAATTTAGCATGTTGCAAAAATAAAATAGCACCCCAATTTGGATGTGAAGAAAGATATTATAAGAAGAGAAAAAGATATAAGAAATATAAAAAATCAAAATACAAATACAAGAAACCAAGAAAAAGATATTATGTAAAAAATTATAAAAATAAAAGACCATATAGAAAGAAAAAATCTATAAAAGAATGTACTTGTTATAATTGTGGAAAGTTAGGACATTTAGCTAGAGATTGTAAATTACCTAAAAATCCAAAAACTAAACAAATATCAGAAATAAAAATAGATAATACAGAATATATGCAAATAGATTATATAGATTATGAATTAAAAAGTGAGGATAGTATATATGAAATTTCAGAAAACGAAACAGCTACTGAAATAGATAGTGAAATAGATGAATCAAATGACTGAAGAAGATTTAAAAATAATAACAAAGGAAGAATATTTAAATGATGAAGGAACGAAACAAAAAATAATATTTTACAGTAATATATTTGATGAAATAAAAGGAAAAGAATTAGATTTAAGTGTAGAAAGAATATTTAAAATACCAACAATAAAAAATATTTTTACTAGGAAAAAAGATGAATATTATGTAGTATGCCAAAAAGAACATGTAATAGATTGTAGATATGCAAAAGGTAAAGCTAGTATACCACTAGTAACAAAAAGAATAATTAATAAAGAGATAAATGATATAAAAAGTAAAGGAGATCCAATAAAATATGTACACCTTGGAGGTACAGAAATATTAATAAAAGCATGTTTTAGAGAAGGAATAGATACACCGATAGAATTATATCTAGCAGATGATAGAATTATAAAACCTATAGAAAAAAGCATAATAACTACCGTAAAAGGAAATTTAATATACCAAAAATTTAAATTTATAATAAGTGCAAATTATTCAGTAGCGGTAACAGATAGAAATATAGATAAATCACTAGTATTATATTGGAAGATATTAGGAATAGAATTAACCCCAGGAAGTAAAATATTTACAGCAAGATGCAAAAATTTATATGTATTAACAACAAAACATAAAATAACAGGAAAAAATAAGATTAACAAGATACGAATAGAAAGCCCATTCGAACAAATTGTAAAAACAATAGATTATAATGATTATAGCTATAGAGACATCGATACAACAACAACAAACCAGTGTATTCCCACCTAGTGGGGTCTGGTATAGATATAGACATAGATATAGAAGAAAATTTAGAAATAGTAAATGATAGAATAAGTACAATAAAAAGAATAGCTAATGAAAAACCAGAATCATCAAGCTCATCAAAAAGAACAAGTTATGAAACAAATTCAATAAGTAATTTAAACCAATATTACATAACCGGAAAAATAAATAAAAAAGAATATTTAATACTCTTAAATACAGGACAAGAAGAAAATTATATAGCAAAATATCTAGTAAAAAATGAAGAAATAAAAACTGATAATGATATGTGCCCAGATCTACCAAGAAGTTTAATAAATAATAAAAATATAGCAAAAAAAGAAATAATAATAGGAGTTAGAAAATTAAAAATAGAATTTGAAGTAAAGGAAGAAATGCAAAAAGCAGATATAATATTAGGAATAAAATGGTTAGAACAAGTAAAACCATATAATATAGAACACACACAATTAACCTTAACATATAACAAAGAAAAATTATTCTTAAAAAGAGCCTTAACATAAAAATGAAAATATATGTATTAATGAAGATAGTAGTGGAACGATATTACAGTAGATATTACACCCCTATGATAGATACAGGAGCAGAAGCTAATTTATGTAGACATAATTGCTTACTAGAAAGTAAATGAGATAAATTAAAAACACCAATAGTAGTTAAAAGATTTAATAATGAAGGAAGCTTAATTACTTATAAAGCTAGGAATGTAAAAGTACAAATATGGGATAAGATATTAACATTAGAAGAAATTTATAATTATGAACTAACATCAAAAGATATACTTTTAGGAATGCCATTTTTAAATAAACTATACCCATATATAATAACTAGAAATGACTGGTGGTTTACAACACCATGTAAACAAAAAGTAAGAGCAAAAAGAGTTAATAATAAAATAAGAAAGAAAACTGATTGGATAAAAGGAAGTGATAAAATTACACAAAAGTTAGAAAATATAAAAAATACTGAAGATACAATAGAACTAGTAGTATTTTCGATAAATAAAACAGAAATAACTATATTTTCAATAAATAAGATAGAAATAGTTAAGAAAAAATTAGAACAATTATATAGTGAAGATCCATTAAAAGGATGGGAAAAACATAAAACTACTATAAAAATTGAATTAATAGATAAAAATAGTATAATAACCCAAAAACCATTAACCTATAATTTTGACGATTTAAAAGAATTTAAAATGCATATAGATGAATTATTAGAAAAATAATATATACAAAAAAAGTAATAGTAAGCATAATAGTCCAGCATTTATAGTAAATAAATATAGTGAACAAAAAAGAGGAAAAAGTAGGATGGTTATTGATTATAGAAATTTAAATGCAAAAACAATAACATATAATTATCCAATACCAAATAAGATATTAAAAATAAGGCAAATACAAGGATATAATTATTTTAGTAAATTCGATTGTAAATCAGGATTTTACCATCTAAAGTTAGAAGAAGAATCTAAAGAATTAAATGCATTTACGGTACCACAAGGATTTTATGAATGGAATGTATTACCATTTGGATATAAAAATGCACCAGGTAGATATCAACATTTTATGGATAATTATTTCAAACAATTATCTAATTGTATAGTGTAAATAGATGATATATTATTATATACAAAAACTAAAGAAGAACATATAAAATTATTGGAACAGTTTACAGATATAATAGAAAAATCGGGAATAAGTCTAAGTGAAAGGAAAACTGAAATTATGAAAAACTAGATAGAATTTCTAGGAATACAAATAGATAAAAGTGGAGTAAAAATGCAACAACATATAGTACAAAAAATAATAAATTCGAAAGAAGAATTAGATACAAAAAAGAAATTATAATCATTTTTAGGATTAGTAAACCAAGTAAGAGAATATATTCAAAAATTAGCAGAAAACTTAAAATCACTACAGAAAAAATTAAAAAAGGATATAGAATATAACTATAATGAAGAAGATAAAAAACAAGTTCAAAAAATAAAATTACTTTGTAAAGAATTTCCAAAATTACAATTTTCAGATGAAAATAGAAAATTTATATACATAGTAGAAGCAGATGCTAGTGAATATAGTTACGGAGGAGTACTTAAATATCGACATGAAGCCGAAAAAATAGAACACCATTGTAGGTACTACTCAGGTACGTTCAATGAGACAGAAATAAAATGGGAAATAAATAGGAAAGAATTATGTTCATTATATAAATGTTTGTTAGCGTTTGAACCTTATATTGTATATAACAAATTTATTGTGCGAACAGATAATACACAGGTACGCTGGTGGCTAACAAAGAAAATACAAAACTCAGTTACAACGAAAGAGATTCGGAGACTAGTTTTAAATATATTAAATTTCACATTTATAATTGAAGTGATCAGTACTAACAAAAATGTTATTGCAGATTACATATCAAGACAAAGCTACACAGACTGAAATTATAGAAGAAGATACTCTAGAAAAAATACTCAACACCCTAACTACGCTTTCATTGAAAGTGGAAAATATGGGTACTGAGATAGAAAAGCTAAAGCTAAAGACTAATGAAGATAAACTGAAGTCTATAGCTATAAATCAGCTAACTCAGCAGTGTGCAGAGCTATGTCGATCAGAACACAATAAAATTCCAGAGCTAGAAGGAGACGTTGGGATACTCCATAAAACCCATAACATTTGTCAATCTACTTCTGCAGGTACAAGCAAAGGAGTTAGTCGACCAAGATACCAAAACACGAACATGAATAAAATATTTGAAAAACCATTTACACCAAAAACACAAAAAGACCATTTATTCATACCCCCACCACATACCGAGATAGCCTAAACGAAGACAAAAAAGTTTATAATTATACAACCCAGAAATATATAGAAAACATCTATAGAGTACAAATTTTTCTAAACCATAACCCAAGAGCTACAAACATCAAAGAACCAAACGCCAACTATGTAACCCAAAAATTACAAGGATATAACAAGCTAATCGCACTACCAAAAACTAACCCAAGCTTAGTAAAAACGTGTTTTGACTACGGACTACTAAACACCATATACACCCAAGACAGAGAAGAATTGACAGCCATGGAAGAATTATACAAGATATTCACTACCTATAAAAGAATAACGAAAGGCACTCTATTTTATATAAAGTGTTATACTGCACCCGCAGAGATATTATATGACGAGATAAAACCAGTTATACAAGTTGTAAAGATAGGACTAACTAGAGACATGATCATACCAGAAGATATTACGCAGCAATCGGAGATACCTAGAATTGAGATACCCGAGTTCTACGCAAATAAAAGACTTATAGGACTAGCTACGATTATACAAGAACTAGCGAATAACTATACTAATGGAAATCCAATATGGAGCTACTATTCGAGAGATCATCAAATGATTTACTCAAATTCAAAAGAGCTACGACCAACGGATATGGAGGATATCAGACAATGGATAATGACACTACTCAACCCAGAGAAACAATCTACCGCAATAGCTATTAGAAAAGGATTTATTTCAGACGGACTACTAACAAGATATTGTAAAATAATTAGACATAAATATCCAGATCACCAATGTTCAAGGTGTAATGGAGAAGATAATATTATTCCAGAAGTGCATCTAGAATAAAAATCAAGAAGACAAAATGCCAGCTGGAAAGATAAGATAAGGAGCAATAATGGAGATATAGCAGATACGACAAAATCAACGGAGACAAGATATTCATTGTACAGATTTTACTTACGTAAAAGCCTTTAAAATTATTGTAAACTACTATTCTTGTGAAGACTACTTTTTAGACTTATTTAAAGCTATGTGGACTTTTAGGTAGTCTAGAAAATAGCCTTTAGGACTTTTGAGTCTTTTTTGTTTTTTAGTTTTTTTGTTTTTATCTTTTGTTCAGAAAACATGTAAAGTATTGTAAAATTTGTAAAGTTCATTCTATAAATAAAGAAAGCAGAAGGCATTGCAAAGAAAGCCTTCTCACGTTAAAGCAAATACTCTCTCCATTCCACAAAAAATATTTTGCCCAGTTAATTAAAAAACATACATACTTCAATGGAAAAAGCTATGGAGAAACACACTTCAGAAATATCAAAGCTACCCGAACAGGTATATCTATTTATGATTATGAATAGCTAAATTCATAGTTCCCAACAATCATGATATGATAAAATAAATTCATATTAGTTACTTTATAGTAGAATTATTCGAAGAATAATATGTTAAGAAGTTTATTAGCAAAGTGGAAAAGGAGAAAAATCCCTAAGAACTATGCCATCCTAAAAGGTGAAACCAATGAGGCAAGAAGCCGTGGTGGGGAGTAATCAGAGTCGAGGCGCTGTTTAAGGGAAAAAGTATCCAAATTACCATGCTAATAGTGACCGAAGAACATGTTATTTAAGAATAATCTTGTATATAGTAATCTAAGATGACCATATTTTGTTATATACATGGTTGAAGGGAATATTTTGAAAAAAGTAATTTTATGAAAATGAATGATAATTTATCTGATGTGATGGTAGATAAATTTAAAATACTTATTTTGTATGCACTTAGAGATATAAAAGTAGCAGATATAAGAAAAATCATATTAGAAAAAGCATTTGGTGAATATTACATGGATAGAGTAAATTATATACTATGCCTACCTAACTACTCTTACAAATACTTATCATGATAAATTACGTAGAATTTTTAGAAAAAGATATGCGAAATATACAGTTACTAGAAAAACGGATGAAAACAAATATAGACAAATACATGGAAAATAAAAATAAATCTCTTAATAAAAATATGCAAAAACTACTAAGGCTAAAACAAACAACTATAAAATATCAATTTTAGAAAATAGATCATTTAGACTATCTTAAAGTTTTAATCTTATATATACTTAAAGATATAGAAATTATAGATATTAAAAAAATAATATTAGAAAAAGTAATAGACTACGAAATTGAAACCATAAATTGGCTAGAACAGTTATACGAAGAAATTTACCCAGAAGGATATTATTCAGATCAAGGATGTTAGAATATATTAGAAAAACTAGACAAAACCAAGATAATCTAAATAATGAAATTAATTATAGAAACCGAATTAGAAAAATAATGAAAAATCTAAAAGAAAAGTTAATATGGATAGAAGAAACCTTAGAAAATTTAGAAAAAAGTACATGTGATAGTTTATATAATTTAAAAAACTCACTACGAGAAGGACAACACAAGATAATAAACAATATAGAAAATCTAGAATAAGATATATACTACAGTACAGATAGGATAAATTATTATATAGAAATTTGTAACTCTGCAGTTACTACAGGATAAAATAATAAACCAAATAAATTAATGGATACATCTTACAAAAGGAATAAATTGTTAAAAAATAATGAAACAAAATCTAAGAAATAATCACGCACAAAAAAGAATAGATTCATTAGATATAATAGTAGTGGCATCAATTATCAACTCTGAAATGTGAATTAAAAAATCATCCTCAGGGAAGGCATTGTTGAGATCCCTAAAGTAGACAAAAACTCAAATATGTCCATTCTTCTTCCTCACAGGAATAATACTTAAAATCCATGTGTGGTACTTAACTTCACGAATAAAGCCATCTTTGATGAGTTTGTTAACCTTATTTTCAATCAATGGAGCCTAGTTTTCCCTAAAGTGGGTTTGTTTAATAGGATGAGCACCATTCTTGATTGCCAACTGATGGACTTCTACTTTTGGATCTAAGATTGTCCCTCAGGTGAGATGGTTTAGGGCCTTCATTAGTGCCAAGGTTAACTTTCTTTAACGAATCTATTATGGTATTCACTCTCTTTTCAAGTTCCTATGGATCATCCCCATATTCTTTCTCCTCTTGAGAATCATTAACGTTGATACATATATGGTAACACCAGGAAATACCTTCTAACTCTTTATCAGTCATCATTTGAGATGAAATATCATTCTCACTTTGGATTATAATATGATAGGAAGAGCCTACCCTTTCTTCATCTTCCTTATATTTATTGGTATAAACCATAGTATGAGTCTTTTTTTTAATACCTCCTTGCATAAAACCATAATTTCCATCTGTCGCCTCATTCTAGAAGGAATCAAACTTTGGAAATCCTTATGGATTCAAGGTAAATAGTACATTGTCATGCTTTGACAACTTCTCCGATGCTTGTTGCTTTTTTTTCTTATTTAGTAGACCTAACCTCTCAAACACATAAGTTTTTGTGGTTTATTCTCTAATTCGATTAAAGATAGAAGGCCTTTTATTAGAAGTAGTGGATTCCTCTTCCAGAGTGATATAATTTCTAATTTCCCTTCTTATGGAGATCCAAATATGAGATGGTAGCATGTACCCTAGGACTTCAAGTGCCTACCTAATTGTACTTTCTAATGAAAGTTTTCCCAACCTTGATTTCTCATGTAACGCCCCAAAATCTCATTCTAAGATGTCACATGGTGATTAAGGCTACAAGTAGCCCTATGCTAACCCTTTGAGCCTGTTACTACTTCTAACACTTACTTTTAATATGGATAAAGCAAAACAATGGAACTGTCATAACATATCTCAACTGAAATAACAAAAAAATACTGTCTGAATAGCAACGTACTGAAAAGTCTAAAATACCACTAATAGTCTAGTCTGACAAAGCCTCTACTACTGAAGAACTAGAGAGTCATTGGGACAGATCCCCAACTGACTCATACTCAACTAAAAAGAAATAACCCAACTACTATGAAGACTGAAATCAGGGAAAAACAGGTCCTCGAACCAAGAGGACTCACCAACTATGGAGGTGTAGATCAAGGTACACGAAGATACTAACGCTGCTGAGACTGAGCACCTGAACCAAAATTATGAGAAAATGTAGCACACAGACGTATATGTGGATCAGTAGTTTGAGGAAGTACTGAGTATATGGGGGTGTATGCGATACTTAAAATAATAATATCATCAATCTTTACAGAAATCATGCATGCTAATATAACTGACTCACATAGCACGAATAATCTCAAAATGCATATCTCGTAAATTATGAAAATGGAACACATAGTATAAATCTTATCTCAAGGAACATACTTTACTTTAGAAACTGATTACTTACTCTTACTAATAAGGAAAACTACTTTCTTCTTGGGAAAATTTTACTTTAAGAAACTACTCTGAAAAATCTTGCTATTAGGGAGGTTCTCTTAATCGGCATACACCATGCGATCTACATGGAGTCCAACATCTTGTCCTCCTAAGGAAGCAACCTCACATTGGGGAGAGGTGCCATACTCTTTCCAGGGAGTACAACCTCAACTCAGTCATCAGTATCTCAGTCTCGAGCCCATTAATCTCAATCCTATGGTGGCAGGTAGTTCTGGGGTATGAAACAGTAGTAACTTACCCAACTGGGTGTTAAATACTACTCTCTTTTGTTAGCTACACTCATCTCATGGAAATCCACTTTAAAATAATCTCGAGGTTCATATAGAACCCAACTATAAAATCTGTAATCTCATTTAAAAAAGTGGATTTCAAAGCTACTATGACCGTCAAGGTCAAAACTTTCTCAATAATCTCAAAATACTCAAACCTTTGGTGCTTATAGAACAAAAGTTCTTAACATTACAATCTCAAATAGGGCTTAGTGACCCATATATCAATCTCACGTTAAGACGTATCAAAATTCATACTAGATATCATAAAGATTCATAAATCATATAGAAATCTGGAAACTTTCAGCAATATGCATTATAATCTCAACATACTCATGTACTTCAATTTCTAAAACATTGAAACCATCATAATCTCTAGAAATAATAACATAGGGTATAAATCCATACTTCAATTTCATAAGAAAATATGTAAAACCATATATCTTTGTAATTAAAACAAATTTTAGGCACAAGGACGAAAGGAGTGTCCTTGTTCAAACCACACATACCTTAGCTTATGACTTGTAGATGAACAAGCTTCCTTAAGTCTCTTTTTCGTACTCTTGAGTGAGGGTTCTTAAAGGTTTTGACTTAGGAACCTTGAATCTTAACTAAATTTGTAGAAACTATGATGGAATATTAAGGTTGTTGGACAAAGATTTGGATTTGATCTTGAGGGTTAATCTTGAGAGAAAACCTTAGTTCTTGATGCTTTGGATGATTCTGAAGTTCTATCCTTTGTTTTGATATATCTAGGTATTAAAAAGGGTTTGAAAGACCAAAAAATCCTTTTTAAAAATGGCTTTAAAATGCTGAACGGGATCTGCGATGGCTCGTGCGACGGTCCGTCGCTAGCTCGAAGGTCCGTCGGTCCGACCATCACACTTGGACCAAAATAGAGGCTCACTACCTTAATGGCGATGGCTTGGGCGATGGTCCATCACAAGATCGATGGTCCATCGTCCTGACTGTCGCACTTGGCCAGTAGATGGATTTAATTTCTTGGTTGTGATGGCTCAAGTGACGATCCATCACAAGATCAACGGTCTGTCAACATGTCCATCACACCTGGGAAGTTCTGATACCTATCAGTAAAACGGCCATAACTTCTCACTCTGATACCAGTTTTGGATGAAATTGGTATCATTGGAAAGCTAATTCAATTTCCCCCACAATAAAAGTTAAAATTTGGAAAACTCTATCTGAGTTAAAGACTACTCACTTTGGAAGTCATTCCTAAATCTTTTAGAGACGGATAAAGGCTTCACTTGACATGCTCTAAAGGCTTAGACTATGAGGGAACTTTACGGGGTCTTACAATATCTCTCCCTTGAAAACATTCATCCTCGAATATTGCTAGTTAGATTAAGATACTGAGTAATTAAGAATGCATAGCCAAAACAAATGGCTAAACCGACTTTAAATCTTTCTAAACCTTTGAATACTCCGGGAAGTGCAAGAGCTTTCACAAGAATAAATACATAGCTGAATTTGATTAGAAAGGAACTGAATTGAGGAACAATAATACCTTTGGCTTAATATGAACTCGTGGAAAAAAGGTGTGGGTACTTGGCTCGCATATCTGCTTCTGCTTCCCAAGTAGTACCCTCAACTGAATGATTCCGCCACGAAAATTTGACCAAGAGAACTTCTTTGTTCATTTGTCTACGGACCTGGTAATCTAGGATCTCAACCGGAATCTTATCAAATGAAGACTAGTCAACATATCTAAGCTCTCTGAAGGATCTACTACCGTAGAATCAACAATGTGTTTATTCATCATGGAGACACGAAAGATAGGATGAACAGCTAACAACTCTGTAGGAAACTCCACCTCAAAGGCTGCTTTCCCAACACGGCTTAAAACTTTATAAGGGCCAATATAACGGGGACTAAGCTTCCCCTTTTTTCCCAAACCTTTTCACCCCTTTCATGAGTGAAATATTCTAGTACACTAAATCACCCACCTCAAACTCAAGATCTCTTCTTCTCACATATGCATATGACTTCTGATGACTTCGGGTTGTCTTCAACCTTTCTCTAATCAACTTAGCTTTCTCCATAGCCTTAAACACTACATCAGGTCCAATCACATCAGCTTCATCCACTTCAAACCAACCTATGGGTGATCTATATCTTCTACCATACAAAGCCTCAAATGGTGCTATCCGAATGCTAGAGTGACAGCTAATGTTATATGCAAGCTTCATCAGTGGAAAATGCTCATCCCAACTACCTTTGAAATCAAGTGAACAAGACCTCAATATATCTTCTAAAGTCTGAATGATCCTCTCAGCCTGACCATCTTTCTATGGATGAAAAGTGGAACTCAAATGAACTTGGGTACCAAGAACCTTCTAGAAAGATTTCCTAAACTGCGAATGGAACTGAGTACCCCTATCTGAGATAATGGACAAGGGAACTCTATGCAACCTGACTAACTCCCGAATATACAATCTAGCATAATCCTCAGTTGTATAAGATGTATCCACTGGTAGTAAATGCACAGACTTAGTCAACCTATCTACAATAACCCAAATAGAATAATGATGACAACACGAAAAAGGTAAACCAGTCATAAAATCCATATTCACCTCTTTCCACTTCCAAGTGGGTATACCAAACTCTTGCAACTTACCACCAGGTCTTTGGTGCTCTACCTTAACCTGTTGGCACGTTGCACACTTTACCATAATTCCTGCTATATCCTTATTCATGCCACTCTACCAATAGATTCCCTGTAAGTTGCGGTACATCTTCGTAGCACCGGGATGAATGGAATACCGCACACCATGCACCTCAGCCATAATTCTCTGCCTCAAATAACCAACACATGGAATGTACAATCTATTCTGACATCTCAACACACCATCTCCCCTTTGGGAGAAAACCTCTAGCTTTTGGTCCTTAACTGGCTCCTTCAGTTTGACTAGACTAGCATCCATGTCTTGCTTCTTCTTTACTTCTGAAACTAAAGAGGATTCAGAACCACTCTGAACAAAAACATTCCCCATAGCTGAATCAAGCAACCTAACAACCAGTCTTGTTAAATGATGCACTTCCCAAGCTAACTCTTTCTTATCTTTCTCCACATGAGAAATATTTCCCATAGACAATCTACTAAGGGTGTTTGCCACTACATTAGCATTTCCTGGATGATACAACATGCTTATATCATAATATTTTAGTAACTCTAACAATCTTCTCTGATAAAAATTCAGCTCCCTCTAAGAATACACACACTGCAAGCTTTTGTAGTCCATAAACACATCAACATAAACACCATACAGATAGTGTCTCCAGATTTTCAAAGAAAAACCCACAGTAGCTAATTCAAGATCATAGGTTGGGTAATTATTTTTATGCAACTTCAACTGTCTAGAGGCATAGTCTATAACCTTACCTCTCTGCATCAACACACAACCCAAAACAACTCTCGAGGCATCACAATACACCATAAAACCATTTGTACTATCAGGTAAAGTCAACATAGGGGCTGAGGTGAGTCGAGTCTTAAACTCTTGAAAAACTTTTCTCACAGTAATCTGGCCAAAGGAACTTACTTTCTTTTGGATCAACCGGTTCATGGGGACGCAATAGAAGAGAAACCTTTAACAAAACGACGGTAGTAGCCAACTAGACCTAAGAAACTTCTAATATATGATAGAGAGATAGGTCTAGGACAGTTTCTTACAACTTATGTCTTTTGGAGATCAACTCTAATGCCTTCGTCTGAAATAATATGATCGATAAAGGCTACTGACCTTAGCCAAATTTCGCACTTGCTGAATTTGACGAACAAATAATGATCTCTAAGAGTTTGCAAGACAATTCTAAGATGATCTGCATGGTCATTCTCAGTATGGGATTATACAAAGATATCATCTATGAACACTATGACAAATATATCAAGATACTATCTGAACACTCGATTCATGAGGTCCATGAAAGCTGCTGGAACATCGGTTTGCCCAAAAGACATAACTAGAAATTCAAAGTGACCATAGAAGGTTTGGAAGGCTGTTTTTAGAATATCACATTCCCTCACTTTATGCTGATGTTAGCCGGATCTAAGGTCTATCTTGGAGAAATAACTTGCACCTTTCAATTGTTCAAACAAGTCATCAATTCTAGGAAGAGGGTACTTATTCTTGATTGTGACCTTATTAAGCTGACGATAGTTAATTCATGTACATAAAGAACCATTTTTCTTCACCATGAATAGAATAGGTGCACCCCAAGGAGAAATACTAGGCCTTATGAAACCTTTTTCTAGAAGATCTTTGAGTTGATCTTTCAACTCCTTAAGCTGTACAGGTTTTATACGGTATAGAGGAATAGAAAAGGTTGTGTATTGGGAAGAAGGTCATCCCAAATTTTATCTCTCAATCATGAGGTACGCCTGGGAGATCTTCCAAAAAGACATCAGGAAACTTATTAACTATACTTACTGACTGAATGATCGAAATCTCATACATAGTGTCCTTAACTCTAACTAAATGGTAGATGCAACCTTTGGATATCAACTTTTTAGCTTAGAGATAGGATATGAAGTGACTCTTGGGAGATACTGAACTTCCGGACAACTCAAAAACTGGCTCATCAGGAAACTAAAACTTAACCACACGGGTAAGACAGTCTATAGATATAACAAGAGTGAAGCCAATCCATACCCAGAATTATATCAAAATCCACCATCTCCAACTCTATCAAATCAGCAAATATCACTCTATGAAGGATAGTGATCAGAGACTTTTAATACACTTTCTTAGAAATAACTGACTTACCTACTGGAGTAGAAACCAAGAAAGTCTTAGGAATTTTTGCGGGACTCATTTCAAAATTCACAGCAACTAACAGGGTCACATAAGAGAAACTTGACCCAAGGTCCAACAGCACATAAACATCAAAGTGAAAGATACGGAGCATACCAGGAATAACATCAGGAAAATCCTCTTGTTCCTTATGGAATGGTAAGGAATATAATCTATTCTGGTGCTGACCGCCAGCCATACTAGATGAAGCACCCTGAGGAGGGGCTGGATAGGCTAAAAGAGCTGGTGCACTAGTAGTCTAAGTCTCAGGTCGAACACCTGCCAAGTAATAGAGGCAATATCTTCCCCTTTATTCTTATCTTCCTCTTTATTCTTTCTCCATGCAATAATCTAGTCATAAGCAATGTCTTTTAGATGATAAGATACCAGCTCTACACTCTCTTTCTTAGAAATATGCATGAATTAGGTGATCTTCCTCACCTTATCAAGATATAACTGTGGGCCCTCACCAGACTTAGACCCATAGAACTCTAGTAGATTCATCTACATGAAATCATGGATCCTAGTAGCAGCTAAATCACCTATCTGCTGATGTAGAACTACAGCCTAGTTATTGTCCTGGTTATTTCCGTTGACTGCTTGGGCTAACGCATAAAAATTCTCCCAAAAATCATCATGGGATATAGTCTTATTCAATGGATCAACATAATGAGGTTGCTCGTTATCATTCTTATAGGAATTAGCTCTTTCGGGAGGTATTTTCTGAGATAAGACAGTATGAATTAATAGCTGAGGTAGAAAACTATAAGCACGTTAGATTTTGAATGAAAGAGATGACTTTTTCCTAAAGTGTCTTGTAGCCTCTTGCTCATAGACGTGGCGCTCTACACACCGATGATCAAGACTATACTTAACGTGGCTTGTCAGACCCCCTAGGACTCCTTAAACCTTAGGATTTGATAACAAGTTTGTAACGCCCTAAAATCTAATTATGAGAGATCACACGGTGCTTAAGGCTATAAGTAGCCCTAAGCTAACCATTTGAGCCTGTTACCACTTCTAACACTTACTTTTAAGATGGATAAATCAAAACAATGGCACTGTCAAAACATATCTCAACTGAAATAACAAAAGAATTATGTCTGAATAAAAACATGCTGAAAAGTCTAAAATATCACTGATAGTCTAGTCAAACAAAGCCTCTACTACTGAAGAACTAGAGAGCCATTGGGACAAATACCTAACTAACTTATACTCAACTGAAAAGAAATAACCCAACTACTATGAAGACTAAAATCAGAAAAAAAATAGGTCCTCAAACCATAAGGACTCACCAACTATGGAGGTATAGATCAAGGTACACAGAGATCACTAACGCTACTGAGACTGAGCACCTGAACCTACATTATGAGACAATGTAGAAAACAAACATATATATATATCAGTACTTTGAGGATGTACTGAGTATATGGGGGTGTATACGATACTTAAAATAATAATGTGATTAATCTTTACAGAAATCATGCATGCTAATATAACTGACTCATATAGCTCGAATAATCTCAAAATGCATATATCGTAAATTATCAATAATGGAACACATAGTATAAATTTCATCTAAATAAACATACTTTACTTTAGAAACCAATTACTTACTCTTACTAAAAGGGAAAACTATTTTCTTCTTGGGAAAATTTATTTTAAGAAACAACTCTGAAAAATCTCGCTATTAGGGAGGTTCTCTTAGCCGACATACACCATGTGAGATACATGGAGTCCAACATCTTGTCCTCCTAAGAAAGAAACCTCACATTGGGTAGAGGCATCATACTCTTGCCAGGGAGAATAACCTCAACTCAGTGATGACTATCACGGCCTCGAGCCCATAAATCTCAATCCTATAATGGCACGTAGTTCTGGGGTATAAAACCATAGTAACATACCTAAATCGGTGCTAAATGCTACTTTCTTTAGTTATCTACGCTCATCTCATGGAAATCCACTTTGAAATAATCTCGTGGTTCATAAAGAACCCAACTATAAAATCTGTAATCTCATTTAGAAAAGTGGATTTCAAAGCTACTATAACCGTCAAGGTCAAAACTTTCTTAATAATCTCAAAATACTCAAATCATGGGTGCTTATAGTGCAAAAGTTCTTAAAATTACAATCTCAAATAGGGGTTAATGACCCATATATCAATCGCATGTTAAGACGTTTCAAAATTCATACCCGATACCATAGAGATTCATAAATCATATTAAAATCTTGAAATTTTTAGAAATATGCTTTATAATCAAAACATACTCATGTACTTCAATTTTTTAAACATTGAAACCATCATAACTCAAGAAATAATATCATAGGGTACTAACCCATACTTCAATTTCATAAGAAAACATGTAAAACTATATATCTTTATAATTAAAATAACTTTTGGGCACAAGGACGAAATGAGTGTCCTTGTTCAAACCCCACATACCTTAGATTATGACTTGTATATGAAAAAGCTTGCTTGAGGCTCTTTTCCATTCTCTTGAGTGAGGGTTATTGAAGCTTTTGACTTAGAAACCTTGAATCGTTACTCAATTTGTAGAAACTATGGTGGAATCTTAAGGATGTTGGAGAAATATTTGGATTTGCTCTTGACGATTAATCTTAAGAGAAAACCCCAGATCTTGATGCTTTAGATGATTCTGATGTTCTATGCTTTGTTTTGATATATCTAAGTGTTAAAAGGGATGTAAAAAGACCAAAAAGCCTTTTTTAAAAAAAACTTTAAAATGCTGAACGGGATTTTTGATGGCTCATGCAACAGTCCTTCGCTGGCTCGACAGTCCATCTATCTGACCGTCCCACTTGTACTAGAATAGGCGCTCACTGCCTTAGTAGCGACGACTTGGGCGACGGTCTATCGCAAGCTCGACGGTCCATCGTCCTGAATGTCGCACTTGGCCAGTAGATGGTTTTACTGTCTTAGTTGCGATGGCTCGATCAATGATCCAACACAATCTCGACGGTCCATCAACCTATCCGTTGCACCTGATGGTTCTGACAACTCTTAGTAACACGACCATAACTTCTCACTCCGATACCGGATTTGGACGGAATTGGTATCATTGGAAAGATAATTCAATTTTCCACACTATGAAAAGTCAAAATTAGGAAAAATATATTTGATTTAATCACTAATTACTTTGGAAGTTATTCATAAATCTTTTAGAGATGGAAAAAGGCTTGACTTGACATGCTATAAAGGTTTGGACTACGAGGGAACTTTACGGGGTCTTACAGCTCATTAAGATTGTACCAGGACTTTATAAATAACTTGTAAGCATTTGAATTAAAGGCATTTTTATGCTTTATAGGGAGTGCCATATCTTGTGGTGGATTTCGCACCACAAATTCTCCAAGTAGGCTTGAGGATAGGTTTATTGCATCAATGTTCTTTATCGGTAGAGTTACCCCCCAATTCATTATCTTTGGTGTCAGATGAATGATATTTATCTTTTGTTACCTTTGCTACGTAGCAGAGCATAGGAGTTTTCTTTTTATCGAGGTTGTGATATTTTCTTTACCTAAAGTTGATAGAGGTTTCTTTGTGGTGACCTTTTTCATAGCCACCGCAATCTTATTAGTTGCGAGATCATCTCACTTGATTGTTGTGGAATCATCAACTCTTTTTTCATTTACTACATAATTTTTCAAGTAAAATTTGGCATCAGGAAAGTGTGACTCGGCTTCAATGAATTGCTTACCATCGGCAACTATTTTTTCTACTCCACCTTTGAGATACTTCACTCATTGATAGTAAGAGGATGAGATAATTTTGTTCTCATATACCCAAATCCTACCAAGAAATATGTTTTATGAAGTCTTGGCATCAATGAATTTGATCGCAAACCATCCCTATAAATCTCAAACTTGATTGTTACTATGGCTCCCTAACCCACTTGGTTGAACCCGTGGATCATCATACAACTTTCAGTAAGTTTATTTATTGTGATGCTAAATTTTTTAACTGTGCAAATAGGTAGGATGTTGATTTCAGATCCTTTATCAATCAATATTCTATTTATATTCTTTCGTAGAACATGACCCACCTTGTACAATAGGATCATACCAAGTAGGAGATCTTTATTTGTAAATGTGATTTCTGTATCATACATATATGCTTCTTGAATAAAAGGTTCAATAGACTTTTTAGGAGATGAAGGAACTTCCATAGGTAGGCTTTCACCCTTTTCCCCTTCTTTGCCAATATTAAAACAAGATGCCTCAAAGTTGACTTGAGTTGTCTTTGCACAGAACCAACTTAGTAACAAATATTCCAAATTCACAGGTCATTATGGTTTTTAGTGGTGATGCCTCACTACTCTCGTCCTCTTTGTAAGCTTAACCAATCTCTATTTCCTTAATTTCTTAACCATCCTTCTTTTAGTTGGCTTCTCGAAATGACTTTTTCATAGAGTCATCTTCTTGAATCTGCGTTGAGTCACTAGAGTCCAACCTTCATCATCACTTTCATCAACTGAAGACTTGTTAGACTCCAATTCTTTCTACTTATGCTCCTTAAAGCGTATTTGCACTAGATCAAGCGAGCCAAAAGTGATAGAGATTTGATAAGAACTTTCCTTCTCATCATCAAAAAAGATCTTCTTCTTATTTGATAGTTGTATGATTTTGTCCTTGAAGACAACATTTATCCAAATGGTGGCCCATAAGACTATGATACTTTTAATTGTTTGGATCATCAGTCCTTCCAATTTCATTGGGTCACTTCAACTCTAGTAAATCAATGAGCTTATGCTCAAGAAACTCATTAAAAATTTTAGCAACATCAAAATCCAGGAAGGCGTATTCTTTTTTTGCATCCTTTTCAAAGTCAACTTTGGATTGGAATGTGCTCGAGAAGTCATCTTCACACTTTGATTCTTGCTCAACTTTATGGTGAACTTCATAGGAGACACGTAGATATTCATGGATTCCCTGTAGTTATTTTTGTGGACAAACTTGCTTCATGTTTTAATTCCTACTAATCCTTTCCCTTTTGAGGATTATGGATAGGAGCTACTCCCTTTGTAGTAGAAGACATTCTCCACTCCATATCATGAGAACGGGCAGCTAACTCCACAGAAGATTGTCTTAGTTCCTTGCAAGATATATCGTAGCTCCCAAAGTATTCCTTTGATGCACATCTCTATTGTAGAATCTTCACTGAGACTTTCTTGCAGTTTAGGCTTGCATTTCTCCATAGATTGATAAATTCAATGATTAGCTTATCCTTTTTTATGAGTATTTGTGAGCTCTACCATGCTTACTATACACTTTATGCTATAAAAGTGATTAAGGATTTCTTGCTCCATCTTCTCCCAACTATCTATAAAATTAGGTTTGAGGTCAGTGTACCAATCAAAGAAATTTTCTTTAAGAGATCATATAAAATGCTTGATGAGATAATCACCATATGCCCTAGCATCATTGCAAGTCTCAATAAACTACGCTATATGTTGATTGGGGTCTTGTTTGTCATCAAGTTATTAGAACTTAGAAGGTTGATGTCTATTAGGAATCTCCAAGTTATTAATCGTTTGTCTGTACAACTTTGCATATGTGAGATAAAATTTGGATGAGGACTCAGACTTATATTTAATTTCTCTGATGGTGAAGTCCTTCAATTGACCAATAGAAATCAAACCTTAAGTAGAGACTTGAATTTATTTGGTCATTATTATTTTCCTTATGAATGACTCTTCTTTCTCTTGAATTTTAGAAAGCTTCATGGGTATCTCACTTGATTCCCTCTCATTCATACTCTCCATATTATTTGTTAACCTGGCAATTTTAGCATCTTATTCTTTCATGCAATTTTTCAAGCCTTCAACTACTTTAACCAAGTTCTTTACTTTTTTTTTTATAGTTAAATTTATTAAGATGTGCTTAAATTTTGATATTGGAAAAGTTTAGATGAGAGGTAGAGATTGTCCCACTAGGCGTGCGAGAATTTGTTAAACTATCTATAGAACCAGGTTCCAACTTTTAAGAATTTTTCATCTGATGGGCATGACAATTTGTTTCCAATATCTTACAATCACTTGATTAGAATATCTATAGAACCAAATTAAATTGGATACAGATTTGGTCCCACTGGCCATGCCAATTAATTTCAAACAAATTTTAATTTATACAAAATAAACTTCAACTACAAATAAAATATGAAGAAACAAGAAGGTTTATTGACAAACATTGGGTACAATGTTGTTCCTCCTTTGAAACAATAATTTTTATTGATAAACATATGAATACAATGTTGTTCCTCCTTTGATTCTTTTCTCTTGATTTTCTACATAACTCGAGGACTGTTAATGGCGTATTTCTAGAAAGTAAGAATATTTAGATTTGATCTCTATAAATGGAAGATTTGTAGATCTTCTTGATGTATTTGATTATCAAGAAGAGAAGGTTTTGATCCCTTTGTGATTTTTATGAAATTATTTAGAGATATTCGAGATGTTTGATCTCTTTATGAATATCTCATTAATTTGGTGAGATATTGGAGATGCATATTTAGGGAAATCTTTGCCCCTTTATATAAGCATGATTTAAAGTTTAGAGTAAAGTATCCACCATGCTAAGTTTAAGGTATAGCAGTCTCCAAGAACTCTAATAAAAATTGGATTCTTATTGTAGAGTCCACAAAATTTTGATGTTTATATAGTGATTCTTAAATAGTTGAAGTACAATACAATAACTTATTGTACAAAGTCCTCTGAATATTTCATCATATTTCAAATGGGTATAATTTGACGTATGTTATCATTTTTATAGAAGTTAAGATCACTCTAGCAAGTCTCATCGACAACTTGATCAATGTTGTTGACTTTAAAATAATGAAGGTAAATATAAGAATACATATCAAAAATAAAACAAAGATATTTTATATAAATAAAAATAATGAAGTAGAAAGATAACCAAAATAGGTATACACAAATTTTGGAACATTTCAACTTCTCATGTTTTTCCTTATTTCCTTTTGTTTCTTTTTTTTTCCTTCAAGTCTTCTTCCCTTCCGTAAATTAGAATAAAATATTTTCATGTGAAGGTCTCAAAGTCTATAAGTTACTAAAATTCATATTGAAATCGACCTAATTTCTCAAGGAAATTGAATTATAATCCTAGTCATTCTAGACAAATACGAAAAAAGTAGTATATAGAAAATAATAGTAATTAGTCACCATATAATATGAAAAGAGAAAATATAAGTAAGTTCTTACTTACATCTTCAAGACTTCTTCCTCCACTTATAGATTCGTTCATGGTGGAAAAGGGGTGGTGTTGATACTAGCATAGATGTCATATGTGTCTCAAACCCTTTACATAAAGTCAAGTAGGGGAACTCCAAGGTCTGCAAACAATGATCATACAAAAAAGATTTTGGGAGAGGTTTCAAGAATGTTAATGGAAAACTTACAACATGTGGAAGATTCACAAGAGTGAAGTGGAGGAACAAACGGGGACATTTGTCCAAGTAACTACCTCTTAAATTCAAGTGCTCCTAAAGAAGACAACCAAACAAGGCACGTCTCATTACGGACAATATTGTAAAAGGTTAATGTCTTTTTTTTTACTTAGTTTAAATAGGATTTTTTTTTCATTTTGGATAGTAGATGATGTTGGATATTTAACTTTAAAATTGTAGTGTCTTCTTAAGAAAATTTGTGATTAATTAGTTGTGGAATCTTGAAATTGGTAGTGATCTTCTTCTCTCTTAATTAATCAAATCATCTATTTGTGGTTCTTTTTTAGTTTTACTTTAATTTCTTTAGTAGGGTAAAATTTGAGTTGTTGAAATCAATTGGGGGGTGAGGAATTAGACACTTGTTTCACATAATTTCAATATCTTGGAGATCAACGGACAAATTATTTTCTTTCTTAATCATGCTCTTATCATTGATTATTATTATTTTGATATCAAGAGCCTAGGTTTAGGTTTGTTTTCACAAATCTAAATCTTGAGATTTTTATCTTTTTTTTAATTCAAAAATTCAAAAATAAAATAATCAAAAAACATTGAAAAAGTCTCAAAATGAAAACTCAATTTTTTTAATTTTTATTTGTTGTTTTTGGCATTATGTTTGTGTTCACTAGTGTCATTTGAGTTTAGGTTTCAAGTTTCATTCAATTTGGAGTTGTAGAAGTGAAGTTACCATTGAAGGATTTTGAGTTTTGAAACTTTGATAATTTTTAAAGGAAAATTATTACTTGAGGAGGAATTGGGGATCAAAAAAGCTAGTGAGTTTGTTTCCTAAATTGAGAGGAAGAAAATATTAAAATTTGAGTCAAATCTGAGTTAAATTAGAAGTATTAGGATTAGGTGTTTTTTTTTTGTGTCCTTGAACTTCTTCATATTGTTCTTGAAGAAGAAGAGAGAAAAGTTACACTTTGATTCAAAATCTTCAATTCAAAGTTGGTCAATAGGTTTTTGGGTCCACTAGTGGAATTTTTACAAAAAAAAATTTGAAATAAATAAATTTCACATGGAATGCCACATCAACAAGTCAACGGGTAAATGTTAGCGTAACAGCTATGCATCTGCCACATCAGCAACAAGCATAATAGTTTTGAGAAGTCTGGATTGTAGAAAAGGCCAGACGCTTGCTGGAGCGCCCAAACTAGTAAATTTTTAAAATGAAATGTCCTAGGAAAGGCCAGACTCATGCTGGGACACCCAAACTAGTAAACCCCACAAAATTTTCTAGGCATTCAAACTTCGTGGTACTTCATTTACATTTTCTTTCTTCGATTATTCAACTATTTAACAAGCAATTAACATATTAATCACTTTTTATCTAGTTTTTAAACATCAAATTGTCTCTTTAGTTCTTCAAATTATCAAACACAAGTAATTTTTCCATTTTTGTTAGTTTTTTTTTAGTCTATTTTTTTGGTGCTTATTTTTTTTGGTATTTTTTATCATCACAATTTGTACATTAACTTCTTGATTCAAGTCCTTTTTATTTAATCGAGTCTCCCTTCTATCAAGAGTCACAAAAGTCCACTTTCATATTAAAGATGGTGGATTCAATTGATTGAGCAAAATTAGTTTAGTACTAATTTTAAGATGGCTCTACAGGAGGTTGCAATTCCCCCAAAATTCAAATTAATATTAGAACCACACTTCAAGATCATGCAAAATAAAATATCATTTTTTGTAGTGTTATGAGTGATTTAGATATATATTAAATCCTTAAATAACTCCTATCTTACAGACAAGTCAAAATATTTCTTATCAATTGAATTCTTGGGAAGAATGTTGCTATAGTCAACTTCAAACGAGCATAACTTTTGTATTACTAATAGTTTTTTATATCGAGACCCACAAAAAGATAAATAATTGAATTAGATTTCCAACACCACTTATTTTGCCTTAATCCTATATCGGAGTAAAAAGTTATGTCCGATTTACCAAATAGGTGTATGTCTGCTAGAGCGCGACGGCCCGGGTGACAAATTATTGCACCAGTAACGTCCCATCGGGCCAAATCATTGCTCTTAAGTAGAAAGACCAAAATTTAATCATTTTGGAATGGTTGGAGTGACGTTTGGTCACGGGAGTGATGGTCCGTCCCCCAGACCATACGGTAGGACAGTTCTACACTGTTATAATATTTTTAAAGGGTTTTTTGGTATTTTCCCACTCTTTTAACATCAAAAAGCCATTGTTTAAGCTATCCTAAGGCTCGAATATAAGGATAATCACCCCAAATTCTCTATTAACTCAAAATTCAATCAACACATAGAGAGAAAATAGAGAAAGAAGCGATTCTCTCTTCTGTAAAAGCAAATTTGGGTTATACAATTCCCAACTCCAATTTCCAAGTGTTTTTCAAGCCTTCCATCTCTAGGTATGTGGGATTTCATCAATGGGTTCCTTCCACCCATTGATTCCCAAAGACTACTCAAATTCTCAAGTTTAATTCACCCTTTAGGCTTAGGATTTTCATGGAAAGCATGAGTTTCTTAAATTTTCAGTTTATTTCTTAAATTAAACCATGGATATATGTTTTCTCATAAGTGTATGCATCTTCCCATACTCAGAATCATGAAATATTATTATATTGATAAATTGTTGATTTTTGGGCTTGAGTTATGAAATTTGCTATCATGTTCAACTTTTAATATTGTCATATTTAGTTGCATTCTATGGAGCTGGTGGGTTATGAACATTCGATACCTAGGAATTCATGCATACACTATCGAATACCATATTCTCCAGTTTATGTGTTATTAAGTGCTCCAGATTATGCGGTTATTGTTATTTTCATGATATTATTATATTGAGCAATTCAGTTTTTAGTTTCATTCAGTTGGGAGTAGTACTTAACACTGAGTGAACCCAGGGATGGCCGCTTACCCGTCAGTTAGGCTTTAGACCTTTAGTAGAAGTCTCTAAGTTCCAGAACTACGGTGCCACCATATGTATAAGGGGTCACCCTCCAATTGACAGTGACACCCTAGTCCTTCAGGATATCAGTTTATTGGATCTACGCCAGTCAGTATTGGTACCCTTGGCAAAGAACTAGCATCCTTCCAAATGGGTTTATAGGTTGGACCCCAATTTGCTCAGATTGGGTCATGTAGGTTATTGTTAGCTCCCGCATTCCTAAATTTATACTTCAGTTTATGTTTTAGTTCAGATTATGCATGACCTTGTTTTCAATTTCATTCAGTATATGTTTAAACTTGGTCTTGCATTCAGTTTATCATATTACATGCATTCTTGTTCAACTTATACTAGTTAGTTTCCCATCTCACATACTCAGTACATTCAAAGTATTGACCACATACTTTCCAACGCTATATTGTCTCATAATATAGGTTTAGACGCTCAGTACCCGGATCAAACTTAGCACATTCCATACCACTCAGCAACAGTTTTGGTGAGCCCTCATCATTCGAGGGCTTCAATCATCTGGAATTAGTTGGGGGTGTGTACCAACAACTCATTATGATTTAGAGCTTTTCAGACAGATGTTTAGATTTTCAGCATGTTGGTTGATCAGACAGTTTTATTTCTAGCTTTGGTTGATATTCAATGTTTCATTATTATTATTTCCATCATTTATTTGAGTTTATCTTTTACCTAGTATTTTATTACTTTTCAGTATTCTTAGTGTTATGCCAGATCATGGGTTAGCTTGGGGTCACTTGTGACTCTAAGCACCCTGTTGCGACTAGGGGTCGGTCTCGGATCGCGACAAACTTGGTATCAGAGCAACAAGTTTAAGTATCCTAGGGTGTATGAAATCCGCTTTAAGTGGAGTCTTGTTCATGGATGTGAAGCGTGCCACACTTATGTGTGAAAGGCCACAAAATGTTTTAGAAAAGTCTTACTTTTTCATGATTTATGTCAAGTGATAGAGTTGTAACTCTATTAAAATTCTTCTTCTAAATCGTCCTCTGCCGATTTATAGAAAATGGATCCTAAGAAAACCAACAAAAGAAGAAATAAGAACCAGCAAGCACCACCACCAGTTCTTGCATAAACAGAACACAAAAGTCATAAAAATAGTTCATAAAACAGCTACCACAAATTGTTTCTACCTAAACAATCCAAAGTCACTAGAAAATAGTCCCTAAAATAGTCTGATCGCTAAAACAGTCCATAAATAAAACTTATCAGCCATTATGCTTTCTTTTCTGACCAACTAGGAACACCAAAAATCCTCGGATGGAATTTTTCCAATATTCAGAGAAGATACTATTGAAATCTATCCAATAACATGAGCCTACAAATACATTTACAAGTAAAGTAAGAAAATCTAACTAAACAAAATATGGCGTTCAAAACTAATAAGGAAGTAAGAATTAAAATCACACAAAATAATAAACAAGTAAATATCACAATAAACAATGGAGTGGAATAACTTATTTCTTCTCCAAACACTTTCAAGTTTAATTCAAAACAAAAAGTAGCAGTGGAATAACTTACTTGAAAATTTACAACCAAAGAAAATGACACAAACCGAACCAGGGCCTAGTCGTGTCGGGCATTTCAAGTCCAACCAGGACCGAAGACCACCCCTAATACTCCACCATTAACCACCCTACACCACATGTCGGATAAATTCTGAACATATAATAAGATAAAACAATAATAATCCAAAGACATGATAGTAAGCTTCAAATCAAAGTTGAAATCCACAACCAATTTAACCAACCATTTCTAATCCTAATGACAATAGCAATACCAAGGCTAACACTAATACCGATACTTCCCATTCCCATGCATGTTAGCCACATGAAAGGAGAAAATAAACCCGAGATGACTAGTACATCCCAAAATTATAAAGTGTGACATCATGTACACGGCCACAAAGGTCACCCTCACATCGGCAAACGTGAGTTTGTAATGTTGGTCCCCTTAGGACCTCCACCTTCCGCAGCTTTGATATTCAACCCCTTTAATCCTAATTAAACCTTTTACACAAAGACAAACCATTTACCAAAGAGCCTTTTAAGTATTCACTAACCATTGGTATCGTCATGCCAAAATTAAAGCTTGCACGTCTATTAGCTTATGTCTTATAAACCGTTAAACCAAATTAGACTCCACCATTTCTAATAAAACCAAATCCATCTATAATCAAACCATGGAAACCAAGGCTTTTCCAAAGTTATGTGAGGCCAACTTAAACCATTTCATGTTTCTTTAAGCATTTATGCAATGCAAAGAGTCCAAGAATTTTCAAGCTATGTGACAAAATCGTTCTCATTGACAATTCATAAATAGGTTGAGGGTATGCCATTATCAAAGCCAAAATCATCAAATTTTGGGGCTCAACCATCACAACTCCATTAAATCACCATTCCCATGCACGCACATGTGGAAAATCATAGTTAAACTATTGAAAACCATAACTAAATCATGAGAAACATTAATCATCCATGAATATCCAAAATCTCCCAACCTTTATTTCAAAAACATAACAACACCATGAAAACTATACATTAAAACATATGCCTTTTTGAAAAATAACAATGAGGGAAGAGTCACATCCCTTAGACACCAAGAAGTATGGAGAGAAACCACCCTTGAAAGCCTTAATTGATTATCTTGATGAAACCCTAGCTTTTGCTTCAAGTAAGAGTTTTAGAGAGATAATTTGAGAGTGATGTATTGGGAATAGTGTGTTAATGAAATCCCATAAGGTGTTTTAAGTCGTTTCCACAAATTGAGTTAAAATGGGAACTTTCCAGAATGCCACAAACTTAAAACTGTAAGAATGCCACAGGTGGTTATGAGTCGACCCTCGTGACTCATGACCACAACATACAACTCATACTCTCGAGTCATCACCAAGACAGTGAGTTGGACACACATACACTATCCACCATACGACCCCATGACCCTACTCATTACTAAACCATATGACTTGTATGGTCTAAAAGTATCCCTAACAGAACCCAAAGGGATTGGCCACTAGACAACATATGACTCAACTTTACCATCTGTAGCATATCGTCATAGCTCTCAGTGATCCACTCATACTCAGAGCTGAGTCTAGTCACTAAGTTATTGATTTGAGAAAGGTTTAACCAAATGACCTACTGCCACCCCTAACAACTTAAACCAGCAAAATGTAACCATCACCGAAACCTAACCACGATTTACTGGGGACCTCCCTACTAGGGTCACTTGACCTGTACCCATATCATATGACTCGTATGATTAGTCGTTACTAGGATAGTGAGCTCAAAGCTCAGGAAATTTCCAAGGGTCAAAAACCAGGGTGTTTTAATTCTCCCCCGCTTGGATCATTCATCCTCAAATGATGGGATAAGGCAGTGACTAGCACGATTTAACCCCCAATCATCTCTACTCTTACCTTAAGATAGAAAATTGAATACCAAGAAATTTACCATCTACCTTTAACAAAGATAGAAAACAAAAAATACTAAGAACAACACATAACTTAAGCATGATTTTTTAGAATGGGAAAAAAGAATGGGTACTTGGACTTCATGTTCTCTTTAGTTTCCCAAGGATTCTTTTCAATCTTGTGGTTTCTCCATAGAACCTTTACCGAAGCTAGGTCCTTGGTCCGTAACCAACGAACCTATCGATCCAATAGTTCAACAGGGACCTCCTCATAAGATAGAAAATCTGAAATACCAATGTATTTTATAGGCATAATTTACAACGAATCACCAACATACTTTCTCAACATAGAAACATGGGACATCAGGTGAATGGAGCTAAAACTAGAAAGCAACTCTAATTCATATGAAACATTGCCAACTCTTCCCAAAACCAAGTACAGACTGACATACTGGGGACTGATCTTTCCTTTCTTCCCAAACTGTGTTACTCCCTTGATTGGAGACACCTTAGATAACATCCTATACCCTACCTCAAACTCTAACTTCCTATGCCTTACATCTACATAAGACTTTTCACAACTTTGGGCACTTTTAAGCCTATCCCAAATCACCTTCACCTTATCCATGGCTTGGTGAACCAAATCCGGACCAAATATCTCCATATCACTAGCTTCGAACCACCTAATAGGAGATCTACACCTCCTACCATACAAGGCCTCAAATAGAGCCATCCCAATGCTAGAGTGGTAGCTATTATTATATGCAAACTCTATAAGAGGCAAATTCTCAACCCAACTACTACAATAGTCAATCAGGCAAGCTCTAAGCATATCTTCCAATATTTGCATAGTCTTTTCTACTTGCCCATCTGACTGCGGATGGAAAGTCGTACTAAGATTCACACCACCATCTTCAAGTTCCAAGAGGCAAACTTCAAGGATAGACAGACAGTTAATGTCTTTCACCAACTCGCGCTTCCCTTCATCCACATGATCTAGACTTTCCATGGATAACCTACTAAAAGCGTCAAAATCCATATTAGCTTTACCTAGATGATAGTGAAGACTCATGTCGTAATCCTTGAGTACCTCAACTCATCTCCTTTGCATGAGGTTCATCTCTTTCTGAGTAAACACATACAGCAGGCTCTTTTGATCAAAAAAGATATCCACACGCACTCTATACAGATAGGATGCTAAATTTTCAACATAAACACTACAACAAATAATTCTAAGTTATGAGTAGATAATTCTTCTCATGCACCTTCAAATGTCTAGAGGCATAAGCTATCACCGTGCCATGCTGCATCAAAACGTACCTAAGCCCTACAAAGAACGCATCATAATAAACTACAAAACTATTAGTACCTTCTGGCAAGGTCAGGAGTGGATCCAAAGTCAGCTTATCCTTCAGCTTCTCAAAACTACCCTAACAAACATCAGACCACAAGAGTTTCACCTTCTTCTGAGTCAACTTAGTCAACGAGGTAGCCATAGAAGAGAAACTTTCCACAAACCTCCTGATATAACCTGTTAAACCTAAAAAGCTCCAAATATCGATTGGAGTCATGGGTCTAGGCCACTTCTTAACCACAACAACTCTCTGCGAATCCACCATGATCCCTTCACTAGAAATGACCCGACCCAAAAAAATGACAGCTTTAACCAGAACACATTTCAAATATTTGGCATACAACTACTGATCTTTCTGGGTATGCAATAAAATACGGAGGTGTTTAGCATGATCTACCTCGATCTTAGTGTACACTAGAATATCATCTATAAACACAATGACTAAAAAATCCAAAAACTGATGGAAGACCCTTTTCATTAAGTCCATGAATGCCACCGGGGCATTAGTCAACCCAAAAGACATGACTAAGGACTCAAAATGCCCATATTGGGTATGGAAACAAGTCTTAGGGATATCCACCTCCCTAATCTTTAACTGATGATACCCATGTCAAAGATAAATCTTTAAGAAAAATTAGCACCCTGAAGCTGATCAAACAAATCATCTATCCTTGGAAGAAGGTACTTATTCTTTATACTCACCTTATTCAACTATAATAATCAATATAAATCTAAAAAAACCATCCTTCTTACGTATGAATAAAACCAGTGCACCCCACGAAGACACATTAGGACGGATGAAATCGTTGTTTAAAAGATCCTTTAGTTTCTCCTTAAGCTCCTTAACTTAGTTGGAGCCATTCTATAGGGGGAATAGAGATAGGAGGAGTGTCTAGAGTAAGATCTATACCAAAATCCATATCCCTATCAACAGAAACACTAGGAAGGTCATCAGAAAAGTCCTTAGGGAATTCATTCACCACCAGGACGGAATGTAAAGGACCCTCCGATTAAGAATCTTTAACCTGGACCAGATGATAGAGACGACCCTTGGATATTAATCTCCTAGCTCTAAGATATGATATGAACCTTCCCTTAGGAGCTAGGGAACCACCCTCTCATTCAATAACCGGTGCATTAGGAATTAAAGATGACCTTACAGGTCTGACAATATAGAGAAGCATAGCATGAGTAAAACCAACCCATCCCTTATATGACATCAAAATCAATTATGTCTAACTCAAAAAGATCCACCATATTCTCCCTACCACCCATAGATATCACATAACCTCTATAGACTCTTCTATCTACCACAAAGTCACCCACCGGGGTATAAATAGAAATAGGGTCCGAATACACTCAGGAGCAAAACCAAAATACACAACCACAAATGGGGTCACATAAGAAAGGGTGGACTATATATCAACTAAAATGTATACATCATGGAAAAAGAGTTTTAACATACTAGTAATGACATCAGGTGATGCCTCGAACTCTTAACGAGTAGTAAGATCATAGAGTTGGTTTCGACTAGTGCCCGATCTAGATAGGGCACCCCTTAGTGCCAGAGCTAAAGAAGGGGCAACAGGAACTTTGTTTTCCCTAGAGGCAACCTTACCAATATGACAAGTTTTAACCATGTGTCCTGGATGACAATAGTTGTAGCACTTATCCTTTCCTTTATCACAGTAACCCCAATGTAATTGACCACAAAATCTGCAGGAAGGATATGATGGAGTTGATTAAGCTCCACTAGTCTGATATTGGACACCCTGTTCCCTATAATTATCACCTCTCTAAAAATTTTGGTTACCAAATGGTTTTGGGTAGGGAGCACTAAATGTCGAGTGAAACCCAGAATTACTCCACCTCTTCTTGGACCACTTTCCACCATCCCTACCACTCTACTATTGACCACTACCCTAATCAAAAAATCTAAACTTTTTATTCTCCCTCTCCCCAATTTAGCCTGCATCTTCTTATCTTTCTAGACCTACTGCATTTACACAACAAGTCTGGAGATGTCCATATCCTTGTTCAACAAGGTAGCCTTACTCACTAAAATTAAATTTTGCGACAACCCAAAAGTAAACTTCCTCATTCTATCCCTCATGCTAGAAACCAACTCCGGAGCATACCGAAATAACTAGTAAAAATTCAAGGCATACTCATTGACTGAAATCTTGCCTTGCTTTAAGTTAACAATCCCTTCTGCCTTCGGCTCTCTTAACTCCTGAGGACAGAAGCGGTCCAAAAAAGAATTACAGAAATCATCCCATAGGGCTAACTCCGCATCGTCACCTCATGACTGTTCCCATTCCATATACCATTGGTATGCTACATCTTTCAGTTGGTAGGTAGCGAATTCCACACCCTCTACGTTAGTAGCATACATAACGCAGAAGATATTTTCCATCTCATTAGTAAGACCTTGAGGATCCTCCTCAACTTTAACACCAGTGAGAATAGGTGGGATCAACCTCATAAACTAATCAACCATTGTGGCCTAAGAAGATAGAGTAACAAAATCACCGCGCTCGGCTTTAGAAGCTATCAAATGTGCCAATATATGGCTACACGAATGAAACTCAACATTCATTACTTCTGCCTAAGTGGCTCAAGGAGGTTGGAGAGGCCAAGTTGAACTCCATGAGGAGAATCAAGAACTGAACCCCTAGATCAGGTCTGGACCCTATAAGTAGAGTGCGACCTATTAGCATTGACCCTAAGTCAATAGAAGAGTTTCCATGAGCTTCAAATCAACAGGGAGGCATGATCTGAAAAGCGAACAAATGGTTATTAGAAAATATTTTAGGACCTTAGACTCTACAGCTCGAAAACAGAACACAAGAAAGAGAAACATTCCTAAATGCCTCATAGTCTTTCCCTTATAAGTGTGGTGCACTACACACCCTTAAAAGATACTCTACTCAACAAGGCTTTGTAGGACACCCAGTAGACCATGAACCTAGCATACTGATACCAATATAACATGACCGAACTAGGGCCTAGTTATGTCGGGCATCTCAAGTCCAACCAGGACTAGAGACCACCCCTAACACACTACCTTTAATCACCCTACACCACATATCGGATGAATTACGAACACATAACAAGATAAAATAATAATAATCCAAAGACATGATAGTAAGCTTAAACTAAGTCAAAATTCATAACCAATTTAACCAATCATAATTATATCCAATGCCAATACCAATACCAAAACTAACACAAATACTGGCACCACCCATGCCCATAGTTATTTGATAAAGCCTCTAACTAGAATAAAAAAAGATACGATCTGGACATGGCCCCAACCATATCCAAAACCAAAACCAAGGAAATAACAAAAATGAACAGAAGTCCATAACATTAAATGGAGTCTTTTGGAGTATGGAAGCTCACCACTTTAATCTGACTCAAAGCTATCCCTGAATTCAAGTCACTGAGTAAGAGAAATGGTAGTATGGCTAGTTCTTGCATTTCGTGGGGATACAGGGATCAAAGAAGGTTAGCGGGGTAAACTCCAGCATGTAACTCAGGGATAAAGATAAGATAATGCCATCAATAAAAAACCAAATCAAATAACCATATCCAATATCATATATACATATATATAGTGTCGGGATAAGGAACGAGGTTTAGCATATATTTTAAACCTTAACCTAGGTTGTGTAGCTCTACCATCTTAAAACTACCCACGAGCTATAAGGGTTCAGCTCTCCTGGCGAAAAGGGCCCTAATGTGTGTTGGTAGCACCACAAGAGAAACGAATCCTAGGATGAATAGTACATACCCAAGAATATAAAGTATGGTATCATGCACACGGCCACTGAGGCCACCCGCACATCGGAAAACATTAATTTTCAATGTCGATCCCCCCTGGACCTCCACCTTCTATGGCTTTTGCTACTTAATCCCTTTGATACAAATTAAACCTTTTATACATAACCAAACCATTTACCAAGGAGTATTTTAATTAGGCATTAGACTGGTATTGTCATACCAAAATTAGAGCTTTCAAGTTTATTACCTTATGATGTATAAACCGTTAAACCAAATGAGACTCCACTATTTCCAATAAAACTAAAACCATTTATAATTAAAACATGGACACCAAGGTCTTTCCAAAGTTATGTGAGACTAACCAAAACCGTTTCATGTTTCTTTAACCATTTATGGAATGTAAAGATTCAAAGAATTTTAAAGCTATGTGACAAAATCATTCTCATTAACAATTGCACAAATAGGTTGAGGTCATTCCATTATCAAAGATAAAATTATCAAATTTTGAGGCTCAACCATGACTCTTCAATTAAATCACTATTCCAATGCACCCATATGTGGAAAACCATAGTTAAAATATGAAAAACCATAACTAAATCATGAGAAACATTAATCAACCATGAACATCCCAAACCCCAACCTTTACTTAAAAACCATAATAACACTATGAAAATCATAACTTAAAACATATGCCTTTTTGCAAAATAATAATGATGGAAGAGTCAGATGCCTTAGACACCAAGAAGTATGGAGAGAAACCACCCTTGAAAACCTTTATTGATTATCTTGATAAAACCCTAGCTTTTACCTAAAGAGAAAATTTGAAAGAGAGAATTTGAGAGTGTTGTAGTGGGAATAGTGTATTAATAAAATCCCAAAAGGTTTTTTAAGTCATGGTCTCAAAGGGAGTCAAAAGGGAAAATGTCTAGAATACCCCCAACTTAAAACTGTAAAAATATCACAGGTTGTTGCAAGTCAACCCCTATGACTCGTGGTCACAACATATGACTCATACCCTCGATTCATTACCAAGATAGTAAGTTGGACACAGATAGACTATCCACCATACGACCCCATGACCCCACTTGTTACAAGAGCATGCGACTCATATGGTTAAGTCGTATCTCAAACAAAACACAAAGGGATTGGTCACTGGACAATATATAACTCAACATTAGCATCTGTACCCTATCCTCATGACTCTTAGTGATCAACTCATATTCATAGCAATGTCTAGTAACTAAGTTACTAATTTGAGAAAGGTTTCTCCAAATGATTCATCACCGGCCCTAACAATCATCACCAGCCCTAACAACTCGTACCACCAAATTGTAATCATCACAAAACCCCAACCATCATTCACTAAAAAAACTCACGACTAGGGTCACCTGGCCCATACCCACACCATACAAGTTGTATGATGAGTCATTACTAGGAAAGTGAGCACAAATCTCAAGAAATTTACAAGGATGAAAAACTAGGGTGTTTCATAAAACAATTTATTTTTTGAAGCAACCTAGAAACGAATAAACCCATGAACATTTACAACCTTGAACTATTTAGAATTGTAACGTTGAAATGATAACATTTTTAATTTAAAGTTTGAATTCCAAATATTCACAACTTCTCAAAAAAATAGTTTTACCAAAAACTGAGAAGTCAATTCTAGAAGGCTACTAGTACTGTAGGATCTAGGCTACTAGTACTATGTCCAATAACTAGATCAAACCCCTTGTACTTTAACTCTTAAATTAAAAGGATTAGTAAAAATGATATTATACAAGACCTTCTCCTAAAGGGAAAGAAGAATCAATAAAACCTAAAGAATAGAACAAAAAGACTAGTACAAGTATATTATACAAGACCTCACTCACTATTATCTCTATGGTAAAAAAACTCAATAGGTGGTTTCTCCAACTTCAATAATTTGTATTACTGATAATTGAAGGTCTCATTTACTTCATATCATCCACTGCTTTTCTCTTCGGAATATTTAGTAGGAGAACAAGGGGTAATTAGAATGGACAAAAGCTAAAGCATACTAAGTTATATGCTTTTCATATCTGGATGTAAAATACTCAAGGACATTCGAGTCAAACCATGTAAATAGAATGATCCTATCCAATTTGATAATTATTTTCAATCTCATATGGAAATCTTGAAATTTACAAACAGCCTAAATAGAATCAGTTAAATGATTACAAGCTAATTATTGAGATAATTCAGAGAGATAACTTTAAGTTGTACCCAATCAAAAGAAACTGCATAGGATTTGTTAAAAGGAAAATATGATAGCAAAATAAACAAAAATGAGTAGTACAATTTATAGTAAGCTAACAGCTCCGACATAGTAGAAGTAAAAGTAGAAGAAGAACCCAAAAATACACATACTTACAATCAACTACTATTTATATTTGCTTATTAACAACTACATATCAATAATTCAAGACTTAGTTCTGTTGCAAGCCAGTTCTAAAAAAATATAAGACACTTGTTAGTTGTTAGTTGATTTGCAATATAACTAAGAAATTATTTAAAATATAATGAATACAAAATCATAATATTCTTACAAACTTGAAGTTGCTCAAGATACTCTAAATCCTCCTCGATATTAATTGAAATAAGTTCACGTCTAAGCCAATCTTGAAGACAAATAAGATATTGCATTAGTTTAGGATTGAATGAACTCCTACAGGGAATAATAACATTCTCTCTCATGCTAAATGTACATTCTAATGCGACACTAAATATAGGAATGGCTAACACATCATCATCCATCTCAATAAGAATGGAAAATCTCAGCTCATTAACTTTCAACCAATCTAATATATCAAATATTTCTGAATATGGCTCAATTTTTTCAACAAGCTTTTATCCAACTAGGATTTACTTCTTGAACGTCCACTAATTATTTATGCTTTTCAAATTGTTGTTTTGTTGTCATTGTTTATCTTCTTTGAAAATTTCCATAAACACTTACAAATAAATAGTTTCCGAAATAAGAAATAGTAGATGAAAAGTTTTTGATTTCTTAACATAATGCTCAAACAAGGCTTTCATATAAGTCTCCACTCATTCAAACAACTTGTCCCTAATTTCTATTCCAAATATGTCCACAACTGCAACAGGAACATATTCTATTTTGTTTCGAGGATCCAACACAGATAAAATAAAGATTATTTTGTTCATATTCTCTAGATCACTCCAATACTTTCTGAACTTCTTCTTTATATTTGTTGCCTTTTTATTCAAATTAGAATCTTCATTTTCTATCATCTCTTTCAAAATCAAATCTAGCTTATCAAATTCCACAAAGTATACACTGTTAGTTATGGGTGGGCATAAAGTTTGTTCAGTTTTATTGTTTAATATTGATTCGGTTTGTTCATTTTTATTGTTTAGTATTGATTTGACTTTTTAATTTTTTGGATTGACAAAACTGAAAATCATAACCAAACCAAAATTATTTCGGTTTGATTTAGTTTTTAAAAAATCAGTTTGGTTATTTCAATTTTTTTTATTTCAGTTTTGAAGATTAAAGTACTGAGCCTTTTTTTGTCATGATCGAGCATTTAAAATTGTTGAGTTTCTTAGAAGAAAATAATTTTTTCAAACTAATTTTTCATTCTCAAATATAAATTACTGAACTTGTATAAAATGAAATGAAATAACCATGAGTTTAACATAACACATAACTACATTACGCATAAGTTTGCATAAACAGAACACAAAAGTCATAAAAATAGTTCATAAAACAACTACCATAACTTGTTGCACATAAACAATCCATAAAACAGTCCAAAGTCATGTAGAAATAGTTCATAAAATAGTTTGATCGCTAAAACAATCCATAAATAAAATTTATCATCCATTATGCTTCCTTTTCTGACCAACTAAGAACACCAAAACTCCATGGATGACATTTTTCCAAAATTCAGAGCAGATGCTATTGAAATCTATCCAATAATATGAGCCTACAAAAACATTTACAAGTAAGAAAATCTAACTAAACAAAATATGGAGTTCAAAAATAAATTAATAAACAAGAAACAATTAAAATCACACAACATAATAAACAAGTAAATATCACAATAAACAATGGAGTGTAATAACTTAGTTCTTCCCTAAAAACTTGCAATTTTAATTCAAAACAGACAGTAGCAGTGCAATAACTTACTTGAAGATTTACAACCAAAGAAAACAATTCTTTTTCAAAAGCAACTTGAAAACTAATAAAATCGTGAACATTTACAACCTTGAACTATTTAGAATTACAACTTTGAAGTGAGAACATTTTTGAATTGGAGTTGGAATTCCAACTATTCATAATTTCTCAACAATACAGTTTTACCAAAAACTAAGAAGTCATTTCCAGAATGTTACTGGTACTGTCGGAACTAGGCTACAGGTAGTATGTCCAATAGTACTGGTGCTATGTCCAATAGCTACATCAAACCCCTTTTACTTTAACTCTGACATTAAAAATATTAGTGGAAATCATTCTCAGTTCGACTAGAAATTTTCAGCCCTAGCCCCAGCCCCTGCCCCATTGATATGTAAGCTAATGCTAATACATTTGAGGCTTTTAACTAAGAATAATTGCAAAGTTTTAAGCAACTTTTATCCTTTTTGATTGTTTTATGTTTGATTTTATAATAGATGTTATGATAAAAGAGAACCAACAAGGATGGAAGCAAAGGAGTTAAAATCTAAAGTAATTCAAAGAGTGGTGTGGCTGACAATATTTCTAATAAGTCATCATCCCTGTGATAAGTTATCAGCATGATCGTTCGCCTCAGTTATAGAATGCACATGAGTTGAGAGTTGTGACGAAAATTTGTAATAAGCCGTCAAGGAGCTGATAGGTCGTCAAACTTGTCATCATCCTAAGGCAGAACATGAGGGCTGAGGTAGAGACTTGACGACATTTTTGATAAGTCGTCAAGGAGTTGATAGGACATCATTGGTTATCGTCAGCTTTAGGCAGCGAGTATCAAAATCAAAGAGGAGCTGTCAACCTTAGTGATAAGTCATCAGCCTCCTGATAGGTTATCACTTATGGCGTCACCTAATCCATGGAATTGCTGAACTTAATTATTTTCTTTCCATAATTAGAGTAAACTATTTAAAGCATTGTTTAGGGTTTTCTTAAGAGTTTTGAACATCTTTTGGAGACACGTATTTTGATATTTTCTCACTCTAGTTTCTTGACTTGGACAAGTAATTACTTTAAAGAGATTAATATCATTATTTTGGGATTACTATTGTGATCTAATCAGAATCTCTAGTTACTGTTCATCTTATGGTAAGTTTATCTTTCAAATCATAAATATAACTAGTTGTTTCGATTATTACATCATAAGCTTCTAAATTCCTTTAACCTGAATTATGGGATCTAGGGGTAAGTCTTGCTAAGATTCTAAGTGTTCAAGATTCAAAAGGTAATAGGAGTCCTTGATAATTCTAAGATTTTAATTATCCTCTATTGGTTGCAAACAATATATAACACCTGCTTTGATTTGCTTGAGAAAGAAATCAAATATAGTGGGAAGTGAATTATTAACAGAGACTTGGAAGCACTAAAAACTTCCATTTAATAATTGACACTGTAACAGGGTTTATTAACCTAAGGTAAAATCTGGTCATGAATATAAATTCCCTAAGTCTGAGAGGATTAGGTAATTAAATGCTTAAGTAGGTCGAGAGACATTTAGGCATAACTTCATTAAAGATAACTTTTTTTCCTACCTACTGTGAGAATCTTGAACCACCATTAGCATCTGTCAAGTACCAAAACCCCTAGTGAACATAATTCTGGTTTTTCCATAAACTCTTGATTATGAACACTGTAACTAAAGTGACCAACAATTATTTGTTAATCTCCAAAAACACCATTTTATCTTTTCGTATTATCTGTTTGAATTCAACTTGTCGCTATAGTTTCAAAAAAGTTTAATCGCCACTCACATTGTTCCCTTTAGATTCGATCCCTACTCCAAAGTTGGGTAAATATATTAACAACGACCGTCTTGCACTAAATTAACGTGTAAGTTGAGTGTTATAAAAAACTAGCGTCGTTGCCAGGGAACAATTTGGCGTATTGAGTTGGTTTGGAATTTTAGTTTACTTTCTTGAATTCAAACTTGTAAATATTTGTTTAGTTTATTTTTATTTTTATTTTTTAGTTTCTTTTATGTTTATCACACCTTTCTTGAGATGACAGCCTGGATAGATGGTTTTTTGAGTGATGACGATTCTTGTAACTATTCTTATTATTATTATGGACAACCATATTTTGAGGCTTGTTGGCTAGATTTACCTAGAAGTGCATGGACTGGACCTTCACAATATTATGTGGATACTGTCCTACTTACTGTAACTTGGTGTTTGGCTTGTGTTCAAAGTGATCATACTGAAGATATGTGTGCGATCACAATTCAAGCAAACAAATTGATGAAATAAATTTTAGAGAATCAAGAATAGCTGTGGGTAGAGCTAAAGTAGTTACCACTCCCACCATGTTTACAGTGGCTAAACAAAGAAGAATATGAGAAGGAAATTAGCCAATTTGAGAAGAAAACTCAAGAATCACAACCACTCGATTGTCATCTTGATCTTGAGACTGATATTGAGAAGGAAAATAAAAGAGACTGTGTAGTAGATAGTGTAAATTTTGAAGTAGGATTGATTGGGCATCATTTAAAGAACTTTTCTACATTATGTTTAGATGATATCTTATCTGTGGAATCATTTAAAATAGTAGAAGATTGTAAAGATGAGGAAGAAAAATCCTATATTTTTTACTTTACATTAAACAAGCAACATAAAAACACACTCACTTTAAGATCGAGTTATTTACCATGCATCATCCATTACTAGGCTTCTTAATCTTTGTACCACCACCCTATGATCGAGGCAAGAAGATGAACTCTAAGTTGGGGATGAAATTTATATCCTCAAGGTGGAGGAAAAAGTTGAGTTGGGTCGTGCCGCAACACTAAATTAGGTGCTTCTTGGGAGGCAACCCAAGGTATTTTGTTGCTTGTATTCATATTATGTGATTGACATCAGATCTTTGCACCCATGGTGCCACAAGTATGTTTCTAACTCTCTTATTTTAGTTTGATGCATTGGGGATAATGCATGATTTTAAGTTGAGGGTAGGGCTACTTATAGGTGTTGTTGTCCTCTTGGGGTTTTTGTTGTCGTGCCTCTTTTCCCCGGAGTCTTGTTCCTAGTATAGCTGGAAAGTTTAGGTGTATTGTGATTTGTTGTAACATTTTGTAGTTGACTAGGAGAAATACTAGTAGTTGAGGCAGTTAACATGGTTTTGTTATTCTGTGAACACCTCTCTAGTGGTCTAATTCTTTAACTGTGTGATTTGTATCTAATTGTGACCACTGTTCATCTTTGTGTGGTATTAGTTCTAGTAACATAATAATCATTTCTAAATAATTACATGAACCAAATGGGTAGTAGCTTGTGATGTGCCTTTGTGCCATATATGTGTGAGATACTACCTAGTTCCCGTTGTATGTTGAAATCCAGAACTTTCCCGATTAGTCTTACCTTGGTTGAAGGATAGGGATTAGGAAAGGATCATGGGCCATTTTGATAGGAGCTCACTTTAGACTAAATGACCTTCCCTATGTGAATAATATCCCTTGATCCCTGTTTTGAGCCTAATTAACCTATTTCTTTTTATCATACCTGTCACCTACCTATTTAGATCACAATGGACCTGTTTTGACCCTAGACCTTGTTGGACACTTTGCACCTTGACTTAGGCAAATGGCCTAAGTTGAGGGTGGCTATCATAGGGGTACGTGATACAGAATGGGTATGAAGAAATGTAGCATAAAAGAAAAGAATTAAAAAAGGTAGGTGCAGAGGAAAAGAGCAAGAAAAACAAAAAATTGTGAAAAAGAATAAGTGATTATGCAAAAGACCGCACCAGCCTAAATAAGTGTGATCAATAAAAGAGAAGAGTGGAAAAGGCTAATGAGTGAAACCCTTAAAGCTTGTGTAATGTCAAGGAGGCTTAGTCACTTTAAATATCATCGATTACTATACCATCCCCTAGCCTACATTACAAGCCAAAAAGATAACCTATAGTGATCCTAGCTGACTTTTCTGAAGATCTTGGTAATAAAAATAAGGTCAAGACTATGATATTCGGCATACATTGATTGGAACTTTATTCTGAGAGTGAGTGTCTTATGACTGTCCCAGTGGTTTCATATGTCATGTCAGATATAATCACAATGGGAATTCTTTGTAGTGAGGGCACACTGGTTACATTGCAAGTTTCTAACTTGTTTGGAGAGTGTAATACTATATATATGCATGGTTAATGTAGCTAAATTAATTTTGTATATTGATTTTTGTGTGTTGCATTGGTGTTCTTCATTATTCTTAAAATTAATGACCTTGGAAAGAGTGAAAGTGTTTTAAGATGATATGGATGATTAAGTGCCACATGTACCTTGTATTCTCTTAGTTGTGTTGAGTTGCTTGAGGAAAAGTAATTGTTTTAAGTTGAGGGTGTTGATGTGTGAGCTAATTCTATCACATTTGAGGATTTTAACTAAGAATAATTGCAAAGTCTTAAGAAACTTTTGTCGTTTTTGATTTTTTTATGTTGGATTTTGTAGTAGAAGCTATGATGCAAGAGAAGAAACAAGGATGGAAAAAAAGGAGTTAAAATCTAAAGTAATTCAAAGAGAGGTGTAGCTGATGACATTTCTGATAAGTCGTCATCCCTGTGATAAGTTATCAGCTTCATCGTCAGCCTCAGACATAGAATGCTCCTGAGTTGAGAGTTGTGATGACACTTTATGATAAGCCGTCAAGAAGCTGATAGGTTGTCAAAGTTATCGTCATCCTAAGGCAGAACATGAGGGCTAAGATAGAGACTTGATGACATTTGTGATATGTCGTCAAGGAGTTGATAGGACGACACTGGTTGTCGTCAACTTTAGGCAGTGAGTATCAAAAGCAAAGAGGAGCTGATGACATTTGTTATAAGTCGTCAGCCTCCTGATAGGTTATCACGAATGGCATCACCTATTCCGAGGAATTTCTAAACCTAATTATTTTGTTTCCATAATGAGGGTGAAGTATTTTAAGCATTTTCTTGGATTTTCTTAAGAGTTCCAAACAGCTTATGGAGACACGTATTTTGATATTTTCTCTCTCTAGTTTCTTGACTTGGACAAGCAATTACTTTGAAGAGATTATCATTATTATTTTGGTATTACTACTGTGATCTAATCGGATAATCTCTAGTTTCTATTGATCTTGTGGTAAGTTTATCTTTCAAATCATGAATATAACTATTTGTTTCAATTATTACATCATGAGCATCTAAATTCCTTTAACCTGAATTATGGGATCTAGGGGTAAGTCTTGATAAGTTGCTAAGTGTTCAAAATTTGAAAGGTAATAGGAGTCCTAGATAATTCTGAGGTTTTAATTATCATCTATTGGTTTCAAACGATAGATAACACATGCTTTAATTTTATTGAGAAAGAAATCAAATATAGTGGGAAGTGAATTATTAACACAGACTTGGAAGCACTAAAAACTTCCATTTAATAATTGATGTTGTAACAAGGTTGATTACCCTGAGGTAAAATCTGGTCATGAATATAAATTCCCTAAGTCCAACAGGATTAGGTAATTAAATGCTTAAGTAGGTCGAGATAAATTTAGGCATAACTTCGATAAAGATAACTTGTTGTCCTACTTACTATGAGAATCTTGAACCATCATTGGCATCTGTTAAGTACCAAAACCCTTAGTGAACATAATTCTGGTCTTTCCATAAACTCATGATTACGAACACTGTAACTAAAGTGACCAACAATTATTTGTTAATCTCCAAAACCCCCCATTTTATCTTTTCGTATTATCTGTTTGAATTCAACTTATAGCTATAGTTTTAAAATAGCTTAATCGCCACTCACATTGTTCTCTGTGGATTCAACCCCGACTCCAAAGTTGTGTAAATATATTAACGACGACCGTCTTGCACTAAATTGATGTGTAAGTTGAGCGCTATCGCCCATCACCTTCTAGTGGTCTAATACCCAAGTTCAAATAGGATACTCGTGATAGAGCACCACGCTCTAAGTCTCAGGGTAGTGTGAATAGTGTTCACACTAACCTAATTTGTCAAAAATGTGGTAGCAAACATAAGGTTAGTGTATGGCAGGAAGTGATGCTTTTTGGGTATGGAAAGTTAGGCCATAGAGTGAGGGATTATCCAATGGTTGTGAAGAGAGGTAGGAATAACCGTCAACAATGCCAATCAAAATCTTTAGTCACTCCAGTAGGTCTCCCGACTTAAAAGGGTGCCACTTCTAGTGCAACTGGTGGATAAAATCAGAACAGGTTTATGCCTTTTATACTTTACAGAATTAGGAGGGTTCTCCTGATGTGGTTACTAGTACGTTTCAAGTTTTTCACATTCATGCTAATGCATTGCTACATCTCGGAGTTAATCTTTCCATCGAGACTCCCTATATAGCAGTAAATTTTGGTGTCATCCCTAAAATCCTTGCAGAACCCTTCTCAGTTTCTACTCCATTCGGTAGTTCAATTATAGAAGATGGGTATACAAAAATAGCCCTATCACAGTATCCTAGAAAGTCACCTTAATCAACCTTGTAGAGCTAGGCATGATCAATTTTGTTGTTATTCTTGGCATGGTTTGGCTCCACTCTTTCTATCCATCAATTGATTATAGAAATAGAGTAGTCTAGTTAATTTTCCAAGTGAGCCAGTATTAGAGTAGAAGGGTAGTACCTCAGTGCCTATAGCTCAATTTTTCTTTTTCCTTAAGGCAAGAAAAATGATTCTAAAGGGTGCATCTATTATCTTATTCGAGTCAAGGACTCAAGATCTGAAATGTCAAGTCTTAAGTTAGTTCCAGTAGTAAATGCATTTCCAAATTTCTTTCCTAAAGATATGCTTGGAATTTCTCCTAAGTGAGAAATTGACTTTAGAATAGATCTCCTTCCAGATACCTAGCTTATCTGAATTCCACCATACAAAATAGCTCCAGTCGAGCTCAAGGAATTGAAAGATCTCTTATACAAGGGTTTTATTAGTCTTAGTCTCTCTCTATAGGGTTCTATAGTTCTTTTCGTGTGCAAGAAAGATGGTTCTCTCAGAATATGCATCAACTACTGTTAGTTGAACAATGTTTTAATTAAAAATAAGTATCTCATCCCCAGGATTGATGACTTGTTTGAACAACTATAGGGTGCTAGTTTTTTTTCTAAAATAAACCTCAGATTCGGCTATCTTTAGCTTAGAGTTAAACGATATGGCATTCTGAAGATAGCCTTCAAAACTCGGTATGGTAAATTTGTATTTGTAGTTATGTCTTTTAGACTAACAAATGCTCCTGTAGATTTTATTGACTTGATGAACAGGGTTTTCAAGCATTACTTGGACATGTTTGTTATAGTCGTCATAGATGACATCCTCGTTTATTCTCAAAGTGAGGGTGAACACATAAATCACTTGAAGATTGTCTTGCAGATCTTATAGATCACGAACTATTTGCTAAGTTCAAAAAGTGAGAATTCTGGTTGAAATTAATAGCATTTCTTGGTCATATTATTTTTGGTGAAGGAATTGAGTTGATCCTCAAAAGTCTGAAATAGTAAGAAACTGGCCCAGACCCATCTTTCCATCAGATATTAAGAGTCTTTTGTGTTTAGCTAGTTACTACCAATAGTTTGTTAAAGGATTTTCCTATATTTTTTCTCCCATGTCTAGAATGACTTAGAAGAAAGTCAAATTCCAGTGGTTTCACTCTTGAAAGAAGAGTTTTTTAGGAGATGAAAACTCGACTCACCTCTGCTCTAATTTTGACTTTACCAGAGGGTTTAGAAAGCTTTGCGGTTTATTTTGATACTTCTAGAATTTATTGTATTTGTGTGTTAATACCGCAGGGAAAGATTATAATATATGCCTCTAGAAAACTCAATCCTAATGAGAAGAAATACCTAACTCATGATCTTGAGTTGGCAGAAGTTATGTGTACCTTGAAGATTTGGAGGCATTATCTTTATGGGGTGCATGTTGATATTCTTATTGATCACAAGAGTCCTCAATATTTATATAGTCAGAAGGATCTAAATCATCGTCGGATGAGGTGGATAGAGTTATTGAAGGATTATGATAAGATGGTTTTTTACCATCCGAGTAAGACCAATATTATGGCCGACGCCCTTAGTATATTGTCTATGAGGAGTATTTTTCATGTTAAGGATGATATGAAAGAGTTATTTATAAGGTTTATCAACTTTCTAGGTTGGGAGTTTGGTTGGTTGATTCAATAAAAGGTAGTGTTTGGGTTCAGAATGGTTTGGAATCTTCATTGGTTGCTGAGGTAAAGGAAAAGTAAGATAGTGGTCCTTTTTTCTTAAGTTAAATGAGGCAGTTCAGAATTAGAAGGTTTAGGTTTTCTCCTAAGAGGGATATGGTGTTCTTTGCTGTCAGTGCAAATTATATGTTTCAGATGTGGATGACTTGAGGTAGCGAATGTTACCAGAAGCTCACGGTTCTCGATATTCTATTCACCCAGGATCCACTAAGATTTATCGTGATTTGTGGGAAGTCTATTGGTGGAATATCATGAAAAAGGATATTGCAGAATTCATGGCTAAGTGTCCAAATTGCCAGCATGTTAAGTTAAGCGCTAGAGGCCTAGTGGTACACTTTAGGAATTTAGCATTCCCACTCGGAAATAGGAAGTGGTAAATATGGACTTTATTATAGGGTTGTCTCATCCTCGTCAACGACATGATTCCATTTGGGTTCTCATGGACCGAATGACTAAGTTATCCCATTTCTTATCGGTTACCACTTTAGATTCAGCCGAAGATTATGCTAAGCTTTATCTTAGAGAGTTCATGAAACTACATGGATTTCCTTTGACTATTATTTTAGATAAAGGTACCTAGTTTAATTCTCAATTTTAGTTGGGATGATTATTTTCCTTTGATTGAGTTTCCTTATAACAATAGTTGTTACTCTAATATTCAGATGGACCTATTTGAGGCTCTTTATTATAGTAGGTTTAGATCTCCTATTGAATGGTTTTAGGTTGGTGAAGTTGCTTTGATAGGTCCAGATTTAGTGCATAAGTAAATGGAAGAAGTTCAGCTTATTGGATAAAGGATGAAGATTGCTCAGAGTCATCAAAAATCCTATACAGATGTGAGAAGAAGAGAGCTTGAGTTCGATGTTGCTGATTTGGTCTATTTATAAGTGTCACCTATGAAAGGGGTAAAGATATCTATTGAGAAAGGGAAGCTCATCCTTTCTATGTTGGACCTTATAAGATTTTGAGTCGTTACCTCCTATGAGTTTAAATTGCCTGCAGGTTTAGCATTAGTGCATCCAGTTTTCCACATTTCCCAGTTGAAGAAATACATTGGTAACCCAACATCAGCCATTTCTTTAGATAGTATGGGCATAAAAGATAGTCTCTATATGAAAAGGTCCCTATTGAAATACTTGATCGTCAAATTCGTAGGTTGAGGAATAAAGAGGTTTCCTTAGTAAAGGTTCTATGGAGAAATCAGGCAGTTAAATGATCTACTTGGGAAATAAAGGCTGATATGATGACTAAGTACCCCCATCTTTTCTCTTAAAATGTCCCAACTTAAGGTAATAGTTCCATTAATTAATGAATTGATTCTTTCTGTATTAGGCCATCCATCTATTTTCATGTCATGGAGTCCATTCATGAGTTAAGTTAAGTTTACACATCAATTATAGATTCAGTTATTAGTTCATGGTTCAGCTTGTAAGTGTTCAGTGAAAAATTTCAGCCTTCCCCCAGTACTCGAGCTTAGTCAATTTCATTCGGGGATGAATGATCCCAAGAGGGATATATTGAAATACCCCGAAAATCCAAACCAATATTAAACCATGCTCCAAGATCATGCAAAATTAAATATCATGTTTTGGTAGTCTTATGAGTTATTTGGATATATATTATGGCCTCAAATAACTTATATCTTATAGCAAGTCCAAATATTCCTTACTGATTGAGTTTTTGGGAAAATTACTACTACAATCAACTTCAAACTATCTTAAATTTTGTATTACAAAGAGTTTTGGAATTCAACACCCACCAAAATATAGAATTTAATTAGATTTATAATGCCATAAATTACGCCTTAATCCAATATCGGAGTAAAAAGTTATGCCTGTACCAAAAGGGTGTCTGTTTTCTAGAATGCAACGGCTCAGGTGACAGACCGTCGAACTAGTGATGGTCCGTCAGGCCAAACCATCACACCAATAATGGTACATCGGGACAAACCATCATGCTTAAATAGAAAGACAAAAATTTGGTCATTTTGGGACGATTTGAGTGATGGTTGTTCATAGGAGTGACAGTCCATCGCCTAGACTGTTCACTGGAATAGTTCTGCAATGTTATAACATTTTCAAGAGGTTTTTTAAGTCTTTTTTCACTCTTTTAAAACCAAAACGACGTCGTTTAATCTATCCTAAGGCTGGAATGTAAGTCTAAAATCACCCCAAATTGTCCATTAACTCAAAATTAAATCAATACATAGAGAGAAAATAGAGAAAGACGTGATTCTCTCTTCTCCACAAGAAAATTAGGGTTCTTCAATCTCCAACTCCAATTCCTAAGATTTTTTCAAGGCTTTCATCTCTAGGTATGTGCGATTTCATCAATGGGTTCCTTCCACCCATTGAGTCCCAAAGACTAGTCAAATTCTAAAGTTTAATTCACCTTTCAAGCTTAGGGTTTTCACGGGAAGCATGAGTTTCTTAAATTTTCATTTTATTTATTGAATTAAACGATGGATATACGTTTCCCCATAAGTTTAAGAATCTTCCCATATTTAGAATCATGAAATCTCATTCTATTCATAAATTGTTGATTTTTGGGGTTGAGTTATGAAATTCCCTATTATGTTCAACTTTTAATACTATCATATTTAGTAACATGCTACTGAGCTGGAGGGTTATGAACACTCGATACCTAGGAATTTATGCATACACTTGTGAATACCATATTCTCCAGTTTATATGTTATTGAGTACTTTAGATTATGCATTTATTATTATTTTCAAAATACTATTATATGAAGTGATTCAGTTTTCAGTGTCATTCAGTTGGGAGTGGTACTTAGCATCGAGTAAACGCAGGTTTCACGACCCAAGGCTACCCCCTAGTCGCGACATAGTTCTTAAGACCATAAATTACCCGAATCTAACCTATGATCTGGTACCTACTATGAGCATTGAATCAAATAATAATGAAATATCATGTGTGGAAGTTAAACTGATAAAAGCCTGTTGAGATATAAAACTGAAGAAATTACCAACATGTCTGAAATAAGGAATAAATGAAAAACAAGTTTGAATAGCTGGTTATCTATTCTGAATATTTGAATATCTAAACATCTAGTCTGAAAGCCTCTAATACATATGGAGTTGAATGGACTAACCCCCAACTAACTCTGACTGATTGAAATGAAAGAAATAATGAAAATAATTGAACATAATTTGTCTTTGAAGGATGAGGACTCACCACAACTGTTTTTGAGTGATTCTGAGCTATGTAAGGGTGATCAGGAAACTGAGCATCTGAACCAATGTTATAAGACAACATAGTTCAAAAGAGAGTATATGTTCAGTACTTTAAATGCATCGATACGTGAAATGGGGACTAACTAAAATATATATTAATATTGGGCATGACTACAAGAGCACGTAAAATGAATGCAATACCAAGTATAAACATGTACTGAAGTGATCAGAATAAATGATATTTAAGTACCTTAATAAATGATTAATTGAATAGCTGATATCTATACACTTGGTAATGCGAACCTGAACTGACATACCCTGAATACTGAATTGAGACTGTAACTGTGGGAGCTATCATGTAACTGACATACCCCAATCTGAGCTAATCGGTGTCCAACCTATAACCCAATTAGAAGGGTGTCAGTACCTTCCAATGGGTACTAACACTGGCTATGTGGATCAACTAATTTGAATATATGAGGTCCCAAAGTACTAGGGTTTCACCCTCTACTTGCAGGTGCCCCTAAAAGACTGTCAACTCTCAACTGGCAGGAAGACCTCTCAAAACCTACATTGGCTATGTAGTTTTGGAACTCAAGGACTACTACTGGAGGTCACACCCTTAATTGGCTAGGTGATCCCCCATCCTTGGGTTCACTCAGTGCTAAATCCTACTCCTAACTTAACTGATATTGATATTGATTTTCAGTTAACTAAACTCGTAACTAATAATTACTCAATAATTAATATTGTTATCTGACTTTACTGATAAAGTCTAGGTCTGACTGACTTATTACTTGAAAATATGAAATATGAGTAAGTACATAGGTATCAGGTGTTCACAACCCGCCAGCATGGAATGACACTTTAAACATGATAATATTATTCAAGGCATGGGTAGGAAGTCATGATTTAGAGACCTAAAACATAATACTTTTCCCTAAACTAATGAATAATATGAATTTGAACATGGGGATGTGTTAAACATGGGAGGACAACGTGCTTACACGGTTTAATTCATAACATGATAATTTGACATGGTACTAACTGATCATGATAGGGTTGATAGAGATTCAACGCATGCAATAACATAATTTTAATGGGAAACACATTGACATGACTGCAATTCAAAACTAATAAGAAAACATAGATTTAAAATCATAATTAACATGGATATTTTCATAAAAGATGATAAAGTTTAGTACTTGAACCAAAAAGGGATTTTGAGACTCAATAGGTAGAAGGAACCCATTGATCAATACCCCACATACCTCAATTGGATAAACTCTTGAAGAAGGCTTGGAATTGGAACTTGAATCCTTGAATTATTGGGGAACAAAGCTTGAATTTCTTGTTCTAGAGAGAAGGGGAAGTGTTTATGTAAGTTATCTGATGGAGAATAGGCAAATAAAGCCCTTTTTGGTATTATAAATCATATTTTGGAAATTTGGGATAGGTAAAGACCAAAGTACCCCTTGAATATTTAGTTAAAACATATTAAAATGTAACCTCAATGGTATGGAGGATAGTTGATGATAGGCGAATTTACGTGCCTATATCAATATATTTTGCCCATATTTTAGCCTAGTTTTGAGAACAAATTATATATTTCATGCACTTTTAGTCCTTTTTCCTGTACATGAGCTAACAAACATGATTAGGAAAGTTTCAGGTATAAATGATGCAAAATACAGCATTTTATGGTTTACTTGACGCAAAAGAAAGCTCACAAACGAAGTAGAAGGGAGCTGGACGCCTAAGGACCAAATCTGCTGCATGGAAAATCTGTCCCGGGCTAAAACAGCATTTCTGAAGACTTTGGGGACTTACAGACACAAAGCTGGATTTTTACAAAGATACATTAACCTAGTATAATTAGGTTATGTGTTTTACTAGTCTATTTGGATTATGATATTGTAACCTTACCCTAGTACATTTGGGTCAAGGATTTCATTAGTATATTAGGATTTGGTTATTTATTTCATTAGCTTAGTAGGAGTAGGATAGGAGTATTATAAATACCCTATCATGTTAGAGATTTAGATAACTTCTTCAACTATCAATTCAACTATTAATTTTCCTCCATTCTTCTCATCTTCCTCATCTACAAACACTTCTAATCTATTCTTCTATTCATCTATTCCACAACAAGAGAATCGTTACTTGCTAGGGAATCACCAAAACCACACGCCTATCACCTATTTCTCACGCCATCAACCATGCAAATCGTGATGTCCTTCGCATTCATGGGTAACTAAACCTCTTAGTTGGGGTTATGGAAGCCGAATGAGTTACTATCTATAGCTGTGAGTTTGTGAGTTCAAGACACGTATATTGCTTATATCATTACGCTCTTCATATTAATCTACATTCTTTGCGGTTGCAAATGCAAGAATAACGCCAGTCTAACATTTAACTTGTTCGAGAGAAAGGTTATTTGTCTGGAAAAGAGATAATGTCAAGGTAGTAGGACACCCTTTCCTATTAAAAAGCTAGTGCTGTAACTGGACTAACCTCTTAAAGAATTCGTACCGTTAGACACGCTTTAAGCTCGAGAGAGTTAAAGTGAAATAGTCCTTGTTCAGGTCGAGAGACGCTTGGATTTACCATCGACTACAATTCTCTATAAGCAATTGCATGTCAAGACTCTACACACTCATAGCCGATAGAGACGTGTACCTCAGAAGGTGGACATAACCCCAACGCCTCAATTCTCATTGTTTACAACCAACGTGACAATCTTCCTCTTTTTACTTTGCTATTTTCAGCTTTTACTTTATTGTTCTGGTTACATATTACAATCCCCCCTTCTTACGAGACTTGCACCAAAAGTTTAGTAATTTTGCTTACTTGTTGGCCAAGCTATTCCCTGTGGGATCGACACCCAACCCAGGTTGGGTTCTATATTTGCTAACGACCGCTTTACACTCAAACGAGAGCTGTAGATTGAGCGTTATCAAAAATTAGCGCCGTTGCCGGGGAATACGAGTGTCAATCAAGTTTGTGATAATTACTAGACCCTTTGGTCAAAGATTCTCGTACTTTTACTTTTAGTTTTTGTTTTTGTTTATTGCAGGTTTTTCTTTTAGTGCATGCCCCATACTAGAAGTTCTGGTCAACCGTTATTACCAATCAATCCTGAACCACAATGAATTAGAAGAATGGAAGCACAAGCTGAAATCGACAGGATGGCTGCTCAACACGAGAAAGCAAGATTAGCTGCTCTTGCTGCTGCTCAAGTCCAACAACAAAACATTGATAATCCTGGGCGAGCAACAAATCCTGACGATGAGGATTTAGGTGACGACGAGTTGATAAACCCAAGGCATGTCGCTGAAACGACAACACCTGCCAATCGAAGAGGTCGACAAGCTCGGTATAGGTATGATCGCCAACCTTTGCAACCAGCTTTCGACGATGATGATGATGATCTTGATGGTGCCGGAGCCACTGGAGCTATAATTCCACCACCATTAGCGCCCGGAGCCAAGTTCAACATCACAAGCACCATGATTCAGTTATTGCAACTCAAGGGATTATTTGGTGGACTAGCAGGCGATGATCCGAATATGCATCTCATCAACTTTATTTCTACATGCAAGTCTTTTGACAATCCTGGTGTTGGTCAGAATGCTATTCGATTACGTCTATTTCCATTGTCTCTGTCTGGGGAGGCAACACTATGGTTGAATGGGCTGACTCCTGATTCTATTACAAATTGGAGGCAATTGAGAGACGCTTTCCTAGAAAGATTCTTTCCGCCATCCAAGAGGGCTCAATTAAGAGATGAAATCAGCAACTTTCGTCAGCTTCCCTCAGAAGCTCTTCATGAAACACGGGAGAGGTTTAAGACAAAGCTAGCGAGATGTCCAAACCATCACATGACTAATGTTCACCTCATGGAGATCTTGTATAGAGCCTTGAATTCAATAACTAAACTTGTGGTGGACAACGCAGCTGGAGGTTCTTTCATGGACCTCACCTTTGGTCAAGCGAGCAATATGCTAGATCGCATGACAAAGCAAAGTAGAGCTTGGCATACCAGGGATTCAGAGGTAGCAAGCCCCACTTTATCTATTGGCATGTCTGCAGACCAAAGAAGAAGAGAAGAAGAACGTGAGCAAGATATGGCGCACATGAAAACACAATTGGATCTTCTGACAAAGCACTTATTATCAGGAAAGACCGAAAAAGTGAAAGCTGTGGCGCTGAAAGGAAGAGACGAATCTGATTCGGAAGAGGAGGCCAACTACTTGAACAATCAGGGGGGTTTCTGTGGGAATGCCCAAGGAAACCAAGGTCGGAACTATTATGATAAATCTGGAAGCAAAGACCAAGGTAGTTGGAAGAAAAATAATGAAAATAGTGGTTTGTACGTTCCCCCTGGTAAACGTGATACCATCACATCTAATTCTATGGAAGACATGATGGCTAAGTTATTGAAAGGAGTGGAAGCAACGAGCGCGGGAGTTAAGGAGGTAATTGACGATTTGACCTCCATGAAGCAATTAGTTGATTCTCATTTCACTTCTATCAAGCAAATAGAGCAGCAATTGAGCCAACTTTCAGCAGCATTCAATCAAAGAAAGGCTGGCACCTTACCGAGCGATACTGTGCAAAACCCAAGGAATGATGGGTCATGCATGGCCATCACTACCAGAAGTGGTAAGGTGCTGGAAACTTCAGCAAAAGGCAAGCAAGTGGTTGACGTAGCAGCAGACATTGATGCCACACCTAGTGACGTTACAAGAGAAGAAGCCGCAACAACTACTTCAAACGTCAAGGATGTTTTACCTAGTGATGTGCAGCCTGAAAAAAATGATAAACGGAAGCAAGAGGAGAAGAAATCCATGGAGAGAACACTTCCATACCCACCACCGCCTTTTCCACAAAGATTGAAGAAGGTGGCCGATGATACTAAGTTTAGCAAATTTATGACTATGTTGAAGTAGCTGACCATTAATTTCCCATTGGTAGAGGCACTTGAACAAATGCCTGGGTATGTGAAGTTTATGAAAGATCTTTTGACTAAGAAGAGGGCAGCAAGTTATGAGCTGAAAGATGATGTGCATCATTGTAGTGCAATTGCTACCCGATCGATAGTTCAGAAGAAGGTCGACCCCGGAGCTTTCACTATTCATTGCACCGTCGGATCTTTGAACTTTGCCAAAGCATTGTGCGATCTAGGTGCTAGCATCAATTTGATGTCACTATCCATCTACAAGAAGTTGGGTCTAGGCGATCCGACACCAACCAATATAAGGCTCGTGATGGCTGATAGGTCGGTAAAACGACTTGTGGGTATCTTGAATGATGTGTTGGTGAAAGTTTCTTCATTCAACTTTCCTGCCGACTTCATTATTCTGGATTGTAAGGAGGATTCTGAAGTTCCCATAATCTTGGGACGTCCTTTCCTTGCAACTGGAAGTGTGCTTATTGACATGAAAGATAATGAGCTTTTGTTTCGAATTAATGACGAAGTAGTACGGTTTGATATATGCAAAACAATGAAGCAGCCCAGCGATATGAATGAGTTATTTGTAGCTGATGTTCATCATGAGGATACGAAAGCATTATCTATAGAGAAACAGCCTACTGTTGAGCCATTGTCTGTTGTGCCACTGAAAGTTGAGCATGAAGATAATGAAGGTTATGAAGAACTTATGAGTGCTCTAACAGAAATAGAGCCTTATACTCCTAAGCAACCAGATTGTGATCTTAAGAATCAACCAAAAGCGAAGACTCCCTTTGACGAGCCACCAATGCTAGAATCGCAAGAGCTTCCCGATTATCTAAGGTATGTGTTCTTGGAAAGTAGAAATATACTTCCGAAGAGTATAGATGATTTAAGTGAACAGCACGTAGAAGCTCTCATCTCTGCTCTGAAGAGATACAAGAGAGCTATGGGTTGGACTATTGATGATATAATTGGAGATTCTCTGGGAAAATGTAAGAGCCATCTTGAAGAAGATCGCATGCCCACATGTAAGCCTCATTATCGTCTAAATCCTTTCAGAAAACGATCCATCACTTACCTCGACGAAGTCTAAGTACTCGAGGTAACTATGTCGAGCCACGACAATAAATAAGGCGCTAGATGGGAGGCAACCCATCGTTTTATCATTTCATCATTTCATCATTTTATCGTTTTATCGTTTCGTCGTTTTAGTATTTTTTCTTTTTGATAAATGAAAATCCAAAAATAAGAGTCGTGCCACGACCAAAACTAAGGCGCTTGGTGGGAGGCAACCCATCGTACTAATCGTGTTCATTTGTTTTGAGCTAATATAGGTGTAAGAAGTATGCAACGAGGAGATTGATTTCAATTGACGATTTGGTCGCATTGTATGGTAAAGTCGGTAAGTTAGGAATGGTGATGCATAAGGCTATGAATTGAGCCTTTCTCACGTCATAATAGGCTTCGAGGAAGGCTAGGCCTTGGTAAAAATAGGCCACGAACGATGCACAACCTATTCTATAGCCTAAGGACTCGGAATCTAGTGTGCTATACACTATGCGCCGCCTATTCCTAGGTATGCTTTTGACTATGCGCCGCCTATGCTATGGCATTTGAGATACTGAGACCAAATGCCATAGACTATGAGGCGCATATGTCTAGAAATGCCATAGACTATGCGGCGCATATGTCCCATTATGTCATGGACAATGCGCCGCATATGTCATTGATATGCCGAGAGATATGCACCGCATATGTGGTGATTTTGTCCCCAAATCCAATTGTAAATGGGTCATAACCCGACCCATACTCTTCCTATATAAAGGGGACTTGGTTTTATAACACAACCACATTAGAAACAACCCTAAAGGCGCCGCATATCACTCCAAATCCTCTCAAAATTTTCTTCCTTTGTTCTTCCAATTCACAACAACTTCTCCACAATCTTCAAGCAAGTACGTACTCTCTTATCCTTCATCCATTTATCGTAAGTACTACGTTGCTATGCTTATTATATTTTGCTAAATCATGTGAGATTGGTGGTAATGTTCATGTGTTTGGATAGTTGTTGCAATATCGTGTGATTGAATATATACGTAGGGAATTCTTGACTTGTTTCCGACTTGAATTTTGTTTTGATAACATTGTTATGATAATTGCTGAATTGATATGGCTATGAATATTACTTAAGATTGTTGGTTGGATGATTACATGATAGACTATCCCGGCCATCAGGATAAGGTTATAGTGCCTATCGACTTAGGAGGTTGTGCTTGTTGTAAGAATAATAATTCCATGTGGTAATCCCTAGGTTGTAGTGTTGCTATATCCACCATGAAAGTAGACCAATGGCTGCAAATAAGTGATGTAATGCTGATTTTCTTGTCGGAATACAATCCTAAAACGTATGTCGACGAAATCTGAGTACTCGACCACTTTTACTTCACTGATTTGTGCTAACAAGATTAAGTGTGGGGTGGTACCCCTAGTGCTTGCATATAGATTGTATAAAGTGAGATTGTGCTGCAACTAAAATTATTTCTAGTCTCAGGTACAATGGCACCTAAAGCAAAGCAAGGCAAGGAGAAGGCTACCACGTCCCGAAAGGACAAGAAGAGAAGTCGAAAAGACCAAGGAGAATCATCTTCAGCACACCTACCACGCAGAATGTTCGGAATAAAATGGGTTCTTGAGGAAGAAGCCAAAGCATGGTACAGCAGCAACAAAGAAAAGAAATATGTGCATGTCGACTTGATCAACAAGGAGACCTTAGCAAAGAAGGAGCCGCAAATGTTGGCTAAAATAATGGCTTTGAAGCTAGATTTCATCTTCCGCGACATAGGAGAGTGCAATCTTGACTTGACAAGAGAGTTTTATGCCAACTGGTCGCCGAACACAACAGGCAATAAAGTAAAAATTCGGGGGCCAAGTGTTACAGCTTACAGCGGATTGGATCAACTCTTTTCTTGGCCTACCTTCGGTCGACCCTGTACCATACAAAGAGCTGTACAGCAGGACTCCTTACAGAGCGATAAGACACACGCTTTGTGGAAGCAGATCGATGGCAAGATGGGGCAGACATAAGGAAACAGGCCGTCACAACACCTTCCCCTATGCTCCACTAAATAGGGAAGCAAGAATCTGGATGCGCATTGTCAACTCATGCCTTATTCCTGGGACGCAATACACCAAGATATCAAGAGATAGAGTGTGTTTGGTTTATGCGTTGATGACGAATGTCCCTATCAACTTTGGGGCAATCATTCGATCTACCATAAGGAAGGCCAGACTCCACCGAAGGTCCCATTTCACATTCGGCAATTTGTTGACAGCAATGTTGCGGAAGGAGGATATAGAAGAGGAACCAGCTGACCACAAACTCCGACATAACCCAAAGAAGGTTGACCTCACAAAGGTCAAAGATGCTGAAACAACTCATGGAGTAAACCTTACTACTGCGGAGAGACATGCTCGTGATGAGAGTTTCTTCCGTCATCTCTATGGCATGACACGATTCACTATGATGAGTAGTGGACGTATTCCAACTGCTGAAGAGCTCCAACAGCTGGACCACGACTACCCAATGAACAGGCATGCCCGGGAGATGTATAGAGTGGGCGTATATTTTGAGGAACCTCTGGACGATGACGTGCCAACTGATGATGATAGACGCTTGCCTGATTCTGATGATGAGGAGAACTCTGACGACGACTCTTATGATGATTCAGACGAAGGGGGTATGACCCCCGACATTGATGAAGAGTCCGACTAACCAGGTTCTTCGCATTTATTTTCCACTGAGGGCAGTGTCCCGTCTAAGTGTGGGGTGGCAGAATCCGCATGCTATACTTCCTTGTTTGCACCTATGTTTGCTCGTTTACTTTGTTTTTTTTTTTTGAGTCCATTCATTTTTTTTTTTTTTTTCGTTCAAACGTTTTTTTTAATTTTTTAGGAGTCAAATTTTTCTAGCTACGCATGAAATTATTTTGATAGGCAGCATGAGATTAGAACAAGAGTATGTGCTACAATTGTGACTATTGAGACGTTTAGGCTCTAGTTGTGACTTATTATGTGATATTGTGTGATTCAATTCCTTCAATTGTTGGGACGAGAGTCTATATTACTTCCAAACAAGTCGACCATGTGCCTTGTGTGTGTGAGATAATAGTATATTCTATGTTTGTGGCTGATGCTAGAACTTGCCTGGTATGTATGCAAAGCGAAAATAAGGAGTGTAAGTTAGGATATGATTTAGGCATTTCTGTGGCAACCTATATTTGTTTACCTTCAGTTTTACCTACCCATGAACATCATCCTAGTTAAACCCTTTTGAGCCTTTAGCCTATTTCTTTGACAACCTTGTATGTAAGCCTAATCCATTTTTTTTCAAGACCGTAATTTGATCCAAATTCCTAAGTGCTTTAAAGTGAAAAAGTCATGTGACAACATAAGAGGAAATTGGGTGAGTATGATGCTTTAAATTGTAATGGTGCTTTGAATGTGCTATGAAAAAGAAAGTGCTATCATAAGAGGTATGTTGTGAAAAGAAAAAGGAAAAGAAAGCCGAAAAGTGAGTTGTGCTTAAAATTGAAAAACAAAAGAGGAGACAAGGGTGGTAGAATAAAAGAAAGAAGAAAGGTTGAAAGAAAAAAGTGTCAATGATACAAAGTGATGTATTAAAGCGCTTAGGAACCTAGTCACTATTCTTGGCCAAAATAGTCCTACCCGTCCCTTAGCCTACATTACAACCATCAAAAGACCTACTTGATCCAAATCTTAACATTCCGACATTTAGTGGAGTACTACATGAAGGGCAAGCTTATGGTCATTAGTTGCTACATATGAATTCTTTGTGAGAGTGAGTGCAAGGATACTTTGACACCCATGTTTGAAAAATATGCTATATTTGTGAGTGATTATGGGTACTATATTGTGAGACACACATGGTTGATGAGCTTTGGATAGTTGTATATGATTCTATGTACCTTAACGTTTGCATGTGAGTTGATCACCATCATGAGTCTATGCTTGAGGTTAAATTGTTTCTACTTATAATCGGAAAGCTACTCTTTGTTGATAATTGTTGTGCCTGTCTTGAAGAATGTTTTGTGTTGTTGCTGTAAAAACCTTAAGTCGATGTTTAGAAGGACATGATATGTTGTTCGACGACGAACAAAGCTTCAAGTGTGGGGTGTTGATGATAGGCGAATTTACGTGCCTATATCAATATATTTTGCCCATATTTTAGCCTAGTTTTGAGAACAAATTATATATTTCATGCACTTTTAGTCCTTTTTCCTGTACATGAGCTAACAAACATGATTAGGAAAGTTTCAGGTATAAATGATGCAAAATACAGCATTTTATGGTTTACTTGACGCAAAAGAAAGCTCACAAACAAAGTAGAAGGGAGCTGGACGCCTAAGCACCAAATCTGCTGCATGGAAAATCTGTCCCGGGCTAAAACAGCATTTCTGAAGACTTTGGGGACTTACAGACACAAAGCTGGATTTTTACAAAGATACATTAACCTAGTATAATTAGGTTATATGTTTTACTAGTCTATTTGGATTATGATATTGTAACCTTACCCTAGTACATTTGGGTCAAGGATTTCATTAGTATATTAGGATTTGGTTATTTATTTCATTAGCTTAGTAGGAGTAGGATAGGAGTATTATAAATACCCTATCATGTTAGAGATTTAGATAACTTCTTCAACTATCAATTCAACTATTAATTTTCCTCCATTCTTCTCATCTTCCTCATCTACAAACACTTCTAATCTATTCTTCTATTCATCTATTCCACAACAAGAGAATCGTTACTTGATAGGGAATCACCAAAACCACACGCCTATCACCTATTTCTCACGCCATCAACCATGCAAATCGTGATGTCCTTCGCATTCATGGGTAACTAAACCTCTTAGTTGGGGTTATGGAAGCCGAATGAGTTACTATCTATAGCTGTGAGTTTGTGAGTTCAAGACACGTATATTGCTTATATCATTACGCTCTTCATATTAATCTACATTCTTTGCGGTTGCAAATGCAAGAATAACGCCAGTCTAACATTTAACTTGTTTGAGAGAAAGGTTATTTGTCTGGAAAAGAGATAATGTCAAGGTAGTAGGACACCCTTTCCTTTTAAAAAGCTAGTGCCGTAACTGGACTAACCTCTTGGAGAATTCGTACCGTTAGACACGCTTTAAACTTGAGAGAGTTAAAGTGAAATAGTCCTTGTACAGGTCGAGAGACGCTTGGATTTACCATCGACTACAATTCTCTATAAGCAATTGCATGTCAAGACTCTACACACTCATAGCCGATAGAAACGTATACCTCAGAAGGTGGACATAACCCCAACGCCTCAATTCTCATTATTTACAACCAACGTGACAATCTTCCTCTTTTTACTTTGCTATTTTCAGCTTTTACTTTATTGTTCTGGTTACATATTACAATCCCCCCTTCTTACGAGACTTGCACCAAAAGTTTAGTAATTTTGCTTACTTGTTGGCCAAGCTATTCCCTGTGGGATCGACACCCAACCCAGGTTGGGTTCTATATTTGCTAACGACCGCTTTACACTCAAACGAGAGCTGTAGATTGAGCGTTATCAATAGTTTCTCCTATGGCTACAACGATGGGCCTTAATGCGGAGGCCTACCGCCTCCGTGGTCCAAAAATACCTCGTACCCCTTTCAAAAATTCCAAAATTCTTCCTGGACACTTATTTATCATCCCTAAACAGTTTTCGACTATAAAATCAATGTCTTGGATTCGGGAAGGCAAAAAATAAAATCCTTGAAATCTTAGGGTCTTGAAAATGACTTAAGTTCCCTATACTTAGCGTAATTAATGCCTTGGACCCCTTAAACATGTAACTAAGAGATGAAATGAGACTATGATCCTATTGGGTATTATAATATCTCCCCCTTAGGATAATTCATCCTTAAATAAAACTGGTTAAGCTAAGATTCTAAGAAAACTGAGATTGTATACTAGGTACTTATGAGCTGAAGCATGATTAAATAACTGAGTCTGAAACATGATACATGGACTGAACTAAACTTACGAATAAATGCAAGGACATAAGGATTGTTATATATTTGAAAAAGAGAACAAAACATTCAATTTAAGAGAAACCCATTACTTGGTTCGCATATCTGCTTTTCCTTCCCAAGTAACTCCCTCAATAGACTGATTTTTTCATAGAACCTTTACCAAAGGAACTGCTTTATTCCTCAACCTACGAATCTGGTGGTCAAGGATTTCAACTAGTACTTCTTTGTAAGAACGAATATCCTTCACATTCAGGAACAACAGAAGTTGAAACACCAATACACATCTTTATCAGCAAAACATAGAACACCGGATGCACTAATGACAAATCTGTAGTTAACTCTAACTCATAAGCTACCTTCCCATAACGGCTTATAATTCTATATAGTCCAACAAAACGGGGGATGAGCTTCCACTTCTTACCAAATCTCTTCACCTATTTCATAGGCAAAATTTTTAGATAAACTAAGTCACCAACACCAAACTTAAGATCTCTTCTTCACATATCCACATAAGAATTCTAATCATTTTTAGTTGTCTTTAGCCTTTTACAGGTAAATTGAACATTATCTATTGCCTCAAACACTAAATTTGATCCTACCAAAGCATCTTCACGTACTTCAAACCAACCAATAGGAGACCTACATCTCCTCCCTTAAAGAGCTTAAAACAAAGCCATATGAATACTGGAGTGATAGATGTTGTTATAGGCAAACTCAGTCAAAGGTAAGTGATCATCCCAACTACCCTTAAAGTCAAAAACACAAGCCCTCCACATATACTCTAAAGTCTGAAAGTTTTGCTCTGCCTGACCAACTTAAGGTGAGAGGTAAACTAAGTACCCCTATATGAAATGATGGTCAATGAAACCCCATGCAACTTAACAGACTCTATGTTATGGAGTTTGGCATAATTCTTAGCGGAATACAAAGTATAAACTCGTAAGAAATGAGCTTATGTGGTCTTTCTATCTCTAATTACCCAAAACCATTCATGTTGTCTATGCGTATGAGGTAATCTTATCACAAAATACATGTTTACCATCTCCCACTTCCAAGTGGGGATACTAAACTCCTAAATCATACCACTAGGCCTTTGGTACTCAACCTTAACCTGCTAACAATTTAAATACTTAGCCACAAATTTGACAATATATTTTTTCATAACACTCCATCAATAGATTTCTCGCAGATCACGATATATCTTAGTGTCCCCTAGGTTAATTGAATACTGCACACCATGCTCCTCATTTAATATTTTTTGTCTCAAACTATCAACACATGGAATATATAGTATGCCCTAACAATAAAGCACAACATCTCCCCTTGGGAGGAAATATCAACCTTTTGTTCCCTAACTGCCCTCTTCAACTTAACAAAAATAGGAGCCCTGTCTTGCTTTACTTCAGCAACCAATGAAGATGCCGAACTATTTTGAACCCATATACTACCTTCAGCAAAATCAACCAACTGAACACCTAGCCTAGAAAGATGATGAACCTTACGGAATAACTCCTTATCTTTCACAACACTAGCAACACTACCTATAAATAATCTACTAAGGGCATTTACCACTACATTGGACTTACCCAGGTGATACAATACACTTATATCATAGTTTTTCAATAATTCAAGACACCTTCTCATATAAAGGTTCATATATTTTGGTGTGAACACAAACTATAAACCCTTGTGATCCATAAACACATTAACATGAACTCTATAAAGATAAAGCCTCCAAATATTTAAGGCAATAAAAACTATTGCTAACTCAAGTTCATGGGTTGGATAATTCAACTCATGTGGTTTAAGTTGTCTAGAGAAATTCTCTATGACCTTACCTTCCAGTATTAACGCACAACCAAGACCAACTCTAGAAGCACCATAGTATACTACAAACCCATCTGTGCCATCTGGAAGAGTCAACACTGGAGCAAAAGTGAGTCGAGTCATTAACTCTTGAAAACTCTTCTCACATGAATATGACTATTGAAATTTGACTTTCTTCTAGGTTAATAGAGACATGGGAGAAGTAATAGGATAAAACCCTTCAACAAACCATATGTAATAACCATCTAAACCCAAGAAATATCTGATGTCTAATTGAGAAATGGGTCCAGCCTAGTTTCTCATACCTTTAATCTTTTGGGGATCAACTCAAATGCCATCACCGGAGATGATGTGGACAAGAAAAGCTACTAATCTCAACTATAATTATCACTTGTTAAAATTAGTGAATAACAGATGATCCTTAAGGGTCAGCAATATAACCTCCAAATGGTCTATATGATTACTTTCACTATAGGAATAGATGAGGATATCTTCAATAAACACTATGATGAATATGTCCAAGTACTGCTTGAACACTCTATTTATCAAGTCCATAAAAGTTGTAGAAGGATTCATTAGTCTAAAAGACATAACTAGGAATTCAAAGTGACTAGACCGAGTTCAAAAAGATTCCTTAGGGATGTAATATTCTGTGACTCTAGGCTGATGATAGATGGATCTGAGGTCTATCTTAGAGAAATAATTTGCACCCTAAAGTTGGTCGAATAAGTCATCAATTTTGGGGAGCGGATACTAATTCTTGATTGTTACTTTGTTTAACTAACAACATTCTATGCATATTCTAAGGGAACTATCTTTTTTTCACACGAATAAAATTGGAGAACCTATGGGAAAACATTAGGCTTGATGAATCCCTTATCTAGGAGATCTTTCAATTATTCCTTTAATTCTGTAAGCTTAGTTGGATCCATTCTATAAGGTGAAATTGATATAGGGTGTGTATCTAGAATGAGATCTATTCTGAAGTCAATTTACCTTTTGAGAGGAACTCCAAGAAGATCTTTAGGGAACACTTCTAGAAACTCATTCAATATTAGAACTCACTTAAGACTCGAAGTTTCAGAATTTGAGTCCTTGACTTGAATGAGATAGTATATACATCCCTTGAATATCATCTTTCTTTCCTTAAGATAGGAAATAAAATAACTCTTAAGCACTGACGTACTACATCTCCATTCAATAACGGGCTCCCTAGGAAATTGAAACTAGAAAATTCTATTTCTAAAATCAACTAAGGTATAGCACGAGTGGAGCCAATCTATGCCGATAATGACACAATCAGTCACCACTAATTCCATAAGATCAACTAAAGTAACCTTCTAAGATACTGTGCTCGGGCAATTTTTGTATACCCATCTGGCTACGATAGACTTACCCACTAGGGTACACATTAAAAAAGGTTATACTAGCATCTTGGGACTGACACCAAAGTCTATAGCTATATAAAAAGTCACAAAGGAAAGTGAAGCTTTGGGATCTAATAATGCATAAATGTGAAGATGGAAGACTTGCAACGTACCTGTAATGACATCAAAAGAACTCTCCTGGTCATATCGGGTCTAGAGAGTTTAAAGTCAGTTCTGCCATTGATTGCTGGTGGCACTGAAAGTGGCACACTGCTGAGTCGGGTGACTTGCTGAGATGTTGAATAATTAGACTGACCTGGCTGACGAAAGTATTTACCCTTCTAACCAACCATTCAGCAATCCCTAATCTTATGGCCTAATTTTTTACATCCAAATCATGAATTACTGCTTGCTCTTCACTCACCCTGGTGATTCCTACCATAATTATTTCAAAGTGGATTGGTGTGACCACTATACATGCTATCCTGGGACTTAGAGCCTGGCGCTCTATCCCGACTGTCCTTTCTAAACTTAGGCATTGGTTAACTGGCTGAAGATGGGGTAGGATCTAAAATATTTGGAAGAGCTAAGAATAATATCCACCATCAGGCCTTTGCTGTGAGAAGTTAAAGCGATTGGTTCTAGCCTTCTTATTCTTCCTTTCTTTTCCTTGAGCTTTTCCTTTTTAATTTGCTGAGCATAGATCACTAATATGGAAAGGACCATCATATTAACCAACATAACTATTCTGCACTCTTTAATTACCTCCTTAGAAACACCAGGCACAAACTTACTCATTCTAGCTGGAGAATTATCCACCATAGTAGGAGCATACCTTGCCAATTGAGTAAAATTGAGTGAGCACTCCTTTACACTCAGGTTACCTTGCTTCAGATTTATGAACTCTTGCACCTTAGCCTCTGTAATACCCCCATACTTTTTCGTAGATTGAAAAGTTTCCCCAAGAATGTTAGAATCTTTCTTTGAAAGATGAATCTACTTTTGTACGCAGGGAATCTATAATATTTTAACTTTTTATCATGTGGGGAATCAAATAAGCTTTCCATCGATATCAAATTCGCCCAAATCCGACACCCAAGTGAAGAGTTAGAGCCTTTTTAGTGAGACGGTGTATCACCTGATCCTTCAGCACATCGCGGAGATAGCTCAAATGGAAATTTTCAATTTCCAATATTGATCTGCAATATTGATGTATCACGCCAAACTTTCAGGTCATAGACAAGGTGGCAATGTGATAGCTCCGCGTTGTGCCACCGTGCAATTTCCCATTTGTCACTATCCAGTGACTTGGCGTGATTTATGAAAATTTTAGTTCAATTACTTCTTCGTTAACAGAATTGATTAAAAAAGATGTACCATTTCTGTGGGGCAATGAACAAGATAAGTCCTTCCAAGCCTTGAAATCAATTTTAAGTTCCTCACCCTTACTTTAACTACCCAACTTTGATAAAGTTTTTTATTAATATGATGCTTTGATGGTAGGTATAGGTGGTGTTTTGATGCAAGAAGGGAAACCATTAGTCTACGTTAGTCAAAAGCTTAAAGGATCTACTCTTAAGTACTCAACTTATGACAAGGATTTGAATGGACTCATGTAGGTGTTGGCTTATTGGAAACACTACTTGAACCACAAAGCGTTCATAATAAGGACTGATCATAAGTCCTTGAAACACCTAAAGGGGAAATCCAAAAAGAAGAAGAGACATGCTAAATTGGTTGACTTTATTGAGACCTTTTCATATGTAATCAACTACAAGCAAGGAAAGGAGAATGTGGTAGTGTATGCTCTATCAAGAAGGTATGTGTTGGTCAATGCTTTAGCTTCTAACATAATGGGTTTTGAGAGTTTGAAGGAATTCTATTCTATGGATTACAATTTCAATGAGGCATTTGAAATTCTAAATCAAGGGAAATGAGTTGATAGGTTTCAATTGGCTAACGGTTTCTTGTTCAAGGATGGGCGGGTTTGTGTACCCACGAGTTCATAGAGAAATTTATTCATCATGGAGGCTCATTGTGGTTGTTTGATAAGGAACTTTGCGGTACCCAAGATATTTGAAGTTCTCATGGAAAATTAAATGGGCCTAAGATGAATCATGATGTGGAGAAAATTTGTGGACAATTCCTAGATTGCAAGCAAGCCAAATCCATGACTTGCCCTTAAGGTAAGTATACTCCTCTTCCCACTACTAGTGGTCTATGGATGGACATTTCTATGAATTTTGTGTTAGGACTTCTTAGGAATAAGATAGACATGATATCATATGTGTAGTAGTGGATAGATTTTCCAAAATAACTCATTTCATTTCATACCATAAGTAGGGTTGGCATATTTTGGTTCAAATCAAAAAAACCAAAATTTAAATTTAATTATGGTTATTTGATTTTTCAAATCAATTTTGATTTCAAATTTTAGAAATTTGGTTTAATGGTTCTATTTTTTATTTTTTCAAAAAATATTAATTAAATATAAAACCCAAAATTATATAAATAATGTATATATTTTATTATATATATTCAATAAAAATATAATATATAGTAAGTAACCCAAACCGCCAAAGATATTACGATTTACAAGTTATGTTCCTAACCCTAAGTGTTCATTTCAACACTGGTCTTTTTTCTAGCTTTCAGTGGCCCCTCGAGGATACGATACAACAAGTGTTGAGTTTCCATCTACAGTTATATATTATGTTAAACTTATGATATTTCATTTGTAGTCATTTTATTTTGTTATGCCATCCATCCTGTTTCATGCTTCATTACGACCTTGTTTACTATTCTTTATCTTGAGATGGGGGTCTATTGGAAATAGCCTCTCTACCTCTGTAGAGGCAGTGGTATGGACTGCGTACATTCTATCCTCCCCAGACCCCACTTTGTGGGAATACACTGGATTTGTTTTTGTTGTTGTTGTATTTTATACATGTTGAGTTATTTATATTTGGGAATGAAAGATAGGTTTGCAAAAATTATTTTTCTAGAAAAATCATCAATTTTAGATGTCCATTCATGATGAATAAAGGCTCACTACTTCAATTTTCAAAATCGAAATAAAAATACAAAATAACCAAACCAAATTTTGTTAAAATCAATCAAACTGAATTTATTTTAATTTGATTACTGTTGTTATGTTTGTCAATTTGAAAGCCAAAAAACCAAACCAATATTAAACAACCAAACTAAACAAACCAAATGTATACCTCCAGCCATAAGTTTGATGATGCATCCTTATTTGTTATTAATGTACTTATATTGCATGGAGTCCCTCAAACTATTGTAAGTGGTAGGCATTCCAAACTTCTTAGCCATTTTTGGAATATTCTATGGATTACACTTGGTACAAAGCTTATATTCTCTACTTCTTTCCATCCCTAAAAGGATGGAAAAACCGAAATAGTCAACCAGACTCTTGAAAGCATGCTTAGATGTATGATAAGGGGAACCCAACTTCTTGGAAAGACCATTTACCTTTGATTGATTTTTTATATATCGGTCTTTCCACTCTTCTATTGGAATGTCCCTATTTAAAGAATGTTATGATTTTAAACTTTTGTTTTCATTAACCATGACTCTTTTTATCTAGATATTGTTGTGATTTTAGATGCCAAGCAAAGGGCAAGAGAGATGATGACCATTTATTCCAAGGTCAAAGAGGTTGTTGATAGGAACAATTCAAAGGTAGTTATTTAGAAGAATTATGGGAGAAATGAAATGATATTCAATTCAAAAGATTGGGTAGGTCCATTTTCAAAAAAAAAGTTTCCCATACGTTTGAAAAGGGAAGCTAATTTCAAGGGAAGATGATCCTTTCAAAGTTCTTAAGTGTATTAATGATAATGCCAACATGATTGACTTACCAATTGAGTATAATGTTTCTAATGTTAGTGATCTCTCTTCTTGTGTTGTAGATGAGCTTTTATATTCGAGGATGAATCCTCTTCAATAAAGGAAGGATAATACTATCATGGATGACACATGTATCTCCAGACCCTTCACACGAAGTCAAGCAAGGGAACTCCAAGTTCTAAATGATGATCATGCAAACGGGACTTGGAAGAAGCTTGAAGAATGTCAATGGATAACTTACAACATGTGGAAGATTCATAATGGGGTCATTTGTACAAGTGGCTTCTTAAATTCAAGAATTCACAAAAAGGGCAACCAAACAAGTCTCTTGTCTCATTAAAGTAAATATTGTAAAAAGTCAATGTCTTCTTTATTTCCTTAGTATAAGTAGAATCTTTTTCATTTTGAAAGGTAGATGTTGTTGAATATCGAACTTTAAACTTGTAGTTTCTTCTTAGTAAATTTTCTTTTGAAAATTAGTGAGTAGTTTAGAAGGTAATTAGTAGTGGAATCTTGAAATTGTTGGTAAACTTCTCCTTGCTTAACTAATCAAAGTTATCCATTTGTGGTTCTTTTTATTTTACTTTGATTTCTTAAGTAGGGTTAAATTTGAATTGTTGAAAGCAATTGGGAGTAAGGAATGTAACACCCCAAATTTTTGAGCTAAATTTTTAACCATCATTCTACGTGTGTAAGATCCATACCAAATGTTTCCCATGTTAATATAAGTTCAATATCATTATCCTAGTGTGTGAAGTGCTCTTGAGGCGAAAAGTGTTCATAGGAATCACTTAGAGTGAACTTGAGCTAAGAACCTTTAATTCGTCCAAAGTTTGATATTCGATTCTACAAGGGTTTACTTTGAATGTGTATAAATTTTTATATACATCAAATTTTTCAGCTCAAGACCAACCAAATTGTAAATAATTGAATTGGCTTTCCAATGATACCAATTTTACCTTAATTTAATACTAGAGCGAAAAGTTATGGCATTTTCCATGTGAGGCAGTAAGCCGACGTGATTGGGATATGGCGCAATGATCCTCGACGTGATGAGAAACGCGACGCGATGGCCAATGCGATACAAATTTGTTTCACATGCTATTTCAGTTCCTAAAGGGTCTAGGGGCACTTTGGTCGCTTCCCCTAACCTAAATTCGCTTATAACACTTAATTTTAGCCCCCAAAAGCAATATACACATTCTTTTTTATCTTTTTCTCTCAAAGAACAGGGACACCAAGAACTTCAATAAATTTTCTTCAAGACAATCAATGAATTAAGGTTCCTCCATCGAAGAAATTCAAAACTCCATCACAATATCTTCAACATAAACAAGAATTTGAGTTCTTAAGTTTAGGAATTCCAAGAAATGCTTTCAAGAACATTCCCAAGGTTTCCAAGTCAAGTTCTTTACATTAAATCAAACCTATTAAGGTATATGGAGTTATGAACAAGGATACTCCTTTCATCCTTGTGCCCAAAACTTGTTTTTAAAGTTGAATTTACATGATTTACAACTAGGTTTCATACCTAAAGAATCTTGTTTTTAGTTTATGGATTTATATAGTGATTGTAGTATGAAAGTGCATAGTTATCTTGATTTAAAGAATTCACTTTCATGATTTGAACACTATTAGTATGATTTGAGATATTGATTAAAGATTTCCAATTGAGCTTTAAGCATGACATTGAGATTTTGATTTTATTATCTTGACTTGTATTGTTAAAGCATTTTAAGGCTATTATAGTTGAGCATGAATTTTATTGTGATTTGACATGATTTCCAAGAATGGGTTGTAAGCCCTAAATTTAAGTGTTGATATTTCAACAAAGATGATATTTGAGCATTCTTTGATAAGCACGTATTCAGCTTTTTAAGAAAGATTTGATCTTTTGATCCTCAACTAATATATGGAATCCATATAGATTAGTTTTGATTACAAGTTAAAACAGATTAATGCATAACTATTTTTCATTATAAACCTTTATACTATTTTAAGGTGGATTTCCTAAAGTTCTGAGCAATAAGTATGGGAGTAGTATTTAGCACTGAGTTGGGTATAATTCCAAGGTCTTATTCCCCAGAACTATGAGCCACCATAGGTTTAAGCACCCATAGTGGGCTAATTCAGTGATCACGTAAGATAAGGTTCTATTCCGATAGAAAGGGTAGAATAGCTCTCCCCAACATGAGTAAGTCGTTGGACTCCATGATAGCTCACATGGTTTATGTTGGTTAGAAGAAACTCCCACTAGAAAGAGTAAAGATATAATTTTTATAACTAAGTGTTATGGCTCATGATATTTATATAGTAGGTTTTATCATTTATGATTTACGATTTTTATCTTTCAGTTATTCAAGCCAATATGAGTCATTTACACTTAGCATGCATTCTTTTACAAGTTTATATAAACATTGAGATATTATTTTTCTTATGCATTCACCCTCACATACTCAGTACATTCTAAAACTACTAATCCACATATATGTCTATGTGCCATATTGTCTCATAATGTAGGTACAAGTTGTAGCGCCCACATCATATTCAAACAGCTTGCAGCTTCCAGCCAACAGGTGATGAGTCCTTTTGATTTAAGGACATAAGCCAGTCATAGTTTGTGAAGTATTTTATTTTTTTCTTTACTCAGTCATATTGATTCGGGATAGCTGGGGGTCATGTCCTAGCTACCTATAGTCAGTACTAGTAGAGGCTTCATAGATAGTCAGTAGAGTTAATGTATTAGATTTTAGTTTTTGTTTGGTATAAAGAAGAGTTGTAATAATTTTAATAGCTTCTTTTGAAGATGTTAAGCTAAAGATTTATCTTCTTCTTATTTCATTAAAAACTTATGTATTTATTTCAGTTGCTCATAAGTTATGCCAGTACCAGGGTTATCTTGGGATCACTTGTGGTCCTAAGCACCATGTGACATCTAGTGGATAGTCTTGGATCGTTACAAATATGATATCAGAGCACAGAGTTCAAGTATCCTAGGTTGTGTATAAATTCATGTGTAGTAGAGTCTTGCAGAACGGTACGGGAACGTTTGTACTTTTTTTGGAGAGGCTACAGGGCATTTAAGAAAAGTTTCCTTTCTTTCATAGTCTAGATCATACTGTAAAGTTGTTCCTTCAGAAACTTCTATTGATTCATATGTTTATCCATACTTCTCCATCTATTTTATATTCTTAAGATAACATAATTAGTAAGTTCTAATTCCTCCCAAGATGATGCTATCAGATTTACTATCAATAATTTCAGAAGTCAAGGGATTTGAGAGGATCTCGCTAATGTGTTACAAGTTCCATAAGTTGAAATTTATGTTCTCATCCTTATGAGTTGTTCAGTTGAGACAGAATAAGATATGTATTCAGATTCCTCATTAAACCACCTATATAGATAGCGCTTATGATAGAACATAGTATGAACCTAGAGTGTTATGATTCATTAATAGAACCTTATTATAGTTTGAAGTGTGGTTTTAAAAGTACATTGACAAAAAAGTTGCAATAGATAAAAAGTATAGAGAAAAACTTATGCATATTATATTATGTTATGGTGATATGTCTTGGTATGTTAGTTTAGTGGAAGGTATAGAAGGAGTTATTAGTTAAGGTAAATTATTATTTTCTTGTAGTATGAAAGGGGTTATTGATGATATTTGTTATGTTAGAAAAGAATAGGATATTAATAAAGTATTTGGGGGTTGAGTATTATTGATTTAAGCCTCCCTTAAGGTTGTAAAAATGGAGTTTAGTTGAAACTTATAGAGCTATGAAAGTAATTTAGGTGTACAGATAGGTAAATAGTCATAATATGTAGAAGTAGGGTGTGCTAATGGATTTTAATAAAGTATACCATAGGATTGTGATCGATTATGGTTGTTATGGGATCTAGTGGACTAGTGTTTCTTGATGTCTTATTTTATGACTTCGAAGTGAGAATAGTATGTAAGGTTGGGTTGTTAAGCATGCCTAGAACTAGACCCTAAGATTGAACAGTGGGTGATCATCAAGGTGGATGTAATGGTTGCTTGGTTAGTGATGCTAGTTATATGGAAGTGATCTAGTAGCCTTAAATAGTGTATGCAAGAGTTAAAGTTCAGTTATTCATAATTAAGTATATTGTATAGTTGTGCCTTAAAGTGATATGGGGTTGCATTATTTTCTAAGGTTATTTTGTGTTATGTATGGTTAGTAGTACCCTTGAGTTTCTAAGTGGTAGAAGGATAGTGATATAGTATATGGTGTTCTTAATATCTAAGTTAAGGAGTTATGATTGATAATGTTGAGCCTTTTGATTTGATCTTGATTCTCATGGTTTAGAAATATAAGTTTAGAGGTGTAATATTGGTAGGCTATGATGGAAATAGTATGGTTCATTAAAGGTTTGGTGATATCCATGTTAAGTGTTAGAATCTAAGTTTGAGTGTTTGAAGATTGAGCTAATAGAAATAAGAGTTGAAGCACTAGATGGTGTGCACTCTGGCTATGGGGATACTCGTGAAGATTCTAAGTTAGTAAGTGTTCAAGTATTATATAATGACTATTGGGGCTATAGAAAGATAGAGTTGTATCTTGGAAGGAAGTATTAGCAGGGATTTTTAAACTTTTAGGTGTAGTCTTTCGGGTTACGTTTATTATTTACGTGTATTGTTATATCCCAGACTCTAGAGTTCAGTGAATATAGTCCAATTTAAAGTTTAGTAAAGAGGTTCCACAGACTTAGAATGATGGCTTAAAGCTAAGGGGGAGATGATAGGATAAGTAACGAAGTCAGATTCTTAAATTCTAGTAATGCTTCCAGTATGGGAGGAAAATGCTCGCCTCATTGTTATTTTAGTATTAGTACTTTAGTCATCACGATATCTACTAATGCCATAGTGTCAACTACATGATCATAGTTCTATCCATGCACATCATAGAAAATCATGTACGCTTCTAGTTCATATATGAGGAGTTCCAGTTTACTCAGTAGTACGAATCATGTTCCATTAAAATCATGAACTCCAAACTCAGGTCATGCAGCTCATGACTCATGCACTCATTCTTTACGGTATGTTCAATTCTAGGTACTAATGCTACACTTAATGAAATTCAGATTATGACATGTATATCCTCAGTTTAGATCTCTTGATGAATCCTTGATGTTGATATTCTATTCCTCAGGCCTCAGTTAAGTCTCAAAGTTATCCTTTCATATTTTAGGTCCTTATGTTTTAACCTTTTAGTGACATTTCCTTATATAATAATAGTGGTGAAGAGTAATTATGTAGATAGGAGAGAGTAAGTGTTTCTTGTTAAAGAAAGATTATTATATGCTTGTTTTAGCTAAGGCTATAAGTGTGAAGTAAGATTGAGGCCAAGTCTTTGATACATGTTATAGTCAGTCAAAATTATGTGTGTATGTTCTTGGGGTAGTGTGTGGAAGTTATTAATGATAGAGGTTTGGAGAATGTGAGAAATATGCTATTATGTATGTTTGCTTAGTCGTTCATATGCGTTTATAAAAATAGGTTTGAATGTCATGTAGGTGTATAAGGGGATGCATGCATTATGCGTTAGTTTTTTACCTTCCCGACCTCGAAATGTAAATCTTTAAGTTAATTCATGTTCAGGGTTGTCTATAGAACATCTTGGGTAAGTTTGGGATTTTTGGGATGAGGTTTAAGATCTGTTGTAATACCCCATACTTCTACCTAGCTTAAATTCATCCCGAAGATGTCAAAGACATGCTTCAAATATGAATACACTTTTATATATGTGGAATTTTCAAGATTTTCACTTTTTGTTGTGTGGGAAATTCAATAAGCTTTCCATCGATACCAAATTTTCCCAAATCCGACACTCAGGTAAAGAGTTAGAGCCTTTTTAATGAGATAGTGTATCACCTAAGCTATCAGCGTGTCGTGGAGCCAGCTTAAACGGAAATTTTCAATTTCCAGTGTTGCTCCACGATAGTGGCGCGTCGCACCTAAGGCCCAGTTCATAATTGTGCTTTTCTAGTGTTCAAACGCAATACCACCGCATCGTAGTGAGATTCCATTTTGCGTCCAAGGTGGCAACGCGATTGTACCGTATCGCGCCACCATGCAATTTTTCAGTTGTCACTTTCCAGAGATAGGGCGTGATAGCACCGCGTCACGCTAGGGGTCCAGATCGGGAAATTTTCACAAAAATTAAAAGACGCGTGCAGGGTTAAATGGGTATTTTCCCATGATTTTATTCCACCCAGTTGTGGGATTTAAGCCCTAAAAACATCCTTATCTACTTATTATTCACTTTTTCCCCAATATCAAGAACATTCTCTCTCAAGAAAACAAAACCCTATCCCTTGAAAATCAAGGTCAATCTCAAGAAATCTATCAAAGAACTCCAAGAACCTTCAAGGTTTCATTTCTTAGGTATGCATAGTGTTTATTCATGGATTCCTTTCATCCATGAAGCCCAAGAATCAAGTTTTAAACTATGAATTATGACATTCATTCTATGTATTGATTATGTTCATGTGGTTGTTGTTATTGTATGATTCCCAAGTTCGAATATTTATGTGTTTCTATGAAAAAATGTCAGCATGTGAGTTGAAAAACATGAATTTTAGTTGGCTATGGTATATTAACTTGATGATTAAACCATTCCCTAAGTCATGCACCTAAGTGTTTGGGAAAATACCTAAGAGACTAGAAATTATGTAATATGACTCAATTGTGACTTAAGTGAAGGATTCATGTTTTACCCTTATGTTAACATGACTCTTATGCTATTGATATGAAATGTAGATGTTTGTTAGAATTCTCATGATATTAGAGTATGAAATTATGACATTGACCATATGCATTCCTATTATGTACAAGATTATGATAACCATGTACTTCATGATATCCACAACTTATTGTATTATGGATTGCTGATGTTGGTCGTGTATTAAAGAATGTCATGCCTTGTCAGTTTCCTTCTATGTAATCCTGGGGGCACTTGTACCCGACAATTTAGCTGTGTGCCTAAAGCCAGTTTCATTTTTCATGATACTCTCAGTCAAGCCACGATCAGTAGAATTCAATCAGTCATATGACTCAGGAAAACTCAGTAAATTCAGTATCAGTCCAGTACTCAGTAATCTCAATAATCTAGAAATCTCAGTACTCAGAAATCTCAGTCAGTTATCAGATCTCAGTAGTATGTCATCAGTCAATGGAATCCAGTAAACTCAGTTCAGTGCAGTTAATCAGTACAATAAGTAACGGATCTGTCCAGTCCAGTTCAGTGTCTACTCAAATGGGAGTAGGATTCATCACCGAGTAAACCCACGGATGGGAACACACACTATTAGCATAGGGTGTGATTCTTAGAAGCAATCCTTGCATTTCCGAACTATGTAGCAAGCATAGGTTAAGACATCAACACTGTCAGTTGAGGGTTGATGAGGTGGATTAACACTGTCAGATAAGGGTCCCACCATTCTTCTTTGGGGACATTGTCGGATAAGGGTCGCTCACATCTTGTCTTTACAAGTGGTGCAGTATTGACACCCTTCTAATTGGGGTTACAGATTGGACCCCAACTCAGCTATAATAACTTATTAGGGGCATGTTGGTTAGATGAATTCTCCCACAATTTCAGTTGTAGAATTAGGACTGTCAAATATAGGCACTCAGTCTCAGTAATAAAACTCAGATAGTTCTTCATATATCAGGACTATTAGATATAGTCACTTAGTACAGTATGAAATTTAGCTAGTTTCAGCAGAATCTAGACTGTCAGATATAGTAACTCAGTATCAGTTATGTTAGTTATCAGTAGTTCATGTTATCAGTATTCAGACTCAGTAATCAGCATTACCATGTATCAGTCTCAGTTACTTATCCATGCATGTATTCTCACATTCATGTTATACAGTCAGTTAGTATTATTCATGCATATGAACCCTTTCCATTCAGCCTACCTTACCTGCTTGCTAATACATTCAATCTTACGGATGTATTTCCATTATTTTTATACCATAGGTTCAGAAGCACAAGCTCCAGAGCATTAGTAGCATTTTAGTTTCAGTAGTCAGAGCCAGTAGTGAGTCCTCATCACTCGAGGATATTATCATTTGATTATTTTATTCCTTTAGTACTTACTTTATTTCAGCAATTCATAGTTAGTTGTGGATATGTCCCATCAACTCCACAATTTTCAGACAGTTTAGAGGCTTTCAGACTACAGTACGTTCAGACAGTTTATTTTAGTTTTGGGTATTTCTATACCCCGTTCAGATATTGTTTTATTAGACATGTTACAGTTTTGAACCTTACGACCTTATAGCTTATATTCCGTATTTATATAATATATCATATAGTGCTCAGTTAAAGATATTAGTCATGGGTTAGTTTGTGGTCCTTCAGGGCCACGGGCACCGTGTAGAATTCCAGGTACCACACTCGGGGCTTTACATATATTTAAAACGTAAAAATGGTAAGGCAACGCGATATGGACACGGTTCATCGCATATCACATTGGTAGGCAGAAACGCGATGCATCGCATATTGCATTGGCAGAGCGATGCGATGCATTACTTATCTCGTCGGTAGTCCAGTTCAGTTATGATGTTATATATTGTACCTTGTAATTTTGAGTTAGGCTTGATCATGGTGAGAGGACTTTGTTCAGTTTAGACATTAGTAGATGGATTTATGAACGGCCATGTGAGAATTAGAAGTTGAATCAATGAATATGGAATTTAAAAGGGAATAGTATAGTTGAGGGAATATTTGAGAAGTGTTGCTAAGTTTGAAAGTAAGGAGTTGCATTGCCTAAGTCCTAGTAATTCTATCCTAGCTTATGATTTATATGCCTATGTTCCAAGCTATATAGTTGTATAAATGTTGTGATTCCTTAGTCAGATGTCTTATTCAGATCATGCCCAAAATTCTTTGCTCCCTAATATTATTAGAATTTCATAGAAGAGTGTTGAATAAATACTCCATTTGAGTATGAGCAGACAGTATGATCCATTCCATATAGCCTACAATCCAGCTTTGCAAGCAAGCATATAAGCTCATATCGATTTCTAGCTTTTCATCTCATTTTACAAACCAAAGTTTCTTGAGCAAGGCTATTCCATGAGGAAATATATTCGCACTCATGCATGTTACAATTTTATCTCTGTCAACGCATCATGTTTCAGATTTAGCTATTTAGTCATGGCTTAGTTCTTAAGGGTTTAGGGCATAATCTGAGTTTTCCAAGTATTTCAGCTCAGACAGTGTAATAATCCTTGTACGATCTAAGTCTCATTGTCTCATGATTCGTGCTTGCATAATTTATCACTTCCCAGTTCTATATTTATGATTGTATCATGAACACTTCAAGCGAATTTTAAACTCCTTAGCGTGAATCAGCTCCTTAAAGTAAGTAAAGGGAAGTCATCTCATAAATTAGTTTCATGATAGAAATTTTAATGTTTTAGCTTAGTTATATACATTCTTGGAGGACATATCATTTCCACATTATTTCATACCTCTAATTCTTCAACAAGCTCCTAGCTATCATTCGAGGATGAATAATTTCAAGGGGGAGATAATGTAATACCCCAAATTTTTATGCTAGAATTTAAACCACCATTCTTATGTGTGTAAGCTCTAGTCCAACTGTTTCCCATGCTAATATAAGTTTCATTATCATTATCATTATCCTAGTGTGTGAAATTCTTTTGAGGTGAAAGGTGTTCATAGTAATCACTTAGAGTGAACTTGAGCTAAGAACCTTTGATTTGTCCAAAGTTTGGTATTTGATTCTACAAGTGACTAATTAGAATGTCTATAAATTTTAATATACATAAAATTTTGTAGATAAAGACACACCAAATTGTAGATAGTTGAATTATCTTTACAATGATACCAATTTTTCTTTAATCCTATACTCCAGCAAAAAGTTATGGCATTTTCCATGTGAGGCAGTAACTCGACGCGATTGGGATGTGGCGCAATGGTCTGCGATGTGATGAGTGATGCGACACGATGGACAATGTGATATGGAGCTATTTCACATGCTATTTTAGTTCCTAAAGGGTCTAGGGTCACTTTGGTCACTTCCCCTCACCCAAATCTGCCCATAACACTTAATTTCAACCCCCAAAAGCATGTACACATTCTTATTCATCTTTTTCTCTCCAAGAAAACTCTAACCCCCTCAAGAACACCAAGAACTTCAACAAATTTTCTTTAAGACAATCAATGAATTAATGTTCCTCGATCTAAGAAATTCAAAACTCCATTACAATATCTTCAACATAAACAAGAATTTGAGTTCTTAAGTTCAAGAATTCCAAGAAAAGTTTTCAAGAACATTCCCAAGGTTTATAAGTCAAGTTCTCTACATAAAACCAAACCTATTAAGGTATGTGGGGCTATGAACAAGGATACACCTTTCATCCTTATGCCCAAAACTAGTTTTTAAAGTTGAATTTACATGATTTACAACTAGGGTTCATACCCAAAGTATCTTGTTTTGAGTTTATGGATTTATAAAGTGATTGAAGTATGAAAATGCATAGTTATCTTGATTGATAGAATTCTCTTTCATGATATTGAACACTATGAGTATGATTTGAGACATTGATTAAACATTTCTAATTGAACTTTAAGCATGACATTATGATTTTGATTTTATTATCTTGACTTGATTGTTAAAGTGTTTCAAGAGTATTATAGTTGAGCATGAAGTTTATTATGATTTGACATGATTTCCAAGTATGGGTTGTAAGCCCTTAGTTTAAGTCTTGATATTTCAAGAAAGATGATATTTGAGCATTCTTTGATAAGCATGTATTAATATTTTTAAGCAAGATTTTACATTTTGATCCTCAGCTAAGATATCACCAAGGAAAGCTACTGATCATAGCCAAAAGTCACACTTACTGAATTTAGTGAACAACTAATGGGCTCTAAGAGTCTGCAATACTATTCTGAGGTAGTCTGCATGATCATTTTTTATTATGGGAGTAGATAAGAATTTCATCAATGAAGATTATGATGAATATGTTCAAGTACTGCTTGAAAACTCGGTTCTTCAAGTCCATAAAGGCTGCTGGGGAATTTGTGAGACCAAACGACATGACCAGAAACATGAAGTGACCATACCGGGTTTTGAAAGTTATTTTTAAAATGTCATATTCTCTAACTCTGATCTAATGATATCCGGATCTAAGGTTTATCTTACAAAAATAACTAGTACCCTGAAGCTGGTTGAACAATTCATCAATTATAGGAAGTGGGTATTTGTTCTTGATTGTGACTTTGTTCAACTAACAATAGCCGATACACATTCTATGAGAACCATCTTACACACAAATAGGACTGGTGCATCCCGCGGGTAAATGCTAGGCCTGATGAATCCCTTATCTATGAGATCTTTCAACTATTCTTTCAACTCTTTAAGTTTGGCTGGAGCTATTCTATATGGCAGAATAAAGATAGGCTGGGTATCTAGAAGATGGTCTATTCCAAAGTCAATTTTCCTTTTGGGAGGAAATACGGGAAGATCTTCAAGGAACACATCTGGAAATTTCCTCACTAATGAAACTTACTCAAGAATAGGAGTCTTAGTATTAAAGTCTTTGATTTGGAAAAAATGATAAATACACCCCTTGGATATCATCCTTCTTGCTATAAGGTACGAAACAAGTTGACCCCTAAGAGTTGTGGTACTATCCCTCTATTCATGGACAAGTCATTTGGAAATTGAAAATGAACTAATTTTTTTCTGTAATCCAGTGAAACATAGCATGAATGGATCCAATCCATGTCAAGAACGACGTCAAAATCTGTCATCTCTGACTCTACAAGGTCCACTGAAGTAACTTTCTGATAAACTGTAATTGTGCAGTTCCTGTATACCCACTGGGCTACGATAGACTTACCCACTAGGGTAGACACTAGGAAAGGCTCTTCTAAGATTTTGGGACTGACTCCGAATTTTATATCTATATAAGGGGTTATAAAAGAAAGAGAAGCTCCAGGGTATAATAAAGCATAAACATATGAAAGACTTGCAACGTACTAGTAACCACATTAGGATAACTTTCTTGATCTTGTCGGTACAAAAGTTCATAAAGCCTGTTCTGATGCTGACCACTAGTACCACAGGAAGCGGCGCCCTGCTGAGTCGGGCAACTGGCTGGGGCCGATGACTGATGTGATTGGCCCTATTGGTGCAAATACCTACCTTTCTAAGAAACTACCCGACACTTATGAATCTGATGGCCTGTCTTGCCACACCAAAAGCATACATCACTGCCAGCTCTACACTCACCCTGATGGTTTCTACCATATTTTTGGCAAAGATGATTTGTGCGACCACTGTTTACACTACCTTGGGATTTAGAGCCTGGCGCCCTATCCCGATTGTTATTTTAGAACTTTTGCACAGGGGCACTAGATGAAGATGGAGCAGGAGCTGAACATTTTTGACAAAATTGAGGACGGTTTCCATTCTCTGACTTCGGCTGGGTAAAATTAAAATTTCCTATTCTAGCCCTCTTATTCTCTCTCTCCTTCTCCTTAAGCTTCTACTCCTCAATCTGTTGAGCATGGACTGTAAGCCTACATATGTCCATCTCCTTAATTAACATTTTAGTTCTACACTCCTTGACCATACTATCAGATACCCTAGACATTAACTTTCTCATCCAAGACTTACTATAGGTCACCATGTGCGGAGCATACCTAGCTACCTGAGTAAACTTAAGGGAATATTCCTTCACACTCTGTTGCCCTACCTCAAGTTGATAAACTCTAACACCTTGTCTTTTCTCAGCTCTAATGGTAAGAATCTATTTTAAAAAGTTGTAGTAAACTCCTCCCACTCTACAAGCCCTGTATTTGTGCCTTTATCCCCTTTCCACTCCTTAAACCAGGTATGGGCTATATATTGCAGTTGGTAAGTAGCCAATTCAGCACACCCCCATAATTTTTGTAGGAATTTCTGCAGATCCTCTTCAGATTTGGATCCCAAAAATAGAGGAGTATTTATTTGGGTAAAGTCCCAAATCCTAGCTACGACAGTATTGGCCACTGGTTTGGCTGGAACAGCGGCTGGCCAAATATTCTAAGCAGCTATAGAGTAAGCTAAAGTAGTGAGTACAACTCTGAACTCTACATGAGAAACATGCTGGTTCAGGGGATCTTCCTAAGTGGGAAGAGGTGCTAGCTGGTTCAGATTTCTTCTTCCATTTGTCTTTCTGGAAGGCATATTCTGTAAACTGGAAGAAGAATAGATTAGACAGAGAGTTTAATATGAGCATCATGCTAGGTCGCACGACATGAACACTGAAAGAAATAAAACTTTTCTTAAAATACCTCATAGCCTATTGTCAACTGAACTGACTTGAGATACTGAACTGTTCTAAGGTTAACTGATTATGATAACTGACTAAACTGATAATACTCATAACATGCCTGACCTATTCTAAAGATACTGAGAGTAAGTAAGAATCTAAGTTTTGGGGTATTCATAACCCCCAGGACTCGATAGCAATAATAACAAAATAGTACTAAAACTTTGAGAACATAACGTGAAAGCATTTATTAAAAATTCATTCTGGTAGGCATTCCATCCAACACTTGATATTCGTAGTTTAAGCTAAGCATGGGAATAGTTTAAATCTTATAGAAATAGCATGATTTCCATATCAACTTTACTAATTATTATTTAAATCAATGAACAACATTATTCAAACGTGTGGGGTTTAATAACAACAATAATTTCATGTACGCATGGTATAGAATAAAAATTCATGTGGATTCATGGTTAAAATCACAATTAAAATCATAATAACTTGTGAAAATCACAACTTTGAATTTGAAATTATATTTTTGGACTCCATTGGTGGAAGGGACACATGGATTAACATTTAACATACCTTAGTTGGTAAAATTGAGAAAGTTCTTGATGAATTCTGGAAGTTTGATCTAGAATGTTGGATGAGTTAGGGTTAGTTCTTGAAAGAGGGCTACTTTAATTTGAGAGAATTGTGAAATAATGAGGAAATAATGCTCTCTTGGGACTTAAATTCCATGCTTGGATTGAATGGGATGAAGGGAAAGGACTTAAATGCCCTTGGAAACTAAAAATTCAGAACTGGAACTGGAAATCCCAATTTTAACCTACGGTGTGATGCGGTACTATCGCGTCGCACCACTGAAAAAGCACGAACGCGAAATTACCTATTGGCATGATGCAGAGCCCTCGAAGTGCTCCACTAGAAAAGTACGAACGTGATTATGGCTATCACCGCGACGCGGCCTAATCACGATGAGTTATTGCCTCACACTAAAAGTGTCATAACTTCTCACCCGTGTATTAAATTTAGGAAAAATTAGTATCGTTGGAAAGATAATTCAATTTCCTAAAATTTGGTGGGTATTGATCTCAAAAATTTTTAATAGAACAAAATATAAACTCATTTGAAGTTGACTATAGCAACATTCTTCTCAACAACTCAATCAATAAGGAATATTTTGATTCATCTAATAGCAGGGTGTTATTTGGGGACTTAATATACATAAAAATCACTTATAAAACTACAAAATAACTATAATGTACTTTGCATGAGGTTGACACATGGATCTAACATTGGTTTGGATTTTTGGGGTATTACAGTGTTATGTTATACTAGCCAGACCTAAGGCAGAGGTTTCTGATGTTGTGATTATAGGTATTGTTTCCATTTATTTTAGACCTCCATTTGTATTAATTGATCCTGGATTGAATTTATCCTATGCGCCTGTGTATTTTACTTCGAGTTTTCATTTTGTTAGTGTGCCTCTTTCCATGCCTGTTCGTGTATCTACCCTATTGGTGATTTTTTAGTGATGATCAGGCGCATCGATATTGTGTTGATATCAAACGGTATCTAAAAGAGCATGAAAATAGTCCACAAACACACAAACAGTCCATAAAGAAGATATGTAACCTTAAACAATGAGAACTTACAATGCAGCAACTAAAGAGTGTATTAATAGTATAAAACCTCCACAAAACAAGTTAACAAGCACCAAATTCTTAAAGAACACAAGAGGAACTCGGTCCACTCAAGCACTCTCATTTCTAGCCAATACACACGACACAAGAAGAAACCATTTCTTGTGATGTCAAAGTGGTGGTCTACTCTCTTCTTGAGAGGAAAGTGATGTTCAATATTACAAGTGATTTCTAGAATAAGATAACTAAGGAACAAGATTAAGGAAAATGTCTAAATAGTCTATTACAAAAGGTATTTCAAAAGGACTCATTTGCCTTTAATGAGGGTGGTGGGTGTGGAGTGTATTTGGGGTAGACTTGATTTTTGAGAACCTAAGTCCAGCCCTCGCATGTCAAGGCATACACTCCCTTGGGCTCATTCATAAAAAGCTCAAACGCGTCCATTTTCATAAACGCGCCTTGTCGTTTTTGTAGTTCCTGAGCTTGGACAAGGCTTTGAAAAAGGTCTTCAATTAACTTTGCAAATCCAAAACTTGGAAATTCAACAAAAAATTGTAATCCTTGTGATCCTCATTCTTGTATCATCCTCTCCATCTTAAAAGGAATTTGTCCTCAAATTTGCACCTTGCAAAACCAAAAAGAGGGAAAACAAGCATACAATCCTCATGATAGAAGGGTTAGCATTAGTACCAAAAATTATATAGACATGCCAAGGGGGTACACTTTTGGAATAGAACCAACAATCCTTTGTTATGATTCTGAAACACGTACCACAAGCATCACAAAGGACATGGCTAAGATAAACATCAAGGAAAGAGGAGTGCAATCTAAATCTATCACATATGTCACTAAGCCAAGGTTGTTCACATTTGGAATATACCCATGATTCCTTTGTGTGTGACATGAAAAGCTTAGCATAAATGGAACAAAGGAAGTGGCTTTGGAAAATATCAAGAGATAAGGAAACTACAATGGTCTTAATGGCTTTACTATACCTAAACAGTAAGACTACCTTTATCTTAGGAACCATACGATACATTTGTTTCATTACCTATACAAAGGACCTCATCAATTATAATGAAACTATTGATCTTAAGATCCACCTCAAACACATATCACCATCATTCAAACAAGAAAAGCAGCCAGAAAACTTCCTACCACTACACAATACAAATTCGAAATTAACATGGTTATCATCATAGGTAAAGAGGTAGTATAGAAAGGAATCAAGTGTGAAGACATCTTGCTTAGGGGGTAAACTTTTAAAATTTGACCAAAAATTCTTTATTTTTACCATGAAACACGTATTTTGAAAATTACAAAGGATCGGGATAAGATAATCATCAAGGAAAGATAAGCATAAGCTGAGGCAACCCCTTTTCCAACCCACTAGTGTTACGGGATCAAAAGGATAGTGTAACCAAGGGTACAAGCCAAGATTAACCAATCCTTTTACTAGGCTATCATCCAATAATAAAGATTTATGGCCTATAAGTCTTCTCTTAAGAGAAAGCACACCTTTATTCAAAAGTTTTCCAAGCATATGATTACCTTGAGCAAAACTAGTAACACGGTTTATATCACACAAGCTCAAAGAAATATGTCCAATATCATGGTCAATATTACAATAATTAACACTAACATTAGGATTTTGAATCATATCACACACATGATCAAGTAGTGAACTATCCTTAAGAACAAATTGACCAACATATGCAACAAGAGAACTACCAAGGAAAGATTCATGTCTTTCTACACTATGTAAACCCGAAGCTACTTTACATTACATACAAATATCCTTATCACAACATTTCAAGTCTAAGGAAGTGTAGAGTTTAGCAATTATACCTCGGTGTATGCCATGACAGTTTACTTGTTTGGAGCTCACAGCTAAGGGTGTCACTAGCTCATTTCCCATGTTATCATGTGGATCCTATTTTTTATCCTTCTTTGATAGCATATGAGCTTGAACCTGTACATAAGAAGGATCAATACTAGTCAAAGTTCTATCACATCGGTTAGTAAGTATCAAAGATTCTTTGTGGTCAAATCCCACAAGCATATTTTTTCCCTTTCCTACTTCACTGCCCGCGGTTTCCCTTTTCCTTGCCCTCTTTGCTTCACATTCTTCTTGTATCTCACCACTACATTTCTATCCATCTTAAGGCTTGGATTCATTCTCCTTGCATCCTAACTCTCCCTATTTTTCTACTTGGATACGGTATTTTTAGGTTAGTGTAGCTTGGGAATGAGACATTGGATTTAGTGGAGTGTAGGGTCTTTGAATTGGATGATTTTGGAGTGTAGGATTCGGGTTTAGGGATGGAATTTCGGTTCCAAGTCCTCCTTGTGGAAACTGGTTGAGTGAAGAATGGCTAGGTCCATCTTGTTCTCAGCTTTGGTATAAAGATTGACTTGGTTTGTAGCACTAGGTAGATACAATATTTGGTGCAAGGTCTCGGGAGTAATAGTAGGTAAGGTTCTTTGAGGGGTATAAGGCTGAGAACTCCTTTGGCTTTCTACCCTCTCCAACCTCTAACTCATTGAAGCCACATCCGAACCCAATTTCTCAATATTTGCCTTCATCCTATCCACGCCACGAGACAAAGTTTCAAGACTAGCTAAGAGGATATTCATAACATTATTGTCCACGGTTTGAGCATTGGAATTTTTGTGTTCCATTTGCAATTGTACCTCCAAAACAAGCAAATGTTAGTTCAAAATAAGCTCACACATTCTTCATACTTGGTTTCCTCACTTGGTTCTTCAAGTGTTGTAAGCTAGCTATTAATCTTTGAACGCTTAAAAAGGAGTGAACTCTTGAATTAGAATGGATTTAAATTTTGAAGAATCAAGGAAGTTTTGTAAACACTTACACCAAGAACAACTACGAATTGTAAATGAGAAAATCACCACAAAGAACGATGACACGAAGATGTACTCAAAAACTGGTTCACAACTTAGTAGGTTGTTACTTAGTTTCCTACTAGTGTAGGAGTCAATAGAAAGAAAACTAGTAGAGACAAGGAAAGAAACATGGAAGGTCCTTGATAACACTCAAACTACACTTCTCTAATAAGAATGTAATCGATCATTGTCAATATATAACCCAACTAGGTTAGGGTCGAATCCCACAGGGAATATGGTATGAATTTAAGTCGTTTGTGAGTTAATCAACTAATAGTTGGATGTTTCCTGAAATGGGGGGTTTTGAGTTTAACAAATAATTGTTGGTCACTTTAGCTTCAGTATTTGTAATCAAGAGTTTATGGAAAACCAGAATTATGTTCACTATGGATTTCGGTACTTGATAGATGCTAATAGTGATTTGAGATTCTCACAGTAAATAGGACAACAGATTATCTTTATCGAAGTTATGCCTAAATGTCTCTCTACCTACTTAAGCATTTAATTACCTAATCCTCTCGGACTTAGGGAATTTATATTAACTGACCAGACTTTACCGCATTTTAATCAATCTTGTTACAGAGTCAATTATTAAATGGAAGTTTTTAGTGTTTCCAAGTCCCTATCAATAATTCACTTCCTACTGTATTTGATTTCTTATCTCAAGCAAATCAAAGCAGGTGCTATATATTATTTGCCACCAATAGACAATGATTAAAATCTTGGAATTATCAAGGAGTCCTATTACCTTTTAAATGTTAAATACTTAGCATCTTACCAAAACATAACCCATATATCCCATAATTAGGGTTAGAGTGGTTTAACCATTCATGATGTAATGATCGGAACAACTAGTAGAATTCATAATTTAAAAGATAAACTTACCACAAGATGAATAATAACTAGTGATTCTTAGATTAGATCATAATAGGAATCCCCAAAGTATTGATGGAAATCTCTTCAAAGGTAATTGTTTTGCAAGCCAAGAAACTAGAGAGAAAAGTTAACAAAATACATGTCTCCAAAAAAAGATGTTCGGAACTCCTTAGAAAACCCTAAACAATACTTTAAATAGTTCACCCTAATTATGAAAACAAAATCATAGAGTGCAGCAATTTCTCAGACAGGTGACGCCATTTGTGATGCCTTATTAGGGGGCTGATGACTTATCACAAATGTCATCAGCTCCTCTTTGATTTTGACATTCGCTGAATTAGGCTAACGACGAACTTTGATAGCCTATCATATCTTTGACGACTTATCAAGAATATCATTACTTATCTACCTCAGCTCCCATGTTCTGCCTTAGACTGACAACAATTTTAATGACCTATCAATTCCTTGATGGCTTATCACAAAATTTTATCATAACTTTCAGTTGAGGTCCATTCTCTTTCTAAGACTAAAAATGAAGCTGACAACTTATCACAGGGTTGACGACTTATTAGGAATGTCTTCAGCCATACTTCTCTTTTTTTTGCTTCAGATTTCAACTCTTTTGCTTCCATCCTTGTTGGTTCTCTAGCATCTTAGCTTCTACTGCAAAATCAAAGATAAAACACTCAAAAATGACAAAAGTTTCTTAATACTTTACAATTATTCTCAATTAAAAGCCTCAGATATGTTAGCATCAGCTCATACATCAGTCCTATGACTTGAGTTTGTTGTTGATATGGCCCACAGTTTTTTATTTTGGTCATTTGGTGTTGTTGTTTTTGTTTAAGTTTGATGTTGTCCCACTTGAATGATTCAATATTGATTGTTTGGTGAGGCTTTTTCGGTTTTTGGAGTGAAAAGGTCAAGACTTGGAACTCTTTTTCCAAAGGTCAATGTGTCAATAAGATTTTCACCAACTTGCACCAAAATGGCAAAACGCCTTTTGGGCTTTGGTTTGTCCCTTTCCCCTTTTGTTTTTTTTTTTGAAAAAGGTTTGACACCCTTTTGGTAAGTTAGCTTTTTAGGAGGCCCTTTGTCTATTTGCCTCTTTGGTGTATTATTGAAACTAATCCCAAGACAAATACTAGACTTGCCTCTCTCTTTTTTTTTTCAAATCAAACAAGCTTTCTGCCCAACATTCATCTCAAGAACAATATGAACAACAACAAGAAAACTTATGAACAACAACAACATTCCAAACCATCCAACCCTTGAACAACACTAAACAAAGCTCAAATATTGGACCTTATACTCAAGTGTGCTAGCGAAACAACAATATGACACACAAAACTACTAAGACAAGCAAAATAACACCTAAATCTAGACACAAATTTGGCCAAACAATAACAACACTTCGTCCAAGACACCAAACCCCTAGAATAACTTATTTTTGTGAGATTTTCGACCTTGGAAACCTCTTCTAATAGTAGGAAACAAATATCTAACACTAGAACACACAAAACACACAATTATCACAAGAAAACTAGGCTTCAAATTTTGGCCTAAACACAAAAACTTAGGCAGATTACTATTTTTAGAGTTTTTCAGATTTTCAATACTTTTTTTTATTTTTGAGTGAACAATCCAAAGATTGATCTCATAGGAATGAAATTAATGATGGCTCTGATACCAAATAATACCAAATGGTATCTAAAAGATCATGAAAATAGTTTGCAAACACACAAACAGTCCACACGCACAAAATACTAATCGAAAACAACAAACTCAAACTTAAATAATAAAGAAGATATGTAATTTGACATAATGAGAACTCATAATGCAGCAACTAAAGAGTGTATTAATACTCTAAAACCTCCACAAAACAAGTGTATTAATACTCTAAAACCTCCACAAAATAAGTTAACAAGCACCATATTCTTACGGTACACAAGAGGAACTCGGTTCACTCAATCACTCTCATTTCTAACCGATACAGACAACACAATAAGAAACCATTTCTTGTGATGTCAAAGTATTGGTCTATTCTCTTCCTAAGAGAAAAGTGATGTTCAATATTACAAGTGATTTCAAGAATAAGCTAACTAAGAAACAAGACTAAGAAAAATATTTAAATAGTCTATTACAAAAAGTGTTGCAAAATGACTCCTTTACCCTTAATGAGGGTGATGGGTGGGAATCCTTGGGTGTATTTTTGAGCACCTAAGTCCAGCCCTCATATGTCAAGGCATAAACTCCCTTTGGCGTGTTCACAACAAGCTCAAACACATCCATTTTCATAAACGCTCCTTGTAATATTTGTAGTTCCCGAGCTTGGACAAGGCTTTGAAAAAGGTATTCAATTCACTTTACAAATCCGAAACTTGAACCTTTAACAAAAACTTGTAATCCTTGTGCTCCTCATGCTTGTATCATGTGTTGTGATTTTTTTCGAGCGTGAGATTTTGGTATATTTGTTTGTATTATATATGGTCGATTTTAATGTTATTTTAGGCATGAATTGGTTGGCTCCTTATCCTGTTGTCTTAAATTATTTTTCTAAGACTGTGACTTTAGCTTCGCCGGGTGTGCCAAGTATAGCTTAGAAGGGTGTACTTTATTTGGCTACTAAGAGAGTTAGATCTTATGTTCAGGCTCATAAATTGGTTTAGAGGAGATGCTTATCTTACTTGTCCCATATTCATGACACTAGTGTTGTTTTACCTCCTTCCTTGGATTTTGTCCATGTTGTTCATGAGTTTATGGATATATTCCTTACGGAATTGCCTGGTATGCCTCTGAATTGAGATATTAATTTTATTATTGATGTTGAGTCAGGAACCAAGACCATTTCTATTCTTCCTTGTAGGATAGCCATAGTATAGTTGAAAAAACTAAAGGATCAGTTATAGAAGTTGTTGGATAAGGGATTTATCTTACCCAATATTTCATCTTAGGGTGTGCCTGTCTTTTTTGTGAAGAACAAAATGGGTCATGTATCAATTATCAGTAGTTGAATAAGGTAACGGTTAAGAAAAAATGTCCTCTTCTTCACATTAATGATTTATTTAATCAACTTCAGGTGTTGTAGTATTTTTAAAGATTAATTTGAGGTTCGGTTATCAGAAATTAAGGATTAGAGCTTTGGATATTCTAAAGGTAGCTTTTCGGACTCGGTATGGTCATTATGCATTCTTGGTCATATCTTTTGGATTGACCAATTCCCTGCCGCATTTATGGAGTTGATGAACTGGGTGTTTCGACCTTATCTTGATTCATTTGTTATTGTATTTATAGATAATATCTTGATGTATTCCAAGAGTGATGTTAAGCATTTGAAGCATTTGCGAATTATGCTTCAAAGATTAAGGGATGACAAGTTGTATGCTAAGTTCTCTAAGTGTGAGTTTTGGTTAGAGTCTGTTTCTTTCTTGGGCCATGTGGTGACTTGGAAAGGTATTATGGTTGATCTATCCAAGGTTATAGTTGTTCGTGATTCATCTAGACTTACTTTGCCCACTGAGATTCAGAGTTTTTTTGGCTAGGCGGGTTATTATCAGCATTCTATTAAGGGTTTCTCTTCTATTCCAGAATTTTTGACCAAGTTGACCCAGAAAAAGATTCTTTTCAGTGGTTCGATGCTTGTGAGGTGAGCTTCTAAAAGCTCAAGGATTTGTTGACTTCATTCCTATCTTGATATTACCCAAGAAGGGTGTGGGCTTTTTTGTGTTTTTTTATGCTTTCAGTGTTGGTTTAGGTGTTGTATTGATTCAAGAGGTCAAGGTGATTGTGTAAGCATTTCGTCAGTTAAAGCCTTATGAGAGGATTTATCCTACCCATGATTTGGAGTTGTGCGCAGTTTTGTTTGCTTTGAAGTTGTGGAGGCACTACTTCTATGGAGTCCATTGTGAGATCTTCTCAGATCATCGTAACCTTCAGTACCTCTTCATCCAGTGAGATCTTCATATGATAAAATGTCATTGGCTTGAGTTGCTTAAGGATTATGATTTGACTATTCTCTACCATCTGGGCAAGGCTAATGTGGTTACATATGCCTTGAACCAAAGTAGCTTGGCACTTCTTTTGACTAGGAGAGGACTTTGGCCTTAGAGGTTCAGTCTTTAGCTAACCAGATGGTTATGCTTGATATTTCAACACCGGGGCCTATTTTGGCATTTGTGGATGCTAGATCTTCTTTGATGGGGCAGATTCGAGTTCATCAGTTTGACGATGTTTGATTGAAGTTGATTCAAGATAATCTGTTAAGTGGAGAGGCTAAGGAAGCCTAACTTGTTTCAAATAGAGTTTTGAGGATTGGGGTTTGAGTTTGTCTGCCGAGAATGGGTGATTGGATTAGGTTGATCTTGGAGGAGACCCAATGTTTCAAATATTCTATCCATCCAAGTGTGACTAATATGTATTATGATTTGAGACAACACTACTGGTGTGGTGGTATGAGGCAAGATATAGTGAATTTTGTGGCTCATTTCCTATATTGTAAGCAGATGAAGGCTGAGCATATAAGACCTGGTGGATTGCGTTAGAGGTTACCCATTCCCTAGTGGAAATGGGAACGGATCACTATAGACTTTGAATGGTTTGCATTATACATCTCATGGTTCTGACAGTATTTGGGTCACCATGGATCGATTGACCAAGTTAGCTTATTTTATTCTGGTTCAAATCTAGTTCAATGCTGAGAGGTTGGCTCAAATCTATATTCGTGAGATTGTTCATCTGCATAGTGTACCGATGTCTATTATTTCAGATCGAGGTTTTGTATTCACATCTCACTTTTGGAAGGCTTTTCAAGATAAGTTGGGTACTTGGGTTGATCTTAGCAAAGCATTTCACTCCCAAATCGATGGCCAGATAGAGCAGACTATCCAGGTTTTGGGGGATATGCTTCGCGCATGCATGATGGATTTTGGTGGCCAGTGGGAGAAACATTTGGCTTTAGCAGAGTTTGTATATAATGATAGCTACTATTCCAGTATTGATATGGCTCCTTTTGAGGCATTGTATGGTAGGCATTGTCGCTCCCCAGTGGGTTGGTTCAATGTTTCATAGGTGAGACCTCAAGGTACGAACTTTCTTCGTCAGTTGTTGGATAGATTCCGAGTCATTCAAGATAGAATTAGAGCAACTCAGAGTAGGCAAAAGTGCTATGATGATCGTAGACTTTATGCCTTGAGATTTGGTGTTGGCTATCGTATTTTTCTTTGAGTTTCACCCATGAAAGGTATGATAAGGTTTGGAAAGAGGAAGCTTAGCCCTAGGTATATTGGTCTATTTAAGATTTTTTGGACTATTGGTGATGTGGCTTATGAGTTGGCATTGCCCCCTGATCTGTCAGCTGTTCATTCAGTTTTTCATATTTTTATGCTTTGTCGCTATGTTCTTGTGAGTCTCATGTCATTCGTTGGGAGTCGATTCAGCTAGATGAGCGGTTGTCTTCTGTTGAGGAGCCGGTCTCTATTTTGCTAGGGATGTTAGGCAATTGCGCTCTAGAATTCTCCCTGTGGTTAAGGTTCAATGCGATATCGACCTATTGATGAGGCTACTTGGGAGGTTGATTCTGATCTACGTAGTTGCTATCCCCAGTTCTTTGTTGATTCAAGTAATTCTTTTGCCTTTAGTTCGAGGATGAACTTGATTTTTGGTGGCGGATGATGTAACGATCTAAACATTTGATGAAATATATGAAATTTATAATTTTGTATGATTTAACTGTTTTACCCCTCTCCGTAGTTACATTATGATATTTCTGGGGTGTGGGAGTGATTGGCGTGATTTTTGATGAATTTTGATACCATTTATGAGATATTGTGGTTTTTGATGGCTTCGAGAGCCTTATTTTAGACTTATGGGGATATTACTGCGCCAGAAGATCCGAAATATTGATTTAGGCTAGATAGACCTTTGGTTTGGCTTCCGGTGCACCCCGATCTCATTTCGACCTATTGATCAGAAAGTTGAGAAAGTGAAAATATAGGTGTGGGACCCACATTTGATCAAAACGACATCATATAAAAAATCTGACTTCATCAACAGATTTGGAATGCTAATTTTATGATGTTACCATGTCTGGTATGATTTTACGGCTTTTAAATATCATTTTGACCCTCGGTTTGAAAATTGTGAATTCGAATTTCGGGGGTCAACTTTGTGAAAATAATTTATTTTTTTTTGAAAATTTGATATCTCCATCGCATTTGGAACGTCAAATTTAGTATGGTTGCATAGTTCGTTTGCATGTATCGAACTCCGAACGAATTCCGGGCACCCCATCGAAGTCCGAATTGGACAAAAAAAACAAGCTTTTTGCACAAGCTGTGCAGAAAAATCTGCACTATTTTTACAAGTTTTTAGGTTTATTTTGCTCATTTTTCATCTTGTATCTTGAGAGTTAAACCCTAAAATAATGTGGGAGCTTAAAAGTAAAGTTTGTGGGAGCTTGGGAAGCTAGATTAACACCTGTTTGTTTAATTTATTACGGATTTAAGATAAGAATTCATCATTTTCTTAGTAATTTCTTGATAAATTTTTCAAAACCCCCAAAATCTTAGGATTTGATTTTAAACTTCAATTTCACTCCTTTTCACTTGAATAATATTTTTATCTTATAATTACTAGTTTTTCATCAATTTAACCATCAAACCAATTTCGATTCTTGATTTTAACCCGAATTTCAAAGATTTTACCCGGTAAAGCTCAAAAATTCTTTTTCTTTGATTTGAACCTCGTTTTTTACTCGATTAAACTTGGGTTTTTAGCTGTAGGTTCCTAAAAATATGGGGAACATGTTTTTGAAATAAAGTTCTAATTTTTTCCTTCTTTCTCGAAAATCCGTTCCGAGGGTCTGTTTTGACCCCGAATCAAAAGTAGTCAATATGAGTGTCGTTAGTTTTGTTTTGATACATAAAATTCATATTTGATATTTTTAGTGGAGTTCGGGATCATTCGTAAAAAGTAAGGTCATGGGTTCGATGTGTAGCGAACCAGTTTTGATTTTTGAGGTAGGTTATGGCTTAACTCTTTCATACTGGGATGGCTAGTAAATGATAATAGAAAATACATGTTAAGGGTGGAAACTAATCATGAAAAATTGATATTTATGTGTTGTGCCCATATAGGGGCCTATATGTGATATAATTATCAAAATTGAGTTATTATGTGATATGTGTGACCGTGTGAATTTGTGATATTAATAGCCTTGAATATATTTAAATAATTGTATTGTGTTGTTAAGATGTTTAATATGGTACTATTGGTGCATTGTGACTATATTTATACTCTATTTGGCATATGAGACATATGAAAATTCGTGGATGAAACTGAAATAATGAGTGGATATTGGCTCACATGGTTGTGAAAATATATCATTGTGGTTGGTTGTGAAAATACTCATTGTGATTGATTGTGAACATTACATCCTTATATCATACTCATTCATGAAATATTGGTACTACTGTAGCAATATTTGAGAAACACTGGCAACACATTTTTAAAACTCTCTTTGAGGTATATGTCGGGGAGGAGATATTGTAACACCTTATAAAACTCTTATCGAGGGATGTGTCGAGAAGGAAATATGAGATATGTGGATTATATACAGGTTGACGAACCCCCCATGGGTCTTGCGTTGGTAGGCTTGCCTCCGTAGGTCTATACGGGGATTGTGCGATGATCTCGGAGGTTGTGCGACGACCTCGTGTATCATCATCACCATATTCATCATCATATACATTGCACTTACTTTATTGTATTATGTTGTGTTGTTGCCATATTGACTTATCATCTATGTACTTATCGTATCTTCTTTTACTTGTATTTAATGATCTTGTATATGCATGCTCCCCCTTGTTATTCTTATATGTGATACAATACGTACTATTGTTCTATCTTGGTGTGATGTTATAATATATGCGATATATTTGAACTATTAGTGCAAGCGGTGTGGGCTACCCTTGTAGGACATTTTCTGATTGAAAGTGACGTGCCCTTAGTTTATATTTTTTATGCTTTATTTACTACTTTGCTTGGTCGACCTATGATTCCTACTGATTACAGGTGGACCGTACTCATCCCTACTGTGCCCTTTCGGTGTAGGTCCTAGCTCTAGTGCGCCTCAACTTGATTGGCTCAGGCGATTGTTGGAGCTTCCAAGGTAGTAGTTGGACATTCATACGTCTGAAGTTCACCTCTATCTTTCTACAGTAGTTATGTCTTTTTAGTATTCGGAGACAGTTACTATTTCTTTGTGATTATTTTTTCTCGATGTATTTGACTCTTTGATTGTATTAGTAGTTCTTACACTATTGATACCTAGGTTTGGGCATGATTGGTATTTTGGATAAGTTCTTCCGCATTGTTATGATTACTTATATGGTTTGGCCTTATTCTAGAAGCCTTATCTTGGGATATTTTTGTATTTTCCCCTTTTCACATCAGTTTGGGTGATAGGCTTACTAGTCAAGGTACGACGCGACAAGTGTCATTATGACCCTCATTTTTGGGTCGTGACAAGTTAGTTTAATACTATCTATAATTTTTTATCATGAAGAGATGATTTAGCCACAAATTTAATATTTTTATAAAATTTTTTAGCTCACAATTCATTTTTATTCAGGAACTAAAATATGCTATGGCAATATTAATTTAGTGTAACTGGAGGTCTTAATCATTCAATCTGATTCAATACTACATGTCTACTTGTGAATTTTAAATATAATATCAAAAAATAGGTGATTATATCTAATTAATTTTGATGAACTAATTATGTCGAACTTAAATATAACTTCACTAACTCTTACTGAAATAACTTTATCTTGATCAGTGCTTCCAAAATTGTTATTTGACTCAACCATATTTCATCAAAATAATGTATGTATCACTCTAATGTGATTGAAGGTATTAGTCGTTCGATTTATGTCAATTTTACAAATTGTGAATCTTAAATATAACTTAAATAAATACTTACTTTACTATGTTTATTTAAATTAATTAACTAATAATATTAAATTTTAGAAAAACTTCAATAAGTCTCATTTAACCTTTATTCTAACCAAGTATTTTTAAAATTATTATTTGACATGGACATGATCTATTAAGATATTACTTTTAAAAATTCAGTATAATTGTATGTGTTCATCATTCAACTTGATTAAATTTTATAAGATCTTAATTTTAAGTTTCAAATTATACGTTCGCACACACACTTTGATTTATTTTTTAAAAAATTAATTTAATTATAACACCTTACATTATCTATCCCTCTATCTGTAATTCTTTCCTGCATAATATTTAAATAAGTTTTCAATTTAGTATTTTACCTTTTATTAATTATTCAATAATGAGAAGTTATCTTTTATAATTTACTAATATATAATATAATATATAACATAACAAGCTGATACCTAAGTATATAACAATAATGATTATATTAATATGCTACAGACCTTGAGATTATATATATATATATATATATATATATATATATATATATATATATATATATATATATATATATATATATATATATATATATATATATATATATATATATTTAATTTTCTATTTTAAACTTGATATTTTAATTTGTAATACTCATTTTAAATTCATATAATTTTTATATTTTCAATTCAAACTAAAAAATGCAGTAATTCAAAATTTGTATTCTTGTTTAAATTTAAATTGAAATAATAAAATATTGTGAAAGTATGATTCTATTATAACAGAATACTTAATTTGATTTCACGTTGCTACTACAAAGAATTGATTGTCATTTTCTTTTTGAAGTTTCTATCTTGAAATAATGTCCAAACTTGAAATATTATGGTAATTAGCACTTCTCACTATAAATAATTTTTTGATTCTCCGATATCATATAAAATGTATTAGATAGATCTTTTGATATTAATAACATTATCTTTTTTTAAATTTTTAAATTTTAAATCTGTCATTTTAATCCATATAAATTATTTTAAATTCATAGACAACAAAAAAAAAATAACATACATTATGTCGTCATAAAGTTAAAAAGACATCTCAATACATTAAAGCTTTTGTTATGCATAGGATCCGAAGAAGAGTCCCACCACAAAATGGAGTTTAAAAAGAGTAGAGAGTACGTAGACTTTACTTTTACTTCTAAGATAGAAAAACTTATTTTAAATTCATATATTTTTATATTTTTATATTTGTATATTTTTATATTTTAAATTCAAACTAAAATTTATAATTCAAAATAATCATAAAATTTAATAATAATCATAAAATTTAACTTTATCCATTAACTTAAAGTAAAATATATATTTATTATTAATTTCATTATACGATTTTTATTTGTTAGGTTCATTTTTTTGGTTATAATTCTTTCATTTGTTAGTTACAATAGCATTTGTAAAAAAAGAAAAAATGATACATATTGGGTGTGTTTGGTATGATAAAAAATGTTTTTCAGAAAATATTTTCCTATTTTCCTTTGTTTGGTTATAAAATAATGTTGGGAATATTTTCTAAACCAATCCATTTTCCTTTACTTGACATAAAATGACTTCCCTAATGGGCAAAGGAAAGTCATTTTCTAGAAAGAAAATTTGGCGCGAGTTATTCACCCTACCCCCACCCTTCTCCCCCCACCCCCAACAACACTCACTCTCCTTTCTTCCAAATTTCAAAAACTACTTCACTGTCACTACTTTCCTAATTTTAGAATTTTCATCTCTCTTCTCTCCACTGCGATTTTTACATAAATCTCAAGGTATGTTTCATAATTAATTTCTTTTGCGATTGTGGTCAAAAAAATTTTTAAATTTTTCTTCTTTATCTTTTTTGGGTTTATGATTTGAGTTTATTTTCTTGAAAAATTGAAAATTGAGTTTAATTTTTAAATAAGATGAAGATATTGTAGTCATTTAGAGTAGTAGCATTAGCAGCCGATTATGATGGTAAAGGAGATTATCCTTTTATGATGTCAAAGTGAGTTATCAACTTGATTAGCAAAGGTGATGGTTGCATCACTTATTTTTCTAAGTGCAGAAAGAAACATATGTAAAAAGAAATAATTTTGTTTTAAGAAATTGTAGATGTATATGTCCTGATGACAAATTAGTCGCCAGGAATTTGAAATGTTAAGTGGATAGTGTAGTCAAAGACAATATGGACCTGTGAAATTATTAGTGAGATCACCCTAATTTGAGGCTTGCGTAAGTGGTTAGTACCTCCACCATTAGCTGATAGGTTGTCGATTCGAGTCACGTTGGAGGGTAAGTAGGAAGTTGTTTAACCTCCTAAAAAGGAAATAAAAGAAAAGATTTATTGAACTTAAGTTTCAAGCAAACTTCCGTCTTGACTTACCAGGATAAATATAAAGAAAAAGAATATAATACTAAAGTTGATGTTATGCTGGCTAATTTGTGGGCTACAACCTACATATACAGAACATATATTATTGGAAGGTGATTGTATCTGTATATAGTTGTAATGGTAAATCACCCAAGTGTTCTTTGCAGGTCTAATTAGTTTATGATCTTAATAAATTCTCCACGTTAGTTTACTGTCAACGAAAAAGAAAACACCTGTATCAGAGATTAATGTTGTATAATTTTACGTTAGGATTAAACTGGACTACCTTTTAAACGACTTGAATTTTGTAATGTGAACGCATTGAATTTTTGGTTATTTGAAAAGATATTTAAAATTTTTAGTTTGTAACATCTACCTGATGAATCTGGTGTTGCCAACTGAAGTAAAGCATTGGTTGCATAAAGATCCCGATGGTTCATTTGTATGTTCTTGACAAATTATAATTCCATAAATCATATTTGGACAAAATGAGAACCCTACTTAAACATAAATTATCTGGTAAACTAGTTATAAACTTTTATTTGAGTTCAAGTTTGTTTGAAAATTAAAATTTGGGTTTAACTTTCAATGCAAATTGGTAAGTTATTGTGAGGCAATTAAGCGATTAGCAGTAGACTCAAGCTATATGAGTATCTTAGGAATTTTATATTTGTATGGTTTTCCTCTATTATACAGTAAATGAAATTGCATTGGTCACTACAACAGATGAATTCAACTAACCAAGATGAAGATGATTCAATAATCAGAGCTACATCCACATTTGTTTTAGCTGTCGGAGTTGCAATAATTATTGTCTATGAACATCGAAATAGCATTCCTAGAGAACCTTATGTTAATAAAGATAAAAAAAAATAGAATTCTACATGAATAGTATTTTGAATGGAAGTGATGCTCATTGTGTAGGTCAGATAAGAATGAGTAAGCATGTGTTTTATGAACAATGCAATACTCTTAGAAGAAATTATTTGTTGTGTTCAACAAAAAATATGTCTGTTCAAGAAGAAGCATTGATATTTTTAGAGATTTTTTATTTTAATGAACGATCTCGGGAGATTGGATCACACTTTTATAGGTCAATCGAGTCTATTCATTGATGTTTCCACACTGTACTTCAAGCAGTTTTGAAGCTCTATCCAACCCTTATAGAATCACCTGATGGAACCATCCAACCGGAGATAATGAACAGTCATCGGTATTATCCTTAGTTTACCATAAGTGACATACTAATATTTCATATTTTAAGTTATTTTATGAAAAATACTTCATATTATTAACTTAAGTTGTATATAGGATTGTGTAGGAGCAATAGATGAAACACATGTGCTTCCATCTGTTTCTATTGAACAACACAACAACACAAAATGTATTAGCTTCCATCAACTTTAATTTGAAGTTCACATATGTGCTCGCTGGTTGGGAAGGCTCTACACATGATTCTAGCGTATTAAATGATGTGCTGGAGAGACCACATGGTCTCCAAATCCCACAAGGCATCTTATTCAATAGAAAGAAGTTTATAGAAAACGTAGGTGAACAATGTATATTAATTAACTTTAGTTTGACTTTGTAGATAAATAATATATTATAGATGCAGGATATGGACTTCATAAGGGGTTTATTCCTCCTTATCATGGAATATGCTATCACTTGCAATAGTATAGTGATTGTCCTCTCTAAAATAAAAAATAACTATTCAATGTTCGCCATGCATCATTGAGATCCTTAGTTGAACGTGCCTTTTGCTATTCTCAAGAGATGATTTTGCATGATTGATAATGAGCCCTTTTGGAACTTTAAGACACAACTAGATGTGGAATTAGCGTCGTGCATTTTACATAATCACATAGTTTATTTGGAGTCAAATGATATGATAATATAAAAAGTAGATTTTGAAGCATTAATTCAACCTCAAAATGTTCAAATTAATAAAAATTCTTAAGGAAGTCAAAGCTATCAAACACAAAGAGAAAGGCGTGAAGAAGTTAGACAATGGTCATAAAAAAGAGATGCAATTGCTCATGCTATGGTTATAAATTGTGATAGGCGAAGGAATGAGGGACTTTAGTGTATTAACAAACCTTGATAGCTAAATAGATAATGGTGTTTGTTTTTGCTTTTGATATTTCCTTATTTCTTATTCCTATTGTTGTCATTGGGAAGATCCTTTATGAAAGAAATACTTTTATGGTTCATTATTATTTTTCTGTTAGCTATGAATGTTCTTCTTTTTCCTCTTTTTATTTGGTATTGGATAGTTCACAGATTTCTGCTAATTCGTATTTGTGTTTTGTTGAGTATGGCTTGTTCAACGTAGTTTCCTAACTTGTAACAGTAAATCATAGGGGAAAAAAGAGAAGCAATTTAGGTGGTCAAAACCAATGGAATATTTGATGTTAGAGATTGTAGCTGATGAAGTGAAGCTAGGGAATAAATCAACTAATCAGTTTAAGGTAAGCTCATTCAATCATGTTTCGAATTCCATTAACAAACAACTAGGAATGGACTGTTCATCTAAGCATGTGGAGAATCATCTTAAAATAATAAGAAGCACTTGGAGTATAATCCAAACTCTACTAAACAAAAGTAGTCTTGAATGGGATGACAACTTAGAGATGATTACGGCCAGTCCCGAAGTCTATTCTGTCCATATTCAGGTAAAATGTTCTTGTTAGCTTATTTTCTTATTTTCTTGTTTGTCTTAACTGGTACTACTTTCTTTTCTGAAAATTTGATTGGTAGTTATATTATAATTGCGAAGAGAAATTAGTTTCTTACTTATAGTCGGCGGAGAGAACTTGGTGTATGCATTTTTCTCCAAGCACATACTCTTATATGACACCAACAAAGTCTGTTACATATGCATTTTGTGGTTTTAAGAAAATAATGCTCGAATCTGTACATGAGCAATCATAGTGGGTATATAGTGAATTGTATTATATTCTTTCAAACAAAAGAGTTATATGGATTGGACACTAGAGCCTCACGAACTTGAAAATTTATATGGATTGCACAATATAGCCTCACAAACTTGAAGAGTTATATGTATTGCACAATAGAGCCTCACGAACTATGGATTGCATTTTCTTACTCAAAGTAGTATCTTGAGAATTGTTTTGCAGTTTGATGTTTGTCTGTTATAAATTGAGTAGTATTCTTTCTTATAAATTTTTCTTAATCTTTAGAAAGACACAATATCAGGTATATTATCATATACCCTAGTATATGTAACTGGTTGAGAGGAGGTAGGTGGGTTGAACACTACTCTTTCTATTTTAGCTTTTATAACCGTTGTGTCCAAGTCATCCTGTGCTCACCCCGACATAAGTTCCAAGACTTGGTAATGGTTGTTCGCAAATGATGTTTTACCCCAAATCAAGGAAAATAACAACAACAATGTCAAATAGATGGTTGGAATAGAATATTCTTACTATGGACCATTTAGATATCATGTTACAAACTTTTTTGCTACGAGCAGTAGATCTGAAACCCAGAGGACCTAAAGTATCTGATAAATAAAGCACATAGCTTGGATTTACAAGTTTTGGTGGATGTAGTTCACAGTCATGCAAGCAACAATGTTACTGATGGACTCAATGGCTTTGATATCGCCCAAAGTTCTCAAGAATCCTACTTTCATACCAGAGAGCGAGGGTACCATAAGTTGTGGGATAGCAGGTTGTTCAACTATGCCATTGGGAGGTTCTTCATTTCTTTTTTTCCAACTTGAGGTGGTGTCTATAAGAGTATAATTTTGATGAATTTCGATTTAATAGAATAACTTCTATGTTGTATGTTCACCATGGAATCAATTTGGGATTTACAGGGAAGTACAATAAGTATTTTAGCGAGACTACAGATGTTGATGTTGTGGTCTTTTTAACGTTGGTCAATAATCTAATTCACAAGTCTTAGAGGGAGGTAGCAAGTACTTATGGAAATAGTCAGGGTGAGCACAAGATGGCTTGGACACAATCATTATAAAAACTAAAATAAAAAGAATAGTGTACAACTTACCTACCACCTGGCATTAAAATTATTTCAAGAGCTCAACTATTTAGAACCAAATTACCAAAGTTGAACGCCTCCAAATTTTTGTTGCATCACGTGATAGGAGAAAATATGAGATAAGATTGTGTATAATATATCCTTATAGTCAGACTCTTTCCAACATCATTAACATAGCAAAAACTTCAGTGCACAGGCATCTATTCTCTTTTTTTACCTTATCCTACTTTTGAAATTGCTTAAGAGAAAATAGAGGAGTGTTATCTTCAAGTGAATCATCAATATTCAACATTTTAGCTTACTATTGAAATAGAAATGGCAACTCTTATTGCCATGCCATTCAATCCATAAATTCTCTCATTTCCATCAAATACAAAGGCTCAATTCTCAACCAAATGAAAAAATCTTGCTCAAACAAAAACTTAATTCATCTTCCAGCCAATTTTCCTCCTTTATTTAGAAACAACATCTTTCATTGCACCAATTAGATACACCTCAATTCATAGCAAAAGTAGTTACAAATGTTGTTGATACTGTGGAAGATAAACTTCTAGTTGATATTCATGTTACTGAAACTCAGGAACCTAATTCAAGGGTAATTTATTTGGTTTCTTTCTTTGTTATTCTTTGGATGTGTACAAAGTAAATTATGTTCCAGTTTAATAGCTTGCAAACTATAAAAGGGGGGTAAATTTACTAGGCAAGTACCCTTTAAACAACCTGCTTGAAATTAAACAAGGTTATGAACATTGTAACTGTTGGTTTAAAAGTATATGAAAAGGTGTGAATGAAAAATGGAGGAAAAACGGTGGAGAGAAGGGAGACACTAATTTAGAAAGTGTACTCCCAAATTGGAAAGTTCACTTTTTCTCCCGCATTGGTAGAAGAAGAGAACTTGTGAATGTTTAAAATAAGGAACACTTAATCCACATGGTAAGTGAGGCAAGAAATAAGAGATGCCTCACATCGCCTTCACTGTCGCTCCCTCGGCTCGGATTCAGATTTGAATTCAAATTTAGATTTGGATTTGTCAAATGATCGATCGATGAGATCTATCTTTTTGGACAAAATTTATTTGACAAAAATTTAGAAATTCAGTTCAAAAATACCAAAGGGAAAAATACAACTTTTTTCTGTGTTTTGATACTCCATTTATATGCATGCATGCAGATTCTAAAATAATGTTTTGAAATAGTGCAGTGCTGAAATGAAGGAATGCAACCCTTACCCGAAATGACATACTGATTCATGAAATAGTATGCCTATTCAGAAAATACACATTCTTTGGACGAATAGACATGGATTTTCTAGAAAGGTCACACCTTTTAAGTGAACCAATGCCACATTTCAGAAGAGGCACATGTTGTCTATATAACCTTCTTTCATCCACAGGTTTAGGAATGAATTTTTTGAAATACAAACTCTCTTATTGTCTTGAAAAACTATTTGTGTCATCTATCAAACCGTGGAGTGAATTCACTGAATCTAACAATTTGAGGTATCACTATTGTTCGAATTAAAGGCCATTTTATCCTGAGAGAAATATTCCAAAACCTCAGGTATAGTAAGGGGAATTATTCCTTAAGTACGCGTCATGAATTAGAGGACTTGATCTTAAATGCTGTTTCATCTCTTTTATGAAACTTAACACACTTCTTAGATAGATTATTCGTAATCTAGTGTTGAACATGTTACAGAACTTCATAAGTGTTCTTGTCTTAGTCTTGAACTAGTGTTGAAGTTTGTGTTTCTTATATACAAATTCTTGTACCCGAATACATAAAAGATAACAATCTTAAGGAATAATCTTCTGCGGAATCTGTATTGCTTGTTTTTGGAGATTAAAGCTTTAATCTTTCTAGTCCGTTTGAACTTAACTAATGGTTCGAAGACATAAGCTCTTCATAACAAGTTAAAGATCATTCAACTGTCGATTGGAAGTCATAAAAACTTCACCGTTAACTATAAACAAGAAGAAGAGTTTAAAGTTGCTTAACCTTATAAATAGTATTCTGAAAATTCTAAATTTTATTGTCTTGTGGTGACAAAAAAATGACTAACAAAAGTCAAATGCACGAAGCATCTATGACTGTGAGGACAACTAGCATTGCTTCAATAAGTCAAGCAAATGCTCCGTAACCAATGGCACCTGCGGAGAAGCCCAAAAAATTTGCGGCCATTGACTTTTAGCGATGGCAGAAAAAGATGTTATTTTACCTCACCACTCTATGCCTTTAATGGTTCACTACTGAGGATGCTCTTAAGGTGTCCGAAGAAAACTCAAACAAAGAGCATTTCATGATGGTAGAAGCTTGAAAACACTCGGACTTCCTTTGCAGAAATTATATATTGAGTGGTCTCTAAGACGACCTCTACAATGTTTACAGTGGAACTAAGGCATCAAAGGAATTGTGGGGGGCTCTATAAAAAAAATACAAGACAGAGGATGCAGGAATTAAGAAATTATTTGTTGCAAGGTTCTTGGACTAAAATGATAGATAGCAAATAGGTTGTCTCTCCAGTGCAGGAATTGTAAGTAATCATTCACGATCTCCTAGAAGAAGGTATGTCTTTAAAAAATACCTTAGTTGAACAAATTGAAAATGTTCTTAGTACTCACAGAAACTGTTTATAGGTTTGATTGTGAATGAAGCATTTTAAGTAGCAGCGATTATTGAGAAGCTACCACCTATGTGGAAAGACTTCAAAAACTACTTGAAGCATAAACACAAGGAGATGGCTGTCAAAGATCTTATTGTCCGACTATGTATTGAAGAGGATAATAAGGCTACCGAGAGAAGGTTAAAAGGAAATTCTAAAATTAATGGAGAACATATTATAGAAGATGACCAAAACAATTCTAAGAAAAGAAAGAAAGCTGAACAAGGAAGCCATCAACCCAAGAAAAAATTCAAGGGAAAGAGCTTCAACTGTGGTAAGATTGGTTATATGCCCATGGATTGTTGTGCCCCTAATAAAGGCAAGAAAAAGGACCAAGAAAATATTATTGAGTACAACAAAGACTGTGATGATCTGTGTTCTATGTTTTCAGAATGCAACTTGGCAGGGAATCCTCGCGAGGGGTGGACGGATTCTGGTGCCACCCGCCATGTTTGTGCCAACAAAGAGTTTGTTTTGTTATTCGCTCCGAATCAAGTGGAAGAAATGATCTACATGGATAACTCCATTACTGTTAAGGTAGAAGGAACGGGAAAATGGGCTTGAAACAATGTTTTGTATGTTTTGGAATTACGTAGGAACTTGATTTTTGTTTCACTTATAGACAAGAACAGATTCAAATGTGTAACAGTTTCTTGAAAAGTTATAATTAGCTAAGGAGGAGTGTATGTAGGAAAAGGTTGTCTCACTGATGGCCTTATAAGATGAATATAATGAATGTTGAAATAAATAATATTTCAAATTCTTCTTACTTGATTGAGTCTTATAATTTATGGAATGAACGTTTAGGCCATGTTAATTATAAAACGCAACGAAAATTGATTAACTTAGAAGTTTTGCAAAACTTTGAGTGCAATAAATTAAAGTGTCAAACGTGTGTGGAATCAAAGCATGCAAAGTATCCTTATAAGTCTGTTGAAAGGAATTTCAATACCTTAGACTTAATACACACTGATATTTGTGATATGAAGTCAACACCATCACGTGGTGGGAAAAAGTATTTCATAACTTTTATTGACGATTGCAGTAGATATTGTTATGTCTACTTGCTAAATAGTAAGAATGAAGCAATAGATGCATTTAGGCAATACAAAACTAAAGTAGAAAATCAATTAGAGAAAAAGATAAAAATGATAAGAAGTGATAGGGGCGGAGAATATGAATCTCCCTTCGCTAAAATATGTGTAGAGAATGGAATTGTTCATCAAACTATGACCCTGTATTCACCTCAATCTAACAGAATTGTGGAAAGGAAAAATCGAACGTTGAAGGAAATGATGAATGCCTTACTTATAACTTCTAGTTTACCGCAAAACTTATGGGGGGAGACTATCCTTATAGCTAATCGTATACTCAATAGAGTTCCCCATTCTAAGACACAATTAATTCCTTATGAAAAATGGAAAGAAAGGAAACCTAACTTAAAATATTTCAAAGTGTCGGGGTGTTTAGCAAAGGTCCAAGTTCCTATGCCTAAAAGGGTTAAGATAGGACCTAAGACTGTGTGGACTGCATGTTCCTAGGATATGCTAAAAGCAGTAAAGCATTTCAATTTTTGGTTCATAAATCCAAACATCCAGATATAAATAAAAATATGGCAATTGAATCAGATAATGCTAAATTCTTTAAAAACATTTATCCGTATAAAACTAGATATGAACAGTCTAGTGGGAGGTCTAAAACTAGACAAATACAAGGCAAGACTTGTAGTAAAAGGCTTCAAACAAAAAGAAGGTCTTGATAACTTTGATACATACTCGACATTAAAAAGGATAACATCGATTTGAATGTTAATTGCCTTGGCGGCGGTATATGGTCTTGAAATCCATCAAATGGATGTGAAAACTGCATTCCTAAATAGAGAATTAGAGAAAGAAATTTACATGGAACAGCCTAAAGGTTTTGTGGTTCCAGGAAAGAATAATAAGGTGTGTAAACTTATTAAGTCGTTGTATGGACTAAAGCAAGCACCTAAACAATTGCATGCGAAGTTTGACCAAACCAAACGGGTTCAAGATAAATGAATGTGATAAATGTGTTTATATTAAAGACACTCCAAATCACCAATTCATTGTTTGTTTATATGTGGATGATATGTTGATCATCAGTACAGACATTTTTGACATAAATGCAACGAAGCGAATGCTCGAGAGCAAGTTTGATTTGAAAGACCTTGGAGTTGGGATATGATCTTAGGTATAAGAATACATAGGACTCCACAAGGGTTGGCATTCTCACAATCTCATTATATCGAAAATGTACTTGAAGAATTCGGTATTGCCAAGATTCCATTGGATATGATCTTTGCACTTCGAAAGAATGAAGATGAAAGTGACTCATAATTAGAGTACGTAAGAGTATTGGGATGTTTAATGTATATAATAAACTGTACACGATCATACATAGAATGTGTTATTATTAAATTGAGTTGGTACACAAGTAATCCCAACAAAACTCATTGGATGGCAATGAAAAGAGTTTTGGGGTATCTTAAATACCCTCAAGACTATGCCTTGCATTATAATAAATATTTCATGGTACTCGAAGGATATAGTGATACAAATTGAATCACCGGATCGGACGAAGTAAAATCCACAAGTGTATATATATTTACTTTCGGTGGAGGAACAATCTCTTAGAAATTATCCAAACAGACTTGTAGTGCTCGCTCTACAATAGAAACTGAATTTTTCATACTAGATAAAGCCGGTGAAGAAGTAGAATGGCTCTAAAATTTCTTGGAAGATACTCCTTATTAGCCCAAACCAGTGGCACCAGTATGTATACACTTTGATAGCTAAGAGGCAATAGGTAGGGCAGGGAGGATGATGTACAGTGGTAAATCTCATCACATACGATGGAGAAATAATACCGTCAGAGAACTTCTCTCTAGTAGAATTATCACTGTTGACTCTGTGAAGTTAAAGAATAATATGTCGGATCCACATACAAAAGGCCTATCTAGAGAAGGAATGGAAAGGACAACCAGGGGAATTGGTTTAAGGCCTAGGACAAGTCAGCACGACGGTAACTCTACTTAGCAGACTGGAGATCCCCAAGAGCTAGGTTCAAGGAGATAAAACAAAATTGTGTTTGACATGTTTAACATTGTCAATTACCCAACCCATTCTCGTAATGTAGACAATATTTAGTAAATAAGGATAAGACTTAAGGTGAAAAATCTTTTAATAATTATCTAAATTTGGTAGATTTGACCAAATTGTTTAATCTATAGGATTGAACATTTAGAAATCACCTATGTGAGGGAGAAGTGAAAGCCATTTCAAGGAGAATCTCTAAGCTCTCATGAAATTGGGACGTGTTCATGGCTGAAAAGAACAAAACTGTGAGAACCATAAATGGTATAAGGCTGGTTCTATGACATATCTTATCTAGGTGTACACAAAAGCTCGACGGTTCAAAGATATCAAATCTACCGATTGACTAAGTGCATCTGATACATGTTCACTATGGAAAGTTCAAAGGGAAACCCACTTATCTAGATGCAATTAGTCTTTGCTTGATGATCACATACTTGTCCATAAAAATTTAACGAAAAAAATCTATTTCCCATTTATGTGGGGGATTATTGGGGTCAAAGTATATGAAAAAAGTGTGAATTAAAAAATAGAGGAAAAATGGTGGAGACAAGGGAGACAGTAATTTGTAAAGTATACTCCCAAGTTGGAAAGTTCACTCTTTCTCCCACATTGGTGGAAGAAGAGAACTTGTGAGTGTTTAAAATAAGGAACATTTACTCCACATGGTAAGTGATGCAAGAAATAAGAGATGAATTGTGCCGTCGTCGTTGTCGTCGCTCGGCTTGACATCGGCTTCGGATTAGGATTTGGATTTGGATTTGGATTTGGATTTAGATTTGGAAAATGATCGATCAATGAGATCTATCTTCTTGGACAAAATTTATTTGACAGAAATTCAGAAATTCAGTTCGAAAATACCAAATGGAAAAATGCAACTTTTTACTTTATTTTGATACTCCATTTATATGCATGCATGCAAATTCCAGAATAATGTTTTGAAATAGTGCAGTGCTGAAATGAAGGGATACGACCTTTCAACGAAATGATACGCTGATTCATGAAATGGTATGCTTGTTCGGAAAAGACACATTCTTTGGATGAACAAACATGGCTTTATCATAAAGGTCACACCTTTTTAGTGAACCATTTCCAAATTTCAGAAGAGGCACATGTTGGCTATATAAACTTGCTTTCGACCACAGGTTTAGGAACAAATTTTCTGTAATACAAACTCTCTTCTTATCTTGAAAAACTTTCTATGTGATCTATCAAACCATATAGTGAGTTCACTGAATCCAACAATTTGAGGTACCACTATTGTTAAGATTGAAGGTCATTTTATCCTAGGTGGAAGATTCCAAAACCTTGGGTACAATAAGGGGAATTATTCCTTAAGGACACTTCATGAATTCAGAGGATTTGGTCTTAAATTTTGTTTCACCTCTTTTCTGAATCTTAACACACTTCTTATATAGATTATTCATAATCTAGTGTTAAAAGTGTTACAGAACTTCATAGGTGTTCTTGTCTTGGATTTTAACTAGTGGTGAAGTTTGTGTTTCTTATATACAGATTCTTGTACCTGAATACATAAAAGATAACAATCTTAAGGAATAATCTTCTACAGAATCTGTATTACTTATTTTTGGATATTAAATCTTTAAGCTTTCTAGTTCGTTTGAACTTAACTAGTAGTTTGAAGATATAAAATCTTCATCACAAGTTAAAGATCATTCGGTTGACGATTGGAAGTCATAAAAACTTCCTCGTTAAATAGAAACAAGAAGAAGAGTTTAAAGTTGCTTAACTTTATAAATAGTATTCTGAAAATTCTAAATTTTATTGTCTTGTGGTGACAAAAAAATGACTAACAAAAGTCAAATGCACGAAGCAGCTATGACTGTGGGGACAACTAGCATTGCTTCAATAAGTCAGCAAATGCTCCGCAACCAATGGCACCTGCGGAGAATCCCAAAAAATTTGCGGCCATTGACTTTTATCGTTGGCAGAAAATGATGTTATTTTACCTCACCACTCTATGCCTTCAATGGTTCACTACTGAGGATGCTCTTAAGGTATCTGAAGGAACCTCGAACAAAGAGCATTTCATGATTGTAGAAGCTTGAAAACACTCGGACTTTCTTCAAAGGAATTATATATTGAGTGGTCTCCAAGACGACCTCTACAATGTTTATAGTGGAACTAAGACATCAAAGGAATTATGGGGGGCACTAGAACAAAATTATAAGGCAGAGGTTGCGGGAATTAAAAAATTCTTTGTTGTAAGGTTCTTGGACTTTAAAATGATAGATAGAAAATCGGTTGTCTCTGAAGTGCATGAATTGCAAGTAATCATTCACGATCTCCTAGCACAAGGTATATCTTTGAAAAATACCTTAGTTGAACAAATTAAAAATGTTCTTGGTACTCACGTAAATTATTTTGTATGTTTGATTGTGAATGAAGCATTTCAAGTAGCAGCGATCATTGATAAGCTACCACCTATGTGGAAAGATTTCAGAAACTACTAGAAGCACAAACGCAAGGAGATTACTATCGAAGATCTTATTGTCTAGATACATATTGAAGAGGATAATAAGGCTAACGAGAGAAGGTCAAAAGGGAATGCTATAGTTAATGGAGCACATATTGTAGAAGATGACCAAAACAATTCTAAGAAAAGAATGAAAGTTGAACAAGGAAGCGATCAACCCAAGAAGAAATTCAAGCGAAAGAGCTTCAAATGTGGCAAGATTGGCCATAAGTCCACGGATTGTCGTGTCCCTAAGAAAGGCAAGAAAAAAGATCAAGAAAATATGATTGAGTCCAACAAAGAATGTGATGATCTGTGTACTATGTTTTCAGAATGGAACTTGGTGGAGAATCCTCGTGAGTGGTGGATGGATTCTGGTGCCACCCATCATGTTTGTGCCAACAAAGAGTTGTTTTCGTTATTCACTCTGGCTCAAGTGGAATAAATGATCTACTTGGCTAACTCCGCTACGGCTAAGGTAGAAGAAATAGGAAAAACGGGCTTGAAAATGAATTCAGGAAAGGTCTTGACACTTAACAAAGTCTTGTATGTTTTGGAATTACGTAGGAACTTGATTTTTGTTTCACTTCTAGACAAGAACAGATTCAAATATGTAACCATTTCTAGAAAAATTGTAATTAGCAAAGGAGAAGTGTATGTAGGAAAAGGCGATATCACCGATGGACTTTATAAGATGAATGTAATGAATGTTGAAATAAATAAAAGCTCAAATTTTTTTTTACTTGCTTGAGTCTTACAATTTATAGCATGAACGTTTAGGCCATGTTAATTACAAAACGTTACGAAAATTGATAAACTTAGAAGTTTTGCCAAACTTTGAGTGAAATAAATCAAAGTGTCAAACGTGTGTGGAATCAAAGTATGAAAAGCATCCTTATAAGTCCATTGAAAGGAATTCCAATCCCTTAGACTTAATACACACTGATATTTGTGATATAAAGTCAACACCATCACGTGGTGGGAAAAAGTATTTCATAACTTTTATTGACGATGGCAGTAGATATTGTTATGTCTACTTGCTAAATAGTAAGAATGAAGCAATAGGTGCATTTAGGCAATACAAAACTGAAGTAAAAAATCATTTAGAGAAAAAGATAAAAATGATAAGAAGTGATAGGGGCGGAGAATATGAATCTCCATTCGCCGAAATATGTGTAGAGAATGGAATCGTCCATCAAACTACGACCCTGTATTCACCTCAATCTAACAGAATTGTGGAAAGGAAAAATCGAACGTTGAAGGAAATGATGAATGCCTTACTTATAACTTCTAGTTTACCGCAAAACTTATGGGGGGAGACTATCCTTATAGCTAATCGTATACTCAATAGAGTTCCCCATAGTAAGACTCAATTAATTCCTTATGAAAAATGGAAAGAAAGGAAACCTAACTTAAAATATTTCAAAGTGTCGGGGTGTTTAGCAAAGGTCCAAGTTCCTATGCCTAAAAGGTTTAAGATAGGACCTAAGACTGTGTGGACTGCATGTTCCTAGGATATGCTAAAAGCAGTAAAGCATGTCAATTTTTGGTTCATAAATTCAAACATCCAGATATAAATAAAAATATGGCAATTGAATCAGATAATGCTAAATTCTTTAAAAACATTTATCCGTATAAAACTAGACATGAACAGTCTAGTGGGGGGTCTAAAGGACCTCGAGATGAACCAAGTGAGAATGTACAAAATGAAGAAAATCCAAGATGTAGTACACGTCAAAGAACGTCAGTTTCATTTGGTTTGGATTTTGTGACATTTATCTTAGAAAATGAGCCTCAAACATTTAAAGAAACGATGTCGTCTTTAAACTTATTATTCTGGAAAGAGGAAGTCAATAGTGAGATTGATTCAATCTTAAGCAACCATACATGGGAATTGGCTGATCTTCCTCTGAGAAATAAACCTTTAGGTTCTAAATAGATCTTCAAAATAAAAATAAAAGCGGATGGTACTATTGACAAATACAAGGCAAGACTTGTAGTAAAAGGCTTCAAACAAAAATAAGGTCTTGATTACTTTGATACATACTTTCCAGTAAAAAGGATAACATTGATTCGAATGTTAATTGCCTTGGCGGTGGTGTATGGTCTTGAAATCCATCAAATGGATGTGAATACCGCATTCCTAAACGGACAATTGGAGAAAGAAATTTACATGGAACAGCCTAAAGGTTTTGTGGTTCTAGGAAAGGAAAATAAGGTGTGTAAACTTATTAAGTCATTGTATGGACTAAAGCAAGCACCTAAATAATGGCATGCGAAGTTGACCAGACCATGTTTCAAACGGGATCAAGATAAATGAATGTAATGAATGTGTCTACATTAAAGACACTCCAAATCACCAAGTCATTGTTTTTTATATGTGGATGATATGTTGATCATTAGTAGAGTCATTTTTGACATAAATGCAACAAAGTGAATGCTCGAGAGCAAGTTTGATATGAAAGACCTTGGAGTTGCAGATGTCATCTTAGGAATAAGAATCCATAGAACTCCACAAGAGTTGGCATTGTCATAGTCTCATTATATCAAAAATGTACATCAAAAATTCAAGTATATGAAATTCGGTATTACCAAGACTCCATTGGATGTAATCTTTGCACTTTGAAAGAATAAAGGTAAAAGTGACTGATGATAGGCGAATTTACACGCCTATATCAATATATTTTGCCCATATTTTAGCCTAGTTTTGAGAACAAATTATATATTTCATGCACTTTTAGTCCTTTTTCCTGTAAATGAGCTAACGAACATGATTAGGAAAGTTTCAGGTATAAATGATGTAAAATACAGCATTTTATGGCTTACTTGACGCAAAAGAAAGCTCACAAAGGAAGGGAAGGAAGTCTACACGCCTAAGGACCAAAACTGCTGCATGGAAAATCTGCCCCGGGCTAAAACAACATTTCTGAAGACTTTGGGGACTTACAGATACAAAGCTGGATTTTGACAATGATACATTAACCTAGTACAATTGGGTTATGTATTTCATTAGTTTATTTGGATTAGGAGAATGTTACATTAACCTAGTACAAATGGGTTAAGTATTTCCTTAGTTTAGTAGGATTTGGTTATTTATTTCATTAGCATAGTAGGAGTAGGATAGGAGTATTATAAATACACTATCATGCAAGAGATTTTTAATTAAGTCCTCCCTTAGTGGAGAGGCAAGTCCTCCCTTAGTGGAGAGGCAAGTCCTCCCTTAGTGGAGAGACACATTCTACTTCTCAATTACAACTCTTCTAATCTTTCCATTAATTCTATTCTTAAATTCCACAACAAGAGAATCGTTACTTGCTAAGGAATCACGCCACACGCCTATCACCTAATCCACACGCCATTACTCAACAATAACAATGCAAATCGTGATCTCCTTCGCACTCATGGGTAACTAAACTTCTCTGTTGGGGTTATGGAAGCCGAATGAGATACTATCTATTGCTGTGAGTTTGTGAGTTCGAGACACGTATATTGCTTATATCATTATTCTCTTCATCTTAATGCAAATTCTTGTGGCTGCAGACGCATAGAATAACGCCAGTCTAACATTTAACTTGTTCGAGAGAAAGGTTATTTGTCTGGAAAAGAGATAATGTCAAGGTAGTAGGACACCCTTTCCTATTAAAAAGCTAGTGCCGTAACTGGACTAACCTCTTGGAGAATTCGTACCGTTAGACATGCTTTAAGCTCGAGAGAGTTAAAGTGAAATAGTCCTTGTTCAGGTCGAGAGACGCTTGGATTTACCATCGACTACAATTCTCTATAAGCAATTGCATGTCAAGACTCTACATACTCATAGCCAATAGAGACGTATACCACAGAAGGTGGACATAACCCCAACGCTTCAATTCTCATTGTTTACAACTTACGTAACAATCTTTCTCTCTTTACTTTGCTATTTTCAGCTTTTACTTTATTGTTTTCGTTACACATTACAATCCCCCCTTTTACGAGACTTGCACCAAAAGTTTAGTAATTTTGCTTACTTGTTGGCCAAGTTATTCCCTGTGGGATCGACACCCAACCCAGGTTGGGTTATATATTTGCTAACGACCGCTTTACACTCCCACGAGAGCTGTAGATTGAGCGTTATCAAAAATTGGCGTCGTTGCCGGGGAATACGAGTGTTAATTAAGTTTGTGATAGTTGCTAGACCCTTTGGTCAAAGATTCTCATACTTTTACTTTTAGTTGTTGTTTTTGTTTTATTCAGGTTCTATTGACAGAATGGATGCACAACGTGAAATTGATAGGATGGCTGCTCAAGTGCATCAACAGAATATTGATAACCGTAGGCGAGCAACAAATCCTGACGATGAGGATCTAGGCGATGAAGAGCTACTAAACCCACGGCATACTGCTGAAATGGCGGAACCTATGCAGAGGAGAGATCGTCAAGCGCGATTGAGACCTGATCGTCGAACTGTGCAAATTCCTTTTGATGATTATAATGACGATTTGGATGAAGCTGGTGCCACAGGAGCCATTGTTCTCCCACCCTTGGCACCTGGAGCAAAGTTCAATATCACTAGCGCCATGATTCAGCTTTTGCAACTCAAGGGATTATTTGGTGGACTAGCAGGCGATGATCCAAATATGCATCTGATCAACTTTATTTCTACATGCAAGTCATTCGACAATCCTGGCGTTGGACAGAATGCAATTCAACTACGCTTATTTCCATTGTCTCTGTCTGGGGAGGCAACTCTATGGTTGAATGGGCTGACTCCTGATTCGATTACTAATTGGAGGCAATTGAAAGACGCTTTTCTGGAAAGATTCTTTCCGCCATCCAAAAGAGCACAGTTGAGAGATGAGATCACCAATTTTCGACAGCTTCCAACTGAAGCTCTCCACGTTACATGGGAGAGCTTCAAGACGAAGCTAATGCAGTGCCCAAACCATCATATGACCAATGTCCACTTGATGGAGATATTATACAGAGCTTTGAATTCGGGGACTAAGCCAGTGGTTGATAATGCGGCTGGAGGATAATTTATGGACCTCACCTTTGTTCAGGCAAGCAATATGCTAGACCGGATGACAAAACAAAGTAGAGCTTGGCATACCAGGGATTCTGAGGTAGCAAGCCCCACTTTATCTATTGGCATGTCTGCATACCAAAGAAGAAGAGAAGAAGAACGTGAGCAAGACATGGAGCACATGAAAACACAATTGGATCTTCTGACAAAGCACTTATTATCAGGGAAGACCGAAAAAGTGAAAGCTGTAGCGCTAAAGGGAAGAGACGAATCTGATTCTGAAGAGGAGGCCAACTACTTGAACAATCAGGGGGGTTTCCGTGGGAATGCCCAAGGAAACCAAGGTCGGAACTATTATGATAAATCTGGAAGCAAAGACCAAGGTAGTTGAAAGAAAAATAATGAAAAGAGTGGTTTGTACGTTCCCCCTGGTAGACGTGATACCACCACATCTAATTCTGGGAGTATGGAAGACATGATGGCTAAGTTATTGAAAGGAGTGGAAGCAACGAGCGCAGGAGTTAAGGAGGTGATTGATGATTTGTCCTCCATGAAGCAACTAGTTGATTCTCATTCCACTTCTATCAGGCGAATAGAGCAGCAATTGAGTCAACTTTCAGCAGCATTCAATCAAAGAAAGGCTGGCACCTTACCAAGCGATACTGTGCAAAACCCAAAGAATAATGGGTCATGCATGGCCATCACTACCAGAAGTGGTAAGGTGCTGGAAACTTCAGCAAAAGGCAAGCAAGTGGTTGACGAAGTTGCGGACATGGACATTACACCTAGTGACGTTACAAAAGGAGAAGAAGCCGCCAAAACTACTCCCAACGTCAGGGACGTTTCACCTAGTGACGTGCAGCCTGAAAAAGTGGAAAAACAAAAGCAAGAGGAGAAAAAAACCGTGGAGAGAACACTTCCACACCCACCACCACCTTTTCCCCAAAGATTGAAGAAGGTGGCGGATGACACAAAGTTCAGCAGATTCATGAATATGTTAAAGAAGCTCACCATTAATGTTCCATTGGTGGAGGCACTTGAACAAATGCCTGGGTATGCGAAATTTATGAAGGATCTCTTGACAAAGAAGCGGGCAGCAAGTTATGACTTGGCGGATAATGTTCATCATTGTAGTGCAATCGCTACAAGATCGCTAGTTCAAAAGAAGGCAGATCCTGGAGCTTTCACTATTCCTTGCACAATTGAATCGTTGAATTTTGCTAAGGCATTGTGCAATTTGGGAGCTAGCATCAATTTGATGCCACTATCTATCTACAAAAAGTTGGGGTTGGGAGACCCTACACCAACCAATATGAGGCTCGTGATGGCTGATAGGTCGGTAAAACAACCTGTGGGTATCTTGAATGATGTGTTGGTGAAGGTTTCTTCATTCATCTTTCCTGCAGACTTCGTTATTCTGGATTGTAAGGAGGATTCTGAAGTTCCCATCATCTTGGGACGTCCCTTCCTTGCAACTGGAAGTGTGCTTATTGACATGAAAGATAATGAGCTTTTGTTTTGAATTAATGACGAAGTGGTACGGTTTGATATATGCAAAACAATGAAGCAGCCCAGCGATATAAATGAGTTATATGTTCATCATGAGGATACGAAAGAATTATCTATAGAGAAACAGCCTACTGTTGAGCCATTGTCTGCTGTGCCACTGAAAGTTGAGCATGAAGATAATGAAGGTTATGAAGAACTTATGAGTGCTCTAACAGAAATAGAGCCTTATACTCCTAAGCAACCAGACTGTGATCTCAAGAATCAACCAACAGCGAAGACTCCCATTGATGAGCCACCAATGCTAGAATCGCAAGAGCTTCTCGATTATCTAAGGTATGTGTTCTTGGAAAGTGGAAGTATACTTCCGATAAGTGTGGTGGATGATTTAAGTGAACAGCACGTGGAGGCTCTCAACTCTGCTCTGATGAGGTACAAGAGAGCTATGGGTTGGACTATTGATGATATAATTGGTGACTCTCCGGAGAAACGTAGGAGCCATCTCGAAGAAGATTGCATGCCCACAGGTAAGCCTCATTGCCGTCTAAATCCTTTTAGAAAACGATACACCATTTACCTCGACGAAGTCTGAGTACTCGAGGTAACCATGTCGTGCCACGACAATAAATAAGGCGCTAGATGGGCGGCAACCCATTGTTTATCGTTTTTTATTTATCGTTTATTATTTTCTTTCATTCTAGTACTTGTCTTGTTTTTAAATAATGAAAATCCAAAAATAAGAGTCGTGCCACGACCAAAACTAAGGCGCTTGGTGGGAGGCAACTCATCGTACTAATCGTTTTTATTGTTTTGAGCAAATATAGGTGCAAGAGGTATTCAACGAGGAGATTGGTTTCAAATGACGATTTGGATGTATTGAATGGTAAAGGTGGTAAGTTAGGTATAAGGATGCATAAGGGTATGGATTGAGCATTACTCATGCTTAAATAGGCATCGAGGAAGGCTAGGACTAGGTAAAACTAGGCCACGAACAATGCAAAACCTATCCTATAGCCTAAGGTCTCGGAATCTAGTATGCTATACACTATGCGCCGCCCATTCCTAAGTGTGCTTTTGACTATGCGCCGCCTATGCTATAGCATTAGGTCTCAGGATCTCATATGCCATAGACTATGCGGCGCATATGTCTCTAAATGCCATAGACAATGCGCCGCATAGTGTATGGCATTCTTAAATAAATGAATGGCATAGTGTATGGCATTCTTAAATAAATGCATGGCATATGCTATGGCATTCTGCTCAACTAGGCAAAGCATTAGGCACCGCCTATGGTCACTTTTGGTCTCCAAATCCGATTTTAATGGGTCAAAACTCAACCCAACCTTTTCTTACAAATATGAGACTTAATCTTGAACCAAAAACACATTGGAAACCTAGCTCATGCACCACATATAGTCTCCAAATCCTATCAAAAAGTTTCCTTTTGCTCTTTTTCTTCACAAGAACATCATCCAAAGGCTTCAACCAAGTAAGTACTACTTTGTTCTTCATTTAAATTTTGTAAGTACTACTTTACTACACCTATTATGAATTGCTAAATCTTGAAAAAGTATTGGTGATGTGAACGTGTTTGAATTGTTGATACAAAACCAAGTGAGTGAACATGTACGTTAGGATGCTCTTAACTTATTTCCGACTTGAATTTGATTTTGATGCATTGTTATACTACTTGCGGAATTGCTATAGTAATGAACATTGCATAATCTTGTCACTTGAATACTTACATGTTAGAATATCCCGTTCATCGGAATAAGACTTATAACTACCTACCGACATAGGAGGTTGAGTTTATTGATAGAAACTATACCATGTGGTTACCCCTATGTAGTAGTGTTGTTATATCTACCATGAAAGTAGTCCAATGGCTGCAAGTAAGTGATGCATTGCTGAGTTTCTTGTCAGAATATAATCCTAAAACGTATGTCGATGAAGTCTAAGTAATCGACCACTTTCACTTCACTGATTTGTATCAACAAAACTAAGTGTGGGGTGGTACCCCTACTGCTTGTGTATAGATTGTAACCATTGAGATTGTGCTACCATTAACACTATTTCTAGTCTCAGGTACAATGGCACCCAAAGCAAGACAAGGCAAAGAAAAGGCTACCACTTCACAAAAAGGCAAGAAAAGAGGCCAAAGAGAGCAAGGAGAACCCTCCTTGATGCAAACACCTCAACTCACTCTTGGAATTAAGTGGGATACTTATGAGGAACTTCTAATGATGATGACTCTGATGATGATTCCGGTGCAAGGGGTATGACCCCAGACATAGAGAATGAGTCCGACTAACCAGGTTCTTCTTATTTATTTTCCACTGAGGACAGTGTGCCCCGTCTAAGTGTGGGGTGATGGTATTTGCATGCTATACTTCTCGATCCGCATTTGCATTTATTCATGTTTGTTTGCTTAGTTTTTTTAGTAGTAAATTTTTTTTAGCTTCGCATGAAATAATTCTAATAGGCAGCATGAGATTATAACAAGAGTATGTGCTACAATTATGACTATTGAGACGTTTAGGCTCTAGTTGTGACTCATTATGTGATATTGAGTGGTTCAATTCTTTCACTTGTTGGGTCGAGAGTCTATATTACTTCCAATCAAGTCAACCATGTGCCTTGTGTGTGTGAGGTAACAGTATATTCTATGTTTGTGGCTGATGCTAGAACTTGCCTGGTATGTATGCAAAGCGAAAATAAGGAGTGTAAGTTTAGGAGATGATTTAGGCATTTCTTTGGCAACCTATACATGTTTACCTTTGTTTTACCTACCCATGGACATCATCCTAGTTAAACCCTTTTGAGCCTTTAGCCTATTTCTTTGACAACCTTGTATGTAAGCCTAATCCATTTTTTTTCAAGACCGTAATTTGATCCAAATTCCTAAGTGCTTTAAAGTGAAAAAGTCATGTGACAACATAAGAGGAAATTGGGTGAGTATGATGCTTTAAATTGTAATGGTGCTTGAATGTGTTATGAAAAAGAAAGTGTTATCATAAGAGGTATGTTGTGAAAAGAAAAAGGAAAAGAAAGCTGAAAAGTGAGTTGTGCTTAAAATTGAAAAAAAAAAAATGAGAACAAGGGTGGAAGAATAAAATAAAGAAAGGTTGAAAGAAAAAAGTGTCAATGATACAATGTGATGTATTAAAGTGCTTAGGAACTTAGTCACTATTTCTGGCCAAAATAGCTGATCCTACCCGTCCCTTAGCCTACATTACAACCATCAAAAGACCTACTTGATCCTAAGCTTAGCATTCTGAGATTTAGTAGAGTACTACATTAAGGGCAAGCCTATGGTCATCAGTTGCTACATATGAATTCTTTGTGAGAGTGAGAGCAAGGACATTTTGATACCCATGTTTGAAAAATATGCTATATTTGTGAGTAATTATGGGTACTATATTGTGAGACACACATGGTTGATGAGCTTTGGATAGTTGTATATGATTCTATGTACCTTAACGTTTGCATGCGAGTTGATCACCATCACTAGTCTACGCTAGAGGTTAAACTGTTTCTACTTATAATCGGGAAGCTACTATTTGTTGATAATTTTTGTGCTTGTCTTGAAGAATGTTTTGTGTTGTTGCTGTAAAAACCCTAAGTTGATGCTTAAAAGGACATGATATTTTGTTCGAGGACGAACAAAGCTGCAAGTGTGGGGTGTTGATGATAGGCGAATTTACACGCCTATATCAATATATTTTGCCCATATTTTAGCCTAGTTTTGAGAACAAATTATATATTTCATGCACTTTTAGTCCTTTTTCCTGTAAATGAGCTAACGAACATGATTAGGATAGTTTCAGGTATAAATGATGCAAAATACAGCATTTTATGGCTTACTTGACGCAAAAGAAAGCTCACAAAGGAAGGGAAGGAAGTCTACACGCCTAAGGACCAAAACTGCTGCATGGAAAATCTGTCCCGGGCTAAAACAGCATTTCTGAAGACTTTGGGGACTTACAGATACAAAGCTGGATTTTGACAATGATACATTAACCTAGTACAATTGGGTTATGTATTTCATTAGTTTATTTGGATTAGGAGAATGTTACATTAACCTAGTACAAATGGGTTAAGTATTTCCTTAGTTTAGTAGGATTTGGTTATTTATTTCATTAGCATAGTAGGAGTAGGATAGGAGTATTATAAATACCCTATCATGCTAGAGATTTTTAATTAAGTCCTCCCTTAGTGGAGAGGCAAGTCCTCCCTTAGTGGAGAGGCAAGTCCTCCCTTAGTGGAGAGACACATTCTACTTCTCAATTACAACTCTTCTAATCTTTCCATTAATTCTATTCTTAAATTCCACAACAAGAGAATCGTTACTTGCTAAGGAATCACGCCACACACCTATCACCTAATCCACACGCCATTACTCAACAATAACAATGCAAATCGTGATCTCCTTCGCACTCATGGGTAACTAAACCTCTCTGTTGGGGTTATGGAAGCCGAATGAGATACTATCTATTGCTGTGAGTTTGTGAGTTCGAGACACGTATATTGCTTATATCATTATTCTCTTCATCTTAATGCAAATTCTTGTGGCTGCAGACGCATAGAATAACTCCAGTCTAACATTTAACTTGTTCGAGAGAAAGGTTATTTGTCTGGAAAAGAGATAATGTCAAGGTAGTAGGACACCCTTTCCTATTAAAAAGCTAGTGCCGTAACTGTACTAACCTCTTGGAGAATTCGTACCGTTAGACACGCTTTAAGCTCGAGAGAGTTAAAGTGAAATAGTCCTTGTTCAGGTCGAGAGACACTTGGATTTACCATCGACTACAATTCTCTATAAGCAATTGCATGTCAAGACTCTACACACTCTTAGCCAATAGAGACGTATACCTCAGAAGGTGGACATAACCCCAACGCTTCAATTCTCATTGTTTACAACTTACGTAACAATCTTTCTCTCTTTACTTTGCTATTTTCAGCTTTTACTTTATTGTTTTCGTTACACATTACAATCCCCCCTTTTACGAGACTTGCACCAAAAGTTTAGTAATTTTTCTTACTTGTTGGCCAAGCTATTCCCTGTGGGATCGACACCCAACCCAGGTTGGGTTCTATATTTGCTAACGGCCGCTTTACACTCCCACGAGAGCTGTAGATTGAGCGTTATCAGTGACTCACAATTGGAGTATGCAAGAGTATTGGGATGTTTAATGTATATAATGAACTGTACACGACCAGACATAGCATGCGCTATTATTAAATTGAGTCGGTACATGAGTAATCCCAACAAAACTCATTGGATGGCAATGAAAAGAGTTTTCAGGTATCTTAAATATACTCAAGACTATGCCTTGCATTATAAAAAATATCCCGCGGTACTCGAATAATATAGTGATGCAAATTAGATCACTGGATCGAACGAAGTAAAATCCACAAGTGGATATGTATTTACTATTGATGGAGAAGCAGTCTCTTGGAAATTATCCAAACAGACTTGTATTGCTCATTCTACAATGGAATCTGAATTTATCGCATTGGATAAAGCCAGTGAAGAGGTAGAATGGCTCCGAAATTTCTTAGAAGATATTCCTTATTAGCCCAAACCAATGCACCAGTATGTATACACTGTGATAGCCAAGCGGCAATAGGTAGGACAAGGAGCATGATGTACAACAATAAATCTCATCACATATGATGGAGACATAATACCGTTAGAGAACTTCTCTCTAGTGGAATTATCACTGTTGACTATGTGAAGTCATAGAATAATGAGTTGGATCCACTTACAAAAGGCCTATCTAGAGAAGTATTGAAAAGGACATCCAAGGGAATGGGTTTAAGGCCTAGGACAAGTCAGCATGGCGGTAACTCTACTTAGTAGACTGGAGATCCCAAGAGCTATGTTCAAGGAGATCAAATAAAGTTGTGTCTGACAGGTTCAACATTGTCAATTATCCAAACCATTCTCATGATGTAGACAATGTTTAGTAAATAAGGATAAGACTTAAGGTGAAAAGTCTTTTAATGATTATCTAAATTTGGAAGATTTGACCAAATAGTTTAATCTATAGGATTGAACGTTTAGAAAACACCTATGTGAGGGAGAAGTGGAAGCCGTTTCAAGGAGAATGTTCGTAAAGGCCTATTCTCTAAGATCCCATGAAACCGGGATGTGTTCATGGCTGAAAAGAATAAAACTGTGAGAATCATAAATAGTAAAAGGCTGGTTGTGTGACATGTGTTGTCTAGGTGTACACTAAAGCTCGATGGTCAAGATATTAAATCTACCAATTGACTGAGTGCATTCAATGCATGTTCACTACGGAAAGTTCAAAGAGAAACCCACTTATCCAGATGCAATCAGTCTTTGCTTGATGATCACATACTTGTTCGTAAAAATTTTACGAAAAATAGCCATTTCCCATTCATGTGGGGAATTGTTGGGTTCAAAGTATATAAAAAAGTGTGAATGAAAAATAGTGGAGAAAAGGGAGACACTAATTTAGAAAGTATACTCTCAAATTGGAAAGTTCACTCTTTCCCTCACATTGGTAGAAGAAGAGAACTTGTGAGTACTTAAAATAAGGAACACTTACTCCACATGATAAGTGAGGCAAGAAATAAGAGATGCCTTGCGCCGTCATCGTCGTCGCTCGCTCGTCTCGGCTTCGGTTTTGTCTTTGAATTCGGATTTAGATTTGGATTTGGATTTGAAAAATGATCGATCGATGAGATCTATCTTTTTGGACAAAATTTATTTGACAGAAATTCAGAAATTCAGTTCGAAAATACCAGAGGGAAAAACCCAACTTTTTCCTGTGTTTTGATATTCCATTTATATGCATACATGGAAATTCTGAAATAATGTTTCGAAACAGTGCAGTGCTGAAATAAAGGGATGCAACCCTTCAACAAAATGACACACTGATTCATGAAATGGTATGCCTGTTCGGAAAAGACACATTCTTTGAATGAACAGACATGGCTTTTCCAGAAAGGTCACACCTTTTAAGTGAACCATTGCCACTTTTCAAAAGATGCACATGTTGGCTATATAAACCTGTTTCCCTCCATAGGTTTAGGAATGAATTTTCTGAAATACAAACTCTCTTCTTGTCTTGAAAAACTTTCTGTATGATTTATCAAACCATTGAATGAGTTCGCTAAATCCAACAATTTGGGGTACCGCTATTATTCGGATTGAAGGCCATTTTATCCTGGGAGCAAGATTCCAAAACCTCGGGTACAATGAGGGGAATTATTCCTTAAGGACACTCCGTGAATTTGGAGGATTTGGTCATAAATTCTATGTCATCTCTTTTCTGAACTTAACGCACTTCTTATATATATTATTCATAATCTAGTGTTGAAGGTGTTACAGAACTTAATAAGTGTTCTTGTCTTGGACTTGAACTAGTGTTGAAGTTTGTGTTTCTTATATACAGATTCTTATACCCGAATACATAAAATATAACAGTAACACTATCCCATATGTGTAATGTTACGTTACATAAGCTTAATACCCATAGGATGGGCTACTTTTTAAAGAGACGAAAATCTCTTGAAATGTGGGAAACAATGATATATTTTTGAGATGTAAAGATATGTAATGAACATAGAAAGCTTTCTCGAAGGGGTGAGGAGGAGATGACCATGCTTTTCCTTATAGTGTGGCTCCCTTAATATAAAGTGTGGCTTCCTTATGTCTGCATGTCAAATATCAAAGCAAAGCTGTAGGACACAAATTTTCTTTTTCTCTGTTAGTTTTGAGTCCTTGGAACTGATTTAATTATTGGACAGAGAAGTTTATACTAATATGCGTAATCATATTTTTTGTCCTATAGACAAGGACCACAACTACAATCTAACATGAATTATTAAAAAATGTAAACATTAAACTACAAGTCCACACCTTAACTCCATTATTTGTGTGTTTGATTTATCGTGATTTGTGAGAGTAGCTCATCACATCTACACTTTATCATATATATATTTGTTGGACAAATTATATAATAGAATTAGCTAATACACTGTAGAAAATATTTCAAGATTATATTAAAGCCCTACAAAAGAACTTACATCAGTTAATACGAAGGCTGAAATTGGCTTGGAGGTGGTTCCCCGTCCAGTTTTTGGTTGAGAATTTTTGTTATGCTTTACTGTTTCCACCAGGTTTTGGTTGAGAATTTTTGTTATGCTTTACTGTTTACTCCATTTTTAGTTTTGGTGCTTGTTATGGTCTGTTTATGTTACATTAACTCAGTAGAATCAAATGAACTTGATGCCCATTTTTCTCTAATCTTTGTATTGTAGGCACATTCCAATCATGATAAGTTCATCAACAAAAAGATTGATATGTTTGATGAAATGTCTCTTGTGTGTGGGAATGATTGAGCTAGGGGATATTGTGTTAAGTCATTTGAAGATATAGATTTTGAGTGTTTTTCTGAGAAATGTAATGATAATGACATTGAAAGACCATCCAAGAAAAAGAATGTGCAAGAGACTGAAGCTTCTCAATTCAAGTCAAATCGTAAAAGAAAATGTTCTTTTGTGGTGCAAGATGTCGTAGGTGATATAGCAATAAAATTTGGAGAAGTGGCAACGGCAATTGGAAGGATGGTATATAGTCGTCTAGATGTGACAAAGTTGTACGAAGAAGTTATGGAAATGGAAGGTTATGAGGAAGAGTTCCTCGGTGAAGCTTTTGATTATTTGATTCAAAGCGACACTTTAGCTAAGGCATTCATGGTTAAAATCAAAATCTTCATAAGGTGTGGTTGGAATGATTCAGGCAACAACGATAGTGACACCTATGGGTTGGAAGAACTTAGCTTCATAGGGTTTGAAAGCAATTACTATTCACGAACTTTTGTATTTGATAATGTATCGTGTATTTGCTACCAAACTTCTCTCCTTTGTGTATTTACGAAAATATTGATTAGGAAGATTGAATTATATAATTAGTAGTTACTTAAATTTTAGTTACTTGTAATATTTTGATACTCGATATTGATTTTGTTTGTCATGCTTCAATTAATTCCTACAGATTGTTGAGTTGCTAGCAGCAGTGATATACAAGTTAAATGTTAGTAGTATTTTTCAAAAAATATTTTTTCCCTCACCAATCAGACACTAAAAAATATTTTTATCAAAAATAATTTTTACTAACCAACCAAACACCATAAAATATTTTTCGAAAAATAATTTTCATTCACCAATCAAACATGAAAAAATAAGTAGAAAATCAACTTAATTTCCATGAAAATATTTTTTAGGAAAACATTTTCCATCATACTCCCTTTCCCATTTATTTTCAATTCAATTAAATTACAAAAATCTTCCCCCAAAAAATAAAAAAAAATTGTGAAGAACCAAAATCTCCCCGTAAAATTTTAAAATCTAATTAGATAACCCTATCCCCTTCCACTTAACAAACACCCAGATTCCCTTTTCCCTCCTCCCTCCCCCTTCGTCCCTCACCATTGTCATCTCAATTTTGTTTGATTTGATTTGAAAGCTTTATATTGTGTTGCTAATTATTTTTTTTGATTTGGTAGGATTTACAACATGAAAGTTCTCCAAGTATATGAGATAAGTTTTACAATATCAGTATTTTATTGGATATATATTTTTGTTAATCTAAAGGTAATCATCTATCTGTGTGAGTTTTAAAATTGATATTAAAATTTGAGATATCTTACTTATAGAATTACGTTGAATATGTTATTATTGTGATATTGAAATTTATATCTACAAGTTTAAAACGTTTAAAATATCTACATATTTGTATACCTTTTTGGTTGTTTGCAGTTTTTTTATTTTTATTTATTAAATTTTTTTTTAATAGAACTATCTAAACACATATGTTTTCTTCTTGAAAATCTCTATATATACATAATTGCATATATAGTTAATTGATCGTGATTTTCTTGGTGCTAAAATACTTGATCATAATCAACAGACTGAGTAAGGGATTAAGAGCGTATAAATGACGAACTAGAATGGATGTTGGCAAGTTGAAGTGCAGTTGAAGACCGTGGAAGCAGAGAGATACAAGATGATTATGTTGGTTTAGACTCAAACAAGACAAAAAGAATTGTGCATTATGACTCTTCTCAAAATTGTATAATGCAATTATATGTAATTTGACAATTATTCTAAAACATCAAAATGAATTAGTAGCTATGTTATGTAACTTTTCTTACTACAAAGGTTGTGGAAAAAAATTTAATTTGTAGTATTGAACTTGTTAATTTCACTTTAATTATATATTAGAGAGATTCATGTAATTAATAATACTTATGATAATATTCATCATTTTCTAGCAATGGATTTTGTAGTTGTGGCTAAACCTATCTATAATATTTAATTATAAAAAGAATATAATTTATATTTTTGCTTTTCATAGAAAATTTAAAAAGTAACTACTATAATTTATGTATTTCGTGACAAAAAGAATAAATTTTTAGCCATGTATAAAAATACATGTAACAAATATTTCATTTTATAGTTATAGATTTTTTAACTCATAGCTAAATACAAATATTATTATTACGAGACTAAAAGATGAAATAGCCATAAATTTTATATTTTCGCAACAAGCAAATCAAGTCTTTTGGCACAACAGAATACGTTGTGCTATAATATAAAAATTGCTACAAATTTTATTTGTCGTGGCGAAGGAGTAACATTGTTTGCTATAAGTACATATTTCGTAGCAAGAACTTTTTACCATCATAACTACCATATGATTTTCTCATAGCTGTAAGTATTTGTTCTTAGCCATAGACAATGTAAAGTCTCTGGCAAACTTTTAGTTACGTCACTTCTTGATACAAATGCTATGAGAAAAAAATTGCTGGCTAAAGTATTTAGCCATAGAACTTTTTATATTTAGCTATGATATATTTTATATCTATATATACATTTTGTTGTAATGGGACAATATGAATGAATACATTTAAGGATTCAAGAATATAAGTCTATTCATGAGCACAATTCTTCCATGTTCATAATTTCTTCTCAGTTGAAACTATGTGGAGAGTCTGTCAATGATGATGATATGATGCAAAAGACATTCTCCACTTTTAATGCGTTGAATGTGCTCTTATAGCAGCAATATCGAAAAAAAGGTTTCAGAAATTACACTGAACTGAGTATTACAACCCTTTTTTTAACCAAAAAGATTTAATTTTAAGTTTGAAAGGATTTTTATTATTAAGTGACAAAAGATAAAATTTGTTTTGAAAAGAATTCTTTTTCATTGGAACTCGGAGTCGCTACTTGGCATAAATCTGGACTGCCAAGTCACCTTTGGAAATTCTTTTCTAAAATAATTTTGACTCTTTTAGATTGATCCACGAACAAAGATGCTGGCTAAGAAATTCGGTTGACTGAAGGGAAGGTGTTAGGCACCCCTCGATCCCGTAGTCCAACTACGGTCGCTTCGTAGAGTATACCACCTAGCATGACGCTATGAAGTAAATAGACAAAAAAACACATAAAATAAGAAAAATAAACAAATCAAACAAAGTTCAAGACCAAAACAATGTCCAGTCTAAATTATACAGTCTCAAAAATAGAAAAATAAATAAATGTAAATCCTATTCTAAACTAATCCTAAACTAAGTTCCACCCGACTCCGTGGGTCTTCATCACGAACCTTCTTTGCGTACATGATACTTCGGGGTATTTCTCGGTGAATAAGTACAATGTGACCTCGGGGAATTCCTCTGTAAATAAATACAATTTCAAGTCTTGTGCGATAAGTAGAAAGAACCATTCACACACACATTCAAACATTCAACAAAATCTCATCACCTAAATTTTGCCTACCCAACCTAGAATTTGCCTAATAGTTCTTGACTTAAAACATAATACTATCGAATTCGATACAATGAACAATTATTCTAAATCAAACATCCATCAATTAATCCAAATAAACGAATACTTGTCTTTTATCAACTTTCCAATTCCTTCCCCAAATAACTGATTCTAATTTTTAATGAGATATCATTTCATCACATAATCCATAATCAAGGGAATCAAGTAACTGTTCAATACCTAATAACTATTCACCACCAACAAGGATCAACCAAGATATAATATTTCATTCAATGCACCGAATATGAAATAAAAATAAAGAAAGAGTAGAATTGAACCTCAATTTAATGCTTTCAAACTCAGATATTCCTAAATCAAAAGATGAAATTCGGATCCGATGACCTCAACTCAAACTTCAATACGAACAAACTTATCTCGATATACCCCTTTGTTGTTTTTGCCGGCCCGAATCAGAATCACAAGTGGTGAAGACTATTAGTATTTTTTCGGCGGTTTCCCCACTCCATTTTCCTTTCATATTTTCTTTTATCTCAAATCGCCTCTTCGCTATTTATTTTCTTCTCTCACCTCTCTCTCTCTCTTTATACATTTCTCAGTGTGTGTGTGTTAATGAGTTGTGCATGTTTTCCCAGCGGGTCTGTGCAAATTCCAATAAGGATGAGTGCTTTTTCTATATTATTATTGCATGTGCGTATATAGGGTGTATATTTCAGTTGGTGTGAATTATTAGTGGAGTGTGCATATGTATTGGGTTGGAGTTGTGAGTGAATGTTTATTGGTGAGTGGAGATGGTGATGTGTGTTCTCTATTCTAATTGTGGTGTGTGTGTGTGTAAATATCTAATAGTGAGTGTGTATATAATTATATTCTATATGAAAAGAAAATTCCCCAAATGGGTAGGGGTACATGGGTAGGAGGTATATGGGTAAGGGTAGGTTTGGTAAGATGGGGCTAGGGGTAGGGGTGTGATGTGTCAAAATTAGTTAGAGGGGTTGTTATTTTTGTTGTGAGTTTGTTATTTAGATTCTTGTAGGGTAAATTATTAAATGGGTGAGGGTGTAAGATAAGATGAGTCAAAAATGGATAAATTGGGTTTTTGGAAGTAGACAACGAGACAAAATTTTGATCCGACCATTATTCAAAAAGAGAGATAAAGAAGGAAAGAGTACTACCGAGTATGGATTTAGGACATCCTACCTACCCAAGTTATGAGGGAATCAAGTCACTGGTATCTCAAAGGGTTGGAAGGAGAAGGACTATGCTGAGTTGGAGAGTCGAGTGAGGTCCTGTCGAGGTTCCGGTCCACGGCTCTATCATTACATTAAAAAATAAAAATTATAAGTTAAAAACATAAATAAAATTACATAAATCCTATCTATGCAGCTTTCTTTGGATCTTGACTTACTATTTTATCACCCTATTCTCCAGGCCGGCTCCTAAATTGCAATTTCTGCACCCTGTTCTCCAGGCGGTCTCCTGATTTATAATTTCTTCAACTTGTGGCTTGACTCTCAACTTCTTTACCTTGTTTCTTGACTTTCAACTTCTTCACCTTGTTGCTTGACTTTTCATTTATTCGCTCTGTTCTTTAGGCGGGCTCTTGAAATCACATCAAAACTAGAAAGGAAATTATCTCAGACAAAGGTTATGATAGAAATCTCATTTTTCAAAAAAAAAGTCTCATTTTTCAAGAGGATCCTAAATGATGCTTTCAATAACATGAATTAAAGATTTGCCCCAGTTGATCAGAAAACTTTTGTGAATGTCAAAGCCAATCATAATTACTTGCATTTCGCAATGATGAATTAAGACTCTGGCTAAGAAATACATTTCTTGAGAGTAAGATTAAATGACCAAGATTAGGAAGTGTGTCTCCTAAGAATTAAAGTGAGGAATTCTTACTAGAAAGTGCATCTTCTAGAGATAAAGGTTTAAGTTAGGAAGTGTGCCACCCGATAAATAAAAACTGACAGGGAAGTGAATCTCCTAAGGGTTAAGTGCAATGACTCAACTATAAAGTTCATTTTCTAGGAGTTAACAGGAATGACTCAACTAGAATGTGCATTTTCTAGTAGTCAAAAGGAATGACTCGACTAGAAAGTACATCTTCTAAGAGTTAAGGGGGATGACTTGATTAGAAAAGATATCTTCAAGGAGTCAAGGGGAATAACTCGACTTGAAAGTACATCTTCTAAGAGTCAAGGGGAATAACTCGACTAGAAAGTACATCTTCTAAGAGTTAAGGGGGATGACTCTACTATAAAGGACATCTTTTAAGAGTCAAAGGGAATAACTCGACTAAAAAGTATATCTTCTAAAAGTCAAGGGGAATGACTCGACTAGAAAGTACATCTTCTAGGAGTCAAGGGGAATGGCTTGACTTGAAAGTACATCTTCTAGGAGTTATGGGAAATAACTCGACTAGAAAGTACATCTTCTAGGAGTCAAGGGGAATAACTCGACTAGAAAGTATATTTTCTAGGAGTCAATACTTAAGTTAGGAAGTGCATCACCTAACAAGTAAAATTCAAATTACCCAATAAAAGAAGTGTGTCTCCTTACAAATATCAGTTGAATTACCCAGATAAGGAAATGTATCTCCTTACAAATATTACTTAAATTATCCAGAAAACGAAATGCATCTCCTTGCAAATACCACTTAAAATTATCCAAATAAAGAAATACGTTTCCTCAAAAAGCCACTTGTATTACCCAAGGAAATGCATCTCCTTACATATGTTGCTTGAATTACCCGAATAAGGAAATGTGTCTCATTACTTATGCCGCTTGAATTACTCGAACAAGGAAATATATCTACTAAATATTAAACGGAAGGACTCAACTAGAAAGTACGACTTTTAGGAGTGAAGGTTTAATTTAGGAAGTGCATCACCTAATAAATGGACCTGAATTAGTCGTACAACGAAGTGTGTCTCCTAGAGATATTGGATTGTGAGTTTTACCAGGATATTGATCACCCAAACTATGCAGCAAAATTACTTCCTACATTTTTAAAAGTGAGGAATTACAGCCCTTGATATTTATGCTCTAAATTCCTTGATTTGAAGGTAACATGTTTTCTGTTTCATCAAAGAAACTTGTGAGTTAAAAAAAATGGTGGCTGGTTTATGGCTTTTTCTTTCACGTCAATTGCTCTTGCCCCTGTCATATTTAATCTTTCTTATAACCATTAGTATATGTCCACTACTTTATGTATTATTGACCCGACCTCAGATTATTAAGAGTGACTTTGAAATAAAATACAGTATCTCTGCTTTGACATCTCCTCAGATAAACCCTTTGAACCTTGGTATTTTTATGAGTTCCCAAACTTATTTGTTGACAAAACTTTATGCATGCCTTATTTTGGCTTACACTCATATCTCTTTCATGTGCTGGCCTTTTGTCTTGGTTTGTGCAATTGAAGAAGTTGGTATCCAGTTTTGAAATCTTTTCTCACTTGCTTTGACATTGATTTGACTCAAATACATAATAAAAATAACTTTTAATTTGTATAACTGACTCAAGCAAACAAAAATAAAAATATAGAAAAGAAAGAACAGACAATGAATGTCCCCACTGAAATAGAGAAAAGAAAATTTTATTTGAAAGTGACAGTCAACTCTATTGATTATGACATGCATTTTGGATTAAGGTGCCTGACCTTTCCATCCAAATTTTCACCAATTGTTGTTGATTTAATAGGCCTGAAATTGAGTTACTTCCTTGGGCCAATCGTATTTAGAAACCTCATTTGGCTAGTGACACCTTGAAGAGTTTTCGCCAGCAAGTCTCTCTCATTATATTTCTCTTAGCTCACCATTGCCATATGGTGTCCGTGATTTTTTGTTTCTCTTAACTTAGAATCGTCTTATGGTGCCCGTGAGCGTTTTCACTGATAAGACTTTTATTTTTATTTTTTTCAACTCACAATCGTTTTATGGTGCCCATGAGGGTTTTCACAAATAAGACTCTCTCATTTCATTCTCTCAACTCACAATCATCTTACGGTACCTGTGGATATTTTTACCAATAATACTCTCTCATTTTATTTCTTTCCTGATTCCTTATGCTAAGGAAGACAAGTACTTCCCAAAATGCATCATTATATGCATTGCATGCTTAGCCTTAACATTCTCAAAGATTGATTTAAAGGTTTTTCTCTGGTTATAACTTGACTTTTGGATAAGGTTAGAAGAAAAGATAGCATGAGGCCCAAACGACATTTGAAGTGGGTTGGGACTTACAATTTTTGGAATTGACTCAAACAACAAAGATTAACATATGCCCCGGTTTCTTTTGATTGGGTAATTCTAAATTTTTTATCTGGCTAACCGAGCTCAGAGTAGGGCAGCCTATGTATCTCACTCCCGAGAGAGGAGAATCATGTCACACGTAGTTTTAGTAACTCATTCTTTTGATGATTCTGATTTCTTTTTTTCTTTTGTTTTATTAGCTCTTTTTCTCTTAGGGATCTTTTCTGACTTTATTATTCTTGATACTCTTCTTTTTTCTTCCTTTTTGACACATTTTTCTCTCTTTTTTTGAAAATTTTAAGACTCTATTATTTTGCTCGACACCTTTTCTTTTGAACTTTACTAATTCTATCTTGATTTCAAAAGAAGGGTATGAAAGAAAATAAAACTAAAGCTCAAATGGGGTAAAAATAGAAGACACAATGTTTGGATTGCAGAATAAAATGTCTTCATCATATCAATCCTTAACAATGCACATACATATCATGCAATATGAAGTGGAAGATGAAGATAATTCGTGCCACTTTAACAACACTAACTTTAACTGAGCATGTGTGCCACTTCTTTTCTACATTTGTCAAATATACAACTCCACCTTTGTTTTACATCCCTCACATTGAATAATCCATGCTTTCGTAAAGCTGATTATCTTCTTGTCTCCCTTGATATAGGGATCACGCATCCACTATTTGACCTAATTGAGTTATGTTTTCAATCGATGACCATGTTATTATTGTGATTCTTAAAATAATTGCCTTAATTTTCAAAGAAGACCTCAAATCGGTTACTAAATAACTCAGCACTCTACCTATTTTCTTAGATGCCTTTTTCTAACTTTAGCCCTCTGATTCAAAGTTCGTGCTTAACCTAGATTTTAAGATCTAGCTAAAAATTCTGCAAGCATTTCATATCACTAGAACCAATATAAAATGTACTATGTAAAGAAAACAAACAAACATATATTTAAAACACAAAGGAAAAAGGGGACTCTTCATTTAGTTAAAATGAAAGATAGAAGGGTTTGAACATAAATGATAAAGGGACAAAACAAGATAGATCCCAAAGAACAACCCTGAAATAATTTGGATAACAGAAAAGAAAAAAAATAAGCTACCAAACCACTTCCTAGTGAGGAGAGAAGTGACTTCCCAATTACTTAGCCTGACATCTTAGCCACTGGTTTGCACCTCAACATGACTAGTGCTTTCACCAGTGTCAATATTCTTTACCATAATTGATTTATCTTGAATCATCTTTTCTATTTCTTTTTTCAAAGAACGACAATCTCCAATACTGTGACCCTGAACATCAGAATGATTTGCACATTATACATTAGGATCAAAAATTCTTAAATATAGGTCAGAAGTATACCCAATGAAAGGAGTTATCATGCCCCACTATACCAATATCTAGAATAAACTAGCATATGACTCTCTAATTAGTGTAAAGTTATCACTCGACTTCTTCCTCATTTCATTGTTTGGCTTAGATTAAAAATTGGGCCTAGAAGGGCTTTGGTATGTTTGTGGAGTTGAAGGATGACTCTGAGGAGTTGGTGCATGCCATTGTGGGTAAGATAGGGGTTGAATATGTGGTTGTGTATTATACATTGGATGTGGTCTTTTTTATCATGCCTATTGTCCAACTACAATTGTAGCTATATCTTCCTGATTCTTCTTCCCTCTAGTATTTCCTGAATCCTTTTGAGTTGCTTTCAATGTTGCAAGACTCACAATGCGGCCAGTATTAATTTCATCCTATATCATCTCCCCTATTTTGAGTACCTCAATAAATGGCTTGCCTAATGCAGATAACAATTTTTGATAATATGTTTCATCCTGTGCTTGAATAAACACCTCCACTATCTTGCTTTTTTTTAGTGGCAATTTTACCCTAGCGGGTTGTTCACGCAATCTAATTGCATACTCCCTGAAATTTTTGGTGTTCTTCTTCTTCATATTAGTTAAGGATTTCTCATCAGGAATCAACTCCATATTGTATTGGAATTAATGCATGAATTCATTAGCTAGGTCATCCTAACTATTCCACTTACTGATGTCTTGATCAATAATCCATTCCAAAGCTAAAAGACTTTCACTGAAATAAGCCAAGAGTAATTCTTCCTTCCCTCCAGCGCCCCTTAGATGGTTTCAATAATGCATCAAATGTGCCATTGGATCATTGTGCCCATCTTACTTCTCAAAGTTTGGCATTTTAAAATCAAGAGGGAGATTAAAATTTAGAAACATGCACAAATCATTAGATGATACGCTTTTATAACCCCCAAGTCCTTGAAAGTTCTTTATAGCTAGTTCCAAAATTCTCAATTTTTTGGTCATTTCCTCTTGTTCTTCTGTCATAATAGGCTTCTCAGTGTTATGAAGAAATTCAGGTGGGTGAGTGTAGTTGTAAGGACCAGTCAACTTAAAAGTGGGCTCAATAGCATGATGCTGATCACCAAAAATATTCAATACATGATTACTTGCAGAGTGAGTAATCACAACCATTGGATGGACATTAAAATAAAAATCTTCAGGTGGGGGAGGCTCTACAAAATCATGAATATCAGATGGAGTCTAGTATGTGGTATTTTTGTGTTGAGGAGTGAGGAAATTAATATTGGAAGTATTTGGATATTGTTGTCCCAGAGTAGATATTGATGCATATTGTAGCGTGTCAACAAAAATAGGAAATTGTGCATGTGACACTGGAGGCAAGCTAGAAAGATATATTAGATTATCAGTGGGAAATGGAGGAGGCGGCAACCCATTAGCCCAAGCTTGATGCATTTATATCATTTGCTGCCTTAATTTCCAAATCTCTTCATTAGCTTCTAAATTCTCATTCCCCAAACTCCCTATATGTTTAGTGACCACAACCTCGGTATTCTTGTTGGCCATAACTTTCTCTTCAACTTAGTTCAATGTGGAGGACCAGCCAAAATGCCACAAATCAACCACCTTTAACTAACTGAAAAAGAGATAACAAATGTGTTAGAGTTCAATATTTCCTCAAAATCTTTTTTTTAAAAGATCACTAAACCCAAGAAGGACACCTATATATCTCACCCTCGATAGGGGAGAATTAGGTGTGCGTAGTTCATGAAATTAGGCCACAAAATGGCCACTCAAACTCTTTTTATTTTTCTTGTAACTATAGAAGAAAAGAAAGTCACAAATTGTCAAAAGAACTGATGAAAATCTTTTTAAATTTTTTTCTTTAACATCCCTATAAAAAATGAAACCTATGATTACCAAAGAAATTTTTTTTTTGGATTTTCGATTTTGTATTTCATATGAAAATGAAACAAGAAACTAATAAAGTAAAATCTTTTTGTAGTTTCTTTTAAAGATGTATATGGAACACCTACTCTAAATGAAGAGTGAAGAAAATCTTTTTGAATTTTTAAATAAGATCACCGAACCCTAGAAGGGTTGCCTACATATCTCACTCCCGAGAGAGAAGAATCAGGTGTGCGTAGTTCATCCAGATCGGATAATTAAGGATTAAATAACCAACTGAACCCTGAATTAAGAGATATGACCAAAGACAGATGATGAAAAATGTCAATACAATCTTTTTTGAGTTTTTAATTAGACACTTCACATACAACTGACACCAACAACTATGAAAGAAAAATCTTTTTTTGATATTTTCATTATATGAAATGTATAAAACTTCTACCATTTTTTTTTGAATTTTTCTTTTATAAAAAGCTACTATTGAAAAAAAAATCTTTTGAGAGTTTTTGAATTATGAATGCTTACTAAAGAAACAAAAGGAAAATCTTTTTAATGTTTTTGTTTTTGAGAGATGAGTGCAAAAGGTGGAAATCTTTTTGAATTTTTTTGATTATGAAGAACAAAAGCCATAAAAAAAAACTCTAAAAAAAAGTACAAAATTCTTTTTTGACTCACTTTTTCTTTTTTTTTCTTTTTTTTCAAACAAGCCTTCCTTTAATTCTAGCACATGCTTTCTCCAAACCAATCTGTTAAATGATTCTGTTACCCTCAGATATGCAACAATTAGCACGTAGGGATGCATTAGGGGTGAGTCTCCTACAAAGGACCAAGTGGGTCTCACTAGGTCTTAATATAATACAGATAAGCATGACCTAAAGGCTGACCTAGGCTGGGATCCACTAACAAGGTTGTTCGGGGGAGCGTGTGGTCAATAGTGGCTATGAGAGCTTTCCACCGACTCAATATGTCCTATGGCTCCCCCTCCTAAAATAAGGGTGACTCAACTAGAGTTCGTATACATGACGTGGACTCTAGGACTTGTTGTGAAAGAAATGACTCGGTTTATGCAAATGATGCAAGATATAAAGTGGTAAAATATAAACAAAGACTGTAAATAAAGAGCATGTAGGCATCTAACAATGATAAAACAATTAGTCAAATAATAACACAAACAAAATATTTCTACACCAATTGTATCAAACTAAGCCGATACAACTCAAAAATAAGCTTGAATTCTGAAAATTCCTAGCAGAGTTGCCAAAGCTGTCACAACCTTTTTTTTAACCAAAAAGATTTAATTTTAAGTTTGAAAGAGTTTTTATTATTAAGTGACAAAAGATAATATTTATTTTAAAAAGTTTTTTTTCATTTGAACTCAGAGTCGCCACTGGCATAAATTTGGTGTGCCAAGTCACCTTTGAAAATTCTTTTTTAAAATGATTTTGACTTTTTGAAATTGATCCACAAATAGAGATTTCGGCTAAGGAATTCTATTGACTGAGGGAAAGGTGTTAGGAACCCCTCGATACCGTGTTTCAACCACGATCGCTTCGTGTAGTATATCGGCTGGCATGATGCTATGAAGTGAATAGACAAACAAAATACATAAAACAAGCAAACAAACAAATCAAACAAATTTCAAGACCAAAATAAGGTCCAGTCCAAATTATACAGTCCCAAAAATAAAAAAATACAATACTTTCTTTGCGTATATGATACTTCAAGGCATTCCCCGATGAATAAGTACAATGTGACCTCGAGGCATTCCCCAGTAAATGAATACAATTTTAAGTCTTGTGCCATAAAGTAGAAAGAACCATTCACACACATATTCAAACATTCAACAAAACCTCATTCCTAAATTTTGCCTACCCGGCCTATCATTTGCCTGCTAGTTCTTAAAACATAATACTATAGAATTTAATACGATGAACAATTATTTTGAATCAAACATCCCTCAATTAATCCAAATAAACCAATGCTTGCCTTTTATCAAATTCCCAATTCCCCCCCCCCCCCCCCGCCCAAATAACTAATTCTAATTCTTAATAAGATATCATTTTATCACACAACACATAATCAAGGGAATCAAGCAACGGTTCAATACTAAACAACTATTTACCACCAACAAGGATCAACCAACACATAATATTTCATTCAATGCCCCGAATATCACAAATGATGAAATAAAAATAAAGAAAGAGTATAGTTGGACCTCAATTTAATTCTTTCGAACTCAAATACTCCTCAAATAAAAATATGAAATCCACATCCGATGACCTCGACTCAAACCTCAATATGAAAAAACTGATCTCGATATACCCCTTTGTTGTTTTTGTCGACCTGAATTAGAATCAAAAGTGGGGAAGACCCATACCTATTTCGCATTATTTTCCAGCGAGTATTGTCGATAAAATGGAACGGGGGTCAGGTTTTAGGGATTTTATGGCGGGAATCGTTGGTTTCTATCAAAAAGTGGGAATGGAAGGGAGTTGGTGGCTTTGTCGATGGGGGAACACGAATTTTGGCGATACTATTTGCCATTTTTTGGTAGTTTCCCACTCTATTTTCCTTTCACGATTTCTTTTCCTCAATCTACTCTCCGTTATTTTTTCTCTTCTCTCACTTCTTTCTCTCTATACGTATCTCAGTGTGTGTGTGTGTATGTTAATAAGTTATAAATGTTTTCCTGGTGGGTCTATGCGAATTCCAGTGAGGATGAGTGATATCTCTATATTATTATTGTGTGTGCATATATATGGTGTGTATTTCAGTCGATGAGAATTGTTAGTGAAGTGTGCATACATATTGGGTAGGAGTTATGAGTGAATGGGTATTTGTGAGTGGAGATAGTGATGTGTGTTCTCTATTCTGATTGTGATGTGTGTGTAAATATCTAACTGTGAGTGTGTATGTAATTGTATTCTTTGTGAATAAGAAAATTCCCCAAAGGGGTAGGGGGTATACGGGTAGGGGGTATATGGCTAGGGGTAGGGGTGGTAAGGTGGGGGTAGGGGTGTGATGTGTCAAAATTAGTTAGAGGGGTTGTTATTTTTATTGTGAGTTTCTTATGTAGATCTTGTAGGGTAAATTATTAAATGGAAAAGGATGTATGATAAGTCAAAAAATGGATAAATAGGGTTTTTGGAAGGAACAAAATTAGGTGTCTACATTGAGTTCGCATCTTCTCATAAGCTGAACAAAATAATGTTTGTTAATGAAAAATCATGAGAATCAACCTACTAGATCTACACCATTCCCTGAGGTGAATGATGTATATGCTCACCATGCTAGGCAAAAGATCGAAACCCTAGACGTGGTCATGATGATAAATAAATAAATCATGTTCCTGATGTTAATTATTCATCAAATGAAAAGAACCATCAAAATAAAAAAGAAAAAGATGAGAAACGTGAAGCGATTGTTTGTTTCTGATGTGGTGGAAAAGTACATTATGCACATGACTGTCGTGCCCCTCATACAGTTGGTTGACCTTTATCAAGCATCACCAAAAAAGAAAGAGAAAAATCATGAAGTCAATTTTCTCTTTAAAAATCATGTTGACATCACATGTTTGAATGTAGCATATTTCTTCGAGCACTCTGAAGGAATGATTGATCACATGATTGATGATGGTTCCGTTAACATGGAAGAATGAATAAATTATAACTTATTTTCTAGTGATAATAGTTAGTGAATAAAGAATCATGTAAAAGTAGTTAATTTCACGAGTTCTAGTATTTTAATTTTGATTATTTTAATCATATTTTTATTTGTATTTCATGAGTAATTAAAATGCTATTTTATTTCATTTTAATTGAATTTTTTAAATGTTAATCTTGGTGATAATATTACGATTGAGTTGCCAGAAAAAAAGGGCATCTAGTGACGTAAACTTCAAACTTTTAAAGTTGTATATTTACTTTTACAAAGAAATATGTAGGGTATGGATTAATAATTTTTTTTTAATTTTCTCACAATAATTGTGTCAATTCATGAAAAGAAATTAGCTCTCAAATTGGTTAGTGCATAAAAGCATCACACTTTTGTTATTTTCAACCAAAAGGCCAAAGAGAATTACTTATTAGTAAATCGAAATTGATTACTAGGTTATTACATACTATTTAGTTTTACGTTGTAGTTTTTGATACGAAAATATTTAATATATTTATTTTATGTATTTTATTTAATTTGAATATATGGATAATTCTCAAAGTAAGATGTTCAATTGTGAAGATAGTTTTTTGATTGATTCTAGCATGACACATACGATATTCAAAGACGAAAAATATTTCTCTCACGTAAACATGAATAAGATTAATGTTACTATAATTTCTAGTAGTGCTAATTTGATTGAAGGCTTTGAAAAAGTTGATATAATCTTGCCTAAGGGAGATAAACTCATCATAAATAATGCTATGTTTTCTTCGAAGTCTCGAATAAACTTGTTGAATTTTAAAGATATCCATAAAAATGGTTATCATATCAAGAAAATTGATGAGATGAATCTTGAATATCTTAGTGTCACGAAGAATGCCTCTGGGCAGATATTTGTTATAGAAAAGTTTTCTACTTTATCTTGTGGCCTGTATTGAAAAATGATTTGTGTAATTGAGGCACATTTTATAGTAAACCGGAAGTTTACTAAATCCAATACTACGTACTTTGGCATGATCTTTTGGGACATCCTACATCTATAATGATGAGACAAATTATAGAAAATTCTAATGGGCATCTATTAAAGAACTCAAAGGTTTATTCAAATGGTGAATTTTCATGCAATGCTTGTTATCAAGCCAAGTTAATTTTGAGGCTATCACCAATAAAAGTTGGAATTTAGTCCCCCACGGTCTTGGAATGCATTCATGGAGACATTTGTGGACCCATTCACCCACCTAGAGGGTCGTTTAGATACTTTATATTCCTAGTAGATGTTTCTTCTAGATGATCTCACGTATGCCTATTGTCATCTCGCAATTTGCCATTTACAAAATTATTGACACAAATAATACGATTAGGGACACAGTTTTATGATAATCATATTAAGTCTATCTCCTTGATAATGCTGCAAAATTTTCATCTCAAGCATTTAATGACTATTGTTTATCAATTGGGATAAGAGTAAAACATTTTATAGCTTATGTTTATACTCAAAATAGCCTTTCAGATCCATTAATTAAATGTCTACAGTTGATAACAAGATCATTACTCAGAAAAACTAAGTTTCCTACTTTTGTTTGGGGATATGTAACTTTGCATGTTACAACACTTATTTGTCTCAGAACGACAAATTATTATAAATTTTCTCTGTTGCAATTGGCTTAGAGTCAAGAGCCTGATATATCTGATCTGAGAACTTTTGGGTGCCTATATATGTGCCTATAGTACTATCAAATCGCATCAAGATGGGCCCCCAAAGAAGATCACGAATTTATATTGGGTTTGAAGCACATTTCATTATTTTCTATTTTCAATCATTAATGGGATATATGTTCACTGTTCAATTTACAGATTGTCAATTTGATGATATAGTTTTTCCAAAATTAAAAGAAGGAGATGGTGACATCAAGAGAAAAATTTTGTGGAAAAATTTATTACTATCTCATCTTGATCTATGAGCTTTTATTTGTGAGCAAAAAGTAAAAAGATTATTCATTTGCAAAAAATTACAAAATCAAATGCCAGATGCATTTACAAATTTGAAAAAGATCACCAACTCACATATTCCTACAGATAATGTCTCAATTCGAATTGATATTTCTAAAGAACCATCCACTAGTGTCATAGATAATGAGTCTAAAACACGCTTAAAGCATGGTATACCATTGAGTTCTAAGGATTAAAATTCTAGAAAAATAAAAATAAATGGTTAAAGATAACACTACAAAAGATCCTCGTATGGAAATTCAAGATTTGAGATAATGTTGATATCCCTGAAGGAATCAATGAGCCAAAGAGTCAAGAAAATGAGGAACTATCCATAAATTTAAGTAATGTCAAAAACTAATTTGAATCAATCTGAAATGATAGTGGATTATGTATTTGCATATAATACAGCATCAAAAATCACGCAAGATAGTGAGGATATTGAACCTCAATCTGTTACAGAATGTCGGCAAATAAATGATTGGCCAAAATGGCAAGAAGCAATTCAATCATAAATGAATTCACTTATCAAATGTAAAGTTTTTGGACCTATATCTCAAACACCTAATGATGTTAATCCCGTTGACTATAAATGAGCCTTTATGCGAAAAAGAAATAAGAAAAATAAAATACAAAGGTATAAGGCACATCTTGTTACATAAGGGTTTTCACAACAGTTTGGTGTCACACTAGTTATGGATGCAATAACATTTTGTTATCTTATTAGTTTCGATGTCAATGAGTGACTTGAAATGCATTTGATGGATGTGATTACAGCCTATCTATATGGATTGTAGACACGTAATTTTGCCCCCCTTAGAAGTTCGATTTTATTCATTTTTCTACCTTAGCATATCATGTACCCTCCACGATGTCATTTTTTACCCACTCTCATTTTATCCTACCGTGTACCCTCACCCATGTCATTATACCCCGCAAAATATAAAAAAAACAATAAAATAACTAACCCTATCTTATCCTAACCACCTACCGAATAAAAAAATAACACCTCACCACTACCCCACGTTACCACACCCCCCTCTCTTTTTCTTGTCAAGAAAGAAAGGTCTCAAAACAATATATATACATGCCCACATACACAAAAAGGAAGGGTGAACAGAGAGAGTAAATAAAATCATCAGCACTCTCTCTCTCTCTCTCTCTTAAATCTCTCAATATCAAGACTCTCTCTCTCCTCTCCTTTACAATACCGCGCCTCGCCGGAGCTAATCGCCGGTGGGCGAGCACCATCAACAGCGCCGTCGTTTCTTTCCTCTCCCCTCGCCGCTCCATCGTCGAAACAGCACCACCTCAGCCGCGCCACCATCAGATTCCACCAGATCTACTGCCACCGCCAGCAGTCGCTGCTCCGGCCGCGGCGCGTCGGCAAGCTTCGGCCCCAGCTCGTCCCCTCAAAACCTCCGTTCGCCAGCGAAACAACCAACCACCGCCCACCGTCCGACCGAAGCCTCTCTCTCGGTCCACGTTTCTCTCCGACGACAACACCGTTCTCAGCGTCATCCAGCCACCGATCCGACCCGATCTCCCAACCTTAGATCCGACCACAGCGACGACGGCATAGACACCGGTGGCACTATGTTTCCATCACTGGAGCTCCCCGGAGCTCGATCTGTGTTGGTTTTTGGTTTTATGTTGTCTTTGGTTGATTTTGGTTTCATCTATTTCATGGTTCGACGTCGATAGTGGGTTTCGAGTCGACTTTATCGAATCTCATCGTCGTTCTTGGTTGGGTTTTGTATAGTAAAGTTTTTATTCACGGGTTTTGGAGTTGTCCGGTTATTATTTTAATACCGAGTTTGGTTTGTTCGTTGTGAGGTTCTCCGATCAAGTATTTTGGTCTTCGGATTTCTTTATTATCGACAAGGATTAGTTTCATCAAGGTCCATTTCTTCTAACTGGATCTTTAATTTATTTTGACCTTTTATTGATGTTGTTGGTGTGGATGATTTATTTGTTGTGTGTTTGGTTTGAATCTTCGTTGTTTGTGTTGTGAGATGTGATTGGAAAATCGAAGCATGCATTAATCAGGTGGTTTAAATGGAATTCGGGGCGCGAGTTTAAAAATCGTTAAAGTGAATTAGGATTAATTTTGATTTGTTGTTGTTTTGATTCATCGTTATTGTTAATTTCACGTCTAATTATCAATTTCATGATAGTATCATGGTAAGTCAAGCGGGTAGGCAATCGTAGGTTCGGGTAGGTGAAATTTAGGAATAAGTGTTTTGTTGGATGTTGGAATGTGCGTGTGAATGTTTCTTTCTAGTTTATCGTATTTAATTTAGATGTATTTATTTAGCCGCGGAATGCCCCGAGATCACCTATATTTATTCACCGGGGAATGCCCCGACGTATCATGTTGGCGGAAAATGATCGTGACGAAGGCCCGCGGCGTTGGGTAGGGCATTGGAGCTTAGATTTCCTTTTAGACTAGGATTTATATTTTCATATTTTTCTATTTTTTGGACTGTATAATTGGACTGGACTTTTACGTTTTTGGACTGTTTTTTTTGTTTATTGTTTGATTATTTTGTGTTCTTTTGTGTGGTTTATACATTTCATAATGCTAAAATAGTCGATACACTCCACCAAGCGACCGTGGTCGAACCACGGGATCGAGGGGTGCCTAACACCTTCCCCTCGGTCAACAGAATTCCTTAGCCGGAATCTCTGTTCACAAACCGGTTTAAGAGTCAAATGGTTTCGAAAAGGAATTTTCCAAAGGTGACTTGGAACATCGGATTATGCCAAGTGGAGACTCTAAATAAAAAATGTAAATAATCCTTTTTCCAAAACAAATTTTCATTTTTTGTCACTAAAATAATAAAACCCTTTCAAACTTTAAAATATATCTATTTTTTTGGAGTACGCGTAAAAAAGGGGTGTGACAGCTTCTGGCGACTCTGCTGGGGAGTATGACAAGTTTTCAGAATTCGAGCTATTTTTTGGAGTCGTATCGGCTTTGTTTGGCATTACGAGTGTATAAACATTGTTTGTGGTTATTGTTTGTGTTATTTTCACTTTTTGTGCTTTTTCGTGCTCTTTGTTTATATTATTTATCCTATGTGTTACCGCTTTATATCGGTCATCATGAGTCCACCCCCCGGCCTTCTTTCTGCAACAAGTCCGTAGTACACGTGTTGTACACAACCTCTAGTTGAGTCACCCTTATTTTAGGGGGGGAGCCGTCGGTGTTATGGAGTAGGTGGAAAGCAAAGAAGCCACTATCGACCATACACTCCCCCGAACAGCCTTGTTAGTAAACCACAACGTAGGTCAGCCTTTAGGTCATGCTTATGTGCATCATGCGGAGACCTAGCGGGATCCACATGGCCCTTTGTAGAAGACTCCCCTTTAAAGCATCCCTACGTGCTAATTGTGGCATTTTTTAGGGCAAAGTGGTCATTTGAAGGACTGATTTTTGAAAAAAAAAAGAGAAAAAAAAAAGTTAGGAGTAAGGTGCGTAGGCAAAAATGAAAAAGAAAAAAATTAATAATAGAAAAAGTGAGTCGAAAAGAATGAAAAAATAGGAGTGTCGTAGTTTATTTTAGAATTCGTTATGGCTTTTGTTTTTCACAATCCAAATTCAAAAAAAAAAAAGATTTTTTTTTACGTTTGTAAAGTACTGTAAATTCAAAAAAAAAAAGATAGAGAGAGAGAGAGAAAGTTTTATTTGTCTTTTCTACTTATTTGTCAAAAACAAAAATGTCAAAAAGATTATTTTGTATAATTGGTGGTGTCAGTCTTAGTTAAAGCGTCTAGTCAAAAATTCAAAAAAAAAAGGTTTTTTTCGTTTTTGGTAGTAAGTTAGGGTTAATTTATTAGTTAATCGTTAATTGTCCAATCTGGACGAACTACGCACCCCTGATTCTCCTCTTTCGGGAGTGAGATACGTAGGCAGCCTATTGTTGGTTCGGGGATCTTATTTAAAAAATTCAAAAAAAATATTTTTCTTCACTTTTTATTTAGAGTAGGTGTTTTATACATATCTTCAAAAGAAAAAAAAGAAGAAGAAAAAAAAAGAAAAGAAGATTTTCCTCAATAGTCGTAGGTTTCATCTTTGGTTGATCTTATTTCAAAAATCCAAAAAGATTTTCTTCACTCTTTATTAGAGTAGGTGTTTCATATACATCTTTAAAAGAAAACTACATAAAGATTTTTCTTTAATAGGTTCAAGTTGACCAAAAAAAAAAGTCTATTCTTTTGACAATTTGTTATTTTCTTCTCTTTTTAAAGTTTCAAGAAAAGAAAAAAAGAAAGGAAAAAGTTTAATTGGCCATTTTGGCAAAACTTAACGAACTACACACACCTGATTCTCCCCTTTTGGGGGTGAGATACGTAGGCGCCCTTCTTGGGTTTGGTGATCTTTTCAAAAAAAAAAAAGAGGTTTTGAAAAACTGTTGAACTCTAACCATTTGCTATCTCTTGTCCAGTTAGTTTAAGGTGGTTGGTTTGTGGCATTTTGGCTGGTCCTCCATATTGCTCCAAGTCACAGAGGAAGTTATGGCCAACAAGGATACCGAGTTAGTTGTCACTAATCAGATAGGGAGTTCGGGGAATGAGAATGTAGGAGATAATGAAGAGATTTGGAAATTAAGGCGGCAAATAATAGAAATGCATCAAGCTTGGGCTAATGCGTTGCCGCCTCCTCCGGTTCCCACTGATAATCTGGAATATCTTTCTAGCTTGCCTCCCATGTCACATGCACAATTTCCCATTTTTGTTGATATGCCACAACATGCATCAGGATCGACTCCGGGGCAACAATATCCAACCACTTCCAATATTTATTTCCTCACTCCTCAATACAAAATTACCACATGCTCGGCTCCGCCTGCTATTCATGCTTTTGTAGCCCCACTTTCGTTCGAAGCTCCTGCTTTTAATGTCAATCCAACGGTTGTGATTCCTCACTCTACAAGTGACCCTGTATTGAATATTTTTAGTGATCAGCATTACGCTCCCGAACCCATATTTAAGTCGACTGGTCCTTACGATTTTTCTCAACTGCCTGAATTTCCTCCTAACACTAAGAAACCTGTTATGACAGAAGAACAAGAGGAAATAGCCAGAAAATTGAGAAGTTTGGAACTGACTATGGAAAACTTGCAAGGAATTGGGGGTACAAAAGTGTCTCATATAAAGATTTGTGCATGTTTCCAGGTGTACATCTTCCTCTTGGTTTTAAAATGCCAAAGTTTGAGAAGTACGATGGACATGGAGATCCTATAACACATTTAAGACGTTATTGCAACCAGCTAAGGGGCGTTGGAGGGAAGGAAGAGTTGCTCATGGCATATTTTGGTGAGAGTCTTTCAGGTCTAGCTTCAGAATGGTTTGTTGACCAAGACATCGACAAGTGGAATAGCTGGGATAACCTGGCTAATGAATTCGTGCAACAATTTCAATACAATATGGAGTTGATTCCTGACGAGAAATCCTTAACTAATATGAATAAAAAGAGTACTAAAACTTTCAAAGAGTATGCGATTAGATGGCGTCAACAAGCTGCTAGGGTGAAACCGCCAATGAAAGAAAGTAAAATAGTGGAGGCGTTTATTCAAGTGCAGGATGAAACATATTATCAACACTTGTTACCTGCATTAGTTAAGCCATTTGTTGAGGTCCTCAAAATGGGGGAGATATAGAGGATGGAATTAAGACTGGTCACATTGTGAGTTTTGCAACATTAAAAGTGACTACTCAAGAAATTCATAAAGGTTTGGGAAGTATGGGAGGAAGGAAGAATGTGAATGATGCATCTGCCATTGCAGTTGAACAACAGGCATGGGCAAGAGGACCACACCATCGTTACCCACGGGCTCAAACCCAAGTTTATGCCCAAGCTCCACAGAATCTTTACCAAAATCCATTATATCCCAATCTCCCACCTTCATATCAAGTGTATAATGCGCAACCTTATATTCAACCTCCATCTTACCCACACTGGTGTGCGCCAACTCTGCCGAGTCATCCTCCAATTCCACATACATACCAAAGCCCTTCTAGGCCTGGTTTTTAATTTAAGCCAAATAATGAAATGAGATAGAAGTCGAGAGATAACTTCACACCTATTGGAGAGTCGTATGCAAGTTTATTCCAGAGATTGGTACAGCAGGACATGATCACTCCTCTCCTTGGGTATACTCCCGACCCATATTCAAGAAGTTTTGATCCTAATGTACGATGTGCATATCATTCTGATGTTCAAGGTCACATTATTGAAGATTGTCGTGCTTTGAAAAGAGAAATTGAAAAGATGATTCAAGATAAATCAATCATGGTACAGAACACTGACAGTGAGGAAAGCTCTAGTCATGCTGATATGCAAACCAGTGGCTAAGATGTTAGGCTGAGCAATTAAGAAGTCATCCCTCCCCTTACTAGGAAAGGGTCCAGTAGCTTGTTTTGTTTTATTTTCTGTTCTCTGAATTATTTCAGGGTTGTAGTTCAGGATCTGTCTTGTTTTGTTCTTTTGTTGTTTATGTTCAAACCCTTCTATCTTTTGTTTTGACTAAATTAAGTGTCTCATTTTCCTTTGTGTCTCAAATATGTGTCGTTTGTTTGTTTTCTTTACATAGTACATTTTGTGTTAACTCTAGTGATATGACATGCAATGAAATTTTCAACCAAATCTTAAAATACAATTTAAGCATGAACTTTGAATCAGAGGGTTAAAAAAAAGAAAAAAGATCATATGAGAAAATAGATAGAGTGTTGAGACATTTGGTAATAGGTTAAGGCAATTATTTTGAGAATTACAAGAATCACTTGGCTATCGATCGAAAGACAGGTCCCAATTAGGTCAAATAGTGGGCGTGTGATCCCTATATCAAGGTTAACAAGAAGATAATCAGCTCAACAGAAGCATGAATCACTCGATGTGTCGGATGCACAACAAACGTAGAGTTGTATCTTTGACAAGTATATAAAAAGAGGTGAAACACATGTTCGAGGCAAGTTAGTGTTGTAAAGCATGTCATAAGCGATACTGGTCATGTACTTTCACATTGCATGCTATATACTTGCATTCTCAAGGATTGATATGATAAAAGCATTTCATTCTGCTATCCAAGCATTGTGTCATCCTTTGTTTACCCCATTTGAGCCTTAGTGTTATTTTCTTTCATACCCCTCTTTTGGAACCAAGATAGAGTAAGCAAAGTTCAAAGAATAGTGTCAAGTAAGAAGATAAAGTCAAAAGTTACAAAAAAGAGACAAAAATGTTTCCAAAAAGAATGTCAAGAAAATAGAGTTAGAAAAAAAATCGCGAAGTGAAAAGAGCGAATAAAAATAAAAAAATAATAAAAAAAAGAGAAAAATCAAATCAAAGCAAAAAGACAAGCAGCCAGAACTACGCATAACCTGATTCTCCTCTCTCGGGGGTGAGATACGTAGGATGCCCTACTAAGGGCTCGGTCCAACCAAATAATAATTTAGAATCACCCAGTCAAAAGAAACTGGGGCATGAGTTAATCCTCATTGTTTGAGTCGATTCCAAAAGTTGTAAGTCCTAACCCACTTCAAGTGTCGTTTGGGCCTCACGCCATCCTTTCTTTCTAACCCTATCCAAAAGCCAAGTTGCAACCAAAGAAAAGACCTTAAGATCAATCTTTGGGGATGTTAAGGCAAGCATGCAAGGGATATGATGATGTATTTGGGAATTACCTGTCTTCCTCAACCCAAAGAATCAAGAGAGAAATAAAAACGAGGGAGTCATATTGGTGAAAACCCTCACGGGCACCGTAAGGCGATAGTAAGTTGAGAGAGATAAAAAGAGAGAGTCTTATTGGTGAAAACCCTCACGGGCACCATGAGACGATTGTGAGTTGAGAGAAATGAGAATAAGAGAGTCTCATTAGTAAAAAGCCTCACAGACACCATAAGACAAGGGTGAACTGACGGAAAGACCCTTCAAAATGTCACTAGCCGAACGAGGTATGAATGCAATTGGCCTAAGGAAACAATTCAGTTTCAAGGCCATTAACTCAACAATAATTGGTAGAGAGGTTGGATGGAAAGATCAGGTATCTTAATCCAAAAGGCATGGCATAATCATTAGAGTTGACTGTCATTTTTAGAAAATTTGTCATTTCTTTGTTTCAAATGGGGACAATCATTGTCTTTTCTTTCTTCTTTTTATTTTGTTTTCTTGAGTCAGTGGTCCAAATAAGTCATTGTCATTTTTCTCTCATTTTTGAGTCAAGTCCATATCAAAACAAGTGAGAAAAGATTTCAAAACTGGCCACCAACTTCTTCAATTGCACAATGCAAGACAAAATCAGCATATGAAAGAGACATAATTGTGAACTTATGAAAATACCCAGGTTTGAAGGATTTATCTGAGAAGCATGACAAAGAAGAGATACTGTGGTTATTTTGGAGCTCTTAATGATCTGAGTTTGGGTCAATGACACGACACAGCAGGGGCAAATGTCAGCAATCTGAAACAAAATGAAGGGAATGAACACTAGAGCAAATGCCTGGAAAGCCAAAGTGCTGTAAACTACCACTAAATTTTTAACTGAACAATTTTATTTGTTGAAATAGGGGATGATTCGGTTTACTTAATTAAGCTACCATTGGAAATGCACATCCATAGGATTTTACTTTCAGTTTAGGACCCTCCTGAAGAATGGGATTTTACTTTCTGTTCAAGACCCTCCTGAAAAATGGGATTTTACTTTCATTTCAGTGATTTTACTTTATGTTCAGGACCCTCCTAAAAAAATGGGATTTTATTTTCTTCTCAGGACCCTCCTGAAAAATGGGAATTTACTTTACGTTAAGGACCCTCCTGAAAAATGGGACTTTACTTTCTGTTCAGGACCCTCCTAGAAAATGTGATTTTACTTTTTGTTCAGGACCCTCCTAGAAAATGGGATTTTACTTTATGTTCAGGACCCTCCTGAAAAATGGGATTTTACTTTATGTTCAGGACCCTTCTGAAAAAAGGGGATTTTACTTTCTGTTCAGGACCCTCCTGAAAAATGGGATTTTTACTTTATGTTCAGGACCCTCCTGAAAAATGGGATTTTACTTTCAGTTCAGGACCCTCGGGATTTTACTTTATGTTCAGGGATTTTATTTTATGTTCAGGATCCTCTTGAAAAATGGGATTTTACTTTCTGTTCAAGGATTTTACTTTCTGTTCAGGACCCTCCTGAAAAATGGAATTTTACTTTCAATTTAGGACCCTCCTAAAAAATAGGATGTTACTTTATGTTCAGTGATTTTACTTTCTGTTCAGGACCCTCCTGAAAATGAGAATTTACTTTCTGTTCAGGATCCTCCTGAAAAATGGGATTTTACTTTATGTTCAGAACCCTCCTAAAAAATGGGATTTTACTTTCTGCTCAGGACCCTCCTGAAAAATGGGAATTTACTTTCAATTCAGGACCCTTCTTAAAAATGGGACTTTACTTTCTGTTCAGGACCCTCCTGGAAAATGGGACAACGCTTTCAAAAATGAAATAATACTTTACTATAATTTTTGTTTGGGATATTGTTCGTTCTAGTTTTAATTTTGGGTTTCAGGAGCCCGCCTAAAGAACAGGGTGATGAAATAGCCAGTCAGGAGCCCGCCTGAAGAACAGGGTGATGAAATAGCAAGTCAGGAGCCTATCTGGAGAACAGGGTAAGGTAATAGCAAATCAGGAGCCCGCCTGGAGAATAGGGTGAAGAAATGAAAAGTCAAGCAACAAAGTGAAGCAATTGAAAGCCAAGCAACAAGTTGAAAGAAATGGCAAGTCAGGGGCCCGCCTGAAGAATAGGGTGATAAAAGTCGAGTCAAGAGTCAATAGAAACTGTATAGATAGGATTTTTGTAATTTCATTTATGTTTTAACTTGTAATTTTCATTTTGATGTAATGACAGAGCCGCGGACCGGAACCTCGATGGAACCTCACTCGACTCTCCAACTCAGAATAGTTCACCTCCTTCCAAAAGTTGAGATACTTGTCACTCGATCCTCTCATAATGTGAGTAGGTGGAATGTCTTAAGTCAAAACCGGGTTGTCCTTCTTCCTTCTGTTTCTTTCTTTGAATAATGGTCGGGTCAAAATTCGGTCTCGTTGTCTACTTCTTTGTCTGAAAACACTGCGTGTTTACATTCAAAGGGGGCATGATGTAGACACATAATTTTGCCCCCCTTAGAAGTTCGGTTTTATTCATTTTTCTACCTTAGCATATCATGTACCCTCCACGATGTCATTTTTTACCCACTCTCATTTTATCCTACCGTGTACCCTCACCTATGTCATTATACCCCGCAAAATATAAAAAAAACAAATAATAAAATAACTAACCCGATCTTATCCTAACCACCTACAAAGTAAAAAAATAACACCTCACCACTACCCCACTACCACACGTTACCCCACCCCCCCTCTTTTTTTTTTGTTAAGAAAGAAAGGCCTCAAAACAATATATATACATACCCACATACACAAAAAGGGAGGGTGAACAGAGAGAGTAACAAAAATCATCAGCACTCCCTCTCTCTCTTAAATCTCTCAATATCAAGCCTCTCTCTCTCTTCTCCTTTCCACCACCGCGCCTCGCCGGAGTTAATCGCCGGCGGGCAAGCACCATCAACAGCGTCGTCATTTCTTTCCTCTCCCCTCGCCGCTTCATTGGCGAAACAGCACCACCTCAGCTGCGCCACCGTCAGATCCGACCAGATCTGCCTCTGCCACCGCTGCCAGCAGTCGCTGCTCCGGCCGTGGCGCGTCGGCCAGCTCCGGCCCCAGCTCATCCCCTCGAAACCTCCATTCGTCGATGAAACAACCGATCACCGCCCACCGTTCGACCAACGCCTCTCTCTCAGTCCACGCTTCTCTCCGGCGGCAACGTCATTCTCAGCGTCATCCAGCCGCCAATCCAACCCGATCTCCCAACCTTAGATCCGACCACAGCGATGATGGCATCGACGCCGGCGCCTCCATCTCTCCGTCACTGGAGCTCCCCGGAGCTCGATCAGCATTGGTTTTTGGTTTTCTGTTATCTTTGGTTGATTTTGGTTTCGTCTATTTCATGGTTCGACGTCGATAGTGGGTTTCGAGTCGACTTTATCAAATCTCGTCGTCGTTCTTGGTTGGGTTTCGTATAGTAAAGTTTTTATTCACGGGTTTTGGAGCTGTCTGGTTATTATTTTTATACCGAGTTTGGTTTGTTCGTTGTGAGGTTCTCCGATCGAGTATTTTGGTCTTCGGATTTCTTTATTATCGACAAGGATTAGTTTCGTCAAGGTCCATTTCTTCTAACCGGATCTTTAATTTATTTTGACTTTTTATTGATGTTGTTGGTGTGGATGATTTATTTTTTGTGTGTTTGGTTTGAATCTTCGTTGTTTGTGTTGTGAGATGTGATTGAAAAATCGAAGAATGCATTAATCAGGTGGTTTAAATGGAATTCGGGGCGCGAGTTTAAAAATCGTTAAAGTGAATTAGGATTAATTTTGATTTGTTGTTGTTTTGATTCGTCGTTATTGTTAATTTCACGTCTAATTATCAATTTCGTGATAGTATCATGGTAAGTCAAGCGGGTAGGCAATCGTAGGTTCGGGTAGGCAAAATTTAGGAATAAGTGTTTTGTTGGATGTTGGAATGTGCGTGTGAATGTTTCTTTCTAGTTTATCGTATTTAATTTAGATGTATTTATTTAGCTGGGGAATGCCCCGAGATCACTTGTATTTATTCACCGGGGAATGCCCCGACATATCATGTTGGCGGAAAATGATCGTGATGAAGGCCCGCGGCGTCGAGTAGGGCATTGGAGCATAGATTTAGTTTTAGACTAGGATTTATATTTTTGTATTTTTCTATTTTTTGGACTGTATAATTGGACTGGACTTTTACGTTTTTGGACTGTTTTGTTTTGTTTATTGTTTGATTATTTTGTGTTCTTTTGTGTGGTTTATACATTTCATAATGCCAAAATAGTCGATACACTCCACCAAGCGACCATGGTCGAACCACGGGATCGAGGGGTGCCTAACACCTTCCCCTCGGTCAACAGAATTCCTTAGCTGGAATCTCTGTTCGCAAACCAGTTTAAGAGTCAAATGATTTTGAAAAGGGATTTTCCAAAGGTGACTTGGCACACCGGATTATGCCATGTGGCGACTCTAAATAAAAAATGCAAATAATCCTTTTTTCGAAACAAATTTTCATCTTTTGTCACTTAAATAATAAAACCCTTTCGAACTTTAAAATATATCCATTTTTTTGGAGTACGCGTAAAAAAGGGGTGTGACATGGATTACTTGATATTGAGATATACATGAAAGTTTCTGAAGGATTTAAGATGCTGGAAGCATATAGTTCAAATCCTCGAAAAATGTATTCCATTAGATTGTAGAGATCATTGTATTGTCTGAAGCAATTTGGATGCATGGGGTATAACCTTCTTAGTGTATATTTATCTAAGAAATATTATACGAATGATCAAATTTGCCCATGTATATTATAAAGGAAACAACATCGGAGTTTATTGTACTTGTTGTCTACATCGATGATATAAACCTTATTGAAACTCCAATAGAGTTATCAGTAGGTAAAGTATCATTGCATCTATTACCCATTTATGTTATTTGTGACAATGTTGGTAGAATCGGTATAAATATATAGTACTCTTTCTTAATTTTTGTAGCAAAATTATTATTTGAAGAATAAATTTCTTTATTGTAATTATTTCATATGTTTTAAAAGTATTTTTGATGTAATTCTTTTTAAGAAAATATGTAAATTTATTTTTAAAAAGTTGATGATTTTATTTCCGAACTTACAAAATATTAGATAATTTGACTCTGGTACAATGAATTATCTCTAGGCATAGCAAAATGGTATAAAAGTCAAAGCAAACATATAACATTACTCAATAAATAATAATTGAATAATTGATTTTTTAAAAATGGATCAAATATGAATATATATGTGTGTGTGAGAGAGAGAGAGAGAGTCTAAGCTTATTTTGACTCTAATCTATGTTTTCACCTAATTATTTTTGAAAATATTATATATATATATATATATATATATATATATATATATCTGTGTGTGTGTGTGTGTTTGTGTGTGTGTGTGAAGAGAGAGGGAGGGAGATAGGTAGAGAGAAAGTCTAATATATATGTGTGTTTGAAGGAGAGAGAGTCTAAGTTTATTTTGACTTAAATCTATGTTTTCACCTAATTATCATTATTATTATTATTTTATATATATGTGAGAGAGAGAGAGAGTCTAAGCTTATTTTGACTTTAATCCATGTTTTCATCTAATTATTTTTTAAAATATTATCCATCATATCCATTAATTAACTTATTTTTTTAAATCCATTTTAAATATAATTAAGTCTAATATTTTATTTATTTTTGCTTTCACCCATTTTTGATGCGCTCATATCGATCTGATACAACCAGTTGTTCGCCACTCCTAATTATATTATGTGAAGTGGGACAAAGGGAGCATCACTTCAAAACATTTTTCAAACTCTGTATGTCTTGGACAGGGACTGTTCCTACACCTGCTACCAAGATTTACATTTAATTATAATATCGTAAGTGTCGTTATTATTCGATGATTAAAATATTAGCCACTAGACATGGACTCTAATAATAAAAGTTTTTCTTTTAAAATTTTTCATTCGATGTAGCTATTTGTATTGGAGCCCGATTAAATTAAGATTTGCGCTGGAAAGTTCCACATTGTGGGGGTTAAAATTCAAATTCAAAATCTTTGATTAATGATGAATGAGTATTTGCTACTACTCCACCATAACCCTTGTTAGTAAAGATCGATACTCTCTCCTCCTTTTGCAACAAGTCAGAAGAACCGGACAAGAAATTCTTGCAAAATAACCATCAAAGATTGTGATTTTATATATTTTAATGTATTAAAATGCAAATTAGATAATTTAGTGACGAGTGAAAGATTTACTGGCCCAGAAATTGAATAAGAAAATAAGAGCTGGACGTTGCTATAGGCATAAAACATGTGTTCTAAAATGGCTAAACCCATCGACAGCCCCCTCAATTTGGCACCATCTTTCACTTTGGCACCTCAAGTGGATATTGTTCACTTTTGGCACCTCAAGTAGCATACTAATGTGTCATTTTGATACTTTTTGCTGAGTCAGCAAATATCGTGTGCTACACGAATTGAAAGCGCATTTGAGGGACATTTTCGTCATCTTTTCACCTTTCTTCTCTTTCTTCTTCACTCTTTCAACCCATTCATTTTTTACCATATTTTTTTTCCTTTTCTTAACATATCAGTACACTAATTTCCCATCCATTGATAGAATTAACAGAGAGAAACAATGTTAATTCGCTATTTGAGAAATAAGAATGGTTGATTTTAACAAAAAATAAGAATTTTCCTTATGAGATTCAAAATCTTCTTAAAATCTGCAGAGAATTGTATTGGAAAGTTGTTGTTTAAGCTTGGTTAAGGTTCATCTATCCATTGAAAATCTCGAAAAGCTTAATTCTCTGAACATTATGAACTGTAGAAATCTCAAGTTCTTACTAAGCAGTATTCAAATGGAATCTTTTGAGAGCCTCAATCTCTATGGTTGTGGGAAATTAGAAGCTCTTCCAAAAATTAAGGGAAATATGGAATCATTGTCAGAGCTTCTTTTGGGATATATTGCAATTCGAGATCTGCCATTATAAATAGGGCGGCTACTTGGCATCATCTTTCTTGATTTGGATTCATGTGAAAATCTTGCAAGAATTCCAGTCGGTTTTAGCAAGATGAAAAAATTGAAAGTTTTGATAGAATCAGTCAACTTTATCGACTTCAATATCTCAACATAACACACTGTCAAGAACTTAAGTAACTTTCCAAACTTCCTCAAAGTATAAAGATATAATGTTATTAATGGTGTACAAAAATAGAGGAGAGGGGGAGATTGGAGAAGATGATTCGGGGGTGGGGGTGAAGGAGGGAAAATGGAGAAGATGATGGGGGGGGGGGGGGGGAGGAGGCCAAAAAAGAATGGTAGTTTATTCGATTTTGGATGTGAGAGGGGGGTATGGAGAAGATGACTTTGGAGGGTGGGACTTAAATAATTTTATAATTATATGAGAAAATGCTACGTGTCATCAATCAATTAGTTAGTTTGTCATGTATTTTTGTCTTTATTTATTCCTTTAATTTAATTATGTATATACGAATGAGTTGGATAATTTAGATAAGTTGGCATAATTTAATTGGTCAATTAATCCACGTAAGCAGCAATTGTAGTCATGCACATGAATATATACAGTAGTTTGTGCAAAAAATGTCAAAATGACACATTAATATGCTACTTGAGGTATCAAAAGTAAATAACGTCCACTTGAGGTGCCAAAGTGAAAAATGATACCAAGTTTAGAAAGCTATCGATGAGTTTGGCCGTTCTAAAACTATGGGAAAGAAAAGATGAAGACAATCGATCCTTGTACAGGATGACCATGAAAGGTTCTAATAAAAAATTTGACAACCCCACCTGCTTATTTTTTTATGCAGGAAATGGATTAGTTATCTAATCATAGAATGCTCATGATCCATATTCAATAGTTGCAATTTGTTTTTATCCCTAGTCATTCTCGTAACATGCATAATACTCTCTTCACCTAAAAAAGAATGATTTACTTTTCTTTTTAATTTATTTAAAAAAGAATGATTCTTTTTTTTTTTACAATACTTTAATTTCAACTTTCCACATGACATGTTTAGAACCACAAGATTAAAGAGTATTTTGGTATATTTGACACAACTTTAATTTAAGGGCACAAGATTCAAAAGTCTTCATTATTTTCTTAAACTTTGTGTCAATTTAAAGTAGATCATTCTATTTTAAACGGAGGGAGTAATGTTTTACCCCTGGTAATTATTGTATATAAATATAAGCGGAAGTGATATTAAAAATTGAATAGAAAAAATGACTTTTTCATATGTCTTACACATAAAAATAAAAATCTATTATGTGCAAAAATGAAGATTCCTAATAAAAGAAAATATAAAATTAAAAATAAATTTATGAAGCAACAAAATCGAATTTCCTTTTAAATATACATAATGCCAAGATTGTGACGTACCTAAGCTTCTTTATCGAAACAAATCATTCATATTTTATACAGCACTATATGTAGATAGTACTATTATATTGATCAAGAGCAGGGACGACTCGATATAATTTGTGGCTTAAACGTAAAATTTCAAAACGAAACCTTTTTTTCCCCTCAAGAATACATATTATTTATTTGAAGTCTATTTTATAGCTGTTAAAAAATATACATCTGTTTAAAATTTATTTTTATAGCTTTTTAAGATGCAAAGTTATGAATAAAACTGCTTCGTAATCAATTCATCTTGATAATTTTTTTTCAATTGATAGTATACTTAATTCAATTGATTTCTCTTCAAATGTTTTTCTTATCTTAGGTAAAATTTTATTAATTTTGATTCTAAAAACTTCTTTTAGTTGAACAATTGTTATAGGAACTCTAATTCTCTATAAGTAATATATGCATTTGGAAAAGGCACAATACATAAATATACATTTTAATTTGCTGTCAGATCATATCTATAATCTCTAACTTTGGATGTACTCAAATAAACACTTAAATTTGTATAAAATTGAATAAATTGACACATGCGTTTGCATCCTATGTGACATAATATACATAGGACACCACAAAGGACATGAATTAGCTACATCGGACGCCACATAAGATACATGTGTCTACTTGTTCAACTTTATACAAGTTTAAGAGTCTATTTGTGCATACCCAAAATTGGAGGTCATAGATACAAATCGAAGTCAAGTTAAAGAGCATGTTTCCGTGTTAATGCCTTTGAAAAATAATAAATCTTTTAATCTAATTGAAATATATCTAACCTTTCAACTCCTGGACCTACAGTCCCACTTTAACCATTGTTCTATGTTTTTTCCATGTCCATTAAGTAGGACAATAAATAGAAGGTATAGTTTACTAAGTTATTTTTATTTATTAGATTTTTTTTCAAAAAAAATTGATCAGATCATTAAAAAGAAATTTTCTTTAATGATAAAGGTAAAGTTGAAAACAATTGTTAACTTTACTCTTAATTTCTAAAGTAATATTTCATACGAGCTAAAGAGGCATTAAAATGGGATGGATGAAATATTAAAAGATACTTGATATATTCTAAAGGAAAAATCTATAAGATACAAATCTATAATAAATGGATCCTTCAAAAATTAGAGGTCTAAAGCCTTTGGTTCGGTCGCTTCAACTTGAAGCCGACCCACCCTGATCAAGAGCCATTTGAAATCAACAAACTTTCTATTTTCAAGAAGGTTCACGTTAAAGGTTAAACAATTAATCTTGATCAGGATGGTGATCAAGTCAAAATCCAAAAGGTGTTACAGAATGCATGGATGCGTCGCAGACAGGCTAGAACCAAACAATAGAGGAAAAGGCCGAGGATCAGAAAGAAGAAATAAATCCATAGTGAGTAACTGAGAGAAACTGTGTCTGAAAATTAAGCCCAAAGTTGTGAGATTGGGATAACCTAAAATCATATTTCTATAATTAAATTCAAAATTGTTGGGCCAAATAAGTCTGAATCTACTATATTTGTAAAACTTCTTATGTTTGATAAATAAGATGAAAAATACCTTTATATTTAATAATAATATAGGTCTTCTTTAGTTTGAAGTGTTATTTTTCCATTAAAAGGGATTTTCAAATTTTGCTATGTATAGTTTATTCGAATTAGATAATTATATTTTAATAAATAATTACTTCTTATGAATATGTTCTTTAATTATTACTGTCTATAGTAATACTATGTATTTTACTCGGGTCCCTCTCAACAACACTCACTGATCTCTCTCTATATAGTGATTGTTGATTCTCCACAATCAATACTAGAAAACGTTATAATTTTGATTTTGAATTTAACTCTTAGAAATTGGTATTTTATTCGAATTGGATATTATTGCAAATGATTGAATATATCGTTTGAAGCTTTATTTTCTTAAATGGTAATTATTCTCTTAATATAACATGCCGAAGGGATTTTTTCCAAACTTTCTTTTGCATCATTAGCCCCGTTGGTCCCATGTTGTGGGCCATTTACTACAGTTATAATAAAACCATATGTGATATTCATACCTTATAGTAGATGACTTAACGTGAGAGAAAATAAACTTCAATTCTCCATAGGAAATTATGGAACCTCAAGTAAGCTCAAGAATGAAGAAACTTCTTCTAGTCATCAATTGTATAATTCTAGCTGTAGGAACTTGTGGTGGCCCTTTGATGATGCGCCTTTACTTCATCAAAGGAGGCAAAAGAATTTGGCTATCAAGCTGGCTACAAACGGCTGCTTGGCCAATCAATTTCATCCCTTTAGTCATTTCCTACATCTACCGTCGCAAAAGCAACAATAATAATACCACCAAGCTCATTTTGATGACTCCACAAATACTCGTGGTCACTATTGGGATCGGAATCCTACAAGGATATGCAAATTATTTCTATGCTTATGGCATAGCCAAATTACCCGTTTCCACTAGCGGACTTCTCTTTGCTACGCAACTTGCTTTCACTGCCTTCTTTGCTTTCCTTATAGTGAAGCTGAAATTCACTTCTTATTCAGTCAACTCCGTGTTTTTGTTGACGATTGGTGCGGTGGTTTTGGCCCTACGCTCCAGTGGTGATCAACCAGAGGGAGAGCCGAAGAAAGAGTATATATTAGGGTTTATCATGACCCTAGCAGCTGCTGCTTTGAGTGGTCTTATTTTTCCTTTAGTGGAGTTGATCTATAAGAAAGCACAACAAGCTATCACGTACACACTTGTATTGGAGTTTCAAACAGTGTATTGCTTTATTGCTACTGTGCTTGCAACAATTGGAATGATCATAAACAAGGACTTTCAGGTCTCTTTCTTTCTCCTTAATTCAAATATTTGTTCATATGATGAGTGGTAAAATCAGCCTATGAATTTATATTTGTATAAATAACATAAATATCAACTCTTTTGGAAGTAATTACACTCTCTCCCACTTTTAAAATTACTTTACTCTCTCTCCCTATTAATATAAATAACATAGCTGACATATATATAGCATTCTGTGTATATGTTGGGATTTCATAATATGTTTAGGGAATTGAAATTTTTTATAAAATTGAAAACATAAGTTGTGTATTTGTGTAACTTTTAGATATATGACTCGCCCAATTCATTCAAATTTGGGTTGGTCATTGGTTTTAGCCCATCTAAAAATTGGACTAGTCTAGATTGATCCATAGAAACTCTGTCAAAATATTTTCTGAAAAAACATTTTCTTATTCAGTATGTTATATATAGTTATGAAAAGGAAACATAGCTATATTAGGTACATACAACATTATTATAAAAGAATAAATAAAAAAAAAAATGTAGTTAAACCTTTAGGAAAAAGGACAAAAACAATCCATTAGCTGAAATTAATGGCATGCAAATGGCTAAGGTATTGAAATTCCAACGTCTAGTCATTTGACTGAGGTATGCAACTGATGCGCGCGTCTTTATTTTGTTAATTTTTTGTCGGCTCCTATTTCTTCTTTCTTTTTTCTTTTTGTGGACTGAATGCTTCTTCATTTTTTTTCTTCTTTGTTTATAATAACACAACCAAATTATTTTTTTTCAATTCTACTAAAAAGATAATGATATGCAATTTTATAATTTTTTTTCTTAACAACCAACTGTAAATGTGTAATATTATAAGTCTTTTTTTATAAATCAAATTAGAAAAAGTGTATTTTTTATTGGTTATATAAAAATGATATATAACATATTTTATACAATCTATATAATGTTTAGTTATAACAATTTATTCTGATACATGTTCTATAGACTAATGATACAATTTCTATACACATCTTATACAGATACATATTCTATACAATAATTATACATTTTTCATGCATATTCTAGATAACCTTTAGCTGCAATGTTTTCATGCATATTCTAGATAACCTTTAGCTGCAATAATTATTCAAATACATATTATATACAATATTTATACATTTTCTATATCCATCATATACAAAAACATATTCTATATAATGATTATACAGTTTTTTATACACATCTTATATAACAATTATACAGTTTATATGCACATCGAATACAAGCTTTAGCTACAACTATTATTCAAATATGTATTTTATAAAACAATTATATAATTTTTATACACATTTATATAATTTTTAGATATATTTTATAAATATACATATTTTATACAATAATTATATAGTTTCTATACATATATCTTATATTGATACATATTCTATAGAACAATTGTACCATTTCTATACAATTGTATTTAATTATTATTTTTAAAATAAAAAAAAAAGCAGACTTTTTTAGGTCAAAAAATTTGTAACCAAAAAAAATGTTATAGGGGGGTTTGAGAATTTTTGGATGAAAACAAACACATGAAAAATACGACTACAACTACTCTATGATTTCAGACTAAGAATACTCCGTTGATACTGAGAAGAAGCTTCATCACCATATTAAAGTTTAAAATTTCTCATCCATAACAATCTCAAGAGAGTGCTCTCAAATTGCTGACAAATGAAAGGAAGGGTAGGTGAAAATGACCCAAATGAGAAAAGGATTAAAAATGACCAGTTTTAGGTTTAGTTGGGCCAACCGGCCATTTTTTGTCCATTGACTCAACTATGGGCTATTTGTTTTATGACGGATTACAGTGTCTTTGTCCCAAAACTTACCTGGTTGAGTTATGACTTGCTTTTAGCCTATTTTAACCCAATATATTTAGCTCAGATAACTTAATTTTGACCTATTTATTTACACAATCTTTTTTGACCCAGTCCAAATTCAGTCCAATCTGTCTGTTTTAAACCCCTAATATTTACCTTGTCTATTATTACAAAACATGTCTTACACCAAATTTACATTACAAAATAGGGTTAATTTTATAATTTGCGGTGGTTTAAAACCCCCACAAAATATAATTTCGGTGGTTCTCAAAACCCCCAGAACATAAGCCGTCACAAATAATTTGCGGCAATTTTTTTTCTACCCCCATAATTAATTTGCGGCGGTTATTTTGCGGCGATTACGACCCGCGTAATTAATTTGTGGCAGTTATTAACCTCTGCTATTCTAAATTTAATTCTTTTTATAATAAATTTTTATTTAAAACTTGTCGGGGTTAAAACCTCCGTAATTGTTTTATTTTTTTTTAAATTTATCAGGGCCCATCAATTTTCAATAACTAATTATAGATTCTAATTTTAGCTCAAATTTAATTGTTCCTTTAGGCATAACCTACAATCCAATATTTATTCAATCCATCTATAATTAATACAATAGAGTAATTAAACATTGTAATTGACAAGCATATCAAAAATACATTGAACATTAAACTTCAAAATTAAATTTTCTACATTAACATCTTCAAACTCCAAATTTTCAACATTAACTAGTATCTTCAAACTACAAAATCAAATTTAAACACAAAACCTTCAATATTCTAAGATTCATTCCAATCACACAATTACATCATTATAATTGAATATCCAAGACAAATGCAATGAAATCAAAGAATGTCATTAGGATCATTATCACCACGTGATCTCCTTGCATCCATGGGCGAAATGGGTCCACTAGCCGCATCACTTGGCTACATAAAAATGCAAACTATAAAAATCAATCGATAAATTTTCAGTCTTTATTATAAATAACAAGTTTATGCTTTAACAAGATAAACTTTCAATTTCTTCTTCATATTTAACGTAGGGCAACAAAAAAGATGTCATGGCACATGCAAGAATCCACCATTGTGCTATCTGTGCTGAAATGAAAAAGAAACTCAATAATGAAGAAGAAGCTTTATGCAATTCTAATGCTAAAATTCTAGATATAGCAAATGAAGTTAGCTCCATAAAATGGTGGAACACCACAGAGAAAGTCCATGTTTGAGATATAAATGTGTACTATCTTTGGATTACGAACTACAGCTACTATAGCTGATTGGGATAATCTTTGGACTTTATCTAGACTAATTACTTAGCTAAAGGAATTCTGGATGTTGTACAAATAAAAGTAATACTCTTAATTATATATGAAAAAGAACACACCAAATAGAGGTAATATAAGAAAAAAATTCTGCTGTAAACATGACAAGATTTGGGTGAGAACTGGAAAATGAGTGAAAGACAGCGGAGGATTGCAATTTGGAGGCTGTGAATTTTGGAGGAGTAGGAGAGAAATTTGGAAAAATCAGCACAAAATTGATTTTGAGTAGATATCAGTAGAAATTTGACTTAATATGGGTCTCGATAATCTGTAATCAGCAGACTTATGCCCAAATTTAAGATTTGGGCAGAAATCGAGATTTGAGTCTGAACAATTGAGCATATGTTAAACCATTGTAGGGTTTTTGGGTAAGAGAATGGGGAAAAAATATTTGGCCAGTTAAAAGAATAGGGGGAAATGAAATTTGGTTCGCGGTATATTTTTAAAAGGATAGCAGGGGTTAAAACCTCCGCAAATCTAAATTTTTTAGCTATGGTCTATTTTAAGTGGATAGCGGGGGTTAAAACCTCCGCAAATTTAAAATTTTTAGCGACGGTTAATTTAACCTTCGTATTTAATATAATTTGTAGAGGTTAAAATAACTCCCACAAATAAACCCCACAATTAGATTCGTTTTTTGTAGTGTTTCGACGTGTACTTTAAATTTCATGCATGAACACATTAAAAATTATTTATATAACCAGGTTACTTAAAAATTCGTTAATTATATCATGCAAATTTGTATCACAAATATTAAATGGCAATCTGACGAAAAAAGTGTAACTTATCTGTTACTTATAATAGTTTATGCTTAGATCGAAATAACTAGGTGTCATAGAAAAAGACAATAAATGAGAGGTTAAAAAGATTGAAAAATGCATACTCTAGTTTAAGTTCAAGACAAAATATAATCAGGTTTCTTTCACCAGCTTATTAATGGTGTAACATACTTTGCAGGCAATTTCAAGGGAGGCAAACTCATTTGAACTTGGAGAAAGTAAATATTATATTGTGATAGTATGGAGTGCAATAGTTTTGCAATTCTACTTTTTAGGCGTAATTGGAGTCATCTATTCTGCTTCTTCTTTGGTATCTGGCATTTTGATATCTGTTCTGCTTCCAGCAACTGAAGTTTTAGCTGTTTTCCTTTACGGCGAAAAATTCAATGCAGAAAAAGGAATTTCTCTTGCCCTCTCGCTATGGGGATTTGCTTCGTACTTTTATGGTGATTATAAAGAGAACAAGAAGAGAGAAAATAATCAATCTCAGGAAACAGAGATGACTGATAAATCTAATTGTACCCCATGATTGAAAGACTACTTGTCTTATTGTATATGCCAAGATCATAAGTACTCGTTATTCTACGTAAACTTTCTCCATTTTAATTTGTTTGTTTTTAAAAAATATTTTTATTACTTTCAATTTAAAATTTTTACGTGCATATTTAAGATCACAAAGTTAAAACATATTTTAGCATTTTATATATCTTTAGTTTAGAACCATAAAATTTAAAAGTCATATTTACTTTCTTAGGGTCCATTTAACTACATGAGATGAAATTATTGAAGTTCAGTTTTGTATGGACATGCAATTTGGACTTTTTATCATGTATATTTTCTCATAAATAAAAAAATCTCATAAGTTGTGAAAACTATTGAAATTGTGTCAATTCTTTATACAATCTTACCAAATAAGCAAAAATTTATATCAAAAGTATAATACATTATTACTTAGTTCATTAAAAAAGTAAAGTTAAACATAAATTGTAGTGTACCACTCTTTGATATAAACCTCCCACAGAGAACAATTTCCTCTTGTTGAGCTTGCATTCTTAGATCAAATGGTCGAGAAAGCGAACTAATATTATCACTTTGAGTCGTTTGCTAGTCAATATCATTAGTAACTATATCTTCATGTTCATATATTGTGAATATTTTCATCACTACTCTTTTGATATTCTCGCAAAAAATTATGTAACATTGCACAAACTATGACAATTATCACTTCTGTGTCAAAATTAAAACTGTTTATGCCTTGTTTCAATAATCTGAATCTATTTTTTCAAGCTTCAAAGGATGGTTCAATCACATTATGCAGAGATAAAGACCTAAAGTTAAACAGTTTTTTAGCGTTCTGATGCTCTCTTTCACTTTTTTTGTAATCATGTAAATAATATCACAATCTTTTATATGGAGCTAAAAATTCTTTCATGTTTCGAAAACCAGCATCAACAACATAATATTTATCTCTCAACAAAAATTACATCTTTGTAAAGAATTACTAAAAAGACATGTGTTGAAAATGAAATCAATAGCTTTGTGTTACTAAAAAGACATGTGTTGAAAATGAAATCAATAGCTTTGTGTGTAAACAAATACTATTTATTTTAAGGGATGGCTTTTAAATTATGAATTTGGTGAATAATAAATGATAAAGTAGGAGTTTGTTTAAAATAGTACTAAATTTTATGTTAGTGGAGTAGTTGTTATATGAGGTATAAAAGGTTTAAAGAGTAATAATACGAACTATAAATTTTACTTATATATAAAATAAATGATTAATAGATATAATTGGTAGGTTTTTTCTTTTACAAAATATAAATTTGTGGGTCAATTTTTGAGTTTGAAAATCTCAATCATGATATGGAATTTCAAATCAAGCTTTCTGAAGGATCTTAGATTTCATTGCATGATATCATATCATGAGAAATCAACGTTACATCACATGTCCAAAAGCTGATTTCATCTCATGATTCTAAATGCCTATTTAAACTCTGTATCAAATCAGAACAAGACAAACAAATTGAAGCAGATGAAATAATATATTGGGACTTGTTCAAGTTAAGGAATTTACTTAATCGAATAGTTGATATTCACCATGATTATATATTCAAAGTTCAAGTGATGCGGTTGAATATGAGATTATGTTTAATAAAATCATTTCACAGAAGATCCTAAAAGTCTAAAACTGACGAAAGAATCAGGGTTTTGGTGGATAATGAGTATCATAAGTTTCAGAAAAATGAGAAAGCTTTCAAGTCAGTACAAAAATCAAATTGATAGAAGTGTTGAATGATAAGCGTACACTTGTGAACTTATGAAAAGTAATACTAAAAGAAAATGAAGGGCATGCCATGAAATAATAATAAAATATCAAGATAAGAAAATATATAATTAAAAAAATTGAGTGATATATATATATATATATATATATATATATATATATATATATATATATATATATATATATATATATATATATAGTTATAGTTATAGTTATAGTTATAGTTATAGTTATATAGTTATAGTTATAGTTATAGTTACAGTATTTCTCTTCAAACTACGTACAAATGAATTTAATTGACTTTCTATTTTATAATGGAACATAAACTATATACAAACTGCCTATTTGGACAAGTTTATCTAATTACAAGCTTATTTTATCGCAAACTTATTTAGTTACAAGCTTATTAATTCGATTGCAATTTTTATATAAGAAATTGTGTATAAATATCCACAATATAATGTATTTATAATATGAAAGAATACATATCCAATCTTCCATTTGATCTTAGCTTATCAATTTTTCTTCTCCTCATTCTGACATTTAAAAAAAAGATCGTTTTATTGAACATCTCAAATGGAGACAAATTGTGATAATTTTTCTTTTTTTGGTTTTCCATTTGGTGTTCGGTATCCGCATTGGAGTTCGACTAATTCGGATTCGCAACGGGTAAGGCCCCATTCGGGGGTATCACTCCCAATAGAGTTTTCTCCATGCCCAGGGTCGAACCCTCGACCTCTGATTAAGGATGGAATAGCCCCATCCGCTGCACCACAAACCATGAAGGTAAATTTGTGATAATTAGACGTACACTTGTGCAACACTTCTTTTGCATTTTTTTTCTTGTATCACCCTCTCTTCTCGTGTCATTTGGACCTCTGTCCCCTACTTTTGAAGTGATTGGGAATGAATGAAGTTTGAATGATTTTATTCAATGATAAAATCTACTTAATACAAGTAAATGTTACTAACTCCACTAAATTTTATGAAATAATCTAACAATTTAGAGGGTGCTTGTGCGTGAGAATTTTTCACCTTTTTTAGAAAATTATTTTACTTTAAAGAAAATTGTAGTACTTGACAATAAGAATTTCAAATACAACTTAAAATTTTATTTGAAAAAATTCACTTGCTTTCTCTTTTTATTATTTTTTTTTGTCATATTCATGGCCAAACAAAACACCAACCCTCCGTTTAAAAAAGAATGACTTACTTTGACTTAACATAAAGTTTAAGAAAATAAAGAACACTTTTGAATCTTGTAGCATTAAATTAAATTTGTGTCTAATGTATGAAAATGTCTTTTAATCTTGTGGTCCTAAACATTTCATGTGAAAAGTTAAAATTAAAATATTGTCAAAAAAAGAAAAAAGTCATTCTTTTTTAAACAGATTAAAAAAGAAAGTAGGTCATTCTTTTTTAAACGGAGAGAGTAATTTTTATGTCCAACATCTACTTACACTGATTTTGTACATAAGATCAAATAGATAATTCAAAATAATTCAATTTTTTAAACCTAACAATCTGAAAGCAGTCTATCTCTCTCTATATAGAGAGATAATCTATAATATATTAAAAGTATGAACATCCTTAAAACAGTGAATTGAACGTTTTGCTCTTCATTAAAAGACTTCTCAATAGACAAAATTGTTATTTACCATTTTACTAAACTATTATTTATTGTTTTTGTAATATTTTAGGTGTCACATTAAAATTTAGTTATTAATCTTTCCTTATTTAAACATAATTAAAAATACTATTGATTTTCAATTATTAATTCACTTTCTAGGAACTAACCAAATATGAACTTTAATAGTACTAACAAAAAACTACTTGAGTAGTTATTTGTTGATCGAATTTGGGAGTCCCATTTTAACAATAATTTAACAAAAATAGATAGGTTATTTTAGCAAGAATTTACTTAAAATAGAAAAAAAAATTAAGTAAATTTTATTTTTTAATGTTAGCATCCAAGTAATTGTATGAATCTTCGTCTCTTTACTTTTCTATTTAATATGTATTTGTATTTTTTTCGCACTTTGAAATTCTTTTTATCAACTATTGGTTGTTCGTTGCTTTTAAATGTTGGTTTGATTGTCTAATTATGTGATTTTTTTATGTGTGCTTTGCCGCATTTTGAGATTCTATCTTTAATTTTTGAGATTCTATCATAATTTATGTTAAATAGGTTGTGACCTCACCCGAAAGAATGCGGTAAAGATGAAAATTTCAATTCAATTTTTAAGATTCAAAAGAACACAGATAATTGAGGTATAACTTCTACTAATTTAATTAACATGAGATTTATTATTTTCAAAAGTTAGATGATCTATTTACATTTATTATTTAGGAGGAAATAATTCTCGCAATAATTTTTTTGATCGATCATATGTGGGTCAATTGATTAGTCACAAAGAAATTGAGGTTAAAGCTTTTAATATGCATCATGATGTTGCCGTAATTGTATCATTAAATATTTACATCTAATTATGTACGTTCTTTTGTTAAAGATATATACAATATTGATTTTGAGTAATTAAAGAAAGTTAAAAATTTGTCCATATACTATCATTAGTTGTAGCAAGGTAAAGGAGTGATGTTGGACAAAATCGAAAGATAATAATATATTCTTACAAATTGTTTTCTTATCTGTGTTTTATAATTGGAAAAATTGAAGAAATAGCAATTATAGAGCCTTAATTGTAACTTTTATAGCAACAGTTTTATAATTACGAAAAATAGCAAATTGTATTTTTTATTTAAGTAAACTGTTTCTATACAAATACATATACAATAACATTTACTGCCCTTGTTTTACTGTTGAGTTAAATAAGCAATAATTATCTCATCTAATTAAATTCTCATAAATTACTCTTATTTAAATTAGTAGATTCATTTTTCAAATCAAACTCAATTATGAAGATTATTATTTTCATGATCTTCAAAATTTCAAAATATCATTCTCTTATATCTCTAACTATTTTTTCTTGTTAATTTTTTCATTTTTTTAATCTTTTTTTTTATTTTTATTTTATTTCTTTCCACTTTATTTTCTCTTTTTTTTTCCTTTTTCCTTTTTTTCTTTTTTTTTTCTTTTTTCATTTCTTTTCCTTTTCTTATATTTTTTTTGTTTTCTTCTTCTTCCTTTTTTTAAAATTTTTTTTCACTTTTTTTTTCACACTTCTATTTCTAGTTTATATTTCTCTTTTTTTTTTTCTTTTTCACTTCTTTTTTTTGAATTATTTTTTGTTTTTGTTTTTTTTCTATTTTTTATTTATTTGTTTTTTTTAAATCTTCTATCTCTATCTTTTATTTTTAAAAGACAAATATCTATATTATATATACAAATCAAAAAAAATATACAAAATAAATAGACATACAGATCTGCATATGTATTTACGGTAAAAAAATATACATATATATCTGCACATGTATTTACAAAAAATACATATCTGACTCATATGTATATATAAACATATAGGACACAAAATCTCTATAACAAAAATGACAATTATATTCATATACATATAGGTAATAAAAAATACATATACATATCTTAAAACAGTAAGAGAAAACAAATAAGTACATATGTTACCCTCTAAAATGACATAGTATGTATAGTTCAAATACAAATCCAACATCTTATAAAATACATATAGCTCTGCATATGTATTTATAGAATACATACCTGGTCCATATGTATACTCTTATTTTATATGAGTCACTTTCTATTTCGTAAATTCATATGAAGATATATAGTATAGTTATGTTTGTTACTGTTTAATATGAATATGATATGTATTTCGTAAATACATATGTATGTTTTGTACTGTAAATACATATTCAGATCTGTATGACTATGTATTTTGTATATTTTTTGAACATGTGTATGTGATATACATATTTGTCTTTTCAAAAATAAAAGCTAGAGATAGAAGAGTAAAAAAAAATAAAAAAAATATAAAAATAAAAAAACGAAAAAAAGAGAAGTGAAAAAGAGAAAAAAAAGGAAGAAAGAGAAATAGAGGTGTAAAAATAAAAGAAAAAAGAAACAAAATAAAATAGAAAAAATAAGAAGAAAACGAAAATAGAAAAAGAAAAAAAAGATATGGGAAAGGAAAAAAAAGAAAACGAAAAAGAAAAAAAGAGAAATAAAAGAGAGAAAATAAAGTGGAAAGAAAAAAATAATAAATAAAAAGAAATCAAAATAAAAAATAAGATGAAAAAAAATAACAAGAAAAAAAGGGTAAAGATATAAGAGAGTGAAAGACAGTAATAGTGTTTTATTTGAAATCTTGAAGAACATGGAGATAATTAACTTCAAATATGAAAAAGGAAAAAAATGAAAAAGAAAAAAAAAAAGAAGAGAGATATAAGAGAGAAAATAAAGTGAAAATAAAAAAATAAAAATAATAATAAAAAAATAAGATGGAAAAAAAGGGGTAAAAGATATGACTATATTTGGGGGGAGGTGAAATAGTAGAGTGAAAATAAGAAAATGTAAAGTAGTGAGAGTAAAACATGCACTTGTCTAGTTAATGAGTAAAATAATGTTACTCTTGTTATAAACTGTAATTTTACAAAAGTGTTGCTATTTATTGTAATTATAGCCTTAAGTATGCTACTTTCTGTAATTTTTCCTTTATTTTAATTAATTTTATGACTTTTTTCCTCCTTTTCTATGATATTATATATTATGAATATTAGTTTCAGCCGTAAATTGGATCGTAGAGTACTAATAATATTTATATTTTAATTTAATATGATGTATATGTACAACAAATGCTCTTTTGTGGCTTAAATTTCCTCTAAATCTTTTCCTTTGATGAGATTTTTTTTTTAATTCATTAAATTTTTCATTTTATATATAGTTTTATTGATTAAGGTGAAACACTTTTAGTGTAAAATTATATGTTTTACATAGGTACAACATTCATTGCAACTCAATTGCTATTTTTTAATAATTTTATTTCTTTATATATAATTATATTTATCAATACGAGACACACATGCAAAGCACGTGCACTTGACTAGTATATATAAAAGACTAAGTAGCCTGCTGATGTGGTATGTCTAGAATGTCAAGAAAGACATTTATCTATTACCATATTTTTTTTGACTTTTGTTTGCATTTTATATGTTAAAAATCTTTTTTATTCTTTTAAAAGAAAAAACGTAACGGTCACATAATAAGGAACAGTTATAATTTCTCCACATTCATTATGAATTATTGTAATTATTAACGTTACAGAATTTCAAAGAGCCTCCTTTTAAAACCCGTTAATTATCCTTTCTTTGGCATTGATACATAATTTTTTTCAGGCACTATATAAGTGTATCCATGAAATTGTCTAAGCAAATGGTTTCAAATTGGGGACGCTACTCTCTTTGTGACCGCTCATGGAAAATCCTTCTTTGAGTATGCCGAGAAGGAACCAAACTCTCATGGTTTATTTAATGAAGCCATGGAGAGTGATGCACTGTTGGTTGAAAGCATAATGATTGAACATTGGAAGAGAGTCTTTGAAGGATTGAAATCACTGGTGGACGTTGGAGGCGGCAATGGTATCGTGACTAAAGCTATTGTCAATGCATTTCTACAAATAAATTACACTATTTTTGAGCTGCCACATGTTATTGAAGGGGTTGAAGGATGCAAGAACCTGGCCTATGTGGGAGGAGACATGTTTAAGTCTATTCCTTACGCCAATGCAATTTTATTAAAGGTAATTTGTAATGCGTACTTTTCACACTATAAAAATATTATATACGAATTTATATTTGATGATGAATGTTTGATGAATGGAAAATAGTGGATATTACATGATTGAAATGACGAAGAGTGCATCCAAATATTGAAAAAATGTAAAGAAGAAATTCTAAGAAAGGGTAATGGAGGAAGACTAATTATCATTGACATGGTGATGGATCAAAATCTTGACCATGAGTCATATGAAGCACAACTTTTCTTTGACATGCTCATGATGACTGTGACTTCCAAAAAGGAAAGAAATGCACAAGAATGGACAAAACTCTTCTCTGATGCTGATTTTAGTGACTACAAGATTCTTCCTATACTGGGATTGAGATCAGTTATTGAGGTTAATCCTAAAATCTTGTCGTGTCACTAGAAGTTCAAATAATAGAAGATTTGGCCACAGAATCTAGCAAATGTTCATTGTTTTCATGTATTACAGGAAATGTTATTCTTCATTTCCATATGTACTGTTAACTAAGGAACATCTTGTATTATATTCCCTCACTTCATATGTAATGACTTCTTTAGTACATCTGAGTTATCATGATCACTATCCTGAGGAGCCAAATAAAAAGGAAAAAGAATCCACAACTACACTTTTTATATGCCAAAGAAGACTTTATATAAGAACTACAATTAATTTTGGTGTTTTGTTTTTTCCTTGAAGAATTAAATTTTTTTGGTAGCTAATTAAAGGAACATAGTAGGTGTTTGACCGTAGAAATATTAATAGATGTAGTTGCAGATCAATTAGAGACGGACCAATTAAGCAAATTGGGTCAAGGTGCTTTTTATACTAGAGAATTCTATATGAATATATATTCCATGGATTTCGACACACAAATGCAGAGGCCTGTAAATTAGAGACATGCTATGCCAATTCAGTCAAAGTGCTCCTCTTTTTTGCCTTCTTAATTCCTAATATTGTTATCGTGTACACATTTCTACATTTCTTAGTGTAAATTGTAGAGCAAAGTTTCTTATATTTTGATTCTACTACTCGGCAGTTCGATATATACAAAGTTACTTCTCCTATTCTATTATAAAGTACGAAGTTCAACTCCTTACAAAATAAAATTAAGGTGTGGTGAAAGTGAGCAATGGAAGAGATCAAGGATGCCATCTTATAAGAAGACAGTTATTCTTTCAATTAATAATCAATAATTTCTCACACGTACATTGATTTCTTGCACTCTTTTCATGAAGTTATTTTTTTTATATATTGTCTTGCATTTTAATATTTATTGTGTAAGAAAGTCCGAAATTACTATGAATCATTTTTCATATTATGATGCAGAAAGTTCAAATGTGTTGCATGCTTGAGTTTTGGGCTTTTGAGAGAACAATTAAAATGATTCAAGCAGATGGAAAACTAAGTAGGCATCTTTCATGCCACTAAATAATTTTACACACATTTATTTATTTAATAAATGATACCTTGCTTTACGACATCGAAAGTACCAATAGTACAAGGTTTCTTTATTTATACTTTTTTATTTATTTTTACTTGTCACATTGTGTATTATGAAAATTAATTTGACTAAATTTCAAAATTAAATTTATGTAGATTAATTTACTATTTTAAATTTTAAATTTAGATGTTCGAAAACTATACAAGAAATGCTCTAAGTTGTAATTTATTTTATGTTATCATGAAAAAATACATCATAAAATGTTGATAGAAATTCATGCAATTTGACTCTTGAAAAAATATAATATAAAAATAAAAATGAAAGGAGGAAGTAAATTATAAGGCTTCAGGATAAGCCTTCAAGCTAAAAAAAACTGTAATCTTTTCAAAAGGTAAATTGCCATAGAGATATGACTACCATTATATGTTGTTTCATAGGCGATCTAACTGGCTTCTCCGCCACCAACTCAAGAGGAGCGCTAGACTCCCATGTTGATGTTTAAAAAAAATATAAAACTATATATTTTATATTAGACATTTATAGTTTGTTTAAGTTATAAATTGTGCTGAAACTGATATGTTAATACATTTTCAAAAGCGAGGTAATTGTGATGACTCAAATACAAATTTAAATTGTCAGTTTTAGTATAATCACTATTTTTAGTCAAACAATGATTTTACAAAATCTCTATATCAATCAAGATTCTTGAGAGTAAATATATGATATGTCATACAATAAATTGAAGGTTTTGTAATTTCAATGGACATTTTTTAAAATAAGTAATATTATATATATATATATATATATATATATATATATATATATATATATATTTGAAAAAAGAATGATAAACGAATTATGTATATCATAATTTGTTTTGTTTATACCACCGCGCGAAGCACAGATTTATTGACTAGTTGATAACTTAATTCACTTACATCAAACTGATAACCATGAGTTTATCTCAGGTGTGGTGCAACCACATCTAACTTGGATAACGTTGAAGAAAGGCAAGTTTTGCCAGCAACTTAGTTTGGTTTAAATTATAGATTTAAAAATTCTATATAGTTGATTTGGTTTGTGTGGACATATAAATTTTTTTTAGGTTAAATTCATACAAAAATTTGAATATATTTTATACTCATTTAAGTTGAATAATTAATTTAAACTTACATATAAATAAATTTATTTATTAAATTTAAGTCCAAGGTCCTTTACGCCTTGAAGTTCAAACACATGCCACATGTTAGCGTGACTTAACATCCCTGTCAAATTCAAAACCAACAAGATGATACCACATGTCTAAATGATCTGGCAATCCCAATCAAATTTCAAGAACCATTTAAAAGCTGCCAAATGTCAAAAAGAATATACTTTGGTCAATCACAAGCAACCTTACCTACCCCCTCCAACTATAAATAGGGGAGAAACATAACTTTCTAAGGAAATTCAACAAGTACGGGAGAACATCAAGATCAACTACATAGTTCTTTCAAAGAGTGGTCAATGAAGCTTTTCTCGGTGATCTTTCTTAAGTGATGAAGCACTGATCAACATTCCTAGCGAATGAAATACATCTCTATTAGGCCTGAATAATCCAGTGATTTAACAAATACGCTACTAAATACCCTTAAATCATTTATAACTTTAAGAGAGAAAAATCAAGAAACCAACAGAGTTGTACTCCCAAGATTCATCAATGAATATTTCTTTTATTTATTAGATTCATCAATGAAAATTACTTTTATTAATTTATTTATTTTTTATCACAGTTAATTTTTGGCACATTTGATAATTTGTTGCAAATAAATTTTGGCACACCTAATGAGACCAATACTGTTCTTCATCTCTTCCTCTTGCAACTCAGAAACATAAAGTCAACTATCACAATGGTTTTCAGAAAGACCACTGATATTTTATTCAATGACTCAACTATTATCATATTTGTTGATATCAGCTATGATGGCCGATTAATCGATATAAGTTTAAGACTAGTGACTTTGAAGGATCTAAATACTTCACCTCTCTGGAGATGGCAGAAAACAACTTTCATATAGAGGTTGTAACTACAATCCCTGCGGGAAATCTTGTATCCATGTTCTTTAGTGAACTAACTTTCTCAAGCGAGCTCCAACTTTGGTAAGGATTCAATGGATTCTCCAATTTCAATAAAGGTAAACCTAAGTATCAATAGATTCTCCAATTTTAATAAAGGTCAACACCTTGACGTCCGACTTAACTGAAATGTACGAGTAGTTCGTGATGAAAAGCAAGATAGAAAGAACCACACTCAAGTAATAGGATAAGATATAAAGATATGATTAAGAAATTGAAAGGAAGGGAGAAGTGATTTAAAAGAAAGAACAAAAAATCTAACAATTAAAATATATAATTATTAGACTGTCACGATCCAAAATCGAGATCATGATGACACTTATCGCATCCAACCTTGATAAATAAATTAATCACCCAAAACAAAAAGAAGATTTACGATAATAACAAAATAAGACAAGACGAAACTTCTAGAACATAATCAGGTCAACACATATGCTAAGTGTTGTGGAAGTCTGAACAAAATATATAACAATACCAACAATGTCATAAGTATAAAGCATCAAATAAATAAAACTAAAACACCAAAAATACAACTATTTTTCTTCAAAAATAAATAAAAACATAAAAAACAAATAGGATGAGGTCTTGAGTCAACTCTGAAAACCTTGAGAGGGCCAGTACCTTAAAATCACCAACTCAACAGTACAAAATTACCCTCCACGTGTCCTACTCACTGTAAGATCGATAACCAAACAGAACAGTAGGGGTTAGTATGGTCCACTTTTACTCAGTAGGTATCATAGGCTGACTGAAGGTAAAGAAAATACTATGAGCACATAACATACAAGTAGAAAAGTTTTCAAATAGTAGCTCACATTGTTTCTACTAGTAATTTTAATATATATATATATATATAACATCGAAAGGGACAAGCATACACAAAAGTATCTGTAGAAGCTAACTACGTGCGATGTAATAAGAAAAAGAAACAACACATAACATGCAAATGTAATGCAATGCAATGTATGATGAAGTGAATAGTTGAAAGTCATTGCATGACTTTTTGTATACACCTATCGAGCCTTAATGCTCCAAAAATATGGCCCAACGGGGTTCGTAACCCGTATACTATCTTAAATTTCCACTAAATCTCAATCTCATATCTCAATCTACCCGATCGACATATTCTTTGATCTAGGCGTTTTTATAAGTGTCTCAGTTTTTTCAAAAATTAATGTTCCTCAATGGTACCGATATCTCATGAATGCGTATGTACACCATGAGGATATAATGTTCACGATCAAATCAGTGTAAAGATATCAGATCCATTAAATACGTATATAACTAAGCCTAGAAATTTACTCAATATATTAATAAATTCACGATATTAGTTTTAGTTGGGCACTATTAGAATAAATATGCATGTAAGACATTATTAATATCATATCAACCCATAACCCAACATTTTTATCATAATAAAGACAAGACAAACAATGCTCAACAAGGACTAAATATCTATTCAAGACCCCGAACGGGCGTCACATTAAGAATAAAGGCAATTAATTGCGCAAATAAGGTCAATGATGTCTAAAGCCCCCACATAGGTAATACGCAGTATCTAATATCATAAGTCAACAACAATAGAAAATAAGTCCCTGTACGGGCATTACGCAATATATAATAACTAAAAAATCATATGCCATATTTATTTTCCCTAATCTGTAGTCTGCTTTACTTATTCATTAACTACCCAATCCAGTTTAAAAAAGTTAAGCCATAACCTACTTTAAATCCAAGCCTAAAATCCTTCATATGGAGCCTTTCCTTTTGAATGGACTCAGAAGCAACTATAACATTTAAATATAATATCTATGAATTAAAATAAAGCTAATGATATTCATGTTTCCCATATCTAAGTTGGGTCCACAATGAGTTCGAAAATGAAAGGAGTAAAATTGGAATTTTCTTTTAGAAAAACATTATCTATGGTTATAGGAGTCTACAATTGAAAACCCACATAAAAATAGGTTAAACAAAGGTCAAAATTGAAGAAAAATACTTTTAAGCTTTACCGATAAAAATATCAAAAACCCATTTAAAAATCAATATTAAAGAGTCTTTTCAAAGAAATAATCAATATGAATAAATGAAACAAGATTTTGGAGCTTATCCAAGCTCAAATGGTGAAAGAAACCCTATAAATCGCCAAAATCCAAAGCTGTGAGGTTAAAAAATGTTGGACTTCACAAAAATAAGGTATTTATACTGTTTTGCAAATAGTACCTTATGAGTATGAACCCCACTTCATGATCACAAGTGGTCAACATTAACTAGTCCTAGTTAAAGGCCTTCGCATTGCGAAGGTCCATGACTCAAGATTGCATGTTCACGACAGCCCTATCGTATTTGCAATAGCCCTATTATATTCGTGAAGAAGGAATGGCTTAATCTGCCCCCTAAATGTCTTTTGCAATTATGGCTCCCTATTCGCGATTACGATGAAGAAAAATATCCTTCTGCACGATCACAATTGAACTCCTTATTTTTTGAAAAAGGAAATAGGCATGCCCAAAAATTTAATATACCAACTGAGTTTTGGCAAGTTGAAATGTTCTGAACAAACACTCATAATTCATTCGAGATCCTACAAAAATAAATTATACATGTTACAAGGGTAATATTTACATTCCGTACTCAATGGCAATGTCAGATTTTCAAAAGAAAATATCATTTTCAATAAAGTAACCCCTGGGACTCCTTCAAGGGATATTTCACTAGTTTTTCAAACATAGGGTCGAATGCATACTAAAGGCTCCAAACTTGAACCAACCCTGCTACTATACCAAATTTGACATTTCAGATCTAATGGAACTGTCCAAATCATCATTCAACACTCAAAACATAAAATGTTGTTCAAGGTTAGTAATGGAACTTTTAAAGATTCTATGCACTTGAAACTATCCCAAAACCCTCCTGAAGGCATTGAAAATTATGCCAACCATCTCCGCATCTTAAATTAACATGTACCATACAACACCTCAAAAGGTTCCATCTAAGAACTCGAATGACATCTATTATTATAAGAAAACTCCGCTAAGGATAAATGCTGCCCCCACTAACCTTTAACGTCTATAATACACGTGCATAGCATATACTCTAAAACCTAAATAGTCTACCCTGATTGACTGTAGGTATAGGGGTGGAATCTATGCTAAGGTAAACATGAGTTCCCTACTCCTCCTAAAATGTCCACCCAAATCTAGAAGTGAACACTGAGCCTCTGACTGAAATAATGGATACGGGCACTCCCATGAAGATGAACCAGCTCACAAACATAAATACTAGCTAACCTTTCAGCACTGAAGAAAATATAAATAGGTATAAAGTGAGCCGATTTGGTCAATTGATCCACAATGACCCAAATACTATCAGAACTATGAGAAGTATGAGGCAATCCACTCATAAAGTCTACAGTAATCCATTCCCTCTTCCATTCAAAAAGTGGGTAATATCCAAAGCAAACAATCCAGTCTCATATGCTCGGCCTTCACTTAATGACAACACAAGAAATAAGCTACAAAGTTTGCTACATCCTTCGTCATACCACATCACCAATAATGTTGCATCAAGTCATGATACATTTTCGTCACCCCTATATAAATAGAATATCTAATAAAATATGCCTCTACTAAAATCATTCTCACCTATCCACAAACTCTCGACACACAAGCTCGACCTTCAATCTTCAAAATACCTTTAGAATTAAGAGATGTCTCCTTAGACTTGCCACTCAACACTTTATCTCAAATAAACCTAAGACTATCATCATCAAAGTAGTGAGCTTGAATCTGCTCTATCAAAGAATATATAGAATCAACAAAGGATAAAACATGTTTAGGTGTCAAAATATCAAGCCTAATTGTTTGGTTAGCTAAAACCAGAATCTCTAAGGCTAAAGTCCACCACTGGGTTAATGGATGAGGTAAAATCCCATGCATCAACTTTTGGATCAAGACATCTGCAACCACATTAGCTTAGTTAAGATGGTAAAAATAGTGAGATCATAATCCTTAAGCACGTCAAGTGAACACCACTGTATCATATTAAGATTTCACTGACTGAAGAAGTACTGAAGGATACGATGATTTGAGAAAATCACGCAAGGAACTCCATACAAGTAATTCTGGCACAATATCAACACACACACTATGGCTGCCAATTTCTAACCATGGGAATAGTAGTTCTTTTCATAAAGCTTCAACTAATGAGATACATAAGCAAGCACCTTAATCTCCAATATCTATACTACACCCTAACCAACACTAGAACCATCACAAAATACAATAAAATCCATGCCCTCCTTGGGCAAAGTCAAAATAGGGACTGAAGTCAACAACTCTTTGAGTTTTTGAAAGCTCTTCTCACCTATATCCGACCATTAAAATAGCATCTTTCAGAGTCAACTTCGTTAAAAAATCCCTAAGATAAGAAAAAACATCTACAAAATGTCAATAATAACCTACTAAACAAACAAAACTCTGAATCTCAGTAGAAGAGATAGCTCTAGACCAATAATGAATCGTCGGATCAACTATACTTCCATCCATGGTCACTGATAATGCTCAAATTACACTCTTGAATCGGTGTAAGAAATTATTGTCAATACAATAACCCAACTTAGGTTGGGTTCAAATCCACAAGGAGTGAAGAAACATAATTCAAAGCTCGAGATTGTTAAAGTCAATTAGGATTTTGTAGTGTGTATTAAACAAATATAAATGTAAAATACGGGGATTAGTTGGAATGATTTTAAAGTGATAATTTTTTTTCTTTTAGAATACTATCTTGATATTGAAAATACTTAAAAGTGTAATCAATTGGGAATATATCTTGCGGCTATGCCATTATAGGTGTGAACTCATGCGTGGATAATTGAGAATTTATTCAAATTTAGCTGGTAAGTCTTAGGCAGGCTAGATTTAGAGGTATTAGTGTCAATCTTTAAATAAAACACTAAATTTCACAAATGGGTTCTTTTGAATACCTCATACGTGTAAAAATTTCACCAATCTATTACCTCAATTAACATCTTTATGTCTAAGAGATGCTATTAAATTAAATAAGTCAAGTTGTTGTTTATATTTATTCCTCGTCTATACCCCCCTTTCATGAATAATATGGATTCAAAGGTAATTGGGGTTTGAACCCCCCAATGCTTTGTTAAATCGTGGAATAAATGCAAAACCCATAACAAATTACTAATTAAGAAGATAAACAAACAACACCCATGCACTAATCACAACCTATTCAAGCATAACCCCAAGAATGAAGAATTAGCTACTCATAGTGAGAGAAAGTAAAGATATACCAAAGTCTCCACTAATAGATTCATGAAAAATAAAGGGAATGCAAATACAAGCTTTGATTTTCAATTATCTTCAATGTAAAACACTAATCCTTTACGTGGAATCAGTCACATGTATTATTCGCTCTGGAGTAGTACAAAAATTTTCAAAGATAATGAAAATGAGCTAAAAACTCCTGTTTAAGCCCTAATTCCATATTTACCAAATATTACAAAATTTCCACCTTACTCTTGATCTACTTGAGTAGATCAAAATAGATGAAGAGTAGATGGAGAGTACATGTAAAACAGATTAAGCGCATATGGGCTTGGTTTGGCCATTTTGACATCTCGTTGACTTGAATGGCTTACTCATCCTCCCTTTTCAACCCTGCACAAATAAGAATTAAGTATGAGATTAACATCAAGTCAACAAAAAACATGATAATAGGCTTTCCCTTTGTGTTTTTTTCCCACTAATGTAGACTTACCTAGTATGGAATCACCAAGGTCTTGCGGGTCTAGATGAAGGTTTAAGGTACAAGAAGGAATATATATGGATCAATTGACTAAAATACCTCCTTCAATGCAATCACTTATTCCCTTCTACCCCAAAATTTTAAAACTATCCACCTTATTCGCCTTTAAATCATTTCCTATTCTTCCCCTAACTTTTTACTTAGCATTTACCAATCAATTCAAAGCCACTATTTTATTTCTTCACATTGATTTTTTCAAGAGATTTTCTAACTTTAAGCCCTTATTAGCTCCTCATTTATCAATTTTATGCTCTAGGCTATTCAATTTTTTCATCAAGCATATCTCTTGTCTCTTAAGCACATGAATTGACAACCTTACATGCACCTTTCTTAGCTCATCTTAGCATATCACTTTCTTTACCTAAACTTAGAGTTTGAACCACCGTTACATTATTCTCGCAAATACACAACTCCCAAACATAGACATTCGCCTATAATTTATTATTTAGACTCATGTGATGCATCAAAGGAGGTTAAGTGCCAAAATAAAGGTTTTAAAAAGGTTTTAGGTGTTTTAGCATGGTTATCATTACAAAAATAAAGAAAAATGGGTAAAAGGCTCAAAAGGTCTAACTAGAAAACAATGTTAAGGTGGGAATTTGGCTATATGACAAGTCAAAAATGGCCTCGGGTTATCCTCCTAACCAAGCTTGCCCAGGATTTCGCTTTGAATACACCCAGGGAAAGTTCTAGGCTATACGTATGTATAAGAATTATTCAAAATTCTCACCACACATGGCATCGTACTCATAGAACAAAAAGTTTTTCTCCCAACCAATTTGAGCAATTTAAGCTTAATAAGTTACTTTGTGTCAAAGACTCATTCTGGTAAAGAGAGCACCAAAAATTAAATTTAATGGCCTCACTCAACAAAAAGCTCAAAAACATCCTTGTTCTTTTTAAAAAGAGAACTATATTTTAGTTTTTTTTCCTCAAAATCATTTTGTTCCTTGCCAATGACATTTTAAAAGTATTTTCAAACTTTTTCCTGTTCCTAATCAATTCAAATGACTAGATACTTCACCTAAGGATGTCTCCTTATCATCCATCAAGGGTGAACTATCACTCGGTTCGATCAAAAAACTAAACTAAACTAAAAACAAAAGATCAAAATAAAGAGAAACTAAAATTTTGCTCCCTAGGAAAGAACCGAGTTTTGAAGAAAACCCTTGGAGTTTATTGGATACTTATATACAAAAGGCAACAAGAGAAAGTGGAAAATTGGGTATCGCGCTAATATTAAGTGCATGACATAACTCAAAAGGGAAATATTTGACATATCTATCCATATGCACATCATGGGCCAACACAAATCAATGTCAATAGTAATGAACAAGCCCCACAAGGGCTAAGTAAAGAACAAGCCCCACAAGGGCTAAGTAAAGAACAAGCCCATGAGGGCTAAAGTAAATGAACATAAAAAAAATAGAGTATATCTCTATAATCTATTTAATCAATGCCATAAAATAAAATCAATAGGTATAAACCATCAAATATAGAGTAAGGTGTCCCACCCCTGCTAAAACTCATTGCATTGTCCCCAATGCAAAAAAAAAGAGTAGAAGAGGGTAGAGACTCCCTGTGGTACACTAAGCACTCGGGTCCAAGTCAATAGATGGTCATATTTTTTTATTAGGAGCCTCGTCAGACTGGGCTCTTCTAACTGGGTCTATTACTAAAGGCAATTCATCATCATCTTGGGAGCTAAAAGTAGCCCCAACCATCCATTTAGCTCAACATGTGGTTTGCACCTCTGGGCCTTTTTAGACTACTTTAGAAACTGGTGCTTTGCCCCCCTTTTTATAGTAGCTTCCACCTTGCCCTGATTCGGAGCATGACCCTTCTTAGAATCACATGACAAATTTTTACTTCATGAAAATAAAACAAAAACAACACAAAAGATAAATGATAAAACATGTTTTTGGATTTTTTTATCTATTTAGAAAGAAAATAAAGTTAAAGAAAAAGTTAGGTGGATGCAAGGTAAATTCATCATTATATTTCATGGGATTATTTCCTCACAACCTCAACTCTTTGAACTCGATATTCTCACACATTCTTTACATATCACCCATTTGTCTCATAAAACATTATGGCACCAATAAAATCACAAATAAACTTGTACCCTTAAGAATGGTGTCACCCGATCTATTATAGGGTAAGGTAAGAATTCATATTTTTTGGGTTACTCAAACTTCACTCGTGAATGCTATGATAAGCACATTTACCGACCAAAGCCTTTGAAGCAACATTTATTCAACAACTTCAACCAAAATCCATCGGTTTTAGACCATTAAGGAGCAACTGAACTCATATATACACCTTAAGAATGAATACATTAATGACTAGTAACAATCAAAACATTCATCTCTCATTGACATTTTAACAAATATATGGTGAGCATGAAAGGTAAGAGCTTAAAAAAAGAATAAAAACACACGTGACAAAGCTTAATTCACCAATTTATCACCAAATACACCATTGGTAATCATACTATCCCAATTAGATCACCCATCACTCAATTAAGCAAACAAACTACAAGTGGGTATTTCATCTAACACATAGTATGCACTAGTGTACAGAAATAAGAATTTTCAATTGAGCATGTAAAATAAGGTTCACATTCAACGATTTTCATCCTAACAACCATATTTTACCAACTTAAGCTCAAATAAATTAAATTTAAACCAAAATAAACCATGGAATGAGATCATCCTTTATACTTTAAAGAGAATTCACAAGAGAATTTTACTAAAGATCATACCTCATAAGCTTACTTAAGAGAGAAAGTGAAAAGAAAGTCCAATATAATTATCCGGTGATACATTCATAAGATAACAAAAAGTAGAGACTTGAAATGAGGATAAATGCATGTGAAATGCTTTATCAATTGGGAGAAAAAACAACCCATTTGTATGCCATATGTGCTGGACCTACGCTTCGACTGCTCAAGCCGGTCCGACATAGGCCAAATCAATTTTTTCCCAATTGTTTTGTGGTCTCCTATGCTCAGGCTGTAACTGGCCGGCATTGGACTGCTCAAGCATGTCCAGCACAGGTCCAGGCAGTGTTGTTGCTGCCTTCTAAGTCCAGGATGTGCCTAGTCTGCGCCTGGACTACTCCAGCATGTCCAATGTATGTCTAGGCAGTAAAGGCTGCTTCCAGCTATATTCAAGATGCTCTTGACCTACGTTTGGACTGGTCAAGCATGTACAGTGAAGTTCCAAACTGGTACGACCAGATTTTGAGCAAAATTCCAACTCGATATTGGATCGGGGCATAGTTTTGAGCCCCTAAACCTTTCTATACCCATTCTGACTTATGTTATCTGCAAGCACCCAAAAATAAGCTAAAATTAGAATTAAAACATTAGAAAACATCAAGTAACATTCCTTGTGTTGCCTCCCAAGAAGCACCTTAGTTAAAGTTGCGACACAACAACATTTAATCATTATTTTGGATTCTTCAATTGAAGCGACTCAACCGTAGTTGCTTTGAGCCCACCCATGTGGTAATACATCAATCCTTGTCCACTCATCACAAACTTCTTTTTCTCATGATCCTCTAACTCAAGTTTTTCATTTGAATACATATTTGAGACCATGAATGGGCTCGAACACTTAAAATTTTTGCAGAATGTTTCAACCTATAGTTAGGAAGGAACACATTATCACCCACACAAAACTCTCGATTCAATGTCTTAACTTTATGTCACCTATTTATTTTGGCTTTGTTTTATCAATGTTTGGGAATGATGCATATCCTCTATGGGCTACCCAAAAACACGAGTGAACTTTTTACACCATAGATTTTGAGGGTTCCATTTTCTGAGGTGATAGATCATCCATAGCAATGATGGGTAAAGTGCTATTCTGACAAGGTCTCTATCGTAAGTGCCAAGACTCATTGTCAAATTAACCACCTCAACCTTTTTCAAATACCTCACTCCCCAAGTTTTGCAATGCACCCACATAGGGGCTATCCACATTCTTCTTTTTGGTGTTAGTCACCTTATCATCAACCATATCAATCACCGAAACAACTTGCACATCCTTTGGTTATTTTATTGACTTGCACTCACTGAAAGAGACCTCTTCATTATTCACTTGAAATATCATTTCACCACTTTCAACATCCACTAAGGATCTTCTAGTAGCCAAGAACGCCCTACCAAAAATGATGGGGACCTCATCATCCATATCATAATCAAGAATAACAAAGTCAGTTGGAAAGATGAGCCAGTCCACTTTCATAAGAATATCACATAGAACTCCCACGGGCTTCTTGATAGAATAATTGATTATTAAATTCCTCATTGGGGTTGGTGTGGGGACACCCAAACCTAAATTTTAAAATATGATATATGGCACAAAATTAATGCTTGCGCAAGGATCATATAATGTTTTTTCAAACTTGTGCACCCTAATAGCGCAAGGAATAGTGAATGCACTCAGATCTTCCTTCTTGGCCACCATTGGGCTAGAATTTTGGCACTACAAGTGGGTTACCTCTATAGTTTCAATATCCACGACTTGTCTCTTTGTAACCAAGTCCTTCATCAATTTAGCATACCTGGGCATCTCTTGTAAAGCTTCTAACAATGGAATATTCACTGATAGGTTGCTAAATTTAGTAAGAAATTTCTTGAACATGGTATCCTTTTCCTTTTTCTTGAGCCATTATAGGAATAGGGGTCCAATTTCTACTTTATACAAAGGAACAACCGGAGTTTTATTAGATTTTGGAGCATCATCATCAACCACTTCAGGAGCTTCCTCACTTTTAACCCTTCCTTCACTTACCTTTGGTTTTTCAATAATTTTCTCATTGGTCTTTGGAACTACGTCCTTTGGCTTCTCTAGCCGCTCATATTTTTTATTCTTGAGCGTTTTTAGGAATGGGAGAGAAATTTTGATCTACGATAAAGGAACAACTAGAGTTTCATTCAATCTGGGAGCATTACCATCAACCCCATCCTTATTTAGCCATTTTTTTTTATTTGCTTGTTCATCATTTCCCCTTTCATTAGAGTCCTCATCAAAGTCAACAAAATCATTACCAAGAGTCTTACCACTCCTCGTGATAATATCCACAGCATGAGCATCATTCTTAGGATCAGTAGTCGTGTACTAAGTGATCAGCCCCTGTGCCTTGCATTGAGATAAGCTGAGATTTGACCCACTTGAGTTTCCAGTTTCTTGATGGAGTATGAATGAGATATCACTATTTTATTTAGATGTGAGAAATAACTTTTCAATTCTCTCACCATCTTATTGGTTCCCTTAATACACATCACGATACGATCAAGGACATCTTTGCTTTTGAACTTTTTTAATTCAATGAAGCTTGCCTCTTGACCCTTTTCCCTATCATCTAGGGTATGTATCGGTAATAGTCTCTATCCTTATCTCTCTAATCTTGGTCTTTATCACAATCTCTATTATGCCAATCTCTATCATGATCCATTTCTTTCTAACCTTAATTCCCATATTTTCTTTTATAGGTCGGGAAAGAACCCCCATTTGATTAGACAAGAACTGAATTTCCTCCTTAAGAGAATCCGCTTATTCATCATCATAAGCTTTAATGCTCTTAGAAGCAATGGCATTAACCACCTTTGGAAGAGCTCCCTTTACATGATTGGTGAGAAGATCAAGTTGAGTCATCACTTTAGCCATGTTCTCATCTCTTTTCTTATCCTTTTTCCTTTGATCTTGGCTTATAATAAATGCAGTGGGATCCCTCACGGCTACCTCGGCATATGTGAAACTCTGCTTTTCTTGGTCACTTGACCTAACAAAGCTGCTAAAACACCATTAAATTATTTGTCAATAGATCCACCAACCTCATTATCGACTACCATCGTATTCAATTGATCCAATGCCCTATAGAAAATTTGAAAAAACATTTTATCCAAAACCTTATGATTTGGGCATTACATTATATTATTGTTGAATCATTGCAAATCTTCATATAATGGTTTGCCATTAAGTTGGCAAAAGTTGATGATTTCATCCTTTAATTGTAACATTCGAAAAGGAGGAAAGTACCTATCCAAGAATGCATCCATGAGCTCAACTCATGAAATGATAGACCCCTCGGGTAAAGACTAGAAACATAAGACCGCATCTCCTACTAAAGAGAATAGGAAAAAATGTAAATAGATTAATTTTTGAGATATGTAGGCTATGTCAAATGGAGAACACACATTAATAAAATTATTCAAGTGTAGATTGACATTCTCATGTGCTTGGCCTCCAAACAATCCTTTCATTTGAGTCAAATGAAGCATTATAGTAGTAACGTGAAACACTCTATTTCCTTCTATTGGTGGAATACAAATAGTACTAGATTGACCCGCATCTATAAAGTGATCCTCGTCCTAAAGTTGCCCATTAAAACTATTGATATTACTACCGCGTTGGCTCATCATATCATGTATACAATTATCCTTACCTGAGAAAGAACAAAAAACAACAAACAATGTAAACTAAAATACTACGGCTAACCCAATGTGACTAAAACACTCCAAAAATGAAAATAATATTTCACTTCTCGACAACGGTGCAATTTTTGATAACACTCAAATCACACTCTTGAATGGGCGTAAGTAATCGTTGTCAATGCAATAACCCAACTTAGGTTGGGGTCAAACCAAGAAGGAGTGAGGACATGGAATTCAAAGATTGAGAGTGTTAGAAGTCAACTAGGAGTTGATCCGTAGTGTGTATAAAACAAACATCAATATAAAATGGGGGATTAGTTCGAATGCTTTTAAAGTGACAATTTCATTGCTTTTAGAATACTATATTGAGATTGAAAATACTTATATTGTAATTAGTTGGGAAAAGACCTTGGGGTTATTCCATTATAGGTGTGAACTCATTTGTGGGTAATTGAGAATTTATTCAAATTTAGTTAGAAGTCATGGGTAGGCTAGATTTAAAGGTATTAGTGTTAATTTTCCAATAAAACACTAAATTTCACAAATGATTTCTTTCGAACACCTTATAAGTGTAACAATTTCACCAATCTATTGCCTCAATTAATATCCTTATGTATAAGACATGCTACTAAATGAAATAATTCAAGTTATTGTTTACATTTAGTCCTCAAACATAACCCTTCTTTCAAGGATGATATGGGTTCAAAGGTAATTGGGTTTTGCAACCCCCAATACTTAGTTAAATCACAGAATAAATGCAAAAACCATAACAAATAGATAATTAGAAAGAAAAATAAACTACACTCATGCTCACAACCTATTCAAGCATAACCCCAACAATCAAGAATTAGTTACTCATAGAGAGAGAAAGTAGAGATATACCAAAGTCTCCATTTAATTGATCCATGAAAAATGAGGGGAATGCAAATCCAAGCTTTGATTTATAATAAATCTTTAATGGAAAGTACTAATCCTTCCCTTGGAAACACTCGCATGTATTGTTCACTTAAGAGCAGTACAAATAGTGTTCAAAGTAATGAAAATGAGCTAAGATCTCCTATTTAGTCCCCAATTCCACATTTGCCAAATAATACCAAATTGCCACATTACTCTTGATCTGCTTGAGCAAATCCAAAGTAGATCCAGAGTAGATTGGGCACAACTAGGCTTTTTTTTAGACCATTTTGACATCTCGTTGACTTGAACAACTTTCTCATCTTCCTTTTTCAACCTTTACCTATATAAATGAGCATCAAGTATGAGATTAACATCAAGTTAATAGAGAAGCATGCTAATTTAAGCTTAAAAGTTTCTAACAAGTAATTAAATTGATGAGTTATCAGTCACCACTTGACCCAAGAAAGAGATAAAATCTAACCAAAGCTCACACTTGGAAAACTGGCATACAACCACTCATCACGCAACCTCTGAAGTACAATTCTAAAATATTTCTCATAATTGGCTTCACTCTTGGATTAAATAAGATGTTATTTGTATATGCAATCATTAAAGAGTCGACATACAGTTTAAATACCTAATTCATCAACTGCATGAATATTCCAGGGGCATAAGTCAACCCAAAAGACATGACCAAGAACTCATTATGATCGTATTGAATTTGAAAATCTACCTTCAGAACATCCTAAGCTCTATCTTCAACAGGTGCTACTTGAATCTCAAATAAATCTTGGAGACATTGAAGCACCCTAAAATTGGTCAAAAATCATCGGTGAAAGGAAGAGGATACTTATTTTTAACCCTCACTTTGTTTAACAACCTACGTTCAATACACATCTGCATAGAATTATCCTTCTTCTTCATGAACAAGATAGGAGCACCCTAATGAGATACACTAGGTCTAGTAAACCACTTACTCAAAAAATCATACAACTGTTTTTTCAATTCTTTTAACTCAATCAAGGCTATCCTATAAGGAAACCTGAAAATGGGCTTGGTGCTTGGCTCCACATTAATAGCAAAATTAGTATCATGATTTGAAGGTATACCAGGTAAATTCGTATGGAATACATTTGTTAAATCACGAACAACCCAAATAGATTCCATAAGAGGTGGTCTGGGAATACTAGTATAAAAAAATAGGCCAAATAAGACAAACACCTTCTCTCTACTATGCAATAACCAAGTCAAAACAATATAACTCCATTCAAACCCAAATTAAGCATACCTTTTCATGATAACCTTGGTACACCCAATGTAGTTAAGGCCAAATTCTTGGCATAACAGCCTAAAATATCATGATATGAAACTATCCAATCCATATGCAAGATAACATCAAAATCAACCATATCTAGGATAATAAAGTCTACCTAAGTCTATGCCTCATAAAGGTAACCATACAAGATCAATACACTCAATCCACCACTAAAGAATATCCTACAGGAGTAGAAACATAAAAAGTGATATCAAGTGGTACATGTGCAATATTTAAACCAAACGCATAATAAGTAGGAACATAGGAGAATGTAGACCCAGGGTCAAATAACACAGAAGTAGATCTGTAGCAAGAGAGGATGATACCTATAATAACTACTTCAATGCCTTCACCTTGGGGCTCCCAGGTATAACATAACACTGACCACGTTTGTTTACAACCTGAGTAACCCCACAAGCACCACTATGAGCTCCCCTAATTCTCCCTCTAGTAACTCTAGCACTACTAGCACCACCCATATCACTCTATAAACCATCTTTAACTATAGATATTGGAGTAGGGAAAAGCCAAAGTTAACTATTTTGAGTATGTCATACACACATTAAGGAAAATCCTAGTCTAAATGGCCAACCATATCACATACAAAATATCATCTATGGCCTGACTCAATTTTAGGAGGAACAGATAAGCTAAGATGACCATCCTGGCCCTAAGAATTAAAACTGGAACCTTCAATAGCATGACCTGATGCCTGACTGCCTTAAGCCATAGAACATGAAGGCCTACCACCTGATCCCTATAAAGCAATGTGAAATGTCCTACCATGATACCTATAAGAACTTATACTCTAGAAATCTCTACCTCAAGAAATGCAAATATTAAACTCACCTTAACAACACACCTTCTTAATGCCTTCTTAAGTAGCCTGGATAATAGGCTTAATCAACTTAGCATGCTTAATAATACTTTAAAATAAAGCTCCTAAAAAACATCTAGTCCATAGCAAACTAATAAGGACCCTCTAACCTTTTCACAAACATACAATTCCTCTTTGACTCGGTAGAAATATTGGCAGTTGATTACCTAAATAGAGCATAAAAGTGTACTCATACTAAACAATATACATAGAGCCCTACCCTAAGTGATCAAGCTCATCACCCATCTGATATTATAAGCTATTCATCACAAATCTCTCCAAGAAGATATAAAAAAACTAAGCCCAACTCATAGAAAGCAAAACTAAAAGCCTACAATTAGATAAGGACCTCTATCAATCCCTATTTATATTCATCAACTGATAGGTAGTATAAGCAACTCCATGAGACTTAAAGGATCCAAGATTATGAAACTTCTTACAGAAATCCATTAGAAATTCATAGGTATCCTTGCTAATCACTCCATAAAACTTGGGAGGAGACAAATGAATAAATCTCTCAAACCTCTTCAAATCATCAGAAGACATCACTATACCTAAAACAACTAGAGGTATAGTAAGTCTGACACACATTTAAACCATAAGCCGGGATACTGTATATGATGGTTTTAACCCTGAAGTAAGAATACCATAGGAAGATAATGGTACAAATGGTGAAACACTACTTGAAGTCTAAGTAATACTAGGTACACTCAATGGAACACCCTTCAAGTAACTCAAAAGAAAAACCAAAAAATCTTAAAGCACTGGTGTATCAACTGAACTTTGTTGAACTTGAGCTGGATGTGAACCCCTATCAAATACTTATCTCTAAAATACACAACCTCAAGCTTTGGAGAGGCCTCCTTAGAATGTCCTTTAGCTGGGGTAACTACTCTTTCCTATCCTCTATCTTTGGATTGACTATTAACTCTACCTCATTCTTTAATTGGGGATCCCATATCAAGTGTGCCTAATATTTTGGGCATCCTTGGATCTAGTCCTCACCATCTATATAGAAAAGAATATAATACAATTTTAGAATGCTATGTATGAATAAACTGCATAACAAGGAATCAAATTGGAGATTTTTGTAATAAAGATATCTTATAGCCTCTTGAAGATAGATATAGACATCTATGTACCTATTCATAAGACTCTACTAGACTTTTTGCTCTTACACTTATGAGATAATGATCCTAGCACTCTGATACCAATTTGTCATAATCAAAAATCAATGTCATTATGGCACTTATTATGGCCCAACCCTTATAGTAAGCATATCACTCTAAATGGAAGAAGAATCAAAATAATAACAAAATAAGATAATACAAGATTTTGAGAATGAATTCAGGTCAACACATATGCAAATTTTAGCGGAAGTCTAAATAAAATATATAACAACCTCAACATCTGGTGTCATAAGTGTAGCACATCTAATAAATGCAATTGAAATATCAAAAATACAAATGTTCATCTCAAAAAATAAATAAAGTCATCAAAAATAGATAGGAGGAGGTTTGGAGTTGACTCTAAAAGCCTAACGTAGGCTAGTACCTTAAAATCACCAATTTAATAATATAAAATCAGCCTTTGTGTGTCGTACTCATGCTAGAATCTTCACTAAAAGGGAACAATAGGGGTGAGTATGGTTCACTTGAATTTATTAGGTAGCATAGGCCGATGATAAAAGTCATAAATAAGATAAGTAAATAATATGCTATGAGCATACAACCAACAAACAATAAAGTTTCCAAATGGTATCTCATACTGTCTCTACTAACAATTATACTATATTCATATATACATGTCAGAAGAGGTAAAAATACATGAAAGTATCTATAGAAGACAAGAACACGTCATGTAACATGTAAAAGAAACAATACATAATGACCAAATGTAAGGCAATACAATGTATGGTGAAGTAAATAGTTGAAAGTCATTGCATGACTTTTTGTATAAACCTATAGAGACTCAATTATCCCAAATAGGAACCATGCTCAATGTGCAACCCGTACACTATTTCAAATTCCTATCAAATCTCAATCTTATGTCTCAATCTACCCAATCGACATATCCCTCGATCTAGGTAATTATAAAAGTGTCTTATTTTCTTTTAAAATTTAATATTCCTTAAAGATATCAATATCTCATAAATGTGTGCATGTTATGAGGATATAATGATCATGATTAGAACCGTATGAAGATATCAAATCCATTAGTTACATATATAAGTAAGCTCAAAGATTAACCAATATATCTAAAACTCATGATATTAGTTCTAGTTAATAACCATTGGAATAAATATGCATGTAAGGAATTATTAATATCATATCAACCCATAACTTGGTCATTTTCTATCATGATAAAGGTAAACAATAATTAATAAGGTCAGTATTATCTATTTAAGCCCCTGCAGGGGCATCACATTAAGAATAAAGACAGTCAAATGCACAATTAAGGCCAGTGATGTCAAATAATGCCCCACATAGGTAATACACAATATATAATATCATAAGTCAACAACAATAAAATATTAGTAAAACACTCTAGGAATAGGACCCTTGCAAAATTTTCCTTTGGTTTTGGACTCACTAGGCTTGGTATGACTCAAGGGTACTATTTGTATCCTTGGATACAATTTGTAGGGTGACTTAAGGATTCAATCATATGATAGGCAGTGTTTTTGGTGTAGCTACTTCCCCTATATATGACTCTTATTGGTTTGAGTCGTATAGGAACATACAAGTGGTGCAAGGCAAGTCGTATAATGCTTATTTGAGTTTTCTTGTGGAATCCACCCAAGGTATGGTTGGTGGGTATGATCTGGTATATCACTCGTACCCCTAGGTATGATTCATATAGAAACCAGTAGGTAGGGTCTTGGGTACGAGTTGGGGTACCACTCGTACCCTAGGATACGAATGGTATAGATGAGTCGTACCCTGGACGTGCTTATTTTTAATTCTAAGTCAAGGGTAGTCCAGACATTTCCTTCATCAAAGACCTTATGTTCTTATGTTATATAACCCTTGATGGCTTTTTATAACTCTTCTTAAAGGATTAAAACACTCCAAATACTCTCTCAAACTTACTATTAAAGATTGGAGGGTAAGGTTTCTCAAGTGTTCTTAAAAAAGGCTCAAGATTCATATTTCTTTACAGAATCTTCTTGTATAAGGCATATATTTCTTAACTCATTGTTAGTTCCAAATAAAGGTATGGGTATAGTGTTTTAAACATTGATTTATGAATCATGAATGGTGGTTTTTGAAATCTATGTTGTGGGTCTTGATGCATATGATTTGGTATTGGCTTAAACTATGTTCTTACAAATTTTTGGTAATGGTTTACAATGTTGGCACTTTTTGGTTATGGTTTAACAAATGGGTCTTGAGTAACCCTAATTATAGTGGTTTATAATTTGGTTTTGGTAGATGTATCCCCTCAACATGTTTGATAAAATGCCTAAAAGAATGTTTTCACTCTATTGTTGAACTTTCATTGGAACTCTTTCATGGTTTGGTTTGGTAATGGAACTCTAAATGGATTTGAATTGTTTTACATGGTCTAAATAGTTTAAATAATAGAAATACTTTAAATATTTGTAATGGTTTATAGGGTAAAGGATTTGGTGGTCATGGTTGGACGAGTTTGAAAATCTTGTGGGGTACATAGAAATCCCCCAAGTGAATGCATCAATGGAATTGGTTTGAATAATGGTTATGGATTAATTAGTTATACTTATGGGGTACATGGAATTTTCCCAAGTCGTTTAATATGGTTAAGTGAAGGGTACATGGAATCCCTTAAACCTATTTATGGTTAGATATGGACAAAATTTGCAAGTATAGTTAGTATGATGGTACCACTACTAATGTCCTTGGTTAATAAATGGTTTATGGATTGGTTGGTTGGTTGGTAATAGTTTTAATTGGGAAATAATATTGGGATGTGTAGCAAAGCTGTAGAAGGTGGAGGTACCGAGGGGACTAAAATTGGAAACTTATATTTATTGATATAAGGTTTGGTCAAAGTTATCGTGTGTATGATGTCACACTTTATATCTGGGGAATGTACTAGTCATCCCAGGTTTTCTTCTCTGGTCGTGCGGCTTCATGCACTATGGCCCTTTCAGCATGGGGAGCTGAACCCATTTAGCCTGTGGGTAGTTTAGGACGACAAAGCTACATAGACCAGGTAAAGGTTTTAATGCCATACTGATGATAGGCGAATTTACACGCCTATATCAATATATTTTGCCCATATTTTAGCCTAGTTTTGAGAACAAATTATATATTTCATGCACTTTTAGTCCTTTTTTCTGTAAATGAGCTAACGAACATGATTAGGAAAGTTTCAGGTATAAATGATGCAAAATACGACATTTTATGGCTTACTTGACGCAAAAGAAAGCTCACAAAGGAAGGGAAGCAAGTCTACACGCCTAAGGACCAAAACTGCTGCATGGAAAATCTGTCCCGGGCTAAAACAACATTTCTGAAGACTTTGGGGACTTACAGATACAAAGCTGGATTTTGACAATGATACATTAACCTAGTACAATTGGGTTATGTATTTCATTAGTTTATTTGGATTAGGAGAATGTTACATTAACCTAGTACAAATGGGTTAAGTATTTCCTTAGTTTAGTAGGATTTGGTTATTTATTTCATTAGCATAGTAGGAGTAGGATAGGAGTATTATAAATACCCTATCATGCTAGAGATTTTTAATTAAGTCCTCCCTTAGTGGAGAGGCAAGTCCTCCCTTAGTGGAGAGACACATTCTACTTCTCAATTACAACTCTTCTAATCTTTCCATTAATTCTATTCTTAAATTCCACAACAAGAGAATCGTTACTTACTAAGGAATCACGCCACACGCCTATCACCTAATCCACACGCCATTACTCAACAATAACAATGCAAATCGTGATCTCCTTCGCACTCATAGGTAACTAAACTTCTCTGTTGGGGTTATGGAAGCCGAATGAGATACTATCTATTGCTGTGAGTTTGTGAGTTCGAGACACGTATATTGCTTATATCATTATTCTCTTCATCTTAATGCAAATTCTTGTGGCTGCAGACGCATAGAATAACGCCAGTCTAACATTTAACTTGTTTGAGAGAAAGGTTATTTGTCTGGAAAAGAGATAATGTCAAGGTAGTAGGACACCCTTTCCTATTAAAAAGCTAGTGCCGTAACTGGACAAACCTCTTAGAGAATTCGTACCATTAGACACGCTTTAAGCTCGAGAGAGTTAAAGTGAAATAGTCCTTGTTCAGGTCGAGAGACGCTTGGATTTACCATCGACTACAATTCTCTATAAGCAATTGCATGTCAAGACTCTACACACTCATAGCCAATAGAGACGTATACCTCAGAAGGTGGACATAACCCCAACGCTTCAATTCTCATTGTTTACAACTTACGTAACAATCTTTCTCTCTTTACTTTGCTATTTTCAGCTTTTACTTTATTGTTTTTGTTACACATTACAATCCCCCCTTTTACGAGACTTGCACCAAAAGTTTAGTAATTTTGCTTACTTGTTGGCCAAGCTATTCCCTGTGGGATCGACACCCAACCCAGGTTGGGTTCTATATTTGCTAATGACCGCTTTACACTCCTACGAGAGCTGTAGATTGAGCGTTATCAAAAATTGGCGCCGTTGCCGGGGAATACGAGTGTCAATTAAGTTTGTGATAATTACTAGACCCTTTGGTCAAAGATTCTCGTACTTTTACTTTTAGTTTTTGTTTTTGTTTTCTTCAGGTTTGTTCAGTGCATCAATGGATGCACAACGTGAAATTGAAAGGATGGCTGCTCAAGTGCATCAACAGAATATTGATAATCCAGGTCGGGCAACAAATCCTGACGATGAGGATCTAGGCGATGAAGAGCTACTAAACCCACGGCATACTGCTAAGATGGCAGAACCCATGCAGAGGAGAGATCGTCAAGCGCGATTGAGACCTGATCGTCGAACCGTGCAAATTCCTTTTGATGATGATGATGACGATTTGGATGAAGCTGGTGCCACAGGAGCCATTGTTCTGCCACCCTTGGCACCTGGAGCAAAGTTCAATATCACTAGCGCCATGATTCAGCTTTTGCAACTCAAGGGATTATTTGGTGGACTAGCAGGCGATGATCCGAATATGCATCTGATCAACTTTATTTCTACATGCAAGTCATTCGACAATCCTGGCGTTGGACAGAATGCAATTCGACTACGCTTATTTCCATTGTCTCTGTCTGGGGAGGCAACTCTATGGTTGAATGGGCTGACTCCTGATTCGATTACAAATTGGAGGCAATTGAAAGACGCTTTCCTAGAAAGATTCTTTCCGTCATCCAAAAGAGCACAGTTGAGAGATGAGATCACCAATTTTCGACAGCTTCCAACTGAAGCTCTCCACGTTACATGGGAGAGGTTCAAGACGAAGCTAATACAGTGCCCAAACCATCATATGACCAATGTCCACTTGATGGAGATATTATACAGAGCTTTGAATTCGGGGACTAAGCCAGTGGTTGATAATGCGGCTGGAGGATAATTTATGGACCTCACCTTTGTTCAGGCAAGCAATATGCTAGACCGGATGACAAAACAAAGTAGAGCTTGGCATACCAGGGATTCTGAGGTAGCAAGCCCCACTTTATCTATTGGCATGTCTGCAGACCAAAGAAGAAGAGAAGAAGAACGTGAGCAAGACATGGCGCACATGAAAACACAATTGGATCTTCTGACAAAGCACTTATTATCAGGGAAGACCGAAAAAGTGAAAGCTGTAGCGCTAAAAGGAAGAGACGAATCTGATTCTGAAGAGGAGGCCAACTACTTGAACAATCAGGGGGGTTTCCGTGGGAATGCCCAAGGAAACCAAGGTCGGAACTATTATGATAAATTTGGAAGCAAAGACCAAGGTAGTTGGAAGAAAAATAATGAAAAGAGTGGTTTGTACGTTCCCCCTGGTAGACGTGATACCACCACATCTAATTCTGGGAATATGGAAGACAGGATGGCTAAGTTATTGAAAGGAGTGGAAGCAACTGATAACGCTCAATCTACAGCTCTCGTAGGAGTGTAAAGCGGTCGTTAGCAAATATAGAACCCAACCTGGGTTGGGTATCGATCCCACAGGGAATAGCTTGGTCAACAAGTAAGCAAAATTAATAGACTTTTGGTGCAAGTCTCGTAAGAAGGGGGGATTGTAATATGTAACCAAAACAATAAAAGCTGAAAATAGTAAAGTAAAAAGAGAGTATTTCGTAGGTTGTGAAACAATGAGAATTGAGGCGTTGGGGTTATGTCCACCTTCAGAGGTATACGTCTCTATTGGCTATGAGTGTGTAGAGTCTTGACATGCAATTGCTTATAGAGAATTGTAGTCGATGGTAAATCCAAGCGTCTCTCGACCTAAACAAGGACTATTTCACTTTAACTCTCTCGAGCTTAAAGCGTGTCTAACGGTACAAATTCTCCAAGAGGTTAGTCCAGTTACGGCACTAGCTTTTTAATAGGAAAGGGTGTCCTACTACCTTGACATTATCTCTTTTCCAGACAAATAACCTTTCTCTCGAACAAGTTAAATGTTAGACTGGCGTTGGTCTATGCGTCTTCTTTTCTAGACAAATAACCTTTCTCTCGAACAGGTTAGATGTTAGAATGGCGTGTTCTTGTGTTTGAACCGCAAAGGATGTAGATTTAAGATGAAGAGAATAATGATATAAGCAATATACGTGCCTTGAACTCACAAGCTCATAGCAATAGATAGTAACTCATTCGGCTTCCATAACCCCAACTAAGAGGTTTAGTTACCCATGAATGCGAAGGATATCACGTTTTGCATGGTGAATGGCGTGAATAGTAGGTGTTTGGCGTGTGGTTTTAGTGATTCCGTAGCAAGTAACGATTCTCTTGTTGTGGAATTTAAGAATAGAAGAATAGATTAGAAGTGTTTGTAGTGGGAGATAAGAAAGATGGAAGAAAATTGATGAATTAAGTGAAGAATGTAGAATGTTAGAAGATTAAATTAGTGGATGATTAAAAATCTCTAGCATGATAGGGTATTTATAATACTCCTATCCTACTCCTACTAAGCTAATAAAATAAATAACCAAATCCTAATATACTAATGAAATCCTTAACCCAAATGTACTAGGGTAAGGTTACAAAAATCATAATCCAAATAGATTAGTGAAACACATAACCTAATTGCACTAGGTTAATGTATTTTGGCAAAAATCCAGCTTTGTGTCTGTAAGTCCCCAAAGTCTTCAGAAATGCTGTTTTAGCCCGGGACAGATTTTCCATGCAGCAGATTTAGTCCTTTATGCGTCCAGCTCCTTTCCATCTCGTTTGTGAGCTTTCTTTTGCGTCAAGTAAGCCATAAATTTCTGTATTTTGCATCATTTATACCTGAAACTTTCCTAATCACATTTGTTAGCTCATTTACAGGAAAAAGGACTAAAAGTGTATGAAATAGATAATTAGTTCTCAAAACTAGGCTAAAATATGGGCAAAATATATTGATATAGGCGCGTAAATTCGCCTATCATCAACACCCCACACTTAGAGCTTTGTTCGTCCTCGAACAACATATCATGTCCTTTTAAGCATCGACTTAAGGTTTTTACAGCAACAACACAAAACATTCTTCAAGACAAGCACAACAATTATCAACGAAGAGTAGCTTTCCGATTATAAGTAGAAACAATTTAACCTCAAGCATAGACTCGTGATGGTGATCAACTCGCATGCAAACGTTAAGGTACATAGAATCATATACAACTATCCAAAGCTCATCAACCATGTGTGTCTCACAATATAGTACCCATAATCACTCACAAGTATAGCATATTTTTCAAACATGGGTATCAACATATCCTTGCTCTCACTCTCGCAAAGAATTCATATGTAGCAACTAATGACCATAAGCTTGCCTTTAATGTAGTACTCTACTAAATGTCAGAATGTTAAGATTAGGATCAAGTAGGTCTTTAGATGGTTGTAATGTAGGCTAAGGGACGGGTAGGACTATTTTGGCCAGAAATAGTGACTAAGTTCCTAAGCACTTTAATACATCACTTTGTATCTATGACACTTTTTTCTTTCAACCTTTCTTTATTTTATTCTTCCACCCTTGTTCTCATCTTTTGTTTTCCAATTTTAAGCACAACTCACTTTTCAGCTTTCTTTTCCTTTTTCTTTTCACAACGTACCTCCTATGATAGCATTTTTTTTCTTTTTCATAACACCTTCAAGAACCTTTACAATTTAAAGCATCATACTCACCCAATTTCCTCTTATGTTGTCACATGACTTATTCACTTTAAAGCACTTAGGAATTTGGATCAAATTATGGTCTTGAAAGAAATGGATTAGGCTTACATACAAGGTTGTCAAAGAAATAGGCTAAAGGCTCAAAAGGGTTTAACTAGGATGATTTACATGGGTAGGAAAAACTGAAGGTAAACATGTATAGGTTGTCAAAGAAATGCCTAAATCATATCCTAAACTTACATTCCTTATTTTCGCTTTGCATACATACCAGGCAAGTTCTAGCATCAGCCACATACATAGAATATACTATTATCTCACACACACAAGGCACATGGTCGACTTGATTGGAAGTAATATAGACTCTCGACCCAACAAGTGAAGGAATTGAATCACACACTATCACATAATGAGTCACAACTAGAGCCTAAATGTCTCAATAGTCACAATTGTAGTACATACTCTTGTTCTAATCTCATGCTGCCTATCCAAATAATTTCATGCGTAGCTAGAAAAATTTTACTCCTAAAAAAATAAAAAAAACGCGTCACACGAAAAAAAAATCACAAAAAATTTGGACTCAAAACAAAATAAACAAGCAAACATACAAACATAAACAAAATAAACAAGCAAACATACAAACATAGCATGCAGATTCTGCAGACACCCTACACTTAGACTAGACACTGCCCTCAGTGGAAAATAAAGTCGAAGAACCTGATTAGTCGGACTCATCCTCAATGTCGGGGGTCATACCCCCTTCGTCCGAATCATCGTAAGAGTCATCGTCAGAGTTCTCCTCAGCATCAGAATCAGGCAAGCGTCTATCATCATCAGTTGGCACGTCATCATCAAGAGGTTCCTCGAAATATACTCCCACTCCACACATCTCCCGGGCATGTCTGTTCATTGGGTAGTCGTGGTCCAGCTGTTGGAGATCTTCAACAGTTGGAATACGTCCACCACTCATCATAGTGAATCTCGTCATGCCATAGAGATGACGGAAGAAACTCTCGTCACGAGCATGTCTCTCTGCAGTGGTAAGGTTGACTCCATGCGTTGTTTCAGCATCTTTGACCTTTGTGAGGTCAACCTTCTTTGGGGTATGTGGGAGTTTGTGGTCAGCTGGTTCCTCTTCTATATCCTCCTTCCGCAACATTGCTGTCAACAAATTGCCGAATGTGAAATGGGACCTGCTGTGGAGTCTGGCTTTCCTCATGGTGGATCGAATGATTGCCCCAAAGTTGATAGGGACATTTGTCATCAATGCATAAACCAGACACACTCTATCTCTCGATATCTTTGTGTATTGCGTCCCAGGAATAAGGCATGAGTTGACAATGCGCATCCAGATTCTTGCTTCCCTATTTAGTGGAGCATAGGGGAATGTGTTGTGACGGCCTGTTTCCTTATGTCTGCCCTATCTTGCCATTGATCTACTTCCACAAAGCGTGTGTCTTATAGCTCTGTAAGGAGGCCTGCTGTACAGCTCTTTGTATGGTGCAGTGTCGACCGAAGGTAGGCCTAGAAACGAGTTGATCCAATCCGCTGTAAGCTGTAACACTTGGCCCCGAATTTTGACTTCGTTGCCTGTTGTGTTTGGCGACCAGTTGGCATAAAACTCTCTTTTCAAGTCAAGATTGCACTCTCCCATGTCACGGAAGATGAAATCCAGCTTCAAAGCCATTATCTTAGCCAACAGTTGCGGCTCCTTCTTTGCTAAGGTCTCCTTGTTGATTAAGTCGACGTGCACATATTTCTTTTCTTTGTTGCTGCTGTACCATGCCTTGGCTTCTTCCTCAAGAACCCATTTGATTCCGAACATTCTACGTGGTAGGTGTGCGGAAGATGATTCACCTTGGTCTTTTCGGCTTCTCTTTTTATCCTTCCGGGTCGTGGTAGCCTTCTCCTTGCCTTGCCTTGCTTTCGGTGCCATTGTACCTGAGACTAGAGATAATGTTAGATGCAGCACAATCGCACTTTAGACAAGCTATATTCAAGCATTAGGGGTACCACCCCGCACGTAATCTTGTTGGCACAAATCAGTGAAGTGAACGTGGTCGAGTACTCAGACTTCGTCGACATACGTCTTAGGATTGTATTCCGACAAGAAAATCAGCATGACATCACTTATGAACAGCCATTTGGACGTCTTTCATGGTGCATATAGCGATACTATAACATAGGAGTTACCACATGGAATTGCTATTTGAACAACCAACACTACCTCCTACGTCGATAGTCACTATAACCTTATCCCGATGGCCGGGATGGTGAATCATGCAAGCATCCAAACAACACTTTCAAGCAATATTCATAGCCATATATGTTCAGCAAGTATCATAACAATGCCATTGAAACAAAATTCAAGTCGGAAACAAGTCAAGAATTCCATTCGTATTCATTCAATCACACGATTTTTGCAACAATTATCCAATCACATGAACATCACCACTAATCTCACATGATTTAGCAAATTATACTAAGCATAGCAACGTAGTACTTACTATAAATAGATGAAGATTAAGAGAGCACTTACTTGCTTGAAGATTGTGGGGAAGTTGTTGTGGATTGGAAGAACAAAGGAAGAAAAATTTGAGAGGATTTGGGATGATATGCGGCGCCTTTAGGGTTGATTCTAATGTGTTTGTGAAATAAAAACAAGTCCCCTTTATATAGGAGGAGTATGGGTCGGGTTATGACCCATTTACAATCGGATTTGGGGACAAAATCACCCTATATGCGGCGCATATCCCTCGGCATAACACATGCATATGCGGCGCATTGTCCATGGCATAATGGGACATATGCGCCGCATATGGTATGGCATATCTAGACATATGCGGCGCATATGGTATGGCATTTGGTCTCAGTATCTCAAATGCCATAGCATAGGCGGCGCATAGTCAAAAGCACACCTAGGAATAGGCGGCGCATAGTGTATTGCACACTAGATTCCGAGTCCTTAGGCTATAGAATAGGTTGTGCATCGTTCGTGACCTATTTTTACCAAGGCCTAGCCTTTCTCGAAGCCTATTATGACGTGAGAAAGGCTCAATCCATAGCCTTATGCATCACCATTCCTAACTTACCGACTTTACCATACAATGCGACCAAATCGTCAATTGAAATCAATCTCCTCGTTGCATACTTCTTACACCTATATTTGCTCAAACAAATGAAAACGATTAGTACGATGGGTTGCCTCCCACCAAGCGCCTTAGTTTTGGTCGTGGCACGACTCTTATTTTTGGATTTTCATTTATCAAAAAGAAAAAATACTAAAACGACGAAACGATAAAACGATAAAACGACAAAACGATAAAACAATAAAACGAAGGGTTGCCTCCCATCTAGCGCCTTATTTATTGTCGTGGCTCGACGTAGTAATCTCGAGTACTTAGACTTCGTCGAGATAAGTGATGACCATGTCATTCATCGAGTCAAGAGGACCGATATATGGCTTAACACGTTGGCCATTCACCTTGAAGATAACACCCTCATTATTTTCCAATTCGACTACTCCAGACGAGTAGACGTGGGTGACTTTAAATGGACCAGACCACTTTGATTTTAACTTACCTGGGAAGAGCTTGAATCTGGAGTTAAAGAGTAGTACCATGTCGCCTTTTTGGAAGTTTCGTCGAACAATCCGCTGATCGTGATACTTCTTCATCCGCTCCTTGTATAAATCTGATCTTTCATATGCATGGAGACGGAATTCATCTAGCTCGTTCAGCTGCTCTAACCTCAGGTTCTTCACATCATCCCAATTCAGATTCAAGTGCTTCAATGCCCACAATGCCTTGTATTCAAGCTCGATGGGTAGATGACAAGCCTTCCCATAAACTAGTTGATAAGGTGACATGCCAATGGGTGTCTTGAATGCAGTCCTATACGCCCATAGCGCATCATCTAACTTTCGAGACCAATCCTTCCGATTTGCATTGACCGTTTTGGCAAGGATTTGCTTGATCTCACGATTGGAAACCTCTACTTGTCCACTAGTCTGAGGATGATAAGGTGTAGCTACCTTGTGTTGCTTGACTCCATACTTGGCCAATACAGATTTGAATAGCTTGTTGCAGAAGTGAGATCCTCCATCACTTATGATAGTACGAGGTACCCCAAAGCGAGAGAAGATATTCTTCTTTAAAAACGCTACAACACGCTTTCCTTCGTTATCGGCCAATGCTACAGCTTCAACCCATTTCGACACATAATCCACAGCAACCAAGATGTACTTCATTCCAAACGAATTTACGAATGGTCCCATGAAATCAATACCCCATACATCAAAGAGTTGTACCTCCAGAATTTTGGACATGGGCATTTCATGGTGTTTTGAAATAGCACCTTGACGTTGGCATTGGTCACACCTTCTCACATAGTCGTGTGCATCTCTGAATATTGTAGGCCAATAATAACCACTTTGCAAGACTTTTCTTGCTGTTCGATTCCCTGCATGATGGCCTCCAACTTGCGAAGTGTGGCATGCTTCTAGTATAGTGGGCACTTCTTCATGGGATATACATCGTCGGATGATACCATCCGCGCATCTTCGAAACAAATAAGGCTCATCCCAATAATAGTGCTGAACGTCATGCATAAACTTCCTCCTCTGGTGGTAAGATAAATTGGAAGGTAACACATTACTCACCACGAAATTTGCAAAGTCGGCATACCATGGTAAGTTCTCCATTGTTGTCTCTAGTATCTCCTCGTCAGGGAATGCATCGCCAATCTGATTTTCTGATTGCGCCACATATTCATTCTCAAGTCTAGATAGGTGATCAGCCACTTGGTTCTCGCAACCTCTTCTATCTTTGACTTCGAAATCAAACTCTTGCAGCAGCAACACCCATCGAATCAGCCTTGGTTTTGCATCCTTCTTTGTCATTAGATACCTAAGAGCTGCATGGTCTGTATGAACGATCACTTTAGTACCCAATAGATAGGCACGGAACTTCTCAAACGCATACACAACCGCTAATAGCTCTTGTTCAGTGACGGTGTAGTTCCTTTGGGCTTCATTGAGGACCTTACTCGCATAGTAGATAGGATGAAATAATTTCTCCTTTCTCTGTCCAAGAACAGCACCAACGGCTACACCACTAGCATCACACATGACTTCGAACGGGAGCGTCCAATCTGGTGTTACCATGATAGGGGCTTCAATGAGTTTTTCTTTAAGGCATTCAAATGCCTTTAAGCAATCATCATTAAAGTCAAACTTCGCATATTTCTCCAATAGCTTGCACAATGGACTAGAAATTTTGGAGAAGTCTTTGATGAATCTACGATAAAACCCAGCATGGCCAAGAAAACTACGAACTCCCTTCACCGAAATTGGAGGTGGTAGCTTCTCAATTACCTCTATTTTGGCGCGATCAACCTCTATTCCTCTTTCGGAGATCTTGTGCCCAAGAACAATTCCTTCCTTTACCATGAAGTGGCACTTCTCCCAATTCAGCACAAGGTTGAACTCTACACATCTTTGTAATGCCATGCTTAAATTCACCAAACATGCTTCGAAAGACTCCCCAACAACTGAAAAGTCGTCCATAAATACCTCCAAAGTGTCTTCTACCATATCAGAGAAAATAGACATCATACATCGCTGACAGGTGGCTGGTGCGTTACATAACCCGAATGGCATACGTTTGAAGGCAAACGTACCATATGGGCATGTAAACTTTGTCTTCTCTTGGTCTTCTGGTGCAATAAAAATCTGATTATAACCTGAATAACCATCAAGAAAGCAAAACCATCCTTTTCCCGCTAATCGATCTAGCATTTGGTCCATAAATGGCATGGGGAAGTGATCCTTGAGAGTCCAAGAATTCAGCTTGCGGTAGTCCATGCATACTCTCCATCCAGTGACGGGCCTGAGTGGAATAAGCTCATTCTTTGCATTCGCAACCACCGTCATACCTCCTTTCTTGGGAACACATTGTACTGGGCTTACCCATGTACTATCAGAAATAGGATACAACTCCTGCGTCTAACCACTTGATAATGTCCTTCTTCACCACCTCTTGCATTGGTGGGTTTAGACGTCTTTGGTGTTCGATGGTGGGTGTGCACTTTTCTTGGAGCTGAATTTTATGAGTGCAAATCCCAGGTGGAATACCAAGGATATCCGCAATGGTCCATCCAATAGCTCTAATATACTTGCGTAAAATTGCAATAAGAGCTGCAACTTGTTGCTCACCTAAATCGGCTGCCACTATGACTGGAAGAGTGTTTCCGCTTCCTAAGAATGCATACTTCAAATGGCTTGGCAGCTCCTTTAATTCTAATGTGGGTGGTTCTTCAATAGATGGCTTAGCTGGTGGTGTGGGTCGATTCTTGAGATCAAGATCCAGCTTCTTAGGAGGATAGCGATATGCTCCTAATCCCGATAGAGCACAAATATCATCTTCAGAAATTTCAGCATCATCATCATCTTCTTCCATGAGCAAAACCTCCAAAGGATCATCAAGAATTTGCTCTTCAGCAAGTAACTCATCCTCGTCATCAACGACAACATCAGCCACAGAAAATACACTTAGATCTTTGGGTTGCTTCATTGATTTGCAAACATCAAAGCGCACCACTTCATCATTTATTCGGAATGAAAGCTCATTAGCTCTCAAATCTATGAGCACACTTCCCGTAGCAAGGAAAGGGCGTCCCAAGATTATGGGAACCTCTGAATCTGCTTCGCAATCCAAGATGACAAAGTCTGCTGGAAATATGAATGAAGATACCTTCACTAAGACATCGCATAGAATACCAACCGGTCGTTTTACCGACCTATCCGCCATAACAAGCTTCATATTAGTTGGTGTAGGATCTCCTAACCCCAACTTCTTGTAGATTGATAATGGCATCAAGTTGATGCTGGCTCCTAATTTACATAATGCTTTAGCAAAGTCCAAAGATCCGACGGTGCAAGGAATAGTGAAAGCTCCGGGGTCGGCCTTCTTCTGAACTATGGATCGGGTAGCTATTGCACTACAATGATGCACATCTTCTTTCAGCTCATAGCTTGCTGCCCTCTTTTTAGTCAAAAGATCTTTCATAAACTTCGCATACCCAGGCATTTGTTCAAGTGCCTCTACCAATGGGACATTAATAGTTAGCTGCTTCAACATGGTCATAAATTTGCTGAACTTAGTGTCATCGGCCACCTTCTTCAATCTTTGTGGAAAAGGTGGTGGTGGGTATGGAAGTGTTCTTTCCATGGCTTTCTTCTCCTCTTGCTTCCGTTTATTATTTTTTTTAGGCTGCACGTCACTAGGCAACACGTCCTTGACGTTGGAAGTGGATATTGCGGCGTCTTCCCTAGTGGCGTCACTAGGTGTGGCGTCCATGTCTGCTGTTCTGTCAACTACTTGCTTGCCTTCTGCTGAAGTTTCCAGCACCTTACCACTCCTCGTAGTAATGGCCATGCATGACCCATCAGTCCTTGGATTTTGCACAGTATCGCTAGGCAAGGTGCCGGCTTTTCTTTGGTTGAGTGCTGCTGAAAGTTGACTGAATTGCTGCTCTAGTTGCTTGATAGAAGTGGAATGAGAATCAACTAATTGCTTCATGGAGGCCAAATCGTCAATCACCTCCTTAACTCCCGCGCTCGTCGCTTCCACTCCTTTCAATAACTTAGCCATCATGTCTTCCATAGAATTAGATGTGGTGGTATCACGTCTACCAGGGGGAACGTACAAACCACTATTTTCATTATTTTTCTTCCAACTACCTTGGTCTTTACCTCCAGATTTATCATAATAGTTCCGACCTTGGTTTCCTTGGGCATTCCCACGGAAACCCCCCTGATTGTTCAAGTAGTTGGCCTCCTCTTCTGAATCAGATTCGTCTCTTCCTTTTGACGCAATAGATTTCACTTTTTCAGTCTTCCCTAATAGATGCTTTGTAAGAAGATCCATTTGGGTTTTCATGTGCGCCATATCTTGATCACGTTCTTCTTCTCTCCTTCTTTGATCTGCAGACATGCCAATAGATAAAGTGGGGCTTGCTACCTTAGAATCCCTGGTATGCCAAGCTCTACTTTGTTTCGTCATACGATCTAGCATGTTGCTTGCTTGACCAAAGGTGAGGTCCATAAAAGAACCTCCAGCTGCGTTGTCCACCACTGGTTTAGTTACTGAATTCAAGGCTCTATATAAGATCTCCATGAGGTGAACATTAGTCATGTGATGGTTTGGGCATCTCGCTAGCTTTGTCTTGAACCTCTCCCATGTTTCGTGAAGAGCTTCAGAGGGAAGCTGACGAAAGTTGCTGATTTCATCTCTCAATTGAGCCCTCTTGGATGGCGGAAAGAATCTTTCTAGTAAAGCGTCTCTCAATTGCCTCCAATTTGTAATAGAATCAGGAGTCAGCCCATTCAACCATAATGTTGCCTCCCCAGACAGAGACAATGGAAATAGACGTAATCGAATAGCATTCTGACCAACTCCAGGATTGTCAAAAGACTTGCATGTAGAAATAAAGTTGATGAGATGCATATTCGGATCATCGCCTGCTAGTCCACCAAATAATCCCTTGAGTTGCAATAACTGAATCATGGTGCTAGTGATGTTGAACTTGGCTCCGGGCGCTAATGGTGGTGGAATTATAGCTCCAGTGGCTCCGGCACCATCAAGATCATCATCATCATCGTCGAAAGCTGGTTGCAAAGGTTGGCGATCATATCTGTACCGAGCTTGTCGACCTCGTCTGTTGGCAGGTGTTGCCATTTCAGCGCCATGCCTTGGGTTGATCAACTCGTCATCTCCTAAATCTTCATCGTCAGGATTTGTTGCTCGTCCAGGATTATCAATGTTTTGTTGTTGGACTTGAGCAGCGGCAAGAGCAGCTAATCTTGCTTGCTCGTGTTGAGCAGCCATCCTGTCGATTTCCGCTTGTGCTTCCATTCTTCTAATTCGTTGCGGTTCCGGATTGATTGGTAATAACGGTTGACCAGAACTTCTAGTATGGGGCATGCACTAAAAGAAAAACCTGCAATAAACAAAAACAAAAACTAAACGTAAAAGTACGGGAATCTTTGACCAAAGGGTCTAGTAATTTTCACGAACTTGATTGACACTTGTATTCCCCGGCAACGGCGCCAATTTTTGATAACGCTCAATCTACAGCTCTCGTAGGAGTGTAAAGCGGTCGTTAGCAAATATAGAACCCAACCTGGGTTGGGTATCGATCCCACAGGGAATAGCTTGGTCAACAAGTAAGCAAAATTAATAGACTTTTGGTGAAAGTCTCGTAAGAAGGGGGGATTGTAATATGTAACCAAAACAATAAAAGCTGAAAATAGTAAAGTAAAAAGAGAGTATTTCGTAGGTTGTGAAACAATGAGAATTGAGGCGTTGGGGTTATGTCCACCTTCAGAGGTATACGTCTCTATTGGCTATGAGTGTGTAGAGTCTTGACATGCAATTGCTTATAGAGAATTGTAGTCGATGGTAAATCCAAGCGTCTCTCGACCTAAACAAGGACTATTTCACTTTAACTCTCTCGAGCTTAAAGCGTGTCTAACGGTACAAATTCTCCAAGAGGTTAGTCCAGTTACGGCACTAGCTTTTTAATAGGAAAGGGTGTCCTACTACCTTGACATTATCTCTTTTCCAGACAAATAACCTTTCTCTCGAACAAGTTAAATGTTAGACTGGCGTTGGTCTATGCGTCTTCTTTTCTAGACAAATAACCTTTCTCTCGAACAGGTTAGATGTTAGAATGGCGTGTTCTTGTGTTTGAACCGCAAAGGATGTAGATTTAAGATGAAGAGAATAATGATATAAGCAATATACGTGCCTTGAACTCACAAGCTCATAGCAATAGATAGTAACTCATTCGGCTTCCATAACCCCAACTAAGAGGTTTAGTTACCCATGAATGCGAAGGATATCACGTTTTGCATGGTGAATGGCGTGAATAGTAGGTGTTTGGCGTGTGGTTTTAGTGATTCCGTAGCAAGTAACGATTCTCTTGTTGTGGAATTTAAGAATAGAAGAATAGATTAGAAGTGTTTGTAGTGGGAGATAAGAAAGATGGAAGAAAATTGATGAATTAAGTGAAGAATGTAGAATGTTAGAAGATTAAATTAGTGGATGATTAAAAATCTCTAGCATGATAGGGTATTTATAATACTCCTATCCTACTCCTACTAAGCTAATAAAATAAATAACCAAATCCTAATATACTAATGAAATCCTTAACCCAAATGTACTAGGGTAAGGTTACAAAAATCATAATCCAAATAGATTAGTGAAACACATAACCTAATTGCACTAGGTTAATGTATTTTGGCAAAAATCCAGCTTTGTGTCTGTAAGTCCCCAAAGTCTTCAGAAATGCTGTTTTAGCCCGGGACAGATTTTCCATGCAGCAGATTTAGTCCTTTATGCGTCCAGCTCCTTTCCATCTCGTTTGTGAGCTTTCTTTTGCGTCAAGTAAGCCATAAATTTCTGTATTTTGCATCATTTATACCTGAAACTTTCCTAATCACATTTGTTAGCTCATTTACAGGAAAAAGGACTAAAAGTGTATGAAATAGATAATTAGTTCTCAAAACTAGGCTAAAATATGGGCAAAATATATTGATATAGGCGCGTAAATTCGCCTATCATCAGCAACGAGCGCAGGAGTTAAGGAGGTGATTGATGATTTGTCCTCCATGAAGCAACTAGTTGATTCTCATTCCACTTCTATCAGGCAAATAGAGCAGCAATTGAGCCAACTTTCAGCAGCATTCAATCAAAGAAAGGCTGGCACCTTACCAAGCGATACTGTGCAAAACCCAAAGAATGATGGGTCATGCATGGCCATCACTACCAGAAGTGGTAAGGTGCTGGAAACTTCAGCAAAAGGCAAGCAAGTGGTTGACGAAGTTGCGGACATGGACATTACACCTAGTGACGTTACAAAAGGAGAAGAAGTCGCAACAACTACTCCCAACGTCAGGAACGTTTCACCTAGTGACGTGCATCCTGAAAAAGTGGAAAAACAGAAGCAAGAGGAGAAAAAAACCGTGGAGAGAACACTTCCATACCCACCACCACCTTTTCCCCAAAGATTGAAGAAGGTGGCGGATGACACAAAGTTCAGCAAATTCATGAATATGTTAAAGCAGCTCACCATTAATGTTCCATTGGTGGAGGCACTTGAACAAATGCCTGGGTATGCAAAATTTATGAAGGATCTCTTGACAAAGAAGCGGGCAGCAAGTTATGACTTGGCGGATAATGTTCATCATTGTAGTGCAATCGCTACAAGATCGCTAGTTCAAAAGAAGGCAGATCCTGGAGCTTTCACTATTCCTTGCACAATTGGATCGTTGGATTTTGCTAAGGCACTGTGCGATTTGGGAGCTAGCATCAATTTGATGCCACTATCTATCTACAGAAAGTTGGGGTTGGGAGACCCTACACCAACCAATATGAGGCTCGTGATGGCTGATAGGTCGGTAAAACGACCTGTGGGTATCTTGAATGATGTGTTGGTAAAGGTTTCTTCATTCATCTTTCCTGCAGACTTAGTTATTCTGGATTGTAAGGAGGATTCTGAAGTTCCCATCATCTTGGGATGTCCCTTCCTTGCAACTGGAAGTGTGCTTATTGACATGAAAGATAATGAGCTTTTGGTTCGAATTAATGACGAAGTGGTACGGTTTGATATATGCAAAACAATGAAGCAGCCCAGCGATATGAATGAGTTATATGTTCATCATGAGGATACGAAAGAATTATCTATAGAGAAACAGCCTACTGTTGAGCCATTGTCTGCTGTGCCACTGAAAGTTGAGCATGAAGATAATGAAGGTTATGAAGAACTTATGAGTGCTCTAACAGAAATAGAGCCTTATACTCCTAAGCAACCAGATTGTGATCTCAAGAATCAACCAACAGCGAAGACTCCCATTGACGAGCCACCAATGCTAGAATCGCAAGAGCTTCCCGATTATCTAAGGTATGTGTTCTTGGAAAGTGGAAGTATACTTCCGATAAGTGTGGTGGATGATTTAAGTGAACAGCACGTGGAGGCTCTCATCTCTGCTCTGATGAGGTATAAGAGAGTTATGGGTTGGACTATTGATGATATAATTGGTGACTCTCCGGAGAAACGTAGGAGCCATCTCGAAGAAGATCGCATGCCCACAGGTAAGCCTCATTGCCGTCTAAATCCTTTTAGAAAACGATCCACCATTTACCTCGACGAAGTCTGAGTACTCGAGGTAACCATGTCGTGCCACGACAATAAATAAGGCGCTAGATGGGAGGCAACCCATTGTTTATCGTTTTTCATTTATCGTTTATCGTTTTCTTTCATTCTAGTACTTGTCTTGTTTTTAATTAATGAAAATCCAAAAATAAGAGTCGTGCCAGGACCAAAACTAAGGCGCTTGGTGGGAGGCAACCCATCGTACTAATCGTTTTTATTGTTTTGAGCAAATATAGGTGCAAGAGGTATTCAACGAGGAGATTGGTTTCAAATGACGATTTGGATGTATTGAATGGTAAAGGTGGTAAGTTAGGTATAAGGATGCATAAGGGTATTGATTGAGCATTACTCATGCTTAAATAGGCATCGAGGAAGGCTAGGACTAGGTAAAACTAGGCCACGAACAATGCAAAACCTATCCTATAGCCTAAGGTCTCGGAATCTAGTGTGCTATACACTATGCGCCGCCCATTCCTAAGTGTGCTTTTGACTATGCGCCGCCTATGCTATAGCATTAGGTCTCAGGATCTCATATGCCATAGACTATGCGGCGCATATGTCTCTAAATGCCATAGACAATGCGCCGCATAGTGTATGGCATTCTTAAATAAATACATGGCATAGTGTATGGCATTCTTAAATAAATGCATGGCATATGCTATGGCATTCTGCTCAACTAGGCAAAGCATTAGACACCGCCTATGGTCACTTTTGGTCTCCAAATCCGATTTTAATGGGTCAAAACTCAACCCAACCTTTTCTTACAAATATGAGACTTAATCTTGAACGAAAAACACATTGGAAACCGAGCTCATGCACCACCTATAGTCTCCAAATCCTATCAAAAAGTTTCCTTTTGCTCTTTTTCTTCACAAGAACATCATCCAAAGGCTTCAACCAAGTAAGTACTACTTTGTTCTTCATTTAAATTTTGTAAGTACTACTTTACTACACCTATTATGAATTGCTAAATCTTGAAAAAGTATTGGTGATGTGAACGTGTTTGAATTGTTGATACAAAACCAAGTGAGTGAACATGTACGTTAGGATGCTCTTAACTTATTTCCGACTTGAATTTGATTTTGATGCATTGTTATACTACTTGCGGAATTGCTATAGTAATGAACATTGCATAATCTTTTCACTTGAATACTTACATGTTAGAATATCCCGTTCATCGGAATAAGACTTATAACTACCTACCGACATAGGAGGTTGAGTTTATTGATAGAAACTATACCATGTGGTTACCCCTATGTAGTAGTGTTGTTATATCTACCATGAAAGTAGTCCAATGGCTGCAAGTAAGTGATGCATTGCTGAGTTTCTTGTCAGAATATAATCCTAAAACGTATGTCGATGAAGTCTAAGTAATCGACCACTTTCACTTCACTGATTTATATCAACAAAACCAAGTGTGGGGTGGTACCCCTACTGCTTGTGTATAGATTGTAACCATTGAGATTGTGCTACCATTAACACTATTTCTAGTCTCAGGTACAATGGCACCCAAAGCAAGACAAGGCAAAGAAAAGGCTACCACTTCACAAAAAGGCAAGAAAAGAGGCCAAAGAGAGCAAGGAGAACCCTCCTTGATGCAAACACCTCAACTCACTCTTGGAATTAAGTGGGATACTTATGAGGAACTTCTAAGGATGATGACTCTGATGATGATTCCGATGCATGGGGTATGACACCAGACATAGAGAATGAGTCCGACTAACCAGGTTCTTCTTATTTATTTTCCACTGAGGATAGTGTGCCCCGTCTAAGTGTGGGGTGATGGTATTTGCATGCTATACTTCTCGATCCGCATTTGCATTTATTCATGTTTGTTTGCTTAGTTTTTTTAGTAGTAAATTTTTTTTAGCTTCGCATGAAATAATTCTAATAGGCAGCATGAGATTATAACAAGAGTATGTGCTACAATTATGACTATTGAGACGTTTAGGCTCTAGTTGTGACTCATTATGTGATATTGAGTGGTTCAATTCTTTCACTTGTTGGGTCGAGAGTCTATATTACTTCCAATCAAGACAACCATGTGCCTTGTGTGTGTGAGGTAACAGTATATTCTATGTTTGTGGCTGATGCTAGAACTTGCCTGGTATGTATGCAAAGCAAAAATAAGGAGTGTAAGTTTAGGAGATGATTTAGGCATTTCTTTGGCAACCTATACATGTTTACCTTTGTTTTACCTACCCATGGACATCATCCTAGTTAAACCCTTTTGAGCCTTTAGCCTATTTCTTTGACAACCTTGTATGTAAGCCTAATCCATTTTTTTTCAAGACCGTAATTTGATCCAAATTCCTAAGTGCTTTAAAGTGAAAAAGTCATGTGACAACATAAGAGGAAATTGGGTGAGTATGATGCTTTAAATTGTAATGGTGCTTGAATGTGTTATGAAAAAGAAAGTCCTATCATAAGAGGTATGTTGTGAAAAGAAAAAGGAAAAGAAAGTTGAAAAGTGAGTTGTGCTTAAAATTGAAAAACAAAAGATGAGAACAAGGGTGGAAGAATAAAATAAAGAAAGGTTGAAAGAAAAAAGTGTCAATGATACAATGTGATGTATTAAAGTGCTTAGGAACTTAGTCACTATTTCTGGCCAAAATAGCTAATCCTACCCGTCCCTTAGCCTACATTACAACCATCAAAAGACCTACTTGATCCTAAGCTTAGCATTCTGACATTTAGTAGAGTACTACATTAAGGGCAAGCCTATGGTCATCAGTTGCTACATATGAATTCTTTGTGAGAGTGAGAGCAAGGACATTTTGATACCCATGTTTGAAAAATATGCTATATTTGTGAGTAATTATGGGTACTATATTGTGAGACACACATGGTTGATGAGCTTTGGATAGTTGTATATGATTCTATGTACCTTAACATTTGCATGCGAGTTGATCACCATCACTAGTCTACGCTAGAGGTTAAACTGTTTCTACTTATAATCGGGAAGCTACTCTTTGTTGATAATTTTTGTGCTTGTCTTGAAGAATGTTTTGTGTTGTTGCTGTAAAAACCCTAAGTTGATGCTTAGAAGGACATGATATTTTGTTCGAGGACGAACAAAGCTGGAAGTGTGGGGTGTTGATGATAGGCGAATTTACACTCCTATATCAATATATTTTGCCCATATTTTAGCCTAGTTTTGAGAACAAATTATATATTTCATGCACTTTTAGTCCTTTTTTCTATAAATGAGCTAACGAACATGATTAGGAAAGTTTCAGGTATAAATGATGCAAAATACAGCATTTTATGGCTTACTTGACGCAAAAGAAAGCTCACAAAGGAAGGGAAGGAAGTCTACACGCCTAAGGACCAAAACTGCTGTATGGAAAATCTGTCCCGGGCTAAAACAACATTTCTGAAGACTTTGGGGACTTACAGATACAAAGCTGGATTTTGACAATGATACATTAACCTAGTACAATTGGGTTATGTATTTCATTAGTTTATTTGGATTAGGAGAATGTTACATTAACCTAGTACAAATGGGTTAAGTATTTCCTTAGTTTAGTAAGATTTGGTTATTTATTTCATTAGCATAGTAGGAGTAGGATAGGAGTATTATAAATACCCTATCATGCTAGAGATTTTTAATTAAGTCCTCCCTTAGTGGAGAGGCAAGTCCTCCCTTAGTGGAGAGACACATTCTACTTCTCAATTACAACTCTTCTAATCTTTCCATTAATTCTATTCTTAAATTCCACAACAAGAGAATCGTTACTTACTAAGGAATCATGCCACACGCCTATCACCTAATCCACACGCCATTACTCAACAATAACAATGCAAATCGTGATCTCCTTCGCACTCATGGTAACTAAACTTCTCTGTTGGGGTTATGGAAGCCGAATGAGATACTATCTATTGCTGTGAGTTTGTGAGTTTGAGACACGTATATTGCTTATATCATTATTCTCTTCATCTTAATGCAAATTCTTGTGGCTGCAGACGCATAGAATAACGCCAGTCTAACATTTAACTTGTTCGAGAGAAAGGTTATTTGTCTGGAAAAGAGATAATGTCAAGGTAGTAGGACACCCTTTCCTATTAAAAAGCTAGTGCCATAACTGTACTAACCTCTTGGAGAATTCGTACCGTTAGACACGCTTTAAGCTCGAGAGAGTTAAAGTGAAATAGTCCTTGTTCAGGTCGAGAGACACTTGGATTTACCATCGACTACAATTCTCTATATGCAATTGCATGTCAAGACTCTACACACTCATAGCCAATAGAGACGTATACCTCAGAAGGTGGACATAACCCCAACGCTTCAATTCTCATTGTTTACAACTTACGTAACAATCTTTCTCTCTTTACTTTGCTATTTTCAGCTTTTACTTTATTGTTTTCGTTACATATTACAATCCCCCCTTTTACGAGACTTGCACCAAAAGTTTAGTAATTTTGCTTACTTGTTGGCCAAGCTATTCCCTGTGGGATCGACACCCAACCCAGGTTGGGTTCTATATTTGCTAACGACCGCTTTACACTCCTACGAGAGCTGTAGATTGAGCGTTATCACATACTAAACCCAGTTCCCTTTCCCAATATGGATACATATATATATGTACGATTTGTATGCATTATGGATGATTTTACTTGGTTTTATAAATGTCATTATTCTATCCTTATCCTGAGTGCATGTTAGTGTTCACCTACTGACCCGTCTTTAGTCAGTTATATATCCAAGCTATTCAGGGATCGACCATTCTACTTTTTCTTCTTAGTGATCAAATTTTGGGGATAGTTGACGATGGGTAAAAGTGGTAAGCTTCCATAATTTAGAAGGAATCTATTTCATGTCATGGTTTACTTTACATATCTTTTGTCTTTTATAGACTTATGTTTTTGGCTATGGTCGGGGGCATGTCCTGACTAGGTACTCTTTTGTTGGTCTAGAGGCTTTGTCTGATCAACTGGGGACTTGAGTATGGCATGGAATAGTTATGTTTTATCTCTCTCTATATATATTGTATATTATAATTAATTTTGGTTGATGGTTTTTGTTATAGGCTTGGTTGGTCATTAGGTGGTTAGACTTGGGTGGGTTAGTCTTGGATTCATATTTATCCAAAGTCACCATATAGGTGGATATGCTATCTTATCATATGTTTAAATTTCAATCGACTCAAGGTATGTCTATGGTGCTTTGGTTGGGTAATGGGAGTGGTTCTCAGTCCTAGTTAGGCTTGGGATTGCCCATTACAATAAAGCCCTGGTTCGAGTCATGTCATATTGGTATTAGAGCTTTAGGTTTCATGTTATGGGGTGTCCACAAAGACGTGGTGAGTAGAGTCTTGCTTATGGGTGTTTCGTGCACCAGACTTCTAACCAGGAGGCTACGATTCATCTTGGAATGTTCCACTTTCTTTTTTATTCTATTTTTGGGCTATGGAGTTTAAGGTCTTTAACTTTTCCTTGAATCTCGCTTGGTTGACTCTTTGGATCATGTCCTCTTAATGATCTAAAGATTCTAGGAAATTTACCTATCCCACTCAAGGACAAAATGGACGGTTCTAGTCTAACTTATGTCCATAAACCTGGTCGGGGGTCGCATCTTCTAGTTTTCCTAGTGGAGCCAAATCCTCATCACCCTATTTTCCTTATAGGTTTAGTGGTCGGCTGAACCATGGTTGTTTTGAGGAAGGAATTGGTATTTTGGTTGTGGTCAAGTGGGTCACATACATTAAGAGTGTCCCATAAGGGTTGCCGCTTGGGCAAATAGAGTATTAGTTACTACTTTTGGTTCCAGCACTGGTCAGAATTTTCTGAATATTCATACTATTTCTCCAGAGTTCGGGGCATCTTCTGATAACGACATTGGTTTGTTAAAAACTCCTTTATTTGTGGTGTGTGGTTCACTTTGTTCGGGGTCCCCTCTCTTTTGTGACCCTATTTGTAGTTGTGTATTTTAGTCCCAAGGTTATCTTAGGTTCTTGTCTTTTCTATTTCTACCTTGGAAGGTGACTCTTCTATTTCCAAAAGAGTCTATAGGAGTGAGGGTGGTATCTACTGATAATAAAAGGGTCTTGGTAAAATTATTTGACTCGGATGTGGTGGATTTCGATGTCATTCAGAAATGGATTGGTCACACTTGTGCTATGTGTTATTGAGATGTTAGATACGTAAATAGATTGTCTTTAGGCTCCATGGTGAGTCAATTATGGGGTGGGAGGATGTTTTCATTCTTTATCTATTAAGGGAAAAGTTTTATCATATCTTAGAACTCAGAGGTTGGTTTTGAAAGGGATGTCTTTATTATTTAGTCTGGGTTAAAGATTTTAACTCAAAAGGTCTTTCATTGCATTAGATTTTAGTAGTGAATGAATATCCTGGGGTCCTTTCTGATGACCATCATGGTGTCTTTCTAATGGGGAGGTTGGTTTGGGGTTGGTCTTGTTTCGGACATTTGTCCAAATTTCTATTTCTTCTTTATAGAATAGTTTTGGTGGAGTTAAAGGATCTTAAAGAGAAATTAAAGGATCTCTTAGATAAAGGTCTCATCAGTCTTAATGTTCCTCTATGGAGTATTTTGTTCTTATATGCATAAGGGGAATGGTTTTTCCTGGGAATGGATAAGTTGTCGGTGGGTGACTAAGGAATTGGGAGTGTCCTTCTCGTAGTATAGACCTTATATGTATATTCTATTTTATTAGGGGTAGTTTAATAGTATTGAATGGTGGTTGGTAGATCCTAGGCTTGAATTAAAATGCCTGATTTTTCTAAAAGAGAGTATGATAAGCTCAAAAATAGTAATACAAGAGTTGTAAAGGTAAACTGGTAGGTTGGATGAGGTTGATGATTTAGGAAATACAATAGTGGTAAAGTTGTGACTTGTAGATCGAACATTTAGGATGACCAGATGGATTGGGGGTTAAGTCATTAGATGGGATAGATCATGGAACTTACACATGTCTTTGTCCTTATACTTGTACTTTATTGCTGGCATGAAATTGATTATTAAATTCATGATTTTAAATGTGGTTTTTGGCACAATTGAGGGCTTTGACATAATTACTCATTTAATTGATTTTCCATGGATTATGATACATTATTTATGCTTTAATTATGTTTATGAACATTGTGGGATGCATGGGAATGTTAAAAGGATTTCGAGGTACTATGGATTCCCTAATTACTTGGTTTTGGTCTTGGAAATTATATGCCCTCAAACTATTTGTAAAATTGTCGTTCAATATATTTTGTCATATGGTTTGATTATTCTTTGCTTTGCATAAATGATTAAAGGAACTTGAATTGGTTTTGGTTGGATTTAAATGATTTTGAAAAGGCATTGGTTGCCATGTTTTAATTTTGAATTGTTTTGGTTTAATTGAAAACCTTGGAGTCAATTTGGTCTCATGGTTTTTGCATGTCTATGATAGGCTCTAGGTAGAATTTAGTTGAATAAGGTTTTGGGTATAGGAGAACCAAGCGTCCCTGGTGTAGTGTCACTGGTGTATGTCTTCGGTGATACCTATTAAAATGGAGAATTGTGTTTGTAGATATGATAGGATGAGGGTTGGTGGTTCATCTTAAATTTCCTTCTAGCGGTTGACTTCAAGGTAAGGTAAGGTTGCATATTCTAGTGATAATCTTCTTTCTTGGTTAAGAGATTACCCTACTAGTAGTGCATGTATTCTTATTGCATTTATAATGAATGTTCACATTTTGTATTCTCTTTGTTCCCTGGATATGAGCCTTGACCTTGCGTTAAGTTACTCCTGGTATGTGTGGTTATGTTTGTTTGGTGTCCAGTCTTAAGGACTCCTTTTTGACATAGTTATGTCAAGGTGGATCTTTATTATAGTCTAGATGGTGACTATGAAGTACTTCATGCCTAGGGTTCCTTGTCTTATTTCACGGGTCCTTGTCTTGCCTTGGCTGGCATGGATAACTCTTGTAATTCAATTTCTTAAATGACTTTTCTTCATGTTCTAGAGTGGTAGTGGCTTGGAGAGCATGGTGATGTTTCGAATCAAGAAGTACAAAAGCCCTAAGTGCGGGTGAGTCTAGGGTGACTACTAAAAGTTAAGGTTTTAGAAAGTGAGGTAAGGTTGTTGTCATGATAAAAGGTTAGTAAAAGAATAGGTGGTGGAAATCCTTGTGGAAATGATAGAGGGTGATAGATCTTTTGATAGATAGATCATACCGCAGGAATATAAGAGGTAGGCTTGAATGTTGTGGTTGGTAGATATACCAATAGTTGTGTTGGGTACTTGAGAGGTTTGTAAGGACTAGCTTCATGAGTTGTTTTAATGGAATAGTAGTTGCATGGTTTTGGGTGTTCAATTATAGGTTGGGGGTTTTGGTTATAGTGGTTGGACCTGGGTTGGCCATGTCTTTTACTTATAGTTTTCTTGTTATAATGGTGAAGGAAGCGGAGTAGTATTTGGGGATAGATGTAAGGAGTAGAGCCCGGTGGCCAAAGTTAATTCCTTTTAGCTTTGCATAGGCTTAAACATGGAAATGGTGGTATTTATTAGACTTAAGCTCTCGTAGCGATGCGTCTCGGTAAATTCTAAGTTGAATTGGACTTTCTTTCTAGCATAAGTTGCTTTCATCTGGAATTCCATATGTTTGTCTTGGGGTAATGTATGGATGGTTCTTTGTTGGTTGGTTCCTTTAGGTGGTATTGGTATCTCGAATTCCTTGTTCTTTAACAGGGTCCCAATGAGGATCATGGAATGGTAAGTTTGCTAGTTGCAAACAAAAGGTGTGGCTTCGGTAAAGGTTCCATGGTGGATCAAAAAGTTCAAGAAAATTATTTAGAATGCGGAAGGGGACAGGGAGTCTATGTGTCCGCATTGATTCTTTGTTTCCGAAATTCGTACGTAAGGTGTATGCTTTTCAATATGTCTTTTTGTTTTCTAAGTTGGTTGAAGGTGAGGAATGGATCCTCTTGCATCTTTGTTTTCTAACTTAGTTAGAGGATGGAATGCTGATGTTGGGGTGTAAATTGTGTTTGGGTTGTGTAGTGATCTTCTCACCTTGGTTGTGTGTCCTTTCTTTCTATTTTGGTCTAGGAAATGTTTGTTAGGTGTTAAGGTGTTATCTTGTGCTTGTCCCTTACCATTACCCGTCATTCGGGGATGAATAATCCTAGTGGGAGAGACTGAAACACCCTAGGAATAGGACCGGCCCTTGCAAAAATATCCTTTGGTTTTGGACTCGCTAGGCTTGGTACGACGATTGGGTACCATTTGTACCCTTGGATTCAATTTGTGGGGTGGATTGAGGGTTCAATTATATGCTAAGAAGTATTTTTGGTGCAGATAATGCCCAAGATATGACTCATTTTAGCACGAGTCGAATAGGAACATACGAATGGTGTAAGGCAAGTCGTATGGTGCTTATTTGAGTTGTCTTATGGAATCTGCCCAAGGTAAGGTTTGTGGGTACAATAAGGTATTACCACTCGTACCCTTAGGAATGATTTAGGGAGGTGTGATTCATATATAAATCAGTAGGTAGGGTCTTGGAAAGGTCTTGGGTACGAGTTGGGGTACCACTCGTACCCTAGGATACAGATGGAATAGGTGAGTCGTACCCCTAGACATAGCTTGTTTTTAATTTCAAGTAAAGGGTAGTCCATACATTTCCTACTTAAAACCCTTATGTTCTCACGTTATATAACCCTTGGTTTCCTTCCGTAACACTTGTTAAAGTATTAAAACACTTCAAATACTTTCTCAAACTTACTCTTGAAGATTGGAGGCTAGGGTTTCTCAAGTGTTCTTCAATGGGGCTCAATAGTCATATTTCTCTTTGGAATCTTCTTGTATAAGGCATGTACTCCTTCCCTCATCCTTAGTTCTAACTAAAGTCATGTGTATTGTATTTTAATTATTGATTTATAAATCATAAATGGTGTTGTTCGAAACATATGTCGAGTGTCTTGATGCATATGGTTTGATATTGGTTTAAATTATGTTTTTACATGTTTTTGGTAATGGTTTGCATATGTTGGTACTTGTTGGTTATGTTTTAACAACTTGGTCTTGATTACTAATTTTTGTGGTTTATACTTTGGTTTTGGTTTTGGTAAAGGAATGCCCTCAACATGTTTAGTAAAATGCCTAATAGAATGTTTTCACTCTATTGCTGAACTATCATTGGAACTCTTTCATGGTTTGGTTTGGTAATGGAACTCTTAATAGATTTGAATGGTTTTTCATGGTTTAAATGAAATAAATGCTTTAAATGTTTGGCATTGTCTAAAATGGTTTGGAATGGTTTAAAGGGTAAAGGTTTTGGTGGTCATGGTTGGCCTATTTTGAAAACCATATAGGGGTACATGGAAATCCCCCAAGTGAATGCATTTTTGGAATTGGTTTGAATTACGGTTATGGATTAATTGGTTATGCTTGTGGGGTACATGGGAATCTCCTAAGTGGTTTAATATGGTTAATGGAAGGGTACATGAAATCCCTTAAACCTATATATGGTTGGCTTTGGACAAGACTTATAAGTATAGTCGGTATGACGATGCCACTACTAATGGCCTTGGTTAATAAATGGTTAATGAAATGGTTAAGGAATTGTTTGGTTTCTTGGTAATAGTTTAGTTGGGCAATAATGGAGGGATGTTTAGAAAAGCCGTGGAAGAAGGAGGTCCCAGGGGGACAATAACTAGAAACTCATATTTGCTGATGTGAGGTTTGGTCGAAGTGACCGTGTGCATAATGTCACACTTTATATTTGGGGGATGTACTAGTCATCCTAGTTTTTCTTCCCTTTTTGAAATGGGGGAGCTGAACCCATATAGCCCATGGGTGGTTTACGACAACAAAGCTACACAACCAATGTAAAGGTTTTAATAGCATGCTAAACTGGTTCCCTTTCCCGGCATGGATATATATACGTATAGTTAGTATGTATCATGTATGGTTTAAATTGGTATTATAAATGACATTATTTAATTGTTATCCAGAGTTCATGCTAGTGTTCACCCACTAACCCATCTTCGGGCAACTGTATACCCACGCTATGAAGGGACCAGCCATTCTACTTCTCCTGCTTAGTGAACGGATTTGTGGACAGTCTATGTTGAATTGAAGTGGTCAGCTTCCATAATTTGGAAGGCATCTATTTCATGTCATGGTTTACTTTACATATTCCTTATCTTTCATAGACTTTGGTTTTTAGCTATGGTCGGGGGCATGCCCCGACTAGGTACTCTTTGGTTGGTCTAGAGGCTTTGTATGGACAATTGTGGACTTGGGTATGGTTTGGAATGGTTATTTTTCATCTATATATATATACATGCACTGGATTATTATAATTGATTTTGGTTTATGGGTTTTGGTATTGGTTTGGTTGGTCATTGGGTGGTTGTACTTGGTTCGGTTGGTCTCTGATTCAGACTTATCCCAGAGCCACCATATGGGTGGATATGCTATCTTGTTATATGTTCGGATTTCAGCCGACTCAAGGTATGCGTATGGTTCTTCGATTGGGTAATCGGGGCGGTTCCCGATCATGGTTGGGCTTGGGATTGCCTCTTACGACAAGGCCCTAGTTCGAGTCGTGTCATTAAGCCTCCCCACGAGCATCAAGTAATATATATTTGCACGAAGATCATATTCTAAAGTTATTTTTCCAACCCATAGCATGTTTTATCTATTCATTAACTACCTAGCATAGTCTAAAGAAAGTGAAGCCATATCTTACCCCAAAATCCAAGCCAAAATTGCTTAAAAGTGGACCTTTCCCTTTTTGAATGGTCTCAGAATCAACTACAACATTTAAATATAGAATATATGCATTAAAAGAAAGCTAATGATACCTATATTTCCCATATTTAAGTTTGAGTTTAAGAAAGATATAAAATTGGAATTTTCTTTTATAAACATATTTCCCAAGGTTATAGGAGTCTACAGTCGTAAACCCATGTGAAACAGGTTAAAAATAAGGCCCAAATCAAAGAAAAAATACTTTTATTAAAGAGTGTTTTTGAATTTATAATCAATATGAATAAATAAAAATAAGATTTTGGAGCTTACCCAAGCTCAAATCATGAAAGAAACCCTAAAAATCACAAAAAATTTGAAGCATTAAGGTAAAAAAAATGAGGGAATTTGCAAAAATGAGGTACTTATACCAGTCTATGAATATTACCTCAAAATCGTGGATCCTATATTGTGATTGTGAGGGACAACATTGATGAGGGGATTTTAAAGGCCTTCACATTTGAAAAGGTCCATGACCCGACCTCCCTAATTCGTGATAGCCCTCTTACATTCGTGAAGAAGGCATAACCTAACTCGACCCCTAAATGTCATTCACTATCGTAACTCCCTCCTTGCGATCATGATAAAGGAAAATATCTTTCTCTACAATAGCATATGGAGGCCCGCGTTTGCAATAAAGGTAATGGTCCTACACCAGATTCATCAAACCAACTGAGATTTGACACGTTAAAATATTTTGAACAAACCCTCGGAATTCATTTGGGGACCCACTGGAAAAAATCATACATGATACTAAGCTACTTTTGATGTTCTGAACTCAATGGCAACATTGGATTTTCAAAAAAGAAAATATCATTTTCAATATATAATCCCTAAAGTACGTAGAATCAAATATCATGTTTTGTATTATGATAAGTTATTTAGATATAATTAGGGCCACAATTAATTCCTACAATATAGCTAGTCTAAAACATTCCTTATTGATTGATTTCTTGTGAAAAATCTATCTCTAGTAAACTTCAAATTAGTATAGCTCCTAGTTTCAAAAGTATTTTTGATCTCACTACTACCCAAATGAAAGGTCTTTGAATCCTCTTTTCAATGCATCTATTTTCTTCTTAATCTTTTGTCATAGTAAAGAGTTATGGCCATTTTAGTGAAGCACTATCCAACACTGAGATATCACAAAAGTAACCACAATCGAGTTTAGAAACCAAAACCATACAATGGTCACGGCTTCATGAAACAACTCCAAAAAACTAAAAGCTGACAAGTATATATTCTAACCACAATAACGGGCCATGACCATGGTTAGAAAAAATGATCTAGGGCAGGATTTGACTTCAAACGCTCATTCATCTTAGACTTTCATCCTATGAACCAAGGTACGATCACAGGTGGTACCATGATTATAGAAAGGCTTTTATAATCAAGTCTAGAGAGCCACTAGTCCATCCACCAGACCACGAACAACAACCATGATCGTAGGTGGTCCCATGATTGTGGGATGGATCGTAGTCCTTCCTGGTAGCTTTTTCAGTTATGTTTTATAAGGGGAATTCTAGTATTTTCCCTCCTTTTATACCCCTAAACTATGTTGTTTAAGCTATGCCAAAGCTATTTATTAAGGTTAATAATACCCTGAGCCCCTCTTTACTTAGAAAATAATCGACACTTAGCAAAACTAAGAGAAAGGAGATGATTTTTCTTCTTCATATCTAGCTAGGGTCCATCTTCTTCAAGCTCCAAGTTTAGAAATTTCTTCAGGGTTGTTATCTCCAGGTATATGGGATTTCATCTATGGGTTACTTTCACCCATTGAGTCCCAAAAGTAACTCAATTCCTAAAGAAAAATCACCCTTTCAAGTTTAGGGTTCCATAAAAGAGTGAATTCTAATATCTTTAGTCCTTTGTTTTGGATAAATCATGAATATATGTTTCGCCATAAATTTGAGAATCAATACATACTTATGACTATGAACAATCTTTATATTGATAAATTTCAAATTTTGGTTTAAATTATAAAATTCCTTATTATAGTCAGATTATAGTATTACCTTGTATAGTTGCATTCATTGAGATGAAGGGTTACGAACACCAAATTATTGCTTAGGATATTATGCATGGTTAGTGGAATACTCATTCATTAATTTTCCATGATTTAGAATTTTTTAGATTAAGTATTTACATTTTTTTTAGATGATCACTATTATTGAGCTTTTCTGTATATCAATTTATCTTCAGTTGGGAGTAGTACTTAGCATCGAGAGGACACAGGTTCAGATAACCCCAAGTACCAGAACTACATATCCACCATAGTTGTCATTATATTTATTAGTACATCAGATTAGCAGATCCATACTAGCCATTGTTCATACCATTAGTAATGTACTGAACACCTATCCAATAGGGGTTACTAGTAGGGCCCTATTTAGCTCAGCTAGGTATGTCGGTTAGTACTAGCTCCCACAGTTTAGTCTTTGACCTTACATGACATTGTGTTTAGTTATTTTAGTACATCATATAATTCCACATTTATTACTTGGTCATTACATGTAATACCTCGTACTTCTACTTAGCATGAAATTATCTCAGGAATGTTAGAAACTTACTTTGAAAGAAGAATCTATTTTTGTACACATGGAATTTTTAAGATTTCCACTTTTTGTTAAGTGTAAAATTGAATTATATTTCCAATGATACCAATTTTGTCCAAATCCGGTATCGGAGTAGAAACTTATGGCCCAAATATAGAAAGCAATCAAAACTGCCCAGGTGCAATGGTGAGAGCCGACGGACCATTGATCTAGCGACGAACCATCTCCTAAGCTATCGTAGTGGAGGCAGTGAGACCACATTATTTCTAAGGGTGACGTCTCAAGCCGATGGACCGTTGAACTAGCGATGGACCATCGCCCAAGCTGTCGTAGCAGATGCAGTGAACCCCTATTCTACCCAGGTGCGACGATCAGGACCGACGGATGATCAACCCAGCGACGAACCATCATACCCATCATTGCATAGTTCATTTAGTTATTTTAAAGTCACTTTTAAAAGGGTATTTGGGTCTTTTCCAACCATTTTAACTTCTAATTATATCAGATCAAGGCTCATAAGTTCATTATCTATCTGAAACATCAAATTAGGGTTTTCTTTCAAAGATAATCCCCAAAAAAAAAAAACCTTACGTGTTTAATTACAAGTCAAGAATTCATGTTTTTCACCATCAATCTTTAAGAAATCATCCACCTAGGTATGTCATGTGTTGATTCATGGGTCCTTTTCACCCATGAAGCTCAAGAATCTCTTTTCAAAATACAAGATTTGAGTATTTATGAATGTTCATGATTTAAATAGAATTGAAATTCATGTTCATGATGTTGTAGGGTTTTGATTCATGTTTTAAATTATATATTCCAATGATTGACCCAATTATATAAAGATATGAATAATAATCATGATAAATCCCCCTTAAATATATATGTTGATTGATGTATCCATGATTATTAGATGTGTTGATGATTGTATAACAAAAGCATACTCCCCATGTGTTTGATTAAATGCCTATGAGAAGGAAAAGTTCCATACTAGTATAATAATATGAAATCCCCATTCATGTACAAGTTCAAGCATTTCAAGTGTTTGATGAAATGCCTTAGTGAATGAATTATGGATATATGTGTGGCCATTGTGGTGCTTTAGAACTTCTACTTCATGAAATCACCAACTTATTGTATTATGGATTGTGATGTTGGTCATGTATTCAAGAAAGTCATACTTCATCAGTTTCATGCTATCGAGTCCCGGGGGTACTTCTACCCGATAATTTAGCTGTGAGACTAGAGCCAGTGTCATGTTTTCAAGATACTCTCAGTCGAGACATGTTCATAGAAATTTAATCAGTCATGTGACTCAGGAAAACTCAGTAAACTCAGAAATCTTAGAAATTCAGTAATCTCAGAGTATTTCGTTAGTCAACGAAACTCAGTTAATTCAGTCCAGTAATCCATGTTCAGTGTCTATTCATATGGGAGTAGGAATTAAGACCTAGTGAACCCAAGGATGGGAACACACACTGTCGGATGAGGGTGTGATTCTTAGAAATTATCCTTGCGTTCCAGAACTATGTAACCAACATAGGTTGAGACATCAACACTGTCAGATGAGGGTTGATGAGGTGGATAAACACTGTCAGATGAGGGTCCCACCATATCTTTTGGGGATAGTATCATATGAGGGTCACCCACAACTTATCTTTACCAGTGGTGCGGTATTGACACCCTTCCAATTGGGGTTATAGATTGGACCCCAACTCAGCCATAATGGCGTATTAGGGGCATGTCGGTTAGATTACTACTTCCTACAATTTCAGTATAGAATCAGGACTATCAAATACAGTTATTTAGTCTTAGTAATAGAACTCAGTTAGTTCTACAGGATTCAGGACTGTCAGATACAGTCAACTCAGAATAGTACAAAACTCAGCTAGTTCCATCAGAAACTAGACTATCAAATACAATCGCTCAGTATTAGTTATTTCAGTTACACAGTTATTAGTATATCATGTTATCAGTACTCAGATTCAGTAATCATGTTATCACCAACTCAGTTACAGTTATTATGTGTTCATGCATGTATTCTCATGCCTATGTTATTCAGTTAGTTAGTATAGTTCATACATGTGAACCCTTTCCATTCAGCCTACCTCATATGCATACCAGTACATTCAAACATACTGATACACTTGCGCTATGGAGTTTTATACCATAGGTTTAGAAGCACGAGTTCCAGAGCATCAGTAGTATTTCAGTCTTAGTTATCAGAGTTAGCAGTGAGTCCTCATCCTTCAAGGATATGACCATAACTTTATTATCTCATTAATTAAATTATTTCAAGAGTTGGAGTTAGTTGGGTACATGTCCCATCAACTCCTTATACAGACAGTTCAGTCAGTTAGAGGCTTTCAGATTAGCATGTTTAGACAGTTATTTCAGTTGTGTTGGGTATTTCATACCCCCTCCAGATGTTATGTTTTCTCAGTAATGTTACAATTTTGAACCTTACGGCCTTACAGCCTTTATTTTGGCTTTTATACAGTATATTATGCAGTGTTCAGGTATAGATATCAGTCATGGGTTAGCTTGTGATCCTTCGGGGTCATGAGCATCATGTAGCATTCCGAGTACCAGACTTAGGGCATTACATTACATCATTTATGGATTTTAGACCATGTTCAGCTTATCCTATAATTTTTAGCATAGTCTGCTTTCATAGGGTAGTGCATATCTCACATGCTCAGTACCTTCAAAGTACTAACCTCATACTTTCCTTGTACTATATTGTCTTATAATATAGGTTCAAATGCTCAACATCTCGATCGTGGTTAGCTAGATTCATAAGCCACTCTAACAGTAGTGAGTCCTTATCATTCTAGGACTATTTATTTATATTTATTTTCAATTTTTGTTTAGTTTCAGACTATAAAAGCTAGGTGGGGGTTTGTCCCAGCAAATCATCTTAGTAGAGGCTTTCAAAAATTCAACTAGGCTTTCAGCATGATGATTTTATAAATATTATGGTTTTGATATCGTATAGGTTTTATTTTATTAGGGTTATATGTTTTAGCTTAGTTCCTACTTAGTATTTATCAATTTACTTTATTATACTTAATGTCATGACAAGCCATGGGTTAGCTTGGGTCACTTGTGAATCCAAGGACCGTTTTACAACAAGAGGAAAGTCTTAAGTCGTCACAAACTTGGTATCAAGCCTTAGGTTTTAGGTTCCTTGGGTATCTAAAATCCCATATTTAGTAGGGTCTTGTTCATAGGTGTGAAATGCGCCACACTTCTAAATTAAATGCTACGAAATGTTATAGGAAAAGTTTTGATTCTTTCATATTCATATCATGCGATAAAGTGTGAACTCTACTAAATTATTATTCTAACTCATGATGTATGGATTTACAGAATATTCTTTCCAAAAAAGCAATAGAAGGAGAAATAAAAATGGTAACAGAAATAGGAACCAGCAAGCACTACTAGTTCTAGCAATACCCTTGAAAGAGCAAATATTTCATGTTGAAGTCAAGGCTACTTTTACAGCATTAACTTAGTCCATGATGGCCCAGAATAACCAGTAGGTTGTGACACCATCCAACTTGGTAGTGAATCCAACAACAGCTAGTGTTCGATACTTTACTCTATTGAATTCTCTGGTATTCTTTGGGTATAAGTCTGAAGAGGATCCACAAGCATTCCTGGATAGTATTTAGAAGGTTACTGAGATCACTATTGTTACTCCAATTGAAAGTGGTGATTTGTACACTTATCAGTTACAAGGAGTGGGTCTCACTTGGTACAAGTAATGGAAAAATAATAGAGGTGTGGATTTATGACCGATGGAGTAGAATGAGTTTGTAGTTGCATTTCTGGAGAGGTTCTTCCCACTTAAGTTGAGAAAGGACAAGGTTTAGGAATTGTTAATATGAAGGAAGGTAGTATAAGTGTGAAAGAGTATTCTCTAAGTTTACTGAACTAGATAAATATGTGCCGACAATGGTTGCAACCTCTAGGACTTGCATAAATAAGTTTGTATCTGGTGTTTCTAAGGATGTGGTCGGATAAGGAAACAGAGAGTAAGAGGCTAGAACATATAGCATTAAATTTTTAAGTAGAGGTCAGATAGAGAGTATATGTCATGACCAGAACTAGTTCCTGGCCATGACGGACATCTCAAGTCCACCATGGACTAGATACCACCCCCTTTTCCTAGTTAAAGAGAACATACACACTAACAGAGATTGAATTGTGAACATAAAACAAGATAGAAGAGATAAACTCAAAGACATCTATAAAGTGCCAAAAACCAACAACCAAGACCCAAGTCCACAGTAATATCCACAAAGCCTCTAACCAACAGAATACCAATAAAATGTTAGTACATGCCCCCAACAATAGCCAAAAATAAGCAAAAATATATTCAATGACAATATGAAACCAAAACATGAAATGAGGTCTTCCAAAGTATGGAATCTCACCACTTTAATTTGACTCACGAGCTATTCCGCAATTACCTAGTTACTAGAAAAGAAAAGTAGAAGTATTTTTGGTGCTTGCATCATGTGGGGATATAGTGTCCAGAGACGGTTAGAGGGTTGAGCGCTAGCATGTAACTCAGCGATAAGGGAATAAAATAATGCCATGATCAATATTTCAAAACTAATCAAAATCCAATGCATATATCTATATGCAATTACATATATACATATATATGTATATATATATATATATATATCATATGATGTGGAAAAGAACTAAGATTTGCATGAACTTTAATATTTTAGCCTGGGTTGTGTAGCTTGACTATCATAAAACTACACATGGTCTATATGGGTCCAGTGTCTCCCCGTGGTTGGGCCCTAATTTATGTTAGACGCATGAATCGAAGATACCATAAAAGATTAGAGAATCCTAATACCCTATTCCATATATGATACAAGTATCTATAGTGTGTCATAAGCACACTGTCATCTAGACCAACCTTCATGTCGCCAAACATGAGTTTTTAGTATCAGTCCTTCGGGACTTACACCTTCAGGGCTAGCTAACACAACTCCCATTAAGCCCAATTAGAACATTTAACACATAACCTAACCATTAATTCAAGGATTTAATTATCATTAAGTGGTATCATCATACCGACTGTAGCTTGTACACAATGTCATAAGACAACACATTGGGGAATCCTTGTACCCCAGACTCCATTATGAAAATAACATGGGGGATCCTTGTACCCCACAGGGTTTTCAAGATCTTTATTATTCACTTAGGGGGATCCTTGTACCCTATAAGCTTTTTAAAGTCTTAACTATTTTTCTATATATGCAATGGACTTGTTTTAAAGTAATAAGTTACTCTAATTGATAAATCACATTCCAAAAACAATTATGCAAGTGGGTTCGGGTTTTATCAATTTCAATATCAACATCCATTTGTTTGGGGAATCCTTGTACCCCTAATTACTTTATTCACAAGTTTGGGGAATTCTTATACCCCTAAATTCATTCACCATCCCATACACCCCCATTGAGTGGAAAACAAACACTTCAATGCATAATAAATCAATAATTATCATGGGTAAAACATTTAAACAATTTATATCAAAAATCCTCAACCCATAATTTAAAACCCAACATCAAAACCATGTGAATAATAAACGAATTTCATGCCATTAAGAAAATAAAAGTGTAGGGAGAGAGATACATTCCTTAGTACCAAGAAATTTGAAGAAGAAATCACCCTTAGAGCCCTAGATGACCACTTTCCTTGAAACCCTATCCTTTACTTGAATGGAGAATTTTACAGAGTGAAGATAGTATTTGATATGCCAAAATATTGAAAATAATCCTCCTTTAAAGTTTTATGGACATGGGGTACAAGTGGAGAAGGAGGGAAATTACCAAGATACCCTAAAACAAAAGTTGAGAAATTCACCGATTAGTCATTACTGTTTACCCTACGACTCATAATGACTGGCTATGAGTCATACCCTTGACTCATAGTTAAGACAGTCTCCTAAGACACCCAATCTTCAAACCCTACGAGTCCCCTATACGACTCGTCAAGTGACCCTATGAATCGTAAGGTTCTAGTCATAGTCAACATAGAACCCATATGCACATACACTAGTTACCTTATGATTGCCACCTTAAAACTTGTATAAAGTCATTACTACTCATTGAGTCTAGTTATGTATAGGTAAAAGAGTTTGGCTAGCACACTGGTGAGTCTACAACTTAATCTATACTACTCGTAATGAGTCTTTATGACTTGTGGCCTTTAGTCGTAATCAAAATAGTAACTTAGGCTACGTTACTGGACACCATAAGACTGGGGTCCTATGACCCATATGGAGACCCTACAACTCATCAAGTGAATCCTAGGTTGGGCAGTGAGCTCAATTCTTGAAGTTTTTCATAGACCAACACCTGGGGTGTTACATTCTCCCCCTTAGGATCATTCGTCATCAAATAATGATACAGTGCATCTATTAGCATGATTTAACACATAATACAATCACACTTTCCTTTTAAAAAAAAGTCAAAAAACAAAGATGTTAAGAAATCACATACCTTAAGAATGATTTTTAATAACGGGGAACAAGAATAAATATTTGGACTTCATGTCCTATTCGTCTTCCCAAGTAGCTTCCTCAAGCTTTTGGTTTCACCATAGAACCATCACTGGAGCCATATCCTTAGTCCTCAAACGCCAAACTTTCCTATCCAGAATGTCTACCGGTACTTTCTCATAAGACAAGGAATCCAAAATACCCACACTTTCCAAAGTAACAACCAAGAACAGATCACCTACACACTTCTTCAACATCGAGACATGAAAGATCAAATGAATGGACCCAAAATTAGAATGCAATTCCAATTCATAAGCCACATTACCCACTCTTTTCAAAACCAAATATAGACCTACATAATAGGAACCGGGCTTTTCCTTCTTTCTGAATTGCATCACTTCCTTCATGGGAAACACCTTCAAGAATACCTAATCACCAACATCGAATTCCAACTCTTTTCACCTCATGTTCGCATAGGACTTTTGGCTACTTTGGGAGGTATTATGCCTTTCTTGAATCACCTTTACCTTCTCCATAGCTTGATCAACCAAATTTGGGACAACTAATCCTATCTCACCAATATACAACTATCCAATAGGTGAAAGAAATCTTCTTCCATACAATGCCTCAAAAGAAGACAATCTAATAATAGTGTGGTAACTATTTTTACAAGAAAACTCAACAAGAGGAAAGTGATCAACCCAACTACAACCAAAGTCAATCACACAAGCTTGACGCATGTCTTCCAATATCTAAATTATCCTCTCCACTTTTCCATCCATCTATTGGTGGAAAGAGGTACTAAGGTTCACCTTAGTCCCCAAACCACTCTAAAATTTATGCCAAAAATATGATGAGAACCGAGTACCACGATCATAAATAATAAAAATAGGCATACCATACAACTTTACAATCTCTTGGATAAATGAATTCGCATAGTCCTCACCAGAATAATAAGTCCTTGATGGCGGAAAGTGAGCGGACTTATTCATCCTATCCACAATGACCCAAATCAAATCCAACAGATTTAGAGACCGCAGAAGATTGGTAATGAAATCCATATTGATCACTTCCCACTTTCACATGGGAAATTCGATCTTTGGATACAATACACTGGGCCTCGAGTTCTCTAACTTAACTTGTTGACACACCATGAACTTATCCATAAAATTTTCCACATCTCGCTTCATGTTATTCCACCAATAAATTTCCTTTAAATCATGGTACATTTTCATCGAGCTAGGATAAGCTGTATATTGTGACTCATGGGCATCGATAAAAACTCTTTCTCACAACCCATTAATATTGGGAATGCACAACCTCCATTGGTACTTCAAGATACCATCACTACCAATCTTGAAAGCTATAACTTTCTGTTGGCCTACCACATCCTTGATTTGCATCAAGATAAGATCCAAAACCTATTTTTTTTAACCTCAGCAACAAGAGAAAACTTTACCACCTCTTAAACAAGCACACTTCCATCTTCAAAATCTAAAAGACGAACTCCAAGGTTAGTTAAACATTGAATATCTTTCACTAATCTATGTTTCTACTCATCCATATGAGATAGACTCCCCATAGATAACCTGTTATGAGCATCAACAACCATATTAGCTTTACCTGGATGATAATGGAGATTCATGTCATAGTCCTTGAGTAGCTTAAGCCATCTCCTCTATTTGAAATTCAACTCCTTTTAGGTGAACACATACTACAGGCTCTTATGATAAGAATAAATATCAACATAAACCTTATACAATTAATGTCGCCAACTTTAATGCAAACACCATAGCCAACAACTCCAAGTCATGAGTCATATAATTCCTCTCATGAACCTTCAACCCTACAAGAATAAGCCACCACCCTACTATGTTATATTTGCACAGAACTCAACCTCATACACGACACATCACAATAAACCACAAAACCATTGGTACCCTCGAGTAGGTGCAGAATCGAAGAAGAACTCAACTTATATTTAAACTTATAGAATATACCCCCACAAGCATTGAACCATAGAAACTTTATCTTCTTCTTAGTCAATCTAGTCAACGGAGCAACAATAGATGAGAAGTTCTTCACAAAACTCCTATAATACCTGATTAAACCTAAGAAGCTCTGAATATCAATTGGAGTCATAGGTCTAGGCCACTTTTCAACCACCACAACCTTTGTGGATCCACTATAATCCCTTCACTAGAAATAATAGACCTTGAAAGTAACAATATTTAACTTAAACTTATACTTCAAAAACCTGGCATACAAATGCTGATCTTTCAAGGACTGCAACACAATACGAAGGTGATTAGCATGATTATCCTTACTCTTGGAGTACATTAGAATATATTTAATAAACACAATGACAAATAAATCTAAAAACTAATAGAATACCCAATTCATAAAATTCATAAATTTCATCGGGCATTAGTTAACCCAAAAGACATGAACAAGAACTCAAAATGTCCATACCGGGTATAGAAGGCAGTCTTAAGGATATCCACTTCACTGATCTTTAATTGATGATAGATCAATCTTGGAGAAATACTTATGAAATACCATGGATTTTGACCCTCAGAAAAGTCTTAATATTTGGGCTTACTATCCTAGTAATGACTCATCATACTAGTTATATAGTATGACTGTAGGTCAGGTAACCCTAGTTGTAAGGTTTATGGTAAGTGGTGGTTAGGTTTTTAGTCTTGGTAATGACTTGGTGGCATGATTTATTAGGGGTGGTGACGAGTCATTAGACGATCCTTAATCAAATCAAAAACATACTGGATTGACTTATCTCTGCGTAAGAGTAGATCGCTAAGAGATGTGAGGATAGGTTACGAGTGGTAGGGTTGAGTAATATGATGTCCAGTGTCTAATCCTTTGGATTTTATCTTGGATATGACTATATCATACGATTCATATGGCCAAGTCACGATTGGGGATGATGGAGTCGTAAGATGGATAGTGTATGGATTTTCAACTCACTATTTAGGGTATGACTCATGGCTATGAGTTGTATGACGTGGTGACGAGTTGGTGGGTTGACTCGTAACCAGGGATGGTTTTTTTACAGCTATAAGTTTAGGGCACTTTTGATATTTCTCACTTAAAACCCTTAAGACCCCATGCCCCTATAATATATTTTGGTCATTCATTCCACACTTTAAAAGATTAAATATCCTCTTTACTCTCTTAAAACCCTCTCAAGTAAAATTGGCTAGGGTTTCTCTAAAGTGGTCATCTAAGGACTTAAGGTTTAATTTCTCTCCATGAATATTTGTAATTCAGGTGTGTGACTAATCTGTCATTGTTAGTTTACTAAAAGCATATGTTTAAAGCATTGTTCATGAATAATTAAGGGTGGTTTTGAACCAAGATAGAGAGGTATCATTATTTAAATGCATGTTAAACCTTGTTCCCTATCCCAGCATGAAATATATATATGTGTGTGTGTGATTGCATATGGTTATTTGATTTAGTTTTGAATGATGGCATTATTTTATCTTTATCCCTAATTTACATGCTAGCATCCACTCTGCTATCTATTTTTGAGCATTGTATCCCCACGCGATGAAGGAATCGGACATACTACCATTCCTCCTGTTAAGTGACTTAAATTTAGGGGACAGATTTGAATTTGATTGAAGTGGTAAGCTTCAATACTCTAAAAGACTCCATATTATGCTATGGATTTCTTTTCATTATTATTATTTTTTTGGTTTTGGTTTTGTCTATGGTCAGGGTTATGTCCCAATCGGATATCCTTTGATTTTGGTTAGAGGCTTTGTCAGACAACTATAGGCATGGGCGGTGTATTAGTGCTAGCATTGGTATTGGTCATGGTTGAATATTTGGTTATGTCTATTTGGTTATGGTTATAGAATTACTTTATTATCTTTAGATTATTATTATATTATCTTGTTATATGTTTGGAATTTATCCAACAAGGGGTGTAGGGTGGTTAACTGTAGGGTATTGGGGTGGTATCCGGTCCTTATTGGACTTGGTATACCCAACATGACTAGGCACTGGTTCAAGTCATGTCAAATTGGTATAAGAGCTCAAGATTTATAGTCAATAGGGAGCCCATAAAGTCGTGTCGAATAGAGTCTCTATTAGGGGTATGTAGCACGCTACACTCTTGAGGGAGAGGCTATGAGGCATTCAGGAATATTTTTCTTTCTTATGTTCTATTGTCAAGCTATAGAGTCTAAGGTCCTGAAATCTTCTCTAATACCCATTTGCTTGCTTTTCAGATCATGCCTCCCAGATGATCTAAAGTTCACAAAAAATCCTCTGTCCCACCTGAGGACAATATTGATGGGACACATCCAACTTATAGGGTCTAGACCCGATCTAGGGGTCCAACCTGATTGCCTTCCTGGAGTTCCACAAGCCCTCTCTACTATTCCATAAGCTCCTCAGGTTGATGTGATGAATGTGGAGTTTCATTAGTCCATCTATATGTTGGCATAGTTGTAAATTCTCAAGCTGAGTGTGGTACTTCTATTACTCTATCTTCTGAGGCCACGAGGGTTGGCCAGTTTATGAGGTTGAGCCTTTTTGTGTTCACTGGTGTTAAGGTTAAGGAGGACCCTTAAGGTTTTTTTTAATAGGATCGAGAAGATCTTTTGTGTAATGGATGCCACTAATATAGGGGGCATGGAGTTTACTTCCTACTAGTTGAAAGATATGGCCTATCAGTGGAATGATAAATGGGACCAGTCGAGGGGTAATAATTCTGAGTGAGCCCTATTGATGTGTGAGCTAATTCTAACACATTTAAGGCTTTTAATTAAGAATAATTGCAAAGTCTTAAGCAACTTTTGTCATTTTTAATTGTTTTATGTTTGATTTTGTAGTAGAAGCTATGGTGTAACAGAACCAACAAGGATAGAAGCAAAGGAGTTGAAATCTGAAGTAATTCAAAGAGAAGTATGGCTACGACATTTCTGATAAGTTGTCAGCCCTGTGATAAGTTATTAATTTTATCGTCAGGCTCAGACAGAGAATGCACTTGAGTTAAGAGTTGTGACGATATTTTATGATAAGCCATCAAGGAGCTGATAGGTTTCAAAATTATTGTCAGCCTAAGGCAGAACATGAAAGCCGAGGTATAGACTTAACGACATTCATTATAAGTCATCAAGGAGTTGATAGGATGTCACAGTTTCTCGTCAACCTAAAGCAGCGAGTATCAAAAGCAAAGAGGAGCTAACGATATTTGTGATAAGTCATCAGCCTCCTAATAAGTTGTCATGAATATGTCACCTAATTTGAGGGATTATTAAACTCTGTGATTTTGTTTTCTTATTTAGGCTGAACTATTTAAAGTCATTTTAAGGGTTTTCTTGAGAGGAAGGAACATCTTTTGGAGACACGTATTTTGATATTTTCTTTCTCTAGTTTCTTAACATGAACAAGCAATTACTTTGAAGAGATTATCATCATTATTTTGGGATTACTACTGTGATCTAATCTAAGAATCTCTAGTTTCTATTCTTTTTGTGGTAAGTTTATCTTTCAAATCATGAATATAACTAGTTTTTTCGATTATTACATCATGAGCGGCTAAATTCCTTTAACCTGAATTATGGGATCTAGGGTTCAGTCTTGATAAGGTGCTGACTGTTCAAGATTCAAAAGGTGGTAGGACTCCCTGATAATTCTGAGGTTTTAATTATTGTCTATTGGTTGCACACGATAGATAACACCTGCTTTGATTTGCTTGAGAAAGAAATCAAATATAGTGGGAAGTGAATTATTAATAGGGACTTGGAAACACTAAAATTTTGTTTAATAATCAACATTGTAACAAGTTTGATTAACCTGAGGTGAAGTCTGGTTAATAAATATAAATTCCCTAACTCCGAGAGGATTAGGAAATTAAATGCTTAAGTAGATCGAGAGAAATTTAGGCATAACTTCGATAAAGACAATCTGTTGTTCCTACCTATCGTGAGAATCTTGAATCACTATTAGCATCTGTCTAGTACCAAAACCCATAGTGAACATAATTCTAGTTTTCCATAAACTCTTGATTACAAACACTGAAACTAAAGTGTCTAACAATTTTTTGCTAATCTCCAAAATCCCCATTTTGTCTTTTTGTGCTAGTTGTTTGAATCTAACATGTAGCTTGAGTTTCAAACTAGTTTAATCATCACTTACATTATTCCCTGTGGATTCGACCTTGACTCTAAAGTTGGGTAAATATATTAACGACGACCGCCTTGCACTAAATTGACGTGTAAGTTGAGCATTATCAAAAATGGCGCCGTTCTTAAGGAACAATTTGACGTATTGAGTTGGTTTGGAATTTTAGTTTACTTGCTTGAATTCAAACTTGTAAATATTTATTTAGTTTATTATTTTATTTTTATTTTTTTCTCACACCTTTCCTGAGACGTCAGCCTGGATAGATGGTTTTTTGAGTGATGATGATTCTTGTTATTATTGTGGGGGACCTTCACAATATGATGTGGACACTGTTCTAAATGGGGAACAAACTCTAACTTGGTGTTTGGCTTGTGGTCAAAGTGATCATTCTGAAGATATGTGTGCTATCATGATTCAAACGAACAAATTAATAAAATGAATTTTAGAGAATCAAGCACACTTATGGGAAGAGCTAAAGGATTTACCACTCTCACCATATTTACAGTGGCTAAATAAGGAAGAATATGAGGAGGACATTAGACAAATTAAGGAGAAAACTCAAGAATCTCAACCACTCAATTGTCATCTTGATCTTGAGACTGGCATTAAGAAGGTGAATAAAAGTATGTGTGTAGTAGATAGTGTAAATTTTCAAGTAGAATTAGTTGGGCCTCACTCGAAGAATTTTTCCACATTATATTTAGATGATATCTTTCTGTGCAATCATCTAAAATAGTGGAAGAGTGTGAAGATAAGGAACAAGAATCCTATATTCTTTATTTTACACTTGATAAGAAACATAAAAACACACCTAACTTTAAGGCTGAGTGGTTTACCACGCTCAATCCATTACTCAACTTCTTAATTTTTGTACCATCTCCCTATGATAGAGGTAAGAAGATGGGCTCTAAGTTGGGGTTGAAATTCATATACTCACGGTGGAGGAAAAAGTTGATTTAGGTCATGCCGCTCACTAAATTAGGTGCTTCTTGGGAGGCAACCCAAGGTATTTTATTGTTTGTATTCGTATTATATGATTGACATTAGATCTTCACACCCATGGTGCCACAGGTATATTTCAAACTCTCTTGTTTTGGTTTGACACATTGGGGACATTGCATGATTTTAAGTTGAGGGTGGGGCTATTTGTGGGTGTTGATGTCCCCTTGGGGTTTTTGTCGTCGTGCCTCTTTTCCCCAGAGTTTTGTTCTTAGTAGAGCTGGCATGTTTAGGCGTATTGTGATTTGTTTAACATTTTGTAGTTGACTAGGAGAAAGTACCTGAGGCAGTTAACACGGTTTTCTTATTTTGTGAACACCTCTCAAGTGGTCTAATTCGTTAACTGTGAGATTTGCATCTAATTGTGACCATTGTTCATCTTTGTATGGTATTAGTTCTAGTAACATGATAACCATTGATAAACAATAGCATAAACCAAATTGGTAGTATCTTTTGATATACCTTTGTGTCATGTGTGTGTGAGATACTACCTAATTCCCATTGTATGTTAAAATCTAGAACTTTCCCGATTAGTCTTACCTTAGTTGAAGGATAGGGGTTAGGAAACGATCATAGGCCATTTTGATATGAGCTCATTTTAGCCTAAATGACCTTTCCTATGTGCATAATATTCCTTGATCCCTGTTTTGAGCCTGATTAGCCTATTTCTTTTTATGACACCTGTCACCTTCCTATTTAGATCACAATGAACCTGTTTTGGCCCGGCCCTAGTCCTCTTTAAACACTATACACCTTGACTTAGGCAAATAGCCTAAGTTGAGGGTGGCTATCATAGGGGTGCATGATACAGAATGAGTATGAAGAAAGGTAGCATAAAATAAAAGAATAAAAAAGCTGGGTGCAGAGGAAAAGAGCAAGAAAAAAATTGTGAAAAGGAATAAGTGATTATGGAAATGACCGCACCCAGCCTAAATAAGTGTGATCAATAAAAGAGAAGAGTGGAAATGGCTAATAAGTGAAACCCCAAAAAGCTAGTGTAGTATCAAGGAGGCTTAGTCACTTTAAATACCATCAGGTATCATACCAGGCCCAAACCTATATCATAAGACTAAGAGAAGACCTATAGTGATCCTAGCTGACCTATATAAAAATTTGGGTACTAAAAATAAGGTCAAGCCTATGGTACTTGGCATACGTTGGTTGGAACTTCGTTCTGAGAGTGAGTATTTTGATTGTACCCATGGTTATGTATAGGATTACTAATATAAAATGAAGTTGATTTCCTTACTATGAGGGCACACCAGATATGTTGCTAGTTGCTAACTTATTTGGAGAGTATAATACTGATATATTCATGGTTAATGTAAATTAATTAATGTTGTATATTGATTTCTTTATGTTGCATTGGTGTTCTTCATTGTTCTTGAATTGACTGACCTTGGAGAGGGTAAAAGTATTTTGAGAAGATATGGATGATTGATTGCCAAATGTACTTTTTATTCTCTTAGTTGTGTTGAGTTGCTTGAGGACAAGCAATTGTTTTAAGTTAAGGGTGGATAACATATTTGAGGCTTTTAACTAAGAATAATTGCAAAGTCTTAAGCAACTTTTATGATTTTTGATTGTTTTATGTTTGATTTTGCAGTAGAAGCTATGATGCAAGAGAACCAACAAGGGTGGAAGCAAAGGAGTTTAAATCTGAAGTAATTCAAAGAGAAGTGTAGTTGATGACATTTCTTATAAGTCATCATTCATGTGTAAGTTATCAGCTTCATCGTCAGCCTCAGACAGAGAATGCACCTGAGTTGAGAGTTGTGATGATATTTTATGATAAGCCTTAGGAGCTGATAGGTCATCAAAATTACCCTCAGCCTAAGGCAGAACATGAGAGCTTAGGTAGAGACTTGACGACATTCGTTATAAGTCATCAAGGATTTGATAGGACATTATAGTTTGTCATCAGCCTAAAGCAGCGAGTATCCAAAGCAAAGAAGAGCTAACGACATTTGTGATAAGTCGTCAGCCTCCTGATAGGTTGTCATGAATGTCGTCACCTAATTCGAGGGAATACTAAACTCTGTGATTTTGTTTCCTTTTTTAGACTGAACTATTTAAATTCTTGTTTAGGGTTTACTTTAGAGGGAGGAACATCTTTTGGAGACACGTATTTTGATATTTTCTCTCTCTAGTTTCTTGACTTGAACAACCAATTACTTTATAGAGATTATCATCATTATTTTAGGATTACTACTGTGATCTAATCTATGAATCTCTAGTTTCTATTCATCTTGTGGTAAGTTTATCTTTCAAATCATGAATATAACTAGTTTTTTCGATTATTACATCATGAGCGGCTAAATTTCTTTAACCTGAATTATGGGATCTAGGGTTAAGTCTTGATAAGGTGTTGACTATTTAAGATTCAGAAGGGGGTAGGACTCCTTGATAATTCTGAGGTTTTAATTATCATCTATTGGTTGCAAGTGATAGATAACACCTGCTTTGAATTGCTTGAGAAAGAAATCAAATATAGTGCGAAGTGAATTATCAATGGGGACTTGGAAACACTAAACTTCCATTTAATAATCAATGTTGTATCAAGATTGATTAACCTGAGGTGAAGTCTGGTTAATAAATATAAATTCCTTAAGTCCGAGAGGATTAGGAAATTACATTCTTAAGTAGGTCGAGAGACATTTAGGCATAACTTCAATAAAGACAATTTGTTGTTCCTACCTATCCTGAGAATGTTGAATCACTATTAGCATCTGTCAAATACCAAAACCCATAGTGAACTTAATTCTGGTTTTCTGTAAACTCTTGATTACAAACACTGAAACTAAAGTGACCAATAATTGCATGCTAATCTCCAAAAAACCCATTTTGTCTTTTCGTGCTAGTTGTTTGAATCTAACTTGTAGCTTTAGTTTCAAACTAGTTAAATCGCCACTCATATTATTCCGAGTGGATTTGACCCCGACTCCAAAGTTGGGTAAATATATTGATGAGGATCGCCTTGCACTAAATTGACATGTAAGTTGAGTGTTATCACCTATGGGATGATTTTTTTAGTGCTTTCCTGGATGACTTCTTTCCTCAAGATCTAGGAAAAGTAAATATAGAAGAGTTTGTCAACCTAAATCAAGGAAAGATGTCAATCAAGGAGTATACCTTCAAGTTTTTCCAGTTATCATGGTATGTTCTGAAGTTTGTTTCTTGCATAAGGGTTATAATAAGGAAGTTCACTTCTGGATTTTTCCAAGACTGAGAGCAAGGCTGCCTTATTGAACAAGGACATGGACATCTCCCGATTAGTCATGTACATACAGCAGGTTATTAATGAGGAGGAAAAGTAGGCAGAGATTGGGGAGAGGCAAAATAAAATGTTTAGATTTCTTGATCAGGGTGAAGGTCAATAGTAGAGTGGTGGGGATGGTGAAAAGTGGTCCAATAAGAGGCGGGGCAATTTTGGGTATCACTCGACGGCTAATGATTTCTACTAATGTCGGCTGGTGATGGATATTTTTAGAGTGGCGATAATTTTAGGGCATAGGGGCTGAATCATCTCCATATGATCCTCTCTGTAGATTTTGTAGTTGATTACATTGGGGTTTTTGTGATAAGGGAAAGAATAAGTGTTTTAACCATAGTCAGTCAGGGCACATGCTTAGAAACTGTCCAGTAGCAAAGGTTGCTTCTCGAGAAAACAAGGTTCCAGTGGTCTCTTTATCAGTTCTATCACTAAAGGGTGCACCACCTGGCTCTACCACTAGTCGAAACCAACTCTATGATCTCACAACTTGCCAGGAGTCTAAGGCATCGCCAGATGTCATTAATGGTATGTTGAAACTCTTTTCCCAGGACATGTATTGTTTACTTAATTTAGGGTCCACTCTTTCATATGTGACCCCATTTGTGTCTGTGTATTTTGGTTTTGGTCTCGAGTATATTTCAAACCCTTTTTCTTTTTCTATTCGGTGGGTAACTTTATGGTTTCTGAGAGAGTCTATAGGGGTTGTGTGGTATCTGTGGGTGGTCAGGAGACATCGATGAATTTATTTAAGTTAGACATGGTAAATTTTGATATCATATAAGGGATGGATTGGTTTTACTCGTGCTATGCATTTTTTGACTGTCAGACATATAAGGTCGGCTTTAAATTCCCTAATGAGCTAATTATTGAATGGAGGATAGTTCCTTATCTCCTAAGGGGAGGCTTATATCATATCTTAGAACCTAGATATTAATTTCCAAGAAGTGTCTATATCATCTAGTCTGGGTTAAAGATTCTAACTTGGAGGGTCCTTTTATACATTCCATCTCGATGGTGAATAAATTTTCTGTGGTATTCCCTGATGACCTTCCTAGTATTCCTCCTGATCATCTAGTCTGGGTTAAAGATTCTAACTTGGAGGGCCCTTCTTTACATTCTATCTCGATGGTGAATGAATTTCCTGAGGTCTTCCCTGATGACCTTCCTGATGTTCCTCCTGATGGGGAGATTTATTTTGGGATAGATCTTGTTTTGGACACTCATCCTATTTCTATTTCCCCATATAGAATGGCTCCAGCTGAGTTAAAGTAGCTTAAAAAGCATCTAAGGGATCTTTTAGACAAGGGTTTCATTCGTCCTAGTGTGTCTCTGTGGGGTGCATGGTGTTATTCATGCATAAGAAAGATGGTTTCCTTAGGATATATATTGATTACCAGTAATTAAATAAGGAAACCATAAAGAATAAATACCCTCTTCCAAGGATAGATGATTTATTTGATCAGCTTCAGGGTGCTAAGTTTTTCACCAAGATTGATCTCTGGTTGGGGAATCATCATTTAAAGATTAAGGAAGTTGATATCCCTAAAATTTCCTTTTATTCCCGATATTGGCATTTCAAGTTCTTAGTTATGTCTTTTGGGTTGACTAATGCCCCAGCGGCATTCATGGACTTGATGAATAAAGTCTTCTATCAGTTTCTGGATTTTTCATCATCATACTCATAAATGATATTCTGGTGTACTCTAAGAGTGAGGTGGATCCTTCGTATTATGTTGCAAACCCTGAAAGATCAACAGTTGTATGCCAAATTTTTGAAATGTGAATTCTAGTTGAACGTTGTCATTTCTTGGGTCATGCCATTTCTAGTGAAGGGGTCATGTTGGATTCATAGAAAGTTTCATTGGTTAAGTAGTTTCCTAGACCCATAAATCCAACCAATATTCGAAGCTTCTTGGGTTTAGCCGGTTATTACAGAATTTTTGTGGAAAGTTTCTCTTCTATAGCTTCTTCCTTGACAAAGTTGACTCAGAAGAAAGTGAAGTTCTTGTAGTCTGATGTTTGTGAGGGTAGTTTTGAGAAACGGAAGGATAAGCTGACTTCGGCTCCAGTTTTAACTTTGCTTAAAGGCACTGATAGATTTATGGTAAATTATGATGTGTCCCGTGTGGGAATTGGTTGCGTCTTGATGTAGCATGGCTAGGTGATAGCTTATGCCTCCGGACAATTGAAGGTACATAAGAAAAATTATTCGACTCATGACTTGGAATTATTGGTTGTGGTGTTTGCGCTGAAGATCTGACTTCACTGTCTGTATGGAGTGTATATGGATATCTTTTTTTATCATAGGAGCCTGCAGTATGTGTTTACTTAGAAAAAGTTGAAACTCAGGCAAAAGAGATGGCTTGAACTACTTTATAATTAGGACATGAGTCCTTATTGCCATTTAGGTAAAGCTAACGTGGTTGTTGATGCTCTTATCAGGTTATCCATGGGGAGTCTAGTTCATATGGATGAAGGAAAGTGGGAGTTGGTGAAATATAATCACGATTTGGCTAACCTTGAAGTACGTCTCTTAGACTCTGAGGAAGATAGACAATTTTCACAGAAAGTGGCGCAGTTGCCTCTTGGTGTGGAAATAAAGAAGAAAAAGTATTGGATCTTGTCTTGATGAGGATTAAGGGTGATGTAGGTGGGCTAAAGGTGATGGGCTTTGAGATTAGTGGTGATGGTACCTTGCGGTACTAAGGGAGGTTATGTGTCCCTAACATAGATGGATTGCAAAAGAGGGTCTTGGCGAAGGCGCATGAGTCACATTATTCCATTTATCCTAGTTTGACAAAAATGTATCATGACCTTAAGGAGATGTATTGGTCAAATAATATGAAGCAGAATATGGCTAGTTTGTGGATAAGTGCATGGTGTGCCAACAAGTGAAAATATAGCACATGAGGCCTGAGGGTTATATCAAGAAATTGAGGTGCCAGTGTAGAAGTGGGAAGTGATCAACATAGATTTCGTTACTGGTCTTCCCCAGTTTCAAAATCAGTTTAATTCAATTTGGGTCATTATGGATAGGATGACTAAGTCTGCGTACTTTTTACCTGTGAATACTAATTTGGGTCATGTTGATGTTGGATGGGGTGCCTATTTCTATCATCTCGGATCGTGGTTTGTAGTTTTCATCACACTTTTGATGGTCATTTCAAAAAGGTTTAGGCATCAAGGTGAGCCTTAGTACTGCTTTCCACCTTCATTCAGATGGGCAAGTAGAAAGAACTATTCTGACATTGGAAGATATGCTTTGAGCTTGAATGATTGACTATGGTGGTAGTTGGGTTGAGCATTTTCCTTATATAGAGTTTGCAATAATAATAGCTATCACTCTAGTAATGGGATGACTCCATTTGAGACCTTGTATGGTAAGAGGTGTAGGCATTTTATTGAGTAGTTAGAGGTTAGGCTTAAAGCATCCCAAAGTTGCCAGAAATCCTATGCAGATGTGAGGCATAAGAAGTTAGATTTTAAGGTTGGGAGCAATGTGTTCTTGAAGGGGTCTCCCATTAAGGGAGTGATGCAGTTTGGGAAGAAGGGTAAGCTTAATTCCCAGTATGTTGGTCCGTACATGGTTTTGAGAAGGGTTGGTAATGTTGCATATGAATTAGAGTTGCCTTTTTGTTTGAGCTCCATTCACTTGGTGTTCCATACCTTAATTTTGAGGAAGTGCGCGGGTGATCCATTACAAATTATGTCTATCAAGGATATTGGTATTTTGGATTCCTTATATTATGAGGAAGTCCTGGTTGAAATCTTGGATCGGCAAATTCATCCTTTGCAGACTAAGGATGTAGCTTCGTTAAAGGTTCTATGGAGAAACCACAAGGTTGAAGAGGCTACTTAGGAAGCTAAAGAGGATATAAAGTACAAGTATCTATTCTTGTTTTCTACTCTGGAGGATCATGCATAAGGTATGTATTGTTCTTAACATCTTTGTTTTCTAACTTAGTTAAAGGTAAGAGTAAAGATGTTTAGGGTTTGATCATGCTAGTCAGTGCCTTGTCCCATCATTCGGGGACAAATGATCCAAGTGGGAGAATGTAAAACCCAGCAAAATTATTAGCTTAATTCAGTCCTTTAAGCTTGTTAAGGGGGTCCCAAACTTAGAAAATTCTAGCTATGTATTCAGACTTCGTATTATTTTTGCCTTCAAAAGTTGGAAATCCAGTTTCACAACCCTTATGACCTTAAAGTATCTATATTTATGTTGTTTCATGATCAGGAATGTCTGTAGAGGTTCCCCGATAAGTTTTGGATTTTCCAGACCTCGTTTAGACCATGTTTGAGTTCCCAAAATAGTGGGTTAACTCAATCTCGATGCGTCGCGTCGATCATCGCATCAATAAGATAGTTTTTCCACAACTTCAGAGCAAATTCCAGTGAATCAATATGGACTCAACATGGAATGTTGGCTATCACACCGATACCAATAACGCAGCACGTCGGCCTGCGTGCTGGTAACACGGTTTACAGGCATTAAAATGCCACATCCTCAAGGTTAATTAGGTCTTTTTCCCATGCCCTTCAGCCCTCAGAACATGAAATTAAACACTTTGGAGGGCAATTATACTCATTCTTTCAAAAATTGCTCAAGAACAAGAACCCTAGGTTTTCAAATTTTAAATCAAGAACTCTCCATCAATCTTCAAGAATCCAAGCAGTAAGGTATATGAAGTGTTCATCCAAGGGTCCCTTCCACCTTTGGAGTCCAAGAAACTATTTTCAAAATTTCAAGTATATGAATTTCATGAATTTCATATTGGGTTGATAATATTCATGTTTATAATGATGAATTGGGTTTCAAATCCATGTTTTATAATAAGTTTTATGTGGGTTAAATGATCTATATGTGTTACAATGTGAAATCATGCTAAAGCCTTCAAATTGTGAATTTAATATTTGGAATTGTGTGCTCACATGTTGATTTGTATTATGTGCATATTTTATGCCTTTCACGTGATGGATAAATTAATCATGTAAGTTAAATGGTGAAATTATATCATGTTATCATGTATCCAAGTTCATGCCATACAACTGTTTGTTAAAACGCCCCAATGAATGAACGATGATCAAAGTACTTAGCTTGCATGTTTCAAGTTTGTGTCGTGTCTGTTAATTTATGCTATCAAGTACTGAGGGTATTGAATACCTATACGTTAGCTGATTATCTAGAGCCATGGTCAGTCACATAACAGTGTTAGTCACATCACGATCAGTAGTACTCTCAGTTATCACAGAAACTCAGGAAAATCTCAGTAGTGTACGTAATTCAGTCACAATACTCAGTTCAGACCTCAGTAGACTCAGTTAGTTAACAAAATTTAGTAGTATTTCATCATTCCATAGAGCACAGTGAATTCAATCTAGTTCTGTCAGACATTAAGATCAGTAATTCAGTCTAGTTCTGTCAGACATTAAGATCAGTAACAGTTCAGACCAGCCTAGTAAAGACTAAAAATCAGTACAGTGTCTATTCAGTTGGGAGTAGGATTCAGCACCGAGCGAACCCAGGGATGGGGGTATCCCTGTCAACATAGGGTTTGACCCTTAGTAGCAATCCCTGTGTTACAGAACTACGTAGCCAACGTAGGTTGAGATATCTTCCTGCCAGATACTACGAGAGTTGATACATCTCATTTGAGTTTTCCTACCAGTGAGGGTTGATGGAAGAGCATCCTATCGGAGAGGGATTAACTAACAGCTTGTCTCTACCTGTGTCTCGATATTGATACCCTTCTAGCTGGGGTTATAGGTTAGACCCTAATCAGTTCAGAGAGGGGCATATCGGTTAGATGATTACCTCGCACAGTCTCAGTTTTAGTCTCAGTCTTAGAATAGAACTCAGTTCAGCTCTACAGATTCAGGACTATCAGATATAGTCACTCATCTTAGTATGGAACTCAGTATAGTTCCACAAAATCAAGACTGTCATTTACAGTCATTCATCTATCAGAAATACAGCATTAGTAAACTCAGACATTAGTAAATTAGTATTCAGACTCAATGTCCATTTTTTTCACGATCTCAGTTACAGTTTACGTATTCATGCATGTACCCTTATTCAGTCATATTTATGCCATTCAGTTAGTATTGTTCATACATATGAACCCCTGCATTTTATCCTACCTTACTGAGCATACCAGTACATTCAAAGTACTAACGTATGCTTTTCTTTTGCGCTATGATGTCTTATATCATAGGTTCAGACACACAGGCTCAAGAGCACCCTTAGCAGTTTAGATTCTCAGTATTCAGAGTAGTTTTGAGTCCTTATAGTTCAAGGAGATGCTTATTATTTACAGTATTTTAGTTTATTTTAGTAGTTAGAGTTAGTTGGGGGGCGTGTCCCATCAACCTCCCAGTTCAGACAGTTTTGAGGCTTTCTAAACTAGAGTATTTTCAGATAGTTGTTCAATTTTCTTTTCAGTATTGATGTTCAATTTTGTTATTATGATACCATATTCAAAATTATTTACAGTATTGAACCTTATGTCAAGTTTTCACATATTTTTGCATAATCACAATATTATTTACTCAGTTGTTACCGCAGGTACCAGTCATGGGTTCGCTTATGGTCCTTCGAGATTATGAGCACCATGTAGCGTCTAGGGTATAGAATCGGGGCGTTACAATCTTAGTATCTGAGCCTAAGGTTCAACAGTGTCCTAGGAAGTCAGAAAGCCACATCTAGTAGAGTCTTGTACATGGGTGTGTTGCGCGCAACACTTATGGATAGGAGGCTATGAGGTGTCATAGAAAAATCTTTCATTCTTTCAGTATTCATGTCGTGTAAGTGAGCATGAGCTCCGGTTAAAATCTTAGTCTAATCCTTTCTCTTCCATTTACAAAATATGCCTCCAAAGAGGACTAAGGAAAGAGAAATGGGAGTGTGAAAGAATATTCCCTCAAGTTTACTCAGTTAGCCAGGTATGATCCCTATGTAGTAGCAGACAATAGATCCAGAATAAGTAAGTTTGTGTCTGAAGTATCTAGTAGAGTAATTAAGGAGTGTAGGATTGCAATGTTGATTAGGGATATAGACATATCTAGGCTTATGGTCCATTCTCAACATATTGAGGAACAGAAACTTAAGAAGAAGGAGAGAGAAAATAAGAGAGCAAGAACAAGTAGCTTTAGTTTTTCCCAGCTAGCACACCAATACCAAGGTTTAGGAATAACAGTCATGATGGGGCACCAGGCTCCAATACCCAGAGTAGTGTAAGCAGTGTTCGTACTAATCCATTTTCCAAAGAATGTGGTAAGAATCATAAGGGTATGTGTAGAGCTGGTAGTTATATGTGTTTCGGATGTGGAAAGTCAGGTCACAAAGTCTGAGACTGTCCTAAGGTTGGTCTACAAAGTCAGCACAGTCGTCCTTCAGCTCAGTTTGGTCACCTGAATCAGCAGGGTTCCACTTCAAGTGCCGCTAGTAGGAAACGCCCAAATAGGCTTTACACACTTCAATCTAGGAAAGATCGAGAAAGTTTCCCTGATGCGTTCATTGGTACATTATAGACCTTCCATTTACCTATTTATATCTCATCAGATCCAGGAACTTCTCTATCTTCTGTAACTCTTTGCAAAGTAGTTAACTTTAAAGTCATACCAAATATTAACAAAACCTTTCTCAGCCTCCACCCTAGTGGGTCAGTCTATCATAGCCCGGTGATTATATAGGAACTGTTCGATTATGATATCTCGGGGAGTCAGGCTTCCAGATTTTAGTAGTAATTTAGTATGTGTAGCAAAGTAATGGGTGGGAATGATGCCCAACCTGTCTTTACCTCAGTTCAAAGTTTTGTACTTCATTCATCATGATACCTACACATGCTTTACGTCTCATTTCCATAAACACAACTTATATTCACATACTTTTCATAGAATTATGTGCTTTCCAGTTCTTAGTAGGAGGAGTTCCAGTTCCCTCAGTAGTACGAATCATGTTCCATGAACATAGAAACTCCAAACTCAGGTAATGTAGCTCATGACTTCTGCACTCATGCCTTACAGTGTGTTCAGTCCCAGTTATCATCTGAATTGTAGTCTCAGTTATAGTCTTAGTTATTATATCAATCTCAGTCCAGTAATCAGATCAGAAACTCAGTTCAATTTTAGGTTTACTCGACCATAGCGTACAGTTATTAGTTACTCAATTATTAGTATTTCAGTACCTTAGCTTAAAGAATATTTCAGAACCATGTTATACGTTTAGTCTTGCATTCTCAAATAATATAGCTTTCACAAATTCATGCTTAGTTATCTTATATTACCCAGTTATTCCTTACCTCTTATACATGATACTCTATAATTTTAGTCTAATTATTCAAACTAAGTACAGTTCATTCTTGCAGACCCAGTATTCAGCTATCAGTCATTTAGCTAATCAGATAAGTTAGTATGCTTATGCATTTGTGCACAGCGCTCATGCGAATTATTTTCAGTAGTCCCAAGTAAAGTGTCATACTAAGGTGGAGAGTATAGTTAAGAGAGTATTTAAGGGATATGTCTAAGCTTAAAAATTTGTAGTTGCAGTGCATAAGTCTTAGTCACTCTATCTTAGATGATGATTAGTAGGCTTCGCCTTATATTACAGAACTCTAGCCATATTATGATGTCTTATTCTGCCAATGCCAAGCTTTTCTCACTCCTTAAAGTGTGGAAAACTTGATAAAATGAGTGTCAGAGAAAAGTCCCAATTGAGAATAAGTTTTTAGTATGAGTTAGTTCATAAAGCTAGTAATTCAGTTTAGTAGTCATATGGACAAATTTATGTGGTGTGGTTTTCCATCTTTCTATCTAGTCACACTATCCGAAGTCTTATGAATGTAACTATTCTAGGATGTACCAACCAGGAAATTTTGTGTTCAACTCAGTTCATATATCATGTCTCAGTTTGAGGCCTCAGATATTCAGTCACGATTTAGTTCGTAGATGCCTTGTGCATCGCCCCAATTTTCCTCAGTATCTCAACAAAGTCAGTATTCTTGGGGGAACATAATGTCACAAGGGGGATATGCACTATAACCCCAAGCTTTCATGCCCTAAACCTCCCTAGTTCTCTTCACATAACGAATCCAGTTTGGAGTAGTGGGTACTCATAAGTTGACCCTCAAGTTCCAATCTCATTCATAAGCCACGTATTCAAGGGGCTCAGCTCAGTTCAGGATATTCAATTCATGTATCACATTCCAATCTCAATCATGTTCTCCTTTTTTCGTTCATGCATACTCTGAAAATGATCTTGGGTTCATCATTATTTTTCAATTTAAGTAATAGTTTTTCCTTAAGCTTATTCAGTTTTATGCTCAGATTTTCCATTACAAACATGGTATCAATTACCATTGCATATTCAGTCATATGTTCATGAGTCAGTTCAGTTATGTATTCATGCATCAGATATGCATATTCAGTATGAGAAACTTAGCTTATCAGTAATCCCAGTCATGCATTCATGAATCAACTCAGTCATGTACCCATGCATCAGATTTGCATATTCAGTTTGAAATTTAGTATGTCAGTAATGTCAATCCGAATAAACATGTTTTAGATGTACATGTTCATTAAGTAAGTTAAGTCTACCTATATTCTCAGTTTAGTCATTCTCATTCGAGGACGAATGTTCTCAAGAGGGAGATAATAAAAGACTCCGTAAAATTTTTAGCTTAATTCAAACCTTTAAGCTTGTTAAGGGGCTCCCTAACTTAGAAAATTCTAGCTAAGTATTCAAACTTAGTGTTATTTTATCCTTCCAAAGTTTTCAATCCAATTTCACGACCCTTATGACCTTAAAGTATCAATCTTTAGGTTGTTTCATGATCAGGAATGTCCGTAGGGGTTCCTAAACAAGCTTTAGATTTTTTGGACCATGTTTGTGTGCCCAAAAAAGTGGTTCGACATGATCTTGATGCATCGCATCGACTATTGCATTGATAAGATAGTTTTTCCCCAGATTCAGTGCAAATTCCAGTGAACCAATGCAAACTCGACATGATGCGTTGGCTATTGCATTGATGCCATTGATGCAGTGCGTAGGCCTATGCGTCGATAACATAATTTATAGGCATTAAAAGGCCGTGTCCTCAGGGTTAATTAGGTTTTTTTCCCACGCCCTTCATCCCCCGGAACACGAAATTAAACCATTTGGAGAGCAATTAGACTCATTCTTTCACAAATTGCTTAAGAACAAAACCCTAGGTGTTCAAATTTCAAATCAAGAACTCTCCATCAATCTTCAAGAATTCAAGAGAGGTTTGTGAAGTGTTCATCCAAGGGTCCCTTCCACCTTTAGAGTCCAAGAAACTATTTTCAAAACTTCAAGTATATGTATTTCATGAATTTCATGTTGGGTTGATAATATTCATGTTTATAATGATGAATTGGGTTTCAAATCCATGTTTTATAATAAGTTTCGGGTGGGGTTAAATGATCTATGAGTGTTACCATGTGAAATCATGATAATGCCTTCAAATTGTGAATTTAGTATTTGGAATTGTGTGCTCACATGTTGATTTGTATTATGTGCATATTTTATTCCTTTAAAGTGATAGATAAATTAATCATGTGAGTTGAATAGTGAAATTATATCATGTTAGCATGTATTCAAGTTTATTCCAAGCAAGTGTTTGTTAAAAAGCCCCAATGAATGAATGATGATCAAAGTACTTAGATTACATGCCTCAAGTTTACGTCGTGTCTCTTAATTTATGCTATCGAGTCCTGGAGGTATTTAATACCCGACAATTTAGCTGTATCTAGAGCCGTGGTTAGTCACAGAATAGTGTTATTCACATCAAGATTAGTAGTACTCTCAGTCAGTTACAGAAACTCAGGAAAATCTCAGTAGTGTGCATAATTCAGTCACAGTACTCAATTCAGACCTCAGTAGACTCAGTCAGTTAACAGAATTCAGTAGTATTTCATCAGTCCATGGAACATAGTGAATTCAGTACAGCTCAGTCAGACAGTAAGATCAGTAATAGTTCAGTCCATCCTAGTATAGACTAGAAATCAGTTCAGTGTCCATTCAGTTGGGAGTAGGATTTAGCACCGAGCGAACCCAGGGATGGGGGTATCCCTGTCAACAGAGCATTTGAACCTTAATAGCAATCCCTGCATTACGAAACTACATATCCAGTGTAGGTTGATATATCTTTCTGCCAGATACTATGAGGGTTGATATATCTCATTTGAGTTTTCCTACTAGTGAGGGTTGACAGAAGAGCTTCCTATCAGAGAAGTATTAACTCATGGCTTGTCTTTACCCATGGCACATTATTGACACCCTTCCAACTAGGGCTACAGGCTGGACCCCAATTATTTCAGAGAGGGGCATGTCGATTAGATAATTACCTCTCATACTCTCAGTCTCAGAATAAAACTCAGTTCAGTTCTACAGATTCAGGACTATCAAATATAGTTACTGAGCTTAGTACGGAACTCAATATAGTTCCACAAAATTTGGACTGATAGCTACAGTTAGGGGTGTACAGACCAAACCATCAAGTCAAATCGAACCGACGAACCAAACCAAACCGAGAAAAAAAAACAACTTATGGTTTGGTTTGATTGGTTTGGCATTAGAAAAAAACCCGACCATTCTTGGTTTAGTTTGGTGTTGACCAAAAAAAATTCAAACCGAACCCTAATCAAACCGACATATAATATATATATATATATATATATATATATATATATATTAGTTTAACCACACGTGTCTCGCACGTGTAACATTTGATTATTTAAAATTAGACGATTTTGTCTATTGCGAAAGCTTATACAGATATTTATATATAACTTTATTATAAAAAGTTAAATAGTAATTTACTCAAATAGAGTGGATTATAAATTTTTACAAAGATATCTAATTATAATAACATTGCTTGCTTACAAATTTTATGCCAAAAAAAAGACTAAAATTGGACACAATAGTAAAATTAAAACCTTATCAATTACATGCACAAAAGATGACAAAAGAAATATTCTTAGAGAAAAAAATGCAATATTGTCGAAGGCTAAAATAATTGAGAGAATAATACCTTAAAAAATTGTGATGAAGAATGTTGAATAACGGCGTTTTATATATAAGCGTTCGGACCCTCCTCCTTACATAAATATCAGTCAAATTTTCGTGTCCATATCTCAAATCTATATAATCTGATTTTTTAAGTAGATATTTGAATTATATTTAGTCAAATTCCTACATCTACATTCGTATGTGGCTCCATATCATCAAATCTTTAAATTTATATTATGAAGATCAAATATCCATATGTGATTACAAGCAACCAAGACATTCACATATGAACTAAAACCAACTCAATCAAACCCAACCTTCGATAGAGGAGGGTACTATACATAATGTGATATTAGTTAAAATTACTATACTACAAACAACTTTTTTGCTTCGATTTTGTTTTGTTCTTTGAAATTCCATAGCTACATTTTTTATGTTATTCTCATAAATTAGTATTATGATTTTCTTTAACATAAATAACAATTAATATGACTCACTTACAAATAATATGGATTTCTATAGTGGTTGAATTGTACATAAAAGTTATGATATTATAAAAAACATGACTCATAAATAAAAAATAATTTAACCTCCTATCCTAATTCATGACCTTGATATATATTTTTAAAGAAAAATGGGATTGGAGCCCTTTTTAAGTCACAATAACCAAAATTATGTCACGATTACTCAAAGAAAGTAAAAGAAAAAAAGAGCAATAAAACTTTAATACATAAAATATTAATTATAATCTACTTTTTAAATACTTTTTCAACTAGTTTTAGTAATTTTCAATAATTTGAAAGTAGATGTAGATATATATTTAGATTTGGGCCTTTAAGTTGTAATATTTGTCCATTAATTGCAAATTAAATGATCCAAAACCCAATATAAACTTAAAACCTAAACTTTTCACTCTTTATCTCACTTTTTAGTTTCAAGAGAGTTTTTTGCTCCTCATTTTTTCATAATTGTGATTTTTCATTAGCACATGAGAGAAAACATATTTGATCTAGTCTTTGACCACAATATAATTGTAAAAACTAAATATTATTAAAAGAATGAAAAAAAAAACTAAAAAATCCAAAAAAAACTTACTAAAACCTAAACCGAAAAAACCAATTTTATGTTCGTTTGATTTGGTTTATAGTTTTAATAAATTGACATGATTGGTTTGGTTTTTTTAAAATAAAAACCGAACCAACCCGACCTATGTACACACCTAGCTACAGTCATTCAGCTATTAGAAATACAGCATCAGTAAACTCAAACATTAGTAAATTAGTATTCAGACTCAGTGTCCATTGTTATCATGATCTCAGTTACAGTTTATGTATTCATGCATGTACTCTCATTCAGTCATATTCATGTCATTCAATTAGTATTTTTCATGAATATGAACTCATGAATTTCAGCCTACCTCACTGAGCATACCAGTATATTCAAAGTACTGATGTATGCTTTTCTTTTGCGCTATAATGTCTTATATCATATGTTCAAATGCCCGGGCTCCAGAGCACCCTTAGAAGTTTAAATTCTCAGCATTTAGAGTAGCGGTGAGTCCTCCTAGTTTGAGGACAGGCTTATTATTTATATTATTTTAATTTATTTTAGTAATTGGAGTTAGTTGGGGGCTTGTCCCATCAACTCCTCAGTTCAGACAGTTCAGAGGCTTTCTAGACTAGAGTATTTTCAGACAGTTGTTCAGTTTTCTTTTCAGTATTGATGTTTAATTTTGGTATTGTGATACCATATTCAGTATTATTTACAGTATTGAACCTTATGGCAACTTTTTGCCTATTTCTGCATAATCATAGTATTATTACTCAGTTGTTATAGTAGGCACCAGTCATGGGTTAGCTTGTGGTCCTTTGGGATTATGATCATCATGTAGCATCCAGGGTACAGACTCGGAGCATTACAGGGAAAATTAAAACACCCTGGATTGTGACTCATCATAAGAATCATATTGTGTGGATATGGGTCAGGTGACCTTATTCGTAAGGTGTCCAGTAGGTGATGGTTGGGTTTTCAATATTGGTAATGACTTGGTGGTATGAGTCATTAGGGGTGGTGATGAGTCATTAGGACGATCCTTAATCAATTCAGAAACTTAGTGGCTTGACTTGGCTTTGAGTACGAGTGTCTCACTAAGAGCCGTGAGGATAGGTTACGAGTGCTAAGATTGATTCGTATGTTGTCCAGTGTCTAATCCCTTAGGTTTTGTCTTGGATACGATTAGATTATACAATTTGTATACTTAGGTCACGATTGGGAATCATGGAGTCATAAGATGGACAGTTTACGGATGTCCAACTCACTATTTAGGGTACAACTCATGGCTATGAGTCGTATGATGTGGTGAGGAGTTAGGGGGTCGACTCGTAACCAGGGATGGTTTTTTTACAGCTTTAAGTTGGAGGCACTTTGGACATATCTCTCTTAAAACCATTAATACCCCATGTCCCTATGATACTTTTTGGTCATTCATTCCACACTTTACAATATTGAATATCCTCTGTACTCTCTCAAAACCCTCTTAAGCAAAATTGGCTAGAGTTCCCCAAAGTGGTCATATAAGGACTTAAGGATCAATTTCTCTTTGTGAATCTTTATAATTCAGGCATGTGACTCTTCCCTAATTGTTAGTTTACTAAAAGCATATGTTTAAAGATTTTTTCATGAATCATTTATGGTGGTTTTGAAACCAAGTTTGACGGGTTTGGATGCATATCATTGAATATTATTTTCTATGGTTTAAATTGTTAATATGCATGTTTTAATTTAGGTTTTGCACATGTGGGTGCATGGGAATGGTGATTTAATTGAGGGGTCATGGTTGAACCCAAATATTTGATAAGTTTGGCTTTGATAATGGCATGCCCTAAACCTGTTTGTGAAATTATCAATGAGAAGGATACTATCACAACTTGAATTGTGTTTTTGAACTAAGGCTTTGGCATAAACTTGATAATAATTGATGATGGACTTTATAAAGGTTTTTATGGCTATAAATTGAATTGAATTTAAGACCCTATAGGGTACATAAGAATCCCTCAAGTAATTTTAATAATAGAGTCAATGGGGTACATGGAAATCCCCTAAGTGTTGGCTAATGACAGTGTTCTCAAGCAATAGTTAGTATGACGATACCACTTTATAATGCCTAACAATTGACTTTTGGAATTAGTGGCTTAGTTATGTGAAAAATGTTTTAATGGGGCAATAATGGTGACCTAATATCCTTTGATTTTGGTTGGAGGCTTTGTCGGACTACTATGGGTATGGGTGGTGTCGGTATTAGTGTTAGCATTGGCATTGGTATTGGTATTAGCATTGGGATAGGTATTGGTTGGATATTTGGTTGTGGTTGTTTGGTTATGGTTAAAGACTTACTTTATTGTCTTTAGATTATTATTGTATTATCTTATTATATGTTCAGAATTCATCCAGCATGGGGTGTGGGGTAGTTAATGGTGGGATATTGGGGGTGGTCTTCGATCTTGGTTAGACTTGAGATACCAAACACGACTAGACACTAGTTCGGGTCCTATAAACTTAGCACCATAAAGTTTGACAAAAAGTTCATCAATCTTAGTAAGAGGATACTTATTCTTTAATGTCACCTTATTTAACTGGCGGTAATCTATACACATCCGAAGGGAACCATCCTTCTTACGAATGAATTGAACAAAAGAACCCTACGAAGAAACACTAGGGGCAGATAAAACCATTATCAAAAGATCTTTCAACTGCTCTTAAAGCTTATTCAACTCAGCTGGATCCATTTTATAGGGAGGGATAGAGATAGGATGAGTGTCTGGAAGAATATCGATCCCAAAATCAATTTTCCTATCGGGAGGGACACCAAGAAGATCATCAGGGAAAACCTCAGGAAATTTACTAACCACGGGAACGGAATGTAAGGAAAGACCCTCTGAGTTAGAATCCTTAACCCAGACCAAATGATAAATACATCCCTTGGAAATTAACTTTTTATCTTTATGATAAGATATAAACCTTCACTTAGGGACTAAGGAACTACCTTCCTACTCAATCACCAGTTCATTCGAGAACTGGAAACTGACCCTTTGGGTTCTACAATCAAGAGATGCATAGCAATAATGGAGCTAATCAATCCCTAATATCACATCAAAATCTAACATGTCTAACTCTATAAGATCCCCTAACATCTCCCCACCATAGATAGATACCACACAACCCCTACATACTCTTCCATCAAAAATAGAGTCAACCACCGAGGTAGATATAGAAAAAGGGTTGGAAATACACTCGGGACCGAATCAAAAATAAACAACCAGATATGGGTTTAGATAAGAAAGAGTAGACCCCGAATCAAGTATACAATACAAATCACAGTAAAAGAGTTGTACCGCACCAGTGAAGGCATCAGGACATGCCTCAAATACATGGTGGGTGGCAATGGCATACAGACTATTTCGACCAGTGTCGATATAAGAAGTAGCGCCCTTTGGTGCAGAAGCTGATGAAGTAGAAATAGGGACCTTATTAGCCCCAGGAGCGGCCCTACCCATGGGACAATTTTTCTACATTTTTCTGAATTGAAACACTAATTCCTCTCCTAACCATAGAAAGCACAATCCAAATGACCACAAAATCGACATAGATGATAGGATAAAGATGACTAGGCCCCACTGGCCAGAGATTGGGCACCCAGTTCCCTAGGACCATCACCACTCTGAAAACTAAGATTATTAGATACATTTGAGTAAGGAGCATTAGCCGTCAAATAAGATCTAGAATTGCTCCACTTCTTCTTAGGCCATTTCCCACAATAATTGGCAGTGTATTTCCACTACCCAATAATGCATACTTTAGATGACTGGGTAACTCTTTCAATTCCAGCACCGGTGGCTCTTCAATGGATGGCTTCGCTGGTGGTGAAGGTCGATTCTTAAGGTCAAGGTCCAGCTTCTTAGGGTTATATGAATACGACCCCATTCTTGTCAGAGCACAGATAGTTTCTTCGTACTCTTCAATATCCTCACGCTCAAAGTTCAAAAGCACAGCAGCCAATGGCTCAACAGTAAGCTACTTCTCTACAGATAACTCCTTATCATTCTTATAATAAAAATCAGCTACAGAGAACACATTCATATCTTTGGGTTGCTTTATTGATTTACATACATCAAAACATACCACTTCATTATTTATCCAAAATAAAAGCTCATTTGCTCATAAATCAATAAGCACACTTTCTGTTGCGAGGAAAGGACGACCCAAGATTATGGGAATTTCAAAATCCACCTCGCAATCCAACATAACAAAGTCTGCAAGAAAAATAAAGGTAGAAACCTTCACTAGTACATCATATAAGATACCAACAGGTCATTTTACCGATCTATCTGCCATTACGAGCCGCGTGTTGGTTGGTGTAGGGTTGCCCAACCCCAACTGTATATAAATGGCTAGTGGCATCAAATTAATGCTAGCCCCCAAATCGCACAATACCTTAGCAAAATCCAAAGACCCAACCGTGCAAGGAATAGTGAAAGCACCGAGATCTGCCTTCTTCTGTACTAAAGACCTCATGGCAATTGCACTGCAACGATGAAAATTATCAGCCAGTTCATAGCTTGCTGCCCTTTTCTTTGTCAAAAGGTCCTTCATGAATTTGGTATACCCTGGCATTTGCTCCAGTGCCTCCACCAAAGGCACATTAATAGTCAGCTGCTTCAAAATGGTCATGAATTTACTGAACCTGGTGTCATGAGCCTTCTTCTTTAGTCTCTGAGGAAAAGGTGGTGGTGGCTTTGGAAAATTTTTCTCCACCACTTCCTTTTTATTTTTCTTCCCTTTATCAATCTTTTCAGACTGCTGACATCTAGGTGTAGTATCATGAACGTTCTCATTCTGATTTTCAGCTTCTACAGAATCATCACAATCTGCTTCAATAACATTCTCTTCTATATTATCAACCACCAGTTTGCCCTTGGATGGATTTTCCAACACCTTACCACTCCTGGTAGTAATAGCCAAACATGATCCATCATTCCTTGGATTTTGCACAGTGTCACTAGGTAAAGTGCCAGCTTTTCTTTGATTGAATGCCGTTGATAGTTGACTCATTTGTTGTTCCAGCTATTTTATTGCAGTGGAATGCGAGTCAACCAATTGATTTATTGAGGACAAATCATCTTTTACCTCAGTTACTCCCGTGTTGGTTGCCTCTACTCCTTTCAACAGCTTAGCCATCATGTCCTCCATGGACATCTTCCCAGAGCCAGATGTAGCAGCTTCACGATTTCCAGGAGGAACATATAAACCACTCCTGTCAGTCTTATTCTTCCAACTCCCTTGGTCTCGGTCCTTGTATCCGGATTTTTCATAATAGTTCCAACCTTGTTTTCCTTGGTCATTGCCTTGGAAACCCCCCTGATTATTCAAGTAATTTGCTTCCTCCTCAGAATCAGAATCATCTCTTCCCTGTGATACAACAGCCTTGACCTTTTCTGTTTTCCCTGATAATAAATGCTTCGTAAGAAGGTCCATCTGCATTTTCATGTGAGCCATATCCTGGTGATGTTCCTCTTCTCTTCGCTTCTGTTCTGCTTTCATGCCAGAAGATACAGTAGAGCTTGCTACCTCAAAATCTCTGGTATGCCAAGCTCTACTCTACTTTGTCATACGATCCAGCATATCACATGCCTCAATAAAAGTAAGGTCCATGAATGACCCGCCCGCAGCATTATCAACCACCGTCTTAGTCACCGAGTTCAAAGCCCTATATAATATTTCCATCAAGTGGATATTGGTCATCTGATGATTTGGGCACCGTATAAGCTTCTTCTTGAACCTCTCCCATGTTTTGTGGAGCGCTTCAGTTAGAAGCTGTCGAAAATTACTTATCTCATCTCTTAATTGTGCTCTCTTGGATGGCGAAAAGAATCTTTCTAGGAAAGCATCTTTTAGTTGCCTCCAATTGGTAATAGAGTCAGGAGTTAGCCCGTTTAACCATAGAGTTGCCTCTCCAGATAGAGAAAATAGAAATAAGCGCAGCCGGATCGCATTCTGTCCAACCCCTGGATTGTCAAATGATTTGCATGTTGAGATAAAATTAATCAGATGCATATTCGGATCGTCACCTGTAAGTCCACCAAATAACCCTTTGAGTTGCAATAGTTGGATCATGGTGCTAGTGATATTGAACTTGGCTCCGGGTGCCAAGGGCGGAGGAATAATAGCCTCTGTGGCACCATCCCCATCCAAATCGTCATCATCATCATCAAAAGGAACCTGCACAACTCAACGTTCAAGTCTCATTCTAGCTTGACGATCTCTATTGACATTCTTGTTTATTGGTGCCACCACATCATTTGCATGCCTTGGATTTAATAACTCATCATCACCCAGGTCCTCATCATCAAGATTTGTTACTCGACCTGGGTTATCAGCATTCTGTTGATCTACTTGCGCAGCTACCAATGCAGCTAATCTAGCCTGCTCCTGTTGAGTAGCTATCCTTTCAAGGTTTCGTTGCACATCCATTCTGCCAATAAGATGTGGTTCAGAATTTATAGGTAATAATGGTTGAGCAAAACTTCGTGTATTCGGCATGCACTCCACTAAACCTAAACAAACAAAAACAACAAACAAAAAGTAAAATTTGAGAATCTTTGACCAAAAGGTCTATTAACTATCACAAACTTAGTTGACAACCATATTCCCCGGCAACGGGGCCAAAATTCGATACGCCCAAATTACAACTCTCGTTAGAAAGTGTAAGTGGTCGCTGTCAAATATAGAACCCAACTGGGTTGGGTGTCGAATCCCACAGGGAATACTCTGGTCACTAAGTATTGCAATTATTAGTAGACTGTTGATCGAAGGTTCCAAGATAAAGGGGGTTTTGGTTTAAGTGCACAATGATATTATCAGTGTAACGATGAGATGATATGTAATAATATTTGATCACAGAGAATGACAAGTTAGGGTTATGTCCACTTTGTAGTTTCTACTTCTCTATTAACTATGAGTAATGCGGAGTTTATGCGTGCATGCATTTATAGAGAGACGTGTTCTAATTCCAAATCCAAGTGTTTTTCAACCATCAAGGATTTATTCACTGTAGCTCTTTCAAACCTACAGTGTACAACAAATTGTACGAACTCTCCAAGACGTTAATCCTGCTAGGGCATTAACGTGTAAAATAGAGGTTGGAAACCCTATTTTCTCGTCACACTCTCTTTTTCAAACAGTAACTTTTCTATCAAACAAGTTATTGCTATAATGGCGTATTTCTTATGTTTGCAACCACGAGAATTCAATCAAAATGAAGAGAGTAATGATATAAATGGCATGACATATCATAAATTCACAAAACTCATAGCAATAGAGAGTATACTACAAGGTTTCCAAAACCCTAACAGATAAGCTTAGCTACTCATGAATACAACAGAAATCAAAATAGACAAAATCATCATACCAAAACTTAGAACAATCTCGGCGATGGAGATGACTAGCGACAATAAGAGAAAAACGTGTTTTTCTCTCTCCGTTTCTCAAGCTAAGCCGTGTTCCTTGTGTTCAAAACTATTACAGAATCTGAATAATGAATAATGAATGATGATGCTGAAAATTCAGCAATAATGCTTTTAATAACATCCTTGTCTAATAAGTTACTACTGCATCCTTAAGTATTTAAAAATACTGAGTTTGCCCGGGAAAAAGTTTCCATGCATCACATTCAGTCCAAAAGCTGCCTTTCCTTTTATGTGAAGTTTTCCTTTGCTGTCCACAGGTCCACAAAGTGCTGAAATCTTCGTCATTAGTACCTGAAAAGCATGCTAATCACATAGGTCAGCTCACTTAACTAAAAATGGACTAAAAGTGCAAGAAGTATGTATTTTATCCTCAAAACTTAGCTAAAACATGGGTAAATTATGGTGCTTAGACGTATAAATACGCCCAACATCAATTCTTTCCCCAGGAGTTGAACGAGTGCAAGGCTGAAGAGTTCATAAATTTGAAATAGGGGAAGATGAGCGTCAAGGAGTACACCCTAAAATTCAATCAACTATCTCGTTGTGCTCCAGAATTGGCAAGAAATATGAGGGACCATATAAGAAATGTTGCATCCAGCCTTTCGGATGACTTGGTGTTGGAGTGCAAAGGGGCAATGCTGAATAGGGATATGGACTTCTCTAGATTGTCTATTCATATGTAGCAGGTTGAGGAACAGAAAAAAAGGGTTGCCGAAGCAAGGGAGAAGAACAGATAAGCTAAAAGATATAGGAGAACAAACCAATGCAACAGTCACCCACAGGGTGGTAATTAGGGTAACAAATAGCCAAAGAGAAAGTTTTGGAGTAATACTCAGCCTGAAGCCAGCGCCCCGCGCCTAGACCTCCAGTTGATCAGTGGTTTTAGAATTTCAAGTCTAGCCATAGGCCGAGGGTGTAGGGTACCCAGTACCAGGATAGTGTGACTCAGTTGTATCGGACCTTTTCATGGTGTGAGACTTGCTGTAAGCATCACCCAGAAAAGTGCCTGCTAGGCATGTTGGTATGCTATGCATGCAGACAGTCGGGCCATTTCCAGAGAGATTGTCCTTCGGCTATAAGAAACTTCGATGGTGCTAAGTCCCGCAACCACCACCTCCCAAAGGCGCTACTTCAACTACTGGAAGTGATCAAAACCAGTTATATGCCTTGTCCAACTACCAGCAGGCAAAGGCCTCACTATATATAGTCACGGGTATGTTTCAAATCTTCTCCTGTGATGTATATGTGTTACTTGATCCCTGATCTACCTTGTCTTATGTGACCCCTTATGTGACCATTAGTTTTGGCATTGAACCTAAAGATATTCCTAAACCTTTCTCTATTTCTACTCCTGTTGGTGAATCTGTAATAACTAGGAGGGTGTACAAAAGTTATGTGGTTTCAGTTTATAATCATGATACTATCGTAAACCTTATAGAGATTGACATGATTGACTTTTATGCTATTTTAAGGATGGATCGGCTCTATTCGTGCTATGCCAAGTTAGATTGTAGAACCCAAAAGGTTACCTTCTCTTTTCTGAATGAATCTGTGATAGAGTGGGAAGGATATTCCTTAGCACCTAGAAGGAAATTCATCTCTTACCTCAGATCCCGCAAACTTAAATCTAACTGTTGTTTGTATCATTTGATCCAAGTAAAAGATTCTAATATTGAAAGTCCTTCTCTTCAGTCCGTCCCTTTGGTTAATGAGTTCCCAGAAGTCTTTCACGATGATCTCCTAGGGATACCACCTGATAGGGGGATAGATTTTAGTATTGATTTATTGTCGGACACCCATCCTATATCTCTTCTGCCATACAGAATGGAGCTTGCAGAATTGAAAGAATTAAAAGAACAATTAAAATATCTTCTTAATAAAGGCTTTCTCCATCCTAGTGTTTCTCCCTGGGGTACACCTGTACTCTTCATGCGTAAGAAAGATGATTCCCTCTGCATGTGTATAGACTACCATCAGCTGAATAAGGTCACTGTCAAAAACAAATATCCACTTCCTAGAATTGATGATCTCTTTAACCAACTTCAGGGTGCCAGGTGTTTTTCAAAAATAAACCATCATTTGGGGTATCATCAATTGAAGGTTAGGGAGGCTGATAATCCCAAAATAGCTTTCCGAACCTGATATGGCCACTATGAATTCTTAGTTATGTCTTCGGATTGACTAATTCCTCGACAACTTTTATGGACCTTATGAGTAGGGTGTTCCATCAGTTTCTAGATCTGTTTGTCATAGTTTTCATTGATGACATTTTTATTTATTCCAAAAGTGAGGAGGATCATGCCAATCACCTCCAAATTATTCTTCATACTCTCAAAGATCATAAATTGTATGCAAAATTTTCCAAGTGTGAATTCTGGCTTAATGCTATTGCTTTATTAGGACATATTGTATCTATTGAAGGAATTAAAGTTGATCCCCAAAATATTAAGGAATTGAAGAAATGGCCCAGATCCACGACTCCAACTGACATTTGAAGCTTTTTAGGTTTGGCAGGGTATTACAGAAGATTTGTAGAGAGTTTTTCTTCCATACTTGCTTCACTTACCAGGTTGACACAGAAAAGGGTGAAATTTTTGTGGTCTAACTCCTGTGAGAATAGCTTTGACAAGTTGAAAGACAAGTTGACTACTGCACCTTTTTTAACCCTTCCTGAGAGTACAGAGGTGTTTGCTGTATGATGTGATGCATCCCGAGTAGGACTTGGATATGTACTCATGCAGTATGGCAAGATGGTAGCTTATGCATCTAGGCAGTTGAAGGTGCACGAGCAAAATTACCCCATTCATGACTTGGAGTTAGCGATTGTGGTGTTTGTACTTAAAATATGGAGGCACTATATTTATGGGGTACATGTTGATATATTTAATGACCACAAAAGTTTGCAGTATGTTTTCTCACAGAAAGAGCTGAATCTCAAGCAGAGGCATTGGTTGGAACTATTAAAGAATTATGACATGATCCTGCACTATCATCCGATCAAGGCAAATGTGGTTACCGATTCCCTCAGCAGATTATCTATGGGTAGTCTTTCTCATATTAAGGAAGGAAAGAGGGAGATGGTGAGAGATATTCACCAGCTTACAAATCTAGGGGTACGACTTTTGAATTCCAAAGATGATGGCGTAGTTGTGCATGAAATAGCTAAATCTTCCTTATGTACGGAAGTTAGGGAGAAACAGAACAAGGATCCTATCTTGATGCAAATTGAGAAAGATATGGGTCAACAGAAAGTGATGGCATTTAAAATGGGCGGTGATGGTATGTTGAGGTACCAAGGCAGGCTGTGTGTACCGAAGTGGATAGTTTGTAAGGGAGGATCCTCGATGAGGTGCACACATCTAGGTATGTTGTTCACCTAGGCTCTACTAAAATGTACCATGATCTTAAAGCTAGATATTGGTGGAATAATATGAAACATGTGTTGCTGATTTTGTTTCCAAGTGTTTGAATTGCCAACAAGTTAAAGTGGAATATTTGAGACCAGGTGGTACCTCCCAAGAGATAGATTTGCCTATGTGCAAGTGGGAGATGATCAATTTGGACATCATCACGAGACTTCGGAGTTCCCGAAGCCAATATGATTCCATTTGGGTAATTGTGAACCAGATGACCAAGTCAACTCATTTTTTGCCCATGAAGACTAACTATTCAGGAGATGATTATGATAAGCTATACATTGAGGAAATAGTTCATTTTCATGGGGCACCTGTATCCATTATATCCAATCAAGGTACGCAATTCTCTTTATAGTTTTGATGATCTTTTCAGAGGAGTTTAGGTACCCAAGTGAACTTGCGTACTGCATTCCACCCTCAGACCGATGGACAAGCTGAGCGAACCATTCAAACCCTTAAAGATATGTTGAGGGCCTGTGTAATTGAATTCAAAAGTGGTTGGGTAGACAATTTTCCATTGGTAAAGTTCGCCTATAATAATAGTTACCATGCCAGCATTAAGATGGCTCTTTTTGAAGCACTTTATGAGAGAAGGTGTAGATCACCGATTGGATGGTATGAAGTTGGTAAAATGCAGTTGTTTGTGCCTGATCTTGTACATCAAGAAATGGAAAAGGTGAAAATTATTAGAGAACAACTTAAGACAGCTCAGACTCATCAAAAGTCCTATATCGATGTTAGAAGAAGAGAGATAGAATTTGAGATTGGTGATTTGGTATTTCTCAAGGTCCCCCTAGGAAGGGATTCATGCATTTTGGAAAGAAAGGGAAACTTAGTCCTTGTTATATAGGACCATACCAGGTTTTAAGAAGGATAGGTGGAGTTGCCTATGAATTGGAATTTCCCTTAAGTTTAGGCTTCGTACATCCCGCGTTTCATGTGTCTATATTGAAAAAGTGTATTGGGGATCGTTCCTTGGTGTTGCCTATAGAGTAAATCAATGTGAAAAACTCTTTGACATATGCAAAAGAACATATTGCTATTCTGGATCATCAAGTTTGGAAGTTGAGAAGGTAGGAAATAACTCCGATTAAGGTGCTATGGAAAAATCAAAAAGTTGAGGAAGCTACTTGGGAGTCAGAGGACGATATGCGTGCAAGATACCTAAATAATTTTTATCCGGGGAATGATGAAATGAAAGGTACAATCCTTGACTTATTATTTGTATCTCCTATGCACTAAGATAAATGGTGCTTACCTATGTCCCACGTCATCATTCGGGCATGAATGATCCCAAAGGGGAGATAATGTAACACCCCGCAAAAATCTTCTACGTGGTATCTCACTTAGTAGAATGTTTGAGAGGCTAGCAACTTGAGAATTTCCTAAGTTTCAAAAAGGACTTAGTCATATTTTGCTCCTAAATTTGGGTGATCTTTAAATCGATTTTTCAACCCTTGAGGTATGAATTTTTAAGTTGATTCATGTTCGGGGAAGTGAAGGGGATGTCTCAGAGAAGTTTTGGAATTTTCGAACAACATTAGAGGTGTATTTGGGTGTTGGAAATAGTGTCCTGATGCGAAGTCAATGCGCTGTGTTGGTGATAGCATCGATGAAGCAGTGGACCAATGCTATCTCAACGAGTCGAAATGCGCCGATGCCCAATTCAATTTTTTTTAAGTAATAACCATCCTTGGGGAGGGTGTTATAGTCTTTTTCCTTGCCCTATCTCTACCATAACATGAAATTTAAGTGTCATTACAAAAAAATACATCAGAAAAATACCTCTCTCTCTAATCAAAACCCTAGTCCCTCCCCTAAAGATTAAGAGTTCATCTTTAAAGGCAGGAATTTCAAGAAAACTTGAGCAAGATTTGGTTTCTACTCTTCCTCCTAAGTGATCTAAGGTACGTTGGGTTTTTTCTAAAACTACTTGGGCATAAGGAAATTGTTTCAACAACTTTTAACATTGTGAAATCATGAATTCTTGAAGGGGTTTTGGAATTTACATTGAAATTTTTTATTATGAATTCTTTAATGATATTATTGTTTTGGTCATGAGGCTTCTCCACCAAATTGATTTGTAATCTTATATATGTTTGTATGTGTTTAAAGTTGATAATTGAATTGAGAGGATGACTATTTACGCTCCCTCTCATGTTGCAACACCTCTTGATTTTAGAATGTTATGAGTTGAAGAATGTTATTTAGAAGCAGGGTATCAAAGTTCTTGACTATTGTTGAATGTTTTAAGATTGATTTTTAAATTGATGAGAGGGGATTTTACATGTTGATAAATGTTAAATATATAAAATAAAAGAATTACATGGTTTTCCAAAAATATATGACCACCACATGTCTGTTGAAATATTGAAAAGAATGATCCTTGCATAGTTTGATAAGTGTTTTGAAGAATGAATCTTCTTGAATTGTTTGAAGTATAGTGGTCCAAACTTTATGTTTTGAAAGAAAAGACTATGATATGATATTTTATGGCTCAAAAAACATGACTTTCAAGTCTTGGTATGACAATGCCAAAACAGACAATGCCATAGTAGACACAGAATAGAATAGAAATTAGATTTCTCCTCAAATTTATAGATTTTAAATTCAAAAAGATGCATGTCCAGAAAAGGCTAAAATTAGGCATAAAGAGACATTAAGTGGTTACTTGAAGAAGGCATGATTTCAGAAAACTCATTGCCTGAAATCGTGTTTTTCCGATATGGGTTATTATGTACCCTACAGGAATTATATACTGGCCTAGTGCCCTGTGGTGTATCAGACTCAGACACTCCAACTCTTATAGCAAACTTGTATTGGGGGTTGGGCCGCCGAGTTAAGGACGGACTCCATATGGCCCGTGGGGTTGTAGACTTATAGGGTGTACCACCTAACTCAGAAGTAACTCAAAGAATGGAATTGCATTGACAAGAATGTTTTATGATTATTACAGATTTTCCCACGTATTTTAAACTATATCATGCATGTGTTTCATGAACTTCTCTCATCTATTTTATATATGTAAATGCATGATTTTGGATTGCTCTGCGTACCAGTACAATTGTATTGACCCCCTATATTTCAGGGTCTGAGGCTGAGTCTAGAGGTCTGAGGCTGAGTCTAGAGGTCCTTCTAAGTCATAGAATTATCAGAATTGAAGAGTGCAGTTGGTGAGCCTTCTTTGTTTTGGAAGGCCTGTATGTTTTCATACATTTGTTGCTTACTTTGGTGTAGGTCCACTGAGGGTATTGTCCTAGTTTCAGATAGTTGTTAAATCCATATGTAATAGATATTTCACAGACTGAAATAGATGTTGTCTATTTGTTGATTAACTTATTATCGCATTGTTAAATTTAACTCAAAACATGACCATGATTCCGTTGTTTATATTCTGAATCTTTTTATTGATATGATTGGTGTTCCTGATATAACAGATCGATAGGGGCGTCTGGGACCATATGGTTTGGGATGCTCGTCACAGCTAGGTTCCCGACTCGATGTTGAGGTTCAATTTTATGATGTCTTTATGATATACATCTTGTCTATCTTTTTATCTTTGTATACTGGAGATTCAAGTTCTTAGGATTGTGAGCTTGTTAAGTGTACCTATGATAAGTTGCTGCAACTAAGGTAGGTAATAGCCATATATTTTTATTATTGACAAAAATAATGCATCTCATTTGGAGTCCAGTGTTTCCAGTAATAAAGTATTCTTTTGATCATGTATCATTTGAACTTTTGCAGGGATTGTTATCTCTCCCTTTGCCCCTACTAGGGTTAATTTTTATTTTAAAATATGTCAATTTTACCTGATAGTCGTCTTCTAGAATATTGGTATCCATGTCAATGTACAAACTATATCTATTGATTTGTCCCATAATATCATAGATGTAATAACATTCAGTTACAAAAAAATCAATCCTCATTCTCTTATTACAGTATAGATGATCTGTGTCATGACATTTAGTCTTCTTCAATAATAGGGTCTACCTCTTTCCAACAATTCATCCTCTATATATACATATATTAATAGTTCAACGGGATCTAGTTTTCATTAGGTAGATAATGTATATGTTTTATTTAGCTATAAGTGTGTTCAACATATTAAATGGATTGAATATTTGGTTCTATATTTTTATTTCTAGTTGTGTCCTACTAAAGTTTATAAGGATGTTCTTTTGAATCTATATTTCTTGAATCTGCCTTTTTCCTATTTGATCAACACTGTCTCAGTATTTCTATATATACTTAAAAAATATGTTAACTCCTTGCGAATTGACTTTGTTACTATCACATATTAATTTTACTTATTTTTTGTTAGTATGTTCAGAAAGATCCGAAGAAGTCGATTTAAACTTGGGTTCAACTTAGCACAAGTTCTATAACTAGGTAAGAAATTCTTATCATCAGCCAACACATAATTCTAATAAAATACACATGGCTTTTAAAATTTAATTGTAAAGTAATTAAAGCTTTTGTATGTTATGAGATCTAATTTTAATATTAACTTTTTTTTAGGAATACAAATGTTCCATCCAAGGATTGGGTGGATTTACCTAGGTATAGCGAAGAGTATAAATAGGGTGTTATATCTTTCTTAGATTTTTCTTACCCTTATAAATATCTTGAAAGTGAAGAAATTATGTGATGATGTGATAGGTGTTGTAATGTTTGATGGACTCGAGAGATGTAGTATATAATCATCTAATAGACCGTGGATTTATTTAAGGTTATAAGAGATGGATCAATCATGAGGAATAGAAAATCCAATTGAATGTTGACGATCATATGGATGACTCATATGATGATATTGAAAGGTTGTTGAATGATCAATTTATACATGTTGCAAAAGTTGAAGGAGTTTATGAAGGTTCAAATAAAAATGCCAAGAAATTCTATAACATAGTTGAAGAGGCAAGCCAAGAGTTATATCCCAATTCTAAAGGATTCTATATATTATCATTCACAATCTGTTTATATTTGTTTAAGTGTCTACATGGATGGAGCAATGAATCATTCACTTATCCTTTAGAATTATTAAAAGAGGCAATGCCGGAGTTGAACATTCCTCCATCCTACAATAAATCCAAGTCTATGGTCAAGGATTTTTGTCTTGATTATGAGAAAATTGATGCTTGTCCTAATGATTATATGTTGTTTAGGAATGACCATAAGAATGATGAATCGTGTTATATTTATAGAGCTTCTCGATATATTAAACCTCCTAAAGTATTTTATGAGGTCCTGAAGTATTAAACCTCCTAAAGTATATGAAAATTCATATTTGCCAATGTGAGATTGGTCTTAGTGATCGTGTACATGATGTCATACTATATTTTTGGGGATGTACTAGTCATCCCAGATTTTCTTCCCTGGTCGTATGACATCACGCACTGGGGCACTTTCATCAGGGGGAGCTCAACTCGTATAGCTCGTGGGTGGTTTAGGATAGCAAAGCTACCAGCCTAGGTAAAGGTTTTAAAGGCATGCTAAACCCGATCCTCTTTCCTGGCATGGTTATATATATATGTGTGTGTGTATGTGTGTCTGTGTCTGTGTATATGTATATATATATATATATATATATATGTATGTATTATATGTGTGTGTATATATATATATAAGTATATATATATATATGTATGGTTGTGTGCATATGGAAGTTTTTACTTGGTTTTATAAATGGCATTATTTTATCCTTATCCTGAGATCATGTTAACGTTCACCCGCTAACCCGTCTACTGGCGGTTGTATAGCCACGCTATGCAGGAACCAGCCGTTCTACTCCTCCTATATAGTGATTGACTTAGGGATCAGCATTTGGACTAAAGCGGTGAGCTTCCATCTTTTCGAAAGGATCTATTTCATGTTATTGATATTTCTAGACACTTCGATTTTTTTTTTTGGATATTAGTTTTGGCCATAGTTGGGGACATATCTCAATCAGATTTTATTATTCTTTTGGTTAGAGGCTTGTGGTACTACTATGGGTTGGAATGGGCAGGATCGGTATAGGTGTTAGCCTTAATATTTAGTATTGAGCCTGGCATCATTGGACATAATTTCTCACTGTTCCATCATATTTTATTTTAGGATTAATTATATTATGCTTTGGAACATCTTTTTAGTAATGGCCTAGTTTATAGCCCTAGTTTTGGTATTGGGTTGGTATGGTTGGATCGTTGGTATGGGATGGATGGACTCGGTTGGATCGATCATGATTGTATCCTATCCCAGAGTTTTCATGTGATTTGTACACTATCTTGTTACATGCTTGAAATTTAGCCAACTAGGGTAGGCGGCAGGAGGTTAGGTTGGGTTACAGGGATGGTCTCCAGCTCCCCTCTCAGACTTGGGATGCCTATTATGACAAGGCCCCCGGTTAGGTCTCGTCATCTTAGGTATGGACTAGTTGGATCTTTGCTATGTTGTCCTAGATTGCTATGCTAAGACTATGACTTTAGCTCCGCTAGGTGTACCAAGGATAACTTGAAAATCATTCGGGTCCTAATAAAGTTAAATCCTTCATTCAGGCTAGCCGCTTGGTTGAGAAGGGATGTCTGTCTTACTTAGCTTATATTTATGATACTAGAGTTGCTTTATCTCCTTGTTTGGATTATGTTCATGTTTTCCATGAGTTCATGGATGTTTTCCCTACGTACTTTCCTGGTATGCCTTTGAATCAGTATGTTAACTTTGTCATTGATGTTGAGTCAATCACCAAGCCCAATTCTAATCCTCAGTATAGATTAACCCAGTTGAATTGAAAACATTGAAGGATTTGTTAGATAAGGGATTTCTCTTACCTAGTGTTTTACCTTGGGGTGCGCTAGTCTTGTTTGTGAAGAAGAAGGATGGGTTCATTCGTATGTGTATTGATTTTTGATAGTTGAACAAAGTGAAAAGTAAAAATAAGTATTGTTTTCCTCATATTAATGATTTATGTGATCATCTTAGGGTGTTTCGATATTTTTGAAGACTGATTTGAGATCCGGGTATCACAAAATGAGGATTAAGGCTTTGGATATTCAGAAGACAGCTTTTTGGACTCGATACAATCATTATGAGTTCTTGGTCAAGCCTTTTAGGTTGACCAATGCCCCAGCTACATTCCTAGAGTTGATGACCGGGTATTTTGATCATACCTGACTTTTTTGTTACTGTATTTACAGATGATATGTTGGTTTATTCTTAGAGCAAAGCCGATCATGAGGAGCATTTGGGGATTGCACTCTATATAGATTTAGAAATGAGAAGTTGTATTTTAAGTTTACCAAGTGTGAGTTTTGGTTGGAGTTTGTCTCTTTCTTAAGTCATGTGGTAATGGTATTATGGTTGATCCGACAAAGATTATAGCAGTTCGTGATAGGGCTGGGCCTACTTCACCTACTGAGAATCAGAGTTTTATTATCTTGGCAGGTTACTATCGGTGTTTTGTTGAGGCTTTTTCATCTATTACAACTCCTTTAACCAAGTTGACTTTGAAGAAGATTTCTTTTCAGTGGTTCGATGCTTGTGAGGCGAGATTTCAAAAGCTCAAGGATTTGTTAACATCATCTCCTTTCTTGACTTTTCCCAAGGAGGTCGTGGGTTTTACCATCTTCCGTGATGCTGAAATCCGCGTTAAGGGCATGCTACACCCATGTGTATTTTTGGAAAAAAAATTATCCTACACTATAAATAGGAAATTTAGCCTCTATTCTAAGCACCTTGGACATACGAAAGAGGCTCAAATATGGTTTTTCATCTTTACTTTATTTCACTTATAGTTTTTACTTAAGAATTCCATTTTTATGATTCTTTGTAAGACTATGAGTCACTAAACACCCTCATTCAAGGGTTGAGGCTACGAACATGAATACTTAGCTTTCAACTACGTTGGTTTAAATCATACTAATAACTAGAGAGGATAAAACCACCTAAGGTTCAAGATTTCTAAGCTCTAAGGGTCAATTTACGCTACGTTCTCCTCACAAAATTATTGATAAGAAGTATGTATTTAACCATTGTTGTGGATTCTCGTATGAATACAAAAAGACTGGTGTTCGAATAACTTGTTTACCAAATTATGGACTGATTATTATATGATTTTCATAGAGCATCTTTTGTATCTCTAAATATTTTTGTTTCTCATGAAACTTGTATGAATTATAAAAGAAATGACCACTAATAACACGCAAACTACACCTCTCATACAAGAATGTAAGAGATCGTCGTCAATATATAACCCAACTAGGTTGGGGTCGAATCCCACAGGGAATATGGTGTGAATTTGAGTTATCTACGGGTTAATCAACTGATAGTTAGTAGTTTCCTGTGAATGGGGGTTTTTGGAAAGGTAGAAAATAATTACATCTCAATTCAGTGTTTGAAATCAATATGATAAGGGAAACCAGAGTTATGTTCACTATGGGTGTTGGGATTTGGCACACACTAGTAATGGTTCAAGATTCTTGTGGTAGGTAGGAATAGGAGACTATCCTTTTTTGAAGTCACGTCTAAATGTTTCTCAACCTATTTAGACATTTAACCACCTAATTCTCTCAAACTTAGGGAATTTATATTTCATAACAGGATGTTATCTCAAGTTAATTAATCTTGTTACAGCATTAATTATTAGATGGAAGTTTGATGCTTCCAAGTCCCTATTGATAATTCACTTCTTACTAGGGTTGATTTTTTATCTCAAGCAATTCACTAGTAAGCAAGGCCTATTGTTTGCAACCAATAGTCAGAATATAAAATAATGGATTTAACAAGAAGTTTCTACACCGTTAGAATCTTGAATACTTAGTTACGTTACAAACCGAAACCCATAGATCCCACAACTCGGGTTGAGTTTAGCTACTCATAATATAATAAGCAAGACAACAAGTTGAATTCATAATTTGATAGATAAACTTACAGCAAGATGAATAGTAATAAGTATTTCTCAGATTTGATCACGGTAGAAAATCCCAAAATAATGGTAACAATCTCTCCAAAAATAATTGTCTTGTTAAAGTCAGAAAACTAGAGATAAAGATTCACCAAGCACGTCTAGTTCTCCCCCTATTAGAAAACCCTAACATTTGTTTTAAATACTTAAGCCTGATTATGGAAACAAAATCACAGATTATAGTATTTTCTCAGATAGATAACGATGTTTGTGACGGCTTATCAGGAGTCTGATTACTTATCAGGAATGTCGTCAGCTCCTCTTCACTTTTGAAAATCTCTGCCTTAGGTTGACGATGAGGCGTGATGGCTTATCAGACCTTTGATGGCTTATCACAGACGTCGTCGATTATTCACTTTAAATCTCATTCACTGGCTAAGCCTAACAATAATCCTAATGGCTTATCACACTTCCGACGGCCTATCACAGATGTCGTCACATATTCCAGCTTAATTCCATTCTCTGTCTAAGGCTGACGACAACTCTGATAGCTTATCACAAGGCTGATGATGACTTATCAGATAAGTCATCAGCTATACTTCCCTCTCTACTTGCTCAGAAATTAACTCTTTTACTTTCATTATTGTTGATTCTCTTGCATCTTGACTTTTACTGCAATACCAAAGAGAAAACAATCAAAAATAATAAAATTTGCTTAAGACTTTACAATTATTCTCAGTTAAAAGCCACAAATATGTTAGCATCTGCTCACACATCAACCACCTAAGAGTTATGTCTTGAAAGGAAATTGTTTTGCCTAAACTTATATGTCCTTTTCGAAAGAGAACTCTTTTATGATATTTGAATCATCTTGGTGGTCAATAATATATTTTTGAATAAAAATGTCTATGGATATGATATGATATGATATGATATGATATGATATGATATGATATGATATGATATGATATGATATGATATGATATGATATGATATGATATGATATGACATGACATGACATGACATGACTGACATGATATGACATGATATGACACGACATGATATCATATAATATGATATGATATGACATGACATGACATGACATGATAGGATAGGATAGGATAGGATAGGATAGGATAGGATATGATAAGATAGGATAGGATAGGATATGACTTGCAAGTCTAGGTATGTCGATACCTTATTATGATATACCCTTAACAGAATAAGAAATGAACTTTTATAAGTATAGAGTAAGATTTTTAAAAGGCTAAAAATGGGCTCTAAGAGAGCTAGATGGTTATCCGAAGAAGGCATGAGTTTAGAAAACTTAGTGCCAAAACTCGTGTTTTGTTGATACAGGAGTGATTTTGTCCTAAAATAAGGATTATAACTGTATACTTGCTTCGCGTAGTTGTATACTAGAGGAGGCACTCTTATCCTTGCAGCAAACTCAGATAGTGGGCTTGGTCGACGAGTTAATGGCGGACTCATATAGCCTCTGGTGTAATAAACTTGTAGGGTGTACCATCTAGTTCAGAATTAAAACAAAGATTTGAGTCTATGTTGTACGAGTTTGATTTAAGCTTTACTATGCCCATGTATTTTGTATCTCAATTATGTTCAATTGTTTCTCATAATGCTCTTGATTATTTTTATATAAAATATATATGATTTTTGGATTGTTCTACATACCAAGACATTTCAAGTATTGACCATCCTCAGGTGGCTGCATTGTCTCATAATGCAGGTTCTGAGGTACAGTCTCATGGTCTAGCACAGCAGTAGACCTCTTTAAGGATTCAGAGTTGGTAAGCCTGTAATGCCCCACAAAATCCTTTTCCAGTCTGAGCCTTAGAACGTATTTGGTAAAGCGAAAATCCGAGTCAAAATATTTCAAAAATATCCTCTCAAGTAGAAAATACTTCAAATCGTGTGAGAATCTATTTGAGCATGAATTAAGATCATAGAGGTCCCCTAACCCATGATCGAGTTGAAAGCTTTCCTATAGTTCAAGTTTTAGTGACCGTCAAAATTTGGGTCAACTTCAATCGATCATAACTTGTTGCATATGAAGAACTGGGTGGCTTTCTATATATCAAATGAAATATCTTTGAATTAGCTTTCCAACGATACCAATTTTGCCTAAATTCGATATCGGAGCAAAGAGTTATGCTCATTTTACTCCAGCCTGTCAAGCTGGAAAATGGTGACAACGTTTCTGACGGGCTACCACGTTTCTGATGTCCTTTTTGACGACGTAGTCAGATTCTGATGATATTTCTGACAACGTCGTCAGACCTGGGCAGAAAATCATAAAATCCACCCTTTTTGTGATGGCCTGTCACAGGTTTGACGACCTGTCACAAATGTCGTCAGCCATTTTTTTCCAGCAACTTAGAGATGTTTTTGCAAGGGTATTTTGGTCATTTACCACCCTTTTGAGCCTCTATAAATATGGGAACCTCTTCCAAAAACCTAATTTCAATATTATTCTCTTTAAATTCTCTCAATTCTCTTGAGAAGAGAAATAACTAGGGTTTCAATCAAGAACCCTAATCTTCCAAAAATCATCCATAAATTCTTCAAGATTTCTTCAAGAATAAAGTTTCTCATAGTGTGGGCTTCAAGAATTATTTATTATAAGTGTGGATAGAGTCTCAAACATTAGAGTTCATCCAATTTCAAAGGTTAAGGTATGTAGATATTGATTCTTGGGTCCCTTTCATCTAAGAAGCTCAAGAACCCTTTTCAAAACTCAAAGATTTTTATGTTTATGAATTTTAATAATTTGTATGAGTTGAAATTGATGTTCAATGTGTTGTTGAGTTTTGATTTATGTTTGTCTTCAAGATTTATGAGCTTTGATCCTAACATGTGGAACTCATGTGATGTTTATGATAGACCCTCTTGAAGTTGTTTTTTTTCATGTGATATGTTCATGACTTTTTGGGTATAGAAATGGTTGAATAAGTGAAGAATGTTCCCCATAGGTTTGATAAAGAGCTTAGGTGAAACATAAGAGCCATTATAATATGTTGATTGTGAGCTAGTCCATGCATGCCTAGTATTTGATAAAATGCCTTAGTGAGTGAAATGTGCCAAATAGCATGAAATCCACAAGTAGGTGTAAAATCGATCATGTCTAGTAGATGTTGAAAGACCCTAGTGAACAAGTCGATATATGATAGTTGTAAGATTCCTTGATTTTGTGCTCTTTGATATATGCTAAGCTTTTAATACGTGTCAAGTGGTTAACAAGAAAATAGGGACGTGTTAGTATGAAGTTTTTCCCAAATCAAGTGATATCCAAATACATGACAAGACCGATATAGGTATGAAGTACTTGATGTAAGATCTCGTTGAACGGGGTATAATCTAATAGCATGTCTTTCCTAGGATAGTATATGATGGTGAACCGATATTGATGATCCTTAAAGGTTTGGAGTGACCCTTTGGTGGTTGTGATGATGAATAGAGGTCTATGTTTCCTAAATTCTTGATGTGATGTCCTTAGTATCTTGAGACAAAAAGTATGTTATGATGCCCAACTACTTGAAGTGATGCTTTAATGATTGTTATAATGCATGAATGATTGTAATGATGAATGAATGCTTGTAATACATGAATGAATGCTTGTAATGATGAATGAATGGATAACTGTGATGATGCATGAATGATTTGTGATGAAGAATGATTATGTCTTACTTTTATGTTATCGAGTCCTGGGGTTATTTATACCCAAAAATAGAGTTGTTGTCTAGAGCCCGTGTCAGTTTCTCGATAATTCTAATCGAGCCATGATTCTCATAACTCAGTGAACTATAGAACTCTATATCCTCAGAAAAGTGTGAAGCTTAATAAAGCTCAGTAATCTCAGTTATCTCTGTAATCTCTATATCGCTAGTAATCTAGCCTCAGACCTGCAATCAGCTCAGTTCTAATAGTATTCAAGTGATTCGATTCTAATCTCAAAAGCGATTCGAGTAATCTATTCAAGATTTGTATCGTAAGTCAGATACCTTGATTCGATATCTTTTCCGTCAGATACAGAACCAAGTGATCTCAGCGTAACTCAGTCAGACCTTTTGAGTAATATGATCAGTGTCAGATTCAGTTCAGCCAGTGCTCAGTTGAGAATTTAGTTCTGAGTCTTCCAGTTGGGAGTAGAAACTAGCACCAAGCAAGCTCAAGGATGGGAACTCACCTACTAGTAGAGGGTGTGATTCTTAGAAGAATTTCTTGTGCTCCAGAACTATGTAGCCAGCGTAGGTTGAGACATCACACCTGTTAGTTAAGGGTGGATGAGAGACATCATACCTACTAGATGAGGGTAGATGAGGTGGCTTGACCTGCTAGATAAGGGCTCCACCATTCTCGCTTGAGGACCTGCTAGATGAGGGTCACATAGAGTTGTCTTTACCAGCGGGGCGGTAATTGTTGACACCAAATTTTTGCCCTCCACGACTAAATCTAATCTTGAGTTTCTTTAATTTTTAATAAAATTAAAATATTTATTTCATTCGAATAAAAATTTATTAAATATATTTGTACGTAATTTTGTCATTTTAAGTAGTGATTATAATTTATCGTATTCAATTATATGAGATTTTATAATTTTGTTACTTAAATATTTATTTTTTTAAAATATAGAATTTTAATCAAGGCTTATAGATTCAAATGATTAAAGACTTGATTTAAATATAATTTATTCTCAAAAATAATTTATTTGGATAAATATGCATTTGATTTTATTAAATTAAGAAGCTAGAAATTAAAAGAAGTATTAATTTGTATCGAATTTCAATTTAATTTAGTCAATCTATTAGATTTGGCCATAATTGAAATCAAATTGGTCATAATTGCAATGCAATTCGTCAATTGATTTTTAATTTGGTCAAAATAAAAAAATAAATATGGCTAAATTTTAAATCTCAATTAGGGTTATATTTTAAATAACCCCAAAATTTTCAAGAACTCTCATAACTTCTACCCAATTCCCACCAAAAATTAAATTCAAATTGTACTACATTGTACTATTCCCCCCAACTTTGTCCTTTTCCAATTTTGAAATTCAAAGATTTTACTACATTGTACTATTTCTCCCCACATTATCTTCCACCTCATCTTATTTTTAATTTTTACATTCCAAAAGCACCCTTAAATGCTTTTTCTCCCACATTAGTGGATAACAAGAAATAAATCTCTATCCTTCCCTATAAATACTCTTCTCCCACATTAGTGGAGAAAAGAAGAAAACACCCCATTCTCTCCTATAATACTACCACTGCTTTGGTAGAGAAGGAGAGTGGAAAAGTAAGGAAAAAAAAGGCTAGAAAGGTGAAAAAATCCTTTTTGAGCAAAATAGTTATTTTTATTTAGTAAAAAATTTTGTTTCATAGAGTTGGTCGGCTAATCAAAAATTTTAAGTTTTCGGCGACGTTTTTCGGTGGTGGTTGATTCCGACGAAGCTCGTAATCTCGTTTTGCTGCCCCCAAAAAAGTAAACACATCTTTCCTTTTTTTTTAAGTTTTATTATCATTTTTTTTCTCTCCTCATCTTTTTTTTCTTCGTAGTTATAATTTAGTTTGCTATAGATGGCCTTAAAGGCCATAGGACATTGTGATAGCAATATTTTAATTATTTTCATATTCATGATATAAAAATGAGCTAGCAATAGTTGTACGTGCCTTTTTTGACTTTATTCTTTGATTATTGTAGATAAAGTTTTAATCTTTGCTTAAAAGATGTACTCATGCTTTGTTTAACCTCATTGTTGGTGAATATGTTTGTTTTTAGCATGTAAAGTTTTATTTTTAGCATGTAAAGTTGTTTCCTTTATGTTGAAAAGAATAGATAATATTGGTTGTTTCTTCTTTTTTTACTTTATTGTTTGATTATTTTGGATAAAGTTTAGATCTTTGCTTGAAAAATATACTCCTGTCTTGTTTAAATTCATCACTGGCGGATATGTTTGTTTTTAGCATGTAAAGTATTTTTATTTATGTTGAGAAGAATCGTTAATATTGATTGTTTTGCCTTTTGACCTTATTTTTTGATTATTTTGGATAAAGTTTAGATCTTTACTTGAAAAACAATACTCATGTCTTGTTTAAACTCATTGTTAGTGGATATATTTGTTTTAGCGTGTAAAGTAGTTTATTTTATGTTGGAAGAATAGTTATTATTATTTGTTTCACCTTAATAAAAATAGTAATTGATTAAATCAGGAATTTGTCATTTGCTTGTTAATTATTTTAAGGAACCTCGAAAATCTTCATATAAGAGATGAAGTGCTAGCTTTATTTTCCATCCACGATGTTTATTCCTCTTTTTTTTCGCATGTTTTTTAAATTTGTCAAAATGATGAGAAAGTACAAATTTTTGTGGCTAAATAGAATTATTTAGATATTTTCGAGTCATGCATAGTATGATTGTGAAATGATATTTCAATTTTGAAAATGTTAAACTTTTATTCTAATTTTCTTACTCCCTTTGGATTGTTATATGTGCTCTTTGTGAGTGTAAAGATTTGATTCATGTCTCTCTTTTATTCATAATATCAAAAGAGAATCAATGATTTCTTAGAAATAAAAATCATAGGTCGTTACACGTTTTTCAATAAGATGTTGGTTGTAATTTATATGTATGAATTTTCATTAATGTCGCCTTAATTGAAATTTAAAGATTCTCTTTATTAAAAAATTGGCCTTTATTTTCTTTTGTTATATGGATTGGTGTCTATGTTTATTCAATTCTAGAAATCATGAGTATTTTTCTTGTTGCCTCATCCCTTTAATTTCGCAAGCTTACGTTGTTTGTTTCTCGCATTAATTTATTGAATATGGCCTTCTTCCTTTTACCTTTATTCATTCTTAATATGAACATAAATGATGAGGCATGTAAAAGAGTGTCTTTGCTTTGCATTTTTTATTTGTTGACTCTCATTCTTGTGCAAGTATGTTTATTCTTGTCATTCAAAAATTAGTTCTTGATAATTTCTTTTACTTTGAAATATGTCACTTTTATGCCTTGAACATATATTAATTTCTTTATCTTTTCTTTGCATGCAAAAAATATCTCGAGTTCAAATGGACTCCTCTCCTCTTGCATTTCATAATGGGTAAATGATGCTCACCCCTTCGAGTCAAGTTCAAAGTTTAAACCCAAGGTCCACTACATGGCATGGGGGTGCTAGAAGATAGACGAAGAAGGAAAATGGGTCAAAATTCATTGATAAGGTCACTAAGAGACTTGAAAAGTCTCGATTTTTATTATTGTCTTCTTCTTATTTATTCCTTTAATCATTTACGTATTCATTTATTTGGGGCCTCGAAGCCAAAGTTGTATTTAATACAGGTGAAGTAAGACTCGAGCCAAACGCTCAAAAACTAGATTTGGACAACTGAAAATGGGTCAAAAGCCCAACTAGATTAAGACAGGTTTCATTGATTGGGCTCGATGGCCTAAATCGTTTAATTTCTCCTCCATTTTTCTTTTTATGTGTTTACTTGCTTATTCATTTTGTTGACTTAGTTTAAAATCCCTAATAAGTTGCCTAAATCTATTTTACACAAATCATTTTCTAAAACCAGTCACTTTCGACAAATTAATCTTTTTCTGAAGTTAGTCAAAAGACATTTTCAAACAGTCTGGATAACAGCAAGTTAGCGAACGTTTTAGGTGCCTAAAATCTTCCTAAAACGTTAATAGGAACCACTTATTTGGAATCTCTAACTTAAAATGATTTTCTGTTTTGGATCGTTTTTAAGTATTTTATAAAGGTTTCTTAATTCCTTTTAAAAATTAAGTGGCGACTCTCAAAAGTCAAAATTTTTCCGCAAAATAGTAATGACACCCTTCCAACTGGGGCACAGGTTGGACCCCACCTGTGTTAGGTCAGGGCATGTCGATTAAGTGACTATCACCTATAGTTTTAGTTTCAAATTCAGTCTCAGTTTCAGAATCAGTATTCAGAAATCAGGACTGTCAGATAGAGTTATCTATCATTATGAGGAACTCAGATAGTTCCATTGATTTATGGGCCATCCCATTAGATAGACTTGGTCTCACATACAGTTATTAGATATTATATTCAGAGATATGTCGTCAGACAGGCTTGATCACAATATCAGATTTCTATTGAGTATTCTTGTTGTCAGATTCAGATATTATCATATTTCTTATCATTGATAAAGCTTCCAAAATTATCTGTTAGAAAGGTTGATCTCTAATCCTGTCAGTCGAAAGTAGTAAGTTCAAGAATTCAGTCATTGATGTAAGCACATCCAGATCCTCAGTTATCAGTATCAGATGAGTCAGTGATTCAGTATCTCAGTGTCAGTAGTGAGTTCAGTCTGTAGTATAGTGGTATCTGAGTTTCAGTTTCTAGAGTTGTGAAAATTGTGTTCATGTTCTGTGCATTCATGTATGTGTTCTCATGCGACACTTTCATGATTATTCAGTTTAGATATTTCACATACATGAACCCTTGCATTAGCCTACCCCGTCTACATACTCAGTATATTTTTGTACTGACGTATTTGTGCTATGGTGTTTTATTTGACACCATAGGTTCAGAGGCACAAGATCCAGATTATCCTCAGCAGTTCAGTCCCCATTTGCAGCAGTAGCATTGAGTCCTCTTCTTTCGAGGATAAATCTCAGTTTACTATTATTGTTTCAGATTTTGTTTATTTTCAGTTGACAAAGTTAGTGGGGGACCTATCCCATCAACTCTACAGTTCAGATAGTTTAGAGGCTTTTCAGACGGATGTATTAGTATTCAGTTTTTTGTATTATGAGTATTCATGGATGTGTTGAACCTTATGTCTAGTTTCCGCATTTATTTTAGACATTGTGCAGTGTACAGGTACAGATATCAGTAAAGGGTTAGCTTGTGGTCCTTCGGGGTCAAAAGCACCGTGTGACGTCTCAGGATGAGATCTTGGGGCATTACAAAGCCTCTCTTATTTCGGAAGGCCTTTATTCATATGTTAATTTCTTTTAGTTTTATAGTCCAACTGGGGCATTTTCCCGGTATAGATAAATTAGTTTTTAGTAGAGGCTTCATAGACAGGATTGGATTTTATGTTTCAGTATGACTTGATGTAATAAATTTGAATATGAGACTTTCCCTATGTTTTAGTTTATCTCCCACTTTGTATGTGAATTATGCTAATGGTAGCATGCTGAGGGATCTTTCCAGCCTTTGTGGTTCAGGATGCCCGTCGCAGTCAGAGCCTCGATTTGGGTCGTGATGCCTTTACCTGAGGAAAATTTCAAGTATTTATACCAAAAGATGTTGCTTCAAAAAGGAAGAAATGGTTCACTAAATAGTGCACTATTTTCAAAATGACACCTACCTGCGCTGCATCTGCGCCTGACATGTGCTGCATCTAAGCGAGCAAGTAGAGTATGGAACAAATCATAATGTTTTGGCTTGGCCTGCACTCGACCTACGCCAGACCTACATGTGAAGGTCGTCATTTCATTTTGAAACAATACTTCAAAGGGTCACGTCCCTTCGAGGTAACCTCAATTTGGGTCGTGACACCTTTACCTGAGAAAAAGTTCAAGTATTTATAACCAAAAGATGTTGCTTCAAAAAGGAAGAAATGGTTCACTAAATAGTGCATTATTTTCAAAACGACACCTACCTGCGCTGCATCTGCGCCTGACATGTGTTGCATCTAAGCGAGCAAGTAGAGTATGGAACAAATCATAATGTTTTGGCTTGACCTGCACTCGACCTACGCCAGACCTGCATGTGCAGGTCGTCATTTCATTTTGAAACAGTACTTCAAAGGGTCACGTCCCTTCGAGGTATGTTGTGACTGCGTCCGCAAATGGAGAAATATTTTCTATTGGATTTTTGCATTAAAAAATATCCCTTATATCAAGTTTCAAATAAATTTTGTCTAAAAAAATAATCTCTCGATCATTTTTCAAATCCAAAGGCAAAGCAAAAGTCAAGCCAAGAGAGCGGCGTAAGGCATGTCTTGTTCTTGCCTCACTATCCATATGAATGAATGCTTCTTAATATAAGAATGACAAAGCTCCTTTCTCCCACCAATATGGAAGAATTTTACTTCCTTAAAGTGAAAATCACTTCACTTTTCCCTCTATTTGTTCCCTTTATTTTCCATTTATATATTCACTTAGAACCCAATAGTCTCATAGGTATTTGCCTCTCTAAACGTCTAGCAAGACACAGCTTTATCCAATAGACTAAGCAGGCGTCTGATAGGTATTTTCTTCTCTATACTCACCAATAGCAGTACGAATCATTCCAGCCTTATCAGAATGTACAAAGAGATGTGTATCGTCCAAGACCTATTTTATAAACTGTTGTGTTTTGCGCAATATAGCATTCATTTGTTAATGAACTATGCCATTGGTACATCACTGCAAAGGTAGAAAGTAGATCTTAGCATTCAAGATGAGCCAAAATTATTTGAAATAAAGCTGGCACAGGAATTGTGTGTTAAGAGTTGACACTTATAAAATGAATGTGGTAGCCAGTATATATGTCTAGTTAAGCCATTCAAGTTACAGAAGATTCCACTAGAGTTAATTATTTTTCCCAAATCAACATCTTAGATGTTCAGACTCATTTAGTTTCCTAGATATATTTGATTGCGGTTTACTTGTGCTTACTAGCAATTTAGCATAATATGTACAATCCATATTGTCCTTCTCCGTGATGTACATAAGGCTTCAGCTGCAAAACAAATAGCCATTAGTTGAAATAAAATGATAGCCACTGATAATAAAAAGCTAAAAAGATGCAAAATAGCTCTAATTCCCTCTTAAAAGAGTGGGAAGTTGGATCTTTCACCGTACAATTAGAATATAGTAAGGCTAATGACACAAATGAAATGGGAATTCATAAATGCATCCTTTTGCATTATTATTTTTCGTTTTCGGAACACTTCAAGAAAATAACGGTATATCAAAACTTTGGATAGTAAAGAAAATAAGGTGATGCACTTTAAGATTGTTTTCATAAGAAATAGGCTTTGACACTAGTAGGCCAAAATACTAGGGAGATCACCAAGCCAAAAGCCTCATAGTAGTTTTGGATTGTTAACACTTTGCACATTTTAACGTCAAACGGCACCACATTCTAATAGTCCCAACAAGTTTGCTTCCATTTGTATTGGTTAGTGCGGGGTTAGATATACTCATATATGCATCTCATCCTACTCAGTTTACCCTGCCATCTTAGATACTACAATCCAAACTTGCCTTTCTGTTTAATCATTAATATTTAGTTTACGGATCCTCGTCATCTACTTCAGAGTTTGTGACTGAAAATAGCATTGGTGAATTTCAAAGGCTATCTAGGCACAACCATCTTCTCGTGCTTCCACTTTTTGGTAGTTACGTCGAACTTAATGCAATAAAAGATACTACCACTAAGGCTCCTACTATGCGTGGGATCCAAGGAAAGGCTGGACCACAAGGTCTATTATACAAAGTCTTAACCAGCATTTCTGCAAGAAGTTGTTGCTAAAGTTTGAACCGATGACCTCCTGGTCATATAGCAACAACTTTTTTAGGCTCCCTTCAAAATATTGTTATTTCCAGGTACAAAATCTGTATATAACAATATGAACTTCAACACTAAGTTCAAGAACAACTTGAAAAACTATAATGAAGTTCCAACAACTTCAAACACAAGTTCAAATGAATGATCAAATGAACTATCAAAATGAAGTTTATACTAATTTCTGAAAAACCAGTAAAACCAACTTAAAGAAATAAAGATGAAGACAGAAAATTGTAGAATCAAGTCCACCAAATTCACGATGTGTCCTGAAGGAATTTATTCCCCTCAAGACCCGAAGTTAATGGAATATAGCCTCCCAAGATAAAATGATTAACTTCAAAAAAATAGCGGTACCTTAAATTTCTAAACTTCTAACTCACTCAAAATTTGATGATCACACAAGAGTTTTTTAGAAAAATAAAAGGACGTTTTTAAACTCAAAATTCTGTCTTTACCTAAGGAAAAGTTTAGATATTTATATTCAAAAGGTGTTGCTTTAGAAAGAAAGATATGGTTCACAAAAAAAGACAACTTTCTGAAATAGCATGCAACATGTGTTGGTTCTATGCAGGTCCTGCGCCCGTAGGTCGCATTTGACAATTTTCAGTAAATTCTGCACGGCACCTGCACTAGACCTATGTTCGCAGGTCACATTTACTCTGCAACCAGTGCGTCTCTTTCCTCAAAGGTACCATCCCTTTGAGATGTCTTATGACTGCGTTCGCACTACTTCTAAAGTGCGTTCGCAAATGGAGAAAACTTTCCTATTGCATTATTGGATTAAAACTTAACCTGGCTTGTTTACACTTGCAGATCATGTTTGTCTATTTCCAATAAGTTCTACACAGCACCAGTACTGGACCTGCATCCACGGTAGCATTTACTTCCCAACCAGTAAGTCTCTTGCCTGGAAGGGTCTCGTCTACTTGGGGTGCGTTATGACTGCATTCGCACTGTGTCCGAAGTGCGTTTGAAAATGAAGAAAACTTTCCTATTAGATTTTTTGATTAAAACTTCACTTAATTTCAAGTTTCAAATACAATTTGTCTAAAAAATTAATTTCTCAATCGATCATTTGATAAATTCAAATCCAAATTCGAATTCAATCTAAAGTTGAAGCCAAAGTTAAAGCCGAGCCGAGCGAGAAAAGACGACGATGGCTGAGGCATCTCTTACTTTTGCCTCACTATCCAATGAAGGAATGATTCCCAGTATAAGCATAAGAAAGTTTCTTTCTCCCACCAATGTGGGAGAACTTCTTTTCTTTAAAGTGAAAAACTCACTTCACTTTTTCTTCATTTGTTTCCTCCATTTTCCATTCACATTTTCACTTAGAACCTAATAATACCCCCATATGAATGGGGAATGTATATTTTATCAAGAAAATTATGGACAAGTGTGTGATCTACAAGCAAGGACTAATTGAATTTGGATAAGTAGTTTTTTCTTTGAACTTTCCAGAGTGAACTTGCATCGAATGCACTCAGTTAATTGGTAGATGTGATATCTTTGAACCTTCAAACTTTAATGTATACCTAGATAAGATAAGTTATACATATAGCCTTTTATCATTTATGGTTCTCATGATTTTTTTCGTTTCAGCAATGAACACGACCTGGTTTCATAAGAGCTTAGAGAATAAGTCTTTACTATCATTCTCCTTGAAGCGGCCTCCACTTTACCCTCACATAGATGATTCCTAAGTGTTTAATCCTATTAATCAAAGTATTTGGTCAAACCTTCTAAACTTAGAAACCTTTAAAAAGATTTAAAGCATAAGCCTTATCCTTGTTTCCTAAATATTATCTTCATCATGAGAATGGGTTGAGTCTATTGACAATGTTGAACCGTCAGTTATAGCTTTGCTTGATCTCCTTGAAACTAGCTCTTGGGATCTCTAGTCTACTAGGTAGATTGATCGTCATGATGACTTGTCCTAGGCTTTAAACCAATTTCCTTTGATGATCTCTCAACTCCTTCTCTAGATAGGCCTTTTGTAAGTGGATCCAGCACATTATATTTTGACTTCACTTAGTCAACCATGATAATTCCACTAGAGCGTAGTTCTCTAATGATATTATGTCTCTGTCTTATATGATGAGATTTACCGTTATACATCATCCTCCATGCCCTACCTATTGCCTCTTGACTATCACGTGTATGCATACTGATGCCAATGGTTTGGGCCAATAAGGAATATCTTTCAAGAAATTCCACAGCCATTTAGCGTCGTCGCCGGCTTTATCTAACGCTATAATTTAGATTTCATTCTATAGCGAGCAATAAATATTTGTTGGGATGATTTCTAAGAAACTTCTCCTCCACCTAAATTAAATACATATCCACTTGTGTATTTTACTTCATCAATCCGGTGATTAAATTTGCATCTCTATATCCTTCAATTATTGTTGGATATTTGTTATAATTCAAAGCATAGTCTTGAGTATATTTTTGATAACCCAAACTTTTTCATTGTCATTCAATGAGTTTGATTGGGACTACTTATGTACCGACTCAATTTACTAATAGCACATGTTATGTATGGTCGTGTACAATTCATGATATACATCAAACTTCCTGACATTCTTGCGTAGTCTAAGTGTGAGTCACTTTTACCATAATTCTTTTGAAGTGCAAAGCTCACGTCTAATGGGGTCTTAGTAATACTGAAATCTAAGTACTTGAACTTGTCAAGTACCTTTTCAATGTAATGAGACTGAGGCAATGAGTTTTATGACTTCTTATCCCTAAAATCACATCCACAACTCCAAGGTCTTTCATATCAAACTTGTTTTCAAGCATTCATTTCATAGCATTTATGTCAGAAATGTAACAACTTATGATAAACATATCATCCACATACAAAAAATCGTCTTTGTGATTTGGAGTGTTTTTTAAGTGCACACATTTATCATATTCATTTATCTTGAAACCGTCTACCAACATGGTGTGGTCAAACTTTGTATACTACTTTTTGGTGCTTGTTTTAGTCCATAACATGACTAAATAAGTTTGCACCTTTTTATTTCTTTACCAGAAACCACCAAACCCTCAGATTGTTTTCTATAAATTTCTTTCTCTAATTCTCCATTTAAAAATATTATTTTTACATTCATTTGATGGATTTCAAGACCATATACCGTCACTAATGCAACTAATATCCAAATGGACATTATCCTTGTTATAGGCGAGTATGTGTCCAAATAATCAAAGCCTTCTTTTTGTCTAAAGCCCTTCACAATAAATCTTGCCTTGAATTTGTCAATAGTACCATCAGTTTTCATTCTTCTTTTGAAGATCCATTTAGAACCTAAAGGTTTATTTCTTGTAGGAAGATCAACCAACTCTCATGCGTGGTTGCTCAAGATTGAATCAATATCAACATTGACTGCCTCTTTCCAAAAGAATGAGTCCGAAGACAACGTTGCTTCATTAAATGTTTGAAGCTCATTTTCAAGAAGAAATGTTACAAAATATGATCCAAAGAAAGTTTACGTTCTTTGACATGTACTACGCATTGGATTCTCATTATTAAGTATATTCTCATTTGGTTCATCTTAAGGTCGTTTAGACCCTCCACCAGACAGCTCATGTCCAGTTTTATATGGATAAATGTATTTATAGAACTCAGCATTATCTTATTTGATTACCATATTTTCATGAATATTTGGATGTAAGGATTTATGAATCAAAAATTGACATACTTTACTGCTTGTAGCATATTCGATGAACATGCAGTACACAGTATTTTATCCTATTTTAATCCTTTTAGGCATAGAAACTTGGACTTCGGCTACACATCCCCACACTTTGAAATATTTCAAGTTGGGTTCCCTTCTTTTCTATTTTTCATATGGAATAGAATGTGTCTTGCTATGGGGCACTCTATTGAGTATTTAGTTTGTTGTAAGGATAGCTTCCCCCATAAGTTTTATGGTAAACCTGAACTTATAAGTAAGTCATTCATCATTTTCTTTAAAATTCGATCTTTTCTTTCCACAATCCCATTTGATTAAGGTGAATACGATATAGTACTTTTATGGATGATTCCATTTTCTAAATATATCTTTGCAAAAGGAGACTCATACTCTTCACCCCTATCACTTCTTATCGTTTTGGTATTTTTATCTAACTAATTTCCAAATTTTATTTTATATTACCTAAATGTGTCTATTACTTTATCCTACCATTTAGAAAATAAACATAACAGTATCTACTGCAATCGTTAATAAAAGTTATGAAATACTTTTTCCCACCACGGGATGGTATTGACTTCATATCACAAATGTTTGTACGGAATAAGTCTAAGGGATTGTAATTTCTTTCAGTAGACTTATACGGATGCTTAGCATGCTTTGATTCCACACATGTTTAACACTTTGATTTTTTGCACTCGAAGTTAGGCAAAACTTCTAAATTAATCAGTTTTCGCAAGATTTTTAAATTGACATATCCTAAATATTCATCTCATGATTCATTTGACTCAAGTAAGTAAGAAAAAATAGAACTTTTATTGATTTCAACATTCATTACATTGATCTTAAAAGACCCTCGGTGAGGTAACATTTTCCTACATACACTTGTCCTTTACTAATTACAACTTTATTAAAACAAATATACATTAGATTTCATTCTTTATAAGAAGTCAAGTAGAAACCAATCTCTTTTACCACTCCGGAACTTAAAGGACGTTATTGAGTGTCACCACCTTTGTGATGTCATCTTCAAGTAAATCTTGCTAGTTCCTTCAACTTTTTTTGTATCGGAGTTAGCCATAAATATATTCTCCTTATCTTGAGTCAGAGCCTACGAAGTAAATAATTCCTTATTGGCACATACATGGCGCATGGCACCAGAATTTATTTACAACTCTGTAGGATTCCCAACCAAGTTGCATTCCAAAAATATGGCGCATGGATGGTACATTCCATCCTTGGATTCAGTCATGTTGGCTTAATCCTTTTTTCTACCCTTCTTAGGGGCCCAACAATCTATCGACTTATGTCCAACCTTGCCATAGTTAAAGCAATTTCTGTTGAATTTCTTCTTAGGAGGATTTCTTGGTTGTTCAGATGCGCTTTTCTTTGATTTGTTAGGTTCATCCTCCACAATATTTGCTCCACAATTGCAGGATTTCCTTTAGACCTCTTCTCGACTGCTTTGTTGTCCTCTTCAATTTGTAACCTCACAATGAGGTCTTCAACTAACATCTTTTTTTCTTATGCTTCAAGTAGTTTTTGAAGTCCTTCCACAAAGGTGGTAACTTCTCAATTATAGGCGCTACTTGGAAAGCCTCATTCACAATCAAACCTACATCAAAGGTAATGTAATTATCGAGAACAAACTTAATATGCTCAATTAAGGTATTTACTAAAATTATACCTTCTGCTAGGATATCATGGATGATTGCTTGTAGTTCTTGAACTTGGGAGACAACGGTCTTACTATCTATCATCTTAAAGTCAAAAAATTTTGCTACAATGAACTTTTTCATTCCTACATCCTCAGTTTTGTATTTCTTTTTCAAAGCATCACACAATTCTTTAGAGGTTTTCATATTGTTTTACACATTATATAGATCATCTTGAAGGCCACGCAATATGTATTAATTATATAAGAAGTTTGAGTTTTTCCACGCTTTAGTCACTATAAATCGTTCCTTTTCCTATGTTTCTTCTAGTAACTATGGAGAACTTTTTAAGATGCATCTTTGAAGACTTGATGTAGTCAAGTAAAAGAACATCTTTTTCTACCATCTTTTAAAGTCCACACTAAAAAGTCTTTCAAGTTTCTCCGCCAGTGCCATAGCGGATGCAGCACTAGAACGGCTTAAAGTAGCAATAGTTGTTGCTATGACATTTTCCATTCCAACATTAGCATGATTTTCAATAGTCATTTTGTTGTCAAAAAGAGACAATCAATTTATTATGTCAGAATACTAACCATAAAGTTTAGTTTCACAATAAAGTTTTTATGTTCTTCTAATCGTCAATCGAATCAATTTTAACTCGTGAAGAAGTTTTTATATCTTTTAATCACTATTTTATTCAAACAGAATAGAAATCAATAAGTTTTAATCTTCAGAAATCCAAAAATACATATTATAGTAAATTTCTTAAGATTGTTATTTGCAAATACAAAACCTATATATAACAATATGAAATTCAATACTAAGTTCAAGAACAACTTTAAGAACTACATTGAAGTTCCAACAACTTCAAACACAAGTTCAAATGAATGATCAGATGAACTAACAAAATGAAGTTTATACTATTTTTAAGAAAAATAGTAAAGCTAACTTAAATAAATGAAGATGAAGATAGTAAAATTATAGAATCAAGTCCACTAAATTCATGGTGTGTCCTTAAGGAATTTATTTCCGTCAAGTCACTACAAGAAAACACAAAATTTACAACTTTTTACCAACAACTTTATATTGTTGCCAAAATTCAACAATTGGCAACAACTTAATTTTAATGTTGCAATATGATAAAACTTTTAACAACAAATTTTTTGTTGTTGCCAAACCTTTTAATCTTCTTGTCATATATTATTAATTAGTAAAATAAATTTAAATGTAACTCAATAGCAACTATATCTTTTATTATTGTTAAAGTTTTTTTAATTGTTGGTAATACACTTAAATTTCCCCATAACTTTATGAATCTGTGGCCAAAAATAAATTATTGTACATTTTTCTCAAATTTTCGGAAAAGCAAATGCGGGAAAAAAATTTCCTCATTTTTTTCCTTCCCTTTTTTATTTAATTTTTCCTCTTTACTTTTAGTCAATTTTGAAATTTTATATTCTCGCTTCCCCTTCTCAATTTCATCATCATGTCAATCAGAGCTTTGAATTTGTCATTCCCTCAAATGAAAATTATGGCTTCAATCTGTGATTTCCTTCGCTTCTAGTTTATTTTTTAAGATGAAAAACTTTGCAAATATGTACAATGACATGTATGATAATTTTCCTAATAGGTTATACATGTGAATCTATGAAAACTTAATAAATACACCAGTTAGTAATTGAATAAACTCTACATAGTTTTGAATGATTTGAATATCTGTGTTATATTTGCCTCTTTTGTTTGTCTTAAGATTTATTCATCAAAGTAATCAATATGGAGAAAGTTTTCTTTGATTCTACTTGCTCTGCCTAATCTACTAAAAGGCTCAAATCTTGACAGCCCGTTGAATAATATTATAAATAAAATTTTAGCATTTTTCTAATATATAATCTATTATTAAATTGAACTATTCTTTGCGCGGCAGCTCTCGTACTTGGACCATTTTTCATTTGTTGCTTGCTCACTTTCAGTTTCAATTGCTTCTAGTTTATGTATTTGATTTTTCATCTCAAATTGTATCAGTGATTTGATTACGGATCTGTTTTCTAACAAATGAATATGTACTACTGATTTTTATAACCCCTTAACCTTTTATTTTTACTATATATTTTAATTCGGTTCCTCCTTTTGTTCCTGAAAGTTACTGACTTTGATTTGGTTGGTAAGTTTTCCTCCCTATCCCCAAAGATCCTCACAAACTTTCATTTTATTGAACATTTTAGTAATGCGATATAGTTGTAATTCATTTTTTTAAATGCTATTAGTTATTCGATTCAGGTCTTTGATTCCCCATCATAAATTCTTAACACGGTTTAATTATTTTTGTATATTGTACAAGAGAATCAATTGATTATATTACCTATGACACAATACAAATATACGTGATAGCTTCAAATGTTCTGCGAGCAAGCATCAAGTGCGTGTTTCATGGTTTAATGGTAGTTGCATTCTTTAGTAGCCTTAGCTCTGATTGTGTACTCTATGATAAATGTTTTCTTAATCTATGTTTATCAATACTTCATACTTGTAGATTTTTCACTTGGATTTGGCTTGATACCTGGTTCAATGAATTAAGTGTGTAATTACAAGTATACTATTGATAAAATAATTCTTAATTTTTTTATGATTGTGGTGTCCAGACCAGCTCCCGTGCACTTTAAGTAATTTCATGAGGTCCCTGTCACCTTTCATCGACAATATGTACCAGGTAATTTTATTCACCAAGGTTAGAACCGATGTAAAGAAATTTCCTAGTGTTTGTCTTAAATTGAAGCTGCAAAAATGCTCTCTTCAAAATGAATGATCACAAAAGCAAGTCAATTGGACCTAAGTTCTTATTTTATTGGCTTGTTTAGTTAAGTGTGGTGAAATGCTTTGGGAGTATAGAACATGTTGCATTTTTTAAGATTTTCATATGTGGTTCAGTTCTCACTTATATGGCTTCTTTGACAAATAAGGATAGCTTTTATATTTGCTTCTCAATAAGCTCCTTTGTTAGGTGTCCACCCTGTATTGTATGTTCACCTTTTTGATCTAACACCACAAGTGATGGATTGAGATAGCCTTCTCAATGGGATAGGAAGAAGAAATCTTCCTAGGAAAAATCTAGGTTGTTGTTTATTGTAAAATAAACTGTCCAACTGATTCCTTCCATCCCCTCCCCTTATTTTTTCCATCTATTTTTTCTCTTAGAGATCGAGGCATATTTCTTTTATAATTATAGTGTTTTGACTAGCTTACGCTCACTCGATTAATGTCATGGGATACCGAGGCACATTAGCCACTGAAACTAATTCATCGTTGTGTTTTAATCTATATTTTGGTAAACTTACTTTTTTCTGTTGTCAAACTCTTCAATGATTTTTCTTTTATACTATAATTTTTTCTATCATTGATTATTATACATGTCTAACTCATTAAATGAAGTATTGTACAGGTAAATTTTAAAGTACAGACCTTGAATTGGCTTCTTGGGCTCATGATGTCTATAAGTACAATGTGCTCTTCTCCTATTTACTAAAAGGTATTTTTATCTTTTTAATCCGCACTTTTGAGTTTACACTAAAAAATTTAAATTTTATGACAACAAATCAAGCAATTATTTTATTAAAATCCTGCTACTGAAAAGAAATCTCGACAGAAAAAGAAGCATAAATATATCAACTGTTATGGCAATAGTAAAGGAAAATTTACTGCCAACATAGTGCAACTGCTCCTTCAAAAATCTTTTGCAGTGGTAATTTTTGAAACCCTTACTAGATTATCTGATGAATATTGTGACCGATAGGAAATGGTCTGGTAATATACCGAGCTCTCAAAGAGTTACATGAGATGAACTCCGTTTAGAGATATCCAAGTGACAAACTGCAATTACTTTCACTCTATCATCATCACCACCTAATGAAACCTTGAACACCTCACTCTTGATAATTGTGCAATGACACTTAACACAAAAGCTAGCTCTCTTCTTATGTCTGATGATGCATGATCTAATGTTTCAGATGGTTAATTTTTTGCTATTTTAATCTGCATATGTACTACTTTATAGCTTCAATCTTATAGAATCTTTTCTTCTTTTATGGGATGAGCATGGGTTAACCAATATCAACATTGCATGCAATATACGTCGTTTGACACATGCTATTCGAAGATGATTTATTATTTGGTTAGCATTAGATTATATTTTATGAGCTACACTTTTTAGTACTTTTGTTCTTTTTTATGTAGCAACATATTTTTTAGATATTGGAGTTGAGTAAATAGTTAGTACATCAGTTTAAGTACTTGTACTTTGCAAATATATTTATGTATTACATTCATGAAATCTTTAAAAGAATGTGAATTGTTGTGTATGTAGAAATTATACGTAAGTTATTGCTAAAGTTGTACAAAATAATAATGTTCATAATACATAGCTTAAATAGAATATAGTTGGCAAAAAATATTGTTATGGACATAATATTAATTTTTGCTTAAGATCTTTATAAAAAATTACTAACTATCCATTCTATCAATTCTTTTGCAACAATTAATATTGTTGAGGGAAAAAAACTGTGCAACAATAATTTTTGTTGCTAAATATTTTCATAAGCCACAGCTAAGTGAGCTTTTACCAACAAAATATGACATTTGATAACAAAGATTTTTTTTGCAATAGTTTGACCTTTGGCAACAATATTTTTTATTGAAAAAACTTTCCGCAATGGCTATAATTTCAACGATATGCAATAACTTTTTTGTCGTTGTCAAAAATACTTTTGGCAACAATATTCGATATACGACAACAAAAAATTTTATTGGCAAATGTCTTTTATCTTGTAGTGAGTACCTGGGTTAATGAAATATTTCCTCCCAGGATAAAATAATTCACTTCAAAAAATAATGGTACCTCAAATTTTCTGAACTTCGAACTCACTCAATGATTTAATGATCACACGAGAGTCTTTAAAAGAAGAAGAGAATATTTTTCAACACAAAGTTCATGTCATCACCTGAGAAAAAGTTCAGGTATTTATAGCCAAAAGATGTTGCTTCATAAAGGAATTAATGGATTAAAAATGGAGATAAATTTCTAGAATAACACGCGGCCTGTGCTGGTCCTACAGCCTTGTAACGACTCAAATTTTGATGAAATATGTGAAATATATGTTTCTATGTGATTTGACCATTTATCCCTCCCTATGATTGCATTATGGTATTTCTGGAGTGTAGGGATGATTGGCATAGTTCTTAATTTTTTTTGTTTCATTAAGTGATATTATGGTTTTTGATAGTTTTGAGAGTCTTATAATTGATTTCTTTTGATCTGTGCGATAGATGGCAGAACGAACTACGCCAGCAGATCCAGAACGTTAATTTTAGGGTGTTAACATAGTTGGTGCAGTTTTGTAGCTTTTAAATCTCATTTCGACTCTCGATTTAGAAAATTGTGATTTTAGATTTCAAGAGTCAAATTTGTCAAAATAATATTTTTTTAAAATCTGATATTGTTATTGAGATCGGAGCATCAAATTTAATAGGGTATCATAGTTCGTTTGCATTCAGAAAATTTTGGATGAATTTCGAGGGGTCCACGGAGACTTGTAATGCACCAAATCCCCAGCTAGTGCACCCGTGATCGCGATGCTCCTGTTGCAATCATGATTGGGGCCTACATACATATGTCATGATTGTGATTCTTAGTCCAAGATCACAATATCCTTGTCATCCAAGTACCGTGATTGCGACACCTAATCTGTGATCGCGATGTCTAGGTATATAAATACTTGTTTTTTGTTATTTTCATCATTTTTTAGACTTAGAGCTTAGGGTTTTGTGATTTTGAGCTATTTCTTCTGCTTCTAAGCTTGGGTAGGCTCCATAACACCTATTTCAATTATTTTCTCCAATCTTCATCATCTAATTCTTGTTTTAAACTTGAATTAAGTAAGGAATTTGGGTTTTTTTTTTTCGTAAGGCCTAAAAAACTGTAATTCTCATATTTGAACCCCAATTTTTATAATTTTCACTTAGATGAGTTTCTAACCTCATAATTATAAGTTTTCCCTCAATTTTATTTTGAAAATAACTTTGATTCTTGATTTTTAAAATAAATTTTGAGAATTTTACACGGAAAAATTTAAAAATAGTCTTTCTTTAATTTGAACCTCATTTTTAACTCATTTTTTCTTAGGTTTTTAGATGCTCCTAAAAACATGGGAAACATATTTTGAAATAAAGTTATGATTTTTCCATTCTTTTTTGAAAATCCATTTTGGGGGTTCGTTTTGACCTCCACTTAAAATAGATAATATGGGTATCATTGGCTTTTTTTTTATGCGTAAATTGTATATTTCCATATTTTAGTTGATTCTGGGTCTGTTCCAGAGGAGTAAGGCTTTGGGTTGAAATGTTGCAGACCGATTTTCGACCTTCGAGGTAGGTTATGGCTTAACTTCTTTTAGACTAGGTTGGGTAGTTAATTTTGATACAAAAGCATTTTTAAGGATGTGGGAACTAATTATGAAAAATGACTATCTTATTGTGTTGTGCTCGTGTGAGGGCATATATGTGATGTGTTTGGTGGTTTGGAGCTATTATGTGCTTGTGTGATCATGTGAGGTCCTATGTGATGTTGATAGACTATATACATGAAAATAATAGTATCTTGTTGAATAAAAGCCTATTGTGATATCCATTGTGTATGTTGATGTGTTATACTCTATTGGCATATGAATCATGTTGGTTTTCATGGATGTTTGGATATATTGAGCGGATATTTGGGCTCACATGTTGGTATATTACTGGGTTATTGAATATTCTCGTGGTCGGTTGGTTGTGAACATTGCATCATTATTCTCATGGCATAACACGTATTATTTTACTTCTTTGTTGTATGCTTTATATACTTTTTCTTGTTGTATTTTGTACTTGATTTGTGTCTTATGTCATTATGTGCTATGAAAACACTGGAAATACTAAAAATACTTAAAACAGGAGAAATAGTAAAAATACTGGGAAATTCTTAAAACACCAAAAACATCGGATTTTATATACCTTCTAAGAGGGATACGCCGGAGATGAGTCATGGATATTGAGTCGTATATGGATTGACGAATCCCCCATAGGTGTATACGGAGATTGTGCGATGGTCTTGAAGGTTGTGCGACAACCTCGTGCATTATATCATCATCGTCATTTTTCTTATTGTATTTACTTTATTAGGTTTGTGATGTGATTGTATGTTTTTTTTTCTTGTTACCTATTGATTGTTCAATCTTTCCTTATTTGTACTTGATGCTCTCGTATATGTTGTTTTCTTTTTTTCTTTGCTTATATATGGTATACATGTATATTTGTATTCCTTTTTGGTGTTTTGCTTCGTTATATGTGGATATTATAGAACTGTTAGTTCAAGAGGTATGGGCTACCATTGTGGAATATTTTTTTACTGCAGATAATGTGCCTTTAGTGTATATTTTTGTATGCCTTATTATCGATATTGCTCAGTCGGCCTATGACACCTATTGAGTATAAGTGAACCATATTCACTCCTACTGCGCCTTCTCGATGTAGCTCCTAGTTTGAGTACCCCATAAGGTGATTGATTCGGGTGCCTTCAGAGTTATTTAAGGTAACGATTGGATTTTTCTATGTCTGGAGTCCATTTCTATCCTTCTGTATTAGACTATGTTACTAGTAATTGGAGACAGAGTTGTTCCATTTGGATTTTCTTATGTATTTGATTCATGAATTGTATTAGTAGTTCTTACACTGTGATAGCAGTTTTTGGGGAGTTTGTCATGTTATCTTTGAGTTTATACTTTTCGCTATTGTTATTTTGATATGGTTTGGCTTCGTTCTAGGATCCTAGCCTTAGGTTTAGATTGTTATTTTCCTTTTAGTATTAGTTTGTGTGATAGGCTTACTTGTCAAGGTTTGTCGCGATAAGTGCTATGCCATTTTTCATTCACATTTTTGCTTAGAACATAACAAATATACTACAGCAGAAACACCATTTTTAAGGTTGTCCATATGACTTCACTAACAAGTCAAGAAGAAAAAATTAACCTAGAAAATCCAACCTACACCCTAGTCTAAATTCATTAGATGAAGCATTAATTCAATATGAAGGAGTAAAAAACTAGAAAGTTAATTTTCACTTCTAATAACAAAACCAATAGATTGCTTCCCCCGCTGAGAAATTCCATGGTGAACAATCAAGACAAAGAAGGATCATTTTGTCACCATCCAATAAACAATCCTCAAAAAAGATAGTGCTTCTTAATAAAGATTTGTATGTTATGAATAGGCATAATATATAAACAGAAACTCCTTAGCCTTCGTTGCCAAGTAAGCACTCTAATTTTGAGAGTGCGTATCTAGATACCTCAACTTGATTTAATCTAGCAGCTAAACACTCCAGCTCGTCTCCACAGTGTGTCATGGACACACGATGGTGATATGGCACATAAATTGTATAGGTGTCTAGATGATTATTTTGTAAGGTAAAGTGTTCAACCAAACACTCCAACTGGTCTCCACTATGTCTCATGGCACACGATCCTAACAAAGCGCATAATTGTAAACGTGTCTGGACGTTCATTTTGTAAGTTGGATTGTTCAACTGACACACAAGCTGAGTTATATAGATGTACATACTCAAAGTTAGAGTCAGGGGCGGAGCTACAGTACCTTACGAGGGTTCGGGAACTCAGTAGCTTTTACGTAGGCCCTATATTTATCCTACTAAATCTGAAGGCGGAATCCATCAACAGACCTAAAGTTTGCACGATTTTTTACTTTGGCACCTAAACTAGATGTGTTTTATTTTTGACACCTCAACTAGTATCCAAGTGGATTATATTGACACTTTTTACTGAGTCATCATGGTGTGTGTGCTACACACATTTTAAGCGCGTTTGAGAGATATTTTCATAATTTTCTCATCTTTCTTTGTCCTCTTTCCCACTCTTTCTCTTTTCATCATTTTTTCCTTTAAGTTAAATTAAATACTCTTCTTAATACTCATAACTTTTCACCTTTTTTTTTCTTCAGTTAGAGAAACATGAAAAATTCTTCATAATACTCATAATGATAAAAACACTAAAAGAAAACGGTCAACCAACCAAATTGCATTACTCCCTATATAACAAGATAACCAAATAAATTGCACAAATTTCTCAGTTTCTCATCCAACTTTTCAAGATATAAAGATGTGTGGCTGCTGAATTCGCACTTGAATTTGACTTCGGGATAGGCCAAAAATTCTCATACTCTAAGAATTTGAATTTGGGTTAAGCAATTATATCATCAATGGCGATGATAATGATGATGATTCCAGCTGATTTATGGTATGTGTGTCTTTCAACTTGATTAAAAGCTTTATTTTTCCAACTGAATTTTTCCCCAATTTGATTAAAGAAACCAATTTTCTACACATGAATCATCACAAAGAGGAGAAAAAAAAATTGTGTGTGTACTATCTAAGGATAATTTTGGGGGTGGGGTATTGAAGAAGATGATTTTGGGATGGGGCGTCAGCATTGTAGCACAATAATTTTGGAGAAGATTTGGGTTTGGAGGGGAGGGGGTTGCAGGAGGTATTGAAAAAGATGATCTGGGTGGGGGGCATACAACGGCTAATTTGGGGGTGGGTATTGAGAAGATGACCTTGGGGTGGGGTGGGGTAGGGATATTTATTAATTAAAATTTTTAAAAAAATTTAAATTAATCATTTAAATTTTTTTTAGAAAAATGACACATGTCATCATATAATTCGTCACTTTACACATCATCGGCGCATGTAGTACACCCACATTCTAAATTTTTACTGATTCAGCAAAAAGTGTCAAGCTGACACACTTGAATACTAGGTGAAGGGTCAAAAATAAACAACGTCTAGTTTAAGTTTTAAAGTGAAAGATCATGCAAACTTTAGGTGTCTGTCGAAGGGTTACGCCAAATCTGAGTATATGTTTATAACTATATAGTCCGAACCCACTGTCAAACAAGGTCGCTTGGCCTAGTGGTTGTTGGATCAATGTTAAGGCTTCCTCTGCCCACAGATGTGGGTTCGAACGCCACCAGCGGCACATATTTATTTCTTGATTTTGTATGCTTTTACTCAAATTTTTTCCTTTCCAGCTTTAGGCGTATTTCAGCTTCCAAGCATTTTTAATTTAAAAAAACATAATTTATTAAATAAATAAAAGGAAAAAAAATAATTAAAGAAATAAAAGAAAAAACCCTGATTATTAAAAGAAAGTCTTATACGTTTGAGTGTCTCCGCATAAACTTAAAAATCCAAAAATTTAATTTCTTCTCTGTTCTTTCTCAGTTTCTCTCTTTCTCCTCTTTTCCAAATATTATTAGTGACTAGACACCTTATAATTTGTATTTTATAATTTTTAGGATTTAATTTGAGTCAATATGATTACGATTTTTGTCAAATCTAAAACTTCTTCAGCTTCTAGTTCTTCTTTGTTGAGCTCTCCATTGGTTGTCAATCTTCCCAAAGAATTGAAAACGGACAAAGTGTGCATAAATTTAGATCTTAAAGCAGACCCTACAGAAAGAAAGTCAATCCCAGAATATCCTTCACATGTACATGATCGGGTGAGAAGATAATATATACAAAAGAAATCTTTCCAATAAGGTAAATCTAAAAATTTTTCATAAGAGATTTTGAAGGAATACCACATCATTTAATCCTAAATGATTTTTACCTTCATATTCTCAATGGTTAGAATATAGCATTCAGAAAAGATGCAGCATATTGCTTATGTTGTTACTTGTTTAAAAATGAGCTTGGAGGATACGGAAAAAAAGTGAGTGATTCTTTCATAATGAAAGATTTTTGAAATTAGAACAAGAGTTTAGAGAGGCTTAAAAATCATGTGGGTGAAGTGAATAGTGTACATAACCAATGTTTCAAGATGACAGTTGATTTAGTGAACCAAAAATAATTTATTCTAGCCTCACTTAACAAGTAATCTGAGAAAATTAAATATGAATATCGAGTTCGCTTGAATGCTTCGATTGATGTGATAAGGTATCTTTTGAAAGAAGAATTACCTTTTTGGGTTCACAATGAATGTGTTACTTCTACCAGAAGAGGTCATTTTTTAGATCTCTTAAAGTGGTATTTGAATAAGAAAGAAAAGGTAAAAAATATTATATTAGATAAAGATTCAAAAAATAGCATCATGACTTTCCCGATGTTCAAAACGATATTGTAAGTTCTTGTGCAAAAGAAACAATAAAAGTAATTATTGAAGACTTGAACGGAGATTACTTTGGGATATTGGTTGATGAGTGTAAAGATGTTTATCATAAGAAATAAATGACAATTTTTTTGCAGTATGTCAACAAGGAGGGTAAGCTTATTGAGAGATTTCTTGGTCTTGTTCATGTTAAAGACACATCTAGAAAGTCATTGAAAGAAGTGATCTATACTTTGCTTTTAGATCATTCTTTGAGTCGATCTGAAATACGGGGACAAGGTTATGATGGAGCTAGTAACATGAAAGGAGAACTTAATGATCTTAAAACTTTAATTTTGAAATATAATTCTTTGGCATATTGCATATATTATTTTGCTCATCAGTTGTAATTGACTCTTGTAGTAGTTGAAAAGAAACATTATGATGTGAATAATATTTTTGACATTCTTACTAATGTTTTGAATATTGTTGGTGGTTCTTTTAAGTGCAGGGAGATGCTTCGAGATGTTCAAGATGAAAAATTAAAGGAATTGCTAGTGCATGGTGAAGTTCATACAAGTGACTGAATTAGAAACTTAAACTTCAAAGGTCTGGTGATACCCATTGGGGGTCTCATTTTAAGACAGTATGTAACTTTATTTTCTTATTCTCATTAATTGTTCATGTACTTAGAGTTTTTAAAAATGAGAGTACAAATTATCATGAGAAAGTAATGACGAAAAGTATAGTAGAAGACATTAGATCTTATGAGTTTATCTATATGTTGCATTTGATGTTGAAAATTTTGACAATTACATATAATTTAAATATGACTTTACAACAAAAAGATCAAGATATTGTTAGTACTATGAGGCTGTTGATTTCACAAAGAGATAATTGCAATCAATGGGAGAATCTGAATGAAATTCTTTGTTAGAAGACATCTCCTTATTTTGTAAAAAAAAAAAAAAAAGATATTGAGATTCCTAAAATGAATAAAAAATATGATCTTTAAAAGTCAAAGCATAAGAGCTCAAGTATTGCATATTCTCATTATTTGCGTGTGAAAATTTTTTATGTTGTTATTGATTTGCAATTTTTCAGAGCTTAACAGTCGCTTTAATGAAGTCAATATTGATCTACTTCTTGGAATGGGTAGTTTGAGTTCCAAGAATTCTTTTGTGAATTATGATAAAAATAAGATCATAAAACTTGTTACATACTATCCAAATGAGTTCAGTGCCTCCAAGCTTGAAGATTTGAGTTTAGATCTTGACAATTATATTTATTATATGAGAGATGTGGATAATGCTTTCTCAAATTTGCAAGGACTTGGATGTCTTTCGATGAAATTGGTTGAAACAAATATGCACAAGATATGGGGACTTGTTTATTTGCTTGTGAAGTTAAGCTTGATATTACTAGTGGCTTCTGCAACAGAGGAAAGAGCTTTTTCATCAATGAAGTTTATTAAAAATGATTTTTGAAGTTGAATTGGTGATGATTTTTTGAATGATTGCTTAGTTTGTTATATAGAGGATGAAGTATTTGAAAGTCTATTGAATGATGCGATCATTGACCGTTTTCAAAACATGGCAACTCATCGAGTGCAATTGTAATGATAGCATTTACATTTAGATTGTTTAAGAAGTTCATCGTTTTTTTAATATGTTAAATATTGTTACTTGTTAGTTAGTTTGGCTATGATTATACACTAGCTTGAATTTGTTGTTTTGTCTTTAAATTCAGAATCTACAGATTTTAAATCTTGACTACGCCTCTAATTAGAGTGTTTACTTGCTAGCCAAAGTCCGTTTTATCCTCTCTTCTTTTCCTTGTGTTGAGAGTTTTTCACGACATTGTGACTAGTAAAACTGTATCATACAAGTCATTACACTTCTTAAGCTATTAGCACAAAAGAAATGAGAGAAGAAACAGAAAGGGATCTCACAAAGCTACAAAAGGGAACCCGCTACAAGGAATTTTGGGCTGTGATTTTAAATTCCACCATGCCCCCAAAATATTTTTCAACTTTTTACTCACTAAGTTTCTAGTTAGTTGCCTTTTTTATTAAAAATAAACGTTACTAAATATTTGTCATTTCACAAAATTTAGGCATGATTAATTATTTATTTATTTTCTTTATATACTTAGTAATAAATATGGAGAAATATTATTACAGTGCAAGCATTAAATAAAAATTAAGTAATAAATAAAGATAATTTAATCAAATTATCTTCTAGTTAATGTTTTTCTTAAAGAATGCAACTTAAAAAATCAGATATAAATAAAAATGGAGGAAGTATATTACAGAAATTCATTTATGTACTTTTTCAATGTCTCTTCGGGGACATCCAATAAAATTGGAGAACTTTGCAATTTCATAAATTGTTTATTATCCAAATATTATGATACTCGAAACTCGAAAGCCACTAAACAATATTTATACGTAACTAGTAAAAAGGTACCACTTTAATTTTTATTATAGAGTGCTCATGTACTATAATATTTAGATAAAATTATTTTTTTTGTTTAAAAAAAAAAAATCAAACTAAAGTTAAGTGATTTTAATTTAAAGTTAAGTGATTTTATTATTTATAAAATAACCTAAATTAATATAATGAACTAAAAAAATAGTGATGATTCGTAAAATTGACCTGATTATGTCCAAATGCCTAAATATCCTCGAATGAAGAAAAATACAGACATATAGGCAATTCTTATTGTTATTATCCATTCATTCAATAATATTTGTTTATTATTGATGTGAAACGTAGATTAAGAAGTAATAAATAATTATTATAATTTTACTAGCATATCACAATTTAAATATAATAAATGTAATACCTTGAAAATACATTGAGTGACGAATAGTATTTAATAGCAAAAACAAAATAGATAGAATTGGGTAAATTATCTATTAATTTTTCAAACTGAACAAATATTATTAAATATTTATTATAGTGACCAAATATTGATAGACGGAGAAAATAGCACCTATAAGAATTCACAAGTCGAATGTGCAAATGGCACACAATTGATGGGCGGACAAATGTTTTGTTTATTTTAATTTGTGTGATATATTTTCTTTTTAAATTCGTCATATTTGTAAATTTGAAAAAAGAATACATTATTCATATGAAGTTTTATAAAAATACAAATATTATTGCATATTTAATATTATAAATTTCAAAAGTTTTACCATTAACTATATAAATGTTATATCATATATTTAAGTCGAATTAAGCTTTAAAAGTTTTGAGCTATCTAACATAGATGTCCTAAAAACTGAAATGGGGAAGTCGTTGATGGAAAGATCAGGCTAGAGTAGGACATTCCATATCCCCTTTTGAATACCCCTCACTCCCCTCAAAGTGAATTCTTTTCTGGAACTTCAGTTGTCGAAATCAGATGTCAATATCTAGAAACTGAAATGTTAAATGTGTATTTTAATTCTCTTTAATTATGTCATGTAAAAGGAAATCAGGAGTAATGTTCAACAAAAATATCACAGCGACCGTCCCATATTAACTTCGAAACATGTTTATAACCTAACCTATTAATACACTTGTTCTGTCTATTAGCCATCACTAGGGGTCGTTTGGTAGAGTGTATTGAAAAGTTAATGTACGCATTAGTTTAATGTGTATTAGTAATAATTAGTATGGTATTTTTTTTTACCCTATGTATAACTAATGTTTGCATTAGTTATACACTCTATTGTGTATTGAGGTGTGTATTACTAATACCTCAAAATCCATGGCATTAGTAATGCAATAGACCTAATGCATGCATTAACATGCTTAAAGACACTATTATCCCTCAAAAAAATTCCCCCATCCTTTTCCCACATATATATTGAAGGTATTATGTAAAAAAAAAAAAAATTAGAAATTATGTAATTCATGTTATTTTTAATACATCAAACGAAACACTGTATAAGAAAAATACAATCATAACTAATGCAAGCATAACTAAAACAAGCATTACTAATACACCATATTTTACATTATTCTTATGTACTCTACCAAACGACCCAACAGTATACTTAAAATCTCCACAACAATTAACACACCCTGTATCGTCCGACGAACAACAGCTAATATCACAATTCCATTATTTAGGTGTTTCTTTCTTGTAAATCCAAGTGTGCTGGCGTATGAAAATTTTCAACATACCAATTCCACATCTGTTTCATATCAAATTTTATAAAGTTAATGTAAATATTAGCATACGTCATGTATTGATTGTTTGGTATATAAACTACGCAGATGAAGTTTTTCAGTTAATAATATCTTAAAATGTTTTACATTAATAAATCGTTGTATGAAACACGAATCTAGAGGAAGAGGCATCAGCAAATCTAAATGATGTCGTTCTCATTTGAACACAATTTAATGTACTGGGAAAATTTGTATATTTCCTGAAGTCAAATAGTTAACAAAATTTGTTCAACATCACAAGACAAAGTATATCAGGGATAAAGAAAAAGATCTTGCATCCTACTAATAGCACCCTTAATTAGCAATGTAATGTTAATGAAGACCGAAAACAAATGGACAGCATAAGCTTACAGAAGACAATGTTCAAATGCAGCATAGTGGGATTTTAGTTTTGGTGAAGGTACTATGTCACTCAAAATCACACCCTGCAGTACATATATAGAGCCTGAAAAACCTGTGGTTGCTCGAAAATTGAATAAAGAGGGGGACGGGAGGGCTTCCAATCATGTAGACCAGAATCTGCAATCAAACCTGCTATCTCTAGACCCTGAACTTTCAAGAATAAGGAACTCAACAAGCAATATAAATGAGCAAGCGCAGCAGCTCCGGGGACGTATGCTTTGGCTCAGACCAGAGAACCTATAGAGACTCTTCATCATCTTCCAAAGCGCTGTAAATCAACCTATAGAAAGAGCACACAGACTATCAAGAAATGTCATATATTAGAACTTCCGTAACAAAAGAGCTATTTAATTACTTACCAAAATAATGATACGAAGAGGAGCAGGATGATATAGCCAAGTTTGAAAAGCCTCTGTTTCTTTTCCCAGTTAAGCAGATTAAAAATCTCTGTCACATCAACAAGGTGCTGCCTTCTTGTGTACCTAGAGCATGAAGCAAATATAAGAAATTTTGTTTGATGAAACATATCACAAATATTAGAGAGGTTCGATATCTAATTAAATCTCAATCACTGAATCAAGCACAAACAAGTTCCCTCAAATAAATGAATACAAGTAAATGAGGCACTTTGAATGCATTTGAAGAGAGGGTAATGGAAGGATGAGATTGGATTGTTTCAGTTTCACTTTCAACTGTAATGCAGATCCTTTAACCACTTGTATTGGTTATATATCCATAACGTCAGCAAATAAGTGCCAGCTTTTTTGTGGACTTCCATTGTTCTACCAAACAACGATTCAAGCCAGCCTTTTTAAGACTACCTTTCTGGTCCACCCTAACAAAAAATTTAAGTGTCTTTCCTCTAGTTTCATATAGCAAATGTCCCCTGGACTTGCTTTCATCATTAAACTGTAAGCAATAATTAAAGATACTAGCAATACTTTAAGCGACTTTACCATTTGTTTTGCCAACTTGTAAAAGGCTCAATGGAAACCTTTTATTAAAGAGGGATAGATAAATAAGCGAAAGAAATTATCAACAAAATCAGCCAAGCACATGAAAACTTGCTAGTTTCATCTCTGAATTAATCAATTAGGTGGTATCACTAAAAAACCCTCCATTTTCAAACAAGAAACAGACTTCTCTATATCCATTTCCTCCCATTTGAACCCATTCCATTCAAATACTCAATAATTTTGTTAGCTTTCTAGAACTAGAGGTTCTCTAAGTCATAACTTCTAGCAAATAGGGGTGCGCACTCAGTACTTTGGTTTGATTTTTAAGAGCTTCAGTTCGTTTCTTTGATTTTCAATTTTCAATGGTATATACCGAACACCAAACTGCACAGTAGCCACAGATTATTGGAGCATATTCCAGTGTATTTTTGGTTTAAAATGTGCCATTCAACAGACCGTAAAAGAGGCACACATGAGCTGGAGCCTGTGGAGAGTTGATAAAGCCTATGTTGCTCGGACTCTCCAAAAATGCCATCGGGTGCTTGTCGGATCCTTAAAAGATAGTGCATTTTTGGAGGATCCGACACGGGTGCAACAACATTTTTGAAGAGTCCGAGCAAATTAGGATAAAGCCATCAAAAGGATTTGGAGGATAATCCCTGCTGCTATCTTCTGGTCCATATGGAATGAGAGGAACATGAGGTGCTTTGATGGAATCTCAACTCCAAACCACTCCCTCAATACAAAGTGTTTGCTTTATCTTCTTTGCTGGACTAATATGACTACTGTAATTAGCAACGATCAGTGGGAATTTTATTTTTTTTTGACAATTAAAAAAGAAATCCAACAACTGACCAGTTGTTAGATTTTGTTAGTTGCCTTGTCTTAGATCGACATTGGAAAGGGATTTTATTAGTTTTTTTGTTTGTGCTTATTCCTTTCCTTGTAACTATGCATCTACTTGATGCTCTTTTGTGAATGAAACATTTTACTCATCAAAAGGAAAAAAAAAAAGTTAGTTCGGTTCTGTTCAGTTTTTCAATTTCTGTTTCGGTTCAGCCCTTCGGTATGTGCTTGGTAAGCTAGACTATTTTTTTGCTTAAAAGATGAAAGTATTTTCTACCTAAAATGGGCTTCACTTAAATGTGCATCAGCTTTTTGTTCAAGAGATCTACAGAGATTAATAATTTAACTAAAGACTGCCTGTTAAAGAAATTAGTAAAACCAGATACCAAGTATCTATTAGTTATCCTAAGAGATCTGTAATTTATCAACAACTAAGGAACGCACACAATATGCATAGCAGCAGTAATTTAAGGAAAACACACTTAATTTGAAAACGAACATTAGATATTCCATATATTGGAGTAATAATTCTCAAGACATTCAAAAAGCTAAACATCTCAACAATGGTTCCTCCACATTTCCAATACATTCCAACTCCACTGACATAATGTTAAGCCCTTTGAACAATAAAACTCAACAATATTTTTCAACTAAAGCAGCAGCTGTAGTTACAATAGTTTGGTAATTCGGTTAAACTGAATACCGAAATACCAGGACTTTATAACACGAAAACTGAACCGAAGACTACACTTTTCAAAAATCAAAACCAAAAACCAACCGAAGAACCGAATTAATTTGGTTCGGTCCAGTTTTGCAGTTTTATGCCATCCCTACTAGTAAACACCACACCTAATGTAAGTACGCCAATGACGACTAAACCATAAACGTTGATATCGCATAGTGTGTAAGGTATATAAGTCATTTGTTTCCATCATTTTATTGTTCCTACCTAAGTTCGTATGAATTTCAAGAAACCTACATTTATAGAGTAGGGCATTGTAGAAGGGTAGGCTTTTGGATCACCGAAGGTGTGGTGATAACATTTGAGAATTACTTTTCCTAACATTTACAGAATCTCGCACTAAAGGAGATGATAGTCCAATATGGAGAACACAAGATAGTTTTTGTGATTTCAGTTTTAGGAGGAACTTGCAAGATTGGAAAGTGCTAGTCAAGTTGTTCATTAAAAAAAACATAACGGTATAATCATGATGTATGGAGCTAAGTTGCTTGGACTCGGCAATTTCGGTGCCGCACCCGTGTCGACACGACACTAACACGGGTAAGGGTGTGGGATCTGTGTCGGATCCAGTCAAACGAGATTGGGTGTGTTGACCAACAATTCGGAGAAAAATTAAAATTTTGATATCTCAAAGTAAAGATTTGAATAGCTCGGAAACAAAATACCTTCAATTCTGCTGCTACATAGTAATTTATACCAGTCCTTCTGCCTCTTTTGAAGTTTTTTCTTGGTAAATCTTGTTGTTCGAGTGGCTGTTGCAGGTATTGTTCACGATGTTAAAGGTTTTTGAAGTCGAGAATCATCAGTGCCGTGGTGGACAACTAGATTGGGCGCATCGTGATATTGTATTGTATTGAAAAAAAAAAAAGATACGCAAAACATGTAGTTGGGGACGAAGATGGAGGATAGAAGAGGAAACAGAGGAAAAGATGAAGAAGAAGACTGTTCAGTCACCTAACACTATTTGTTTTCTAATTGACCTGCACTCCTTTAATAGCTGCCACATTTTATTAAGAATAAACATTATAATTTTTTTAATTAAATGAGATAAGCTTTCCATATTAAATAGCTGCAGCTTGGATTATTTATTAATAGGAATAAATAATTTATCTTTATTTTGATTAAATGAAATAAGCATTGTATATTAATTAGATTTTATAAAATAAGGATACAACAACAACAAACCCAGTATATTCCGACCTAATGGGGTCTGGGGAGGGTAGAATGTACGCAGTCTACCACTACCTCTAAAGTAGAGAGGTTGTTTCCGATAGACCCCCGGCTCAAGACACAAGACAATATACAAAAATATTCAAAGCATGAAACATGATAAAACTAACATAGATACAACATCCACAAAAATAATTTACATTATCAAACAAAAGACACCAAAACCCTCCTAACTACGGACTACGATTCATCCCCCCACCTTATCCCTCTATCCTAGTATTTTTCCTCCAAACCTTCCTATCCAGGGTCATGTCCTCAGTGAGATGTAACTGCTCCATGTCACGTCTAATTACTTCTCTCCAGTATTTCTTCGATCTACCCCTACCCCGCTTGAAACCATCTAACGCTAGTCTCTCACACCTACGAACTGGGACATCCGTGCCCCTCCTCATCACATGACCAAACCATCTCAACCTCACTTCCCGCATTTTTTAAATAAGGATAAATACTATAATTACTTAATTATAAATTAAAGATTAATGTATATGCTTTAAAAGCACACATTTTTTTAATGAAACTAAATTTAGCGTAAGTATATATTGAACATATTAATATTCTCATTTTTTATTTGTTTTAAAATACTTGTCAATTTTGAACTATATGTATAAATTTTTAATTTTTTTTTGTCGAGTCCCCGCACCCGTATCCGTATCCAGATCCATATCCCCGAATCTCAAATTCAATCATGAAGGATCCGACACTCGGATCCGCACCCGTGTCCGACACCCGCACCCGAGTCCGAGCAACTTAGGTATGGAGATAGGGGTGGAGCGATGGAGTTCTTTCAGCTAAGTCTTTCTATGAGAAGCTTTGGTGGGAAGAGGTTGCATTCCCACATAGATCGAAACAAGCATGCAGAGGTTACCACCACTTCATGCACACTGGAAGGGAAGCTAGAGTGGCAGGAAGTAGTATCTCTTTTTCCAGGGAACAAACATGAGTCTTTCTGTACAGGAGGTAGAGATTTCAAAAATAAAAAAGATGAAGAAACTGAAAAGAAGACAGCGAAAGACAGATGAAAAATGGACGGTCAACAGGAAAACCTTTGGGAAAGAGAGGATAAATCTTCCTCTCTACAAAATAGTTTGTAGAAATTGGGGGTGTAATTGTGATTGGGGATCTAATTTGGAAAGAGAGGATAAATTCTTTCCTACCTTCAATTGCCAATATTTCCAACTGACCCAAGCAGCTTGAAGATACTACACTCTAAAATAATCCATAAAATTTGCTCATATGAGCCAAGACGGACTGATTTTTAAGCACAAAATGAGTCTCAAATCAGATCACAAGCTTAATATGAAATTAGCTACAGCTACATATATTTAGTTCTAATTTACAAATAGCTGCATATATCAGGTGAGGTAAAAATTCCAGATCCCTCGTTCCAAAATTTAATAGCACAGCTCAAACAATATATCAGCATGCCAATTATGAGCATTTATTCATTGCAAATCCACAATACTGCCAAAAAATATTTGCTTAAACTACCAACTAATTACCTAAATAGTCATGTTGGATGCCAGGTTTGCTCAAAACATTCCAGTCTGCCTCATGGACATACAGACAGTCCAAGCAACTGGGCTTTCATAGACCTTGATCATAACAGTACATGAGTAACACTCAAGCTTTGGAAGTAAATTACAAGGGTTCATTAAGATTCAATGTGGTAGGTAGGTTTAAGAATTAAGCAATGTGAAACTGGACCAAAAAGGACCACATGTACTAATATGAGCCTGCCAAAATCACACTGACAGAACTTGAAAAGCTTAGCCTTATTCCCTTCTAGGGGTATTTTAGTGACAGGTTCTATAGGAACTGGACGATCCTATTTGGTCAAATACCTTGCGACAAACTCCTATGTTCCTTTTATTACGGCATTCAAGAAAATTGTGAGACACACTAGATTTGCTGATAACCTTGAGACTAGGAAATAACTCAACATCACAGAAAATCCACAAAATACACCAGAAAGATCGTTGCTGAATTGTACGCACCAACAACAACAACAAACCCAGTGTATTCCCACCTGGTGGGGTCTGGGGGGGTAAGATGTACGCAGTCCATACCTCTACCTCTAAAGAAGTAGAAAGGCTGTTTCCGATAGACCCCCGGCTCAAGACACGAGATACCACACAAATACATAGTAAAGCACAGAACAAGATTACATAACATAAATACGGCACCCATAAGTAAAAGAAAACAGAGGAAAGCACCCAGATTCGTACTAAAACGCTGAATTGTACGCACCAACTAATCTATAAAGCATAAATAACTAAAGAGGGCATAGCTTTATTATTTAGTTTAGCAACAAAAAAATGAACTATTCATATCGGTAGGTGGTTATGAGACTCAAGTTCAAGAATTCTGCTCTCTTTGATTCCACACTGAATTGTGTGATACAATATCTAAATCTTGCTGTTAGAGGGATGGAAGATTTATTTATTTATTTATTTTTGGTCTGCCACAATTCTAACGAATAAAAGACAAATAGATTGCTCCACCAAAAAAAAATACAAACGGGAAAAAAGGAGTTTCTTCTGGACAAAATTCAATCCCGCTCACAAAGTCTATAAACCAAGGGTGATACCAAGTTTCACTCTCACAAATAAACATATCGCCAGATTTCTAACAGTTCATTGACAAATAAGAATCCTAAGAAAACCATGAACATTGAAAGAAAATGTATGGATGCTTAGTCTATGTAAAAGTGGCTTATAAAAGCATCAGTATATGTAAAATTCCATCTCTACACACTTGTGGTCTCATCAACATGCTATAACAACTAATATATGCTGCCTAAGCAGTGTTTACACGAATCCAGTAATCCACAAATTAGCTAATATGAATCTGATCAAAACTTAATTTCATTTGCAAATCAGCCATGAAGAAAAAGATGAGAGGAAACTTACAATCTATAATTGTAGCACATGTAAGGAACACATAGAAGCGACATGAACCAATGCCCTGTTATCAGATACAGCAAGCACAGAACTCCTTGTGTGATGAACTCAGGTAAAACAACTCCATTAATACGAGATGCAGAGTCATATGGGTTGATATAATCAAACTCTAGATCTGATAAGCACATTAGCTGTAATGCATTTCAAATGTCAGACTTCATCATAGAAACAGAAAAAAAGAAAATTAAAAATGCAAGTTCACTGCAGTTTTCTGCATGTTATACTCAATAGATGGTACAGTTTCGCCATGCCATACTCACTAGAAGCTACCTAACAACTAGTTGGTGCTGCTGAGCAGTTATAGATAACGGCTCTTATCCAAATTAATGTATACATATTTGTATGTGTATATATATAAACGCACGCACGTGTATGTAGGATATCTTTATAACAGAAATAAGAAGCTCATAAAACCCAAGATCTGATTTGGTATAATTTGAAGTATCTAATAGGAAACACATATTTGTATACCGAATAAGCCCTTACATGAAACTCCATCATGACAAATTGTACTTTAACTAAATGATAGTTGAACAAGACCAGAATCTCATTCTCTGAACTCTACAAGGAAGTTATATGCAGCTTAAATTTAGTACTATAATCCCTAGGATGACAGCTTACAGCTTATTTGAAGTCAATGTTCAACGAATCACCATCATAGAATCTTATATTTTTAGGTGCTTATTAGCGCTAAAACCAACACGAAATTTCAAAAACCTAAAAGAATCTTAATCAACATTTGCCCAAAAAATATATCATCTTCAGTAGACTGTGAAATCCCATCAACTAACAAACAACACTATATGCAACACGAATTTCCCATTTGCATTACCAAATTAATCAAACACTAAGGTATGGATAAGGTCTGCGCACACGGGACACTCTATCCTCCCAGGACCCCGCTTATGGACTACATTGGATTTGTTCTTGTTGTTATTGAACTTAATTAAACCCCTAACTTTAAATCTAGTGCTCCCTCCATTTAATTTTACTTGGCCCTATAAAAAAATATATGTTTCATTTTAGTTGTCCATTTTAGCAGCCAAATTTAGAGTTGTAAAGCATGTTAACAACTCTAACTAAAGTATTCTTAATGCAAGATAGAAGAAAGTAATAGCAATAAGATTTAGGAGATATACCTGAAAAACAAGCATAACAAGGAGAGCAACGAGAATAAAGAAGAAGAGAAGCCATGCCCAAACATCACCCATCTTTCTCTTCTTTTACAAATAACTGAAAACAATCAATTGGGATTGAAAAAGAGGATTAATAGGGTCAGCCAGGTGCGTGATGCGCCCCCAGTGCTTTCTTTAATAGTTGATTGGCAGCAAGCAAGCAACGAATCGTACGATAAAAGGAGATTCCAATTTTCAAGCCCCAGGGAACGACTAACGATCCACTTTTGAGCCGGAGCCGGAGCAGTTGGGTGGATGGGTGGATATGTCTCGCTCGTAACTTTGACCCGTGTGACCAAGGCTTTGGCTATAGATGAAGAAAAAACCCTTCGAGGAAAAAGGAATCAAAAAATTACTAATTCATTACATATGAGTGCTTTTTTTATTTTCTTGAAAGAAATGTGGGTTTTTTTTTGTGAATTAAAAAGAAATTGGTTATAATAATTGATATTATGCGACAAATATTACATTAGAGTATCACTTAGGAATTAGGATACTCGATTTGTCTATCAAAACTAGTGAATTTTGAGAAAATTGTACACTAATCCTTTTCTTTCGTCATAATTTATGTGGCTTAATTTGACCAGACAGTTTAAGAAATAAGGAGTATTTTAGTATGAGGTATAACAGATAAATAATTACGGGATAAAATGAAAAATTATTTTATCCCATAGTTAGTGTGAGGTATAAGCTAATATCGAAATTATTTATCCCACCATAACAGCATAATAATGGAATAAGTTATCTCATATACATGATGGAATAACTAATCTCGAAATTAATCATCTCAGGATAACTTTTTTTCAACCAAACAATCCCTAAGAGAATACTATGTTATGTTTACTAATATACCCTTATTAAAGTCATTTTAGTGTTCTTTTTGGTTGACTTTTCTTGTTACATAGGATCAAATAAGGATCAATAGGAATAGTACCATTAAATAGTTGTGAAATAAGGAAACATGATATTCTTGTTGGGACGAATTAAAAAGAAAAATATGTCACATAAATTAGGACGAAAGAAGTACTATTTTGTTTGTCATTAAATATGGGATGGTAAATAAAAGAAGAAGCGAAACACATCGTCAGATCTCTAAACTTTACACGAATTTTTATTTTGACACCTTCAAATAGACGTTCATTTTAAGCACCTTATGCAGGCTTAAAATGAAAAATATCTACTTGATATGGCAAAGTAAAAGTTTGTGCTAAGTTTAGGAGGTTGGTGATGTAATAGTGTAGTAAAGTGCTATGCCGGTTTGCACGGCCTTTTTATTTGCGTGAAATGATGCAAGATTATGTAAAGGAAAATATGTTTTCCTTCACTTAATAGAGCTTGAGCACTCCCTTATATTAGTCTCACACTTGGAAGATAGCTCATAAAGTCACGAGAATGGTTGAATAATTGGTTTAATTATATGGATCCTTCTCGTGTGAAAGCATAGAGAAAGATGGAGTGGAAGATGATGGAAATATCTATTATGTCAAGTTCATTTACAAAGGGTGTTAATTAGCTTGTTAGTCCTTAACCATGATGTTATTGTATAAATAGGTCATTATAGGGCTGTTCAAATTCGAACCGTAACCATTAACCCAACTGCAAAATTAGTTTATTGATTAATTGGTAATGGGTTATCGAATTAATGGTTGGGGAATGGATAAAATTTTTATAATTAATGGTTTATTGGTGCGGGATGGATTACTCAATTTTCTTATCGAGTAAACCGTTAACCCATTAAGAATTATTATAATTATATCTTTACCCCTAGATATATAAGTATCTTTTGTCAATCCAACGTATAAAACTTCATTTATTATTCTATTCATTTCTTAGTTTAGAAAATAACATGTCACTTCTTGTGATATCTAACCATAAAGTGCAGTCAGACTCCCTAAAATGTAAAGAAAATTTGAAATTAATTCTTAAACCAAAACATAAAATTATTCTTGACAACACAAAGGACCGCAATTAAAATGAACCAACCCAAATGTGTCCTTCCCAAAATTTGATATAAAACATAAAAATTCAAATAACATTAAAGTTTTAGTTTGTTTTTTTTTGGTCAATCCAGTAGTTAAAAATGTTTTTACATATATTTTAGGTCTAGAAGAAAATTCTTATTTGATTTTATGTTTTAACCTAACAAAACTCAAGAAGCCTAAAAGATTGATAAATAGATCAATCATAGTATACAAACAACTTAGTCGGTGAAGAAGCATAGGAACTACCAATAATCACTTCATATTTCATTCTCTCTTAAATTTATCCATTACACCATCCAATAACCGTCCGTTAATTGCTAATCCGATACTGAACCAACCGTTATCTTATTGGGTGGCTAGCGGATTAATATATTTAAAAATCGATAACTAGTGAGACGAACCGCTAAGTATAATTATTCAACCGATAAGCAGCCCTAGGCCATTATGTATATAGAAAGATTAGGTTTTCCATATTAGAACTCGAAATCAAAATAAGCCACAAAATAAAAAAAGTGACTAAAATAGGCCACCTATTTAAAAAGTTACCAAAATAGGTTAAATGTAATAAATTATTACGTTTTTTATTTTTTTCTTAACGGTCAACACGGTTTGTAAAATGTAATAATTTATTACGTTTTGCACAAAAAAATAAAAACAAAAAATAGTGTGTTGTCACATTTTCTTTATGTCAAATCATATAGTTTGTAATAATTTATTACGTTTTACAAACAGTGTTTATAAAACGTAATAATTTATTACAAATTACAAACAGTGTTTGTAAGATGTAATAAATTATTACAACTTACACCTAACCATGTCACATCACCTTTACTTTTTTCATTTTTAAATTTAACCCACCCCACCCCTTGTTGAACCCTCTCACCCCACCCAACCGCCCCTGCCCCTACCCTTTTTTTTATTTTTGTATTTAGACTTTATTCTTTTCCTTTTCAAGTTTAAGTTGTTAGTAAAAAATTAAGGTAGCTAGTGTCCATTTTTGAATCCATATTAAGCTCCACTACTAAACTTCATTTGAAGAATTTCCATCGGTCCCCCATTCCCCTTTACTTAGTTCTTTATTTTTTTTGTGTGTGTTAAAATTATAAAATTAATTTTTTTGATTAATGCTTCATATTAGTTTCTGACTAGTGTTTTGATTAGGACTTTGAGGAAACTTACATGGACAAACACATTTTTTATTATAATTAATAAAGTAAGAAATCACAATTTAAGTTATGGATGTATAAAAATTAAACCGATGAAAATGTTATTGATTTATCTTTATTGGGTTAACGATTTTTTAATGATTTTATAAAAAAATTATTGGGTTATTGATTCGATTTTAATTTTTTTATTGAGTTATTGGGTAAATCGATAACCGATTAAGATTATACGAAATTATTATTTACACACTCCATATATATAAATATATAAGTAGGATTGGATGTTGGTCGCAATTAAGATTCAACCAACATTCAATCCTACTTATATATTTATATATATATGGAGGGTGTAACTAATAATTTCGTATAATCTTAATCGGTTATCGATTTACCCAATAACCCAATAAAAAAATCAAAATCGAATAAAAAATCCAATAATTTTTTTATAAAATCATTAAAAAATCGTTAACCAATAAAGATAAATCAATAACATTTTTATCGGTTCAATTTTAATACACCCGTAACTTAAATTGCGACTTTTTACTTTATTAATTATAATAAAAAAACGTATTTGTCCATGTAAGTTTCCTCAAAATCTTAATCAAAACACTAATCAGAAACTAATGTGAAACATTAATCGAAAAAATTAATTTTATATTTTTAACACACAAAAGTGGGGTGAGAGGGTTCTACAAGGGGTGGGTGGGTTACATTTAAAAGTGAGGTGGGGTGGGGTGAGTTAAATTTAAAAGTGGAAAAAGTAAAGGTGATGTGATGTGGTTAGGTATAAGTTGTAATAAATTATCACAACTTACAAACACTGTTTGTAGTTTGTAATAAATTATTACGTTTTACAAACACTATTTGTAAAACGTAATAAATTATTATAAACTGTATGATTTGACATAAAGAAGATGTGATAACACATTTTTTTTTTATTTTTGTTTTTTTGTGTAAAACGTAATAAATTATTACGTTTTACAAACCGTGTTGACCGTTAAAAAAAAGTAAAAAACGTAATAATTTATTACATTTAACCTATTTTGATAATTTTTTAAACAGATAACCTATTTTGGTTACTTTTTTTTAACTTGTGGCTTAATTTGATTCCTTGCATCTCTAAAAGACAAAGGGATTTTATCCTTTTGTTAGGATTTTTGATGATCTATGATGCGAGCCGTAATTGCTAGAAATTTGCTTTCCGCAATAAAGAAAACCGTAAGTCTCATAAATTAGTATTTATAAATTCAAATACCACAGTTTATTTCCCACATATTTGAAAGTCATTATTATGAGCTTGAACAAACTAATTGGGAACTAGAGTAATGAGATAGGGTGGCTGTCCAAGAAGATGGAAAACAAGAGGCCCAAGAATGCCATACTGGAATATATTTCTGTTTGCAACAATTATCTATGACATATGGATAGAGAAACAACCAAAGAATTAACTTGAAGTAGAACAGACACACAAAACAATCGTCAAACATATCATTCTATAATTGCATTTTTTTTATCTTAACGATTCAGAACTACAAAGAACTGAATTTTCCCATAATTGTATATATATCTATATCTATATTTATAATCTATATTTATAATCTATAATAATAATAATAATATAATATATAATATAATAATATATATCATATATAAATAAAATATAAAATTACAATAATATATTAAAAGTGTGAAGACACTTAAAAATGTCTTTTGAACTTTTCGCTCTTCATTAAAAGTGTTTGATTTAGACAAAATCATCTTTTCACTATTTTTTCCTAGTATTTAAGAGTTGAAAATTAATTAAGTACATTTATGATAAAATCTTTCCTTATTCGAAGTCATCAAAATTAATGACTAACCAATACTTTTTTTGACTTATTTTTGTGACTTGTTTGCGGATTGTTTTGAGTAGGTTTCCTTTGAAGTGACCAATTGAACGAGGTGAAGCCGTGAATTTATGGATAAATTTCTCTCAAGATAGAGAGGATGATACGAGAATAATCACAGACATGGACTTATGAGAGTGTGTGTTGGACCCGATCCTTGGTGTGCGCAATTGAAATATAAAAAAGGCCCAAAATGCACAAAAATCAGTCCATAACTTACACTTGATGAGCGCCCACTCTTTGAAGGGCCTTTTGGTTATTTTAACTTATATTTTGTAATAGCTATATAAGAAACATTGTAGGGCTTCTAGACTTAGTTTTTGAGTATGTTGTAAGTCATAAGACACCAAAGAACATAAGTCCTCTCTCATTTGAGGCATCAAACCGAAACTAGGTCAAGAATTAGTGTGGAATCACTAGTGATGGTATTTTTCTTAGAAACATCAATTCTTGAGATATGGAATTCGATTTTATGTCACGTAAGAGATAGGTTTTTAGTTTGTGCGGTGTTAAGGGTCCAAGAGTGGAATAAGCTCTTGGGTTCTTAAGATTACATCTTCAATTGTCTATCTACCTATCATTTTTTCATTGCAATCTTGTATTATTTCCTCTTGTTTAGTGTAAGCCGTGTGGGGCATTGTTGTTGTTATCTTGTTCATCATCTTGTATTGTTAACTTAGTTTGGTTTGTTGGATGATTTGGTGTGAAAATACACTTTTGTATCTCATTTCATGGTGTACTTGTTGAATCCGAGAGTGGTCACCAAGAGAGTCCTCGATTCTTGAACTTGTGGACTAATTTTGGTGTGTGTTTCATGTATTTCCAAGTTTTTTATCATATCATTTGGTAGCAGATACATCTTTATTTTATTCTAACAAGATCAATCTTGGGCTTGAGAGTTGAAAAAAATAGATTTAGTGTACTTGTTGTTCTTGGCTGAGAAGTTGTATCTTGTTGTTATCTTGGTCAAAAACTTATTTGTGTGTCTAGATCTAGTAATATTTTTGTTAGTCTAGTGTGTTTCTTGATTCATTAACACTAAAGGTGTCTAGATCTATATTTGAGCTTGAAACATTGACCTTGTTGTTGTGAACTTAAAGGTGGTCGTGTGTTCTGGACTTGTTGTTGTGGATTTGGTTAAAATGTTGGGGGTGTTGTTAGTGTTCTTGAAAAATTGTTGTGGTGTTCTTGTTGTTCTTCATCCACTCTTATATCTTGACCAACTTAAAGTACCTAATAGATCTAAAAAGGTTAAAGACAAAGTTGGAAGACTTGTTGGTGAAAAGACTAGCTCACATCATTCTTTGACTTGATAACAACTTTTCAACCACTTTCCCTATTTCAAGGACCTTGTTTTGTGGGAATAGTACAAGTCAAGTCACACCTTTTTGAAGATTGAATTTGAAAAAGGTTCTAAGACTTGAAATTTCCCTCCAATCCTAATTTCATCCATTCCAAATTGTGAAGTGACCAAAGTATCAAATTGTAATTAAAATTTGTTTGAAAAAATCGAGACCAATTGGAGGGTGACACCTCGTCAAGTTACTATTCACATGCAAATTTAAGCTCAAACTTGGATTATTAGTTTCTAATTTGTTGTTTCTTTAGTCTCGTTTGTTGATTCCATTACTAACTTACAAGCTAGTACTAGATTGCAAGTTAGTTTTGAAACCCGTTCTTCGTGTCTACATTCCTTTGTGTGTCTTAGTCTTGTTGAGAGATTGTAATACTTGGTCCACCTTTCAATGTCTCACAGAGTACAAGCAAACTTACAACACTTGTGAGATCAAAAGTAAGATAACCGAGAGGCAAAAGAATAAAGAGAGAGTGTGAGGATCATCTTTGTACAACTAACTAGTTATGTGTATTGTAGGTAACTTCTTGGCTACAATGGATAACAATGTTATTAGTGCTATCTTGGAAGGGATTGATACTTTCAACCGGAGCATGGTGAAAACGCAAGCGAAGGTGACAACGTTTGGTGAGAAGTTGGATCGTTTGGAGAGTCAAAGGAGCTCTCGTGTTTCCACTCCTCCACTCAGTTTTCCTCAAGTGAGCATAACCAAGACACTTCCACCACCATTGCCCCCGAAGCTTCACACTAAGCGATCAAACCTCCAAGACCACCACCAAATGACATAGACATAAGCCAACCCACCAAATATCCTCAAACCTGAGACCTACATAGGTCAATTCGGTCAAGTCCAACAAGAAGGACTTGACAGTCAAATCCCTCCCGTCCAAGCTCCACAACCGAAACCCTACTTTACCAAATCAAGCCCCTCAACCAAAGTTCCACTTAAACAAAGCTGACATGCCCATGTAGATAAGAATAGTAGAAAGGAACATGAAGGATATGAGGTCTACGACAATTCTTGTTTGATGGTAGGAGATTTGAGTGGGATTAGATTGAAGGTAAGTTTCAAGATAGAGAGAAAGCAAGGTTCAAAATGAAGATATTGGTCGAGACTTGTTGTTATTGAGCTCTCGGGTTCTTTATGTTTTGCGGACTATTTTGAGTGATTCCTTCTGAAGTGGTCCTTGAATGAGATGAATCCGTAAATTTGTGGTCAAATTCCTCTCAAAATAGAGAGGATGATACAAGAATAATCACGGATATGTACTTACGAGAGTGCCTGTTGGACCCGACTTGTCATGTGAAATTGAAGCGTAAAAGATGGTCAAAACACACCAAAAACAGTCCACTTATTAACACTTGATAAACGCCTCACCCTTGGGGGGTATTATGGATATTTTAGTCTTCTATTTTGTAATAGCTATATAAGAAACATTGTTTTTTCTTTAAATTAAAATGTAAACATCATTTAATAGGGGTACTATAGTAAACTAGCCATGTTATTAATTATTTTTCTTAATCAATGTGCCATCTCAATTTGGGACGGGTAATTTAGGCCGGAGGGAGTATATTATAGTATATGAGTTAGCTTAGTTTAAATAATTTATCAAAACATCTTTGTCACACCTCATACAAAGAAGCTAATTTGATATATTATGTGTTGGGTTCAATATTAAAGTTTGAATAAAAATGGAGGGAACCAAGTAAAGGGAAAAATAGAGATAACACTCAAAAATGGAAAGTGTACTAAAAAATGGAAAGTCTACTAATTCTTCCACATTGGTGGGAGAAGGAAACTTTCAAGTGTTTATATTAAGGAACACTTACTCTACATGGTAAGTGAGGCAAGAACCAAGAGGTGCCTTGCGCCGTCGTCATCGTCGCTCGGCTTCGACTTTAAATTTGTCAAATAATCGATCGATGAGAGTTATCTTTTAAGATAAAATTTATTTGAATAGTTTGATTAATGTCCATTAACGTGCATGATTCTGCATGTACAAACGATGTTATGGCTGCTCGAAGAGACACAACTCTTCGAGTAAAGGACACACTATTTCGAGAAAAGGTATGATTGTTTGGATGGTTGTGGCTGTTCGGAAAAGACACACTGTAACGCTCTAAAATCCTATCTCGGAGTGTCACACGGTGCTTAAGGCTACAAGTAGCCCCAAGCTAACCCTTTGAGCCTGCTACTTAGTATAAAGCTTACTTAGAGATAATGAGAGCAAAATAAGGAATCATGTCATATCATGTCTAACTGAAATCCGAATGAGTATTGTAAAAGTAACAAAATATTGAAAATCTAAATATACTGACCATCTAGTCTAACAAAGCCTCTACTAATCAACAAACTAGAGAACCATTGGGACAGATCCCCAACTGACTCGAACTGAATTGAAAGCAGTAGAACAACTACTAAAACTACTGAAGTGTCTGGAGATAGTTCCTCGAACCATGAGGGCTCACCATAGTGGAGGTGTTGATAAAGGTACTTGGGATCACTGACGCTGTTGGGACTGAGCACCTGAACCTACATTATTAGACAACGTAGAACACAGACGTATATGTAGATCAGCACTTGGGAATGTACTGAGTATATGGGGGTGTATGCAACTAACTATCAATACAATAAATATTTATGGAAAACATACATGATTTTGTAGATGGCTCACATAGCTTGAATAAAACTCTCATAAATCATGAGTAATGAAACATATAGTATAAATCACATGAGCCATTACACTTTATTCTAAATCTGTATTCTTTCTTTAATCTCAAACTTGTAAACTAGTTAAACTCTTAAAACAACAACTTTTAGAAAATGCACTTTAGTCTTTTGAAAACAAGGAACGACTTTGAAACTCAAGGACTTAAAACCTTAAGAACTTTAAGACTTGGGATTCTAGGAAACTTGGGAGTTTCTTCTAACCGATATAAACCATGTGAGCTGCATGGAGTCCAACGTCTTACCCACGTTGGGGAGAGTTGTTCTATCCTTGCCATCGGAGTAGAACCTTTTACTTTTTAGTGATCACTAGCTTAACCCACTTGGGGTAAATCAAATCCTACGGTGGCTCATAGTTCTAGGGCATGAGATCTCGGAATCAAGCTCAACTCGGGGCTAAGTACTACTCCCATACTAGGCTCAGAACTTTTAGGAAAATTCACCTTATATAATTCAACATTATGAAATGGGATCCAATATGCTTACCTTTAACTTAAATCAAAAAATGTGGATTCCTTTCTTAACTTAGGATCAAAATCAACTCTTTTCTTTAAACTTTGTTAGACTATCTTTAACAAACTTTGAAACTTCAATGATATGGAGATATCAATGCCATTCTTGAAATACTATAGAATATATCAAAATTTATTCTTGGACCTTAAAATATGTATACATATTCAAGAAATCTCAATTCAAAATAGAGGGTAAATGTAATACCCCATACTTTTTCTCTTAGCTTGAAATCATTTCAAGAATGTTATAAGCTTTCCTTGAAAGATAAATCCACTTTTGTACATGTGGTATTTTTAAGATTTTCACATTTTGTCACGTGGTAAATTTAATTAGCTTTCCAACGATATCAATTTCATCAAAATTCAACATCGGAGGAGAAAGTTCTGGCAAAAATATAGAAGGCAGAAAAACCGCCTAGATGCGACGGTGAGTCCGATGAACCATCGCCCACGATCGTTGCAGCAAGGCAGTGAGAACTATTTTTTGCCTAGAAGCGACGGCCCAGGCCGATGGACCGTCGCAAGGGAAACAGTAAGGCCACTTTCTGGATAAAGTGTGACGGTCAGGTTGACAGACCGTCGAACTTGCGATGGACCGTCGCCCAAGCCGTCACAGCTAAAATAGTGAGACCCCATTCTGCCTAGAAGCAATAGTCAGGGCCAACGCACCGTCAACCCAGCAACGAACCATTGCAGGTACCGTTCAGTTTTTTTTAAGTCATTTTAACAGGGGTATTTTGGTCATTTACCGCCCACTTATATATACCTAGTTATGTTTGATTTCTGCCCATTTTTTCAATATTATTTCGACAACAACATTTGGGTTTCTCTCTGAAATTAATTTCCAAGAACAAGAATCCAAATCTTCTCCAAGAAACTAAGAGATTCAAATCCATTAAGTTCAAGAACATCAAGAATCTTAACCCAGGTATGTCACATATATTATCAGTTATATCAGTTATCAGTATGTCATGTTATTAGTATTCAGATTCAGTAATCATGTTATCACAGTATCAGTGTCAGTTATTACGTCTCATGTATGTATTCTCACTCTCATGATAGTCAGTCTGTTATTATTATTGTTCATGCATATGAACCCCATGCATTCAGCCTACCTCACATGCATACCAGTACATTCAAAGTACTGACGCATTTGCGGTATGGTGTCTTATACCATAGGTTCAGAGACACGAGCTCCAGAGCATCAGTAGATTCTAGATATCAGTAGTCAGAGTTAGTAGTGAGTCCTCATCCTTCGATGATATGATTATTTATCTATTATCTCATTAATTAGTTTATTAGTTGGAGTTAGTTGGGGACGTGTTCCATCAACTCCCTACTCAGGCAGTTCAGTCAGTTAGAGTCTTTCCAGACTATTATGTTTAGACAGTTATTTTAGTTGTTTTGGGTATTTCATAACCCATTTAGATGTTATGTTTTACTTTAGTTATGTGAACCTTATGGCATTTCAGTTCATATTTCTGCATTATTCAGTATATTATGCAGTATACAGGTACAAATATCAGTCATGGGTTAGCTTGTGGTCCTTCGGGGTCATGAGCACCATGTAGCATTTCGAGAACCAAATTTGGGGCGTTACAATAAATCATAATTTCAACCTTAAGAGTATTCCAAACTTCAATCATGGAAGGAATATGCAAATCATAACATTAATTCTCAATTCAAATCATAAAATAGGTGTAGTATCATATAATTCAAGACTTGAAAGAATTCATAATCTCATATACTTGAAATATAACAATTTAGGCATAATTCATCTTGAAACATTAAGATCTTTTAAGAAAAACCAAAACCTTGGGCACAAGAACAGAAGAAGTGTTCTTGTTCAAACCCCACATACCTTGAATTAAGAGCTTTGGATGAACTCTAGCCCTTGGGACTCTATTCGTACACTTGAATGGATATTCTTGATGCTCTTGGTTTGAGGAATCCAATTCTTGAATAAATTTAAAGAATTAATGGTGAACTTAGGAGATTCTTGGAATTGGGTTTGGATGTTAGGGTTTTTAATTTGAGAGAATATTTTAGAAAAGTCGTAGATGATGCTTGGAATGACCTTGGATTAGGTGTTTGGACGATTTAAGGGGCTTGAAAAAAAGTCCAAATTTCCCCTTTTAATGGTAAATGCTCATCCCAACTACCCTTGAAGTCAAGAGCACATGCTCTAAACATATCCTTCAAAGTTTGGTTGGTCCTCTCGGCCTGACCATCGGTCTGCAGATGAAAAGAAGAACACAAACAAACTTAGGTACCAAGACCCTTCTGGAAATCCCTCCAAAACTGAGTACCCCTATCTGAGATAATAGACAAAGGAACTCCATGCAACCTAACTAACTCCCAAATATATAGTCTATCATAATCCTCTGCATTATAAGATGTATGCACAGGCAAGAAATGTGCTGACTTAGTCAGCCTGTCTACAACAACCCAAATAGAATTATGATGGCATCGGGAGATAGGTAAATTAGTGATGAAATCCATATTTATCTCTTCCCACTTCCAAGTGGGTATACTAAACTCTTGCATCACACCACAAGGTCTCTGGTGCTCTACCTTGACCTGTTGGCAAGTTGCACACTTAGCTATGAACTCAGCTATACTCTTTTTAATACCACTCCACCAATAAATTTTCTACAAGTCGCGGTACATCTTGGTAGCACCAGGATGAATAGAATACCACGCGCCATATGATTCAGTCATAATTCTTTGCCTTAGATCATCAACACAAGGAACATGTAATCTACCCTGCAATATCAATACCTCATCTCCCCCTTGGGAGAAAACCACTACCTTTTGATCCTTAACTGACTCCTTCAGTCTGACCAAACTAGCATCTAAGTCTTGCTTCTTCTTCACTTCCGAAACTAAAGAAGATTCGAAACTACTCTGCACCAAAATACTCTCCTCAGCAGAATCAAGCAACCTAACACCCAATCTACCCAAATGATGCACATCACGAGCTAACTCTTCCTTACCCTTCTCTACCTGAGTAACACTACCTATAAACAACCTGCTAAGGGCATCTTCCACTATATTGGCCTTGCCCGGGTGATACAACATACTCATATCATAATCTTTTAGTAGTTCTAACCATCTCCTCTTCCTAAGATTTAACTCCATCTAATAAAACATGTACTGCAAGCTTTTGTGATCAGTGAACACGTCCACATGAACACCATAAAGATAATGTCTCCAAATTTTTAAAGCAAACACTACAACAGCTAATTCCAGATCATGGTTTGGGTAGTTCTTTTCATGTGGCTTCACCTGTCTAGAGGAATAGGATATAACCTTACCTCTCTGCATTAACACACAACCCAAACCAACTCTATAGACATCACAATACACTACAAAACTATTTGTACCATAAGGCAAAGTCAATACAGGGGCTGAGGTGAGTCAAGTCTTCAACTCCTGGAAACTCTTCTCACAAGAATCTATAGGAACTTAACTTTCTTTTGGGTCAACCGGGTCATGGGGGATGCAATAGAAGAGAAAAATTCAACAAAATGGCGGTAGTAGCCAGCTAGACCCAAGAAACTCCTAATATCTGATGGGGAGATAGGTTTGGGCTAAGTTTTTATAGCTTCTGTCTTTTGGGGATCAACTTTAATGCCTTCGGCTGAAATGATATGACCCAGAAAGGCTACTGATCTTAACCAAAATTCACACTTGCTGAATTTGGAGAACAACTGATGATCTCTAAGAGTTTGCAAAACAATTCTAAGATGATTTGCATGGTTATTCTTAGTATGAGAGTAAACAAGGATATCATCTATGAACACTATGACAAACATATCAAGATACTGATTGAACAATCGATTCATAAGGTCCATGAAAGCCACTGGAACAGTGGTTAGCCCAAAAGACATGACTAGAAACTCAAAGTGACCATAACGGGTTCGGAAGGCTGTCTTTGGGATATCACACCCCCTTACTTTAAGTTGGTGATAGATGAATCTAAAGTCTACCTTCGATAAATAACTCGCACCTTGCAATTGATCAAACATGTCATCATTTCTCAGAAGAGGATAATTATTCTTGACTGTGACCTTATTAAGCTGATGACAGTCAATGCACATACGCAAAGAACCATCTTTCTTTTGTACGAATAGAACAGGTGAGCCCCAAGGTGACACACTGGGCCTTATAAAACCTTTGTCTAAAAAGTCTTTGAGTTTCTCTTTCAAATCCTTAAGATCTGCAGGTGCTATATGGTAGGGAGGAATAAAAATAGGCTGAACATCGAGAAGAAGGTCAATCCCGAATTCTATCTCTCTATCGGGAGGTACCCCTGGGAGATCTTTCAAAAATAGATTAGGGAACTCATTAACAATGTTGGCTGATGAATGGTTGGAGCCCCGGACCTAGTGTCCTTAACTCGAACTTGATGATAAATGCAACCTTTGGATATTAACTTTCTGGCTTTAAGATAGAATATAAAATGACTCTTGGAAGATACAGAACTCCCGAACCACTCGAAAACTGGCTCATTCAGAAACTAAAACTTAACCACACGGGTACGATAGTCTATAGATGCGTGGCAGGAATGAACCTAATCCATACCCAGAATAAGGTCAAAATATACCATGTCCAACTCTATCAAATCAGGAAGTATGACTTTATGAAGAACAATAATGGGATACTTTTTATACACTTGTTTAGCAACAACTGACTCCCCCACTAGAGTAGAAACTAGGAAAGGCTCAGGAATATTTTTGGGACTCATTTCAAAACTCACAGCTACAATTGGGGTCACATAAGAGAAACTTGACTCGGGGTCTAACAACACATAAACATCAAAGTGAAAGACACAGAGCATACTAGTAACAATGTCGGAGAATCCTCCTGCTCTTGACGGGATGGTAAGGCATAAAACCTATTCTAGCGCTGATCGCCAGCAGTACTGGAAGAAGCGCCCTGAGGAGGAGCTGGACGTGCTAAAGGAGCTGGGGCACTATTAGCCTGAGTCTGAGGTCGTACATCTCTGTTCCCCTACCTAGCATGCAGACACCCTCTAAGTTTATGGCCCAATTTGCCACAACCAAAACAACTCCTCTGTTCGTCCAAACACTTACCGAGATGGGTCCTACCATACTTAGCACAAGGAGGATAATTAGTTTTATTACTTACACTATTCTGGGACTTGGACATAAAAGGCCTGTTCCCTTGCTCTTGCCTATTTTTGGGCGCAGGAGAACTAGCTGACGAAGGTGTTGGCATAGATGAACGACTTTGAAACTGTGGATGATTTCCTCCATGGGACCTAGCCTGACCATATTCATGCTGCTCGGATCTAGCCCTTTTGTTTCCCCTCACTCTATCTATTTTCTTTATATTGTCTACCTCTATTTACTGGGTATGAATCATTAACCTAGCAAAATCCATATCCCTATGGATCATAGAAGTCCTACACTCTTTCAACACCAGTCCAAATACTCCAGTCACGAACTTACTCATACTAGCTCGGGTGTTAAAAATCAAATCAGGAGTATATTTGGCTAACTGGTTGAACTTAAGGCAATACTCCTTAACAATCATAGAGCCTTGCCTCAGGTTCATAAATTCCTCTATCTTTGATTCCCTCATCTCAAGAGGGAAGAACTTGTCCAAGAATGCATCTTGGAATACCTGCCAAGTAGTAGGGGCTGCATCTTCCCCTCTATTCTTCTTCCATGCAACAACTCAGTCATAAGCAATGTCCTTCAACCTGTAAGACTCTAGCTCAACACTTTATTCCTCTGAGACATGCATTAATTGGGTGATCTTTCTTACCTCCTCGAGATACAACTGTGGGTCCTCACCTACCTTCGGCCCATAGAACTCTAGCGGGTTTATCCTCATGAAATCATGGATCCTAGCAGTGTCTAAATCACCTCCTTGCTGAGGCGGAACTGCATCCCGGTTATTGGCTTAAACATTAACGGTAACTACTTGGGCTAATGCCTAAAAGGCCGCCCAAAACTCAGCATGAGACACAGTCTCATTTAAGAAATCAATAAGCTGGGGTTGCTAGTTATTGCTTCTGTGGGCATTTGCTCTTCAGGAAGGCATTTTCTAAAATAACAGAGCCTGAATCAATAGCTAGGACGATAACTGTAGGTACGATAGAATCTGAAAGAAAGAAACAACTTTTTCCTAACACATCTTGTAGCCTCTTGCTCATAGATATGGTGCGCTACACACCGATGATCAAGACTCTACTTAACACGGCTTGTTAGACTCCCTAGGACTCCTTAAACCTTAGGTTCTGATACCAAGTTTGTAACGCCCCGAAATTCTGTCCCAGAGCGTTAAACTATGCTTAGGGCTACAAGTAGCCCCAAGCTAACCTTTTGAGCCTGCTACTTAGTATAAATCTTACTTAGAGATAATGAGAGCAAAATAAGGAATAATGTCATATCATGTCTAATTGAAATCCAAATGAGTACTGTAAAAGTAACAAAATATTGCAAATCTAAATATACTGAACATCTAGTCTGACAAAGCCTCTACTACTCAACAAACTAGAGAGCCATTGGGACAAATCCCCAACTGACTCAAACTGAATTGAAAGCAGTAAAACAACTACTAAAAATACTGAAGTGTCTGGAGATAGGTCCTCGAATCATGAGGACTCACTATAGTAGAGGTGTAGATAAAGGTACTCGGGATCACTGACGCTGCTAGGACTGAGCACCTGAACCTAGATTATTAGACAATGTAGCACACAGACATATATGTGGATCAACACTTGGGAATGTACTGAGTATATGGGGTTGTATGCACCTAAATATCAATACAATAAATCTTTATAAAAAACATATATGGTTTTGTAGGTGACTCACATATCTTGAATAAAACTCTCATAAATCATGAGTAATGAAACATGTAGTATAAATCACGTGAACCATTATACTTTATGATCTCAAGCTTGTAAACTAGTTGAACTCTTAAAACAATAAATTTTAGAACATGCACTTTAGTCTTTTGAAAACAAGGAACGTCTTTGAAACTCAATGACTTAAAAACCTAAGAACTTTAAGACTTGAGATTCTAGGAAACTTGGGAGTTTTTTCTAACCTCCATAAACCATGTGAGCTACATGGAGTCCAACATCTTGCCCACGTTGGGGAGAACTGTTCTATCCTTGCCATCGGAGTAGAACCTTTTACTTTTTAGTGATCACTAGCTTAACCCATTTGGGGTAAATCAAATCCTATGGTGGCTCGTAGTTCTGGTACATGAGACCTCGAAATCAAGCCCAACTCGGTGCTAAGTACTACTCCTATACTAGGCTCAAAACTTTTAGAAAAATCCACCTTGTACAATTCAACATTATGAAATGGGAGCCAATATGCTTCCCTTTAACTTAAATCACAAGATGTGGATTCTTTTCTTAACTTAGGATCAAAATCAACTCTTTTCTTTAAACTTTGGTAGACTATCTTTAACAAGATTTGAAACTTCAATGACATGGAGATATCAATACCATTTTTGAAATACTATAGAATATATCAAAATTCATTCTTGGACCTTAAAACATGTTTACATATTCAAGAAATCTAAATTCAAAATAGAGGGTAAATCATGACTTTAAGCTTAAGAGTATTCCAAACATCAATCATGGAAGGAATATGCAATTCATAACATTAATTTTCAATTCAAATCAGAAAATAAGTATAGTATCATATAATTCAAGACTTGAACGAATTCATAATCTCATATACTTGAAATATAACAATTTAGGCATAATTCATCTTGAAACATTAAAATCTTTTAAGAAAAAACTAAACCTTGGGCACAAGAACGGAAGAAGTATTCTTGTTCAAACCCCACATACCTTGAATTAGGAGCTTTGGATGAACTCTAGCCCTTGGGACTTTGTTCGTACACTTGAATGGATATTCTTGATGCTCTTGGTTTGAGAAATCCAATTCTTGAATAAATTTAAAGAATTAATGATGAACTTAGGAGATTCTTGGAATTGGGTTTAGATGCTTAGGGTTTTTAATTTGAGAGAATTTTTGAGAAAAGTTGTATATGATGCTTGGAATGACCTTGGATTAGGTGTTTGGACGATTTAAGGGACATGGAAAAAGTCCAAAGTGTCCCTTTTAACTTCTGTACGAAGCTGAAAAAATTGAACTAGAAAACCCGATTTTAAGGGCCACCGTGATGTGCCATTATCGCGGTGGCTCACAGAAAATTGACAAATGGGATTCTTGGGATCACCGCGATGCAGAGCCATCGCGTTGTCCCACTGGTTGGGACCTGTAACTTTAGCGCGATGTGCCATAATCCCACTAGGCTAATGGAATTTGACAATTGTCTAATAGACCCTCTCTGCGACGTGCCAAGCACTAAAATGACGCTGTTTTATGATAAAGACTTAAATTTTCCATAACTTCTTGCTCGGTTATCGGATTTGGGCGGATCTTATATCGTTGGAAAGCTAATTAAATTTCTCACATGATAAAAAGTTGAAACTAGGGAAATTCTATATGGTTTAAATGTTACACACTTAGGAAGTCATTTCTTAGCCTTCTAGAGACGAAATTAAACTTAAGAAAAAGTTCGGGGGGTATTACACACATACTTTCTAATGAACAGACATGACTATTCAGAATGGATACACCTTTCTGGTGAACCATTGCCACTTTTCAGAAGGGTCACCTAATGGCTATATAAACCTGCATTTTTTCACAGGTTTAGATACGAATTTTTTCCTGCATTAAAACACTTTTTACTTTCTGAAATACTCTGTGTGATCATCTAATCGTTAAGTGAGTTTGAAGAGAATCCGATCATTTGAGGTACCACTAAAGTCGGATTATTAGGCCATTTTATTCTGAGAGAAAAATTCCACAACCTCGAGTACATGAGGAGAATTATTTACTTAAGGACACTCCGTGAATTTAGAGGACTTGGCTTTTTTCTGTTTCATCTAATTTTCTAAAAATAAAATACTTTTTTGGATGTTTATTTTGATCTTGTGTTGAGGGTGTTGCATAACTTCATAGGTGTTCTTGTTTTATACTTGAACTTATGTTGAAGTTGTTGTGCTGAAATACAGATTCTGTGTACCTGATAAATGACAATCTTAAGGAAATGAGTAATTTTCAAAATTTGTGTTGCTTGATTTCTTGAGATTATAGCTTTAAGCTTTCTAATCCGTTTGAACTTAACTAGTAGTTTGAAGAAATAAAATCTTCAACACAAGTTAAAGATCACCTAGTTGATGATTGGAAGTTATAAAAACGTCATCGTTAAACTAGAAACAAGGGGTGTTTAAATTGCTACAACTTTATAAGTAGTATTTTGATATACTAAATTTACTGTCTTGTTGTGACAGAAAAATGACTTCTGACAGTCAAGTGAATGATGCTGCAACGACTTTGACAGTAACTAATGTTGCCACAACGATTCGTACGAGTGCTCCGCGGGCAATGACACCAGCGGAGAAATTCGTAAAATTCATGAGTGTTGATTTCAAAAGGTGGCAACAGAAAATGTTCTTCTACCTTAAAACTTTATGTCTTTAAAGATTCATATTTGAAGAAGCTCCTAAGGTGCCCGAGGGAACTTCAAACTAGGAGAAATTTGTTGTTATGGAGGCATGGAAAGACTCCGATTTTCTATGCAGGAATAACATTCTAAATAGCCTTCAAGATGAACAAAACAACGTGTATAGTGGAATGAAGACGACAAAAGAGTTGTGGGATACGCTAGAAAGAAAATACAAGACTAAAATTTCTGGAACCAAGAAGTTCATCGTTACAAGATTCCTTGAGTTTAAAATAATTGACAGCAAGTCTGTTGTATCTCCAGTCTAGGAACTGTAAGTTATCATCCATGATCTCCTCGAGGAAGGTATGAGTTTGATGAATACCTTGGTTGAATATATTAAAAATATTCTTAATGTTCACATAAACTTTATTGTAGATTTGATAGTGAATGAGAAATTTCAATTCGCGACAATAATAGAGAAGTTACCACCGATGTGGAAGGATTTCAAGAACTACTTGAAACATAAACGAAAGGAGATGACAGTCGAAGATCTTATAGTAAGACTGAACATTAAAGAAGACAACAAAGCCACGGAAAGAAGGTCAAAAGAAAACTATGTAATAAGTGGAGAAAATATTATAGAAGATGACCACAACAACTTAAAAAAATGGAAGAAAACTGGACAGGAAAATAGTCAACCTAAGAAAAAATTCAAGAGAAAATGCTTTAACTGTGGCAAGACTGGCCATAAGTCAATGGATTATTGTGCCCCAAAGAAAGACAAAAAGATGGATCAAGCAAATATGGTTGAATCCTAGAAAAAAATGGATGATTTGTGTTCCATGTTGTCTGAATGATACTTGGTGAAAAATCTTCGAGAGTGGTGGATGGATTCTAGTGCCACCCGCCATGTTTGCACAAATAAGGAATTGTTTGTTGCTTTTGTTCTGGATCAAGGTGAAGAGAAGATATATATGGTCAAATCCGCAACCGCAAAAGTTGAAGAAACAGGAAAAGCCTACCTGAATATGACATTAGGTAAAGTATTGACATTGAACAATGTCTTGTATGTACTGGAGTTACAAAAAAACTTAATTTCTGTATCACTTCTTGACAAAAATAGATTCAAATGTGTATTTATTTTTGAAAAAAATGTACTTGGTAAAGAATAAGTGTATGTAGGAAAAGGCTACCTCACTGAGGGCCAATTCAAAATAAATGTTGAAATCTATAAAAATTCAGTTTATTCTTACTTGCTTGAGTCTAATGAATTGTGGCATGAACGATTAGGACATTCCAATTACAAAACTTTTCGAAAACTAATTAACTTAGAAGTTTTGCCAAAATTTGAGTGTAATAAATCAAAATGTCAAACGTGTGTGGAATCAAATTATGCCAAGTATTCGTATAAGTCCGTGGAAAGGAATTCCAATCCCTTAGACTTAATCCACACTGACATTTGTGATATGAAGTCAACATCATCTCGTGGTGGGAAAAAGTATTTTATAACTTTTATTGACTATTAAATACTATTATGTCTTTTTGCTAAATAGTAAGGATGAAGAAATAGATGCGTTTAGGCAATACAAAATATAAAAATCAGTTAGAGAAAAAGATCAAAACTATAAGAAGTGATAGGGGCAGAGAATATGAATCTTCCTTTGCAGAAATATGTGTAGAGAATGGAATTGTCGATCAAACTACAACCCTATATTTACCTCAAATTAATGTAATTGTGGAAAGGAAAAACCAAACCTTGAAGGAAATGATGAATGTCTTACTCATAAGTTCAGGTTTACCACAAAACTTGTGGGGGGAAGCTATCCTTACAGCTAATCGAATACTCGATAGAGTGCCCTATAGTAAGACACAATCAATTTCATATGAAAAATGGAAAGGAAGGAAACCCAACTTGAAATATTTCAAAGTGTGGGGATGTCTAGCAAATGTCCAAGTTTCTATGCCTAAAAGGGTAAAGATAGGACCTAAGACGGTAGACTGCGTGTTCATAGGATATGCTAAAAGTAGTAAAGCATGTCATTATTTGGTTCACAAATCCAAATATCCGGTTATCAATGAAAATATGGTAATTGAATCAGATAATACTGAATTATTTGAATATATTTATCCGTATAAAACTAGACATAAAAAGTCTAGCGGGGGTCTAAATGACCTTGGGATGATCCAAAAGAAGATGTAAATAATAATGAGAATCCAAGACATAGTACACATCAAAGAATGTCAACTTTATTTGGATCGGATTTTGTAAAATTTCTCTTAGAAAATGAGCCTAAAAAATTTAAAGAATTAATGACATCTTTAGACTTATCCTTTTGAAAGAGGCAGTCAATAGTGAGATTGATTCAATCTTAAGCAATCATACGTGGAATTTGGTTGATATTTCTCTTTGAAATAAATTTTTAGGTTCTAAATGGATCTTTAAAAAGAAAATGAAAGCGGATGGTACTATTGACAAATATAAGGCAAGACTTGTAGTAAAAGGCTTCAAACAGAAAGAAGGCCTTGATTACTTTAATACATACTCTCCTGTAATGAAAATAACATTAATTCGGATGTTTATTTTCTTGGCACTGGTATATGGTCTTAAAATCCATCAAATGGATGTGAAAACAACAATATTAAATAGAGAATTGGAGGAAGAAATTTACATGGAACAACTTGAGGGTTTTGTGGTTCCAGGAAAAGAAAATAATGTGTGTAAGCTTGTTAAGTCACTTTATGGACTAAACCAAACACCTAAACAGTGGCATGCGAAGTTTGACCAAAACATGTTGGCAAATGAGTTCAAGATAAATGGATGTGATAAATGTGTTTAAATTAAATACACTCCAAATCATCAAGTTATTGTTTATTTGTATGTGGATAATATGTCGATCATTAGTAGAGACATTTCTGACATAAATGCTATGAAATGAATGCTCGAGAGCAAGTTTGATATAAAAGACCTTGGAGTTATGGATGTGATCTTATGAATAAAAATCCATAGAACTCCATAAAAGTTGGCATAGTCACAGTCTCATTACATCGAAAAGGTACTTGACAAATTCAAGTATTTAAAATTTTGTATTGCCAAGACTCTATTAGACGTAAGCTTTGCACTTCAAAAGAATGAGGGTGAAAGTGACCCACTGTTGGAATACGTAAGATTGTTGGGATGTTTAATATATATCATTAATTATACATGACCAGATATAACATGTGCTATTAGTAAGTTGAGTTGGTACACCAGTATTACCAATAAAACTCACTGGATGGCAATGAAAAGAGTTTTGGGGTATCCTAAATACACTCAAGACTATGCTTTGCATTATAATAAATATCCCGCGGTACTTGAAGGGTATAGTGATGCAAATTGGATCACCGGATCGAATGAAGTAAAATTCATAAATGGATATATATTTACTATAGGTTGAGGGCCAGTCTCTTGGAAATTATCTAATTAGACATGTATTTCTCGTTCTACAATGGAATCAGAATTTATCGCATTAGATAAAGCCAGTGAAGAAGCAGAATGGATTCGGAATTTCTTCAAAGATATTCCTTATTGGCCAAACCATTGGCACCAGTATATAGATACTATGATAGTCAAGCTGCAATAGGTAGGGCAGGGAGTATGAAGTATAATGGTAAATCTCATCACATAAGACGGAGACATAATCTCGTTAGAGAACGTCTTTCTAGTAGAATTATCATTATTGACTGTGCGAATTCAAAGGCTAATGTTTCAGATCTACTTACAAAATTCCTATCTAGAGAAGGAGTTGAGAGGACATGCAGAGGAATGGGTTTACGGCCTAGGACAAATTAGCATAGCGGTAACTCTACCTAGCAGACTGGAGATCCCAAGAGCTAGGTTCAAGGAGATCAAACAAAGTTATGTCTAACAGGTTCAACATTGTCAATAAACCCAACTCATTCTCATGATGTAGAAAATATTTAGTAAATAAGGATAAGACTTATGGGGTGAAGTCTTTTAATGGTTATCTAAATTTGAAAGATTTGACCAAATAGTTTAATCTATAGGATTGAACGTTTATAAATCACCTATGTGAGGGCGAAGTGAAATCCGTTTCAAAGAGAATGTTAGTAAAGGCCTATTCTCTAAGCTTTCATGAGACCGGGACGTGCTGAAACGAACAAAACCGTGAGAATAATAAATGGTAAAAGGATGATTGTGTGATATGTGTTGTCTAGATGTATATTAAAGCTCGACGATTCAAAGATATCAAATCTATCGATTGACCGAGTGCATCCGATACATGTTCACTATGGAAAGTTCAAAGGGAAACTCACTTATCCAGATGCAATTAGTCTTTGCTTGATGATCACATACTTGTCCGTAAAGATTTACGAAAAAAAATTAGCCATTCCCCATTCATGTGGGGGATTTTTGGGTTCAAGATTAAAGTGTAAATGAAAAATGGAGGGAACCAAGTGGAGGAAAAAATTAAGAAAACACTAAAAAATGGAAAGCGTACTCAAAATTGGAAAGTCTAGTAATTCTCCCACATTGGTGGGAGAAAGAAACTTTCAAGTGTTTATATTAAGGAAGACTTACTCCACAAGGTAAGTGAGGCAAGAACCAAGAGGTGCCTCGTGCTGTCGTCATCGTCGATCGCTCAACTCAGGTTTGGCTTTAGATTTGGATTTGTCAAATGATCGATCGATGAGATCTATCTTTTTGGATAAAATTTATTTAAACAGTCTAAAAACCCAAATGAGGAAAACGCACCCATTTTTGCAGTTTTGAACCTCCATTAACATGCATGCTTCTGCATGCAGAAAAGATGTTGCGGCTGCTAAAAAAGACACAACTCTTAGAGTAAAAGACACATTATTTTAGGAAAAGGTATGACTGTTTGAATGGTTGTGGCTGTTCGAAAAAGACACATACTTTCTGATGAACAGACATGAGTGTTTAGAAAGGATACACTTTTCCAGTGTACCATTGCCACCTTTCAGAAGGGGAACCTAATGTCTATATAAACCTGCACTTTTCACAGGTTTAGATACAAAATTTTTCCTACATTAAAATACTTCTTGCTTTCTGAAATACTAAGTGTGATCATCTAATTTTTAAGTGAGTTTGAAGAGAATTCGATCGTTTGAGTACCACTACCGTCAGATTGTTAGGCCATTTTATTCTGAGAGAAAAATTCTGTAACTTCGGGTAATTGAGGGAAATTATTTCCTTAAGGACAATCCGTGAATTTGGAGGACTTGGCCTTTTTTTGTTTCATCTAATTTTCCAAAAAAAAAAACTTATTTGAAAGGTCATTTTGATCTTGTGTTGAAGGTGTTGCATAACTTCATAGGTGTTCTTGTTTTATACATAAACTTGTGTTGAAGTTGTTTTGCCAAAATATAGATTTTGTGTACCCGTTAAATAACAATCTTAAGGAAATAATTAATTTTCAAAATCTGTGTTACTTGGTTTCTGGAGATTAAAGCTTTAAACTTCATTTGAACTTAACTAGTGATTTGAAGAAATAAAATCTTCATCACAAGTTAAAGATCACTAGGTTGACGATTGAAAGTCATAGAAACTTGATCGTTAAACTAGAAACAAGGGGTGTTTAAATTTGCTACAACTTTATAAGTAGTATTTCGATATACTAAATTTATTGTCTTGTTGTGAAAGAAAAATGACTTCTGACAGTCAAGTGAATGATGCAACAATGACTGTGGCAGCAACTAATATTGCCACAACGAGTCGTACGAGTGCTCCGCAGGCAATGGCACCAGCGGAGAAACCCAAAAAATTCACGGGTGTTGATTTTAAAAGGTGGCAACAGAAGATGTTCTTCTACCTTACAACTTTATGTCTTCAAAGATTCACATCTGAGGAAGCTCCAGAGGTGTCCGAGGAAACTTTAAACCAGGAAAAATTTGTCACTATGGAGGTGTGGAAACACTCTGATTTTCTATGCAGGAATTACATTCTAAATGGCCTCGAAGATGAACTATACAATGTGTATAGTGGAATGGAGACGGCAAAAGAGTTGTGGGTGCTCTAGAAATAAAATTCAAGACTGAGGATGCTGGAACCAAGAAGTTCTTCGTTGCAAGATTCCTTGAGTTTAAAATGATTAACTGTAAGTCAGTTGTATCTCAAGTCCAGAAACTGCAGGTTATCATCCACGATCTTCTCGTGAAAGGTATGAGCTTGATGAATTCCTTTGTTGAACATGCTAAAAGTGTTCTTAATGTTCACATAAACTTTATTGTAGGTTTGATTGTAAATGAGGCATTTTAAGTCACGACAATAATAGAGAAGTTACCACCTATGTGGAAGGACTTCAAGAACTACTTGAAACATAAGCGAAAGGAGATAATAGTCGAAGATCTTATAGTAAGACTGCACATTGAAGAAGACAACAAAGTCGCGGAAGGTCAAAAGAAAACTCTGTAATAAGTGGAGCAAATATTGTAGAAAACAAGCACAACAACTCCAAAAAGTGAAAGAAAGCTGGACAGAAAAGCAATCAACTTAAGAAGAAATTCAAGGAAAAATGTTTTAACTGTGGCAAGATTGGACACAAGTCAACAGATTGTCATACCTCAAAGAAAGACAAAATGAATGACAAAGCAAATATGACTGAATCCAAGAAAGAAATGGACGATCTATGTGCTATACTGTCTGAATGCAACTTATTGGGAAATCCTCGATAGTAGTGGATGGATTCTGGTGCCACCTACCACATTTGTGAAAATAAGGAGTTGTTTTCTGCTTTTGCTCCAGCTCTAGGTGAAGAAAAGATATGTATGTCCAACTCCGCAGCCGTAAAATTTGAAGAAACAGGAAAAGTCTGCCTGAAAATGACATCAGGCAAAGTGTTGACTTTGAACAATGTCCTGGAGTTATGGAAGAACTTGATTTCTGTATCACTTCTTGACAAAAATGGATTCAAATATGTATTTATTTCCAAAAAAATTGTACTTAGTAAAGGAGAAGTAGACGTAAGAAAAGGCTACTTCACTGAGGGCCTATTCAAAATAAATGTAATGAATGTTGAAATCAACCAAAGTTCAGTTTCTTCTTACTTTCTTGAGTCTAATAAATTGTGGCATGAATGATTAGGACATGCCAATTACCAAATTTTGCAAAAACTGATTAACTTAGAAGTTTTGCCAAACTTTGAGCCTAATAAATCAAAATGTCAAATGTGTGTGGAATCAAAGTACGCTAAGCATCCGTATAAGTCCGTTGAAAGGAATTTCAATCCCGTAGACTTAATCCACATTGACATTTGTGATATGAAGTTAACACCATCTCGTGGTAGGAAAAAGTACTTTATAACTTTTATTGATGATTAGATACTATTATGTCTATTTGCTAAATTGTAAGGATGAAGTAATAGATGCGTTTAGGAAATACAAAATGGAAGTTGAAAATCAGTTAGAGAAAAAGATCAAAACTATAAGAAGTGATAGAGGAGGAAAATATGAATTCCCCTTTGTAGAAATATGTGTAGAGAATGGAATTGTCCATCAAACTATGGCCCCGTATTCACCTCAATCTAATGAAATTGTGAAAAGGAAAAACCAAACCTTGAAGGAAATAATGAATGCCTTACTCATAAGTTTAGGTTTACCACAAAACTTGTGGTGGAAAGCTATCCTTACAGCTAACCGAATACTTAATAGAGTGCCCCATAGTAAGACACAATCAAATCCATATGAAAAATAGAAAGAAAGGAAACCCTACTGGAAATATTTCAAAGTATGGGGGTGTCAAGTAAAGGTCCATGTTCCTATGCCTAAAAGGGTCAAGATAGGACCTAAGACGGTGGGCTGCGTGTTCACAAGATATGCTAAAAGTAGCAAAGCATGCCTTTTTTTGGTTCATAAATATAAACATCCAAATATCAATGAAAATGTGGTAATTGAATCAGATAATGCTGAGTTCTTTGAAGACATTTATCCATATAAAACTAGACATGAGTCTAGTGGGGGGGTGTAAAGGACCTCGGGATGAACCAAGTGAGGATGTACATAATAATGAGAATCCAAGACATAGTATAGGTCAAAGAACGTCAACTTTGTTTGGATCGGATTTTGTAATATTTCTCATAGAAAATGAGCCTCAAATATTTAAAGAAGCGATGACGTCTTTAGACTCATCCTTTTGGAAAGAGGCAGTCAATAGTGAGACTGATTCAATCTTAAGCAACCATACGTCGGAGTTGGTTTATCTTCCTCCAGAAAATAAACCTTTAAGTTCTAAATGGATTTTCAAAAATAAAAATAAAAATGGATGGTACTATTGATAAATACAAGGCAAGACTTATAGTAAAAGGCTTCAAACAGAAAGAAGGCCTTGATTACTTTGATACATACTCGCCTGTAATGAGGATAACATCAATTCAGATGTTAATTGCCTTGGCGGCGGTATATGGTATTGAAATCCATCAAATGGATGTAAAAATAGCATTCCTCAATGGAGAATTGGATGAAGAATTTACATGGAACAACCTGAGGGTTTTGTGGTTCCAGAAAAAAAAAGGTGTGTAAACTTGTTAAGTCACTTTATGGACTAAAACAAGCACCTAAATAGTGGCATGCAAAGTTTGACCAAACCATGTTGGCAAACGGGTTCAAGATAAATGAATGTGATAAATGTGTTTACATTGAAGACACTCCAAATCACCAAGTCATTATTTGGTTGTATGTGAATTATATGTTGATCATCAGTAGAGACATTTCTGACATAAATGTTATGCAATGAATGCTCGAGAGCAAGTTTAATATGAAAGAACTTGGTGTTACGGATGTTATCTTAGGAATAAGAATTAATAGAACTCCACAAGGGTTGGGATTGTCACAGTCTTATTATATAAAAAAGGTACTTGACAAATTCAAGTATTTGGAATTTGATATTGCCAAGACTCCATTGGATGTGAGCTTCGTACTTCAAAAGAATGAGGGTGAAAGTGACTCCAGTTGGAATACACAAGAGTGTTTGGATGTTTAATGTATATCATGAATTGTACACGACCAGACATAACATGTGCTATTAGTAATTTGAGTCGGTACACGAGTAATCCCAATGAAACTTACTGGATGGCAATGAAAAGAGTTTGGGGTATCTGAAATACACTCAAGACTATGCTTTATATTATAATAAATATCCCGTGGTACTTGAAGGATATAGTGATGCAAATTGGATCACCGAATCGAATGAAGTAAAATCCATGAGTGGATATGTATTTACTTTAGATGGAGGAGCAGTCTTTTGGAAATCGTCCAAACAGACATGTATTGCTCGCTCTACAATGGAATTAGAATTTATCACATTTAGATAAAACAGGTTAAGAAGTAGAATGGATCTAGAATTTCTTGAAAGATATTCCTTATTGGCCCAAACCATTGACACCAGTATGTATACATTATGCTAGTCAAGCTGCAATAGGTAGGGCAGGGAGCATGATGTACAACGGTAAATCTCATCACATAAGACGGAGACATAATACCATTAGAGAACTTCTCTCTAGTGAAATTATCACTGTTGACTATGTGAAGTCAAATGATAATGTGTCGGATCCACTTACAAAAGGCCAATCTAGAGAAGGAGTTGAGGGACATCCAAGGGAATGGGTTTACGACCTGGGACTAGTCAGCATGATGGTAACTCTACTTAGTAGACTGGAGATCCCAAGAGCTACGTTCAAGGAGATCAAACAAAGTTATGTTTGACAGGTTTAACATTGTCAATAAATCCAACCCATTCTCATGATGTACACAATGTTTAGTAAACAAGGATAAGACTTATGGGGTAAAGTCTTTTAATAATTATTTAAGTTTGGCAGATTTGACCAAATAGTTTAATCTATAGAATTGAACGTTTAGAAATCACCTATGAGAGTACGAAGTGGAAGCCGTTTTAAGGAGAATGTCAGTAAAGACCTATTCTCTAAGCTCTCATAAGACCAGGACATGTTCATGGCTGAAACGAACAAAACCGTGAGAACCATAAATGGTAAAAGGTTGGTTTTGTGATATGTGTTGTCTAGGTGTACATTAAAGCTCGACGGTTCAAAGATATCAAATATACCGATTGACCGAGTGCATACATGCATGTTCACTATGGAAAGTTCAAAAGGGAACCCACTTATCCAGATGCAATCAGTCTTTGCTTGATGATCACATACTTGTCCGTAAAGATTTATGAAAAAAAAGTAGTTATTCCTCATTCATGTGGGGGATTGTTGGGTTCAATATTAAAGTGTAAATGGAAAATGGAGGGAATCAAGTGGAGGGAAAAATTGAGATAACACTAAAAAATGAAAAGTGTACTAAAAAATGAAAAGTCTACTAATTCTCCCACATTGGTGGGAGAAGGAAACTTTCAAGTGTTTATATTAAGGAACACTTACTCCACATGGTACGTGAGGCAAGAACCAAGAGGTGCCTCGCGCCGTCATCGTCGTCGCTCATTCGGCTTCGGCTTCGGCTTCGAATTTGGATTTGGATTTGTCAAATGATCGATTGATGAGATCTATCTTTTTGGACAAAATTTATTTGAACAGTCCGAAAAAACCAAATGAGAAAAACGCAATCAGTTTTGTAGCTTTGAACCTCCATTAACGTGCATGTTTCTACATGCAGAAACGATGTTGCGGCTGCTCAAAGAGACAAACTCTTCGAGTAAAAGACACACTATTTTGGGAAAAGGTATGACTATTTGGATGGTTGTGGATGTTCGAAAAAGACACACACTTTTTGATGAATAGACATGACTGTTCAAAAAGGATATACCTTTCCGGTGAACCATTGTCATCTTTCAGAAAGGTCACCTAATGGCTATATAAACCTGTATTTTTTCACAGGTGTAGATACGAAATTTTTCCTGCATTAAAACACTTCATGCTTTCTGAAATACTTCGTGTGATCATCTAATCGTTAAGTGAGTTCAAAGAGAATCCGATCGTTTGAGGTACCACTACAGTCGGATTGTTAGTCCATTTTATCATAGGAGAAAAATTCTGCAACCTCGGGTACTTGAGGGGAATTATTTTCCTTAGGACACTCCGTGAATTCGGAGGACTTGGCCTTTTTCTGTTTCATCTAATTTTCTGAAAAACACACTTCTTTGAAAGGTCATTTTGATCTTGTGTTGAAGGTATTGCATAACTTTATAGGTGTTCTTATTTTATACTTGAACTTGTGTTGAAAATGTTGTATTGAAATACAGATTCCGTGCACCCGATAAAAAACATTATGTCATTGCCCAAGCCCCAAGTGTGGAAATGTTCAGGAGTTGAAAAGAATAGAATTGAAAGTTCTAATCTGGAGCTGCAAAGGTCACCTATATATAGTATATAGGACTTACTTTCTGTACATGAAATTTACGATTGATCTTCGTAAGTTACGACCAGACAACGTGACTTATGAACCATAAAATATAGTGGCGGACTCAGGATTTTTATCGAGGGGGTTCAAAGTATAAAAAGGTAAATAAGTGAAATTTACAAGATGTAAAACGATGTGAGACCGAAAAGGAAAAGATCAATCCTAACTCGCTAAATTTTAACTTACCTTCTCATACGTGTTTAACATTTTTTCCTACTTTTACCTTGCTCCATCGAGCTTTTTTTAAATTCTCTTGTTCTTTTTTTTCCCTTTTCCTTGTTGCATTTTTTTACTTTATTTTACACTTTTTAAAATGCTGAATTAATATCCATTCAATCATATGTTACTTTGAAAATCGTCAAAATTCTTCAAAAGTGTGTAAGAATTGAATTACTAATTATTATAATGCATATACAAAATATATACGAATGACATCGCCGATTTTTTTGTTCAATTTACTAGGTTAGTAAATGAAAAAAAAAAACAAAATGAATAAATCAAGTAAGTTTGGTTAGTTCAGTTTAGCTTTCATACAATAAAAAAATTTAGTTTCCGTATCTCTAAAATAAAATTAGAAAAAATAGTAAAGAAATATCATGAAATCAAAGAAAAAATAATTAAATCGATATTGTTAAAAGGATATATATTCACGGCTATAAAATTTCTTCGTTTAATTAAATTTTATTTACTTTATCATAAGAGATTTGTTTCTATTTCAATTTCAAGTTTAATAATAATCCATCATGTTTTTAAAGAGTTTCTTATGTTAGTACATTGAAAGAGAGTTAGGTAAAAAAAAAATAGAGATAAAAATAAGAATAATACGTCTAATAAATTTGAACAAAAACAAATTGAAAAGGTGAAATGACGTAAAGAGAAAAATAATGAAAAAAGGAGAAAAACAAAGATCCAAGTCAACATAAATTGAGCCCATTTCAGCCTCTGCTTATGGGGCTCTTTCCAACGAGTAAAAAAGGTGGGAAAAAATTGCAGTGAGTGGTAGGGGTGGGCATGGTATGGTATCTATTGAATAAAATATTGAAATTGAAATTTTTTATACCGTAATATAGATATTATGGTATTTGATAGAAGTTTTAAATTATTATAATATTTGGTACGGTATTTGATATTTATGCAATAAATACCGAAATATCGTATACCGCACCAAAGTTTTTTAATAATATATAAAACCCAAATATATTATATTTAAGATTATTACATATATTTATATGTCATCCATTAGACAATTGAAAATAAAAGTAACTTTTATTTAGAAATAATTCTTTTGGAAGCTTATCATTTCCAAGTACTATGCTTAAGTTTAGGTAATTTTGTTCCAAGTTTGCATCTTGGATTACTCAATCATGATTGAAATGTTCTTTTTGTGTAGATGATTAACAAATATAGTTGTTAGTCTAATATGATTGAGACATTTTTAAGTTTTAAAGTTATAGTTTTTTTGTATATGAATATATGTAAATCGAAATCAAATAAAGTATGGTTACCGAATTACCGTATCATAAAATATTAAAATCGAATTTAAAAATACCGAACCATACCAAACTAATTTGGTATGGTAAAGATAGTGTTCCTTTAGATATCGAAAACCGAAGTTATCGTACCAAAATTTAAAATACCGTACCATGCCATACCATGCCCACCCCTAGTGAGTGGGATTTAAACCCGCGAAGCCAAGTAAAAAAATAAAACTCCTTAGCCACTGAGCTAAGCTTCTCAATCTACATTAGAGGGTTCATTTTAATATATAGATTCATAAAATTAGAATTTGATCTCAGTGTAATTTTAATATATACAATGTAATTTTTTTTATCAAGGGGGTTCACTTAAACCTCCTGAGCTCAACGTAGGTCCGTCCCTGATAAAATGGACTTACGATTAGTATGTTGATTCATGGAAAGGGTATAAAGTTCATTCTAATGATTTTAACTATGGGAGCATATGCTGACGAAAACTGATCTACAGACTGTAAATAGTGACCGTAAGTTGAAGGCCTCAAATGCAAGCTACTATTTAAGAAAGGTGCCCAGGTATAGTTGAATTTCATGAACCATAAATGAGATGTACGACCATAGATAGCATCGTAATTGAAAATTCTGAAACTTGAAGTACTCGGATATGACCCAACCTATGGGCCGCAAGTGAGATCTGCGGTTATATCCAACGTCATTAGTTGAATCCTAAAAATTTAAAGGTTCTATGTAGGAACTTACAGTCTAATTTAGGATTGTATGTCAATTCTATGGGCTGTAAGTCCCAAGACACTATAAATGGTCGGTAAATGAAGTAAAGCGTCTGGGGCAGGGCGGGACGGATATGGGTTGAGTTTGTAAAGTGAAACGTAATTTTGAACTTTGGGTTGGATCATTTGATTCTTAGCATGCCATGTGTCCTTCATTAAAGTTAAGGGCAAAATTGCATAAAGATAATAATAGTGATATATTTGGATCGAAAGCATAACGAGAAAGGTATATTTAGATCAAAATTATGCTTGATATATTTAAACTGCTTCTGATAGTACATTAGCATATTTGATCTTTTTCGTTTCTTTTAATTTTATATTATTTTTACAAGAGATTTTTATTCTTAGACATAAAAAATTTTGAAAAAAAATTTATCTTTTATAAATATATTACTGATATTGAGTGTTTATACCTAATTAATTATTTTAATTTTACTTAACTAAATTATAAAGTAAGAATATATATCATTTAATCAATAATTAAAGGGTTAAATGATAAATTAATATATGAAAGACTTATATGTTGCATTTATTGATTTGACCAGCTGAGAGTAAACCTTTACTAATTTGCAAAGGCCTGGGTGTTGAGAGTCACGTGTTCACTTGTCAGCCAATCTTACTACCTAACTCCCACAATAGTTAACAGATTGCCCTTTCACAGTTTTGGTCTCTTTTATTTTGATGTGGATGCAAAATTAAAATTATATGACTTTTAATATTTTTAGTATTGAATTTATTATATTTCAAAAATTATGCGTTTATATTTATTATTTGTTGTGACTTTAATGAATTTTCAGACATATACATTCTACATTCATAATACTGAATTCAAATAAATTCCATAGGTAGGTTAAATATTCATCAACATCTGCTAGCTTTAATTATGTTGAAGAGAGTAGTTGGATTCTTGAGTATTTAAGCATATGTGTAGTCTCGAAGAACTCTTAATTTCTACTAACTTCACCACATTTTGCCCTTCTTTGTGAGTCAATAAGTGTACTCTTTGGACGATGGAAGTGATGGGAGAAAAAAAGATGAAGATTCTTTGTTTGCATGGATTCAGAACTAGTGGCAATTTCTTAAGAAAACAAATAAGCAAATGGGATCCTTCTATTTTTGCGCACTTCGAAATGGTAATGACGTCTCATCTTTAATATATACCTCCTCTTTTATATTATTTGACTTGACATGTGCTTTTAACCTTTTTTAATTAAAAGTGTATTTTACTAAAGAAAAATTTATTAATTATGTGTGAAACTCTAAATTTAACTATTACTTACTACTACTTCTTAATGTAGGTACTTAGTACTAAGGATAATTTGCTAAAACAGAAAAGTAAAATAAAACATCCATATTGAAATGAAACTGAGAGAATTCTCATGGTATGTAACAAAAAGTGGTGTGGAAAGTTGGAAAGAAATGAACTAGTCTAATTTCTTCCCTTTGCTTCTTTTAATTTAAATAAATGAACTATTGGTGACTATAACGTATATTTAATAATTAGAAATTACTATAAATTTAAGATGAATTTGAGGTTAATAGTATGAATATTATTGGCAGGAATTCCCAGATGGAATATTTCCAGCAGGAGGGAAATCAGAGATTGAGGGCATATTTCCACCACCATATTTTGAGTGGTTCCAGTACAATGAGGTAATAAATACCTTAACACCCATGTTCATTATGATTTGAAAAGATAAATCTCCTACATCTTGTATTTCATTCAATAAAAATTAATGTAAATACTAGATCGATGCTGGATTATGGAATATTTTTGTCAATTATTGTATTAATTTTGACTAACAATTTGTTTTGCTCTGATTAGGAATTTACAGAATATGAGAATTTAGAAGAATGCATTTCATACTTGTGTGAGTACATAACAACCAAAGGTCCTTTTGATGGTCTTCTCGGATTCTCCCAGGCATGTTCACTTTCCTCACCAAGGTTTATTTGGATTTTTTTCAAGTCCATTTTTATTTATGACTTGGTTGGATCGAGAAATCTTTATTTTTACACATAAGAGATTGAATTTTTTTTTTTATTCAAGTTAAGTGCTTATAAAAGATCATTTTCGCCTAAATTTACATTTATAATGAAAACAAAAATAACCAGTGGCAAAGCCTTGCTCATTTTTATATTCTGTATATTTTCTATCGTTAATCATATTTACCTGTTTGTTATGTTAAATTATACAAAAAAAATCATAAAATTAATGGGTGAAATTTTATATTCTCGATCCCTTGATGCAGGGAGCAACTTTATCAGCCCTTTTGCTCGGATACATGGAGCAGGTAATTTTGCAATCATTTCATTACACCTCTATGGTTTCCAGTAGAATTTAGTACTCCACCCATTCCTTTTTAATTGTCATGTTTTGCTTTTGAAAAGTAAATTTTGTCTAATTTTTAGCTGTTATAGTTGCACCACCTTGGGTATTACTCAATCTCCAATATTTATATATTTTTGATGCAGGGGAAGATTCTGAAAGAGCAGCCTCCAATGAAGCTATTTGTATCAGTATCAGGTGCCAAATTTAGGGACCCAAGTATTGGTAACGTTGCATATAAAGATGTGATCAAGGTTAAATCAGTTCATTTCATTGGAGAGAAAGATTGGCTGAAAATTCCTTCTCAAGAGCTTACAACAGCTTTTCAGAATCCTCTCATCATAAGGCATCCCCAAGGCCACACAGTGCCAAGACTAGGCAAGTCAAATTACAAATTTCCATTATCTTACTTTTCTTTACTAGTAAAACTTTTTGAAGTTGATATGAAAGTCTTGTGCTTTTAGAAAATTTGAGAATTTCGATACTTATTAGGAATATCAAAATACTCCTAGGAAAAAAACGTAGCAGATTCACATTATTCCATAAGTAGGGGAGATAAGAAAATGGGGAATCTTAGTAGATTAGTTGGTTAGTTATCTGAACTTTCACCTTGTTGCTGAGGGTTCGATTCCCCACATTATAATCCTCTCCCCCATTCCCTTTCCCCTACCCTAAAAAAAAAAGAGATAAGAAAATTAAAAAGAACAGTTTATTACTCCTATTGAAGAGTCCATGTGATGAAAAAGGGATGAGTGGTCTTTTTATATTTAGAGTAAGAAAATATGTTTGAAATGTGTGTAGAAGTGAAAAGAATTCAAGTGAAAAGAATTCTGTTCAATTTTTTAGTCTATCTATAAGAGGAGATCATATGAAAAACGTAACTAGTTCTTTCATTTTTTTGGGCCACTGACCATTTGCTGGGAGTTTCGAGTTTAATACCGATATTTAGCAACAAATTCAATAAATCTAAGTGTAGTGCTTGGTGTATTGCTTTTTTTGGAAAGGGAGTGCGTGCGAGTTGTTTATTTTAAGAATAGGTGTGGTTCAGGTAGCTTAATTGGTTAGAGCAAAGTACAAAAAATCCTTGTGTCAGTGGTTCGAATCCACTTCTAAGCAGGCGAAAGGTCCAAACCGTACCCAGAAGCGAGCCAGATTTCGAAATGAAAGTAAAAAAGTAAGCAAAAAATTGTGAGCGCTCCTGCACTATACGGATGACTTTTTGGCGGGATGGGTGGCCTTCTTATATTTATAGTAAGAAAATATGTTTGAAATGTGCATAGAAGTGAAGTGATGTCAAGAGATTTCAGTCTCTCTTTCCTGATTTTGGGTAATTCCTCTCCCCTTGAGGCTTCGTTAGACCAAGATCTATTCTTTTATATGGTATCAGGGCAAGACTTATCTTAATATTTATTTTATGATGTTAGACCCTCATATTAAATTGTATTCCAAATGTTCAATCTTGGATGAGAGGTGGCGTGTTGAGTCCCACATTAGATGGAAAAAAGGAATGAATGGTTCCTTTATATAGTCTTGAACAATCCACCGTTTTGAGCTAACTTTTGAAATTACGTTACTAATCTAATTCACAGAGACCATTTACAATGAATTTCAGATTTCACCAAAATAGATTAAAAAATTATGAAGGAATAACGTTTATAAGCTTCAGTTTGTATTTTTAAGAAATGAGCAATTCATTAATGCTACAATTTGATACAAAACAGATGACGCAGCTTTGGAGACATTAAAAACCTGCACAAGGGACATTGTCCTCTCTTCCACTCAAAGTTGTCTTGGTGGAGGACCAAATGAAGCCTGCAAACATGTTAACATTGAGAATCTGGAAGAGGACCAAAAGCTAGAGAAGCCTAATAAAGTAGAGATCCAAAAGGTTCAAGAATAAGAGTTTACTATAATTTGTCAAGAACTCTTCTATTTTTTTTTGTGTATAAGTAGAAACCTTTTCCTTTTATGTTTGATGGAGCATAATTTTAAAAAGCACTGTTTAAGCTTAAGATGCGTTAAGGGATATAAGTCTATAAAAGGATGTGGTCCTTAAGTCAAAAATATTTTTTTTTATTTAATCTCAGAGAAGAAACACTACGATGAAGACTTAGAAGATTGACATCTTCAAACATTTTTCCACAATGGATCAAGGTAGGTGTCTTACCCGTTGTTGATTGTACCAAGATTGTTTGTTGAGTTACTACAACAAATTTGGCCTAAGGCCACATTTATTTTTTACCACACTTAGAAAGCGGAGAAAATTAAAGGAAATGTGTCATTTAAGTTTGAATGAGGGATTGGTGACATTGATCAACTTAAAGGGCCAAACATAATTAGGAAATTTGATTAAGTTCATTGTGAACTTCATTAATATTTTCAAAACTTTCTAATCTTTTCAAAAATACAAATCAACCCACTTTCAAAAAATACAAATCAACCCACACCCCTTTCCTCTCCAAATCATCAACCGTCTCTCTCCTCTCTCTCTCCCTCAACCAATATTTCTGCAAAATTTCTCCCTTCAATCCCCGACAACTTCAACCTCCAACGAAAAATGATTGGGCGAGTTTCTTTTCGACTTTCAACCGTCTATCGATGTAACAACAGTGTTCTCTGGCGATAACAACTTCGAGTTCTTCGTCGTCCCATTTCTTCTTTCACAGGTAAAAAATTATATCTTTTTAGTTATGAAGAAAAAGAGGAACTTGAGCCAATTTCTCTTCTAGTATTGGTTAAAATTTCAATATTTCTTGCTTAAATTTAAAATGTGGACTGAAGAAAACCCTAATTTCTGGTATTTCTTCTCTACTCTTTCCGGTGTGAAATATATTTTTTTGTTGTTATTGCAGTTCGTGTTGTCGAACTATTGATTCAATTTGTTGGTGTCTGTTGAGTTTTTTTGAAGTTTATTTTTTGTTGTTTGTGTTTGTACAAACGCAAAACAACAATATTCGTAATTTTTTGTCACCGTTGATGTTCTTAGTGTGTGTTGTGTTGGTGTTGCTGGGTTTATTTTTTATTTTTTTTGGTAAAAGTGGTGTATTTGATATTAAACGGTGATAGTGTTATTATTTTATTGAACAAAATTCTGGTATTTTTTTTTGCAACAGATGAATTATCTGATGCAACAGATGAACCATCTAATAAAATAGATGAACCGTCTGATGTAACATATGAACCATCTGATTCAACAGATGAAAATCTGATGCAACATATGGAAATCTGATGCAACAATGAGAATCTGATGCAACAGATAAACAATCTAACAAATCATTCATCTATTGCGATAAATGACTCTTCTGTTTGAAACAAACCTAAATAATATTGATAGTTGATAACAGTTCCAACAGATAACTCATTTGACAACAGATGAGTGATCTGTTTCAACAAATGAGTAATCTATTTTTACTGTTTTCAACAAATTTCTCATCCGTTGCAACATATTGGTTATATGTTGCAACAAATAACCTACCTGGTACAACAGATGAGTGATCTGTTTTTACTGTTTCTAACGAATTACTCATCCGTTACAATAGGTTGGTTATATGTTACAACAGATAACCTACTTGGTGCAACAAAGGAATGATATGTTTCAACAAATGAGTGAGATATTTTATTTTTTCCAACAAATTACTAATCCATTGTAATAGATTGGTTATATGTTGCAACAGACCAGTCATTTGTTTTAACAGATGCGTGATTTATTTTTATTGTTGCAATAAATTACTCATCATTGCAACAAGTTAATTATATATTGCAACAGATAACCTACTTGGTGCAATAGATGTGTGATCTGTTGGAATTGTTATTTTACTGTAGTATATGTTAGATATGCTGTTATCCTTTTTTAATGATGTATTAATTAATTATAATCTATTTTATATTCCTGTTATTTTTAGATTATTTGGCTCCTAAAAGAAAATAAACCGAATCAAGTCCAAGTAAAGGAACAAGTGAAGCAGCTAGGCTACATCCACTATTCTATGAGCTTGCTTTACAAGCGTTATCTCAATCAAAAGCAGAAGATAATGAACATGAGAAAGAGGACTATTTCAAAAGAGATGATCCAAATGCTAATAGCCATTCCACCGAAGAGTTGGTTAAAACCTTCAGCATTAATAGTTATCCTGTGAGAATGCAGTGCGATGGTGCCATAAATTTAACGAGTGATTTCGTGGTTAAGTTAGCCATGGGAAAATTTTTTGACGCCTTCAGAAAAATACTTCGAGAACAACATTTTGAAGCTTGTTTCAGGGATAGCTGCTTTGGGCAATATCTTGATTTGCTGGAGGGCAACAATTCTCGTTTTCAAATAAAAATGGTATATGATCTTCTCAAGCGTAGGTTTATATATGAAAACAAAGATAAGATGGATGAGGTGTGGATAAATTATTGTGGCATACCTATTTGTTTTGGTTAGAGGGAGTTTTCCATAGTTACTGGATTAAAATATTATCCTCCTTCTCCTTCTAAAGTTATACCTATTCTAACCCAAAAAAGCACCCCGCACACCCAAAAAAGGCAAAGACAAGTCGAGTGATAGTGATGACCTGGTGTCCCTTGTTGGTCCAAGATTTAAAAACATAAATTTGATGGAAACGTTGAAATGTAAAAGACTTTCAAAGAAGCACAAGCAATCATTGTGCTTGGTTTGGTTTGTACATAATATTCTTTGGCGAGAGACGTTAACAACAACATACCACTTGATTTGATAAAGCTCTTCGAGGATCTTGATGCATTTAACAACTATCTTGGGGTTATGAAAGCTTTAAAATGACTGTCAAATATTTGTTGACTGCGTTAATGCCCAAGAGAGTCAACTTATATGGCTTTCCAAGGTAAATATTTCTTTTATTATGACATGATTCATTTTTTTTATTCAATAATGCTTTTGATTTATTGGCATTATTTTATAGGCTTGGAAATTTGAAGTCATTCCTTATTTGAGACAAAAAGTGAACTACCAAGAAGAAGTTTTCTGTCCAAGAATCTTAAGATGGTTGTCGGCCAAAATTGATAAAAATATAAAATTTCTTGATCTCTTTAACCCTCGAAGGAAGCAGTAAGTCTAATTCTAATTAAGTTTTTATTTTAATTAATGATTTTTTAAAATAATTCCATCATCATTCTAATATATGTATTGATTTATTTTAGACTGTCCATTCGTGGCTTGTTCCGACCAATCGAGAGTTGAAGATACCATTTTTTCTTACTTTACGGTATGTGCAAATATCGGACCCTAAGGTCATTAATAGAATAAAGAAGAAATTGTTTGAAGCAAAAACCATCACAAGAAAAATAATTTTGGAGGGTGGGCTTGTTATTGTTGATGATGATAGTGGTAGTGGTGCTACTATTAGGGATAATGATGCTCCTCTTACATTTTTTGAAACAACAAACCATTATGGTTATGATCATACTGGTTATACATATTTTTTCACTTTTAGCAAATGTTCGGCATGTAAATGGCAAGACTGCAAGGCGAAACATGATGGAGTAATTAGTGCTATTAATGCATTAACTGCTTTTATAAAAGAAATGACATCTAAGAGGGGTGTCATTCCATCAAAGAGGATTTTATATTCATACACTCCACTAGAGATCAAGGTGGCTAAGAAAAGAAGGAAAGAAATTTTCAAGGCATCATCAAGCATAGAAAAAAGAAAAATTACAACTCATCTGACTTTGTCTTGCATCTTTGATCAATGTACAAGGGCCATAGGAGAGCAGCGTGAGCTGAAGAAGGTGAATGTATATCATCTGGTCCAACAAATAAACAGACACATATCTGTTTCAACAGATGATACATCTGCTAAAAATTATCAAACAAATATATACATCTGTTGCAACTGTCGTCTAACTTATTGCATCAGATGTGTTATCTATTACAATATATGTCCGTCTATTTCAGTAAATCAAACAGCTCTTCGTACTATTTTAATTTGTACCAATAAACGAGTCATATGTTGCAACAGATGGGTCATCTGTTCAAAATTATCGTATAACTCTATTTTACCTATTTGAATTTATCACAATACATAATCCATTTAATGCAACAAATAAATAATCTGTTGTATATCTGTAATTAGCATTGACAATTCAGGCTTTTCAGGTGGATGTCACAGTAGAAGCTACTGCTGAACAACATAATATCACAGTTGATAATCCATCAACTGCTTCTATGATAGAAGAAAAAGTGGAGCCTGTCAGTTTGGAAGAACGAAAGAATTACCCATTTGAAGGGTTCAACATCTCGAATGAGGCTCCAAAAAAACTAACAAAGTTGATCAACAACTATTCGGAATGGATTGTCTATGGGTTGTTAAAGCATTATGTCGGCAGGTACATAAATCATTTTTAAAGATATTAATTTATACAATTCTTGTTGTAAAAATATGACATTAACATATATAAATCATGTAGAAAATAAAATGACGAACACTACAAAGTGAACGAATCGAGTCTTAGTTTTGATATGTTCGACATTGTTGTTGTACAATTGGGAATGAAGGATTGGTTCTATTTGATGTCACAGCCCCAAACTTGCTGGAATGATGAGGTTTAAATGCCATACATATTACTATTAATTAATAATTTATTTAATTGCATCTGTTTATTAATTTTACTGTCACGTAATCTGAAATATTTGATAATATGTGCAGCACATCAATGTCGCTTTTTACTACCTCCGAAAGAAGGACAAGTTGTGAACACAAGAACAATATAGATACACGACAAACAATTGTTTGTACAAAGTTTACATCAATAATGCGTACGATAGGTTTTGTCAAAAACAGCCGAAAGTTTCCAAAAATAAGGAATGATTAATCAACATCATCAAAGGTTTTAGCATTTCAGCTGACTTACCTTGGCATTTGGTCGACGAAGTGTACATCCCAATCAATTGTGGTGCCGAATTCCATTAGGTGTTGGCTGTCGTCGTTCTAAAAGAGAGGCGCATTCGAGTTTATGACTCGATGTCGTGGAGAAGACGTTCCATGCCGTTGTCTGAGTTTAAGATACAAAAGCTGGCTAAAATGTTGCCTACTTACCTTGATATAAGTGGCTTTTTGGACCAAAAGGTTCGTACTGATTGGTCGATGATTGAAGCATATCGGGATAAAATAGGTAATCTATTTGATGTTGAATATGTTGAAGAAATTACTCAACAAACCATTGGTAGTCTGTAAGTATCATGATTTAGTTTCATATCATAAATTTCACAATTCTTACATTAATTGCAAGATATGGATTATCTATTTTTTTAAAATGCAGGGATTGTAGTCTTTTTGTTGCCGCTTACGCCGAGTATTTGAGTGATGGATTACAAGTACTAAATGATAGACTTTATGCCAGATTACTCCGCAAAATATATGCTGCTCTTTTATGAAAACGCAGAGAAGTGAAAGTGCAGAAACCGTACGCAAGCGACATTAAAGATACACGACGACCTAAGCCGAATTTCATAGCATCGGATGACGGACAACTTGTGCATATTGAGTAGATCTTTATAGTTTGAGTCTGTCAAAGTAATAACCTTTCCTTAAAAATTGTTGGCACCAAAGGTCAAATTGTTGATTTATTTGTAGAGTAGATAATTTATACCCATAATAATTTTTTTACATTTTTTTTATTTGTTGAGTTATTTTATTAATTTTTGAAGGCTTTGATTTATTTTATGTTGTCTATGAATATAATTTAATCATTAGTTTTGAACTTATTAACTAAAATGAAATACTAGATTGTATTTCTAGGTCATCTATTGGAAATTATCAAACAGGTCTTCCTACTGTTTTGATTTGTTCCAACAGATTACCTATCAGTTGTAATAAATAGACTATATGTTGCAACAGATTGTATATCTGTTGCGACAGATAGACTGAGAAACGTCTGCATAATGTAACAGATGACCAATCCATTACAATAGATAATAAATCTGTCACAACAGATATATTATCTGTTAGAACAGATAGATAATCTATTGCATTATAAAAAATTCAACTTTCGTTAAACATAAAAAATAGCCATTACATGTAGTGGCTTGAAATAAAAAATTGTTATGGTGTTTTTCTTTGTACATCTTCTTTGTAGATCTTCTTTATGCATAGGCTCCAAGCATCTAGTTAGTACTCCATAAGCCCAGACCTCTTTCATCTTTTCCACAATGGCATCACACAGATCGACTATTTTTGTGCCAGTCAGCAAGCATTCGATGTATGCAAGTGCGTACGGCCCACATGCGACACCAATTTTATTTTTTTAAAGGTACATGTCCTTGTTTAGACATTTAAAATCCCATGCTTTGTTCTTGAACACTTCCGCTGACCAATGATCCATCAGTTTACTCTACCTTAAAAAACTGGAGAGCAACTCTAACAGTGGCTGTATGTGGGTAAAAAAATCATAGTCATCGTAGACAAGTACGTTGCAGTCATAAACCTTAATATTTTCCTCCTTGAGAAGTATCTCAACAACGAGAAAATGTATGAATTTCACGTTCATAACTGCAAGAATTCTCTTTTCCTTGGTCCATCTCTTGCCGCGTAGATATGGCCTCTTCTCTCTAACAGTTAATCATATCTTCATCCCATTCGTATGTAGAAACTAACCAATCAAATCTCGGGCGACCGGGAGTTTTAGCTATCCCAGTGAGCTCATTGTACCTATTCTTGAAATTTTTGTAAAAGTTGAGGTCCATTATTATATTGGCAGCATTATAAGTATTTGGGTATGTTAATTGCCTGCCTCTCATTAGGCAGAGAATTTCATCAACATATTGTGATATGAAAAGATAATTTTTAAATAGGTTAGTAATTGTAAAGAAGATAAACATAGTGGAAAGATGCAATGGTGGTCCATATGTTGCAGAGGATTCTCTGAATTTGTTCATAGATTACCCAGCTAACTTAACTTATACAACAGATTAAAAATCTGTTGCAACAAAACCACCACCAGTTGTACTAGAATACCCAGATATTGTAACAGATTACACATCTATTGCGTAGATTCTTATTTATGGAGTAGATTAGACAACTAGGTAAGAAAAAGTAAACTTACCCTATCCTCATACCTCTCACGCATATTTGTCATCATCTTAAAGTATTGGCCATTAAATATATGCATGGTGTATTCTTGTGCAGTTGTTTTCTTCTTGGCATGCGTGGTCTTTCACAGTTCCTTCCTCTCTTTGTTGCCAAGTGCCACGTATATGTCCACCTTCTTCAGTGGCCCATGAACTTTAACAACTTTTGGAGAGGGAGTAGTTACAATTTTTTTTATTTTCAGACTTGAGAGTATTTGGCTAATTTTTCTTTTCTTCCTCCTAACCGCCACTGTAGGAGTGTATGACTCCCTCACCTTTTTGGATGGTATGATACCTCTTTTGGATTTCAATTCCTCAGTAGCTTCAGTGATAACCTCTAATTTTTTAAGGAGTTTATCATGTCTGTTCTTGCATACTTTGCATTTTCAATGAGAACACGAGGGTGAAAAGGGGTGAGAGGGACCACTATAAGGGTGAGAGGGACCAGTGTAAGGGTGAGAGGGACCCGTGTAAGGGGTGATTTCAAACGTATTTATTTTTTCTTGAGCATCAACATGCTCATCATCATAATTTGTATCAGCATCAACATCTGAATGACTACCACTAATATCAACAACTCCACTAGAAACACCCTCAGAAGAAACACCCAAATCTGTTGCAGTAGGTTGGTCATGAAGAGCTTCAACATTTGGCTGACATTGCCTAACTGCTCTTCTTATGGCTGTTACTCCAGCCAATTCCTTCTTTATTAACACCACCGTTGGGTCTGCTATTATATCAACAAGACCTAGAGCAATAAAAAAAGTCATCCTAACTCCTGCTCAGTAGGTACGATCCAAGGATGCATAACCTATAAAAAATAGATACATTTAAATCATATAATAATAATTTACAGTCAGTTGGGTTACATGTTAACACAATCAACTTATATAACAGATGATCTATCTATCATAATATTTGATCTGTATGTCGCAACATATTAATAATATATTGCATTAGATTATCCATCTGTTGCATAATTTGTAGTAGATGGGTAATCTGTTGAGTCGGGTTCAGAGAACCTGAGCAGTAGATATTTAATATATTGTGAAATATGGATCATCTGTCATAATAGATTACCCATCCGTTGCACCAATTATAGTAGACAAGTAATATATTGCAATAGACGACCCATCTGTCGCAACAGATGGCACATCTGTTTCAAATTTTTCTTTAAGTCAAATTATTTTACTTGAAAGAAGATGAACTACATCATCGGGAGGGTTAAAAAGACTAGTCTCCTTAATTCTTGTGCTGCTCTTTGCAGCCAACTACCTAAGGATCCTCGGATGGGAAACCTTATCCGGGTAATTCTTGACCTGCTTACGGAGGGGAGGAATGGATTTAAATGCCTAAGCCTAAAATATGTAAACAGGAAGTAAGCAAAAAAAAGTCATAATAATTATTCAATATAAAACAATGGACGAGTAAATAAATAGTGATTAAATTTATCATGAAAGCCCAAGGAAAGTCGTATAATATGATCGTTTTTGAGGATAACTGTAATGTCCCTTCAGGTCATTTTCCATATTTATGCTTATCTTTACCATTTGAGCTTTTCCATAGCCGTCCTAAGTAATTTATGACTTGCTGGGACCGACGGTTCGATTACCGGGCAGTTTGTTTTTTAGAGCTAATTACCTGTTTAGAAGTCTTCACTGATTCTAAATGGCCACCGAGTGAAAACTTCAGCAAAACAATATCAGATGCAAATTCTGAGTATGGCAGTAGATCTAAAATATCAATTTTAGTCTCAGTAGACCTTTGGTTCGGGTCTCAATGCACCCGAGCTCATTTTGAGCTATTGAGCGGAATTTTAAAAAAATGAAACTATAGGTGTGGGCCCCACTTTTTTCTTAAAGGATCTCGAATAAAATTTTTGATAAGCCCAATGAATTTGAAATGTGGTTTACACTCAAATTTCACTATTTGATCATATATTTTGGATTCCAAATGAGTTCTGAGGGTCAAAAATAAGTTTTTGACTTTGCTGGTGGCCGAGACAGCAACTGCGGCATCTCCAAAGCTGGTAGGGGTATTTAATCACCCTATAGGCTGCGTTTTTCATCATTTTGACTCATTTGTGAGAGCCTAAAACCCTAAATGAGTATGATAACTCAAAATTGAGTCTTGAGGGTGTCTAGGGAGCTTGGTAAACATCTTTTATCACGATTATCATCTAGATCAAGGTATTCTATCACTTTATTGGTGAATTTCTTAGTTCTTGATCCAAACCCCAATTTGGCTTAAGCCATGATTTAGCCCTAATTTTGGTTTGTTTTCACCCATGAATTGAGTGTTATGATTTCTTGGTGATGTATGAGCATTGGGTTGACCTCGGAACTGCTATTACCATACGTGGGACCCACATAGGGTTTTTGGTGTTGTTTTTAGACCCGAAGCATAATAGTGCAATATGGGTATCATTAGACTCGTATTGATGAGTAGATTATATTTTTGATAGTGTGATGACATTTTAGGGATTGTGAAGTGAAGATGCGCATGTGGTGCTTGAAGTGTGATTTTGTAGTTTAGCCTTGAGGTAGGCTCTTGTCCACTTTCTTTCATAGATGATGTATGATAGGTATTGCGTGTGGATATGAATTTTAGGATTGATTATGAGTAATATAGCTTAGTCTTGATTATTGATGTTTTGGAAAATTATATGATGGTCTTGGAAAATTATTGGTCTAGTGTGGTATTCTTGGAATTGTAATTTGGATGGAATTGACTTAAGTGCCCTTATTTCTAGTTGAAGTTCCTATCTTTGGCTTGTATGTAGCTCTCTTGACATCTAGAAGTTGAACTAGATATCTTAGCCTAGTTTGGGGCATAGTGTACCTAATTAAAGAAATTGAGGTTTAGAAGTGGGATTGTCTGGCCCACTTAGGCCTAGACTTGTGTTAGTTATTGTGAATTTAGCTGTAGATTTTAGACATAGTTGGGACTAGTAAACCTTAGTATAAGGTTACTTTGTGACTCGGTATATTGTAATGATGTTTCTCGGATTGTGACTTATGAGTTATTGCTATGTTATTTCTTATAGAAATAATGTGATAAAATTGGCCCATAGAGATGCTATTTTCTCTTAGACTTGATATTTAACCCATAGAGATGTTATTTCCTCTTAGACTTGATACTTAGCCCATAGAGATGTTATTTCCTCTTAGACTTGATACTTGACCCATAGAGATGTTATTTCCTCTATGACTTGATACTTGTCCTATAGAGATGCCATTTCCTCTTAGACTTGATATTTCACCCATGGAGATGTTGTTTCCTCTTAGACATGATGTTGGATCCTTAGAGATAATTTTCCTCTTAGATGGGATGTTGGGCCTATAGAGATGCTACCTCTGTTTAGATATGATAGGTTTCCTAGAGAGGTGATATTCCTCACCGTCATGATAAATGACCTTTATATATGAAATGACTTATTGCCGCATTATGCTTATTGTTATTATGCCTCCTATGTGAGAGATAATTATATGCTTATTGATATTATACCTTGTATATATGAGATGCCTCCTAGATATGAGAGGATTAGAGATATGCTATGACATATAAATATGATTATAGAGATGAGTTTCAGATATATATATGGGCAAAAGGTTGTGATGATGATATTGTGATAATTTAGACACATAATTGGGTTGAGGATCGATAGATGATATCAATTGGACATCCGAGAAGTGTTTATCCATGTTGAGAATGCTTTTACATTTCATGAATATATATATATATATATGTGTATGTATGTATATATATGTGTGTATACACATCTCTCCGGTATGGGATGGAGGAAGGTATGGTATGACGCTTATGATTTCACTAATTGAATATTGGTTATGACATGCATTGATTCGATACACTCATGATTATTATATCGATTATTCATGTGATTCTATCTGAATGCGATCTTATGAATATTCTTCCTAATTATGGTATAAGTTACGTGGTAACTAGTTGTCTATTAGGTGACTATACTACTCGATGCTTAGAATTCTAAATACATTAGTTAATGAGCCTTGCTTAGTAATATAGTAGGTAACGACTATGGTTGATACGTGGTTATGAAGTTGGGTTTATCGATGGTAGTGATACTTGGCTATTGATAACAAGTTATAATGCCTATTAGTTATTAAGTGAGGATAATGTGGTCAATATTGCTAGGTATTAAGGGATACTAGTGATAATGATGCCTAGTTACTGATGCTAACTAGCTAATAACAAGCACTAGTTAATAATGAGATTAAGTTGGTAAACAATGTTAGATATTAATTGGTGTTAGTTAATAGAAGATGTTTAGTTAATAAATGATAAATAGTGAATGAATGGCGATTATGGTTTAATGGTGAGCCTTGACTAGACGTTAGGTTTGGATAATTATTGAATAATGGTTAGTTTCTATTGCATGATTGATGATTATGTGAAGAATTGGTTAGATTGATAACTAGTGATCATGTGATGACTAGTAAACTAGTGGTATAATAATGAGTCTTGGCTAGTTTATAATGAGCAAACAAAATATAATGATAAGATAGTTATCTTTGCGATATTATGATTATGGTTATAAGTATATCGTCTTGAGTTTGTACACCTATTATATGCCAATATTTATGTATTGATAGTTACGTGATATATTAATACCCGATAAGGCCGGAGGATATTGTGATGACATATTAATACCCGGCAAGATAGGAGGATATTATGATGATATTGATACTCGGTTTGAGTCTGTAGAGTACTATTAAAATGATATTGATACCCGATAAGGTCGGATGATATTATGATGATATTGATACCCGGTTTGAGTCTGGAGAATACTATTGCGATGATATTGATACCAGGTAAGGCCAGAGAATATTGTGATGATATTGATATCTGGTTCGAGTCTAGAGGGTACTATTGAGATAATATTGATTCCCAGTAAGGCAGAAGGTTGATTACGATGATGATGGTCCTAATGATGATAGTTATTATGAGTTGTGCTATTGATGGTATACTTTGCATTCATTTCTGCATGCGCATCGCCTATCACCAGTATGCACCTATATTTATTAGTTGGTATGGGATGGTTGTATAGATACGGATGAGGGATATATCTTGTGTTATTGTATGTTGATTTAACCTTTTGAGCCTGGGGCAGTGGGTTTATGCATAGGCTCTTTTAGGTATTTGGTTGTCCAAAGTAATCAGTTATTAATGCTGTTATTGATATTGTTATTATCATGGCTAGCTATGATAGATTGGTCATTGATCTGGTATCGGGATTTGAGGTATGTCTTTGGCCTCTCCTATCTTATGATTTCATTTTTATGCATAAGTATTTCATGTCTAGCTATGTGGATTAGAATCCTTGAGTATGATAGTATTTTAATCATGATAGTACTATAATGAGGTCTTAAAATAAGAACGCGATGATCTAGGTTATGTTTGAGATGACCTCCTATTTATGTGTATTATATATATATATATATATATATATATATATATATATATATATATATATATATATATATATATATATATATAGCTATATGAAGCCATAGTACTATCAGATATCCCTTCCTTCGTTGTTCATATTCTATAGTCGTTCCTTCACCTTGTATATTACAATATATCTTTCTTTTACTCTTTATTTGTATATTGACCTGGGATATACAGTATAACATTCGCATAAATTAAATGTAGCTGGAATAGGATAGTTGACCTTGATACTTCCTTAGTCTTATTATGTTAAACTCTTGGACATGAATAAGCTAGTTGTCCCTTGTTATTCTCATATACTTATTACATGATTTATGGACTCTTGGTTGTAGTTTCCATTCTGCTTATATGCTGTATATATCCACTTTATCTTTAGAGCTTTATTAGCAGTTGCTACTGAGTACCATTTGTTTGGTACTAATACTACAACTCTACAGCTTGTAGGTCATAGTATGGGTCATCGCCGTTGATGTGTGCATCATGCGGAGTAGCCCTAATTCAGAGACTTGGAGTGAGCTCCTAACATTCAGAGTATTACTTATCTCTCTCCTATATATTAGACTAGCCTCTAAGTTGTATTCAGAGGTAAGTTGAATCAATGTTTTTCTCCTTGTTATATCACTTTTGTACTCTTATTATGTTTAGCAGCTCTTTACTGATACCACCAGGTTTTGGTATTCGTCTATGTATTGATCTTTATTTCATATATTCTATATTTTTTTATTTATGTTATTGAGTAGTCCGTTACTAGCCATTCCAAACTACAGGTTGACTTTCCTATTGGTGGGTTATGGTAGGCGCCATCATGACCTAAAAATTTGGGTCGTGACAAATTGGTATCAAAACTTAGGTTTCATTGGTGTATTAGTACAAGAGCTAAGTGTTAGCAGAGTCCTGCAGATCGGTGTAGAGACGTGCACAACCTATCTTCGGGAGGCTACAGTGATATTTTAGGAAATTCACTCTATGACTCCTTAGCGTGTGTCCGTATTTCAATGAACCTTAAATATATTCTTTGACTCTATTCTATCCCCGAAGGACTATGCGATATTATCAATAAATGTGGATGAGACTCCAACATGCATTTCCAGAATTTTTGCACAATATCAAACTAGAGATTCAGAGATGGATATTGAAGATCTTCAGTGGTAGCTAAAAAGGATTTGGGCTGAGTCCCCTTTAGACTTGCGGAGTGTGGTATGTTTCTTTGGGTCATGGTGACTATTCTGGATTATAAAGGGCAGTATCTCGAAGTATTTTAGATTCTTGGTTTGGCTGTGTTGTGATAGGACACTGGTTCAGAGAATGCCCCTAGTATGAGATAGGTGGTTAGATAGAGTTAGCCTGTATTCCCTGCCATCCTAGAGTTCCTAAGACAGACTATGATTTTGGAAGTTTGGACATAGATTTATGAATTTCTCTCAGCGTCGGTCGGTTGGCCATCTATTTGGGCTTAGTCTATGTTCTCTCTATATTGATGCTTCAGGAATTTCTATGACCGTAGAGATACCGACTACTAGTCTAGGGAGTATCCCTGACATGAGATTCTAGTCATTCAGCTTATTTAGATCAACCCCATGATTTTATGGCATTTTTAGTAGAGATAGTGTACGTGATGCCTCAATCGATGATTCAGCCAGTTGGTCCAAGTTGGACCCATTTAGATTTATTTTTCCTATGCCCGTCAGGCAAGTGATTGCAGATGTCACCACAATTAGTGTGCTTTTATTTCTCGTATTTATCTTTTATTATATGTATTAGGTTTTTTTTATACCCATTGATGATTATATGCCTTGATGAGTTTATATTGGTTATTATGTGCCTTATTGTTAAATTCATGATTATGTTACAACTCTGTGGTTTATTTCTTTTAGTAGTGGATGGAGTAGATATATATTGGTGTTTTCCCCTTATGGGAGTGGTTTTGGGTTCGAGTCCCATTTATCTTGGCACATTAGCCTTGTTGTGGCTCTTGAGTGGTACATGATATTGATATTCATTTTGGTACCGCCTGTTCAGTATGTTGATATTATTACTGTTTCTATTGCTACCACTGTGTGAGGTTATTGATATTACTTGATGTTATTACCAGATGTTATTATATGATGAATTTGATTCTCGTTGGATAGATGTTTAGACTAGTGTTATCTAGTTAGAATTTTATTTTGTTATCTTATTTGGTGGCTTGAGCAGATATAACCCGATTTGATGATTTTTTTCTCATAGCGCGACAAGGTTGATTTTTTCCCTCTCGGTTAGCTGTGCTAGACTGATTTGGGAATATATTGTGGTATCAAAAGCAAGTTAACCTTCTATGGTTCTGTGTGGTTTTTAATCTGGCAATTTAGTTATATTGCTTGTTATTGTTTTTGAGATTCTTAGATTTGCTTCCTGGATTGTGAAGGCTTTTGTTTGGGCTATCCCTTCCGCTATAACCCATTTGTGAGATTAATTAGTTTGAGGTCCATTCTTTGGTTGTGACTATTTCATTGCTCGATCGTGGTTTTGACATCGATATTGAGGTATCGTGGATTTGTCTCTTAGATTTGATGGGTTCATTTCTTTGTGATCATTTGCCCTTATTATTAGTGTGAGGATTAGATACTCCCTTCTTGCTATAATATGGTTTTATCTTAAGTGTAGTTGGAAAGTTTGAGGCAGGTGACCTTTCTTGTGATCGCTTTTTAAGTTGGCAAATGGGAAATTCCTTATTTTAAGTTGTTGATCTTTTGGTGGTGGTCTTGACTTTGACCTTGGTTTTGGGATTGATGTATTTTTTTTCCTTTAATGATATCATTCTTCAGTGGATTCAGGAAATCCCTATTTCAGCGTTTGTTTGCCCTAGTGAGGCTTGGTGGAGTGATTCTCCTCGATGATATGAGCTTGTGACTCTTTCTTTGCGTAGATGGAGTATTGCATTGGTTAGTTCCTAGCTTAAGTTGTATTTATTTGAGTTGCTAAATTTTTTACCTTCACTAGTGTGGTTTTCAGCCTTGAGAAGTTTTAAGTATGTTTGGATAATTCATACCGTCCAGTGGATATCGAGTGGGTTATATGCATTTTCAGCCAATGATTTATTCTTTAGCTTGACTCCTATTTTGCGGCTCTATTTCATTCCATCCAGCTGATATAAAGTTGGTTGCTTATGTTATCAGTTCGTGTTTATCCCCATGGTGGTTATTTCAATTTTGACCTCGAGTTTAAGTTCTATTTGGAGATTTTGGATGATTTACTCAATGGGAGTAATATGCTCGAGTTGGATTTAGTATGCCTTTATTCTCGATTGATAGGACATCCTGGAGATAAATATTTAGTCATAAGTAGTTATACCTTGGGCTCTGGGATTTCATCCAGACTGGTTGTAGTATTGTAGTATTGGCATTTATTGTATTCCTTGATTATCTCCATTTGTGTGCTAGATAGCATTTTATGAGTTTATTCTCATGTTTCTCGTATGGACTTTCAGCGGATCTGTTTTAGTAATTTGAGTTCTCCATGCTGAGACTGTGTGGAAGAGACTCACGTGATTTTCTTCCTGGCTTGGAGTAGATAACATGTGCAAAATGGTAAAGAAAGGTTATTTTTGGGATTTGGAGTCGATTTTATAACCCATGTCTTGGTTTGCTTTTGTCTTAGATGAGCCTTTGTTGATTTATGAGGATATTGAGGTGGTGTCAACGTGATGTGGTTCAGATGTGCGTACATTAGACTTTTCAGTTCAGTTAGAGGCCAATTAGCGGTTAAGTTGAGTTGGCTATTTTGGAAGTAGAATAAGAGTGCTTGTTGAAAAAGGGATACTTATGGCAAAATCCCTTAGAAGTGTTTTCTCTCCGTTGAGGTTACCTGGGAAGTCATGCTTGGAGCATGCGGGCCCAATACCTTATCCGTTCGAGCTTTTGAGATTCTTTCTATCCATTGATTTTTGGGGACAAAAGTCCTTTTGGGAGTGGATGTTGTAATGACTCTTCAAGTCATTTTTCATATTTATGCTTATCTCCATCGTTTGATCTTCTCCATAGCTGCCCCAAGTCATTTATGACTTGCTGGGACCGATGGTTCGATTATCGGGCAGTTTGTTTGTTTTTTAGAGCGAATTCCCTGTTTAGAAGTCTTCACTAGTTCTAAATGGCTATTGAGTGAAAACTTCAGCAAAACGTTCTCGAATGCAAATTCTGACTATGCCAGCAGATCCAAAATATCAATTTTAGTCAAGGTATACCTTTGGTTCGGGTCTCAATGCACCCGAGCACATTTCAAGCTATTGAGCAGAATTTATGAAAAATGAAAAAATAGGTGTGGGCCCCACTTTTTACCGAAATGATCTCAAATAAAAGTTTTGATGATTTCAATGGATTTAAAATGTGGTTTATACTCAAATTTCACTATTGGATCATCTATTTTGGATTCCAAATGTGTTCGAGGGTCAAAAATAAGTTTTTGACTTTGCTGGTGGCCCAGACAGCGACTGCGGTATCTCCAAAGCTGTAGGGGTATTTAAGCACCCTATAGGCCACGTTTTCACCATTTTTGACTCATATTTTAGAGCCTAAGACCCTAAATGCATGTAATAACTCAAAATTGAGTTTTGTGGGTGTCTAAGGAGCATGGTAAACATCTTTTATCACGATTATCATCCGAATCAAGGTAATATTTTATCACTTTTTTGGTGAATTTGTTAGTTCTTGATCCAAAACCCCAATTTAGCTTAGGCCTTGATTTAATCCTAAATTTGGTCCATTTTCACCCATTAATTGATGGTTATGATTCCTTGGTGATGTATGAGAATTGTGTTGACCTCAAAAATGCAATTTCCATACGTGGGACCCACTTAGGGTTTTTGGAGTCATTTTTGGACCCGAAGCACAATAGTGCAATATGGGTATCGTTAGACTCGTATTGATGAGTAGATTATATTTTTGACAGTGTGATGGCATTTTGGGGATTGTTAAGTGAAGACGAGCATGTGGTGCTTGAAATATGATTTTGTGGTTTAGCCTTGAGGTAGGCTCTTGTCCACTTTCTTTCATAGATGATGTATGATAGGTATTGCGTGTGGATATGAATGTTAGGATTGATTATGAGTAAGATAGCTTAGTCTTGATTATTGATGTTTTGGGAAATTAGATGATGGTCTTGGACCCGTAAGATAGTATACTCATAACCTTGTGGACTCCTATTGCCTTCTCCCTAGTTTAGATTGAATTGTAGCATGGATTTGATACATTTCCAGATTATGGATGTGGTTTTAGTATTGGAAGCATGATTATTATATTTGATCTTATTGGTCTAGTGTGGTATTCTTGGAATCGTAATTTGGATAAAATTGACTTAAGTGCCCTTATTTCTAGTTGAAGTTCCTATCTTAGGCGTGTATGTGGCTTACTTGACATCTAGAAGTTGAACTAGACATATTAGTCTAGTTTGGGGCATAGTGTACCTAATTAAGGAAATTGAGGTGCAGACGTGGGATTGTCCGGCCTACTTAGGCCTAGACTTATGTTAGTCATTGTTAAATTAGTTGTAGATTTTAGAGATAGTTGAGATTAGTAAACCTTAGTATAAGGTTACTTTGTGACTCGGTATATTGTAATGATGTTTCTCGGATTGTGACTTATGAGTTATAGCTATGTTGTTTCTTATAGAAATGATGTGATAAAGTTGGCCCATAGAGATGCCATTTCCTCTTAGACTTGATATTTGGCCCATAGAGATGTTATTTCCTTTTAGACTTGATACTTCGCCTATAGAGATGTTATTTCCTCTTAGACTTGATACTTGGCCCATAGAGATGTTATTTCCTCTAAGTCTTGATACTTGGCCCATAGAGATGCCATTTTCTCTTAGACTTAATATTTCGCTCATAGAAATATTGTTTCCTCTTAGACATGATGTTGGGTCTTTAAAGATGATTTTCCTATTAGATGTGATGTTGGGCCTATAGAGATGCTACCTATGTTTAGATATGATAGGTTTCCTAGAGAGGTGATATTCCTCATCCTCATGATGAATAACCTTTATATATGAAATAACTTATAGTCGCATCATTCTTATTGATATTATGCCTCCTATGTGAGAGATAATTATATGCTTATTAATATTATACCTCATATATGCGAGATTCCTCCTAGAAGTGAGAGGATTAGAGATATGCTATGACTTATAAATATGATTATAGAGATGAGTTCTGGATATACATATGGGTCGAAAGTCGTGATGATGATATTGTGATTATTTTGGAAATATTATAAGGTCGAGGGTCGATAAATGATATTGATTGGATATCCGGGAAGTGTTTATCCTTGTTGAGGATGCGACTACAGTTCATGAATATATATATGTGTGTGCGTATACATATCTCTCCGGTATGGGATAGAGGAAGGTGTGGTATGACGATTATGATTTCACTAATTGAATACTGGTGATGGCTTGCATAGATTCGATACACTCATGATTATTATTTCAGTTATTGATGTGATTCTAGCTGAATGGGATCTTGTGACTATTCTTCCTAATTATGGTATAAACTACGTGGTAACTAGTTGTCTATTAGGTGTCTATAGTACTTGATGCTTAGAATTCTAAATACATTTGTTAATGAGATTTTCTTAGTAATATTGTAGATAACGACTAGGGTTGATACGTGGCTATGAAGTTGGGTTTATCGATGGTAGTGATATGTTGCTATTAATAACAAGTTATAACGGCTATTAGTTGTTAAGTCAGGATAATATGCTCAACATTGCTAGGTGTTAAGGGATTCTAGTGGTAGTGATTCCTAGTTAATAATGATGCCTAGTTACTGATGCTGACTAGCTAATAATGAGGACTAGTTAATAATGAAGATTAGTTGGTAAACTGTATTAGATATTGATTGGTGTTATTTAATAAAAGATGTTTAGTTGTTAAATGATGAATAGTGAATAGATGGCGATTATGGTTTGATGGTGAGCTTTGACAAGACGTTAGGTTTGGCTAATTATTGAATACTGGTTAGTTGCTATTCCATGATTAATGATTATGTGCAAAATCGGTTAGATTGATAACTAGAGATCATGTGACAACTAGTAAACTAGCAGTATAGTAATAAGTCTTGGCTAGTTAATAATGAGCAGATAGAATATAATGATAAAATAGTTATCTTTGCGATATTATGATTACAGTTATGAGTATATTGGCTTGCGTTTCTACACCTATTATATCCCTATATTTATGTGTTGATATTTATGATGATATATTGATTCTAGGCAAGGCCGGAAGATATTGTGATGACATATTGATACCCGGTATGACCGGAGGATATTATGATGATATTGATACGCGGTTTGAGTCTGGAGAGTACTATCAAGATGATATTGATACCCGACATGGCCAGAGGATATTATGATGATATTGATACCCGGTTCGATCCTGGAGAATACTATTGAGATGATATTGATACCCGATAAGGCCAAAGGATATTGTGATGATATTAATATCCGGTTCGAGTCTGAAGGGTACTATTGATATGATATTTATTCCCGGTAAGGACAGAGGTTGATTACGATGATGATGGTCCTGATGATGATAGTTATTATGAGTTGTGATATTGATGGTATACTTTGCATTCATTCTTGCATGCACATCACCTATCACCAGTATGTAGTTATATTTGTCAGTCGGTATGGAACAGTTGCATAGATACAGATGAAGGATATATTTTGTGTTCCTGTATGTCGATTGAATCTTCCGAGCTTGGGGTAGTGGGTGTACGCATAGGCTCGTCTAGGTATTTAGTTGTTCGAAGTTGCCAGTTATTAACACTGTTATTGATTTTTTTTATTTTCATTATTATGGCTAGCTATGATAGATTGGTCATTGATCTGGTATCGGGATTTGAGGTATGTCTTTGTCCTCTCCTATCTTATGATTTAATTTTTATGCATGAGTATTTCATGTCTAGCCATGTGGATTAGAATTCCCGAGTATGATAGTATTTAAATTATGGTAGTATTATAATGAGGTCTTAAAATGAGAACATGATGATCTAGGTTATGTTTGAGATGACCTCCTATTTATATGTATTATATATATATCTAGCTATATGAAGTCATGGTACTATCGGATATCCCTTCCTTCATTGTTCATATTGTATAGTCGCTCCTTCGCCTTGTATTTTACAATATATCTTTCTTTCGCTCTTTATTTGTATATTGACATGGGATATACGGTATAACATTGGCATATATTGAATATAGCTGGAATAGGATAGTTCACCTTGATACTTCTTTAGTCTTATTAAGTTAGATTCTTGGACATGAATCGGATAGTTGTCCCTTGTTATTCTTATTGACTTATTACATAATTTATGGACTCTTGGTTGTAGTTTTCATTCTGTTATATGCTGTGTATATCTACTTTATGTTTGGAGCTCTTTTAACAGTTGCCTACTGAGTATCATTTGTTTGGTACTCATACTACACCTCTGCATCCTGCAGATCATTGTACGGGTTATCACCGTTGATGTGTACATCGTGTGGAGTAGCCCTAATTCAGAGACTTAGAGTGAGATCCTGACATTCAGAGTATTACTTATCTCTCTCCTATGTATTAGATTAGCCTCTAAGTTGTATTCAGTGGTAAGTTGAATTAGTGTATCTCTCCTTGATATATCACTTTTGTATTCTTATTATGTTTAGAAGCTCTTGTATTGAGACCACCAAGTTTTGGTATTCGTCTATGTATTGATCTTTATTTCATATATTCCGCATTCTTTTCCTTATATTAGTAAGTAGTCCGTTACTAGCCATTCTGGACTACAGGTTCGCTTGCCTACTGGTGGGTTATGGTAAGCGTCATCAAGACCTGAAAAGTTGGGTCGTGAAAATAACATTGTTAGTAAATATTTGACAGTTAAGTTTTAGCTATCATATCCCCAGGGATAATGATTGAATTTCTCAAAATCCTCATCAAGCGCCAACAAATCATCTTCTATGACTTTCTTGACGTCTCTTGCCAATATAACGGTATGGTCAAACCAAACTAAGCACACTTTCTCCCTGTACTACTTTGGTATGATTTTATCCTTGAGATCTTCTATCAAATCTGCCGCTTTGTAGCTACGTCTAGCAATGTCCAACAATCCATCTATTTTTTCCTTGCGTTTGTTGGTTTTGGTGGGTGATTGCTTGGACAATGCCTTTCGTCTATTTGATGGTAGTTTTTTGGCTGTTCTGCTTGCCTTGGACCTTTCGCGGGGTGTTTCCTTGATGAGAGGTTCTTCTGGACGATCGCATCTCAAGCCAATACTATGGCAAACTCTTTCAAGCTAAAACAAATCGGCATACCACAGTAGTTGATTCAGATTTAATCTATCTTTTTTCCCCCTCCTTCAAATCTTTATCATACCTCACATGCTTGATCCTGTGCTTGAGAAGGCCATATACCATGCTCATTTAGAAATGGGCATTGTGGTCCGCAGGAAGCTCAAGAAAGCGTCCAAAACAGCTCTTCTTAAAAAGTTTGTCTTTGTTTTCATTCTTCATAATATTCCTAAAGTTATCAAAAGGTTTCCCCATCTGACATTTAAGTACAAGATCACCAGTTAGTTCTGCAGGGTCATCTATCGGCATCACAATTTGAAACCTGTCAATACTATAGTTTTGACAACCTCATGCTGGGATTTCGATCTTAATTCACGCCCCATTGGTGATGCATTATCATCTTGTTTATCTTCTTCTTCCTCCTTACTTTTATTTTCCTCACAAGCCTCTATATACCCTTCCCCACCTCTTTTTTGTAACTTTTCTCAGCTTCATTTTTCCTTGAGTGAGATTGTTCAAGAAGTTCCTCTAAATCCATTTGTACTCTAGCCTTTTTATTGGGTGGTCAGAAGTTGATCCACTTTTAGTTTCTTTTCTTTTAGGAGACATCTTTTAACTACAAACAACAGAAACACAAAAAATACGTTACATTTGATGTCTGAATAATTTTTTAAAAGAAAATAAGACATTTGTATAAATTATTACACGTCACATTACAAATAAATACTCCAACGGATAACCCATCAGTTGGAACAGATGGAGAATCTATTTAAAGACCTATTTATTATCTCCCAACAGATGTTCCACCTGTTGCAACAGATGGACCAACAAGACCACCACCAACACCACTACCAATTTCACCAAGACAACTAATACCACTAATACCAGCGCCAAGACCACCACTACCACCATCACCACCACCACCAATGCACCAATACAAATACCAAAACCACCATCAAGACAACCACCACCACCACTAAGGCCACTAATACCCGCACCAAGGCCACCAAGACCGCCACCACCAGCACCAATACCACCAATAACAACACCAAAACTACCTACACCACTACCAATACCACCTATACTGACACCACCACCAAAAACCACCTATAATACCACAAACACCATCCAACAATACCATGACAGTCAATGAAATACTGTGACAAAAACTAGGGTTTTCTTGGGTTCTTCCTACATTTTTAGCATCAAAACTCAAAATTGTTAACCCATTCTAAAAAATAATATACTAAATGTCTTATTTTCATCATTAACTAAAATGACCTAATTTTTAGAATAAACAATAAATGTAGAACTCTTCTCGAACTCTATTACATGTGAAGATAGAGAAAACGATGGATAGAAGTGAGAATGAAGTCGAAAATAATAACTATATGGTCAGAAATGGAAAAAAATCGATCTATTTTGAAGGGTTGAGAAATATGTTGAGAAGCTGTTTTTTGTATTATTGAGAGAGAAAGAGAAGAGTGATGACACGAGATTTGAAATGATAAAATATTTTTCCCGCAAATGGATGATTTGTATGGGTTGATTTGTATTTTTGGAAAAGAATGACAAGTTTTTAAATTGTTTATTTGTTCCGAATTGATCTTAATTATTTTTTTAAATTTTAAAAGATATGAATCATCTTAACTCAGAGTGATCGATAGATGAATCAGGCTGGGAGGAACGCAATAACAACATCATATAATTGGAAAAAATCAATTGAAGTTATAGTTGACCCTATGTAATCATCCCTAGTTTTATCTAAATCAATTTAGGTATTAGCTAAACAATAAGTTAATATGAAACATTTTAACTCAGAGTGATCGATCGATGACTCGGGTCGGGAGGGACGCAATACCAACATCATGCAATTGCAAAGACTCAATTGAAGTGGTAGTTGAACTTATGTATTCATCACTTGTTCTATATAAATCAATTTAGGTATTAGCTCAACAATAAGTTAATATGAAATGTTTCAACTTAGAGTGATCGATAGATGACTCGGGTTGGAAGGAGCACAATACCAATATTATTCAATTGCAAAGACTCATTTGAAGTTGTAGTTGACCCTATGTACTCATCATTAATTATATATAAATAAATTTAGGTATTATCTTAAAAATAAGTTAAGATGAATCATTATAACTCAGAGTGATCGATTGATAACTCGGGTGAGGGGGGACGCAAAACCAACATCATGCAATTGCAAAAACTCAATTAAAGTTCAACCAAACCCTATGTAACCATCCTTAATTCTAGCTAAATCAATTTAGGTATTAGCTTAACAGTAAGTTAACATGAATTATTTCCGCTCTGAGAGATCGATCGACGACTCGGGTCGGGAGGAATGCAATACCAACATCATGCAAATGCAAAGACTTAATTGAAGTTGTAGTTGACCCTATGTACTCATCCCTAGTACTAGCTAAATCAGTTACGAAGAAATCTATTGCAACAGATGATTGAGCTGCTGAAAATTTTCAAACAAATATTGATATCTATAGCAACAGATGACATATCTAATTTAATTATCAAATAGACATTTGCATCTGTTGTGATGGATGACCGAGCTATTGGAAATTTTCAAACAAATATTGGTATCTGTTACAACAGATGATGTATCTGATTTAATTATCAAATAGACATTTGCATCTGTTATGATCGATGACTGAGCTATTTGAAATTTTCAAACAGATATTGATATCTGTTGCAATAGATGACATGTCTATTTGAAAATCTTTTTTTTTTAATTTTAAAGCAATCTTCTGTACGAAAGAAGAAAGATAAAATAGTACTACTAAGACGGTAAAAAGATTTCTTGGATAACTCAAAAATCTCCTCGTTGAGTAGTCTTATCTTGTCTTTTTAATGTCACCCATATTCCTCGTACCCCTCAAGTTATTAATGAATATTTAAACCCATGTCTAGAATTATCTGTTCTCCAGCCCTAAATTTATTCATCTCTCTTCTTTTTTCTTTCTCTCCTCCTTAGGGTTATCAGATCCGTTTTTTTTTCTCTTTTCTCTCCTATTTCTCATAAGGATCCTTTCAGATCTAAATTGATCTTTATTTTTCCTCGACTAAAATTGTTGTTTTGATTCCCTTGCTTTTGACAATGCAGGTATGGTTCCCTATTGCTCTTTTATTTTTATTTTCTTCTTTGCAAGTTATTTGAATTAGTTATTTTCATATGTTTTTTTTATTTAAATACCCTTTACCCATATCATATTTATTTAAAAAATTAGAAGAAAAGGTTACTTTTAAGTATTGAATAAACGAACCATTATTTTTATTAAAATATGTAAAAAAAAGCCATCTGTTGGGAGAAGTTTAAAAGCCTTGTTGGCAGTATCATTTTTTGTATGTATTTTATTTATTTCTTTATTGTTGATGATGTTGTTGATGTTGTTGGTAGGTTTGGTGGTGTTGGAACTTGTGGTGTGGTGTTGTTAATGGTATTGGAACAAATGATGCTGCTTCTTTGTTATTGATGTTGTTGTTGTTGTTGATGATGTTAGAATAAATAATGTTGTTTCTTTATTGTTGATGTTGTTGTTTCTTTGTTGTTGATGCTGTTGTTGATGTTGCAACAAACGGAGCAACTGTTGGAATAAATCAAACCACTAAAAAGGCTGGTTTGATGTATTACAATAGATTATACATCTATTGCAAAAGACTTCACATCTGTTGCAACAGGATCCATATATGTTACAACGAATTGACAATCTATTGAATGGATGGGAAGCTATTGCAACCGATGGATAATCTGTTGTAACAGATAGATTTTTTTATGTTCTTCTTTTGTTTGACATCAATTTTTTCTCTTGTTTGTAGATATAAGAAAATGAAAGTTGATCAACTTTTGCCCGACCAACACAAGGGGCTATAGTAAAGATGGGTTCGGAGGAATAATCTACTTGCAGATGGAACCACTTCATATGTGGGAGGTATGTATTACTGATATTGTTATCCTGAAAACACATAGTGTACACTGATTTTGTGAATGTTGTATTTTATCGATTAGTCATTGATCATTCAAATAAGATATCTGTAATTTTACAGTTAAGTTTGACAGGTCCGAACTGATAAGGCTGAGGAACCAAGAATATGGTTCTGATACCCTATTAATATTTAATAACGGTTGTTGCTCATGTTTAGGTGTCAAGCATTGTGAAAGGATCAAGTTTTGGTGGCACTATAAAAATATTCTATAGTGATTAGACTAACTTTTAGGGTGCATTGGACTCATAGAAGGCCTTCGAAGCCTTCCACTGCTTCAACCAAGAACGAAAATCAATGTAGTTATTGCCCTACCCAAATTTATATGATTGGATTGCTCAGGGTGATGATTATATGCCAGAAGGTGTGGTAGGAGAGTACCTACGAGAGAAAAGAGGAGTTAATGAAAGACTATATCATCTGAGAGATAATTAAAAAAGAAACATAGGATAAGAGGGGAGTTCATAGCGAATCTGGCCGATGAAACTTACTTAGAACATGAGAAATTTGAATTAAGTGCAAATATGAAAGTGTTTCCAGTAATGAAAAATTTGTCTGTTTTCTATCTCAAAGAAAAATAGTGCAGTTGGGCACTTTGCTAGGGATTTACGACTAGGTAGTGTAGTCGAAATGATCACCTACATAGAAAATAGTAGAACACCAAAAAAGCAGTTTTTCGGGCACCGAGGGTTGAAATGATGTATAGTAAGTCGATAAAACTTATGCCAAGAACAACTGAAGTGAAAATAAGGAATCTAAGCAAAGCCGATAATTTTTGAATTTTAAATTACATCCCATGCCTTCTTGTTTGTTGTTCCAATTAGGTCCATTGCTATTGACCTGATTGGAACCACAAACAAGATTTAAAGAAAGATTGAGTATCATTACTTCCTTACCAATATGAATATAATTGATTGTATTTTCTTTTCTTAGCATGCTTTCAACATATCTTGGAAAAGATCAGATGTTTCTTGTAGTATGTGAATCTCGATAATTTTCAGGTTTGCCTCCAGCTTGCTGATTTGGTATTCAAGCTTGTCATTTCTGTTGTTGAGGTTAGTATAGAGTTCCTTGTATTTTATGAGCTCGTCATTGAACAACACATCCTTTAGAGTTATGGCATTGTAAAAGGCCATCGGAAGTCTTTCGGAGCACTTTCTACAGAAGGCTTAAATGATACATAAAGGGTAGCTATGTTTGTTTTAGGATAATGTGTTGATGCATACTCAAGAAATGGTCCCAACGGTTGAAAAAATCACTTTCTCGAGCATTGTTCAACTAAACTTCAATGGATTTGATAGGATAATGAGTCTGGAATCAGTTTAGATCTAATGTTACGTAATTCTAGAACGTTTGATCTAAACTGATTCCACTAATTCTTGAAGATTTCTTCCCACTTGATTCTTCCATAAAGGCATTAGAAACAGCTTTAGCAGCACCAAGACGCTCATCTTCAAGTTCAACCTGATAGGTAATATCAGAAAAAGTTTTGGTTCTGTCATTATAGGTTAAGTTGACCTTTAAGTGTTCGTAACTATTGAAAAGAGATCGGATCACTGCTTGAACCTGCTGCTCATCTGAGAGAACCTGACCAACACTTTTGAGCTGAGCTATCCTATTAGACATCACACTAAGGTGTTGTTTGATGTTCGGATCATGCCACTTCTTATAAGTGTCAAACTTGATAGTCAGTTGTATGAGGCTGGTGATTGAAGTACCCCTATATGTTCCTCGAAAATGTGCCCAGATGTCATTGGAAGTAGGAAATTCCTCACACTCATGTATGAGGTCATCAACCACAAAACTTACAATGATTCCACGTGCAATGAAATCAACTTTTTTCCAAGCCTTATAAGCTTCAAGGTCTCTTCTGTGTTGTGCAGTATTTTCCTCTTCTGGTAGACATAATACATGGTTAATACCTTCAAGAACATTTTTCTCTTTCAGTACATACCACATTTTACGACTCCAAATATTGTAGTTATCTCCATTTGTTTTTTTCTCCTTTGTTCAAGTCAACAATTATGCTTTTGATGTCATGTCTGTTATTAAGAGACAATCACACAAGTATTTTATTAATTATGCATGCAAATTACACATTCAACCAAATCATTTCACATAAAGATTTCAGGTTTAGTGTATAATCGAAAGGACACTTAAGAATCCAATCATCTTCTATAACTAAACATTTGACCAAAATTAGAAATTAATTTCTTATTGTGTATTAGAATGATAGCTTTCAATTAAGTCGTTTTAAACTCAAATAAATGAATAAAATTCATGTAAAAGGAGATATATATATATATATATATATATATATATATATAATATAAAGTTAATAAATAGCTTAATGTTGCAAATCAATCTAAAGATAAAAGTCATCCCACAAATAATCTAGATGACTTATGTATACCCAAAAAGGTTCGCTGGGTCAAATCTTGTGGTAAATATCAATTAATCTCTTTCCCCAAGGTTTACAGAGAGAATTTGATAAAATTGCTATTAATTTCCAATCCGAGATTTGTACATTATTTTTCGATTCTACACGTTTCATTTCAAACAGATGTATAAAACTAGCAACAATAATGTTAGGTGACATCTTAAAGACTTGAATTCTATTAATTTCTTCTGTCTTTCCCTTCGTATATCCCCCTCATTTTATAACAGATTTTGTATCGCCCTGAGGACACCATTTCGTATGATCTCACGACGTTAAAAACATGCCCTTCGATGACCTGTTCTTCCGCTTTATGTTTTTGCTCGACATCTTGAACTCCCACTTGGAGTGATTCGAGTTTGTCCCCAATCATCCATGTTTGAAATAGGAATCAAGAATCATTAAAAATGGTTATGCCAATGACAACTTATGTCACATTTATCGTAGAAGACAATCTGTTTATCAAAAATTTAGGAACCATTTAGACAAGAATTATATCAAGTCTTATTTATACACTCATTTAATAAAATTAAAAGGCATAATTTTTTATACAAAATGATTCTCAAAAATCTTTTATCAAAGCAATCATATTTTTTTTTAATATAATTTAAAAGAAGAAAGAGAATTGTGTATCACTTTATACCCTTTATTTTTTTCATATATATATGTACTGCAGTTAGTAGTTCTTGTACTACACTAACATTAGTTCTATACAACAATTAAAAAAATTATTTTAGGGAAAAGCACAAAGTAGTGAATGTGGACGACTGCAGTAGAGGGCCTTGGAGTCCTAAATTGATTAGGAGTCTCCATTGTCGTTCTATTTTGCAAATCTGCATAAGTAAGTAAAGCACAAAGCAGTACACTATATTTCTGTATTCTGTCATCTTCTCCCAAAAAAAAATGAAGAAAAAAATGGTTAACAACCGGATCTAAAACCATAATTTTAGCGCATCTGGTTCCATATTAAGGATGCAAATTCGATTTCTATATTCGATTTACATTCGGTTATGAATACTTTCTAACGTGTATGTTAATTTTTGATCTTTTCAAGAGTTTATGCACACTGAACTCAAGAAGTAACATTAAAAATAGGTCAATTCAACCTTGGATCTGATGCCATTGTTAAGAAATTCGGAGTAAAATAATAATAAATTGTGTACCTTTAATTCTTAGCAGAAATTAATTTTGCTTCCGAAAGGATCACCCCAAGTCTGCTTTGAATCTCTTGGAAACAAAGCTTGAATCACCAACTAAATGCTCTCATTTTGGTGTTGTCGTTAATTTCCATTCTGTGTTTATGACCCAATATTCTTTCTTACTGTATTGTTTTCCTGTTGTTTTTATCTTGTCAGAAAAAGAAAAGATCATATAGAGGATCTTTGAGGCGGAAACAATTATAACCGTTCCCCCTTTTTTTTTGAATTAAGATTATGTGTTAATCTTATTTTTTTGACTAAGAAACAGGTCGGGTTGGGTCGGTCCATATAGGTGACCCATGACCTGTAATCCAACATAAAAGAAACTCGACTCTGCTCTTTCAAAAGCTCTTCTATCTCAACCCCACTAAAGCAAGCAAAATTAGCTCTTTACCTTCTTCTCCTTCCGCTCTTTCAAATGAACATCAACTCTTTCATAGTATTTGACATTATCATGGGGTGTCCAACATTTTTATGCATTATATTCAATAAATCAATAGTGTCAAGAACTTTCAAAGCATTTAACAGAAACATTAGATTATTATTCCACTATGGGGAGGCCATATTGTTGTTGAAATCCAAAAGAAGAGAAGCGAAGAGGATGATTAGCATGTTGTACTTGGAATATGAAGTGGTGACTTAGAGAATGATGTTTTTCTTTAATCCGAGATAAGTACAAAATCTCATAATTCACAAATATTTTTAAGCTTCAGAAGATTAAAAACATTAATCAAAAACTATATATTTAACTATCCTCCTCCTTTTATATTTCCTTGTACAAACTAACACCATAAAATTTGAACTACAAGGAGAATTCGACACCACTAGCTTACAGAACAAAAGCCATAAAATATTACAAAAAAATAATAACAAGCAAATCGAATTTAGAGAGAAACAAAAGAAGCAAACTTTCAGATGAAATTGAGCAACTAAGAACATGAAAAAATTAGTGTTACAGGAATAACTTACTTCATGGAATTAAGAGCATATAGATTCGATCAAAATTATCTTTATTGGATCACAAAAAATATATAATGTACCTTCAAAGCAGTGACACTAAGCTGAAAAATTACCCACGGACAAAAATATTGTCACAAGTCCAACCAAAATAAAATAAACAATCTTGAAGTTTTGATTTTTTTTTTTTACACATCATGGGCTTTGTTAGTTACACATTCTAATGTCCTATACACGTGCATATTATGGGAGCAACCACAATAACAAATTAATCAAATTAAAAAGTGTTACATAATAAATAATAGAAAAAATAATAACAAAAATAAAATAATATATAATCGACATACAGAAGAAGCGAATGATTTAATAAGAACATAAATACATGAAAGTTATGTAACTTACCAGTGTAAAATATACTTCAAAGAGTTGACTTACATCAAAAAAAATTTCAAAACGTAGAAGAGTTAGCTTCCAATAAACAAAAATTTATTTTACACAACTAAAAAGCATTGAAATCATAAATATCTTACTGATGAAAAAATTTGAATATCTTATAGTGATATCAAACATCGAGATCATATGTTTCAATAAGAATTATTCCAACATTAAAAATGAAAAATATAATAATAATATATATAATTCCAGAAACTGATACAAAGTTAAGTAGAATCTCTAGGCTTAGATTTGTGCAAATACCATTAGGAAGTGGCTAGTCCACCCAAGTCGCATGATGAAGCGTACGTAGACATCTTTTCACAAATTAGTAGGCCTAATTAGATTTGTATTCCTTCAAAAGTCCAAATTACAACTCTTAAATAATATAAACTAATACTCCTAATTATGGTATACTATATTCCTTCCGTAAATACTTTATTCATTCCACAAGTTGAAATTATAATTCCTAATTAATATATAATTTGTCAATTTTAAAAAAATATTTTTGTACGAAAAAATGTGAAAAGAATATTTTGTGTAAAGCAAAGACTTTTAATGAACGACAAAAAGTTCAAACAATATTTCTAAGGCTCTTCACACTTTTAATTTAATAATATATATATATATATATATATATATATATATATATATATATATATATATTTATATAACCTAGGTATTATCATTTTTATTGTCATAACCCAAAATTCAAAGGTCATGATGACAGTTGTCATGGTGAACCTTGATAAGTAAGTCTATCACTCAAACCGACCCACAAGAGAAAAAAAAAGACAACAATAACCCCAAGGTAAGGCTTCTAGAACGAGCCAAACCCTACGAGTACAATAAACTCTACCTTCACTTTTAGAGATGGATGCTTGTCCTGAAATGATCCTTGTACTAACAAAGTTTTGGAATGATGACAGCATGATGTTTCACTTAGGGGAAGTGGAATTGTCACCTACTATTGAAGAAGTATTGACTTATTATAACGCTTTAGAGAAGTTCAGACATGAATTTGAATTAGAGGAAAAATGGAAGAAGACAAGAGAATTTGCTTCTACAGTAGGCTTCCTTGGAAAAATGGTGTTCCCACAAGGAGAAAATGACACCATTCACCTAAGAGTCTTTATGGTGACACGCACCCTCTTCTACGGAATGGATTATGGTTCCACTAAGGTATTCCAAACCTTAACCCCTATGATTGTTACTAAAATATACTGGGATTTGGGAACGTGTCAAGGTGAGCATTGCTTCTTTCAAGCTTGAAACCTTATCTTGCAATGGTGGATGATGACACTCTTAGTGAAAAAAATACTAGAATGGAGCATCCAGACCCCCAGACAAGGGTAGATCTTCTATCATCGCATGACATGTGGTTGTTCCTACACAGGTTTAAGAGGAAAGAATATCTAGAATTTTGGTTCAAGTTTTTAAGGGATTAAAAGATGATAACATTCAGTGGTCAATCAGATATCTTCACCCGGGGAAGTATATTACTCAAGGAGACGACTGGCTTTTCTTAGTACTCCTAGGCCTCAGAGGAACTCATCCTTATGACCCTGACAGGGTTCTTAGAAAATTCGAAATCAAGTAGGAAACACTCCAAATGGTGCCAATGGTCAAATTCATCATTGAGTATGAAGAAGGCGAAACTCTACTAAAAAGTACATGGTAGATGGGTGAAAGAGGAGAAACATGGAGGAACTCTTTTTTTTGTATAGGGTATGAACCTAAAGTCAGTTACACTTACAAGGAGTGGTTGAAGAAGAATCTTGCCAAAACATTGATTTCGGTTTGAAATGTACCCACTCAAATTATTGATGTAGAATTAGAACATCAGATCCAATTCTACATGGTTAAAGATGAATTCCAAGAAAGTGAGATCACGTACCAACAAATACATATGGAGGATGCCTCAAATATACACCAGTTGAGAGAAGAGTTAAAGTGAGCTAGGCAAGAGGTTAATGATGCTAGGCGGTGTCTAATCGATTTGGATAGTTGCATCGTTTCTCAGATTGATAGCATAGTAAAGATGACCTACGAGAATAAAAAGTAGTTATATGGGAGTCACCTGTTATCAATAGATATCACTTATGGCAAGATGTGGATAAAGCTAAGAAGGCAAAGGCCAATGAAGAAACATCTAGGAGCTAGTTTTCCTATCCCCTGTTCGGGAACTTGTTCTTTCTTTCACATTATTTTCCTTTTCCCTAATATTGTATCCCTATTATGCTACTTTTGTAGGTGGTTATGCCCTTTTTATATATATCTATGTAGATTTTGGAGATAATGGATTGGTTTTAAAAGGCATATATTTCCTTCAAAATTCGCTAGGCCAACCCTTGGCTCAAAAGGGTCACCCCAAGTACGATATGCACTTAGTACAATGTTGTTGTGTGATATAACTGTCTATGTGTTTATGTGCATTTGTTTGAATCAAAGAAAAATTTATCCACTATGCTCCCATGGATCAATTTTCCTATGATGAAAATAACTCTATGTGGTTACTTCTTGTCAAATATCTTGCATTATTTATCATACATAGGATCTAACACATATGCCATTGAGTTGTTTTACTTTATAGATAATAGAAAATTACTCTGTGTTGAAACAAGCTGGAAGAACATCCTTAATTCACCCAGTCAAAAGTTCATAATATCCCATCCTCTAACCATCATTCAATTATGACTGAAAGCGACAGAGGTACTGCATTGGCCATCAGGGATAGTCTGATAGTAGAGAAAGAAAAATGATTACTGAACTTGCGAGAAAATTGAAAATGCCTCAAGAGGTGATGATCGTACTAGAGATTTGGCTAATCTGGCCATCACCGTCAATGCTCCTATCCAAGGAGGACATGGGACTCCACTCCGAATTTCTTTCCTCAATACTCAGAATCATCTAAATAACATATCGTCTGCTTTCACTTCTTAATTACCAATAAATCCCGTAATCAGTAATCCTCCAGTTCATTCTATGCAAAATACCAATTAAGAAAATAACCCAGATTCTTACTATTCATAAAATCCATCCCCAACCCTACAAAATCCATCTCTAAATCCACAAAACTCATTTCCAATTCTAAAAAATCTACTTCCAAATCCACAAAATCCATCTCCAAATCCACAAAACCCATTTCCAAACCCACAAAATCCATTTCCAAACCCACCAGTTTGTTTCCAAATCCACAAAATTTGTTCCCAACTCTACCAAATCCCTCTTAGATTCCACCAAACCACTCTCAAATTCCACAAAATATTTTGAATTTACAAAATGCCCTCCCTCCCTACTACCTAACCTCCTCTCATACTCAAAATCAAGATACCATTCCAAATCCTTCTTATGTTAGCATATCCCATGACATCTATAACCTCTTTCCTAATCTCGTGGTAGACCATTACAAGGAGAATTAAAAAATAGAGGACCGAGCATGAGAAGAAGTTGTTGTCCATGAATAAAGAGATTATAAGGATCAAGAAATCTCATGGGATAGCGGATAATGATGCCTTGGGGTATGATGATCTGTGTGTTCACCCTGGAGTAAATCTATCATAAGGGTAAAAGGTCCATAGATTTAAAGTGTTCAATGACATAAAAAATCCCATGGCTCATCTAAGCAGTTATTATGATCAAATGGTTGGGGTAGGAAGAAATAAGGCATTACTAATGCGCTTATTCAACTGAAGATTAAGTGGCGAAGCTTTAGATTAGTTCACATCTCAGGAACTAAGAATATAGTTTGGCTGGAAGACAATGGCTAAAGGCTTTCTTGATAGGTTTGAGTTTAACGTTGAAATATTCCCTGACCGATACTTACTAGACAAAATTAAGCAGAAGAATGATGAGTGTTTTTGAGACTATGCCTTCTGTTGGAGAATAAAAGCTGCTAAAGTACAACCTTCCTTGTTTGGGAAGGAAATGAGATCGGTGTTCTCTCATTCTCAGAAGGGAGAATTTTATATCAGGATGGTATTTGCGGTCTGGGCAACTTTCATAGATTTGGTAAACATTATAGAATCGCTAGAAAAAAGGCATTCAAATAGGAAAGATAGTCAATACCCCAACATCATCTAGGTCTTTTATGTTCCCAAAGAAGAAAAGAGAAGACGTGACTGCAGTTTCTACTGATTTTGTTGCTGAATTGCAAAAGAAATTCAAACCTAGGAACGTTCTTTTCTCTACACTACTACCAAGTTTTCAAGCTGTATTTCATGCCCAACCCTAATACTTAGCTTTACTTCTGAATATACAATCCCAATACCAAGCTCCACTTCCAAATATCCAATCCCAATACCAAGCTCCACTTCCAAATATCCAATACCAATACCAAGCTCCACTATTGAATTTCCAATCCCAATACCAAGCTCCACCACCAAATATCCTACCCCAATACCGAGCTCCACAGCCAAATACTTTACCCCAATATCAAGTTCCATAACCAAATTATTAGTCTCATGTTCAAGCTTCCCTTCCAAACAACCAAATAAATGTCAAAGTGTATCCAAATTATCATTAAGTACCTCCTCCAGCTAATTAAAACCATTATAACCCCAACGTCCAAACCTCGAAAAGAAACCTCCCCAAAATTTCAAGCCATTGGCTAATGTACACCAGTTGGATTGACCATTCTAAATTTATTTTTTTATAGTTTGATGTAAATTTGGAAATTCGAGAGTATAGTTTGCTTTAATAAAAAATAGTGTGAGTTGTTAATTTGAGGTAAGTTTGATTTTAAGCTTTGGGGCTTTCTTTTTAAATTTTCTTTGAAAAAAAGAGTTTTGTTTGTGTAGTCCATGTGTTGAGACAAGCATGTTCTTAAAATAATCAATGGTCGTTGATCAGTTGCATAGATGTTATTTTGAGAAGAACACTAAAATTATAACCTCAAAAAGATACCTCACCAAAATGTCACACCATTGCCTGAAAGTTGCACCAAACTCCTTGGAAGATTGAAAAAATCTAGTCATCTACAACCTATCAAATCAAAACCTATCAATCCAAATTTTTGATTTTATCATGCCGACCAAAATTGTGCCTATCATTCAGGAGCGGCAGGGCATAGTACCAAAGATTGTATTAACCTAAAGCATAAGATTCTAGACTTAATTTACCAGAAGGTCATCACACTTCAGTCACCAACATCAAATGTCAACATTAATCCATTGCCTAATTATTTAGGAACCACAGTTAACATGATCAAAATAGAGGGTGAATAGGTGTCTAGCGAGACTATTTCTAAGGTGGATTCAGAAAAGCCTAAAAGGATAGAAGGAGTAGAGAAGATAGAGAGAGCCATAGTTTCCTTAAGTTTCAATGAAAGGCCTCTATTTATAGTGATGATAGCCCCAACTCAGGTATATGCTCCACCATCACCGAGAAAGAAATTTATTCTAGAGACTGCCACTACCTAAGGGATGACATGGTATGGATGATGCTACATTCCTGAGGATTTAACCAACATAAAGAATTCACAAAATAGGCCAATCACTAAAAGAGAGGTTGAAGAATTTTGGAGGCGTATGTAACCGAAAAAATATTCAAGTGTAAAGCATTTGGAAAAGGCTCCAACTTAGATTTCTATTTGGGTGTTGTTAATGAGTTCTCAATACCACCGACAAGCTTTATTGAACATCCTAGAGGAAGTACATGTTCACACAGGAACGAGTGTTGAAAATATGGCCACAATAATAGGGAATGTTGTGGGAAGTTATAGTATATCGTGTAGTAAGTAAGAGTTGCCTTTTGAGGGGATGCATAACAAAGCCTAACACATTACTGCCAGTTGTTGGGACTATGGGATTAATCAAGTATTGATAAATGATGGCTCTGGTTTTAACATTTGTCCTTTTTCTACATTGGTTCAAATAGGCTATGACATGGGAAAGGTTCGCCAAAGCCATGTTAATGTGCAAGCTTTTGATGGAGGCCAAAGAGATACTATAGGCAAAGTTGACCTGTACATCCAGATGGAACCCACTTAATTCAAGGCTACATTTTATGTTATGGATATCCATCCTAGTTACAACCTTCTTCTTCGGAGACCATGGATTCATGGTGCAAAAACGGTCTTGTCGACCTTTCATCAATTATTGAAGTTCATTTGGAAAGACCACAAGGTAGTCATTCAAGGAGAAGGAAGCCATTTGAATCATCCTAATGGTTATGTGCCTATGATTGAAGATATCCCTAGGGGTAGTAATGTTTATATAGTTGAAGTTATGAATGCTACGGAGAAAGATCCAGTGCCCTAAATGCCAATGCCTTCTTTTTACAAGATGATTGCGATTGTGATGTTAAGAAGTAGGTTCAAGCCTGGTCGGGAATTGGGTAAGAATTTGGAAGGAATTATTTGGTCCATTATGGTCCTAAAAAAAGCATCTAAGTATGAGATAGGATACCAGCCAACAAAGGAAGATGAGATTGAAGATAAGTCAAAGATTTGTCTACCAAACCGCTGCCACTTCTTTACAAGTAGTTTCCTTTGAGTGAGATATCAACAGATGATGGTTTGGGGGATGGAATATGAAATCTGTTCGAGGGATGCAATGCTATACTTGAAGATTTCTCAAAGTCTAGTGGGGTGAGAAAGGTTTCATAAGGAAAGACTTTGCAGAATTAGACCTCCACTCCACTCATAATTTATCACCTATCATGGTAGATGAAATGGCAATTACTAAAAGTTTAAATATTATGATTATCTGGAGGAGGTTCTGTGATCCACCCTTTTATGTCTCAAATTTCCTTTCTGTGTTTTCAAAAGGCATGAGCCTATATTTATGTAGGTCATGAGCCATAATTTGTAAATATTTTCCAAATTTTAATGAAAAGGCCTCTCTTTATCTAAGAAGTTATTTTGAAATGTGATTATATTTATCTTATCATGTTTTATATCTTGTTATCATCTAATTTGGTTTGTTTGTTGTAATACCCCAATTTTCTGAACTGGAATACTACACGATGCTCATGAACCCCGAAGGACCACAAGCTAATCCATGACTAATATCTGTACTTGTATATTGCATAATATACATAAAATACAGAAACATGAACATGAAAGGCCATAAGGTTCGAACTGAATAAACGTCTGATCACAAAATATCTGAAAAAGGTATAACAATACCAAAACAAGTCATAAATACTGAAAATAATAAGATTTGAATATCTACTCTGACATCTAGTCTGAAAGCCTCTAACTGAACTGAATAAGGAGTTGAAGAAATATGTCTTCAACTAACTCCATCTAGTAACTGAATACTAAATGTAGCAATAATCATATCGTCTTCGAATGAGAAGGACTCACTGCAAACTCTGAACACTGAAATGCTACTGCTAATCTGGAGCTTATGCCTCTGAACCTATGGTGTTACATAAGAGAAAGCACCATAGCACAATTGTGTCAGTACGTCTGAATGTACTAAGTATACGAGTGATGTAGGCTAAATGCAAAGGGTTATATGCATGAAAAATACTAACTAATATGAACGTGAGAATACATACATGCATAAATAACTATAACTGAAACACGTGATGATGCTGACTACTGAGTCTGAATGCCGATGACATGACTTTACTGTTACTGTGGTACTGAATAGATTATTGACTATTTTTGAAAGTTCAAATTATGAAGAACTAGTTTGAATGACTGTGTCTAACAGTCCTGAAACTAAATACTAGTAACGTGAGCTATGACAACTGATATAGCTGATATAACTGTAATGATCAGACTAATCGATATAGCCGATACTGAGCGACTGTATCTGATAGTCTAAGTTCTGATGGAACTATCTGAGTTCCATTCTACTTAGAGTAACTAAATCTGAGATCAGTCCTATCTAGCGGGTGATCTTTGAATCTAATGATTCTGCTGCTGATTAATCATAGTTGGATCAGTCCTAGCTAATGGTTGATGTTGAAGTTTATTTATAATGATAAGCATTGACTATATCTAACAGTATTGAATCTGTACTACTAAGCTGAGTTGACTCTCTGGAAGCCCTGATTCTGTAACTAAAACTATGGGATGTATTCATCTAACCAACATGCCCTAAGCTAAGCTGACTGGGGTCCAATCTCTTCCCTAACTGGAAGGGTGTCAGTACCGCGCCATTAGTAAAGACATCTGCTGTAGAGTCAGTCCTAATCTAGCGGGTGACTCTTGGGATCACTCCTATACATATAAATGTACTAACGGATGACACCTGAGTATGTAAGTCCTATCTAATGGGTGACATCTCGTACCTATGTTGGAAACGTAGTTCTAGAACTTAGGGATTTCTTCTTGGGATCTCAGTCCTATTCTAGTGGGTGAGCCCCCATCCCTATTTTCGCTCGATGCTGAATCCTACTCCCATCTGAAAGACACTGAAATGAATAACTGGGCTGAACTAAATAACATAACTGAATTGATTTACTGAACTGATACTGGTTAACTGAATTGATACTAGTGGTATTATTTAGCAGAGCTAAAACTGAGTTTACTGGATTCTGTTGACGGATGGAATATAATTAGTTCTGAGGACTAATTAAGAGTACTGAAGTTACTAATATTTACTATGATTACTGAGGTTACTGAGCACTGAGATTACTGAGAATACTGAACTACTGATATTACTGAGTTTTCCTAAGTCATATGACTGACTGATTTCTATAGATCATGGCTTGACTGAGATTATCATGAAAACATGACATGGCTCTAGGCACATAGTTATATTTTTCGGGTGCAAGTACCCCCAGGACTCGATGGAAGAAAACTGACACACATGACTGACTTGATCATACGAGTAAAATCCATAATCCACAATATCATAAATAAGGGATTTCATACTAAGCATGATTCTAAACAATCTATTTCATGGAAGGGAATTTCATACAACATGTATATACTTGGATAGCTTTCAATAGCATGCTCATTACATATTACAACCACAATCCATAATATCATAACTTGGGGAATTTCATGAAGTACATGGGTATTCTACATCTTGTACATGAGTGGGTTTTGCAAGTAAGCATAACATAATTCCATAAGACTAGTTCATGAGTAATCCAACAGTGTTCACAAGACATATTATCAACATGGATGAAATTGAATCATAGAGGCCTATCATGAATCCTTCACTTAGTCACAATTTAGATATAATGCATGATTTCTAGTCTCTTAGGTATTTTATCAAACAAATTACATACACTCTTTAAGGCATAGGTGTATTCACAAACTTACACCACTTTAATCCACCCAAATTCATGGGTTCTAACTATATGATCACAATCCTACTGGAAGTTCATCAAATTCCCACTCTATAAAACAAACCACAAATAACAACATGAATAAAACCATATCACCACAAAACATTCATGATTTTGTTATCAAATATTGATTATTGAACTCCACGAACGAAAGTGATCTGTGGATGAACACTACGTATACCTTAATGGCGATGAAATTGTTGAAAGATTGGACCTTCAAGCTTGATTATGCAACCCTAGTAGTTTTTCTCCTTCTTTTGCTCTTGGATAATGAACTTAAGATGTTAATAGGGCTGTAATGTGATTAGAAGCTATAAATTTTGTGAGGTTAAGTATTGGGACGTGTAAGGAGTGTTAAAAGACTTAATTATCCTCAAAATAACTCAAAAACTAAGTGTTTTTCGTGGCTGAAATCATAAGTGTGCATCGCACACCTCATCGCACATGCTAAGGGTGCGCCGCACATCTTATCACATGAGCTAAGGTGTGCGTCGCATATGCTATCGAACACTTGAGGGTGTGCGCCGCACAACCTGTTGCACATTTGTTCCAGTAGCCATATGAGATTGTTTATGCATCGCAGTCCTACTTTGCAGGGCCATAACTTCTTGCTTGGGTGCCAGAGTTTTATAAAATTAGAATCGTTGGAAAGCTAATTCGATTCTCTACAAGTTGGTGGGTCTAACTCTTTCAAAATTTCACATATAAATCAAGTTATGCTCATTCAAAGGTCACTCTTATAGAATCCCACACTAAAATTTGATGGATCCAAAAGCTATTAGCTTGCCTTACTCTGAGTGACTCACATGAGCATGCTTAACACATCATAAGGTATCTTATCGCTAGGATAATTATTGTAAATCATGTACTCAAATATTAATCACAGGATATGAGGTTTTATACGTAGGAGAGCTGATTCATTTACTAGCTTGGAAACATACGGGGTATCATAGTTGTTTATTTCAATAACAGTAATTTAAAACATGGCAATTTCATGCCATGTCAAGGGCTAGATGAACAAAGTGAGGTAAATGATGATGAATGGAAAGAATTTGATGAGGAGTGGTTAGTGGAATAATTTAAAAATAGTGAGAAGCCCAACCTAGAGGATACTTAATTAGTCAGCCTGGGCGACCATGATGAAGTCAAGGAGACAAGTGTTATAGTTCACTTAGCAGAGGCACAGAAAAGAGCTCATCCACTTTCTGCGGGAGTACTTCATATATTTTCTTGGTCCTATGCTGATATGCCAAGGTTAAGCACCAACATTGTGTCATATCAGTTACCAATCAATCCCTAGTTTGATCCAGTTAAGCAAAAAATATGAAAATTTAAGACAAACTAAGTTTGAAAATCAAGGAAGAAGTGATAAACCAAATTCAATCAAAGGTTGTGGAGGTCACAAGATATCCAACATGGCTAGCCAATATTGTTCCAGTTGCAAAAAAGGATGACAAGATCAGAATTTATGTTGACTAAAAAGATCTAAATAGAGCTAATCCTAAAAATAATTTAGTGCTACCCAACATCCATATCCTTATTGATAATTATTCAAGGCATGAAATACAATATTTTATAGATTATTGCACTGAGTATCATCACATATTAATTGATGAGAAAGACACAGAAAAGATGACTTTAATTACGCCCTGGGGTGTTTAGCATTATAAGGTGATGCCGTTTGGTATCAAGAATGCTATTGCGAAATACATGAGGGCTATACCGATTATTTTTCATGATATGATTCATAAAGAGATTGAGGTGTACGTGGATGATATAATTATCAAATCCCACAAAAGTTTAGATTATCTGACACATCTGAAAAAAATTCTTCAACCAATTAAGAAAGTACAACTTGAAGTTAAATCCTACTAAGTATTCTTTCGGTATGCCAGTCGGGAAATTATTGGGGTTCATAGTCAGTATAAGGGGCATTGAGCTTTACCCATCCAAGATTAAGACAATTCAAGATTTACCGCCGCCAAAGACCAAGAAAGAGTTTCTGAGTTTTTTGTGTCATTTGAATTACATCAGCAGTTTCATTGCCCAATCGACAGTCATATGTGAGCCAATTCTTAAGATTTTGAAGAAAGATGCATTAAATGGGCGGATAAAAGAATGTCAGAAGGCTTTTGATGGAATCAAGGATTATCTATCCGCTCCATCTGCTTTGGTTCCACCAACGGAAGAAAGTCTGTTGTTGCTTTACCTGTCAGTCATAGAAAATGCTTTCAGGTGTGTCCTCAAGCAATATGATAAGATTGGTAAGAAAGAGAAACCAATCTACTACTTAAGTAAAAATCTCACGTCATATAGGCTCGCTACACTCTTGTAGAAAGTACTTGTTGTGCTTTGACCTGGGTCACACAAAAGTTGAGACATTATCTATCCTCATACACAATGTATCTCTTTTCCAGAATGGATTAATTGAAGTACATATTTCAGAAACCCATGCCCACGGGAAAGTTAGCCAAGTGGAAAATGTTATGTGACTCAAAAGGCAATCAAGGGGCAAGTCTTAGCAGATCATTTTTCTTACAATCCGATTGATAATGAGTACGAGCCACTTCGAACTTACTTCCCAGATGAGATGATTTTATTCATGGGAGAAGACATTGCAGAGATATATGCCAAATCAATATTGTTCTCTAATGGAGAAGTCAACTTCAAAGGCTCAGGAAATGAAGCAGTTTTGGTGTCAAAAATAGGCCAGCACTATCCAGCAACCGCTAAATTGCGCTTCCCATACACCAATAACGTGGCTAAATATGTCGCTTGTATCCTAGATCTCAAATTAGCACTTGATATTTGTGTTCAAGAATTTCTAGTCATTGGAGACTCAGATTTGATAATTCACCAAGTAAGGGGGGAATAGGCGGTAATAAACTTCAAGATTACCCCTTATGTGGAACTGGTGTAGGATTTGTGTGGAAGATTCAAGGAGGTTGATTTCAGACATATGTCGTGGAGACAGAATGAGTTTGCTAACGTTTTGGATACTACATCCTCTATGATTAAACACCTAGATCAGAGTTACATTAATTATTTAAAAATATGCTTAAAAGAACAACCCACACATTGTGCAAAGGTCGAAGAGAAAGCTAATGTAAAGCCATGGTACTATGATATTAAAAGGAATTTAGAATCTGGAATGTATCCTAAAGAGGCCAACAGCAATCAAAAAAAGACAATCCGGTGTTTGACAAAGAATTATTTTCCAAGTGGGGAAATTTATTTTAGGAGGATGCTAGACTTAAGATTTCTAAGATGTGTTGATGCCGTGGAAGCCACGAAACTAATAAAAGAAGTACATGTCGGAGTATGTGGGACCCATATGAATGGGTTTACCCTTGCTGGAAACATTTTGAGAACTGGTTACTTTTGGATGACTGTGGAAAATGATTGTAGCAAGTATGCACAAAAGTGCCCAAAATGCTAGATATATGTATATTTGATTGGAATGACTACATTTGAGCTTTATGCGATTAGTTCACCTTGGTATTTCATAGCTTGGGGTGTGGATGTTATCAGACCGACGCCAAATAGGCATAGATTGATTTTGGTTGCTATTGATTACTTCACTAAGTGGGTTGAAGTTGCTTCATATAGAGCCACCATAAAAAAGGTGGTCACAGATTTTATCAAGAATAACTTAATTTACCAATTTAGAGTTCCAGAATCAATCACTACTGATAATCAGGCTAATCTGTACAGTCACTTGACGAATGAGATTTAGGATCAGTTCAAGATTGTTCATCGTAACTCAATCGTATATCGTCCAAAGATGAATGGAGTTGTGGAAGTTGCCAATAAAACTATTATGAAGATATTTAGGAAAATGGTTGAAAATGATGGATCATGGCACGAGATGTTTCCCTATGCTCTACTAGGGTATCGCAAAATAGTTCAAACCTCGACTGGGTAACTTCTTATCTACTTGTTTATAGAAATGAAGTTTTGATAAGTGTCGAGGTTGAAATACCTTCCTTAAGGACTATTTAAGAAGCCAGATTAAGTAACAAAGAATGGGTCCATGCTTGACAGCACACATGTAAGTATATGTGGTATACCAAGTAATATAATGGACTTTAAGAAAGCCAAATATCAACCCCACAGGGACTTGTTCTAAAAACTATTCAATTTTAGTTCAAAATTCAGATTCAACTGATGCAAGAGTAACCAAAAGAGAGTTTTGAACTTATGAATTAATTTTAAAGTAAGCATTAAGTAAAGTAAAAGACTTGAGACAATCAATGAAGTAAATTGTCACGCCTCAAATCCTATTGGGGCGGATTGGCACCCGTAACCGAGGAGGCCCAGGAGAACTAGCTCATAACCTTATACTTCCCATGCATACCTCAATGACAACCCGAAATTCGGACAACATCATGTCGCATATAAAAAGAAATAATCACCTGTATAAGCTCGAGCACACATATATATGTATATACAATACTTGGCCATTGGAGCCATCACGTCTATTAACAAAACACCACCTTGACTGTACATTAGGTCTACAAAGCCTTTAGACAATACACAGAGTTTAACTAAGGTCGGGACATACCCCGCCATATAACTAACTTCTATACAATACCAAAAGTGACTAGATATGACATAGAAAGCGCTGAAGCAAACTGTAGCTCACCAAAAGTAGCTGGATATCTTGGCTCCTACTTGTGCGGTGTATGAGCTGAGGTACCTGTGCCTGCAGCATGAAATGCAGGTCCCCAGTGGGGGACATCAGTACGAAATATGTACTGAGTATGTAAAGCTATAGATAATCACATATGATATAGGAGCTCAATAGAAATCAGAAACAAGTGAATAAATCGTTATAGGAGTGGACCACACTTATTAGAACTTGTGAGAACCAGTACATTGTATTTATTCAATCACTTTACCTTTATTCTTATCATCTTTGTAATCATTACTGTACTGTACTGTGACCATTAGGCTGCCTCCAGTACATATCAACTGGGATCGACCCATGATAGGCTTATGCCCTTAGGATACCACCCATAAACACATAAATAGGGATCGACCCATGATAGGCTTATGCCCCTGGGATACCACCCGATAAGAGAGAACTTCCATCACTTAGTTCAATTAATCTTTGAGATTGTTATTTCGGTCGCCACCATATTTGTGATACTTTGAAACAATGATACATCAATAAGAGACATATAAATAGACCATAAATGCAATAACAATGAAGTAAGAACTCATTGGCACATCAATGAAGTGTTTTGGAGTCATCAATGCCATAACAATGAAGTAGGAACTTATTGGTATATCAATGAAACGTTTTGGAGTCATTAATAGCACATGGATCTTGTTTGAGTAACCGGATACCTTCTGACATTCATTAGTGCAATAAACATGTAAGATTTGGAAGACAAGTAAGTATTGGAATGTCTTGACATCTTGTAGGGTGGAAACAAGTTCATTGGTAATGCAGGACATCATACAAAACCATTATGGATCACATGTTATTAAATAACTTTGGAAACTTTCTTAATAGAACAATTGTTCACTTTCATGCCAAAGATATGGTATAGAGTATGCTTTAAATACCTGACTGTCAACCTTCAATACTAGTCCCAAATGGACTTTCCGTCTTTTTGAATTACTTATCTACAATGAACATATATAGCAATCTAGTATTAGCGACCAAACGTCACAATTCAATTATTTGAATTCACCAAACTAGTATGCCTTAATTACACCATAAAGGGTGTCACTTTAACCCTCTTATACTCCAATTACATTCACATGCCATGAATATTCATACAACATCCTCCAATATCAAGTTTGGATTCATTTATCTTTCCAACCAATCCATTAAACCGAATTGAACCATAGACATAAATAATCATCAATTCAATAGTATATCACCATATCCACCTTCCATAAATCAATTACCATATCCACCTTCCACAATTCAATATAACCAAACCATGCAAAATAGTCCATAACCCTATTTTCATCACCTTTCAATAAAAACCAATACATATAATCCTCTATCACACATATACATATGGAAACGAACAAAGGAAAACAAATTCATACCTTAGAATTCACCTCTTTATTATGAAATCTTGTTTGCAAAAATAATAGGTGCCGTTCGAAGCTCTCAAGATGACAAACGTAGTTATTGGATTACTTTGGAATTTCTACGGTTGAATCAAAACTAATTTAAAGGTCAAATTTGGCTAGGGTTTGTTCTTTCTCAATGATTGATGATGAAAATGAGTTTTTGAACTCATATAAATGTATATATACACATATTCCTGTCCATAATATAATAGGAAATGACCAAAATGCCTTTAAAATTTAAATAATGTCAAATCTGTCCTTTGGTGGACTGTTTTGATAAGCTAAAGTAGATCGATCATAACGCTTTGCTCCGCTATCGGATTTGGGTGAAATTGGTATCATTGGATGGATAATTCAAAGGACTTTAATTTCATATAAAGTAGACCACCCAGTTCAACCTGTACAAGGAGTTATGGTCGTTTGAACTTGACCCTAAAAATCTGTTTTGATAGGCTGAAGTAAAACGAGTATAACTCCTTACTCAGACGTTGGATTTGGATGAAACAAATTGCATTGGAAAGACGAATCAAAGATATTTATTTTCATAGGTCGCAGGTCTCCCAGTTCATTATATTAAGGGAGTTATGGTCATTCAAATTTGACCCAAAAATTTGGCCGGCCTCAGTAGTTTGTGTGCAGGAAATTTTCCTGCACATTTACTATTTCCAAATATCCCGGCCACCGTTTATAGTTTCGAACATGCTAGATTTTATCCGAAATCTATCCATTTTTGGAAATCTTTATATCGTTGGAAAGCTTATTCAATAACCTTTGCATGGAACCATCGACGGGCAAATTCTGATATAAATAAAGTAAAAAAATTAATTCCATATAAATAAGACCAATACACGTACTTGAATACGCCAATACACGTACTTGAATACGAGGTGTTACATAAATCCTACGGTTAAAGAACTTCGAACAATCATGCTACGTAATTGAACTTTATTCGTTAACTTGCTTATCTTGGTTGTTGATTCGTAGGGTTAATCGCATGATCATGGTCTCCCGACCTCTAGCTAATTTTCTAAATTAAACATTACAACTACATCGTTGAGCGGAGATGTAATAATCCAATTAAGTGCTTAAGATTATCATCCTACATGTGAATCAAGAAAGGCTTCTAGGTATATCCCTGTCCTAGACGCTAATTCAAATTGCTTCTTTTATAAAAGAATAAGAACCCTACTTTTTTCATCCCCATTCCCTCTCCCGATATCACAAGGTTGACAATATATGTATTATAAGGGTGATCAATACTTAAAATAATTAAAACAAGAATAAACAAGAAACCAAATATAATTAGCAAATTAAACAAAATCAATTCAAAATGATAAAAGTCATGTTCTTGGTTTTAACCTCGAAAAGGGATTGTTTAGCCACTAATAGTCATAATCATCATCTAAATAATTGTATGAATGATCAAAAACATAAAAGAAGCTAAATTAAAGAATGAAAAACCTTAAAACAAAGTTTCAGCAACCTCCTCAATTGTCCAAGGCGTCAAAAGATACCAAGACAATTCACCAAAGTTTACAATGTAGTGTATGTATAGTGGGCCAATCCTAAGCCGTGTAGGAGTGCAATATATCAAGTGCATGAGAGAAAGGGAGTAGAGGGTATTGCATATGCATGGGAGCATAGAAATAGAACTTGATGCACATGCCTTGCTTCATAGGAATGAAGCATGCGACACGGGCACCACTCCACCGTTAAGGAGCATGCGACGCGACCACTATTCCACTACTATGGAGCATGCGATGCGGGCTATTAGCACGCCTTCACTGGAATTGAGCTTAATAGATTTCTCTAAGGAAAAGAGGCCTTATTTGCCGCCTACATTGTAGGTATATCACCTGAAGCTACTGGAAATTGCATCCAAATATTTGGTTAAGTGTACAACGTCCATCTTTGTGTCCCATACCTTGTGACGTTATTTTGCTTTGAATTCCAAGCTTTTGGTGTTGATTTCTCTTCAATTTCCAACTTTTTTTTAACATCCATATATCACCATAATCAACTTTAAAAGCATCCTACATTGTCAAACACCATGGATTAGAGCTCAAAACATTAAAACGACAAGAACAACGAACTAAAAACTCAATCTAAGCACTAGTCTCGACCACTTTATGCTATAATGTATTGTTGAATCATGGCTCATTTTAATTGAATGTTCCATACTTTAAACAAGTTGTTCAACATAATATTACACATTCAAACCATAAGGAACTCATTTAACACACTGTAATCCACAGAGACTAACTTGAACAACACCTAGCGTAAGCTAGTAACCCCAGTTTTCCCATCAACTCTAATTGAACGAATCAAACCCACACTTGTTTGAAAATACTTTTAACCATTGTAAACCCATAATTGAACACTTAGATTCTTATTTATATCATCATAACATATAAATCACACAAATTATCATCAAAACAAGACTAAATAAGCTAGAATAACGACACTAGAGTGTATTAATACACCCAACATCACCACCCCACACTTAAAGCCTTGTTCATCCTTGAACAACTCTTTAATATAAGCATCATAAGCTGAGGAGACTCAACATTTTTACTACATGCAAGACACTCAATCTAGTACTACAATAACTACATAGTATGCAAGTTTCTAGACTAAGCATGTTATGTACACAATTGATAGTTCAAGAACTCTACTTACAAACATCCTAGCCTCAAGATTTAACTCAACAAGCAACAAACTCACACATATTGATCAATCAAAGACATCATATAAATCTCCAACATTCATCAAACATGTGCCCTCACAATAAGAGAGTTACCTATAATCGCTCACATAAAAGCATTTTATAACATGATGGATACAAGAATCAAATTTCTCTCTCTCACAAGGAATTAAAAAGTTACACATAATGAACCATAGGCTTGCCCTTAGTGTAGTACTCCACTAATATTAAAATATTAATCTTAGGATCAAATAGGTCTTTTCCGGTTGTAATACAGTCTAAGGGACGGGTAGGAACTATTTTGTCTGAATAGTGACTATCTTCCCTAAGCTCTTTAATACATCACTTTTTACATTCAATTCACCTCTAACGACCAGATTACACAATTTTTGTCTACCCCGTTCCTTTTTGTTTTTTACCCCATCTTATTAAGCTTATTCTCAACACTATAGTGGAAGAATTCTATGCACAACTCTTTCCATTTGAACACATTTTTATTCTTTTCTTTAATCAACTCCCCGCCACAACACATAAGAATTCTTTTGAATGCCAATAACTATCACTTTGGGGATTCAATTTCAACCTTTTCTTCTTCAATTCACACTCCTTAACCCACTAAATTTACACTAAAGTTCTTAGGATCTTTGGATCAAATTAAGGTCTATCAAAGAAGGGATTAGGCTGCCAAATAAAAAGCTAAAGACTCAACGGGGCTTACAAGGATATTGCTCAAGGGTAGGTCAAAAAGAAGGTATAAAACAAGGCTATCAAGGAAATGCCTATACCATCTTCTTAACCCGTACTCTTTATTTTGCTTTGCACGCACACTAGACTAGTTCTAGACATCATATGCAACAAGGAATGTACAACACTTTACACACACTTGTCATATGCCCAACTCACGTAGGATCATCGTAGACTCTTAACCAAACAATCACATAGATTCAAATTTTAAGCCAACAAGTATAAGAGTTACAAACATGAGCCTAGGAGTCTCAAAAGTAGCAATTCACACAATCAACATGCTATTACAACCAAAACACTTGCATTGTCCAATCACATATAGTACCAATAAAAATATCTTACTTATTCCTAACATAAAAAATAATTTATATTGACCCTAAAAATGGGAATTTCCCTATCCCACACTTACAAATCTAATTTATCCCCAAAGTATACTTAAAAGGTAGAGATATAAATACTCTCTGAGGCCTCTAGGCGTAGCTAGTAGCAGCTTTATACATCAAGGAGTTCGGGAACCCCACACTCAATCTTTTCTATGCTCCTTAGCTCAGGTTTCCGATATTCAAATTACCATCACCCTATGACTCAATAAAACAAAAATTATGTGAAGTAAGAAAACCAAAAAAATAAATAAAACATACCTACTTAATTTAGGTTTCCTCCCAAGCAGCGCCTGATTTAGCATTGTGGCATGACCCAACACAACTTAACCAAGTTCGTTCATACTTTTCCTCAAACTTGGAGGCCATCTACTTATTCATTTATGGCCTCTTAAATGTAAAATATCAAGGTCAACAACTTTTTCAATTATAGCCTTTTCAAGCTTATCAATCTGCATCATGTTGGGCTTAGGTGGTTGTGGCTTAGGGTGATCAATGAGGGTGTCCAAAGAGGACTTTTGTAGAATAGATACCACCACCCATACTTATCCCCTTCAATCACAATAATCATACATAAGTCTTTATAATGGGATAGTGTGTTAAGCGGTTTGTAAACCTTAAAAACTATCTTTTCATCCTCCAACCCCTTTGTGAGTATACCCTCTCTCACATCAATTAAAACCCCTCTTGTAGCTAAAAATAGACATCCCAAGATGATTGGTACCTGTTCGTCTGCCTAAAAATCTAGAATAATAAAGTCAGCAAGAATAATAAATTTACCAACCTGTATGAGGACATCCTCTATAAGTCTTTCAAGGTGGGCTATGGTTTCGTTTGCTAGTTGTAGTAGTACGGATCTCGGTCTAGGCTTTCCCAAGCCCAATATGTTAAACAAAGATAGAGGCATCAAGTTGATACTTTCCCCTAAATCACTAAGTGCGTGAATTACTCACTTTTGCCAATCTAAATAGGGAGAGTGAACTTCCCAGGGTCCTTAAGCTTTTTGGGCATATTTTTAATCACTACAAGGCTACAATTCTCAGTGAGTGCTACCACCTCCATATCCTGCAACTTAACTTTATTAGCAACGCCATCCCTCAAGTACTTAGCATACTTGGGCATTCCCTGCAAAACATCTAAAAGGGGTAAAATACCGTGAAGCTCTCTAAACGTGTCAAATAACTTCTTGATACATGCATCCTCTTTTGCCTTAATATGAATTTGTGGGAAAGGTAGTTATGGGATCTTCTTCACCTCTCAACAACTTTGTCATTAATATGCTGGAAAGTCAAATTTTCATCTACCTCCTTAGTTTTCTTAGGAGGATATTCATTAAGCTCTTTACCACTCCTCAAAGTGATTACCATAATTTGTTTTGGATTTTCAGTATCTTCTACAAACCATCTCGAGGCTTGGTATTTTGTGTCTGTAATAACTACCCTACCTACAACTTTAAGATTCTCCTCACCGCATGCTGGTTCTTTACATCTGCAGCCAACTGTGTATGATTAGCTAGAATCTGCTTCATTATATCTTCCTAGTTGCTAGTTGACATATTTCCTTGTGCCTGTGGTTACTAAATCTTTGTTTTTGGGCATTCCATGGCTGATTCAATGGCTGAGTCTGTGACTTCATATTGTAGGTGTTCCCATAATTATGCCTTTGACCATTTCCCATATACATTACTAACTCCACATTTGTAGCGCACATGGCCGTAGAATGACTACTGTTGCCACAAACCTCACAACAAACACTGGTCTGCTGAACTATATTAACTTTTGTTGTAGGCTGTGTAACTCCCATTTTTAGGCTGTTGAACTGGGTGTTTATCAAATTTTTTAATGCAACAACTTGAGCTAATAAAGCGGTGTATTGGTCCACCTCCCACACATCTGCAACTTTCTTTGTAGAACTCCTAGAATCATTATGCCATACTAGATTTCCTTGTGCTATGTGGTTCAATAAGGTGTACAGTTCATCGTAAGTCAAATCCAGTGCTTGACTACCTACAACTGAATCTAGCAAAATTTTTGTGTTATGGTCAAGTACTTCTACAAAAGTATGAAAAAGTACCTCATTGGAATATTGATGATCTGGACAGTCCTGAAGAAGTGTATTGAACCACTCCAAGCATGATAGAGGTTCTCATCTAGCCTCTATTTTAAGCTAACTATCTCACTGCAAAGTTTCATAGTCTTTCCAAATGGAAAGAATCTGATGAGGAACTTTCAAGTTAAGCTGTCCAATGATGTGATTAAATTCGCTGGCTCAGAGTTCAATCACCTTTTAGCTACCCCAATAAGTGAATAGGGAAAGAGTGTCAGCCCCATATAATTAGCATTCATATTTATCAAAATGAATATGTCAGTGAGCTCAATGAAATTCTACAAGTGAACCTGTGGATCTTCATATGCAAGCCCTATAAATTGTCCCCTTCTAATTAATAGCTATACAATATTGTTCTTTAGATTGAACCTCCCTCCAGTAGCTGGTTTTTAAAAAGGTGAGGTCAAATTTATCGGAAGTAGGATTGTCATTTCTCTAACTATCCTGCAATATTCTTGTTTATCATCCATGATAGCATGATTATCTTGATCTTCTTCACTTTACAAAATACGTGGGAGAAGGATTGCTTCTCTCCTTTATTGATGGAAGAATTGGTTAGGTTTGGGGCTTGATTCTATTAATTCCTGAGCCCTCGTCAGCTTACTATCCTGAAAACCAATTTCCTGCAAATACAAAACAAAGACCAAGGATAAAATACCAAAGAAATCTAAAAAGCAAAACTAAAATAATAGTTGCCAAATTACAAGTCTTCGGCAATGGTGCCAAAACTTGATAGCGCCCAATCACATACGCAAGTGTACGTGGTCTATCAAATAATATAGTGGCCTTCAAGAAAGCTGAATATCGATCCCACAGGGACTTGATCTAACAACTATTTAATTTTAGTTCACAATTCACATTCAATTGATGCAATAGTAACCGAAAGAGAGTTTTAAACTTATGAAATGATTATAAAGTAAACAGTGAGTAAAGTAAGAGACTTGAGACAATCAATGGTATAAAGCCTAGGGTTAAAGCACTTCAAACAATCATACTACATTATTGAACTTCATTTGTTAACTTGCTTATCTTGGTTGTTGATTCGTAGGATTAATTGCATGATCATGGTCTCCCAACCTCTAAATGTTTACCTAATTTAGACATTACAACTACATCGTTTAGAGGGGATGTAACAATCCCATTAAGAGCTTAATGATATCATCCTACATGTGAATCAAGTAAGGCTTCTAGGTACATTCCTGTCTTAGACACTAATTTGAATTCCTTATTTTATAAAAGAATAAGAATCATACTTTGTTCATACCCAAGTTCTATCTCCCTATTTCCTCTCCCGAGATCACAAGGTTGACAATATATGTATTCTAAGGGTGATAAATCCTTAAAATAATTAATACAAGGATAATCAAGCAACCAAATATGATAAGCAAATTAGATGAAATCAATTCAAAATGATAGTAGTCATGTTCTTGGCTTTAACTCGGGAAAGAAAGTGTTTAGCCACTAATAATCATAATCATCATCCAAATAATTGTATGAATGATAAAAAATATAAAAGAAAATAAGTTAAAGAATAAAAAAACTAAAAATAAATTTGCTGCAACCTCCTCCATTGTCCAAGACATCAAAAGATACCAAGATAATTCACAAAAGTTTACAATGTAGTGTATTTATAGTGGGCAAATCCTAAGGCATATAGGAGTGCAATATATCAAGTTCCTGAGAGCATGGGAGTAGAGGGTTTTACGCATGTATGGGAGCACTAAATATAGCATGCTGTGCATGATTTGCTACATAGGAATAAATCATGCGACATGGGCACCACTCCACTGTTATAGAGCATGCGATGCGACCACTATTCCACAACTATGGAGCATGCGACACAGGCTATTAGAACGCCTTCATTGGAATTGCACTTCACATATTTCTCTAAGGCAAAGAGGCCTGCTTTGGAGCCTACATTGTGGGGATATCTCCTGCAGCTATTGGAAATTTCATCCAAATATTTAGTTAAGTGTTCAATGTCAATCTTTGTGTCCAATGCCTCGTGACGTTATTTTGCTTTGAATTCCAAGGTTTTGGTGTTGTTTCTCTTCAATTTCTGCTTGTTAAACATCCATATATCATCATAATCAACTACAAAAGAATCCTACATCATCAAACACCATGGATTTGAGATCAAAACATTAAAATGACAAGAACAATGAACTAAAAACTCAGTATAACCACTAGTTTTGACCACTTTACACTATAATGTATTGTTGACTCTTGGCTCATTTTAATTGAATGTTGAACACTTTAAATTTTTTTTCCATATAATATTAAAAATTAGGACCATAAGGAACTCATTTAACACACTAGAATCAACCGAGACTAACTAGAACAACACCTAGCTAAAACTAGTTACACTATCTTTCTCGTCTAAACTCTAATTGAACGATTCAAACCCACACTTGTTTGAAAACACTTTTAACCATTGTAAACATGTCCTTGAATACTTATGCATATTTATATTATCATCACACATAAAGTACACCAATTAGCCTTAAAACATGGCTAAATAAGCTAGAATAGCAACACTAGAGTGTATAAATACACCCATCATCTGTGCTCACTATGAACAACTGTAATACCCCGAATTTTGAACTAGAAATAAAATCCATCATTCCTATGCGTGGATGTTTCAAAAGCCTCAAATCCTATATAAATTTAGTGTGTTAATCAATTATGTAGTGTGGGAATCTATTTGACCATGAATTTAGATCATAGAGGTCCCCTAACTCAAGTACAAGTTGAAATCTTTCCGATCGTTCAAGTTTTAGTGAGAGTCAAAACTTAGGTCAACTTCAATCGACCATAACTCATTATATATGACGAACTGGGTGGCTTATTATATATCAAATTAAATCTCTTTGAATTAGATTTCCAACGATACTAATTTATCCTAAATTCGATATCGGAGCAAAGAGTTATGCCTATTTTACTCTAGCATATCAGGATGGAAACAGTGTGACGACATTCGTGATAGCTTATCACATTTGTGATGCCCTATCACGAAGGTCGTCAGCCTTAGGCAAAAACCAGCTCGTAAGTGATGGCATTTGTGATGCCCTATCATGAAGGTCATCAGCCTTAGGCAGAAACTAGCTCCCAAGTGATGACATTTGTGATAACTTATCACAAATCTGACGACATTTTTGATGACTTATCACAAGTTTGATGCCCTATCACTAATGTCATCAGCTATGATATTTCAGCAACTGGGAAATTATTTCATAAGGGTATTTTGGTATTTTCCTTCACCTTCTATGACTTATAACCCTAAAGAGGCATAATTTTTCCCATTTTTTCTTCAGTTAAGCATCTCAAAAACCTTTTCTTACACTCCTAACCACAAGATTAGGGTTTTCCATCAAACTCATCTCTCAAAAAGCAAGATTCAAGCCTTTTTCCAAGACAATCAAGAATTAAGTTTCCCAATCCAAGAACTCTCATCAAGGTTTCCTTTCTAAGGTATGGTGTGTTCATTCATGGACTCCTTTCGTCCATAAAGTTCAAGAACCCTTTTCTAAAACAATAGATTATGGTTTTCAAGCTATGAATGGATTGTTGATCATGTTTATGTGTTGAATGATGCCAAGATAGAATCTTTATGTGTTATTATGAATTTATGACATCATATGAGTTGAAAACATGTAAGTTTGATTATTTATAATGAGTAAGTGTATGATTTACACCTATGACTAAGTTGTTCATGTAAGGTGTTTGATAAAAATACCTAAGAGACTAGAAATAATGTATTATAGCTAAATTGTGACTAAGGGAAGGATTTGTGATAGGACTCTATGATTCAATGTCATCCATGTTGATAATGTGTCTTGTGAACACTGTTGGATTACTCATGAACTAGTCTTATGGAATTATGCTATGCTTACTTGCAAAACCCACTCATGTACAAGTTGTAGAACACCCATGTACTTCATTAAATTCCCCAAGTTATGATATTATGGATTGTGGTTGTAATATGTAATGAGCATGCTATTGAAAGCTATCCAAGTATATACATGTTGTATGAAATTCCCTTCCATGAAATAGATTGTTGAGAATCATGCTTAGTATGAAATCCCTTATTTATGATATTATGGATTATGGACTCTACTCTTATGATCAAGTCAGTCATGTGTGTCAGTTTTCTTCCATCGAGTCCTGGGGGTACTTGTACCTGAAAAATATAACTATGTACCTAGAGCCATGTCATGCTTTCAGGATACTCTCAGTCAAGCCATGATCTATAGAAATTAGTCAATAATGTGACTCAGGAAAACATAGTAATTTCAGTAGTTTAGTATTCTCAGTAATATCAGTGCTCAGTAACCTCAGTAATCACAGTAGATCTCAGTAACTTCAGTACTCTTAGTCAGTCCTTAGAACTCATTATATTCTGTCCTTCATCGGAATCTAGTAAACTTAATTTTAGCTCCGCTAAATAATACCTCAAGTATCAGTTCAGTTAATTAGTAGCAGTTCAGTAAATTAGTTCAGTTAAGTTATTTAGTTCAGCCCAGTTATTCAGTTCAGTGTCTTTTAGATGGGAGTAGGATTCAACATCGAGCGAACCAAGGGGTAGGGGTTCACCTACTAGAATAGGACTGAGATCCCTAGAAGAAATCCCTAAGTTCCAGAACTACGTTGCCAGTGTAAGTACGAGATGTCACCCATTAGATAGGACTGACATACTCAGGTGTCACCCGTTAGCATATTTATATATATATGACTAATCCCAGGAGTTACCCACTAGATTAGGACTGACTCTACAGCAGATGTCTTTACTAATGGCGCGGTACTGACACCCTTCCAGTCAGGGCAGAGATTGGACCCCAGTCAGCTTAGCTTGAGGTATGTCGGTTAGATGAATACATCCCACAGTTTTAGTTACAGAATCAGGGCTTTTAGACACTGTCAACTCAGCTTAGTAGTACAGATTCAGTACTGTTAGATACAGTCAATGGTTATCATTGTAAATAGACTTCAACATCACCCATTATCTAGGACTGATCTCAACTATAATTAATCATTATCAAAATCATTAGATTTAAAGATCACCTGCTAGATAGGACTGATCTCAGACTAAGGCAAATCATCCTTATTATCAGTATACTCATGATCACCCGCTAGATAGAAATGATCTCAGTTTTAGTTACTCCAAATAAAATGAAACTTAGATAGTTCCATCAGAACTTAGACTACTAGATACAATCACTCTGTATCGGTTATATCGATTAGTCCAATCATTACATTTATATCAGCTATATCAGTTGTCATAGCTCACGTTACCAGTATTCAGTTTCAAGACTGTTAGACACAATTATTCAAACTAGGTCTTTATAATTTGAACTGTCAAAAATAGTCAATAATCTATTCAGTACCTCAGTAACATTAAAGTTATGTTGTCAGCATTCAGACTCAGTAGTCAGCATCATCATGAGTTCAGTTATAGTTGTTTATGTATGTATGTATTCTCACGTTCATATTAGTTAGCGTTGTTCATGAATATAACCCTTTTCATTTAGCCTACCTCACTCGTATACTCAGTACATTCAGACGTACTGATGCAATTGCACTATGGTGCTTTCTCTTATATTATACCATAGGTTCAAAGGAATGAGCTCCAGATCCGCAGTAGCATTTTAGTGTTCAGAGTTTGTAGTGAGTCCTTCTCATTTAAGGACGATATGATTATTGCTATATTTACTATTCAATTTCTAGATAGAGTTAGTTAGAGACATGTTCCTTCAACTCCTTATTCAGTTCAGTTAGAGGATTTCAGATAGATGTTAGATTAGATATTTAGATCTCATTATTTTCAGTATTTATGACTTGTTTTGGTATTGTTATACCTTTTTCTGACATTTTGTTATTAGACATTTATTTAGTTCAAACCTTATGACCTTTCATGTTCATGTTTCCACATTTTATATATATTCTGCAGTATACATGTACATATATCAGTCATGGGTTATCTTATGGTCCTTCGAGGTCATGAGCACCGTGTAGCATTCTGGTTTAGAAAATTAGGGTGTTACAACAACTCATGTTGATTAATTAGAAGTGAATGGTTGTCATGTTTCATGGCCAATCATACCAACACAGGATGATCAATGCCTTCAACAAGAAAGTAAGAGCTTGAATATTTGAAGTAGGGCAATTGGTTCTCAAATGCATATTCCCTCATTAAGAAGAGTACAAAGAAAAGTTCTCTCCAAATTGGCAAGGACCATACATAGTTCTCAAGGTACTATTTGGAAAACGTCAGATTCTATCTAAGATGGATGGTCAAGAGTAGAACAAACCAATCAATTTCAATGCGGTAAAGAGATATTATGTTTGAAAGATGTTTAGAGTTTTTGTTTCCTTGGTTTATTTGTAATTGACTTCATGATAGTATTTGTTTTATGATGTGTAATTTCCTTAAATCCCTTTTCTTTTATGTACAAACTATATTTAACCAGAATACCCAAAAAAGGAATACGTATGTGGCCTATGTCGGCTTCGGTCAACCCTTAGAAGAATTTATCCTTTTCTTTTATGTATGAACTACGTGATATATAGGCGGCCTATGTCGGCTTTGGTCAACCCATTAGATTTTTCTATATATCCACAACGTAGCCTGAACTATGTTTGACCTAATTACTGAACCAAAATGCTACACGGTGCTCACGACCCCGAAGGACCACTACCTAATCCATGACACGAATCTAGGTACACAGCTAGTGTTGGTACAAGTACCCCCAGGACTCAATCTAAGAAAACTGACAAAGCATGACTTACTTGAATACATAATAATCATCATAATACATTTACTGAAGCATTTCATCAAACATGTGATAGGCATTAGCTTGTACGTACATGGGGATTTCATGATATCATGCTAATTAGACACTTTCACTTCATCTAAGCATTCAACCAAACACATAGTAGGCATAGAATATGTAAACAACATCATACAACAATTAACTGTCATGATTCAATTCCAATTTAATCATTTAAGGATTTAGTCCTAGGGTTTCATGAATCTATACTGATACAAATCAATCCATATGGAATTTAACACTCATTCATGGAATAAAATTCAATTACTCATTATCAACATGAACAAAAGTAGCCCAATCAAGAAATTCATAAGAAAATCTATAACTTGAATTTAGAAAAGGGATTCTTGGGCTTCATGGATGAAAGGAGTCCATGAATGGATACTATGCATACCATAGTTTGTAATTTCATGAAGATTGATAGTGAAACCTTCTTGAAATTGGATCTTCTATGAAAACCCTTGCTTGTTCTTGAAAGAAAATTGAGAGAAGAGAGTGTATTTTAGGTGAAAAGTGGCTAAATCATGTGTTAAAGGGCTTAAATAGGGGTAGGAAATTCACCCTTTTAACCTTGGACGCATCTTGTAATTTTAGTAAAAATTTTCCAAATTGAACCCCTGGAGCGACGCGGCATTATCGTGCCGTGTCACTAGAATTTGATAATTGGAAAAATGAGGGTTGGCGCGACGTGGATCCATTGCATTGCTCCTTCCTTCGTGACCTGGAACTTTAGCGCGACACAGGGGAAATCGTGCTATGACACTGGAAAAAGGATATTTCTGAATTTGAGTGCTGGTGTGATACGCCATAATTGCGGACACCTACTAGAAATTGCCAAATGCCATTTCCTCTTGTGTTACGGCATGCCACTGACTAATATGGCGCTATTTTACGATGGGAATTTGAAATAGTCATAACTTCTTACTCGGTTATCAGATTTAAGTGAATCATATATTGATGGAAGGTTTATTGAATCTTCCACTTAAAAAAGAGTGAAAATCTTTAAAATTCCTCATGGAATAATTAACATTCATTTTAGAAGCAAATACTAAGAATTCTTGGAAAGAAATTTTCTAGAAATCTTTGGGGTATTACAATATCTCCCCCTTGAGAACATTCATCCTCGAATTAGACCGACTGAGAGGGGAAACAAAAAGTTGAACATGAACTAAACATGAATAACTAGAACATGATCTCATGACTGACAAGCTGAACATAACATACTGAATATGCATATTTGATGCATGTGTAACTGATTCATGAATGCATGACTGAATGTTTTGAGGAACTACGTTTCTCACAATGAGCATGAATTTCTGATGAATAATTATATAACTGAGCTGATACATGAATGCATGATTGAATATGAAATGGTACTTGATACCAAGTTTATACTGGGAACATGAACATGAAACTGAATACCAAGTTCGTGATAAACACTGATCATGAAACTGAGTAAGCTTAAGGAGAACTGTTACCTTGAGCTTGATCTGAGTTGGTGGAGAAGAGGTGACAATAATTGGTATGCATGTATGCTTTCTCTTCCCAAGTAGCTCCCTCGACGGACTAATTTTGCCAATGAACTTTAACTAGAGAGACTTCTTTTTTCCTCAATCTACGAGTCTGATAGTCTAAGATTTTGACTAGAATCTCTTTATAAGAAAGACTGTTCTGAACATCAATGTTCTGAATAGGGACTAAGACTGGTGGATTACCTATACACTTCTTGAGAAAAGAGACAAGAAAGACTGCATGAAATGAGACTAGATCTGAAGGCAATTTGAGCTCATAAGCTACCTTGCTAAAACGACTAAGAATCTTGAAGGGACCGATATATCAGGGACTGAGCTTTCCCTTCTTGCCAAATCTCTTCACTCCCTTCATGGGAGAGATCTTTAGATAGACATGATCACCAGTCTCAAACTCGAGATCTTTTCTATGAACATCTGCATAAGACGTCTGTCAGCTTTGATCAGACCAGAGTCTTTCTCTGATTAGCTAGACTTTTTCTAAGGCATCAAATGCTAAGTTAGGACCTATGACTAAGGTCTCATTAAATTTGAACCAAACAATAGGTGATATACATCTCCTACCATAGAGATCTTTGAAAGAAGCAATCTAAATACTAGAATGATAGTTTATGCAAACTCAATCAAAGGCAAGTGATTATCCCAACTTCCCTTTAAATCAATTGGACATGCCCTTAGCATATTTTATAAAGTTTAAATGGTACTTTTTGCATGACCATCTGTCTGAGGATGGATGGATATACTAGATGAACTTGGGTACTGAGACCCTTTCAGAACACTTTTCATAAATGAGAGGTGAACTAGGTTCCTCTATCTGAGATAATGGACAAGGGACACCGTGCAATTTGACCAACTCCTTGATATAGAGTTTGTCATAATCCTTGACTGAATAAGAGGTATGAACTGTAAGGAAATGAACTGATTTGGTCATTCTATCTATGATGACCCATGAATCATGCTGATGACGAGTTTGAGGTAAACCCATCACGAAGTCCATGTTCATAACTTCCTACTTCCAAATAGGAATACTAAACTCTTGTATGGACCCACTAGGCTTCTAATGCTCTATCTTAACTTTCTGACATGTAGAGCACTTAGCCACAAACTCTGCAATGTCTCTCTTCATCCCACTCTACTAATAGAATTCCCATAAGTCATGGTACATCTTTGTGGCCACTAGGTGAATAGAGTTGATCGCCATGCACTTCTTAAAGAATTTGCTGCCTTAACTCGTCTTTACCTGGAACACAGAGACGACCCTGACAACGCAAAACACTATCTCCCCTTTGGGATAAAACCTTTACTTTCGAATCCTAAACTGACTTTTTCAACTTAACAAGGCTGGGATATCTATCTTGCTTTTCTTTCACCTTGGAGAGTAGAGATAATTCTAAACTACTCCGAACACATACACCACCCTCTGAAGAATCAACTAAGTGAACGCCTAGTCTGGCACACTGATGTACTTGTTGAGCTAACTTTTTCTTACTATCCTCCACATGAGATACACTACCAATGGATAGCCTACCGAGAGCGTCAGCCACTACGTTGAGCTTGCCCAGATGATAGAGAATACTCATGTCATAGTCTTTTAAGAGCTTTAACCACATTCTCTGACAAAGATTAAGATCTTTTTTAGAAAAGACATACTGAAGACTCTTGTGATCTGCGAAGAAATCTACATGAACTCCATAGAGATAATGCCTCCAAATCTTCAATGCAAAGACTATGGATGCTAACTCAAATTCATGAGTAGGGTAATTCCTCTCATGGGGTTTACGTTGTCTAGAGGCGTAGGCTATGACCTTACCATGCTGCATGAGGACACAACCCAAACCTACTCTGGATACATCACAATACACCACGAACCTATCTAAACTATCTGGAAGAGCTAAGACTGGGGATGAGGTAAGTCGAGTCTTCAATTTCTAAAAACTCTTCTTGCAAGGGTCTGACCACTAAAACTTGACTTTCTTCTGAGTCAATCTGGACATTAGGGGATACACTAGATGAAAATACTTTAACAAAACAATCTATAATAGCCAGCCAAACCCAAGAAAATTCTGATAAGAGATAGAGAGACAGGTCTTAGACAGTTTCTTACTGCTTTGATCTTTTAAGGATCAACTCTAATTCTATCACCAAAAATAATGTGACCAAGAAATGCTACTGACCTTAGCCAAAATTTGCACTGACTGAATTTGGTGAATAGCTGATGATCTTTGAAAGTCTGAAGTACTATTCTGAGATGACCAAAATATCATCTATTAAGACTATGACCAACATGTTCAAGTACTGCTTAAACACGCGGTTCATCAAGTCCATGAAACCTGCTGGGGCATTGGTAAGAACAAATGACGTGACTAAGAATTCAAAGTGACCATATCAAGTACAAAAAGATGTTTTTGGAATGTCACTTTCTCTAACTCTGAGTTGATAATAGCCGGATCTGAGGTCTATCTTAGAGAAATAGCTGGCACCCTGAAGTTGGCCAAACAAGTTATCGATTCAGGGAAGAGGATACTTGTTCTTGACCGTGACCTTATTGAGTTGACGGTAATCAATGCACATTCTGAGAGAATCGTCTTTCTTACGCATGAATAAGACTGGTGCGCCCCACAGAGAAATACTTGATCTGATGAATCCCTTATCTAAGAAATCTTTCAACTGTTCTTTCAATTCTCTGAGTTCTGCTGGTGCCATTCTGTATGGAAGAATAGAGATATGCTATGTATCTGGAAGAAGATCAATGTCAATGTCTATTTTCCTTTTGAGAGGAATTCCTGGAAGATCTTCGAGAATGACTTCTAAATATTCATACACTACTAGGACTAATTCAAGGCTAGGAGTTTCGGAACTAGTGTCCTTAACTCAAACAAAATGATAGAAATATCCTTTAGATATCATTTTCCCTGCTTGAAGGTAGGAAACAAAATAACTCCTCAAAGTGGATACACTACCCTTCCATTCAAGGATGGCTTTATTTGGAAATTGAATCTAGACTATTCTATTTCTACATTTGACTGTGGTATAGCAGGAATGAAGCCAATCAATGCTGAGAATGATATCGAAATTAGTTATCTCTAATTATACTAAGTCTGTTGAAGTAACTTTTTGAAATATCATAACCGAGTAGTTTCTGTATGCCTATTGGGATATGATGGTTTTGTCCACTAGGGTAGAGACTAAGAATAGATCTGCTACAATTTTGGGACTGATTTTGAAATGAACTGCTATATAGAGAGTAACAAAAGATAAAGAAGCTCCTGGATCTAGCAAAGCGTAAAAAGGCACATGAAAGATCTGTAATGTACCACTAACTATATCAGGAGAATTTTCCTGATCTTGTTGGGTCTGAATAGCATATAGTCTATTTGGGTGTTGCCCTCTAGTAGCACTAGTGGTTGTACCCTACTGATTCAGGCGATTGGACTAAGCTCAATAGCGGAGATGATCTGATAACCTGATAGAGGACAGTCTCTAACTCTGTGGCCTTGCTTGCCAAAGCTAAAGTAGACATCACTGCCAGCTCTACATGCACCCTTGTGGTTCTTACCACAAGTCTGACAAAAGGGATTAGTTCGGGCATTGCTGACACTGCCCTGAGACTTAGAGCCTGGTACTTTATCTTTAAACTTATGAGCTAGTGGACTGGCTAAAGAAGGAGATGGAACTGATAACTTAGGAAAAATCTGAGAACAGTTTTCTCTTTCTAATTTAGGCTAACTAAAATTAAAACTACCTATCCTAGCTTTCTTTTTCTGCTTTTTCGTCTGCTTCATCTTCTACTCCTCTTTCTGCTGAGCATGGATCATAAGTCTGGCTAAATTTATGTCACTATTTAGCATGACAGATCTACACTCATTAACCATGCTATCATTTACCCCTGAAGAGAACTTACTCATTTTTTCTCTGCCGTCTGCAACCACATGAGGGGCATATCTAGGTAATTGAGTAAACTTTAGAGAATACTCTTTCACCATCATATTGCCCTTCCTAAGGTTGAGGAATTCTAGAACCTTAGCCTCTCTAATCTCTTAGGGAAAGAATATGTCTAAGAATGCAGTGACAAACTTCTCCCACTTTATAGGGCCTGCATCATCTGACCTTTCTGATTTCCACTGTTTGAACCAAGTATGAGCCACATCCTGCAAATGATATGTAGCTAGCTCAGCACTCTCAACAATAGTCACCCGCATGATATCTGTCACCTTCTGCACCTGATCTAGTAATTCCTTAGGGTCCTCATCAACTTTAGACCCGTGGAAGGAAGAAAGATTCATTCAGGTGAAGTGGCGAATCCTAGATGCAACTGATTTGGACACTAGGTTAGCCAGAACGATAGCTTGTCTCTTATTTTGGGTAGCTACTGACCGAGCAAGAGTGGTAAATGCAGTTCTAAACTCCAAATGAGAAATATGATTGCCCAGAGGTTCTTCGGGCTGAGGGGTTAATTGATTTTTTCTCTTAGGAGGGATATTCCGAAATAAAGAGAGGAAGAGGACTAGACTGAGAGATTGACTGATGATTATGCTCACTGGCAGGACATAAATACAGAAAAAAGGGAAACTGTTCCTAAACATCTCATAGCCTCTTGCACATAAATATGGTGTGCAACATACCCATGCACAAGACTCTACTAGATGCGACTTTCAAACTTCCTAGGACTCTATTGAACCTTAGGCTCTGATACGAAGTTTGTAACGCCTCAATTTGCTGAACCAGAATGCTACGCGGTGCTCATGACCTCGAAGGACCACAAGTTAACCCATGACTGATATCTATACCTGTACACTGAATAAAATACAAAATAATGTGGAAACATGCACAAAAGGGCCATAAGGTTTAATAATGAACATAACATGGATAAGATAATATGAGTGGGGTAATACAATACCCAAAAAAAATTATAAACACTGAAGTTTGAAACATAATAGTGTGCATGTAGTCTGAAAGCCTCCATTGTTTGAATAATCTAAATAAGGAGTTAATGGGACATATCCCCAACTAACTCTAACTAATAACTAACCAATAAAATAGAGGAGAAATAATCATCTCCTTGAAGGATGAGGACTCACTTCTATTCTGATTGCTGATACTGGAATCTACTGTTGATGTGGAACTCCTGTCTTTGAACCTATGGTGTAACATAAAAAGAAAGCACCATAGCACAAATGCTTTAGTACAATGGAATGTTCTGAGTATACATGAGAGGTAGACTAATGCAAGGGTTAATATGCATGAATAATGCTAGCCAACTATCTAACATGAATGCGAGAATACATATATAAATACATATCTGTAACTAACACTGTGATATCATAATTACTGAATTTGAATACTGATGACATGACATACTAAATACTGACATATTTGATAGCATAAATAGCCGTATCCAAATGTGACTGATAACATGGGTGACTGTATCTGACAGTTCTGAATATAATAGGACTATCTAAGTTCCTTACTGTATCTAAGTTGACTGTATCTGACAGTCTTAAATATGAAGAACAATCTGAGTTCTTTTGCTGAGACTGGTACTGAAATTATGAGAGGTAGTATTTAACCGACATACCCCTGATACGCTATTATGGTTGAGATGGGGTCCAATCTATTACCCCAATTGGAAGGGTTTCAATACCATGCCACTGGTAAGGACAAGCTGTGGGCAACCCTCATCTGATAGTGCCCCTTGTACGAGAATGGTGTGGCCCTTATCTGACAGTGCTTATATACCTTATCAACCCTCATCGACAGTGTTGATGTCTCAACCTATGGTAGCTACATAGTTCTGGAATACAAGGAAGACTACTAATTATCACACCCTCATATGATAGTGTGTGTCCCCATCCTTGGGTTCACTCGATGATAATTTCTTCTCCCATCTAAATAGATATTGAACATGATTTACTGAACTGACCATGGACTGAGTTACTGAATTCCGATGACTAACAGAATATTACTGATATCTGACAAATGATTGAGTTAATGAGATAATGGAGATTTCCTGAGTTATAAGACTATCTAAAGTCTAAGAATCATGGATTGACTGAGAGTATCATGAAAATAAGACACGGATCTAGGTACACAACTAATGTTTTAGGTACATGTACCCCTTGGACTCGATGGAAGGAATATGGAATTTAACACTCATTCATGAAATACAATTCAATTTCTCATTATCAACATGAACAAAATCAGCCTAATCATAAAATTCATAAGAAAATCCATAACTTGAATTTAGAAAAGGGATTCTTAGGATTCATGGACGAAAGAAGTCCATGTATGAACACTATGCATACCTTAGTTCGTGATTTCGTGAAGATTGATGTTGAATCCTTCTTGAAATTGGATCTTCTATGAAAAACCTAGCTTGTTCTTGAGAGAAACTTGAGAGAAGAGAGTCTATTTTGAGTGAAAAGTGGTTGAATCATGTGTTAAAAGGGATTAAATAGTGGTGGGAAATTGACCCTTTTAACCTTGGACGTGTCTTGTAATTTCAGTAAAAATTTCCCAAATTATACCCATGGCGCGAGCAGCGTTATCGTGCCATGTCACTAGAATTTGACAATTGGAAAACTGAGGCATGGCGCGATGCGGAGCAATCACGTTGCCCCTTTCTTCGTGACCTGGAACTTTAGCGTGATAAAGGGGAAATCGTGCCGAGACACTGGAAAAAGGATAATTCTGAATTTAAGTGCTGGCACGACCTTCCATAATTGCAGAAACCTACTGGAAATTGCCAAATGCCATTTCCTCTTGTGGAGCGGCGTGCCACTGACTAATATGGCACTGTTTTATGATGGAAATTTGAAATAGTCATAACTTCTTACCCAGTTATCGGATTTAAGAGAATCATATATCGATGGAAAGCCTATTGAATTTTCCATATAAGAAAGATTGAAAATATTGAAAATTACTCATGGAGTAATTATCATTCAATTTAGAAGCTAATACTATGCATTCTTGGGATGAAATTTGCTAGAAATCTTTAGGGTATTACAATATCTCCCCCTTGAGAACATTCATCCTCGAATTAGACTAACTGAGAGGGGAAACAATAAGTTGAACATGAACTGAACATTAATAAATGGAACATGATCTCATGACTGACAAGCTGAACATAACATACTAAACATGCATATTTGATGCATGTGTAACTGATTCATGAATGCATGACTGAATGTTTCGAGGAACTAAGTTTCTCACAATGAGAATGCATTTATGATACATAATTATATAACTGAGCTAATACATGAATGGATGATTGAATATGCAATGGTACTTGATACCAAGTTTATACTGGGAACATGAACATGAAACTGAATACCAAGTTTGTGATTAACACTGATCATGAAACTGAGTAAGCTTAAGGAGAACTGTTACCTTGATCTTGATATGATTTGGTGGAGAAGAGGTGAGGATACTTGGTACACATGTCTTTTTCTGCTTCCCAAGTATCTCTCTCGACGGACTGATTTTGCCAATGAACTTTAACTAGAGGGACTTCTTTGTTCCTCAATCTACAAGTCTGATAGTCTTAGATTTCGACTAGAATCTCTTTATAAGAGAGATTGTTCTGAACAACAATGCTCTAAATAGGGACTACAACTGGTGGATTACCTATACACTTCTTGAGCAAGAGACATAGAAGACTGGATGGACTGTGGCTAGATCTGAAGGCAATTTGAGCTCATAAGCTACCTTACCGAAACGATTGAGAATCTTGAAGGGACCGACATATCGGGGACTAAGCTTTCCCTTCTTGCTGAATCTCTTCACTCCATAAAAGGGAGAGATCTTTAGATAGACATGATCACCAACCTCAAACTCAAGATCTCTTCTACGAACATCTGCATAAGACTTCTGTCATCTCTGAGTAGCCCAGATTCTTTCTCTAATTAATTGGACTTTTTCTAAGGCATCGAATACTAAGTCAGGACCTATAACTGAGGTCTCACTAAATTCGAACCAACCAATAGGTGATCTACATCTCCTACCATACAAAGATTCAAATGGAGCCATTTGAATACTAGAATGATAGCTGGTTTTGTATGCAAACTCAATCAAAGGCAAGTGGTTATCCCAACTTCCCTTGAAATCAATTGCACACGCCCTTAGTATATCTTTTATATTCTGAATGGTTCTTTCTACTTGACCATCTGTCTGAGGATGGAAGGCTGTACTGAGATGAACTTGGGTACCGAGACCCTTTCAGAACGCTTTCCAGAAATGAGAGGTAAACTGGGTTCCTCTGTATGAGATAATAGACAACGAAACGCCGTGCAATATGACCAACTCCTTGATATAGAGTTTGGTGTAATCCTCAACTAAATAAAAGGTATGAACAGGAAGGAAATAAGCTGATTTGGTCATTCTGTCTATAATGAGCTAAACTGAATCATGTTGATAACGAGTTTGAGGCAAAACCATCACGAAGTCCATATTCACAACTTGCTACTTCAAAGTAGGAATTCTGAACTCCTACAGGGACCCACTAGGATTTTGATTCTCTATCTTAACTTTCTGACATGTGGAGAACTTAGCCATAAACTCTGTAATGTCTCTCTTCATCCCACTCCACCAATCGATTTCTCGTAAGTCATAGTATATCTTTGTGGCCCCTGAATGAATAGAGTAGCATGCGCCATGTGGTTCTGCAAGAATTCATTGCCTTAAGTCATCTTTACCTGGAACACAGAGACGACCTTAACAACTCAAAACACCATCTCCCCCTTGGGAGAAAACCTCTACTTTTTGATCCTGAACTGACTGTTTCAACTTGACAAGGCTGGGATGTCTATATTGCTTATCTTTCACCTCAGAGACTAGAGATGATTCTTAACTACTTTGAACACATACACCACCCTCTGAAGAATCGACTAAGTGAACACCTATTCTAGCAAGCTGATGGACTTCTTGAGCTAACTTCTTCTTACTATCCTCCATATGAGAAACACTACCCATGGATAGCCTACTGAGAGCTTTGGCCACTATGTTGGCCTTGACCGAATGATAGAGGATATTATCTTGTAGTCTTTCAAGAGCTTTAAGAACCTTCTCTGACGAAGTTTGAGATCTTTTTGAGAAAAGACATACTGAAGACTCTTGTGGTTAGTGAAGATATCTACATAAGCTCCGTAGAGATAATGCCTCCAAATCTTCAATGCAAAGACTACGACTACTAACTTAAGATCATGAGTAGGATAATTTTTCTCATGGGGTATAAGCTATCTGGAGGCATAGGCTATGACCTTACCATGCTGCATGAGGATACAACCCAAACCTACTCTGGATGCATCACAATACACCACGTACCCATCTAAACTATCTGGAAGAGCTAAGACTAGGGCTGAGGTAAGTCAAGTCTTCAACTCCTAAAAACACTTCTCGCAAGGGTCTGACCACTAAAACTTGACTTTTTTCTCAGTCATTCTGGACATAGGGGATGCAATATATGAAAATCCTTCAACAAACCAATTTTAATTGCCAGCTAAACCCAAGAAACTCCTGATATCTGATGGAGAGATAGGTCTTGTCCAGTTTCTTACTTCTTCAGTCTTTTGAGGATCAACTCTAATGCCATCACCGAAAATGATGTGATCAAGAAATGCTAATAACCTTAGCCAAAATTTGTACTTACTAAATTTGACGAATAGATGATGATCTCGGAGAGTCTGAAGTACTATTCTGAGATCGTCTGCATGATTACGCTCAGTGCGAGAATAGACCAGAATATCATCTATGAAGACTATGACTAACATGCCCAAGTACTGGTTGAACACGTGGTTCATCAAGTCCATGAAATCTTTTGGGGCATTGGTAAGACCAAATGACATGACTAAGAATTCAAAGTTACCATTCGAGTACAAAAAGATGTTTTTGGAATGTCACTTTCTCTAACTCTTAGCTGATGATAGCCTTATCTGAGGTCTATCTTAGTGAAATAGCTTGCACCCTGAAGTTTGTCAAAAATGTCATCGATTCTGGGAAGATAATACTTGTTCTTGACCGTGACCTTATTGAGTTAATGGTAATCAATGCACATTATGAGAGAACCATCTTTTTTGTGCACAAATAAGACTGGTGCATCCCACGGGGAAATGCTGGGTCTGATGAATCCCTTATCTAAGAGATCCTTCAATTGTTCTTTTAATTCTCTGAGTTTTGTAGGTGCCATTCTATATGGAAGAATAGAGATAGGCTGAGTATCTGGAAGAAGATCAATGTCGAAGTCTATTTCCCTTTCAGGAGGAATTCCTGTAAGATCTTCAAGAAAGACATCTAAATATTCATTAACTACTGGGAGATTCGGAACTAGTGTCCTTAACTCAAACAAAATGATAGACACATCCTTTAGATATTATTTTCCTTGCTCGAAGGTAGGAAATAAGATAACCCCTAAAAGCAGATACACTACCCTTTCACTCAAGGATGGGTTCATTTGGAAACTGAAACTAAACTATTCCATATCTACAGTCGACTGTGGCGTAGCAGGAATGAAGCCAATCGATGCTAATAATGAACTCAAAATTAGTCATCTCTAATTCAACTAAGTCTGCTGAAGTGACTTCCTAAAATATCATAACTGGGCAGTTCTTGTATACCCGTCGGGCTATGATGGTTTTGCCCACTGGGGTAGATACTGAGAATGGCTCTGCTAGAATTTCAGGACTGATTTTGAAATCAAATTCAATATAGGGAGTAACAAAAGACAAAGAATCTCCTGGATCTAACAAAGCATAAACATGCACATGAAAGATCTGTAATGTACCAGTAACTATATCAGGAGAATTTTCCTAATCTTGTCGGGTCTGAATATCATATAGTCTATTTGGGTGTTGCCCGTTAGTAGCACTGGTGGTTGCATCCTTGTGATTCGAGCGACAATGAGATGAGGAGCGGAGATGACTCTGATAACCTGACTGAGGGCACTCTCTGACTCTATGACCTGGCTTGACAAAACCAAAATAGTCATCGCTACCAGCTCTGCAAGCACCCTTGTGGTTCTTACCACTAGTCTGACAAAGGGGATTAGTTTGGGCATTGCTAAACCTGCACTAAGACTTAGAGCCTGGCACTCTATCTCTGAACTTAGGAGGTGGAGCACTGTCTAAAAAATGAGCTGGAACTGATAACTTTGGACAAAACTGAAAAAGGTTTCCTCCTTCTAATTTAGGTTGAGTAAAATTAAAGCTACCTATCCTTGTTTTCTTATTCTGCTTTTCCCTCTACTTAATATTCTGCACCTCTATCTGCTGAGCATGGGTCATAAGTATGGCTAAATTCATGTCACTATTTAACATGGTGGATCTATACTCATTAACCACACTATCATTTACCCCTAAAGCATACTTACTCATCTTATCTCTGCCATCTGCAACCACCTAAGGGGCATATCTGGCTAATTGATTAAACTTTAGAGAATACTCTTTCACCATTATATTGACCTGCCTGAGGTTGAGGAATTCTATCACCTTAGCCTCTTTAAGCTCTTTGGGAAAGAATCTATCTAAGAATGCAGTGACAAACTCCTCCCACTCTATAGGACCTGCATTATCTGACCTTTCTGGTTTCCACTATTTGAAGCAAGTATGAGCCACATCCTGCAACTGATATGTAGCTAGCTCAGCACTCTTAACAATAGTCACCCTCATGATATCTATCACCTTCTGAACCTTATCTAGTAATTCCTTAGGGTCCTCATCTACTTTAGACCCATGGAAGAAAGGAGGATTCATTCGGGTGAAGTTCCGAATCCTAGCTGCAGCTGAGTTGGCCACTGGGTTGGCCGGAATGACAAATTATCTCTCATTATGGGTAGCTACTGACTGAGCAAGAGTGAAAAATGTGATTCTAAATTCCGCATGAGAAACATGATCGCCCAAAGGTTCTTCGGGCTGAGGGGCTGACTGATTTCTTCTCTTAGGAGGCATATTCTAAAATAAAGAGAGGAAGAGGATTAGACTGAGAGATTGACTTATGATTATGCTCACTGGCACAACATAAATATTGAAATAATGGAAATTGTTCCTAAACATGTCATAGCCTCTCGCACATAAATGTGGTACGCAACACACCCATGCACTAGGCTCTACTAGATATGACTTTCAAACTTCCTAGGACTCTATTGAACCTCAAGCTCTGATACCAGTTTTGTAATGCCCCAATTTGCTAAACCAGAATGCTACACGGTGCTCATGACCCCAAAGGACCATAAGATAACCCATGGCTGATATCTGTACCTGTACACAAAATGAAATACTAAATAATATAGAAACATGTACTGAAAGGCCATAAGGTTCAATAATGAACATAACATGGATGAGATAACATCTGTGGGATAATACAATACCCAAAACAAAATTGTAAACACTGAAGTCTGAAACATAATAGTCTGCATCTAGTCTGAAAGCCTCTATTCTTTGAATAATCTGAATAAGGAGTTGATGGGAGATATCCCCAAATAAATTCAAATAATAACTAATCAATGAAATAGTGGATAAATAATCATTTCCTCGAAGGATGAGGACTCACTTCTATTCTGACTGCTGATACTAGAATCTACTGTTGATGTGGAACTCGTGTCTCTGAACCTATGGTGTAATATAAAAAGAAAGGACCATAACACAAATTCATCAGTACAATGGAATGTATTGAGTATACATGTGAGGTAGGCTAATGCAAGGGTTAACATGTATGAATAATGCTAGCCGATTGTCTAACATGAATAAGAGAATGCATATATAAATACGTATCTGTAATTGACATTGTGATATCGTGATTATTGAATCTGAATACTGATGACATGAAATACTAAAAAATGATATATCTGATAGCATAAATAGCTGTATCCGAATGTAACTGATAACATAGGTTACTGTATCTGACAGTTCTGAATCTGATGGAACTATCTAAGTTTGTTACTATATCTGAGTCGACTATATATGATAGTCTTAAATCTGAAGAACAATATGAGTTCTTTTACTGATATTGGTATTGGAATTGTGGGAGGTAGTATTTAACTGACATGCCCCTGATATGCCATTATGGCTGAGATGGGGTTCAATCTGTAACCCTAATTGGAAGGGTGTCAATACCGCACCACTGATAAGGACAAGTTGTAGGCGACCCTTATCTGATAGTATCCCCTGTATGAGAATGGTGGGGACCTTATCTGACAGTGCTTATCCACCTAATCAACCCTCATCGACAGTGTTGATGTCTCAACCTATGGTAGCTACGTGTTCTGGAATGTAAGGTAAGGATCACACCCTCATCTGATAGTGTGTGTCCCCATCCTTGGGTTCACTCGGTGCTAATTTTTACTCCCATCTGAATGTACATTGAACATGATTTACTAAACTAAACATGGATTGAGTTACTGAATTCCGTTGACTGGCAGAATATTTTTGATATCTGACAACTGATTGAGTTCATGAGATCATGGAGATTTCCTGATTCATAAGACTATCTGAAGTCTAAGGATCATGTCTTGACTGAGAGTATCGTGAAACCATGACACGGATCTAGGTACACAACTCATGTTTTGGGTAGAAGTACCCCCAGGACTCGATGGAAGGAAACTGACAAAGCATAACTTGAATACATAATAATCATCATAATACATTTACTGAAGCATTTCATCAAACATTTGATAGGCATAAGCTTGTACGTACATGGGATTTCATGATATCATGCTAATTAGACACTTTCCCTTCATCTAGGTATTCAACCAAACACATAGTAGGCATAGAATATGTAAATAACATAATACAATAATTAACTGTCGTGATTCAATTCCAATTTAATCATTCAAGGGTTTAGTCCTAGGGTTTCATGAATCTATACTGATACAAATCAACCCATATGGAATTTAACACTCATTCATGGAATACAATTCAATTACTCATTATCAACATGAACAAAACCATCCCAGTCATGAAATTCATAAGAAAATCCATAACTTGAATTTATAAAAGGTCTTCTTGGGATTCATGGACGAAAGAGTCCATGAATGAACAGTATGCATACCTTAGTTCATGATTTCGTGAAGATTGATGGTGAAACCTTCTTGAAATTAGATCTTCTATGAAAACCCTAGCTTGTTCTTGGGAGAAATTGAGAGAAGAGAGTGTATTTTGAGTGAAAACTGGCTGAATCATGTGTTAATGGGCTTAAATAGGGGTGGGAAATTAACCCTTTTAACCCTGGACGCGTCTTGTAATTTCAGTAAAAATTTTCCAAATTGAACCCCTGAAGCGACGCGGTGTTTTCATGCCGTATCACTGTAATTTGACAATTGGGAAATTGAGGGATGGCCAACGCGGAGCCATCGCGTTGCCCCTTCCTTGGTGACCTGGAACTTTAGCACGACACAGGGGAAATTGCGCTGAGACACTGGAAAAAGAACAATTCTGAATTTGAGTGCTGGCATGACGCGCCATAATTGCAGACAACTATTGGAAATTGCCAAATGCCATTTCCTCTTGTGGCGCAGCACGCCACTAACTAATATGGCGCTGTTTTACGACGGGAATTTGAAATATTCATAACTTATTACCCAGTTTTTGGATTTAAGCGAATCATATATCGATGGAAAGCTTATTGAATTTTCCACATGACAAAGAGTGAAAATCTTTAAAATTCCTCTTGGAATAATTATCATTCACTTTAGAATCTAATACTAGGCATTCTTGGGATGCAATTTACTAGAAATCTTTAGGGTATTACAGTAGGCGCCCCAACGGCTCGGTCATATAACCCCATGAAATGGAAACTGGTGAAGAATTTTCAAGAAGGAAACTCAAAAATTCACAGGAGGAAGATCATCATCCAATAAATAAGATAAAGACCCCCAAAGACTGTAGATCCTCTCTAGACAATATCATATCAAATAGTATTAGATTGGGGTAGAAATTTTGAGGAGGTCCTCAAAATTTCCACTAATATATTGGAATATATTTCCAATCCCCCAACACCAGAGGTCAAAGTCAAGTCTTATAAATCACTAGTTGCGACCAAGTCTAGGTAGAGTAAATGTCTGGCTATGACAAAACTTCTAGTAGAAAACCTCAGTGATGATGATGAATCCCTGCAAATCTCCAATAAAATGTCAGATATAGTCAGAACCAAGAAGGAGACATTCGATGAGCTAGTACATAACATGACTGATAGATATTTTCTAAAAGCTTTTACAGAACTTTTTAACACTAGTTTTTAAAAATTAAGACTACTTTCAAAAATCCATACAAATCTTTTTACTTAGTGATTGCCTAGGTATCTATTCAAATGGGGAGTCAGGGTGGAAGTACCAATGTGACAGAGCACCCAAAAGATGGAGAGGAGCAAACCGAGGATCGAAGAAGGTCAACATGGAGTAGTTTCACTAAAAATAAACCATTTTTCTATGGATGCAAGGATCAATATAGAAAAATGGGGATATTCTTCAAAAAATCCAAAGCAAATTGGGAACCATACCAAGCATATGTTGCTCAAGAATGGTATTTTTGGGTAGCCCCAAAGATGGGTTCAACACCTATACATCAAAGACCTTTTGAGTTGACTATCTTATTTTAAAAGATCGTGAATGAAAATTAAAGGCGACTTGTCCTCCTTATGGATATTTTATTTAGAATTTTTCTAAGAAAGAGTCGCTAGCAAAAGCGACCTTGTGCCTACTAAATACTTAGTTTGAGCGCAGGTGCATTCAAAGAAGTCGGCACAGTAAATACAACAATCAAAAGGGTTACTCAATAGGAGGAAGAGCAGAAATTCATCCTCAAAATTCCCCTTAAAGTGAAGAAAATGGTACATATAGGAAGAAAAAATGCAGACAAATGAACTCACGTGAAACTATTTTCACCATTTCATTCCATTTCTAAGAGGGCTATGCCAAAAGGGCCATGCCAAGAGGGCCATCTCATGGCATTTCATTGCCAAGAGAGCCATTTCATTCCATTTCCGAGAAGGACATTTCATGCTATTGCCGAGAGAGATATTTCATGCCATTTCATTTCCAAGAGAGCCATTTTATGTAATGTTGAGAGGGCCATTTCATTTAATTGCCAATAGGTCCATTATGTGATTCAACTAAGTCTTCATAATCGCTCACCATGCAAGTTGATTAGGTCTAGCCTCAGAAGATGCTTTGGAGCATTAATATCCATTGCCTACACAAAGATAACATGATATGGCGTCGAGGATATCTCAGAATTTTATATCTATTGACCATGAAAAAGGCGATGCACCCTGCATCAAGGATATTCAGTATTTTATGATTTAGCATACATCAATATATCAAGTTAAAAATCATGATTTGAGGGAACGTCCTTAAGTCGCTATCAAGTTAAAATGCATGATTTGAGGGTCATAAATAAGTCACATTATTTGAAATAGGATAGTGTGCAAGATTACCTATGAGTTGATAGTCTATTGGTCATCTATAAAATGCAACAACATCCTATTCGGATAGTATGCCAGGCTACCCAAAGATTGATAGTTTGAAGGTTATCCATAAGTCGCAGCTAAATCCTTGCCGGAGAATATGCAAAATTATCAACTTGATAGGTCCAAGGATTCTCTATAATCTACTTCATATCCAAGATTAATTATGCACAGGATTACCTAAAGACTAGCAATTTGAGAGATATCTATAAGTCATATTGTATCCAAGGTTAGATGATGTGTAGGAATACCTAAGAGCTAGTGATTGGAGGGATATCTGTAAGTCATATCTTATCCAAGGTCAGATAGTTCTTAGGATTACCTTAAAATCTAGTAACTCAAAGAGTATTTGCAAGTCACCTCATATCCAACATCAAATAATGTGCAAGATTATTCAAATATTGATAATTCAAGGGAAATCTATAAGTCGTATTGATAAGAAAGATATGCAACACTTACCCGAGGTCATATGAAAAGAATATGGCCAAAGACTGAAGAGGTTATCATTCGAAATACGACAATCATTATAGGTTATCAAAGTTTACCAACATCAGCATAAGATTACAAATTGCAGGGAATGTTATCCATAAAGTGTCGTTAGTGTCTAAGAGGTCCACCCCACTTTGAAGATATATTCAGTTGACAAAAGACCAATTTTATTCTGCAACCAAGAGAGTTGTGTTTGTTATTGTGAGTTATCACTCTCCAAACATGTACATGAAAGGACAACTTCACTTTTCGTATAATAACTCATGTGGAGATATGGTAAGGGACTGTATACCCCTTCGTGAATTATGTTTATCACTAACAGTTTTTCTTGAGATATTGTCTAAAGCATCCAAGAAAATACAAATCTCAAACCAAAAATAAATTTGACGACGACTCCAAAAAGGATACAACACAATATGGAACTTTTTCTCAGTAGCTAAACGGGACATAGTGTAGAGAGGGATGTCAAACTCATTAGACGGGAGCTAAAGGATGATTTCCACAACCATCAAACCACACCACTATTATAAGGTATATGGGTATTTTGGGATATTCTGGTTTTAGCTTCACCTTTAGGATATCTTTAAACTTATGCTGAGGGTAACCTTCTCTTTCATTCAATTTTGAGTGATAGGACACCTAGAGATGTAGAAATTATGTTCGAGTAAATTCTTACCTATGGATGTGAAGATCTCCACATTCATGGTTTAGAGGTTACAAGCCTTTTTTCTACAAATCAACTCATCACTCATCCCAAATCAAAGACCGTCAAAAATAAAAGACTATCTTTTTTACTAATCGAGTCGAACTACAAACAATGTGATTCCCTAAATCTGTGGGATAAGTAGCCTGGGCTCTATGCTAAAACCCGACTACATTCCAACCTTTCCCCAATCCGCTTGTTCCTCAACTTTTTGGTTTCACTAAAATTCAAAAATCAGAATAACTTGTGAATTCTTTAAAAATCATGCTTAAAATCAAGTATTGTGAACTACAAGTGGCCTGAGCTCTCATGTAACCTTAGATATATAGGAAACCCAATACAGGGGTCCAGCCATAACTCCATAAAACTCGTGTGAAAATCAACCCTTCGAGAAACCAATTTGGAGTTAACAAATATTAGAAATGTCAAACTCCCTTTGCCCAGGGTTACTTACATCCACCCTACCCAAAGGGAGGGGGACGTTGTTGACACCTAATTTTTTCCTTCCGACTGAATTTATTCTAGAGTTTCTTCAATTTTAAATAAAATAATAACATTTATTATATCCAGAGAAGAACTTTTCATAGGATTTATCTAGGTAATTTTATCACTTTAAGTGGAGATTATATATTTTCGTATCCATGTATATGAGATTGTATAATTTTGTCACTTATATGGTCATTTTCACGAAAAATTAAATTTTAATCAAGTATTATCTCTAAAATTAATTTAAATGGGAAAATTCTTAATTTGTATTTAAAAAATACTCAAAATTAATTTATTTGAGAAATATATGTTGGATTTTATGAAATCAAGAAACTCAGGATTAAAACAATTGTTAATTTGTTTTAGAACTTTGATTCTAATTGGTCAATTTATTAAAATGGACCTTAATTGAAATCAAATTGGCCACAATTACAATGTAATTGATCAATTGATTATAAATTAGTCTAAAATTTAAATGTAATTGAATAAGTTCTAGCAAATAGGCTATTTGAAAAATGACCAAATCTACCTATCCGTTTTAAATATGCACCAGCCGCCCAACCCAATATAAAACAATAACTAAAATAGGTCCAAAACCAAAAACACACACCCTTCCTATTTCTATCTCCTTCTGCAAAACAGCGAACAAAAACAACAGCAACTCGTGCAATACTCTATATCAAAAAACAAACAATACGTGAACAGTAATGATAGCAACGCACCCAATAATTCTGATCCAACCAGCCCCGACCTAGCAAATCTCAACCCAATCCCTACCTTCAAACCCCGACCTCATCACCTCATTTCTTTTCAATGCAATGAGGTGTGCATGGTAGCACTAGAAGCTACACAAAACTTCTAGAAAGTGGCTAGCTAGCATCCAGGTCAGGATTCAAGGGAATATTCCACAAAAAAATTGATTCAAACCATTGGAATTGTATCATGAAGATACATATGTGCTCAATTTTGATTGGTAAAAGAAAATTCCATTTCTCTTAATATTCCGAATTTTGGATTTCATCAAAGAAAAATCCAAAATTGGTACAATTCCTTGTTGAAAACCTTATCTTCATCCTGAATTTGAATTTTCTTTAATTGGAATTACCCAAATTACGCCTGAAAATCTCGAATTCTACATAGGTGGAACCACTTTCTTAACCCCAAAATTCTTTCTATATAAATCCCCTTCATGAGCTGAATGGGCAAGTCTTAAAGGTATTAAAAACACTTTTCAGAAAAGAGTTAAAATTTGATAGTCTATTTTTTTGACTAATCGGAGGTCTAAAAAGCTGCTTCCAATGGTGACAGATTTCGACGAAGATCGAGGTCTCATTTTTTCCCAAAAATTGGTTAGGTTTTTATTCCTCCTTATACTATCGTGTTGTAATAGTTATAGCGGTAGTATTTTTGATTATTGCAATGTATGTTGGGAATTGTTTCTTGTAGAGGCCTTAAAGGTCATAGGATTGGTTGCGATGATGTTCTGGTTATGATATTTCTATAATTTAAATCTCATTCTATGTTATTTGTAAGTTGTTAACTTGAAAAGTTTATATTCTATGTGTTTAATCTATTTCTTTTTTCTACTGTGTATTTTTCTAAAATATGAGCTTTTAAAAATATCTTTTTCCTTAGTTTTGCTCTACAAATGTGAATGGCGTATTGATCGAGGAATTAGTTGAGTTGAGTTTTATACCATGATCTAGTCAAATGCTTAAGTTAAAAATTGCACCTTGATGGAGTTTTGGATGGGGTATGCTTTTAATCTGTTTCATTTTAGTCATAATTGTTCAGTCATCTCTTGCTAGGTGTCGTTCATGTTCTGTTGATATTTAGCTACTCAAATAGTTAGCCTAGAATAATGTGAGTTCTATATCCTCTCGGTTGATATTTTACGAAAGGCATTTTGATTTTTATGCATGTTTAGTCTAGCTCATCTTCTTCACTTTCTTGATAAAGTGGACTCTTCACCATGTCTTCTTTGACTCATAATGTCAAAAGGAAATAGTGGAGATTATCCTCCAAAAATGTTAAGTCAATCTTTTAAAATGTACATTTTGAGTATTTGTCTGACCTCGTCTCTCACGATTGTGAATTTCTTTGATAAGTTGAATAGCCTATGGATGGTTTAACGATGAAAAATCTCTCTTGATATCTCGTAATGGTCAACATCAAACCTTGAAATTTTGTTCTAAATGAATATGTTTTAAAGATGAGTTTATAATGTGTTGTGGCATAGGTGAACCAAAAGAGATATTATTGGGGTACCTATTTGGAAGCAAAGACCGGATCTTCTTCACTTCCACAGTTCTTTGGAACTGCATTTTATTCTATTGTAACTTAAGTGTGTAAGTTACTATATAATAAAGGTGTTAAAAATATTGGTCCTTAACGTCTGCAAATATCATGCTTGGACATCACTCTTAATTTCCTTTAATCAATAATATAGAATCGTATATATATATATATATATATATATATATATATAAAGTTGACTTTTCTACCATTGATCAGCTTCCTTGGTCTTTTTCTGTGTATCTGAAATTAAAGTAGTGAGTTGATTTGCCTTTCAAATTTGGGGCGTTAGGGTAGGGAAGTATTTGGTGGGTGTTTTATTCCTGTTAATCTTCCTATTCTTATTTTTATTCCTATTTTCTATTCTTCTTCTTGTTATGCTTTCGGTGTTCCATGTTTTATTGCGAATCTGGGTGCTTTCCGATGTTTCCTACTACTTATGGGTGCCGTATTTACGTTATGAAATCCTGTTCTGTGCGTTACTTTATATTTGTGTGGTGTCTCGTGTCTTGAGCCGGGGGTCTATCGGAAACAGCCTTTCTACTTCTTCAGAGGTAGAGGTATGGACTGCGTACATCTTACCCCCCCTAGACCCCACTAGGTGGGAATACACTGGGTTTGTTGTTGTTGTATTTCATTGAATAACCTGGTTTAGCCCTTTCTGAAAAATTTTGTGATTATGTTTGTACAATACATAATTAAAAATAGTTGAAATTTTGTCAAACAAGTTTCTTAACTCTACCTCTAATTAAAGTGGTACTTGATTTGTTTATCTATCTGAGACATAGTTATGAGTTTGGTTATCAGTGCTCTCCTCTTGTTTTTCCTTCTTTTGGTGCGACACGATTGTTTAATCTTCATAGATGACATGTTAGTCTAATGAGATTTTGCCCATGTTGATTTTCTTGTCGAATTGATTCATTCGCACCTTTGTCCCTACCTTATTCAATCTTGTTCTTGTGTAATATCTGAAATACAAAATGGTTGTCTTCACTTACTGAGAATGTTGAATTTTCTTATATCATTTTGTTTTCCTTAGTTACCTAAATCCCAAAATAACATATTTTTTAGTATTTAAGTTTGCCAAAGTATTCTTATAGCAACTTATTAGTTATTATAGAATGAAAAAAGAGAGATTATAGACTAATATGGAAATTTGGCACTTGTCAAAACACTTTTCTATTTCTTTATGTGTGTGAATAATTTTTTAATCATTTATCTGTTAGGTATCAACTGTTGAATATAGGTTAAGTTCTTTACTTCTTTCTTTGCATTTCAGATATGTGTTAATTTCCATTCTTTCCTTTTCCTCTTTTGCATGTGAATATATTTTTAGAGTCCAAGTGAACTCCTTCCATCCAGATTTCATAAAGGGCCAATGTGGCCTATTTCTTTGAGTCGGCTATCTTTGGAGAAAGAAGGAGTTACCGTGAAAAGAAGAAATATGGGTCAAAACTCATTAATGAAGTTGCCAAGAGACTTGAAAAGTCTCATATTTTACCTGTCTTAGTTATTTCTTTATTTATTTCTTGAATCATTCATTTGGGCCTCGAAATGAAAGTTGTAAATTAATAGAGGTGAAACAGGCACCCTATGTATTTTTCAGGGCCTTCATCTCAAGAATAATTCTCCTTGTCACTTCAACAACTAACTTCAACCTCTCACTAAGAATTCATTAGTGCACAATGTATTTATCCACTTATATACCAACATGACATGCAAGCCTAACATTATAACCACATATAAAATTCTAACCAATCAACCCACCAAGGAATTTTCCCATATTCTCTAATATCTTTATCAATAATAACTTTCATGCACTGTCCCAAGAAGACACACATAGAATTCTCAACTAACCATAACTATACCAAAAACTTTGCCTCAATGTTCCTTCAAACTTATAGCCTTAGATAAAATAAGAATACAACAATCTTTCCCTAATAAGGAACATTTACTCTTTCCCATGTAAACCATTGTTTATCTATTTTCATCATCACTATCTTAACATAGGAAGAGGTCACTGAAAGGTTAGAACATAAGGACCTAAATTATGAAAGAATATTATACATAACTTTGACACTCAACTGAGGCCTGTGGAATAGAGTATCAAAGTCATGAATTCATTAAAGAGGTCTAAATTGTGAACATGTGAATTTTCACTAGTTATTGAGGGTGTATCATGAGTACATGAGTTATGAGCTGCATGACCTTAGTTTGGAGTTCATAAATTCATGGAATATGATTTGTACTTCTGAGAACTGGAACTCCTTATACTAAGAACTAGGAGTGTACATGATTCTCTATGAAGTGAATGAATATGAGCTATGATCATAGAGCTGACTTGTAAGGCATGAGTGAATGTCGTAATGACTGAAGTATAAATTTTGTATCGAAATAAGAATAGGTTAGGCCTCTTCCTCCCCTAGTGTTGATCTACAACATACTGGAATCGCTACTAAAATTTGAAAGCCTAACTTGGTTACTTATTCTATCATTTCCCCCTTAGATTTAAGCCATCGTTCTAAGTCTATGGACCCCTTTAATAAAGTCTAAACTGAACAACAATCGCTCTACTCTAGAGTCTTAGATATAGCAATACACATAAATAATAAACTCACCCTGAAAGACTATACTTCCTTCTTAGATAGAACTTTTAACATTTTATAGCCCTTATAGACATCATATAACAACTTAAACACTTACTAACTTAGAATCTTTGGGAGTATCACCATACCCTGAGTTCACATTATCTAGAATTTCAATCTCTTCTTTCTATTAGGTCAATCATCCAAAATTCAAACTTAGATTCTAATACTTAACATGGATATCCACAAAAATTCTCATACACTAATATCCACTTATTACTACTAGATAGGGATCATGAAACACTAATCCACACAAAATTTTATAAACATATTCAACCTTAACAAACTTATCTACCTTTATGGTCGCTGCTTAAACTCTATCCTGACCAAAGCATTGACATACTCTAAGTCTCTCTTAACTAAGAAATCTCTCTCAAAGTGCTATTAAACAAACTATGCAACACCTTTCTGGCACCATCAAAACATTATCTACTAAATTCAAATAAACATCATCTCCACTTTACCGCTGCTAAACTTCTAGGTCCATGCTTCTAACTCTAGATCAAATGCTATCTATAAGAACTTGTAAAGTCCTAGCCCATTTCAGTCCTATATAGCATGCTAAAAAAGGTACTAAACTTAAATTTTTTTTAGTGAAGTGTTAAGACTTAGTCTCAATTTTGGCCTCGATATTTCAATAGTCTCATTTTTGATATTTCCGGCCTTAGATTATCTATTTTTAAATTGATTCATGATCAGGGTTATCTATAGGTCATCTTAGGTAAGTTTTAGAATTTTTAGACATTGTATGAGATATGTTTGGATGACCAAAATAGCAAGCCAATATGACCAGGATGCATAATATTGGCTATCGCATCATCACCATCGACGTGGTGCATTAAGAATTACGTCAACACCATCGATGAGGTGTATCGATTGTCGCATCACTAAGCACTTTTGCTTACTAAATTACGGGTTTGTGGGAGAAAAGAAGTCATTTTCCACCCATCTTAACCCACCTATATCATGAAATTAAGGATACAAAAGGGAAAATATACTCATCTTTTCACAAATTCCCTCAAGAACAAAGCCTTAGTTTCTTCACGTTCAAGTCCAAGTTTCAAGAATTCACCAACAATTCTCACAAATTCAACAATCAAGGTATGTTTAGGTATTCATCCTTGGGTTCCTTCCACCCTTGGAGTTCAAGAATCTTTTTTTTTTAAAAAATTAGATTATGATTTACATTCTTGAATGGAATTGTGTTCATGTACGTGTTGTTGTGTGGGTTTCAAGTCAAGAATATTTTGGGTTTCATGTAAATAAACTTGAATGTTTGTTGATTTATGTAACCCTCATGTTAAATCCTTGAATTGTGATGTTGAATATGGTAGTTATGACATTCTTATATTGCTCATTCACATACAAGATTTATGTATCCTAGGTGTTTGACAAAATGTTTATATGGAGGAATTTTGCATGATAACCTATGTCTGATGCTTTTAAAGTTGAGATATGGTTCCATTATCTATGCTATCGAGTCCTGAGGGTATTGAATACCCAAAATTTAACTATTTATCTAGTCTCCAATCAAAGTAGAATGATTTTATAGCATCCCAAATAGTAGTATTTGGTCAGTCAATAGAATCAGTGTGAGTTCAGTCAAGCATAGTATAGTATAGTGATCAGTTCAACATTGAGTCAATTGGGAGTAGGATTCAGCACCGAGTGAACCCAGAGATAGGGCCATTCCTACGAGTAGAGGGTTTGACCCTTAGTAGCAGTCCCTAAGTTAATGAACTACGTAGACAACGTAGGGTAAATCGTCTTCTTGTCAGACTAGGGTAGACGCAACTATATGCATCTCATGAGTCTTCCTGCCAGATTAGGGTTGACCCAGCTAGTGTTAGTAACCTGTGGCACGGTGCTATCACCCTTCCAATGGGTTTATAGGTTGGACCCCAAATCAATCCATAATCGGGGTATGTTATTATCTCTGTTTAGGGAGGCAATATTGTGTCTAAATAAGCTGACACCCGATTCTATAACCAAATGAAGGTAGTTGAAAGAAGCTTTACTAGAAAGGTTCTTTCTACCTTCTAGGAGAGTAAAGTTGAGGGACGAGATCAACAACTTTAGGCAGCTCCCGACTGAAGCCTTGTATGAAACCTGGGAAAGATTTAAAAAGAAGCTGACACAGTGTCTGAACCACAACATGACGGGCATACATTTGATGGAGACTTTGTACAGGGATCTTAACTCTGTTACAAAGCCAATTATAGACAATATTGCTGGTGGTTCATTTGTTGATCTTACATTCCTAGAGGCTTCATAGATGCTGGATAGAATGATCAAACAGAGTTGGGCATGGCATACCAGAGACTCTATGGTGGCCATCCCCACTGCTTCTATAGTTAATACTGTGGAACAATGCAGAAGAGAAGATGAGCGTGACCTAGACATGGCTCACCTTAAAACGCAGATGGACTTGATAACCAAGCACTTGCTATTAGGCAAGGTTAAAAAGGTTAAAGCTGTGGGATCTCAAGATAGAAGCTATGTTGATGCAGATGAAGAGGCGAACTATGTTAATAATCAGGGGGGTTTTGAGGCAATAGCCAAGGGCATTAAGGTCAAAACTTTTATGATAAGCCTAGTTATAAAGATAGGGAGCAAGGAAATTAGAGGAATAACAATGACAGGAGTGGGATAAATGTTTCTCCTGGAAATTATGAGGCTGCTTCAACAAGTTTCAAAAAGATGTCCATAGAGGACATAATGGAGCAACAGATGAGCCAACTTTCTACAACTTTCAACCAAAGAAAGAGTAGAATATTACCGAGTGATACGGTCTAGAATCTGTGGAATGATGGCTCATGCATGGTTATTACCACTAGGCGTGGTAAGATGTTACATGACCCTTCGTTGGGCAAATCTATAGCTGATGAGGTAGTTGTTGATGAACCGGAGAAGGTAATCTAGTGGAGTCTAAAAAGCTGGACAATTTTGATGATGCTCTGGAGAAAGGTAAAGAGAAGGAGAAGGAGATAGTGCTGAAAACTATCCCAAGACCACCATCTCCCTTTCCTTAATGATTGAAGAAGAAAACAGACGAGACAAAATTCGGTAAATTCATGGAACTGCTCAAGTAATTGACAATAAATATGCCTTTGGTTGAGGCACTTGAGCAAATACCAGGATATACGAAGTTTATGAAAGACATTGTGACTACGAAACGAAAGGTAAACCATGAACCAAAGAAAAATCTCCTTCATTGTGGCGCTATCTCTACAAGTTCTTTAGTGTAGAAAAAGGAAGATCCAGGAGCGTTTACCATCCCATGCACTATTGGTTCCCTGAATTTCACAAAAGAACTATGTGATTTGGGAGCCAATATAAACCTAATTCCACTTGCTGTGTATAAGAAACTGGGTTTGGGGATCCTACTCCAACAAACATGAAGTTAGTCATGGCAGATAGGTCTGTGAAGTGTCCTGTGGGTATATTACATGATGTCTTGGTTAAGGTGGTCAATTTCATTCTGCCTGCTGATTTTGTAGTACTAGATAGACATTGAAGTGCCCATCATCTAAGGTAGACCATTCCTTGCAACTGGGCGAGTGATAGTAGACATGAAGCTAAATGAATTGCAGTTCAGGCTCAATGACAAAGAAGAACGAAGACTCTTTATCTCAATAATGGCTTCATAGTAGACATTGAGCTTTATGAAGAAGAATCTCAGTATTGAATCAGTTGTATGAACCTTATAGGATTTTTAGTTTTAATTCCACATATGTTTCATGATTATTAATTAGTTCTCACAGTACGTACTAGTCATGGGTTATCTTATGGTCCTAGGGGTCGTAAGCACCGTGTGACACCCAGGGTGTAGTCTCGGGGCATTACACTATCATAGGATTTCAATAAGGGATTTGAGGGAACATCTGATTTTGGTTCAATGCAAGATTTTCATAAATAAGAACGAATACTTTCAAAGTTTCAAACTTATGGGCACTGTTGGGATCCTTTTAAGCCCACATGTAATCTCATAACTTTCTATGGAAATTGTCTGAGAAAACTCTATTAGTAGAAATTTAAGCTTTACTATTTCTATTACCCCAACAATAAGGAAGAGTTGGAATAAATGGAGCAAAATGAGAATCTGTATAATTTTCTTAGAGAACATCTCTACAACATGATCTGAGATATAAAAGAAGAGAAATATTTCTTAAATTACCTGTGCCCTCTAGAAAAAATGTATAGACATCTCCATACCATTTTGTAAGACTCTACTAGACAGGGCTTCATAGACACCCTAGGACACTTGAACCTTGTACGCTGATACTAAGTTTGTCATGACCCAACACTATCCCCTAGTCGTAACATGATACTTAGAACCACAAGTGATCCTAAGGTGACCCATGTACTAGCATACTAATTTAGAAACTGATTGAACATGTATATGAAAGCTAAATTTGTTGAGCGGAAGTATAATCATGACATAGTCTATTTCAAAACTACTGTTCAATGTTTACAACACTAAAATCTAGAAAAATAAGGAACTTAAAACTACATACAATAACTCGAGATGACTATCTATGGAGCCTCTATTAATACTAACTATAGGTAACTGGGACATGACTCCAGCCATCCCAAATTAACACATACGAATAAAAAAGCACAATATAATAACTACAACAGACTTGAGTCCACGAAATAAGAGAACTCATCACCTGTTGGTTGAATGCTGAGAACTATTTAACCCTGGTGTGTGAGTTACATATGATACCTATATTATGAAGGAATGTAGCCACAAATGTGTATGTGGTCAGTACTTTGAAATGTAATGAGTATGTGAGACATGCACTAATAATAAAAATAATTAAAATATTCTTTAAAACTAAGGACATAAGCTATTTTCTGAAATATGCATTTGAATCATGGTTGTATATAAAAGTTGTAAGACTTACTGACATTTCTAAATCATGAGCTAGAAATATTTTTGGAAGCTTAGAGATGGTAGAAATATGAATGCCATATGTATATCTCAAATTAAATCTGAATAGGTCACAAAATCATACCGAGGATCATGTATGAATACTAAGCATGAATGCATGAACATGTAAAACAAATGCAAAACCAAACATAAACATGTAATGAAATAATTTGTAAAACTGAATAACAGATAAACTGAACACTTGGTCATACAAACCTGAGCTGATATGGTCTTAATACTGAAATAAAAATACGGGAGATAACATCTAATAGACATACCCAATCTAAGCTAATTGAGGTCCAACCTGTAACCCCAGTTGGAAGGATGTCAATACCTTGCCACGGGTACTGGCACTGATGGTGTGGATCAACAAAGCTGATATCCTGAAGGATCGGAGTGTCAAGACTAAATGAACAGGTGACCCTTGAAAGGGTGTCAAGCCTAAACTAACGGGTGACCCCTCATAACCTATGTTGGCTACGTAGTTTTGTAACTTAGAGATTGCTACTAACGACTCTGCCTTTTGTACGGGGAAGCTTCCATCCCTGCATTTACTCAGTGATAAACTATACTCCTAACTGAATTAACACAGAAGCATAAACTAGTGCATGCATTAATAACTGATATGCTCAAATATGGTATTCTAAAAATAACAGTGCATGCATAATTTAAAGTAATCATGAATATGTTAAATGATGTATTTAGCATGATATAATGTTTGTGAGTGCTCATTATGAATATGTTATAAATTTTATGGTACAAACATGATATGAATAACTTGAAATCTTGAAAACTGTAGCATGTATGATCATCTAGATATCGGGTGTTCATAACCCACCAACATTGAAAAATATAAGTAAATACAATAATTTTCAAAGTAATGACACGATAAAAATTTTCTTGACTTAAACTGAAGAATCCAAAAATTTCAAAAATGTAATAAATTATCATAATTAAAGTATAGAAGAATACTTGAAATTATGAGGGAACACTATTTCATTGTATAATTCCAGAACTACATGGAGAAATTATGGAATTTACACTTTTCATGGAATCCTAAATCAAAAGGAATTAAATTTAGGAACTTTGTGACTCAATGGGTGAAAGGAACCCATTGATAAATATCCCACATACCTGAATTTCTCGACTTCTTAAAGGAAAACATGAATTTGGATCCTTGAAAGTTGTATTTTTGAAGAAGAACCCTTATTAGATGTTCTTGAGGATTTAGGAGAAGAGAGATTGTGTATTTAGTGTGTTTTAGGGTTATAGGATGATTAAATCATGTTTATATTAGGTATAGGATGATTTAGGGCGTAAATGACTTGTTTACCCTAAAAAACAAAGAGAAATACAGGTTTTAGCATTTCTGAACAAGGTCAGTGCAATGCTGCTTATTGTGGAGCATAAGGTCAATGCCATATTACTTATCGCAGAGAAAAAGGTCTGTACCACACTAAAATTGCAGACCCTCACTGGTTCCACATAAAAATTCTGATAACTTTTTGCTCGGGTATCAGATTAAGACATAATTAGATGTATTGGAAACAAGATTTAATTCTTTATAAATTTATGGGTATTGAGCTTTAAAATTCCATATAATATAGAATTTATACACATTTAAAGTTTAACCTTGTAGGATCAAATATCAAAATTTGGTCGAATCAATAGCTCTTAACTTAACTTTACTCAAGTGTTTCTTAAGAATATTTTTCACCTCATAAGAACTCTTCACACTAGGCTATTGATAATAACAGTTATATTTACATAGGAATCATTGGTTTTGAGTTTACACATGTAGGAATAATGGTTCAAATTTTATTCCAAAAATGGGGGGTGTTAAAGGAACCATCCCATTTTAGGGATTTCCCACCGCAATTCACCTAAAACTACTAATTTAATGGATTAATTAGTGAATTCACAAAATTCAACGGTAAACTGACCGTTAATGATCACAATCCATTAAATTATTACATAATTTCCTTTCTAGAACCACATAATGTCACGATCCAAACAAAGGCCTGGCCGTGACGGGTATCTCAAGTTCACTGAGGATCGTAGACCACCCCTTTTCTGAGTCAACAAATCACAGTACATCTTGCAGCGGATGAATTCTGAATATACAAAAAAAATAGAAAGTAATAAGATTAAAGAGATCTAGGCATTTAACAAAATATCCTAAGTCCACAGTTATCCATAAAGCCTCTAGAAAATACCAATCATCAACCTAAGTCAGGACATGCCCCTGACGATAGCCAAAATGAGTCCAAAATAAATAGTCTATGACATACTAAACTAAGAATTAATGGTCCTTTCAAAAGAAGGAGGCTCACTACATTAAGCTGACATACAAACAAATCTAGAATCACCTATCACTATGCATGAAAAGTAGAAGTGCCTTCAAACCCTATATTGTGTGAGGATATAACGTCTATAGATAGTTAGTAGGTTGAGCACTAGCATGTAACTCAAGGATAAGGGGTCAAATAATGCCATGTACAATCGAACTCAAAACAATGTACACATCATTATATACATATATAAATAGTCGGAATAAAGGTTTAGCATGATAGTAAAACATTAGACTGGACTATATAGCTCAACAGTGATAAATAGGCACCCATGGGATATATAGGTATAGCTCCCCCTATTGAAAGGGCCCCTATGTATGTTAGCCACATGAACCAAAGGTATCAAGGAAGATTAGGGAATGCCCCAACCCCATGTCAATCCTAGATGCAAATATATCAATAGTGTGAACCATGCACACGGTCATCAAGACCAACCCTCATGTTGGCAAACATGAGTTTCCAATATAAGTTATTTAATACCCATACCTTCATGGCTTATCTACATAACGCCCATTAAGTCCAATTTAATACAAGTTTCACATAACCCATTTATGAACTAAGGAATTATACAATAAGGCATACTACAGGTATCGTCATACCATTTTGCTTGCAAGCTCATAATTATACCATTACAATTCCATTAACTTAGGGGAATTCCATGACCCCCTTTGTTTATTAAATCAATTTGGAACAATGCCTCGAGCTTCATTCATTTGTCAAATCAAATTGGGGGAATGTTTCGACCTCCTTTATTCATTAAACCAAAACATAGCCAACAAGTCCTTTAAAATCCATGTTCATTGTTTAACCATTCATATAATTCAATAATATAGATTATTATGATTTACACATGTTTTAATTCCATAGTGTAAAGACATTTTGTAATACCCCGCAATTTCGGGCAAGACTTTGAACCGTCGTTTCTATGTGTTTGAACGCTAATCAAAATATTTGGATATGAAAATATACATCATTATTATTTACCTTGTGTATAAAGTGTTTTTGAGATGAATCATGGCCATAGGAATCACTTAGAGCAAGGATGAGTTGAGGACTTTTCTTTTGATAGAGTTTTAACAGACTCTCCAACTAGGGTCCACTTTAAATGAGTTTATCTCCTAGAATAAAATTATTCAGGTGTCCTACTATATATCAGATGAAATATTTTCGAGTCTTCTTTCAAATTTATCTGGTTTCACCTTAATTCAATAGCGGAGTATAAAGTTATGCTCATTTTACTTAAAAGTGTTTGTCTATCAACAAGGTGACAATTTAAGGTGATAACCCATCAACTAAGTCGTGAGCTATCAACTTCATCATTGGTTATAAACAAAATGTGACCAAATACATATACAAGGTGACTACTTGAGGGGATAAGCCGTCAACTAAGTGTCGAGCTATCAACCTCGTCGTCATCTTTAACTGATCCAGCTACAAGGTGTCGACTAGAGGTGATAAGCCATCAAATAAGTGACAAGCTATCACCCTCATCATCAACATTAATCAACAACTTTCCAAGTCTATCTATGGGCTGATGATAAGTTGATAAGCCATTAACTAGTTGATAAGCTATCAACTAAGTCATCCACTGAAAAATTCTGCAATTTTTATTTAGTTCCCCTAGGGGTGTTTTGTTTTTTTCCTCACCTCAAAACCTACCCCCATGACTTAAGTCACCCTACACATGATTGTTTCACATCATTAGTCAGTTTTTAATATTTACTCTCCTCTCCTCTCTTAAGAGAAAAAAAATTAGGGTTTCTTTCCAAGAATAAGAAATTCTAGCTTTCTTCCCCAAGAACTCAAGAATTCAAGTTCCAATTTCAAGTTTTCTTCAACAAGTCATCTAATTGAGGTATGTGGGGTATTCATCAATGGGTTCCTTTCACCCATTCATCCCCAAAACATTCTTTTTGGTTTAAAGTATGAATTTTATTCTATTTTATGAAATCACCATGAAACTTTTGTATTTAATCCATGTATTTCTTAGTAATTTAAATTCAAGCCATGCCAATATGTTTTCCCATGTAAACTAGTTTATTTCATGCTTTAAATTCCAATTACTCATGTTCTATTCAAGTGATTCCATGTCAAATCTTTGAGTTATGAATTAAATCATGTGAATATGTTGTTTTCTCAAGTTTAACTCATTCCCATGTTTAAGTTTATTTATTTCAATCAATTATTAACATGTCTTATGTTTTGGGTCTCTAAACTATGATTTCATAGCACCGTTTTGAGCATTGTTATCGTATTTTAGTATCTTTCAATGCTGGAGGGTTATGAACACCCAATTCCCTTATATTTTTACATGTTTCCATTTTAAAGTAACAAGTCAGTCATACCATGATTTTACTATCAAATTTATATTACCATATTAATGCTGAGCATTTATCAGTACAATACCATATTATGTTAAACTAATAATAACACTTGAGTCATTCAGTTGGGAGTAACACTTAACACTGAGTGAACACAGAGATGACAACTCCCTCATCAGTTAGGCATGAGTCATTAGTAGAAGTCCCTAAGATCAATACCTATGGAACCACCGTAGATTATGAGGGATCCCCCATCCGTTAGGGATGACACCCTCATCCTTCAGGACATCAACCTTGTGGATCCATATCGTCAGTCATATGTTAGTACCCTTGGAAAGGTACCAACACCCTTCCAACTGGGGTTATATGTTGGACCCTAATAGCTTAAATTGGGGCACATTGGTTGTAGTTATTTCCCACAGTCTTAGTATAGTATTCTGAGTGTGTTAGTTTAGGTTTGCATGAGCTAGTATTCAGACATCAATTATTTAGATATTCAGATATCAGTTATTCAGTTATTTAGATCATGTCAGTACATATTTATGCTTGGTGTTGAATTCTTAGTTTTACATGTTCATGTTTTTTCATGCCAGTATCCATACATGATCCTCAGTTCAGTTTTACAGCATGTTCAGCTTTACATATAATATTCATGTTTTACCACTTCCCAACTTCATTACTACTTATTCTACAAAAGTAAAGATTTAAGAAACTAAGTGCCGTGATTAACCAGCTTATCAAATTATGTTTGTTAGTCATGTTTTAAGATACTTCAACTTTTAGTTGATTTTAGTCACTTGGTGAGTCTACTTGCACTTAGCATGCATGTTTAAGATTATGTATCTATTCAGTTTTACTTGTTGCATTCACTACCAATTACTCAGTACATTCCATAAGTACTAACAACATATATGTCTATGTGGATACATTATTTCATAATGTAGGTACTAGAAGTAGTCCACATACCAGGGTCAGATAGTTCTCAACTTTCATCCAACAAGTGATGACTTCTACTATTTTGGGAACTCCAGTCCATTGTAGTTCATGTGTTGTATTTTGATCATCCATATGTATTGATTAGTGGTATTTGGAGGAATGTCCCATCTATCTATAGTCAGTATAGTAGAGATTTCATAGATAGTCAGTCAGAGCCATGATATATAAATCAAGTTCTTTCTTCAGTTTTATCATGTTGTAAACTTTATCAATATTACATTCATTTAGATTTTATCATGATTATGATTTCGATCAACAAATTAATTTTTATTATGTACATATTAAACCAGTTGCTTAATAGTATGCCAGTACATGGATTACTTGGGATCACCTGTGGTTCTAAGCACCTTGTTACGACAAGGGGGTTATCTCGGGTAGTGACACATTTACACAATTGAATTGAGGGAATACAATTATTCAAAACCAATTCCAAATTAAAAATATCATTTTGGGGAATACCTCGACCCCAAATCCAATTCTCCCACCCATTGACCCCATTAGTTAAAGAATATTCAATTCAAAGCATGAACAATTCATAAAAACCATGAGAAAGCAATTTATGACTAAACTATGTCAAAACCCTCAACCCCTGTCAAAACCCACATTCAATTAAACATCAATAATTATTTAACACTCATGATTTAAGGAAAATAAGTTTAAGGGTAGAGCCACATGCTTTAATCACCAAGAAATTTAAAGAAGAAATCACCTTTAGAAGCTCTAATTGCCAACCATGAGAAACCCTAAGAGTTTTTGCTTGAGAGAATTTGAGAGACCCTTATGAGTTGTTTTGATTATTTTATGGATGATAATAAGATCTTGAATAGTGTTTTAAGTCGTGGGTTATTATTAGGGAAAAGGGGAAAAGTCCAAAGTGCCCTTAATTAAGAGCTAAAAAATTATTGCCAGTGACTATGGGTTACTATACAACTTGTAAGGACTCACTACAATTTGTCACCATGAGTCTTAGTCTGGACAGTAGCTGAGGGAACCCCTCTAGTAACCCTAGGACTTACATCTTATGACTCTTAAAGAGACCCTACGACTTATAGGGTCCTAGTTGTAACCAAGATAGAAGAATTTGGGATATAGATTGGTCATCCAATGATTTGGACACCACGACTCATAATGGGTCTTTACGACTTATGACCCTAGTCGTAATCAAGTGTAACACCCCAAGTCTATACCCCGGACACTACATGATGCTCATAATCTCGAAGGACTATAAGCTAACCCATGATTGGTACCTACTGTAATAACCGAATAATAATATTGTCATATCCAGAAATCAGGCAGAAAACATGCCACAAGGTTTAATAACATAATAAAACTAAATACAATATAACAAATACCAAATTTGTTACATCTATCTAACAATACTCTAGTCTAAAAAAGCCTCTAAACTGTCTAAAATATGGAGTTGATGGGATAAGTCCCCAACTAACTCTGAACTACTGAAATAATCATCATGTTCTAAAACTAAAAGGACTCACCAGTCTGTCAGCTGAATATCTGAATTAATAAGTATGATTGGGAGCCCACGCGTTTGGACCTACGATATAAAAAATCATAGCACAACAGAAAGGTATGCAACAGTACTTTGAATTTATTGGTATGCTAAGTGAGGTAGGCTAAAATGAATGGGTTCATATGTATGAACAATACTGACTGAATAAAATGAGTATATTTGAATGAGAGTACATGCGTGAATATGTAAACTGTAACTGAGATCGTGTTAACACTAGAATACCAAATTTGAATACTGATTAACTGATATCTGAGCCTACTTATACTAAATTACTGATAGTTGAGTGACTATTTCTGACAGTCTTGATTCTGTGGAACTATACTGAGTTCTGTTCTGAGCTGAGTGACTGTATCTGATAGTCCTAATTTTTCTATAGAATTGAACTGAGTTCTATACAGAGACTGGAACTGAAACTAAGACTATGGGATGTAATCATCTTATCAACATACCCCTCTTTGAAATGATTGGGGTCCAACCTGTAACCCTAGATGGAAGGTTATCAGTACCATGCCATGGGTAAAGACAACCTGAGTCACCCTCATATGGAAAGTGCTCTAAGCAAGAATGGCGGTACCCTCAACTGGCAGGTAGATTACCTCATCAACCCTCAAATGGCATATTGATGTCTCAACCTACGCTGGCTATGTAGTACTAGAATACAAGGACTGCTTCTAAGGATCACACCCTCTGCTGGCAGGTGGGTCCCCATCCTTGGGTTCACTCAATGCTAAATCTTACTCCCAACTGAAATAGACACTGAACTGGATTCTAGACTATTCTAGGGTGGCCTAAACTATTTCTAATCATACTGTATTATTGAACTAAACTTAGTTCACTGAGTTTCGTGGACTGATGGAATACAACTGAATTTTGATAACTGACTGAATCCTACCGATCATAATATGACTGATACTATCCTTTGACTAACAATGGCTCTAGGTAAACAACTAAATTTTGGGGTATTATTTACTCCCAGGACTCGATAGCATAAATTATACTTCATGGGAGAATCTTGAAATATGATAGCTAAGTACTTGGTCATCGTACATTCATTTGGGACATTCTACCAAATACTTGCATGACACGAACTTGAATATATGCTGATATGATATAATTTCACTATTCAACTCACATAAACAATTCATCAAACACTTGAAGGGCATAATCTATGCATATGACACTAAAACAACATGTAAGCATCATAGTTCAATTCCATATTTACAACTTCAAGGGTTTCAACATGGCTTCAGATGATAATGCACAGACATCAATCAATTTCACATGAATCTTGTTGTAAATCATGAACTAGAAACCCCATTAACATGGTAATCATGAACAAATTCAAATTCAACCATGAAATTTATCAAACTCATAAACTTGTAGTTAAAAAGGGGTTCCTTGAACTCTAAGGGTGGAAGGGAACCCTTGGATGAACACTTGACTTACCTTAACATTTAAATTCTGAAAGATTGATGGTAAGTTCTTGAGCCTTGAATTGAATTTGAAATCTCCTAGGATTTGTTCTTGAGAGAAATTTATGAATAACGAATAGATTTTGCTCTTAGAAGGGTTTAATTTCGCGTTTTGGGGTTAATAGATTTGGGAAAAAGACACAATTATCCATGAGGACATGCCCTTTTAATGACTGGAAACTAACCTAGCGATGTGCAGACCGATGCACCATGTCATTGGCATTGATGCGATGACCAATGCACCGTATTGAGTCTGCGTTGGTTCAATATAAATTGCATTGGGAGCTGGAGGAAAATATTAATTGATGCGATGGGAAACGCGGCACGTCAAGATCACGTCGATCCACTGGTTTAAGCTTTCAAATGTGATTCAAACAAAGTCTGAAAAATCTAAAACTTGTCCGGGAACACCCACTGACATTCCTGATCTTGATTCAACCTAAAAATCATTACTTTAAGGTCATAAGGATCGTGAAATAGAGTCGCCAACCTATGAAGGCTAAAATAACACTAAGTTTGAATACTTAGCTAAAATTTTCTAAATCTGGGACCTCTTAACAAGCTTTAAAGACCTGAGTTAAGCTTAGGATTTTGCGGGGTCTTACATCAAGATAGTAGCATAGGCACCACTCACTTGTGAGACGATGATTTGGATTCTACTACTCGTAAGGACACCTTACAACTCATAAGGTGAGTCATAGGTTGGGCAATGAGTTAAAAAAATTCAGAAATTTTCAAGAACCAAAATCCGAGATGTTACAGATAATAACCAAAATTAGCCCTAAAACCCTCCCCAAACTTTATAAATTTATAATTCTAAGCCTTAATTTCCTGATACAAGTTAATGAGAATGAATTTCTTACCTTTATGAGGCCAAACAAAGAAAATCTGGTTAAAAACACCTAATATTGTGTCTCCTTTTCCCAAAAATAAGTTTTAGAAAAATAAACTATTTTGGATAAAAACTTAAATTAAACTTTGACATTCACTGCTATAGCGAGAGTTGATCGAGTCTAACTTCCACTATAGTAGGAATTTGTCTACTAAAGTGGTGTGCCAGTTTTTATAGAGGCATCGACAGGAAAGAATGTACAGTTTCTCCCAAAAATACCACTTTTCACAACACACATTAAACCAAGTATATTTCAAATGATGTCCTTCTTACTAAGATCAATTTCTGGTGTTTTTTCTTATCCAAATTTTGTTCTATAAATTCCTATGTGTTCCAAATCAACTTATTTAAATAAAAATCAAATCAAATAGCCTCAAACTTGCCCAAATTATTTCTATATTTCTTGACCAAACTTATTCCAATTTCATGCGAAACTAGCCTAGCCTAAAATCTGTAACTTTAAATTGAAAAGACTTTTAAAATGAAAATTTCAATGGGAGATTTATACATAATGACAGAAATGGTCATTACACATTCACTACTATTTCTAAGTATTGCAACTATTCTGAATACCAATCAATCATCAAGTTTGTTTCTTACAAAGAACCCATTAAATGCGATAATTTAGAGAAAAAAAGAACAATTTTTGTATGACTAGTACTGCAAAATGGACTAGGAAAGAGATGCATCATATAGCACTGATAGAAAGATGAGAAGGGGATTGTACATATAATTCACATCAAGCAGGCTTAGCCTTGCTATAAATAGAACTTTCGCAGGTGCAATCTTGAATTTCTAGAGTTTTCAATCAATAGATCTAATGACTAGATTGGATATCCTTGTAAAAACCCTACGAGTTTGGTAAGCTGGACAATTCATAAAAATGAGAATCTTGTCAGTAGAGCTTAAATTAATGATGAAATAATAAAAAAAGATCCTTATAAAGAATTTCAAGGTTATAATTATAAGTTAATTTTTAAAATCTAAGATAATTTCATAGATCAAGAACATCAATTAATATTAGATAAGATGCATACCTATCGAGCTATTTTCTCATAACATAATTATGTTTTCTTCTCATCGCTCCTCCTACAACTGGCGGTAAATTGCGGCAGATTCTTTAAGGTTAAGGAGATGAGAGGGGACCTAGACATATATTTATAGACGTCAATTCTTGATCTAATGGGCTCCAAATAATATGTTTTATAAGATCGTAGGTCCTACATTACTGCAAGCCCAAATTGATACATGAAGTGAATTGAGCCCAATAAAGAATCCAACTTATAGATGGCTTAGTCTGGTCTACCAACTATATTTATAAAGATCATATTATAAATGAAAAATAATTAACTTAATATACGTACACATTTAGTGGAAATTACAATATTCTCTCACCTTAACAATCATTACCTTAATCTTTAATTATTTGAAAGTTCAAAGAAAATGTTATTTTGTAAAATGACTCTAAGGATAAACCATCAGTATCTACAAACACCGTCAGTATCTACAAACACAGTGGTAGAACATCACTTCAAACATGGTCTATTCAAAAAAGACTATTAATTCCAAAATGTAGCAGTACTTGCATCGATAAAGACACAAGATCAATCCCCAATCACAAATTGATGCTTTACCAGCATATGCCCAATAAATGGTAGTGTAGCAAGAAATAGCCAACATGAACTCCATAATTGCCATATCAAATAAAAATAATTAATGAAATACATATATCTCCTATCAATATAGTTGTTTTAACACAAATAGATTTTCAAAGGAATGTCTATCGCTACATGGTTGCTTTCAAAGTAATTAGCCCTATGCAACAAGATGATATGATTAAGAAAGTCTTAAGAGTATAACGCAACTACTTTCCTCAAAAAATTAATGTAAGACTTAACAATATTATCCCCCTTTGGGAAGTTGATGAGCAAAAATTCCAGTGATAGAAAATTCATGCTTTATGGGAAAATAGATTTAGTAAAATAAAATATTCTCTTTAAGGTATTGCAATAAATTTGGGAAAAATTATGATTAATGTGATATAAGAAAATTATGGGCAATTAATATGAGCTTCACAATATTACCGCTTTGTGGAAGTAACAAAAAAAATTTTACTATGAGAAAATTCATCCCATTTGGTCAACTGAATTTATTAAACTAAGGTATTCCCTTTGTCAATTTAAAAATCCATCATCTAATTGAAATACGTAATGAATACCCTTTGAGTAGGCTATCATATGTAATTCTTCAATAAAATCTAAATAAGCCCCACAAAACCAAGAAGCCATAACCTATTTGAAATAATCAAGGTACTATCACATTCTTTGACTCGTGAGCTTGATACTTGAGGTTGTTCACCTCAACGCACATGTCATAAAACTAAGTGTTGGGTTATTTCAAACTTATTTCATTATTGAATTGTGTACTAATGGTTTAATGATCTATTTTTGATATAGGTACATGCATTATTAAAAGGTAAAGAAAGTGCCTCATCCTCAGTCAGTCCCCAAATAAAAGAAACTAGGAAGCAATTTCCCCCACACTTACTCCTACTATGTTACAAAAGACAATAAAAGATAACTAATCTAAGAATAAACAAGGAAAACAAGAAGAACTTATTTTGGAAAGAGTCTCACACCATGGCCTATGACGCACGTGATATTTGCCTGTGGCATGTACATAAGACTAACGAGTGGCCTTTGTCCACACCACTAAATATTTGGTTAAAATTAATGCACATATGTTTGTATTGTCTAGTAATGTCTTTCTACTCAAGAATTCACAATTTTACATGAAAAAGACTCTTGGACAATTGATTAAGCATCTTGTGGGCGTGGAATTATTTTTTTTACTTGACAAAAATTAGGGTTGATAAGCCATCCCCTTTTATAGGTAATCATAGTTCTATCCCTACCAAATAAGATCCAATAAAAATCTTATAATTTTCTACCCAATTTAACCCAAACCCATAAAACACACACATAAATATCAAAATAGATGAAAAGAGGGGGGAAATGGTGTGGGAGGACCATGAACATTCTATTTACATAGTTGGTAAAAAATGTCTATTGCACAGAAAACTTGACAAGAGATTAATAAGGACATAATTCCATCTTGTTGGATCATATACTATAGTCTACTTCTAGCATAGAGATACATTCTTTCCTCTCCTTAATTAATTTTAGAAACTTAATATAGAGCTAATATGGTAAAAAATGATATCACGTATCAAGAATTATTTTTAAAACCCCACATATTCATCTGTTACTTCTATGAAGTAATTGATGGATGGTAGAAATATGCAATTCCCGCTCTGACTTGGTTCTAATTTATCAAAGATGTGATAAAATTCATGTATATCTTAACATTTATTTTACTGTATCCAAACATGTTGCTATATATTTCTCAAAGCCCTCTTTGTGATAAGAGACATCTTTGTATGGATAATATTAAAATTTTCTCTTATGTTATAGTTGTTGTAAAGTTAAGTAAACCACCAAGGTGCAATGACTTCTTATCAATTATTTTTCTTTTCTTCTTCTTTTAGCTACTATTTCTATTCTTAGATACTTAGGTAATATAGAATTGTGCTTAGTTGATTAAGCACACAACATTGGTATCAGAGCTAGCTGATACTTGGATGGCAATGGAAATCATGACTGCAGGCATCTACTACCAAGAGATTCATTAAGATATCAATAAAATCAAGAATCCATAATTGATAGCACGAAAACAAGATCTCGAGTAGGAATTTATTTCAACCCAGGTATATGAGTTTTATGTACAATCTTCATTATTGGATTGCATAAATGATACAGTCAAATAAAGTAAATGCTAATTTCAACCAAAGACGATGAACAGAGAAATCACATTTTATCTATAATGTCTATCACAAACTAATTTTAGGACACTTTGATAATACTAAAATCTATATGTAAAATAAACACACATGGTCCATGCCAAAGGCATCCAAATAATGAAAACACAGATTTTATGGTAACAAAAACACCATGCCTTAGAATGAAAGAAATTGTACCAATAAGATCAATTTCCTAAATATCATTAATTTTTTTAACAAATAATATGCCTACCCTTTATGTGATCATTCATTCACCAAATACTATCAATTCCATCAATTTATTTAGTCCTTCACATTATTAGAGAAAATCTATTAGTTTCCTAAATTAATCATTTTTTGTATAAAGAGATACAAAGGTAAAACTAAAAAGTAGAAAAACAAAAATCTTTAATATTTAAGCTACTATTGAAGATAAATATTTCATCAATAATTATCCTAGCACCTAATCACCAGAATTGTGGAGTACTATATCATTTGATAGGCCAGGACATAGTACCCTATGTGCCACCAGTTCCAAAAATTAGTAGTGCTGAATTGGTGGTATGTTGCCTTCTAACTAAGATTACTTTATCAATGGTGGTTTTTTCTTTTGATTTTTTACTAAAGATGCAAGAATCACTTCTGAAATTTTTGGAAAAGGTTCTAAACACCTATCTCAAAAATTGCACAAGGAATTAATACATCTTAAGTAACACATCAAAAGAAAAACACCGTTTATAATGTAATCTTAGTGAGAAGGCCATAAACCACAATTTCACATTTCTAATTGGCGCAATTGGTAGTACATAGGAAACTATGTCCCTATTGTTAGCCTTCTAATCCAATTAAGTTCTAATAATGACAATGCTTGATTGTAGGAACCAAGGAGAACATACACAAGGAAAGAGCTATTCAAGGAAAGAAAATCGTGATTGTAGGATCCCTCTAGAAATCAAGCATCATACACAATAAGTATGGAAAGATCTATGTCAAGATGGAAAGAAATATTGTGTATGGAAGGATCTATGTCAAGATAGAAAGAAATTATAATCCTCTAGTGGACATATCTGATATGGACATTAACGAATATAATTACACAATCAATACAAAGATTCTGTACAAGGAAAATTTAAAACATAGAAGGAAGGAAATTATATTTCTCAAGTGGATATATCTGATATGGACACTACCAGATACAATTACACAATCAAAAAATTCCTACTAATTTTTGATTGAGAGTACTACCATGGGTATTTCTTTAGATAATGAAGGTACCCTACTTTAAGGATTATTTAAATAATAAGAAGATGAAGAAAGCACCACGCAACTTTACGTAAACCTATTAGTTGTGTTCTTTCATTGTTCATAAAATTCTGTACTCTAGTTGTTTACAATTATTACAAAAAAAAAGATAGTTCCAGTTAAGGTTATATAGTATAGGCTAGGTCATAGGATTCCAAATTTAGTTTTGGATCAATAAAGTCAAAGAACTCATTATACTCATCACTAATTCAACAACTCTCTAAAGAAAATTCTTGTAATCTAAGGAGACTAGAATAGGAATAACATTGGTGATCCAAACAAATAAAAAAATCTCTATATCTTTACTTTAAGCCTTACTTTATTGTCTAAATAACTGGGAATCTAATGTGCAAGAGAGTTGAGTGCACTCTTTTGTACATTGACTAAGAAAATTTTTAATTCACCCTCTCCCCCCTTTTATATTTTACTTGGTATAAGAGAAAGTCTCACAAAACATTGCTTAACTACACGTGAGAAAAGATAAAATGGTCAACAATCAAATCCCAAGAGCACTCTTTAGGATGTACATTCATTAAACATGCCGCCTTACTTTATTAGAAAACATTCCTCTCACTATAAGAATAGGTTTGGAATCTTTATCCATAAATATAATTTATTGCAATCTAACCTTGACATGATAAATAATGAGCTTCAAAAAGTTATTGATGAGTATAAAAAGCTTGGTCAAGAAAATAAAGATTGGCAAATCATTTTAAATAACAAAATTTCTCTAGAAAAGAAAGATTGAAAGATTCATCTAGAAGCAAGCAAAATCAAACTCAATTTACTTCAAGAAGAACTTGATGAACTTAATCTGAAATTTAATAGTATAAAAAAATATCAAGTCACAGTTCTATCCCATTGAATGATCTTAAAATTAGAATTGAATCTGCTTCTAACTCTTTCATATCTGTAAAATTTTCTTTTTTCAAATATAGACCTACATGCTACACTTGTGGTAAGACACGTAACAAATCCTTGAATTGTGGTAAAAAGTCTCATGAAAAGTGCATTGAAAGATCTAAAACCACACGTCCCAACCCTAAAAGATCCAAGGACAATTAGGTACCTAAAAAAACTAATTTGTTTGTTTCACATGAACACACCTAAAGATCTTACAAAAGGAGAATATGGATGATTGATGGTAGGTGATCTGTATGTATGACTAGAATGAAAGGAAATTTCAAATCAGTTAAAAAGATATACGGAGGCTATGTCAAATTTGGAGACAAGCAGAAAGAGAAGTTATAGGATTGAGATCCATAGCCATAAGTCCATCATGAGACCATATCAAAGTATATTTGGTTGATGGACTCTAACACAATATGCTTAGTATTAACCAATTATTTGATGTAGGATTTGAAATCTTATTCAGTGCTCTATAATGCATCATCAACACACTCTAAGAAAATTATGTTAATTAGTGATAGAGTTTATAATATATATATATATATATATATATCTTTTAAATAATATTGATTTGACTACTTTGACCTATCTTACTAATTTATCTTATGATCCTTGGTTATGTAATAGAAAGCTTGGTCACACAAGCATGCCTGTTCTGGAAAAATTATCTAGGCTTGAGTTGGTTATAATTCTACCCAAACTTAATTTTGAAAAGGATCACATTTGTGATTTTTGTAAACTAGGTAATCAGACTAGACAATAATTTGAAGTTAAAGGTGTTGTTAGTACTTCTAACCCTCTCTAAATACTTTACATGGGTCTCTTTCGACCTACTAAAACTGTTAGAATTGGTGGTAAGAGAGATGTTTTTCTAATTATTAATGATTTCTACACTTACTTGGATTATATTTTTGGTCATAAAAATGATGCTCTCTCTAACTTTGAACTATTCTTGAAAGGCCCAACCTGAAGTAGGATAATTCATCTCCACAATCCATAGTGATCATGGAGGAGAATTCAAAACTCTTTTTTGAGGATTTTTGTGCTCAAAACAGGTATAATCATAACTTCACCTATCTAATATCCCTCAACTAATTAGAGTAATAGAAAGGAAAAATAAATCTCTTCAAGACATGACATGAACTCTTCTTTTAGAACAGAGTTTGCCTCACCAATTTTGGGCAAAAGCAGTAAGTACTACTTGCGATATTCTAAATTGATGCTTGGTTAGGCCTATTCTAAAGAAAACTCCATAGAATCTATTGAAAGGTAAGAATCCAAATGTCTGCTACTTATATTCATTCAAATGTAAATTCTTCGTGCATAATAATGGTAATGATAATCTGGCTAATTTTGATCATAAGTGATGAAGGTGTTTTTCTTGGATATTCTCTTTCCAACCGTTAACTTAGAGTTTTTAATAAAAGAACTCTTAATGTTGAAGAACTCGTCCTTGTGGTATTTGATGAATCTAACCTATTATCAAGAATTCTAGTATTTTTAGCCCTGATTATGAACGGGTTGTTGATCATCATCTCAAAATCTAGTTGAAGAAATTCCTCCAAAGTTAGCTGATATATCTCAAAAGTCAAGTTCATCTCAAGAAGTATCAAATAGATCAGTTCCTTGAGAATGGATACATGATGCTATTTTTTCAAATGAGTTTATCATTGTTGATTTAAAAGAGAAGATTCCGACAAGAGCCTTCCTGAAGAAACAGGCCTCGGTAGCTTTAAAAACTCAGTTTGAACCAAAAAATACAGAAGAGGCTATGGAGAATGAATTCTGGGTAGAAGTCACGAGGGAAGAACTTTATCATATTGAGAGAAATTAGATGCGGACATATTGAAGCACCTAACGAATTGCTTAGTAACTAGTACTAAGTGGGTTTATAGAAACAAACTAAATGAGGAAGGTAAAGTAATGAGAAATAAATCAAGGTTGGTATCTCACGATTACTCACAACTAAAAGGTATTGATTACAATGGCAACTTTGATCCTATAGAAAGGTTTGAGTCAATTAATATTTTGTTAGCTTATTCTCTTCTAATCATTTCAAGTTATTTCAAATGGATGTTAAAAGTATTTTTCTAAATAGATTTATAAAAGATGTGGTGTTTGTTTAGCAACCCCCCTGATTTGAAAATACTTCTTGCCTAGATCATGTTCTTAAACTTTCTAATACTCTATATGGTCTTAAGCAAGTGTCCAAAGCTTGTTATGAAAGTTTAAGTTATTTCCAACTTAGTAACAACTTTGAAAGAGAAAAATTGATAATACCTTATTTATTAAAAATTAGATTCAAATTTTTTATTGTACAAATTTATGTTGATGATATTATTTTTGAAAGTGCTATAGTGTGTTGCGTGAGAATTTTGCTAATCTCATGAAGTGAGAATTAAAAATGAGTCTCATGGGAGAACTCACCTTTTTTCTCAAACCTGAAATCAAGTAGTCGGCTAAAGGCATACTTGTTATAGTCAAAGAAAGTACACAAAAGAGTTGATTAAAAATATGATCTTGGAAAGAGTAAGGCTTTTGGTGCTCCAATGAGTCCATTTACATATCATGAAATTGATGCCCCTAGAAAGTATATGGATGAGAAGACGTATCAATGAGAAGACGTATCAAGGTATGATAGGTTCCTTATTAAATTTGATTGTTATTCAGCCTTAAAATATATCCAGTGTAAGCAAATGCGCTAGGTTTCTATCAGCTCCAAAGGAATCTCCTCTTACCATCATCAAAATAATTATCAGATATCTCTTCAAAACTCAATACTTTGGGTTATGGTATCCTCATTATTCACACTTGCATTTATTGGTTATTCGGATGGGGATGCTCACTATGTAGGTGATAAAATAGATAAAAAAAGTACCAGTGTAATCCCATACGTGAATAGAAATGGCAATTGATGTTAAAACTTTGAAGAAACTTTTGAAGAAGCTTAAGACACAATCTCTGAGACCAATGCTGACTTGTCTAATTTTAGGTTTCTCTCTCTTGGTTTTTAGAAATTGAATTTTGACTCATATGATTGCTACTATTATTCCTCAAAAATAATCTCTTAGCAGTATCAATTTTAAGAATGTGTTTGTTGTTTATTGTATGCTTAATAAATATAAGAATAATTGGTCTTTGTGGTTTCAAGACCATATGATGGAAAATGATTTTGATCTGAGTACTAATGCGAGTGTACCATATGGGCCAATGATAATGTGCATTCTACAAGCCTCGTCTATTGATCTCTCTGGTCTTTAGAATGTGGAAGTCCTTGCAAACTATGATACTAAAACCTTTTGAATCATGGAGTATGTTCTTATAGATGATCATCGGTTTAGAAGGATAGCAATAAGCCCAAACTAGAGTTCGTAAAGGTCTAAAAAATATATGCATATTCTACAATTACTATGTTAAAGTAGATGATTGATTTGAAGACTCATCTCTATGTTTTTGAGGAAGGTATGCTCTCCTTTTAGACAAATTCTAAGAAAATTTAGCAGCTAAGGCAGAACAGAAGCACAAATTTGGGAAATTTACGAATTTGCTTAGATGTACTCAAGTAGAAAGGTGTAAAGAATTTGAACAAGATATTTTGACAATTCAACTTTAAAGAGAGTTTGTCCTCTTTTTGGACTCTATTTGATTCTCTCTGTAGTTGATTCTTCTTCCTTAAATACTTTTCTTGCTTCAAAATACACAGGACTAGTTACTATTTGCATATTTTAATTTACTAGGTTGCAGGTTAGTTTGTTTCTTTTTCCTTTTTGATTATTCTATAGGGGAAGAAAACAATATTACATCAAATAGAAAGGCATCAAGCAAGGGGTAAATCTATAAAAAGGCATCAAACAAGGGGGAGTTGTATCTGTCAATGAATCAGTCTAAAGGGAAGTATCTTATACTTGTTCTGATATTTGTCTCATCATCATAAAAAGGGGTGAGATTGTCATCTTCCTAGTGCAATTAAGTTTTAATGGTGACAATGCTTTGTTGTATGAACAAAGAAGTATGCACACATGAAAGGAGAAATTCAAGGAAAGGAAATTGTGATAGAGGAATTCCTCACTAGATATTAGACGTCACACAAAATGAAGTATGGAATGATCTATTTCAAGATGGAAGGAAATTATACTCCTCTAGTGGGCATAAATGACACAGACACTAATGAGTATAATTAAGCAATCAAAACAAAGATTCTATGCAAGGAATATTTAAAACATAAAAGGAAATTATATTCCTCAAGTAGACATATCTGATATGGATACTAACAGATATAATTACTCTATCAAAGAATCCCTACTAATCTTTGATTGAGATAAAATTCCTTGGGTTTTCCTTTTAGAGCACGGAGGCATCCCACATAAGGATTATTTAAGAAAAAAGAAGATGAAGGACGCATCTCCCAACTTTACTTGAAGATAAATAACGCACCTCCCAACTTTACTTGAACCTATTAGTTGTGTTCTTTTATTCATCATAAAACTTGTAATCTAGTTGTTTACAATTGTTACAGAAAGAAATAAGATAGCTACAATTAAGGTTATACAAGTAAAGGTTGAGTCATAGGATTCCAGATTTACTTTTGGATCAATAAGAAGTCTAGCACTCGTTGTACTCATCACGAATTCAATGATGCTCTAAAGGAAGACCTTGTAAGCCTAAGTGACCATAATAGGCACCATACTAGTGATCGAAATCAGTACAAGAGTCTTTGTCTCTTTTCTTTATGACTTACTTTATTATGGATATACTTGTGAATCTAACATGCAAAAAAGTTGACTACTCTCTTGGTTAATCGACTAAGTGTGAAAACTTCAATTCACCCCACCCTCTTAAATTTGACCTACAAGTTAAAATATTAACCATACGCAAGAGTAAGGTAATAATATACAACACCATAAAAGTCAATGTAACACTAAAAAATCTGATTTACGAAGTGTACCACTGGAAATATCACCATTTTGTTGAGGGACACATATTGAGCGAGGCCCTTGTTGAGCAAATGACATAAACTTCATGATGATATCCAAAATAATTTATCAAAATATGAGCAATCTATTAATGCAATGTACTAGTAAATAACCAAGTCACCCCTTTTCACTATGATGGGTAGCTGGGGTTGGGATTAATTTGAATTGTTATTGTTTAGGAATAGGCATACATTGTTAAAATTTCTAGTTATTGCAATTATTCTGAACACCCATCAATCATCATGTTTGCTTCTTATAACTAATCTATTGAATGCAACAATTTGGAGGAAAAAAATATGAGAATAGGTACAACTAGCACTGTAAAATGGACTGGAAAAGAGACACATCATATAGAACTAACAGAAAGATGAGAAGGGGATTGAATATGCAAGTCATATCTGCAGACTTGGTCATGCTTTAAAGAGAACTTTCATAAGCACAACCTTTTCTATAAGGCTTCCATAGATACTAGATACAGATAATAGATTACCTCTCCAGAGTGAACATTGATAACATGTTCCGTATAATTAGCACAAACTAAGGAATAAACTCATTCAACAACATAAATGTAATACCCCGTACTTTTTCCTAGCTTAATTTTGCTTCTAAAATATCAAAGGTTATCTTCAAAGATGAATAAATTTTATTACATATAGAATTTTCTAAATTTAGACTCTCCATTATGTGGAAAACTGAATTAGCTTTCCACCGATACGAATTTCACCTAAATTCGATACTCGATTGAGAAATTATGGCATTTTTAGTAAAGCAGTGTGCCATTTAGGCAAGAACTGCGTCGCCGAGAGGGCCAATTTGGAAATTGTAAATTTCCAGTGGATCTCCGTGATTGGCCCGTATCACAGAGAAGTTCCAGGTCCCAGTTGTCCTTTTTCAGTGGCTCACTGCATTTGTGGCGCGTCACTGTGATGGCCAAAATGGGGCTCGTCCCTTTTCTAGAGGGCCAAAACGATTTCACTGCGTCTCCTTGGAGTCCCATTTCCCAGTTGTCAAAATAAAGGGAGCCACCGTGATAGTGGCATATCGCGGTGGCATGCAAAGTTGGAATTTTTCAGTTTCGATGAAAATTTTAAAAAGGACTATTTGGTCAATTCTGAAGCCCCCAATTCGTCCAAAACGAGAAATTCAGGCCTATTCTAAACACTTTATGCTTATTTTTATCATTTTCTCTCAAAGAAAAACCCTAGAGCTCAAAGCTAACTCTCTAATAAATCAAATTCCTTCATTGTTTCTCCAAGATAGCTCTAAATTAAGGATTTCAAATTCAAGATAATCAAGAGTTCATCATCAAAAGCACAATTAGAGATTTAGTTTCAAGCTTTCTTAGATATTTCATGAATTAAGGTATGTAGGGTTTATGACCAAGGAGCCTCTTCCATTCTTGTGCCCAAAACCAAGTTTTTATTTCAAATCTATATGATTTTGAATGATTATACATGAGTTTTAAATTAGGGTTCATACCCACTATTGCTAATTGCAAGATTATGAGAATTCAAGTGTTGAATTGCATGACTATTTTCATATTTTCATGCCTATTACAACAATTTTCAGATTTTGAGATGAATTATCATTGTTTTCATTATTAAGCATGATTATTATGATGTTTTGACATGAGATTGATGCATGGGTTATTATCCCAAGATTGAATGTTGTTATTTCAATAACGATTATGCTTTAAGCATCAGATAATCAGTTTATTTTCAATTTTTCAGTAAAGATTTGATCCTTTGATTGTTAGATAACATTTGGAATCCACTTTATAGATTTATTAAAAATTACAGAAATTAGAGTAGCTTTACTTACAGATTTCATCAGATAAATACATAATTGGTTTTAAAATAAACCCTATCTTCCATTGAACTATATGTAGCCAACGTAGGTATAGATTATCAGATTATTTCCATTTCTATATAGATGACAGATACAAATGTGATTGCTTAGATTATGTTATACTCCTTGGAAAGAGTATGACACATCTCACCATCGTGAGGTTTTCCCCAAGGGGAACAAGATGTTGGACTCTATGTTAGCTCACATGATTTATGCCGGTTAGAAGAACCTCCCTAAAATAAAAATAACTACAGAATGATCTTAACAGAAGAGATTTTAGACAACTAAGTGTAAAGGCTCACAACTTTATTCAGTTTATATTTTTTTTATAGAAAGATATTAGCTATAGACTATGGCTTTCAGATTTAGAAGTGAGCCCTTTTTATACTTAGACAGTATGATTTATGGACAAAACATTAGTATAGCTTTTAGAACTAAATGTTATGACTCACTAGATTTAGAAAGTATGATTTTCTATTCGTAATTACAGATTTCAGTTTTCAGATATTCCAGCTTATGTGAGTCATTTACATTTAGCATGCATTATTTTACAAACTATGATGATAGTTGATATTATGTTTTACTAATGCATTCACCCCCATGTACTCAGTACATTCTGAAAGTACTGATCCATATATACGTATATGTGCTACATTGTCTCATAATGTAGGTTCAGGTGCTCAGTTTCAGTAGCGTGAGTGATTTAGAGCATCTCTATCTACATCTCGACAGTTGGTGAGTCCTCATAGTTCGGGAACTTAGTCATTCAGTTTATTTTTAGCTTATCAGTTTAGATGATTCAGTATTCTTTTCAGTTAGTTCGAGTCAGCTGGGGGTTTGTCCTAGTGACTCTCTAGATATTAGTAGTAGAGGCTTGTCAGACTGCTAGTTTTGATTTAGATTATTCAGTATTGAGGTTTCAGACATTATTTTCAGATATTACATTCAGACAGATTTCCACATATAGTATGACTCTTATGTCTATGTTTCCATTTTTATGACGTCTCAGGACCAGGTTTTGGGGCGTTACACTAAATAACATTTTATAAATTACATAAAATGAAACTTTAAATGTACCAACATTCCAGTAACAGAATCATATTTCATAAAATTATGCTTATAATAACTTTAGAATATTAACGACAAAGTCTGCCAAAGAGAAATAAGGAAAACATGAAAGAAAAAGTATGGATTTTTGTTACAAATCCAAAAGAGACACCTCAGATTAATCAGGTGTGATACACCCTTAAAAGAAAATTAAAACATTATGTTCCCTTTAGCTACTCCATCCATTAGAATAAAACAATCTCTCTCTCCTGCAACCACCCTTAAAATAAATGAAGGACAAGAGTAACAAAGGAAAATATTACATATTAACACACCCAACTACTTCTTTTGTGAAATCCGATAAATAAAAGAAATAGAATTTAGTGAATTGATGATGAATAACATATAAGCCAGTCCTTACTGTTATTGTTAGCTAAACTGTGTGATGTGTTATGGCAAACTACACTGTGAGAAGTTTGTATTAACCAAACATGTCAACTGACCTACTCTACTTATTAGATGATTAGATATGCCCTGAACAAGTTAGTTCAAGTGGGGGCGGGGGGTAAAGGACCTATCTCCTACTTAACTAACAAGTTTTGTGTTAGTGAGGAGTTTATGTGCATGACGTGCACCCACCAATCACATACTGGATATGTCGTTACTCCTTACCACCAAACCAAAACCCTAGAGACCGCATTACTACAAACTTTTGCAACAAGTTAAAATTTTAGGTTTTTCTTGACACAATGGAATTCTAGAGTGGTCAACAAAATATCAAAGGACTAGATCAAAAATGCTTGTCAAAACACTTAGTGTCTGACAAGCTGAACGATGCATAAAAAAGAGAATCTCATTGATAAAGCTTAAAATTAATGATAAAATACACATCAATGCTCCTTATAAAGGATTTTTAGGTTATAATTGTAAGTTAATTTATAAAAGCTAAGATAATTGCATAGATTATGAGCATCAATTAATATTAGATAAGACGCATACCTATAGAACCATTTTTTCATCAATGCAACTATGTTTTTCTCTAATTGTTCCTCTTTGTAACTGGAGGTAAAATGTGGTGGTTTCCTTGAGGTTTAGGAGATGAGATGGGACCTATACATACATACATACATACATATATATATATATATATACATACATATATATACATACATACACACACACATATATATATATATATGAGATCCGAATAATATGTTTTATAAGGTTACATGGCCTACACTACTGTAAGTTCAAATCAATACATGAAATGGCTCGGGATAATAAAGAATCCAACATATAGAGCGCCTAGTTAGGTCCACCAACTATATTTATCTAATCCATTTTATAAATGACAAATAATTAACTTAATGATAGTCAACATTTAGTGAAAATTCTAAAATTCACTCACTTGGGCAATCATTAACTTAATCTTTAAATTTTAAAAGTTCAAAGGAAATGTTATTTTATAAAATGACTTTCGGTTAAAATGAGAAGTGGACACAAATACAGTGGTAGAACATCACTTCTAAAATGGTCTAGTCAAAGAAGACTATTAATGCTGAAATGTAACAGTACTTTCATCAATTAACGACACACGACCAACCCACAATCACAAGCATTGTTGGTTTATCAAAATATACCTAATAGTATGGTAGTATAGCAAGAAATAGCCAACGGGAGAAAAGAACATTAGCGGAAGATATATTTCTCCCATCAATATAGTTCTTTCAAAACTGCTAGATTATTAAAGGGATTTCTATCACTGCACAGTTGCTATCACTAATTTTTAGGGCTGACTCAAGTCTAAGGTCCATCTATAAATAGTCAAAAATATGTATGGGTGATATTTGTCTGATGAGACAACATAATTAGTCCAATGCACTAATATAATATGATTAAGAAAGTGTACAAGTATAAACCAACTATTTCCTTCAAAAGTCAATTTGAGCCTTAAAAATATGATACCCTTTGTGCAAATGACAATCAAATATTCCAGTGATAGAAAATGCATTCCTTATGAGAAGATAGATTTAGTAAACTAAAATATTCTCTTTAAGTCCTTACAATAATTTCGAGCGGAAAAATATGATGAATATGCTATAAGAAAATTGTGGGCAACTAATGTGAGATTCACTATATTACCCCTTTGGGAAAGTAATGAGAAACATTTTAGTATTAGAAAATTCATCCCCTTTGGTCCGATGGATTTACAAAACTAAGGTATTCTATTTTCTGACTTCATACTCTATCATCAAATTGAAACACGTGAAAAATACCCTTTGGGTAGGATATTGTATGTAATAATTCAATAAAATCTAATTAAGCCTCACAAAACAAAACAAATATCACTTTGGAGCACACTATTCACTTTAAATTTTAAAACTAATTCTATCCTAGGGAAAAGCAAAAATTTTCCCAAGCATACGAAACAATATGTACGCTAATAAATTCACACCATGAAATCTAGTAATTTATCACGTTCCTTCTATGTTGTAGCTCAAATTATATTTTTATCAATCTTTAATAGGATTATAAAAAAGAATGTCATTATCAATTTAACTAGTTAATAAGATTTTAACATCACGAGAGTATATGCAGGAATTATATGCAGGATAATATCGTATATGATTACTTTACAATTAATTCATTCAATAATATCACCCTCTAAGATATGATCATGGTATTATAGACTAACCAATATTACAATCTAGCAATCTCTTACATATTATTAGCATTTTGAATTTTAGATTGAGAAAATACACCTAATAATAATTTTACATAGAAGGAGAAAATGCACCTAATAGCCTCTTGAAATAAAGAGATGCTACCTTGGCCTCGCCACTCAATACTCAATCGCTAATCATCCTCAATCTTTCATCATCAAATTGAAGATCTCGAATCACCTCCATCAAGGAGTACCTAGCCTCAACAAAGGCTAACACATGTCTGCGTGTCAAAATATTAAGCCTAACCAACTATTTAGCTAAATACTGAACCTCTAAGGCCAAAAGTTTCTCTTGAGTCAAAAGATGAGCTAAACTTCCTATACTCAGTTGCCATCTATCTCAAGGCATCTGCTACTACGTTAACTTTGCTCAAATGATATAAAATAGTGAGATCATAGTCCTTGAGAAACTCAAGCCAACATTAGTATATCATATTAAGATCTCACTGAGTGAAGAAGTAATGAAGGCTATGATGATCAAAGAAGATCTCAACAATAGACCCCATTAAAGTAATGTTGCCACAACTTTAATATAAAAATAACTACAGCAAACTCCAAATCATGGGATGGGTAATTTTCTCACGAGGCTTCAACTCTCAACAAACATTAAGTAATCACCTTACCCTAATACATTAATACACCACCAAACCTAACTCCAAAAGCATCACAGAACATGATAAAATTGATGACCTCATTAGGCAAGGTAGGCAGGGTCAATATAAAGGACAAAGTCAACAACTCCTTATGTTTTTGAAATGCCTCCTCACACGCCTTCAACCACTAAAAAATAATATTTTCTAAGTCAAATTTGTCAAAGAAGCCGCAATAGAAGAGAAACCCTTAATAAAACACTGATAATAACTTGCCAGACCAATGAAGCTCTGAATCTCAGTAGGAGAAGTGGTCTAGCAAAATTACTAGCATATGTTGTCTTAGACGGATCGACCATTATGTTATCCTTGGTCACTATATGACCCAAGATATTAATAGAGTCCAACCAAAACTCGTACTTGGAGAAAATGTCATATAACTTTTCATCTCACAACCTCTATAGTTCTCAAGTGTATCACATACTTAGCCTCATTCTTGGAATAAACCAAGATATTATCTATGAATACAATCACAATATAATTAAAATAGGGTCAAAATACTTGATTCATAAACTTCATGAATACTTTTGAGGCATTTGTCAACCCAAAAGAAATAACCCAAAACTCATAATGACCATATCAAGTTCGAAAATCCATCTTCAAAACATCTAAATCTCTAAATGTCAACTGATGATATTAAGATCACAAGTCAATGTTAGGAAACACCAAGGCACCCTAAAATTGGTCAAATAGATTATCAATGAGAGAAAGAGGATTCTTGTTTTTAATTGATACCTCATGCAATTATTGATAGTCGATACACATATGCATAGATCCTTTCTTATTCTATACAAACAAAATGGGGCACCCTAATGAGACATACTAGGTCTAATGAAACTCTTCCTAAAAAAATCCTACAACTACTCCTTTACTTTATTCAACTCAATTGGGGCCATCCTATATGGAGGAATAAAAATGGGCTTGGTAACTAGATCAACATCAATAGAAAATTTAATATCCTAATCTGGAGGCATACCAAGTAAATATGTAGGAAACACATTTTGAAACTCTTTAACAACTAAAATAGAATCCAACAGAGGCAGTGAAACAATACTGGTATCATGCACATAGGCCAAATAGGATAAACAACCCTTTTCAAACATATAATAAGTACATGGAAAAGATACAACTCCTTTAAACTTGAACTAGGCATACCATTTCATGCTAAACTTGGCACGATCGGAGTAGCTAAAGTCACAATCTTGGAAAACTAATCTACAATTGCATAATATGGAGCTAACTGATCCATACCCAAGATAATATCAAAATCAACCATACATATGATAATCAAGTCCTCCCAGGTCTCATTCCACAAATGTCACTATATGTAATATGAAGCCAAAATTACCTATATTTAATCATTATTTGCCTCATGCTTAGTAATTTTATTTATCCTTTTTAGAATTAATCTTATGAATTATGATAAATATTAATTTTTTGTTGTATGATTAAATTGGTGTGAAGCTGTAATGCCCCACATTTTTGTGATAAGAATTTGAACTATTGTTACGATGTGTACAAACACAAATCCAATGATTTCCATGTCAATATAAGTGTGATGATAAATTATATAGTGTAGGAAAATCTTTGAAGATGAATTGAGGTCATAAAAATCTCCTAACTTAAAGTTGAGTTGAGAACTTTCCTATCGATTGAGTTTTACTGGACGTTCCAACTTAGGTCAACTTCCAATGATAATTAGTCTCAGAATATAACAAGTTATGTGGCCTACTATATACCAGATTAAATATCTTTAAGTCTTATTTGTAAATAATCCAATTTCACCATAATATAATAGCAAAGAAGAAAGTTATGCTCATTTACCTAGGAGTGTTTGTCTGTCAGAGATTGATGACTAAGTTGATGAGTTGTCAGCTAGTTGATGGGCTGTCAAATCTGGCGTCAACCTTAACCAAAAAATATCTGATATAGCTAGATATTGAAACTAAGTGAATGTATAATGACCCGAGTCTGTACCCTAGATGCTACACGGTGCTCATACTCCCGAAGGACTACAAGCTAACCCATGACTGGTACTTGCTACATTAACTGAATCATAAACTATAAAATGCAGAAATTAGGCAAAAAATTTCCATAAAGTTTAATACTGAATTAAAACTAATTAAGGTATAACAATATCAAAACTGAAACATTTATCTGAAAATATTCTAGTTTAAAAAAGCCTCTAAACTGTCTGAAATATGGAGTTGATGGGACAAGCCCCCAACTAACTACAACTACTAAAATTGTACTACTAAACTAAAATACCGAAGAAAATAGTCACGTCCTCAAACCATGAGGACTCACCATTAACTCTGACTGCTGAAAATCTGATTTGCTAAAGGTGCTCAGGAGCCCATGCATCTGAACGTATGATATAAGACATCATAGCAAAAAAGAAAAGTATGCGTTAGTACTTTGAATGTACTAGTATGCTAAGTGAGGTAGGCTAAAATTCATGGGTTCATATGCATGAACAATACTGACTGAATGACATAAGTATAACCGAATGAGAGTACATACATGAATACATAGACTATAACTGAGATCGTGATAACACTAAATACTGTGTCTGGAACTGATTAATTGATATCTTAGTATACTGATACTGAATTACTGATAACTGGATGACTGTATCTAACAACCTTGATTATATGGAACTATATTGAGTTTCGTACTAAACTGAGTGACCGTGTCTGACAGTCCTAAATCTGTAGAACTAAACTGAATTCTGTACTGAGACTAAATTTGAAACTAAAAATGTGAAAGGTAATCATCTAACCGACATGCCCCTTTCTTTATAGATTGGGGTCCAACTTATAACCCCAGTTAGAAGGGTGTCAATACTGTGCCACGGGTAAAGATAAGTTTTAAGTTAACCCTCTCTGACAGGAACCTCTTTTATCAAACCTTGCTGGCAGGAAAACTCGAATGAGATGTATCAACCCTCATAATATCTAGCAGGAAGATATCTCAACCTACACTGGCTATGTATTTCTGTAACAAAGGGATTGTTACTAAGGGTCAAACAATCTGCGGGCAAAACTGCCCCGATCCCTGGGTTAACTCGGTGTTGAGTCCTACTCCCATCTGAATAGAAACTGAACTGGTTTCTAGTTCAGTATAGGCTTGATTGAACTGTTACTAATTGTACTATCGAACTAAACTGAACTAAGTTTATTAAGTTTCATTTACTAACGGAATACTACTGAATTCTATTATCTGACTGAATTTACTAAGGTCTGAACTGAATACTGAACTGGACTATTACTGAGTCTACTGAGTTTTCCTGAGTCCTGTAACTGACTGAGAGTACTACTGATCATGAAATGACTGAGATTATTCTATAACTGACACTAGCTCTAGGTAAACAACTAAATTATTGGGTATCAAATACCCTCAGGGCTCGATAGCATAAAAAATAAAGCATCACATGATCTTGCATAGCGTAAAAATGGACACTTGTTCATAATGTATCAGTAGAGACATTTTATCAAACACTTGCAAGGTATAACTTGCACATAAGCTAGCATGACATGATTTCTTTCCCTTACTAGTTCACATGAACAATTCATCAAGCACTTGGTGAGCATAATATATGCACATAATAGGTGAGCATCATGATTCACTTTCAATTTCACAATTACAAGGGGTTTAACATGGATTCATATGAATATACCCACATAATAATCAATTCCACATTAAACGTGTAATAAATCATGAAATATAAATCTAATTCAATTAATAATAATGAATACACTTTAATTCTAATCATGGAAAACATAAATTTAAACTACTTGAATTTTAAAAGAGTTTCTTGGACTCCAAGGGTGGAAGGAACCCTTGGATAAACACTTCACATACCTTAGTTCGTGAATTCTTGAAGAATAATGGTGGAAGCCTTGAGTCTTAGATCTTGAATGTGATGAACTAGGGTTCGTTCTTGATAAATTCTACAGATAAAGAGTATATTTTGCCTCTTGGACAGCTTAATGATATGTTTTGGGGGCTGAAGGACATAGGAAAAAGACCCAATTACCTCCAAAGATACAGGTTTTTAATGTCTGAAAATTGAACCATCAACGCGTAGGCCAATATGCCGCGTCGAGTTTGCATCGGTTCATTGAATCCAAGGAAAAATATTAATCAATACAATGGCCGACGCTCCACAATGAGATTGCATCGATACACTATTTTGGATTCCCAAATATGGTTCAAACGAGGTTCAAAAAATCCAAAACTTATCCGAGAACACCTACTGACATTCCTGATCATGAATCAACCTAAAGGTTGATATTTAAAGGTCATAGAGGTCATGAAATAGCATTTCCAACTTATAAAGGACAAAAAAATACCAAGTCTGAATACTTAGCTATAATTTTCCAAGTCTGGGATCCTTTGGCAAGCTTAAAAGACTGAGTTGAGCGTAGGATCTTACGAGGTCTTACAATATCATCCCTTTGGGAAAATTAATCCTTGAATGAGGTTGGTTACATTGAGAATACTGCTAGACTGGATTTAGACACTAGACATGCATAACTGAAGCATGATTTCATGATTGAGATTACTAGTATACTGAATTATCATACTAAATATGCATATCTAATGTATACATACTTAGCTGAACATGATTCATGAATGCATGACTGGGATTAATGATAAGCTAAGTTTATATACTGAACATACGTATTTGATGCATGGGTTCATGACTGAATTAATTAGTGGATGCATGACTAAGTATGCAACGCTAAATTATACCAAGTTGGTAGCTATATCTAAAAATAAAACTGAATAGAGTTAGGGTAACTATTACCATGAGCTAAATCTGAGTTTGTGGAGAAGAGGTGAGGATACTTGGCTCACATATCTACTTCTGCTTCCCAAGTAGCCCCCTCAACGAACTGATTTCACCAAAGAACTTTGACTAGAGGGACCTTTTTGTTCCTTAGTCTACGAATATGATAATCAAAGATTTCTACTAAGATCTCTTCATAAGAGAGGCTATTCTGAATATCTATGCCCTCTATAGGGACTACGACTACTGGGTTACCTATGCATTTCTTAAGCAAGGAGACATGGAACACTGGGTACACTGAAGCTAAGTCTGAAGGAAACGCAAGCTGGTAAGCTACCTTTCTAAAATGGCTGAGAATTCGGTAAGGACTGACATATTAGGGACTAAGTTTTCCCTTCTTTCCAAACCTCTTCACTCCTTTTATTGGAGAGATTTTCAAATAAACAAGATCACCAATCTCAAAATCGAGATCCTTTCTATGTACATCTGCATACAATTTTTTTTGGCTCTGAGCTATCTTAAGTCTTTCCCTAATCAACTACACCTTCTCTAAGGTATCAAATACCAAGTCAGGCTTTACCATTGCAGCCTCGCCCACTTCAAATCAACCGATAGGAGACTTGCATCTCCTCTCATAAAGCACCTCAAACGAAGCCATCTGAATGATGAAATGATAAATATTGTTATATGCGAATTCAATCAAAGGTAAATGGTCATCCCAACTACCTTTAAAGTCAATCGCACACACTCACAACATATCTTCTAAAGTTTGAATAGTTCTTTCTGCTTGACCATTTGTATGAGGATAAAAGGCTATCTTGAGGTCAACTCGGGTACCAAGACCCTTTGGAATGCTTTCCAGAAATAAGAGGTGAATTGGATACCTCTATCTGAGATAATGGACAACGAAATGCCATGCAATCCGACCAACTTCCTAATATAGAGTTTCACATTATCCTCGGCTAAGTAAGATTTATGGATTGGTAGGAAATAAGCTGATTTGGTCATCCTGTCTACAATGACCCAAGCTGAATCATGCTGGCGACGAGTACGAGGCAAAACCGTCACAAAGTCCATGTTCACTTCTTCCTATTTCTAGGTGGGAATGCTGAACTCCTACATGGACCCACTAGGCTTTTGATGCTCAATCTTAACCTGCTGACATGCTGAGCACTTACCCACAAACTCTGTAATGTCTTTTTTCATCCCACTCCACCAATAGATATCCCATAAATCATGGTACATCTTAGTGGCCCCTGGATGAATAGAGTAACGTGCACCATGAGCTTCTGCAACAATTCACTGCCTCAAGTCATCTATACCTAGCACACATAGCCGACCCTAACTGCTCAACAAACCTTCTCTTCCTTGGGAGAAAACCTATACTTTATGATCTCTGACTGACTCTTTTAACTTGGCTAAACTGGGATTTCTATTTTTCTTTTCCTTTACTTTGGAAACTAGAGATAATTTTGAACTACTCTGGATCCATACACTACCTTCTAACGAATAGATTAAGCGAGCGAACACCTAATCGAGCAAACTGATTAACTTCCTAAGCTAACTTTTTCTTACTATTCTCCACATGAGCAACTCTACCCATAAACATTCTACTAAGAGCATCGTCCACAACATTCGCTTTACCCGGATGATACAAGATGCTTATGTTGTATTCTTTCAATAACTCTAACCACTTTCTTTGATGGAGGTTTAGATCTTTTTAAGAGAATATATACTATAGGATTTTATGGTCAGTGAACACATCAACGTGCACCCCATACAAATAGTTCCTCCAAATCTTTAAGGAAAATACTACTATTGCTAATTCAAAATCATGAGTAGGATAGTTCTTTTTATAGGGCTTAACCTATCTAGAGGTGTAGACTATGACCTTACCTCTCTATATCAAAACATACCCTAAACTGATTCTGGAGGCATCACAATATACCACAAACCCATCTGAACCATATGGTAGGGTCAAAACTGGAGCTGTAGTGAGTCGGGTCTTCAACTCCTGAAAACTCTTTTCACAACAATCTAACCACTGGAATTTGACTTTCTTCTGAGTCAATCTGGACATAGAGGATGCAATAGATGAAAATCCCTCAACAAATCATTAGTAATAGCCAGCCAAGCCTAAGAAACTCCTAATATCTAATAGAGAGATGGGTCTAGGCCAGTTTCTTACTGCTTCAGTCTTTTGGGGATCAACTCTAATGCTGTCATCGAAAACAATACGACCAAGGAAAGCTACTAACCTTAGCCAAAATTTTAATTTAATGAATTTGGAGAATAGAGGATGATTTTTAAGAGTCTACAATATTATTTTGAGATGGTCTGCATGATCATGTTTACTGCGGAAGTAAACAAGAATGTCATCTATGAAGACTATGATGAATATGTCCAAGTAATGCTTGAACACATGATTCATCAAGTCCATAAAAGATGTTGGGGCATTAGTAAGGCCAAAGGACATGACTATGAATTTGAAGTGACCATACTGAGTTCTGAAGGCTATTTTTGAGATGTCTTATTCTCTAACTATGAGCTGATAATAACCTGATCTGAAGTCTATCTTGGAGAAGTAACTGGCATCCTAAAGTTGGTCAAACAAGTCATTGATTCTGGGAAGAGGGTACTTGTTTTTTATCATGACTTTATTTAGCTGATGGTATTCAATACATATTCTGAGAGAACCGTTTTTCTTACGGACGAATAAAATTGGTGCACCCTACAGAGACACATTGGTTTTGATGAATCCCTTATCTAGGATATCCTTTGACTATTCTTGTAATTCCCTGAGTTCTGTTGGGCCATTATGTATGGAGGAATAGATATGGGCTGAGTATCTGGGAGAAGGTCTATTCCAAAGTCAATTTCCCTTTTGGGAAAAATTCTGGGTGGATCTTTGGGAAACACATCTGGGAATTCATATGCTACTGGCACTAATTCAAGAGTATGGGTTTTTGAACTAGAGTCCTGGACTCGAACAAGATGGTAGGTACTTCCCTTAGATATGATTTTCCTTGACCGAAGGTAAGAAATAAGCAGACCCCTAAGTGCTAAAGTACTACCTCTCTACTCTAGGATGGGTTCACTCAGAAACTAAAATTGGACAATTCTTCTTCTACATTCGACTGAGGCATAGCAGGAATGAAGCCGATCCATGCTAAGAATGCCATCAAAATTAGTCATCTCTAATTTGACTTAAGTCTGCTGAAGTGACTTTCTAAAATATCATAACTGGACAGTTCCTGTATACCCACCGGGATATAATAGATTTACCCACTAGGGTAGAGACTGAGAAAGGCTCTACTAGAATTTTGAGACTGACTCCAAAATTAACTGCTATATATGGAGTAACAAAGGACAAAAAAGCTCTTAGATCTAGCAAAGCATAGACATATAAATGGAAAACTTTTAAGGTACCAGTGACAACATCAGGAGAACTTTTTTGATCCTATTAGGACTGAAGAACATAGAGTCTATTTAGGTGCTGCCCATTGGTGGCACTGGATGCAGCTCCCTACTGATTCGGGTGACCAGATTGAGCTGGGGGATGGTTATGCTGACTTTGAGAGCCCACCTAAGGACACTGTCTGACTCTGTGGCCTGGATTTCCATAAGGTTCAATACTAAATTAAAACTGAATAATGTATAACAATACCAAAACTAAAATATCTATCTGAAAATACTCTAGTCTAAAAAAGCCTCTAAACTATCTGAAATATGGAGTTAATGGGATAAGACCCCAACTAACTATACTGCTAAACTAAAATACTAAAGAAAATAGTCATATCCTCAAACTATGAGGACTCACCACTAACTCTGACTGCTAAAAATCTAATTTGCTAAGGGTGATCGGGAGCCCGTGTGTCTAAACCTATGATATAAGACATCATAGCACAACAGAAAAGTATGCGTCAGTACTTTGAATGTATTGGTATGCTAAGTGATGTAGGCTGAAATGCATAGGTTCATATGCATGAATAATACTGACTGAATGACATGAGTATAACTGAATGAGAGTACATACATGAATACATAGACTGTAACTGAGATCGTGATAACACTTAATACTATGTCTGGATACTGAATAACTGATATCTGAGTATACTAATACTGAACTATTGATAACTAAATTACTGTATCTGACAGTCTTAATTCTATGGATATATACTGAGTTCCATACTGAACTGAGTGACTATATCTGACAGCCCTGAATCTGTAAAACTAAAATGAGTTTTGTATTGAAACTAAATCTAAAACTGAGACTGTGAGAGGTAATCATCTAACCGACATTCCTCTTTCTACATAGATTGGGATTCAACCTATAACCCTAGTTGGAAGGGTGTCAATACCGTGCCACGGGTAAAGATAACCTGTGAGTTAACCCTCTCTGATAGGAAGCTCTTTCGTCAACCCTCACTGGCAGGAAAACTCGAATGAGATGTATCAACCCTTAAAATATCTGGCAGGAATATATCTTAAACTACGCTAGCTATGTATTTCTGTAATGTAGGGATTGGTACTAAGGGTCAAACCCTCTACTGATAGGAATGCCCCCATCCCTAGGTTAACTCGGCGCTGAATCCTACTCCTATCTGAATAGACACTGAACTAGTTCCTAGTTCATACTAGGCTTCACTGAACCGTTAATGATTATACTATCTAACTGAACTGAACTGAGTTCACTGAGTTTCATTGACTGATAAAATACTAGTGAATTCTATTAACTGACTAAATTTATTGAGTTCTAAACTAACTACTGAACTAGTCTGGATTGATACTGAGTCTACTGAGTTTTCCTGAGTCCTATAACTGACTGAGAGTACTACTGATCATTACATAACAATGATTATTCTATAACTAACACTATCTCTAGGTAAACAACTAAATTGTTGGGTATCAAATACCCTAGGACTCGATAGCATGAAAAATAAAGCATAACTTGATCTTGTATAGCATAAAAATGCACACTTGTTCATAATGTATCTATAGAGACATTTTATCAAACACTTGCATGGTATAACTTGCACATAAGCTAGCATGACATGATTTTTTTTCCTTACTAGTTCACATCAATAATTCATCAAGCACTAGGTGAGTATAATATTTGCACATAATAGGTGAGCATCATGATTCACTTCCAATTTCACAATTACAAGGGGTTTAACATGGATTCATATGAATATACCCACATAATAATCAATTTCACATGAAAGGTGTAGTAAATCATGAAATAGGAATCTAAGTCAATTAATAATCATGAATACACTTTAATTCCAATCATGGAAAGCATAAATTTCAACTACTTAAAGTTTAAAAGAGTTTCTTGGACTCCAAGGGTGGAAGGAACCCTTGGATAACACTTCACATACTTTAGTTGGTGAATTATTAAAGAATAATGGGGGAAGCCTTGAGTCTTAGATCTTGAATGTGATGAACTAGGGTTTGTTCTTAATAAATTCTAAGGAGAATGAGTATATTTTTCTTCTTTGACGACTTAATGATATGTTTTGGGGGCTGAAGGACATGGAAAAAAGACCTAATTACCCCCAAAGATGTAGTTTTTAATGACTAAAAATTGAACCATCGACTACAAGCGATGTGCCGCATCATTTGCATCGACACGATGACAAGTGCACCACGTCGAGTCCATATTGGTTTACTAAAAATTGCCACTGGAAGCCAAGGAAAAATATTGATTGACATGATGGCCGACGCACCTCACCGACATTGCATCTATACACTATTTTGGATTCCCAAACGTGGTTCAAACGAGGTCCAAAAAATCCAAAACTCATTTGGGAACACCCACTGACATTCCTGATCATGAATAAATCTAATGGTTGATATTTTAAGGTCATAGAGGTCATGAAATAGCGTTGCCAACTTACGAAGGCCAAAATAATACTAAGTCTGAATACTTAGCTAAAGTTTTCTAAGTTTGGAACCCCTTAGTAAGCTTAAAAGACTGAGTTGAGCTTAGAATTTTTTCAAGATCTTGTAGAATGATTCATCAACAAGCTAACGGGTTGTCAACTTAGTTGTCAATTGAAAAATTCCTTCAAATTTTTGTAAGTTTCTTTATGGGTGTTTTGGTCTTTTCGTCACCTCAAACCCTACTCCATGACTTAAATCTCTCTTTAAATGCTATTTACTCATTTTTTATTAGTTTCTCATTGCTCTTTCTCCTCTTTACTCTCAAGGGAAATAAAACTAGAGTTTCTTCTCAAAGTTCAACTTCTAAGGCTTCAAATACAAGTTCTTCTCAAATTCCTTTCATCAAAAAGACATGTTGTACACTGCCTATTTTAATTATTGTATTATTGCATTAATTTACTTGGTATTTAGGTATTCCTGAATTATTTAATTTAAACTAGGGTTAAAGGGTTTTGGTGGTTAAACACTTGTATTGTTTTTCCTTTGTTTGAAATGGTTTATGCATGGTTTGAATGGTGGATTACAACCTAATTTTATGTCTCTTAGTAATTGTTGGAATTTGGCAATATGGTCTTCTTAATGTGTATGGATTTTGTCTTGATAACAACATGAATAGCAACCCACATCATAATTTTTGTTGTGAATAAGGATTATACATAGTGTAACTTATCTTTTAAAATAATACAATGCATTAAATGGTTAAAAATGAAAAAGGTTTTTGAAAGCCCTTGGGGGCCTATGGTTTTGGATTTTTAAAATGGTATTTGGAGTCTAATTGGTTAAATAGATCTGGTATGGCATAATTGGAATAGTTTACAAGTCTATTGGTATGACAATATCAATTTGGTAATTCCTTAATATAAGACTTATTGGTTAATGGTATATGAAAATTATTTTAATTGGGCTTAAAGGAAATTATGTAGCTTAACCGAGAAAGTGTAGTCCCGAAGAACCAACAATGAAACCACATCTGCCGATGTTGAGAGGTCTTATCTTGAAATAAGGATAACCCCTATTTTTGTTTTACACAATATATATTTGGGAGGTTATTGACTATTTGTGATACTAACCTATTCCTCGGTCCATATGGCTAACATGGATAGAGGAAGCTAGGCCCATATAGCCCATGGGTACCTTTAGGTCGGTGCAAGCTACATAGTTAAGGATTAAATTTTAAATAATCATGTAACATATCTGTTGCCACTATCCCGACATCCTTTATATATATATATATATATATATCATTGTTGAGCATATGTTTTATGACTAATTTTTGAAAAGGTATATTTTTTCCCTTTCCTTGGATTGCATGCTAGTACTCGTTGTACTAACTATCCCCGGATGCTACATCATTTAATGATGTAGGTTTTGAGGTCTTTACAAGATATATTGTGCAGAGTAGGATGGCTCGGTATTCCCATTTGGCAACTGGTTATAAGTGGTGAGCCCTCCATCATCCAGAAGGCGATTGTTCATTTCTTTTATGTTTCTATCCTATCAGTTTATGGGTTTTATGGCATAGTCGTAGCCATTTTTGACTTAGGAGTATTCTTAAAATTAAAGGCTTGATAGAAGGTGTTGGGTAATTGGTTTGGATGTTGTTCTTAATATATGTATATTATTCCATTTAGATGTTAAAATCCTTTGTCTTATGGGCTTGCTTCCAAAAATTTTCATTATGACTATGCATATGATGTATGGCTAAGGGGTCATATCAGGACATGGTTGGCTTAGGGTGCCCATGAGGTTAGGTTCTCGGTTTGGGTTGTGATAGAACATGAAGAAATTTGGAGCAAAAATGACTTAAAATGAGAAATCATATAAGGAAATCAAGTAGGAAGCTTGATGAAATAAAGTTAATATAATAATCATATATGTTGCAGGTTACTTTACAATTGAATTGAAGAGGAATCGAAGCTTACCTGCCATGTAGTAGAAGATGTGATGTTGAGGGATGCGGTCAAAATTAGGTGGCGCTGTTTGACGTATCCAGTCCAAATTGGCTTGGATTTTTTTCCTAAACTATTTTGGACTCGGTTATTTTATTTTGAATTATTTTACACATATAAATATTTCACAAAAATAGTTTTTATGGAACTTTTGATAATTTTTGATAATTATTAGTTCATTAAAGCTTTGGAGAAGTAACTAGTAAAATTTTTATTTAGAGAAAGCTTGAAGCCTTCCGTGGAGGCCAAGGAAAAATTGGTTTATTGTTTTTTTCTCTTTATTATTTTTTCTTTGAGAATTCAAGATTCTGGATTTACTCTACTCAATTTGTATGTTCATGATTACTATTTTGTCTATGATTAGTAATTGTGATTTTCAAATCATGAGTAGCTAAACCCCACAACTAGGGTTGTAGGAGCCATGATAAACTCACGAAAAAGATTAAGTGTGAAATCATTCTAGACTGATATGCTTGCATGTATTGGTATTTCCTTTGGTTTGATTGCTTTCTTTATGATGGACAACTTTAGGAACTCAACTGTATTCTAGACTTGCTCGAGAGAGAGGTAGAGATTGGAAAAAGAAAATAACAACAATAATTTAAAGCTATCAACCTTTATCTAATTAACTTAAGTCGTAATTGGGATAGTTAATCTATGATCACAAAACAAGGATTAATAATGCGACACACTGAGTTTGAGGTGAGATGAGTGAAATTCATTTAAACCAAGGTCAAGAGATGGTTACATGATACATATCTTGTTAGATTTTGTGTGCAATGCATAGGAATAGTTATGGGGAAAACAGTCCTAGTTCATCATTCTCATTGGTTTTCTCAGTATAAACTGTTATTTGTTTACTTGTTACTTCAATTTACAAACTGTTGACTTTTTATTTCTAATCCCTCTTTAAAAAATAATTAATTAATAGTCTAAGTAACCGCATTGACCTAGGTCCTAACAATATTTCTCATGAAATATAACCTAACCTAGTTGGGTTCTATATTTGTTTAATGACCACTTTATTCTTCACTGAGAGGTGAAATTTAGGCAACATCAGTACATTTGATCAACCATTAAAAAATTCCTAATGGGGTAGAAGCACAAATAGGCACAGTGTAACGCCTCGAATCTGGTACCCAGAATGCTACACAGTGCTCATGACCCCGAAGGACCACAAGCTAACCCATGACTGATATTTGTATCTAAACACTACATAATATATTGGATAAATACAGAAATAGTAGGCTGAAACATGCCATAAGATTCAAAAGTGATAAACATCTTATAAAACCATGAATAATGTGGTACGACAATACCAAAACTGAAATAATGTCTGAAAACATCTAGTCTGAAAACAATGTAGTCTGAAAGCCTCTAAACTTTCTGGATAAGGAGTTGATGGGACATGTCCCCAACTAACTCCAACTACTGAAATAAACTAAGTAATAAAGAAATAAATTAATGATCATGTCCTCGAAGGATGAGGACTTACTGCTAACTCTGACTGCTAAAACTGGAATGCTACTGATGCTCTGAAGCTCGTGCTTTTGAATCTATGGTATAAAGCACCCTAGTGCAAATGTGTTAGTATGTTTGAATGTACTAGTGTGCAAGTGAGGTAGGCTGAATGCAAAGGGTTCAAATGCATGAACAATGCTAACTGGCTGAATATCATGAACATGAGAATCCATGCATAGATAATTGACTGTGACTGAATACTGAATCTGATTACTGATAACATGAGTCACTGATAACTGATATAACTGATACTGAGTGGCTGTATTTGACAGTCTAGGTTCTAATGGAACTAATTGAGTTTCGTACTATTCTGAGTTGACTACATTTGACAGTCCTAAAATTCTGAAGAGCTATCTAAGTTTTATTACTAAGACTGAGTCTAAAACTGTAATTGTGGGAAGTATTCATCAAACTGAAATGCCCCAAATAAGGAAATATAGCTAGGTTGGGGTCCAATCTATAAACCCAATTAGAACGTACTTATCCTTGGGTTCACTCGGTGCTAAATCCTACTCCCATCTGAATAGACACTGAACATAATTAACTGAACTGAACTGGACTGAGTTCATTGAGTTCCGTTAAATGATGGAATACTACTGAGATTACTGACGTACTGATATTTCTGAGATTTCTAGGATTACTGAGTTTACTGAGTTTTAATGAGTTACATGACTGACTGAATTCTACTGAACATGGCTTGACTGAGGATATTGTGAAATCATGATACTGGATCTAGGCACACAGCTAAATTTTAAGGTATTAGATACCCCCAGGACTTGATAGCATAATATGTAAATCATGACACAAGCCTAAAATCCCAATAATGGCTATATACTCACGATTCATTCATTAAGACATTTCAATGAACACTTCGGGTATATCACTTATATATGAATGGGCAATACATAATTGCATACTATATCGTGGCATTAATCCATTCTCATGAACAATTTATCAAACACTTGCACATAAAATAATCATGGCATGGTTTATTCTCTTATTGGTTCACATAGGCAATTCATTAAGCACATAATGAACATAGTATATGCAGACAACATTGCACAACAAGTAAACATCATGATTTAATTCTAATTTCATAATTTAAGGGTTTAATCATGGGTTCACATGAATCTACTCATATGATAACTAATTCCACATAAAATTTATCACCAAACATGGATTAGACATTAATTGGTCATTATCAACAAGAACATAAGCAAACTAAACATGGGATTCATAAAAATCCATATACTTAAACTTTGAAAAAGAGATTCTTGAGCTTTATGGGTGAAAGGGACCCATGAATCAACACTTGATATACCTTGATTGTAAGTTTCTTGAAGTTCTTGGAGAGATTCTCGGAGTTGGCTTTGATTTTTTGAAAGCCAGGTCTTTGTTTCTTAGGAGAGAATGTTCTTGATTTGGGAAAAAAGTGATTAAATAATGATAGTTTTAAAATGTTTTTAGGGATTAAATTCTTCACCTGGACGTGTTAAAACCTTGGGAAAATACCAATTTATCCCTCGACAAAATATTTAATTTTCATCAAAATTTTCCAAAATGAGCACTTCGTGCGATGCGGTGCTATCACGCTGTGTCACTGAAATTTGACAATTGAGAAATTAGGATATAAAGTGATGTGGAGCTATCGCGTTGCCACATTGTTTGTGACCTGGAAGTTTGGCACAACGCGGAGAAATCACGGAGATTCACTGGAAATAGGACAATTGGGATTTAGGAGCCCTCCGCGACACGGTGTAATCACTGAGTGTTATTGGAAACTGACAAACATCATTTTGGCTTATGGAGCGACCTGCCACTGGCTGAAATAATGGTGTTTTATGATTGAAACTTTAAATTGACATAACTTCTTACTCGGTTATCGAATTTAGGCGAATTTGGTATCGATGGAAAGCTTATTCAATTTACTACACAACAAAAAGTGAAAATCTTGAAAATTCCATATATATAAAAGTCTATTCATCTTTAAAGCATTTATTTGACATCATCGAAACGAATTTAAGTTAGGTAGAATTATAGGGTATTACAATATCTCCCCCTTGAGAATATTCGTCCTCGAATGAAACTGATTGAGATGGGAGAAATGATAGACTGAAGTACATACTGAACATGAATAATTGAAACATCATTTCATGGTTGATATTACTGATAGGCTAAATGTATTTGTTGAATATGCATATCTAATGCATGAATACATGACTCAACTGATACATGAATCCATTACTGACTATGAAATGGTAATTGATACCAAGTTTATAATAGAATTCTAAACATGAACTGGAGACCAAGTTGTAACTAAAATCTGAACATAAAATTGAAAGGCTTAAGGAAAGCTGTTACCTTGGGCTAATTCTGAATTAGCGAAGAAGAGGTGAGGATACTTGGTAGACATGTCTGCTTCTGTTTCCCAAGTTGCTCCCTCAATGGACTGATTTCGCCAAAGGACTTTGACTAGAGGGACTCCTTTGTTCCTCAATCTGCAAGTCTGATAGTGAAGAATTTCAATCGAAATCTCTTTGAAAGAGAGGGTGTTCTGAGTATCTATGCTCTGAATAGGGACTACAACCATGGGGTCACCTATGTACTTCTTGAGCGAAGAAACATGGAAGAATGGATGAACTGAAGCTAAATCTGAAGACAATTGGAGCTCATAAGCTACTTTCCGAAGTAACTGAGAATTTTGAAGGGACCGACATATCGAGGACTGAGCTTTCCCTTCTTTCTGAATCTCTTCACTCCCTTAATGGGAGAGATCTTTAGATAAACATTGTCATCAATCTTGAACTCGAGATTTTTTTTTGCACACATCTGCATAAGACTTCTGTCATCTCTGAGAAGCTTGAAGTCTTTCTCTGATCAAATAGACTTTTTCTAAGGCATCGAGTACTATGTCAGACCTTATAAATGAGGCCTCACTAACTTTGTACCAACCGACTGGAGATCTGCACCTCCTACCATAGAGAGCTTCGAATGGAGCCATCTTAATACTGGAATGATAGTTGTTTTTGTATGAAAACTCAATCAAAGGAAAGTGGTCATCCCAACTACCCTTGAAATATATTTCACACGCTCGCAACATATTTTCTAAATTCTGAATGTTCCTTTCTTCTTGACCATCTATCTGAGGATGGAAGGCTGTACTGAGATGAACATAGGTACTAAAACCCTTTTGGAATGCTTTCTAGAAATGAGAGGTGAAATGGGTACCTTTGTCTGAGATAATAGATAACAGAACACCGTGCAATCTGACCAACTCTCTGATGTAGAGTTTGGCATTATCCTCGACTAAATAAGAGGTACGGACTTGAAGTAAATGAGCTGATTTGGTCATTTTGTCTATAGTGACCCAAACTGAATCATGTTGATGATGAGTACGAGGCAAACCCATTACAAAGTCCATGTTAAATTCTTCCCACTTCCAAGTATTAATATTGAACTCTTACATAGACCCACTAGGCTTTTGATGCTCTATGTTAACCTACTGACATGTAGAGCACTTAGCCACAAACTCTGCCACATCTCTCTTCATCCCAATCCACCAATATATCTCCCGCAAGTTGCGGTACATCTTTGTGGCCCTTGGACGAATAGAGTAGTGCGCACCATGTGCTTCTGCAAGAATTTGCTGCCTCAAGTCATCTACACTCAAAATACACAGATGACCCTGACAACGCAATACACCATCTCCTCCTTGGGAGAAAACCTCAACCTTCTGATCCTTGACTGACTTTTTCAACTTGACTAGACCGAGATCTCTATCTTTCTTTTCTTTCACCAAGAAAACTAGAGATCATTCTGAACTACTCTGAACCCATATATCACCCTCCTCTGTATCAAATAAGAAAACACCTAGTCTGGCAAGCTGATGGACTTACTAAGCTAACTTCTTCATACTGTCCTCAAAATGAGCAACACTACCCATAGACAGTCTGCGGAGAGCGTCGGACACTACGTTGGCCTTGCCCAGATGATAAAGGACACTCATGTCGTAATCTTTTAAGAGCTATAACCACCTTCTCTGATGAAGATTAAGATCTTTTTGAGAAAAGACATACTGAAGGCTTTTATTATCTGTGAACACATCTACATGAACTACATATAGATAATGCTTCCAAAACTTTAAGGCAAATACTACAGCTGCTAACTCAAGATCATGAGTAGGATAATTCTTCTCATGGGGTTTAAGTTGTCTAGAGGCGTAGGCTATGACCTTATCATGCTGCATGAGGAACCAACCCAAACCTACTCAAGATGCATCACCATACCCTACGAAACCATTTAAACCATCAGGAAGAGCCAAAATTAGAGTTGAGGTGAGTCGAGTCTTTAACTCTTGAAAACTCTTCTCGTAATGATCTGACTGATAATGCTCAAACTATAGCTCTCGTAAGAGTGTAAGCAGTCGTTGTCAAATATAGAACCCAACTGGGTTGGGTGTCGAATCCCACAGGGAATACTTGGTCACTAAGTAAGCAACGATTATTAGACTTTTGATGAAAGTTCTGTGAATAAAGGGGGGATTTTATGCGTGCAAATGATGTAAACAAAATAGTAGAGTAAAAACGGAAAATAGAAGATTAAAACGAAGTACTTGGTAGGTTTTAATCAATGAGAATTGAGAGTTAAGGTTATGTCCACCTTATGAGTTATACGTATCTATTGACTATGAGTTATGTGGAATTCAGACATGCATGCGCTTATAGAGATTAATATTCTATGGTAAATCCAGGCGTCTTTTGACCATCAAGGATTATTTCACTTTAACTCTTTTGAGCTTAAAGCGTATCTAATGGTACGGAGTCTTCAAGAGGTTAATCCAGTTACAACACTAACTTTTAAACCGGGGTTGGTGCCCTATTTCCTTGACATTCTCTCTTTTCCATACATGTAACATTTCTTTCGAACAAGTTAATGCTATACTGGCGTATTCTATATGTTTGCAACCACAAGAATTTATATTAAGATGAAGAGAAAAATAATATAAGCAGCATCCGTGTCAAGAATTCACAAACTCATAGCAATAGATAATATCTCATAAGGCTTCCATAACCGTAACCGAGAAGTTTAGCTACTCACGAGTGCAACGGAAATCACAATAGACATCATCATTATACCAAGATAACAACAATCTCACGAGAAGTATGTAAATGGCGTCACTTGTGGCGTGAATTCCTTGGTAGTAGCGTTTCTCTTGTTATGAAAATTAAAAGTCGAATAGATGAAAATAATGTCAACAACAATTTAATGAAGAAAAGGGGAAATGATCGAATAGAGAGGAATAAGGATGAGGGTGGTGGAAATTGGTTAGATGAATGGATGGATGGATTGAATGCTGAAAAATTCAACAAATAAGGGTTTTTATAACACCCTTGTCCTAGTCCTACTGAAATGGGGTTTTTATCCTTGTCCTACTGAAATAGGGTTTTTATTCTTGTCCTAATCCTACTAAGTTACTGTTGATCCCCAAGTCTTTAGAAATACTGTTTTTGCCCGGGACAAGTTCTCCATGCATCACTTTCGGTCCACAAGCTTCCAGAAGCTGCCTTCCTTCTTATGTGAAGTTTCCTTTGGCGTTCAAAACAGTCCACAAAATGTGGAAATCTTCATCATTTATACCTGAAAACTTGCTAATCACGTTGGTTAGCTCACTTACAGGAAAAAGGACTAAAAGTGCAGGAATTATATATTTTGTCCTCAAAACTTAGCTAAAATATGGGTAATTTAAGGTGCTTTAGGCGTGTAAATACGCCTAACATCAACACCCCACACTTAAAGCTTTGTTCGTCCTTGAACAAAATATCATGTCCATATAAATATCTACTTAGGGTTTCACAGTAACAACACAAAATTTCATCAAGACAGGCACGACAATTATTAACAAAGAGTAGTTTTCTGATCACTACTAGAAACAATTTAACCTCTAACATAGACTCGTGATGATGGTTAATCTGTATCCACAAGTTAAGGCACAAAGAATCATACAGAGCTACCCAAAACTCATCAACCATGTGTGTCTCACATAAGATGTTACCCATAATCACTCACAAGTATTGCATTTTTTGAAACATGGGTATAAGATTTTCCTTGCTCTCACTCTCACAAAGAATTCATATATTGCAACTGATGACCATAGGCTTGCCCTTAGTGTAATGCTCTACTAATATCAAAATGCTAAGTTTAGGATCAAATAGGTCTTTTTACAGGTTGTAACGTAGGCTAAGGGATGGGTAGGACTATTTTGGCCAAAAATAGTGACTATGTTCCTAAGCGCTTTAATACATCACATTATGCCATTAACACTCTCTTTTAATCAACCCTACTACCTTTGTTTCATCTATCACCCCTTTTCACCTATTTTGCCATTCAAACTTAACTATCTTTTTATTTAATCATAAACATAATGTATCTTTTTGTTTTTCTATTTCTTTTTCTTTTCTTTTCTATAACACACCTCTATGATATCCACTCTTTTTCATAACAAATTCAAGCACCAATAAACTCTAAGGCATCACTCTTACCCAATTTCCTCTTATTTTGTCATATGACTTTACAATTAAAAGCGCATAGGAATTTGGATCAAATTATGGTCTTGAAAAAAAATGGATTAGGCTACATATGAGGCTTGTCAAAGAAAATGGCTTAAAGGCTCAAAGGGGGTTAACTAGGATAATGTCCACTGGTAGGTGAAATGAAGGTAAACAAACACAGGTTGCCAAAGAAATGCCTAAATCATCTCCTAAACCCACACTCTTTATTTCGCTTTACACACACACCAGACAAGTTCTAGCATCAGTCACCAACACAAAATATACTATTATCTCACACACACAAGGCACATGGTCAACTTTATTGGGAGCAGTATAGACTCTTGACCCAACAGATGAAGGAATTAAATCACACACTTATCATATAGTGAGTCACACTTGGAGCCTAAACGTCTCAATAGTAATGATTTTAGCACAAACTCTTGTCATAATACCATGCCGCCTATCAGAACAATTTCATGCACTTAATGCAAAATCTAAAAAAAAACTTGAAGAGAAAAAAATTTCGAAAAAATTTAAAAATTTTGAAAAAATTTAACTACTACTAAAAATCAAACAAATGAACATGAATAAATGCAGTAAGCTACTAAAAATCAAACAAATGGACATGAATAAATGCAGGTAAGAAAAGAAATACAGCATATAAATACCAGCACCCCACACTTAGACGGGACACACTACCCTCAGTGGAAAATATATAAGAAGAACCTGATTAGTCGGACTCATCCTCTATGTCTGGGGTCATACCCCCTGCATCGGAATCATCATCAGAGTTGTCATCCTCAGAGTTTCCTCAAATTTTACCCCACTTGATGCCAAAAGTGTGTCGAGGTATTTGTAGCGAGGAGGATTCAACTTGCTCTTTTCTTCCTCTTTTCTTACCTTTTTGTGAGGTGGGCGCTTTTTGTTTTCCTTATCGTTCTTTTAAGGACATTCTACTTGGTGTTGAACTCGGAAGATGATCTTGCAAGGTTAGATGAGCAAAAATAAAAGTTTTGAGAGATTTGGGAGGCAAAGGCGGCGCCTAATGCTTTGCCTAGTTGACCATAGGCGGCGCCTATGCTATGGCATTGTAGATTCAGAGACCAAAGGCATTGGCATAGGCGGCGCCTATGCTATGGCATTGTTGGACCAAAGGCTTTGGCATAGGTGGCGCCTATTCTATGGAATTGTTTGACCAAAGGCTTTGGCATAGGCGACGCCTATTCTATGGCATTCTAGATTCAGAGACCAAAGGCCATAGCATAGGCCTTGCCTTGTCCATTGCCTAGATTTACATAGGCCTTGCCTTGTCTATTGCCTAGATTTGTATAGGCAATGCCTAATCGAAAGCCTTTTGCTCCTTCATTACTCACTTACCATCTTTAACATTGCTCACTTTCAAATCAAAATTTGAGACCAAGCTCCTCCTTTATACGTCTTGCACCTACACTTACTCAAAAACAACAAAAACGATTAGAACGATGGGTGGCCTCCCACCAAGCACCTTAGTTTTGGTCGTGGCTCGACTACAAAAACAAACACCTAGTAAAACAAAACAATTTAAATACGATGGGTTGCCTCCCATCTAGCGCTTGATTTATTGTCGCGGCACGACATAGTTATCTCGATTACTTAGACTTCATCGAGATATATGGTGCATCGTTTTCTGAATGGATTCAGACGACGCTGATGCTTACTTGTATGCATGAAATATTCTTCGAGATGACTCTTGTGCATACATATCCCAGGACGGATACCAATTATATCATCAACAGTCCAACCCATGGCTCTCTTATACCTCTTTAGAGCAGAGATGAGAGCCTCTACGTGCTGTTCACCTAAATCAGCCACAACACTCACCATAAGTGTATTTCCACTTCCCAAGGATGCATCCCTTAGGTGACTGGGGAGCTCTTTCGATTCTAGCACTGGTGGCTCCTCAATAGAAGTCTTCGCTGTTGGTGAAGGTTAATTCTTAAGATCAAGGTCCAGCTTCTTAGGGGCATGAGAATAGGACCTTATTCCTGTTAGAGCACAAACGGTTTCTTCATGTTCTTTAGCCTCCTCAAAATTTAACAGCACATCAGATAGTGACTCAATAGTAAGCTGCTTCTCTACAGATAATTCTTTCTCATCCTCATAATAAACATCATCTACAGAGAACACATTCATATCGCTTGGATGCTTCATTGCTTTTGATAACGCTCAATCTACAGCTCGCATGGGAGTGTAAAGCGGTCGTTAGCAAATATAGAACCCAACCTGGGTTGGGTATCGATCCCACAGGGAATAGCTTGGCCAACAAGTAAGCAAAATTACTAAACTTTTGGTGCAAGTCTCGTAAGAAGGGGGGCAGTCTTGTCGTGCAAGTAATGTAAACAAAGGCTGAAAATAATAAAGTAAAAAGAGAGAGATTGTTACGTTGGTTGTAAACAATGAGAATTGAAGCATTGGAGTTATGTCCACCTTCTGAGGTATACGTCTCTCTTGGCTATGAGTGTGTAGAATTCTGACATACAATTGACTATAGAGAATTGTAGTCGATGGTAAATCTAAGCGTCTCTCGACCTAAACAAGGACTATTTCACTTTAACTCTCTCGAGCTTAAAGTGTGTCTAATGGTACGAATTCTCCAAGAGGTTAGTCCAGTTACGGCACTAGCTTTTTAATAGGAAAGGGTGTCCTACTACCTTGACATTATCTCCTTTCCAGACAAATAACCTTTCTCTCGAACAAGTTAAATGTTAGACTGGCGTATTCTTGCATTTGCAACCGCAAAGAATGTGGATTAAGATGAAGAGAATAATGATATAAGCAATATACGTGTCATGAACTCACAAACTCACAGCAATAGATAGTATCTCATTCGGCTTCCATAACCCCAACAGAGAGGTTTAGTTACCCATGAATGCGAAGGAGATCACGATTGACATTGTTATTATATCACAATATTGAGTAATGGCGTGTAGATCAAGTGATAGGCATTAGGCGTGAATTCCTTAGCAAAGTAACGTTTCTCTTGTTGCGGAAATTAAGAATTGAATAGATGAATAGAAGAAGAAAAATAGAATTAATGGGAAGATTAGAAGAGTTGTAGAATTGTTGTGGTGGAAGAAGAGAGGGATGGAAGAATGTATTGTGGTGAGGGATGAATTGTTAAGAGAGGAATGAATTCTCTCCACTAAGGGAGGAATGAATAAAAATCTCTAGCATGATAGGGTATTTATAATACCCATATCCTAATCCTATTAGGTAAATGAAATATCTTACCAAATCCTACTAGGCTAATGAAATACTTAACCCAATTGTACTAGGTTAATGTAACATTCTCCTAATCCAAATAAACTAATGAAATACTTAACCCAATTGTACTAGGTTAATGTATCATTATCCAAATCCTAATTAGTTACTGCAGGTCCCCAAAGTCTTCAGAAATGTTGTTTTAGTCCGGGACAGATTTTCCATGCAGCAGTTTTGGTCTAGGTCCCCAAAGTCTTCAGAAATGTTGTTTTAGCCCGAGACAGATTTTTCATGCAACAGTTTTGGTCCTTAGGCGTCCAAACTCCCTTTCCTTCCTTCGTGAGCTTTCTTTTGCGTCAAGTAAGCCATAAAATGCTGAATTCTGCATCATTTATACCTGAAACTTTACTAATCATGTTCGTTAGCTCATTTATAGGAAAAAGGACTAAAAGTGCATTTAATATATAGTTTGTTCTCAAAACTAGGCTAAAATATGGGCAAAATATATTGATATAGGCGTGTAAATCCGCCTATCATCAACACCCCACACTTAGAGATTTGTTCATCCTCGAACAGTCCTTCTAAACAACAACTTAGGGTTTTTATAGCAACAACACAAAACATTCTTCAAGACAAGCACAACAATTATCAACAAAGAGTAGCTTTCCGATTATAAGTAGAAACATTTTAACCTCTAGTATAGACTCGTGATGGTGATCAACTCACATGCAAACATTAAGGTGCATAGAATAATATACAACTATCCAAAGCTCATCAACCATGTGTGCCTCACAATATAGTACCCATAATCACTCACAAATATATCATATTTTTCAAACATGGGTATCAACATATCTTTGCTCTCACTCTCGCAAAGAATTCATATGTAGCAACTGATGACCATAGGCTTGCCCTTAGTGTAATACTCCACTAAATGTCAGAATGTTAAGATTAGGATCAAGTAGGTCTTTTGATGGTTGTAATGTAGGCTTAAGGGACGGGTAGGACTATTTTGGCCAAGAATAGTGACTAGGTTCCTAAGCGCTTTAATACATCACTTTGTATGATTGACATTTTTTTTTCTTTCAACCTTTCTTCTTTCTTTTATTCTACCACCCTTGTTCTCCTCTTTTGTTTTTTCAATTTTAAGCACACTCACTTTTCAGCTTTATTTTCCTTTTTCTTTTCACAACATACCTCTTATGATAGCACTTTCTTTTTCATAACACATTCAAGCACCATTACAATTTAAAGCATCACACTCACCCAATTTCCTCTTTTGTTGTCACATGACTTTTTCACTTTAAAGCACTTAGGAATTTGGATCAAATTACGGTCTTGAAAGAAAATGGATTAGGCTTGCATGCAAGGTTGTCAAAGAAATAGGCTAAAGGCTCAAAAGGGTTTAACTAGGATGATGTCCATGGGTAGGTAAAACTGAAGGTAAACAAATATAGGTTGCCAAAGAAATGCCTAAATCATATCCTAAACTTACACTCCTTATTTTCGCTTTGCATACATACCAGGCAAGTTCTAGCATCAGCCACAAACATAGAATATACTATTATCTCACACACACAAGGCACATGGTCGACTTGATTGGAAGTAATATAGACTCTCGACCCAACAAGTGAAGGAATTGAACCACAAAATATCACATAATGAGTCACAACTAGAGTCTAAACGTCTCAATAGTCATAATTGTAACACATACTCTTGTTATAATATCATGTTGCCTGTCAAAATAATTTCATGCGAAGCTAGAAAAACTTTACTCCTAAAAAAACTTAAAAAAACAAAAAAATGAACTCAACTAAAAATCTTTAAAAAAAACAAAGTAAACAAACAAACATAGGTGCAAACAGAGAAGTATAGCATGCGATACTGCCACCCCACACTTAAACGGGACACTGCCCTCAGTGGAAAATAAATACGAAGAACCTGGTTAGTCGGACTCTTCCTCAATGTCGGGGGTCATACCCCCTTCGTCTGAATCATCATAAGAGTTATCGTCAGAGTTCTCCTCCTCGTCAGAATCAGGCAAACGTCGATCGTCATCAGTCGGCACATCATCCTCTAGAGGTTCCTCAAAGTATACGCCCACTCCACACATCTCTCGTGCATGCATGTTCATTGGGTAGTCGTGGTCCAGCTGTTGGAGCTCTTCAGCAGTTGGAACACGTCCACCACTCATCATAGTGAATCGTGTCATGCCATAGAGATGACAGAAAAAACTCTCATCACGAGCATGTCTCTCCGCAGTAGTAAGGTTGACACCATGAGTTGTTTCAGCATCTTTGACCTTGGTGAGGTCAACCTTCTTTGGGTTATGTGGGAGTTTGTGGTCAGCTGGTTCCTCTTCAATATCCTCCTTCCGCAAGATTGCTGTCAACAAATTTCCAAATGTGAAGTGGGACCTTTTGTGTAGTCTGGCCTTTCTCATGGTAGATCGAATTATTGCCCCAAAGTTGATAGGGACATTCGTCATCAAAGCATAGACCAAACACACTCTATCTCTTGATATCTTGGTGTATTGAGTCCCAGGAATAAGGCATGAGTTGACAATGCGCATCCAGATTCTTGCTTCCCTATTTAGTGGAGCATAGGGGAAGGTGTTGTGTCGGCCGATTTCTTTATGTCTGCCCCACCTTGCCATCGATCTGCTTCCACAAAGTGTGTGTCGTATTGCTCTATAAGGAGGCCTGGTGTACAGCTCTTTAAATGGTGCTGTGTCGACCGAAAGTAAGCGAAGAAAAGAGTTGATCCAATCCGCGGTGAGCTGTAACACTTGGCCCCGAATTTTGACTTCACTGCCTGTTGTGTTCGGCGACCAGTTGGCATAAAAATCTCTTGTTAAATCAAGGTTGCATTCTCCCATGTCGCGGAAGATGAAATGCAGCTTCAATGCCATTATTCTTGCCAACATAAGCGGCTCCTTCTTTGCTAAGGTGTCCTTGTTGATCAAGTCGACGTGAACATATTTTCGTTCTTTGTTGTTCCTGTACCATTCTTTGGCTTCCTCCTCAAGAACCCATTTTATTCCAAACATTCTGCGGGGTAGTTGTGCTGAGGATGATTCTCCTTGGTCCTTGCGACCTCTCTTGTTGCCCTTTTGGGAAGTAGTAGCCTTCTCCTTGCCTTGCCTTGCTTTAGGTGCCATTGTACCTGAGACTAGAAATAGTGTTAGTGGCAGCACAATCTCAATCGATACAATCTATAAACAAGCATTAGGGGTACCACCCCACACTTAGTTTTGTTAACACAAATCTGTGAAGTGAAAGTGGTCGAGTACTCAGATTTCGTCGACATACGTTTTAGGATTGTATTCCGACAAGAAAATCAGCAATGCATCACTTACTTGCAGCCATTGGACTACTTTCATGGTAGATATAACAACACTACTACATAGGGGTTACCATATGGAATAGTTATTCTTACAACAATCACAACCTCTTATGCCGGTAGGCACTATAAGTCTTATCCCGATGACCGGGATAGTCTAACATGTAAGTATCCAAACAACAATCTTAAGCAATGTTTATAGCCATAGTAATTCCGTAAATACCATAACAATGCTATTGAAACCAAATTCAAGTCGGAAACAAGTCAAGATTTTCCTACGTATATGTTCACTCACATGATTTTGTATCAACTATCCAAACACATAAACATCACCAACAATCTTATACGATTTAGCAATTCATACTAGACATAGCAACGTAGTACTTACGAGAAATAAATGAAGAACAAGATAGCACTTACTTGCTTGAAGCTTGTGGGGATGGTTTTGTGAATTGGAGGAGCAAAAGAAGAAAATTTTGAGAGGATTTGGATGTATATACGGCGCCCTTAGGTCAATTTTTAGTGTGGTTGTGTTGTAAAACTAAGTCCCCTTTATATAGGAAGAGAATGGGTCGGGTTATGATCCATTTACAATTGGTTTTGGTGGCAAAAATCCCACATATGCGGCGCATAATGCTTGGCATAGACATGACATATGCGGCGCATTGTCTATAGCATAATGGGACATATGCGCCGCATTGTCTATGGCATTTGTAGACATATGCGCCGCATAGTCTATGGCTTATGAGATACTGAGACCAAATGCCATAGCATAGGCGACGCATAGTCAAAAGCATACCTAGGAATAGGCGGCGCATAGTGTATAGCACACTAGATTCCGAGACCTTAGGCTATAGGATAGGTTGTGCATCATTCGTGGCCTAGTTTTACCAAGGCCTAGCCTTTCTCGATGCCTATTTTGGCGTGAGAAATGCTCAATGCATAGCCTTATGCATCACCATTCCTAACTTACCAACTTTACCATACAATGCGTCCAAATCGTCTATTGAAATCAATCTCCTCGTTGAATACTTCTTGCACCTATTTTTGCTCAAAAAAAATGAAAACGATTAGTACGATGGGTTGCCTCCCACCAAGTGCCTTAGTTTTGGTCGTGGCACAACTCTTATTTTTGGATTTTCATTTATCAAGTACTAGAACGAAAGAAAAATGATGAAATGATAAAACGATAAAATGATAAAACAATAAAATGATGGGTTGCCTCCCATCTAGCGCCATATTTATTGTCGTGGCTCGACATAGTTACCTCGAGTACTCAGACTTCGTCGAGGTAAGTGATGGATCGTTTTCTGAAAGGATTTAGACGACAATGAGGCTTACCTGTGGGCATGCGATCTTCTTCAAGATGGCTCTTACATTTTCCCGGAGAATCTCCAATTATATCATCAATAGTCCAACCCATAGCTCTCTTGTATCTCTTCAGAGCAGAGATGAGAGCTTCTACGTGTTGTTCACTTAAATCATCTGTACTCTCCGGAAGTATATTTCTACTTTCCAAGAACACATGCCTTAGATAATCGGGAAGCTCTTGCGATTCTAGCATTGGTGGCTCGTCAAAGGGAGTCTTCGCTTTTGGTTGATTCTTGAGATCACAATCTGGTTGCTTAGGAGTATAAGGCTCTATTTCTGTTAGAGCACTCGTAAGTTCTTCATAACCTTCATTATCTTCATGCTCAACTTTCAGTGGCACAACAGACAACGGCTCAACAGTAGGCTGTTTCTCTATAGATAATGCTTTTGTATCCTCATGATGAACATCAGCTACAGATAACTCATTCATATCGTTGGGATGCTTCATGGCTTTGCATATATCAAAGCGGACCACTTCATCATTAATTCGAAACAAAAGCTCATTATCTTTCATGTCAATAAGCACACTTCCAGTTGCAAGGAAAGGACGTCCCAAGATTATGGGAACTTCAGAATCCTCCTTACAATCCAGAATAACAAAGTCGGCAGGAAATATGAATGAAGAAACTTTCACCAACACATCATTCAAGATACCCACAGGTTATTTTACCGACCTATCAGCCATCACGAGCCTCATATTGGTTGGTGTCGGATCGCCTAGCCCCAACTTCTTGTAGATGGATAATGGCATCAAGTTGATGCTGGCTCCTAAGTCACATAGTGCTTTGGCAAAGTTCAATGATCTGACGGTGCAAGGAATGGTGAAAGCTCCGGGGTCGGCCTTCTTCTGAACTATCGATCGGGTAGTAATTGCACTACAATGATGTACATCATCCTTCAGCTCATAACTTGCTGTCCTCTTCTTTGTCAAAAGATCTTTCATAAACTTTGCATACCCAGGCATTTGTTCAAGTGCCTCCACTAATGGAACATTGATGGTCAGCTGCTTCAACATAGTCATAAATTTGCTGAACTTAGTGTCATCCGCCACCTTCTTCAATCTTTGGGGAAAAGGTGGTGGTGGGTATGGAAGTGTTCTCTCCGTGGCTTTCTTCTCCTCTTGCTTCCATTTTTCCACTTTTTCAGTTTGCACGTCATTGGGAGTGACGTTAGTAACGTCATCCGCGGACTCCTCACGTTTTGCGTTGTTATCCTTGTCCGCAACTTCGTCAACCTCTTGCTTGCCTTTTGCTGAAGTTTCCAGCACCTTACCACTTCGGGTAGTGATGGCCATGCATGACCCATCATTCCTTGGGTTTTGCACAGTATCGCTAGGTAAAGTGCCGGCCTTTCTTTGATTGAGTGCTGCTGAAAGTTGGCTCAATTGCTGCTCTATTTGCTTGATAGAAGTGGAATGAAAATCAACTAATTTCTTCATGGAGGACAAATCATTAATCACCTCCGTAACTCCCGCGCTCGTTGCTTCCACTCCTTTCAATAACTTAGCCATCATGTCTTCCATACTTCCAAAATTAGATGTGGTGGTATCACGTCTACCAGGGGGAACGTACAAACCACTCTTTTCATTCTTGTTCCTCCAACTACCTTGGTCCTTGTTTCCAGATTTATCATAATAGTTCCGACCTTGGTTTCCTTGGGAATTCCCGCGGAAACCCCCCTGATTGTTCAAGTAGTTGGCCTCCTCTTCCGAATAAGATTCGTCTCTTCCTTTTGACGCAACAGCTTTGACTTTTTTGGTCTTCCCTGATAATAAATGCTTTGTAAGAAGATCCATTTGTGTTTTCATATGCGCTATATCCTGATCGCGCTCCTCTTCTCTTCTCCCTTGTTCTGCAGTCATGCTAATAGATAAAGTGGGGCTTGCTACCTCAGAATCCCTGGTGTGCCAAGCTCTACTTTGCTTTGTCATCCGGTCTAGCATATTGCTTGCCTGAACAAAGGTGAGGTCCATAAATGATCCTCCATCCGCATTATCAACCACTGGCTTAGTCACCGAATTCAAAGCTCTGTATAATATCTCCATCAAGTGGACATTGGTCATATGATGGTTTGGGCATCGCATTAGCTTCGTCTTGAACCTCTCCCATGTTTCGTGGAGAGTTTCAGTTGGAAGCTGTCGAAAATTGGTTATCTTATCTCTCAACTGTGCTCTTTTGGATGGCGGAAAGAATCTTTCTAGGAAAGCATCTCTCAATTGCCTCCAATTTGTAATAGAATCAGGAGTCAGCCCATTCAACCATAGAGTTGCCTCTCCAGATAGAGACAATGGAAATAAGTGCAGTCGAATTGCATTCTGTCCAACGCCAGTATTGTCAAATGACTTGCATGTAGAAATAAAGTTGATTAGATGTATATTCGGATCTTCGCCTGCTAGTCCACGAAATAATCCCTTGAGTTGCAAAAGCTGAATCATGGTGCTAGTAATATTGAACTTTGCTCCAGGTGCCAATGGCGGAAGAATAATAGCTCCGGTGGCATCAGGTCCGTCTAGATCGTCCTCTTCGTCACCAAAAGTAATTTGCATAGCTCGGCGATCAGGCCTCAATTGCGCTTGACGATCTGTCCTCTGCATGGGTGCCGCCATCTCAGCAGTACGCCGTGGGTTTAGTAGCTCCTCATCACCCAGGTCCTCATCATCAGGATTTGTTGCCCGCCCAGGATTATCAATGTTTTGTTGTTGGACTTGAGCAGCGGCAAGAGCAACTAATCTTGCTTGCTCGTGTTGAGCAGCCATCCTGTCGATTTCAGCTTGTGCTTCCATTCTTCTAATTCGTTGTGGTTCAGGATTGATAGGTAATAACGGTTGACCAGAACTTCTAGTATGGGGCATGCACTAAAGTAAAAACCTGCAATAAACAAAAACAAAAACTAAATGTAAAAGTACGAGAATCTTTGACCAAAGGGTCTAGTAATTATCACAAACTTAGTTGACACTCGTATTCCCCGGCAACGGCGCCAATTTTTGGTAACGCTCAATCTACAGCTCACATGGGAGTGTAAAGCGGTCGTTAGCAAATATAGAACCCAACCTGGATTGGGTATCGATCCCACAGGGAATAGCTTGGCCAACAAGTAAGCAAAATTATTAAACTTTTGGTGCAAGTCTCATAAGAAGGGGGGCAGTCTTGTCGTGCAAGTAATGTAAACAAAGGCTTAAAATAATAAAGTAAAAAGAGAGAGATTGTTACGTTGGTTGTAAACAATGAGAATTGAAGCGTTGGGGTTATGTCCACCTTCTGAGGTATGCGTCTCTATTGGCTATGAGTGTGTAGAATTCTGACATGCAATTGCTTATAGAGAATTGTAGTCGATGGTAAATCCAAGCGTCTCTCGACCTAAACAAGGACTATTTCACTTTAACTCTCTCGAGCTTAAAGCGTGTCTAACGGTACGAATTCTCCAAGAGGTTAGTCCAGTTACGGCACTAGCTTTTTAATAGGAAAGGGTGTCCTACTACCTTGACATTATCTCTTTTCCAGAAAAATAACCTTTCTCTCGAACAAGTTAAATGTTAGACTGGCGTATTCTTGCGTTTGCAACCGCAAAGAATGTGGATTAAGATGAAGAGAATAATGATATAAGCAATATACGTGTCATGAACTCACAAATGCACAGCAATAGATAGTATCTCATTCGGCTTTCATAACCCCAACAGAGAGGTTTAGTTACCCATGAATGCGAAGGAGATCACGATTGACATTGTTATTATATCACAATATTGAGTAATGGCGTGTAGATCAAGTGATAGGCGTTAGGCGTGAATTCCTTAGCAAAGTAACGTTTCTCTTGTTGCGGAAATTGAGAATTGAATAGATGAATAGAAGAAGAAAAATAGAATTAATGGGAAGATTAGAAGAGTTGTAGAATTGTTGTGGTGGAAGAAGAGAGGGATGGAAGAATGTATTGTGGTGAGGGATGAATTGTTAAGAGAGGAATGAATTCTCTCCACTAAGGGAGGAATGAATAAAAATCTCTAGCATGATAAGGTATTTATAATACCCATATCCTAATCCTACTAGGTAAATAAAATATCTAACCAAATCCTACTAGGCTACTGAAATACTTAACCCAACTGTACTAGGTTAATGTAACATTCTCCTAATCCAAATAAACTAATGAAATACTTAACCCAATTGTACTAGGTTAATGTATCATTATCCAAATCCTAATTAGTTATTGCAGGTCCCCAAAGTCTTCAGAAATGCTGTTTTAGCCCGGGACAGATTTTCCATGCAGCAGTTTTGGTCCAGGTCCCCAAAGTCTTCAGAAATGTTGTTTTAGCCCGGGACAGATTTTTCATGCAGCAGTTTTGGTCTTTAGGCGTCCAAACTCCCTTTCCTTCCTTCGTGAGCTTTCTTTTGCGTCAAGTAAGCCATAAAATGCTGAATTCTGCATCATTTATACCTGAAACTTTACTAATCATGTTCGTTAGCTCATTTATAGGAAAAAGGACTAAAAGTACATGAAATATATAGTTTGTTCTCAAAACTAGGCTAAAATATGGGCAAAATATATTGATATAGGCATGTAAATCCGCCTATCATCAGATTTGCATACATCAAAATGGACCACTTCATCATTCAACCGAAATAAAAGCTCATTAGCTCTCAGATCAATAAGCACACTTCCAGTTGCGAGGAAAGGGCGTCCCAAGATTATGGGAGCTTCAAAATCTACCTCGCAATCCAGAATAACAAAGTCTGCAGGAAAAATAAATGTAGAAACCTTTACCAACACATCATTCAAGATACCCACAGGTCGTTTTACCGACCTATCTGCCATCACAAGCCGCATATTGGTTGGTGTAGGGTCGCCCAACCCCAACTTCCTGTAGACGGATAGCGGCATCAAATTGATGCTATCCCCCAAATCACATAATGCCTTGGAAAAATCCAAAGATCCAATAGTGCAAGGAATAGTGAAAGCACCAGGATCTGCCTTTTTCTGAACTTGCGATCTTGTAGCAATTGCACTGCAATGATGAACATTATCTGCCAGCTCATAGCTTACTGCTCGCTTCTTTGTCAAAAGTTCCTTCATGAATTTAGCGTATCCAGGCATCTGTTCCATCGCCTCCACCAACGGAACATTAATAGTCAGCTGCTTTAACATAGTCATGAGTTTACTGAACCTAGTGTCATCAACTTTCTTCTTCAATCTCTAAGGAAAAGGTGGTGGTGGAAGGGGAATAGTTTTCTCATGAACGCTCTCATTCAGATTTTAAGCTTCTACAAAATCATCACAATCTGCATCAATAACATTATCCGCTATATCATCAACCACCTGCTTGCCTTTAGACGGATTGTCTAACACTTTACCACTTCGGGTAGTAATAGCCTTACACGATCCATCATTCCTCAAATTTTACACTGTGTCGCTAGGTAGCGTTCCAGCCTTTCTTTGGTTGAATGTCGCTGATAGTTGACTCAATTGTTGTTCCAGCTGTTTTATTGCAGTGGAATGCAAGTCAACCAATTACTTTATTGGGGACAAATCATTTACTACCTCAGTTACTCCCGTGTTGGTTGCCTCCACTCCTTTCAATAGCTTCGCCATCATATTTTCCATAGACATCTTCCCCGAACCAGATGCAGCGGCCTCACGGCTTCCAGGTGGAACATACAACCCACTCCTGTCAGTCTTATTCTTCCAACTACCTTGATCGCGGTCCTTATATTCAGATTTATCATAATAGTTCCAACCTTGGTTTCCTTGGGCATTACCTCGAAAACCCTCCTGATTATTCAAGTAGTTAGCTTCTTCCTCAGAATCAGATTCATCTCTTCCTTGCGACATAACAACCTTGACTTTTTTGGTCTTCCCTGATAATAAGTGCTTGGTGAGAAGATCCATCTGTGTTTTCATGTGATCCATATCTTGGTCATGTTTATCTTGCCTACGCCTCTGTTCTGCAGTCATGCCAATAAATATAGTAGAGCTTGCTACTTCTGAATCCCTGGTATGCCAAGCTCTACTTTGCTTTGTCATACGGTCTAGCATATCCCTTGCCTGAATAAAGGTGAGGTCCATAAATGATCCTCCAGCCGTATTATCCACCACTGGCTTAGTTACCGAATTTAAGGATCTGTATAATATCTCCATCAAGTGGACATTGGTCATATGATGGTTTGGGCATCTCATAAGCTTTTTCTTGAATCTCTCCCATATTTTGTGGAGAGCTTCAGTTGGAAGCTGTCAAAAATTGCCGATCTCATCTCTCAATTATGATCTCTTGGATGACGGAAAGAATCTTTCTAGGAAAGCGTCTTTCAATTACCTCCAATTAGTAATAGAATCAGGAGTTAGCCCATTTAACCATAGAGTTGCCTCCCCAGATAGAGACAATGGAAATAAATGCAGCCGAATTGCATTCTGTCCAACACCTGGGTTGTCGAATGACTTGCATGTAGAGATAAAGATGATCAGATGCATATTTAGATCATCACCTGCAACTCCACCAAATAACCCCTTGAGCTGCAATAACTGAATCATGGTGCTAGTGATGTTGAACTTGGCTCCGGGTGCCAATGGCGGAGGAATAATAGCTCCTGTGGCGCCGGCTCCATCCAGATCGTCATCATCATCATCAAAAGGAATCTGCATATCTCGGCGTTCAGGCCGAAATCTTGCTTGACGATCTCTTCTGTTTGCCGGTGTCGCCTCATCACGCCTAGGGTTTAGTAACTTATCATCACCCAAGTCCTTATCATCAGGATCTGCTGCTCGCCCTGTGTTATCAATATTCTGTTGAAGCACTTGAGCAGCAGCCAACGCAGCTAATCTAGCCTGCTCCTGTTGAGCAGCCCTTCTTTCAATGTCACGTTGCGCCTCCATCCTGCCAATAAGTTGCGGTTCATAGTTTATGGGTAATAATGGTTGACCAGAACTTCGAGTATTGGGCATGCACTGAACAAAACCTGAATAAAACAAAAACAACAACTAAAAGTAAAATACAAGAATCTTTGACCAAGGGGTCTAGTAACTATCACAAACTTAGTTGACAACCGTATTCCCCGGCAACGGCGCCAAAATTTGATAACGCTCAAACTACAGCTCTCGTAAGAGTGTAAGCGGTCGTTGTCAAATATTGGACCCAACTGGGTTGGGTGTCGAATCCCATAGGGAATACTTGGTCACTAAGTAAGCAACGATTATTAGACTTTTGATGAAAGTTCTGCGAATAAGGGGGGGATTTTGTGCGTGCAAATGATGTAAACAAAATAGTAGAGTAAAAAAGGAAAATAGAAGAGTAAAACGAAGTACTTGGTAGGTTTTAATCAATGAGAATTGAGAGTTAGGGTTATGTCCACCTTATGAGTTATACGTATCTATTGACTATGAGTTATGCGGAATTCAGACATGCATGCGCTTATAGAGATTCGTATTCTATGGTAAATCCAGGCGTCTTTCGACCATCAAGGATTATTTCACTTTAACTCTTTCGAGCTTAAAGCGTATCTAATGGTACGGAGTCTCCAAGAGGTTAATCCAGTTACGGCACCAACTTTTAAACAGGGGTTGGTGCCCTATTTACTTGACATTCTCTCTTTTCCAGACATGTAACTTTTCTTTCGAACAAGTTAATGCTATACTGGCGTATTCTATATGTTTGCAACCACAAGAATTTATATTAAGATGAAGAGAAGAATGATATAAGCAGCATACGTGTCAAGAATTCACAAAATCATAGCAATAGATAATATCTCATAAGGCTTCCATAACCTTAACCGAGAAGTTTAGCTACTCATGAGTGCGACGGAAATCACAATAGACATCATTATCATACCAAGATAACAACAATCTCACGAGAAGTATGTAAATGGCGTCACTTGTGGCGTGAATTCCTTGGTAGTAGCATTTCTCTTCTTATGAAAATTAAAAGTCGAATAGATGAAAATAATGTCAACAACAATTTAATGAAGAAAAGGGGAAAGGATCGAATAGAGAGGAATAAGGATGAGGGTGGTGGAAATTGGTTAGATGAATGGATGGATGGATTGAATGCTGAAAAATTCAGCAAATAAGGGTTTTTATAACACCCTTGTCCTAGTCCTACTGAAATAGGGTTTTTATCCTTGTCCTAATCCTACTAAGTTACTGCTGATCCCCAAGTATTTAGAAATACTATTTTTGCCCAGGACAAGTTCTCCATGCATCACTTTCGGTCCACAAGCTTCTAGAAGCTGCCTTCCTTCTTACGTGAAGTTTCCTTTGGCGTTCAACAGTCCACAAAATGCTGAAATCTTCATCATTTATACCTGAAAACTTGCTAATCACGTTGGTTAGCTCACTTACAGGAAAAAGGACTAAAAGTGCAGGAATTATATATTTTGTCCTCAAAACTTAGCTAAAATATGGGTAAATTAAGGTGCTTTAGGTGTGTAAATACGCCTAACATCACTGACCATTTTAACTTGACTTTCTTCTGAGTCAATCTATACATAGAGGATGCAAAAGAAGAAAATCCCTCAACAAACCATTTGTAATAGCTAGCCAAACCCAAGAAACTCCTGATATCTGATGGAGAGACAGGTCTGGGCCAGTTTCTTACTACTTTGGTCTTTTGAGAATCTACTCTAATGCCATCACCATAAATGACATGATCATGGAATGCTACTGACCTTGGCCAAAATTTGCACTTACTAAATTTGGGGAATAGCTAATGATATCTGAGAGTCTGAAGTACGATTCTGAGATGGTTTGCGTGATTATGTTCACTGCAGGAATAGACAAGAATATCATCTATGAAGACTATGACGAACTTGTCCAAGTACTGCTTGAACACATGGTTCGTCAAGTCCATGAAAGCTCCAGGGGAATTGGTAAGACTAAAGGACATGACTAAGAATTTGAAGTGACCCTACCAAGTTTGGAAAGCTATTTTCGGAATTTCACATTCCCTAACTCTAAGTTGATGATAGCCTAATATGAGGTTTATCTTAGAAAAATAGTTGGCACCCTAAAGTTGGTCAAACAAGTTGTCAATTTGGGGAAATGGATACTTATTCTTGACCGTGACTTTATTGAGCTGACGGTAATCAATGCACATTCTGAGAGAACCATCTTTCTTGCGCATGAATAAGACTAGTGCGCCCCATGGGGACACATCAGGTCTGATGAATCCCTTATCTAAGACATCCTTCAATTGCTCTTTTAGTTCTTTGATTTCTGCTGGTGCCATTCTGTATGAAAAAATAGATATAGGCTGAATATCTCGAAGAAGATCAATGTTGAAGTCTATTTCCCTTTTGGGAGGAATTCCTGAAAGACCTTTGGGAAAGACATCTGAATATTCACTCACGACGGGACTGATTCAAGATAGGAAGTATCGAAACTAGAATCCTTAACATGAACCAGGTGATAGACACATCCCTTAGATATCATTTTCTATACTCGAAGGTAGGAAATAAGCTGACCTTTGAAAGCTGAAGTATTACCCCTCCACTCTAGGACAAGTTTATTTAGAAATTGGAACTGGACTATTCTGTTTCTGCTGTCGACTGTGGCATAGCAGGAATAAAGCCAATCCATACCAAGAATAACATCAAAATCTGTTATCTCTAATTTGACTAAGTCTACTGAGGTGACTTTCTGAAATATCATAACTGGGCAGTTCTTGTATACTCTCCAGCCTATGATAGTTTTACCCACTGGGTAGGTACTAAGAAGAACTCTGCTAGAATTTTGGGACGGACTCTGAAATCAACTGCTATATAAAGAGTAACAAAAGACAAGGAAGCTCCTAGATCTAGTAAAGCATAAATATGCAAGTGAAAGATCTATAACATCCCAGTAACTACATTAGGAGAATTTTCTTGATCTTAACGGGAATGAAGAGCATAAAGTCTGTTTGGGTGTTGACCACTAAAAGCATTGGAAGTGGCACCCTACTCATTTGGGCAGCTGGACAGGGCTGAGGAATGGTTCTGCTGGACCTGATAACCTGACTGGGGATAATCTCTGACTCTGTGGCCTAACTTTCCACATTTGAAATAGACATCACTGCCAGCTCTGCAAGTACCCTTGTGGTTCTTACTTCAAGTCTAATAAAGGGGATTAGTTCGGTTATTGCTGATACTGCCCTGTGACTTAGAGCCTGGCTCCCTATCTCTATTGTCATCTCTGAATTTTAGCACTGGAGCACTAGTTAGAATGGATGACCTAGGATGGAATTGAGAAAGATTCCCTTCTTCTAATTTAGGCTGAGAAAAGTTTAAACTACCTGTCCTTGCTATCTTATTCTGCCTCTCTCTCATCTTAATCTATTGCTTTTTTATCTGTTGAGCATTCGTCATAAGTCTGGCTATGTTTATATCACTATTTAACTTCACGGACCTACACTCATTGACTATACTATCATTCACCCCAGAAACAAACTTACTTTTCTTAGCCCTGCTATCCGCAACCACATGAGGAGCCTATCTAGATAATTGAGAAAACTTAAGAGAATACTCTTTCACCATCATGTTTCCCTTCCTGAGGATGATAAATTCTAACACCTTAGCTTCCCTCAGCTCTTGGGGAAAAAATCTATCTAAGAATGCTCTGACAAACTTCTCCCACTCAATAGGCTCTGTATCAATTGACCTCTCTTACTTCTACTATTTGAACCAAGTGTGAGCAATATCCTGCAACTGATATACAACTAGCTCAGCACTCTAACTAGAATTAACCCCCATGATGTCCATAACCTTCTAAACCTGGTCTTGAAATTCCTAAGGATCCTCTTCTGACTTAGACCACAAAAAGGATGAGGATTCATTCGGGTGAAGTCCCGTATCCTGGATGCAGTTGAATTAGCCACTGGGTTGGCCAGAACGATAGCCGGTCATTCATTCTAAGCAGCAACTGAATTAGCAAAAGTGGTGAATGCATCTCTGAACTATGCATAAGAAACGTGTTCATCCAAGGGATCTGCTTGGATGGACTAAGGGCTGACTAATTTATGTTTCTTCTTTTGGGAGGCATGTTCTGTAGAAAAAAAGGGAGAAATGGATTGACTGAGAGTTAAATTTGAGCTTACGCTCACTGGCACGACATGAATACTGAAAAATGGGAAACTGTTCCTACAACATCTCATAGCCTCTTGCATATAATTGTGGCGCGTAACACACCCATGTGCAAGACTCTACTAGATACGACTTTCAGACTTCCTAGGACACTATTGAACTTTAGGCTCTAATGCCCAGTGTGTAATGCTCCAAATTTGGTACCCGGAATGTTACACAGTGCTCATGACCCCGAAGGACCACAAGCTAACCCATGACTGATAGCTACAACTGAACACTTCATAATATACTATATAAATATGGATATATAAAATAAAACATGCCATAAGGTTCAAAAATAATAAACATCTAATGAAACTATATTAGAATGATGTGGTACGACAATACCAAAACTGAAACAATGTCTAAAAACATCTAGTCTGAAAACACTGTAGTCTGAAAGCCTCTAAACTTTCTGAATAAGGAGTTGATGGGACATGTCTCCAATTAACTCCAACTACTAAAATAAACTAAGTAATGAAGAAATAATGTAATGATCATGTCCTTGAAGGATAAGGACTCACTGCTAACTCGGACTGCTAAAACAGGAATACTATTGATGCTCTGGAGCTCGTGCTTCTGAACCTATGGTATAAAACACCATAACACAAATGCGTCAGTATATTTGAATGTACTAGTATGAAAGTGAGGTAGGTTTAATGCAAAGGATTCAAATGCATGAACAATGCTAACTGATTGAATAACATGAACGTGAGAATACATGCATGAATAAGTGACTGCGACTGAATTTGTGATGGTACTGACTACTGAATCTGATTACTGATAACATGAGTCACTTATAACTAATATAACTAATACTGAGCGACTGTATCTGACAGTCTAGGTTCTGATGGAACTAACTGAGTTCCATATTTTTCTGAGTTGACTGTATCTAATAGTCCTGAAATTCTTAAGAACTATCTGAGTTTTATTCCTGAGACTGAGTTTGAATCTATAACTGTGGGAAGTAGCCAGCTAACAGACATGCCCCAAATAAAGCAATATAGTTAGGTTGGGTTCCAATATGTAACCCTACATAGAAGGGTGTCAATACCACACCACTGGTAAAGAAAAGTTGTGTGTGACCCTCATCTGACAGTGTCCCCAAAAGAGAACGGTGGGACCCTTATCTGACAGTGTTTATCCAGCTTATCAACCCTCATCTATCAGTTTTGACATCTTAACCTATGCTTTCTACATAGTTCTGGAATGCAAGGATTGCTTCTAAGGATCACACCCTCAACTGTCAGTGTGTGTCCTCATCCTTGGGTTCAGTCGGTGCTAAATCCTACTCCCATCTGAATATACACTGAACATGATTAACTGAACTAAACTGGACTGAGTTCATTGATTTCCAGTGACTGATGGAATACTACTGAGATTATTGAAGTACTGAGCTTTCTGAGATTTCTGAGATTATTGAGTTTACTGAGTTTTCCTGAGTCACATGACTGACTAAAATCTATTGAACATGGCTTGACTGAGGATATTGTGAAAGCATGGCACTGGCTCTAGGAACACAACTAAATTTTTGAGTATTAGATACCCCCAGGACTCGATAGCATAATATGTAAATCATGACACAATCCTAAACGCCTAACAATGGATAAGATCAGTTTATCCCTGGACAAAATATTTAATTTTGATAAAAATTTTACGAAATGGGCACCTGGTGCAACGCGGTGCAATCGTGCCGTGTCACTAGAATTTGACAACTGCGAAATTGGGAGATAGCGTGATGTGGACCAATCGCGTTGCCACTTTTTTTGCGACCTGAAAGTTTACCGCAACGCAGAGACATCACGGAGATTCACTGGAAAAAGGAGAATTGGGATTTAGAGTCCCTCCGTGATGCGGTGTATTGGCGGAGTCTTACCGGAAACTGACAAACATCATTTTGGCTTATGGCACGACGCACCACTAGCTGAAATGACGTTGTTTTATGACTAAAACTTTAAATCGACATAACTTCTTACCCGATTATCATATTTAGGCGAATTTGTTATCGATGAAAGGCTTATTCAATTTACCACAAAACAAAAAGTGAAAATCTTGAAAATTCCATATATATAAAAGTGTATTCATATTTAAAGCATGTATTTGGCATCATCGGGATGAATTGAAGCTAGGTAGAAGTATGAGGTATTACACACAGCAAGAAACTATATGCAACATTAAAACCTATAGACACATAAGAGAATTTAGACCCAGGCTCAAATAACATGGAAACAGAACGATGGAAAACCGAGATAATACTTGTGATAGCTACATCAGAGGCTTTTGTCTCAGGTATCCCAGGCATAGCAGAGCACTATCCATACATACTCCCAGACTGAGAAACCTCACATATACTACCACGAGCTCTCTAAGATCAACCCCAAGCACCTATAGTACCACCCTTAAACTCTATGAACCACCTCTAATCATAACAATAGGAGTATGGGAAAGCTGAAGTTAAGATCCCTATTAGGTAGGTACCGATGCACATTAAGGACAATCCCTTACAATATGACCATAATATTTATAAAAAAACCATCCTCAGCTACTCACTCATACTGAGAAGGACTAGAAGGGCATGGATGACCTATCTTTCCTAAAGAACCGAGACTATAGCCCCAACCCATATTAACTAATTCGTAGCTAGAAGAAGCTGGAAAAATCAAAAACTTACTATCTAAACCTATAAAGCTGCTTGAACTAGTCTACTATAATTGTCACAACCCAAAATAGGGCCTGAACATGAAGAGTATCTCAAGTCCCACGTGGACTGGAGACACCCCTAATACCTAACCAAACCAAACACACCCCAAGGTCGGCTAAATTCTGAACATATAACAAGATAGCATACAATAATCAAAGAAAGTTTTAAATGCATGTCCATAACCAACCACCCAAGATCGGCTGACGCTGCATAATAGCCACAGTAGTCCAAAGAAAGCATTCTAAACTATGATTAAAAATTGAATATAATTAAAGTGTCGGGACATGCCCCCGACAATAGCCAAAAACCAAATCCAAAGGGATAGTCATAATGTAAATGAAACCATAATCATGAAATAGGGTCTTCCAAAGTATAAAAGCTCATATCTTCAATCTGACTCACTAGCTGATTCCGAATCCAAGTCATAGAGCAGGAGGAGTAGAAATATGACCAATTCATCCATCACATAGAGATATAGTGTCTAAAGAAGGTTAGTGGGGTGAACGCTAACATGTAACTCATGGATAAGGATAACATAATGATATGATCAATAGTTTAAAATTATTCAAAAATCAACGCACATAATCAAATACATAAACATAAATATATATATCAAATGTCGGGATAGGGAACAAGGATTAATATGTATTTCAAAACTTTAACCTAAGTTTTGTAGCTCAACCATCATATAATAGTACCCAAGGGATATATGGACACCATCTCTTATCTTTTCGTCGGGCCCTAGTGTGTGTAGCAGTACGAACCAGAGAATAATTTCACATATATGCACATGGAGGACTTGAACCTCCCAACATATACCAAGGTGACTTAAGCACCTGATCATATAATGATTTATTGGGGACTCAAACCTCCGTGTCTCTTTGACCCCCGCATCGGCAAATGCTATTTCTAGTATCGGTCACTCAGACCTCCACTTTCACGACTCATCTACACAAACCTTATTAGAGCCATTCCACATTAAGGCATACATTGCAGGTATCGTCATACCAACTAAACATTCAAGGTAACAAAAATATTCCAAAATAATTCCCATTAACTTGGAGAAAACAATTTCCTTTGTTCATTAATACATGGAGAGGGGGGTCATCGACTCCTTTTGTTCATTAAATCTTACCATTGTATTTCAAATACCTCTTTATATCGTGCATTAGTTTAAGAGTAGTTCAATTTTATAAATTCTCATAGCTCTCATAATTACAACTAATTTCATATTATGGGGTTGGGTTCATAACCACTTCGAAAGTCACAAGTTTGGGAAAATCACAATTCCTTAGTTCATTCACCATAACCATATACCCATAAGTTCAAAGCCATATTTAAAATATAGAAATCATATATAAACCATGAGAAATATTGTTCAATTCATAAATATTCAAAACCCCCAACCCTTGTTTAAAAACCATCACAACAATCTTATGAACAATACTTTAAATCATATTTTTTTACAGAATTTACTATGAGGGAAGAGTAACATGCCTGTAAGAGTAAGATGTATCGAGAGAAATCACCCTTGAAAGCCCTAATTGACCAACCTCTTGAAAACCCTGAGTGTTCTTGACCCTGAGGAATTTGAGAGAGTTAAGAAGTTACTTTGATTGTTTCTGAGTGATAATGACACCATAAATAGGTTATAAGATTTGTTTTTCAAGTTGGTTAAGAGGGGAAAAGTCTAGAATGCACTCATTTTAAAAGATGAAAAAGTGTCCCTTTGACTACGAGTCAACCCCTTAACTCATAACCACTCCTTAGGACTCGTCACTATGAGTCATAACCAAGGCAGTACCACCAAGGCACCTTACACTATTATAGTTACGACTAAATTGCACCACCCATAAAGGAACCTTGCGAATCATAGGGTCAAGTCGTAGTCAAAATAGAACCCAATTAGGGACTTACACTGGACACCCTACGATTAAACCTAAAGACTCATAACATATCCTTGTGGCTCTTAGTGAGCCATTTGTACTCAGAGAAGAATCAAGCCACAAACTTACTGGTTTGGTTATGATTTATCCCAACGACTCATCAGGATACCCTACGACTCATAGGGCCTAGTCATAACCAAGGCAGTGAGCTCAAAGCTCAAGAAATTTTCAAGGGCCAAGATCCGAGGTGTTTTAATTATCCTCCACTTGGATCATTTGTCCTCTAATGATGGGACAAGGTAATTGCTATAATGATTTGAATCCATATACCTCCATCCTTATGTTTAACAAACTAAGAAAATAAAGATGCCAAGGAAATTACTCTTTTCTTTAAAAAAAGTCAGAAAACAAAGATGTTAAGAATAAAATATACCTTAAGCACGATTATCCAGAGCAAAAAACAAGAATGGATACTAGGAATTTGTGTCCTCTTCAGCTTCCCAAGTAGCCTCTTTAACATTATGGTTCCTCCATAGAACCTTTACCGAAGCTTCATCCTTTGTTCGCAACTGATAAACTTGACGATCCAAAAATTCATTCAGGAATTCCTTATATGATTAGGAATCTGAAATACCTATCTCCACCAAAGGAAGAACCATTAAAGAATCACCCCCACACTTTTTTAACATAGAAACATAAAACACCGGATGAATGAAGCTCAAACTCTGAGGCAACACCAATTCATATGCAACACTACCACCCCTCTTTAAGACTAAGTACGGGCCAATATATCGGGGAATGATCTTCTCATTCTTCTTAAACTGCATTACTCCCTTCATGGGACATACTTTCAAGAACACCCAATCGCCAAACTTAAACTCTAACTCCCTATGCCTCATATCCGCATAGGATTTTTTGCAACTTTAGGCAACTTTAAGTCTATCCCAAATTACCTTCACCTTATCTAGCGCCTGGTGAACAAAATCTGGGCCTAATAACTCAATCTCCCTAATTTTATACCACCTCGTAGGAGATATTCACCTCCTACCATACAACATCTCAAATAAAGCTATCCCAACACTAGAGTGGTAGTTATTAATATACACAAACTCTATAAAAGGAAATTGATTATCCCAAATACCACCATAGTCAATCACGTAAGCCCGAAGCATATCTTTCAATGTCTGAATAGTTCTTTCAACATGCTCATTCGACTGTCAGTGGAAAGTATTACTAAGGCTCACCTTAGTTCCCAAACCTCTTTGAAATGAATGCCAACAATGTGATGAGAATTGAGTACCGCAGTTTAAAATGACAAAAATAGGTGCCCATGTAACTTCACAATCTCTTGGAGGAACAATCTCGCATAATCATTTGCCGAATAATTTGTCCTTACTAGCAAGAAGTAAGTAGACTTAGTCATCGTATCCACAATGACCCAAATAAAATTAAACTGATTGCATGATAGAGGAAGACCGGTAATGAAATCTATATTAATTACCTCTCATTTCAACACCGGTAGTTCAATCATTTGAGTCAACCCACTGGGCCTCAAGTGCTCAACCTTCACTTGCTGACACACTATGCATTTAGCCACAAAACTCACCACATCTCTCTTCATGTTGTTCCACTAATAAATCTCTTTAAAATCATGATACATCTTTTCTAACTAGGATGAACGACATAACGTGACTAATGAGCCTCAAACAAGATCCTATCTATCAACCCATCTACATCAGGAACACATAATCTGCCTTGGTACCTCACGATACCATCGCCACCAATCTCAAAAGCTATAACCTTTTGCCACCCCATATCCTCTTTAATCTTCATTAAGATAGGATCCAGTACTTGTTTCTCCGTTATTTCAATAACAATGGATGACTTTGCCACCTTTTGCACAAATAAACCACCATCCTCAAAGTCCAAGAGAAGAACTCCAAAGTTAGCCAAATGGTAAATATCTTTCATCAACTCCTGCTTATCCTTATCCAAATGAGCTAGACACCCCAGGGATAACCTACTAAGAGCATCAACAACCACATTAGCTTTACCTAGGTGATAGTGGAGGCTCATGTCTAGTCTATCAGCAACTCAAGCCACCTTCTCTACCTGAGATTCAACTCTTTCTGGGTGAATACATATTGTTGGCTTTTTTTATTACAAATATATCTACATGGACTCCATACGAATAGTGATGTTAAATTTTTAATGCAAATACCATAACCAACAACGCTAGGTAATTTGTCGAATAATTCTTCTCATAAACTTTCAACTACCTAGAAGCATAGGCCACTACCCTACCATGATGCATTAACACACTGGCAAGTCCTACACCAGATGTATAACAATAGACAACAAAACTATCAGTTCCCTTGGGTAGAGTCAAAACTATAGTTGAAGCCAACTTATCTTTCAGCTTCTCAAAACTATCCTCACAAGTATCAGACCATAAAAACTTCACCTTCTACTGGGTCAACTCAATCAATGGGACAACTTTAGTTGAGAAACTCTCCACAAACCTTCTATAGTAACCGTCTAAACCCAAGAAGCACCAAATATCGATTGGAGATAAGGACCAAGTCCACTGCTTAACCACACTAACTTTCTGTGGATCCACCATGATCCCTTCACTAGAATTGATGTGACCCAAAAAAGTAATAGCCTTTAATCAGAACTTGCACTTCAAAAACCTAGCATAGAAATAGTGATCTTTCAAGGTTTGCAACATGATACGGAGGTGATTGACATGATCCACCTCACTCTTAAAGTACACCAGAATATAATCTATAAACAAGATAATGAATAAATCCAAAAACTAATGAAATACCCTATTCATCAAGTCTATGATGTCGTCAGGGCATTGGTCAAACCAAAGACATGACTAAGAAGTCATAATGACCATACCGGGTTAGGAAGGCAGCCTTAGGGATTCCACCTCCCTAATCTTTAGCTGATGATAACCCGACCTAAGAACAATCTTAGAGAAATATCTAACGCACCGAAGTTTGTTAAACAAATCATAAATCCGGGGAAGAGGATACTTATTCTTCACCGTAACCTTATTCAACTGATGGTAATTAATACACATTTGAAGGGAACCATCATTCTTACACATGAACAAAATAGGATCACTCCTTGGAGACATACTAGGACTAATAAAATCCTTGTCAAGGAGGTCTTTTAACTTCTCTTTAAGCTCTTTTAACTCAGCCGAACCCATTCTTTATAGAGGGATAGAGATAGAATGAGTGTTTAAAACAAGGTCAATCCTAAAATCAATCTTCCTATCAGGAGGAATACCAGGAAGATCATCAAGAAAAACCTTGGGGAATTTAATAACCATGGGAATGGATTACAATAAAGGACCCTCTGAGTTAGAATCCTAAACCTAGACCAAATGATAAAGACGTCCCTTGGAAATAAACTTTTGGGCTCTAAGATATGATATAAATCTTTCTTTGGGCAGTAGAGAACCCCATTCCCACTCAATGACTAGCTCATTAGGAAATTTAAACAAGACTTTATGGGTTTGAAAATTTAAGGAGGCATATGGTGAATGCGACTATTCCATCCCCAATATAATATCAAATTAACCATGTCTAATTATATCAGATCAACAGTTTCTCTACCAATAATAGATGTCACATAACCTCTATAGACTCTTCTAGAAACCACAAAATCACCCATCAGGGTAGAAACAAAAATAGTATTTGGGATACACTTGGTACCGAAACCAAAATGCATAGCAACAAATAGGGTTACATAAAAAAGAGTAGACGCCATAGCCCAAACCAGGGTCTAGTCTTATCGAGCATCTCAAGTCCAACCCAGACTGGTGACTGCCTCCAATACCCTACCATAATCTCCCTATGCCTTATATCGGATGAATTCCAAACATATAACAAGATAGAAAAATTATAATTAAAAGATAATAACGCTTAAACTACACCACTCAACGAGAATGTAAGTGATCGTTATCAATATAAAATCCAATGAGGTTGGGGTCGAATCCCACAACGAATATGGTGTGAACGTAAGTCATTTGCAAATCCATCAACTGATAGTTGGATTTTTCCAAAAATGGGGGGTTTTTAGTTTAACAAGAAATTTTTGGTTACGTTAGTTTCAGTGTTCGTAATCAAGAGTTTATGAAAAACCAAAATTATGTTCACTAGGGATTTTGGTACCTGATGGATGCTGCTAGTGGTTCAGGATTGTCACGGTAGGTAGGACAACAAGTTATCTTTATCGAAGTCATGCTTAAATATCTCTCGACCTACTTAAGCATTTAATTACCTAATCCTCTCAGACTTGGGGAATTTATATTCACTGCCCAGATTTTACCTTAGGTTAACCAACCTTGTTACAACGCTGATTATTAAACGGAGTCTTTCTAAGTCCCTATTGATAATTCACTTCCTACTATATTTGATTTCTTTCTCAAGTAAATCAAAGTAGGTTTTATCTATTATTTGCAACCAACAGACATTAATTAAAACCTCAAAATTATCAAGAAGTCATACCATCTTTCAAATCCTGATCACTCAGAACCTTATCAAGACCTAACCCTAGATCCCATAATTCAGGTTAAAGAAATTTAGCCACTCATGACATAAAAATTAAAGAAACTAGATGAATTCATGATTTTAAAGATAAACTTACCACAAGATGAATAGAAACTAGAGATTCTCAGATTAAATCACAAAGGAAATCCTAAAATAATGAATATAATATCTTAAAAGTAATTGTTTTCTCAAGCCAAAAGTAGACAGAGAAAATATCAAAGTATATTGCTCAAAACTCAATGTGTCGAACTCTTAAGAAAACTCTAAACAAGGCTTTAAATAGTTCACCCTAATTATGGAAACAAAATAATAGAATTCAGAAATCCCTTGAACTAGGTGACGATATTTGTGACAGCCTATAAGGTGGCTGATGACTTATCACTAATGTTGTCAGCTCCTTCTTCAGTTTTGGCTCTTCCTATTTAAGGCTGATGACAAACTTGACAACTTCTCAGCTTTGTGATGGCTTATCACAAAATGTCATCAAAGATCTGCTTCAGTTCTCCTATGTTGCCTCAGGCTAACTACATTCTTTATAGCTTATTAGACCCTTGACGACCTATCACAAAATGTCGTCGCATCTTTAAACTTAGGCTAATACTCTATTTACTGCTAATAACGAACTTGATAACTTATCATAGGGCTGACGTCTTATCACAAATATCGTCAGCCATATTTGTCTTTAGATTATAACTTCTTTGCTTTTATTCTTGTTGGTTCTCTATCATATCAGCTTAAACTATAAAATCAAACATAAACCAATCAAAAATGACAAAAGTTGCTTAAGATTTCACAATTATTCTTAGTTAAAAGCCTTTAATGTGTTAGTATTAGCTCACACAACAACACCCTCAACTTAAAACAATTTCTTGTCCTCAAGCAACTCAACACAACTAAGATATTACAAAGTACATTTGGCAGTCAATCCTCTATATCATCTCAAACCACTTTTACCATCTCCAAGGTCACGCAATTCATTAACAATGAAAAGCACTAATGCAATACACAAGAATCAAGATACGATAGCAATTCAGTTATAACCACCATGCATATACCATTATTACACTACCCGAACAAGTCAGTAACTAGCAATGTAACCAGTGTTCCCTAAAAGCAAAGACATCCCCCTCATCTCATATTAGGAATTATATATGTAACCAAGGGGACAATCAAAACACTCACTCTCGGAATGAAGTTCCAATCAGTGTATGCCAAGTACCATAGGCTTGCCCTTATTTTCATTACGCAGATCATCAGATAGGTTCGTTAGGATCACTATAGGACTTCTCTTAGGCTTGAAATGTTGGCTAGGGGCTGGTAGGATACTCGATGGTATTTAAATTGACTAACCCTCCTTGACACTACAATAGCTTTTTGGGGTTTTGCTCATTAGCCTTTTATGCTCTTCTCTTTTCTTGATCACACTTATTTAGGATGGGTGCAGTCTTTTCTCAATTACTTAATCTTTTTCACAATTTTTTTTGTTGCTCTTTTCCTCTACACCCATCTTTTTATTCTTTTCTTTTATGCTACCTTTTTTAATAATCATTCTATATCACGCACCCCAATTATAGCCACCCTCAACTTAGGCCATTTGCCTAAGTCAATGTGCATAGTCTCCAAGGAGGACCAGGGCCAAAACAGGTTCATTGTGAGCTAAATGGGAAGGTGACAGGTGTCATATAAAGAAATAGGCTAATTAGGATTAAAATAGGGATCCAGGGATATTATACACATAGGAAAGGTTATTTACGCTAAAGTGAGCTAATATCAAAATGGCCTATAATTCTTTCCTAACCCTTATCCTTCAACCTAGGTAAGACTAATCGGGCAAGTTCTGGCTTCAGTATACAAAGGGAACTAAGTAGTTGCTCACACACATATGGTACACACGTATATCACAAGCTATGACTCATTCAGTTCGTGCAACTGTTTAGCAATGATTATTATGTTACTAGAACTAATGCCATAAAAAGATGCACAGTGGTCACACTTGAATGCAAATCACATAGTTAAAGGAGTAGACCACATGAAGAGGTGTACAAAAATCACAAAACAATTCAACTGCCTCAAGTATAAGTATTTCTCCTAATCAGCTACAAAATTTTACAACAATAATTTAATCTATACCCTCAACTTAAAATCAAATAAAATCTGAACTGAGGGTTAGAGTATACTTGGAATGGATCAATACCGAGGGTCATAGGTTCCTGACCCTACTGATGCATCTCCATCAGGAGCCTCAAACTATTCTGGTGCCGCTGGTCTATCAGTGTCTGAAGGCCTACTGCTGGAGGTACTTACTGCTCTCGCTCGGATGGCAACCTCCCATCTCTCATTGTCCGCTAAGGACTCAATCCTTGTCTTCTTCATTCCTTCTTTTTGGACTTCTTTCTTTCCTTCTTCTCTGCTTTTCTTTATCACTGTCGGGCATTTCTCTTTTTCCTTTTCCTTTCTTCTCACCTTTCTTTTTCTTTTTCTTCACTGAATCCTTTGTGATATCAAGCATTGGTATTTCTAACTCAGACACCTCAACTATTGGGTCTATTGACTCCATAAAGTAGTGATGCTATACCTTTCAAACCTCCGCCTTTACTTTATCTAGGTCTATTATGAATAATGCTATCTCTGGAGCAGACCTCTCTCTCAACTAAGTATTGAAGAATTTTTTCAATTTATTAATCCAGCTCGGTAGAGCCTTGTAAGGCTCGAGTATAGCCTTAACCCTCTTGTCCACTGCAACTGCAAATTGCTTGGCATAGAGTTTAAGCTGAGCCTCGTACCACTTTGACTATTTTACTGCTCTTCTGAAACTCATAAGGTTGAAGGAAAATTCTATTGTAGGCACTGCAGCTGGAGGAATTGTCTCATTTCTAGGCACTGATGGTACTATCATTGTTGCAGATATTGGAGGTACAGCTTCAGAATCAGGCATCTCTGTATTAGGCACTGAACTAGTACCTGTGAACTAGTTCTGCGCCCCTATTAAACATTAGCCTCGGCTGATTTTATTCATTTCTAATAGGATTATGAGTCTTCTTGGCAAGGAGTTCTTCTTCTAACCATAAAATCTTTGGCATGTTTGCTGCCCCACACAACCTTGTAATTAAACAAGGAAAGGAATATGTTGTATCAGACCTCGAGACACGAATTTTTATCTCTTCGGCAATAATCTCTCCAAAATTCAATTTGAGGTTAGCCACAAAACTTACAACTAATATTGCTCTATTATCCCCGAGAATATTATCACTGTCTGTGGGCATCAACCAAGTATGAACAATACCCCACCAAAATCTTGCCTTTGAATTTAGGGAGGCCTTGAATATCCTTTCACTCGGATTTGTTAGCCATTTCGGTTCTCCATAGGCTATGAGTGTGGCTAACCAATTCTGCTGACTTTTTCGATGCTTCAATCAGGCATAGAAAGTAGGTGATGTGGCCTGGGGAGTGAAGTTTGGGCCATGAAGGAACCTGTTGATTGTTTCTTCAGAAACATCCACCATTAAGCCCTGCACCAGAACTTTATCCAACAATGGTTGGTCAACTACTTTCTCTCCTTCTCTACATATGTTTTTCCAAGAAAGCTTGGTAGTTTGCATAGAACTCCCTAACTAGTGTAGGAAAAAAATGAATTTCCTCCCCGTGTAGTCCATCCCAAAACATAGCCATGAAATTTATGCTCTACTTCTAAGTACCTACTCAAAGATTGGCATCTTTATGATTCTCCTCTTCTTAAAGAATGGCCTCTTGACAGATCTTCTGTTGATTTTGCGAAGCCTATCAAAGAAGATTTTCTAAGCTTTGGGAATCTTCCATTTAGTGCCATCTCGGACTTCAATATTCTTGCATTTAAGTATAGTTCCCCAAATCGGAGAGTCTTCATTATCTTGTGGCTCAACAGAAGGGGACTTAGTTGATAGTCCCTCAGATTCAGGTTTCCCAGACTCATGTTCCTTAAACTCAGGCTGATCTGAATTATGCTCTTCAGATACAGCATGTTCAGACTCTTATTGCTTAGAGGACGACTGTTCAGAACCAGTATGCTCGAATGTTGTTGGCTCAGTGTCACTTCCTTCACTCTCCTCCACCTCAACTGGTGGGGGTGGTGGAGTCTTTTTAGATCCTTGCTTCTTCTTTTGCTTCCTGAGCAGAGGCTCTTCCTTTTCATAATCAGACTCTTCATTGAAGAGTCTCTGAGATATACTTCCCTTTGTCAATTTATTTGTGGATTTTGAGTTCTTTCCTTTGGGTGCCATTTCAAGACCTATAGCAAGAGAAAAACCATTAGTTTACCCTCAAGAGTACAAACACAAACACATCGATCATTTAAGTTCCACACCCCTTGAAAGGGTTTCGTAATGCTTCATGTCCCAGGTCTGGCGATATTTCTTGATAAGCCATCACAGTTGTGATAACTTAGCATGAATGTCTTCAGCTCTTATCAGAACCCCCAAATTAACTTTAACTCAATTTTTTTCCCTATTTTTTTCTTAAAATCCACTCGAGTTTCATTTTTTAGGTGAACTTTTAAGCTTAGGCTTGCACATCAAACCCTAGTTCTGATTTTTAGCCCTTTTTCTAAGTTGGACTTGGTTCAAGATTCTTGGGAACTTGAGTTTAACTTACCTTACCACTTAACAATTGAAAATAAAGGTCAGGTTTTGAGCATACCTGATGGAGACCTTCTCTTTGAATACACACAAACGAAGGAGTAAAGAGAGGTTTTTGATTTTGATTGTAAGCCCCGCACACACAAGGAAGCTTTCTTCTTGGTTTACTTGGAAAGAGTTTAAAGAAGGGAATAAAATATTCTAAGTATGGAAGAAAAATAACTTAAAGGAATTAAAACTAAGCGGGAAGATGGAAAGGTCAAGCTGTGGGCCGGGTCGGGTCTTTTTAATATGTCCCACAATTTTAGCTAATGTTGGGCTTTTTGTGAAGGCATTTATGATAAGCCATCACAATTGTGATAGCTTATCACAAATGTCGACAGCCTTGATAGACCCTTCTTGAGGTCTTTGACAACAAATCTGACATCTTATCACAATCATGACATCCTATCAAAAATGTCGTAAGGGGTACTTGGATGAATACATCGATTCCACCTCCCTTGAACTATAACCTACTACAAAAAATAATAATTTACTAGAGTATAAAAATTTTAGCGCTTGATTTACTGTCACGGCATGAATTGGTTATCTTGACTACTCAGACATTGCCAAGACAAACTATTGATACCCCTTTACCATCTTCATAGAATACATCAACGATTGAGAAAACACTCATCTCTTTTTTCTGAGTCATGGCTGAGTGTATTTCAAAGTGTGCTTCTTTGTCATTGAGCCTAAACTTCAGCTCATTCAGCGCCATGTCTACTATCACTCGCCCAGTTGCAAGGAATGGTCTACCTAAGATGATGGGCACTTCCAAGTCAACTTTGCAATCCAAGACTACAAAATCAGCAGAAAGAATAGAATCGGCCACCTTATCAAAGACATCGTGTAATATGCCCACAGGCTGCTTCACAGGCCTATCTGCTATCACTAAACACATGTTTGTCGGAGTAGGATCCCCCAAACCCATTTATTATACACAGCGAGTGGCACTAACTTTATACTGGCTCCCAAATCGCATAATGCTTTTGTGAAATTTAGGGACCCAATAGTACATGGGATAGTAAACGCTCCCAGATCTGCCTTTTTTTATCATTAAAGACCTCGTAGAGATAGCACCACAATGAAGGAGATTGTCCTCCGGATCATGGATAACCTTTCATTTGTTAGCACAAGGTCTTTCATGAACTTCGCATATCCTGGCATTTTCTCAAGTACCTCAACCAAAGGAACATTTATTGTCAATTGCTTGAGTAATACCATGAATTTGCTGAATTTTGCATCATCAATTTTCTTCTTCAACCACTGAGGAAAGGGAGGTGGTGGTTTTGGGATAGTTTTCAGCACTACCTCCTTCTCCTTCTCTTCACCTTTCTCCGAAATATCATCAAAATTATCCAGCTTCTCAGACTCCACTGGACCTTTTTTTTTGGTTCATCAACAACTACCTCATTAACTACAGGTTTGCTCACAGAAAGTCCAGGTAATATATTACTACTTCTAATGGTAATAGGCATGCATGAGCCATCATTTCACGGATTTTGGAATGTATCGCTTGGTAATGTTTCGCTCTTTCTCTGGTTGAATACTGCGGAGAGTTGGCTTATCTTCTGCTCCAACTATTTGATTGTGGTGAGTATGAGTGCCCCAACTGACTGATGGATGTCAGATAGGTCTTCATCATGGTCATACCAGAGTTAGTAGGATCCACTCTCTTTAACAACTTAGACATCATGTACTCCATGGACATCTTTTCAGAACTTGTTGAAGCAGCCTCACAATTTCCAAGAGGAACATATATCCCATTCCTGTCATTGTTATTCCTCCAATTTCCCTACTCCCTATCTTTATAACCAGGATTATCATAAAAGTTTCAATCTTGATTCCTCGTTCTATTGACTCAGAAACCCCCCTGATTATTAATATAGTTAGCCTCTTCTTCTGCATTAGCCTCAATCTTATCCTGAGATCCTACAGTTTTCACCTTCTCAACCTTTCCTGACAGCAAGTTCTTGGTTAGAAAGTGCATCTATGTTTTCCGGTGAGCCATGTCTTGGTCACGCTCCTCTTCTCTTTTGTATTGTTCCACAGTAATCCTACAGAACCAGTGGGGTTAGCCACCACAGAGTCTCTGCTATGCCATGCCTAATTGTGTTTGGTCATTCTATCCAGCATCTCTGAAGCCTCTGGGAATGTAAGATCAACAAATGAACCACCACCAATATTTTCTACAATTGGCTATGTAATAGAGTTAAGAGCCCTATACAAAGTCTCCATCAAATATATGTGTGTCATCTTATGGTTCGGACACTATGTCAGCTTCTTATTGAATCTTTCCCAGGTTTCATACAAGGCTTCAGTCGGGAGCTTTCTAAAGTTGCTGATCTCGTCCCTCAACTGTACCCTCCTGGAAGGTGAAAAGAACCTTTCTAGGAAAGCTCCTTTCAGTTTCCTCCAGTTGGTTATAGAATCAGGTGTCAGCTCATGTAGCCACTATGTTGCCTCCCCAAACAAAGACAACGGAAAAAATCTCAACCGTATAGCATTCTGGCCCACTCCTGGGTGATCAAAAGTTTTGCAGATAATGAAAAAATTCACCAGATGCTAGTTCGGCTCATCCCCAGGAAGGCCACTAAATAACCCCTTTAGATTGAGGAATTGGATCATAGTACTCTTAATGTTGAACTTGGCCCCAGGTGCCAACGGTGGAGGAATGATTGCACCCGTTGATCCTGATCCGTCCATTCCATCATCATCATCATTGAGATTATGCTAGATCAGCTGGTACTCTTGTCTTTGTCGGATGGATGGTTCCTATTAGCATTACCCCATACTAGTGCAGCTATCTGCTCTGCATGCCTTGGGTTACTAAGGTTCAGCAACTCCGTGTCTCCCAAATCTTCATCCTCAGGGTTTAGATGTCGTGCTTGTTGCCCGACATTTTTCTCATTCACCTAAGATCGAGCTATGGCTGCCAGTCTATCATCCTCTTACTGTTCTGCTATTCTTCATATTTGTTGTGGTTTTAGATTAAGTGGTAATAATGGTTCTCCAAAACTTCTGGTTCTTGGCATACACTATAAAGATCCCGCAAATAAACAAAAATAACAAATAAATGTAAAACTAGGAAAGTTAACTAACAGACAATTTGCACATACAAACTTCAGTTTACAACCGTATTCCCCGACAACGGCACCATTTTTGATAACACTCAAACTATACCTCTTAATGAGAATGTAAGCAATCGTTGTCAATATAATACCTAACTAGGTTGGGGTCAAATTCCACAGGGAATATGGTGTGAATGTAAGTCATTTGCAAATTAATCAACTGATAGTTGGATGTTTACAGAAATGGGGGGTTTTTAGTTTAACAAGCAATTTTTGGTTATGTTACTTTCAGTGTTCGTAATCAAGAGTTTATGAAAAAATAGAATTATGTTCACTAGGGATTTCGGTGCTTGACGGATGCTACTAGTGGTTTAGGATTCTCACGGTAGGTAGGACAACAAGTTATCTTTCTCGAAGTTATTCTTAAATATCTCTCGACCTACTTAAGCATTTAATAGCCTAATCCTCTCGACCTTAGGGAATTTACATTCACTACCCAGATTTTACCTCAGGTTAACCAACCTTGTTACAACGCTGATTATTAAACGGAGTATTTCCAAGTCCCTGTTGATAATTAACTTCCTACTATATTTGATTTCTTTTTCAAGCAAATCAAAGTAGGTTTTATCCATAGTTTGCAACCAACAGACGTTAATTAAAACCTCAGAATTATCAAGAAGTCCTACCACCTTTCAAATCCTGATCACTCAGCACCTTATCAAGACCTAACCCTAAATCCCATAATTCAGGTTAAAGAAATTTAGCGGCTCATGACGTAAAAATCGAAGCAATTAGATGAATTCATGCTTTTAAAGATAAACTTACCACAAGATAAATAGAAACTAGAGATTCTTAAATTAAATCACAAAGGATATCCCAAAATAATGAATATAATATCTTCAAAGAAATTGTTTTCTCGAGCCAAAAGTAGATAGAGAAAATATCAAAGTATATTGCTCGAAACTCAATGTGTTGAACTCTTAATAAAACCTTAAACAAGGCTTTAAATAGTTTACTCTAATTATGGAAAAAAATAATAGAATTCAGAAATCCCTCGGATTAGGTGAAGACTTTGTGATAGCCTATCAGGAGGCTGACGACTTATCACAAATGTCGTCTGCTCCTTCTTCAGCTTTGGCTCTTCCTGTTTAAGGCTAATGACAAACTTGACAACTTATCATCTTCGTGACGGCCTATCACAAAATATCATCATAGCTTTACTTCAGTTCTCCTATGCTGCCTCGGGCTAATAACATTCTTGACAGCTTATCAGACCCTTGAAGACTTATCACAAAATGTCGTCACGTCTTTTAACTAAGGCCAATTATCTGTTTACTGCTGACGAAGAACTTGATAAATTATCACAGGGCTGACGACTTATCACAAATGTCGTCAGCCACACTTGTCTTCAGATTTCAACTTCTTTGCTTCTATTCTTTTTAGTTCTCTATCATATCAGCTTTAACTGCAAAATCAAACATAAACCAATCAAAAACAACAAAAGTTGCTTAAGACTTCACAATTATTCTTAGTTAAAAGCCTCAAATGTGTTAGCATTAGCTTACACATCAAAAGACAATTAGTAAAATTTATAAACATAACCGTCCAAATATCCAATAAGTGGCATCCCAAATACCAATACCAGTGCTAAGGCTAACACCAATACTGACACCACCCATGCCTATAGTAGTCAGACAAAGCCTCTAATAGAAATCCAAGAACATCCGATCGATACATGCCCCTGACCATAGCCAAAACCAATGTCCAAAAAATAAACAAGAAGATAAAAATAAGACCATAGCATGAAATAGAGTCTTTCAGAGTATGGAATTTCACCACTCCAGTCAATCACAAAGTTGTTCCCAAATCCAAGATTACTGAGAAGGAGGAGGAGTATGGGCAGCTCTTGCATTGCATGGGGATACAACTCCCGAAGATGGGCTAGCAGGTGAATGCTTACAGGTACTCAGGAGTAAGGATAAAATAATGCTATTATTCGAAACCAAAGTAAATAACCATATGCAATCACATACATCAAATATATATACCATTTCGGGGAAGGAAATCGGGTTTAGCATGCATTTAAAACCTTTAACAAGGGATTGTGTAGCTTTGTCGTCCTAAATCTACCCATGGGCTATATGGGTTTAGCTTTCCCTATTGAAAGGGCCCTGGCCCGTGTTAGCCGCACAAACTAAAGAAAAAGAAACTGAGATGACTATTATATCTCCCAAAATATAAGTGTGACAAAATCCACATGGTCACCAAGACCGACCTCACGTCGGCATATATGAGTTTCCAGTTTTGGTCCCTCGACCGCCACCTTCCACGGCTTTGCTAACACTCTATCTTTAAGCCCATATTAAAATCATTCATACATAACCAACCATTTACCCAGGAGTCTTATTTATGAGGAATTAACCATTGGTATCATGATACGGAAACTAGAGCATGCAAGTCTATCCATTTATGTCATACTAAAGCCATTAAACCAATCTGACTCCAAAGTTTCTAATCAAACCATTATCATGGCCATAAAGGCCATTTAAAAACATTTAAACCAATTTATGTTCCATTTCAATTTTATTAATACAAAGTTTTCAGTAATAGTCAAGCTATGTGTTAAAAGCATTCTCATTGGCGTTTTAACAAACATGTTGAGGGCATATAGTTTTCAAAGCCAAAACCAAGTACCAATTGACCATTCCCATGTAACCACATGTTCAAATCACAAATATAACATAAAAAGTATAAGTAAAACATGGGAGAACACTATTCAACCAAGAACAGCCAAAACCACTAACATATCCTTCAAAACCCAAAACAATACCATAATAATGCCATGAAAATCATTTATTAAAATATGCTTTCAGTTGAAATAACAATGAGGGAGGAGTAACATGCCTTAGACAACAAGGAAGACGGAGAGAAACCACCCCTTTAGAGCGTTAATTGATTGCCTTGAAGAAACCCTAGCCTTTTCTTGAACCCAATGATAGAGGTTTTTAAGAGTGTTTAAGAGTGCTTGATTGATAATATGAGGTTAATAAAGCCCCAAAAGATGTTTTAGGTCATGAAGTCAAAAGACGTTAAGAGGGGAAATATCCAAAATACCCCCAACTTAAACTATAAATATTTCCATAGGAGGGTACGGTTGGACCCCTCTACTCGTATCCACTCCATACGAGTGGTACCCTCCACTCGTAACTTGTTCAAAAAGTTGGACACCACATTCTATCCAACATATGACCCCAAGACCCCAACTCGTGACAAGACCATACGACTAGAATGGTCCAGTTGTATCCGAGGCAGAATCTAAAGGGATTGATGCTAGACAATATACAATTACACCTTACCACTCATACCCTATCCTCACGGCTCTTAGTGAGCCACTCATACTCACAGCCAAGTCAAGTTACCAAAATTCAGATTAAGCGAAGGACCAAACCAACAAACCACACCAACCATACGACATGTACCCACCAAGTTATAACCATAACAGAAACCTAACCATCACATACTGGACAACTTACTAGTTGGGTCACCTGACCCATACCCACACCATATGACACGTATGACGATCAAAAGTTTCAAGACTCAGAAAATTCTCAAGGACCAAAACCCAGGGTGTTTCAAATCTCTTCCACTTGGATCATTCATCCTAGAATGATAGAACAAGGTAGTACAAGCACGATTAGACCCCCAAATATCTTTACCCTTACACTATTAAAAAAATGCCAAAAAGCGACGGCCAGCGTCACTTTTTTGGACAAAAGCGATGAAAATCCGTTGCTTTTTTCATCTAAAAAAGGGGAGTTGTTTTTTAAAAATGACGGCCTGCATCGTTTTTATTACGACAGACAGCGTCGCTTTTAGGGATTTTTTTTTTAGTTATTTTCTGAAAAGCTACATTATGTGTCACTTTTTGTTCTTTATGTGAAGAACACATAATGAACAAAAAGCAACGAACATCTTCATTTTATTGAAAAAATAATTTTTTTCAGAAAAATTGACACTATCTGTCGTAATTTGAGAATTTTTTTTTTTTTTCTAAAAAGCGATGTTGGTTGTCGCTTTTTGTTCTTCATAATGAATAAAAAGAGACGTTGATCGTTGCTTTTTGTTCTTCATAATGAATAAAATTCAACGTTGGTCGTCACTTTTTGTTCTTCATAATGAATAAAAATCAACATTGGTCATTGCTTTTTGTTCTTCATAATGTATAGAAAAGCGACGACCGTCATCGCTTTTCTGTATTTTTTTTTAACGCAAATATCTGCATTTTCTGCATCCCACCTGCCAAATAAAAATGCAATTCAATATATACATTCCTCATGCAACAAATATTATTATAATAATCATACAATATACTACATCAACAAATTATTTAAGCAATTCAAATCAACAACACTTAAATAACTAATCCAGTAACATTCAAAATATTTAAGCACTCCTCAAGATTTTTCACTAATTAAAAGCTAAGTTCAAAAATATCTAAAAATTATCTAAAAGTCGTCCAACAACACAAAGGAGTAGCCCCAACAAACTCCCCACCACTCTTGTTTCCTCTTCGCTACTTGAATCAGGAGCAACGACCTGCGTCAAGGCACGCCTAAGATGTTCAATCTAATGTGACATAGCAGCATATCTCTCAAAAAATGTAGAAATGGCCTGATCGTGTTTTGCCAACCAATAACACATTGTCTGAAAATCAATTGACTAGTGTTATATGATTTTATATGGCTAGTATATATATATATATATATATATATATATATGTATATATTAAAGTTAACTAAATAATAATTAAATCTAATATACCTTAAACTCTTGAAACATGGCTTATTTAGAGACTATTGGAATGTCCAACCACTCATGCCAAGGATATGTAAGAAGTCTCACAACGCTCTCTCTTACAGCCTCATCAACTTCTTTTGACGCGGGATACCACCTGTAAATAACATAATAAGTATTTAAGCTTGAATATTTTATTAATGAAAAAAATAAACCTATCAATTGATAAATAAACTTACAAAGATCCATCAAGCTTAATGAACACTCTACCAAGCATGTCCACATCTCCAGGAAGTAGACCAATCAAATCTGCATTAATATCTTCTTCTACAGGAGGAGGTGCACCAATTTCAAGTTATGAATTCAAAGTTTCCAAGTTCATCTTTCAAGTAACTACACTAAACCATTTTCAAATTACTAATTCACTTCTCAAGTGACTACACTTGATTAATTTGAAGTCACTAGTACACATTTCAAAACACTACACTTAACCATTTTAAACTCTCTAATTCACTTCTCAAGTGACTAAACTTAACCAGTTTTAAGTCATGAATTCACATTATAAGTACCGACACCAAACCAATTTCATGTCATGAATTCACATTTTCAAGTTATTACACTTTACAAATTTCAAAACACAAGTTCACCTTTCAAGAACTACACTAAACAATTTTCTAGTCGCTAATCCACTTTTCAAGTGACTAGTACACATTTCAAACCACTACACTTAACCATTTTCAACTCTCTAATTCACTTCTCAACTAACTAAACTTAACCATTTTCAAGTCATGAATTCACATTTCAAGTATAAACACTAAACCAATTTCAAGGCATGAATTCACATTTTCAAGTGATTATTCTTTACAAATTTCAATACACAAGTTCACCTTTTAAGAACTACATTAAACCATTTTCAAGTCGCTAATTCACTTTTCAAGTGACTAGTACACATTTCAAAGCACTACACTTAACCATTTTTAACTCTCTAATTCACTTCTCAAATAACTAAACTTAACCATTTTAAAGTCATGAATTCACATTTTCAAGTGATTACACTTAACTAATTTCAAAACACAAGTTCACATTTCAAGAAACTACACTAAACCATTTTCAAGTCACTAATCTACTTCTCAAGAGACTAGTACACATTTCAAAACACTACACTTAACCATTTTCAACTCTCTAATTCATATTTTAAGTGAATAAACCTAACCATTTTCAAGTCATGAATTCACATTTCAAGTGTCAACGCTAAAGTAATTAAAAGTCATGAATTCACATTTTCAAGTAATTACACTTTACAAATTTCAAAACAAAAGTCCACCTTTCAAGAACTACACTAAATGATTTTGAAGTCACTAATTCACTTCTCAACTGACTAGTACACATTTCAAAACACTACACTTAACCATTTTCAGCTCTCTAATTCACTTCTTAAATGACTAAACTTAACCATTTTCAAGTCATGAATTCACATTTCAAGTATCGACACTAAACTGATTTCAGGTAATGATTTCACATTTTCAAGGGATTACACTTTACAAATTTCAAGAAACACAAGTTCACCTTTTAATAAATACAGTAGACCATTTTCAAGTCACTAATCCACTTCTCAAGTGACTAGTACACATTTCAAAACACTACACATAACCATTTTAAACTCTCTAATTCACTTCCTAAATGTCTAAACTTAACCATTTTCAAGTTGTGAATTCACATTTCAAGTGTCAACACTAAACCAATTTCAAGTCATGAATTCACATTTTCAAGTGATTACACTTTAAAATTTTCAAAACACAATTTTACCTTTCAAAAACTACACTAAACCATTTTTGAGTCTCTAATCCACTTCTCAAGAGACTAGTACACATTTCAAAATACTACACTTAATCATTTTCAACTCTCTAATTCACTTCTCAAATGACTAAACTTAACTATTTTCAAGTCATGAATTCACATTTCAAGTATAAACACTAAACCAATTTCAAGTCTTGAATTCACATTTTTAAGTGATTACACTTTATAAATTTCAAACCACAGGTTCACACTTCAAGAACTACACTAAACCATTTTCAAGTCACTAATCCACTTCTCAAGTGACTAGTACACATTTCAAAACACTACACTTAACCAATTTCAACTCTCTAATTCACTTTCCAAATGACTAAACTTAACCATTTTCAAGTTGTGAATTCACATTTCAAGTGTCAACACTAAACCAATTTCAAATCATGAATTCACATTTTCAAGTGATTACACATTACATATTTCAAAAAATAAGTTCACCTTTCAGTAACTACACTCAACCATTTTCAAGTTGCTAATCCACTTTTCAAGTGATTAGTACACATTTCAAAACACTACACTTAACCATTTTCAAGTAATGAAGTCACATTTCAAGTATCAACAGTAAACCAATTTAAAGTCATGAATTTACATTTTCAAGTGATTACACCTAACTAATTTCGAAACACAAGTTCACTTTTCAAGTAACTATGCTAAACCATTTTCAAGTCACTAATTGTAATGCCCCGAGATCCCATCCCGAGATGTCTGATAACGCCCAAACTACAGCTCTCGTTAGAAAGTGTAAGCGGACGCTGTCAAATATAGAACCCAACTGGGTTGGGTGTCGAATCCCACAGGGAATACTTGGTTACTAAGTTTTGCAATTATTTGTAGACTGTTGGTCAAAAATTCTACGGAAAAGGGGGAATTGTTTTAGGCGTGAATTAATGTTATCAAAGTAACGTTGGAATGCTAAGTGTAGTAAGATTTAATTACAGAGAATAATAAGTTAGGGTTATGTCCACCTTATGAGTTCTACGTATCTATTAACTATGAGTAATGCGGAATTTAGACATGCATGCAGTTATAGAGATTCGTATTCTAATGGTAAATCCTAGTGTTTCTCAACCATCAAGGATTATTTCACTTTAAATCTCTCGAGCCTAAAGTGTATAACTAACGGTACAAATTCTCCAAGAAGTTAATTCGGTTAAGGCATTAACGTGTAAATAGGGGTTGGTAGCCCTATTTTCTTGTCACGCTCTCTTTTCCAAACATGTAACTTTTCTCTCGAACAAGTTAATAGTACAATGGCGTGTTCCTTATGTTTGCAACCATCAGAATTTAATTAAAACGAAGAAAGTAATGATATAAGTAGAATACACATCAAGAATTCACAAACTCATAGCAATAGATAGTATCTCACAAGGTTTCAATAACCCTAACAGAGAAGTTTAGCTACTCATGATTACAACGAAGATCACAACAGACATCATCATCATACCACAACCTAGAATAATCTTGGCGATGGAAGCAATTTGGCGTCAATAAGGGATGGCATTTTCCTCCTAGTCGTTTTCTCAAGAAAGTTGTATTTCTCTGTTCTGAACTTACAGAATCTGCAAACTGAATAATACTAAAGTGTTGAATGAATAGGAAGTGAATCAATCAATGAATGCTGAAAAATTCAGCAAATAAGGTTTTTATAACATCCTTGTCCTAGTCCTACTAAGTTACTGCTGCACCCCTAAGTATTTAGAAATACTGATTTTGCCCAGGACAGATTCTCCATGCATCACATTCAGTCCACAAGCTTCCAAAGTTGCCTTCCCTCATGTGTGAAGTTTTCCTTTGCTGCCCAAAGTATCACAAAGTGCTGAAATCTTCATCATTAATACCTGAAAATATGCTAATCACATAGGTTAGCTCACTTACAGGAAAATGGACTAAAAGTGCAGGAATTATATATTTTATCCTCCAAACTTAGCCTAAAATATGGGTAAATTATGGTGTTTAGGCATGTAAATACACCCAACATCACCACCCCACACTTAAAGATTTGTTCGTCCTCGAACAAAATATTACGTCCATGCAAACATCTAACTAGGATATCACAGTAGCAACAGAAAATGTTCAACAAGACATGTACGACAATCATTAACAAAGAGTAGTTCTCTTGATCACTTCTAGAAACAATTCAACCTCCACATAGACTCGTGATGATAGTTAATTCGTATCCACAAGTTAAGGCACAAAGTATCATACAAACCTACCCAACAATCATCAACCATGTGTGTCTCACATAATCTATCACCCATAATCACTCACAAGTTTTGCATTTTTCGAAACATGGGTATAAGACTCTCCTTGCTCTCTCTCTCACAAAGAATTCATATGTTGCAACTGATGACCATAGGCCTGCCCTTAGTGTAATGCTCTACTAATATCAGAATGCTAAGCTTAAGATCAAATAGGTCTTTACAGGTTGTAATGTAGGCTAAGGGACAGGTAGGACTATTTTGGCCAGAAATAGTGACTATGTTCCCTAAGAGCTTTAATACACTACGTTATGTCATTAACACTTTCTTTTAAACAACCCCTCTACTTTCCTTTCATCTACCACCCCTTTTCACTTATTTTGTTATTCAATTATAAACAGGACTAACTTTTTATATTTTTTTTTCTTTTTTTCTTTTTATTTTTTTATTTGATTTATTTATTTATTATTTTTTTTCTTTTTTTTTTTATAAAACACCTCTATGATAGCCACTCTTTTTCACAACAATTTCAAGTACCAATATACTCTGAGGTATTACTCTCACCCAATTTCCTCTTATTTTGTCACATGACTCTATAATTTAAAGCGCTTAGGAATTTGGATCAAATTATGGTCTTGAAAAAAAAATGGATTAGGCTACATATGAGGCTATCAAAGAAAATAGCTAAAGGTTCAAAGGGGGTTAACTAGGATAATGTACACAGGTAGGTAAAAAGAAGGTAAACAATTACAGGCTGCCAAAGAAATGCCTAAATCATCTCCTAAACTCACACTCTTTATTTATCTTTACACACACACCAGGCAAGTTCTAGCATCAGTCACAACATAGAATATACTATAACCTCACACACACAAGGCACATGGTCAACTTTATTGGGAGCAGTGTAGACTCTTGACCCAACAGATGAATGAATTAAACCACACACTTACCACACAGTGAGTCACACTTAGAGCCTAAACGTCTCAATAGTAATGATTTAGCACAACTCTTGTCATAATACCATGCCATCTATCAGAACAATTTCATGCACAATCTAAAAATTATTTAAAAATCTAAAAATTTAACTACAAACTAGAATAAATGTAGGCAAAGAAGTACACTACAACATAGAAATACCCTCACCCCACACTTAGATGGGACACACTGCCTCAGTGGAAATAAATAAGGAAAACCTGATTAGTCAAACTCCTCTTCTATGTCTGGGGTCATACCCCCTGCGTCGGAATCATCATCAGAGTCGTCATCACCAGAGTTGTCCTCCACCTCGTCAATCGAGGTATTTGCAGAGAGGAGGACTCAACTTGCTCTTTTCTCGCCCTTTTCTAACCTTTCTGTGAGGTGGACACTTTTTCTTTTCCTTGTCGTCCTTTTGGGGCCATTCTACCTGAGATTAAAATAGAGTCATGTTAGCTTCATCTCGGAAGATTTCATCGAAAAACAAATAGTAGTGGCACCACCCCACACTTAATTTGTTTGCAAAGACTACTTAAGTGAATGATGTCGATTACTCAGACTTCATCAACATACATTTAGGCGGTATGTGCCAACAACATGTGCAGCACAGTCATACGTTCATGTCATCTTAACTTTCTTTTCCAATTCTATTTCATGTAATCTTGTCTATACTTTCATGTTTGGATGAATTCACTTTTTGAACAAGACTACCACATAAGAATCGCACCATAAATAGAAACAAGTTATTGCATAGGCATAATCACACCATCTTATGCTTGTGGTCAATCATGATCGGTATCTCGATGAACGAGTCATTCAAACATTCAAGCTTTCAACTTTCAAGATTACGCATTAATTTCACAATTTCGACTTCATGAAAATATGACAGTGTATAAAAATCAAAGACAAGTCGGAATAAAGTCAAGAGCACCCACACGACGCATTTCACTCAACTAGATGTATCATGACAAACCAATCATATTCTTATCACCAAACACCACTTCAAAATCTAAAATAACATTATAAGCGTAGTATTGCAACAACTACGGAATATAAAAGAATAACTTACTTGGTGATAGTTCGGGAAGATGATCTTGCAAGATTAGATGAGCAAAAAGAAAAACTTTGAGAGATTTGGGATGATTAGGCGGTGCCTAGGTTGAGCAAACAAGTGCATTTTGTCTTAAGGTTGAAGTTCTATTTATAGACCAAGGCTTGGGTCGGTTTTGATCCATGAAAAATTGGGTTAGGGGCCAAAAATAATAAGTTGGCGGCGCCTAATGCTTTGCCTATGCTTGGCATAGGCGGCGCCTAATGCTTTGCCTAGTTGGACATAGGCGGCGCCTGTGCTATCGCCTAGTTGAGCATAGGCGGCGCCTATGCTATATCCTTGTCGATTCAGAGAGCATAGGCAATGGCATAGGCTGCGCCTATGCTATTGCCTAGTAGGGCATAGGCGGCGCCTAATGCTTTGCCTAGATTTACATAGGCCTTGCCTTGTTCGTTGCCTAGTTGAGGCAGTGAGCATAGGAAATTACATAGGCCTTGCCTTGTTCGTTGCCTAGATTTGCATAGGCAATGCCTAATCGATAGCCTTTGCTCCTTCATTCCTAACTTACCACCTTTAACATGGCACACTTCCAAATCAAAATTTTTGGGATTAATCCTCTCCTTTGTACACCTTGCAACTACACTTAATCAAAAACAACAAAAACAATTAGAAAGATGGGTTGCCTCCCACCAAGCGCCTTAGTTTTGGTCGTGGATCGGCTCTTCTTTTTTTATTTTTATTTAACAAAACAAACTCCTAGGAAAACAAAACGATTAAAAACGATGGGTTGCCTCCCATGTAGCGCTTGATTTATTGTCGCGGCACGACATAGTTATCTCGATTACTTAGACTTCATTAAGATATATGGTGCATTATTTTCTGAATGGATTCAAACGACGCTGATGCTTAATTGTGGGCATACATATCTCAGGAGGGATACTGATTATATCATCAATAGTCCAACCAATAGCTCTCTTGTACCTGTTCAGAGCAGAGATGAGAGCCTCTACATGTTGCTCACCTAAATCAGCCGCAACAATAACTGGAAACGTATCACCAATTCCTAAAAATGCATACTTTAGGTGACTGGGGAGCTCTTTCAATTCTAGCACTGGTGGCTCTTCAATGGAAGGTTTCGCTGGTGGTGAAAGTTGATTCTTAAGATCAAGGTCCAGCTTCTTAGGAGCATGAGAATATGACCCCAATCCTGTTAGAGCACAAACAGTTTTTTCATACTTTTCAACATCCTTACGCTCCGAATTCAAAAGCACAGCAGACAATGGCTCAACAGTAAGCTGCTTCTCTACAGATAATTCTTTCTCATCCTCATGATAAACATCAGCTAAAGAGAACACATTCATATCTCTAGGCTGCTTCATTGATTTGCATACATCAAAACAAACCACTTCGTCATTCATCCGAAATAAAAGCTCATTGGCTCGTAAATTAATAAGCACATTTCCTGTTGCGAGGAAAGGGCATCCCAAGATTATGGAAACTTCAGAATCCACCTCGAAATCCAAAATCACAAAGTCTGTAGGAAAAATAAAGGTAGAAACCTTCACCAGTACATCATATAAGATACCAACAGGTCGTTTTACCGACCTATCTGCCATCACGAGCCGTATATTGGTTGGTGTCGGATTGCCTAACCCCAACTTTCTATAGACGAATAGTGGCATCAAATTGATGCTAGCCCCCAAATCGCACAATGCCTTAGCAAAATTCATAGATCCCACCGTGCAAGGAATAGTGAAAGAACCAGGATCTGCCTTCTTCTGTACTAAAGACCTCGTGGAAATTGCACTGCAATGATGAACATTATCTGCCAGCTCATAGCTTGCTGCCCATTTCTTCGTCAAAAGGGCCTTCATGAATTTGGCGTACCCAGGCATCTGTTCCAGTGCCTCCACCAAAGGAACACTAATTATCAGCTGCTTCAACATAGTCATGAATTTACTGAACCTTGTATCATCAGCTTTCTTCTTTAGTCTCTAAGGCAAAGGTGGTGGTGGAAGGGGAATAGTTCTCTCCACCACTTCCTTTATATCTTGCTTCCGATTATCAATCTTTTCAGGCTGGTGACGTCTAGGTGTAGTGTCATGAACGTTCTCTTCAGCTTCTTCGGCATCTTCACATTCTGAATCAATAACATTATCTGCTATATCATCAACTACCTACTTTCCCTTGGATGGATTCTCCAACACCTTACCACTCCTGGTAGTAATAGCCATACATGATCCGTCGTTCCTTGGATTTTGCACAGTGTCACTAGGTAAAGTGCCAGCCTTTCTTTGATTGAATGCCACTGAAAGTTGACTCAATTGTTGTTCCAGCTATTTTATTGAAGTGGAATGCGAGTCAACCAATTGATTTATTGATGAGAAATCATTATTTACCTCATTTACTCCCGTATTGGTTGCCTCCACTCCTTTCAACAGCTTAGCCATCGTATCTTCTATGGACATCTTCCCAGAGCCAGATGCCACAGCCTCATAATTTCCAGGAGGAACATACAAACCACTCCTGTCAGTCTTGTTCTTTAAACTACCTTGATCACGGTCCTTGTATCCTAATTTATCATAATAGTTCCGACCTTGGTTTCCTTGGGCATTGCCTCAGAAACCCCCTTGATTGTTCAAGTAGTTAGCTTCTTCTTCAGAATCGGATTCATCTCTTCCCTGTGACACAACAGCTTTGACTTTTTCGGACTTACCTAATAATAAATGCTTGGTAAGAAGATCCATCTGCGTTTTCATGTGCGCCATATCTTGATCACGTTCCTCTTCTCTTCGCCTTTGTTCTGCAGTCATGCCAATAGATACAGTAGAGCTTGCTACCTCAGAATCCCTGGTATGCCAAGCTCTACTCTGCTTTGTCATACGATCTAGCATATCACTTGCCTCAATAAAAGTAAGGTCCATGAATGACCCACCTGCAGCATTATCAACCACTGGATTAGTCACCGAATTCAAAGCCTTGTATAATATCTCCATCAAGTGGATATTGGTCATCTGATGATTTGGGCACCGCATAAGCTTCTTCTTGAACCTCTCCCATGTTTCGTGGAGAGCTTCAGTTGGAAGCTATCGAAAATTGCTTATCTCATCTCTTAATTGTTCTCTCTTGGATGGCGGATAGAATCTTTCTAGGAAAGCGTCTTTCAGTTGCCTCCAATTAGTAATAGAGTCAGGAGTTAGCCCGTTCAACCATAGAGTTGCCTCTCTAGATAGAGACAATGGAAATAAGCGCAGACGGATCGTATTCTGTCCAACCCCTAGATTGTCAAAAGCCTTGCATGTTAAGATAAAATTAATCAGATGCATATTCGGATCAACTCCTGCAAGACCACCAAATAACCCCTTGAGCAGCAATAGTTGAATCATGGTGCTAGTGATATTGAACTTGGCTCCAGGTACCAAGGGTGGAGGAATAATAGCCCCTGTGGCACCAGCTCCATCCAAATCATCATCATCATCACCGAAAGGAACCTGCACAGCTCGGCGTTCAGGTCTCATTCTAGCTTGATGATCTCTCCTATGTATAGGTGCCGCCACTTCATTAGTACGCCTAGGATTCAGTAACTCATCATCACCCAGGTCCTCATCATCAGGATTTGTTGCTCGCCCTGGGTTATCAATATTCTGTTGATGCACTTGAGCAGCTGCCAATGCAGCTAATCTAGCCTGCTCCTGTTGAGCATCCCTTCTTTCAATGTCTCGTTGTGCATCCATTCTGCCAATAAGTTGAGGTTCAGGATTTATAGGTAATAATGGCTGACCAGAACTTCGAGTATTTGGCATGCACTAAATAGAACCTGAATAAAACAAAAACAACAAACAGAAAGTAAAATTCAAGAATTTTTGACCAAAGGGTCTATTAACTATCACAAACTTAGTTGACAACCGTATTCCCCGACAACGGCGCTAAAATTTGATAACGCCCAAACTACAGCTCTCGTTAGAAAGTGTAAGCGGTCGCTGTCAAATATAGAACCCAACTGGGTTAGGTGTCGAATCCCACAGGGAATACTTGGTCACTAAGTTTTGCAATTATTAGTAGACTGTTGGTCGAAAATTCTACGGAAAAGGGGGAATTGTTTTAGGCGTGAATTAATGCTATCAAAGTAACGTTGGAATGCTAAGTGTAGTAAGATTTAATCACAGAGAATAATAAGTTAGGGTTATGTCCACCTTATGAGTTCTACGTATCTATTAACTATGAGTAAGGCGGAATTTAGACATGCATGCACTTATAGAGATTCGTATTCTAATGGTAAATTCTAGTGTTTCTCAACCATCAAGGATTATTTCACTTTAACTCTCTCGAGCCTAAAGTGTATAACTAACGGTACATATTCTCCAAGAAGTTAATCCGGTTAAGGCATTAACGTGTAAATAGGGGTTGGTAGCCCTATTTCCTTATCACACTCTCTTTTCCAAACATATAACTTTTCTCTCGAACAAGTTAATAGTATAATGGCATGTTTCTTATGTTTGAAACCATAAGAATTTAATTAAAACGAAGAGAGTAATGATATAAGTAGCATACAAATCAAGAATTCACAAACTCATAGCAATAGATAGTATCTCACAAGGTTTCCATAACCCTAACAAAGAAGTTAGTTACTCATGATTACAACGAAGATCACAACAGACATCATCATCATACCACAACCTAGAATAATCTTGGCGATGAAAGCGATTTGGCGTCAATAAGGGATGGCGTTTTCCTCTTAGCCATTTTCTCAAGAAAGTTGTATTTCTCTGTTCTGAACTTATAGAATCTGCAAACTGAATAATACTAAAGTGTCGAATGAATAGAAAGCTAATCAATCAATGAATGCTGAAAAATTCAGCAAATAAGGTTTTGATAACATCCTTGTCCTAGTCCTACTAAGTTACTGCTGCACCCCTAAGTATTTAGAAATATTGATTTTGCCCGGGACAGATTCTCCATGCATCACATTCAGTCCACAAGCTTCCAAAAGCTGCCTTCCCTCATGTGTCAAGTTTTCCTTTGCTGCCCAAAGGTCCATAAAGTTCTAAAATCTTCATCATTAATACCTGAAAACATATTAATCACATAGGTTAGCTCACTTACAAGAAAATGGACTAAAAGTGTAGGAATTATATATTTTATCCTCCAAACTTAGCCTAAAATATGGGTAAATTATGGTGTTTAGGCGTTTAAATACGCCCAACATCTCCTTAAAATTTGTAACACCCAAACTACAGCTCTCTTTAGAAAGTGTAAGTGGTCGCTGTCAAATATAGAACCCAGCTGGGTTGGGTGTCGAACCCCACAGGGAATACTTGGTCACTAAGTTTTGCAATTATTAGTAAACTGTTGGTCAAAAATTCTACGAAAAAGGGGGAATTGTTTTAGGCGTGAATTAATGCTATCAAAGTAACGTTGGAATGCTAAGTGTAGTAAGATTTAATCACAAAGAATAATAAGTTAGGGTTATGTCCACCTTATGAGTTCTGCGTATCTATTAACTATGAGTAATGCAGAATTTAGACATGCATGCACTTATAGAGATTCGTATTCTAATGGTAAATTCTAGTGTTTCTCAACCATCAAGGATTATTTCACTTTAACTCTCTCGAGCCTAAAGTGTATAACTAACGGTACAAATTCTATAAGAAGTTAATCCGGTTTAGGCATTAACGAGTAAATTGGGGTTGGTAGCCCTATTTCCTTATCACACTCTCTTTTCCAAACATGTAACTTTTCTCTCGAACAAGTTAATAGTATAATGGCGTGTTCCTTATGTTTGCAACCATAAGAATTTAATTAAAATGAAGAGAGTAATGATATAGGTAGCATACACATCAAGAATTCACAAACTCATAGCAATAGATAGTATCTCGCAAGGTTTCCATCACCCTAACAGAGAAGTTTAGCTACTCATGATTACAACAAAGATCACAACAGACATAATCATCATACCACAACCTAGAATAATCTTGGAGATGGAAGCGATTTGGCGTCAATAAGGGATGGCATTTTCCTCTTAGCCGTTTTCTCAAGAAAGTTGTATTTCTCTGTTCTGAACTTACAGAATCTGCAAACTGAATAATACTAAAGTGTCGAATGAATAGGAAGCAAATCAATCAATGAATGCTGAAAAATTCAGCAAATAAGGTTTTTATAACATCCTTGTCCTAGTCCTACTAAGTTACTGCTGCACCCCTAAGTATTTAGAAATACTGATTTTGCCCGGGACAGATTCTATATGCATCACATTCAGTCCACAAGCTTCCAAAAGTTGCCTTCCCTCATGTGTGAAGTTTTCCTTTGCTGCCCAAAGGTCCACAAAGTGCTGAAATCTTCATCATTAATACCTGAAAACATGTTAATCACATAGGTTAGCTCACTTACAGGAAAATGGACTAAAAGTGCAGGAATTATATATTTTATCCTCCAAACTTAGCCTAAAATATGGGTAAATTATGGTGTTTAGGCGTGTAAATACACACAACATCAATGTCACATGGTGCTTATGACACCAAAGGACCATAATCTAACCCTCTACTGATATCTGTACCTGTACACTACATAATATCTGAAATAAATACGGAAACTAGCTATAAGTTTCAACACATCTATGAATACTCATAATACAGAAAAATTGAATACTAATACATCCATCTGAAAATCCTCTAAATCGTTTGAACTGTAGAGTTAAAGGTACAGGCCCCCAACTAACACCCTCAACTGAAAATAAACAAAGTCTGAAGCAATAATAGTAAACTAAGATTCATCCTCAAAAGAAGAGGACTCACTGCTACTGCTGCTGACTGGGACTGAACCACTAAGGATACTCTTGATCTTGTGCCTCTAAACCTATGATGTCAAATAAAGCACCATAGTGCAAATACGTCAGTACATGAATATTCCAAGTATGTAGACGAGGTAGGCTAATGCAAGGGCTCATGCATGCACAATATCTAAACTGAATAATCATGAAGATGCCACATAAGAACACATACATGAATGCACAGACCATGAACATAATTATTGCAACTCTATATGCTGAAACTTAAATACCACTTTACTGGAGACTGAACTCACTACTGACACTAAGATACTGAATTACTGACTCATCTGATACTGATAACTTAGGATCTGGATATACTTATATCGAGGACTGAACTCTGAGCTTACTACTTTCGACAGACAGAATTAGAGATCAACTTTTCTAATGGATTACTCCGGAAGTGATTCTCAATGATAAAAAGTAAGATCATGTTTGAATTTGTCAACAAGTATACTCAATAAAATTTGAGATGGAGATCAAGCCTATCGGACTGGAGATCTCTAAATATAATAATAAGTATACTCAACATGGTATGAGACTGAGATCAAGCCTCTCTGACGGGAGATCCCTAGATATGATAATAAGAATTTGTATATGAGACCAAGCCTATCTGACGGTATGGTCAATGAATCAATGGAACTATCTGAATTCCTCACTGAGATAAACGACTGTACCACACAGTCCTGATTTCTGAAGATTGACACTGAAACTACAACTGTGGGAAATAGTTACTTAATCGACATGCCCCAACCTACCACATGTGGGGTCCAACCTGTAACCTCAACTGAAAGGGTATCAATATCGTGCTACGGGTAAATACCTCTATTGTCAAGCCTCTCTAATGGGATGACCCTTGTAGGAAGTTGGCCTGAGGCAATATAATAGTCAAACCTCTCTGATGGAGACAGCCTTTACTGATAGGGACTCTTGCATCCTGTGTTGGCTATGCAGTTCTGGAGTTTAGGGATTGCTCCTAGCGACTCATCCTCTCTGATGGGAGAGCCGTCATCCCTTCTCTCGCTCTGTGCTAGCTTCTACTCCAAACTGAAAGACTCTGAACTATATTCTCAATTGAACACAACTGAACTAAATCTGATACTAATCATGTTTCTCAAAAGATCTGACTGAGTTACGCTGAGATTACTTAGTTTTGTATCTGACGAAAAAGGTATTGAATCATGGTATCTGATTGACGATATAGAGCTTGAACAGATTACTCGAATCGCTTCTGAGATTAGAATTGAATCACTTGAATACTATTAGATTTGAGTTGATTATAGGGCTGAGGCTAGATTACTAGCGATAAAGAGATTACATAGATAACTAAGATTATTGAGCTTTCTTAAGTTTTGCACTTGTCTGAGGATACAGAGTTCTAAAGTTCAGTGATTTCTGAGAATCATGGCTCGACTGGAATTATCAAAAAACTTACATGAGATCTAGACAACAACTCTCTTTTCGGGTTAAATACCCCCAGGACTCGATAGCATAGAAGTAAAGCATAATCATTCATTCATCATCACAATCGTTCATATATCATCACAATCATTCATTCATCATCATAATCATTCATTCATCATCATAGTCATTCAAGACATCACCTCAAGAATTTAACGATCACAAATATCTTATTCATCATCACAGTCGCCAAGGGATCGCTTTAAGAATCTCGAAAACATAATCATATAATAACATAGTGGAAACATGCTACTAGATTGTACTCCATTCAACAAGGTTTTACCTCAACTATTTCATACCTATATCAATCTTTATATGTGTTTGGTTATCACATGGCTTGAGGAAACTTCATACTATCATGGAATAATTCATTCATTTGGGTATTTTATCAAACACCAGGCATGCATAAACTAACTCACAATTTGGGGTTTCATATTCAACATGCTACAATGGCCCTTATGCTTCACCTAAGCTCTTTATTAAACCATTTATACACCCATTTGACATGAACACATCACATAGAAAGCAACATAAGGAAGATTCATCACAAATATCACATGGATTCCACCTACTAGGGTTAAGGCTCATGAATCTTGTAAACAAACATGAATCAAAACTCAACAACAAATTGAACATCAATTTCAACTCATACAAATCATTAACAACTCATAAACATTAAAATCTTTGAGTTTTAAAAAGGGTTCTTGAGCTTCTTGGATGAAAGGGGCCCAAGAATCAACATCTACATACCTTAATCTTTGAAATTGGATGAATTCTAATGCTTGAGACTATATCCGCACTTGTATAAGTAAATCTTAAATTCCACACTATGAGGAACTTGATTCTTGAAGAAATCTTGAAGATTTATGGATGATTTTTGGAAGTTTAGGGTTCTTGAATTGAAACCCTAGTTATACTCTCTTTAGAGAATTGGAAGAAAAATAGAGAAATTAGTGTTTGAATGAGGGTTCTCATATTTATAGAGGCTTCCAAAAGGTGGGAAATGACAAAAATACCCTTGAAAAAAAATCCTTAAATTACTGAAAAAAATAGGTGACGATATCCATGATAAGCTATCAAGTTGGTGATAGGCCGTCACGAATTGTCGTCACAAAAGGGTGAAATTTTTAGTTTCTCGTTAAGGTTGACGACATTGGTGATAGGCCGTCACGGGCGTGACGGCTTGTTATAAAATGTCGTCACCGGGGTTAGAAATCTGCCCAGGTCTGATGACATTGGTGATAGGCCATCACGGGTGTGACGGCTTGTCACAATTGTCATCACCAGTTTCTCAGCCAGACATGCTGGAGTAAAATGGGCATAACTCTTTGCTCTGATATCGGTTTTTGACAAAATTGGTATCTTGGAAAGATAATTCAAAGATATTTGATTTGATATATAGTAGGTCCTCTAATTCGATATATACAAGGAGTTATGGTTGATTGAAGTTGACCCAAATTTTGACTATCACTAAAACTTGAACGATAGGAAAGATTTCAACTCGTCCTTGAGTTAGGGGACCTCTATGATATTAATTCATGCTCAAATAGATTCCCACACAATTCAAAGTATTTCATACTTGGGAAGATATTTCTGAAATATTTAGACTCAGATTTTCGCTTGGGAAGATATTTCTGAAATATTTAGACTCAGATTTTTGCTTTACCAAATACACTCTAAGGATCAGACTGGAAGTGGATTTTGCGGGGCATTACACTAATCCACTTCTCAAGTGACTAGTACACATTTCAAAACACTACACTTAACCATTTTCAACTCTCTAATTCACATTTCAAGTGAATAAATCTAACCATTTTCAAGTCATGAATTCACATTTAAAGTGGCTTTTCGCCGGTGAAAACTCCATGGTGATGAGCCCAAATTACAAAAATCAAATTCAAGAACATCCGCCAAGCTTGTTCAATTGCAAATCACAAGAGTAGAATTCAACAAGACTAATATAAAATTAATAACAACCAAAGGGAGAACTTGTGATGATTTCTAGAAATCAAACATTTTCCGAGAGGTCACCAATCAATACCTTACTGGTATAAAATAGAATCGTGGCTACATGTTCATGCAGTGGCGGCAGGAGAAGGGTTGGTGATGACTGGTTGTGGAGTTTGCCATAGATGGTGAGAGTAGGGGTTCGATAGATTTGATATTGTCGTTGGGAGCGGCAGCTGGTTCATTTAACGGAGGGGATAGGGGAGACAGGAAGTGGTGAAGAAGAAGAAGAGCCCGCTGGTAATCACATCAAGCAAGGCTCATTTATGGGAGATAAGTATGAAGGTGGCGGAGCAGCGACTGGATCAGATGGTCGCTTCACCATAGGGGTTTGACGGCTTAGGGGTTATTGTTGTGGTGGTTTGCTCAAGGATAATGATGTCAGCATGGAACTCGAGGAGGTATGCGGTAGGAGAGAAAAAAATAGAGAGGAAGAGGGGTGGCAGTAGTAGCACTGGCTGGCTGGTGGTGTTCACTTACGGTAATGGTTGTTGCTGTCTGGCAGCACCGATGATAGAGGGATAGTGACGGTTTTTATTGGTTTCACATAGAGAGAGAAAGAGAGATAGAGAAAGGGAGAGCCTTTGTGCAGCTGTTGGTGAACAAAATGGGGTTTAGGTTTGGGGTATTGATTTAGAAGGAAAGAAAGGGCATTTTGATCTCAGCCGTTGGATCAGTTTTGATCGACGACTGAGATTTAAAGATTGAGAATTTGATCAAGACTTGAATAAAATTTAAAATTGAGCCACAAATTGGCTTTAATTATAATAAATTGAATAAAACTAGGCTAAAATTATTATATTGCGGTAAAAATTGAGCCAAAAATTAACTAAATCAGACAAACTAATTTAATTTAGGTTGTTTATTTAAATAATAGTAGTAATAATAATAAATAATTATAATAATAATAATGATAATAAAATAATAATGAAGACTAGACAATGTATTTGCAAAATGTGAGTGTGCACAATTACGTGAAAAATAAGTTAACAAATATTAATAAAATCATGTAAAATGTCGTATTTGAGTTAAAAAGTTATAAAAATGATACTAAAATATAATAAAATAATTTATTTATTTTTTAATCATGAATGTGACACGTCAAAAATCTGTTTGATACAAGAATAATCTGTAAAAAATAATAAATATTTAAAATTAATAATTTCAATCAAAAAGTGGCCTAAAAAGAGTATCGGGGCGGTCAAAATTGGGTGTCAACAACGACTGAGATTTAAACGTTGAGAATTTGATTAAAATTTGCATAAATTTTTCAATTGAGTCACAAATGGCTATAATTGTAATAAATTGAATAAAACTAGGCTAAAATTTGTATATTATTGTAAAAAATTGGGTCAAAAAATAAATAGATCAGATAAACTGATTTAATTTAGGCTATTATTTAAATAAATATTATAAATAATAATAATAATAATAATAATAATGAAAAATTAGACAATATATTTGCAAAAAATATGAGTGTGCACCATTGCGTGAAAAATTACTTTTGATCAATGGCTGAGATTAAAATTACTTTAAAAAGGGGTCAAAAATGAAATTAATATCAATTTGGTTAAAATTCGCATTAATTGTGTACAAGATGGCTAGAAAATAAAAACATTGAGAAATTGAATTGAATTGAATTAGGCCCGCTATTTTAATAAATGTGATAATGATGAGAAAAATAATAAGACATCGATATCAAAATAAACTAAGCATGTAAAAATTACCGTTATATAAAATTATCGATAGTAATAATAATAAAGACAATGCATTTGTAAATTGTGAATGCGCACATTTACGTAAAAATAAATAAATATTATTAAAAATTATGTAAGCTGTCGGATTTGAATTAATAAATTATGAAAAATGATAATTTAATAAATATGAAAATGATGAGAAAAATAGTAAGACATCGATATTAATTCGTTGCTACTATTTCTATTTTATACATATTTTCTTAATGGTTAAATAAAAAACCGAACCGTTAAGGACTAAAAATTAATAAACCAAAAACCAATAAAAAAATACCTTTTTGATTTGATTATTGGTTTAACTTATTTAATAATCGATAATCGATAAACCAAACCGATAATATATAAAATCAAACCGAACCGACTGATGCACACCCCTAATTTCAAGAAAAAAATAGTGAAAATTGATTTTAATATTGACCGTTGATCAAATATGATGAACAGTTGAGATTAAAATTGAGGAGATGAGTCAAATTGGGTTAAAAGAAGATTGAATTGGAGATCTTGCTTACGTTAATACAACGTATTAATAAGATGAATTGTCAGTTAATTGGCTTCATTATTATAACTTCAATAGTGCATTATTACCTCGATCATATGATGTTAACGTATTATTTAAAATATTTGGATATATAGATTCAGTTAGCTAGCTTTTAACTACTATGTACATCACTATACGAGAGATACATATTTATACATACATATTAATATATATATATATATATAAATATATATATATATATATATATATATATATATATATATATTTGATTGACTATAAAATTTGTAATATGTACTATATATAATACATACACGAGTATATTACCTCGTAATACAACGTATTTTATTTCTAGTCTGATAAATTATCGTTTAATTTGGCTTACATTATTATATTATAAATTCAACAATATATTATTAGCTTGATCAATTGATCGTATGATATCAATGTATTCAATATATAATTGAATATATTTAATTTTTGTAATATAAAAATTATTTATTTAACAGTAAATTAAAAATATCAAATATCGACGGACAATGTCGTTTTCATAAAGTTAATTTTTATTTAGTTTTAACAAAAGTGACGTTGTCCGTAGTATTTTTGTAAAAAATAAAGAAAAAATAAAATATTTACAAATTACGATGGTCAACGTTGCTTTTCTAGAATTAAAATTTTAAAAAATAAAAATTATAGCGACGTTGTCTGTCGCTTTTAATAAAAATAAACAAAAATAAAAATTAAATTTAAAAAGCGACAGACAATGTCTCTTTTCAAAAAAATAATTTTATTTAGTTTTATAAGAAGTGACGTTGTCGGTCGCTTTTTGTAAAAATAATTTTTTTCAAAAAATAATTACAAATTGGACGGACAACGTCGCTTTCTTTGAATTAATATTTTAAAAAATAAAAATTATAGAGACATTGTTCGTCGCTTTTAATAAAAATAAACAAAAATAAAAATCAAATTTAAACATCAACGGACTACGTCGCTTTTCAAAAACTAATTATTATTATTTGTAAATAAATTAAGCCGCTATCCATTGCATTTTTTTTAAAAAAAATTATAAATTATTTTTTAATTAGTTGGCACAATAGTCGATTTTAATAAAAAATAAATAAAAACTATAATTAAACTAAAAAAGCAATGGAGAGTGTCGCTTTTCTCGTCGCTTTGTAAAGCGACATAGTTCGTTGCTTTTTTTTCGTCGATTTTTGGCCTTTTTTTAGTAGTGTTACCTTTAACCAAGTTAGAAAACAAAGATACCAAAGAAGTCAATCTTTCCTTTAACAAAGTTTGAAAATAAAAACGTTACGAAGAATACATACCTTCCGCTTGAATTTTTAGAGCAGAAAACAAAAACAAAGAGTTGGACTTTATGTCCTCTTTAGCTTCCCATGTATCCTCTTGCACCTTGTGGTTCCTCCATAGAACCTATATCGAGGCCACATCCTTGGTCCACAACCGACGAACCTAATGATCCAATATCTCAATCGGGATCTCTTCATAAGATATGGAATGGAAAATACCAATATCCTTGATAGGTACAATTTGCGATGGATCACCAATACACTTCCTCAACATAGAGATATGGAATACTGGCTGAATGGAGCTCAAGCTAGAAGGTAACTCTAAATCATATGTGACATGGCCTCAAAATCACATAAGGACCCATATATCCTGGACTGAGCTTCCCTTTCTTCTTAAACTACATCACTCCCTTCATGGGGGACACCTTAAGAAACACCTTATCTCTAACTTCAAACTCTAAGCCCCTTTGACTCACATCTGCATAGGACTTTTGGCTGCTTTGGGCAGCCTTAAGCCTATCCCGAATCACCTTTACCTTCTCTATAGCTTAGTGAAATAAATCTAGGCCAAACATATCTGCCTCGCTAAGATCGAACCACCCAATAGGAGACCTATACCTCCTACCATACAACGCTTTAAATAGGGCCATCCCAATGCTATTTGTTGTATACAAACTCTACTAGAGGCAAATGTTTAGCCCCCAACTACCACCATACTCAATCATAGAAGCACGAAGCATATCTTCCAAGATCTGAATAATCCTTTCTGCTTGCGTATCCAACTACGGGTGGAAAGAGGTACTCAGGCTTACCTTAGTTCCCAACCCTTTCTGAAATGATCGCCAAAAGTGAGATAAAATTGCATACCACTATCGGAGATGATAGAAATAGGTACCAAATGCAATAATACAATCTCTTAGAGGTGCAACACAGCATAATCCTCAGCCGAAAAGTTAGTCCTCACTGGAAAAAAGTGAGTTGACTTTGTCATCCTATCCACGATAACCCAAACCAAATCAAATCAGTTTCAAGATAAAGAAAGACCAATAATGAAATTCATGTTGATTAATTCCCACTTCCATTCAAGTAACTCAATTTCTTGATACAATCCTTCAGGTTTCATGTGCTCAACTTTCACTTGTTGGCACACCATGCACTTGGCCTCAAAATTAGCCTCATCCGACTTCATATTGTTCCACCAATACATCTCTTTAAGGTCATGATACATTTTTGTTGAGTTAGGATGAAAATAATAGTGCGACTTATGCACCTCAGCTAAGACCTTTCTCATAAGCCATCGACATCAGGGACATATAACATCCCTTGGTACCACAAGGTACCATCACCACTAATCTTAAAGGACATCATATTTTTCCCACCTATATCACCCTTTAACCTAATTAAGAAAAGATCTAGCATCTTTCATCCTTGACTTCAGCACCAAGAGATGACCACACCACTTCCTGCACGAACACACCACCATCTTCAAATTCTAAGAGGCAAACTCCAAGGTTGGTCAAGCATTAAGTGTCCTTCACCAACTCCCTCTTTCCTTTATCCATATGAGCCAGACTCCTCATAGATAACCTACTAAGAGAATCCACAACCACATTAGCTTTACCTGGATAGTAATAAAGATTCATGTCATAATCCTTAAGAAGTTTAAGCCATCTTCTTTGGCTGAGGTTAAGTTATAACGCTCCAAGTTTGGTATCCCAAATGCTACATGGTGCTCATAATCTCGAAGGACCACAAGCTAACCTATGACTGGTACCTTCCGCAATAACTGAATAATAATACTGTATAATATGGAATAATGGGCTGAAATACCATAAGGTTTAAAACTGTAATACTGATAAAGAGAAATGATAAAATCTGATAAAATATCAGAATTTGAAATACTGAATACTGTCTGAACATCTATTCTAAAAAGCCTCTAAAACTATCTAAATTGTGGAGTTGATGGGACATGTCCTTAACTAACTCTGACTACTAAAATAGACTGAAATACTGAATGAATAAATATTTCCTCAAACTATAAGGACTCACCAATACTCTGTATGCTGAATGTCTAAACCGCTAAGAATGCTCTGGGGGCCGTGCGTCTAAACCTATGGTATAAAAAACCATAGCACAAAACAAAAGTATACGTTAGTAAATGTGAATATACTGGTATGCAAAGTGAGGTAAGGCTGAATATAAGGGTTTATATGCATGAGCTGTAAGAACTGAATAACATGAGTATGACTGAATGAGAGTACATGCATGAATACATGAAATGTAACTAAAATCATGATAATACTGAATACTGAATCTGAATACTAATTAAATGATGTAACTGATAACTGATATACTGTTTACTGAGTGACTGTGCCTGACGGTCCTAATTTTGGTAGAGCTAGTTGTGCTCCGTACTGAGTTGAGTGACTGTATCTGATAGTCCTAAAATCTGTAGAACTATTTGAGTTCTTTACTGAAGACTGAGACTAAGACTGTGAGAGGTAATCATCTAAAAGACATACCCTTTTTCTGAATAGATTTGGGGTCCAACTTGTAACGCCAGTTGGAAGGTTGTAAGTAACGTGCTATGAGTAAGGACACTAAAGAGATAGCCTCATCTAGAAAGTACTCAAATGAGAACGGAGGGACCCTCAACTGACAGGTTAATCTACCTCATCAACTCTTTTCTAGCAGGTTTTGATGTCTCAACCTATGCTGGTGATAACGCTCAATCTACAGCTCTCATAGGTGTGTAAAGCGGTCGTTAGCAAATATAAAACCCAACCTGGGTTGGGTATCGATCCCTCAGGGAATAGCTTGGTCAACAAGTAAGCAACGGTTACTAGACTTTTAGTGCAAGTCTCGTAAAAAGGGGGGATTGTAATGTGTAACCAAAACAATAAAGTAAAAGCTGAAAATAGCAAAGTAAAAAGAGAAAGATTGTTACGTAAGTTGTAAACAATGAGAATTGAAGCGTTGGGGTTATGTCCACCTCCTGAGTTATACGTCTCTATTGACTATGAGTGTGTAGAATTCCGACATGCATGTGCTTATAGAGAATTGTATTCGATGGTAAATCCAGGCGTCTTTCGACCTATTCGAGGATTATTTCACTTTAACTCTTTCGAGCTTAAAGCGTGTCTAACGGTACAAATTCTCCAAGAGGTTAATCCAGTTACGGCACTAACTGTTTAGTAGGGAATTTAGGGGGTGACCCTACTACCTTGACATTATCTCTTTTCCAGACAAATAACCTTTCTTTCGAACAAGTTAAATGTTATACTGGCGTATTCTTGTGTTTGCAACCACAAAGAATGTAGATTAAGATGAAGAGAATAATCATATAAGCATCATACGTGTCACGAACTCACAAACTCTTAGCAATAGATAGTATTTCAGTTGGCTTTCATAACCCCAACAGAGAAGTTTAGTTACCCATGAATGCGAAGGAGATCACGATTGACATTGTTGTTATACCACAAGATTTATTAATTTCGTGTAGCACAAGAGTGGTAGGCGTTTAGGCGTGAATTCCTTAGCAAAGTAACGTTTCTCTTGTTGCGGAAATTAAGAATTGAATAGATGAATAGAAGAAGAAAATAGAATTAAAGAAAATTGTTGTAGAAGAATAAGAAAAGAATAGAAGAATAAGAGAGGAATTTAAGAAGATGTGTCTTTTTTTTAAGTGTAGAATGAATAAAAATCTCTAGCATGATAGGGTATTTATAATACCCATATCCTAATCCTACTAAGCTAATGAAATATCTAACCCAATTGTACTAGGTTAATGTAATATTCTCCTAATCCAAATAAACAAATGAAATACTTAACCCAATTGTACTAGGTTAATGTATCATTATCCAAATCCAAATAAGTTACTGCAAGTCCCCAAAGTCTTCAGAAATGTTGTTTTAGCCCGGGACAGATTTTCCATGTATCACTTTTGGTCCTTTAGGCGTTCAAGCTCCCTTTCCTTCCTTCGTGAGCTTTCTTTGGCGTCAAGTAAGCCATAAAATGCTGATTTCTGCATCATTTATACCTGAAACTTTGCTAATCATGTTCGTTAGCTCACTTACAGGAAAAAGGACTAAAAGTGCATGAAATATATAATTTGTTCTCAAAACATGGCACAAATATGGGCAAAATATATTGATATAGGCGTGTAAATTCGCCTATCATCAACACCCCACACTTGAAGCTTTGTTCATCCTCGAACAAAATATCATGTCCCTCTACACATCAACTTAGGGTTTCACGGCAACAACACAAAATATTCATCAAGACAAGCACAATAATTATCAACAAAGAGTAGCTTTCCGATCATTAGTAGAAACCATTTAAACTCTAGCATAGACTCGTGATGGTGGTCAACTCATATTCAAAAGTTAAGGCACAAGGAATAACATACAACTACCCAAAACTCATCAACCATGTGTGTCTCACAATATATTACCCATAATCACTCATAAGTATAGCATATTTTTCAAACATGGGTATCAAAATATCCTTGCTCTCTCTCTCACAAAGAATTCGTATGCAGCAACTGATGACCATAGGCTTGCCCTTAGTGTAATACTCCACTAAATGTCAGAATGCTAAGCTTAGGATCAAGTAGGTCTTTTGATGGTTGTAATGTAGGCTAAGGGACGGGTAGGACTATTTTGGCCAGAAATAGTGACTGAGTTGAGTGACTGTATCTGATAGTCCTAAAGTCTGTAGAACTATTTGAGTTCTTTACTGAAGACTGAGACTAAGACTGTGGGAGGTAATCATCTAACCGACATACCCTTTTTCTGAATAGATTTGGGGTCCAACTTGTAACCCCAGTTAGAAGGTTGTAAGTAACGTGCTATGAGTAAGGACACTAAAGAGATAGCCTCATCTAGAAAGTACTCAAATGAGAATGGAGGGACCCTCAACTGACAGGTTAATCTACCTCATCAACTCTTATCTAGCAGGTTTTGATGTCTCACCCTATGCTGGTGATAACGCTCAATCTACAGCTCTCATAGGAGTGTAAAGCGGTCGTTAGCAAATATAGCACCCAACCTGGGTTGGGTATCGATCCCTCAGGGAATAGCTTGGTCAACAAGTAAGCAACGGTTACTAGACTTTTAGTGCAAGTCTCGTAAAAAGGGGGGATTGTAATGTGTAACCAAAACAATAAAGTAAAAGTTTTAAATAGCAAAGTAAAAAGAGAAAGATTGTTACGTAAGTTGTAAACAATGAGAATTGAAGCGTTGGGGTTATGTCCACCTCCTGAGTTATACATCTCTATTGACTATGAGTGTGTAGAATTCCGACATGCATGTGCTTATAGAGAATTGTATTCGATGGTAAATCCAGGCGTCTTTCGACCTATTCGAGGATTATTTCACTTTAACTCTTTCGAGCTTAAAGCGTGTCTAACGGTACAAATTCTCCAAGAGGTTAATCCAGTTACGGCACTAACTGTTTAGTAGGGAATTTAGGGGGTGACCCTACTACCTTGACATTATCTCTTTTCCAGACAAATAACCTTTCTTTCGAACAAGTTAAATGTTATACTGGAGTATTCTTGTGTTTGCAACCACAAAGAATGTAGATTAAGATGAAGAGAATAATGATATAAGCATCATACGTGTCACGAACTCACAAACTCTTAGCAATAGATAGTATTTCAGTTGGCTTTCATAACCCCAACAAAGAAGTTTAGTTACCCATGAATGCGAAGGAGATCACGATTGACATTGTTGTTATACCACAAGATTTATTAATTTCGTGTAGCACAAGAGTGGTAGGCATTTAGGCGTGAATTCCTTAGCAAAGTAACGTTTCTCTTGTTGCGGAAATTAAGAATTGAATAGATGAATAGAAAAAGAAAATAGAATTAAAGAAAATTGTTGTACAAGAATAAGAAAAGAATAAGAGAGGAATGTAAGAAGATGTGTCTTTTTTTTAAGTGAAGAATGAATAAAAATCTCTAGCATGATAGGGTATTTATAATACCCATATCCTAATCCTACTAAGCTAATGAAATATCTAACCCAATTGTACTAGGTTAATGTAATATTCTCCTAATCCAAATAAACAAATAAAATACTTAACCCAATTGTACTAGGTTAATGTATCATTATCCAAATCCAAATAAGTTACTGCAAGTCCCCAAAGTCTTCAGAAATGTTGTTTTAGCCCGGGACAAATTTTTCATGTATCACTTTTGGTCCTTTAGGCGTTCAAGCTCCCTTTCCTTCCTTCGTGAGCTTTCTTTGGCGTCAAGTAAGCCATAAAATGCTGATTTCTGCATCATTTATACCTGAAACTTTGCTAATCATGTTCGTTCGCTCACTTACAGGAAAAAGGAATAAAAGTGCATGAAATATATAATTTGTTCTCAAAACATGGCACAAATATGGGCAAAATATATTGATATAGGCGTGTAAATTTGCCTATCATCAGCTGGCTACGTAGTTTTAGAATGTAAGGACTTCTTCTAAGGATCACACCCTCTAGTAACATGTGAGTCCCCATCCTTGGGTTCACTCAGTGTTGAATTCTACTCCCAACTGAACAGGCACTGGACTGGTTTCCTAGTTCATACTAGGCCTGACTGAGTTGTTACTGATTGTACTGATTTACTGAGCTGAACTAAATTTACTGAGTTTTGTTGACTAACTAAATACTACTGAGTTCTGTTAACTAACTGAATTTACTGAGGACTGAACCAAATACTAAATGAGACTGGATTGATACTGAGTTTACTGAGTTTTCCTGAGTTCTGTAACTGAACTAGAGTACTACTGATCGTGACATGACTGAGACTATTCTATAACTGACACTGGCTCTAGGCATACAACTAAATTATCGGGTATTAGATACCCCCAGGACTTGATAGCATGAAAGTAATAAGACATGACAATTCTTGAATACTTAACAATAGTCAACAACTCATAATACAATCTATGAGGCATTTAATCAATCACTTGAAAGTCATGAACTTTCACATCAGTAGGAATGCATGCTAACACATCATAATTTCATTAAACCAATCTCCTGAGCATTCCATCAAACATATACAAGGTATAGCTTTAGCATGGAGGAAATTGTGAACATATGGGTGTAGCATAAGTTTATCATTTAGACCACCAAAGGATCATAAAAGCAGCATAATCTCATTCAACATTTTTTTTCAAACACATGGTAAGATTAGCTTTATACTTGGGCATGAACAATAATGCTAATACATCATGACTTCATAAGTCAAGGGTTTCCACATAAGAGAATCAAAATTCAACATACATGCTATCATAAAATCAAGAAATACATAAAGATTTCAACTTGGAACACATACCACAACATCAACATGATTACATTCAAACCCACAACATGGAAATCACAATTTATGCTTTTAAAAGAAGTTTCTTGAAATTCAAGGGTGGAAGGGACCCTTGGATGAATACTTTACATACCTTTATTGAAGAATTTTTGAAAGTTAATGGAGGAAATCTTGAGTTCTTGATTTGAAATTAAAAACTCTAAGGCTTGTTCTTGAGAGAAATAGAGAAAGAAATAGTTTATTTTCTCTCTAGGGTATTAAATTTCGTGTTTTAGGGATGAGGGTAGAGGGAAAAAGACCCAAATACCCCCAAGAGTGCGGTCTTTTAATGACTGATAACTGGGCTATCGATGTGCAGATCGACGCGGCGCATCTATGGCATTGATGCGATATCTAACGCATCGCGCCAAGATCATGCTGATCCATTAGAATTGCACGCTGGTAGCTGTGGAAAATATTAACCAATGTGATAGTCAATGCGGCGCACCAAGATCGCGTTGGTTCACTGTTTTATGATTCCAAACATGGTCTAAATGAGGTCCAAAAAATTCAAAACTCATCCAGGAACACCTATTGACCCTCTTGATCATGAATTAACTAAAATATCAACATTTAAAGAACCTATAGGTCACATAATAAGATTACCAACTTTTGAAGGCCAAAAATAAACTAAGTCTGAATACTTAGCTAGAATTTTCTAAGTCTGGGACCCCTTAACAAGCTTAAAGAACTGAATTAAGCTACAAAATTTTATGGGTTTTTACAATATCTCCCCCTTGGGAACATTCATCTTCTAATGGGATAAACTGAATTGAGAGTACTAGTAGGATGAATCTACTTACTGGACATGAACATCTGGAACATGATTATAGGACTGATATTACTGATATACTGAATTATCACACTGAACATGCATATCTAATGCATGAGTACATAATTGAGTTTATTCATAAACGCATGATTGGGAGTACTGATAAGATGAGTTTTCTCATACTGATCATGCATATCTGATGCATGAATACATGACTAAGCTGACTCATAAACATATGACTGAACATTCAATAGTATTTGATACCAAGTTTGTAATTGAAATCTGAATAAGAAACTGAATAAGTTTAGGGAAAACTATTACCTTGGACTGATTCTGAGTTTGTCGAGAAGAGGTGAGGATACTTAGTCCGCATGTCTGCTTCTGCTTCCCAAGTAGCTCCCTCAATGGACTGATTCTGCCAAAGAACTTTAACTAAAAAGACTTTTTTGTTCCTCCATCTGCGTGTCTGATAGTCAAGGATTTTGACTGGAATATCTTCGAATGAGAGGTTATTCTGAATATATATGCCCTCTATAGGGACTAAAACTATTGGGTCACCTATACACTTCTTTAGCAAGGAGACATGAAACATTGGATGGACTAAAGATAGATCTGAAGGCAATTCGAGCTCATAAGCTACTTTGCCAAAATGACTGTGAACTTTGAAGGGACCAATATATCGGGGACTGAGCTTTCCTTTCTTGCGGAACCTCTTCACTCCTTTCATAGGAGATATTTTCAAATACACATAATCACCAATCTCGAACTTAAGATCTTTCCTGTGCACATCTGTGTTCAACTTCTGTTGTCTCTGAGCTATCTTAAGCCTTTCTCTGATCAACTAAAATTTTCCAAGGTATTGAATACTAGGTCAGGCCCTACAACTGTGATCTCACCCACTTCGAACCAAGCAATTTGAGATCTGCATCTCCTATAGCCGAGAAACTCTCTATAAATCTCTTGTAGTAGCCAGCTAAACCCAAGAAGATCCGAATATCGATTAGAGTCGTGGGTCTAGGACACTTATTCACCACTGCAACCTTTTGTGGATCTACTATGATCTCTTCACTAGAAATAATATATCCCAAAAAAATGACAGCATTCAACCAAAACTCACATTTCAAAAATTTAGTATACAACTGCTACTCTTTCATGGTCTATAATACAATGCGAAGGTGATTTACATGGCCCACCTCTCTCTTAGAGTACACCAGAAAGTCACCTATAAAAACAATGAAAAATAGATCCAGAAACTGACAGAAGACCCCTATTCATTAAATCCATTAATGTCGCAGGGGCATTGGTCAACCCGAAAGACATAACCAAAAACTCAAAAATGCCTATACCGAGTATGAAAAGCAGTATTAGGGATATCCATCTCACTAATCTTCAACTGGTTATACCTAAATTGAAGATAAATTATAAAAAAAAACTTAGCTCCTCGTAATTGATCAAACAAATCATCTATCCTTGGAAGGGGATACTTATTCTTTACCTTTACCTTGTTCAAATGCCGGTAATCAATATACAATCGAAGGGAACCATCTTTCTTGCACATGAATAACACCAGTGAGCCCTACGGAGACACACTGTTATGGATAAAACCTTTGCCTAAAAGATTTTTGAGTTGCTCCTTAAGCTCTTTTTATCTCAACTGGAGCCATTCTATATGGAGGAATAGAAATTAGATGAGTGTCCAGAACAAGATCAATCCCAAACTCAATATCCCTATAAGGAGGAACACTAGGAAGGTCATCAGGGAAGACCTCAGGAAATTCATTCACCACCAGTACAGAATGCAAAGAATGACCCTCCGAGTTAGAATCTTTAACTCGTACTAGATGATAGAAACACCCCTTGGAGATCAATCTTCAAGCTCTAAGATACATTATGAACCTTCCCATAGGATCTAGGGAATCACCTTCCCATTCAATAACCAGCTCATTAGGGAATTTAAAGATCACCTTACGGGTCCGACAGTCTAGAGAAGCATAGCATGAGTGCAACTAATCCATTTCCAATATGACATTGAATCCACCATATATAATTTAAATAGGTCTACCATAGTGTTTTTTCTACCCAGAGATACCACACACACCCTATAGACACTTCTAGCAATCACAGAGTCACCTACTAGGGTAGAAACAGAAAGAGGGTCCAGAATACTCGCGAGACTGAAACAAAAATACAGAGCCATCATAGGGTTACATAAGAAAGAGTGGACCCCGAATCAAGTAAACCATACACATCATGGTAAAAGAGTTTCAATGTACCATTCACGACATCAGGTGATGCCTTAGACTCCTATCGAGTAGTGAAAGAATAGACATGATTTCGAATAGTATCAAAACTAGATAGTGCAATCTTTGGTAATGGAGCTGATGATGAGGAAATTGGAACCTTGTTCTCCCTCGAAGAAACCTTAGCCACCGAAAAGTTCTTAACCATATGCCCTGGTGAGCCATAAATGAAGCACGTATACCTTTCTTCTTCATAATAAACCTAATGGAATCTACCAGAGAACCTATAAGAAGGATATGATGGAGTTGACTAGGCCCCACTAGCCTGAGATTGGGCACCCTGTGCTCTGAAGTTATCGCCACCTTAGAAATGCATGTCACTCAATGGCTTTGGGTAAGGAGCACTAGTTATCGAGTAAGACCTAGAATTTCCCCACTTCTTCTTGGGCCACTTCCTTCCATCCCTGCCACTCTGCTATTAGATACCACTACGCTCAGAGAACTTAAATTTATTTCCCTGCCTCTCCTTTATCTCAGTCTGCTTCTTCTTCCCTTCTTCTACCTATTGAATGTACATAACCAACCTGGAGATATCTATGTCCTTGATAAACACAACAACCTTACTCTCCAATATCAAATATATGGACAACTCAAAAATGAACTTCCTTATTCTAGCTCTTATGCTAGAAAACATCTCTGGAGCATACCGAGATAACTAGTGTAACTTTAAGGCATACTCCATGACTAATATTTTTCCTTGCTTCAAATTGACAAACTCTTTCGACTTAGCTTTCATCAACTCCTGAGGAAAGAAATGGTCTAGGAAAGCATTAAAGAAATCTTCCTATAGAGCTGACTCATCACCATCACCCCTTGACTAATCCCATTCCTCGTACCATTGGTATGCTATATATTTCAGTTGGTAGGTGGAAAATCCCACACCTTTCATATTTATGGCATGCATAACATGAAAGATATTTTCCATTTCATCCAGAAAACCCTAAGGATCATCCTCCACCTTAACACCAGTAAAGGTCAGAGGGTTAAACCCTATGAACTGTCCAACCCTTATGGCCTCAGAAGATAGAGAAATAAAAACACCATGCTTATCTTAAGAAGCTACCAACTACGGAAACATATAAGTAGAGTCATAAAACGCGACAGTCATGTCAGCCTAGGGAGCTAGAGAAGGACTAGAGGGAACCAGTGGTACTCCAGAGGGAAATCAGAACTAGATACCTAAATAGGGTCTGGACCCTATAAGTAGGATGGGTCCCATCAATGTTATTCTCAGGTAGGATAGAGGAGTTTTTGTGATCTTCAGGTCATTGAGACGGCATAATATGAAAACCAAAATAACAGGAATTAGGAAGGAATTTAGGACCTTAGACTCTACAACTTGAAAACAAAACACAAAAAAAAGAAACATTGCAAAATTCTCGTATCCTCTCCCTTGTGACTGTGGTGCGCTATACCCCCTTAAAAGAAACTCTACTCGATACGGCTTTATGGACTACCAATTGACCATAAACCTGGCTCTAATACTAATCTAACATGACTCAAACCAGGGCCTATTTGTGTTGGGCATCTCAAGTTTGACCCAGATTGGAGACCACCGCCAATACCCTACTATAACCGCCATATACCCCATATTGGATGAATTCCAAATACATAATAAGATAGAACTATTATAATTGAAAGACATTTAATAAAATTCATAACTATAACAATACAAACATCCAACCGGTGTCATCCCCAATACCAATACCAATAATAATGCCAAGACTGACACTAATACCGATACTTCCCATGCCCATAGTAGTCATACAAAACCTCTAACAGAAATCCAAGAACATTCGACTAGGATATGCTCCTGGCCATACCTAGAACCAAAGTCCAAGAAATAAATTAAAAGATGGAAAAAAAACCATAGTATGAAATAGAGTCTTATGGAGTATGGAAGATCACAGCTTCAGTCCATTATAAAGTTATTCCATAATCCAAAATCAATGAGCAAGAGCATTAGTATGGATGATTCCTACATTGCATAGGGATACACCGCTCGAAGATGGATTAGCAGGTGAACGCTATCATATACTCACGATTAAGGATAAAATAATGCCATTATTCAAAACCAAAGTAAATAACTATATGAAATCACATACATACATATATATATGCACCATGTCAAGGAAGGGAATCGGGTTTAGCATGCATTTAAAACCCTTAACCAGTGATTGTGTAGCTCTATCGTCCTTAATGTACCCATGGGCTATATGGGTTTAGCTTCTCCTACTGAAAGGGCCTCGGTGTGTGTTAGCCAAATGGATCAGAGAAAAATAAAATGAGATGACTGGTACATCTCCAAATATATAAGTGTAACATGATACACACGGTCACCAAGATCGACCACTGATTGGCAAGTGTGAGTTTTTAGTTTTGGTCCCTCCAGGACCGCCACCTTCCATGGCTTTACAAACACATGCCTCTTTAAGCCCATGTTAGATTCATTCACACATAACTAACTATTTATATAAGAGTCTTATTTATGAGGCATTAACCATTGGTATCGTCATACCAAAACTAGAGCTTCAAGTCTATCCATTATGACATACCAAAGCCATTAAACCAATTTGACTAAAGTTCCCAATTAAACCATTACCATGGCCATAAAGGCCTTTTCAATAAATTTAAAACCATTTAGTCCAATTTAAGTTCCAGTTCCATATTATGCAATGCAAAGTTTTCAATAATAGTCAAACTATGTGTTAAAAGCATTCTCATTGGTATTTTAACAAACACGTTAAGGGCATATAGTTTCCAAAGCCAAAACCAAGTACCAATTGACCATTCCTATGTAACCACATGTTCAAATCACAATTATAACTTAAAAACCATTAGTAAAACATGGGAGAACACTTTTCAACCAAGAACAAACAAACCCCCAATATATCCTTCAAAACCCAAAAAATACCACAATAATACCATGACAATCATTAATTAAAACATACTTTTAGTTGAACTAACAATGGGGGAGGAGTAGCATGCCTTAGACAACAAGGAAGGGGAGAGAAACCACCCCTTTAGAGCATTAATTGATTGCCTTGAAGAAACCCTAGCCTCTTCTTAAACCCAAATTTTGAGAGAGATTTTTAATAGTGTTTAAGAGTTGTTGATTGAGAATAGGAGGTTAATAAAGCCCCAAAAGATGGTTTAGGTCATGGGGTCAAAAGGAGTTAAAAGGGTAAATGTCCAGAATACCCCCAACTCAAAATGTAAAAATTTTTGGAGGAGCAAACAGTTGGACCCCTCCACTCGTATCCATACAATACGAGTAGTACTCTTTACTCGTAACTTGATCAGAAAGTTGGACACCACATTCTGTCTAACATACAATGCCAAGGCCCCAACTAGTGACCAGACCTTTTGACTAGTATGGTCCACCCATACCCGAAGTAGAATCCAAAAGAATTGACACTGGACAACGTATGATTACACCTTACCACTCATACCCTATCCTTATGGCTCTTAGTGAGCCACTCATACTCAGATCTAAGTTATGTTACCAAGTTTCAGATTAACAGAAGAACCAAGTGAACAAACTATCACCAACCATATGACCCGTACCCACCAAGTCATAACCATAACATAAACCAAACCACCACATATTGGATAACTTATGAGTTGGGTAACCTAACCCATACCAATACCATATAACATGTATGGTGAGTTGTATGATGATTGGAAGGATCAAAACTCAAGAAATTCTCAAGGGAAAAAACCTAAGGTGTTTAAATAGACACTAAATCAAGAAAACAATACACATCACGAGAAAAAAGTCATAACATACTAGTAATAACATCGGGGGAGACCTCTGAGTCCTGGCGGGTAGCAAAGGAATACAAGAAATTTTGGCCAGTATCGATACTAGAAGTAGAAGCAGCACCCTAAGGTGTAGAATCTGATGAAGTGGCAATAGGAATCTTATTTTAGCTTGAAGAAACCTTAGAAAGACAATCCCTCTACAAGTGACCAATCTGACCACATTTAAAATAAATGTTCCTCTTTTTTTTCACAAAACACATAGTGCACCTGCTGCAGAATCTATAAAAAAGCAATCATGGAGTGGACCGAGCTCCACAAGCCTAAAATTTGCTACTCTCTACCCAAAACCCACCATCATGCTAAGAAAGATGATTACCTGATAGCTTCGGATAAGGAGAACTAGCTGTAGAGTAGGAACTAGAATTCCCTCACTTCTTATTAGACTACTTTCCACCATATCTACCATTCTGATATTGACCTCCACCCTGATAAAAAAATATAAACTTCTTATTCTATCTTTCAACTATCTTTGCCTGCTTCTTCTTCTTTTTCTCAGCCTGCTGCATATACATAACCAATCTAGATATATCCATATTATTGTTCAACAAGGAAGCCTTACTCTCTAAAATCAAATAACGGGACAACCCAGAAGCAAATACCTTATTCTAACCCTTATGCTAGATACTAACGCGGAAGCATATCGGGACAACTGATGGAATTTCAATACATACTCCTTGACCATCATCCTACCTTGCTTTAGATTAACAAACTCTTCTTATTTTGCCTCCCTCAACTCCTGAAGAAAGAAGCAGTCTAGAAAAGCAGTAGAGAAATTATCTCACATTGTGGATTCGACATCATCTCCCCTAGATTATTTGCATTCCTCATACCATTGGTATACTACATCCTTTAAATGATAGACTAAAAATTCTACACCCTCCATATTAGTAACATGTCTAACTCAAAAAATCTTCTCCATATCATCAATAACATATTGAGGATCCTCCCCAATCTTAACACCAGTAAAAGTTGGAGCATTTAACCTCATAAACTGGTCAACCCTTGTGGCCTTAGAAGATGGAGAAACAAAAGCTACACGCTTAGACTAAGAAGCTACCAACTGAGCCAACATATGAATGTACTAATAAAATTCTAAATTTAACACATCAACCTGAAGAGTTTGAGGTTGACTAGTGGAACTCCAGAATGGTAATCAGGAACAGGACCACTAGACCGGGTTCGTACCCTATAAGTAGGGCGTGTCCCATCAACATTGTTCTTAAGTAGGATAGAGGAGTTGTCATGAGCTTCAAATCATCTAGGAGGCATGATCTGAAAAGCGAACAAATAGGAATTTGAGAGACTCAACACATTAGACTTTATATCTTAAAACAGAAAAACAAGAAAGGGAAATATTCCTAGCGTGTCGTAGCCTCCCCTTTATAAGTTTGGCGTACTACATGCTCATAAAAGAGACTCTACTCAACATGGGTTTGTTAGACACCCAATTATACTAAACCTAGGCTCTGATACGACTTTTATTAGGACCTAAACCAGGGCCTGGCCATGAATGGTATCTCAAGTCCCATGTGGACTGGATATCACCCCTACACTTAACCAAACCAAACATACCACACCCGAAGGTCAGCTAAATTTCAAACATATAATAAGATAGCATACAATAGTCTAAGAATGTTTTAAATGCATATCCATAACCAAAAAGCAAAGATCGGCTGACACCTCCCAATATCTATAATAGTCCAAACAAAGCCTTCTAAACTATGATCCAAAATTGAAATTAATAAAGTGTAGGGACATGCCCCCGAAAATAGACAAAAACCAAATCCAAAGGGATAGTCCTAATGTAAAGAAAACCATAATCATGAAATGGGGTCTTCCAAAGTATGGAAGCTCACCACTTCAATCTGACTCACTAGTTGATATCAAATGCTAGTCCCTGAGTAGGAGGAGTAGAATTATGACCAATTCTTACATCGCGTAGGGATAAAACATCTGAAGATGATTAGCGGGGTGAACAATAGCATGTAACTTGGGGCTAAGGATAATATAATGATATGATCAACAGTTTAGAATCATTCATAAACCAATGCACATAATCAAATGCATAAAGATAAATATATAACACATATTGAGATAGGGAACAAGGCTTAACAAGCATTTCCAAACTTTAGCCTCAGGTTTTTAGCTCAACCATCATATAATAGTACCCATAGGCTATATGGGTGTAATACCCCATACTTCTACCTAGCTTAAATTTATCTCAAAGATGTTAAAGACATGCTTTAAAGATGAATACACTTTCATATATATATGGAATTTTCAAGATTTTCACTTTTTGTTGGGTGGAAAATTCAATAAGCTTTTCATCGATACAAATTAGCCCAAATATGACACTCGGGTGAAGAGGTAGAGCCTTTGTAGTAAGACATTGTATCACCTAAGCCATCAGCGCATCGTAAAGCTAGCTTAAACAAAAATTGTTAATTTTTAGTGTTGCTCCGTGATAATGGAGTATCACGCCAAAGGCCCAATTCACAATTATCCTTTTCTAGTGTTCCAACGCAATACTTCCGTGTCGAGGTAAGATTCCAGGTTGCGTCAAAGGTGTTAATGCAATTGTACCATGTTGCGCCACCATACAATTTTCCAGTTGTTACTTTCCAGAGATACGTCACGATAGCACCGTATCACGCCAGGGGTCCAGATCAGGAAATTTTCACAAAAATTAAAAGACGCATCCAAGGTTAAATGGGTCTTTTCCCTTTCTTTTATTATGCTTAGATGTGGCATTTAAGACCTAAAAATGTCCTTAGCTACTTATTATTCACTTTTTCCCCAATATCAAGAACATTCTCTCTCAATAAAACAAAACACTAGCCCTAGAGAATCAAGGTCAGTCTTAAGAAATCCATTCAAGATCTTCAAGAACCTTCAGGGTTTTCTTTCTTAGGTATGCATAGTGTTCATTCATGGATTCCTTTTGTCTATGAAACCCAAAAATCAAGTTTTAAACAATGAATTATAATATTCATGCTATGTGTTGATTATGTTTATGTGGTTGTTGTTGTTGTATGATTCCCAAGTTGGAATCTTTATGGGCTTTTATAAAAATATGTTACTATGTGAGTTAAAAACCATGAATTTTAGTTGGTTATGATATGTTAATTTGATGATTATGCCATGCCCTAAGTCATGCACCCTAAGTGTTTGAAAAAATGCCTAAGAGACTAGAAATTAGGTAATATGACTTAATTGTGACTTAAGTAAAGGGTTCATGTTTTACCCGTATGTTCAAATGACTCCCATGCTATTGATATGCAATGTAGATGTTTGTTAAAATGCTCATGATGTTAGAGTATGCAATTATGACATTGAGTATATGAATTTCTACTGTGTATAAGATTATGATAACCATGTACTTCATGAAATCTCCAACTTATTGTATTATGGATTGTTGATGTTGGTCGTGTATTCAAGAATGTCATGCCTTATCAGTTTCCTTCTATCAAGTCCTGAGGGTACTTGTACCCAAAATATTAGTTGTGTTCCTAGAGCCAGTGTCATGTTTTCACTATATCCTCAGTTAATCTATGTTCAGTAAAATTTAGTCAGTCATATGACTTAGGAAAACTCAGTAAACTCAGTAATCCTAGTAGTCTCAGAAAGATCAGTACCTAAGTAACCTCAGTAGTATTCCGTTAGTAAATAGAACTCAATGAACTCAATCTAGTTCAGTTCAGTTAATCATGATTAGTGTCTATTTAGATGGGAGTAGGATTTTGTACTGAGTGAACCCAAGATTGAGGACACACACTAATAGTTGAGGGTGTGATCCTTAGAATCAATCCTTGCATTCCAGAAATATGTATCCAGCATATCTTGAGACATCAACACTGATAGATGAAGGTTGATGACGTGGATAAACACTGTTAGATAAGGGTCCCACCCTTCTCTTTTGGGGATACTATCAGATGAGGGTCACCCATAACTTATCTTTACCAGTGGCGCGGTATTGATACCCTTCCGATAGGGGTTACAAATTGGACTCCAACCTAGCTACATTGCTTTATTTGGGGTATGTCAGTTAGATGACTACTTCCCACAGTTACAGTTTCAGACTCAGTCTCAGTAATAGAACTCAGATAGTTCTTCAAACTTTCAAGAATGTCATATACAGTTAACTCAGAATAGTACAGAACTCATTTAGTTCTATCAGAACCTAGACTATCAGATACAGTCACTTAGTATCAGTTATATTAGTTATCAGTGACTCATGTTATCAGTAATCAGACTCAGTAGTCAGTACCATCATGAATTTAGTCACAGTCACTTATTCATGCATATATTCTCACGTTTATGTTATATAGTCAGTTAGCATTGTTCATGTATTTGAACCCTTTGCATTCAACCTACCTCACTTGCACAGTAGTATATTCAATCATAGTGATGCATTTCTACTATGGTATTTTATACCATAGGTTCAGAAGCACAAGCTCCAGAGCATCTTTAGTAGATAAGATGTTCAATAGCCAGACTAGCAGTGAGTTCTCATCATTCGAGGATAGCATAATTATTTTATTAATTTATTATGTCGGTAGTCCAGATTTAGTTGGGGACATGTCCCATCAAATCCTTATTCAGACAGTTTAAAGACTTTTAGACTACAGTGTTTTTAGACTACAATATTTTTAGACACAGCATTTTCAGACTACAGTGTTTTCAGACTAGTTGTTTTCAGACATTATTTTAGTTTTGGTGTTATCGTACCACATTATTCATATATGGTTTTATAAGATGTTTATCAATTTTGAACCTTATGGCAAGTTTCAGCCCACTATTTCCATATTTATATAGTATATTATACAGTGTTCAGGTACAAATATTAGTCATGGGTTAGCTTGAGATCCTTTGGGGTCATGAGCACCGTGTATCATTCTAGGTACCAGATTCAGGGTATTACAAACTTGGTATCAGAGCCAGGGCAATAGAGTCCTAGGAAGTCTGAAAGCTAAATCTAATAGAGTCTTATACATGGGTGTGTTGCACGTGCCACATTTATGTGCAGGAGGCTATGAGATGTTTTAGGAACAGTTTTCTTTCTTTTAGTGTTTATGTCTTGCCAGTGAGCATGAGATCAAATTTAACTCTCAGTCTAATCAATTTCTCTCTTTATTCTACAGAACATACCTTCCAAAAGAAGAAACAAAAATTATTCATCCCTTCAGCCCATCCAAATAGATCCCTTGGATGAACACGTTTCTTATGCATAGTTTAGAGCTGCATTCACTACCCTTGCTAATTTAGTTACTACTCAGAATGAATGACCAGTTATTGTTCCGGCTAACCCAGTGGCCAATTTAGTTGCTACTAGGAGTTAGGACTTCACCCGAATAAATCCTTCATTCTTTTTTAGGTCTAAGTAAGAAGAGGATCCTCAGGAGTTCCTAGACCAGGTTCAAAAGGTTACGAACATTATGGGGGTTACTTCTAGTAAGAGTGCTGAGCTAGCTGCATATCAGTTACAGGATGTTTCTCACACTTGGTTCAAATAGTAGAAGTCAGAGAGGTCAGTTGATGTAGGGCCTATTAAGTGGGAGGAGTTTTTCACTACATTCTTAGATAGATTCTTTCCCTAAGATCTGAGGGAAGCTAAGGTGCTAGAATTTATCAACCTCAGGTAGGGCAACATGATGGTGAAAGAATATTCTCTTAAGTTTACTTAATTAGCCAAATATGCTCATCATGTAGTTGTAGATAGTAGGGCCAAATAAGTAAGTTTATTTTGAGGGTGAATGATAGTGTGGTCATGAGTGCAAGTCCACAATGTTGAATAGTGATATGAAGATAGCCAGGATTATGACCCATGCTCAACAGATAGAAGAGTAAAAGATTAAGATGAGAGAGAGGCAGAATAAGAGGGCAAGGACAGGTAATTTCAACTTTGCTCAGCCTAAGTCAGAGGAAGGAAAACGTTCTCAGTTCCATCCTAAGTCATCAATTCTAGCTTCTTCTTCATCTAGTTCTCTAGCTCTTAAGTTTATGGATGGTAATAGAGATAAAGTGCCAAGCTCTAAGTCTATGGGTAGTATCAACAATGCCCAAACTAATCCTCTTTGTCAGACTTGTGGTAAGAACCACAAGGGCACTTGCAGAGCTGGCAGTGATGTCTATTTCTAATATGGAAAGCTAGGCCATAGAGTCAAAGATTATCCCCAGTTAGGTTATCAGGGTTAGCAGAATCGTTCCTCAGCCCAGTTCGGTCGCCCAAATTAGTAGGGTGCCACTTCCAGTGCTACTAGTGGGAAACGCCCAAATAGATTTTATGTTCTCCATTCCTGACAAGATCAGGAAAATTCTTCTGATGTAGTTACTGGTATGATACAAATCTTTCACTTGTATGTTTACACTTTGATAGATCCAGGAACTTTCTTGTCCTTTTTTACTCCTTATATAGTAGTTGATTTTGGAGTCAGTTCCAAAATTCTAGTAGAGCCCTTCTCAGTATCTACCTTAGTGGGTAAAACCATCAAAGCCCAGCGAGTATATAGGAACTGCCCGATTATGATATTTCAGAAAGTCACCTCAGCAGACTTAGTTGAATTAGAGATAACTGATTTTATTATCATTCTCGGCATGGATTGGCTTCATTACTGCTATGCCACAGTCAACTGCAAAAATAGAATAGTCCAGTTCCAGTTTCCAAATACACCTATCCTAGAGTGAAGGGGTAGTAGTTTAGCTTTCAGAGGTCAGCTTGTTTCCTTCCTTCGAGCACGGAAAATGATATCTAAGGGATGTGTTTATCATCTTGTTCATGTTAAGGATTCTAGTTCTGAGACTCGCAATCTTGAATCAGTCCCACTCGTGATTGAATATTTAGATGTCTTTCTCAATGACCTTTCAGGAATTTCTCCTAAAAGGGAAATAGACTTTGGCATTGATATTCTTCTAAATACTCAGCCTATATCTATTCTACCATATAGAATGACACTACTAGAAATCAAAGAACTGAAAGAGTAGTTGAAGGATATCTTAGATAAGGGATTCATCAGGTCGAGTATGTCTTCGTGGGGCGCACCAGTCTTATTTGTGTGCAAGAAAGATGGTTCTCTCAAAATGTGAATTGATTATCATCATCTCAATAAATCATAGTCAAGAACAAGTATCCACTTCCCCAAATTGATGACTTGTTTGATGAACTTTAAGGTGCCAGCTATTTCTCTAAGATAGACCTTAGATCAGGCTATCACCAGCTCAGAGTCAGGGAATGTGACATTCCAAAAATAATTTTCCAAACTTGGTATAGTCACTTCAAATTCCTAGTCATGTCCTTTGGTCTTACTAATGGCCCTATAGCTTTTATGGAGTTGATGAACCGTGTGTTTAAGTAATACTTAGACATGTTCATTATAGTCTTCATAGATGATATTATTGTCTATTCTCATAGTAAATGTGATCATGCAGATCATCTCAGAATCATACTTCAGACTCTCATAGATTATCAACTATTTGCCAAATTCAGTACGTGTGAATTTTGGCTAAGGTTAGTAGCATTCCTTGGTCATATCATTTTCGGTGATGGCATTAGAGTAGATTCTCAAAAGACTGAAGCAGTAAGAAACTAGCCAAGACCTGTCTCTCCATCAGATATTAGGAGTCTCTTGGGGTTGGCTAGCTATTACAGATAGTTTGTTGAGGATTTGTCTTCTATTCCATCCCCTATGTCCAGATTGACTTAGAAGAAAGTTAATTTTCAGTGGTCAGATCTTTGTGAGAAGTGGTTTTAGGAGTTAAAGAGTCAACTCATCTCAGCTCCAGTTTTGGCTCTTCCAGATGGTTTCGTAATATATTGTGATACATCCAGAGTAGGTTTTAGTTATGCCCTCATACAGCATGGTAAGTTCATAGCCTACTCCTCCAGACAGCTTAAACCCTATGAGAAAAATTATCCTACTCATGATCTTGAGTTAGCAGCCGTAGTATTTGCTTTAAAGATTTAGAGGTATTATCTATACGGAGTTCATGTAGATGTGTTCACAGATAATAAAAGCCTTCAGTATATCTTTTCTCAGAAAAATCTCAATCTTCATCAGAGAAGGTGGTTAGAGCTCTTGAAAGATTATGATATGAGTTTCCTTTATCATCCGAGTAAAGCCAACATAGTGGCTGACGCTCTCAGTAGACTGTCTATGGGTAGTGCTGCTCATATTGAGGACAGTAAGAAAAAGTTAGCTCAGGAGGTCCATTATCTTAATAGACTAGGTGTTCTATTAGTCAATACAGAGAAGGGTGATATATGGGTTCAGAGTAGTTCAGAATCATCTCTAGTTTTCGAGGTGAAAGAAAAGCAAGATAGTGATCCAAGTCTAGTATAGTTGAAATAGTCAGTCAAGGATCAGAAGGTTGAGGTTTTCTCCCAAGAGGAAGATGGTGTATTTCACTGTTAGGGTTGTCTATATGTTCCAGGTATAGATGACTTGAGGCAGCGAAATTCTTACAAAAGTGCATGGTGTGTACTACTCTATTTATCCAGGGGCCACAAAGATGTACCGCAACTTGCGGGAGATCTATTGGTGGAGTGGGATGAAGAGAGATATGGTAGAGTTTGTGGCTAAGTGCTCTATATGTCATCAGGTTAAGATAGAGCATTAGAAGCCTAGTGGGTCCATGAAAGAGTTTAATATTCCTACTTGGAAGCGGGAAAAAGTTAATGTAGACTTCGTGACGGTATTGCCTCATACTCATCATCAGCATGATTCAATTTGGGTCATTGTAGATAGGATGATCAAATTAGCTCATTTCCTTCCAGTCCATACCTCTTATTCAGCCGAGGATTACACTAAACTCTACATTAAAGAGTTGGTCAGATTACACGGTGTTCCATTATTTATTATCTCAGATAGAGGTACCTAGTTCACCTCTTATTTCTAAAAAGCATTTCAAAAGGGTCTTGGTACCCAAGTTCATTTCAGTACTGCCTTCCATACTCAGATAGATGGTCAAGCAGAAAGGACCATTCAGACTTTAGAAGATATATTACGAGCGTGTGCAATTGATTTCAAAGGTAGTTGGGATGACCACTTGCCTTTGATTGAGTTTGCATACAACAACAGCTATCATTCCAGTATTGAGATATCTCTATTAGAAGATCTCTATGGTAGGAGGTGCAGATCTCTAGTTGGTTGGTTCATAGTTAGTGAGGCCTCAGTTATAGGGCCTGACTTAGTATTCGATGCTTTAGAAATAGTCCCATTGATCAGAGATGACAGAAGTATTATGTAGATGTGCACAGTAAAGATCTCGAGTTTGAGATTGGTGACTATGTTTATCTAAAGATCTCTCCCACAAAGGGAGTGAAGAGATTTGGCAAGAAGGGAAAGCTTAGTCCCCGATATGTCGGTCCCTTTAAAATTATTAGTTGCTTCTGTAAAGTAGCTTATGACCTTGAATTGCCTTCAGATCTATCCTCAGTTCATCCAGTCTTCCATGCCTCTTTTCTCAAGAAGTACACAGGTGACCCCACAGTTGTAGTCCCTATTCTGAGCATAGATATTCAGAAAAAACTCTCTTTTAAAGAGATTCCATAATCAGTCCGTTGAGGGAGCTACTTGGGAAGCAGAAGCAGATATGTGGAGCAAGTTTCCTTACCACTTCTCTGCAAACTCAGATTTAGCTCAAGGTAACAGTTCTCTTTAAGCTTATTCAGTTTCATGTTTAAGTTCAGTTACAAACCAATTTCATGCTCAGATTCCTATTTTAAACTTGGAATTTATTTACCATTCCATATTCAATCATATGTTCAGGCATCAGTTCAGTCATGTATTCACGCATCAGATATGTGTGATCACCTTATTAGTACTCTCAGTCATGTATTCATGTATCAGTCCATTCATAAAACCATGCATCAAATATACATGATCATCATGAATCTTAGTAATGTCAGTTGTGTACTCCTGTTTCAGTTCTCCCATCTAAATTAGTCTCATTCGAGGACGAATGTTCCCAAGAGGGAGATATTGTAGTACCCCACACTTCTACCTAGCTTAAATTCATCCTGAAAATGTCAAAGACATGCTTTAAAGATGAATACACTTTTATATTTGTATAATTTTGAAGATTTTCACTTTTTGTTGTGTGGGAAATTCAATAAGCTTTCCATCGATATCAAATACGCCCAAATCCAACACCCGGGCGAAGAGTTAGAGCCTTTTTAGTGAGACAGTGTATCACCTGAGCCATCAATGCATCGCGGAGCCATCTTAAATGGCAATTGTCAAATTCTAGTGTTGCTCTATGATAGTGATGCATTGCACCAAAGGCCCAGTTCACAATTGTCCTTTTACAGTGTTCCAGTGCGATACCACCACGTTGCGGCAAGATTCCAAGTCACGTCCAAGGTGGCAACGCTATTGTACCGCATTGCGACACCATGGAATTTTCCAATTGTCAATTTCCAAAGACACGGTACAATAGCTCCACGTTGCGCTAGGGGTCTAGATCGAGAAATTTTCACAAAATTAAAAGATGTGTCCAGAGTTAAATGGGTCTTTTCCCATGATTTTATTCCACCCTGATATGGGATTTAAGTCCTAAAAACATCCTTAGCTACTTATTATTCACTTTTTCCCCAATATCAAAAACATTCTTTCTCAAGAAAAAAAACTCTAGACCTTGATAATCAAGGTCAATCTCAAGAAATCCATCCAAAAACTCCAAGAACCTTCAAGGTTTCCATTCTCAGGCATGCATAATGTTCATTCATTAATTCCTTTCTTTCATGAATCCCAAGAATCAAGGTTTAAACTATGAATTATGATATTCATGCTATGTGTTGATTATGTTCATGTGGTTGTTGTTGTTGTTGTATGGTTCCCAAGTTGGAATCTTCATGTGTTTTTATGAAAATATGTTAGAATATGAGTTGAAAACCATGAATTTTAGTTGGTTATGATATTCATGCTATGTGTTGATGATTATGCCATGCCCTAAGTCATGCACCTTAATTGTTTGAAAAACTACCTAAGAGACTAGAAAGTATGTAATATAACTCAATTGTGACTTAAGTGAAGGATTCATGTTTTACCCTTATGTTCAAATGACTCCCGTGCTATTGATGTGCAATGTAGATATTTGTTGGAATGCTCATTTTGTTAGAGTTTGAAATTATGACGTTGAGTATATGCATTCCTACTATGTACAAGATTATGATAACTATGTAGATCATGAAATCTCCAACTTATTGTATTATGGATTGTTGATGTTGGTCGTGTATTCAAGAATGTCATACCTTGTCAGTTTTCTTCTATCGAGTCCTGGGGGTATTTTTACTCGACAATTTAGCTGTGTGCCTGGAGCTAGTGTCATGTTTTCATGATATCCTCAGTCAAGCCATGTTCAATAGAATTCAGTCAGTCATGTGACTCAGGAAAACTCAATAAACTCAGTAATCCCAATAATCTCAGTACTTCAGTAATCTCAGTAGTATTCCTTCAGTCAACGAAACTTAATGAACTCAGTCTAATTCAGTTAAGTTAATCATGTTCAGTGTCTATTCAGATGGAAGTAGGATTTAGCACTGACTGAACCCAAGGGTGAGGACACACACTGACAGTTGAGGGTATGATCCTTAGAAGCAATCCTTGCGTTCCAGAACTATGTAGCCTGCATATCTTGAGATATAAACACTAACAAATGAGGGTTGATGAGGTGGATAAACATTGTAAGATGAGGGTCCCACCCTTCTCTTTTGGGGATACTGTCAGATGAGAGTCACCCACAGCTTGTCCTTACCAGTGGTACGGTATTGACTCTCATCCAATTGGAGTTACAGATTGGACCCTAAGATAACTATATTGCTTTATTTGGGGCATGTCGATTAGATGAACACTTCTCACAGTTACAGTTTTAGACTCAGTCTCAGTAATTGAACTCAAATAGTTCTTCAGAATTTCAAGACTGTCAGATACAGTCAATTCAGAATAGTATGGAACTCAGTTAGTTTCATTAGAACCTAAACTGTCAGATACAGTAGATCAGTATCAGTTATATCAGTTATCAGTGACTCATGTTATCAATAATTAGACGTAGTAGTCAGTACCATCACAAATTCAATCATATTCACTTATTCATGCATGTATTCTCACGTTCATGGTATACAGTCAGTTAGCATTGTTCATGTATTTGACCCCTTTGCATTCAGCCTACCTTACTTGCATACTAGTATATTCAATCATACTGACGCATTTGCACTATGGTATTTTATACCATAGGTTCAGAAGCATGTGCTTTGAAGCATCCTTCGTAGATCGAACATTCAGAAACTAGACAAGCAGTGAGACCTCATCATTTGAGGATAGCATAATTACTTTATTACGTTATTATTTTAGTAGTTCAAAATTAGTTGGGAACATGTCCCATCAACTCCCCATTCAGACAATTTAAAGGCTTTCAAACTGCAGTATTTTTAGACTACAGTGTTTTCAGACTAGATGTTTTCAGACATTGTTTTAGTTTTAGTATTGCCGTACCATATTATTCAAATATGGTTTTATCATTTTTATCAGTTTTGAATCTTATAGCATGTTTCAGTCTACTATTTTTGCATTTATACAGTATATTTTGCAGTGTTTAGGTACAGATATTAGTCATGGGTTAGCTTGTGGTCCTTTGGGGTCATGAGTACCGTGTAGCATTCTGGGTACTAGATTTGGAGCATTACAATGGGCCTCAGCTTTCTCCCCCTGGTCGGGCCCTAGTGCATGTAGCTGCATGAATCTAAGAATAATCTCATAGATATGCATATAGGGGACTTGAACCTCCCAATATATACCAAGGTAAATTAAATACCCAATCTTATAATGATTTACGAGGGACTTAAATCTCCCAAATCATGAAATAAAAATAAGGAGGACTCGAACCTCCCTGGTCACTTTGACCCCAGCATCAGTAAATGCGATTTCCAGAATCGATCACTCGGACCTCCACATTCATGACTCAACTACATAACCCTTATTAGAGCCTAATTAAAACAAGTATCAAATATTCTCATTCATTTAACTACATTCCACATTAAGGCATACATTGTTGGTATCATCATACAAACTAAAATTGCAAGGTAACAACAACATGCCAAAATAATTCTCATTAATTTGAAGAAAACAACTCCCTTTGTTCATTAAATAATACCATTGTATTTTAAATACCTCTTTATATCATGCATTAGTTCAAGATTAGTTCAATTTTACAAATTCCACAGTTTTCATAATTACAACTAATTTCATATTATGGGGTTGGGGTCATAACCAATTTGAAAGTGACAAATTTGAGAAATCACAATTCCCTAGTTCATTCACCATACCTATATACCCACAAGTTCAAAACCATATTTAAAACATGGAAATTATATATAAACCATGAGAAACATTGTTCAATTCATAAACATTCAAAACCCCAACCCTTGTTTCAAAACCATCACAATGATATCATGAACAATACTTTAAATCATATTCTTTTACAAAACTAACAATGAGGGAAGTGTAACATGCTTGTAATATTAAGATGTGCGGAGAGAAATCTCCCATGAAAGTATTAACTGACCAACCTCTTGAAAACCCTAGGTATTCTTGACCTTAAGGAATTTGTGAGAGTTGAGAAGTTACTTTGATTGTTTATGAGTGATAATAACACCCTAAAGTGGTTATAAGACATGGGTTTCAAGTTGGGTAAGAGGGGAAATGTCTATAATGCCCTCAACTTAAAAAGTTTAAAAGTATCGCCTTTGACAATGAGTCAACCCCTTTAATCATAACCACTCCTTACGACTCATCACCATGAGTCGTAACCAAGGAAGTACCTACAAGGAACCCTCTATTTTTATCCTTATGAATCATTGGCACCACTCGTAATGGAACCCTATGACTCGTAGGGTCCAGTCGTAGCTGAACTGATACTGATTAACTGAACTGATACTAGTGGTATTGTTTAGCGAAGCTAAACTAAGTTTACTGAGTTCCCTTGACTGAAGGAACTTACTGAGTTCTGAGGACTGAATGAGAGTACTGAAATTACTGAGATCACTAGGAATACTGCTGTTACTGAGATCACTGAGATTACTGAGTGAGGTTACTGAACTACTGATACTGCTGAGATTTCTGAGGTTTCCTGAGTTACATGACTAACTGAATTCTATAGACCATGGCTTGACTGAGAGTATCGTGATAACATGACATAGCACTAGTCATACAACTATATTATTTCAGGTACAAGTACCCCCAAGACTCGATGGAAGGAAACAAAGACACATGACTGACTTGATCATAAGAATAGAGTCCACAATTCACAATATCATAAGTAGGGGATTTCATACTACACTTTGTTCTCAACATCTTATACATGGAAGGGGATGCACACAACATATATTTACTCGCGTTGCTTCAATATCATGCTCATTCTATATCACAACAATAACACAAAACAGTAACATGGAGTTTATATGGAATCATAAAGAATAGAACATGGGCTTGTCATTTAAGCATTATTAAGTCATAAAAACATGGATTGTATCTTTCTTGGCATTTTATTATACACCTTACATGCACAACATTGGGCCTAGATGTACTTATTAATTTGACAATCCTAATCCATCAAAAATCCATGAGTTTCAACTAACCTACTCACATGCTTCATGAAAAACACATCAGGATAAAACATTGAATCCAAACAGCAATCATCAACATTAATATAGTCATAACACAACAATAAAATCACAATTTATAATTAAAAACATGATTCTTGAGCTCCATGGATGAAAGGGATCCATGGATGAACACTACGCATACCTGACTCAGGGTTCTTGTCGTTTTTGAACTTAAAGGGTTTGAACCCTTTTATTCTTGAATAGGATTGGGTCTTGTTCTTGGGGATTAAATTCAAAGAGAAACCCTAGTTTTTGTTTGTCGAATAACAATGAGCAAAATGGCTAAATTCGGACTCATCTGGGTATATAGGCGAGTGGTAAGTAACCAAAATACCCCTGTTAAAATGACCTAGAAATAAATTGAATATGGCGTGTGAAGGTCTGACTAACGGTCCATCAGAAACTTAATGGCCCGTCACTTAGCTCGTCAGACGTGGACCAGAAATAGGGTTCACTAGATAAGAGTTGAAGGCCTAGATGACGGTCCATCATAACTTTGATAGTCTGTCAACTTGTCCGTCAGTCCTTATCCAGTATGTAGATCAATTTCCTTGCTGTAATGGTCAAAGTGGTGGTCAATCACTTATGTAGTGGTCCGTCAACTTGGCCGTCATACATGGGCATTTCTGATAGTTCCAAGTAAAACGTCCATAACTTCCTCGTCTGATGTCGGATTTGGACAAAATTGGTACCGTTGGAAAGCTAACTCAATTTCCCATGTGATAGAAAGTGAAAATCTAAAAAATACCATGTGTACAAATATAATTTTTCATTTCAATGTAAGTCCTAGCATCCTTGAGATATTTCTATCTAGGAAAAAAACACGGGTATTACAAAATGTGGTGCTAATATTGGTTTGTATTTTTCAGGGTATTACAGTTCTGGAATGCAAGGATTGCTTCTAAGTATCACACCCTCAACTTTCAGTATGTGTCCTCATCCTTGGGTTCACTCGGTGCTAAATCCTACTCCCATCTAAATAGACATTGAATATGATTAACTGAACTGAGCTGGACTGAGTTCATGGAGTTTTGTTGACTGATGGAATACTACAGAAATTACTAAATTACTGAGATTTTTGAGATTTACTAGGATTACTGAGTTTACTGAATTTTCCTGAGTCACATGAATGGCTGAATTCTACTGAACATGGCTTGACTAAGGATATCGTGAAAACATGACACTGACTCTAGGTACACAGCTAAATTGTCGGGTACAAGTACCCCCAGGACTCGATAGCATGAAACTGACAAGACTTGACACTTCTTGAACACATGACCAATATCAACAATTTATAATATAATAAGTTGGGGATTTCATGAAGTACATGGTTATCATAGTCTTGTAGATCGAAGGAATGCATATAATCAATGTCATAATTCCATATTCTAGCATCATGAGCATTTCAACAAACATCTACATTTCACATCAATAGTATGGGAGTCATTTGAACATAAGGGTAAAACATAAATCCATTACTTAAGTCCCAATCGAACTATGCATAGGTATTTTATCAAACACCTTATATGCATCACTTAGGGCATAGGTATAATCAGCAATTAACACCTTATAAACCACTTAATTCATGGATTTAAACTCATATACTAACGTAATTCCATAAAAACACATTGAGATTCCAACTTGGGAATCATACAACAATAATTACATAAATATAATCAACCCACAACATAATATTCATAATACATGATTTAAAACTTGATTCTTGGGCTTCATGGATGAAAGGAATCCATGAATGAACACTATGCATACCTGAGAAAGGAAACCTTGGAGTTCTTGGATGGATTTCTCGAGATTTGCTTTAGAAACTTGGGGCTAGGGTTTTCTATCTTTGAGAGAGAATGATTTATTTCTTGAGTGATACGGGTAAACAAAGAGATAATAGGTCTTTTTAGGGTCTAATGTCGTGTATGGGTGATTTGGGGTTTTTGGAATTTACCAAATAGCTCCTAAAAGTAATGACGAACCTGAAAAATCCTGATTTTACATGATGGCGCGATGCAGTGAAATCACTCCAACTCACTGGAAACTGGACATTTGGGAAATTGGTTTGTCGAGTGACACGGTGGAAATCGCGTTGCCACCTTAGTTTGCGACTTGGAAGTTTGGCACGACGTAGAGACATCACGGAGATTCACTGAAAAAAACAATTCTGAATGTGAGCCTTGGTGCGACGTGCCATAATTGCAGAGGCTCACTGGATTTTGAGGATTGCCATTTTGGCATGCTCCGCAATGCGTTGATGGCTCAGGTGATACACTGTCTCACTAAAAAGGCTCTAACTCTTCACTCGAGTGTCGGATTTGGGTGAATTTGATATCAATGGAAAGCCTATTGAATTTTCCACACAACAAAAAGTGAAAATCTTGTAAATTCCACATATATAAAATTTGATTTATCTTTTAAAGAAAATCTTTAATAATTTTAGAATTATTTTAAGCTTGGTAGAAGTACGGGGTATTATATAAACTCATCATAAATAATGTTATGTTTTCTCCTAAGTCTAGGAGAAACTTGTTGAGTTTTAAAGATATTTGTAAGAATGGTTATCATATCAAGACAATTGATGAGATGAATCTTAAATATCTTGGTATCACCAAAAATGTCTCTAGGCAGACATGTGTTATAGAAAAGTTCCCTGCTTATCTTTTGGCCTGTATTGGACAAAGATTTGTGAAATTGAGGAACATTCTATAGTAAATCAGAAGTTTACTAATTCCAATACTTTCATACTTTGGCATGATCGTCCGGGACATCCTGGATCTATAATGATGAGACACACAATAGAAAATTCAAATGGGCATCCATTAAATAACTTAAAGTTTCTTTCAAATAGTGAATTTTCATGTAATGCTTGTTATCAAGGAAAGCTGATTGTGAGTCCATCACCAATAAGAGTTGGGATTGAGTCCCTCGCATTCTTGGAACACATACATGGTGATATTTGTGGACCCATTCATCCACCTAGTGGATCATTTAAATACTTTATGATCCTAATGTCATCTCACAACTTGACATTTGTAAAATTATTGGCACAAATAATACGATTACGGGAACAATTTCTTGATAATTAGATCAAGTTTTTTCACCTTGATAATGCTACAAAATTTTCATTCCAAGCATTTAATGACTATTTCTTATCAATTAGAATAAGAGTGGAACATTCTGTAGCTCATGGTCACACTCAAAAAGGCCTTACCAAGTCATTAATTAAACATCTTCAGTTGATAGCAGAACCATTACTTATGAAAACTAAGTTGCTCACTTTTATTTGGGTTTATGCAATTTTGCATACTATAACACTAGTTCATCTTAGTCTAACAAATTATCATAAATTTTCTTCATTGCAATTAGTTTTGGGTCAAGATCCTAATATATCTCATATGAGAATTTTTGGGTGCGGTGTATATGTGCCTATAACACCATCAAATTTCACCAAGATGGGCCCACAAATAAGTTTAGGAATTTATGTTGGGTTTCAATCACTCTCTATTTTTCACAATCTTGAACCATTAATGGGAAATATGTTCACTGCTCGATTTACAGATTATCAGTTTGATGAGATAGTTTTCCAAAAATTAGGGAGATAAGATAGTGACATCAAAAGAGAAATTTTGTAGAAAAATCCATCACTATCTCATCTTGATCCAAGTGCTTTTGTTTGTGAGCAAGAAGTACAAAATATTATTCATCTACAGAAAATTACAAAACAAATTTCAGAGGCATTTACAAATTTGAAAAGGATCATCAAATCACATATCCTTGCAGAGAATTTTCCGATTTGAATTGATGTCCCTAAAGAATTATCCAATAGTTTCATAGCTAATGAATCTAAAGAACCCTTGAAGCATGGTAGACCATTAGGTTCTAAGGATCTAAATCTTAGAAAAAATAAATAAATGATCAAGATGATACTACAAAAGATCCTCATATAGAAGCTGAAGATTTGAGCAAGGTTGATATCCATGCAGGGATCAATGAGCCTGAGACTCAAGAAAATGAGGAACTATTCATAAATTCAAATAATGTTGAAACTAATTTTAATCGATCTAAAAAAATAGTGGATTATGTCTTTTCATATAATGTTGCAACAAATATCATGCAAGATAGTGAGGATCTTGAACCTCAAACTATCATAGAATGTTGACAAAGAAATGATTGGCCAAAATGGCAAGAAATAATTCAATCAGAATTGAATTCACTTGTCAAATATGAAGTTTTTGGACCTATAGATTAAATACCTAATGTTGTTAAACATTTTGGCTATAAATTGGTCTTTGTGCGAAACAAAAATGAAAAAAAATAAAATACAAAGGTATAAGGCACGCCTTGTTGCACAAGGATTTTCACAACGACCTGGTGTGATTATGACGAGACATATTCACCAATTATGGATGCAATAACATTGTGTTATCTTATTAGTTTCACTGTCCATGAGGTACTATAAATGTATTTGATAGATGTGGTAATAACCTATCTATATGGTTCACTTGATAATGAGATACATATGAAAATTCCCAAAGGATTTAAAATGCCGAAAGCATATAGTTCAAAACCTTAGAAAATGTATTCCATTAGATTGCAAAGATCATTGTATGGTTTGAAGCAATCTGAACACATGTGGTATAACCATCTTAGTGAATATTTATCTAAGGAAAGTTATATGAATGATGAAATTTGCTTATGTATTTTTATAAAGAAAACAACGTCAGAGTTTGTTATACTTGTTGTCAATATTGATGACATAAACTTTATTGGAACTCCAATAGAGCTTCAAAAGGCAATTGATTACCTAAATAAGGAATTTGAGATGAAAGATCTCAGAAAGACAATTATGCCTTAGTTTGCAAATTACAAATTGAGCATTTGACAAATGGAATCTTCGTCCATCAATCTGCCTACATAAAAAAGGTGTTGAAAAGATTTTATATGGATGGAGCACATCCATTAAGTACTCTGATGGTTATTCGATCACTTGATGTGAACAAGGATCCATTTCGACCTCAAGAAAAGAATAAGGAACTCCTTGGTCCTGAAGTACCATATCTTAGTGAAATTGGTGCACTAATGTATATTACAAATACTAAACGGCCTAATATATCCTTTTAAGTTAATCTATTAGCAAGGTATAGTTCTGCTCCTACTAAGAGACATTGGAATGAGACCAAACATATATTACGGTATCTAAAAGAGACTACCGATATGGGCTTATTTTATTCTAAAGATTGCAGTCCCAATCTTGTTGGTTATGTTGATGCTAGGTACTTATCTGACCCGCATAAAGTTTGGTATCAAATAGGCTATGTGTTTATATATGGGGGTACGACCATATCTTGGAGATCTACAAAGCAGTCTATCATAGTCACCTCCTCGAATAATGCTGAGATTATTGCTATTCATGAAGCAAGCCGAGAATGTGTGTGGTGGAGGTACATAATACATCTCATTCGAGAAAAATGTGGTTTGAAATGTGAGAAAGTTTCCACGATTTTATATGAAGATAATCCAGCATACATAACAGAACTTAAGGGAGGATTCATAAAAGGAGATAGAATGAAGTACATTTCGCCAAAGCTTTTTTGTACACATGAGCTCCAAAATAATGAAGATATTAACGTACAACAGATTCGTTCAAGGGACAATGTAGTTGATTTATGCACCATGTCTCTTCCAACTGTAACTTTCAAAAAGATGGTGCACAAGATTGGATGCAAAGGTTCAAGGATGTTCTCATTAGGGGGAGTTAATACGCGTTGTGCTCTTTTTTCCTTATGAGGTTTCATCTCACTGGGTTTTTCTTGTAAGGTTTTTAATGAGGCAACCTATATGTGTATTGTCTATCAATTAGACATTTAAGGGGGAGTATTATAAATGTACCATATTTAGTGAATGTCTACTTTACCATATATAGTGAATACCTACTTTACCATATATTGTGAATGTCTATTTATGAAAAAGTTATAAACCCCAAGGTTAGTATTCCCCTATAAATAAAGAGATTTTTCCTTCATTGTTATTCATCCCTCAAGAAAAATTAGAATTACTCTCTACTCTATCTCTACTCTTCTTCTTTATTATTTTATAACAACAATTCTAATTTCATGTAATACAAAACTTATTAATTAAGAATATAAATAGATAAACAGTCAACCAATATTTCTATTTATATATAATAATTGTATAAAATTATAATTTAAAATAAAAACTCAAATTATATCTCTATCTACATTTTGTAGTAATATAAAGCTATAATTCAAAATAAAGTATGATAGATAAATTTAAATACTCGAAAAATTATGAACCATACAATTAAGAAATAAATTAAATTTCAAGAATTAGATAAATATATATTTATTTATAATACTTTAAAAACAAATAATAACTATGAATATTAAGCAAAATGATAAGTTGTATAAATAACACAATAACTACAAGTCAGGACAAAATTAGAAAACAAGATATAATTATAGTCTAAAAAGTTTGAAGGATATGACTTTCTATTTAGATAAGAAATTATTTTTAATTATAATAAGTAGAGCCTTAAATTATACATACCCTGTAACTAAAATTTTGATAAATTGTAACTAAAATGTTTATGAATAATGAATTAAATAAATATTAAGATATAGAAATTTAAGTAACTTAAATTTTAAATTAGCATTCTATGCTTTGAAATAAGCAAGAACATAAATATCAAAATACAAAGAAAATAATTAAATATAGTAGAAGAAAATGCAAAGATGGGGGAGTAAGGGGGTGGGGGTGGGGGGTTAATTAATTTGAACTAGTTTTGAGAATATAATGTGGTAATTAGATAATACATGTATTACTATCTATAAATTTTATATTAATTAAAAGAGCACTTGATAACTACATCAGGGCAACTGATGAGCTATTAAAAATCAATATTAACAAGTTAATAAATTTAAATAGTGACAATGTAATAAATATAATATGAAACATAAAAGGCTTCAATATTTTATAATTCATTGTCACTATCTATATAGAAGGGGATCCTTGGAGTAACTGGTAAAATTGTTGTCATGTGAGCAGGAGGTCACATATTCAAGCCTTGAAAACAGCCTTTTGCAGAAATGGAAGGTAAGACTGCGTACGATACACCTTTGTGGTGGGACCCTTCTCCGGACTCCGTGCATAGTGGTAGCTTTAGTGCACCGGGCTGCCCCTTTTTATTGTCACTATCTAAATAGATTTTGGTATAGACTTGTGGGGGTTGGGGAAGGATTTGTGGGTGGGGTTTATTTGATTGAGGAATAATATGATAATTGAATTTTGTTTGTTTATTTCACTGAAGAACAATATGATAATTGAATTTTGTTTAAGGTAATATCATTAACATGCTCGAACATCATAATTTGAAAAGATTAGAAATAATATTTTTATTTGCACGTCTTGCGTGTACGTATACTTGTGATTATAATACTTCAATAATCTTCTTCTAGCTACATGCATAAGTGGATTCAAGATTTAAATTTAATGAGTTCATTCTAAACTATATCAATTATTAACTTTGCATAATTTACATCTCATTGATCTATTTTCTACTTCATTGTTGTAGGTACTGAACTTTTTAAAGATAATTAATTTATTTCATCACATGAGTCATCTGCAAAAATTATTTCATGTATAAGTATGTTTTTTTTTTGGAGATAATACATCAAAACCCCTCTAAACTTGTCCCGACAACTTACTTTATCACTTAAACTTTATGGATAATTATTTACCCCTCTAAATCTTTTTGAAGTGATTATATACCACCTTAAAAATACAACACGACTCTCACTATGGAGAGTGTATTATACTTGTGCCACATCAGCGCTACATTAGTGCCACATCAAAATTTATTTTAAAAAAGTGACCCCACTAATTTATTTATAATACAATATTAAAAAAGGAAAAGGAAAAATCTCCCCCCTCCCCACCTCCGTGCATCCCGTCCTTTTCCCTTTCTTCTTCAAGCCTCAACCCCCCCCCCATCCCCACCCTTGGCAACCCGCACCCCACCCCAAAATCCATAAAGATGAATTACAAAATAAAGCTTATGAAATTCAAACCAAACATCCAAATTTAGTTATGAAATTCAAATTTATGAATTAAACCAAACATTCAAATTTAGCTTTATAGATTACGAATTTCGTAATCCATAAAGATCAAGTTGCCACTTCAAATCAAAGCTTGCATCCAAACCAAACATCCAAAATTGTTTGTTTATTCAAATCAAAACTTGCATCAATAACCAAATATTTTATACACATTTTTTCTTATAAAATTCATAAAATCTAATAAAAATGAAGATGGTGGGTTTGAAGAAGGGGAAAGGGGATTGGGCGGGGTGGCTTGGGGTAGGGATGAAGGTGTAAGAAAAAAATAAAAGAAAGGGGTGCAGGGGTGTGGGATGAGGGTGAGGGGTGGGTGGTATTGGAGAAGAAAGGGTGTGATTTGGATATATAGAATAAGAAAGGGTGTAATTTGAATATATAGGAGAAGAATGGATGTGATTTGGATATATATATATATATACTATATAAAAGTGGGACCATTTTTTTTAAAATTAAATCACGCTTTTTTTTCTATTTTTTTTTAAAAACAATTCTACGTCAGATTTAGGGTTTAAATTAATTCACTTTAAAGATATTAAGGGGGTTAAATAAATGTGTGTTAAGTTTATGTGCTAAAGTAAGTTAGAGTGACAAGTTTAGGAGGGTTTTGATGCATTATCTCTTTTTTTGGCTTTAGTTGTATTGGCAACAATATTTGAATTCCTTTAGTAATGATACAATTTTTATTATTCCCACAGAATACGTCAGAATATGAATCTTTCGAGTTATGTAATTTCCATTGTATTTTGATTAGGTCACAATTTTTTTTCTTTTTTGAAAAACCGTTTATGGCTGTTTATACAAAATAATTTCTTTGTTCTTCTTTAATTTCTTTCATGTACAAAAACTTTCTTTAATAATAAAACAATTTTTATCATCCCCATAGCATATGTCGGAATATGAATCCCTCGAGTTAAGTAATTTTCATTTTATTTTGGTTAGGTCATTGCTTTTCCTTTTTTGAAAGTTTATGGTTGTTCAATTATTTACAGAACAATTTCTTTGTTCTCAAAAGAACTTGAATCAATTGATAGTATCAATTATTTACAAGAAAAAGGGTTTGTAAAGTTTAAAGTTATAGTTTGATATTGCAATTTGCATCCAATTATTTTAGTTAAATTTTGGTTTTGAGCACTACATTTTTTATGTGATGTATATTCAGGTAGAGTTTAAGATTTGCTACTAGATATTTAGTAGCACCTGATATATGGCAAATCGGTGAGCACTTCAATCATGTAGGAGGCAGCTAGAGTCTTTAACTTTTAGTTTAAATTTGGATTCTATAAAGTTTACAGGACCTTGTCCCGATTAGCTTTTTGTTGTTGAGCGGGAGACAGAAGTACCATAAACATTCAATCTTTGTAATATCTTAGGACATGACAAGGGTCTGAAGGTCCTAATATTTCGAACTTACATAGTTGAGACTCCAAATATTCTGGAGTTTTAGTAAGGATCTTGTGTTTAAACAAGGTTTGCTATAAGAAAAATTCTTGTAATTTTTTTAAATCCAGCGCTCTGTGATGAAGTTTTACATGTAAAAGTTTCAAACTTCAGCATTTTGTGCTGGAGTTTTTGTGTTTTAGCTAGGGATATTCTTATTAAAACTTTATTGCTATATGAAGAAACGACGAAACTTTGAATAGTTCTGAAATGCTGCTAAAAAACTCAATTTGTTTCCGCACTTCGTTTTAAGGACGAATCTAGAGTGTAGCGAGGGCATTCACTCAAACCCCCCAGCAAAGAATTACACTATCTATATAAGGTATTTTTCAACCTTTTATGTGTATGTATACAGTTTGAGATTAGAGGATAGCTTTGAGGGGCTTGAAAACTCAACTTGAGGTTCCAAATTTAAATCTCAAGCACTAGATTTTTAATTTTCGAACTCCCTTTGTGCAAATACTGATACAAGAAAGACCAAGAACACTAAAAACACACACTCAAAACAGTCCACAAGTTCAAGAGAACCGAGGACCCTTTGAGTGACCCCTCTCGGATTCAAGATCTACAATAAGAACACAATGTAATGAGGTGTTTAACACCTATTTTTCAGCTAACCACCAAACTATATTAGCAACACAAGACAAGAACAACAATATTAAAACAACAAGACAGTCACAGGATTACATTAATCAAGTCAAGAACCGAATACTACAACAACATACAAGATAGATAGTTAGACTTTGGTTGGAATAATCTTAAGAACCCAAGAATATGGTACTCTTGGACCCTTAACACTACTCAAAACGGTTAACCTAACTCTACGTTGACACAAGAGGGCCTTTACCTCCTCTAAACACCAACATTTCAAGCCAACAATGCAAACACAAGTGAATCTTCACTTGTCTAGCCTTAGTTACGGTTGGAGCTCCTAAGAAGAGAACTAAAATGTTACAAAGTTTTAAGTCTCAAAAATAATCAACTGAGTCTCAAAAACCCTAAGTTGGTCTATTTATATTACAACACAAAATAAGAATAAAATGATAAAAGTGCCCCTTAAATGAAAAGGCTCCAAAGGACCGCCCATGGAGTGCATACATAGGGGCGGTTTTGGGATTCATTTACACTTAAGCTCGGGCCTTCTCTCGGTTTTCTTTGACATTTTCAAAATATGTCTATCTACGAGATCGTACTCGTATCATCCTCTCCACCTTGAAAGGAGTTTGACCTCAATCTCACGGCTTCACCAAACGCACGGATCCTCTATAGAATCACGTTCTCATTTTCTGTCCCGAATCTTGGAGGCTTATCCAAGGACACCTCGAGATCATCAAGTATGATTTGGTGAGTATGCTTCCCAATTTTCCCCTTAGGATGCACATGATCATGTACCTGCATGCAAGAAAAAAGAGTACTCGGCAAAATGCTAGTACCTACGTTAGTGAGAAGTGAAGGCTCCCCGAGGGTAAGTACCAAAAGTAAGGACCCCTTTTCTCTTTTCTCCTTAATTCCCTTCTCTTCTCCTGTATTCCCACTCTTGGTGTTTCCCTTTCTCTCCTCCTTCTTCTTTTCCTCCAACTCCCTCACTTGTTAATTCACTTTGGCCACTTGCATCGGTGAGAGATGGTGGAGTGTATACCTTCGGCCATGGAACCCTAAGTATAGCTATTGGCTTATCCATCATGCATGGTAGCTCTATCATACTGCCATAGTATTCCCAACAATAGGTGACTCGCTTGCATAGGAATAATATCACATAACACCTCGTCAAAGTAGTTCCTTACCTTAAACTGTATCACCACTTGTCTATTTACCTTTAAATCTCCATACTTATTTAACTATTGAAGGTTATACGGTCTTGAATAACGGATAATGGGCAGTCTCAAGAAGTCAACCAAGGTACTACTAGCAATATTGGAGTAACTACCTCCATCAATAACCATAGAATGCACAACTCCCTTAATTAGGCACTTGATGTTTAAAAGGTTTTCCCTTTGACTAGGATCGCCCAAAGCCTTACTAACTATGTCCTTCCTAACTATGAAACACGACACTTCAAGATCGCCCTCACATGGCCAATTATCTTCCTCCTCTCCTTCCTTGGGCTTCTTGGGTTCTACCCTCTTTCCACCTTGAGATTGATCATCAATCTCCTTCGATTCAAGTCCCACCTCCTCTCTAAGAAAAAATAATTTCCTCTCCCTTAGAATTATATTTCTCCTATTCGTACACTTACTAGCCTTGTGTCCCAAACCTTGTCATTTAAAACATTGAAAGCCTTTAGAATTAGGAAAGGAATATGGTTTACCTTCATTTCTCGAAGGGTGCCTTTTGTGAGCCTTGTTCTCATCTTGGGCATCCTTAGACTTGGTTTGTTCCACCTTGTATGAGTCACTCTTGTCATTGTTCCAACTCGAGGGAGATTGGGCTTTAAACTTGGACCCCGATTTCTCCCGCAACTCTCTTTAAATTTCCAATGCAGCTTGGAAAATAGAATCAAGGGTGTCAAACTTGTGAAGTATTTAATGTGTGGTAATACTCTATTTAACCCCACCTTGAATCAAATGATGTCGTGACTCACTTGCTCCCCTTTATGATCAATTTTCAAAATGAGCTGTTGGAACTCATCGTAGTAAGCCACGACACTTTTGTTTCATTACCTCAAGTTATAGAACTTGGAAAGAAGCTCTTGATAATATCTTTTGGGTAGGTACCTTTGTCTCATGAGGTACCTTAGCCGAAACTAGGGAGGGGGCTGCCCCTCAACCAAAACTTGCCAAAATGCTTAACATACTCCCACCATGTAATACCATAACCATCAAAGTGAGTAATAGCATAAAAACTCTTATTCTCCTCGATAAGATCATTGACTTGGAAGACCCTATCACATGTTGATACCCATGAAAGAAACTCTTTCGGATCACTCTCACCCTTGAAGATTGGAAGCCCCATTTTGATGGTATTTAGCCCTACTTCATGGTTTTGGTTCCCTTGTTAGTTCCAATGACCAACTCATCCTTCCCATCCATGAACTTCCCTTGGATCAATATTTCTACCCCGTATCTCTTCCCCTCTCATATAAGAATCATCAAATGGACCATACCTCTTATGTTAGATAGGTCTATTTGGGTTAAGTGGAGCTTGTAGTGGCGGAGTTAGATTTGGTGGAAAGTGATCTCTTTGGTAAACTGAAGTTTGGTTAGGAGAGTTTAGGTTTTGGGGTGGACATAGGTTCCAAGTCCTTCGTGTAGGACTTGGTGAAGTAGTGGGTGGATGGGTCTCTTATGTTCTCAGTTTTGGGAGTAAAATGGGGTTTTGTTTGTGACATTGGATGGTTGTCTCGGTGAGTGAAACATTTGGTGCAAGGCCTCGGGAGTAATGGTTGGGGAAATGTTTTGAGGGGTAGAAGGTCGACTCCTTTGGCTTTCCACACGTTCTAATCTCCTACTCATTGATGTCACATTTGTATCTAATTTCTCAAGACCCACATTCAACATAGCCACATCTTAAGACATAGTTTCAAGCCAAGCCAAGATGTGATTGATAGCATTGTTTGAGCATTTGAAGTCTCGAGTTCCATTGTGATTGTATCAGAAATAATCCTTTAAGTTACGATCCATGTAATGCCCCAAATCTGGAACCCAAAATGGTACATAGTGCTCATGACCCCGAAGGACCATAAGCTAACCCATGACTGATATCTATAACTGAGTACTAAATAATATACTGGAAATATATGGAATGTAAGTTGTAAGGCCATAAGGTTCAAAACTGAACTAATACTGAATATAAAACAATGTCTGTAGTGGGGTATGACAATACCCAAAACTAAGATAAACTGTCTAAAACATGTTGTAGTCTGAAAGCCTCTAAATTTTCTGAAATTTATAGAGTTGATGGGACATGTCCCTAACTAACTCTGAACTACCGAAATAATAAAGTAATAAAATAATTAAGCTATTCTTTAATGATGAGGACTCACTGCTGGTCTGGCTATTGAACATCTGATCTACTAAGGATGCTCGGGAGCTCATGCTTCTAAACCAATAGTATAAAGCACCACAGCAAATGCGTCAGTACGTTAAATATACTAGTATGCAACTGAAGTAGGCTAAATGCAAGGGTATATATGCATAAACAATAATAAATGATTGTATAAAATAAACATGAGAATACATGTATGAATGTGCAACTGTAATTGAGATTATGATAACACTGGCTCATGAATTCTGATAACGTGGATTTACTGATATCTGAGTACTGATACTAGGTTACTGAATGATGAGTCTACTGAATACTGAGGAACTAATGTCATATTACTAATAAAGGAATAACTATTTCTGATAGTTCTGATTATGAAGAATTGGTCTGATTGACTATATCTGACAGTCCTAAAACTAAATACTGATAACATGGGTTTTGTATAATAAATATACTAATAACTGAGTTCGTGATAACATGATTACTGAGTCTTAATACTGATAACATGAGTGACTATATCTGATAGTTGTGATACTGATGAAACTAGCTGGGTTACACACTATACTGATTTAACTATAACTGACAGTCCTGGAATTCTGTAGAACTGAACTGAGTTGTATTACTGAAATTGGATGTGAAACTAAGATTGTGAGAGGTAATCATCTAACCAACCTACCCCAAAACTAAACTGGTGGGGTCCAACCTGTAACCCCAGCTGGAAGGGTATCAGTACTGTGCCACGAGTAAAGACAAACTGTGAGTATACCCTTTCTGATAGGGAGCTCTAACGCCAATCCCTCCTAGTATAAAACTCAAATTAGATGTATAAATCCCTAAATGCGTAGGGTGCATCTCAACCTACGCTGGCTATGTAGTTCTGGAACACAAGGATTGCTTCTAAGGATCACACCCTCCACTGAATAATAGGTGAATCCCCATCCTTGGGTTCACTCGGTGTTGAATCCTACTCCCAACTAAACTGATTAACCAAACTGAACTAATACTAATGGTAATGTTTAGCAGAGCTAAACTGAGTTCACTGAGTTCGATTGACTGACGGAATGCTACTGAGATCTGAGGATTGATGAAGAGTACTAAAGTTACTGAGATTTCTGGGATACTGAGGTTACCGAGATTACCGAGTACTAATGTTACTAAGACAACTGAGGTCACTGAGATTACTGAGTAGGACTAGACTAATACTGAATTTACTGAGTTTTCCTAAGTCATGAGACTGACTGAATTCTAAGGATCATGGCTTGACTGAGGGTATCGTGAAAACATGACACTGGCTCTAGGCACATAGCTAAATTTTTGGGTACAAGTATCCCCAGTACTCGATAGCATGAAACTGACAGGACATGATACTTCTTGAACATATGACCAATATCAACAATTCATAATATATTAATTTGGAGATTTCATGAAGCACATGGTTATCATAGTCTTGTACATGAATGGAATTACATATAAACATCTCATACTTTCATCAACCTAATCTCATGGACGTTCCCTCAACCATTCATAATGCACGCAATATCATGGAAGTCATTCTTAGTCATAGGGTAAAGCATACACTTATCACTTGGATCACAATTAAGTTATAATGCATAATTTCTATTCTCTTAGGCATTTTATCAAACACCTAGGATGCATGACTTAGGGCATAGGCATGACAATTTAATTAATACAAAAAAACTCCATATTTCAACTCAATTTCACATGCTTCAGACCACATACTAGAATAGGTTCTTCAACAACACATAAATATTCCAACTTGGGAATCATACAACTATAATCACATGAACATAATCAACCCACAACAAGATATTAGCAATACAAGATTTAAAACTTGATTTTTGGGCTTCATGGATGAAAGGAATCCATGAATTAACACTGTGCATACCTTAGTTCTTGATTCTACGAAGATTGATGGAGAGATTCTTGAATTTGAGTCTTGGATTCGAATCCCCAATTGAAAACCCTAGCTTGTTATTGAGAGAAACAATATATTTTAGGTTAATTATGGCTGAATCAAGTGTTATTGCGTATATATAGGGGTGAGAAATTAACCCTTTTAACCATTCGATGCGTATTTTAATTCTATGAAAATTTCCCAACCTGGACCCCTGGCGCGACGCGGTGCTATCGCGCCGTATCTTTTGAATTTGACAACTCTGAATTTGAGCCTTGGTGCGATGCACTATAATCATGGAGGCTCACTGGATTTTGACGATTTCCATTTTGGTTGGCTCCGCAACGCGGCTCAGGTGACACACTGTCTTACTAAAATAGCTCTAACTTTTCGCCCGGGTGTTGAATTTGGGCGTATTTGGTATCGATGGAAAGCGTATTCAATTTCACTCATTATAAAAAGTGAAAATCTTGAAAATAACACATTTATAAAATTTGATTCATCTTTGAAACAAGTCTTTAACATTTCTGGGATGATTTTAAGTTAGGTAGAAGTATGAGGTATTATAATATCTTCCCCTTGGGAACATTCGTACTCGAATAAGACTGATTTAGATGGTAGAAATGATAAGATAATGTTCATAATGAACATGAAAACTGAAACATGACTACCTGACTGACATTACTGAGATTCATACTGAGCGTGCATATCAGATGCATAATTTTATGACTGATTTGATACAGGAATGCATGACTGAGAGTACTGATAAGCTGATCATACATATCTGATGTATGAATACATAACTGAATCGACTCATGAACATGCGACTGAACATGTAAGGGTAATGATACCAAGTTTAAACTAAAACTGACCATGGAACTGAATACCACATTTGTAACTAAAACCTAAACATGAAACTGGATATGCTTAAGAAAAGCTATTACCATGGGCTGAGTCTAAGCTTAATTACTAAATATGCATGTGCGAAAACATAAGAACGTAAATGGGTCTAGAACGTGATACATAGATGCATATCGTGATCTGAACTAAGTACCTTAAATATGTGGCATACGACCAAGATTAGAGCTAGAGGGTCAACCTATGGGTACCCACTGCTCCAAATAGGATTTGTTACAAGAAGAGAGCGGCATGTTTATGTCATGAAAGTTTTGGAGAATTATAGTATATCTCCCCATTGGGACACTAGGTCCTTAGAAGAATACTGACTTGACTGTGATACTAAAGAAAACTCGGATGATACACAAGACACCAATGAACTGAATCGTGACTGAATATCTGGGATATGAAACTAAGTCATGATATATGAACCAAGTTTAACACACAACTACCTAGTTGGTCCATCTTAGAATGATCACATTCATGAGATTCCGAATTGTGTGATTAGGTGGAAAGATGGGGAAACCACACCATCTAAACTTGTTCATTCTGACTGCTAAACTAAAGTACTAGCTTTGTGAAATAACTCATGCTAAAAACTTATACTCGACTAGAGCATTTCTATGATACTCTTTCTATAGAGTTCTAATGATTGTAGAGAGAGAAAATCTTAGCCTGGTCTAAGTAGGACATCTGAATGGAGATCGCTACATGGCTGGGGTTCTTATATTAGGAGGTAAGGCCTATGAAACATCATCTAGGATTAAGTGACCAAACCTTATGCACTACTACTAAGACTGCTGAAAAGGTTCACATGGTATTGAGAACGAATGCACAAATATACTAATTTATTTGATTAACTGGATGACTTATAGATAAATGCTAGCATATAAGACTAAACTTTACTTAGTCTAAATGACTAGCCTGAGGCCGTAGAGTATTATGCATAGGAGGTAAGGACTGACTGAGTGACATGAGGTGACTGGGCATGGATTTATGAAAACTATATTACTTGAAATTGTGAGACCAAGCATATGAAATGATTTCGAAATATTCCGTAATTGAGGTACTAAAATACTAATGACTGAGTAACTGATATCAATATGCTATGGTCGGGTAATCCTGAAAGTGAACTGATTTTTTGATCTGGCTTAACTAGGACTAGGACTGAGATTGTAGCTAAGACGGTAATTAAGACTGTAACCATAACCAAGACTATAATTGGGACTCAATGCTGGTTTTTTATAACTGAGGTTTAGAATGGTATGGGAGCATTGAATTCTGATGGTGAAATAACTGATAGTTGAAAGCCATGGTTCTCTAGGACTATCTGAGTCATTTATTGGATACTGACTACTGAATGACGTTGTAATTGAGGCCTGCAGAATGGAACACTAACACTACGGAGTCACTGAGGTATCTAAACTAAGAGTATATGTGACATAATCTGAGTTTGATTGAACCCTAAGAGTGAAGTCTTGAATTGTGTGTGCTAAGCATACTATAAAGAATGACATAAATGCATGAGTCATGACCTGCATTACCTGGGTCTAATGTTTCTATACTTATGGAACTTTATTCGTAACACGGAGTAAGCCAAAACTCCTCATACTAGGAACTTAAATCACACACAATTTTTATGAAAAACGTGAGAATATAAGTTGGTTGCATGAAATTGTGACATGAAGCATGCATAAGTATCGGGAGGGTTGAAGTACAAAACTTCACATTGTGATAGGAATAGGTTGGGAATCACCTTTCCTTATTGATTTCCTACACATATTGTTATTACTACTAGAACCTGAAGGTCTGGATTATTGAGCTATCATAATCGGATAGTTATTGCATGCCTGTCAAGCTGTGTTAGACCGACTCACTAGGTTAGAGACTGGAAAAGGTCCTATTAATATTTGGTCTGACCTTAAAGTTGACTGCTATGCAAGGAGTTACAAAAGAAAAAGAAGCTCCTAAATCTGAAGAAGCAAGAACATGTAAATAAAGGATCTGTAACATACCAGTGGTTTCATCAGAAGGACTTTCCTGATCCTATCAAGACTGAAGTGCATAGAGTCTATTTAGGCATTGCCCACTGATAGCACTGGAATTGGCACCCTGCTGATTTGGGCTATCGGACTGAGCTGAAGAATGACCATGTTGACTTTGAGGATCGGGTTTAGGATAGTATCGGACTCTATGACCTGACTCGCCACATCTAAAACACATATTACTGTTGGCTCTACACACACCCTTATGATGCTTACCACACTCTTCGCAAAGCAGATGAGTAAAAACCCTGCTCTCACTACCCTGGGCCTAGGAGCTTGGTGTCTCATCTCTATGGTCATTTCTAAAGTTTGGTGTTGGTGTACTAGATAAAGATAGAACTGGGGCTGGAAACTTCTATCTATGCTGAGAACGATTAACACCGTGCGACCTTGGAAGAGAAAAACTATAACTACCAGTTCTGGCCCTCTTATTTTCCCTCTCCTTCTTTTTAAGTTTCTGCTCCTCAATCTGCAGAGCATGGACCATAAGCCTAGATATGTCCATCTCCTTAATCAACATCACAGTTTTACACATCTTAACCACTATACCTGATGTCCCAGATACAAACTTACTCATTTTGGATCTACAGTCTGCTACTACATGGGGAATGTACCTGGCTAACTGAGTAAACTTGAGGGAATACTCATTTACACTCATGCTACCTTATCTGAGGTTGATGAACTCTAATAATTTGGTTTCTTTCTGCTCTAGGGGAAAGAATCTATCTAAGAAGGTTGTAGCAAACTCTACCCACTCTATGGGCTCTAAATTTATACCCATGTATACCTTCCACTGATTGAACCACGTATGGGATACATCTTGTAGCTAATAAGCAGCTAACTTTGCACTCTCACTGGAAGTCACTCCCATTATGTGTGTGACTTTCTAAACCTGGTCGAGGAATTTTTGTGTATCGTCTTCGGACTTAGAACCTAAGAATTAGAGAGGATTCATTCGAGTGAAGTCCTGAATCGTGGCTGCAGCTGAATTGGCCATTGGGTTAGCCGGAACAGCAGCTGGATATTTATTTTAAGATGGGACTGAATTGGCTAGATTAGTGTATGCAGTCCTGAATTCTGCATAAGAGACATGCTCATCCAGAGGATCTGCCAGAACGGGCTGAGGTGCTGACTGATTTCCCATTCTCCTTTTGTTAGTCCCTTTAGGAGGTATGTTCTGTAAACGAAAGGAAGAATGGATTAGACTGAGAGAAAATTTTGAGCTTATGCTCACTGGAATGACATGAATATTGAAAGAAGGGAAAGTGTTCCTAAAACATCTCATAGCCTCCTATACATAAGTGTGGTGCACAACACACCCATGAACAAGACTCTACTAGATCTGGCTTTTCAGACTTCCTAGGATACTATTGAACCTTAGGCTCTGATACCAAGTTTGTAATGCCCCGAATCTGGTATCCAGAATACTATATGGTGCTCATGACCCCGAAGGACCATAAGCTAACCCATGACTGATATCAATAACTGAGCACTGAATAATATACTGGAAATATGCGGAATGTAAGTTGTAAGGCCATAAGGTTCAAAACTAAACTAATATTAAATATTAAACAATGTCTGTAGTGGGGTATCACAATACCCAAAACTGAGATAAACTATCTGAAACATGCTACAGTCTGAAAGCCTCTAAACTATCTAAAAACTGTGGAGTTGATGGGGTATGTCCCCAACTAACTCTGAACTAATGAAATAATAAAGTAATAAAATAATCATGCTATCCTCGAATGATGAGGACTCATTACTAGTCTGGCTATTGAACGTCTGATCTACTAAGGATACTCGGGAGCTTGTGCTTCTAAACCTATGGTATAAAATACCATAGCGCAAATGCGTCAGTATGTTGAATGTACTGATATGCAAGTGAGGTAGGCTAAATGCAAGGGTTCATATACATGAACAATAATAACTGACTATATAACATAAACATGAAAATATATGCATGAATACATAATTGTAACTGAGATCGTGATAACAGTGACTCATGAGTTCTGATAACATGGATTTACTGATACTGATACTGATTACTGATACTGGGATACTGGATGACTAAGTCTAATAAATACTAAGGAACTAATGGCATATTACTAATAAAGAAATGATTATTTCTGACAGTTCTGATTATGAAGAACTGGTCTGATTGACTGTATCTGACTGTCCTAAAACTGAATACTGATAACATAGGTTTTGTATAATTAGTATACTCTTAACTGAGTTTGCGATAACATGATTAATGAGTCTAAATACTGATAACATTAGTGACTGTATCTGATATTCCTGATACTGATGGAACTAGCTGGGTTTCGCACTGTAATGATTTAACTATATCTGACAGTCCTGGATTTCTGTAGAAATAAACTGAGTTCTATTACTGAAACTATATCTGAAACTAAGACTGTGGGAGGTAACCATCTAATCAACATACCCCAAAACTGAACTGGTGGGTCCAACCTGTAACCCCAGCTGGAAAGGTGTCAGTACCGTGCCACAGGTAATGACAAGCTATGAGTATATCCTCTTGACAGGGAGCTCTTTCGTCAACCCCACCTATTAGGAAACTCAAATGAGATGTATAAATCCCTAAATGTGCAGGGTACATCTCAACCTACGCTGGTTATGTAGTTCTGGAACACAAGGATTACTTCTAAGGATCAGACCCTCTACTAAATAATAGGTGAGTCCCTATCCTTGGGTTCACTCAGTGCTGAAGCCTACTCCCAACTGAATAGACACTAAACTGAACTGATACTAATGGTATTGTTTAGTAGAGCTATACTGAGTTTACTGAGTTCGATTGACTGACGGAATGTTACTGAGATTTGAGGACAGACGGAGAGTACTGAAGTTACTGAGATTTCTGGGAATACTTAGGTTATAGAGATTACTGAGTACTGATATTATTGAGACCACTGAGGTCACTGAGATTACTGAGTAGGACTAGACTGATACTGAATTTACTGAGTTTTCTTGAGTCATGAGACTGACTGAATTCTAAGGATCGTGGCTTGACTGAGAGTATCGTGAAAACATAACACTAGCTCTAGGCATATAGCTAAATTATCGAGTACAAGTACCCCCAAGGACTTGATAGCATAAAAATGATAGGATATGACACTTCTTGAACATATTACCAATATCAACAATTTATAATACATTAATTTGGGGATTTCATGAAGTACATGGTTATAATAGTCTTGTACATAAATGGAATTGCATATAAGCATGTCATACTTTCATCAACCTAATCTCATGGAAATTCCCTCAACCATTCATAATGCACACAATATCATGGAAGTCATTCTTAGTCATAGGGTAAAGCATACACTTATCACTTGGGTCACAATTAAACTATAATGCATAATTTCTATTCTCTTAGGCATTTTATCAAACACCAAGGATGCATGACTTAGGGCATAGGCATGACCATCAAATTAATACAACAAAACTCCATATTTCAACTCAATTTCACATGTTTCAGACCATATACTAGCATAGGTTCATGAACAACACATAAAGACTCTAACTTGGGAATCATACAACAATAATCACATTCTTAGGCTTCATGGATGAAAGGAATCCATGAATGAATAATGTGCATACCTTAGTTCTTGATTCTACGAAGATTAATGAAGAGATTCTTGAATTTGAGTCTTGGATTCGAGTCCCCAATTGAAAACCCTATCTTGTTCTATAGAGCAACTTGAGAGAAACAATATATTTTAGGTGAATTATGTATGAATCACGTGTTATTGGGTATATATAGAGGTGAGAAATTGACCCTTTTAACCCTTGGATGCGTATTTTAATTATTTAAAAATTTCTCGACCTGGACCCTTAGCGCGACGCGGCGCTATTGCGCGGTGTCACTTAAATTTGACAACTCTGAATTTGAGTCTTGGCGTGACGCGCCATATTTGCGGAGGCTCACTGAATTTTGATGATTGCCATTTTGGCTGGCTCCGCGATGCGTTGATGTCTTAGGTGGCACACTGTCTTACTAAAATGGCTTTAACTCTTCGCCCAGGTGCCGGATTTGGGAGAATTTGGTATCGATGGAAAGCTTATTCAATTTCCAACATGATAAAAAGTGAAAATCTTGAAAATACCATTTGTATAAGAGTGCATTCATCTTTGAAACAAGTCTTTAACATTTATGGGACAATTTTAAGCTCGGTAAAAGTACGGGGTATTACAGTACGACAAGTCACCAAATAAGTTCACAACATAACACACAATAATACAACACAAAACCTACAAAACAAAACACACCTTAGTTCAAACAACCTCACTATTCTCTGACTTACGTTGTGGCCTCTCACTTGATGTCCCAAATGTTTATAACTCGGCTTGTCACTCATGGTGAGTTGAAAAGTAAGTCTACTCTTTAGTCGGAATGGATTCTTTGTTGGAAGACTCAAGTAAGTAATGTTCGAACTTGATCTAAGAAGTACTACAATTATAAAAATGACAAAAAGCACAAAAAAAACGTAGACACGAACAATGGATTCAAAGGACTAATTGACAATCTAGTAGGAGTTTACTAGTTTGTTAATTAGTTCTAAGATCAACAAATGAAACAAAGAATCAACAATTAGAAACTAGAAAAATCCAAATTTGAGCTTAATATTGATGGTGAACAGTAATTAGGGTGATCTGACAGCATGTAATTGGTCTCGATCCCACATACTTTAGTCACAAATTTAAAATAGAAGATAATTGGTTTTGGATGAAAAGTATAAGTCTTGAGTCCTTTGAAATTTTAATCTAAAAAAGATGATCTTTACTTGTACTAGTTCCACCAAACAAGGTTCCTTGATTTAAGGATAATAGTTGAAAAAATGGATGTCAAGTCTAGGAAGTGATGGTTCAAGTCTTCTCACCAACAAACTTTACAACTTTTATCTCACCCCTTTTGAATCCATTTGCACCTTTTTTGTTGGTTAAGTTATAAGACTAGGTGAAAAACAAGATTAACACAACAACAATCTTCAAGAACATAACAACAATTTCTCAAGAACACAACAACAACAACAAGACTAATCATCCACCAATCTTCAACGACAAGGCCACACACGACCAACTTCAAGTCACCACAACATTAGTCAATATTATAAGCTCAACTTTAGATATAGACACCTTTTGTATTAGTGAGAAAGAAACCAACACAAAAAACACACTAGACAAAAAAAAACCTACTAGATCTAGTTTCAACTCTCGACCAAGAACAAGAACAACTTCAACTTATTTTTTTTACTAAGAGGACCCAAGATTGACCTATGGGAACAAGATCAATCCATGCTATGATACCAAATGATACAAGAAAGATCAAGAAAACTCAAAATGCACACTCAAAATAATCCACAATTTTAAGAGAACCGAGGACCTTTTGAGTGACCCCTCTCGGATTCAAGATCTACAATAAGAATACAATGTAATGATGTGTTTAACACTTATTTTCCAGCTAACCACCAAACTATATTAGCAACACAAGACAATAACAACAATATTACAACAGCAAGACAGCCACAGGATACATTAATCAAGACAAGAACCAAAAACTACAACAACATACAAGATAGATAGTTAGACCTTGGTTGGAATAATCTTAAGAACCTAAGAATATGGTACTCTTGGACCCTTAACACTACTCACAATGGTTAACCTAACTCTACATTGACACAAGAGGGCCTTTACCTCCTCTAAATAACAACGTTTTAAGCCAATAATGCAAACATAAGTGAATCTTCACTTACCTAGCCTTAGTTATGGTTGGAGATCCTAAGAAGAGAACTAAAATGTTACAAAGTTATAAGTTTCAACAATAATCAACTAAGTCTCAAAAACCCTAAGTTGGTCTATTTATATTACAACACAAAATAAGACTAAAATGACAAAAGTGCCTCTTTAATGAAAATGATCCAAAGGGCCGCCCATGGAGTGCATACATAGGGGGATTTTGGGCTTTAATTACGCTTAAGCTCGGGCCTTCTCTCAGTTGTCTTTGACATGCTCATAATATATCCATCTACGAGGTTGTACTCGTATCAAATACTGGGGGCGCTACTGCTTTGCTTAGCCTTTATATTATTTTTTTCAGTCATTAAAGTGGTCGCTCATATTTCTTAGATTAAATGGACGTCCAACTTATAATTAAGCTACTCCCATTAAAAGAAGCAGAAGAAGAAAAGCTACTACCATCAGAATATACATTCAGTTTTGTGATCATAAGTTTACAGATAAGTCAAATCTGGTCTCAAATAAATCTTTTCCTAATACGAGACCAATAAAAAGGGGCGCTTCCGATTTTGTTGGTGCTTTATACATCTCCAAGACATATACACCGGCTCGACCGTGATGGTTGAAGGAACTGTATCTTAATATTTATATTTCTTATTTTAGAAGTCTTTTCATGTATTATATGTCTACCTCCCATACTGAGCATGATAGATAGATTGAACGTACTCTTGACACTCTAGATCCGCCTCAAAATTCATGAGACATTTTCTTTAACCATCTGCTAAGTTTTCCCATCATCATCTCCACCATTCTTTTTAGTTCCGGGCAAGTATATGTGCTTTGTTAGCTTCTCCAACCCAATCAATCCTAATAATTAACGCCAACAAGAAGGCCAAACAAATAACTACTCCAACCATAAATCCTATCAACAATCCTGGAAGGCCAAGTTGAACCTTGAAAGCCAAAATCACCCCCAATGGAAAGGCCAACAGGTAAAATCCACTGATATTGGCATACATCCCTAGCCAAGGCCGAGCCGTTCCACGAACAATTCCTCCACAAACTGCTAAAGGGAAGTTAACAACTTCAATTAAGGCCATTAGTAGCATGATCTTCTTCACTCCTCTTATTATCACTTTGTCATGGCTAAACAAAGGCCCCCAGATTCCTCTTGTTGCTACCATAACAGAGCCACCGAAAAGGCCTGCAATGATACTCAGGCCTAACGACACACACGTTGTCCTATAAGCAGCGTGAGGACTATCTTCCCCAAGTTCATTGGATACGCGAATGGATGCACATGTTGCGAGAGAGAGCATAATAGAGTAAATCAAATAATCAAAGTTTAACACAATGGCTATAACCCCAACTGCTTGTTTAGCATTCGGAAGACGCCCTGTGAGCAAAACCAAGATCTCGTAGCACCACCACTCGAGGCAAGTAGTAACGCAACATGGTCCACAGAGTTTGAGAAACCTGATCCAATCAAGAATCCCCTGTTCCCACCAGCCTCCTTCGTTCCACTTTCCTCTCTTTCTATTCTCTCCTATCACAACATAAATAGCCAAAAGAGTCGTGAACAACAAGTCTGTTATCCAATATGCCATGGATACTCCTTCGAGCCCCTTAGTCATCGACAGTAACACGTTTATCGGTATATGTAGAGTAACCCCCAAAGCAGAGGTTATCATAATTGGGATTGTAACATTTTGTGTGCTCAAGTAAGCCTTCAATGGACACAAGAAAGATGTGATCACCAAATCAGGAAGGAGATAAATAAGATACTTCTTAGCTACCATAGCAATGTCTTCTTGCTGGCCAAATTTAATGAGAATCTTGTCAACTTTAAGCCACAAGAAAGAAATAGGAATTGAGACAAATAGTAACAAAAAAACAGACATGACAAGGGTCTTGTGAAGTAACTTATGATTCTTGGCTCCAAAGGCTTGTCCACAAATAGGCTCCATAGCACCACTCAGCCCATTCAAGACTGAGAATCCAGTCACATTCGCGAACGTAAAACCAAGCGTGGCTCCTGCTAAAGAAAGTTCTCCAAGCCTACCCAGGAACACTGTTGTAATAGCTGTCTTTGCAAACCATGTGAAGTTCATAACCATCAGAGGGAGCACTATTTCACTTTGCAGTTTCATTTCTAAAAACGCATTTTGTATGAGGTTTTCTGGCCATTTTTTGGTCATTGCTTCAGTCATACTAGTGGTGGTATTTGCAGTATTAGTGTAATTCTTTATGTTAAAAGAAAAGAGGGGTTAAACGAGAATGATAAGTTGTTAAAGAGCATGAGTTTTGTGAAGCAGTTGGTGTACTAAAAAAGATTGGATTTTTTGCAATGGCCATTTGAGGAAAGAAAGCCAATAAGAGAGAGAAATCATGGTGGGGTATTTATAGTGCGCGATAAGAATTCAAAGGCAAATCAAAAAGCAGAAAGGGGTTTTGCTAAAAAGAACAAAATAACACATGGCTGACAAATCTTTATGAAAGACCAACTGTTTTCTCGTGTTGGTGTTGGTATTGGTGTTGGTGAGTGGAAAATGATCTCTAAAAAATATATAAACTAAAGATTATAATAATAATAATAATAATAACAATAATACTAGCAAATCAGAGTGTTTTGATTATTCTGCGTAATAAAGAATAAAGATGGCAATAATGTTTAAATGTTAGTTGTAGTAAGTAATATGAAGTTAAACATCAAAATAGTTGTAAGAAAAATAATTTCTGCAAAGAAGTCATTTTTTCGCTTAAAATAGAAAATACTTTTTATGAAAAAAAAATTTGAAGTCATTTTATCGCTTAAGATAGAAAATACTTTTTATGAAAAAAAATTCTGAGTTACCAAACACTAAAAATGATTCTCGTCAAATCAAACACACCCTCTGTTGATAGTTATGTTAGCAGTGAGCTTTCTAACCATTTCAAGTAAATTCACTAACTGCTTACTTCCCTCTTATTTTTCGTTTGATGAAAAAATTCTTTACAAATTATAATTAATGATACTATCTCCGTTTTATATTAATTCACCTTTATTAATTTGGCATACTCATTAATAAAATATTATTTAGAAATTTATTTTACCAAACTAATCTTATTAATTATGCTTTGAAAATATAAATTTAAGTAAATACATTTTGTTCAGTCATTTAAGTTAAGGGCAATATTGGAAGAATATAATAAAATCCTCTTGATTTCATTAGAGAGACTACTAAATTTAAATAAATATTTTTAGAAAGAGAATTAACTAAAACAAAACAGAGGAAGTACGATTGTGGCATTAATTGGTAACCACTTTGTCGTTTTAAAGTTGTCCAAATTTCGACCAGTTCATTTTTAGAATCCATCGGTTTTGGAGAAAAAAGTATTAAGAAAATGGATATTTAACCAAACATAATCTGAAAAATTAACTTAAAGAGATGATGGTTAACAATCATATAAGGAAATCAATTTTGTCTTCCACAATCGATCTAACAATTAAACACATCCTCACATATTCAGGATTAGACATTTAAAGCATGAATAATATAACACGGACAATGTGCATATTCAGCATGTGGCACTTAGGTGTGGAGGGCGATATTGCTTTCGGTGCAAGTCATTTCTCTTTTATGTTAAGAGAATAAATTAATCTTTGTTTAATTCAATCCTAAAAGCTAGCTCAACATGTGAGGATTATCCAAAACTATATGATAGGATCAATTTTCTTTCGAAACCGATATTTATTCTTGTCCTAAAATTTCTTTAAGAATTTCCAATTTTCCATGATGACATAAAGTAGAAATGGAGAATAATGCGGGCAGGATTTGAATTTGATATTATAGGTGATGCAGAGATTTTCTTACTTGTTCTTAAAGAATCAATTGTAGCTTTTCACACAGCCTTTATAAGCTATTGAAACTTAAAAATTCGATTTTTCACATGAAATTCAGTTAAAAAGTACCACAGCGTTAGCCTAAAAATTCGATTTTCACATGAAAAAGGTAGATACATATATTTACCTAAAGGAAATAGGCATAAACAAAGGGAAAGGGATCAGAAGAGAATAAGCTAATTTAAAGAGGTTTGGCACCATACCACTATCTTAAATATGTAGATAATATCGAATTGGAGTATATATATAACAATAATGGAAAGGAAAAGTAGAAAATGAAAGAAGGAATTAATTAAGAGCTCTTCTTTTCTAATGGGAGTAATTAAATAATCAGATGGAAGTTGTACTCCAAACTAATACTATGCCAAAAGTAGAGTAGCAATAATGTTCTACTGGTCCTCTGCAGCTGTAGGAACTGAATTATTTCTCTCGTAATATTAGTACTCCTGCGACAATTTTTACTCACGAAAAAGAATAACAAAGACAACTTAGCTCTAAATTAAATTATTAACGTTAATCATAAATGAGTACTATTAAGGTTAGCTTAATCTGGAGAAATTATATTGAGATTATAAATGACCAAACGAGAATATATAAGACTTAATACATGGCCAATTTGTCAAACTTGTCAGCATATATGTTTCAGTTAAACACCTCGACTCCTAATAAAATATTTAAATTAGACACTTTCAGTTCAAATTTCGAAAAAAACTTTTGCGTTTATTTCATTCGTCTTTTTAGTAGTTACTTTAACCACATATGACATGTACTTTAGTCCATAATGATTGAGTATTCTTCATATTTTATGTGCGGATATGAATGTAGTAGTAATAACTGTATGAAATCAATTACTTGTCTAATCTCAATTAGGACGTATTACATGTTGAAAAGTGGCACCACTCAATTTGTCCACTGTTTGTTGAGGAGAGGTGAGTGTATATGCTGTAAATTAACGATTAATATATCCCCAAGTGAGTTGGTTATAATGCCTATTATCTTCGCACTAATCTTGATTATTTAATAACTTCAAAAGATATATCCCTCTTACTCCTTGGTGTATGCTTTATATATGTGGAATAATGGAAGATCTATTGAAAATTAAGAATAACTTGAAGGACATCCCAAATTGAAAATAGGGGTGGAAATTCCTTATCTTACACAAACAAATGCAACTAAACGAATAATATATTCCAAAGGGTCTAATGGAATTTCAAATCAGATATTCGAGAATGGATCGAGCAGAATTTTATGGACATCCCAATCACAAAAGGAAAATATACAAAAACTACCAAATTTAATTTCATAACTAAGTTAAATAACAATATTTAAAAAAAATTATGTGGGATAGCAACCATAACAATATTTTAGTGGCTCCTTATCCTTCCTTATTTTTTTCTTTTTCTCTCTTTTATATCCCTAACATCTTTTCTTTATCATTTTGATTTTTTTCTATTTTGATTTCTTTTTCTTTTTCATTTTTTTCTCTATTCTATTTCTCTTTTTTCGTTACTTTTTCATTTTTTTTCTTTCTCATATTTTTATTTTTTTCTATTTTCATTTTCTTCTTTTTCTTCTATTTTATTTTTTTATTTTTTTAAGCTTCTATTTTAACTCTGCTATTTCTCTTTCTTATTTTTTTTTATTTTTCACCCTTTCTTTTTTTGGATTTTTCCTTTTTCTATTTCTATTTTCTTGTATTTTTTCGTTTATTTTACTTTTCTATCTCTAGCTTCGATTTTTTTTAGTTTTTTTTTTTTGGTATTTTTTTCTTTCTCATTTTCTTTTGGGTTCTGTTTTATATTTTCTTTGAATTTTTGAAAAATATGGCTACATCGAGCACAAGTCACGGATGATAATAAAAACACCACAATCATTTATTGTATTTGTATTCGCATTATTATTTGTATTTTATATTCGTTGATACAATTGTATTCGTATTTTATAGTTCACACTTGTATTTATATGCATTTTATAGTTTGCACTTATATTTGTATTTTATAGTTCGAACTTGTATTTATATTTTATAGTTTAGACTATCATTGATATTTTATATAATTCGTACTTGTATTTTAAAGAATTATTTTATCTTTGTATTTTATTGTTGACTACATATTGTACTTTTATCTTGTGATTTTATTTTTCTTGTATTTTTATTTTTATTTTTTTCATCGATACACATGTATGTTTACAAAATTATTTTATATTTATATTTTTAAGTTGGCCATATATTTATTTGTATTTGTAATATTATTTATTCATATTTGAATTTGTAGTTGATTGCATTATTTGTATTTTTAAATAAGTGACAAAGAATTGTTATTTTTCTTTCCACGAACACTTATGTTTATATTTATTGATAAAAATTATATTTTATTGATAAAATTGAACAGTATAAATATAAATGATAAATTATACAAATACAACTATTATATTTGTATGAAATGATACATGCCTGTACAACTTAAACCATACACATACAAAAGGCAAAATGACCTTCTGGACCCCTGTAGTATGTCGGTTTTGTAAGTTGGACACTTCTACTTACATGTTTATCATCTGGACCCTTGAACCTACTAAAAAGCAATATTTTTTTAAAAAAAATTATGAGTGTAACGCACTCTCCCACGTCCGCTACCATGTCATTTTCACGTCATTTTTCACGTCATTTTTATATATAAAAAATATTAAATATTAAAATTAATTAATTAATTAAAAAACAAAAAAACAACCCCCTCCCTTTCCTCTTTGTTCCCTCTCTCTTCCCCTTTTTCTTTCTCTTTTCCCATTTCCTATTCTCCTTCTCTCTTTCTCCTTCTTTTTCTTCTTCTTCTTCTTTTTCTACCCTCTTCCCCCTATTCTTTTCTTTACAATTACACTCGATTTTCTTTCATAATTAAAGATTTCTGATCTGGGTTTTAAGTTTTGGCTACTAATCAAACTCATTTTCCATCATAATCGACGATTTTTGCTCTAGGTTTTGAGTTTGGACTGCTGATTCACATTGTCGATGATCTGGCTTACTGTAAAAAGGATAAAATTGAAAATGGGAAAGATGGGAAGCAACTAAGTAAAGTATTGAGGATGAAAGTTTTGACTATTTTTTTCTACTTTCAATGCACCAAAAAACATGTAAGATTGTTGGATTATAGAAAAAAAATGTAGATTTTTTCTTATGAATTCAAGATTCATAATACGCATTTTTGTAAACACCTAATTTTTGACCCAAACCTAATATTTTTTACCATTTTTATGTCCAATAAATTTTTATCTTCCTTTATTTTATTTTTATTTTTAGAAATTTTAAATTTATCTTATTTTGAGGTTCGTTAAAAATTTTGAAAATTACAAAAAAAAAAAAATAATAGAGTCACATTTTTTAATAAGTTTTTTATTCTATCATTTATTTATTTGTTTATTCATTAACAAAAATAATAATAATAATAATTAAAAAAAAAAAAAAATCTAAATTATATTTGTTTTCTTCTTTCAACTTTAATAAAAAATGTATGATATTAATTTTTCTTAGTCATATTCCTAAGACTAGCTAATCTTGTATTTGTTAGTTTTAAATAGATCTTATTATTATTTTTATTCAAAATAGTAATTAAATTAAAAAAAAAAAAAAAAAAAAAAAAAAAAAAAATATATATATATATATATATATATATATATATATAATAATAATCCTAAACTACCCAAACCACCCACAAATCCCACTCCTATCCCATTACCTCCCCCACAAACCCACACACACTCACACAAACACACGACACACACACCTACTACTATACATATATATATACAACACATGCATGCACTAATGGAAAAAAGAAAACAATACACACGGATAACAAAGAAAAAAAAAACAACAAAAGGAAACCAAGAAACAAAAAGAAGAAACCAGGAAACACGAAGGAAAAAAAAACATACGGAAAAAAAATCAAGAAAAGAAAAGAAAGGGAGCAAAACAAAAAAAAAAAAAAAAAAAACAGAAAGGAGGAACGGAAAAGAAAGCACAACAAAAAGGAGACGAGTTTAGGATTCCAAATCGAGATTCCGGTGATACCATCTTTATTTCTATATTTGATTAGTCAGGTTTTTATTCAACCCCGTTCCGTTACTTTTTCTTTGTAATTTTTATTGAGAATCCGAGCATGAACAATTTTCTATGTGATTTTCATGTTTAGTTATTTATTCAAGTTAAGGATCATATATTTAGTCCTTTATAAGTTTCAAACTTCTTGATGTATATGGCTAAACAATCTAAGGATTTCGAATTAAAATGGTTCTTCTTAAATCATGGGTCGAAACTAAACATTGAGAGAAGCTTGAAAATTGATACTTGGTAAGATAGACCGTTTCGATCCTTGTGGTTATCGCATTATACGTCAGTGTATATAAGTTAACTTTTTATTCCTTTATTAATTTCTCAATGTTGACACTTGTTCGGGTAGTTATTATCATATGGTGTGGTTGCTGTTGCATTTTGTTCGAATGGTTGTTTGTGTGTTTTATTGTTTATTGTTACTTCCATAGTGGGTAGGATGATTAGAATGGTATTATATCATTATATTATAAATGTGTGTTTTAGTGTTGCAGTTTATGTGAATAGCTATTATATTGTATTGTTATTTTAAAAATGTGAGTTTAATATGTAGAAAAGAATAGTCTTCCTGATTAATTTCATCAGTGCTTGGACCAAAATAGGTATATAAATATATATAAATAAATCAGAAGTATTTGCATGGGCATGATTTTTTTTTTAAAGTAAAAGAATAAAAAGAAAGAAAATAACATTTGTCGGGTAGCAAACTCATAAAATAATGAGTTAGGTTCGTAGCCTCTAAATAATTAAAATAATTAAAGTTTAATATACAAGTGAAATTTAACGATGAAGTTGGAAAGCCCTGCTACCGACCATTCATTATAATTAAAATTAATTTATCGTTTGAAGCCGACTGGATTGGGTTGGGTATATTTTAAACCTATTAGGTGCTTATTTAGGCTAGAAAAATGGGGACGACTCATAAATGCCTCAAAGGCGCGAGAAATATATTTAAGATTTGTGGCGAGGCCGAAAAGTACTACTATCGGTAAGCCACACGTCAATATAATAAATAATTTTAAAATAAATTAAAAGCGGGAGGCAAACAACTTTTAGGTTAACAAACATTATAAATCCAAAACAAAATAAAATTAATTTAAGCCAGACGTAAGTCGTTAAAGCGACCGTGCTAGAACCACGGGACTCGAGGGGTGCCTAACACCTTCCCCTCGGTCAACAGAATTCCTTAGCCGGATTTCTAGTTCGCAGACCAAAAAATAAAAATTAAAGAGTCATTTCCTTTTGAATAGGGATTCAATAAGGTGACTTGGAACACCCAAACTCAATTCCAAGTGGCGACTCTGTAAATAAAATAATCCCTTTTCAAAACGTCACTTTAATTGGAAAAACTCATTTTTCTCTAAAACCAACTCCCTAGCGGGGTCGGATGCGGTGAAAAATCGGGGGTGTGACAATTTTATAGATAGATTTTTTCAGCTATTGGGTATAAAAAGTTTCAATTTTTTGTTGTTAGTAAATGTGTAATTTTGATTGTTTTGATATTTTTGTTGGACCCAATTGATTCTTGATTGAATCTAAGGTCTCAGGAGATGTCCTAGCCTTTTTTATAGTGATGATCATAGTAGCCATGGATGGACTGGGGTGTGAGGAGCGTTAATTTTAATAATGGCAGCCATTACTGGACGGGGGTGTGAGGGATAGCCATAGTTGGAAGGGGGTGGTAGTGATGACTGGATTAGAGAGAGGGGCTGGACAGAGGTGAGGGGTGGGGTGGGGGTGGTTGGACGGGGAAGGGGGAGGTGAGGTGGAGGTGGGGATTGGCTGGACGAGGTGGGGTGAGGGAAGGAGGAGCTTTTTTAATTTCTTTTTATAAATTTAGTATTTTAAAAAATATTTTTAAAGTAAAAAAAATGGAGGAAAAAAATTCCTTTTTATTTTTTTAATTTTAATATTTTTTTATTTTTTTAAATTATTTTAATATAAAATTGGCCAAAAATTGACCCCCACTCGCATCCCAGGCGAGTGACTACACTCTCTTTGTCCTAGTCAGCAATTTAAATGCCACATAGGCAAGGTCAACGGTTAAAGGATGCAAAATGTTGCTTTTTAATGGGTTCAAGGGTCCAGATGACAAACATGTAAGTAGAAGTGTCCAACTTACTAAACCGACATAGTACAAGGGTCCAGAAGGTCATTTTGCCCACATACAAATGATACATGTTTAGATATATACAAATAGAAATGATAAATTTGACATACAAATACTAACGCTACATTTGTATTAAATGGTACATTGCATATTTGTATATTTTAGACCCAAATACATACAATTAATACATATGCTTGTTTTTACTCAAATATAAATGATAAATTATGCATATTTATAGATAAACTATTCAAATAAAAATAATAAATTTATTTAAAATATATAGTTTGATACAAATAAATATAAACTATAAAAAAATATATAAATATAATATGCTACAATAAAAAAAAGAATGAAAAAGAATATATAAAAATAAAAAGGGAAAAAAGAAGAAAAAAAGTAACAATAAAGTAAGAAAAGAAAATATAAAAAAACCAAGGAGAAAACTAAAAAAGAAATAAGAATATAAAAAATTGCAAAGATAAAAAAACAGTAAATAAATGAAAAATACAAAGGAAAAAACTAAAAAAATATTATGAAATATAAAATAAGAACAAGAAGAAGGGGGGGGGGGGAGGAGTAATTCTTATTTCTCTTGAGGGGTCTTTTACAATGAAGGAAAACCCCTTTATTTATAGGGAAAAACTAACTTTGTCCCAAAAGTTGGGGTTTCTAATTTTTTTCATAAATAGATATTCACTATATATGGTAATACATTTAAAACACTCCCCCTTGAATGTCTAATTGCTAGATAATATGCCTTATTAAAACCTAACTAGAAAAAAACTCAGTGAAAAAAAAATCTAGTGAAGCAAAAAGTGTACACATCTGTAACAATACACATATAGGCTGTCTCATTAAAAACCTTACAACGAAAACTCAGTAGGAAAAAACCTCATAAGGAAAAAGGAATGCAACACGTATTAACTTCCCCAAATGATAACATCCTTGAACTTTTGCATCCCTATCTTGTGCACCATCTTCTTGAAAGTTACAGTTGGAAGAGACTTGGTGAATAAATCAATCACATTGTCACTTGAACAGATCTGTTGCATGTTAATCTCACCATTCCTTTGGAGCTCATGTGTATAGAAAACTTTTGGCGAAATGTGTTTCGTTCTGTCTCCTTTTACTAATCCTTCCTTAAGTTCCGCTATCCATGTTGCATTATCTTCATAGAAAATTATGGGTTCATTGTCACATTTTAAACTACATTTTTCTAGAATGAGATGTATCACGGATCTCAACCACACACACTTTCAGGTTTCTTCATGAATAGCTATTATCTTAGTATGATTAGATAAAGTGGCTATGATAGACTATATTATAGATCTCGAAGATATGGCAATACCTCCACATATGAACACGTAGTCATTTGAGACTGAGCTTTATATGGGTCAAATAAATATCCGACATCAGCTTAACCAACAACATCAGAATTTCAATCTTTAGCATAAAATAAGCTCATATCGGTAGTCCTTTTTAGGAACCGTAATGTGTTTGATCCTATTTCAATGTCTCGTAGTTGGATTAGAACTATACCTTGCTAACAAATTAACAAAAAAATGCAATATTAGTCGTTGTAATATTTGCAAGGTAGATTAGTACACCTATTGTACTAAGATATGGTACTTCATAACCAATAAAATTCGATATATTTCTCATGTCAATAAATAATCTATCTCTTTTGAAAATTCTCCAAGGGTTTTAATGATTTCAAGTTACAAATTTATGCAATATAAGGATTATAAATAAGTTTTCCAGAAACTTTTATATGCTTCAAATATTTTGAATTTGTAAAAAGCTTTCTTATAAATTTTGTCAAGTGATAATATTCGAGGTTTCATGTGTGACATCTTTAAGTGTTTGGATTGCAAATCAAATAAGTTTTATACATATCAAGATGCATCCCTTCACGTCACTTGATAAATATTTCTACTTCATATCAGTATGCTTTTAAAAAAACATAGAATTCATATCATCATAATCTTTTACAATATTGCACCAATATTATATCAAAAATACTATCAATGTTATATCATTTTGTATCGGTTCACAATGTGATATAATATTTTGAGATCTCATCACTTTATTATTTTCAGGTACCTGAACCTCTCATGAGGTTCTATCAAGTGTTATATCGTAATCTCTTCAATAGCACATTACCTTCTTATTATGATCATTTGCTCCTTATCCTTTTCAAGAATAATTTAATTTGAAATTAATTGACCTACCATGATTTACATATGCATAGACTTTGTCCTTTAGGGACACACAATAGGAGCACTTGCAGCTAGGGCTGCATAAAATACCAAAAATCGAATTACCAAATCGAACCAAAAAATTTGATAATTGGTATTTGGTAATTTGGTATTTGGTATGAAATTTGAGAGTAAAATTTTAATATTTCGGTATTCGGAATTGGATTTGGTACAAGATATTAATAGCATTTGGTATTCGGTATTTACCGTATACAAAATTATTTAATATATATATATATATATATATATATATATATATATATATATCACGATATGTCTAACTAACCCAATAGACAATAGTATTAGTCATTTCAAAGAATCTCTTGGACCTTGGTAATATATTCATAAAAAGCACAAAAAAGAATATTAAATAGGGTTTCTATAAAATATACTTTCTGTAGTTTAAACATAGTTTGCATATATACGATATGTCTAACAAACCCAATAGACAATATTATTAGTCATTGCAAAGAATCTCTTGAACCTTGGTAATATATTTATAAAAAACACAAAAAAGAATATTAAATAGGATTTCTATTAAATATATTTCTGTAGTTTAAATGTAGTTTGCAAACGTCCAACTTTAATATGGTATTATCGAATACCGTACCAAATCAAAGTTTAATTTACTAATTACCGAATTACCAAATCGATGTTTTAAAGTATGGTATGTGGTACCTACTCTGAAATATCGATTACTAAATTACCAAATTCGAACTTCAAAAATACCGAACCGAATAACGAACACCCACCCCTCCTTACAAGTTGCAGCTTAAATATGATATTAAATTTGAGTCAGCAAATGCTTGAAACACATGACTTGAATTACTTTTGAATGAGGATTTGATTCTAATTCCTAACATACTTCATAGTTGCTTATAATCTCCCCCTTATGTTAGGAAAACAAACATACATCCTTCATCTTCTTTGAGGAATTCATCTTTATGTGTCACTATATATCCATTAATCGTATACCACACATCAAAATTATTAGATGAAAAAATATGTGGTTGTTGACTCTAAACCAACTTTGAGAGAGAATTAATCATAATTTATTGATTTATTGCATACAAGTACCTTTATATCAAATATATCATATTTCAAACCAACATAAGAAGCTTTACTCTCATAAGCAATGATTTAGCTAATTTTCTAAAGGCATTTAATGCCAAACTAACATTATCAAGATAAATTGTCTTTATTACAAAATATGAAAATTATATTTTTTTAATTGAGCAAGAAACTTTATGAATGTGAAATTACAGATTGACAATAAACATACATGTGATCATTTTATTGATGCATCTTTTCAACATATCACACGATAGGTGCATGAGCCCATATTCACCTTTTGTACTTTTCATATTATAAGGGATCCAATCTCAATATTAGTTAGTCCAACCAACTTATCATGAGAAAAAACAACATAAATAATTCTTGAAGAATCTTCATTACATGTCCAACACTCAATATGCACATCTTCGGGATGTTATAATCGTTCATTTCAACTTATACACTTAGTTGTACTAGTAAACTCCAAGTTTATCATGACATGTGATTTTTTTCTTCACTTTAGTAAACTTCTTGTTTACTGTGACATGAATTTTGTATCAATAAATAATAAACTCTTAGTTTATTGTGACATGTGATCTCATCATTCTTGGGTAAATTTTCACATTCGTGATTGTTACCATAGTAACTTGGAGATATTCAAAATTTCAGGTTTTCTACCTCTTCTGAAGGTGAGTTGTGATATATTTTCAACTAAGAACACGTTCGAATCTATAAGTTATACTAACTACATCCATATTTAGTCCAGGATATAGATCTGTATTTATGACAATCAGAATTCTTATTCCCCGAGAATGAAACATAATCATGCCTTAAACTATCAAATCTATGATATCTTATAGCCTCTTTTATGAAATTGCTACTTCCGAAGTAAATTGAGGCATACATATAATATAAAGAATTTTTCTCTAACATATCTTTCGGAGTAAATCATACCTCAAAGCAATTATTGTTTTATGCTTTATTATGCCTGCCTACATTCATATAACCACAATAATTATTTTGTCATCTTTTAGATGCATCATATATTGCTACCACATTCACTTTAGGAGTGGAACAAATTATCATCTTTCAAACTTATCATATATTAACACTATATTCACTTCATGGAATTGAGCATATTGAATGGAACATATTTCATGACCTTTCATCAAAAGCAAATTATTTTTCTTTAGTCATTATTATATTATCAATATGATGCACTGATATTCAAACTCAATGTCTTATAAATATAAAGATATCGTAGGCCATAAATCAATGGGACTTGAATCCAACATCTTATCATCATGGTGCACCAAAACTCTAACCTAAGATCTTACCCTTTTGATGCGATAAAATATAAATTCATCGTCTTATTCTTAATCAATGACTTATAGTTCAAAGTATTAAAATTTTAACAAAACATAAGAAAAGTATAACTAACAAAATTTGAACATGATAAAAACATTATTGACTTCATCAATAATAACAGTTTATCAAATTAACAAGTGGGGATAAATGCTAATAACCAGATTAATAAACTTACACCACAAATTCAAAATTAAAAAAATATTGTCTCGTCAGTCAACATTTCTCAATTTCCCGTGCGCTACTAAAATTGACTTCTATCCTTAATTCAAATAATTTGTCCAATTAATAACTTCTTTGAGGTCCATTTAATTGAACAAGAAATAATCAATAAATTAAAAACAAGACATACTCAAAGAATCAAAATTATTGAATAATTATAACGTTGTGTTTTTACGTGATGAAAGATTTCCTTTCCACCTATCATAGTTGGTTTGAGTCTCGTGCTGAGAACATGTTATGAAATTTAAACTAAGAACAAGAAAAATGGAGAGAGAAGAAAGTAGTTATTGTTTCTCTTGAGAGATTTCTTGAGGGGTCATTTACAATGAAGGAAAACCTCTTTATTTACAGGGAAAAATTAACTTAGGGCTTTGAGCTGTAAGTGACAAAAAAGTTTTAAAATGAGATGTAGGTGACACAAGTCTTAATTATTGAGTGGAGGTGACAATTAATTTATTATGGATTAAGAAAGTTGGAGAAGTTCAAAAATAACCCATAAGTTTTTTAATTTACACTTTGATCCAAATGTTAGTTAATATAACAGGAAACAGAGGGAAAAATGCATGTTTATCTCTCTTCTAATTCGTTGTTATTTTCTCTCTCTTCACGATTATTGTTGTTCATTATTTCTGCTGCTTTATTCATTATCTTCTGTTTCATTATCATCATATTCTACTTCATTATCATCTTTATTTTCTTTTTGTCAACCATTATTATTGTTGTTGTTGTTATTGCTATTGATGCTATCTGACCAATTTCTTAGGTCAAATTTTGTTTCCTACATCACTTTCCACTTTGACATTACTTGATAGGTGACTTTAGTAAGTAAAATTATGATTTTTATTTGAATTTTTCATCTGGGTACACAGTTACTGTTGTTTTTCCAACAATGGATAGAACCCGATCATGAATCCAATATAAGTGTCCACAATTTAAACAGTTCACTCATCTGGTGTATCAGATGAGTAATCTGTTGCAACAGAAGATTTATCTATTGTAATAGACTAGTTATCTGTTGCATCAGACTAATTATCTGTTGTATCAGATGAATTATCTGTTGCATCAGATTGATTATCTGTTGTATCAGACTACTTATCTATTGCAACAGATGATTAATCTATTTGGAACAACACAAATCAGCTCCTGCCATAAACCCAATAGATAACTAATATATCTCAACTCTTGCTATGCAAACTGGATTCAAAATTATTTCTTACGTCCAATCGTCGACATGTTGTTGAGAATATAATAGAAAAAATGAAAATTAAATACTCCCTCTATCTCAAATTAACTGTCCCAAATTTTCTAATTTTATTTCTCATTTTACTTATCTTTTTTTATTAATCAAAAAGAAATAAAAAAATTCCATGTTTTACCCTTTGCATTAATCACTTTTTCTTCAAATTAAAATGTAAACATCATTTAATGGGGGTATTATGGTAAACTAGGCATGTTATTAATTATTTTTCTTAATCAACGTGCCATCTCAATTTGGGACGGGTAATTTGAAACGGAGGAAGTATGAATTAAAACGTCAAATTCATGCAACAGGCTAGTTATCTGATAAAACAGACTAGTTAGCTGTTGAATCAGACTGATTATCTGTTGCATTAGACTGCATATCTGTTGCAATATATGAGTAATCTGTAAGGAACAACGTAAATCATCCCCTGCCACAAACCCAACAGATAAATCTTGCTATTGCTACTGGATTCAAAATTATTCCTTATGTCCAATCGTCGATATATTTCTGAGAAAATAATAGACAGAATGAAAATTAAATATGAATTAAAACGTCAAAGTTTATCAAACATAATTTTTTTATTTAACTAAAATAAATAAAAATACATATACATAGATGAGACTAAAAGAAAAAAAATAATCTACTTATTATTAACATTATTATTATTATTATTATTATTAATATTATTATTATTGTTTGCCGACCAATCTTTCACAGGTAGCAGCAAGGCCCTCCTCTGTCGCCGGATCTCACGGAGCATCCTTGCTCTAATTGCTCCCAGTTCCCATTGCAGGTCACAAACCTGCATTCGAAGTTCATTCACGACGTCTTGTAGAAAAACCATGTCCCACACTGAACAAATCATATCTAGAACACATATGAATCGACAAAAAATGTAAAAACAAAAGTAAAGAAAAGAATATCTGAATGTAATACAACGTATACTACAAATTGTCAAGGAAAAAACTTACCTGAGTCAGAAAAAAAAAGTGGTGGAAGGTGTAATATGAAAGACAAGATGCAATAAATAAATAGAGTATAGTTGAATGAACGAATGAGTAAGGAGGGACCTATTTATAGAGGATTGAATTTGAATGAGTGGCAAAAACGCATGACTGTTCACCTCTATTTATTAATTATATTTTTTATTACTGTGAAAAGTTATGAATTTAATTAAATTAGGAAATATTATGATAATTCGTGACTTTTCATATTATTATTATTAATTAGTTCTTTACAAGAACCATTTTTATTGAGTTGTGACAACAAATTTTATATTTGTTGCATCAGCTAACTTTGCATCAGCTAACTCATCTGTGACAACAGATATACTATCTGCTGCAACAAATAGAGAACTTGTTGCATCAGATAATTTATCTGTTGCAACATTTAATCTAACTATTCACCTCTATTTATTAATTATATTTTTTATTACTGTGAAAGTTATGACTTTAATTAAATTAAGAAATATTGTGATAAGTCATGACTTTTCATATTATTATTATTAATTAGTTCTTTACAAGAATCATTTTTATTGAGTTGTGACAACAGATTTTATATTTGTTGCATCAGATAACTCATCTGTAACAACAGATATACTATCTACTGCAACAAATACAAAACTTGTTGCATTAGATAATCTATCTGTTGCAACATTTAATCTAACTATTCACCTTCATTTATTAATTATATTTTTTTATTACTATGAAAAGTTATGACTTTAATTAAATTAAGAAATATTGTGATAAGTCATGACTTTTTAGATTATTATTATTAATTAGTTCTTTCCAAGAACCATTTTTATTGAGTTGTGACAACAGATTCTATATCTGTTGCATCAGATAACTCATCTGTGACAACAGATATACCATCTGTTACAATAAATAGAGAACCTATTGCATCAGATAATATATCTATTGCAACATATAATCTATCTCTTTTTTCAAAAAATATTATCACCATATCATTAATCCAAATTTGCTGACTTTTTTATTATATAAATTAAAAAAAAAAAACCTTTTCAATAACCATTTTTTTAATAAAACAATAACCATTTTTATTTAGTTCTGGCAATGATTGTAGATCCGTTGAATCAGATAAACCATCAGTTGCAACAGATATACCATCGGTCGTAACAAATAGACAATCTGTTTTAATAGCTTTTTTGATTTATTCTAACAACTAATACATCAGTTACAATAGATGGGGAATTTGATGCATTAACAATATTGTTGAATGTGTTTTAGACAAAAAGTTACTTTAATTTTAATAACTGATCGTGACTTTTCACCATTTTTTTAAAATTATTTATTTATTATATAATAAAAAAGTCACAATATTGGATTAATTAATTAACTTATATGATGATTGTTAAGAAAAAGGTGAACAATCGTGACTTTTTTTCTTAACAATCATCATATATTTAATTAATTAATCCAATATTGTGAATTTTTTTTTATTATATGATAAATAAATAATTTTAAAAAATAAATTTAAAAACAAAAATGGTGAAAAGTCACGATCAATTATTAAAATTAAATAAATGTTCCTTTATGATTATAAATTGTGTTTATTATTTATTTTCTTATTATTTATTTACAAACCATTTTTCATATTAAATAATCGAAAAGTCATGTCTTTTCACCCTCTCAATAACAATAACCCTTTTTTATTAATTATCGTCTGTTGTAATATATGATCGATCTATCGCATCAAATTAACCTCTGTTGCCACAAATACTCAATCCCTACCACCAAACCTCAACATGTTGAGAATAAGGAATAAATAGAATGATAATAAAATACTAAATAAGAATCAAAAATTCAAAGTCGACAACCAAACATAAATTTTTGAATCCCATGGGTAGATCCGATATACAAAAGGAGGAAAATAATACTTACGCTAAAAGAAAAAACATAACCTAATTATTATTAGTAATATTATTATTATTATCATTAATATTATTATTATTATTACTATTATTATTGTCAATCGGACAATTTTCATCCGACAGCAGCAGGGCCCTCCTCATCCTTGCTCCGAAGTCAGCCAAATTTCTCTAGAGTTCATCAAACTGCCTTTGACGTTCCCGCAAGGACTTGATATAAATCTTTTTGTATGAATCTGAATTAGCCATATTTGTATTATAAGTGTAGTAGAATGAACGAGTGAGGAAGGAGGAAACTATTTATAAATGATCGAATTGGAAGGGGTTAGACAAACAAAAATCTATGACTGTTCATATCCCTTAATTAAATAAAACTAGTGAATTTTCGAATATGTAAATGAAAAAAATAATGGATCTAAATACAATATTTTATCCTTTATTGTATTTTGGAAAGAAAATAAAATTGTTTTAAAATAAATCTAATAGATAGGTAATCTGTTGCAAAATATATTCTATTTGTCAGATAACTTACAACATATTGACAATCTGTTGCAACAGATGGATATATCTATTTTCTTTTTCAACAGATATGTGTATGTTACAACAGATTGATCATCTGTCATAATAGTGTCTGCAATTATTTCATAATTTAAATAGATGTGGTATCTGTTGCAACTTGCTAGTCATCTATTTATTCAATTTAACCCATAGATAGGCTAGAAATAATAATGTAAGTGTAGATGGATGGATCCACTGTCATGTATGGCAGCTAAGTATTACTGATAAGGTCATCGGGATAACACACACAAAGTATAATATTTTTGTGAATGCAATTTTTAACCGATTAGGCACTGATCATTCAAACAAAATCCTGCATTGAATAGTTAAGTTTGATGGGTTCGAATTGATAAGGCTGAGGTCCCCATAAAGATGGTGAAGATACTCTATTATGAATTACTGACAATTATTGCTCGTGTTTATGTATCACAAGTTTTGATAAGGGATCAATATTTAGTGTCATTACAGAGATCTAATAGCGATTGGACTTAAATTTAAGTGTGCATTGGATTTTGAGAAGGCCTTCGAAGACTCGAACTGTATCAAATAAGAACGAAAAACCAATAGAAATTCCCCTGGCTCAAATTTTTATGGAAGGGTTGATCGAGAAGATGATTATACGCTAGAAAGAGTCGAAGGAGAATATCTGCGATGGAAAGGGGAGTTGATGGATGACTATATCATCTGAGAGCTAATTAAAGAAGAGACATAGGGTAGAAAGTAACCTCCCAGCAAATCTAGTTAATGAAATTATCTTAAAACATGAGAAATCTAAATCAAGTGCAAATATAAAAGTGTATTCGCTAATGTAAATTCATCTGCTATCTTTCTGAAAGAAAAATAATGCAGATGGGCACTTTTCTAGGGAGCTGCGACTAGGTAGTATGGTCAGGATTTTCACCTAAATAAAAAATAGCAGAATACTAAGAAATCAGCCTTGCAGGTATCGAGGGTTGAAATAATATACAGTAAGTCTAGAAAACTTGTGCTAACAGCAACGACAATTAAAGTAAGGAATCTAAGTGAAGGTGGAAATTTTAGAATTCTAATTGCATCCCATGCCTTCTTGTTTGTGGTTCCGATTAGGTCCACTGTTGTTGACCTGATCGGAACCACAAACAAAATTGAAAGACAGATTGAGTGTCATTACTTCCTTAGCAATATGGATTAATTGATTATGTTTCCTTGCCTTATCATGCTTTCAACATTCCTTGGAGAAGATCACAGGATTGTTGTAGTATGTAAATCCCAATAATTTTTAAGCTTACCTCCAACTTGCTGATTTGGTATTCAAGCTTGTCGTTGTATAGTTGAAGTTGGTATAAAGTTCCTGATCTCTTGTGAGATCGATTAGGAACAGTTTCTCCTTCAAAGTTGTGGCATTGAAGAAGGCCTTCAAAACACTTTCTTCAGAAATCTTGATGCATATTGAAGATGCGGTCCCAACTATTGAATAGATCACTTTTATCGAGCATTTCTCAATGCAGCTTTCTCAACAACCTTCATGGGATTTGATAAATTAATAAGAAAGGATTTACGTAATGTTTGATCTAAACCGACTCTACCAAGCCTTTCAAATGTGAAGTAACTCTAGGCTCATTACCCTTTAATAAAACTTTGCTTGAGTTAGTGGACAAATCAAACGAGCTCAATCTCTCATTCTTTCTATTTATCGCTCTTCTATAATATAGATGATAAGATATTTGCTATGCAAAACTCTACACCATTAACAAAAATACTTGCCAAAGCAAAAGTGGCATTATCAACTCCTCTATCTTTCTCAAGTATCCGAAAAATAAAAATTTCAACTCCTCTGTCTTGCACTATTGAGCAATGTACAAGGGCCACAGAAAAATAACATGAGCTAAAAAAGGTGAGAAGATAAAAAGAGGAGGAATAGGAAGGACAAACTGAATTCTAGATTTAGTTCATCTTTGTTTGGTTTGTTAAACAAATAAAATGTGAATGCAAATGAAAATATTTTTGCCTTTTCTCGTTCAAAAGAAAAAATAGAAATATTTTCATTTGCATTTTATTTGTTTAACAAACCAAACAAAGGCGAACTAAATCTAGCATTCATTTTATCCTTCTTATTCCTCCCCTTTTTATCTTCTCACCTTTTTCAGCTCATGTTGTTCTTCTATGGCCCTTGTACATTGCTCAACAGTGCAAGACAAAGGAGTTGATATTTTTCTTTTTTGGATACTTGTGCAAGACAGAGGAGTTGATAATGGTACTCTTTCTCTGGCAAGCATTTTTGGTTACGGTGTAGACTTTTGCATGGCGGATATCTTGTTATCTATATTAGAGAAGAGCGATCAGCATAAAGGCTGAGAGATTGATCTCGTTTGATTTGTTCATAAACTTGGGCAAAGTTTTTTGATAGGGTAATGGGCCTGGAGTTACGTAACACTTGATAGGCTTGGTAGAGTCAGCTTAGATCAAACGTTACATAACTCCTTGCTTATTAATTTACTAAATCCTTTGAAGGTTGGTTGAGCAAGTTGCATTGAGCAATGCTTGATAAAAGTGAGCATTCAATGGTTGGGGATACATTTTCAGTGTGCATCAACATATTTTGACCTAAAACAAACACAACGACCCTATATGTAACTTTTAAGACTTCTGAAGAAAGTATTTTGAAGGGTTTTTACAATGCCACAACTTCAAATATAGTATTCTTGATCAAGCTCACAAGAGATCAAGAACTCTATACCAACTTTAAAGATGTCAATGAAAAACATGAAGATCGAATTGGCAAGCTGGAGGCAAGCTTGAAAATTATCAAAATTTACATACTATAGCAAGCCTCTAATCTTCTCCAAGGAATGTTGAGAGCATGCTAAGGTAAGAAAACACAATCAATTAATCCATATTGCTAAGGAACTAATGAAACTCAATCTGTCTTTCAATCTAGTTTGTGGTTCCGATCAGGCCAAAAACAATGGACCTAATTGAAATCACAAACAAGAAGGCATGGATGCAATTTAAAATTTTAAAATTGTCCCCTTCACTTAGATTCCTTACTTTAGCTACAGTTACTGTTGGCGCAAGTTTACTAGACTTACTGTACATCATGTCAACCCTCGATGCTCGTAAGGATTCTTTCTTAATCTTATGCTATTTTCTATCTAGGTGATAATTTCGACCACGCTAGCTAGTCGTAGCTTGATAACGCTCAATCTACAACTCTCGTAGGAGTGTAAAGCGGTCGTTAGCAAATATAGAACCCAACCTGGGTTGGGTATCGATCCCACAGGGAATAGCTTGGCCAACAAGTAAGCAACGGTTACTAGACTTTTAGTGCAACTCTCGTAATGAGGGGGGATTGCAATGTGTAACCAAATTATTAAAGCAAAACTGAAAATAGCAAAGTAAAAAGAAAGAATATTTCGTAGGTTGTGAATCAATGAGAATTGAGGAGTTGGGGTTATGTCCACCTTCTGAGTTATATGTCTCTATTGGCTGTGAGTGTGTTGAATTCAGACATGCATGTGCTTATAGAGAATTGTATTCGATGGTAAATCCAGGCGTCTTTCGACCTATTCGAGGATTATTTGACTTTAACTCTTTCGAGCTTAAAGCGTGTCTAACGGTACGAATTCTCCAAGAGGTTAATCCAGTTACGACACTAAATTTTTAATAGGGGATGGTACCCTACTACCTTGACATTATCTCTTTTCCAGACAGATAACCTTTCTTTCGATCAAGTTAAATGTTATACTGGTGTTATTCTATGCGTCTGCAGCCACAAGAATTTGCATTAAGATGAAGAGAATAATGATATAAGCAGCATACGTATCACGAACTCACAAACTCACAAACTCACAGCAATAGATAGTATCTCATTCGGCTTCCATAACCCCAACAGAGAGGTTTAGTTACCCATGAGTGCGAAGGAAATCACCATCGACATTGTTATTATACCACAATAAAGATCTCGTGTAGTAATGTGTGGTAGGCGTTTAGGCGTGACTTCTTTGCAAAGTAACGTTTCTCTTGTTGCGGAAATTAAGAATTGAATAGATGAAGAGAAAGTAATAAGAATTAAAAAGAATTGTTTTGATTGATGGATGGATGGTGGATGGATGGGAATTGATGGAATGGGTGGATGGGTGAATGGTGAATGAATCTCTCCACTAAGGGAGGAATGAATAAAAATCTCTAGCAAGATAGGGTATTTATAATACCCATATCCTATTCCTACTAAGCTAATGAAATACTTAACCCAATTGTACTAGGTTAATGTAACATTATCCTAATCCTAATAAGCTAATGAAATACTTAACCCAATTGTACTAGGTTAATGTATCATTATCCTAATCCTAATAAGTTACTGCTAGTCCCCAAAGTCTTCAGAAATGTTGTTTTAGCTCGGGACAGATTTTCCATGCATCACTTTTGGTCCTTTAGGCGTTCAAGCTCCCTTTCCTTCCTTCGTGAGCTTTCTTTGGCGTCTAGTAAGCCATAAAATGCTGATTTCTGTATCATTTATACCTGAAACTTTGCGAATCATGTTCGTTAGCTCACTTACAGGAAAAAGGACTAAAAGCGCATGAAATATATACTTTGTTCTCAAAACATGGCATAAATATGGGCAAAATATATTGATATAGGCGCGTAATATCGCCTATCATCAACACCCCACACTTGAAGCTTTGTTCGTCCTCGAACAAAATATCATGTCCCTCTAAACATCAACTTAGGGTTTCACAGCAACAAGCACAACAATTATCAACAAAGAGTAGTTTTCCGATCATTAGTAGAAACCATTTAACCTCTAACATAGACTCGTGATGGTAGTTAACTCATATTCAAAAGTTAAGGCACAAAAGAATCATGTACAACTATCCAAAACTCATCAACCATATGTGTCTCACAATATATTACCCATAGTCACTCACAAGTATAGCATATTTTTCAAACATGGGTATCAAAATATCCTTGCTCTCGCTCTCACAAAGAATTCGTATGCAACAACTGATGACCATAGGCTTGCCCTTAGTGTAATACTCCACTAAATGTCAGAATGCTAAGATTAGGATCAAATAGGTCTTTTGATGGTTGTAATGTAGGCTAAGGGACGGGTAGGACTATTTTGGCCAGAAATAGTGACTAAGTTCCTAAGCACTTTAATACATCACATTGTATCATTGACATTTTTTTCTTTCAACCTTTCTTCTTTCTTTTATTCTACCACCCTTGTTCTCCTCTTTTGTTTTTCAATTTTAAGCATAACTCACTTTCTTTTTCTTTTTCTTTTCATAACATACCTCTTATGATAGCACTTTCTTTTTCATAACTCATTCAAGCACCACTACAATTTAGAGCATCATACTCACCCAATTTCCTCTTATTTCGTCACATGACTTTTTCACTTTAAAGCACTTAGGATTTTGGATCAAATTACGGTCTTGAAAAAAAATGGATTAGGCTTACATATGAGGTTCGTCAAAGAAAATAGGCTAAAGGCTCAAAAGGGTTTAACTAGGATGATGTCCATGGGTAGGTAAAACGAAGGTAAACATGTATAGGTTGCCAAAGAAATGCCTAAATCATCTCCTAAACTTACACTTCTTATTTTCGCTTTGCATACATACCAAGCAAGTTCTAGCATCAGCCACAAACATAGAATATACTATTAATCTTACACACACAAGGCACATGGTCGACTTTATTGGAAGTAATATAGACTCTTAACCCAACAAGTGAAGGAATTGAACCATACAATATCACATAATGAGTCACAATTAGAGCCTAAACGTCTCAATAGTCATAATTGTAGCACATACTCTTGTTATAATCTCATGTTGCCTATTGGAATTATTTCATGCGAAGCTAAAAAAAATTTACTAGTAAAACAAAACGAGAAAACAAACATGAATAAATGCAAATGCGGATAGAGAAGTATATCATGCAAATACCATCACCCCATACTTAGACGGGACACACTGTCCTCAATGGAAAATAAATAAGAAGAACCTGGTTAGTCGGACTCATTCTCTATGTCTGGGGTCATACCCCTTGCATCAGAATCATCATCAGAGTCGTTATCCTTAGAAGTTGTTCATAAGTATCCCACTTAATTCCAAGAGTGAGTCGAGGTGTTTGCAGCGAGAAGGGTTCTCCTTGCTCTTTTTGGCCACTTTTCTTGCCTTTTTGTGACGTGGTATCCTTATCTTTGCCTTGTCTTTTGGTGCCATTGTACCTGAGATCTCAATAGAGTCATGTTAGCATTATCTCAATGGATACAATCTATGAACAAGCAGTAGGGGTACCACCCCACACTTAGGTTGTTGGCACAAACTAGTGAAGTGAAAGTGGTCGATTACTTAGACTTCATCGACATACGTTTTAGGGGCTAAATTCCAACAAGAAAATCAGAGATGTATCACTTCTTGGAACCTTTGAATACTTTCATGTTAGGTATAACAAGACTACTACATAGGGATAACATCATGGTATAGTTTCTATCAATAATCTCAACCTCCTATGTCGATAGGCACTTATAAGTCTTATTCCGATAAACGGGATAGCCTAACATGTAGGTGTAAAAGTGACAAGACTATAAAATATTCATCACCATAGCAATTCCGCAAAGAGTATGACAATGCAATTAAAACCAAATTCAAGTCGGAAACAAGTTAAGATTATCCTAACGTACATGTTCACTCACATGGTTTTGCATCAACAATTCAAACACTTTAACATCACCAATATTTCTTCAAGATGTAGTAATTCATGATAGATATAGCAACGTAGTACTTACGAGAAATAGATGAAGATTAAAAGATTACTTACGTGATTGAAGCCTTTGGAGATGTTCTTGTGAAGAAATAGAGCAAAAGAAAAAGTTTTGAGAAGATTTGGAGGCTATGTGCGTCGCCTAAGTTAGGTTTGCAATGTGTTTGTGTTTCAAGACTAAGTCTCCTATTTATAGAACAAGATTGGGTTGGGTTTTGACCCATTTAAAAATGGTTTTGGAGACAAAAAGGGTCCATATGCGGCGCATAGTGCTTTGCATAAGCATGGTATATGCGGCGCATAGTGTAGTGCATTTAGGGACATATGCGGCGCATAGTGTATGGCATTTAGGGACATATGCGCCGCATAGTGTATGACATTTGAGATACTGAGACCTAATGCTATATCATAGTCGGCGCATAGTGTATAGCACACTTAAGCATGGGCGGCGCCTATGTCTTTGCACACTAGATTTCGAGACCTTAGGCTATAGTATAGGTTTTGCATTGTTCGTGGCATAGTTTTACCTAGGCCTAGCCTTCCTCGATGCCAATTTTGGCATGAGAAATGCTCAATCCAAAGCCTTATGCATCCTTATTCCTAACTTACCACCTTTACCATACCATACGTCCGAATCGTCATTTGAAACCAATCTCCTCATTGAATACTTCTCGCACCTATATTTGCTCAAAACTAATAAAAACGATTAGTACGATGGGTTGCCTCCCACCAAGCGCCTTGGTTTTGGTCATGGCACGACTCTTATTTTTGGATTTTCTTTTATCAAAAGCAAAACAAGTACTTAGAACGAAAGAAAAACAAAATGTAAAACGATAAACGATAAACAATAAACGATTAATGATGGGTTGCCTCCCATCTAGCGCCTTATTTATTGACGCGGCACGACATAGTTACCTTGATTACTTAGACTTCGTCGAGATAGATGGGGCATCATTTTCTGAATGGATTCAGACGACGTTAATACTTACTTGTAGGCATGCAATCTTCTTCGAGATGACTCTTGTGTGTACATATCCCAGGAGGGATACCAATTATATTATCAATCTTCCTACCCATAGCTCTCTTGTACCTCATCAGAGCAGAGATGAGAGCCTCCACGTGCTGTTCACTTAAATCATCCGCCACACTTACCGAAAGTATACTTCCACTTTCCAAGAACACATACCTTAGATAATCGGGGAGCTCTTTCGATTCTAGCATTGGTGGCTCTTCGCTGAAAGTCTTTGCTGTTGGTGACGGTTGATTCGTAAGATCAAGGTCCAGCTATTTAGGAGTATGAGAATAGGACCTTATTCCTGTTAGAGCACCCATAGTTTCTTCATAATCTTCATCATCCTCATGCTCAACATTCAGCAGCGCAGCAGACAATGGCTCAATAGTAAGCTATTTCTCTACAGATAATGTTTTCTTATCCTCATAAGCTACGGAGAACACATCCATATCACTGGGTTGATTCATTGCTTTGCATATATCAAAGCGAACCACTTCATCATTCAACCGAAACAAAAGCTCATTATCCCTCATGTCAATAAGCACACTTCCAATTGCAAGGAAAAGACGTCCCAAGATTATGGGGACTTCAGAATCCACCTCGTAATCCAGAATAACGAAGTTTGCAGGAAATATGAATGAAGAAAACTTCACCAACACATCATTCAAGATACCCACAGGTCATTTTACCGACCTATCAGCCATCACGAGCCTCATATTTGTTGGTGTCGGATCGCCTAACCCCAACTTCCTGTAGAAGGATAGTGGCATCAAATTGATGCTAGCACCCAGATCGCACAATGCCTTGGCAAAATTCATAGATCCAACAGTGCAAGGAATAGTGAAAGCACCGGGGTCGGCCTTTTTCTGAACTAGCGATCTTGTCGCAATTGCGCTGTAGTGATGAACATCATCTTTCAACTCATAACTTGCTGCCCGCTTCTTTGTCAAAAGATCCTTCATAAATTTCGCATACCCAGGCATTTGTTCAAGTACCTCCACCAATGGAACATTAATGGTCAGCTGTTTCAACATAGTCATGAATTTGCTGGACTTCGTGTCATCCGCCACCTTCTTCAATCTTTGAGGAAAAGGTGGTGGTGGGTATGGAATTGTTCTCTCCATGGCTTTCTTCTCCTCTTGCTTCCGTTTTTTAGCTTTTTCAGGTTGCAATCTATTGGAGTCGACGTCATGGCCATTGTGGCCTTTTTCTGTGGATGCTCCTTCTGTCGCCTTATCATCAATGTCCACTACTTCGTCAACCACTTGCTTGCCTTTTGCTGAAGTTTCTAGCACCTTACCACTTTGGGTAGTGATAGCCATGCATGATCCTTTGTTCCTTGTATTTGGCACAGTGTCGCTGGGTAGTGTGCCGGCTTTTCTTTGATTAATTGCTGCTGAAAGTTGACTCAATTGCTGCTCTAGTTGTCTTATTGCAATGGAATGTGAGTCAACCAACTGATTCATTGAAGACAAATCGTTCTTCACCTCAGTTACGCCCATATTGGTTGCCTCCACTCTTTTCAGCAGCTTAGCCATCATATCTTCCATTGACATATTTCCAGAACCAGATGCAGTGGCGTCACGTCTTCCTGGAGGAACATACAAACCACTCCTGTCAGTCTTATCCTTCCAACTACCTTGATCATGGTCCTTATATCCTAAATTATCACAATAGTTCCGACCTTGGTTTCCTTGGGCATTGCCTTGGAAACCCCCCTGATTGTTCAAGTAGTTGGCTTCTTCCTCTGAATCAGATTCGTTTCTTCCATGTGATACCACGGCCTTAACTTTTTCGGTCTTCCCTGATAATAAATGCTTTGTAAGAAGATTCATTTGTGTTTTCATGTGCGCCATGTCTTGATCACGTTCTTCATCTCTTCTCCTTTGTTCCGCAGTCATGCCAATAGATAAAGTAGGGCTTGCTACCTCAGAATCCCTGGTATGCCAAGCTCTACTTTGCTTCGTCATACGATCTAGCATATTGCTTGCTTGACCAAAGGTGAGGTCCATAAATGATCCTCCAGCCGCATTATCCACCACTGGTTTAGTTATTGAATTCAAGGCTCTGTATAGTATCTCCATTAGGTGGACATTGGTCAAGTGATGGTTTGGACACCTTATTAGCTTCGTCTTGAACCTCTCCCATGTTTCATGAAGGTCTTTAGTTGGAAGCTGCCGAAAATTGCTGATTTCATCTCTTAATTGTGCTCTTTTGGATGGCGGAAAGAATCTTTCTAGGAAAGCGTCTTTCAATTGCCTCCAATTTGTAATAGAATCAGGAGTCAGCCCATTCAACCATAGAGTTGCCTCCCCAGATAGAGACAATGGAAATAAGCGTAGTCGAATTGCATTCTGTCCAACGCCAGGATTGTCGAATAACTTGCATGTAGAAATAAAGTTGATCAGATGCATATTCGGATCATCGCCTACTAGTCCACCAAATAATCCCTTGAGTTACAAAAGCTGAATCATGGTGCTAGTGATGTTGAACTTGGCTCCGGGCGCTAATGGTGGAAGAATAATGGCTCCTGTGGCACCAGCTTCGTCCAGATCGTCATCATCATCATCAAACGGTATTTGCATAGCTCGGCGTTCAGGCCTAAACCTAGCTTGACGATCTCTTCTCTGCATGGGTGCCGCCATCTCAGCAGTATGCCGTGGGTTTAGTAGCTCTTCATCTCCCAGGTCCTCATCATCAGGATTTGTTGCACGGCCTGGGTTACCAGTATTCTGTTGATGCACTTGAGCAGCCATCCTTTCAATTTCACGTTGTGCATCCATTGATGTACTGAACAAACCTAAATAAAACAAAAACAACAACTAAAAGTAAAAGTACGAGAATCTTTGACCAAAGGGTCTAGTAATTATCACGAACTTAATTGACACTCGTATTCCCCGACAACGACGCCAATTTTTGATAACGCTCAATCTACAGCTCTCGTAGGAGTGTAAAGCGGTCATTAGCAAATATAGAACCCAACCTGGGTTGGGTATCGATCCCACAGGGAATAGCTTGGCCAACAAGTAAGCAACGGTTACTAGACTTTTAGTGCAAGTCTCGTAATGAGGGGGGATTGCAATGTGTAACCAAATTATTAAAGCAAAACTGAAAATAGCAAAGTAAAAAGAAAGAATATTTCATAGGTTGTGAATCAATGAGAATTGAGGAGTTGGGGTTATGTCCACCTTCTGAGTTATATGTCTCTATTGGCTATGAGTGTGTTGAATTCAGACATGCATGTGCTTATAGAGAATTGTATTCGATGGTAAATCCAGGCGTCTTTCGACCTATTCGAGGATTATTTCACTTTAACTCGTTCAAGTTTAAAGCGTGTCTAACGGTACGAATTCTCCAAGAGGTTAATCCAGTTACGGCACTAACTTTTTAATAGGGGATGGGACCCTACTACCTATACATTATCTCTTTTCCAGACAGATAACCTTTCTTTCGAACAAGTTAAATGTTATACTGGCGTTATTCTATGCGTCTGCAACCACAAGAATTTGCATTAAGATGAAGAGAATAATGATATAAGCAGCATACGTATCACGAACTCACAAACTCACAGCAATAGATAGTATCTCATTCGACTTCCATAACCCCAACAGAGAGGTTTAGTTACCCATGAGTGCGAAGGAAATCACAATCGACATTGTTATTATACCACAATAAAGATCTCGTGTAGTAATGTGTGGTAGGCATTTAGGCATGACTTCTTTGCAAAGTAACGTTTCTCTTGTTGCGGAAATTAAGAATTGAATAGATGAAGAGAAAGTAATAAGAATTAAAAAGAATTGTTTTGATGGATGGATGGATGGTGGATGGATGGGAATTGATGGAATGGGTGGATGGGTGAATGGTGAATGAATCTCTCCACTAAGGGAGGAATGAATAAAAATCTCTAGCAAGATAGGGTATTTATAATACCCATATCCTATTCCTACTAAGCTAATGAAATACTTAACCCAATTGTACTAGGTTAATGTAACATTATCCTAATCCTAATAAGCTAATGAAATACTTAACCCAATTGTACTAGGTTAATGTATCATTATCCTAATCCTAATAAGTTACTGCTAGTCCCCAAAGTCTTCAGAAATGCTGTTTTAGCTCGGGACAGATTTTCCATGCATCACTTTTGGTCCTTTAGGCGTTCAAGCTCCCTTTCCTTCCTTCGTGAGCTTTCTTTGGCGTCAAGTAAGCCATAAAATGCTGAATTCTGTATCATTTATACCTGAAACTTTGTGAATCATGTTCGTTAGCTCACTTACAGGAAAAAGGACTAAAAGCGCATGAAATATATACTTTGTTCTCAAAACATGGCATAAATATGGGCAAAATATATTGATATAGGCGCGTAATATTGCCTATCATCATAGCTCCCTAGCAAAGTGTCCATCTGAATTATTTTTCTTTCACAGAGACAACAGATGAATTTAGATTATCGGATACACTTTTATATTTGCACTTGATTAAGATTTCTCATGTTTTAAGATAATTTCATTGGCCAGATTCGCTAAAAGTTACTTTCTACTCTATGTATCCTCTTCAATTAGCTCTTAGATGATATAGTCTTTCATCAACCACCCATTTTCCCTTAAAGGAATTCTCCTAGCATACTTTCTGGCGTATAATCATCACCCCGAGCAACCCAACCATATAAATTTGGACTAGGGCAATAACTATATTGGTTTTTTGCTCTTGTTAGATGTAGTTCTAGGCTTCGAAGGCCTTCTCAGAGTCTAATGCACCCTAAAAGTTAGTCCAATTACTACTGAATCTCTTTACAGTGACACCAAAACTAGGTCCATTCACAATGCTTGACATATAAACATGAGCAACAACCGACATTAAATCTTAACAAGGTATCATAACTATATCCATGGTCCCTCAGCCTTATCAGGTTGGACCTATCAAATTTAACTGTAAATTACTGATATCTTGCTTGAATGATCAATGACTAATTAGTAAAAACAACATTCACAAAATTAGTGTACCCTATGTGTGTTTCCACGATAATATTATCAGTAATATATACCTCCCACATATAAAGTGGTTCTATCTGAACGCAAGTTATTCCTTTGAACCCATCTTTACTACAACCTCTTATGTTGTTTGGGCAAAAGTTGATCAACTTTCAGTTCCTTATATCTACAAAGAAGAGGAAGACAAATGATGTCAATGAAATAACATTATCCATCCATTACAACAGATGTGAAGTCTGTTGCAACAAATGTGGAGTCTGTTGGAATACATCAAACCAGGCTTGCTGGTGGTTTAATTTGTTCCAACAGTTGCTTCATCTGTTGCAACATCAACAACAGCATAAACTACAAACAAACAACAAATAAAAAATATCAATAATAAAGAAACAACAACATTTTTACCAACACCATCAACAACATCATCAACAATAAAAAAATAATATCCTTTGCTCCATAACCATCAACAACACCACACCACAAGTTCAAACAACGCCAACCCCACCAACAACATCAATAACAACATCAACAATAAAGAAACAAATAAAATACATATAAAAAAATAATACTGCCAACAAGGCTTTTAAACTTCTTCGAATAGATGACTTTTTTTGCATATTGTAATAAACATTTTTGGTTCGTTTATTCAATACTTAAAAGTTCCTTCAATTTTTTTAAATAAATATGATATGGAAAAATAATAATTAAATAAAAAATAGATGTAAATATCTTGAAAAAAAGAAGAAGAGAATGAAAGAGCAATAGTGAACCATACCTTAATGTTAAAACGGGATCAAAATAGCAATTTCAGTCAAGGAAAGATATGTATCGGTTTAGATCCGAAAGGATATTTATGAGAAAGAGAAGATAAAAGAGACAAAAAAGTTTGTGATAGCCCTAAAGAGGAGGGGGAAAAAAGATGAGAGATGAATAAAATAAATTTTGGGCTGAAGCTGAAAGAGAGATGAGATAATTCTAGATGTATTGTATACGTAGACTGGATTTCAATATTCATTAATAATTTAAGGGGCATGAGAAAGACTGGTGACATTGAAAAGACAGGATAAAACTACTCAATACTCAATAAACACATTTTTGAGTTATCCAAAAAATATTTTTTACCGCATTTTGTAGTACTACTTTATCTACTCGAACAGAAGCTTGCTTTAAAATTAAAAGAAAAAAAGATTTTCAAACAGATATGTCATCTGTGTTAACAGATAGAAATATCTGTTTAAAATCCCAACATCACAGTCATCTATTACAACAGATACAAATATCTATTTAGAAATCCTAACTGCTCAGTCATTGTGACAACAGATGCAAATATCCATTTGATATTTAAATCAGATATGTCATCTGTTACAATATATATCAATAGTTGTTTAAATATCCCAACAGCTCAGTCCTCTGTGACAATAGATGTAAATGTCTCTTTGATAATTAAATCAGATATTTCATCTATTATAACATATATCAATATCTGTTTGAAAATTTTCAACAGCTCAGTCATCTGTCACAACAAATGCAAATGTCTATTTGATAATTAAATCAGATATGTTATCGATTGCAACATATATGAATATATGTTAGAAATTTACAACAGCTCAGTCATTTGTTCCAACAGATTTTATTGCAATTTATTTAGGTAGAACTACTAACTAGGGATGAATGAATGAGTTTATAGGGTAAACTACAACTTTAATTGAGTCTTTGCAATTTCACGGTGTTGGTATTACGTTCATCCCAATCCGAGTTTTCGATCTATCACTCTGAGTTGAAAAGATTCTCATTAACTTAATGTTAAGCTAGTACCTAAATTGATTTAGGTGGAACTAAGGATGAATGAGTTCTTATTAACTTAATGTTAAGATAGAATATTAATTGATTTAGGTGGAACTAGGGATGAATGAGTTCTTATTAACTTTATGTTAAGATAGAATATTAATTGATTTAGGTGGAACTAGGGATGAATGAGTTCATAGGGTCAAAAACAAATTCAACTGAGTTGTTGCAATTGAATGGTGTTGGTATTGCATTCATCTCAATTCAAGTCATCGATCGATCACTCTGAGTGTAATACCCCACCCTTCTCCTAGTTCAAATTCATCTCTAGAACATCAAATATATTGCTTCAAAGATGAATATATTTTATTCAAAGTGAAATTTTTAAGATCTTGACTTGTTATCCCTTGGAAAATCGAATAAGCTTTCCATCGATACTAAATTTGCCCAAATCTGACACTCGGGCGAAGAGTTAGAGCCATTTTAGTGAGACAGTGTACCACCTGGTACTTTAGCGCGTCACGGAGCAATCTAAAATGACAATTGTCAAAATCTAGTAAGCCTTCATGATTCCACCGCGTCCTGGTGCCTTTTAAGTTCGCAACCAAGGTGGCAGCACGATGTTCACCGCGTCGCGACAAGGCTCAGTTTTCCAATTGTCCAATTTCTAGTAAGCTGACACGATTATGGCACATCACGCCAGCATTCAAAATTGGAATTTTTTTAAGTTTTGAATTTTAATTCTAAGGGAAAAATAGTCATTTTTCTACCCATATATATACTCTTTAACACGAGATTTCTCATTATTTCACCCAAATATACTAGTTTTCCCTCAATTTTCTTCAAGAACAACCATTAGGGTTCATAGCTCAAGACCCAAGTCATCAAGATTCCTCTGTAAATCTTTCGAGAATCATATAACAAGGTATATAGGTGTTGATTCTTGGGTTCCTTCCACCCATGAAGTTCAATAATCCCTTTTTAAATTCAAAGATCTTATATTTATGAGTTTTCATGATTCATGTGAATTGAAATTGAAGTTTATGTTATTATTGAGTTTTAATTCATGATTTAGACTACTAATTTCAAGAGTTGATTATAGTATGTGATGAATTGTATGATGTTCATGACAAACCCTCTTCAAGTTGCATGATATTTATGTATTCATGATAATTAAGTATAGAATCTGTGGTATAACCAAAGCATGCTCCCCATATGTTTGATAGAATGCTTAAGTAAAGAGAATAGTGCCCTCTTTAGTATGTTAAGCATGAAATCCCCAATTATGTGATAACTAGTGCATCCAAGCGTTTGTTGAAATTCCTTGGTGAATGTATTATAATAATTTGTATGCATTCTTATCCATGTGTATACCTTATTAAACAAATATGAGGTATTAGTATGCATTCCCTATACATTTACATGTTTATGACATTCAAGTGATTGACGAGATATTGTATTGATTGTGTTGTGAATAAAAGTCCATTGTCATGATACTCAAGTGTGGTCCTGTCTTATTTATTTATGCTATCGAGTCTAGGGGGTGTTTATACCTAAAAATTTAGCTGTGTGTCTAGAGCCGAGTCAATCTTAGTATAATTACAGTCATGCTATAATCAGTAGAATTCAGCCAGTACAGAACTTAAGAAAATTCAGTAACTCAATACTAGTTTAATTCAGTCTTAGTATCAGTCTAATCCAACTCAGTATTCAGTTCGGATTTAATAGTATTCAATAATCCAGTATTCAGTTCAGACTTCAGTGAATCTCAGTAAGCTAACAAGAATTCAGTAGCATTCCATCAGATAATGGAACCTTGTAAATTCAATCATCTCAGTCATGCAAGATGACCAGTAACAGATTCAGCTTAGCCTAGAGCAGTTTAGAAATCAGTTCAGTGTCTATTCAGTTGGGAGTAGGATTTAGCACTAAGCGAGGGCAGGGATGATGACTTCTCTGTTATTTTAGGTAGAGTTGTTAACAATCCTTGTACTCCAGAATTGCATAGACAACGCAGGATGAAGAGTCACCCATCATATTAGGCTTAACTACCTCCCCAGAGTCACCCGTTATATTAGGCTTGGATCCAACCAGGGGTCACCCATTATATTAGGCATGAAATCCTGGGTTCGGAGAGAAGTGTATTTACCCATGGCACGGTACTGGCACCCTTCCAACAAGGGTTACAGGTTGGACCCCAAAGAATCTAGAAGGGGAATATAGGTTAGATGACTACCTCCCACAGTCTCAGTTTTATATTCAGTCTCACTAATAGAATTCAGCTGAGGAGTTACCCATTATACTAGGTTTGACTATCTCTCAGAGATCACCTGTTATATAGGCTTGATCTCTGATTCAGATAATCATATTTATTATTAGTAGATTCAGAGGTCACTCATTATATAGGCTTGATCTTATATTCAGTTTATCAAGTATCAGGCATCATTACCAGTAAACTCAGAGGTCACCCGTTATATAGGCTTTATTTCAAATATAATAAATTAGTATCAGTATCAGCAAGATTAGACATCAATCTCAATAGACTTAGTTATTTTGTCTCTCAATATTAGTAAACTCAGACATCGGTACTAGTAGACTCAGTCATCAGTAAGTCAGTATTCAGAAACTAGTATTGAGAGTTCGTATCCAATGTTACTACTATTCCAGTTTTGGTTTGTGCAGTCATGCATATGTCCTTATTCAGTACTCTCATGTTATTCAGTTAAGCTTTGTTTATGCATAAGCCCTTGTATTTAGCCTTACCTCATCTAGCATACCAGTATATTCAAAGTATTGATGCATATTTTTCTCTTACGCTATGGTGTCTTATACCATAGGTTCCGAAGCATGAGATCTAGGGCACCCTATCAGTCTAGACTCAGTCAGCAGTAGTAGATGTAGTAGTGAGTCCTCTTAATTCGAGGATGATCCTTATTTTATTATGGAATTAGACTCAGTTTATTTTTAGTAGATGGATTTAGTTGGGGACATGTCCCATCAACTCCACAGTTCGAACAAGTTTAGAGGCTTTTCGAATAATGTATTAGTATTCAGTTTTCAGTATTGAGTATTTTTAGATATTTGAACTTTATAGAAAGTTTCCGCTAGTTTTTTGCATTTATTTCAGTATATTATGCAGTGCTCAGGTACAAGTATCAAAAAATAGTTAGCTTGTGGTCCTTCGGGATCATGAGCACTGTGTGGCATTCTGGTTCCAAAAAATTGGGGCGTTAGTTGAAATGAGTTCTCATTAACTTAATGTTAAAATAGTGCCAAAATATATTTAGGTAGACCTAGGGATGAATGATCTCATAGGGTCAACTACAACTTTAATTGAGTTGTTGCAATTGCATGGATTTGGTATTGCGTTCATCTCGACCCGAGTCATTGATCGATCACTCTAAGTTGAAATCACTTCTAATTAACTTAATGTTAAGATAGTACCTAAATTGATTTAGGTGGAACTAGGGATGAATGAGCTCATAGGGTCAACTATAACTTTAATTGAGTTGTTGCAATTGCATGGTGTTGGTATTGCATTTATCTCAACCCGAGTCATCGATCGATCACTCTGAGTTAAAATGAGTTCTCATTAACTTAATGTTAAGATAGAGCCTTAATTTATTTAGATGTAACTAGGTATGAATGAGGTCATAGGGTCAACAACAACTTCAACTGGGTCATTGCAATTGTATGGTATTGGTATTTCATTTATCCCGAACTGAGTCATCGATTGATCACTCTGAGTTGAAATGAGTTCTCATTAACTTAATGTTAAGATAGTACCTAAATTAATTTAGGTAGAACTAGGGACACTACCAGAAATTTGGTCTATGGCAACACATGCAAAACCATTGCAGTAGATGAGTAAACCGTTACTGTAGAGGTATTGCGACGGTTAACAAACCATTTCATCAGGTTGCGTGGCGATAGGTCTAATGCTATGGTTTTTGTAACAGTTTCATAAACTTTTGCTATATATGGATGTAGCAACGTGTTTTACCATCACTATCGCAACACTTATTTGACATCAATTGCAACAAAATAAACTATTGCCAATGAGTTTTATGCAACGGTTATTATATCTATTGCAATAGTTAAATAAATATATTACACAACTCAGTTGACACTATTGCAACAGTTTTGTCATTAATGCTATAGTTTTTTTTTAACATAAACTCTATAGCAATGGTTTAAAAGTTGTTGCCATAGGGTCTTATGCAACGGTTATTTTTATCAATTTCAACAGTTAATCATATTATTGCAATAATTTTATGGTTAATGCTACACTATTTAGTGACTTTAAATGAGTTATCACAACATTTACAGGCTGTTGCTATAGCCTTAATAGTTTAATTTAATTTTCTATAGCAACGGTTCTAAGTTGCTATTGCAATAATTGGATGTGCTACAAAAATATGTAGCCCTGCAATGACAAACTAATAATAAATACCAATAAACTAAAATACATGAAAAGATATAGAATTACAAAAGAGTACGCTATCAATGGTCATCATTAAAATTGTATATCCAAAATATAATCTTGCCATAGTAGTTAATATCCATAAACTATCGACATAAGTTTCAATTTCAAAAATGTCCTAGAACAAGTTACAAAAACTATGTAAAATCTTCTTAATGTTCTTCAATGTTCTCCTCATTTGCTTCTTCATTTTATCCACCTACAAAAAAATAATCATGCCATTAATCTTTGTCAATGTTCTCCTCGATGTAAAAGTATTTCACATTGTTGTCATAGGAATTATATGACCTTTTTCAAATGGAACTTCCTCAAAAAGTCAAACAATAAGCAATAAAGCCACTTCAGAAAACTTTATCAAAATAAAATTGCAATTAGTTACACCAAATCCACCATATAGTTAGACTAAGTTTCCTAAAACTTTCCTACAAATCCATGCATTTCACTACTGTCTACTTTTCCTAATGCAGAATTTCACAACTATGAATTTATTGTAAGTATCCATTCACAATTTTATCTTATAATTTAGAAAAAAATTCCAAAATTATCATGGAATATATATTTTTTAAAAAACAGGTTCAAGAAAAAATGTAACAAAGCTTTGCAGAACCAAGAATATAATCACAATCAATGGGCAATTTCCAGGACCAACCTTGACAGTTTGAAATGGAGATACACTGGCTATTACTGTCGTTAATCGAGCTCGTTACAACGTTACCATCCACTGCTAACTACCTTTTAAGTGACCTTTTATGTGTACATATATATATATATATATATATATGTATATATTTACAATGTGTAAAAATTTGAGAAGTCTTTAGTAGCTCTACGTATCCATTCACTTTACGTAAAATCAGTTGTATGTAACTATACAACAAGGACTATATGTCCCTTCTATTCTTTTTTCCCAATTGCCTTTCATACTTAAAAACTTCTTTAGCTTTAGCTAGCTATAATAGGGGGCATTTTTGAAAAGATGAAGGTACAATTGCACCTCTCTTTGTCTCTCTGCAGGTACAATAACATGACTTCTTTATCTCTCTCCCTCTCTCTCTTTTTCTTTGTCAACAACAACATATATACACCACCATGGTTTTCTTAATTACATATTTCACCTTCCTAACTTACATACATTAATAATGCTTACACTTGCACGAACACAAAAAGTTAGCCACTACCTATAGCATAGTCATTATTACTATCATGTATATTTAAGAACTTAACAAGCAACATACATGTAAAACCATACATTCACCTGTCCTTCTCAACCATAAAGTTATGCTATCATCAACATATTTTAAAGAAAACATCACATTTCTTTTCCCACTTTCTTTATGTCTCTCTTATAATTAAAAATTAATATATATACAAGAGAATTATACATGACAAGTTTCACTTAAATAAAAGAGTCTCAATTAATTCAACTTTGTTTTCCTTTTGTTGATGCACTAGCTAGCTTTTTAAAATTGACATACACAAGAAAGAAGAAGAGCTTACTTGTCCTTCTCAAGCTCCATTCCCACCATATAGCCACCTTCTTATCATGCTTTTTGAAGATGCAACCTTCTGGCAATTACAACCCCAATATTACCAGTTCCTCTTCTTACTTCAACATAGATATTCCATCTCCTTAAATGCAATACGAACCCAAATTTGTCCTATATTTCTATGAACTTCATTTCTCCAACCCCCTCATGATCAGTATAATCTCGATACCAGTATTATGGTAGAAGAAGATTCCAGCAAATTAGACAAACAGGAAGAAGAAGATCATGAAAAATTAGTACTAAAAAACAGCAAGAACAAGAAGGATGAGATGAGCAGTACCACTACTAGTACCATGCGTAGGAAAAATAACAAGTGTGTTGTTGGTGCTGGTGCGGGTGCTTCAATGAAAGATAGACACAACAAGATTAACATGTCTCACGTCCCTAGAGACCGAAGAATAAGACTCACTCGAAACAGCTCGCAAATTCTTCAATTTTCAAGACTTGCTCGGGTTTGATAAGGCCAGTAAAACAGTCGAGTGGCTACGAGTGGCTACTCACAAAGTCAAAATCATCAATCAACAAGCTCGTTCAGAAAATAACCAAAGAAAATTACAACGGTACTATATCAATTAGTGCATCGTCTCCTTCAGAGTCGTGTGAAGTTATATCCGGCATAATTAATGAATTAGCAACTAATAACACTAATAATATTGTTCACAAGCAATAGAAGAAGAAGGTTAAGTCGATTTGTAGGACAATATTTCATCCAGTTATTGCAAAGGAATCGAGGAATCAAGCTAGGGCAAGGGCAAGGGATAGAAAAAAAATAAAGAATAGCCTAATAATAAGAATAATATTGGTGAATCCATGAATGAGCAGTAGTAGAATAACAAGATGAACAACAATGTGCTAGTGAATCGAAATAGGCCTCACACGGCTTCACCTGACTCTGAGTTTGTGTTTTGAACAAGAAAATGAGATGAATAACAAGGGAACAATGCTAGTGAATCAAAAGAGCCCCACATGGCTTCACTAGACTTTAGATTCAACAACACAATGTTAACAAGATTACTAATGCTCTCAAATTTCAACAAAAATGTAATGTCTAAGTATCTGAACAACACAGATTAAGGATGAATATAAACTTCTTGAGAAGTTCTAACAGTCTTGTACATCCTATTGTGACTGAATGGCTATTTCAAAGACGAGCAACAGACGTTATCAAATATGTTCAGCTCAGAAAAATTGAAGCGACAAAAGACAATAGAAATGGAAAGAAAGTGTGCCTTTTAACAACAACAACAACAATAACATACCCAGTATATTCCCACCAAGTGGGGTCTGGAGAGGGTAACTGTATACACAATCCATACCACTACCTCAAATATGAGATTGAGAGGCTGTTTTCGATAGACCCCCGATTCAAAATAAAGCAATCTAAGATAAGATAAGGAATAAATAAGAAATAAAGAATTAGAAAATAGTATGATCCCTCCCAAAGATAAGTGACATTTACACCTCATAACTATATCCATTATCATATTTTTCCTTTATTTAATTGAAAGCCTGATTGTGGAGTGAAACATGCAAGAGCTATAGGGATTATGGAAAAAAGTTTTACCAACTATGAGAAAAGATATATATCTACTAGCATTAATGCCAGTCAATGTAATATCACATTACTTCATTCGTAGACAAAGATAGAAGATAGGAATACCAATTGAGATGCTTATGAGCAAGAAACAAATTCATATCACACTGATCATATTAGCAAACATATTAACTGAAACTCGCATGTAATGTACATATTTAATTTTCCTGTACGGTAACTACTCATTATGGAACTACCACACAAAAGATTTAGAATCTAGAGAACTAGAAAAAAACAAAATCTAGATGTAGCACAAATCTCTCTAACCCAAATCAAACTAATATGTAGTGCAATACCACCCAAATGATTATACTAGATGGTGAAGGATCCACCTACAACAAGTAAGAGTGAACCAATGCTAAGAAATAATTACACTCGATCAAAATATCTATATATTTTTTAAAATCGTGTATTTATAATTCGTCCGCACTCATTATCACAAAGTAATGGTTAGCGCAGACATAATCAAGCCTACTAAATTAAAACAATAAAGCCACCCCTACATACTGGATAAACTTTTCTAATAGTTAAAAGAGTAAGAAAAAACTACATATCACATAAATCGCATTACCAAACAACCTAGCATCAGCTCAAATGGGTGATGCCACAGAATATCAAAGGTGCTACTGAGAGTTGGAACCTTTGGAAAGCTGATAGATCTATCAAGAACACCTGGTTGTTCCCTTTTCTACTATTTGGATAGCTCCCCGACCCTTGCAATGATGTTAATAGGGTTAAGCATGTATTGGTGGCTAAAGTCCCCTGGTAGGATAAAAGGTAAAGCTTGACCTAACTACCATTAATGTAAATGTCATGGAAGAAATGAAAGGAGTGTGGTGATTTACCTTAAAGTAAGACATTTGGTAATTTTACATGGCCACCTTTGTTTAACTTGGTCATCAACCATAGCAATGTTAACTTTGGGCACTACTTTTATCACCACTAAGTCCAAGTAACCATCTGAAAACTGCAAAAGCACTAAGTTATAATACACGTATTGGAAGTTAAAATAGTTGTAGCTTAGTGCTTCTGTGAAATTACAATAAGAATGTATTAGCTAGGATTATATAGATAGGCTAGTGTGTTTTCTATGCAAAGCAGGACCACGATATCACTTATGTTGAATGAAATTTGATTTAACTTCACTAATGGTTTCACCTTCCAGTTCAGCTGATTCACCAAAAGATTCATAACCTAATACAGCCATAAATTTTATACAACTACTGTACCTCCTAAGCTAGAATGTTCGTTGCATTCCCTGGCCAAATAGTATCGGACTAAAGTTAACGAGCATAATGATGATGCTTTAAAGGAACCCCGTGTACTCAAAGTACCTAGTATTACTGCCATAAATACACTGTGAGCTACTAAAAAGAAATAGATAGTAAAACGTACATAAAAATCTATTAGAGCACTACCCATCCATCTATGCTTCTCAGACTCGATATCAATATCAGCTATTACACCTGGAAAACAAGAAAACTTCAGCATCAATATAATATCAATATCAGCTATAATTGTCTATTCTAATTCGTTAAATACTTAATTATAGGACAAAACATAAAGCTAAAGATGTAATACCCTAGGCGAGCATCATCACACTAAAAAACCGGCTCTACCCCTATTAAATAGTAGCTACATCTAGTGATTACTTGTGACCTACAAGAAACCACCATACGTGTTAAATTAGACGCACACAAGATAGACCAACAATGAGTACAACCCACCAAAAATCCCTCAAAATATGAAGCCAAATGTTTCTAATTTTAGATCAAAAGCTTTGCCGCTAGTGGCAACTTCTGACGACGACGGCGCCACCTCGCGGAGCTTCAAACCAAAAATTGGCAATGCAATTTGATGGGAAATTACCTCAGTAACCTAAATTTGTCATTGACTATTTTGTAGCAACTGTGATTGGAGAGAAGATGATTGTAAAAGTTGAAGTTCCTTTTAGAAATTCCCTTCAGTAGACAAGTTCACAACAGTAATTTCATCTTCAACACAACAATTAGAGGTCAAAAATGCGTATTCTAATTTGTTTTTGGTTTAATGAGAGAAAATTAGAGAAAGAGGAAAAAGGGATTAGATTTTTTTGCTTTTAGCGGGTTATGAAAATAAGAGGGGGAAATATAGGGATTTAATAACTATTGTAATTGATAAATATACGTGTTGCAATAGATAACTTTATAGCTACTGTTCATAAGTAATTATTATTGGGATACCTATTGCAAAGGTTATAAATTAGTGGCAACGATTGTGTTATTAAATCGTGTTATTAGAATCAAACTTTTTAGCAACGGTTGTAACCGTTGTAATAGACTATCTACAACAACGGTTTATGAACCGTTGCTTAAAAATTTATCGCCATAGACCCAATTTCTAGTAGTGGGATAAATGAGCTCATAGGGTAACTACAACTTTAATTGATTCGTTGCAAATGCATGGTATTGGTATTGCATTTATCCCAACTCGAGTTGTCGATCGACCACTCTGAGTTAAAATGAGTTCTCATTAACTTAATTTTTTGATAGTACCTTAATTGATTTAGGTGAAACTAGGTATGAATGAGTTCATAGGATTAACAACAACTCCATCTAGTCTTTGCAATTGTATGGTATTGGTATTGCGTTCATCCCGACTGAGTCATCGATCGATCACTCTGAGTTGAAATGAGTTTTCATTAACTTAATTTTAAGATAGTAACTAAATTAATTTAGGTGGAACTAGGGATGAATGAGTTCATAGGGTTAACACTAACTTTAATTTAGTCATTACAATTGAATGGTGTTGGTATTGCGTTCATCCCGACCTGAGTCATCGATCGATCACTCTGAGTTGAAATGAGTTTTCATTAACTTAATGTTAATATAGTAACTAAATTGATTTAGGTTTAACTAGGGATAAATGAGCTCATAAGATTAACTACAACTTCAATTGAGTCATTACAATTGCATGGTATTGGTATTGCGTTCATTCCGAACTGAGTCGTCGATTGATCACTCTGAGTGAGAGTTCTCATTAACTTAATATTCTAAAAACTATATCTTTTGAAATTTAAAAAATTATTAAGATCAATTCAGACCTAATTAACATTTTCAAAACTTATCATTCTTTTCCAAAATTATAAATCAACCTATATAAATCATTCATTTGCGGGAAAAACTTTTTCTCATTTGAAATATCAAGTTCGTGTTCTTCTTTCTCTCTTAACAATACTGACAAAAACTAGTCAACATATTGCTCAACCCTTCAAAATAGATCAATTTTGTTCCCATTTTTAACCACATAGTTGTTATTTTCAACTTCATTCTTGCTTGTATCCATCATTTTCTCTATATTCATAGGTAACAGAATTTTAGAAAAGTTCTATATTTGTTATTTATTTTAAAAATTATTGCTTTTTAGTTAATGATGAAAAAGAAGACTTTTAGTTATATTATCTCCAAGAATGGGTTAACAATTTTGAGTTTTGATGCTAAAAAGTAGGAAGAGCCCGAGAAAACTCTAGTTTTTATCTCAGTGTTTTGTTGACTATCATTGTATTATTGGATGGTGTTTGTGTTGTTGGTGGTAGATATTGGTGGTGGTGTCGGTATTTGTATTTTTGGTGGTGGTGTCGGTGGTCTTGGTGTGGGTATTGGTGGCACTGGTGGTGGTCTTTGTGGCATTAGTGGTGGCATTGGTTGTGGTGTTGGTGGTCCATCTGTTGCAATTGGTGAAAGCTCTGTTTGGAGATATTAAATCAGTTTTCAAATAGATTCCCCATCTATTCCAACTGATGGGTTATCCGTTCGAGTATTTTTTTGCAATGTGGTATAGAATAATTTATTAAAATTTGTCTTATTAAAAAATTATACAAATATCAAATGTAATGCATCTTTTGTTTTTCTATTATTTGTAGTTAAAAGATATCTCCCAAAAGAAAAAAAATGAAAGTGGATCAACTTCTAGAGTACAAATAGATTCAGAGGAATTTCCTGAACAATCTCAGCCAGGGCAAAATGAAGCTGAGGAAAGTGATAACTCCTTCTCACCAATGAGGCGTGAATTAATATCAAAATCCCAGAATTATCTTGTCAAAACCATTAGTATCGACAGGTTTCAAGTAGTGATGCTGATAGATCACCCTGACAAAGTAATTGGTGATCTTGTACTTAAATGTCAGTTGGGGAAACATTTTGATGAACGTAGGAGTACTATGAAGAATGAAAACATAGATGGACTTTTTAACAAGAAATGCTTTGCATACTTTCTTGAGTTGCATGCGAACTGCACTCTCCGTTTCCCAATGAGCATGGTATATAGTCTTCTCAAGCATAGGATCAAGTACGTAGGGGATGATAAAGATTCGAAGGAGAGCAACAAAAATGGATGAAATCTAGATCAACTACTGTGGCTTGCCGGTTTGTTTTGGACTGAAAGAGTTTGCCATAGTAACAGGCTAGAGATGTGATCATCCAGAAAAATCTCTCATCAAGAAAACACCCCATAAAGGGTCCAACAAATGCAAGGGAAAAAAGATGGGTTGTTGGGCATTGTTGGATGTAGCTACAAAGTAGATGATTTAATGGCAGATCTCAAGGATAAAAACATACCAAAGCACTATAAGGAGAAATTATGCTTAGTTTGTTTTGTCCATTCTGTTTTATTAGCAAGAGACATCAAGAAAGTTATAGAAGATGATTTATTGGCTCTTGCTAATTATTTTGAGAAATTTAACAATTATCCCTGGGATATGACAGCTTGTAACGCACCAATTTTCTGAACTGAAATGCTACACGGTGCTCATGACCCCGAAGGACCATAAGCTAACCCATGACTGATATCTGTACCTATAAACTATATAATATCTCATAAAATATGCGGAAACATGAACCGTAAGGCCATAAGGTTCAATACTAATACAATTTGAAAAATATGGTATAAAAATACCAAAAAGGAACATAAATACTGAAGTCTGAACATCTAATATGACATCTAGTCTGAAAGCCTCTAATTGAACTAAATAAGGAGTTGATGGGACATGTCCCCAACTAACTCCAACTACTGAAATAAACTAAAAACTAAAATAGAAATGAAATCATCATGTCCTCAAAGGATGAGGACTCACATCTAACTCTGACTACTGATCCTGAAATCTATTGCTGATTTGGAGATCATGCCTCTGAACCTATGGTGTAACATAAGAGAAAGTACTATAGCGCAAATATGTCAGTACGTCTGAATGTACTGAGTATACGAGTGAGGTAGTCTAAATGCAAAGGGTTATATGCATGGACAATACTAAATGATATGAATATGAGAGTACATACATGCATACGTAACTGTAACTAATCTCGTGGAGATACGGACTACTAAGTCTGAATGCTAATAAAATGAGTGTACTGATAATGAGATTCTAAAAGACTGAGTTTACTGATATTGATATGTAAATCACTAATAAGTGATGGATTTGATACTGTATTACTGAATACTAAGAGACTGGTATTGCATTACTGATAATGAATGATTATTTCTAACAGTTTGAATTATGAAGAACTGGTCTGATTGACTGTATATGACAGTCCTGAAGATGAGTACTGATAGCATGAGTTCTGATAACTATTGTGTTAATAGTATAATTGACTATATCTGACAGTCCATAAATCTGAAGGAAACTATCTGAGTTCCATTCTATTTTTGAGTTGACTTTATCTGACAGCCCTGATATACTAAAATCTGAAGAGCTATCTAAGTTCTTTACTGAGACTGGGTAGCTATAGTTAACAGTCCTAAAATTTGTAACTGAAATTATGGGAAGTAGATATCTAACCGACATACCCCAAATACACTATAATAGCTAAGCTGGGGTATAATCTCTTCCCCGACTGAAGGGTGTCAATACCGCGCCACTGGTAAGGACAGTTGTGAGAACCCTATACTGGCAGGAACTCAATGAGAATGATGGGAACCCTAAACTAATGGGTTAAGCCACCTTATCAACCCTAATCTGACTGGTTAAAATGTCTTAACCTATGCTAGCTATGTAGTTCTGGAACGCAAGGATGACTACTAAGAATCACACCCTGAACTGTGGGTGATTTCCCATCCTTGGGTTCACTTGGTGCTAACTTCTACTCCTATCTGAAGGACACTGAACTGAATAACTAAGCTGAACTGAATAACTGAATTGAACTGATTAGCTGAACTGATACTGATTAAATGGACTGATACTAGTGGTATTGTTTAGTAGAGCTAAACTAAGTTTATTGGAATTCAATGGCTGATGGAATGAGTTCTGAGAACTGGTTAAGAGTACTAAGTTACTGAGATTGACTGTGGATACTGAGGTTGCTGAGGTTACTGAGCACTGAGATTACTAGACTACTGAGATTACTGAGATTTTTGAGTTTTCCTGAGTCACATGACTGACTAAATTCTATGGATCATGGCTTGACTGAGAGTATCGTGAAAACATGACATGGCTCTAGGCACACAACTATATTTTTTGGGTATAAGTACCCCCAGGACTCGATGGAAGGAAACTGACAAAACTTGAATTTCTTGAGTACATGGCCATCAATAAAAATCCATAATACACGAGTAGGGGGTTTCATGAAGTATATGGTCATCATATGTAATACCTCGGGAAATTTTTTGTTGAAATTTTGTGCGTAAACGTGTTGGGTTCTACCTTCTAGAATGAATTATAAATTTTCCGTGAAAAATGTCTTGGATTATGACCCACCATTGCATACAGTATTGAATAATCTTTCCAACGATATGTGGATCATCCAAAACGGACACCCGAGCGACGATTTATGAACATTCCGATCGAACCATGAATAGTAGTGAACAGTAAAACGTGTAGGAAAAAAATTACTGAGGCCTGGTGTATTTTTGTTCCAACTTTAAAAAATCATAAATACTTGTACATAATGATATGGGTGATCTAATATATATTAATGGAAAGCTCTGCGAGCCCTCTTTCCGATGAAATTGGTTTCATCCATTTTTTCTATCGGAGCAAAGAGTTATTGTCGATCTACTTCAGCCTACCAAAAGTGATTTTTTGGGTCAACTTCAAATGATCATAACTCATCTTACACAATGACCTGGGTGAGATACTATATATCAAAGGAAATATATGAGAGTCCTCTTTATAATGAAATTGATTTCATCCAATTCGGATATCGGAGTAAAATGTTATGGTTGATCTACTTCAGACTATCAAAACAGTCCACCAAAGGACAGATTCGAGAATTATTTGATTTTTAGGGGCGTTTTGGTCATTCTCCCTCACCCAAAATCCATCCAAACCCTATCTAAAATCCTATTAGAAGCATTATATGTTATATTTAATCAAATTCCCTCAAAAAGGAAAAAGCCCTAAGCTCCTACATCCAACTTCAAGAACCTCCAAAGTTCACCATTAATTCTGCAAATTTATTCAAGATTCCAAGTTCCTAGTTCAATAACTTCAAGAACCTCCAAATTTCACCATTAATTCTGCAAATTTATTAAAGATTCCAAGTTCCTAGATCAAGAATTTCAAGAACCTCAAAATTTCACCATTAATTCTTCAAATTTATTCAAGATTCCAAGTTCCTAGTTTAAGTACTCCAAGAACCATCATTCAAAGGCACAATTAACATCTCAAAAATGAGTATCAATCTAAAGTTCATCATTCAAGGTATGTGGGGTTTTTCAACAAGAACTCTCTTTCGTTCTTGTGCCCAAAAGTAATTTTCTTTATAAAGGCATGATTTTTATTTGATTTTTATGAATTTGAAGCATGAACCCATATCTTATGATGATTATTAGGAAATCTTGATGTTTATAATTTTGAAAGATGAATTTACATGTCTGGTGATATAAAGCTTGAATCTTGAATGATATTTATCATGATTTTGATATTTGGGTCGTGAATCCCTATTGGAAATTGTTTTTTTTTTCTTTTTTTTGAAAGTGTGTGTTATAAGCACATTAATGTTAAATATTTGAGATAGTTTGAATGATTTGACCTTTTGGTCATGAATGAGTTATTTTGAACTCGACTGTGAAAGAAATCCACATTTTTATTGATTATGATAAAGAGGTAGTAAATTGGATCTCGATGAAAATTGTTGAAGTGTTTATTGTGTATTTTCTTTAATATAAGCCTGAGGCTGATTTAAATTTCTAAGCTAATTTTGGTAGTAATCTTTAGCACCGAGTGGGAGGTATAAAGTGACGTTACTTCCCTAGAACTACGTGCCCCTATAGGATGTGAGCCTGAGGCTGATTTATATAGTGATCACTAGTGTTTTTGGATTGATATTGGAAGTCCAACACCAATGGCAAGGATAGGACGGCTCTCTCCAACGTGGGTTGTATGTTGGATTCCATGTAGCTCACATGGTTTATGTCGATTATAGGATCTCCCAATGTGTGTGTTTCCTTGTGTCTATGGTGAACGGTGAAGTGATTTGAAAGTGGAATTGTGAAAGTTATTCTTTTGAAAGATTTAAATGATATTTATACTATGAGAATTGATATTCTTGAGAATTGATATTTATAAGAAATGCGGATGTTGCGCTGGATGTGTGGGATGACTCGAGGGGATAGAGTTAGGAATGAGACTATCAGGGAGAAGGTTGGTGTGGCTCCAGTGGAGTGCAAGATGCGGGAAGTCCGATTGAGTTGGTTTGGACACGTGAAGAGGAGGGACACGGATGCCCCGGTTCGTAGGTGTGAGAGGCTAGCGTTGGATGGTTTTGGCGAGGTAGGGGGAGGCCGAAGAAGTACTGGGGTGAGGTGATTAGGCGGGATATGGAGCAGCTACAACTCACCGAGGACATGACCCTAGATAGGAAGGTCTGGAGGGCGCGAATTAGGGCAGAAAACTAGGGTCAGTTTGGGGCGTTAGGGTAGGGAAGTATTTGGTGGGGGTTTTATTCCTGTTATTCTTCCTATTCTTATTTTATTCCTATTTTCTATTCTTCTTCTTGTTATGCTTTCGGTGTTCCATGCTTTATTACGAATCTGGGTGCTTTCCGATGTTTCCTACTACTTATGGGTGTCGTATTTACGTTATGAAATCCTGTTCTGTGCGTTACTTTATATTTGTGTGGTGTCTCGTGTCTTGAGCCGGGGGTCTATCGGAAATAGCCTTTCTACTTCTTCAGAGGTAGAGGTATGGACTGCGTACATCTTACCCCCCCCCAGACCCCACTAGGTGGGAATACACTGGGTTTGTTGTTGTTGTTGTTGTTGTATGTGAGTCTTTCATACATCCTCTAGATTTCTTATAAATATTTATGATGATGATGTTTATACAACTGCATACACCCCCATATACTCGGTTCCTTTCTATGGTACAGACCCACATCTTTGGATGTGGGCTACATTTTTTCGGAATGTAGGTTCAGGTGCTCAGTTCCAGGTTTGACAGTGATTCTTTGGGCATGCTGTTCTACATTCTCTGTTATAGTGAGTCCTCATGTTCCGAGGATGTGATGTCTGATGTTGGTTTCATAGAATTGTTTACATTTGATAACTGAGTATGAGTCAGTTGGGGCATGTCTCAATGTCTCGCTAGTTTTATTGATTTTTTAGAGGCTTGTCACACTAGTATAGATGTTGGGAGTTGACTAATAAGTCATATTATGTTATCTTTCTGAAATTCTTTTATTCTTGGATGATGATTACTCTATTGATATTTGAGGGTTATTTATGGAAACCCTATTGATTTGTGTTGAACTGAATACAAATGGCTCAAAGGGTTAGTTTGGGGCTACTCGTAGCCTCAAGCACCGTGTGACGCTCTGGGATCCATTTTTGGGGTGTTACAAACTTGGTATCAGAGCCTAAGGTTTTAAGGTGTCCTAGGGAATCTTACAAGCTGCGTTATGTAGAGTCTTGATCATCAGTATGTAGCACGCCATATCTATGAGCAAGAGTCTACAAGATGTTTTAGGGGAAAAAGTGTGATTCTTTCTTTCAGAAGTCTATCATGCTTAAAGTGTCTCTCTCTGCTATTAATTCATGCTCATGTGCTGCTTGTGAGAAAGAAAGATGGCTCTTTGGGTATGTGCATTGATTATCTCCAACTGAATAAAGTCACCATAAAAAATAAGTACCTCCTTCCGAGAATAGATGATTTGTTTGACCAATTGCAAGGTGCAAGTTCTTTCTCAAATATAGACCTTCGTTTCGGCTATCATCAACTCAAAGTTAGGGAGTATGACATCCCGAAAACCACTGTCTGAACTCGTTATGGCCATTTTGAGTTTCTTGTTATGTCTTTCGGGTTATCTAATGCCCCAATATCTTTCATGGACCTCATGAATCGAGTTCTCAGACCATATCTGGATATGTTTTTCATAGTGTTCATCAATGATATACTGGTGTACTTTCGTAGTGTGGATGAACATTCTGATCATCTCCGAACTGTCTTGCAAACCCTTATAGATCACAAGTTGTTTGCCAAGTTCAGTAAGTGTGAGTTTTGGCTAAGGTCAGTTGCTTTTCTGTGTCATATCATTTCTTCCGAGGGTATTAGAGTTGATCCCTAAAAGACTGAAGCTGTTAGAAATTGGCCTAGACCTATTTCTCTGACTGATATCCAAAGTTTCTTGGGTTTAGCTAGCTATTACCACTTTTTTTATTGAGGGTTTCTCCTCTATAGTGTCTTCTATGACTCGGTTGACCTAAAAAAAGTGAAGTTCTTGTGGTCCGAATCTTGTGAGAAGAGTTTTCAAGAGTTGAAAACTCGACTTACTTCAGCCCCTGTTTTGACTTTGCCTAATGGTGTTGATGGTTTTGTGGTGTACTGTAATGCTTCGAGAGCTGGGTTGGGTTGCGTATTGATGTTGAAGGGTAAGGTGATAGCTTATGCTTCTAGACAGTTGAAATCCCATGAGAAAAATTACCCTACCCATGACCTTGAGTTGGCTGCTGTTGTGTGTGCTTTGAAAATCTGGAGACACTATTTTTTTGGTGTCCATGTTGATGTTTTCACTGATCATAAGAGTCTGCAGTATGTGTTTACCCAGAGAGAATTGAATCTTACGAAGAGACGATGGTTACAATTGTTAAAGGACTATGATATGAGTGTGCTGTACCATCCGGGCAAGGCCAATGTTATTGTGGATGCCCTAAGTAGAGTGTCCATGGGTAGTGTTTCGCATGTGGTAGAAGGTAAGAAATAGTTGGCTCGTGATGTACACCGTTTAGCTAGATTGGGGGTTAGGTTGTTTGACTCTGCTGAAGGTAGTATAGGGGTTCAGAGTAGTTTCGAATCCTCCTTGGTTTCGGAAGTGAAGGAAAAACAACACTTAGATACTAGTTTGGTCAGACTGAAGGAGTCAGTCAAGGACAAAAAAGTAGAGGTTTTATCCCAAGGGGGAGATGGTGTGTTGAGATTTCAGGGTATATTATGTGTCCCGAATGTTGATGATCTGAGATAGAGGATTATGGCTGAAGCGCACGGGGCACGATATTCTATTTATCCTGGTGCCACCAAGATGTGCTGAGACTTGCGAGAAATCTATTGGTGGAGTGGCATGAAGAAAGATATAGCAGCATTTGTAGCTAAGTGTGCAACATGCCAACAGGTTAAGGTTCAACACCAAAGACCTGGTAGTATGATGCAAGAGTTTAGTATTCCCACCTGGAAGTGGGAAGAGATAAATATGGACTTCGTGATTGGTTTACCTCCTTCCCGACGCCATCATGATTCCATTTGGGTTGTGGTTGATAGATTGACTAAGTCTGCTCATTTCTTTCCTGTTCATACTTCATATACTGTTGAGGATTACGCTAGATTGTATATTCGAGAGCTAGTCAGACTGTATGGAGTTCCCTTGTCTATCATTTCAGATAGGGGTACTCAATTCACTTCGAAATTTTTGAAGGCTTTTCAAAAGGGTCTTGGTACCCAAGTGCTTTTGAGTTATGCTTTTCATCCACAGACTGATGGTCAGGTTGAGTGGACCATCCAAACCTTAGAGGATATGCTGAGAGCTTGTGCACTTGACTTTAAGGGAAGTTGGGATGATCACTTACTGTTGATAAAGTTTGCTTACAATAACATTTTCCACTCTAGTATTGGCATGGCTCCGTTTGAAGCCTTATATGAGAGGAAGTGTAGATCACCCATAGGTTGGTTCGAGGTGGGTGAAGCGGCTGTGAGTGGTCCTGATTCGGTATTTGAGGCTATGGAAAAAGTTAAGTTGATTAGGGAAAGGTTGAAAACTGCGCAGAGTCGTCAGAAGTCATATGCGGATGTTAGAAGGAGAGACCTTGAGTTTGAAGTTGGTGACCTAGTGTATCTGAAAATTTCAACCATGAGGGGGGGTGACAAGATTTGGATATAAGGGGAAGCTTAGTCCCCATTATGTTGGTCCTTACAAAATTCTTAGTTGTGTTGGTAAGGTAGTTTATGAGGTCGAGTTGCCTTCCGAGTTGTCCTCTGTTCATCCAATATTCCATGTATCTATGCTTAGAAAGCATATTAGCGATGCTGTGGTAGTATATTCCTCTGTGAATGCTGACATTCAATAAAATCTTTCTTTTGATGATATTCCTGTTGAGATTCTTGATTTTAGTGTGCGAAGACAAAAGAAAAAAGAAGTTCCCTTGGTCAAGGTGTTGTGGCGAAACCAATCTGTTGAGGGTGCAACTTGGGAAGCTGAGGCGAATATGCTATCCAAGTACCTGCACCTATTTTCCACGAACTTCATCAAGCCGAAGGTACCGTTCTTTCCTAAATCATGCACTTTTGATAAAAGTTGCAGCAGTTCAGCTGTCATTTATTATGTGTTCAGCTGTAGTTTCTTGAATTTATGCATTCTATGTTGCATTCAGAGTGAGAAACGATGTGGTGATGAGTCTAACGAATTGTTTCAGCTGTATGCTCTATTTCCTATCTAATCTTGGCATGTCTAGCATCATTCTAGGATGAATGTTTCCAAGGAGGGATGATGTAATACCCCGGGAAAGTTTTCATTGAAATTTTGTGCGTAAACGTGTTGGGTTCTATCTTCTAGAATGAATTATAAATTTTCCATTTGAAATGTCATAAATTATGACCCACCATTGCATAGAGTATCAAATAAGATTTCCAATGATATGTGTATCATCCAAAAGGGACACCCGAGCGACGAGTTATGAACATTCCGATCGAACCATGAATAGTAGTGAACAGTAAAACGTGCAAGAAAAAAAGTACTGAGGCCTGGCGTATTTTTGCTCCAACTTTAAAAAATCATAAATCCTTGAACATAATGATCTGGGTGATCTACTATATATCAACGGAAAGCTCTATGAGTCCTCTTTCCGATGAAATTGGTTTCATCCAATTTATCTATCAGAGCAAAGAGTCATGGTCGATCTACTTCAGCCTATCAAAAGTAAATTCTTGAGTTAACTTCAAACAATCATAACTCCTCGTACATAACGACCTAGGTGAGATACTATATATCAAAGAAAAGATATGAGAGTCCTGTTTCTAATGAAATTGGTTTCATCCATTTTGGATATCAGAGTAAAACGTTATGGTTGATGTACTTTAGACTATGAAAATAGTCCATGAAAGGATAGATTCGAGAATTATTTGATTTTTAGGGGCGCTTTGGTCATTCCCCCTCACCCAAAATCTGTCCAAACCCTATATAAAAGTCTATTCGAAGCATTATATGTTATATTTAATCAAATTCCCTCAAAAAGGAAAAAGCCCTAAGCTCCTACATCCAGCTTCAAGAACCTCTAAAGTTCACCATTAATTCTGCAAATTTATTCAAGATTCCAAGTTCCTAGTTCAAGAACTTCGAGAACCTCCAAAGTTCACCATTAATTCTACAAATTTATTCAAGATTCCAAGTTCCTAGTTCAAGAACTCCAAGAACCATCATTCAAAGGCATGATTAACATCTCAAAAATGAGTATCAATCTAAAGTTCATCATTCAAGGTATGTGGGGTTTTTCAGCAAGAACTTTCTTTCGTTCTTGTGCCCAAAAGTAATTTTCTTTACAAAGGCATGATTTTTATTTGATTTTTATGAATTTGAAGCATGAACCCATTTCTTATGATAATTATTATGAAATCTTGATGTTTATGATTTTGAAAGATAAATTTACATGTTTGGTGATATAAAGCGTGAATCTTGAACGATATTTATCATGATTTTGATATTTGGGTCGTGAATCCCCATTGGAAATTATTTTTTTTAGAAAGTGTGTGTTATAAGCACATTGATGTTGAATAATTGAGATGGTTTGAATGATTTGACCTTTTGGTCGTGAATGAGTTATTTTGAACTTGACTGTGAAAGAAATCTACATTTTTATTAATTATGATAAAGGGGTGGTAAATTTGCTCCCGATGAAAATTGTTAAAGTGTTAATTGTGGATTTTCTTTAATGTGAGCCTGAGGCTGATTTAAATTTTTGAGATAAGTTCGGTAGTAATCTTTAGCACTGAGTGGAAGGTATAAAGTGACCTTACTTCCTTAGAACTACGTTCCCCTATAGGATGTGAGCTTGAGGCTAATTTATATAGTGATCACTAGTGTTTTTGGACTGATATTAGAAGTCCTACTCCAATGGAAAGGATAGGACGACTCTCCCCAATGTGGGTTATATGTTGGACTCTATGTAGCTCATATGGTTTATGTCGGTCATAGGATCTCTCAGTGTGTATGTGTTTCCTTATGTCTATGGTGAATGGTGAAGTAATTTGAAAGTGGAATTGTGAAAGTTATTCTTTTGGAAGATTTAAATGATATTTACACTATGAGAATTGATATTCTTGATGAACTGAAAGTGATTGACAAATTATATGATGACTCACATATGTTATTATACTTATTTCATCCTCTCATGATTATGATGATTTTCTTCGGGCTATGTGAGTCTTTCATACATCCTGCATATTTCTTATAAATATTTATGATGATGATATTTATACAACTGCATACACCCCCATATTATCGGTTCCTTTTCATGGTACTAACCCACATCTTCGGATGTGGGCTTCATTTTCTCGGAAAGTAGGTTCAGGTGCTCAGTTCCAGGTTCGATAGTGATTCTTCGGGCACGCTATTCTATATCCTCTGTTGTAGTGAGTCCTCATGTTCCGAGGACGTGATATCTGATGTTGGTTTCACGAAATTATTTACATTTGATAACTGAGTATGAGTCAGTTGGGGCATGTCTCAATGGCTCGCTGGTTTTATTGATTTTCTTAAAGGCTTGTCACACTAGTATAGATGTTGGGAGTTGAATAATAAGTCGTATTTTGTTATCTTTCTGAAATTCTTTTATTCTTGAATGATGATTACTCTGTTGATATTTGAAGGTTATTTATGGAAACCCTGTTGATTTGTGTTGAACTGAATGCAAATTGATCAAAGGGCTAGCTTGGGGCTACTCGTAGCCTCAAGCACCGTGTGACGCTCTGGGACCCATTTTTGGGGCGTTACATCATAATATCTATCATGAATAGGAATGCTTATAATCAAGTCATAAATCTCATATTCTAATATCATGGGTATTCTGACAATATATATTATTCATAGCAATCGCATGAAAACCATTCAAGCGTAAGGGAACATCAACATGTAATGTTTAGTTCATATTGTAATGATTTGGGGATATTATACTTCATGTATTTATTCAACATCTCAAACATGGTAGGGAAAGCATGGATATATTTGGTGTACATAATTTATATCTCCATTATCATACATGCTTTATACCACAACAATAACAACACATAATTTGCATGGAAATTCATTTTGGAGTGTATGACTAACATGAACTTGTTATTTAGATATCATGAAATCATGTAAATATGAAGTTCTAACATAGTAGGCATTTTATCAAACACCTTGCATGCATTATTTAAGGCATAGGTGGATTTCATACTTGCATTCTAACAATCCATCCAAAGATCATGTTTTTCAACTAACAACATAACTTTCATGAGATATACAGTCATGATACTATTATATAGAAAAACAAACAAGAATCAATATGGGTATGATCATATCACCACAATCAACCAAGTTTTTGTATTTTAAAGATTGATTCTTGAACTCCACGGACGAAAGAAATCTATGGATGAACACTACGCATACCTTGGAAGGGAGGTTCTTGATGATTGATGGAGGAATTTCCTTGAAATTGGATCTTCAAGCTTAATTATGAAACCCTAGTTGTTTTTCTTTTTTAGTGCTCTTGGATGATGAGCTTTGAGATGTTAATAGGGTTGTAATGTGTTTAGAAGCTATATATTTCGTAGGGTTAAGTTTAGGGAAGTGTAAGGAGTGTTAAAAGACTTAATAAACCTCAAAATAACTCAAAACAAAGTGTTTTTGGCACTTGGAATTGACTTAGGCGGCGCCTAACCAATCGCCTAAGTTTGGTTGGGCGGTGCCTAACCAATCGCCTATCCGTACGGTCTCTCACAAAAATGGGCATAACTTTTCACTCGGGTATTTGATTAAGGTGAAATTGGTATCGTTGGAAAGCTAATTCTATTCTCCACAATTTGGTAGGTCTAAAGCAGCCAAATTACCATTAACATCGAGTTATACTTGTTCAAAGATGACCCTTACAAAATCAAACACTAAAACTTGATGGATTCAAAAACTCTTAGCTTGTATTACCTTAAGTGACTCATATGAACATTCTTAATACATCATAAGCTATATTATCACTAGGATACTCATTGTAAGTCATGTACTAAAATGCTACTCACAGGATAGGAGGTTTCATACGTAGAAAAAATTGTTCGTCTCCTTGCTTAGAAACATACGGGGTATTACACAGCTACTACTTGACTGTCGAATCTTTATTGACAAAGCTATCCCCAAAGATGACCACTTTATATAGCTTTCCTTGGGATTTCATGGTAAAATTGATCACTATTTTTACTCATCCATTAATTTATTAATGTAGTTATTATGACTTTGTTTACTTGTTTCCTGTTTACATTTTTTAGGCTTGGGCATGTGAAGCCATTCCTCTCCTCCGAAAGTATTTTAAGGTTTATTCCGATAAGGTTTCTCATCCAAGGATCCTCAGTGGTTAGCTACAAATGGCAGTAAAAATATTAAGGAGACTAATCCCTTTAACCCTCCGAATGATGTAGTACGTATTCTTTTAACTAAAATAATTTGCCTCAAATAAAGATATTGAAACAGATGTGCCATCTATTGAGATAGATGGGTCATCTATTGTAACAGATTACTCATCAAATGAATAGATTAGTAATTTGTTGTGACTGATGATCCATATTTTAGAATAGATTAACCATTTTTTGCTCTGGTCCTCTTAACTTGACTCAACAGATTACCCATCAAGTGCAAATTATGCAACAGATGGGTAATATGATGCAACATATGGGTAATCTGATGCAGTACGTCTTCTTTCAACTAAACTAATTTTCCTCAAAGAAAGATATTGAATCAAATGTGCCATTTGTTGGGATAGATAGGTCATCCGTTGCAACAGATTAACCATCAACTACAACTAGTTCAATATATTGGTAATTTGTTATGATAGACGATCAATATTTTGCAATAGATTAACCATCTGTTGCTTTGTTTCTTTGAACCTAACTTAACAGATTTCCCATCTACTATAAATTATGCAACAGATGGTAATCTGATGTAATATATTATCAATTTGTTGCGACATACAGATCAGCTGTTGCGGCAGCTAGATCATCTGTTACATAACTCAGGAAAAATCAGTGAACTCAGTTCAATTCAGTTTAGCAGTATGATTAGTAACAGTTCAGTCCATCTTAAAATAGCTTAGAAATTAGTCCAGTGTCTATTCAGTTGGGAGTAGGATTCAGTATCGAGTTAACCAAGAGATGGGGGCATACCTGCCAGCAGAGGCTTTGACCCTTAGTAGCAATCCCTACGTTATAGAAATACATAGCCATCGTAGGTTGAGATATCTTCCTGCCAGATATTATGAGGGTTGATACATCTCATTCAAGTTTTCCTGCCAGCAAGGGTTGATGAAAGATCTTCCTGTTAGATAGGGTTAACTCACAACATGTCTTTACCCATGACATGGTATTTTCACGCTTCCAACTAGGGTTACAGGTCGGACCCCAATCTATTTAAAAAGGGGTATATCGGTTAGATGATTACCTCCCATAGTCTCAGTTTCAAATTCAGTCTCAGTGTAGAACTCAATTCAATTCTATAGATTCAGGATTGTCAGACATAGTCACTCCATTTAGTACAAAACTAAGTATAGTTCCACAGAATCAAGAATGTCAGATACAGTCATTCAGTTATCAGTAATTCAGTATCAATATACTCATATATCAGTTTATCAGTATTCAGACTCAGTATGTAGTGTTACCACGATCTCAGTTACAGTTTATGTATTCATTCATGTACTCTCATCCAGTTATACTCATGTCATTCTGTTAGTATTGTTCATGCATATGAACCCATGCATTTCAGCCTACCTCACTTAGCATACCAGTATATTTAAAATACTGACATATACCTTTCTGTTGTGGTATGATGTCTTATATCATAGGTTCAGACGCACGAGCACTCGATCATCCCTAGCAGTTATAGATTTTCAGTCGTCAAAGTTAGTGGTGATTCCTCATAGTTTAAGGACATGATTATTATTTTAGTATTTCAATTTTATTTTAATTATCAAAGTTAGTTGGGAACTTGTCCCATCAACTCCATATTTCAGATAGTTTAGAGACTTTTTAGACAGAGTATTTTCAGTCAGATGTTTTAGTTTTGGTATTGTTATGCTATATTTAGCTTTATTTCAGTATTGAATCTTATGGAATATTTTCTGCCTAATTTCTACATATTAGAGTATTATCATTTAGTTAATGCAGTAGGTACCGGTAAAGGGTGTTAGCTTATGGTCCTTCAAGATTATGAGCACCGTGTAGTGTCTGGGGTACAAACTCGGGGTCTTACAAACTTGGTATTAGAGTATAAGGTTCAACAGAGTCCTAGAAAGTATGAAATTTGCATCTAGTGGAGTTTTGTGCATGGATGTGTAGCGCGCCACACTTATGAACAGGAGGCTATGAGGTGTTTTAGGAAAAGTTTCCCTTACTTTAGTATTCATGTCGTGTGAGTAAGCATGAGATCCATTTAAAACCCCTGTCTAATCTAAATTTATCTTCCATTTACAGAATATGCCTTCAAATAGGACTAAGAAAAGAGGAATTAGAGACTCGCCAGAACCCCAACCCATTCATCCAGATCCTCTGGACGAACATGTCTTCCACACTGAGTTTAAAGCAGCTTTCACCACCCTAGCACATTCTGTGGCAGTCCAAAATAAATTTCCAGCTGCTATTCCGGCCAACTTAGTTGATAACACTGCTGCTTCCAGGATTCAGGACTTCACCTGACTAAACCCTCCATCTTTTATAGGGTCTAAGTTCGATGAGGACCCTCAGGAATTTCTAGATTAGGTGTAGAAAGTTACTGATATTATGGGGGTGACTGCTGTTGAGAACACTGAGTTGGTCATATATCAGTTACAGGATATGGTATACTCATGGTTTAAAGAGTGGAAATTAGAGAAGGCCGCAGATATAGGGCCCATAGAATGGAAGAAGTTTCCAGTTGCATTTTTGGATAGGTCCTTCCCACTAGATTTGAGGAAAGCAAAGGTTTTGGAGTTTATAAACCTGGAGTAGGGCAATATGATAGTACAATAGTATTCTCTCAAGTTTACTCATTTAGCCTGATATGCCCCGCATGTAGTAGAAGATAGTATATCTAAGATGAGTAAGTTTGTGTCTGTCGTATCTAATAGTGTGGTAATGAGTATAAGACCCTAATATTGATTAAGGAGATAGATATATCCAGGTTCATAGTCCATGGTCAGTAGAAAGAGAAGGCCCAAAATCCTACTAGATCCTTTCTCAATCACTACCCTAGTGGGTAAATCTTTCATAGACTGGCGGTATACAGGAACTTTTCAGTTATGGTATCTCAGAAAGTTACTTCAGCAGACTTAGTTGAATTAGAGATGGCCAATTTTGATGTCATTCTTAGCATGGATTGACTTCATTCCTGCTATATCTCAGTCCACTATAAAAATAGAATTTTTTAGTTTTAGTTTCTGAATGAACCCATCCTTGAGTGGAGGGGTAGTGCTTCAGCACTTAGGGGTCAACTTGTTTCTTACCTTCAGGTGAGTAAAATGACCTCTAAGGTATATGTCTACCATCTCATTCGAGTCCAAGACTCTAGTTTAGAAACCCTTAACCTTGAATCAGTATCAGTAGCATGTGAATTCCCAGATATTTTTCCCAAAGATCTTCTCGGAGTTTCTCCCCAAAGGGAAATCAACTTTGAAATAGACCTTCATCCAGATACTCAGCCCATATCTATTCCACCATACAGAATGGCACCTACAAAACTCAGAGAATTAAAATAATTGTTGAAGGATCTCCTAGATAAGGGATTTATCAGACCCAATGTATCCCCATGGGGTGCCCTAGTTTTATTCGTGTGTAAGAAAGACGGTCCTATCAAAATATGTATTGATTACCGTCAGCTAAATAAAGTCATGGTCAAGAACAAGTATCCACTTCCTAGAATCAATGAGTTGTTTGACCAACTTCAAGGTGCCATTTAGTTCTCCAAGATAGACCTCAGATCGGTCTATTATTAGCTTAGAGTCAGAGAATGTGACATCCCAATATGGTCGCTTTGAATTATTAGTTTCCAGAACTCAATATGGTCACTTTGAATTCATAGTCATGTCCTTTGGTCTTACCAATGCCCCTGGAACTTTCATGGACTTGATGAACCGTGTCTTTAAGCCGTACTTAGACATGTTCATCATAGTCTTCATAGATAACATTTTGGTCTACTCCCGCAGTAAGCATAATCATGTGGACCATCTTAGAATAGTACTACACGCACTCAAAAACCATCATTTATTTGCCAAATTTAGTAAGTGCAAATTTTTACTAAGGTCAGTAGCTTTCCTTGGCCATATCATTTTCGGTGATAGCATTAGAGTTGATCCTAAAAGATTAAAGCAGTAAGAAACTAGCCTAGACCCATCTATCCATCAGATATTAGGAGTTTCTTGGGCTTTTCTAGCTATAACGGATGATTTGTTGAGGGATTTTCATCTATTGCATCCTCTATGTCTAGATTGACTCAGAAGAAAGTCAAATTCCATTGGTCCGATTCTTGTGAGAAGATTTTTTAGGAGTTGAAGACTCGACTTACTACAGCTCTAGTCCTAACTTTACCAGATGGTTCAAATGGGTTTGTGGTATATTGTGATGGCTCTAGAGTCGGTTTGGGATGTGTTTTGATGCCGAGAGGTAAGGTCATAGCCTACGCCTCTAGATAGAATAAGCCCCATGAAAAGAACTATCCTACTCATGATATTGAGTTAGCAACAGTAGTATTTACCTTAAATCTTTAGAGGAACTATTTGTATGGTGTGCACATTGATATGTTCATTAACCATAAGAGCCTACAGTATATATTCTCTCAGAAAGATATCAACCTCTGTCAGAGAAGGTGGTTGGAGTTATTAAAAAAATATGATATGAGCATTATGTATCATCCAGGTAAAGACACTGTAGTGGCTGATGATCTCAGTAGGATGTGTATGGGTAGTATTGCTCATGTGGAGGATGGTAAGAAGAAGTTAATATAGGAAGTTCATCAGCTTACCTGACTTGGTGTTCGCTTAGTCAATTAAGCAGATAGTACTATATGAGTGCAGAGTAGTTCAGAATCATCTATGGTATCCGAGGAAAAGGAAAAGTAGTATAGAGATCTGAGTCTAGTCAAGTTGAAGGAATCAATTAGAGATCAGAAAGTGGAGGTTTTCTCCCAAGGGTTAAATGGTGTGTTGCTTTGCCAGAGTTGGAAATGTGTGCTAGGTGTAGATGACTTAAGGCAGTGAATTCTTGTAGAAGTGCATGGTGTGCACTACTCTATTCATCCAGGGGCCACTAAGATGTACCATGATTTGCGGGAGATCTATTAGTGGAGTGGGATAAAGAGAGATATTATAGAGTTTGTGGCTAAGTGCTCAATATGTCATCAGGTTAAAATTGAGCATCAAAAGCCTAGTGGGTCTATGCAGGAGTTTAGTATTCCCACTTGGAAGTGGGAAGAAGTGAACATAGACTTTGTGATGGGTTTGCCTCATGCTCGTCGCCAGTATAATTCAGTTTGAGTCATCGTAGAAAGGATGAACAAATCAGCTCATTTCCTACTAGTCCATACTCTTATTCTGCCGAGGATTATGCCAAACTCTATATCAAGGAGTTGGTCAGATTGCACGGTGTTCCATTGTCCATTATCTCAGATAGAGTTACCTAGTTCACCTCTCATTTCTGGAAGGCATTCCAAAAGGGTCTTGATTCCTGAGTTCACCTCAGTACAACCTTTCATCCCTAGATAGATGGTCAAGCCAAAAGCACTATTTAGACTTTAGCAGATATGCTATGAGTATATATGATAGACTTTAAAGGTAGTTGGGATGACCACTTTCCTTTGATTGAATTCGCATCTAATAACAACTATCATTCCAACATTCAGATGGCTCCATTTAAGGTATTTTATGGGAGGAGGTGTAGATCTCCCATTGGTTAGTTTGAAGTGGGTGAGGCCACAGTGGTAGGGCCTGACTTGGTATTTTATACCTTAAATAAAGTTCAAGTGATCAGGGAAAGGCTTAAGATAGCTCAAAGCCGGAAAAAATCATACGCGGATGTACGCAAAAATGATCTCGAGTTCGAGATTGGTGATTTTGTGTATTTGAAAATCTCTCCTATGAAAGGATTGAAGAGGGTTGGCAAGAAGGGGAAACTTAGTTCCCAATATGTCAGTCCTTACTGAATTCTCATCCATTTTTGAAAGGTAGATTGCGAGCTTGAGTTGCCTTCAGACTTAGCTTCAGTGCATCCAGTATTCCATGTCTCCTTGCTAAAGAAATACATAGGTTATCCAGCAGTCGTAGTCCCTATAGAGGGCATAAAAGTTCAGAATAGCATCTCTTATGAAGAGATTCCAGTTGAAATCCTTGACTATCAGATTCACAGACTGAAGAATAAAGAAGTACCTCTAGTCAAAGTTCTTTGAGGTACTTGGGAGACAGAAGTAGACATGGGGACCAAGTACCCTTACCTTTTCTCCGCAAACTCAGGCTCAGCCCAAGGTAACAGTTTTCCTTTGAATTACTCAGTCTCATGTTCAAATATAGCTACCAGTGTAGTATCAATTGACGTTGCATGCTCACTTATGCATTCATAAATCAGTTTAGTCATGTACTCATGCATCAGACATGTATGTCTAGTATATAAGCCCAGCTTATCAGTAATCCAAATCATGCATTCATGAATCATGTTCAACTATGTACTCATACATTTGATATGGATGTTCAGTATGATAATTCAGTAATTTCAGTAATCCAGTGTCTAAATCCAGTCTATCACTATTCTCAGTTTAACCAGTCTCATTCGAGGATGAATGTTCCCAAGGGGGAAATATTGTAAGACCCCGTAAAATCCTAACCTCAACTCAGTCTTGTAATCTTGCTAAGGGGTCCCAGACTTCAAAAATTTTAGCTAAGTATACAAACTTAGTGTCATTTTGGCCTTTGTAAGTTGGCAACTCTATTTCATGACCTCTATGACCTTAAAGTGTCAATCTTTAGGTTGATTCATGATCAAGATTGTCAGTAGGTGTTACCTAAAGGGTTTCAGATTTTTTTGACCTCGTTTGAACCATGTTTGAGAATCCATATTAGTGTATCAACGCGATCTCGACGTGGCATGGCATCCATCGCGTCGATCAATAATTTTCATTAGATTTGAGTGGCAAATTCTAGTGAACCGATGCAAAATCGATATGGCGCATTAGTCATTGTGTCGATGCCAACGACGTAGTGCGTCGGTATGGCATCGATAGTTTAGTATTTAGTCATTAAAAATCCACATCATCAGAGGTAATAGGGTCTTTTTCCACGTTTATCAGCGTCCAAACCACGAGATTAAGCCACTTTAGAGGCTAAATTCATTCATTATTCTCAAATTTCTCAAGAACAGAAACCCTAGGGGGATCAATTTCAAATCAAGAACTCAAGAAACCACCACCAATTTTTTAGAATTCAAGAACTAAGGTATGTGAAGTGTTCATCCAAGGATATCCTTCCACCCTTGGAGTCCAAGAAACTCTTTTAAAATTCAAGTTAATTGATTTCATGGATTTCTTGTTGGATCTTGAATGTATTCATGATTATGATGTTAATGGTGATCTAAATCCATGATTTGTCCCATGTTCCATAAAACTTTGTGAACTTCATGTTAAATTCTTGAGTTGCAAGTTGAATATAGAATTCCTGATAGTCCTACATATGTATTGATATGTGAAATACCCATGCTTATCAAGTGTTTGACATAAATGCCTAAGTGAATGTATTATTAGTAAGTTAGTACCATTATGCTACTAAATTCATGCAGTGATTTGCTTTTCATGCTATTGAGTCCTGAGGGTATTTAATACACGACAATTTAGTTGTATGCCTACAGCTAGTGTCAATTATAAAATAGTATTCAGCCAAGTCATGATCAGTAGGATTCAGCTAGTTACAGAACTCAGGAAAACTCAGTGAACTCAGTTCAGTTTAGGTAAACAGTATGATCAGTAACAAGTCAGTCCAACATAGAACAGTTTAGAAATCAGTCCAGTGTCTATTTAGTTGAGAGTAGGATTTAGCACCGAGTTAACTCAGGGATGGGGGCATTCCTGCCAGCAGAGGGTTTGAACCTTAGTAGCAATCCCTGCATTACAAAACTACGTAGCCAACGTAGGTTGATACATCCCATTCGAGTTAGCACCTATCATTCGAGTTAGCACCTAACTAGTAGCAATATCTTTCTGCCAGATATTATGAGGGTTGATACATCTCATTCGAGTTTTCCTGCCAGAGAGCATTGACAAAAGAGCTTCCTATCAAAGAGGGTTAACTCATAACTTGTCTTTACCCGTAGCACAATATTAGCACCCTTCCAACTGGGGTTACAGGTTGGACCCTAATCTATTTAGAAAGGGGCATATTGGTTAGATGATTTTCTCTCACAGTCTCAATTTCAGATTCAGTCTTAGTATAGAACTCAGTTCAATTCTACAGATTTATGACTGTCAGACAAAGTCACTCCATTCAGTACGAAACTCAATATAGTTCCATAGAATCAAGACTGTCTGATACAGTCATTTAGTTATCAGTAATTTAGTATTAGTATACTCAGATATTAGTTAATTAGTATTCAGAATCAGTATAAAGTTTTACCATGATCTCAGTTACAGTTTACGTATTCACGCATGTACTTTTATCCAGTTATACTCATGTCATTCAATCAATATTATTCATGCATATGAACCCATGCATTTTATCCTACCTCACTAGCATACCAGTATATTCAAAGTACTGAAACATACTTTTCTCTTGCACTATGATGTCTTATATCATAGGTTCAGATGCATGGGCTCCCGATCATCCCTAGAAGTTACATATTTTCAGCCGTCAGAGTTAGTGGTAAGTCATCACAGTTTGAGGACATGATTATTATTTCAGTATTTTTTTTTTCAGTAGTCGAAGTTAGTTGGGGACTTGTCTCATAAACTCCACATTTCTGACGGTTTTGAGGCTTTTTATACTAGAGTATTTTCAGTCAGATATTTTAGTTTTGGTATTGTTATACTGTATTCAGTTTTATTTTAGTATTGAACCTTATGACATATTTTTTGCCTAATTTCTGCATATTACAGTATTATTATTTAGTTAATGCAGTAGGTACCAGTCATAGGTTAGCTTGTGGTCCTTCAAGATTATGAGCACCGTATAGCATTCGGGGTGTAGACTTGAGGCATTACAATAAGAAATAGCATTGATGTGCTGCACATATTATCAAACATTTTGGATTAGGTGATAAAAAATTTATACGTAGATGCATTTAAATAAATTATTAATTAATAGTAATCTGTATGACATTTAAACCTCATCATTCCAGCAAGTTTGGGGCTGTGACATCAAATAAAATCAATTCTTCATTCTGGGATGTACAACAACAAAGTCAAACATGTCAAAACCAAGACTCGATTCATTCACTTTGTAGTGTTCATCATTTTATTTTCTACATGATGATTTATTTGTGTTAATGTCATGTTCTAACAACAAGAATTGTATAAATCAATATCTTTAAAGTTGATTTATTTACCTGCCGGCATGATGCTTTAACAACGCATCGACAATCCATTCTGAATAGTCGTTGATCAACTTTGTTAGTTTTTTTAGAGCCTCATCCGAGATGTTGAACCCTTCAAATGGGTAATTCTTTCGTTATCCCAAAATAACAGGCTCCACTTTTTCTTTTTCTTTGGAAGCATTTGATAGATTATCAATTGTTATATTATGCTCTTCAGTAGTAGCTTCTGCTGTGACATCCACCTAGAAAGCCAAAATTGTCAATGCTAATTACAAATATACAATAGATTATCCATCTATTACAACAGATGGATAATCTGTTGGGACAAATTTGAACAGGTAAAACAGAGTAGTACGATAATTTTAGTGCAAGACAAAGACAAAGGCGTTGCAATTTTTCTTTTTTCGATGCTTCGTGATGCCTTACAAATATCTTTTCTTCTCTTCTTAGCCACCTTGATCTCCAGTGGAGTGTATGGATATGAAATCCTCTTTGATAGAATGACGCCCCCTCTTAGATGTCATTTCCTTTACAAAAGTAGCTAGAGCATTTATAGCATTAATCACCCCATCATGTTTTGCCTTATAGTCTTGACATTTTCTTGCAGAACATTTGCTAGATGTGGAAAAATCTGTATAACTAGTATGATCATAATCATAATGGCTTGTTGTTTCAAAAACTATAAAAGGAGCATCATTATCCCCAATGGAAGCACTACTACCAACGACTACGACAGTCTTCATCAACGGCAACAGGTCCACCCTTCAAATTTGTTTTGCTTGTGATGGTTGTTGATCTAAACAATTCTATTTTTATTCCATCGGTGACCTTAGGGTCCGATAAAGTTTGCACAGACCGTAAAGTAAGAAAAAATGACATCTTTAACTCTCAGTTGGTCGAAACAAGCCACGGATGGACAATCTAAAATAAATCAGTACATATATTAAAATAATGATGAAATTATTTAAAATAATAATTAATTAAAACAAAAGCTTGATTAGAATTAGACTTACTGTTTCCTTGGGGGATTGAAAAGATCAAGAAATTTTGCATTTTTATCGGTTTTGGCCGACAACCATCTCAGGATTCTTGAAAAGGAAACTTCTTCCTAGTAGTTCGCTTGTTGTTTCAAATAAGAAATGGCTTCAAATGCCCAAGACTATAATATAACACCAATAAATCAAAAGCATTATTGAATATAAACATGATGAATCATATCATGATAAAAGAAATATTTACCATGAAGGCCAATGGAAAGCCATATAAGTTGACTGTCTTTGGCGTTAACGGAGTCAACAAATATTTGACAGTCATTTTGAAGCTTTCATAGCCCCAAGGATAGTTGTTAAATGCCTCAAGATCCTCAGAAAGGTTTATTAAACTGAGGCTTATGTTGTTGTTAACGTCTCTCGCCCAAAGAATATTATGTACAAACCAAACCAAGAACAATCATTTATTGTGCTTCCTTGAAAGTCCTATACCTTTCAACACTTTTATCAAAATTTGTTTTTGAAGCTTGGACCAACAATGGACACAAGGTCATCATGATCACTAGACTTGCCTTTGCCTTTTTTGGGTGTGCGGGGTGTTTTTTTGGGTTAGAGTAGGTATAACTTAAGAAGGAAAAGAAGGATAAAATTTTAGTCAGGTAACTATGACAAACTCCTTCCAACCAAAACAAACAGACATGCCACAGTAATTTATCCACACCTCATCCATCTTATCTTTTTTTCATACATAAACCTACGCTTGAGAAAATCATGTACCATTTTCATCTAAAAAGAAGCATTGTTTTCCTCCAATAAATCAAGCCCAAAGCAGCTTTCCCTGGAATAAGAATCTAATTTTTGTTCTCAAAATATTTTTCTGAAAGCATCGAAAGATTTTTCCATGGCTGACTTAACCACGAAATCACCCGTTAAATCTGTGGCACCATCGCACTGCATTCTTACAAGATAACGATCAATGTTGAAGGTTTTGACCAACTCTTTAATAGAAGGTATATTAGCATTTGGATCATCTCTTTTGAAACATTCCTCATTTCCATGTTCATTATCTTATGCTCTTGATTGATATAATGTTATTAAAGCAAGCTTATAGAGAGGTGAGTGTAACTGAGCTGTTACACTTGTTCCTTTACTTGAACTTGATTCAGTTTCTTTTCTTTTGGGATCCATATTATCTTAAACTAACAGGAACATAAAATAAATTATAATTGACTAATGCATCGTTAAAAATGGATAACAGTAAATCTAACATGCATAATAATAAAATAGCAGTTCCAACAGACCACATATCTGTTGCACCAGGTATGTTATCTGTTCCAACATATAACCGACCTATTGCTACGGATGAGTAAACTATTGGAAATAATAAAAATAGATCACTAATCAGTTGCACCAAGTATTTTATCTGATGCACATATAACCAACCGTTGTAATGGATGAGTAAACCATTGAAAACCATAAAAATAGATCACTAATTTGTTACACTAGGTAGTTTATCTATTGTAACAAATAACCAGCCTATTGCAACAGATGAGTAATCCATTAGAAACAGTAAAAACAGATGACTAATATATTGCACCAGGAAGGTTATCTATTGTAACATATAACCAACAACAGGTAGTTTATCTATTGCAATATATAACCAACCTATTGCAAGGATGAGTAATCCTTTGAAAGCAGTAAAAATAGATCACTCCTCTATTGTATCAGGAAGGATATCTGTTGCAACATATAACCAACCTATTGCAAGGATGAGTAATACATTAATAACAGTAAAAATAGATCACTAATCTATTGCACAAGGTAGTTTATCTGTTGTAACATATAATCAACCTGTAGCAACGGATGAGTAATCCATTGGAAACCATAAAAAAAGGTCACTTATCTATTGCACTAGGTAGTTATTTGTTGCAATATATAACCAACCTGTTGCAATGGATGAGTAATCCATTGGATACAGTAAAAATAAATCACTAATCTATTGCACCTGGCAGGTTATCTATTGCAATATATAACCAACCTGTTGCAATAGATAAGTAATCCATTTGAAATAGTAAAAATAGATCACTCATCTTTTGTACTAGAAAGGTTATCTATTGCAAGATATAACCAACCTGTTACAAGGGATGAGTAATCCATTGCAAATAATAAAATAGATCACTGGTCTATTGAAACATATCACTTATCTGTTGCAAAATGAGTTATCTATTGGATCAATATTATTTAGATTTCTACCAAACAAAAGAGTCGTTTATCACAACAGATGAATGATCTGGTAGATTGCTCATTTGTTACATCAGATTTTCATCGTTGCATTAGATTTGCATCTGTTGCATTAGATGTTTTCATTTGTTGCATCCGATGTTCTCATCTATTGCATAAGATGTTTCATATGTTGCATTAGATGTTTTCATCTATTGCATCAGATGTTTCATATGTTGTAATACCATTTTTACCAAGACAAACCAAAAATCAACCCAGCAACACCAACAAATCATACACACACAATAAGAACATCAATTGTGACCAAAAATCACCAACAAATCCGAATCAACAGTTTGACAAAAGGAAGAAGAAATTCTAGAAATTAGGGTTTTATTTAGTCCATATTTCAAATTTAAGCTAGAAATATTGAAATTGTTAACCAATACTAGAAGAGTAGTTGGCTCAAGTTCCTCTGTTTCTTCATAATTATTTACCTATGAAAAAAGAAATAGGATGATGAAGAACTCAAAGTTATTGTCACCGGAGAAGTCTTCACGTCGATTGATGGTTGAAAGTTGAAAAGAAATTTGCTCGACTATTTGTCTCCTGAGGTCAAAGTCGTCAGGAATTGAAGGGAGAGATTTTATAGAACTGTTGGTTGGGAGAGTTAAGAGGAACTGTCGAGAGAGGAGGGAGAGAGACGGTTGATTTGGATTGAAGAGGGGTGTGGGTTGGGTTGATTTGTATTTTTAAAAAGATTAAAAAGTTTTGAAAATATTAATCAAGTCCACAATTAACTTAATCAAGTTTCCTAATGATGTTTGACCCTTTAAGTTGGTCAATGACACCAATCCTTCATTCAACACTTAAAAGACACCTTTCCTTCAATTTTCTCAACTAACTTTGTCCCAAAAGTTGGGGTTTCTAATTTTTTCATAAATAGACATCTATAACAAAATAGAAAAAAAAAATAGAAAAATAGAAAAATATTTTTTTAATCATTCAAACCTATTATGAGTTTTGAAACTCATTAAAAAAGGATTTCTATTTTTAAAATATAATCTTCAATTAATCTTTAATTAATTGGGTGAACTTTCTTTTACCTTTTTAAATTGTTATCTAAAAATAAGGCAATTAACTATATTTGTATATCTATAATTTATATCTATAATACATTAAAAGTGTGAAAATCCTTAGAAAAGTGATTTGAACTTTTTGCCCTTCATTAAAAGAATCTTCTTTAGACAAAACTATCTTTTCACTATTTTTAAAATTTATTATTTAATTTTTTTTATTATATTGACTAAACTTCCTAAAATATATGGGACTCCTAAAATATATGATAGGAGAATTAATTAATATTTTTCTTTCTACTAGACTTCCTAAAATATATGGTAGGAGAATTAATTAATATTTTTCTTTCTACTATTCAATTAGAAAAATACTCCTAAAATAGGACTCCATTAAGAAAATACTTCTATAAATATTGAGATGTACGTTAAACTAGACAACAAATCGGTTTTCCTGTTGAGAGAATATGATTGATGCTCATTTAACTTGATTCGATTGCAAGTCTAGATTGATGGATTCTTGATTTTTAACCCTCAACTTCTTCACTGGTTTTTTAGCATAATAGAATTCAGCATGTATATACATGTATATATATATATATATATATATATATATATATATATATATATATATATATATATATATATATATATCTTCTCTTTTTTCATTCAAAATCATTCTTTAAGGTCAAAATTTTCGCTCAGACAAGAATTAGTTGGATCAAAATCGAAGCTTTGTGATCACTAATATATTTTTTATATAGTTTACAGGTCGTAGATGAATGTCAATTGGCTTTGAAGAATTATTGTGTAAAGGTTAGGTTTAATTGTATTGTTTTGATATTTGTATAATCTTATTATTTTATTTTAATTTACAAATGCTAGATGTATGTAGGTCGGCTTTGAAAATATTTTTTAGGTAAATGTTAGGTTTAATTGTATTATCATAATATCTCTATTAGTTTGTTATTTTATGGTAGTTTATATTTTGTAGATAAATCTCGATCGGCTTTGAGAAATTTTTGTGTGTAAAATTTAAGTTTAATTGTATTATTTTGATATCACTTTGATCGTATTATTTTGTTGCAGTTTACAGGTGATAGATAAATGTTGGTCGACTTTGAGAAATTTTTTTTATGTAAAAGTTATGTTTAGTTGTATTATTTTGATATATCTATTATCATATTATTTTGTTATTGTTTACAGGTGGTAGATGAGTGTCGGACGACTTTGAAAAAAAATTTATGTGTAAAGATTAGATTTAATTATATTATTTTGATGTCTCTATTATTGTATTATTTTGTTGTAATTTACAGATGGTAGATGAATATCGAATGACTTTTTAAAATATTTTTGGTAAAGATTAGATTTAATAAATAATCTCTTCATCTTTTAATTATTATATTCATCTTTATTAGTTAAACAAATATCCTATTTAATGTAAAGTTTGAACTCATTAAAGTAGGGTACACGCGCAAGGCGTGTACACCTAAACTAGTGTATTTAATGTTGCCTTTTGCATCAAATACATAGACAAGTTGCAATTTTGGGTAATTATGAAACTATTGTTATGAAATGCCTAATTATGAACTTAAGTTTGCTACTTATGAATTTTTAAAATGAAAAAAATTTATGTGAGAGGTTTCTTTTCGTCTGACGACCCAAATCTTATATTTTTAAGTTCACACACTTTAAGTCCACTAACTTGTAAGACCACAAAAAGAAAATCACACAATTAATATTAATTATGTGAGGCACAAAATATAATTTTCCTTACCGCTCCCTATCTAGATATGTTCATAAGGTATAATTAAGGCACTTTTTGACGTTGTATTAACAAGAATTTAAATTTTAACAGATACCTGCATAATTCTCTCTGGAGATTACTTTGTTTATTCTACTATACTCAATTAGAAAAATTGGACTTTGGAAATAAACCCAAAACACGTTAAAAGATACACTAGTCTTCATCTTTTCTTCATCTGTTATACTTAACTTGTACAACAATTAAGCTAACAAAGGAAATGTTGGGTACAAGATTAAAAGTGTTAATGGAAAATGGAGAGAACCAAGTGAAAGGAAAAAATTGAGATAACACTCAAAATGGAAAGTGTACTCAAAAATGGGAAAGTCTACTAATTCTCCCATATTGGTGGGAGAATAAACTTTCAGCTGGTCTTATTAAGAAACACTTACTCCACATGGTAAGTGAAGTAAGAACCAAGAGGGTCGTTGCACCGTCGTCGTCGCTCACTTGACTTTGGATTTGGATTTGAATTTGTCAAATGATCGATAATATTAATTTTTTAGACAAAATTTATTTGAAACATGGGCCAAAATTCAGTCGGAAAAAATGCAACATTTTTGTTGCAGTTTTTAATCCTCCATTAATGTGCATGGTTCTGAATGCAGAAAAGATGCTTGAAAGAGACACAACTCGTCGTGTAAAAGACACACTATTTCGGGAAAAGGTATTGTTGTTTGAATGATTGTGGATGTTCGAAAAAGACACACTATTTCGAATGGACAGACATTGCTACTCTAAAGGACATACCTTTTCGATAAACCATTTCCAACTTTTGGAAGGGGCACTTAATGGATCTATAAACCTGCATTTTTTCATAGGTTTTGGAATGAAAATTTCTGAATTAAAAACACTTCTTATCTTCTGAAAAACTCTGTATGATCATCTCCAGTTGAGTGAGTTCGAAGAGAATCCGATCATTTAAGGTACCACTATTGTTGGATTGTTAAGCCATTTTATCGTGGGAGAAAAAATTCCGCAACCTCGAGTACTTGAGGGGAATTATTTCCTTAAGGACACTCCATAAATTTGGAGGACTTGGATTTTTTTGCTTCATCTATTTTTCTTTAAAAATACTAAAAACACACTTCTTTGAAAGGTCATTTTGATCTTGTGTTGAAGGTGTTGGAAAACTTCATAAGTGTTCTTGATTTATTCTTGAACTTATGTTGAAGTTGTTTTTCTAAAATATAGATTTTATGTACCCGAAACAATAATCTTAAGGAAATAACCTTCAAAATCTATATTGTTTGGTTTTTGGAGATTAAAGCCTTACACTTTCTACTCCGTTTGAACTTAACAAGTGATTGGAAGTCATAAAAACTTCATCACAAGTTAAAGGACATTCAGTTAGCGATTGAAAGTCATAAAAACTTCATCGTTAAACTAGAAACAAGGGTTTTTTAAAGTTGCTACAACTTTATAAGTCGTATTTCGATATACTAACATTTACTATCTTTTTATGACGGGTAGTGACTACTAACAATCATGTGAATGATGCTGTAACGACTGTGGAAGCAACTAATGTCGCCATAATAAGTCGTACGAATGCTCTGCAGGCAATGGCACCAACGAATAAATCTGAAAAATTAACGGGTGTTGATTTTAAAAGGTGGAAATAGAAGATGTTCTTCTACCTTACAATGTTATGTCTTCAAAGATTTACATTTAAAGAAGCTCCAGAGTTTCCCGAGGAAACTTTTGACCATGAGTGATTTGTCATTATGGAGGTGTGGAAACACTCTGAATTTCTATGCAGGAATTACATTTTAAGTGGCCTCCAAGATGACCAATATAACGTGTATAGTAAAATGAAGATGAAAAAAGAGTTGTGGGGTGTGGTGGAAAGAAAATACAAGACTAAGGATGCTGGAACCAAAAAGTTCTTCGTTGTAAGATTCCTTGAGTATAAAATGATTGACATCAATTCTGTTGTATCCCAAGTATAGGAACTGCAAGTTATCATCCACGATCACCTTGCGGAAAGTATGAGTTTGGTAAATACCTCAGTTAAACATGATAATAATGTTCTTAATGTTCACATAAACTTTATTGTAGGCTTGGTCGTGAACGAGGCATTTCAAGTCACGACAATAATAGAGAAGTTGCCACCTATGTGGAAGGACTTCAAGAACTACTTGAAACATAAATAAAAGGAGATGACAGTCAAAGATCTCATAGTGAGACTGCGCATTAAAGAAGGCAACAAAGCCGCAGAAAGAAGGTCAAAAGAAAATTCTGCAATGAATGGAGCAAACATTGTAGAAGACGACCATGATAACTCAAAAAATCAAAAGAAAGCTAGACAAGAAAATAATCAACCTAAGAAGAAATTCAAGGGGAAATGCTTTAATTGTAGCAAGTTTCACCACAAGTCAACAGATTGTCGTGCCACAAAAAAAGATAAAAAGAAGGACCAAACAAATATGGTTGAATCCAAGAAAGAAATGGTTGATTTATGTTCCATGCTATCTGAATACAACTTAGTGGGAAATCCTTTGGAATAATGGATAAATTCTGGTGCCACCCTTCATGTTTGTGCAAATAAGGAGTAATTTGTTGCATTTGCTCCGGCTCAAGCTGAAGAGAAGATCTATATGGCAAACTTCACAACTGCAAAAGTTGAAGGAATAAGAAAACTCTGCCTGAAAATGACATCAGGCAAAGTGTTGACTTTGAACAATGTCCTATATGTATCGGAGTTATGGAAGAACTTGATTTCTTTATCACTTCTTGATAAAAATAAATTCAAATGTCTATTTATTTTTGAAAAAACTATACTTAGTAAAGGAGAAGTGTAAGTAGGAAAAGGCTAACCCACTAAGGGCCTATTCAAAATGAATGTAATGAATGTAAAAATCAATAAAAGTTTAGTTTATTCTTACTTGCTTAAGTCTAATGATTGTGGCATGAACGATTAGGACATATCAATTACAAAACTTGTGAAAATTGATTAACTTAGAAGTTTTGCCAAACTTTGAGTGTAATAAATCAAAATGGCAAACGTTTGTGGAATCAAAGTATGCTAAGCATCCATATAAGTCCGTTGAAAGAAATTCCAATCTCTTAGACTTAATCCACACTGATATTTGTGATAAGAAGTCAACACCATCTCGTGGTGGAAAAAGTATTTTATAACTTTTATTCATGATTGCACTAGTTACTATTATGTCTGTTTGCTAAACAGTAATGTTGAAGAAATAAATAAGTTTAGGTAATATAAAACAGAAGTTGAAAATCAGTTAGAGAAAAAAAATCAAAATAATAAAAAGTGATAGGGGCGGAGAATATGAATCTCCCTTTGCAGAAATATGTGTAGAGAATGGAATTGTCCATCAAACTACGACCCCGTATTCACCTCAATCTAATAGAATTGTGGAAAGGAAAAACCAAACTTGAAAGGAAATGATGAATGCCTTATAATTTTAGCTTAACCGAAAAACTTATGGGGGGAAACTATCCTTACAGCTAACCGAATACTCAATAGAGTTCCCCATAATAAGACACAATCAATTCCATATGAAAAATGGAAAGAAAGGAAATCCAACTTGAAATATTTCAAAGTGTGAGGGTGTCTAGAAAAGGTCCAAGTTCCTATGCCTAAAAGGGCAAAGATAGGACCTAAGACAGAAGACTGTGTGTTCATAGGATATGATAAAAGTAGTAAAGTATGTCAATTTTTTGCTCATAAATTCAAACATCCGGATATCAATGAAAATATGCTAATTGAATTAGATAATACTGAATTTTTTAACACATTTATTTGTATAAAACTACATATGAATAATCTACTGGGGGTCTAAACGACCACGAGATGAAAATTGTTGTCAATCGTACACGCAAGTGTAAGCGATCGTACAAGTAATATAATGATTTAAACAGTCGGATATCGTACCCACAAGGACTAATTACTAGCAATTATACCAATTATAGTTTTAGTCTAGTAAGCTTCAAGTGTTGTAAAGTATCAAGATGTTTTGGAAGTTTTCAACAAAAATGTAAATAAATAAGTAACAGAAATTGACAATAGCAAAGCGAGCAATGGTTGTAAATAGTAAGGATGTGAATTCTATGGTTGAGGAACTCTTAACATTCCTGCAAATCTCTACTCTTATCGCAGTCTAATTGGTTATCAGGTTGTTGATTTACAATGTTTATGGTAAGATCATGATTTCCCGACTTTTAATCTTCTATCTATTGAGTATTACAACTAAAAATCCTATAGAGAAGCAATTAATCATATAGATGAATAAATATATCTTCTTACAATTGAACCAAAGAAGGCTTCTAGGTATATCCCTATCTTAGATGCTAATTCAAATCCCCCTATTTTCATAAAAGGATAAGAACCTTGCTCCTCAATTTCTTAGTTCTATCCTATGATTCTTCTCTCGAATTCACATAGAAATATAGATGTATTCTAATGATGGACAATCGTCCAAATAGTAAGCTCAAGAAATTAAGAACAACCCAGATGATAATCCCAAAAGAAAATATGATAAAAAAAATATCAATTTGTACTCGTATTCTTGGCCTCAACCCCACAACAAGGGTATTTTTAGCTACTCATTTATGAATTCAGCATCCAAAAGACATAATTAATCATACCAAGAATAAATCAAAAGAAAAAATAAGTTAAAAGAAAATTTAACCCTAAAAGTGGTGTTTTTCTGCTTTTTCTGCCGTTGGTGTGCTTGCCAAAATATCCCCCAATTATCTTGAATTTTTTCTTTTATACCTGAGATCAAATACTAAAAATCTTTCTGTTTTTTCCAGATGGTGCGTCATGTCATGCCATCAAATGCCATATTCTGTCAAACTTTGTATAATCGCAAAAATCATTATTCAGTAAAATTCTGAAATTTACACTCATTGTGATACGTCACTATCGTAGTTAGCCACTGGTTTTTGGAAATTTTGAAATCTCTTTCCTCTGCGATGTGCTAAACTTCAGGGTCTCAAAAATTGGCAACTGCGCTTGTACCGCGATGCAGTGAAATCGTACCTAGTCACGGGAAAGTGACAACTATGATCTTCTTCTTCTTCGCGATACGCCACAATCGTGGGCCAATACTGGATTTTATCGAATGGGAATTTAAGCCTCTCCACGATGCACCATAATTAGGCCACTCCACTGGAATCCGACCAATGCCATGTTTTCGATCGGCATGATACGTGACTTTATAAACGTGAAGTTCTGCCTTCTAACTTGTCTTTTTGAGCTATGTTCCCACGACTTTTATTCGTTCTATCATGACATATGATCAATGTATCCAATTGCATCCAATTCATCAAGATTTGAGCCCTGAAAACACTAATCATATCCATTAGCTATGGAACAAAATTAAAGTTGAGTTATACTCAATAATTCATATTAAAGTTCTCAAAACAAGTCCAAATCTGGGTGCATATTGGTGCCTTGAACCTATAAATATGCCCAAGATCACCACCCCACACTTAAAACCTTGTTCTTGCTCGAACAATTTAAATCAAAAGCATAATCACTTCATTTTTACACCACAACCTCTGAGTTATGTTTGCGATGCGCACTTACACTTTTCAATATTGCATTCTTACACAAACATGTCAAAACATTTTTAGCACATGGGACAAGTTATTTCAAATTTCTCTATCTCAACAATGAATTTCCAACGTGTCGGCGAACTCAATCAAAGTACTCAATCTAGAAACACACATGTAACCGAACTTTCATCCGCATGCATCCTCACACAAAGAAAACTTCCCCATATTAACTCATAATAATATCAATGCAAAAATAAGGGGAGTATCAAAATCAAATCACTCTCTCTCTCTCTCTCTCTCAAAAAATAATTCATACATGCTAGTGAATGAACCATAAGCTTACTCTTAGTGTACTACTCCACTAATAGTTGAATGTTGGGGTGGAGGATCAACTAGGCCTTTTCGGGTTGTAAAAAAGGCTAGGGGACTTAGTAGGTACTATTTAGGAAATACTGACAATCCCACCTAAGCCCTTTAATACAACAACTGTCAATTAAATCAATCCTCCAACACCCAATTTACATCACTATTATCTCCGTATTCTTTTATTTTCACCTCCTTTTTCATTAAGCTTATTCACATAGACCATGGTGGAAGTATTCAAATTTTCCTCAAAAATATTTTCTTTTTCGCATCCATTTTATGCTACACACCCTTATTATAGCCACCCTCAACTTAAACAACTTGACTTCATTAAGGTGCACAATGTCCAAAATGGACCAGGGCCAAAAATGGTTCATTGTAACATTTCGGGCTTAAATTAGTAACTTTTAAAGCACAATTCATACTTTACTAACTCCCAACCATATTACAAATTTTCAAAATCCATAACTACTACTTTGGGGCCCCAATTTCACTTTGTCTTTATTTTTCAACCTCCTAACTCCTCTTTATTTTACACTAAAGAGATTAGGGGTTTATTTGGATCAAATAAAGGTGTATAAAACAAGGATTCAGCTATATATAAAGCTACCAAAGAATAGGCTAAAGGCTCAACGGGGCTGACAAGGATTATGCACAAAGGTAGGTATATTAAGGCTAAAATTGTGGCTATCAAAGAAATGCCTACATCACTTCCTACACCCAACACCCTTTATTTCTCTTTATAAACACACCGGGCAAGTTCTAGACATTCCTATACATGTAGAATATAAGTAAATCCTCACACTCACAGTGCATGTATGGAATCAAGTAGAATCCTTAAGGTTTTCAATCTCGTCCTTTGTTGAATTCAAGATTAAGCCAACAAATCAGATTTCACATATCGAGATTAAACTGCTTACATAAAAATCCCTTTAAGAATCAAGACATGCTCTTATTTTGTAAAACCCTAGTTTAAATTACTACAAAGATGGCCCACACAACGCACTCCTCCAAAATCGTGATTGAGTTCTTGTTTATTCTTCACTTCTTATGACCCATTCCCTTTAAGACGGTCGTCATCCATCTATAATAGGGGAGGGAAACTAACTATGACTATATATTTTGAATTGCCAAAGAGGGCACAAATAAATTCTCGAAACTGAAATTTACCAATGAGTGCGAAAATAATGAGAGTAAACACTTTGAACTAAAATTAATATGCGATAAATGCCGAAGATGGAAAATTCCAATCCAACAAAGTTACTAACTATTACAGACCAGTGTTCTGAATAGCTAGAACTTGCAAAAACCAACAAAACAGAGAATAAAAATTGTTCATCCAGAATAAAAAGAAATAATATGAAGAAGCAAAAGACAAACCAACCACCCACACTTAAACAAAGCACTATCCTAGTGCTTTCAAATAAGCATATAGTAGGGTGGCAGCATACTCGGTGGTCACTTAAACGGCACTTTAGTGGTCATGTCATCAGTGGCCCCATTCACATGATCACTACCATCATCAACTCTATTATCAGATAGATCCTCCTCATCTGACTCCATATCCAAGTCCATATACCACCTCTTCTCATTAATCGGAATTTCATCATCAACAGGCTCCATAAAGTCTGGGCCAATCCATAGAAAGGTCCTAGCATAATGCCCGAGAGGGTAATCTAATTCAATAACATGAAGCTTCTTATGTGTGGCTAGTCTGCCACCAATATTCAACTACAACATCTGCAGGCCATACATCCTAGAAGTAATCTCATCATCTTGAGTTTGACGCTCAGCCATACTCAAGATTGGGCTATTTTCCCCAGATGAGCTCCTAGCAGTAGTGATATCCATAGGGTGAGTTAAAAATTGGGTCACCAATCCTCTAAAACCAAATTTGTGCCCCGCCTGGGTACGCTTCCTTTTCATAGAAAAAAATATTACATGCTCCATATTAACATCAACATCATCATACATCAGTGCATAAATCAAACATACCCGGTCCCGAGTAACCTCTATCATGTGTTTGCCCTGAATCAAGAAAATATACACAATGCAACCCCACATCTTGGCCTCCTTGTTCATATGAGTATAAGGAAAAGAAGAGTGCAGACCAGTTATACGATGCCTATTCCAATGAGCTGAGGAGCGTATCCTACACAATAGATACTAGATGTGAGCGTATCGGGGAGTGAAAATGAACTGCCTCAAAAAGTTTGGGTTTACCTTTGGAATGCCCAATGACTTATTAATATCTGTGACAGTGAAATAAACTACCTTTTTACGAATCTTTAACTTATGATCGGGGTCGCTGGGATCCTAGTTAGCATAAAACTCACGTACTAAGTGCAAGTTTCACTCAATAGGATGATGAAAGATGAAATTCATATTCAGCTGCTCAATTTGTCATACCATGGTTGGGCATTCACTCAGTAAGCTCGCCCGATCAATGAACGCCTTGAGGATGTATTTGGCATTAGTATGATTAGAGTACCACTGCCTTCCCGCTTTGTTCACAGCCTTGTCCCCAAACTTTCTGACCTACTCATGCTGAAGTGGCAAAGCTTGGGGTACCCTAGTGAGTTGGCTCTCAGATGGCCTGCTTCATTTTTGAGCTGGGGCAGAGGTACCAGCCTTAGAATTCCCTTTGATTGGTTGGGGCTCCATGATACCTGTGTTATACAGAAGATGCAACAAATAAATAAGTATGTGAAACACAGTATGGCTAGCCTAAACTGAGTCTGAACAGGTGATACCACCCCACACTTAGTTGCTAGCTGAGGTGTGTTCAATAATGAACAGGGTACTCAGACTTCCCCTATTCAGAAATTTTAGCACATCAACATGGGTTCCAATAACAAGTAGACGCCATGGACAGCTAACCTATATCACTGTCAAGAGTATAGATATATTTCACATTTGATTTATTTACGTGTAATGGAGACCCAAATGGGATACAATAGCAGACAACTTTTCAGATAGTTACCCTCAACAATGTAATTCATGGTCATCACTCATGTGTGTTTTCACCATCCGTATCCAACAACACAATTGACACAAATTCAGAGTGAGAATTAAAAAGCAAAGCCAGTATAGTTTTAAAGTGGGACTCACTATGATACCCTAACATTTAATCTTTACTAAGAAAATCAGATAATACTCATGTACTAACACATCCCCTTGGCTAGAATTTGGGACACCTCACTGACAATCATGGTAATCCCAGCACAAATAGATAAACACATGCATATCCTGTGTGAGACTAAGCATACTTGTCGTGGAATCACTAAATAATACTAAGCAGGGACTAAGCATATACATAAGTCAGATAAAGTTAAGCAATTATACCCATAATTATTGGTTCATTAGTCATCCCCTCACCCCAAATCAGCTATACAAAAATTTAAATGAAGCTAAGAAAAAGGTGACTAGTAGTTTCAATGAAATCTTCATGAAGTATGTTACATAAGGGGCCCTCACGCGATGAAACCCACACAAATCAACTGATTCGAACCTACAATGGTAAAATTCCCCTCAAAATATAAAGAAAAATTAAAGAAATGGAAACTTACCTTTGTTTGGGGGAGGATCATTGTGGATTTGAAAGAGAAAAATGAAATTTGGTTTCTTGGGGAAAGGGGGCGGCGCAATAGGGGGAGAAGAATTTAGGGTTTTGGGGATTAAAGGGATATATATAGAGATGGGTGGGGTGGGAGGTTGAAATTCTTTATTTATTCTCGATTTTGACCCCTTCGCGACGTGCGCAAATTGCGTTGCAATACTAGAAATTGACTGCCAATTGGGACCATAGCGCAATGCGCCGAAATTGCGGACCCTTACTAGAAATTGACAATTGTTACTTTACCCAGCTCCATGATGCACTGATGGTGAAAATTGGAACAGTTTTCCTAATTTTTCTCCACACTGCGTCAGGGCGGTTTAACGCTAGCATACTGGAAATTGGCAATCCTCAATTTTGGACTTAGTACGACGTGGTATAATCACGGACCCATACTGAAAATTGACAATTATTAATTTACCCAGCTCCTCTACGCACTACACTTAAAAATCAGATTTCCAGTATATTTTTCAACTGTTCTCTTAACTGATGAGGAACATAACTTACATACATCATTTTGTAAACCTAATTGCTTCCCTCAAATGTGGCAATCTCCTTATTTTTTCTTTGCAAATCCTTGCATCTCCAACAAAAACAACAAACATTGTAAGAAAAGTGGGTTTCCTCCCACTCAGCACCTTAGTTTTGGTCATGACACGACTCTTTTTTTGTATTTTTTTTATTTTGCAAACTAAAACTTAAACTGCCTATTACATTACAAGTATGGGTTGCCTCCCACATAGCACCTTATTTTATGTCATGGCACGACTCAGCTAAGTATTACTCATCAGCAAAGGTGATGGACACATTGTGCTTATATGGATGATCAGCCCAATAATGCTTTACACATTGCCATTCACCAGAAACTTCTCTATCTTCTCTTTGTTCCACAATTCTACAGCACCATGGGGTGTCGTTCGCACCACCTCAAAAGGTCCCAACCATTTAGAACATAATTTACTCGGAAACAACTTAATCCTTGAATTGAATAATAAAACAAGTTGTTTGGGTTCAAACACTCTCTCTTGAATTTGTTTATCATTCCATCTTTTGGTCTTATGCTTATATAGCTTAGTATTTTCATAGGCATAGAGCCAAAATTCATCCAGCTCGATCAGTTGCCACAAACATGTCTCCCCTGCGGCTTTCATCTTAAAATTCAACTTTCTCATGGCCCAATATGCTTGATGTTCCAACTCCACAGGAAGTTGACATGCCTTACCATAAAACAAGCGATATGGAGACGTCCCAATGGGCATCTTGTAAGCTGTTCTGTAAGCCCAAAGTGCATCATCTAACTTCTCAGCCTAATCTTTTCACTGCTCATTCACAGTTTTCTATAGTATCTGCTTAATCTCCCGATTGGACACCTCAACTTGTCCAGTTGTTTGGGGATGGTACGCAGTGGCCACCTTATTCCTAACACCATATTTAGTAAGAAGATTCTTAAACCGAGTATTAATAAAGTATGTACCTCCATCACTAATTATCGCTCTTGGTGTAATAAACTGGGAAAATATGTACTTTTAGACAAATTTCAGCACTACTCTCGCATCATTAGTTGAACAAACTATAGCTTTCACCCATTTGGATATGTAATCAACCACCACAAGGATGTATAAATTTCCATTTAAAGGTGGAAATGGACCCATGAAATCAATCCCCCAAACATCAAATACTTTAACTTTAAGAATATTGTTGAGGGGCATCTCATGATGCCTCGATATGGTACCCAACCTTTGACATTGATCACAATTCCTCATGAAACAATTGCATCCCTAAACAATATAGGCTAGAAAAAACCAGATTGCAGAAATTTTCTAGTATGTCTCTCACCCCTATGAAGTCCACCATATGGAGATGAATGGAAATCTTGTAGCACTTGTGAGAATTCAGTCTCTCGAATACATCTATGGATAAATCCATCTGGACTCTACTTGAAGAGATATGGTTCATCCCAATTGTAATCGCGAGAATGTAAAGTAATTTCTTTCTTTATTATGTGGTGTCCTCAGGAGGGAACACCTCACAATCTATCAAGCTCATGATATTAGCATACCATAGGAGCTCTAATGCATCTAGAGAAAACAATTATTCATCAGGAAACTCTTCCTTAATGCAAAGAGAGTCATCAACAATATGGTTCTAAGTTTCAAGTCGTGATAAGTGGTCAGCAACTTGATTTTCAGCTCCTTTCCAATCTCGAACCTCAAGATCAAATTCTTGCCGTAGTAGAATCCACCTAATAAATCGAGGTTTCTCATCCTTCTTGTTAAAAATATACTTTATGGCAACATGGTCAGTATGAAAAATAACCTTAGTTCCAACTAAGTAAGATCTAAACTTGTCGAATGCGTACACCAATGCCAATATCTCTTTCTCTGTAACCTTGTAATTAACTTGAGCATCATTCAACACTTTGCTAGTATAGTAGATCGATAAAAATACCTTATCTCTTATCTGACCCAAAATTGCTCCCATAGCAACATCACTGGCATCACACATAATCTCAAATGGTAACTCCCAATCTGGTGAAATCAAAATAGGTGCTTCAGTCAACTTCTTCTTTAGTTTTTCAAAGGCTTCTTAGAAATCAGACTTGAACTGGAACTTGGCCTCATTCTATAATAATTTGCATATGGGGCTTGCAATCTTTGTGAAATCTTGAATGAATCACCTATAGAAACCTGGATGTCCAAGAAAGCTCTGCACTCCTTTGACTGTGACTGGATGTGACAACTTTTCAACCACTTCCACCTTTGCCCTATCTACTTCAAGTCCTTTAGATGATACTTTATGGCCAAGGAAAATTTCTTCCTTCACCAGAAAGTGGAACTTTTCATAATTTAGAACCAAATTCATCTCTTTGCATCGAGCTAGGACTCTATCAAGATTCTGCAAGCAATTATTGAAAAATTACTGTACACAGCGAAATCATCCATGAATACCTCCACAAAGTCTTCAACCATGTTCGAGAATCCTCCAACCGGTCACCATGCGCGTGAGGATCAACTCATTATCATCATTGGTTACCACAATCATCCCACCTTTCTTTGGTACACAGTGCACTGGCCTCACCCATTTGCTATCAAAAATTAGGTAGACAATACCACTATCTAGCCACTTAATCACTTTTTTTCTGACCATCTCCTTCATCACAGGATTCAACCTTCTTTGTTGATGTACTCTTGGTCTGTAACCCTCTTTAATGTAAATGTTATGCATGCACAATGGTGGATTTATTCCTGTAATGTCAGATATTTGCAATCCAATCACTTTTTGTCTCCTCTTTAAAACTGCTATAGCTTTCTTTACCTGTACATCTGATAACCTTGCAAATAAAATAACAGGAAAAGTATCTTGATCACCAAGAAAAACATATTTTAAATGCGGAGGGAGAACCTTAAGCTCCAGTTTAGGAACTTCTTCAACTGAGGCCTTGGGCGATGGCCCAATTGGGCTGTTCATAGGCTCAAAAGCAAGCTTTCTTGTTTCAACAACCACCGAATCCATGAATTGAACCAATGCCAGTGCCTCTACATCTCCATGAAGATCATGACCCACCATAGCCTACTCAAGAGGGTCATCTAAGAATAATTGCCTGAGGTCGGACTCAAATTCTATAACTAAAAATATAGACAATTCTTCATATATGGTGGGACATTTCTGAGCTCTATACACATAAAAAACCTATACTTTATCATGTGCTCTCATCATTATTTTTCTAGTAGCTACATCAATTAATGACTGCCCAATTTCTAAGAAAAGGCACCCCAAAATAAATAGGACCACCGGGTCAGCTTCAAAGTCTAGAATAACAAAATCCACAGGAAAGATCAAAGATCCCACTTTCACTAAAACATCTTTAACTATACCATCAGGCCTAGTAAGAGACCTATCCACCAACTGTAATACAATGGTTGAGGGTTTTGGACTCCCTAGACCCATCTTCATAAAATAGGAGGTGAGCATAAGGTTGATGCTTGCACCTAAATCACACAGCCCATAAGCACTTATAACCTATCCAATAGTGATCAGCATGGTAAAACTTCCCGGATCTTTTAGCTGTGTCGACAAGATATTTTGTATCTTCGATGTGCACTCTTGAGTAAATATAACTATCTCATATTCTGTCAACTGATTTTTATTTGCAAATATATCCTTCTAATACTTTGCATATTTTGGCACGCTTTGCATAATGTCAACAAGAGGAAAATTTACTTAAACCTGTTTTAAGAGATCTAAAAATTTCTTGTAGCTTTCATCATCTAAGTGCTTTCGTTGCCTTTGAGGAAATGGTAATGGTAAAGTCTTTTTCTCCACTTGTATTTCCTCGCATGCACCCTTATCATTGATTGTAGTCTCTTCTTTCTTATTTGATTTATCATCAACAACTATAGGAATATCCTTTGTAGGCTTTACCTCCTTTAACTGCAAACCACTCCTCGTTGTAATAGCATTCACGTACTTTGGATTTGACTTTGTATCACTAGGCAAACCTCTTATGTTCTTTGCTCCCACAATCTGCCTAATTTATAGCTCTAAATTCTTTATGATTAACTATTGATTCTTCAAATCTACTACAAGCTGTACCTGATTCGTAAGAAGCTGCTTCATCATCTTCTTTACAGTTGGAGTGGTGGTCTGATTTTGTTGGACCTACTACTAATTTTGTTACACTGGTGGCTTATACTGATTATTTCCTTGAGACTGATTTACACCCCATGAGAAATTAGGGTGGTTCCTCCAATTTGGATTATATGTGTTACCATAATTCTGCATTCCATGCCGATTTACATTACCAATGTAATTGACAGAATCTAGATTACCTGCACATACTTCTTTTATATTCTCACTGATCTCGCAAACTTCACACCATGAGTTTACCTGTTGGACAGCATTAGTTGTAGCTGCTGCTTATGAAAACCCCAATTTCATGTTTTTCAACTGAGTAAGCATCTAATTTTGCATTACTGGAAGCTGAGATGATAAGGCAGTAAATTGATCTAACTCTAATACACCAGCAACCTTTTTAGGAGCACTTCTGGAATCTATATGCCAATCTAGATTCCTTTGTGAAATTTGATTCAACGGTGTATATAATTCTTCATAAGTTTTCTCCAAAGCTTGTGCATCTGCTGCCAAATCCAAGAGAATTTTTTGTGTTAGACTCAAGGACTTCTATAAATGTGTGAACCAAAAAATTATTTGATTAATCGTGATGAGGACAATTTCTGAGCATGCCTTTAAATCTCTCCCAGGCTTGGTAGAGATTCTCTCCATCTTTTTGTCTAAAACTCAGGATGTCACTCCTCAAACATACAGTTTTCTATGATGGGAAGAATTGAATAAGAAACTTTCAAGCAAGATTATCCCATAATGTTATGGAGAGTAGTGGTTTAGAATGCAACTACCTCTTAGCTTCCCCAATTAGAGAAAAGGGGAAAAGAGTCAGTCTGACATAATCAATATTCACATTAGTAGGAACATAAGTGCATTGATCTCTAAGAAGGTCTGTATATGCTGTTGTGTATCCTCATATGAAAGTCCAGCATACTGCCCATCCAAATTCATTAACTGTACCATATTCTGCTTTAATTCAAAATGATCATCTATCTTAGGCTTACAAATACTATTAGTAGAATGGTTCGTGAATGGGATTTCCACTTCACGAACTGGTCTTGCATTTTTTTGAGCAGAATCAATAGGAATAATAGGGGGTGGATCTTGTCTAACATTTGGATCAGCTGGAGCAATCAGATCATTGGGATTTGGATCTCTAATTCCCTCTATTTGAACCTCCTATATTAGATATTGAGACCTACGCCTTTTTTGGAATACCAGTTATAGTTCTGAATAAGTCTCTACCAATTCTCTATCCCTCTCTATTCCTATGTTTATCTAGTCCTGCAAAAAATTCAGCCGCTAAGATCAAGTAGTTAACACTTAGAATTACTATCCAAAAAACAAAATTAGGAAAATTACTAATTATACTAGTCCTTGGCAATGGCGCCAAAAATTTATCATTGCCAATCACACATGCAAGTGTATGTGATCGAACAAGTAATATAGTGACTTAAACAATTGGATATCATACCCACAAGGACTAATTACTAGCAATTATACCAACTATAGTTTTAGTCTAGTAAGCTTTAAGTGTTGTAAAGTATCAAGATATTTTGAAAGTTTTGAACAAAAATATAAATAAATAAGTAACAACAATTAATAATAGCAAAGCAAGAAACGGTTGTAAACAGTAAGGATGAGAATTCCAGGGTTGAGGCACTCTTAATATTCCTACAAATCTCTACTCTTATCGCAGTCTAATTGGTTATCGGGTTGTTGATTCACAAGGTTTATACCAAGAATAAATCTTAAAGAAAATAGGTTTAAAGAAAATCAAAGAACCATAAAAGTGGTGTTTTTATGCTTTTTCCGCCGCTTGTGTGCTTGCCAAAAAGTCCCCCAAATTATCTTATTTTTTTCTTTTTATAGCTGGGACCAAATACTGAAAATCTTCCTGATTTCTCCAGATGGTGCGTCGCGCCATGCCATCAAATGCCATAGTCTTTCACACTTTGTATAATTCCGGAAATCCATTATTCAATGAAATTATGAAATTTACATTTATCGCGACGCGCCACTATCGCAGTGAGCCACTGGTTTTTCACAATTGTAAAATCTCCTTTCTTTGGGATATGCTAAACTTCCAGGTCTCAAAATTGATAACTAGGCTTGTATCGTAATGCATTGAAATCACGCCAACTTACTGGAAAGTGACAACTATGATTTCCTTCTTTTCTGTGATGCACCACAATCGCAGACTAACACTGGATTTTTCCAAATAGGAATTTAAGCCTCTCCGTAATGCACCATAATCACGCTACTCTACTGGAATTCGACCAATGCCATTTTGTCAGTCGGTGCGATGTGGTGACTTTATAAACGTGAAGTTCTGCCTTCCAGCTTGTCTTTCTGAGCTATGTTCCAATGACTTTTATTCCTTCTACCATGACATATCAACAATGTATCCAATTGCGTCCAATTTATCAAGATTTGAGTCTTGAAAACATGAATCATATCCATTAGGTATGGAATAGAATCAAAGCTAAATTATACTCAAGAATTCACATTAAAGTTCTTTAAAAAAGTCCAAATTTGGGTGCATATTGGTGCCTTGAACATATAAATAGGCCCAAGATCAATGAACCAAGTAAGGATGTACATAATGATGAGAATCCAAGGCATAGTACACATAAAAAAGCATCAACTTCGTTTGGATCAAATTTTGTAGCATTTCTCTTAGAAAATAAGCCTCAAACATTTAAAGAAGTGATGAAATCTTTAGACTCATCCTTTAGGAAATAGGCATTCATTAGTGAGATTGATTCAATCTTAAGGAACTATAAGTGAGATTTTATTGATCTTCCTCCAGGAAATAAACCTTTAGGTTCTAAATGGATCTTCAAAATAAAAATAAAAGCGGATGGTACTATTGACAAATATAAGGAAAAACTTGTAGTAAAAGTCTTTATACAAAAGGAAGGCCTTGATTACTTTGATACATACTCGCCTATAAAAAGGATAACGTCAATTTGGATATTAATTACCTTGATGGCGGTATATAATCATGAAATTCATCAAATGAATGTGAAAACAACATTCCTAAATAGAGAATTAGAGGAAGAAATTTATATGGAACAACTTGAGGGTTTTCCAGTTCCATGAAAAGAAAATAAGGTGTGTAAACTTGTTAAGTCACTTTATGGACTAAAACAAGCACCTAAACAGTGGCATGAAAAGTTTGACCAAACCATGTTGGCAAATGGGTTTAAGATAAATGAATGTGATAAATGTTTTTACATTAAAGACACTCCAAATCATAAGGTCATTATATGTTTGTATGTGGATGATATGTCGATTATCAGTAGAGATATTTCTGACATAAATGCTATGAAATGAATGCTTAAGATCAAGTTTGATATGAAAGACCTTGAAGTTCCGGATGTGATCTTAGGAATAAGAATCCATAGGACTCTACAAGGGTTGGCATTATCACAATCTCATTACATCAAAAAGGTACTTGACAAGTTCAAGTATTTGGAATTTGGTATTACCAAGACTCCATGGGATGTGAGCTTCACATTTCAAAAGAATGAGGGTGAAAGTGACTCACAGTTGGAATTCGCAAGAGTGTTTGGATGTTTAATGCATATCATGAATTGTATATGGCTAGACATAGCATGTGTTATTAGTAAGTTAAGTCAGTATACGAGTAATCCTAATAAAACTCATTGGATGGCAATGAAAAGAGTTTTGGGGTATCTTAAATACACTAAAGACTATGCTTTGAATTATAATAAATATCTCACGGTAATTGAAGGATATAGTGATGCAAATTGGATCACCAGATCAAATGAAGTAAAATCCATAGTGGATATATATTTACTATAGGTGGAGGAGCAGTCTCTTAAAAATTGTCTAAACAGACATGTAGTGCTTGTTCTACAATGGAATCTAAATTTATCGCATTAGATAAAGCTAGTGAAGAAGTAGAATGGCTCCAAAAAGTTTTTGAAAGATATTCTTTATTGGACCAAACATATGGCACCAGTATGTATACATTGTGATATCCAAGTGACGATAGGTAGGACAGGGAGCATGATGTACAATGGCAAATCTCATCATATAAGACGGAGACATAATACCACTAGACAACTTCTCTCTAGTAAAATTATCAATGTTGACTATGTAAAGTCAAAGGACAATGTGTCGGATCCACTTACAAAAGGCATATCTAGAGAGGGAGTTGAGAAAACATCCAAGGGAATGAGTTTACATCCTTAGACAAGTCAGCATGGAGGTAACTCTACCTAGCAGACTGGAGATACCAAGAGCTAGGTTCAAGGAGATTAAGCAAACTTGTGTCTGACAGTTTCAATATTATCAATATAACCAACCCATTCTCATGATGTAGACAATGGTTAATAAACAAGGATAAGACTTATGGTGTGAAGTCTATTAATGATTATCTAAATTTGGCAGATTTGACCATATAGTTTAATCGAAAGGATTGAATGTTTAGAAATCACCTATGTGAGGGCGAAGTGGAAACCGTTTCAAGGAGATTGTTAGTAAAGACTTATTCTCTAAGCTCTCACGAAATCAGAAAAAGCTCATGGATGAAATGAATAAACCATGAGAACCAAAAATGGTAAAAAGCTGGTTGTGTGACATGTGTTTTCTAGGTGTACATTAAAGCTCAACAGTTCAAATATATCAAATATACCGATTGACCGAGTGCATCCGATGCATGTTCACTATGAAAAGGTCAAAGGGAAATCCACTTATCCAGATTCAATCAATCTTTTTTTGATGATCACATACTTGTCCGTACAGTTTTACAAAAAAAGTATCCATTCCCCATTCATGTGGGAAATTTTTGGGTTCAAGATTAAAATTGTGAATGGAAAATGGAGGAAACCAAGTGAAGGGAAAAAATGAGATAACACTCAAAATAAAAAATGTACTAAAAAATAGGAAAGTCTACTAATTCTTCCATGTTTGTGGGAGAATGAAACTTTCAAGTATTCATATTAAGAAACACTTACTCCACATGGTAAGTGAGGCAAGAATCAAGAGGTGCCTCATGTCATCTTCACCATTGCTCTCTCGGCTCGACTTCCACTCTAGATTTGGATTTGGATTTGGATTTGTCAAATAATATATCAATGAAATTAATTTCTTAGACAAAATTTATTTGAAGCATGGGCCAAAATCCAGTCAAAATAATGCAACAGTTTTGTTGCAATTTTTGATCCTCCGTTAATGTGCATTTAGAAATGATGCTCGAAAGAGACACAAATCGTCATGTAAAAGACACACTATTTGGGAAAAGGGATGACTATTTGAATAGTTGTGAATTTTCAAAAACAACACACTATTTCGAATAGACAGAGATAACTATTCCAAAGGACACACCTTTTCGATGAACCATTGCCACTTTTCAGAAGGGGCACTTAATTTCTATATACACGTGCATTTTTTCACAGGTTTTGGAACAAAAATTTTGAATTAAAAACACTTCTTGTCTTCTAAAAAACTCTGTGTGATCGTCTCCCATTGAGTCAAATTGAAGAGAATTCCATCGTTTGAGGTATACCACTACTATCGGATTGTTGAGCCAAATTATCCTAAAAGGAAAAATTCTGCAACCTTGGGTAATTGAGGGGAATTATTTCCTTAAGGACACTCCGTGAATTCGGAGGACTTGGATTTTTCTAATTTATCTATTTTTCTTTTAAAATACCGAAAACACAGTTCTTTGAAAGGTCATTTTGATCTTGTGTTAAAGGTTTTGGAAAACTTTATAAGTGTTCTTGATCTATTCTTGAACTTAGGTTGAAGTTGTTTTGCAAAAATATAGATTTCATGTTCTCGAAACAATAGGAAATCTCAAATCTCTATTTATTAATAACTTAGTATTATCTATTTAATTAATGTGAGTTTCTTTGGATGACCAAGGCTAACACGGTGAATATATGTGTTAACTCGTGTCTTACTGATATAATTATTAAGAAATTCCTCTAAGATCTTAGCTAAAGATCCATTGTAGATCAATGGTAGCTTCTAGAAGAAGAAATTAAATATAGAAGAAGAAAGCAGATAAGATATTTTTATTTTTCATCAAGGAATTCAATGTAATAGTACAACAATATTGCCTTTATAGGCCTATCATCTTTTCTTCACACGTGCACTGGATGTGCTTCTAACAACTAATTGTTGGATTTTTAAGAGGTGTGAATGGAAAATGAGTAGGTGTTTTATCTGAAAAGACATCAAGAGAAGGGATAAAATTTGAATAGGCATCTTTTAGGTTTGAATGATTATAAAATTTTCAATGGATTGTGACTATTCCATAGAGTTGTACCTTTTTTGAAGAGTTGCACCTTTATGAAGGGGTGCACCTTTCTGAACTATTTCTTCTCTTCATGAAGAAATACCTTGATATCTATAAATACATGATTTTTTCTTTAGATAAAGACATGAAATTTGAAGAAAAAAATACTCCCCTTTCTTGAAAAAACTTTATTGTGATTTACTACCGTTGAGTACATTTGTAGTTCAATAGAATTTGAACTTATTGTTAAAAGTTCAAAGTTATAAATACATAGATTAAACTTTATTTGATTATTCATATGTTGATTTGAACATGTGTTTGAAGTTATTGTTGAAAAAAATACAGATTTTACTAAACCCGAGAAAAACAACTATCTTAAGGAAATTATAAAGGAAAAAATATTTTTTTTGTACTTGTTTGGTGAAAGCAAAAAACAAATTTTATTACCATTTATAAATCATGTACTTGGTTAATCTGTATTGGGTCTAACTTTGTGGAGACTAAAATCTTTTGATTTCTACTCCGTCGGTTAGAAGAATATGAAAATTTCACCGAGAAATCAATGTGGAAATTTAGTTCAAAGAATATAAAAACTTCATCAATTCAATAAACTCTCTGTATTGGTGTCTGGAGTTTAAAACTTATAGTTTTTATTCTATTTGAATTTGATTCTGATTTGAAGTCATAAAAACTTCGTCAGTTTTCAAAGTTCATTAGTTGATAATCTGAAGAGATAAAAACTTCATCGTGGACAAGAAATAAGTTGGTTAAAGATTAAAGTCTTTATTATTAGTATTCTGAAATACTAAAGTGTATGTCAAAGATTGATAGGAAAATACTGAATGAAACTGAAAACAAATTGATTCATTTATGATTGGTTTTGTCCCAATGGCAACCATTGTTGTGTCATTAAGTCGTTCAGATATTTCTCTAGCAATGAAAATGATTGAGAAGCCAAAAACATATTATGGTGTGAATTTCAAATAATGGCAAAAAATAATGTTATTTTGGCTGATCAAATTTGAACTGCAAATGTTTACAAGTATAGATCCTCATATTTTAGAAAAATAATGATTGAAAATCAGTTGTTTGGTTTGAAAGATCTTGTAAGTTATCCCAAGATAGAAGAGGATAATGAGTTGAATGAGAAATCATCAATGATGTTTGTAAATCCTATTAAGGATGATATTCCAAATAATAAGAATATGAAAAAGTCTTTTATAACGCCCCAATTTTCCAAACCAGGATGCTAAACGGTGCTTATGACCCCGAAGGACCACAAGATAACCTATGACTGATATTTGTACCTGTATACTGCATAATATATATAAATATAAATGCAGAAAGCTGGCAAAAACTTGCCATAAGGTTCAAAACATCTAAAAATACTCAAAACTGAAAACTGGATACTAATACATCTGTCTTAAAAACCTCTAACTATCTGAACTGTGGATTTGATGGGACATGTCCCCAACTAACTCCATCTACTGAAAATAATCGGAATCTAATGACATAGTAAAAAAAATAAGGATTATCCTTGAATGAAGAAGACTCACTGCTATGTCTACTGCTGCTGAATGGGTCTGGACTTCTAAGAGTGCTCTGGGGCTCGTTCTTTTGAACCTATGGCGTCAAATAAAACACCATAGCGCAAATGCATCAGTATGAGAATGTACTGAGTATGCAAATGAGGTAAGGCTAAATGCAAGGGCTTATGCATGAACAATAACTAACTGAATGATATGCAAGAGCTAGATTAGCATACATAGAGAATCTATAACTAATTAACATACTGTTCATAATGTGACTGAGCATACTGGGAATGAATCTGATAACTTATACTAAATATACCGTCAATCTGAGATTTCTAAACATACTGAGATTATACATATCTGAAGCTACTGAAACTCATATTTGTACTGATTAATACTAATAAAATGGATGACTGAGTCTACCGATAACTGATATTAACTAGATGAATCTGATATCAAACCTACCTAGTGGGATGATCTCTAAATCTTCTAATAATGACTAAGATTGACTAGGATTGAGATCAGGCCTAACTAATGAGTGATCTCTGAAACTGATATTAAGAATACTCAACTGAATCTGAGACTGAGATCAAGCCTATCTGATGGGTGACTTCTGTAGGTACTGATACTGAATAACTTTATGAGAGACCAAGCCTATCTAGCGGATGGTCTATGAATCTATAGAACTATCTGAGTTTCTCACTGAGATTGATGACTCTATTTGACAGTCTTAATTTCTAAGTCCTACTCTAAAGACTGATATTGAAACTGTAACTGTGGGAGTTGTCACTTAACCGACATGCCCCAAATCTGAACTAGTAGGGTCTATCCTGTAACCCTAGCTAGAAGGGTGTCAATAACGTGCCCGGAGTAGAGACCTCTTCTGTGGTCAAGCCTCTCTAACGGGTGACCCTGAATAGGAAGTCAAGCCTAAGGCAATATAATAGTCCAGTCAATTCTTAATCTGATGGATAACTCCTGGACCTCCGCTGACTACATAGTTCTTGAGTACAGGGCTTGCTGCTAACGAATCTGTCTCTCTAATGGGGAAGCCGGAATCCCCATACTCGCTCAGTACTAGTTCCTACTCCCAACTGAAAGACTCTGAACTGATTCTTAACTAAACTAAAACTGAGTTGAATCTATTATTATTCATATTTCTTGACTGATTTGACTGGGTTCACTTGGTTCCATTATCTGATGGAATACTACTGAATCTAATATATGACTGAATGATACTAAGTTCTGAATTCTATAACTAACTGAGTTCTACTGATCATAGCACGACTGAAATTATCTTGAGACTAAATCGGCTCTAGGCACGCAGCTGTATATTTCGGGTACAAGTACCCCCAGGACTCGATAAAAGAAAATTGACAAAACATGACTTCTTGAATTCACAACTAACATCAACATCATAGCAGGTATTCAAGTATACATAATTAAGGACTTCATATTAACATATAATAATTCATTCAACAAGGGACGCATAAGGATAAGAATGCACACAACATACTATAATTCATTCACTATGGTCTCTCAACAAACACTTGGCATGCATGGCTTATACTAAATTTTGGGGTTTCTAGGCAATATGCTATAATGACCCGATTTCATTCACACAAGCATTTTATCAAACACATGGGGAGCATACTTTGTTCATATAACAATTTCCACACCTAATTCTCATGGATAATCAATTAACATACAACTTGAAGGGATTTATCATGAACATCACATAATTATTACATAATAGGGTCAAAGTTTGCAACTTTATAATCATATCATGAATTAAAACTCAACAACGACATAACCTTTAAACTTAATTCACATAAACCATGAAAAACACATAAATTTAAAATCTTGAATTTAGAAAGAGGAATTCTTGAACTTCTTTGGCGGAAGGGACCCATGAATCAACACTTGCATACCTCAAAGGCTTGAATCTTGAAAGAGAATGTCTTTTCTTGGTTTTCTTGAAGAAGAGCTTGAATCTTGTTCTTGGGTGATAATCTTGAAAGGAAACCCTAATTTTCTTGTTCTTGAGAGTGGAAAGGATTAAGGGTTTTTAAAACTGATTTATGATGTTTATGTATGAGATTTTGATGATTTATGTCGTGGAAGGTGAAGTAAAAGTCCAAAATACCCCTATGAAACCGCTTTCTAGTTGCTGAAATTATCAGCTGATGACCAAGGTTTATAAGCCATCAGATCTGTGATAGCCTATCAGCCCAGGTCGTTACCTAGGAGCTAGAATTGATGGGTTGCTATCTAAGCTTGACGACATAGCTGATAAGTCATCATAAATGTCATCAGAAATTTGATAAGTTATCATAAATGTCGTCAAAAATGTGATAAATCATCAGAAATGTCGTCACTCAGTTTCCAGGCTGATATGCTGGAGTAAAATAGGTATAAATTTTTGCTCCAATATCGGATTTGGGAGAAATCGATATCATTGGAAATATAATTCAATTATCTATATTTTGGTGGGTCATGAGCTCAAAAATTCAAAGTACAATAAGAGATATGCTCATTTGAAGTTGACTATGGCAATATCCTTCTCAAGAATTCAATCGGTAAGGAATGTTTTGCTTCGTCCGATAGCTGGGAGTTATTTGAATCCTTAATATACATCTAAATTACTCATAAAATTATAAAAGAATCATGATGTACTATGCATGAGATTGAAACATGGAGCTAATATTGGTTTGGATTTTTTTGGGGTATTACATCTTCTGGTCAAGAGAAAAAAGCAGAACAAGAAAATCTTTAAAGCAAAGTGCTACAATTGTAGTGATATTGGCCATAAAACTCTAAATAGTAAAGTTATTAATAAGAACAAGAAAAGAGATCAGATAAGCATGTTGGAAATAGCTGCAGATTGAAACTTTAAGTGCTATGAACACTGCAAATAATCTAGTTGGATATCAAATAAATGGTGGTTTGATTCAAGATTCACTAGACACGTTTCTGTAGAAAAAAAAAAGCTTTTGGTACTTATGATACCGTTGGTCCTAAAGAAATGATATTCATAGGAAATAATATAACAACCAAGGTTGAAGGAAGTGGGAAGATATTCCTAAAAATGATTTCTGGAAAGATGTTGAGTCTCAACAATATTCTCCATATTCCTACTATTAGGAATAAATTAGTATCAACAACACTTCTTGTTAAAAATTGATTGAAGTGTGTGCTTGTTTAGGAGAAAGTTGTAATAAGCAATAATGGAACGTATGTAGAAAAAGGTCCACCTTAATGAGTGAATTTTCAAACTTGCTATAATGGTTGTTAAAATGAAGAAAGTTGAGGCTTCTTCTTACTTGCTAGAGTCAAATGATTTGTGGCATAGTCTTTTAGGACATGTCAATTACAAAACCTTGCAAAAATTGATTACTTTGAAAGTGTTGCCTAATTTTGAGTGTATTAAATCAAAGTGTCAAATATGTATGGAATCTAAGTATTCTAAGCATCCGTATAAGTCTATTGAAAGAATTTCAATCCCTTAGACTTAATCCATACAGACATTTGTGATATGAGGTCAACACCATCTCGTGGTTGGAAAAATATTTTATAATTTTTATTAACGATTGCACTAGATATTGCTATTTTTTTACTAAACAGTAAGGATGAAGCAATAGAAGAGTTTAGGAAATATAAAACTAAACTTAAAAATTAGTTGGATAAATAGATAATAATGATAAAAGTGGAGAGTATGAATCTCCTTTTGCAGAGATATATTTGAAAATTGAATTTTCCATCAAACTACTGTCCATATTTAGCTCAATCGAATGAAATTGTAGAAAGCAAAAAACTAAACATTGAAGAAAATAATGAATGACTTACTCATAAGTTCGGATTTATCGTAAAATATGTGGGGAAAGCTATCCTTACAATAAATTGAATACTTAATAGAGTTTCCCATAGTAAGATACATTTAATTCTATATGAAAATTGAAAGGAAGGAAACCCAAATTGAAATATTTCAAAGTGTGAGGGGTGTCTAGCAGAAGTCCAAGTTCCAATTCCTAAAAGGATAAAAATAAGACCTATGATTGTGGAGTGTGTGTTCATTGGATATACTAAAAGAAGTAAAGCATGTCGATTTTTAGTTTATAAATTTGAACATTCGGATATCAATAAAAATATGATAATTGAAACAAATAATATTGAGTTATTTGAACATATTATCCATATAAAACTGGACATGAGTAGTCTAGTGGAGGGTCTAAGTGACCTTGAGATAAACCAATTGAGAATGTACTTAATGATGAGAATCCAAGACATAGAACACATATAGAACTTCAACTTTCTTTGTATCAGATTTTGTAAAATTTCTTCTTAAAAATGAGCCTCAAATGTTTAAAGAAGCAATGTCATCTTCGGACTCATCCTCTTGGAAAATGGTAATTAGTATTAAGATTGATTCAATCTTATACAGCCATACTTGGGAGTTGATTGATCTTCCTCCAGGAAATAAATCTTTCGGTTCTAAATGGATATTCAAAAGAAAAATGAATGTTGATGGTACTATTGATAAATACAAGGCAAGACTTTTTATGAAAGGCTTTAAACAAAAGAAGGCCTTGATTATTTTGATACATACTCGCCTGTAATAAGAATAACAATCATTCGAATGTTGGTTGCCTTAGCAGCGGTGTATGATCTTGAAATCCATCAAATGGATATAAAAATAATATTCTAATGGAGAATTGGAGGAAGAAATTTACATGGAACAACCTGAGGTTTTATAGTTACTGATAAAGAAAAGAAAGTATGCAAACTTGTTAAGTCACTTATAGACTAAAACAAGTATTAAAATAGTGGCATGCAAAGTTTGACCAAACCATGTTGCCAAATAATTTCAAGATAAATGAATGTGATAAATGTGTTTACATTAAAGACTCTCCAAATCACAAAGTTATTGTTTGTTTGTAAGTGGCTGATATGTTGATCATCAGTAAAGACATTTCTGACATAAATCCTATGAAACGAATGCTTGAGAGAAAGTTTGATATGAAAGAACTTGGAGTTGTTGATGTGATATTAGGAATAAAAATTCATAAAGATCCACAAGGGTTGGCGTTGTCACAGTCTCATTACATTGAAAAGGTACTTGACAAGTTTAAATATTTGGATTTTGGTATTGCCAAGACTCCATTAGACGTGAGCTTTGCACTTCAAAAAATAAAAGTGAAAGTGACTCACAGTTGGACCACACAAGAGTATTGTGAAGCCTGATATATATCATAAATTGTACGCGACCAGATATAGCATGTGCTATAAGTAAATTAAGTCGGTACACGAGTAATCCCTATCAAACTCATTGTATGGTAATGAAAAGAGTTATATCTAAAACATACTCAAGATTATGCTTCCCATTATAATAAATATCTAGAGATAATTAAAGAATATATAATGCAAATTAGATCACCAGATGGAATTAGTAAAATCCATGAGTGGATATGTATTGACTTTATGTGGAGGAGTAGTCTCTTGGAAATGACCTCTGAGACTGCACATGTCATACTCCTATATTCCACTTCAGCTGAACTCCTGCTCACAATTTGTTGTTTCTTAGATTTCCATAAAATTAAAGATTCTCCTAGTTGCACCACATATCCAATCACTGACCTCCTGGTGTTAGGACATGAAGCCCAATCAGAATCACAATAAACATTCATGTTTTTGACATTTCCTTTCTTCAACATAATACCTAGGCTTGGAGCTTGTTTTACATATCTTACTACCCTTAAAGTTGCTTTCCAATGTGACATTTTTGGATAAACTTAGTATATGTATTGCAAAACATATGTCTGGTCAAGTGATGGTTAAGTAAATGAGTTTGTCGATCAACTTCTGATTTGGCCCTTTGTCTTTTAATAAAGTTTGTCAAGTAAACCCTTGTATGCTGATCATACTCAGTTGTAGTGAATTTAGCATGTTTTTCCAATGAAGTATATAATGGTCTAGCTCTACTCAACCCCATGTCTGCAATTAATTCTAGGCAGTATTTCCTCTGATTGAGAAGAAAACCTCTATGTGATCTCATCACTTTAATTCCCAGAAAATATCTAAGAATACCCAGGCCTTTCATCTTGAAACTACCACGCAGAGACTGTTCATCCCTATTAATGAGTGCCTAAGAACTTTAAGTTATAAGTAAGTTATTAATATATATCAAGGTTATCACTATGTCTTTTCTTGCATGTTTAATAAAGAGAGAGTGAACATGTGAACTTTGAGTATAGCCTACTATAAGAAACATAGTGGAAAGCTTGATTTTTCACTGCCTTGATGCATGTTGCAAGCCATACAAGAACTTCACGAATTTGCATATAGTATTTTCCTCTTTTTATGAAAGCCCTGAGGCAAGGGCATGTAACTATCGTCCATTAAATTACCTTGAATAAAAGCATTATTAACATCCATCTCATACAAAGTCCAATTGTTAGAAGTAGCAACTGCAATCACAGTCCTAACTATGGCTATTTTAACAACAGGAGAGAGGGTTTCATAGTAGTCAGGTCCTTCTTGTTATGTGTAACCCTTTGCAATCAACCTAGCTTATACTTATCCACTTGACTATTAGGTTATTACTTAATTTTATAAACCCATTTGGAACCAACAACATGCTTTTCTGTAGGCAGGGAAACCAAACCCCAACTGTGATTGTCCTCCAAAGCTTTAACTTTATCCTGTATGGCTTGAACCCAATGAAGATGTTTAAAGGCTTCATGGAAGGACTTTCGTTTAGTCATAAGTGAAAAAGCTCCTAGATAAGACTGATAAGAGGTGGACAGATGAGAATAAGAAACATGATTTGAGAGAGGATACAAGCATGAGACAGAAGGTTTCTTAGAGGTTACAAAATCTTTGAGCCAATCAGGGAACTTGACAACTCTGAAAGGCCTAGAAGGTGTTGTAGGAGTTGTGACAACCGAAGAACTATCAATCACAGAAGAAGGGATATGAATTACTGGCATAAGGGGAACTGCATCTTCAGTAGCTTCTTGCACAAGTGGAACTATCTCAGGTACAGTATGTGTGAGCAAAACAGGTGTATCTGAAAGAGCTGAACTAGTTGGTACAATGTTTCGTTGGGGTGCAAGATGCACTGGAGCATAAGTAAGTGTAATGCACTTCTCAGTGAGAGAAGTGGAAGCAAACATATCAGCATCCTCCTATGGCTGACCAAGTAAAGAAAATAGACATTCTTTGAATCTAATATTTTAACTAACAAAGATACTCCTATCTGCAAAGTCATATAACTTGTACTCTTTTTGAGTGTCTAAATAACCAAGGCAAACTGCCCTTCAGCTACTGCAGTAAACTTATCCAATTTAGGATATTTTCTAGAATCACGTAATGAACCAAATACTTTAAGATGGCCAAATGCAAGCATGTTGTGATAAAGCAACTCAAAAGGTGTTTTCACATCTAGGACCGAAGTTGGTAATATATTGATGATTTACACATTTGTTTTAACACAGTCACCCCAAAATCTAATGGGCGAAGAACTGGCAACCTCAAGGATATGTCTGTGCTTTCTCTCCACAATACCATTTTGCTATGGGGTATGAGGACAACTACTTTAGTGTATGATAATTTTGTGCAGTATGAGTTAAAAAAACTCTAACCCATTATCAAACCTCAGGATTTTCACAAACTTGTTGAATTGTGTGCAAACTAATGCAAGAGAATGTTTAAGCACAAAACATACTTTTGATTCTATATTACAACAAGTATATCCAAGTGAATGTATTTACTGTACTCATCAATAATCATAACAAAATAATGCTTTTTATCATATGTAGGTGTTTTTTAGGGTCTCCACACATCAATGTGTAATAGTTCAAATAAACTATTAGTCGAACTACAACTGGAAAATAATTGTGATCTATATTATTTAGCTAAAGAACAAACACTACACTCAGAAATAGGAGATAAAATAGGACTTATTAATGGTATATTTTTCATGACTCCATAGCTAGAATGGCCAAGTCTTAAATGCGACAGAGTAGAAAGATCACCAGTTTTGCAATTTCCCACCAATACATTAGCTTTCATACCTTGTTTAAGTATGTATAGTCCTTCTTCTTCCTTGCCAGTACCTATCAAGATCCTAATATAGAGATCCCTAAACACACAAAATTCAGGGGAGAAGAGACTGAACACTTTAACTCCTTTGTTATCTTAGAGACTAGGAGTATATTGACTTTGAAGTTAAGATGATGTGGGACATGACTAATATTGTGGTTCTCTAAAATCTTAGCCAAACCTATTTGTTCTATAGGACATTTGCCATATGTAGGAACTTGCACATTCCTTCTTTGATAACTATCTAGGTCTCTTAGAGTAGTTAAAAATTCTTTGTATGGTGTGATGTGGTGTGACCAGTATAAATAATCTAATCAGACAAGGATGTTATACCTTCCATGTTAGAGTTGGATTGACTAGGAGAAGCCAGCTTTGTTTTCCAACTGCTTGCTGATACTGCTGTTCTATCCAATAAAAGCCTTCTTTGTCATTTGGAATAATTGCATTTGTAGCAGCTGCATGAACTATTTTAATGTAACCTCCTTTTGAATTAGATTTGTTTCCTACAGACTTATGGGAATCCTTCTCTCTCTTGCTACAAAAATCAGAAGGATAGCCCATAAGTCTGAAGTAATCAGCGGGATTATGACCCTTAAAACCATAATGAGGGCAAGCTTCTCCAAACTTTCTAGGATCTTTGCCAAATATTCTTTGGATTGTACAATGAACCTTGACCTACTCCATTGTAGTTTGAACCTCTCCCAGCATACAGAGTTAAAGTTTCACGACCAGTACCCCCAACATCTAAGGATCTCTGACTTTCCTCTTAATAGACTATAGCATAAGCTTTATTTACTAATTTCATTGGCCTGACAGTTAAAATATTTCTCCTGATATGACTGTAGGTTTCATTGAGTCCTATCAGGAGTTGTATCAAATGTTGAGACTTCAAATAATTAGTGTAGGTCACAGATTACTCATAATTGCAACTTAATATAGGTATCATCACATTAATTTCATTCCAAACTTCTTTCAACCTTGTATAATACACATTGATCGAGTCAGTAATCTGCCTCATATTAATTATTTCAGTCCATAGATAATAGATTCGAGTGAGGTTGGATCTATCAAATCTCTCCTTGAGATCATTCCATATTCTTTTTGCATTAGAAGCATACATGATCCCTAGCAATAATTTAGCTACAACAATGCTTGTGATCTAGGAAACACCAATACTATTACATTTCTCCCATTATTCAGCTAATTTCTCCTTTGTGTGTGCTTTTTACACATGCACCATTGATGAATCCAAGTATTCCTTTTCCCCCAAGGCCAAGTGTATTGCGAATCCATAAGGCGTAGTTGTCTGGACCTGTGAGCTTCATCTGTATCAGCTCCACTCCTGGTGCATTTGAATTTTGTAGATAAAGTGGATGATTATCGTTGAGTGTAGTGATTTCATTGATAGTCGTACTACTTCCTGCCATTATTAATCTTTAAGAAACAAAGTCCATTATAATTAATAGGAACTAGAGTGTTTGCAGCTTGTGATTGTCAGATCTCTGCTTTGGTACAATATGTTAAAGTACGCGTCTTACTAATTGCCTATCTCTGGAACAAGTAAGTAAACGTGGTTCACAAAAGTAAACTGAACACAGTGTTTTTACATGGAAAACACCCGGATCAAGAAAGGTATAAAAAACCACGACCTGTACCTCTACAGCATTTAACCCAACTTCACTAAAATACTTGAGCCTCAACAATCAACAAAATTACAAGACTTCTTGTAACCTAGGAATTGAAACTTCTAACTCCTATAATTACAAAAACACTAATCTTCCCAAGATAAGTGTTCCCAAGTCTTTGAGTTCCCAAACTTGAAGACGAAAACTCCTAACTCTGTTTATAGATTACTGAGACTAGAATCAATGACTCATTACAATACCAGAACCTAACTACTACACAGTTTATGACCTGCTAAGTAAGAGGCTTGGTTCTTCTTCAAGTATGTATGTTGATTGTTGATTGACTTTTCAGTATATGCGTGAGTACTGGCTTTGAGTCATGTTTGCTGTATTTAAGCCAACCTGTGATAGAGTCCTTTTTGATGTTCAATTCTTTTTTCATCAGAACTCTATCAGTTAATTCTTTTCTCTTTTGTTGCTGCCTCACCTCTCCGAGTTTTGATAGGATTTTTTTAATTCAAATCCTCTTCTTACTGAACTCCTTGATCAACTTGACTTCTTCAAGACTTCTATTCTGATCTAACTCGGCTTCTGATGTAATCAATTTTATCTAAGTTTGTCTTGAACACATAATCATATCATCTAAACTCCTGTGCCAGCTAGACTATGTCACCTTGAATGGACCAGCTTCTTCAACGTGTTTCATTCACATGTCTATCATCAAAACTCCTCATGCCCTAACAAATTCCTCTTTTTTTATGATGACAAAAATAGTAGCTTCAGTATTGCAGAATCCTGACATACTTAGGAAGGAATTAAATAACAAAATCACAGTAGAATGAAATAGGTTAGTCCAATTGAGTTATAAGCATTGTATAATCTATTCTTCCCCCTTTTGACATCATCAAAAAGCTATGCCATCAAGTAAAAATTGTTTAATAATTCATGGCCACTGGGGCTATCACTAAAATAAGCAAGATTCAGAGCAAGACATAACGATACATTGAATTAAGCAGAAGTAGATAAAGTGAAGCAAAAGAGGTCCATTTTAAACAAAATAGATACAATTATTGCTACCTAGTAAAACAAAAAGAGAAACAAGGTAAAAAAGAGAGCATCATAGTAAATGAGCTTAAAGGATGAAGAAGGATTTTAATTAGAGGAGGTGGGGGGAATAAAGGAGGTTAACTTTCTAATGTTATCAACATTTTCAGCGCATTCCTTATCCAAGATTTCTATAAGGGATGCAATTTTAGCTTCAAGAACCCTCTTTTAATCTTCATAAATATCCTGGGCAGCTACCAGTGCATCCTGTGCACCCTTTAGCTCACCCTGCTTTGCCTCTAAGGCATTTTGAAACTTTTGCATAGGGTTGTCAGCATGTCTTATAGTAGCATGTAACCTAGCATGTTTTAGTTTTCCAATCACATTCTTAGTCATCTGCAAGGACCATACCTTGATAGGTATATGAAAATCATCGAAAACAGATGCAAGCCAGAACTAATAGGGCAGAGCATGACCATTTATATTTTTAACAAGTACCCTTTTCATATGCTTAATGATGAGTAGAGTAAGGTCTAATGGAATCTCAGAATCCAATAGTTCCATCAAGGTAAGATCAAGAAAACTTGCAACTGTGCGCCTTTCCTATTAAGGCAAGATCATTTTATGAACAACATCAAAATAGGACTGATAGAGAAGGGACATCTTATTTTTCATGACTGTATGATGAGAGGAAAGAAGAGGATTCCTAAAGAATTTTCTACAGATATCAAGAGAAGATGCAAAATTATCAAGTGATGGCGATCCCTTCACATAATGACTCCAACCACCAGTTGGAACACTGAGAATTCTGCCCAGATCAGCAGGGTAAAGATTGATGGTTTTCCCATGAACTGTGGTTGAAATCATTTCCCCAATTACAAATCCATTGGTATAAAACTCATACACCTCATTTTTACCAAATCTTCTCTGATGATCACCTTGAAGAAACAAGGATGACCACCCTTGTGCTATCAGTTTTGAAACTAATGTATCCATATCAGGACCCCCAAACCCAGTGACTACTCTTTCTCTAGTCATCTTTCATTTATCAAAGTGCAGAATATATTCTGACTGAGAAGTTTTATCAGCAGTAGTATCAACATGAATATCATCATCAGAGTCAATGAATATAAGAGGAACAGGAGTAGTATAAGGAAGATAATCTGAATTGAGTCAGATGGATTAGAAGAACCAGGTTGCGAAACTTGTTTCCTAGGATGGGAAGTAGATTTTGGAGAAACTTTAAAGGTGGTGGACCCTTGACCAGTAGTGACTTTGACAATATATTTTGAGGATGAAGAGGGTTTGGGAGAGGACAAGGAATTTGAGGGTTTTGCTATGATATTCTGGCATTTTCTTTTGGAGTAGAGAAGAATATCAGGATAGGGATCACGTGGGGGAGTATAAGCAGTAGAAACTACTCGTTTCTTTTTACTTTCCCTAAGTGCCTCTTTCAAAGAAGCATATTCTCTTTGTTTTCGTCCCCAAGTATGTGGAGTTTGGGATTAATGGATGACAAAAGAAGATTTTACCTGAGTATCGATGTCAACATCAATGGGGACAAAAGATGGTTTTCTTTTCAGAGTTGAGCGTGACCGTCTAGGGATAAGATCAGCAATGAGAATGTCATCGCGATCAAGGATCTGAAGAGGAAGCATATGTAATGGTAAGGATTTTGAAAAAAAGAGAAGGTTTGAAGAAAGAGTGAAAGAATAGTTGTGGTGGAGGTTTAAACAATGGAAAATTAGATAAACTTATAGGGATTTAGGGTTGGATAAGGGAAGGTAAAGTAATGTTTGGGTAAAGAATAATTTGGGTTAAAGGTTTTGTTTCAGATTTTGTGGAGGAAGGAGAGGATGAGGAAGACGTCATAGCTTGTTGAATTTTCAGAGATTGAGAAAGAAGTGGATATGGAAGAGAAAAGAAGGTGCGTATTTAAGATGAGTGAGAAGGAAGTTAAAACGTGAAGGAATTGTGATAAAAAAAGGTTGTTTGTGTATGTAGAGGTTTTGTACTGATGGGAAAGGTCTGTCAGCCTTTTAAAGAAGAGGACTGTTGGGTTTTGGCAGTTGGAATCACGACAGAGTAAACTAGGTAGATAACCTATTTCTCTTAATGCTACTATGGAAAACAATAATCATACCTTGTGTTCTGATTAGTCCATGAGCACTCGTGCCTTAATGATCCAGACGATCTGCAAAAAATAACAAATAATTATACTACCTTGCTTTAAAATCTTGGAATTAGGATACACAACTAAATGTGTAAGACTGAATTAATCAACACTCACAAAGGTATAGCATATTCTAGTCAATTATTGAGGGAGATTTATATAATTTTAATCATCCCTAATGCTAACCTATTTTTTTCAAAGTGTTCTCTACTAAAAGCCTTAGTAAATATGTCAGCAATTTGTTCCTCAGTTGAACAAAACATAATTGATATATTTTCTTTTTCAACTTTATCTCTAAGGAAGTGATGGCGAATATCAATATTCTTAGTTCTTTTATGTTGGACAGGATTTTTGGCTATGTTTATGGCACTTGTGTTATCACAAAAAATAGGAACACAACCTACATCTACCCCAAAATCCACAAGTTATTATTTGATCCACAACAACTGGGCACAGCATGACCCAGCAGCAACGTATTCAGCCTTAGCAGTAGACAAGGCTACTGAATTTTGCTTCTTTATGGACCAAGTAATCAAACATGATCCCAAGAAGTGTGTCATACATGTAGTACTTTTCCTGTCCACCAAATATCCTGCATAATCAGCATCAGAGTATCCTACCAAGTTAAAGTTACTACCTTTGGGATACCACAAGCCAAGATCACTGGTTCCTTTTAAGTATCTGAAGATTCTTTTTACAGATTTTAAATATGATTCTTTTGGCTTAGCTTGAAAACTTGCACATAGCCCTACACTGGACACAATGTCAGGCATTCTTGATGTGAGGTACAATAATGACCCGATCATACCTCGATACATCTTTTTCTCTACATCTGAACCTGTTTCATCCAAGTCTAGCTTTGTGGCAGCAGCAATAGGAGTACTTCTCTTTTGCCTCTTCCATGGAGAATTTCTTGAGAAGCTATTTGATATACTTATGTTGGTGAATCATTGTTCCTGAGGCTGACTACTTTATTTGCAAGCCCAAAAAGTAATTTAGCTCTCCCATCATGCTCATCTCAAATTCACAACTCATGAGTTTTGTAAATTCATGAGTCATAAGCATATTTTTTGAGCCAAAAATAATATCATCCACATACACCTGCACAACTAACAAATCCTTCCCATTAGTTTTCAAGAAAAGGGTATTGTCAATATTACCTATGGTATGTCCATGTTCTAATAGAAATTTGGCAGTCTTTCATACTATGCTCTTGGAGCTTGTTTCAATCCATACAAAGCTTTGTCAGGCTTGTAAAAATAGTCTGGAAACTCCTTGCTTTCAAATCCTGGGAGTTTCTTAACATATACATCTTCTTTGAGAATTCCATTCAGAAATGCACTCTTCACATCCATCTAATACAAAATAAACTCCATGTAAAAAGCAAAGGCAACAAGTAGTCTTATAGATTAAAGTCTGGCTACTGGAGCAAAGGTCTCATCAAAGTCAATTCCTTCTTCTTGATTGTATCCTTGAACCACCAGTCTTGCCTTGTTTCTTGTGACTGTTCCATGCTCATCAACTTTATTTCTGTACACCCACTTAGTCCCAATTATTGATCTTTCTTTTGGAAGAGGAACTAAGTGTCGTACTTTGCTTCTCTCAAATTGGTTCAATTCATCCTGCATAGCTATAATCTAATCAACCTCAAACAATGCCTCAGTTACCTTCTTTGGCTCTATCTCTAATAGAAATGCCTTGAAGGCACACATACTTCTTTGTCCAAATCTGGTGGTGATACTAGAATTGAGATCAGTAGGTGTATTTTTAATGAGGTGTGAACCTTGATATTTGAATCCTTTTGGGATCAAGCCAAGTGACCTGTTAGTATTACTGCTGATGTTCTGATGAGAGTCAGTTGATGGCTCAGTTCCCCCTATCACTATACCTTCAGCTTTAGTTCCCCCTATGAAAATTCCTTCAGGTTTAACTATTTCAGTCGCTAGAACATGTTGTGCAACCTGTTCCTCAGTATCGCTTCCTTCCTGCAGGTTAGTCTTATCACAGAATTCATCAAACCTCACATGCATTCTTTCTTCAACACAGTTGGATCTATTATTCAAAACTCTATCAGCTTTACTATGTGGTGAATAACCTAAGAATATCCCCTCATCACTTTTGGCATAAAATTTTCCATGATTATCTTTACCATTATTGTGTATGAAACATTTGCAGCCAAAAGTTCTAAAGTGAGAAATATAGGCTTTCTACCTATTAGTAACTCATAGGGAGTCTTGTCTAACATTGGTCTGATTATGCACCTGTTCATAATATATGTTGCAGTACTTATTACCTCAGTCCATAGGTTTTTGGCAATATTTGCTGCAAGCATCATTATTCTAGCCATATCTTCCAAGGTTCTATTTTTTCTCTCCACCACTCTATTTTGTTGTGGTGTTCTAGGAGCTGAAAAGTTATGGTCTATTCCTTGTGATGAAAAGAAATCCAAAACTTTTGTATTCTGAAATTCTGTTCCATGGTCAGACCTTATGGAAACCAATAAAGTGCTCAATTTCTTTTCCATTTTCTCGATGAAAATTTCAAAGACATCAAAGGCATCTTCTTTAGAGGTTAGAAACAAAGTCCAGGGGAACCTGGAATAATCATTAATAATTACAAAACATACCTTTTTCCGCCTCTTCTTTGTTGTCTCATTGGTCCACATAAGTCCATATGGACCAGTTCAAGACACTAGGTAGTACTAACATGATTGTTTGACTTAAATAAAGATCTTACCTGCTTCCCCCTTACTCATGCACTACATAACTTTTCTTCCTTAAATATGGTTTTAGGTAACCCCAATACCATGTCTTTGGAAGAAAGTATGTTTAGTTGTTTTAGACTTGCATGTCCAAGTCTTCTGTGCCAAAGGAGGGGATCAGTTTCTATTGCACTTAGACAACTCAAATCAGGTCCAGGTACTGCCATTAAGTCTACTTTGTACACGTTTCTGTATATCCTTGCAGTAAGCATAATTTCTTTGGTATCCACCCTTTTGACTTTAACCCCTGCAGCAGTAAAAATTTCCTTATTACCTTTGTCACATAATTATGAGATGCTCAGCGGGTTATGCTTTAATCCTTGCACAAGATACACATCTTCCATAGCTTTTGAATTTGATGTGCCAATTTTCCCAACTCCAGTGATGATTCCTTTTTTTCCGTTTCTAAAATAAACTCCTCTTCCATCTATTTTAGAGAGTAAAAAGAACTTTTTCTTGTCACCAGTCATATGTCTTGAGCATGCACTATCTAAGTACCAGTGCTTTTTGGTTGCCTTCATCATCTCCTGCAAGAGAAGAAACTGGTTAGATTTAGGAACCTAGACTAGCTTGGGCCCTGTTTTGTTGGTAAAAGGATGAATTAAATTCCTTCTAGTCCATACAGGAAACACGTAACCTGACCTGTTTCTCTGACCAATTTTAGTGCTTGTATTTTTGGTCTGAGAAAAGTTTTTTTCTAGATTCTGGCTTCTAATTCTACTTGTTTCAGCCACAGGACATTCAGTAATAGGATGTCCATGATTTCCACAAATATAAAATAGATCTTGCAGATTATCAGCTTTTTTTAGAAAAAACTAAACCTGCTTTTTCATTATGATTTCTTTCACTCAACTGATGAACAATTCTTGAAGAATTTGTCCATCTGTTAGCTCTTTCCAAATCCAACTTTAACTTGGCAACTTCTTCACTTAGCTTATTCATTTTTTCAGTCAAATTATGACATCCTTGTTTGTACTTAGTTAACTCAAGTTCAGCCTTTTCTTGTTCCTTACTCATGGCCTTTTTACCATTTTCAGTGAGTGTTAATTTAAGAACTTCAGACTTAAGATCATTATTTGAAGACTCTAGCAATGTGACTTGGTTTTTGAGAGTGCAATTTTCTTTTTCAACAGAATGGTTGCAAAATTTTCGATCAATGAAATTAAATTATATACTTGCAAGGCTGTTGAACAGTTCATCCCTATCAGAAGTTAATTCTTGGAGACTGTTAATTAAATCACTCATCAAGGAAAAAAGTCTAGTTTCAGAAAACAGATGCAGTTTTTCTTTGAGATCAAGTAAACTTACCTCAGGAGCATCATCTTCTTCCTCAATGTCTAAGTCTCCAAAAGCAATAAATGATGTCTCATCAACTTCATCATAATCAGAGTCAGATCCCCATGCAGTTATCATGGCATGTTCTTTTTTTTTTCCTTTCTTTTGGCCCTTTCTTTTTGTTCCTTTTCAACCCTTTCCTTTCTCCATTCTATTTCCCATAGAGGACATTCTATGATCTGATGATTAGTCTTTCCACACTTGTAGCATACATTTTGATTATCATTTCAATGCTTCTTAGTATATGTTCCCTTCTTCTTCCTAAAGAACTTGCTTAAATTCTTGGTTATGAAGGAAACTTGCTCCTTATCAAGTTCAAATTCAGCATCACTATCAGAAGCTTTTAAAGCTAAGATCTTCTCAGGGGCTTCTTGTTCTTTGATTCCATCAATTTCCATTTCATAGGTCCTTAAGTTTCCTATAAGTTCATCCAGGGTCAACCCTTCAAGCTCTTTATTTGCCTCCCTAATTGCAATCACCTTAACATTCCATTTTGATTTAGGTAACACCCTCAGTACCTTTTCAACTTGTTCTTCCTCATAAATGACTTTTTTTAACGAAGTTAACTCATTTGTTAAAGTGGTAAGCCTTGTCATCATCTCATGAAGTGTTTCATTTTCCTTCATTTTGAATGCCTCATATTCAGTAAACAAGAGAGCAATTCTGAATTTTCTTACTTGGGAGGTACCTTTATGAGCATTTACCAGTGCATCCCAAATTTGCTTAGCCATAGTACAGGTGGATATCCTATTATATTCAGCTGGTCCTAGACCACACACCAAGATGTTTTTGGCCTTCGCATTTTTCTTTAAAGCCAACAGGTCATCAGGAGTAAATTCACTCCTTACTTTCTTTACTTGTACTCCATCAACAGTCTTCATTGGAATAGTGGGACCATCAGTAATCCTGTCCCATAATTCATAGTCTTCACCTTGAATGAACATCTCTATCCTTGCTTTCCACCAAATAAAATGAGAACCATCAAAGAGTGGAGATCTAGTGGTTGACTGACCCTCACTGTGACCAGTAGGAGGTGCGGAATTCATCATGTTGATCCTTTTCTTAGGTACTAGCCTTATTTAAGACAACCTCGCTCTAATACCACTTGTTAGAGTACAAATCCTACTAATTGCCTATCTCTGGAACAAGTAAGTAAACGTGGTTCACAAAAGTAAACTGAACACAGTGTTTTTACATGGAAAACACCCGGATCAAGAAAGGTATAAAAAACCACGACCTGTACCTCTACAGGATTTAACCCAACTTTACTAAAATACCTGAGCCTCAACAATCAATAAAATTACAAGACTTCTTGAAACCTAGGAATTAAAACTTCTAACTCCTATTATTACAAAAACACTAATCTTCCCAAGATAAGTGTTCCCAAGTCTTCGAGTTCCCAAACTTGAAGACGACAACTCCTAACTTAGTTTATAGATTACTGAGACTAGAATCAATGACTCATTACAGTACCAGAACCTAACTACTACACAGTTTATAACCTTCTAAGTAAGAGGCTTGGTTCTTCTTCAAGTATGTATGCTGATAGTTGATTGACTTTTTCAGTACATGTGTGAGTACTGGCTTTGAGTCATGTTTGTTGTATTTAAGCCAACTTATGATAGAGTCCTTTTTTATGTTCAATTCTTTCTTCATTAGAACTCTATCAGTTAATTCTTTTCTCTTTTGTTGCCGCCTCACCTGTCCTAGTTTTGATAGGATTCTTTTAATTCAAATCCTCTTCTTACTGAACTCCTTGATCAACTTGACTTCTTCAAGACTTCTAGTCTGATCTAACTCAGCTTTTGATGTAATCAATGTTATCTAAGTTTGTCTTGAACACATAATCATATCATCCAAACTCCTGTGCCAGCTAGTCTATTTCACCTTGAATGGACCAGCTTCTTCAACGTGTTTCATTCACATGTCTATCGTCAAAACTCCTCATGCCCTAACACAATATTAAGAAACTACTCTAAGATCATAGCTCAAGCTCCATTGCCGATCAATGGTATCTTCTAGAAGAAGAAAGCAGAGAAGATATTGTTATTTTTCATCAAGTAATCCAATGTAACAGTACAACAACATTGCCTTTATAGGCCTATCATCTTTCCTTTACATGTGCACTGCAGGTACTAATAACTAACTAATAGACCTAGTGGCTATTACACAACTATTTGATGCAACCACTAATTGACTATCCTGTAGTTTGTTAATAATAACTGATCATCTGCTTATTTATGACAATTTAGTTGTAATACATTAATTTAAAATTCATGTTTTAAGAAAGCGAAAAAAGTTGCAGGACGCACAAGCAACAATTAAAGATATTTTGTTTAGGGGAAGGACAAAAATGGATTGTATGAATCCATTTTTTGTACTACATTATAGGCACATATAGATTAGACTAAAAAAACGAAGCATAAGAGCTACCGCATAATTAAACTACTCTGAACAAGAAAGAGCTAAGACACGTTAACCAACTACCAGAGTACGTAAGTTCTCAGCAACCTATAGTACACTTAATGCATTTTTAATAACTTCTAATACAACTCTATGTGCGCATTTGGCCATTTTCATTATGAAAATAGTAAAAAGTAGTTTTTATTTTTAAAGTGAAAAATGATTTTTGAAAATTGGAGTTATGTTTGGTCATGAATTAAATTGAACTTGATTTGGAATTTTGTAAGTAATTTGGAGTGAAAAGAGTGAAAACAAATTGTTGTATTTGCATTTTTTGAGAATTTATTAAAAAAAAAAAAAAAAAAAAGTAAATAAAGTGAAAACAAATTGTGGAATTTCATGGCCAAACGTGTTTTCTAGAGTTTAATTCGGAAAAAATAAGTGAAAAATTTTCATGGCGAACGCCCTTAAATATGCAAAGTCATCCCACATCAGATGGAAGTAAGAGATACTTAGCGGCATTGAGAGCCTTTCTTATTACTACCACCGTTTCTAAATAATTGCTTCTTTAATCTTTTGATTTTGTTCTTAAATAAGCCTTCAAAAATAAATTGGTCATGTTCTTTCAAATTTAACCTTGATTAGCTAAAATATAATCAATAGCAACTTGAAAAGAGATACATTTAATAGGGATAAGTTGATAAAATTACCTTTAATTTTCTAAGAGTTAGTATTTGCTAAATGATGTGCTCAACCAAAAAAAATTCTTTCCCTCCATTTCTTTTTAATTGCGCTATTTTTTTTGAGTCAAATGGTACAAATTTTGACCAACATTTTAAGATGTATTTCTTAATCAAATTGAATTTTTTTATATAATTTATAGTATTTTTCATGTGGTTTTTGAATATCTAAATTTTAATTTTACAAAATTAAACTAATCTAATCAAATTTAATTTTGTTATAAATGTACCATATATAGTGAATGTCTACTTTACCATATATAGTGAATATCTATTTTACCATATATTGTGTATGCCTATTTATGAAAAAGTTACAAACCCCAAGGTTAGTTTTTCCCTATAAATAAAGGGATTTTCCTTCATTCTAATTCATCCCTCAAGAGAAATGAGAATTACTTTATATTCTCTCTCTACTCTTCTTCTTTGTTCTTCAATATTTTATAACACGCTATCAATACGAGACTCTGCCAAACAAGGTGAGATTATAAATCTAAAGTAATTTCAAGGTCAGTAATTCCTTATGTTATTTATTATTTGCAACTAATAATATAATTATTATTGGATTTGAGAAAAAATAATTGGTTTGGAACCATTTATGTTTTAAATTTATTCCTCAAGAACAATATTATCAAAAGGAATGATAATATGTTGGGTTCAAGTTCCATGGATTTATGCGTAGGACGTCTTTATATGGATAAGACGTTGAGTTTGAATCTCAATGCACCATAATGATGATATTATGATGGCTAAGGAAAAATAATGGGTATTTGGTGAAAAGTCATGAAACATGTCTCATTAAATATGCTTCATTCCTTGAATTGAATGTGGTAATAATAAATCATATGTATGCCTCAATTTGCTTTTGTAGTAGCTATCATTATTTGAAACGCTTATGGCATGATTAGATTTCATTCTTGGAAATGAGAATTTCGATTATTATAAATATAGATCTATACCCTGGGGTGGATGTGACTGTATATACACTTGAACGTATTTTTTATTGTGAAGATATCACAATCCACCTCTACAAAGGTAGAATAATTGAAAGATTGAATATTTTTAAGTTACTGTGGTAAGAAACATGAATGTGAAAAAGTTACACAAGCATGATGAAATCACATGCCATAATAAACTAAGAATTCATTGTTTATTGATACAAAATTCATGTCACAGTAAACAAGAAGTTTACTAAAGTAAAAGACACATGTCATGGTAAACTTGGAGTTTACTAGTACAAATAAATTCATAAGTTGACATGAACGATTATGACATCCCGAAGGTGTGCATATTGAGTAATGTTGCTTGTTCTCATAATACCTTGGTTGGACCAACTAATTTTGGGATTGAATTTCATAAAATATGAAAAGTATAAAAAGTGAATAAGGGTCCATTCACCTATCATGTGATCTATTAAGATTCATCAATAACATGATCACTATGTATATTTATTGTCAACCTGCAGTTTGACATTCATAAAATTGCTTGCTCAACAAAATTGAGTCATGAACATAATTTTCAGATTGTGTAATCAAGACAATTCATCTTGATGATGATGGTTTGGCATTGAATGCCTTCGATAAATAACTAAATCATTGCTAATGAGAACAAAGTTTCATGTGTTGGTCTGAAATATGATATGTTGCATACAATAACACTTGTATGCATTAGACCAATAAATTATGATTAATTCCCCCTCAAAGTTGGCTCTGAGTTAGGAACCACATGATGTCCATCTAATAGTTTTGTTATGCAGTATACGATTAATGAATATATCATAATACACAAAGATGGAATCCTCAAAGAAGATAGAGGATGTATGTTAATTTTGCTAACATAAGGGGGAGATTAAAAGTAGCTAAGAAATATGTTAGGAATCATCTCCAAATCCTCTTCAAAAGATAATTCAAGTCAAATACCAAAAACATCTCATATTAAGCTGCAAGTGCTCCTATTTTGTGTACCTAAAGGAGAAAGTATATACATACGTGAAGCATGGTAGATCAATCGGTTCCAAATAAAATAATCCTTGAAAAGAATAAGGAGCAAATAATCATAATAAGAAGTCAATGTGCTCTTGAAGATCCTACGACATAACACTTCATCAAACCTTAGGAGAGGTTCAGGTACCTGAAAATAATGAAGTGATGAGATCTCAAAATGTTATGTCGCATTGCGAACCGATACAAAATGATATATCATCAATATCTTTGACACAATATTGGTGTAATATTGTGAAAGATTATGAGGATCTGAATTCTACGTTTATTTAAGCATGCTAACGTAGAAATATTTATCAAGTAACATGAAAGGGTGCATCTTGGTAAGTGAAAACTTATTTGGTTTGCATTCCACAGACTTGAAGATGTCACACATGAAATGTTGAATATTATCACTTTGACAAAATATATCTTGCAAATATTACAAGGCCTGATATAGCCTTTTCGATTAACTTGTTAGCAAGGTATAGTTTTGCTCTTACTAGGAGACATCAAAATGGGATCAAACACATGATCTTATATCATTATAAGGATTGCAGTCTCGATCTTATAGATTATTCTAATGTTGGATATTTAATTAACCCGCATAAATCTCGATCTCAAACAGGCTATGTGTTCATATCTGAGGATACTGCCATATCTTGGAGATATACAAAGTAGTCTATTGTAGCCACTTTATTGAACCATGATGAGATAATAGCTATTCATGAATCTAGCCAAGAATGTGTATTGTTGAGGTCCATGATACATCTCATTCGAGAAAAATATGGTTTGAAATGTAACAATGTACCCATAATTTCATACAGAGATAATGCAGCATGCATAACATATCTTAATGGATGATTCATAAAAGAAGATAGAATGAAGCACACTTCATTAAAACTTTTCTACATACAGGAGCTACAAAAGAATGGTGATATTAACGTGTAACAGATTCGTTCAAGTAACAATGTGGCTGAATTATTCACTAAGTCTCCTCCAATTGCAACTTTTAAGAAGATGGTGCACTAGATCGGGATGAAAAGATTCAAGGATGTTATCTTAGGGGGGTTAATACGCGTTGTACTCTTTTTATCTTACGAGGTTTTGTCCCACTGGATTTTTCTTGTAAGATTTTTAATGAGGCGGCATATATGCGTATTATATATAAATTAGACATTCAAGGGGGAGTGTTATAAATGTACCATACATAATGAATGTCTAGTTTACCATATATAGTGAATACCTACTTTACCATATATTGTGTATGCCTATTTATGGAAAAGCTACAAACCCCAAAGTTAGTTTTCCCCTATAAATAAAGGGATTTTCCTTCATTGTAATTCATCTCTCAAGAGAAATAAGAATTACTCTCTATTCTCTTTCTACTCTTCTTCTTTGTTCTTTAATATTTTATAACAAATTTTAAAATTTAGTCAAATTGAATCACGAAAAATGAGAGGAGCAATTGAAAAGCAATATAGAAAGTACTATTTAGAAATTGAAGGAGTAACATTCTTTATACAGGAACAATATCCATATTCACCCTAAGGGATTGAAAAAAATCCCTTATTGGTAATATGCATGATAATGGCCTCTACATTGGTTAAAAAAATTCAAGTATACATTATGTTTCCCATGTAACTTCATTTAGAAAAAAGCTAGCCCAAATTCAAGTATACATTATGTTTCCCATTTTTATTATTTTATTCTTGAAAGAGATGCAGGAAAAGGATAAAGGCAGGGAGTAATTTTGATTACCTTAGAAAAAGATCACCCAAACTCTAAAATCCCACTATCTCTACTCACTAACTGCCACTAAATAGAAAGGTGCCATGACCCCTCACCATAATACCAACACGCTGATAGTTTTGAACCCCCCAAAGCCACCCGATGGAACTAATTGCCAAATGGCAGTGGATACATCAATCAAGACATACTACCGAGAAATCCTAAGGGACAAACCTAATATATTCAAAGACTATCAGCCCAGTGAGACACTCGAAAAGCAACCTAAAATTTATACTTCTGCTGATGACAAAGCGATATACCTCTCACACAAAGATAAACAAAGACTCTATGCTCCTTGGCAACATTCAGTAATTATCAAATTGATGGGAAAGAAATTTAACCACCAATATCTGAGAACAAAGCTCATAGATCTATGGAAACTAAAAGAGAGTTTTGCCCTAATCGATCTGGGACTAGATTATTATACAGTGAAATTCAGTTATGCTCATTCCTAAAAGAAAGTCACGCTAAGATGGGCCATGGTTTGTGATTGGATCATTTCTGTCAGTCAGAATTTGGGAGCCAAACTTTGTTCCTAAAGAATCCTAATTAGAATCAACTGTAATCTGGATTAGGCTACCACAAATATAACTGAATTCTATGGTAAACACACTTAGATAAGGTGGGGGGAATTGGGAGACTACTAAAAATTGATATGTGTACCTCATTGACCCTTAGGGGGATATGCTCGGATTTTTGTACAAGTACTCCTTGATACCCCCCTTAAGAACTCAAAGACCATTTGAGGACATAAAATAATTGATCCTCTATAAGGGGGAAGGGTTTTTGTGCAAGATTTTCGAAAGGTTGGAACACACCATGATCTCATGCCCCAACAAAACACCCAGGGTAACAAACGAAGTGGTGACCCCAATCCTAGAGCGAACAATCTCGGAGAATAAATGGAAAATGGTTCCATTCACAAGGAAGAAGAAGAACAATATTGTAACATCTACCCATCCCACCTTAGGTACCACAACAGCTACCCAAAGCATCAAGGTTAAAATTTTTGATGCGGTATCAGGTAAGTTCTTAGAAATCTAAAATTTTCAATACTCTTTGCCGATAAATGCTAACCTAATCTTCAGTGGTGGCCAGGGTTACACTATAACCCAATAAACTCTCACCAATACTAGATTAGTTCATAACAATCAAAGTCCAATCGTTTCTTCACCTAGTGGGCCTAATCAACATGGGAATAATCTCTCTACTAAAACACCCAATCGAAACCATAGAAAAGGGCCTATTACAAATGGTCCTAGATTAATCGGCCTATTTAATCAATCTCACGAGATTAACTTTGGCAAACCCACTATAATTAAAACTAACCAGGGCACGCAAAACCCAATTCAACCTGATAAAAAAACATTAAAAGAGACCTAAAGATAATGATACTAATAAAAAGAACAATACCATCTCTTCAGATAAGGTGGACATAAACAGCGTCACTTCATTTATATCTCCCCTCCCCCAAACATCCAAACATCTCTACTTTCTTTCAAGTCCCTACCAGCACACATATTACAGTTACTTCAGAAAAAACTTTATTAATTACCAACAACAATGGTAATGATGAGGGAAACTCAAAATCCACTTCTTTTTCTAATTGCACCCCTCTAACCTCCTTAAACAACACTATACCACCCATTTTTACCACCTCTTCTTTCCCTACTCACGTAACATGTGAGAATGATAAATATTTCATTGAATGCCTTGGTCTTCACCTCAAAACCACTACCTTTGGACCACCATCCCACTTCCTGGCTAGAGATTTGCCTATCATAAATAGTGTTTCTAATACAACTAAAGGTGGAAGGAAAGTAAATTCTAATCCTCATAGGAAAACCATGCTACCTGGCCTAGTTAGTGATGGAAGAATTCAACATACGTTGGCGAACAATGGGCAAACTATATGGATGACCACGATGATGAAAATCACTAGTCAATACATCAAAGAGAACCTGACTCTAGAAATGATTAATTTAGATCTAAACACAATGCGTCAATGTCTCTCATTCTTCCCACCAAATACTCTAGGAATGTTGGAGATGGAACTAATTTTTAGGCAAAGCTGGGGGCGCCTTCTACCTCTAAACCCATACCCTGCTCCATAATCCTTCAAGAGCCTCTTGTTCCAGGAAATAGAAAAGAGAAAAAAAACTATTCAAGATCTAAAGAAAAATAATAGAGAGATGGATAAGATTCTCACATCTCTCAAGGTCTCAAAGGCAGACGTAGTTACTCTAAAAAAAGACTTTAACCTACTTATTCGATGACCTTATCAGTGAAATACTCCTAGTGTTGTTTCCTATAGAGCTCAACATATTTCATTTGGAACTCCTCCTACCAGTGATGAAAATATTCTTTCGAGCTAGGGTGACAACTCTTTCAAAAAATAAGAAAAAACCCTTAACCACCTAAGAAGCACCGTATCTGGGGGAAAAAGGCAGTGATGACAGACACCCCCAACCAACCTCGTTAATGATGAAAAAATACATCATAAAGAATGTTAGGGACTAACAATCCTTAATTTAAGAGGCAGTATAAGACCATGATTCAAATACACAGAATCTTTAAATGACCATAAAGCTTTTTCAGATGAACTTAGCTTTAATAGTCAAATCCAGTTTCCTATTACTAATAATTCTAGTGGATAGTGACCAAGTGAAATAATATCTCTTTTAACATTCATGAAATAGTCATCCTCCCCAAGTGATATTTGTTTGCAAGGACTCAACACTCTGGGATGTCAAGAGATAGTAGAAAGTGAGTCATAAGTGTTCGAGTCTCTAATCTTGTCAAAGAGGGTTTGACCTCAACTAGGCTATGAGTTGTTATTCTGGTAGACATTACCCGAATGGCAGAAAGTGTCTAACAAGGGGGTACTTTTCTAAGTTTGTTCCCAAGTCATCCCTAATTCCAAGGGTATTTCTTGAAGATATGGTAAATAGATAGGTTGAATTTCTTTGAATAAAGTTTGAATTTCATATCAAGGTAAATGGTTTCTCTTGTTCTAGGTTTTTAGTGTTATTGATGCTAGCAATAATTTCGAGGATAGCTAAGTGCTTTGTTCTAACCTCATTGATTTTTCTAACGACATCAAAGCCTCCCCCCTCCCCCAAATGTTTGGCTTATTAGGGGAGACTTTAATGAAATCCTTAAAGCCTCTGAGAAATTTGGAGGTAACTATATTAGTAATAATAGAGCATCCTATTTCTTGGACTATATCAACCTTTGTGGCTTAATTAACTTAGGGTTTAAGGGCAGTAAGTATACCTAGACTAACAAAGAATTTATAAATAGACAGGTTCTTATTCTTTAAAGACTAGATAGATGCCTTGCTGGAAATTCTTGAAATCAACATATTTCCTGATGCTACTATCTTTTATCTCCCTAGAACTCACTCAGGTCACTGCTCTTTCTTTCTTAACTTGGACAAACACACCCTTCCCTCTCCAAAATCCTTCAAAATTAAATTAACATAGTACTCGCATCTTACTTTTATATACATAGTTAAAAGATCCCTTTCCCCAATATTCCCCTTACTGAGGTCATCTCCTCTTTTAAGGGGGAGGTTAAAATTTGTAATAAGGAGGTCTTTGGCAATATTTTCCATAAAAAGAAGACTAGCTGGAATCAAAAACTCTCCCAACTATACCCATAGTCTCTTCCTGCACAACCTGGAGTCTACCCTCACAAGAGACTTCAGTGAAATGCTAAAAAATGAGCAGAAATTCCAGAAACATAAATCTAGAATAAATTGCCTTACTAAAGAAGACTCCAATACTATATTCTTCCACATTTCTACCATTAACAGAAGGAGAAAAAACAAGATTAGTTCTCTAAAATATGACAGTGGGAACTGGTACTAATCTTCAAAGGACATAAAATCCAATATTCTTAGCTTTTATTCCAAACTCTTCTCCTTCGACCACTCTTTTTCTCCTTTCAGATACCAAAGAAACCCTATTATGAATGAGGACTACCCCATGCTATACAGTCCTTACTCTCTTGGTGAAATCAGAAAGATTGTTTTCTCTTTCTAAGTCTCTTAGGCTTGATGAAATTCATCTCTTAATGTACCAAAAGTATTGGCATATTATAGGCCCCACAACCATCAAATTATGTACTGGTACCTTCAACTCTTCCTCCATGGAAGAAAAGGTTAATTCCATAAATCTTTGTCTCATTCTTAAGTGCACCAATACTACAAATTTGAGGAACTTCAAATCCATAAGTTTGTGCAATACTTAGTACGAGATTATGACTAAAATCATTGCCAACAAGCTCAAAACTTTCCATACAAAGCTCATCATCCCTAGTCAATCTAGTTTTCTCCCCGATAGGAGAACCTCTAAGAGTGTTATCACCATTTAAAAGGTGATCTTCCATTTTAGGAAAAGGAAAGGAAAAAAAGCTAGCATGATCCTTAAGATTGATCTATAGAGAGCCTTTGATAGAATTGAGTGGTCCTTCATTAGACAGATTCGCCACTTTTTCAATCTCCCTCCCTCCTTCATAAATTGTCTACCCTTATCATATCCTATGTTACATCCTTTTCTATCTTTGTCAATGTCAATGGGGAAAACTCCCTATTTTAACCCCACCAGGGGTATTAGATAGGGAGACCTAATCTCACCCTATATCTTTATTACGTGCATGGAAATCCTATCCATAAGAATTGATCATAAAGTTGACATACTCTCTTAGAATTTCATTATAATCAGCAATAGAGGACCCCGAATCTCTCATCTATTCTTTACTGATGACCTGACCCTTCTTGAAATATTCAATGAAAAAACTAAGTGACTATTAGGGAAACTCTTAATAGCTTTACTTTCACTCTGACTAGAAAGTCAACACCCAAAAATTCAAAGTCATTTTCTCCAATAACTACAGTCAGGAGGAGAAAGCCATACTTGCCAACATTCTCTCTGTCCAGGCCAAAGAGAACTTTGGTAAATATCTTAGTTTCCCTATTTTCCATAAGAAACCCTGTATCAGGGATTTTCAATTCATTCTAGATAATTTTAACACCAAACTTGCTGGTTGGAAAATAAAATTCCTGAACATGGCTAGTAGGACTATCCTCACCAAGTCCTTCTTGAGCAAAACCCCTACTCTTGTTATACAATTTATCCTCATCCCCTCAAAAATTCATAAGATGATTGATAGGATCCAAAGAAACTTTGTTTGGGGTACTACCTTTGAGAAAAAAATGCATCTCTTGAACTAGTCCACTCTAACCACCCCAAGAAGATTGAAGGTCTATGACTTCATAAGGTCTTCATTAGGAACACCACCATGCTGACCAGCCTAGCATGGATATTCTATACAAAGAAACCAGCAGCCTCTGGGCCCATAACCTTAGAAGCAAATATAGTCCCACTGGCATGGTCTACAAAAGTAAGAACTCCAAGATATGAAAAAATATCCATATAGGATGGGAAATTTGGAAGAGAGCCTCCTCTTAGATTTTCCACTCAGCGAAAAAAGTGAATTTCTGGTCTAATAGATGGATCCCTCGCTGTAACCCTCTCCTTATGATTATTCAAGCCCTCTTCCCACAACCCCATGAAAATATCAAATTCTTTCAGGTTTGAAAAAATAAGGAATGAGATTTTGGTAACGTCTCCTTGGAAATATCCAAAGAACTAATTTAGATCATAAAGAACTCCTTCACACCCAACCCTAATTCTACCAAGGATGTTCTCATTTAAAACATTATTGGGAATGACCTATTTACTAGCAGGAGTACTTACAACCTCTTTGACATAATCACAACTCAAATATTACTAGCACCCCCACACCTTTTACCTAGATCTAGAAAGCTAGAATTATACCTAAAATTAAAACCTTTCTCTAGCTCACACAACATAATAGACTTTCCACTAGTTTAACCTTATCGAAAATAGGAGTTAGGGAAAACTTTGGCTGTGATTTTTGTAACCAGGGCACTAAGGACATCACTCATATACTTTTGACTGTCCTATTCTCTAGAACTACTGGAGCACCATACTATCCAAAAACTTCTTTTCCATGTTCATTACTCTTACCAATATTCATCCTCCCAACTAGCACAACTCTTGAAAGCTCTTGCAACACTTTGATTATTATAGTCTTTTGGATTGGCATGACATCCTCCCCTTCTGTCTATGATCCATCTAGAAAATCATACATAGTAATATTTTTAATAATAAAAAAGTATACCTAGCTTTAACCAAACCTATGCTAAGGAAGTAAAGTAAAAACACCTCACCATGAATGATAACCATAATACCCACTACGAAATCAATAATATCAAGTGGACCTCCACCCCAGTAATAAGGGGTTCAAACTTAACATTGATAACTCATGCTTAGGGAACCCTGGAAGGAGAAGAATTGGTGGAGTTATTAGATCGAGTATGGGGATGGAAGGTAGGTTTTTGTAAAACTTTTTCCAAGACCAACAACAACAACATGGAATTATTGTCCCTCAACGAAGGTCTAAGGATTATAGAACAAAGTAACCTCCTCCCTATTGAGATCAATATTGATTCAATCGAGGCTCTATCTTTGTTATATGCTGGAACCTTACATTATAATATTTTAATTAATAAATGCAGTTCAAGGCTAAAAAGGTTAGGGAACCCAAAGGTGTCTCATTGCTTTAGAGAGCATAATAGATTTGTGGATGTTTTGGCTAAGAAAGGGGAGAGGTCGAACAACTTTGAAGAAATATGTCTTTTTGAAGTTTCATTAGTGTGTGTGGCGGAGGCAGTTTTGGAAGGCATTAAGGAAACATTTTTTGAACGGAGAATCAAAATTTGTACTTACAATTCTAATGTGCTTGTCCTAAACTATTCTATCTTGAATCCTGTCTAATATATCAAGATGATTGTAGACTATTACCTTAATTTATTTTAATGCATGTCTAATTAACAAAAAAAAAAATTTGATTACCTTTATTTCATGGATAGACTTGTCAATGGAGACAAAAGGTCAAAAGCAATCTATAAAAGAGATTTCATTTCCCAACATGTCATAGAATAATTAAGGATGTTTGAGAATCAGTATATTTTCTTTGAGATTCCGATAATGAATAAGTTTGATTAAAATGATTATCAATTGACTTTAGAAGAGATTGTACCTTCTCATATTCTACTCAATGGCATTTATTTAAAGTCAATATGATGCCTAAGGTTGTTTTAACACTACTATTGGTATAAAGCAATGGTTTTACCCTCGTTTTCTCAATTTAGGTGTCATTCATCTTTCCGTTTTTGTTAGCAATATGATTACAAAGCAATTTTGACATTTTTTATTTGGTTATAATCAAGATTTAATTTATTCCTACATCACACACATCCATATAATAGAAAATAATATGAAATAAAACCATTTTGCATTTTAACTAAACACATAACAAAGGGCGAAGGCTTGCAAAACCTCTACTTTATTCACCCAAAACTTTAATGCATTAATTTTTTAAATAATAATAAATTTTATTGTTTTAATTTTTCTTATACAATAGTTTAGTGTAGCAAAAACCAAAAAGTACTATCTTTATGAAGAAACAAAAACTACCTAATGTTTATACTAGAATTATTTTAAATTTTTAATTAAACTATACTCACATCTTCATATTAGTAAATAAAATTTTATACAATAATATTCAACAAATTGTATTGCAAATACATGTTTAATATCCTATTAACTTGAATTAATTCTTACTAATATAAACAATAATATAATAATAATCATAATGATTGGGCCGAGGGATGCCTCCTCTTTCCTCTTCTTATCTGACGTATCGTAATCCTTGTTCATACGAAGGCATCATAACATATACATCAAATCAAGATCATATAAAAGATTTTTTATTCCTTCTTTATACTCGTCTATTCTTTGATCAACTAGATGAGCTTGAAATAATATATTTAAAATGTTGATATGCGGGGTGAGCTTGAGCTCGAAAGTCGGCCTTACTCAAAGAATGATTGAGTTTGACTCAAGCGAGTGAGTGAAAGGCGTGGATAGTATCATGTGAAATTAAAGGCTTTATATTTTAAAAAATCAATTAACTATAAAAAACTTGGAAAAAAAAAAGAACATCAATCTTTTATTAGAAATCGACTTTAGGCCACAAATTCTACTAAGCCATTCTTAACATAATATAAGGAAAAGTGCGAAAAGTACCTCTTATAGTTGAATTAGTGATTCTTTCAGTAATTGGAATCACCACGTAGAATATGTAAAAAAAAAACAATTGTAAGAAATTACCCAAAATATATAGAGCATGCTAGAAATCTAAGCACAGAAGCGCTTGTACAAGCACATACAAGCTCCTACAATCACTTTTGATCTAGTGATTTTTTGTGTATTGTGTACAACATGTAAATTTGCATTTTGAATTTTGGCAAAATACATAGATAGGTCCCTGAACTTTTTGACTTTTTTCATATTAGTACCTCAATTATCTCATGTACCTATTGAACCCTTTATTCATTCACAAATAATTTTGATTAAGCATAAACGTCTGACGTGTTATTTTTTTAAAGCCTGCAGTTTTTAAGTATTGGACTTGTGAAATGCACTTGTTGTGACGTGGAATTCTAACCATTCATAAAATTTCATGTAATCAAAGAAGAAAGAATCAAAAAGAAATTTAGAAAAAAAGAAAAGTAAATTATTTTTTGGGTCTTCTTCTTCATCTAAATTTTATCTCTTTCCACCATTGAAGCACCACTAGCTAATAACATATATTCAATTTCTTCTTTCCCTCTTCTTTCATTATCATCCATTTTTTTCTTACATTCATTCTATTTTTTTCCTCTTTTATTTTTTTTACTTCTCAAATATAATTTTTAGTGAAAAGAAAAAAGAGGATCTCACCTTTATTTCTCCATTTTTTTCACCAAAACAACACCCAACAGGCAATAACCATCAGAGAAAAATCTGAAAATAGAAGAAGGTGAATTGTTTTCATATTGTAGTGAATGGTGTTGGATGTTTTTCTGGTGGAGTTCATTGTTATTTATGAAATTTGAATTTAAATTTATATTGAAGAAGCCATTTTTGAAAAACTTGAAGGATTCAACTTTGAGCTAATTTTGAATCTGAAATTTGATTGAATTTTATTGTAATTCAAAAAACACTATTGATTTCAGATGCAATTTGAAGGTATAAATGTTATTTTTATGGAAGAGGAAGACGGTGGAGGTCATGGAAGGAAAAGCTTCCATATCATTTCTTTTTAATTCTGTTCATGTGTCTTTTTTTGATTGGTTGTCTTTTTTTAAAAAAATTAAGTTAATTATGGCTTCTCACTCTCCTAGTGAAGAATGTATTCCACATGTCATGTTAGCAATTGTGTTTAATTAAAATTATTTGTGAATGAATAAAGGGTTCAATAGATACATGGTCTAATTGAAGTGTCAATACAGAAAAATTCAAAAAGTTTAGGAGCCTGTCTATGTATTTTTTTTCTTGAATTTTATTGTAAATTATCTATGTTTTCATACTTATTTAATGTTTTAGTGATATTTATGATTGATAATCTATGTTTATTTGATGTTTTCATGATAATTTCATGAATATCGTTAATATTGGGAAAAAGGTGAAATATATCTCAACAAACTTCACTTTTGGAAGTTTAAATCACGAATCACAAATAATTAATGGTATAAAACATAAAATATCCACATAATAAAAATGTAGAATAGATAAAAACATGTAATAAACAAGAAAAATAACAACAACAACAACAACAACAAAACAACAACAACAACAAAAACAACAATAACAACTAGAGGTCGTGTACACACGTGTACTATAAAATTTATTGCAAAAGAAATGACTTGGGTTATGCATGATATGGAGCAGCTACATCTTACGGAGGACATGAACCTTGATAGGAAGTTATGGAGGACGCGGATTAGGGTAGAGGGTTAGGGGGAGCGGATCGGTAGTAGCAGGGGAGCGTTTTTTATTTGTGTCGAAAGTTACTTGTTTGTGGTGCTAAGTGATGTCTATGGTTTCGGATAGAGAGTTTTAGTATTGTCTTGTGACTGTAGTATTATCTTGTGGCTAGCGGTGTTAGTTTATTTTGTATATTATACTAGTTTATATACATCTATGTTTTATGTTTGTTATACTTCTATTGGTCCTAAGACGGGGGTCTATCATAAATAGCCTCTCTACTTCACCTGAGGCAGTGGTATGGTTTGCGTACACTCTACCCTCTCTACACCCCACTATGTGGGAATGCTCTGAGTATGTTGTTGTTGTTGTTGTTGTTGTTTGCACATGATGATAGATATAAAGAGGTAACACATAGGAAAAGCTATAAACATATAGTATGTAGGTAATCAACAATGATAATACGATAACACATACAACAGCACAAAAAAATACTTATAAACCTATAGTGCCAAACTAAGCTGATACAACTTGAAAAAATAACTCGAATTTTGAAAAATCTCTCGTGGAGTTATCAGAGCTGTCATACCCCTTTTCTTACCAAAAGGATATTGATTTTAAGTTCATAAAGGGTTTTATTATTAAGTGAAATAAGAAAAAAAAAATTCGAAAAGGATTTTTACAATTAAACTCAAAATCGCTACTTGGCATAAATTAGGTGTGCCAAGTCATCTTTAGAAATTCCTTTTTAAAATAGTTTGACTCTAGAAACTGATCCACAAATAGAGATTCTAGATAAGGAATTCTGTTGACCGAGGGAAAGGTGTTAGGCGCCCCTCAATCCCCTAGTTCAACCACGGTCGCTCTGTAGAGTAGATCGGTTAGTAGACACTGTGGAATCTATAAACCAACAAACATGCAAACAAGACAACAAAAAAACAAACAATCAAATCTGAAAATAATGTCCAGTCTAATTTATTACAACCCAAAATAAAATACTGAAATAAACCTACACTAACCTGCAGTAATACTAAACTATGCTCCACCCGATGCCTCGGACCTTAATCACAAATGTCTTTCACATACAAGATACTTTGGGGCATACTCTAGTGAATAAGTACAAATGTCCTCAGGGCATTCCCCGGCTAAATGAATCCATTTTTCAATTATGGTAAACAAAATCATTCAATAAATATTCCAAACATTCCACAATTCACAAATTCTAAACTTTTCTACCCGAGCCTACCATTATCCTACCCAGCTCGGCCTATCATGATTCTATCACTTTTAACATTATCAATGAATCAAAATTTATCTAAATTCACATTTATCAAGACCAATCCCTCTCCCAAAATTCATTATCACTCATAATTAACTAATTTTAATATATAATCCACCAATCAATCCATGACAATTAAAGAAGTCCGAACACATTATCAAAAATTTTATCATCAATCACCCTGAATCGCGTAAATCAGGACATCAATACGTATATTAATATGAAAGTAGAAAGAGATAGAAATGAAGAATTAGACCTCAATCTGACACTTCATTTTTCAATCAAACAGAGTAGCTTCACAGATTTGAAACCTTGGATTAACACGACTTTTAACAAACCCAAACTCCCCAATCGATTTTGGACATGAAATAGTATTGGATTTGGTGCTAACTTCAACCTCGCTACTGCTCCGCTCTATTTTTGGTAGGTTTTGCTAAGAAATTGGAATGAGGGTCCAATTTTGAGCTGGCCAATGCTTTTGGTGGTATTTCAGTAATGGTTTTGCCATAACAGTAACAAGCTACAACCAGCGGTGCTTCCTGGTGAAAATTCCAACGATGAATTTATTGGAAGAAACACTCTCGGCATTTTTCTCTCCTCACATGTGCCTTTCTCTTTTACTCTTCTTTCCCTTTTCTCTCTTTTCTTGATCTCTCTATAATATTTTTCTCTCCCTCTATCTCTCTCAAATCTCTATTTTTATTTCATTTTCTAGTTTATCATATGTATGTATATGTCCAGAAATGATGAAGGGAGATTCAAGGTCATACATTGTGTGTGGGGGCGTGGGTGATTAGCTGAGAGTGTTCTGTGTGTTTTTGTTGTGTAATTTGTGTGTGGGGAAATTATGTGCTTGTGATTGTGTGTATGTGTTAGTTGAAGAATGGTGAGTGTCCTCTTCTCTTCTGTATGTGTATGTAAATATATGGCCAGAGAATATATTATGATTGACGGTGTGCATGTATTGTTAGTGGGAAAAACATGAATGGTAAGGTAGGGGGTCTAGGGGTATAGAGGGTTGAGGGTTGGGTAGGGTCGAAAGTTATTATTTTTTTAAGGTGAGGTGGTTAAATTTGATTAGGTGGGGTGTTAAAATTATTATAGATTTGGTTATTTTTTGTCCTTTGGGGGAAAATTATGGAATGGTGTGGGGTGTATGGTAAGGAGAATTAAATAGGTAAAATTGATATTTCGAAGGGACAAAATTATGAGTCTACAGATGCCTTGAGCCAAAAGTCAACTAGTATGGGTAGCTTGGCACATCTTTTGACCCAGGAGAGGCCTTTGGCCTTAGAAGTTTACTCTTTAGCTAATCGGATAGTTAGGCTTGATATTTTAACACCTAAGCATATTTTGACATTTGTAGAAACTAGATCTTCTTTGATGGGGCAGATAATAGCTCATCAATTTAATGATGTTAGATTGAGGTTTTTTCAAGATAAGGTATTGAGTGGGGAGGCTAAGAAAGCTTCACTTGATTCAGATAAAATTTTGAGGAATGGGGGCCAAGTTGATGTGCCGGGAATGGGTGATTGTATTAGGTTGATCTTGGAGGAGGCCCATTGTTCTAGATATTTTATCCATATCTATGTAAGTAATATATATCATGATTTAAGACAACACTACCGGTAGGGTGGTATGAGGCGAGATATAGAGGATTTTATAGCTTATTGCCTATGTTCTCAGCAGGTGAAGGCCGAGCATATGAGACCTAATGGATTACTTCAAAAGTTTCCCATTCCTAAGTAGAAGTGGGAATGGGTCACCATGGACTTTGTGACTGGTTTGTATCGTATATCTCATGGTTCTGATAGTGTTTGGGTCATCGTGGATCGATTGACCAAGTCAACTCATTTTATTCTGGTTGCGATCTTATTTGGTGTTGAGAAGTTGGATCATATCTACATTTATGAGATTGTATGTCTTTATGGTGTGCTAGTGTCCATTATTTCAAATAGAGGTCTTGTGTTCACATCTCACTTTTGGAAGACTTTTTAGGATGAGTTGGGTACTCGAGTGGATCTCAATATGATATTTCAGCCCAGAATGAAGGTCATACAGAGAGGACTATTCAAGTTTCTTAATATATGCTCCACGCTTGTGTGTGATGGATTTTGATGGCCAGTGGGAGCATTATTTGGCTTTAGCAGAGTTTGCATATAGTAATAGATACTATTCTAGTATTGATATGGTTTTTTCTAGTTATTGTATGTTAGGCGTGGTCTCTCCCCAATAGTTTGGTTGGATGTTTCAAAGGTGAGACCTCGAGGTACAAACTTGCTTTATACGGCATTGGATAGAGTCTGGGTCATTCATGATAGACTTAGAGTGGCTTCGTGTAGGCAGAAGTGTTACGCTGATGGTAGACTTCGTGCCTTGATATTTGGTGTTGGTAATCATGTTTTCTTTTGACTTCCACCTATGAAGGGTATGATGAGGTTTGGGAAGAGGGGCAAGCTTAGCCCTAGGTATATCAGACCATTTGAGATTCTACGAACTGTTGGTGATGTAGCTTATGAGTTGGCTTTTCCCCCTGATCTATCATTGGTTCATCTAGTTTTTCATGTTTCTATGCTTCATTGTTATATTCCGTATTAGTCTCATGTTATTCGTTGAGAGTCATTTTACTTAGATGAATGGTTGCTTTTTATTGAGGATCCAGTCTCCTTATTGGTAAGGGATGTTAGGCGATTGCGCTCTAGAATGATTCATGTGGTTAAGGTCCAGCGTCGAAATCAACCTATAGATGAGGCTACTTGGGAGGTCTAGTCTGATATGCATAATTCTTATCCCCAGCTCTTTGTTGATTCAGGTATTTCTATGTCTTAGTTCAATGACGAATTAGATTTTTAGTGGTGTATGATGTAATAATCAACTTTTTGATGAAATATGTAAATTGTGTATTTTTGTGTGATTTGATTATTTTACCCCTCCCATAGTTGCATTATGGTATTTTTGGAGTTTAGGATTGATTAGCATAGTTTTCGATGTATTTTGGTACCATTTATGTGATATTATGGTTTTTGATGGCTTTGAGAGTCTTATTTTAGACTTCTATATATATCTTTTTATTTAATGCGACAGATGGATGAACGAACTACGCCATCAACTCTGTAATATTAATTTTAGGCTAGGTAGACCTTTGGTTCAAGTTTCGATGCTCATTTTGACCTATTGGTCAGAAAGTTGAAAATAATAAAAATATGAGTGTGGGACCTATATTTGATTGAAACAACTTCAGATAGAAAATCTGACTTCTTCAATAGATCCAAAATGTCAATTTTAGGGCGGTAACATATTTGTGTGAGTTTACATCTTTCAAAAATTTGATTTGGCCATTGAGTTGGGAGAGGAGCATCGAATTTAGTATGGTTACATAGTTCGTTTACGTATGTCTCACTTTGAACGAATCTCAAACATCTCGTTGAAATCCGAATTGGACTTAAAGATAGAAAAATCTGGTGCAATTGCATTTTTTTTGCTATAAAAACAACTTTCCCCCTCTTTTTAGCTCACTTTGCTCATTTTTTATGTTGTCTCTTGAGAGTTAAACCTTAAAATAGTGTGGCGGCTTAAAAGTGAAGCTTGTGGGGGTTTGGATAGTTAGATTAACATCTATTTCTAGATTCTATTATGGATTTAAGGTAAGAATTCACCCTTTTCTTAGTAATTTCTTGATTAGTTTCTCAAAACCCCAAAAATCTTAGGGCGTGATTTTAAACCCCAATTTCACTCCTTTTCACTTGAATACTGTTTTTATCATATAATTGCTAGTTTTTCGTCAATTTAACCTTCAAAAGAACTCCAATTCTTGATTTTAACCCAAATTTCAAAGATTTTACTTGGTAAAGCTTAAAAATAATTTTTATTTGATTTGAACCTCATTTTTACTCTATTTGAATTAGGTTTTCAGTTATAGATTTCAAAAAATATAGGGAACACATTTTTGAAGTAAAGTTATGATTTTGTCCTTCTTTTTCAAAATTCTATTTTGGGAGTCAATTTTGACCCTGAATCAAAAGTACTCAATATGGGTGTTGTTGGTTTTGTTTTGATGAGTAGATTCCATATTTTGATACTTTTAGAACAGTTCAGGATCATTCGTAGGAAGTAAGGTCTTGGGTTCGAAGTATTGCCGACCGATTTCAGCTTTTAAGGTGGGTTTTGGCTTAACACTTTCAGTCTGGGCTGAGTAGTAAATAATAATACAAAATGCATGTTAAGGGTCGGAATAGTCATAAAAAATGGTCATCTATGTGTTGTGCTCGTGTGGGGCCTATATGTTATGTAATTGTTGAAATTAAGATATTATGTGATATGTCTGACCGTGTGGGGTTCTATGTGATATTGATAGCCTTGAATACATATCATTAATTGTATTATGTTATTAAAATGCTTAATGTGGTACCATTGGTTTATTGTGAAAATATTCATACTTCATTGGTATGTGAGACATGTGGAAATTCATGGATAAAACTAAAATAATGAGTGGATATTGACTCACGTGGTTGTGAAAATGTATCATTGTGGTTGGGTGTAGAAATATATTACGTAGTTGGTTGTAGAAATACTCATTGTGACTGATTGTGATCATTGCATCCTCATGTCATACTCATTAATGAAACATTGATACTACAATGGTAACACCTGAGTAACATCGGCAAAACCTTTTTAAAAATCCTCCTCGAGGGATATGTCGGGAGGAGATATTATAATACCTTATAAAACTATTTTTGAGTAATTTGCTGCAAAGGAGATATGAGATATGTGGATTGTATACCGGTTGACAAACCCCTCATGGATCCTGTGTTGGGAGGCTTGCCTCCATAGATGTATACGGAGATTGTTTGACGACCTCGTGCATCTTCATTATTATTATTATGTACATTGCACTTTATTTTGTTTATTATTTTGCGGAGAAATTTTGGCTTTTGAGAGAGTCTGTAACACCCCGAGAACCTATCCCGAGACATCACATGGTGCTCAAGGCCACCCGTGGCCTTAAGCTAACCCTCTAAGTCTATCATTACCTTTAGAACTCTCTACAACACGAATAATCATAAATTAGGGAAGAATAATCATGACATGAACATACTGACATACGAAGTAATACGGTTCTGTACAAAAAAAATACTAAAATCTCTGTACATACTGGCACACTAGTCTGACAAAGCCTCTACTTCATAGGACTGAGGAGCCATTGGGATAGATCCCCAACTGACTCGTACTGATATAAAAGTAAACAACCATCTATTAACAAGACAAAATTAGACACACAGGTCCTCGAACCATGAGGACTCACCAACTGCAGAAATGTAGATGAAGGTACTCAAAAATCACTGTTGCTGTTGAGACTGAGCACCTGAACCTATATCATGAGAAAATATAGAATACAAAAGAGTATGGAAGTCAGTACTTCGGAATGTACTGAGCATGTGGGGGTGGACGCAATATGTTAAATAATATTATAATTGTATAAGAAAATCATGCATGCTGACAATAACAACTATCTTCGCTTGAATTATCTAAAACATCATTTCCTTAAGTCCTCAGTAATAACATATGCTTCATAAATCTCATAATTCATTTAACTCAACTCAAACTCTTTGAATCATGATTTAGAGTGACTCGGTATCTCATGGTACTTAGATCATTATGGATGTGGGAGTTTCTTATAACCGACATAACTACACCATGTGAGCCGCATGAAGTCCAACGTTTTGCCCTCCTAAGGAGAGAACCCCACATTGGCAAGGGTGTCGTACTCTTTCTAGGGAGTACAACCTCAATATCATCATTACAATCTCATACTCGGCCCTTTGCCCACAATTATCAACATAAATCCTATGGTGGCACGTAGTTTTGGAAAAATACTACATTTCCCGCTCGGTGCTAAATACTCCTCCTATACTCAGCTCAGAACACGTTAGGAAATCCACCTTAATCAATATCAACTCATGGGTCTATTATAAAAACCAAAACATAATTATATATCTCATCTGTAAATCATAAATATCTTGTGAATTTCTAACTCGACTCAACTCAACACAATCTTTCTCAACATCAAGTACATTTGCTTTCAAATCATTTTCAAATATCAAAAGCTTCAAGGAAACATCATAGGACTCATTCTTGACTTTCAATCTCAAATATCGATACATATTCAATAGTCAAATTTCTCATGGAAAGGCATAACTTATGATACTTGTCTTAAATCGCTTAGAAATCATCAATACATAATGACAATATAAAACTCATGGAATAAATTCTCAATTTAAGAAACATGATGGTGAAATAATCATAAATATCAAAATTATTCAACTCAAATCTCATAAATCATAAATAAAGAAATTTGGGTGTAAACCAACTTGAAAAATCATGTAAATCAATACTAGAAAGTAAATCTTTAAGCACAAGAACGAAAGGAGTGTTCTTGTCAAACCCCACATACCTTGAATTTTGATTTGAAGATGTGGAAACTTGTTCGGAACTCTTCTCACACTTTTAGACCAAGATTCTTGATGCCTTTGACTTGGGAAACTTAGTTCTTGTACAACTTGAAGAAATTTATGGGAGATTTCCTGAATTTCTTTGAGATGATTTGATTCTTAGGTTTAGAAGAAACCATAGGTTTCTCGAGAATTCTTGAAAGAAATTTGGAGAGAAATGGAGAGAAATGATCTTCTCTTCTCGACACACAGATATATATATATATATATATATATATATATATATATAAGGCCAGAAGGAGCAGAAATGACCAAGATGCACTTTTGAAAGAAAGTTGAAAATTGCAGATCAGGGCCTGTGACAGTCCGTCAGAGGGACTGACGGTCCACCAAGTCGTCCATCACTCGAACACCAAAACTAAAACATTCTGCCTCGATGTGATGGTTGACCTGACGGTCCATCAGAAAAGTGATGGTCTACCAAGTCATCCGTCACTTGAGGGCCAGAAATGAGATATTCTGTCTCAACCTGACCGCTTGATGGTTCGTCAACTTCTTGACGGTCCACCAACTTGGCCGTCTCATGATGGCCTGAAATAGGAGTCATTGCCTTGTCTCGATGGGGAACTTGACGGTCCACCAGGAAACTGACGGTCCGCCAATCGACTGTCAAACCTGGGTGATTCAACACCGTTCAGTAAAACGGCCATAACTCCCTCGTTCGATGTTGGATTTTGATGAAATTGGTATCGATGGAAAGCTTATTCAATGAATTTGGAAGTCACACATATCCATTCAAAAAGACAGATTTAGGATTAAGAAACGATCAGGATATTACAATATCTTCCCCTTGGACACATTCATCCTAGAATGTTGCCAAATAGCCCATGAACAAGAGAAAATGAGGACGTATAGCTGGAATAGCTCACATATATGGGATCACTTTACCCTAAACTTTTGAGTACTTCACCAAATACACGAATCATAGAGGGAATAATCATATAGCTGAATACAATAGATTAGGAGGAAACTGAATTAAGGGATTAGTACCTTCAGCTTGATTCAAACTCGTGGAGAAAAGATGAGGATAATTGGCTCGCACATCTTATTCTGTTTCCCAAGTAACACTCTCGACAGATTGATTTCGCCACAGAACTTTAACCAAGGGAATTCCCTTGTTTCTTAGTCTACGAACTTGATAATCTAGGATTTCAACTGGGATTTCATCATACGAAAGGCTATCCTGAACATCACAACCTTCCAACGGATCAACAACAACAGAGTACCCAATGTTCTTCTTGAGCATAGAAACATGAAACATAAGATGTACAGCTGATAACTCTGCAGGCAACTCAAACTCATAAGCTGCTTTCCCAACACAATCCAAAACTCTATAAGAGTCAACATATCTGGCACTCAGCTTCCCTTTCTTTCCAAATCTTTTTACCCCTTTCATGGGTAAAATTTTTAAGTACACCATATCACCAACTTCAAATTCAAGGGCTTTCTTCTCACATCTGCGTACGACTTCTGACGACTCTGGGCTGTCTTCAACCTCTTCCAAATTAACTCAACTTTCTCCATAGTCTCAAATACATCATCAGGTCCAATCACAGCAACTTCACCCACTTTGAACCAACCTATGGGCGATCTACATCTTCTTCCATACAAAGCTTCAAATAGAGCCATTCCAATGCTAGCATGAAAATTATTGTTGTAAGCAAATTCAATCAATGGAAATGTTCATCCCAACTTTCTTTGAAATCAAGAACATAAGACCTCAACATATCCTCCAAAGTCTGAATAGTCTTCTCAACCTGACCATCTATCTATGGATGAAAAGCAGAGCTAAGATGAACTTGGGTTCCAAGACCCTTCTGAAAGGCTCTCCAAAACTGAAAAGTAAACTGAGTACCTCTATCGGATATGATAGACAATGAAACTCCATGCAACCTGACTAACTCTCGAATATACAGCATAGCATAGTGCTCCGCGGTGAAAGATGTATGTACTGGCAGAAAATATGCTGACTTAGGCAACCTGTCTACAACAACCCAAATTGAATCATTATAATGGCGAGAAGGAGGTAAACTAGTCACAAAATCCATGTTCACCACTTCCCACTTCCAAGTAGGAATGTTAAATTCTTGCATCACACCACCGAGTCTCTGGTGCTCTATCTTTACCTGCTGGAAAGTTGCACACTTTTCTACGAACTTTGCTATATCTTTTTTCATAACATTCCACAATAAATTTCCCACAAATCGAATCTTGGTAGCACCAGGATGAATAGAATAATGCGTTCCATGCATCTCAGCTATAATTCTCTACCTCAGATCATCAACATCAGGTACACACAATCTATTCTGAAATCTTAATACACCATCTCCCCCTTGGGAGAAAACCTCTACCTTTTGGTCTTTAACTGATTCTTTCATTTAGACCAAACGAGAATTTGTATTCTGTTTCTCCTTCACTTCTGAAACTAGGGAACATTCAGAACTACTTTGGACCCAAGCATTACCCTCATCTGAGTCAAGCAATCTAACACCTAACCTAGCCAAATGATGCACTTCATGGGCTATGTCCCTCTTATCTTTCTTGACATGTGCTACACTACCCATGGACGACCTACTAAGAGCATCTTCCACTACATTGGACTTTCCCGGGTGATATAACACACTCATATCGTAATCCTTTAGTAATTATAACCATCGCCTCTGCTGAATATTCAACTCTCTCTGAGTGAACACATACTGTAAACTCTTATGATCCGTAAAGACATCAACATGAACACTGTACAAATAGTGTCTCCAAATTTTCAAAGCAAAAACCACTGCAGCTAACTCGAGGTCATGAGTCGGATAATTCTTTTCCTGAGGTTTCTACTGCCTGGAGGCATAGGCTTTAACTCTACCCTTCTACATCAACACATAACCCAAACCAATTCTGGAAGCATCATAATATACCATAAAATCATCTACACCATTAGGCAGGGTCATCACAGGGGTTGAAGTGAGTCGAGTCTTCAACTCCTGAAAACTCTTTTTGCAAGAATCTAACCACTGGAATTTAACCTTATTTTGGGTCAACCAGGTCAAAGGAGCAGCAATGGAAGAGAAACCTTCGACAAAATGACGATAGTAGCCAGCTAGACCTAAGAAACTCCTAATATTAGATGGGGAAATAGGCCTAGGCTAATTCTTTACAGCTTCTACCTTTTGAAGATCAACTCGAATACCATCAGAAGAAATAATATGACCCAGAAAAGCAATTGACCTTAGCCAGAATTCACACTTGCTAAATTTGGCAAACAACTGTTATCCCTAAGGGTCTGTAAGACAATTTGAACATGATCTACATGGTTGTTTTCACTCTGGGAATATACAAGGATATCATCTGTAAACACAATAACGAACATATCTAGGTATGGTCTAAACACCCGATTCATGAGGTCCATAAAAGTTGTTGGGGCATTTGTTAGCCCTGAGGATATGACCAAGAATTCAAAATAACCATAATGAGTGCGTAAAGCCGTCTTTGGAATATCACACTCTCTGACTTTATCTCAAATCTATTTTTTGAGAAGTAGCTGGCACCTTCCAACTGATAAAATAGGTCATCAATTCTAGGAAGAGGGTACTTGTTCTTGAATATCACCTTGTTAAGCTAATGATAGTCAATGGACATGCATAATGAACCATCTTTCTTTCGCACGAATAGAACAGGTGTACCCCAAGGATATACACTGGGCCTTATAAAACCCTTATCAAGAAGATCTTTGAGTTGCTCTTTCAACTCTTTAAGTTCTGCGGGGGCCATATGATATGGAGGAATAGAAATAGGATGTGTATCAGGGAGAAGATCAATTTTGAATCCTATCTCTTTATCAGGAGGTACCCTTGGGATATCTTCCAAGAAAATATTAGGAAACTCATTGACAACACTAAGAGACGGAATAGTTGGAGTCTCAAACTTTGTGTCCTTAACTCGAACTAAATGATAGATAAAACCCTTGGATATCAATTTCCTAGATTTCAGATAGGATATGAAATGACTTTTAGGAGATACAAAATTTTTGGACCACTCAAAGACTAGCTCATTGGGAAAATGAAACTTGACTACCCGACTACGACAGTCTATAGACGCATAACAAAAGTGTAGCGAATCCATACCCAGAATAATATCAAAATCAACCATGTTTAGCTCAATCAAATCTGCAGACATGATTCTGTTAAGAATAGTGATCGGACACTTCTTATATATTTGCTTAGCAACAACAGATTCACACACAGGTGTAGAGACTAGAAAAGGCTCGGAAATTTTTTCAACACTGATTTCAAAATTCACAGCCACCAATGGAGTCACATAAGAAAAACTTGACCCAGGGACCAGCACCACATACACATCAAAATAAAATACACGAAGCGTACCAGTAACAACATCTGGTGAATCCTCCTGCTCCTGGCGGGGTGGTATATCATAAAAGCAATTATTCCACTGACCACCTGCAGTACTAGATGAGGCACCCTAAAGAGGAGTAAGATGAACTATAGGGGCTGGAGCACTAATAGTTTGATTCTGGGGACGAACATCGCGACTCCCCTTTCTAGCATATGGGAAATCCCTAAATTTGTGGCTCAACTTACCACAACCAAAGCAACTTCTCGTACCGACTAAGCACTCACTGAGATGGTCTTTACCGCACTTTGGACATGGAGGAGGACAAGGTATATTACTCAAACTATCTTGGGACCTGGACATAGTAGGCATATTACCCTGCTCCGGCCTAATTCTAAATGCAGGGTACTGGCTGGTGAAGGCGCTGGCACAAGTGAGCGTCTCTGGAACTGGGGATGGATCCTTTCAAAAAATCTAGCCTGACTATACCCTTACTACTCTGATCTAACTCTCTTATTCCCTCTCACTTTATCTCTCTGCTTCACTTTGTCTGCTTCAATCTGCTAAGCATGAATCATTAGCCTTGAAAGGTCCATGTCCCTATTAAGCATAGTGGATCTACACTCTTTCACAACATAACCAGATACACTAGCTAAGAACTTACTCATTCTAGTTCTAGAATCAGCCATCATACCGGGAGCATACTTTGATAACTGGTTAAACTTATGGAAATACTCCTTAAATGTTATGGGGCCCTATCTCAAGTTCATAAATTCTTCTGATTTTGCTTTCCTCAGCTCCGGGGGAAAGAATTTTTCTAAGAAGGAATCTTGGAATAATTGCCAAGTCACAGGAGCATCATTCTCCCCTCTACTTTTCCTCCACATCTCCACCCAATCATAAGCAATATCTTTCATTCGATAGGCAGCCAATTCAACACTCTCCTCCTCAGTCACGTCCATAATTTGAGTGATCTTTCTCACTTTATCGAAGTACATTTATGGGTCTTCACCTACTTTCGACCCAAAGAACTTAGGTGGATTCATTCGCATAAAGTCACGAACTCGAGTTGCAGCAGAATTATTCCTTTGCGGAGGCGGAACAGTAGCCTGGGTGTTGGCTTGGGCGTTGGCGGTGACCGCCTGGGCTAGCGCTTGGAAAGCTACCCAGAATTCGGCATGGGACACCGTCTCACCTAAAGTATCAACGGGTTAAGGTCGTTCATTTTTTTTGCGAGCTCTACGAGAAGGCATTTCTATCATAAGAGATCATGAATTAACCGCAGAGAGAAACAGTCATAGGCACAATAGACTCTTGAAAGAAAGAAATAACTTTTCCTAAAATATCCCGTAGCCTCTTGCTTGTAGATGTGGCGCGCTACACACCGATGATCAAGACTCTACGTAATGCAGCTGATCGGACTCCCTAGGACTCCTTGAACCTTAGGCTCTGAGACCAAGCGTGTAACACCCTGAGAACCTATCCCGAGACATCACATGGTGCTCAAGGACACACGTGGCCTCAAGCTAATCCTCATAGCCTGTCATTACCTTTAAAAATCTCCACAACACGAATCATCATAAAGTAGGGAAGAATAATCATGACATAAACATACTGAGATATGAAGTAATACGGTTCTGTACAAATAAAATACTAAAATCTCTGTACATACTGGCGTACTAGTCTGACAAAGCCTCTACTTCATAGGACTGAGGAGCCATTGGGACAAATCCCCAGCTGACTCATACTGAATTGAAAGTAAACAACCATCTATTTACAAGACAAAATTGGAGACACAGGTCCTCGAACCATGTGGACTCACAAACCACAAAAATATAGATAAAGGTACTCAAATATCACTGTCGCTTTTGAGACTGAGCACCTGAACCTGTATCATGAGAAAATATAAAATACAAAAGAGTTTGGAAGTCAGTACTTGGGAATGTATGAGCATGTGGCGGTGGATACAATATTTTAAATAACATCATAAATGTGTAAGAAAATCATACATGTTGACAATAACAACTCTCTTCGTTTGAATTATCTAAAATATCATTTCCGTAAGTCATCAGTAATAACATATGCTTCATAAATCTCATAAGTCATTTAACTCAACTAAAACTCTTTGAATAATGACTTAGAGTGACTCGGTATCTCATGGTACGTAGATCATTTTGGACGTGGGAGTTTCTTATAAATGACATAACTACACCATGTGCGCCGCATGGATTCCAATGTTTTGCCCTCCTAAGAAGAGAAACCCACATTGGCATGGGTGTCGTATTCTTGCCAGGGAGTACAACCTCAATCTCATCATCACAATCTCATACTCGGCATTTGTCCCACAATTATCAACATTAATCCTATGGCGGCACGTAGTTTTGGGGAAATACCACATTTCCTACTCGGTGCTAAATACTCCTCCCAGACTCAGCTCAGAACGTGTTAGGAAATCCACCTTAATCAATATCAACTCATGGGTCTATTATAAAAAACAAAACATAATTGTATATCTCATCTGTAAATCATAAACATCTTGTGGATTCCTAACTCGACTCAACTCAACACAATCTTTCTCAACATCAAGTACATTTGCTCTTCAAATCATTTTCAATTATCAAAAGCTTCAAGGAAACATCATAGGACTCACTCTTGACTTTCAATCTCAAATATCAATATATATTCAATAGTCAAATTTTTCATGGAAAAGCATAACTCATGACACTTGTCTTAAATCGCTTAGAAATCATCAATACATAATGACAATATACAACTCATGGAATAAATTCTCAATTTAAGGAACATGATGGTGAAATAATCATAAATATCAAACTTATTCAACTCAAATCTCATAAATCATAAACAAAGAATTTTGGGTGTAAAACCACTTGCAAAATCATGTAAATCAATAATAGAAAGTAAATCTTTAGGCATAAGAATGAAAGGAGTGTTCTTGTTCAAACCCCACATACCTTAGATTTTCATTTGAAGATGGAGAAACTTGTTTGGAACTCTTCTCACACTTTTAGACCAAGATTCTTAATGCCTTTGACTTGAGAAACTTAGTTCTTGAACAACTTGAAGAAATTTATGGGAGATTTCTTGGATTTCTTGGAGATGATTTGATTCTTGGGTTTGGAAGAAACCTTAGGTTTCTAGAGAATTCTTGAAAGAAATTTGGAGAGAAATGGAGTGAAATGATATTCTCTTCTCTAAATATATATATATATATATATATATATATATATATATATATATATATATATATATATATATATATATATATATATATATAAGGCTATAAGGAGCAAAAATGACCAAGATGCCCTTTTGAAAGAAAGTTAAAAATTGCAGATCGGGGCCTGTGACTGTCCGTCAGAGGGACTGACGGTCCACCAAGTCGTCCGTCACTCGAACACCAAAACTGGAACATTCTGCCTCGACGTGATGGTTGACTTGATGGTTCGTCAGAAAAGTGATATTCCCCCAAGTCATCTGTTACTTGAGGGCCAGAAATGAGAAATTCTGTCTCGACCTGACGGGCCCCTTGACAGTCCATCAACTTTTTGACGGTCCACCAACTTGGCCGTCACATGATGGCCTAAAAAAGGAGTCACTGCCTTGGCTTGATGGGGCACTTGATGGTCCACCAAGAACCTGACGGTCTGCCAGGTCGACCGTCAAACCTGGGTGATTCGACACCGTTCGGTAAAACGGCCATAACTCCCTCGTCCAATGTTGGATTTCGATGAAATTTGTGTTGATGGAGATTTTATTCAATGCTCGTCATGAGAAAAAAAAGTACAAATTAGAGAAATACAACATGGTTTAAATATCAATCACTTTGGAAGTCATACATATCCATTCAAAAAGATAGATTTAGGCTTAAGAAATAATCGGGGTATTATAGAGTCGCCCCTTAATTTTGAAAAGGAATTAAGAAAACCTTTATAAAATATTTTAAACAATCCAAAATAGAAAATCATTTAAACATTAAATATTCTGAGTAAGAGGCTCCTATTAACGTTTTAGGGAGGTGTTAGGCACCTAAAATATCCGCTAACTTGTGGTTATCTAGACTGTGTGAAAACATCTTTTGATTAACTTCAAAAAGGTTAATTTGTTGAAAAGTGATTGATTTTTTAGAAAAGACTTGTATAAAATAGATTTAGGTGACTTAGTAGGAATTTCAACTAAATCTAAGCAAAATTAATAAACACATAAACATATAAAAAGGGGAAGGGAGGAGAAAGTAAAAGATTTAGGACATTGGACCCAAATCACCGAGACCTGTCCTAGTGTAATTGGGCTTTTGACCTATTTCACCTGTCCTAATCTAAATTTTTGAGTCTTTGGCTCGAGTCTTACTCCACCTGTATTAAATTTACAACTTTGTCTTTGAGGACCCAAATAAATAAATACATATATAAATAAGAAAACAAAATAAGGCCACAGAATTCAAGACTTTTCGAATCCCCTAGGAAATTCATCATCGGGATTGAACCCGTCTTACTTTACTCCATCTTTGTTCATACGCTAGGCAGAGCCCCCATTTGGATCATTTTTTGGAATCTTAGAAAAGATGTGGCCCGTTACAATATTCAAGGAAGGAAAAGTCCTTTTGGACTCTAAATTGGTTAACATGCAAATGAACAAATAAAGAAGATCAATGTGTATCCAAAACATATAAAAAAATGAACCAATGTAAAGGATAATAAACATTTTGACTTAAAAGAAAAGGAACCCATTTTTTAATCTTCAATCAGAGAGAACAAAAATAAAAATGGGTATATTATCATAATGAATCTACACAATTGTAGCTACCACTAGCACTTGAAAAGAAAGAAAGAAAAAAAAAACTAGTTTTAAAGAATGAAAAAGAGAATCTTGGAATATAGGCAAGACATGGAAGAATAAAAGGCAGGCAATTGAAATGTTGAAGAGTGATGCAAATGGACAGTCATAACTAAAGAATATTCTACTATATTTGTAATCTCAACTGTTATAAAGATGATGGAACATTTAGCATATTCTATTTGCATCTAACTTTTGGAGAAAAATGCCTCATGCTTTCCTATGAGTATTTTACGAATGGTCACCCAACATTCAATTCATTGCACCAATATCACGACTAACTTTTGTAATCAAATAAAACTGAAGTATAAACTAAAGCATGCAAGAAAATGTATTCAGTTTAGGAAAACACGAGAAAATTGAAGTGAAGGTGAAAAATAAGTCTCTTAAATTAATCTTATAAACACGAATAAATAAAAGAAAAGGATGACTTAAACATATTAAAGTATAATTAAACATTTAGACAACAAACCCAAAAAAACAAAACACATATTCTAACCACTGAAGCTTGTAATACTCAGCAAGTGCTTCAAGGAGCTCTCTACATATTATAAATAGTTCACATCAAGGAGATTTTACAGTGCATAACCATGAAACTACCGCTATACATACAACAGGCCAAAAGAAGAAACATTATACGAATACAAATTTCAAATTCTATAATAAAAACAATGACATTAATGGTGCAAAACAGTGGCAGCTATCACATCAATTAGAACAACAACAACTATCATCAACGAACCCTACGGCCATAAAAGCCATCTACAGCAATCAATCCCAACATGGCCTTATAAACACTAATACGACTATCGATCGACTAAGAAAAGAATACCGAAACTAAAAGAGAGATTATAAATACTAATACAAATGTCGAAACTAAAAGAGATATTATAAATACTAATACGACGACAAAGAAAAGGATGTCGAAACTAAAAAGGAGAAGTGTTACCTTTTTTCGAGCAGCAAAATGGAACCTCGAGCTAAAGTCGGACTCTACCACCACCGTAGGTTGATCCTTCGATCATTCCGATCAATCGACGGCTAAATTTTTTCCTAAAAATGAAAGTTTTTACTCATTTTTTTTCTCAAATGGTTCTTTTCATCTTGAGACTTGTGATTAAATGAACAACTTTCAAAAGAAGAAGGAAAGAGAGAATTTTACTAAAGAAGCTAATGTGCTCTAAAAATTTTTCTTCTGCTTTTTTTTAGAACCCCCCTCCCCCCAACAGTGTTCCTAAAAAATTCCTTTTATAGAGGATAAACTAAGTTTTATTTAAGGCTTCGAACGAGGATCATTTTGGTATTTTTCTCAAAGGGGAATTCAAAATTTGAACTCAATATAGCATTTTCCACCAACAAATTATATGAATTTTGAGAATTTTTGAACAAATTTGAAAAGATCGACCAATAGAAATTGAGAGAATCGATCATTCCCCAAGAACCAATGAAATTTAACCAAATATGTATGAATTCATACAATTATCCTAAAATTTACGAAATTTGGACGTTGGGGAAGGACACCTCAACATCCTCTAGAAGGTTAGACCAATTTTCTGAGAAAACCAAAGCGGGAGAAAGGCTTACGCATTATTGTCGGTTGAAAACAGGTCACGGGTCGGGTTTTACGTTGGACAAATTAGAGCTGGTACGGAGTAGTACGCTAGTTAGTTTGGAGTTGTACGCGTATACTGCTGTGTTTTTTTCGTCTATTGAGTGTCATTGTTGAGAAGAGGATAATGAATATAGGTGTTGGGCCAGGTTGTAATTGATTTGGACTGGGCTGCTGCATTGTTGAAAAAAATGGGCTGGTGTGTTGTTGGATTAAATGTGGTTTTAAAATTGGGGTTGGGGTTATTTAATTAGATTTGGCCAATTTGTTTAAGTTTTGGCCAAATTGAATTAAGATTCAAAATGAATTAATACCTCGTTTAACTTTGAGTTTCTTGATTTTAATAAAATCAAACAAATATATATCCAAATAAATTATTTTGATTATATTTTAATCAAGATTTCAATCTTTTGACTTTATTCTCAAGATAAGCCTTGATTAAAATCCGATATTTTGTAAAAATAGATATTTAAGTAGCAACATTATAAAATTTTGTATAACTGACTACGATAATATATAATCGCTACATAAAATAACAAATTTATCCAAATACATCTTTTGAAAATATTTTTATTTAGATTAAATAAATATTTTAATATTATTAAAAATCGAAGAAACTCAGGATTAAATTTAGTCGTAGAGGGCAAAAATTAGGTGTCAACATTTATATTGTGTTGTATTGCCATATTGACTTGCCATCTATGTAATTTTCTTATCTTTTTTTACTTATATTTGATGATCTTATATATGCATGTTCCCCCTTGTTCGACTTATATGTGATATAACGCATACTTGTGTTCTATCTTGGTGTAATGTTATGATATATATGATATATTAGAACTGTTAGTGCAAGATGTATGGGCTACTGTTATGGGACATTTTCTGATTGCAGGTGACATGCCCTTAGTGTATATTTGGTATGCTTTATTTACTACTTTACTTGGTTGGCCTATGATACTTATTGAGTACAAGTAGACCGTACTCACGCCTATTGTGACCTTTTGGTGCAAGTCCTAGCCCGAGTGCGCCTCAACTTGCTTGACTCAAGTGATTGTTGGAGCTTCTAAGGTAGTGGTTGGACATTCATGCATCCGGAGTTCACCTCTATATTTCTGTATTAGTTATGTCTTTGTTAGTGTTTGGAGACAGATATTTTTCTTTATGGTTATTTTCTGACGTATTTGACTCCGGAATTGTATTATTAATTCTTATACTGTTGACACTAGATTTTGGGAGTTATGGTTGCATGTGTTGATTTTATTCTTTCCGTTTTTATTATATCTATATGGTTCGGCTTCATTTAGAAGCCTTACCTTAGGGTCATTTCTATCTTTTCCCTGTGTGTATCAGTTTGGGTGGAAGGCTTACTTATCATGGTTCACCGCGACAAGTGCCATCATGAGCTATCAATTTTTGGGTCGTGACAATAGTGCACAAAATTAGTGCACTATATGAAAAATAGTTAATAGTACATTATTTTTGTGCACTATGTGGAAAAAAATGGATAGTGCACTATCTATTTTAAACGGCATAAAAAAACATAAATCACTATTTTTGTGCACTAAGCCTATTTCAGTAACATTCTACTTTTAAGGCAAACTTCCAACATTTTTTAAAATTGGATGTATATTTTAGTTCCGTTCTCTTTTTTTTGTTTAATTTACTTTTTATTAAAAATAATCACATGATGGACCAACCCTTTTTACAAACAAATCAACACCTACCATTATTCCCATACCTGGCCTAACCCAAAAACAAAAATAAAACATTTAACATGAGTAGGGTTTCTAAAATCAAAAGTTTCCTAAACCACATTTCAGCTCCACCGCCTCTTGCATTATTGTTTCGCATCCTTCTGTTGAAGATGATAATCAATCTTATAAATCCTTCTTTATGGTATCGTGTTTCTTTCAGCTTACAGAGGTGACTGAAATCTCTTTAAAATTTTACTCTTTTGTTTCCAATTTCCTCTAACTATTGATACTCTTCTCTTCTTAGCTTCATTCTCCAATCTTTGCAAAAATTAAATATTGTTTTGCATCTAAGAAGACCTGATCTGCAGATTATACCAGCTAAGTATGTTGTCTTTTTCTTTTGTCCCCTCACTTTTTCTGGATCTGCTTTGGCCCCATCTTTATTTTCTTGTACGATTTGTAGATCAATGGAGAATTGATGTCGCATATATTTAGCTATCCGACTCCATCTTAGGTATTTGCAGCTCCATCTGGGTCATCTATACTTTCTTGATACTGTGCATTGGTTACTGTTCACACTTAGTAATCTAACCCCTTTTTGTTTTGTTTGTATTCCAAAACAAAACACCTGATAGATTTGCAAAGCAAGTAATTGTTGAAGTCGGATATAATCAGCTATTCGCCTCCATCTCAGGTCTTTGCAGCTCCCTATGGTCCATCTATACTTTTTTGATGCTATGAACTAATTTTTATTCAAGCTTAGTAAAACATACACTTTCAGTGATGATACATACTTCTATATATAAATTATATGTAAACTATGAAGCTTGAATGTTTTCCTGTTCCTTATTATCTTACTGGTATGATCCTCAGTTATGGCCTTTGCTATTTGTCACTATTTAGGATTGCTTTACCTTTTTTTCCCTAATTTGTGATAGCTTGTGATGATGAAAGCACCTATATCCATTTCTGAATTAGCTAAATAATCAGCTAATTGATTTCCCCCTTTATATATATGTTGATACTACACTTCCTTGTTTTGTATGAAACTGTGTACCCACTTAACTGTGTTTTCTATGCTCTATGGAAACAACCAAACATTTGTCAATACCTTCTACATTAATAGAAAGTCCATCTGAATGATAATCTTATTGTGCTGCAATTGTGAACAATGCTTAGCTTCCTGTAGAATTGCATTAGCCTATGCATGCATACTATCTGCATAATGTTGTGGTTCTCCCTTAGCAAATAAGACATCTCCATCTTCATTCCTCAAACAAAAAGCATAGGAAGTGCCTCCTTCCTCTCCTCTTATAGCTCTATCAGTATTATATTTTTCCCAGCCCTCCTTAGGTGTCTTCCAAAGTACTATTATATCCTTTACTCTTGTTTGCAATTTTCTCAGTTCTTCAATTATATGTGGTCATTCTGTTGGGAATTCCATTTGTGGTTTCCTGACCTTCAACAGCATTCTAAAATTCCTTGTAACATTATATATGATCCTCAATCCTGTAGTTTCCTTATATTCATGTTTTTTCCTGTTCTTTCTTCTCCACAATCCCCATATATTTATGCTAGGAATTGCAAAGTAGTAAGGCTTTTCTCTTCCTTTTACTTCAGCATTCCACCATCTTAGAATTTTTCCCCTTAGAGTCAGATTGTGAACATGAATACTTGCATAAGAAAATGTCTCCACTTTCGAGGCATTGCAACACTAGCACTTAGATGGCCCATGTATCCCCCATCTCCTAATAGTATCATCTACATGAATTCTTCTTTTCCACAGTCTCCACATGAAAAAACTAATCTTAAAAGGTACTCCTTTCACCCATATCTTCTTGAAAATGTTTTCTATCCCCTCCCTATTCCTTATATACTACCAGGTTGATTTAACTATGAATAATCCTTTAGAATCAATACTCCATATAGGACAGCCCTCATCTATTCCTGCTGGAGAGATGATTTTGGTAAGAACATGATCTGCTACTTCATCAGTGAATAACTTTCTAATCAATTGTTCATCCCATGTATCATTTCTGATCAAATCTTTAAGCTGCTTATACTGACTTTGTTCTATATCAGCTCCTTTTATTATAGAGTATAGATCTCCTTGTCCTGTCTAATTATCCAATCAAATATCACTGTTTCCTTGCTTTACTTGCCATACTATCAAATACTCCACCATATCTCTAGCTTGCAGCATTTTCTTCCACACTTGAGAACCACCTGCACTAGTTTTCCACATTACTAATTTTGGATGCTCCTTTTTACAGTATTTATTGAACATATACTCCCTCCAAATTATTTTTGTAGTCCTTAATACCCACCATAATTTACAAAAAAGTGCCATAGATACATCAGAAATTCTTCTAAAACCCAACCCACATTCCTCTTGTGGTAATCTTGATGTTTTCTATTTCACCCAATGCCTTCCCATTTCTTCAATTTTACTACTCCAAAAAAATTGATCAAACATTCTTTGAATAGTATTTAGAACATTCATGGGAGGATTTAATACTGATAGGCAGTGTATTGGGAAGCTCTGTAACACATAGTTGATTAGTACAACTCTACCTCCATAAGAAAGCAATTTTTGTTTCCAAGTCTGAATCTTTCTAGCAATTCTATTCAGTAAAAAATAAGGCAGCCTAGGTAAATGAAAGGGAATTCTCTTATCAAAATACCAGTAGTCACTTCTGCTAACATCCTTACTGCATTGGATACTCTTTTGTGCATATAAATTGCACTATTCTTCTTGTTTATTTTTTGTCCTGATATTTCCTCATACTTATCAAACACTGTAGTGACCAACTGTAAGGTTTTCACTTCATTTTTGCACAAGATGATCATGTCATCTGCAAATGCAAGGTGATTCAATTTTGGACTTCCTCTCGGCATCCCAAACATCCTGAAATCCTTTTTCTGCATCAGTTTCTTCAGTGCTCTTGATAACACCTCTGCTGCTATTATAAAGAAAGTTGGTAACAAAGGATCCCCCTTCTTCAAACCTCTTATAGATCTAAAAAATCCTTTAGGCTGACCATTTAAAAGTATTGAATACCAATTATTTTTCAACAGTCTAAAGACCATGTCTATCAGTATCTCTGAAAAACCAAATGATCTGAATACCTTTGTTAAAAACAATCATTCTTCTCTATCATAGGCTTTCATCATGTCAAGCTTCAACACCATGTTAGGTGGCTTCCCTCTCTTTCTAATTTCAGACACAATTTCTTGTACTACCAAAATATTTTCAGTAATACTCCTACCTTGAACAAAATCTGCCTATTTCGGGGATATCAAATGGGGTAAAATTCCTTTTATCCTTTCATGAACTATTCTTGAGAAAATCTTATTAACAAAATTACTAAGTGAAAGAGGCTTATTCACTACTAACTTCTTTGGTAAAACTACTAAATTAGTATGAGTAATAAGTCTAGGAAGTTGAAATCCACAGAATAAAGCTTTTACCATTTTGTGGATGTCCTGCTTAATGATTTTCCAAGCATTTTGGTAGAATGCCCCTGTCATCCTATCTGGTCCACCTGCACTATCTCTATTCAGCCCCATCACAGCATTTTTTACCTCATCCTTATTAAGAATTCTCATTATTTCTGTATTTTGTTCATCATTCACTAATTCTGGTATTTCCTCCAGCATGCTGAAATCATCAGTATCATTTTGTTTGGTAAACTATTTCTAGAAAAAATTAACTGCAGCTTCTGTAATATCTGGTACTTCTTCCAACCATTGTCCATCTTCATTCTGTATCTTACTGATCCTGAGCCTGCTTCTTCTTTCTTTCATAATAGTGTGAAAAGCTTTGTTGTTTCTCTCTCCATCTTTGAACCATTCATACCCAGCCTTTTGTATCCAATAATATTCTTCCATTTTTAATTGCATATTCAGTTCTGCCTGAGCTTTAAATAAATTAGCTCTGTTCAGTCCACTAGGATCCTCCTCTAATTGTTTTTATCTTACCTTTATAATATCCTTCAGTGTAGCAATTTCCTAGAAAATATTACCAAAATGCTCTTTAGTCTATTTAGTTAAAGCTGACTTAGTGTTTTTCAACTTCTGTTTAAACACTATAAATGGATTTCCTTCAATCTGAGAATTCTAATTCTATTTAATCACCTCAAAACATGTTTCCTCTTTTAACCAAAAATTTAGAAATTTAAAAGATTTAACAATCTGCTCATTGTTTATTTTGCACTGAATTAGCATTGGCGAATGATCTGATCCACTCCTAACTAGATGTTTCACTTCCATCTGCTGAAACATATGTTGCATTCTATCATTGCACAAAACCCTATCTAACCTCTTGAAAATGCAATCCTCATCTGTTCTCCCATTCCACCAAGTGAATTTACTCCTTTTAAAATGGATTTCTTCCACATTACATAAGCTGATCCACTGATTAAAGTCATGAGTTTCATTAAAAGTAGCAGGTAAAACCCCTATCTTTTCTTCTTCACTTCTAATAACATTAAAATCCCCTCCTATAATCCAAGGTACTTGATAGGAATCTGACAAATCAGTTAATGAATCCCAAAGTACCACCCTTTCATTTGCATTACATTTAGCATAGACTAAGTAACCAACAATAAGATACCTTCTTTTTGATTGGATACTTTCAGAGTTAGTTGTTGTTCTTCATCTTTCATAATGCTAAATTCCACATTCTCTTCCATAAATGCCCAAATTTTTCCAGATATATTTAGCACAGCATGCTTCATCCCCGGCCTCCTCCTATACTCTTCAATATATTGACCATCTTAGAAAGGTTCCATTGATCCAATGAAGTAAAAATGGTACCTTTTTTGCATTGTTATAAGTTTACTAAAAGCATGTTGGGTGTTAACAGACCTTATGTTCCAAATCAATGCATTCATTTGGATTTTGATTTAGCAGTGTGACTCCTTATATGCATTGTTTGTGATTTAGCCTCTGCTCCACTACCACTCTTTTTCTTTTTCCTTATCCCTACTTGTTTCTCCTTCATAGCTTTTATTTATTTAGGAGATAGATCTGCTACTTTAGCCACCTGATTGATGTTTTCTTCAATATCATTCTCATAAATATCTTCCTTTGTCTGATTACTACTTTCTATCATGTTCTATTCTTGTATTGCTAAGGGTGTAATCCCTTCTAATACCATCAACTCCACTAGCTCTTCATCATAGGCCTGCAGTTGCAATTTTTCAGTCCCTTCTTCCTGATCATACTGATTCCTATCAGAATGTGAAATCTTCTCTTTGCTACTATCTTCAGTTGGCTCCACAATTTTACTTGAGTCATCTTGTTCCTCAATGTTGTTGTGATCTGTTGCACTGTAATTCTTTGCATTTCTATCAATTACCTCTTAATTTATTTTCTTTTTGATAGCTGACTTATCCCCTTGATTAGCTACTTTGCCTTTGCCAAAACTTGTATTGACCCAATCTTTAGGGCTGATCTTTTCTCCCTCTTCTGATTATTAGATTCACCTTGACCTTTCTTATCATTATTGGTGTTTTCCATGTTAACGCATCTTCAAGGGCTGTAAAAGTATTTGACATTTGCAGCTCTTTTTCATCTTCTTCATTAAACTCTCCCGGAATGTGACCAAATCTATCCTTTTTATATTTGTTTTTCCTTGTAAGCCACTGATTAGTAGTGATACCTCTCTTTGTATTATTCTGATTATGTGATTGATTTCTCTACATATATTCTCTTTGAATGTCACCTTTGTTTCTGCCTCCTTACTCTCCTCCTTCTATTTGTCATATAACTCTGGATGTTTATTCCAACAACTTGCTTCATCATGTCCTTGCAAACAACATTCTGTACAGTACTTTGGCATGTAATCATACTGAATTTGGACCCACTTGGATTTGATTTCCCCTGTAGCTTCATTCTCTTCATTAATTCGAATCCTTTGGGGGTAATTTTGCTACTAAATCCACCTCCACTTTCACTCTTGTACAGCTAGGTATTGTGTTATTTTTTGTAGCCATATCAACAACAAGAGTTTTGCCAACTACTAAAGCAATAGAAAAAATTGCATCAGGTTTGCCAACTACTGAAGCAATAGAAAAAATTGCATCTTTTGCGAAAAATTCGAAGGTAAATCTGGCATGGAGATCCAGCCTACTGCAATTATGGTCTCAATATCTTGTTCAAACCATGGATCCCATTTCAATGACCTCATCTGCCAATATTTTTCCATTGAACCAATGTAATAAGTTGAAGTTGACAATAATTAAACGTAGTCCTCAAACATCTCCAGCCTTAATAGTACATGTCTTTCATCCAATACTCCAATGGTGCATTGCCCCTTTATACTGCATTGATTTGGGATGATTTTACGTAAAACTTCAATATTTGGATTACCATATGAGAATTTACCTATGATAGCATATTGTAAGTTCTCTTGCATGATAATATTTCGCACTTCTGATGACTATGCAACATACTAATAGGTTTAGGCGGAACCCTAATATTAGTCATATCCACCACTATTGGCTTCAATAAATCTACATATTTCTTAATTCCATCTCCTTTTTTAATGTTCTGATTACTGTCTTCATCGTTACTATTATTCGGTGGGATGGTCCTATCAGCTATGGTGGCCATAATGGCCGGAACAGCTACAATTTTGGTATTACTCGTCAATAGGGTTTAGGATTATTTGAGTAGTTCCGTACTCTCTCTACACCTTAAATATTTTTAAAGTATCCATGCTCATTTGTCTCTCAACTTCTATTTTTATTTATTTTTTTCAGTTTTTTATTTTTGATTTTTTTCTTGTTTTAATAATTTATTTGTTTCAACCTTTATTTTTTTACTTTTATTTCTATTTTTTCTTTTTTTCCTAAACATCATTTATTTCTTCATTTTTTTCTTTTTAAATTCATTTATCTCAACCTTTATTTCTCTTTTATTTTTCGTTTTTATCATTTCTCATTTTTTTCATTTTTCTCAAATTTTACTTTTATTTGTTTCTTCGTATTTTTTTTCTCAATCTTTATTTTTTTATTTTTTATTCTTCTCTTTTTTCTTAAACTTTAGTTTTTTCTTCTCTTTTTTTCTTAATCTTCTTTTTCTTTTCTCTATTTTGTTTCTTCTCTTTTTTTTTCTCAACTTCTATTATATTTTGCTAATAAATAAAAAGTTGGATAATACGCAAAGGGAACTTCTTTCTTTGACATCAAAGTAAATTTAAGGGAATGACTTGTCGTTTGGAAGTTCTTTAAAATAAGTCTTGCATCTAAGGCAAATGTTATAGAACATCTCATAAATTAGACACAATATGGTAGTGTCAAGTCTTGATCGTGGGGCATAACTTGTTGTTTGAAAATCCTTAAGTCTTGCCTCTAAGTCAAGAGTTATAGAACATCTCATAAAACAAGGCATAATGTGATAGTGCTGATACTTGTCCATTGGGTGTAAATTGTTCTTTTGGGAGATTCTTGGGTTAAGTCTTGTCTTAGAGGAAAGATTAATAGAGCATCACATGAATTAAGACACAATATGATAGTGTCAACTCTTATCCATGGGGTGTAACTTGTGGGCTAAGTTTTTGCACTAAGGCAAGAGTCATAGAACATCTCATAAATTAAAATACGATGTGGTATTGTCAACTCTTGCCCATGGAGTATAACTTGCTATTTGAAAGTCCTTGGACTAAGTCGTGCCTCTAAAGTAAGAGTTATAGAACATCCCATAAATCAAGACATAATGTGGTAGTGTCAACTCTTACCCATAGAGCATAACTTGTTATTTGAAAGTCCTTGATTTATAAAATATCTCATAAACCAAGAAATACTATGGTATTATCAACTTTTACCCATGGGGCATAACTTGTTTTTTGAAAGTTCTTGGGTTAAGTATTGCCTCTAAGGCAAGAGTTATTTAATATCTCATAAATTAAAACACAATGTGGTAGTGTCAACTCTTACCCATAGGGCATAACTTATTGCTTGAAAGCCCTTAGTCTAAGTCTTGCCTCTAAGGGAAGAGTTATAGAGTATCTCATAAATCAATACATTATGGTATTGTCAACTCTTGTCCATGGGGCATAACTTATTTTTTTATGGTCCTTGAGCTATGTCTTTCCTTTAAGGAAAGAGTTACAGAGCATTTCATAAGTAAAAAATATAATGAGGTAGTGTTGACTCTTAACCAATATATGTAATTTGTTGTTTGAAAATCCTTGAGATAAGTCGTGCTTCTAACGCAAGAGTTGTAAAACTTCTCATAAGTCAAGACTTAATATGGTAGTGTCAACTCTAGCCCGTAGGCATAATTTGTTGTTTGAAAGTCCTAGACATAAGTCTACCCTCTAAGGTAAGAGTTATAGAACATCTCATAAATCAAACTACAATGTGGTAGTGTCAATTCTTACCCATGAAATGTAATTAACTTGTTGTTTGGAAGCCCTAAAGACAAATTTATAGAACATATCATAAATCAAGATACAATGTGATAGTATCAACTCTTGCCCATGAGGCGTGACTTGTTGTTTGGATGAAAGCGAAGAAAAGAAAAAAAATTGTGAAAAAATAAAAAAATCATGAAAAATATTTAAAATGAAAAAATAAAAATCAAATAAAATAAAATAAAAATATAGAAGTTTAGAGGATAAAAAGGAAAAAAATAAACGTTGAGGAAAAATAACAAAAATAAAGACTAAGAAAAATTTAAAAAAAAAAAAGAGAAGAAATAAAAATGAAAGAGAAATAAAAAAGAGAAAAATTTTAAAAACCATAGAAGTTGAGAGGAGAAAAGGAAAACTAGTAAGGGCTGAGAAAAATCAAAAAGCAAAAAAAATAGAAATGAAAAATATAACAATTGAAGTAAAATAAAAAAGAAAAAAAGAAAAAATAGAAGTTGGGAAGAGAAAAGGAAAAAGGTTAGGGCTGAGAATAACTAAAAAGAAAAAAGAAAAAAAACAAAAAAAAGTCAAAGTAAATAAAAAAGAAAAAAATAGAAGTTGAAAGATAAAATTACTATGGAGTTTTTTAGAAATATTGAAGATATAGAGGGGTAAATAGGTAATTCTACTATATATATAAAAAAATAGTTTGTACTCCCTCCGTCCCATTTTATGTGTCATCATTTCCTTTTTAGTCCGTCCCAAAAAGAATGTCATGTTTCCTTATTTGATAAATATTTAAAAATACAATTACACTTTTTTCCTTATTTTGCCCACTTAATTAAAAAACATAGTAGAACATTTTTGATAAAGGACAATTTGGTAAATATTATCAAGTCTTCCGTTATTTCTTAAACTCCGTGTCTGATCAAATGGCGATACATAAAATGAGACGGAGGGAGTAGTACTTTTGTTATAAGGGACAAAAAAACAAAGTCGTCCATTATAAGGGTCATTTATATAGTTTACCTATTAGTTTTTCAATAACCATTTTTTAGTGAATTTTGGAAATTTTTCTTCATTTCTCCCAAGACACTATATTATATTTTATTTGTATTGGCAACTAGTGGGATATATTGTTGAGTTCATGTATATTTTGATGATTAATAAAAGAACATGATATATTATTAATACTACTTATTCCATCACGTTAAGTGTTTCTATCTCAGTACCCATCTTTACTATCTCAGTACCGTCTCGAATAGATCTCTAAGTCTACATAAAGAACGAAAATAATGCAAGAAGAGAGTTCTTATGGAGTTAGAATTCTACTTAGCTGAGAATAATAACAAGGAACTTCAAGTACATAAGGTTTTAAATACAGAGAGAACAAGACAAAACACAATCAAATAAGCAAAATGAATATTTAAGAGAGTTTTGTCTAGCTATCGGACTGCAACCTGATACAATCAAACCAGATTAAATAACTTGTTTTTAGTTAAAGAGTCTTAGCTTGATAAGGTTTAGTAATGATGTACTGGGAGTTTTTATTAAGTTGTAACTTTCTTGCTTTCTTAGATCAGTGTTATACTGCTTTCTTAGATCAATGTTATAAACCGATTTAGGATTTCTCTTAGCTTGATAAGGTTTAGTAATGTTGTACTAGGAGTGTTTATTAAGTTGTAACTTTTCTACTTTCTTAGGTCAGTGTTATAAACCGATTTAGGATTTATATTCAAGTTGGGAATCAACTCAAAGATTGGGGAACATATACCTCTAGTGTTAGGAATTAGAGTTAGTTCGTAGATTGAAATTCTTTTCTAATCTGAATTTCAAGTCGGGAAACTTGATGTGAATTCAATAGTTTGGAGAGATTGTTGAATATTAGGCACTAGAGTTAGTTTGTAGATTACAAAAGTTGCAATCTAAATTTTGTTATGGCTCATAATGTTTAGCGAAGTTGGGATTAAACCTATAGTGGTACAAGTCGTGGTTTTTCCCTTTGTATGTTGGATGTTTGCCACGTAAAATAACTGTGTTACTTTCTTTACTGCTTGAACGCATAAGGCAATCTATGTTATATGTATGTGAAAATCGGGCATAACTCACGAGAGTTATTAGGATGTGAAATTTTTTTATGGTTAGTGAGATATGCCATGTAATACTTATATGAGGGTATTTTTAATTGATAAAACTCATATTGATGGGTCCCACTTCACTATAAATTCTCCTTTTCTCTTCTCACATATAACGGTAAATAACATAACAATAAGAAAATAAGGTAAAAATAGTAGCGTTCTGAAATGTATTATGTTCTTGTTATAAAATAATAAGGAACAAAGAAGAAGAGTAGAGAAAGAATAGAGAGTAATTCTTATTTCTCTTGAGGGATGAATTACAATGAAGGAAAACCCTTTTATTTGTAGGAAAAAACTAACCTTGGGGTTTGTAACTTTTCCAAAAATAAACATACACAATATATGGTAAAGTAGGTATTCACTATGTGGTAAAGTGGACATTCACTATATATGGTACATTTATAACACTCCCCTTAAATGTCTAATTGATATATAATACGCTTATATGCTGCCTCATTAAAAACCTTACAAGGAAAACCCAGTGGGATAAAACCTCATAAGGGAAAAAGAGTACAGCGCGTATTAACTCCCCCTAATGAGAACATCCTTGAACCTTTGCATTCCGATCTTGTGCACCATCTTCTTGAAAGTTGCAATTGAAGGAGACTTGGTGAATAAATCAGCCACATTATCACTTAAACGAATCTGTTATATGTTAATATCACCATTCTTTTGGAGTTCATGTATGTAGTATAGCTTTGACGAAATGTGCTTCGTTCTATCTCCTTTTATGGATCCTCCATTAAGTTGTGCTATGTATGCTGCATTATCTTCATATAGGATTGTGGGTATATTGTCACATTTCAAACAATATTTTTCTCAAATGAGATGTATCATGCCTCAATCATACACATTCTCGGCTTGCTTCATGAATAACTATTATCTTAACATGGTTCCATGAAGTAGCTATGATAAAATTCTTTATATATCTCCAAATATTTCAGTACCACAATGTATGAACACATAGCCTATTTGAGACCAAGATTTATGTAGGTCAGATAAGTACCTAACATCAATATGACCAATAAGATTAGGACTGCAAACTTGCTAACAAATTAACTGAAAAAGGCTATATCAGGCCCTATAGTACTTACAAGATAAATTAGTGCATCAATTGCACTAAGATATGGTACTTTATAACCAAGGAGTTCCTCATTCTTTTTTTGAGACCTGAATGGATCCTTATTCAATTTTGTATGTTTCTCATTTAAGCAAAAATTTGCTTTTGAAAACTCTCCAAGAGTTCCAATGATACTCAAATCATCAAATTATCTCTTATGAGGATAATAAAAAGTTTCTCAGAAACTTTATATGCTTCAGGCATTTTGAATCCTTTAGAGATTTTCATATGGATTTTTGTCAAGTGACAATATCCAACGTGTCAAGTACAACATCTTCAAGTGTCTGGACTGCAAACCAAATAAGTTTTATACTTACCAAAATCCATCCTTTCGTGCCACTTAATAAATATTTCTACGTCAGCATGCTTAAATAAACGTAGAATTCGGATCGTCATAATACTTTACAATATTACGTTAATATTGTATCAAAGATATTATCGATGATATAAAATTTTGTATCGATTTACAATGTGAAAAAACATTTTGAGATCTCATCACTTCATTATTTTCAGGTACCTAAACCTCTCATAGGTTTTATGAAGTGTTATGTCATAGGCTCTTCAAAAGCACATTGCTTTCTTATTATGATTATTTGCTCCTTATCTTTTTCGAGGACTATTTTATTAGGAACCGATTAGTCTACTATGCTTCATACATGCGTAGATTTTGTCCTTTACAAATGCAAAATAGAAGTACTTGCAGCTTAGATATGCGATTAAATTTGAGTCAGTAAATACTTTCGGCATATGACTTGAATTATCTTTTGAATGAGGATCTGATGATAATTCCTAACATATTTCACAGATGCTTTTAATCTCCACCTAATGTTAGTATAACTAACATACATCCTTCATTTTTTTTAGGAATACATCTTTGTGCATCATGGTGTATTTATAATTGTATACCACACATTAAAACTATTAGATGAAATAGTTGGTTCCTATCCTTGAACCAATTGAGAGGGAAGAAATAATCATAATTTATTAGTTTAATGCATTCAAGTCTTATTGTATGCAACATATAATATTTCAGACCAACACATGAAGCTTCGTTCTCATCAGCAATGGTTTAGCTATTTATTGAAGGCATTCAATGCCAAACCATTTTTATCAAGATGAATTGTCTTGATTGCACAATCTGAAAGTTGTGCTCTTAACTCAATTTTATTGAGCAAGCAACTTTATGAATGTTAAACTACAGGTTGAAAATAAATGTACATGTGATTATCTTATTGATGCATCTTTTCAACATATCTCATGAAAGGTGAATGGACCCTTATTCATCTTTTATATTTTCAGATTTTGAGGGATCCAATCCAATAATTAGTTGGTCCAACCAACTTATCATAAGAACAAACAACATGAATAATTCTTGAAGAATTTTTTAATTTTTTATTACATGTCCAATACTCAATATGCACATCTTCAAGATGTCATAATCGTTCATGTAAACTTATGAACTTTTATTCTAGCAAACTCCAAATTTATCATGACATGTACCTATTTACTTTAGTAAATTTCAGATTCACTATTACATGAATAAATTTCAGATTTACTACTTTAGAAGTAGATTTCAAAATAACTCTTCTCGATTATTCTGTCTCATTCGGAGGTGAGTTATGAAGCCATCACAATCAAGTTCACGTTTGTTGATAAGCTTCACTAAATATCATCACATTCACCCAGGGAATGAATCTATTCTTATAACAATTGAATTCTCATTCCCATGAATGAAATATAATTGTGTCTAAAGCTTATCAAATTGATAGCTTACAACCTCTTTTATGATATTGCTACTTCAGGAGCAAATCGAGGCATACATATGATAAAGAGAATTTTTCTCTAATATATCTTATGATCATAATGTGCGTGTGAAAATATCATCACTTTTGATGATCATTATCATATTGTCCTTCCACGCATATATTCGTGCATTCAATCACTTGTCTTCTTTCAGACATATTATGCACTGCTATCATATACACTACAAGAATAAAGTAAGTTGTCATATTTCAGACTTATCATATATTGCTACTACATTCACTTCATGAAATAGAGCATATTCAGTGAGACATATTTTATGACTTTTCATTAAAAACACACTATTTTGCCTTAGCCATCATATTATCATTAATATGGTGCATTGAGATTCAAATTCAACGTCTAACTCATATAAAGGCGTCTTAGACATAAATTGATGAGACTTAAACCCAATATATTATCATCCCTTTTGATAATATTATTCTTGAGGAATAAATTTAAAACTTAAATGGTTCCAAACCAATTATTTTTCCTCAAATCCAACAATAATTATATTATTAGTAACAAAAGAAAGATAACATAAGAAATTACTAACCTTGAAATTATCTATAGATTTATAATCTCATCTTGTTTGGTAGAGTCTCGTGCTGATAACGTATTATAAAATAATAAAGAACAAAGAAGAAGAGTAGAGAGAGAATAGACAGTAATTCTTGTTTCTCTTGGGGGATGAATTACAATGAAAGAAAACCCATTTATTTATAGGGAAAACTAACCTTGGGGTTTGTAACTTTTTCATAAATAGACATACACAATATATGGTAAAGTAGGTATTCACTATATATGATAAAGTAGACATTCACTATATATAGTATATTTATAACAGTTCTATCTTTTACCCTTTCCCTCTAACATCACTTCTCCAATTTTTCTCTTACGTACTTTGTTTTCCTTCTCCTTTTTATAGTTTCGATTTTCATTTGTCAAAAATCAAATAAAGATCAATAAATTAATAATAGTATAAATTTTATTTTCTTCATTTTTTCTCATGTCTTCTTTTCTTATTTATATTTTTTTATTTGATTTTTTACACTATAATTTTTAGAATATTAACTATTTGTACAATACTTCTGTGAAATTAAATTCCTACAAAGACAAATACACATAAGGGCAAAGATAAGTATGTACCATATTTTAAAAAAAAATAATTATTCTTTGATTTGATTCGATATTTTGACTTTTAATGAATATGCTTAACTGCAAATGCAAATTTAATTTGAATTCTTTGTTCAAGATTTCTTGAGATTCCCTAAGAGTTAGATTCAATTTTTTGGGATGTAAAATGAAAATTTTTAGTTTTTTTTCTTCTGGGGTACAAGGGTCAACCTTTTTTAAAAGTTGATTTAATTGATAGTACAAAAAATATTTTTTCTAAATTGAAAGGAGGGGGAGTGTTCAGAGGTCGGTTTGGATCGATTATTGATCAAAAGTAAAATCAAATCAACATAATTAATTTTTAATTTATTTAAATTAGATCATATATATATATATATATATATATATATATCAATTTTTGTTCAATTGTTTGAAAAAATAGAAAAAAAAAAAGACAATAATTCATTGAAAAAAAGAAAAAATAAACCCTTATATTACCCCCCCCCAACACACACACACATATATATATAAAATCAATTTTGTTCAATTGTTTGAAAAAATAGGGAAAAAGACAATAATTCATTGAAAAAAAATAAGCCCTCATATTACCACATAAAACAGTAAAATGACTTACATCTAATATAAGATACTTAAATAATAAATAAATCTTGATAAAAAAGGTGAAAATAGTGATGTTTGGTCGTAAGAATTATTTCACTTTACTGAAAATTAAGTTTGAAACAGTGAAAACAAGTAAAATTTATCTTCACTTTTTTCACTCCTATTTCTTTCACAAAATATTAAAAACAATTTCAATTTATATTTATAATCAACGCAACATCAACTCCAACTCTAATTCCAACTCTGACTCCAACTGTAATTTTAACTTTAAGAAATTATTATTTTTATGACCAAACAACTCCACATAAAATAGAGAAGCACATGGAAAAAGAAAAAGAAACGTGGGCTGCAAATTGGGAACGGAAGTATAGGAAATAAGGTGAAACCAATGAGGCAAGAAGCCGTGGCGGGGAGTAACCAAAGTTGAGGCGTTGTTTAATTTTTTCTATTTCCTTTTTTCTACCTATTTCTTCATTTTCTTTTTCTATTCTTACCATTGCTGTTAATTTATCTTCTAATTTTAATTCTTCTTTTTCTAACATTAAATATAAATGTTCTCCTATTTTCTTATATCTTCTTCCTAGATTAGAAAATACTATTTTTATTTTTGATCTTTCGTGATTTTCATATATTTTTTCATCTATAATAAATTCTTCTTTATTCATTTTATTGTGAATAGTTCATATTGATATATATATTCTAAACTATCTATTTGGGATTCTAATTTTGATATTTCATCTTTTTGTATATTTATTGAATTTTTACTAACTCCGGCAAATATATTATAATGTAATCTTTCTTTTCTTATTTTTAATTCTTTACGTTTTTCATAAATAAATTGTTTTAATTCTTTGTATTTTTGCTCTTTATTCATTTGAATTATGTTTATAATATTTTGGTGGATATCTAAATCTAATTTTATCATAATTAGGTGGTATATGTCTCATTATTCTAGATTTTAAATGGATTATTAATTTTGCTTCAATACTAGATATTAATGTAATTAAATAGGCTAATCTTTGTGGATTTTCTTTTGTTTTATTTAAACTTATATATTCTGAATAATTACTAACTAAATTTTCTTTAATTTTTCTAAAAGCTTCTCTATTTTTAAATGGTCTTCTCATAATTAATTTAATAAATAACTAAATCTAACTTAACTAAATTTAATCTAACTAAATCTAATTTAACTAAATTTAATCTAACTAACTCTAACACGTATATCACTTCCGTATCTTTTAAATTACTGTGCTCTGATACCATTTGTAGGGGGTACAGATAACTAGCAAAATAACTAGGATAATAAATAGATTTATTATAACTGATGAATCTATTCTTTTTTGTACGTGGTTATTTCTTAGATTTTCTTTTAATAATTTATTCTTTTTGTGAGATGTATTCATTAATTTATTTAGTTTATTATTTTATCCTGTAGTAACTACTGAATTACAAATTTCTGTATAATAATTTATTCTTTCTGTACTGTAGTGTATATCTAATTCTAGATTTTCTATGTCATTTATTATTTTGTGTTGTTCTTCTCGTAGTGAGTTTTTTATATTATATAAACTGTTACATGTACTTTTTTCTAAATTTTCTAAGGTTTTTTCTATCCATATTAACTTTTCTTTTAGATCTTCCATTATTTTTCTAATATGGTTTCTATAATTAACTTCGTTATTTAGATTATCTTGGTTTTCTCTAGTTTTTCTAATATATTCTAACATCCACAATCTTGGTCTGAATAATATCCTTCTGGGTAAATGTCTTCGTATATTTGTGCTGTGGCATTTATCATTTCAATTTCGTTGTTTATTACTTCTTCTAATATCATTTTCTTAATATCTATTATTTCAATATCTTTAAGTATATATAAGATTAAAACTCTAAGGTAGTCTAAATGGGCTATTTTTTAAAATTGATATTTTATAGCTATTTGTTTTAGACTTAGTAGTTTTTGCATATTTCTATTAAGAGATTTTATATATTTTTTATTTTCCATGTATTTGTCTATATTTATTTTTATCTGTTTTTCCAGTAACTGTATTTTTTGCGTATCTTTAAAAATCCTACGTAATTTTAACATAATAAATATTTATAAGAGTAGTTAGGTATGTGTGGTATATAATATATTCTATCCGTATAATTTTTTCCATATGCTCTTTCTAATATAATTTTTCTTATATCTGCAACATCTATATTTCTAAGTGCATACAAAATAAGTATCTTGAATTTATCTACCATCACATCAGATATATTATCATTCATTATCATAAAATTGCTTTTTTCAAAACATTCCCTTCAACCATATACATAATAAAATATAGTCATCTCAGATTACTATATACTAGATTATTCTTAAATAACATGTTCTTCGGTCACTATTAGCATGGTAATTCGGATACTTTTCCCTTAAACAACGCCTCAACTTTGGTTACTCCCCGCCACGGCTTCTTGCCTCATTGGTTTCACCTTTAGGATGGCATAGTTCCTTGGGATTTTTCTCCGTTTCCACTTTGCTAATAAACTTCTTAACATATTATTTTTCGAATAATTCTACTATAAAGTAACTAATATGAATTTATTTTATCATATCATGATTGTCGGGAATTATGAATTTAGCTATTCATAATCGTAAATAGATATACCTGTTCCGGTAGTTTTGATATTTCTGAGGTTTGTTGCTCCATAGCTTTTTTACTTGAATGTAAGAAGGCTTGCTTTGCAATGCCTTCTTGTCTCTTTATTTATAGATGATTTTTTACAAACACTTTACATTTTTTACGTAAAGGCTAAAGGCTAAAAAACAAAAATAATCAAAGAAAAGACTTAAAAGTCTTAAAGCCTACCTAACCTACAAGGCAAAAATTCAAACTCTATTTAATTTACATTAAATACTACTTGACTTTCTAATGCTAACTTACGTGAACAACTTGCAAAATTTTGCAATAAGTCTTCCGTCTATTTTGTCGTATCTGTTGTATCTCCATTATTGCTCTGGTCTTATCTTTCCAGCTGTCGTCCTTATCTTCTTTTATTCTAGTTGTACTGTTGGGACGTCATTATCTCCTCCATTACATTTTGAACATCTGTGGTCTGGATATTTGTGTCCAATAGTCTTGCAATATCTGGTTAATAATTCTTCTGAAATAAATTTTTCTTTAATAGCTCTGGCGATAGGTTCTGTCTCTGGTTTAAGCAACGTCATAATCCATTGCCTAATAGTCTCCATATCTGTTTCCCGTAGCTCTTTTGAGTTTGAATATATTAATACATGGTTTCTTGAATAATAACTCCATATAGGATTTTGATTACAATATGTATTTGCTAGTTCTTGTAAAATCGTAGATAGTCCGATAACTCTTTTGTTCGCATAAAATTTTGGTATCTCGATTCTGGGTATTTCTGGCTGTGTACCAATATCTTGTGGTATAATCATATCTCGTGTCATTCCTATTTTTACAACTTGTATAGGTTTCTTAACTTTGTCAAATAATATCTCTGCTGGTGCCGTGTAAATTTTTATAAAAAATAGAGTACCTTTGGTTATTCTTTTAAATATGGTAAATGCTTCACATATCTCGGGTATAGTGGATATCTCAGTTCCGTCCGTGGTATATACGGTACTAAGTAATCCATATTCATAGCAAGTTTTAACTAGGCTTGGTTTAGTTTTTGGTAAGGCAATTAGCTTATTGTATCCGGTCAATTTCTGGGTTATATAGTTCGTATCTGGTTCTTGGATATTTGTAGCTTTGGGGTTGCTATTTAAGAAAGTTTGTACGTTGTAGATATTTTATATATATGTGCGGGATGTGTAGTTATATGTCTTTTTGTCTTGATTTAGGCTATCTCGATATGTGGTAACTTGTGGGGGTGTAAACATGGGGTCTTTTGATGTATTTGGTGTATATGGCTTGTCAAATAGCTTGTTTAGGTTCATATTTTTTCTAACTCCTTTGCTTGTACCTGCAGAAGTAGATTGATAAACGTTATGGGTTTTATGGAGTATCCCAACATCTCCTTCTAGCTCTGGAATTTTACTGTCTTCCGATCGACATAGCTCTGCGCATTACTGAGTTAGCTGATTCATAGCTATAGACTTCAGTTTATCGTCACTAGTCTTTAGCTTTAGTGTTTCTATCTCAGTACCCATCTTTAGTATCTCAGTACCCATACTGTCCACTTTCAATGAAAGCGTAGTCAGGGCGTTGAGTATCTTTTCATGTATATTTTCTTCTATCATTTCAGTTTGTCTTGATATGTAATCTGCAATAACATTTTTGTTAGTACTGATTACTTCTATTGTAAATGTAAAATTTAATATGTTTAAAACTAGTCTCCGAATCTCTTTTGTTGTAACTGAATTTTGTATTTTCTTTGTTAGCCACCAGCGTACCTGTGTATTATCTGTTCGCACAATAAATTTGTTATATACAATATATGGCTCAAATGCTAACAAACATTTATATAATGAACATAATTCTTTTCTATTTATTTCCCATTTTATTTCTGTCTCGTTGAATGTACCTGAGTAATATCTACAATGGTGTTCTATTTTTTCTGCTTCATATCTATATTTAAGTACTCCTCCGTAACTATATTCACTGGCATCTGCTTCTACTATGTATGTAAATTTTCTATTTTCATCCGAAAATTGTAATTTTGGTAATTCCTTGCAAAGTAATTTTATTTTTTGAACTTGTTTTTTATCTTCTTCATTATAATTATATTCTATATCCTTTTTTAATTTTTTCTGTAGTGGTTTTAGGTTTTCTGCTAATTTTGGAATATATTCTCTTACTTGGTTTACTAATCCTAAAAATGATTGTAATTTCTTTTTTGTATCTAATTCTCTTTTGAATTTATTATTTTTTGTACTATATGTTGTTGCATTTTTACTCCACTTTTATCTATTTGTATTCCTAAAAATTCTATCTGGTTTTTCATAATTTCGGCTTTCTTTTCGCTTAGACTTATTCCTGATTTTTCTATTATATCTGTGAACTATTCTAATAATTTTATATGTTCTTCTTTAGTTTTTGTGTATAATAATATATCATCTATGTATACTATGCAATTAGGTAATTGTTTAAAATAATTATCCATAAAATGTTGATATCTACCTGGTGCATTTTTATATCCAAAGGGTAATACATTCCATTCATAAAATCCTTGTGGTACTGTAAATGCGGTTAATTCTTTAGATTCTTCTTCTAACTTTAGATGGTAAAATCCTGATTTACAATCAAATTTGCTAAAATAATTATATCATTGTATTTGTCATATTTTTAATATCTTATTTGGTATTGGATAATTATATCTTATTTGTTCTAATTTTTTCTTAACTATTTCTATTTTATTTATTGAAAATATAGTTATTTCTGTTTTATTTATCGAAAATACTACTAATTCTATTGTATCTTCAGTAGTTTTTATATTTTCTAACTTTTGTGTAATTTTTTCACTTCCTTTTATCCAATCAGTTTTCTTTCTTATTTTATTATTAACTCTTTTTGCTCTTACTTTTTGTTTACATGGTGTTGTGAACCACCAATCGTTTCTAGTTATTATATGTGGGTATAGTTTATCTAAAAATGGCATTCCTAAAAGTATATCTTTTGATGTTAATTCATAATTATAAATTTCTTCTATTGTCAATATCTTATCCCATATTTGTGTTTTTACGTTCCTAGCTTTATAAGTAATTAAGCTTCCTTCATTATTAAATCCTTTAACTACTATTGGTATTTTTAATTTATCCCATTTACTTTCTGGTAAGCAATTATATCTACATAAATTAGCTTCTGCTCCTGTATCTATCATAGGCGTATAATATCTACTGTAATATCCTTCCACTACTATCTTCATTAATACATATATTTTCATTTTATGTTAAGGCTCTTCTTAAGAATAATCTTTCCCTATTATATGTTATGACTAATTGTGTATGTTCTTATTATATGGTTTTACTTGTTCTAGCCATTTTATTCCTAATATTATATCTGCTTTTTGCATTTCTTCTTTTACCTCAAATTCTATTTTTATTTTTCTAATTCCTCCTATTATTATTTCTTTTTCTGCTATATCTTTATTATTTATTAAACTTCTCGGTAGATCTGGGCATATATCATTATCAGTTTTTATTTCTTCATTTTTTACTAGATATTTTGCTATATAATTTTCTTCTTTTCCTGTGTTTAATAGTATTAAATGTTCTTTTTCATTTATTTTTCCTGTTATGTAATATTGGTTTAAATTACTTATTGAATTTGTTTCATAACTTGTTCTTTTTGATGAGCTCGATGACTCTGTTTTTTCATTAGCTATTCTTTTCGTTGTACTTATTCTATCATTTACTATTTCTAAATTTTCTTCTATATCTATGTCTCTATAGCTATAGTCATTATAATCTATTGTTTTTACAATTTATTCAAATGGGCTATCTATTTGTATTTTATTAATCTTATTTTTTCTTGTTATTTTATGTTTTGTTGTTAATACATATAAATTTTTACATCTCGCTGTAAATATTTTACTTCCTGGGGTTAATTCTATTCCTGATATCTTCCAATATAATACTAATGATTTATCTATATTCCTATCTGTTACTGCTACTGAATAATTTGCACTTATTATAAATTTAAATTTTTGGTATATTAAATTTCCTTTTACGACAGTTATTATGCTTTTTTTATAGGCTTTATAATTCTATCATCTGCTAAATATAATTCTATTGGTGTATCTATTCCTTCTCTAAAACATGCTTTTATTAATATTTCTGTACCTCCAAGGTGTACATATTTTATTGGATCTCCTTTACTTTTTATATCATTTATTTCTTTATTAATTATCCTTTTTGTTACTAGTGGTATACTAGCTTTTCCTTTTGCATATCTACAGTCTATTACATGTTCTTTTTGGCATACTACATAATATTCATCTTTTTTCCTACTAAAAATATTTTTTATTGTTGGTATTTTAAATATTTTTTCTACACTTAAATCTAACTCTTTTCCTTTTATTTCATCAAATATATTACTGTCAAATATTATCTTTTGTTCTGTTCCTTCGTCATTTAAATATTCTTCCTTTGTTATTATTTTTATATCTTCTTCAGTCATTTGATTCCTCTATCTCACTATCTATTTCAGTATCTGTTTCGTTTTCTGAAATTTCATATATACTATCTTCACTTTCTAGTTCGTAATCTATATAATCTATTTGCATATATTCTGTATTTTCTATTTTTATTTCGAATATTTGTTTATTTTTTGGATTTTTAGGTAATTTACAATCTCTAGCTAAATGTCCTAACTTTCCACAATTATAACATGTACATTATTTTATAGATTTTTTCTTTCTATATGGTCTTTTATTCTTGTAATTTTTTACATAATATCTTTTTCTTGGTTTCTTATATTTATATTTTGATTTTTTATATTTCTTATATTTCTTATGTCTTTTTCTTTTCTTATAATATCTTTCTTCGCATCCAAATTGAGGTGCTATTTTATTTTTGCAACATGCTAAATTTCTTATTAATGTTTTTTTCCATTTTTAATTCTTCTCTATATTTTTCACATAACTTTCTATACCATTGTTGTAAAAATTTTATTCTAGCTCCTAATGTATCTACTATTTTTGCTTCTTCCCAACTTTTTATTATTTTTGAACTAAATGGTTCGGGTAATTTATTAAAATATAGTTTTCTTATTTCCTTACTTTCTTCTATACTATATGCTCCTTTATAATAATATTCTTTAAATGCGCAAGTATATTCATCTATATAACACATATTACATATTGTTAATTTTATCATTAAATTCCTATTTGTATCTTTTTCTTCATCTTGTTCTTCTTCTAATGTTGTCATACTACCAAATTCATCTTTTATAGCTGTTTCATATTTTTTCAATAATTCTATAGGTGTTAATTTAGTTGTTATTGATGCTGCTCCTTCCATAGGTTTATTAGCTCTTAATACTTTCTTACTATTTTCAGTTAAATTTGTAAACCATAATTTTACTGATCCTATTAATGTTTTTTCTATGTATTCCGGTGCATCTGTTATGTTTATATTATTATCTAATAATTGTTTTGTCATATATCCTATCCATAATTGTATTATTTTTTCTGTATCTATTACACAGTCTAGATCTAAAAAGTTATAATTTTTATTAACTATTTGTTTTGGTGTCCATTTGTCATATTCATTATATCTTTTAAATTTATTTTTGTAATATATAGGTTTTCTTATTTCTGTTGTTTTGGGTATTAGATTTTCATCTTCTTTTTTATCAAGAGTATTTATTTCTGTATTGGTGTTTTCTAAGTTTTCTTCATTAATTTTTTCTTGTTTTTCGTTAATTTCTAAATCTTTTATATTTGTTAATATTTCCGTATATGTTTCACTATTTTCTGAATCATAATTATCTGTTTCTTCTACCTCTATATTATTTATTTCTAATTTTTCTTTAAATTGATTTATCTTGTTTATTAATTTTTGTTCTTTATCTTTTTTTTTTCTTTTTGTCTTTGTTCGTATAAATCTTTTAACATTTGTAGTTCTTTTTCCAATTCAGCAATTCTACTATTTTTAGTTTCTTCTATTTTTCGTATTTCTTCAGCAATTCAGCAAAAGGGACCAAAATAACACTTGTCAAAAAATAAAAGGGGCCTCATACAACTATTGTAAGTTGAGTCTCATTCCAATTAAAATTTTTCCCTAAGAATGTGAAAAATACCATATAATACTTTATTACTAATATAGAAATGAGCTAAAATCAGGTGGTTTCAACATGTTTGACTATTGTCTATTCATGTTAGTTTTAGGGTAGTTTTTGCTTTTCACACAACCTGATTATGTTCCCTTTTATTGCTATTAAAGCATACCACGTGTTGAGGCTTTTGAAGCATATCACATGTTGAGACTTTTGAAGTGGAAATCAGTAAAAATTGAAAATTGAAAATTGTTTCTTATTCTTCTTTTTTCTACAGTGAAGTGAAAGCTCCACTTCTTTCTTCTATAGAGACTTCTTTTTTGTACATAGATTATAATTTTTGCTTTTGCTTTTGTTTCTTCCAGATCACGTCCAACTAAAGGTATGAAATTTCTTCATATCAAAAGTCGTAAACTTCCGATAAGCGAAATGTCATCTCATGACCCGCAAGACAATTTGCGTTTTTGATATTTGTTTCAGCAATAATTTTTGGGATTTTTGCCTGTTTGTGTAATAGAGTCATATAAAAATGAGACTGTAAAGATTGAGATAAATATAAAAAAAAAAAAATTATTTCTGCTTAATTGTGAGAAAAGTCGTTTCTCTTTTATACTGAAAAGTATTTTTCCTGACTAATAGTTATTAATTTTTAAGGAATAGGAATAATATATGTGTGAACTAAAATAGTGATATGAAGTAAAGAGTTAAGTTAAATACAAATTTCTGCTAAATTACGAGAAAAGTCATTTCTCTAATTTAATGAAAAATATTTTCACTGGCTAATCTTTTTTGGGTTTTAAAGATTAGTAATAAAATCTAAGAATGAATAAAAATATTGATATGAAAAAGAGTTGAGATGAACACAAAGAAAGTCTATTTTTTCTCAATCGTGAGGAAAGTCATTTCTTTAATTTAGTGAAAAATATTTTTGCCAACGTATATTTCATGAGTTATAAAAATTACTGAGAATATTTAGTGTGAAATAAAATAATAATATGAAGTAAAGAGTTGAAAAAAATACAAAGAAAGTCTATTTTCACTTAATTATGAGAAAAAATATTTCTCTCTTTCGGTAGGAAATATATTCACTGACTAATATTTTTGAGTTTTAAAGTTTAGTTGTATTTTTTAAGCGTGAATTAAAATAATGATATGAAGTAAAGAGTTGAGAAATACCTAGAAAGTATATTTATATTTAATTGTGAGGAAAGTCGTTTCTTCTTTTTGGTGAAAGATGTTTTCGTTGACTAATATTTTTGCCAATTGAAATTCAAAAATTGAGGATCTATTTGTCCGTAAACATTTTTAAAAATTGCAAATAAGGGTGTTTAGCAAACTGGTTCATAATTTCAAATTGAAATATGAAATTCGAAGCTTGAGAAATAGGTTGGTAGTACTTTTCAAGTTTTCACTCTTTAATAATTCAATCATTGATATTTTGATCATTCATATAAGTTTATGATATTATTTGTTACTTGTGAAGATAACTTACATAGAGTCCCAAAGGCTCAAAGTGATTTTTAAAACTTAAAATCTATTTCTGAAATTTGATGTAGCTATAGATGTAACACTTTTATCGCAAAAAGCTAAGTCCGATTCAGAATAACGAGCTCTGCATATGCTTGGTTACAAATTGGAGTCCTCTTTTCAAATATGATGGCCGGGGTCCTGGGGCCGCAATTGCAGAGCTGAGGCCACAGAAACAATCATTTTAACTGCAAATGCAAACAAACCTAAGAGTATAAATCAAATAGTTTTGAATTTCATATCTAGTTTTTATAATTTATTATAAAGAAGAGCTCTATGGTGATTTATTGTTAGATTATTTTCAAATCAAATCATTGAAGTAATTAACTAATGATTCCTTAAGACACTTGGATCCATATACTTAACTTTGGTTGGTGTTAGTCCTAGAATAATTAGATTCAAGAGGTTTTGTTGAGAGATCATGACCTAGTTTTAAATTAAAAATTAGTGATTTGACCTAGCTAGTTAATGCAAAATCAAGTCTAGATTTATATAAAGTAGAACCATGTGCTTATGGATTATTCAAAACTCTAAGCTATTTCAGATTTTGACTAGTTCAACTGGATAGTCTTTTATGTCAACTTCACGTAGAGTTTGGTATTGATATGTCCTAAAAATTAAGGATATGGCTTACCAAGCCTCATTTTTGATGAATTATTCGATATTTTACATAATTTGGGGTTATTACAGACCATATTGTTGAAGTTGTACATTTCAAAATATTATCAAAGTTGACAGAAATTTTTGATTATAATCTCACAATTATTGATCACACAGTTTAACATGATACTAGAGCAGATAGAAATCTCCGATTTGACTTTCACCCACCCATGCAATTCAATATTTTCAAGGCCAAAATCTCAATATTTAAGTAAAAAAAAAGATTAAAATAAAGGGGGTTTAGTGGGACTTGTGGTAAGTGGAGGAGCATTATTATTTTTTTTTAGGGGGGGGACTAGTAGTAGGCTTGTAATTGGGTGCTATGTTGCACCTCTTGATTTGGCACGTTGTGACAAGCTAGTCACAAACTCTAAAAGTATTTTTCATGTTAAAAAACAATTTAACTTTCATTTCTTTTTTCAATTTCCCCCCTTCTAAGAGTTTCAATTTTTTTTCTCTCCTGGTGATTCGAACTCACAACTCACAATCTTAGAGTTAGAAGTAAAGAGTGCTTATCATAGGCACTCCTTCTTGTCATTTTTTTTCAATTTTATTTTCATTAAATATTTTTTTTATTGTCAAATGTAATACCCTGCAATATTCTTAGCTCGATTCAGCTCCTAATTGCATGCATAAGGGGCTTAAGGCTTGAAATTTTCACTAAGTGTTGGGGACTTAGTCATTTTCAAGACCCCTAAACTTTAAGAATTTTTATTTTGGTCTTCCCGATCTCGAGATGTTGGTTTCTTAGTTAATTCATATTTACGGATATATGAAGTATGCCTTGAAGGAGTTTTGAATTTTTTTGAATGAGGTTTGGGGCATGTTTGGATCACAGAAATAGTCAATCTCCACGATAAGCCTGCATCGCGGTAACTAGTCTTGACCTTATGTTGACCGCATCGCGGTAAGTGACTTCTATGACCACAATGAGACCGTGTCGCAGTTAGGCTATTGCATCAAGTTCTTGATTTAAATAATTGAGGGGCAATCGGTTCATTTTTTTCTCAACTCAAATCGTCGATAACACAACTAGGGGCATCTTTTAGGGCATTATTTGCCTTTTTCTCAAAATCACTCTTAAGAAAACCTTTCCATTTCCCCAAGAACAAAATCAACTCCTTTTCACCAAGAATTCAATCTCTCCAAGTTTAAGAACCTTCAAGAAAGCATCAAGAAAAAGGTTTCTTTCCCAAGTTAAGAAGCTTAAGGTATGTGGGATGTTCATCCATGGGTACCTTTCACCCATGGAGCCCAAAACCCCTTTTTTGGTTTAATTTATGAGTTTATCCAAGTTCAACATGAACTAAATCCATGAATCTTTTATTAATTCAATTACAAGTTATGGTTACATGTTTTTTCAAGTGGAATGAGTCATATCATGATTTGAGTATTGCAATTCCTATGTCATGTTCAATTGATTTTAGTATAAATCTCAATATTATGAATTTAGCCATGTAATCCAGTTGTTTCCTCATGTTTAATACATTCCCTGTTCAAGTTCATGATTCTCACATGTTTGATAAAATGTCTATGTTTTGGGTCTTTAAACAATGATTACGTACTTCAGTATTTCAAGTTTGATATTGTATTTTCTTTACAATCATTTAGTGTTGGCGAGTTATGAACACCCGATACCTATGTGTTTTACATGATTTCTATTTTTCAAGTAATAAATCAGTCAGATCATGATTTTAATATCATATTCATAACACCATGATCATGTTGAGCATTATCAATTTATATGCTATAATTACCTCAAAATCCATATACACCGTTATTTTCAGAAAAATATGTTCTGAGCTTATCAGTTATTAGTTATCAGTACATGCACCAGTTAGTATTGAAATTAAAGAGGGGGTGAATTGAAATTTTTTTGTGAGTCGACTATTGACTCCTCACAACCGACTTGCCTGTAGATCAGTACACTTTACAAACATATTATATTTAAAATAATTAAACAAGTAAATAACAGAACATAAAGTAATAACACACAGATTTATCCTGGTTCAAAACATCAATGTGGTGCCTACTACCAGTCTCAAAGTTTCCTTAGATCGTTGAATGTTGGGCTCGAGTACAATAATAGAAAACAAGTTCTGAAGACTTATTTTACTCTTGAGATCTTGTGACACAGCTTCAGTTGATGTTATAAAGTTTACTCGATCCTACTCTTTATATAAAAATTGTAAACTAAAAGTTAAAAAGACTTGTGAGACTAATATTGATACATTTTGTATTCTCTACTTGAAGTTGTGTAACCCGTGTCTATCCTCAGTCTTCATGTTTTATAGTCTTTGGCCGCTACTCTTCATAAGGAAACCCAAGATATTTCTCCTCAATCAAGGATTTGAATTGATTTCTTATTGAGGAATGTAGCCGTGTGATATGTCCATATCAGATATATCCATATATGGCTTTGGATCACGTCCATATCAGATATGTCTGTGATCTATTTTTATCTTAGTTTTGTATAGGTTGATGCCTTTCCAAATGTATTTATGATACTTTCTTCCTTTTTCTAGTTGTTATTATTCTGATTTATCGAGATTTTTTGTGCCATAGATTCGCCGTGATTGATCTGATTTATCGAGAGTTATGGGACTGGGATTCTCCTTCCATTTGTTCTTATTCTGATTGATTTTCTTTGATGCCACGGATCGTAAGTTGATGTCCTTCCATTCCCAGAGCCAACTTTCTTTATCAGTAGTATTCAATGTCCTACAAAGATCCACTTGTTAGTTTGTCATTATTAAAACATAGAAGTTGTAGGCTAACAATCTCCCCATTTTTTATAATGACAAACACGAGTAAATATTATTGACTTTCCTGTCTGTTAGCTTGCTCCCCCTGACTTGTAGGCATCTTTATTGTCCTAGATTTCCTGGGTATCAGTCTACCATGGATAGTTATAATCTATTAACTAGGTAGAGCAATCAAAAATTGGGGCAGATTATGTGATAAAGATTATTTTACAACCCATTAACACAATGGAAAGGACCCCCCTTTGAATAAAAAAGTCACAGTTCACCATTTCATCAAGAAGTATGTTAAGGTTTTATGCATATTTTGACAAAACTTACCATAGTATTTTTCAAAATTCTTGACAAAGAAAGAGTAGAAGGTTTGAACAGATACAACCAAATCGTTATTTGAGGAAGAGACTTGGTATTTTAGAGAGTCCATACAAGCGAACAACTTGACTCCCTCTTGTTTGAGCCCATCGAGTCTTAGCCAGACCATACTTATGTCAGAGCTTGTACTTTTCCAAAGGTCTAGGATTTTGGTGGTAGACTCCTGAAGTTCCATGACGCCTTTTCCAATGGATTTGAACTGCTGCTTGAGTTCTTCGAGTTCCTTTATCAAAGAGATAGAGGGGTTAGAAACAAATTTACTTACCTTTGGAGGTTCAGGCTTAGCACGGGTAGACTCCTTCCTGTACCATTAATCATCCACTAGAACATATCACATGCTGCTAAAATTTCTTGAATCATAAGTTGCAGCAACTTCTATAGGGGGATAAGCAGAGAGTTCGATGGAGTAGAACAAAAGGATCCGGGTGATGAGCAACCCATATGGCAAACTGGCAGATGTATTGGCTTCCCTTGCACTCTCAAGCATGTACTAACGTACCTAAGTTGCCCAATTGATTTTGATCTTTTTGACCAGACAATACATCATGAAGATATCACGACATGTTGCTTAAGGATCTTTTTCGTGGAATCAAGGTGGTAGCAACAATAGGGCCATGATACGAAATTTGAAGCATAAAGGTAGGGGACCAAAGTTGGTTGATACGGAGTCAGAGTTAGAGAGAAATTTCTTGGCTTCCTCAAAGCCCACTTCAAAGTCCTCGGGCCAGTTATTATTCATGAAAGGGATCACACTGGAAAACTTAGTATCGAAAATATTTTCAAACAGAAAGTTGTTCAAGACAATTTTTGTGCCTAGCATAAGGTTCTCGAATTCACCACTGTCTGGGAAAAGTCGAAGATTAGCGTAAATCATGCGAATAAGATCATCATAAACTAGAAGTCCACAGAGGCAAAAAATCAAGGACAGATCTTAAAATTTGAAAAAGTGACCAATATTGCAAGAGGCATACTTTAGTTGACTAAGATTAATGATGCGGCCAGGAATGATGGAGTGATTTTTAAAGGAGAGGAATTTTTCTTTATGAGGGTTTTTCTAGAATTGGTGCATCTCTTTTGTAGAGGGGGAGTTAGAAGGAATTGGGTGAGGTTTTTTAAGAGAGGAAATAGGGTTGGAAGAGGCTCGTCGTCTCTTAAGAAGAATGGACTGAGACAAGGACTCGTTAGAAAATTTTGAAAGAGCAACGGGACTATCTAAAATGATCCTAGATACATTATCCATAGAGCGGGTTTTTGTCATGAGTGAGTGAAGAGAGAGATATAAAAGAGGAAAGCCAGTCAAGAGAACTTAGAAGAAGAAGGGCAAGAGACAACTGTTCAAAAGGGATAAGAATGAAGAAGTGAAAGGGCGTGAAGTGAAAGGGAACTGATGGAGGTGAAAGGACACTGCATGGGGAAGGGAAAAGTCAGCAGAGGTGGTGTGGGAAACAGTAAAGTTAATGATGAATTCTTTTTAAAAGACAACTTTTTGGTAAAATGGATAAAATTGGACGTAAAAAGATTTATGTCCAAAAATATGACTCATAAATCATTAATGCCAAATTTTTTTCTGAGAAAATAAGATCTTTCTTCTAGCAATGGTAAAAATAAAATTAGACTAAGTAAAGAGATTTATGTCCAAAAAATATGACTCGTAAGTGATTAATGCCAAATCTTTTTCCAAAAAAAAAAAACTACCAGCAGATTTTCGGAGTGAACAAAAATCGCCACTTTCTCCATGATTATGAATGAAAAGATGTTTAATGTAGATATGTTTTGCCCTACATGCATAAAATATTTAGATAGACTAATAGCATCAGTATTGTCACACATTCTGAGAACAGACTCAAAGGACAAAATAAACTCAAGTAGTTGATGCATGATTCATAGAATTTAAGTACAACAACTTCCAAGGGTTGTGTATATTGCTCCAGTTATTGGTGAGTCAACTAAGGATTGTTCCTTGATGAGCATGAATTTGGAGCATCGTTCATGTGAAGAAAACTTTCATCAGAAAAAAAATATTCTCACAAAAAGGTTAGAATTATCAGGAATAATATTAAAACATAAAAAGACTCTTTTAAAAACTTAAAATTTTATCAAAATTAACCCTTTTTTTTTAAAGATAATCAGTTTCAAAAACATGGTTTTTGTCATAACAAATTTTAAAATTCTGGAAATTATCTCGTGAAAGTTTCTTCATAAAGAAAAACATATGAGGTAGCTTAAAATATTTGAGGGCAGCAACTGATAAAGATAATTCGTATTGATTCTGACTTTGTTAGAAATTTTATTGAGGTGAGTACCCTCTTGAACGGAACCTATCTTCATTTCTGTTTCATCAATTCAGATGCAAAAGTTTACTCTGAGGAGGATATAGTGCGAGTATTATCTCTGAATTATAAATTATTTACTGGGTCAGATCTGATGATATTGTCTCTGGCACCGTTATTGAATTTTGATTGATCCTTCATCTGCATTATTCAAAGCATAGGAGATTTCTTTTTTTCCTGTCACATATTTGGAACATCCGCCATTAGGAGCTCATATTTCCCTTTTTTTTAATTTTTGCAAACATGTTCCTGCAAAATGAGAAAATTAATTTTTCTTAGGTATAGAAGTAGTCTTGGGTCGTTACGGGTTGATGTGCTTCCTTTGGGATTTCAAACCTACACACTTTTAGGCTTATGCCTACAACTGTAGGATGTGTGCCCTCTCTGTCCACAGATAAAACAGATGGGTCCTCGAGAGAAGAAAGAGGTCTTAGCTGATTTTAAACACCCTAATAAGGAACTTGAATTATTTCTGAAAGGATTTGATCTTATGAAACTGTGGCTTGGGGATGTCTTAAAACTATTTTATTTTATTTTAGCATCATCAAGCTCTTTATGAAGTAGGTCAATTTCAATTTGACATGCTTCAATTTCTATTTGCCAGTTCATTGTTCCTCTTTGAGTTTTCATTTCAATCGTTCTTCGCAACTTTTCTTCTCTTAAGTTAGTTTATTATATTCATCTATGACTTTTTGAATCTCTTCGATTATTATATCTAAGTTGGATTCAAGAATATTGCAGTTATGATAGTCATGTTGTCTTACCTCGCTAGGTTCACCTGTTTCCATGAAGAATATATTGGTGGTATCTATTTCTTCTTCGGTTTCATCCTCATCGCTCCATGCTTTAGAATTTTGGATCTTCCTGGATGTTCTTCTTTTTAATTCTGGATAGTTCTGTTTGAAGTGGTCAGGGATTCCATAGTAATAGCAGTGTTCATCATTTTTAGTTGGCCTTACTAGTTCATCATTTAATTCTACTTGTTCATCATTTCTAGTTGGGATCTTCGTTGTCTCTGTCTCATGATTTATAGTACTCCATGATTTATGAGAGCCATTCCTTCACTGTTGGCCTCTTCAAGAATATCCATTTCTTCGGTTGGAGCAGCATTGAAGGCTACTGGTTTTTTCTCTCCTCTTTGTGGAACTTGTTAACATAAGTTTTTTCATATGTAATAACGTTACCTCGTAGTTAACCATATGTCATGTTGTGAAGATATCCATCTTCTAGAATGGTAGCCTTGGTTTCCCAGATCTTTGGGAGGCTTCGGACTAGCTTCTAGACTTGCAGGCTAATGGATAGATCATCCCTAGTGATTTCAATTCGCACACAATTTTACTGAATTTGAAACACATTGTTTCGATGTTCTCATTCTCTTCCATTTTGAACAACTTATATTCATTGACCAGAGAAGAAATCTTTGACTTCTTGACCTTGGAGGTTCCTTCATAGCTTACCTCCAATTTGTTCCACATTTTGCGGTTTTATAAGTTGATATCTTGTCATATTCTTCCCCACTAACTGCACACAAAAGTAATCTTATAGCACGTGCATTAGTTTGAATTACCTCTTGCTGTTCTTTGGTGTCCTCAAAGCTTTCAAGATCTTCTATGTCAAAATTGCTAGATTCTTTGTCTTTGTCCTTTGACTTTTCTTTAAGTCTTGGAATCGATTTTGGACCCTTCTTGATGACAACCCACGCTTGGAAGTAATTTGATTGGACAAAGATTCTGAACCTATTCTTCCAAAAAGAGTAATGTAGTACATAGATTCTAAACCCATTCTTCCAAAAAGAGTAATGTTGTACATTAAAGTATGGTGGTCTTGTGGAGGAGTGACCATCTTGAAAAAAAGCGCTCGGAATTTAATAATTGGCCATTTGATCTTTGCTCACTTTCCGTTAAGCAATGCTATAGGTGAGACATGCTATGATACTAATTGAAATTCAAGAGAGAGGTGAATTGAAATTTTTCTGTGAGTTGACTACTGACTCCTCACAGTCGACTTTCCTGTAATTCTTTGTAGTTTACAAACAGATTAGATTTAAAATAATTAAACAAGTAAATAACCGAACATAACGTAGTAACACAAAGATTTATCCTAGTTCAGAACACTAATGTGGTGCCTACTTCTAGTCTCTTCGGGTTTCAAAGTTTCTAGATCATTGAATGTTGGGCTCAAGTACAATGATAAGAAATAAGCTCTAAAGACTTATTTTACTTTTCAGTTCTTGTGACATAGCTTCAGTTGATGTTACAAAGTTGACTCAACCCTACTCTTTATATGACAATTGTAAACTAAAATTTACAAAACCTTGTGAGACTAAGATTGAGACACTTTGGATTATCTACTTGAAGTTGTGTAACTTGTGTCTATCCTCAGTCTTCACCGGTTATAGTCTTCAGATGCTACTCTTTATAAGGAAACCCAAGAGATTTCTTCTCCATTAAGGATTTGAATTGATTCTTTAATTAAGGGATATAGCTGTGTGATATGTCTCTATTTAATATGTCCATATACGTCTTTGGATCAAGTCTATATCAGATATGTCTGTGATCTATTTTCTTTTGAGTCTTGTATAGGTTGATGTCTTCCAAATATGCTTATGATCTTTTCTTCTTTTTCTTTAGTGATTATTATTTTGATTTATCGAGATTTTTGGGCCAGAGATTCTGCGTGATTGATCTGATTTATCGAGACTTATGGGACTGAGATTCTCCTTCCATTTTTTCTCATTCTGATTGATTTTATTTGATGTCATGGATCGTAAGTTGATAGCTTTCCATTCCTGGAGCCAACTTCCTTTATCATTAGTATTTAATATCCTATAAGGATCCACTTGTTAGTTTTTCATTATTAAAATATAGAAGTGTGAGACTAACAAGTATTTTAGTGTCTTTCAGTTGGGAGTAGGATTTAGGACCAACTGGAAAGTATTGGTTAAGTGCATCCTACTTCCCCAAAAACTATGTGCCAACTTAGGTTTAAGGGCCTCACCAGAGAGTGTTTCCCCTTGTCCAATATGGGCTCAATTTAGTGATCACTCCAGTTTAGGTTCTATTCCGATGGGAAGGATAGAATATCCCTCCTCAACGTGGGTCAGACATTGGACTCTATGATAGCTTTCATGGTTTATGTCGGTTACATGACACCTCCCATAGTTTCAGCCAGCACTTCAGTGTGTCTCAGTTCAGGTTTGCTTGACCAAGTGTACAGATTATTAGTTAATTAGTTATACAAACTTCAATTTTTAAAATTAAAGAATTATCTCAGAAACATGTTTATACTTGGTGTTGCATTCTCAGAGATTACATGTTCATGCATTCATATTCAGTTACCCATGCATTTCAGCCATCCCTCATCGCATATACTAGTAAATTCAAAGTACTAACCACATACTTTTCTTTGCGCTATGTTGTCTTATAACATAGGTTTGGACACGCAGTTTCCTAACCGTTCCTTGACATCTCAGTGTTACACAGCAGTAGTAGTGGTGATTCCTCATCTATCGAGGGTGTGATATGATTTTTCTAGTTATTTTAGTATTTCTTTATGGTCAGTTAGTCGGAGTTAGTTGGAGGCTTATCCCATCAACTGTTCAAGTAGTTAGAGTCTTTCAGATAATTAGTTAGACAGTCAGTCAGTTCCTATAACAATATTAGTTGCTCAGACAGATAGTTTGATTTTCAGTATTTTATCAAATATTTTAGGCATGTTCTTATTGTGTATTTTAGTATCCAGTTTTAAGTAACTTTCAAATTTATTTTTCGCTCATGTATTATATTACTACTTTACTCAATGCTCACAGCATATACCAGCTCATGGTCGTAAGCAGCGTTGTCGCGACTAGGGGTAGCCTCGGGTCTTGACAAAACTTGGTATCAAAGCCTAAGATTTTAAAGTGTCCTAGCGAGTCTGAAAGTCACATTGAGTAGAGTCTTATGCATAGGTGTGAAGCGCGCCACACTTATGGACAAAAGGGTATGAGATGGTTTAGGAAAGTTTCCCTCCTTTCAGTGTTCAAGTCGTATGAAGGAGAATGAGCTCTATTTAATCCCTCTTTTTAACTCATCTTTCATTCTATTTACAGTTAATTCCTCCTAGATAAATAACGAAAGATGGAATGGGGATCAGGTTGCACCACCACCTATTCAGAAAGATCCTCGGAATGAGTATGTATTACACCGAATTTAGGGTGGCTTTCATGACCCTGGCCCATTCATTAGATGGTCAAACAACTAGCAAGTTGTTGACCCAGCCAATCCAGTGGAAAATGCATCTGCTGCTAGGATTTGAGATTTCGCCCAGATGAATCCCCCTTTGTTTTCTAGATCTAAGTCTAAGAAGGATCCACAATAGTTTTTGGATATGGTAAAGAAGTTGATAGATATCATGGGAGTCACCTCAAGTGAGAGTGCATAGTTGGTTGCATATCAGTTATAGTATGTAGCTCACACCTTATTTAAGTAATGGAAAGAGGATCGTGGTATTAATGCAGGGCCATTAGAGTGGGAGGAGTTTGCCATAACTTTCTTAGAAAGGTTCTTTTCATTAGAGTTAAAGGAATCTAAGGTTCAAGAGTTTATCAATTTAAAGCAGGGTAATATGAGCGTAAGGGAGTATTCTCTTAAATTCACTTAATTGGCGAGGTATGCTCCTTCTATGTTGGCGAATAATAGGTCTAGAATGAGTAAGTTTGTATTTGGAGTAGTTGATAGTATGTTCAAGGAGTGTAGGACCTCCATGCTGATTAAGGAGATGGACTTATCCAGACTTATGGTTCATGCTTAGCAGATTAAGGAGGAGAAGCATAAGGAGAGGGAGAGAGAGAACAAGAGGGCTAGAATAGGTAGTTTTAACTTTTTTCAACCAAGGTTAGAAGGTGGTAACCATTCTCAGTTCCATAAAAAAATTTTAGCCCCAGGTCTATCTTTAGCTAGTGCGCCAGTACCTAAGTTCGGGCAAGACAGTCAGGACCAGGCGCCAGGATCTAAGTCCTAGGGCAATGTGAACAGTGGTCGTACTAATATGCTTTGTCAAGAATATGGTAGGAACCACCAGGGTGAATGTAGAACTAGTAGTGATATGTTTTTTGGATGTGGAAAGCTAGGACACAATATTCAAGAGTGTTTGGTAGTTGCACAAAGGGGCAACAATAATCGTCAGCAAGGTTAGTCCAATTATTTTTCAACTCCAATAGGTCGCCCGACTCAGCAGGGTACCACTTCTAGTGCCACCGGCAGGAAATGTCAGAATAAGTTGTATGCTCTCCAAACTCGGCATCATCAGGAAAGTTCTACTGAGGTTTTACTAGTATGTTATAGGTTTTCCATCTTCATGTTTATGCATTGTTTGATCTCGGAGCATCACTTTTCCTTGTGACTCCTTATATAGTTGTAGATTTTGGTGTCAGTCCTGAAATATTAGCAGAGCCTTTCTCAGTGTCTACTCAAGTGGATAAATCTATTATAGCCAGACGGGTATACAAAAAATGTCCAGTCATAGTATCTTAGAAAATCACCTCAGTTGATCTTGTAGAGTTAGAGATGACTCATTTTGATGTAATTCTCAGCACGGATTTTGAGTTAGAGATGACTCATTTCGATTTCAGTTTCCTAATGAACCAGTCATCAAATGGAGGGGTAGTACTTCAGTACCTAGATGCCAATTTATTTTCCATCTTAAAGCAAGAAAGATAATATCCAAGGGATGTATTTACCATCTTGTTTGAGAAAAAGACTCAAATTCTAAGACCTCGAGTCAGCTCCAGTAGTAAGGGACTTTCCAAATGTGTTCCATGAAAATCTTTTTGGAATTTCTCTCGGAAGAAAAATTGACTTCGAAATAGATCTCCTTCTAGATACCCAACCTATCTCTATTCCCCCTTGCAGAATGGCTCCAACTGAGCTTAAAGAGTTAAAAGAACAGCTAGAGGATCTCTTAGATAAGGGTTTCATCAGGCCTAGTATTTCTTCATGGGGAACTCTTGTATTATTCGTTGGCAAGAAAGATGGTTCTCTCAAAATATGCATCTATTACCATCAACTGAACAATGTCACAATCAAGAATAAATATCCACTCCCCAGAATTGATGACTTTTTCTACCAACTTCAGGATGCCAGTCATTTCTTTAAGATAGACCTCAGGTTCGGCTACCATCAGCTTAGAGTTAGAGAATGTGTGATAGCATCCAGTCTATCCCACTTGCATTAAAATTAACTGGCTTCAATGTGAATAAATAAAATGCTTATGATGGAATAAAAATCAAAGAACGAGCCCAAAAATTATGGAGAAGCATGGGGTAAGTGCTATAAATATTTCATGATTCAAATTCAAGTCCAAACAGAAGAAGATTGGGCCATATGATTTTTGATTAAAATTGGGAACTTTTCCTTATTTAGTTAGGGATTTATTTTTTATATTATTTTCCTAGCTTAAAAGTTTCCTAATTTAAATTTTCCTAGTTTAAAGTTTTCTAATTTTAATGTTTCCTAGTTTAAGTTTCCTAGATTTATTATTTCCATAAAAGTAGGATTCGAATCCCATGCTATTTGGGATAGATTTTTCTCTATTTATAGAAATGAATTTTGTTATTTTCAGACAACATTATTATTAATTGAGAGTTTCACTTATTTACACCTTTGTGTGTGGCTACTTGGGATTTATCTTCAACCTTATAAGAACGATTCTTTAGGAGGTAAGATTAATTCTTAACTTGATATCTTTGATTTCTATTAAAGTTAATTAAAGAAGGTGATTAGTTTTATACTAATTGTTGTCTTTAATTTCTTCAAAATAGGGGTCTAGATCACTTTTAGATCTAAGTTCTTGAATTGACTCTATTAGTATCATAATAGTCTTAATCCACTAATTTTGAATACTAAGATCAATTAGGATTCTTAGCACTTCGTCTTGAAAATTGGGGATTTATTCTCAAATTTCATCTATATTTAATTCGTTGTCTTTAATCTTAGGGTTTTCGCTTTCGCATTATTTTTTTTGTTTATCAACGTAATCCAATTCTTATCAAGTGGTATCAGAGCAGTTCTATCAAGGTTCCGTTCTTGATAATCTTGGGAGTTTCAACAAAAGTACTCAAAAAAAAAATTCATTATTAAGCTAGTTAGCAAAAAAGAAAAAGAAAAAAAATGAAATTATAAAGAGAGAAAATTTATCTGTTTGAGAATTAAGGCATTATCAAAAAGAAAAACTTCAAATTTTTTTTGTGTTTCTTGATTTCCAACATCAACAAGGAAAATCAAGAAGAGGAGAAATTTGAAAAAAAAAATATTTACACATATTGGTCTTTTTTCCTTGTCTCATCAAACCCAATTTGTCTGGGTATTGATAGACTCTTCTCTTTCTGCATCTTAGTTCTAAAAAGTTATTGCTAATAAGGTTGTATATATAAATTTAAAAGGATCCAGCCAAAGGTAGTAATTTGAGTTGGAAAAGGGCAAGAAAATGTGAGATCAATAAGCGGAAAAAGGGCCAAAGGTTGAGAGATCTTTATTTTCTTTGATATTATTTTTGAGATGTCTCAAACCAAAAAAGATATTGATGTTGTAACTCAAATCAATGACATAGACAAGACGCTTAGAAAGATTTTCGCTCGACTCGATGAATTAGTGGTAACCCAAAATTCATCTATGAACATAACTGATCTAAGGAGAAGAAGTAATTTTCATACAAGGTGTGGGATAAAGAATAATATTTTCTCAATGATTATTGATTTTGAAAGTGATGCTAATGTGATAAGTTCATACATTGTGGAGAATTTAAAACTTTCATGCATCAAACACAATGATTTTGGTGAACTTAAGGCGACTAAGCAATGCATGATTTCTTTCTCCATTGGGAGAAACTCTGATAATGTTCTTTGCAATGTAATTCCAATGCAATATTGTCAAATCAAGCTTGGACGTACATGGCAGTTTGATAGGAATACAATTTATTATAGGGGAAAGAATAGAGTTTTTATTGAGCTAAACAAAAGAAAATATAAACTTGTACCTTTAAATGCATCCCAAGTTTATGAAGATAAGAAACGTGTGAAAGAAGCAATGAAAAAATTTGAGAGAGAAAAGAATAATAGGAGTAAGATAGTGCACGTTGATATTCTAAGAGAGAAAAGAAGAAAGCTTGTGTTATGTGAAGAGAATGGTATGTCAAGTGAGGTCAAGAGAAAATAAAAGAGAGATGATCATTAGATTATTAAAGCGAGGGATAATAATGAGGTAAAGAAAGAAAAACTAGGGAGATTGAGTGAGGTTATTTTTATTATAACTCTAACCTTCCTACTTCTTCTTTTAGTTGCTTTGACTCTATTATAGTTACTCATGGAAAAGTTTGCATTGAAAAGCCTTCATTGGATGAACTTAATACTAAGGTGATTGAACTTAATACTACATGTTCCATTGAGCAAGTGTTTGTTCATGAGAAGGATATAGGTAAAAAGAATTATTTTGAACTTGTCCAAGATAATATTCAAGACAAGAAGTCCAATAAGCTAGATATAGATCTAACTCCAGTGAGCAAGGAAACACAAGGTAATATTATTTCTTTTCTACATAAGACCAAGATAAGACATAATTCTTCAAGTCTTGGTGATTGTAAGGTTAAAAAGATGTTTGTTATTAGTGATGAGGAAATACGTGAATATTTTGATATCCGTTATCAAATACACTATGTTGAACGTATTCATGATAACTTGTTGGAGAATTTGAGCAATTACTTAGAATTTGGTGGAGATTCTCTTTTGAGATGGAAAAGTTCTTCTAACCTTCTTGAAAATTCCTATGAATATGTGGATAAATTTTATGTGGAAAAAACTTTGAGAAGTGTACTTGATGATTCTTGGCTATATCATAAAAGTGTTAAATTTGATACATATTTTATGGAGATTATGACGTCTTTAACAAGCCCAATAGAGTACTTTATTGATAGAGCTAAATTGGGAAGGCACGTACCATTTCCTACATCATCTAAACGTGAATATTATTATGCTCATACAAGGAAGAGAATTTTCTATTGGAATGATGATGTCCATATGCTTTTTAAAGGTGTATTTATACATGCAAGGATTAATTGGGTTAAGTGGACACATGGTTACTATCTTCTTTTGTTCCTACCATTGTTGCTTTCAAGTAATGAATGTTGTTTACTATTGTATGTCTTCTTGATTTACATGATTCCAATTCGAGCATGAATTATTTTCAAGAAAAGGGAAATGATAGCATCTGGTGTATCCCTTTTGCATTAAAATTCACGGGCTTCAATATGAATCAAGAAGATGTTTATGTTGGAATAAAAATCCAAGAGCGAGCCCAAGAATTATGGAGAAGCATGGGCTAAGTGCTATACATATTTCACGATTCAAATTCAAGTCCAAACGGAAGAAGATTGTGCCATATGAGTTTTGATTAAAATTGGGAACTTTTCCTTATTTAGTCAGGAATTTATTTTTTATATTATTTTCCTAGTTTAAAAGTTTCCTAGTTTAAATTTTCCTAATTTTAAAGTTTTCTAGTTTAAAGTTTCCTAGATTTATTATTTCCATAAAGGTAGGATTTGAATCCCATGCTATTTGAGATAGGTTTTTCTCTACATATAGGAATAAATTTTGTTATTTTCAGACAACATTATTATTAATTGACAGTTTCTCTTATTTACACCTTTATGTGTGGCTACTTGGAATTTATCTTGCAACCTTATAAGAATGATTCTTTAGGAGGTAAGATTAATTCTTAACTTGATATCTTTGATTTTTATTAAAGTTAATTAAAGAAGGTGATTAGTCTTATACTAATTATTGTCTTTAATTTCTTCAAAATAGGGGTCTAGATCACCTTTGGATCTAAGTTCTTGAATTGACTCTATTAGTATCATAATTAGCCTTAAACTACTAATTTTTAATACTAAGATCAATTGGGGTTCGTAGCACTTCATCTCAAAAATTGGGGATTTATTCTTAAATTTCATCTATCTTTAGTTTCTTTTCTTTAATGTTAGAGTTTTCACTTCCTCATTATTTTTCTTATTTGTCAACGTAAACTAATTTTTATCAATGTCACATTCTAAAGACAGCTTTTAGAACTCGATATGGTCATTTCGAATTTCTTATTATGTCTTTTAGACTAAAAAATGGCCATGCAACTTTTATGGACTTGATGAACAGAGTATCCAAGAAGTACTTGGACATGTTTATTATAGTCTTCATTGATGATATCATCGTCTATTCCTGTAGTGAGAATGATTGTGCAGACCATCTGAGAATTGTGTTGCAAACCCTTAGAGTTCATTAGTTGTTCGCTAAATTCAATAAGTATGAATTTTGGCTAAGATTTGTAGCTTCCTTGGCCATATTATTTTTGGTGATGGCACTCGAATTGACCCTCAGAAGACCAAAGCAGTGAGATACTGGCCTAGAACCATCTCTCTATCAGATATTAGAAGTTTCTTGGGTTTGGCTGGCTCTTACAGACGGTTTGTTGAATGGTTTTCTTCTATTGTATCCCCCATGTCTCAATTGACTCAGAAGTAAGTCAAATTTCATTGGTCAGATTCATGTGGGAAAAGTTTTCAGAAGTTAAAGACTCGACTCACTTTCGCCCTAGTTTTGGCTTTACCGGGTGGTTTAAATGGGTTTGTAGTATTCTTTTATGCTTCCAGAGTTCGTATTGGTTGTGTATTGATGCAGAGAGGTAAGTTCATAGCCTATGCCTCTATGAAGCTTAAACCTCATGAGAAGAATTATCTTACCCATGATCTTAAGTTAGCAGCGGTTGTCTTTGCCTTAAAGATTTGGAGGCATTATCTTTATGGGGTTCATATTGATGTGTTCACATATCATAAAAGTTTGCAGTATGTGCTTACACAGAAAGATCTGAATCTTCATCATAGGAGGTGTCTTGAGTTGCTAAAAAATTATGATATGAGTGTATTGTATCATTCGGGCAAGGCCAATGTGGTGGCAAATTCCCTTAGTAGATTGTCTATGGGTAGTGTTTCTCATATTGAGGGAGATAAGAAGAAGTTAGTCAGTGAAGTTCATCATCTTGCTAGATTAGGTGTTCAGTTGGTTGATTCGGCTGAGGGTAGAATATGGGTTCAGAATGGTTCTAAATCTTCCTTGGTTATTGAAGTGAAAGAAAATCAAGATAGAGATCCTAGTTTGGTTAAGTTGAAAGAGACAGTTAGAGATCAGAAGGTAGAGGTTTTCTCCAAAGGGGGAGATGGTGTACTTTATTTCCAGGGCAGGTTATGTGTCCTGTGTGTTGATAGTTTACGGAAGCGGATCATAGCAGAAATACATGGTGCACGATATTTCATCCATTCAGGAGCCACTAAGATGTACCATGATTTACAGGAAATCTATTGGTGTAGTGGTATGAAGAAGGATATTGCAGAGTTTGTGGCTAAGTGCCCAAATTATCAGCAGGTTAAGGTTGAGCACCGAAGGCCTAGTGGTTCACTTTATGAGTTCAACATCCCCACTTGGGAGTGGGAAGTGGTGAACATGTATTTTGTGACAGCGTTTCTTCATATGCGGCGTCAACATGATTCGATTTGGGTAATTATTGATAGAATGACCAATTTAGCCCATTTCTTGCCAGTTCATACGTCGTATTCAGTTGAGGATTATGATAGAATCTATCTCAGAGAGTTAGTTAAATTGCATGGGGTTCCATTGTCTATCATTTTATATAGAGGCACTCAGTTTACCTCTCACTTTTGGAAGGCTTTTTAGAAGGGTCTTGGTACCAAAGTTCATCTCAGTACAACTTTTCATCCTTAGACAGATGGTCACTGTCACAGCCCAAACCGAGGCCTAGGCCGCGACAAGTATCCCAAACCATGAAGGCCTGAGAGCCTTTCTCTCACTGGAAATCATATAAACAATTCATATACTGTAAGGAAATGTGGAAAACAAACGGAAACATGGTCACTTTAATATCTCAACTAAGTAATACGGACATAAGTTCAATAAAACTCAAACTATATTATACATGTCTGCGAAATATATACTACAACTAAAAATAACAATCTATTTGAAACCGGAACAAAGCCCTCGATCGGACCATGAACTAAATCCCAATGAGATCAACATAAGTAAACAAGATGTCTTCCAAAGTAAGGGAGGCTCACCAACTCTGAATGTCTGACAACAATCTACTGTTTAGTAGGACCGCAAGACTGGGCCTTAAAACCTGAAATATAGGGGGTCAATACAAAATATACTGGTACGTAGAACAATTCAAAAACAAAATACATTTATATACAACATAGGTGAGAGAATTTCATAAAAACATATCATCATCAAACATTTGAAAACACATGGGCATAATTTGATAAATTTCAAAATACTTTCTTAAAATCATGACTGTATTCTTTATTTCTCTTTTCAGCTAGATGGTACACCCTACAATCTGTAATTCCATGGGCTATATGGAATCTGCCCTTGACTCGGCGGACAAGACCCCAATCCAAGTTTGTCACAAGGATTAGAGTATCAATAAGTGAAGACACGCAAGACCATACAGCATGGTTCCATGATCCCTAATAAAATCAACATGTCATGGTAGTGCACAAGACCACAAAACAAGGCTAATAACCATAGTCCCAAGTTGGGACGATATGAATCAAGGTACACAAGACCACAAAGCATGGTACTATCACCACGATTTGGCAAATCACGATTTCAGTATAGAGTCTTTCAACTCGTACTTTCTTCGGGTAACCATCTAACTCTCTTTAAGATAATTTTTAACTCTTTAAAATAGACTTCATGATTTTAAAACTTTCAATACTTATTTTGTTAAGGGAATATCATCACCGGGTATCGTCATACCTAGACTTGCAAGTCATTTGTATCATATCATTCCACAACCCTTCTCATTCAAACTATTAATAATGTGGTACTTTAGATTTTTCAATCAACTCAATCGTTTTACCACCAAAAATATTTAACAATGCAAGGGACTCCTTATATCAAAACATGTGCAAACTTATGCAAAGATTCTCTCTTTTCAGTATTTTAACACATGTGGTCAATTCCTTTATAACAATCCATACAACTCTTTCAATTATCACATTGAGCATTTATAAAGAAGAAAACACCCTCTCTTCAATTCATAATCAATATCAAGTTCAAAAAAATAGTAAAACACTTATCTCATGCTTCAAAACGTGCAATTGAAAAACTCATAGCATGTGAAATCAAGAGGTATCATAACAAAAGAGGGGTTTTATCATTCATGCTCTCGATTTAATCTTTGCAAAACTAAAAACGCATATGAATACATTATTATAGTTCAATTCTATAAAAAGGAGTTCAATACAAACGTTCACTTTCATCAAACAAGTTCATAATATATACTATTCAAAACCATATCAAAAACCCTCTTTGTAAACATGATTGTATATCTTTAAATTTGATTTAAAAACTATAAAACTTATGCCTAGTGATTTTAGGATAGCCCTACATACCTTCGTTACAAAGAAATCGTAACAAAATTTGACTCTTTAAATTTGAATACCCAAACCCTAGGTTGCTTTTCTCTTCTTTTGTTTAAGGAAGATAAGAAGTTTTTGGGAGCCTTAAATCTATGTTAAGGTGTTTAGGGACAGTTATTGTGTGACAAAAGACCATGTTGCCTTTGAAATAACTAAAAACGGAGTTCCTACACCGTAAAAACATTAGGAAAGCGGCGACTAAACCTTGGTAAAGTTTAGGGTTAGTGATGCCAAACTTATTTCCAAGTCCAAGGTTGGCGATGCCAAGCCTATGGCCAACCCTTTCCAGTGAAGGTTTGCAATGGTATGGCGATGCCTAAACATCGCCTAAACTCTATTTTGCGATGCCTACTTAGTTTTGAGGTCCTATAACACCACCAACAACTCCCACAATGTTAGAACATGATCTACTATCACTACAGGGGGTCCTAAAGATCATTTTAGAAGCATCAATAGAGTGTTATGACTACAGGGTGTCACAATCGCACAACCTGGATAGTGCCTCATTCAAACACACATAACTTTTGACTCTGGACTCGGATTGACTAACGGTCAGTGGATTTGGAAAGATGACTCAAAGGTCTTTAATTTGATATATAATAGGCCACATGAATCCATATATACTAGGAGAAACAGTAGATAGAAGTTGACCCAAGTAAAATCGTCAACTAAAAGTCAATTGATAGGAAAGTGATCAACTTAGCTCTTGAGCTAGGAGATTCTTATGATGTATATTTATCTCCAAGGATATATCAACACAAAATAAGTGCCATTAAAACTCATATCTAAGTATAAACCATTAGATTCGGGTTTATAAATGTAGGAAAGATGGTTCAACGTTAGACCGAGAAGGCGGGGTGTTACATTATCTCCCCCTTGGGATCATTCATCCCCGAATGATGGGTAGGAACTTGATGGAGATTTAAAAGAATGGAATAAGGAACGTAACCTTCCATTGACCATTTTTTCACAACAAAATATGCAATGGCATCAAAGAGCTTCATGATAACCCCTAGTGAATCATGTAAGCATGAAACATGAGATAATAAGAATTGACATAGAGATGACCTTGCACACTAGTTCTAGGGATCATGATCATCACAACATATGGTAGGAGTTTATTTGGTGATCATAGTCCTGATTTACATTGGTACTACTTATGAAATAAGATTTCATAGAATATAGGGATAGAAGCATTCTCTACTATACAATTTAAAATGAATGAAACTTACACTTAGAGACACTACTCGACTATGCCCCAAATAATAAATAAACAACATACTTCATTATTCTAGACCTATAATTCTCCCATTACACACTTAACTATAAGATTTTGAATCCCGCCGCACAATACTCCTATGTCGAAGCCTAACTCAGAGAAAAGAGGTTCTAGCTTAAGCTATGGGACCTCATACCCTACATCCCTTTGAGGATATTACTTTACCTTATCACTGCCATTTAACATCCTCGGGTTTAATTCAGGGAATACTAACCACATAGAACATGGGTTGTGTTTTCATCAATCACAACATAGCATAAGTCCTTAGGACAGACCATAGTGAGAAATATGAGTGCTTACATCATGAGTTGTATAACATAAGTTTGGAATGCATGAAGTCAACTATTGAGACAAGGACTTCTACTCGAAGCTATCACTTCTTATTTTTTGAGATGAAATAGTCATGAGTTTGCATAACTTTATCATTTTTGCTGATCCCTACGTAAAATAAATCAGTAACATATGCAAACATAGTTCCTTAGAAACAAGCATGATTTGGGACACGGATTTATGGGCCATGGACATCATAACATAGAGCTTGAATACATGAAAGGCTGGATTTACTGAGACATCATTGCTTTTAGTTTGAGGTCAGAATATTATGTGAGTTACATAGAGAACTCAGACCTTATACATAGGCAAGACTTGCATCCATGAGACATTGGTAAATGTCCATTCAAATCGAAGTAGGAGGATCTTGCTTGAATAGGAATTGATTTATCATGATTCTTACTTTAAACTTGACACCTAAAGAAAATTTGGGAACTTTCTTAATTCATCATCTTCCCCTTAGATCAAAGTCATAATCCTAGACTTAAGGACATATCTTCTCATTATATTTACAAGCACAACACTCAACAGAATAGGGTATTACCATATACATAAATACTAAAATTCCCCTTTTTAACTTTACTCTAAAGGTATTGCTTTCCAAAAACGCTACTCCTAGTTCTCACTATTCTCTATAGCCATCAACCTACAACTCACAGTCTCATAAGCATACATATCCTCACTCCTTATCACATAAAAATTCACTCTACACTACTTAACATTCTAACATTAGACCGCTAATCACATAACTTACAACATAATAAAATTTGTAAGATAATACCAAAGGCACATATTGCCTACCTATGTTTCCTCAATTCAACTCTAACGAACACTATACAACAACTTCCCAGACTTCTCCATACTACAAAATTAAAGAACAAAAACTAAATAAGAAAGATACTTATACATATAAAACCTTATCTAGCAACATGGTACCAGGGGGTTCAACTTATTCTCATATACCCACGCTCTTATCTATTTAATGACTCAACCAAAATTCATCGTTCTAACACTAGTCTTGCGTGTGTGTGTGTATATATATATATGTATGTATGTATATATATATATATATCATAATTATCCACTCTTTTTTTCTCAAGTTGTCAACCTAAGTTATTTCACACCTCACATCAAGCCTACTAATTCATTCCCACAACATATTCATCACTAACCTTAAGCTACTATCTTCACCACCATAATTCCCATCTAAATTTCAAGCCTATTGTCTAACAACACCAATTATATGAAGCATACCACATACTATACTAATCAATCGAATAGAAATATCAACCTAAGTCTCTTATTTCACTTAACTATGACACATAAGGTTATTCTCTCCACGACATTACTAATATACCTCAAAATCTATTACACACCTTCTCACATGTACTACTAGTTTATGATGACTAGAGAAAAGAAAATCAAGGGGGTCAAGTCATATAATAGGGATAGTCGATCTTAATCTTATATTATAACCCATTATGATCTTATCAATATATTCCACTTCCTCACATCATATTTACTTACCCATGCATACATTTAGGCTACCTTCAAATTCAATTTATACCAATGAGTCTCTACCCATAACTTATTGACTAAACTACCCCTTTCAATTCACAGTCTATAAATGATTCCTACAACTATCATAACTATCCATTCTGAGATCCCTCCGTACTTTGTATAAATAATAATCATAGCTAGCCACTTCCTTAACAGCCAGCCACTTCCTATACAGACTACCGTACAATCTATAAATATTACTACCATATTAGTCTATCTCTATAAAATGGCAACCCACCCTGAGATCAATGGTTAAACAACTAAACTAGCCTCGTTACGCAAAAGTCACCCTTATTCTGACTTCTAAACTTGTGACTTCATATCAGTAACTTCTGGACCATCTTACAGCTCATAGATTATGAAACTTTATCACATACTAATACTCCGGTGGAAATAATGTTCCAACATTCTACCACATATCATTACCCTTAAGCATGATATCTGTAATAAGGGTTTTAGAAAAAGGATTAGATACACTCCATACCTCAGGCTCAAACGCACGGCTGATGTAGATAGAGGTAAAAGATTAAACCAATACACTTTAAAGAACTCATGGACTCCTCTCAAGTCCTTGTGTATTTTCATAATCGCTTATGACTCAATCAAAAAGGACCACATTATTTAGACTCTAAGCTTCTGCACTTGAATTTCCTCGATAATGAGACATATCTAATAATATTAGAGTAAAGAAAGAATTGGGATAACTTTCATATCGATGCTATAGCATGGACTAGATTATGAAAGAGAAATATTTAGGGTCTATATCATGAACTAGCACATGAAGAAAGAGAAACATTCCTAAACGTCTAGTAGCTTCCTCCTTATAAGTGTGGCGCGTTACACATCCATAAAAAGGCCTTTACCCAATGAGACTTTGTATACACCTTGGGACCATGAACCGTGCTCTGATACCAAGTTTTTCATGACCCAAATCGAGGCCAAGCTGCAACGAGCATCACAAACCATGAAAGACCGAGAGACCTTCTCTAACTGGCAATCATATACACAATTCATATACTATAAGGAAATGCGGAAAACAATTAAAAATATAGTAACTTTAATATCTCAACTGAGTAATACGGACATAAGTTCAATAAAGCTCAAACCATCTGATAAACGTCTGTGAAATCTCTACTACAACTGAAAATAATAATATGTCTGAAACTAGGATAGGGCCCCCAGTTGGACCATGAACTAAAGCCCAATGAGATCAAAATAAGTAAAAAAGATGCCTTCTGAAGTAAGGGAGGCTTACCAACTCTAAATGTCTGACAACAATCCACTATTTAGCAAGACTACTAGACTGGGCCTTAAAACACGAAATATAGGGGGTCAATACAAAATGTACTGTTATGTAGAACAATCCAAAAACAAAATACATTTATATACAACATAGGTTAGAGAATTTCATAAAAATATATCCTTATCTTAAAACATTTGAAAACATATGGGCATAATTTGATAAATTTCAAAATACTGTCTTGAAATCATGACTCTACTCTTTATTTCTCTTCTGAGCTAGATGGTACACCCTACAATCTGTAATTCCATAGGCTATATGAAATTCATCCTTGACTCAACGGCTAAGCCCTCTATCTAAGTTTTTTGCAAGGATTGTCGTATCAAAAAGAAGAGACACGCAAGACTACACAGCATGGTGTCATAATCCCCAATCAAATCAACATGTCATGGTAGTCCACAAGATCACAAAGCATGGTTTCTAACCATAGTCCCAAATTAGGATGACATGAATCAAGATACACAAGACCATAAAGCATGGTACCATCACACCGTGTCGGTAAATCACAATTTCAGCATGGAGTCTTTCAACTCGTACTTTCTTCGAGTAACTATCTAACTCTCTTTAAGCCCATTTTTAACTCTTCAAGACATGTTTCATGCTTTTAAAATATTCAATACTTATTTTTTTAAGGGGATATCATCACTGGGTATCGGCATACCTAGACTTTCAAGTCATTTGTATCGTATCATTCCACAACCTTTCTCATTCAAACCATTAATAATTTTCTATTTTAGATTTTTCAATCAACTCAATCATTTGACCTCCAAAAGCATATAACAATGCAACGGAGTCCTTATTTCAGAACATGTGCAAACTTATGCAAAGATTTTCCCATTTTAATATTTTAACACATGATGGTCAATTCCTTTGTAACAATTCCATGCAACTCTTTCAATTATCACAATGAACATTTATAAACAAGAAAACACCCTCTCTTCAATTCATAATCAATATCAAGTTCAAAATAATAGTAAAACACTTATCTCATGCTTCAAAACATACCATTGAACAACTCATAACATATGAAATCAAGAGTTATCATAACAAGAGAGGGGTTTGATCATTTATGCTCTTGGTTTAATCATTACAAAAATGAAAATATATATGTATAAATGGTTATAGTTTAATTCTATAAAAATGAGTTCAAGACAAATGTTTGGTTTTATCAAACAAGTTCATAGTAAATACTATTCAAAACCATATCGACAACCCTGTTTGTAAACATGATTGTATTTCTTTAAATTTGATTAAAAAAAACCATAAAAATTATTCCCAATGATTTTAATACAGCCCCACGTACCTTAGTTATGAACAAATCGCAATGAAATTCGACTCTTTAAGCTTGAATGCCCAAACCCTAGGTTGTTTTTATCTTCTTGTGTTTAAGAAAGATAACTAGGCCTTTTCAGAGATTTAAACCATTTTTTGAAGCCTTAAATCCATGTTAAGATGTTTAGGGATGGTTATTATGTGACAAAAGACCATGTTTCCCTTGAAATAACTCAAAAACAAAGTTTCTACACCGTAAAAACATTAGGTAGGCGGCGCCTAACCCATGGCAAAGTCTAGGGTTGGCGACACCAAGCCTATGGCCAAGTACAAGGTTTGTGATGACAAGCCTATGGCCAACCCTTTCCAGTGAAAGTTTGCGATGGTATGGCGATGCCTAGCTATCGCTTAAGCTCTATTTTGCGACGCCTACTTAGGTTTGAGATCCTAGAACACCCCAACACCTCCCACAATATTAGAAAATGATATACTATCACTATGGAGGTCCCTAAAATTATTTTATAAGCATTAAAAGAGTGTTATGACTATGGGGTGTCACAATCGCACAACCTGGACAGTGCCTCAGTCAAACACTCATAACTTTTGACTATGGACTCAAATTGATGAACGATCAATGGCATTGGAAAGAAGATTGAAGGGATTTAATTTGATTCATATTAGGATACATGAATCTTTATATACTAGGAAAAATAGTGACTGGAAGTTGACCCAAGTAAAAATGTCTACTAAAAGTTAATCGATAGAAAAGTGATCAACTTAGATCTTGAGCTAGGAGATTATTATGATGTACATTCATCTCCAAGGATATTTACACACTAATTACGTGTCATTAACACTTATATATAAGTATAAACCATTGGGTTTTGGTATATAAACATAGAAAAGATGGTTCAACATTAGCCCGAGAAGGCAGGGTGTTACAGTCAAGCAGACAGAACTATTTAGACGTTAGAGGATATGTTGAGAGCATGTGTTATTAACTTTAAAGGTAGCTAGAATGAACACTTACCTTTGATTGAGATTGATTATAATAATACTTATTACTCCAGTATTCAGATGGCTCCATTTGAGGCTCTCTATGGAAGTAGATGTAGATCTCCTATTGGTTAGTTTGAAGTAAGTGAGGCTACAATGATAGGGATAGATTCAGTGAGGCAATAGAGAAGTTTCAGTTATTTTGAGAGAGGCTGAAGGGGGTAAAAGAGATTTGGAAAGAAAGGTAAACTCAGTCCCCGCTATGTCGGCCCATATAGAATCTTGAACCATTTTGGGAAGGTAGCTTATAAGCTAGAGTTGCCTGCATATTTGGCATCTGTACATCTAGTGTTTCCTGTTTCTTTGTTAAAGAAGTGTATTGGTGATTTAGCTGTAGTTGTTCCTTTAGAAGATATGGACGTTAAGGATAGCCTTTCCTATGAAAAAGTCCTAGTTGATACCCTTGATTGTCAGTTCCATAGGCTAGGAATAAAGAAGTTCCCTTGGTTAAAGTCCTTTGGAAAAATCAGTCAGTTTAGGGAGATACTTAGGAAGCAGAAGCTAATACGTGAACCAAGTACCGTCAACCTTTTTCTGCAAACTCAGATTCAGCTTGAGGTAATAATCTTTCCTTAGATTGACTCTTTTCCGTTCTCAGTTTCAGCTATGTAACCATTCCCATGTCATTACATGCATTCACAAAATTAGTCCAATTCATGTATCATGCTTCAAACTCAGCTATGTAATTATGTTTCGAGTCATGCACGTTCAGAATAGAATCCCAATTACCTTAATACTCTCAGTATAACTAGCCTTATTCGAGGATAAATGTTCCCAATGGGGAGATATTATAATACCCCATAATATTTTTCACTCAATTCATTTCCTATTTGCATGCATAAGGGGCTTAAGTCTTGAAATTTTCACTAAGTGTTGGGTACTTAGTCACTTTCAAAATCCCTAAACTTTGAGGAATTTTATTTTGGTCTTCCTGACCCCGAGACGTTGGTTTTTGAGTTAACTTATGTTTAGGGATGTATGAAGTATGTCTCAGAGCAGTTTTAAATTTTTTGGACAAGGTTTAGGGCATGTTTGGATCACAAAAATAGTTAGTCTCCACGATAATCCCGCGTCGCGCTAGCTAGTCCCGACCTCATACTGACCATGTAGTGGTGAGTGAATTCTACGACCGTGATGAGACTATATCGTGGTGAGGCTATTGCGTCTAGTTTTTTATTTAAATAATTAAGTGGCAATTTGGTCATTTTTCGCTCAACCCAAATCGTTCATCACATTACTTGGGGCATCTTTTAGGGAATTATTTGCCCTTCTTCTTAAAATCACTCTCAAGAAAACCCTCCACTTTCCTCAGGAACAAATTCAACTTTTTCCCCCCAAGAAATCAAGAATTCAAGCTCCCTATGTTCAAGAAACTTCAAGAAAGCATCAAGAAAGGATTTCGTTCCTAAGTTAAGAATCTTAAGTTATGTCGGATGTTCATCCATGGGTCTCTTTCACCCATGGAGCCTGAAAACCCTCGTTTGGTTTAATTTATGAGTTTATCCATGTCCAACATGAACTAAATCCATGAATCTCTTTTTAATTCAATTACAAGTTATGGTTACATGTGTTTTCAAGTGGAATGAGTCATATCATGCTTTGAGTATTGCAATTCCTATGTCATGTTCAATTGATTTCAGTATTAATCCCTAAATTATGAATTTTTCCATGTAATCCTGTTGTTTCCTAATGTTTAAGACATTTCCACGTTCAAGTTCATGATTCTCATATATTTGATGAAATGCCTATGTTTTGGGTCTTTGAACTATGATTACATACTTCAGTATTTCATGTTTGATATTGTATTTTCTTTACAATCATTCAGTGTTGACAGGTTATGAAGACCCGATACCTATGTATTTTACATGATTTGTATTTTTAAGTAACAAGTCAGTCAGATCATAATTTTAATATCATATTCAGAACACCATGATCTTGTTGAGCACTATAAGTTTATATGCTATAATTACCTCAGAATCCATATTCGCTATTATTTTAAAATACCATGACCTGAGCTTATCAGTTATTAGTTATTAGTGTATGTACCAGTTAGAATTTTGGTGTCTTTCAGTTGGAAGTAGGATTTAGCACTGAGTAGAAAGTGTGGGTTCAGTGCATCCTACTTACCCAGAAACTATGTGCCACCTAGGTTTAGGGTCCTCGCCAGAGAGTGTTTTCCTTTGCCCAATATGGGCTGTGATCACTCCATTTCAGGTTCTATTTTGATGGCAAGGATAGAACATCCCTCCTCAACATGGGTCAGACATTAGACTCCATGATAGCTTACATGGTTTATGTTAGTTATATGATAGCTCCCACAGTTTCAGTCAGTACTTCAGTGTGTCTCAGTTCAGGTTTGTTTGACCAAGTATACAGATTATCGGTTAATTAGTTATATAGACTTTCATTTTTAGATCATAGAATTATCTTAGAAATATGTTTATACTTGGCCTTTCATTCTTAGATATTACATGTTCATGCATTCATGTTCAGTTACCCATGCATTTCAGCCAGCCCTCATCGCATATACCAGTACATTCAAAGTACTGACCACTTAATTTTTTTTGCGCTATGATATCTTATAACATAGATTCGGATGCATAGTTTTCTGACCGTTCCTAGATAGCTAAGTGTTACTCAGTAGTAGTGGTGAGTCCTCATCCATCGAGGGTGTGATATTTTTTTCCAGTTATTTCAATATTTCTTTACGTTCAATCTGTCGAAGTTAGTTGGGGGCTTGTCCCATCAACTCCTCAAGCAGTTAGAGGCTTTCAGACAATCAGTAAGACAGTCAGTTAGTTCCTTCAAAATTATCAGTTGCTCAGATAGATAGTTTGATTTTCAATATTTTACCAGACATTTCATACATATTCTTATTGCGTATTTCAATATTTAGTTATACAGTAACTTGTCAGTTTATCTTTCGCTCATGTATTATATTACTACTTTACTCGGTGCTCACAGTAGGTGCCAACTTATAGGCTAGCTTGTGGCCCTTCTGATCTGAAGCACCATTGTCGTGACTAGGGGGTAACCTTGGGTCGTGACATCAAATATCAATCGATTATGTCCAAATGCCAACTTAATTTAAGAATGTTTTCAAAAATACATTTCCATCATTACTAAACACACCCTTATAAGATACTATTTTACGTAGGCATAATCTATAAACAAACACTTAAATTTGGCCTCAAGTAGCAATAAGCATTCAAACTTTGAGAGTGCACATTTGGACACCTTAGCTTGGCCTCAACTGACAACTAAACACTTCAACTTGTCTTCACTGTGCCTCGTGGACCCGATGCTGATATGACACATAAATTTTAGAGGTGTCTAGATGATTACTTTGTAAGTTGGTGTGTTCAATTGATACAATGGATATTAGCTGAGGTGTTTACACGTGTGTACTCAAAGTTAAAGTTCTTACTTACCAATTTAGGCCAAATTTAAATGTTTGTTTATATATTATACCTTATGTGTATACTTACCTTAGTTTCATGATAAATCTGCAGAGTTGAGTTTCCATTGAGTTCAAAGTGTGTAGACACAACTTCAACACCTTCCTCATGATGACATAATCAAATGATGTTATTAAAAGCGGCTATGTTATCAAGGCCAGTTATTAAAACCACCACCCTGTTAGGGCCCATTTCATGGAGTTCTATCTGAGTTGGTGACTTGGTGCTTTGGCCAGGCTCATTGGTTGCATTGAGTGATTGGACCTTCTTTGGGCCCATTTTCAATTCTTCCAAGCATTTCTTGTTCTTCTCCAAATTCATTTTCAAGCTTTCTATGTAAAATATTAAAACTGAATGGATGTGTGTAGAGTAGTTAGCACAAACTAATTACACTATTGATTTTTCTAAGACTAAGATTGTCTTTCTTCTTCTTTCTCTTATCTACTTTCCCTTCATGTTGTGCCTATTCATTTAAATCCCAGAGATATTTCCTATTCATTTAAATCCCCGAGAAATTGCCTACTTCAAAAATAAATGCGTAAATCCAGTTGTTGTAAAGTTCAAAACTACCCAGAAATGAAATACTGTTCAGTTAGGAAAGAGTGCTTTTATTGAGTGGCTACACTGACCAAGCTGCTATTGAGCGATGCATATGTTTTCTAGCTCCAATTTTCTTAAGGAAAGAATATTATTAAATATAATTTATCTGTTGTCAAATTTGCATGAAAAGGAACAGAGGTAACTTCCATGGAACATCGTGTAGCTTCCCAAAAGTACGCAAAGAAAATTGAGAACCTGGAAATAATCTATTTTCGCCCATAAGTAAAAAGTTTTCCCCAGAAAGACTTCGACTAGATTCACATATCCTTTAGAATATAAGGGTGCATTATTGTGGTTGTAATTGCATATTTGATCTTTGTGCAGCTGCTTTGTGCTGGGAAGATAAACATGAGTTTTCCTTGTGATACACGAAAGACAAGAGAAGCACAAAACAAACACCAAAATCAGTCCACTAGCCAAGAAACCAAGGACCTCTTTTGGTGACCCTTCTTGGATTCGCTACCAACAAGAAGAAAATAAGGCACAATGGTGTAATAACACCAAAGCAGTAGAAACATAACAAGAACAAGATGAACAATAGACTAATTTCGTATTCCACATTAACAACACAAACACACGGTTACAACATCAACATTACTACACGATTACAAAGAAACAAAAGGATAGATAGTTAGACAAATTAAAGGTATAATATTAACAACCCAAAAGCCTATTCCACTCTTAGACCTTTAACATTACACACATCAAATTCCTAACTCTTACGTTGGCACAAGAGTGACCCTGATCTCCCAAGCATCCAACGTTTCCAAGATTGAATCCAACACGAGCGATTCCATACTCAAGTTGATTTCCCTAGTTACAATTTCAGGTTAGTGGTCTTCTCTCCTTAGAGAGGAAATGTTTCAAGTGTTATAAACTCATAATATTCATCAAAAAATCTCCCTAATGAAACCCTACATTATTCTATTTATAGTATATTACAAATAATAGGTGAAATGATCAAAAGGCCCCTTAGTGAAGGGGCACCCCTCCAGTATATGTAGTGGACTGATTAAGCCCATTTATGTATGTAGTGAACTTCTTTGGTTTCCATTTAGGTGCTTCTTTGCAATTCATTGCACACACCATGCCTCGGGTCTAGCGTACGCCCTCATAAGTCCATCTACGTGATCGTACTCGTATCATCCTCTCTTTCTTGAAAAGGATTCGACCTCAACTCCGTACCTTGCAAAATCAAAGAGGAAACAAACAAGTACACATCCTCATGTCATGAGGGTTAGAGTTAGAAAAATAAATAATTAGAACTATCATGCCATGGTGGTACACACTTGAAGTACAACCAAGGATCCTTTGTGTTAATTATGAAAAGCTTTTGTACAATATCACAAATGAAAGGGCTCGGATGAACATCAAGAATTAAGGGACAAAAACCGAGACTACGCCTCTCATACGATGTATATCCAACAACATCATAAATATCATCATATGCATATAGGTAGTGAAGAAAGGCACCAAAGACACAATTCTCATCTAAGATGTATTCACAAGTAGGAATACACAACGAGAGAAAGGGACATTGTAAGCATGTAGGACCTCTCTCCTTCCAACCACTTACCGAGGGAAGGTATTCCATCAAGGGAGTCATACCAATAGGGAGAATAGGGAAAATACCATGCAACAATCCAATCCAAGGCAAGTAGTTTTCCAAGGAACTCAGCTTCCCTCTACAAATGATGTGAAGCATGCTCCCAAGAGTCCCACAAGATACTTCAACTTGTCCAACCCCATGAAGGTGACAAAAATTCTTTAACATCCTTGGACCCTTCCACAAACAAGAATACAACTTGGAATCCTCAAGTTGTGGTTCACATAACTTAAATACAAGTGTGTCAAACATAGATTCACGAATATGAGCAACATCCCGAAGAGACAATGACATATTTTCCCTACGGTCCTTGAATAGACACAAACTACCATTAACATCAAAGGGATCACAATTCAAGTAGCCATATTTGTCAAGCACGGTTGGGGTGTCATGCAAAGGAGTACAAGCAAAATTATTTTTCAAAGATATGTCAAGCACATGATTAACCCTATGATCTAAGATAACATTAGAATCTTTACAACAACATAGGCTCACGGGTTCACTCTTTTATCCTTAAACAACATCTTCAAATTCTTCACTCACTTGAGATTCATTAATCACATCACACATATTCTCAAGTGGTGGGCAAGTTTTACACACAAGTTGATCAACACAATTTTCACATGACGATGTACTTTCATTCAACACAATAGCTTCAACACTAGGTGGACACAAATCAATCATACTAGAAGAGTCGATTTGGTCATCTATAGGATCAACTAGTGTATCCACTCGCAAAATATGTACATCATCCACAAGTGGTAAGGAATCAATACTCATATATAGGTAAGCTACTACTCACACTCAACGATTTATTAGTCACATGTTCATCATTCAAATGTACCAAAGTATAAGAGTTAGCTATTTTTCCTTGACGTTCATGAGTATATTCATCTTTACCTCAGTGTGAAAGTCCTTCACAATTTTGGGCAGCAACTTCCTTCGGGAAGCTCTCACAGCAAGGTGTTTGGACCTTAGGTTTTGGATTTGTTGGGATAAGTGTGGATACCAATTGGTGTAGCCTTTCAACGTGCTCTTTCGTGTCTTCAATATTGTCAGTAATGCGGTCAAACATGGTATCGAGATTGGTGGCATCCATGGTACCTAAAAGAAAAGACAACAACAAAACAACAAACTTGTTAGGTCAAAAATGCCTCACCACACTCTCACTCTCGATTTTTACCTCACACTTGATTTCACAAGTGTTGAAAGTCGGCTTGTACTTCGCGAGTGATTGAGGGTCGAGTCTACTCTTGCTTAGAATAGATTTTCATTTGAGTTGACTCAAAGAAAATTTATTTACGGACTTGAACCAACAAGATACAACAAATTCACAAAAGATAAAAGCACACAACAAACGTAGACACGAACAAACGGACTCTACAACTAACTTACAATCTAGTAGGAGATTACTATTTTGTTAATTAGTGTTCGAACCATAAACAAAACTAGGAAACAATAAAATGAAACTAATAAATCTAAAATTTGAGCTTAAAAATTATCGGTGAACAGTAAAAATGTGATGTGGAAGCCACGTATTGGTTGCGGTTGTTATCAAATTTTATTTTATAATTCAAGTCTTGGTCCAATTGTAATTTGGAATTGGTGAAAATTGGTTAAGGAGAGAAAACAAGTCTTGAAATCCTCTTTCAAATTCAAAAAGCAAGACTTGACTTTTCTTCTCAAGACATGGTCCTTAAATCATAGAAGGTTGTTGGAAAAGTGGTTGTTAAAGTCCTTGAGTGGTTGAAATTGGTCGTAAAAGTCTTGAGAGGTCTTAAATTTTGGAAATATGTCTTTCAAGACTAAAAAAATATACACTCTCTTTCTTCAACTTTCAAGATCAAACATCCACTTTTTCTTCAACAATAGATGAAGATGTGAAGAACACCAAGAACACATTTTTTTTGAATCTTGAAGTTCTAAGGTTCAAGTTGGACCCTAACCATCAACAATACTTTTCCAAGATTAAAAATACAACACAATAACTACCATACACATTCAAACCTTGAACCAACAACACACCACACGTCCAAGCTTTAAATCCACAACAACAATACCAAGACAAATCTTGGCCAAGACACAAGAAGAACACAATTTCGGCAAAGACACAAAAATCTCGGCCAAGACACAAGAAGAACACAATTTCGGCCAAGACACAAAAATGGACAGATTTGTTTCTTTTTGGAATTTTCAGATGTCAACTTTTATTTTTTATTTTTTGAATTTTCTAACAAGCAAGCCCAAGATTGATCTTGTAGGAACAAGGTCTAGCCATGCTCTAATACCAAATGATACACGAAAGACAAGAAAAACATAAAACAAACACCAAAATCAGTCCACTAGCTAAGAAACCGAGGACCTCTTTTGGTGACCCTTCTCGGATTCGCTACCAACAAGAAGAAAACAAGGCACAATGACATAATAACACCAAAGCAGTAGCAACACAACAAGAACATGATGAACAATAGACTAATTTCGGATTCCACATTAATAACACAAACATACGGTTACAACATCAACACTACTATATGATTACAAAAAAACAAAAGGATAGATAGTTAGACAAATTGAAGGTATAATATTAACAACCCCAAAGCCTATTCCACTCTTGGACCTTTAACATCACACACATCAAATGCCTAACTCTTACGTTGGCGTAAGAGTGACCCCCGATCTCCCAAGCATCCAACATTTCCAAGCTTGAATCCAACACGAGCGATTCCACACTCAAGTTGATTTCCCTAGTTACAATTTCGGGTTGGTGGTCTTCTCTCCTTAGAGAGGAAATGTTTCAAGTGTTATAAACTCATAATATTCATCAAAAAATCTCCCTAATGAAACCCTACATTATTCTATTTATAGTGTATTACAAATAATAGGTAAAATGACCAAAAGGCCCCTTAGTGAAGGGGCACCCCTCTAGTATATGTAGTGGACTGATTTGACCCATTTATGTATGTAGTGGACTGTTTTGGTGTCCATTTAGGTGCTTATTTGCACTTCATTGCACACACAAAGCCTCGGGTCTAACGTACGCCCTCATAAGTCCATCTACGTGATCGTACTCGTATCACCTTGCACACAGAGAGTAGATATGGTTCCTGAAGAGAGCATTTCAGGACTTGCTTCCATTTTAGTGATATGTGAGATAAGGAAAACATGTAGCATAGTAACTTCATGATTGAAATGTTATACCACCCGAGGTTGCATAAGATTCGTCTAACTTGATTATATCTGATTTATTACAGCTACTTATTTGCACTAACAGCCTTGAATAGGACATTCCAGGAGTGACTTTGTGAACACTTGTACTTGAATAGATATGGGATATCTTCTACTTTCACCTTATTTAGTAGTATTTCAGGCTTTAGTAGGTCCATGGAAAACCAATTACTATTGCTTTGAATGTGCAATACAATTTAACTATTGAATAACTTTCTAAATTTTTCTTTTACTGAAACATATGCAGTGATTTTATGATGTCCGTGGAATTGTTTCATATTTTTCTCTTATGATCTTCTTTTCCCTACTTTTCCTTTTCAATAATTCAATGTCCCGATGATATTTACGTAATTAGCTCTATCTACAGTTCTTTTTTCTTATAAGAAGTTAGCTGTACCTACACCTTGAACCAGTTTCCTGTAATTGAAAGAATACCTTCCTTTTTCTGTTAAAGATAACACATATTTATGTGAAGGAGACAGTAAGCTCTTGTTGGAATGAATTCGAGATTTCTTTTTATCATTAAACTATCAGGGAGTGTGTTTGATTTAATAGAAATTGCAGAATATGGTATACCATCCTTCCTTACTAACTCCTCCTAAGCTTCTATTAATGAACCACTAAGGCTCTTTCTCATGATGTTTTACGTTACAGAATTTCGGTATCCTTTTGGCAACTTGCATTACTGTATTGTTATCTGTATTTTCCGTTTACATGCATGACAATTTTCATTCCTTTTTACCTTCATTTTGTTCATGGATCATTTTCAAGGTTTCACATTCAAGATCTACTCTGATTGCTCCACTGTAAGCTAAACTATGTTCATCTGTCAACATTATATTTCCCCAATAACTAATGTCCACCCATCACTTTCTGCTTTTGTTATCAGTGATGTATATACCATCTTTTTGGAATATGGTTGGCACCACCATTTTGCCTACTCAACTGTTGCAAATGTTGATAGCGTCCTCTGCTGCCTGCTTTTTGAATATCAAGAGGTACAACCTAAAATCATTACTACACTGTAAAATAATATACATTCTATGTAGCCTTTGTATGTTCTGTTGGAGTTTTTGTATTTCAAAACAAGTTGGCTATCAGCCACTACTTTATTTTCTTTGAAATACAACACTACTTAACAATCAATACAATCTAAAAGTTTTTATTCTAATTCTGGTCTTCCTCAGGTATTTTTTGCCAAGCCAAAACGCGACACTACAAAGAAGTAGCACTACTACATAGTAGCACATGTAAATATCTAATGTTTAGTATAGGATGTAAATATTTAATATAAATAATGCAACTACAGCTGAAACAAATACTTGCCAACCAGATATAGATAATATCTATATCTATCTTATCTATCTATATGCAAACATTTAGCTCACAAAATCTTTCAAGCACGGGCCATCTCTACCTAGTTATATTTATAAGCAAATCATTTTCTTTTAAAAAAAAACGAGAAAAAAACAAGTGAAAGTTGATTAAATAGGCTTCCAATGTAAATCTGGATTTTCAATCAGATTTACCTTCTTGATAACATAAAATTTGTTGAGTGTGAACAAGTTCATTAAGCTTGTCAAATAAGAAGTGAGAACCTGACATCAATCCTAAAATTATAACTTCCACTTATTAATTGTTGTTTCTCCTTTGTCCAGAGAAAGTTAAAAACTTCAATATTATTTTTATGTCATTTGATGGAGGCTTGAATAATTGTATCCACTTGTAGGGGTGCGGATAACTAGTTTATATAAAATAGATTTATTATCTCTAATGAATCTATTCTTTTTTGTGCGTGGATATTTCTTAGATTTTGTTTTAATATTCTTTAATGATTTATTCTTCTTGTAAGATGTATCCATTAATTTATTTGGTTTATTATTTTATCCGTAGTAACTGCAGAGTTACAAATTTCTGTATAATAATTTATTCTATCTGTACTGTAGTATATATCTAATTCTAGATTTTCTATGTTATTTATTATCTTGTGTTGTTCTTCTCGTAGTGAATTTTTTAAGTTATATAAACTATCACATGTACTTTTTTCTAAATTTTCTAAGGTTTTTTCTATCCATATTAACTTTTCTTTTAGATTTTCCATTATTTTTCTAATTCGGTTTCTATAATTAATTTCATTATTTAGATTATCTTGGTTTTCCCTAGTTTTTCTAATATATTCTAACATCCTTGATCTGAATAATATCCTTCTGGGTAAATTTCTTCGTATAACTGTTCTAGCCAATTCATGGTTTCTATTTCATAGTCTATTACCTTTTCTAGTATTATTTTCTTAATATCTATAATTTCTATATCTTTAAGTATATATAAGGTTAAAACCTTAAGGTAGTTTAAATGATCTATTTTTTAAAATTGATATTTTATAGTTGTTTGTTTTAGCCTTAGTAGTTTTTGCATATTTTTATTAAGAGATTTTATATATTTTTTATTTTTATTTTCCATGTATTTGTCTATATTTGTTTTCATCCGTTTTTCTAGTAATTGTATATTTCGCATATCTTTTTCTAAAAATTCTACGTAATTTATCATGATAAGTATTTATAAGAGTAGTTAGGTAGGCATGGTATATAATTTACTCTAGCCATGTAACATTCACGAAATGCTTTTTCTAATATAATTTTTCTTATATCTGCTACTTTTATATCTCTAAGTGCATACAAAATAAGTATCTTAAATTTATCTACCATCACATCAGATAAATTATCATTCATTTTCATAAAATTGCTTTTTCAAAATATTCTCTTCAACCATTTACATAACAAAATATGGTCATCTTAGATCACTATATACTAGATTATTCTTAAATAACATGTTCTTCCGTCACTATTAGCATGGTAATTCGGATACTTTTTTCCCTTAAACAGCGCCTCGACGCTGGTTACTCCCCGCCACGACTTCTTGCCTCATTGGTTTCACCTTTAGGATGGCATAGTTCTTAGGGATTTTTCTCCGTTTCCACTTTGCTAATAAACTTCTTAACATATTATTCTTCGAATAATTCTACTATAAAGTAACTAATATGAATTTATTTTATCATATCATGATTGTTGGGAATTTATGAATTTAGCTATTCATAATCATAAATAGATATACCTGTTCGGGTAGCTTTGATATTTCTGAAGTTTGTTTCTCCATAGCTTTTTCCATTGAAGTATGTATGTAATTAACTGGGCAAAATATTTTTTATGGAATGGAGAGAGTTTTTGCTTGAACGTGAGAAGGCTTGCTTTGCAATGCCTTCTGCCTTCTTTATTTATAGAATGATCTTTACAAACACTTTACATGTTTTTTGGACAATAGACGAAAACAAAAAAGCTAAAAACAAAAAAGACTCAAAAAGTCTTAAAGTCTATTTTCTAGACTACCTAAAAGTCTAAGTCTAAAAAGTAGTCTTTACAAGAATAGTAGTTTTCAATAATTTTGAAGACTTTTACGTAACTAAAATTTGTACAATAAATATCTTGTCTCCGTTGATTTTGTCGTATCTGCTGTATCTCCATTATTGCTCCTGATCTTATCTTCCAACTGTCATCTCGTCTTCTTGATTTTTTATTCTAGATGTACTTCTGGAATAATATTATCTTCTCCATTACACCTCGAACATTGATGATCTGGATATTTATGTCCAATTATTTTACAATATCTTGTTAGTAGTCCGTCAGAAATAAATCCTTTTTTAATAGCTCGTGCAGTAGATTGTTTCTCTGGGTTGAGTAGTGTCATTATCCATTGTCTTACGTCCTCCATATCTATTGGTCGTAGCTCTTTTGAATTTGAGTAAATCATTTGGTGATCCCTCGAGTAGTAGCTCCATATTGGGTTTCCGTTAGTATAATTATTTTCTAGTTCTTGTATAATCGTAGCTAGTCCGATAAGTCTTTTATTTGTATAGAACTCTGGTATCTCGATTCTAGGTATCTCCGGTTGCTGCGTAATATCTTCTGGTATAATCATATCTCTAGTTAATCCTATCTTTACGACCTGTATAACTGGTTTTATCTCGTCATATAATATCTCTGCGGGTGCAGTATAACACTTTATATAAAATAGAGTGCCTTTCATTATTCTTTTATAGGTAGTGAATATATGGTGTTTAGCAGTCCGTAGTCAAAACAAGTTTTTACTAGGCCTGGGTTAGTTTTGGGTAGTGTGATTAGTTTGTTATATCCTTGTAATTTTTGGGTTATGTAGTTGGTGTTTGGTTCGTTGATGTTTGTAGCTCTGGGGTTATGGTTTAGAAAGGTTTGTACTCTATAGATGTTTTCTATATATTTCTGGGTTGTATAATTGTAAACTTTTTTGTCTTGGTTTAGGCTATCTCTGTATGTGGTAACTTGTAGGGGTATGAATAAGTGGTCTTTTTGTATTTTTGATGTAAATGGTTTTTCAAATATTTTATTCATGTTCATGTTTTGGTATCTTGATCGACTAACTCCTTTGCTTGTACCTGCAGAAGTAGATTGATAAATGTTATGGGTTTTATGGAGTGTCCCAACGTCTCCTTCTAGCTCTGGAATTTTATTGTCTTCCGATCGACATAGCTCTGTACACTGCTGAGTTAGCTGATTCATAGCTATAGACTTCAGTTTATCTTTATTAGTCTTTAGCTTTTCTATCTTAGTACCCATACTATCCACTTTCAAGGAAAGCGTAGTTAGGGTGTTGAGTATTTTTTCTAGAGTATCTTCTTCTATATTTTCAGTCTGTGTAGCTTTGTCTTGATATGTAATCTGCAATAACATTTTTGTTAGTACTGATCACTTCTATTATAAATGTGAAATTTAATATATTTAAAACTAGTCTCCGAATCTCTTTCGTTGTAACTGAGTTTTGTATTTTCTTTGTTAACCACCAGCGTACCTGTGTATTATCTGTTCGCACAATAAATTTGTTATATACAATATATGGCTCAAACGCTAACAAACATTTATATAATGAACATAATTCTTTCCTATTTATTTCCCATTTTATTTCTGTCTCATTGAACGTACCTGAGTAATATCTACAATGGTGTTCTATTTTTTCTGCTTCATATCGATATTTAAGTACTCCTCCATAACTATATTCACTAGCATCTGCTTCTACTATGTATATAAATTTTCTATTCTCATCTGGAAATTGTAATTTCGGTAATTCTTTACAATGTGATTTTATTTTTTGAACTTGTTTTTTATCTTCTTCATTATAGTTATATTATATATCTTTTTTTAATTTTTTCTGTAGTGGTTTTAAGTTTTCTGCTAATTTTGGAATATATTCTCTTACTTGGTTTACTAATCCTAAAAATGATTGTAATTTCTTTTTTGTATCTAATTCTTCTTTCGAATTTATTATTTTTTGTACTATATGTTGTTGCATTTCTACTCCACTTTTATCTATTTGTATTCCTAAAAATTCTATCTGGTTTTTTATAATTTCAGCTTTCTTTTCGCTTAGACTTATTCCCGATTTTTCTACTATATCTGTAAATTGTTCCAATAATTTTATATGTTCTTCTTTAGTTTTTGTATATAATAATATATCATCTATGTATACTATACAATTAGGTAATTGTTTAAAATAATTATCCATAAAATGTTGATATCTACCTGGTGCATTTTTATATCCAAAGGGTAATACATTCCATTCATAAAATCCTTGTGGTACTGTAAATGCGGTTAATTCTTTAGATTCTTCTTCTAACTTTAGATGGTAAAATCCTGATTTACAATCAAATTTGCTAAAATAATTATATCATTGTATTTGTCATATTTTTAATATCTTATTTGGTATTGGATAATTATATGTTATAGTTTTTGCATTTAAATTTCTATAATCAATAACCATCCTACTTTTTCCTCTTTTTTGTTCACTATGTTTATTTACTATAAATGCCGGACTATTATGTTTACTATTACTTTTTTGTATATATTGTTTTTCTAATAATTCATCTATATGCATTTTAAATTCTTTTAAATCGTCAAAATTATAGGTTAATGGTTTTTGGGTTATTATACTATTTTTATCTATTAATTCAATTTTTATAGTAGTTTTATGTTTTTCCCATCCTTTTAATGGATCTTCACTATATAATTGTTCTAATTTTTTCTTAACTATTTCTATCTTATTTATTGAAAATATAGTTATTTCTGTTTTATTTATCGAAAATACTACTAGTTCTATTGTATCTTCAGTGTTTTTTATATTTTCTAATTTTTGTGTAATTTTTTCACTTCCTTTTATCCAATCAGTTTTCTTTCTTATTTTATTATTAACTCTTTTTGCTCTTACTTTTTGTTTACATGGTGTTGTAAACCACCAGTCGTTTCTAGTTATTATATGTGGGTATAGTTTATCTAAAAATGGCATTCCTAAAAGTATATCTTTCGACGTTAGTTCATAATTATAAATTTCTTCTATTGTTAATATTTTATCCCATATTTGTGCTTTTACATTCCTAGCCTTATAAGTAATTAAGCTTCCTTCATTATTAAATCTTTTAACTATTATTGGTGTTTTTAGTTTATCGCATTTACTTTCTGGTAAGCAATTATGTCTACATAAGTTAGCTTCTGCTCCTGTATCTATCATAGGCGTATAATATCTACTATAATATCCTTCCACTACTATCTTCATTAATACGTATATTTTCATTTTTATGTTAAGGCTCTTTTTAAGAATAATTTCTCTCTATTATATGTTAAGGTTAATTGTGTATGTTCTATATTATATGGTTTTACTTGTTCTAACCATTTTATTCCTAATATTATATCTGCTTTTTGCATTTCTTCCTTTACTTCAAATTCTATTTTTATTTTTCTAACTCCTATTATTATTTCTTTTTCTGCAATATTTTTATTATTTATTAAACTTCTTGGTAGATCTGGGCACATATCATTATTGGTTTTTATTTCTTCATCTTTTACTAGATATTTTGCTATATAATTTTCTTCTTGTCCTGTATTTAAGAGTATTAAATATTCTTTTTCATTTATTTTTCCTGTTATATAATATTGGTTTAAATTACTTGTTGAATTTGTTTCATAACTTGTTCTTTTTGATGAGCTTGATGATTCTGGTTTTTCATTAGTTATTCTTTTTGTTGTACTTATTCTATCATTTACTATTTCTAAATTTTCTTCTATATCTATGTCTCTATAGCTATAATCATTATAATCTATTATTTTTACAATTTGTTCGAATGGACTTTCTATTCGTATCTTGTTAATCTTATTTTTTCCTGTTATTTTATGTTTTGTTGTTAATAAATATAAAATTTTGCATCTTGCTGTAAATATCTTACTTCCTGGGGTTAATTCTATTTCTGATATCTTCCAATATAATACTAGTGATTTATCTATATTTCTATCTGTTACCGCTACTGAATAATTTGCACTTATTATAAATTTAAATTTTTGGTATATTAAATTTCCTTTTACGGCAGTTATTATGCTTTTTTCTATAGGTTTTATAATTCTATCATCTGCTAGATATAATTCTATTGGTGTATCTATTTCTTCTCTAAAACATGCTTTTATTAATATTTCTGTACCTCCAAGGTGTACATATTTTATTGGATCTCCTTTACTTTTTATATCATTTATCTTTTTATTAATTATTCTTTTTGTTACTAGTGGTATACTAGCTTTACCTTTTGCATATCTGCAGTCTATTACATGTTCTTTTTGGCATACTACATAATATTCATATTTTTTCCTAGTAAAAATATTTTTTATTGTTGGTATTTTAAATATTTTTTCTACACTTAAATCTAATTCTTTTCCTTTTATTTCATCAAATATATTACTGTCAAATATTATTTTTTGTTCCGTTCCTTCATCATTTAAATATTCTTCCTTTGTTATTATTTTTATATCTTCTTCAGTCATTCGATTCATCTATTTCACTTTCATTTTCTGAAATTTCATATATACTATCCTCACTTTCTAATTCATAATCTATATAATCTATCTGTATATATTCTGTATTATCTATTTTTATTTCTGATATTTGTTTATTTTTTGGATTTTTAGGTAATTTACAATCTTTAGCTAAATGTCCTAACTTTTCACAATTATAACAAGTACATTCTTTTATAGATTTCTTCTTTCTATATGGTCTTTTATTTTTATAATTTCTTACATAATATCTTTTTCTTGGTTTCTTGTATTTGTATTTTGATTTTTTATATTTCTTATGTCTTTTTCTTTTCTTATAGTATCTTTCTTCACATCCAAATTGAGGTGCTATTTTATTTTTGCAACATGCTAAATTTCTTATTAATGTTTTTTCCATTTTTAATTCTTCTCTATATTTTTCACATAAATTTCTATACCATTGTTGGAAGAATTTTATTCTTGCTCCTAACGTATCTACTATTTTTGCTTTTTTCCCAACTTTTTATTATCTTTGAACTAAATGGTTCAGGTAATTTATTAAAATATAATTTTCTTATTTCTTTACTTTCTTCTATACTATATGCTCCTTTATAATAATATTCTTTAAATGCGCAAGTATATTCGTCTATGTAACACATATTACATATTGTTAATTTTAACATTAAATTCCTGTTTGTATCTTTTTCTTCATCTGGTTCTTCTTCTATTGTTGTCATATGATGATAGGCGAATTTACACGCCTAAAGTACTATATTTTACCCATATTTTAGCTAAGTTTTGAGGACAAATTATATAATTCATGCACTTTTAGTCCTTTTTCCTGTAAGTGAGCTAACAAACATGATTAGCAAGTTTTCAGGTATAAATGATGCAGAATTCAGCATTTTATGGATAACTTGACGCCAAAGAAAGCTTCACGAAGGAAGAAAGGGGAATCTTGGACCCCAAGGACCAAAAGTGACGCATGGAAAATCTGTCCCGGACAAATACAACAATTCTGAAGACTTTGGGGACTAGCAGTAACTTATTAGGATTAGGATAATGATACATTAACCTAGTAGGATTGGGTTAAGTAATGCATTAGCTTAGTAGGAATAGGATATGGGTATTATAAATACCCTGTTGTGCTAGAGATTTTCATTCATTCTAGTTTTAATTCATTCTTCAATTAACCATTCTACTACTACTTCTAATTCTTCCATTAATTCTATTTTTTCTTCTTCTATTCATCTATTCAATTCTTAATTTCCACAACAAGAGAAACGTTACTCAGCGAGGAATTCACGCCATTCTTACCCCTATACTTATGAGATTATTTTGGTATGATGATAATTGCTATTGTGTTTTTCGTTGCAATCATGAGTAGCTAAACTTCTCTGTTGGGGTTATGGAAGCCTTATGAGATACTATCTATTACTATGAGTTTGTGAATTCGTGACACGTATGTTGCTTATATCATTATTCTCTTCATCTTAATGCAAATTCTTGTGGTTGCAAATGCATAGAATACGCCAGTATAGCATTAACTTGTTCGAAAGAAAAGTTATATGTCTGGAAAAGAGATAATGTCAAGGTAATAGGGTCCCATCCCCTATTAAAAAGTTAGTGCCGTAACTGGATTAACCTCTTGGAGAATTTGTACCATTAGATACGCTTTAAGCTCGAAAGAGTTAAAGTGAAATAGTCCTTGTTTAGGTCGAAAGACGCTTGGATTTACCATCGAATACAATTCTCTATAAGTACATGCATGTCTGAATTCCGCATAACTCATAGCCAATAGAGACGTATAACTCATAAGGTGGACATAACCCCAACCTCTCAATTCTCATTGTTTTACATCTTACCAAACATTCTTACTTTTTACTTTGCTATTTTCCGTTTTTACCTTATTACTTTGGTTACATTACTTGCACGACAAAACTCCCCCCTTTTTACGAGACTTGCACTAAAAGTCTAGTAATCTTTGCTTACTTGTTGACCAAGCTATTCCCTGTGGGATCGATACCCAACCCAGTTGGGTTATATATTTGACAACGACCGCTTTACACTCCTACGAGAGCTGTAGATTGAGCGTTATCAAAAATTGGCGTCGTTGCTGGGGATTACGAGTGTCAATTAAGTTTGTGATAATTACTAGACCCTTTGGTCAAAGATTCTCGTACTTTTACTTTTAGTTTTTATTTTTGTTCTCTGCAGGTTTTTATTCAGTGCATGCCCCATAATCGAAGTTCTGGTCAATCATTATTACCTATCAATCTTGAACCACAACGTATTGGCAGAATGAAGGCACAACACGAAATTGAAAGGATGGCTGCTCAACAGGAACGGGCGAGACTAACTGCTCTAGCCGCCGCTCAAGTGCATCAACAGAATATTGATAACCCTGGGCGAGCAATAAATCCTGATGACGAGGACCTAGGTGATGACGAGTTACTAAACCCTAGGCATGCTGCTGAGATCGCAACACCTGCTAACAGAAGAGATCGTCAAGCTAGGTTTAGACCTGAACGCCGAGCTATGCAACCAGCTTTCGACGATGATGATGATGATCTTGATGGAGCCGGAGCCATAGAAGCCATTATTCCTCCACCATTGGCACCCGGAGCCAAGTTCAACATCACAAGCACCATGATTCAGTTATTGCAACTCAAGGGATTATTTGGTGGACTAGCAGGCGATGATCTGAATATGCATCTCATCAACTTTATTTCTACATGCAAGTCGTTTGACAATCCTGGTGTTGGTCAGAATACAATTCGATTACGCTTATTTCCACTGTCTCTGTCTGGAGAGGCAACTCTATGGTTGAATGGGCTGACTCCTGACTCTATTACAAATTGGAGGCAATTGAGAGACGCTTTCCTAGAAAGATTCTTTCCGCCATCCAAAAGAGCACAATTGAGAGATGAAATCAGCAACTTTCGTCAACTCCCAATTGAAGCCCTTCATGAAACATGGGAGAGGTTCAAGACGAAGCTAATGAGGTGCCCAAACCATCATATGACCAATGTTCACCTAATGGAGATACTATACAGAGCCTTGAATTCAATAACTAAACCAGTGGTGGATAATGCGGCTGGAGGATCTTTTATGGACCTCACCTTTGGGCAGGCAAGCAATATGCTAGACCGGATGATGAAGCAAAGTAGATCTTGGCATACCAGGGATTCTGAGGTAGCAAGCCCCACTTTATCTATTGGCATGACTACAGACCAAAGGAGAAGGGAAGAAGAACGTGATCAAGATATGGCGCACATGAAAACACAAGTGGATCTTCTTACAAAGCATCTATTATCAGGGAAGACCGAAAAAATCAAAGTTGTTGAGTTAAAAGGAAGAGACGAATCTGATTCAGAAGAAGAAGCCAACTACTTGAGCAATCAGGGGGGTTTCCGAGGTAATACTCAAGGAAACCAAGGTCAGAATTACTATGATAAATCTGGAAACAAGGACCAAGGTAGTTGGAAGAACAAGAATGAAAAGAGTGGTTTATACGTTCCCCCAGGAAGACGTGACACCACCACATCTAGTTCTGAAAGTATGGAAGACATGATGGCTAAACTATTGAAAGGAGTGGAAGCAACTAGCGCAGGAGTAACAGAGGTCATAAATGATTTGTCTTCAATGAAGCAATTAGTTGATTCACATTCCACTTCAATCGAACAAATAGAGCAGCAATTGAGCCAACTTTCAGCATCACTCAATCAAAGAAAGGCTAGCACTTTACCTAGCGACACAGTGCAAAACCCAAGGAATGATGGGTCATGCATGGCCATTACTACCCGAAGTGGTAAGGTGCTGGAATCTTCATCAAAAGGCAAGCAAGTGGTTGACGAAGTAGCGGACATAGTTGATAACGCAAAAGGTGAAGAATCCACAGAAGCTGGCCACGACGTCCATGACGTCAACCCAAGCGGGTTGCAGCCTGAAAATACCAAAATTTGGAAGCAAGAGAAGAATAAAGCCATGGAGAAAACAATTCCATACCCACCACCACCTTTTCCTCAAAGATTGAAGAAGGTGGCGGATGATACGAAGTTCAGCAAATTCATGACTATGTTAAAGCAGCTGACCATTAATGTTCCATTGGTGGAGGCACTTGAACAAATGCCTGGGTATGCGAAATTTATGAAGGATCTTTTGACAAAGAAGCGGTCAGCAAGCTATGAGTTGAAAGATAATGTTCATCACTGTAGCGCAATCGCTACCCGATAACTAGTTCAGAAGAAGGCTGACCCCGGTGCTTTCACTATTCCTTACACTGTCGGATCTTTGAATTTTGACAAGGCATTATGCGATTTAGGAGCCAGCATCAATTTGATGCCATTATCTATTTATAAAAAGTTGGGGTTGGGTGATCCTACTCCAACCAATATGAGGCTCGTAATGGCGGATAGGTCGGTAAAATGACCTGTTGGTATTCTATGTGATGTATTGGTAAAGGTTTCTTCATTCATCTTTCCGGCAGACTTCGTTATTTTAGATTGCGAGGCAGACTCAGAAGTCCCCATAATCTTGGGGCGCCCTTTCCTTGCTACAGGAAGTGTGCTCATTGATTTGAGAGCTAATGAGCTTTCATTCCGAATAAATGACGAAGTAGTTCGCTTTGATGTGTGCAAATCAATGAAGCAACCCAAAGAGCTGAACGTATTCTCGGTGGCTGATGTTTACTTTGATGATGAGAAAGAATTACTTGAAGAAGAACAAATTATTGATGACCCATTGGCGATTGTGCTCATGAATGGAGAGAGTAAGGATGCTGAAAATTGCGAAGAAGCTATTTGTGCTCTATCAGGATTAGGGACATATCGCCATGCTCCCAAGAAGCTGGACCTTGATCTCAAAAATCGACCCACACCACCAGCGAAGCCATCTATTGAAGAGCCACCCACGTTAGAATTGAAGGAGCTGCCTAGTCATTTAAAGTATGCATTCTTAGGAAGCGGAAACACACTTCCAGTAATTGTGGCGGCAGATTTGGGTGAGCAACAAGTTGCAGCTCTCATTGCTATTCTACGGAATTATATAAGAGCCATTGGTTGGACCATCGCTGATATTATTGGTATCCCACCTGGGATTTGTACACACAAGATTCAGCTTGAAGAAAATTGCACACCCACCATTGAGCATCAAAGGCGTCTAAATCCACCTATGCAAGAAGTGGTAAACAAAGAAATTACCAAGTGGTTAGATACGGGGGTTGTGTATCCAATCTCTGACAGTACATGGGTAAGCCCGGTACAATGTGTTCCCAAGAAAGGAGGCATGACGGTAGTCGCAAATGAAAAGAATGAACTTATTCCACTCAGACCCTTCACCGGATGGAGAGTATGCATGGACTACCGAAAGCTGAATTCATGGACACTCAAAGATAACTTTCCAATGCCATTTATGGACCAAATGCTAGATCGATTAGCGGGGAAAGGATGGTTTTGTTTCTTAGACAGTTATTCAGGCTATAATCAGATTTGTATTGCTCCCGAAGACCAAGAGAAAACAACGTTTACATCCCATATGGTACGTTTGCCTTTAAACGTATGCCATTCGGGCTATGTAACGCACCAGCCACCTTTCAATGTTGTATGATGTCCATTTTCTATGATATGGTCGAAAATACTTTGGAAGTATTCATGGACAATTTTTCAGTGGTTGGCGAGACGTTTGAAGCATGCTTATCAGATTTAAGTATGGCGTTGCAAAGATGTGTAGAATTCAACCTAGTGCTAAATTGGGAGAAGTGCCACTTTATGGTTAAAGAAGGTATTGTTCTTGGGCATAAAATCTTCGAAAGAGGAATTGAGGTTGATCGAGCTAAAATTGAAGTTATCGAGAAGCTACCACCTCCAATTTCCGTAAAGGGAGTTCGTAGTTTCCTCGGGCACGCAGGTTTCTATCGGCGGTTCATCAAAGATTTCTCAAAAATTGCTAGTCCATTATGCAAACTTCTGGAGAAAAATGCAAAGTTTGACCTCAATGAAGATTGTTTAAAGGCATTTGAATGCCTCAAAGGAAAACTAATTGAAGCTCCTATCATGGTAGCACCAGATTGGTCTTTACCATTTGAAGTCATGTGTGACGCTAGTGGGGTAGCATTAGGTGCTGTACTTGGCCAGAGGAAGAAGAAATTATTTCATCCTATCTACTATGCTAGCAAGGTCCTAAAAGAAGCCCAAAAGAACTATACTGTCACAGAACAAGAGCTTCTAGCGGTTGTGTATGCGTTTGAGAAGTTCCGTGCTTATTTGTTGGGGACCAAAGTGATCGTTCATACAGACCATGCAGCTCTAAGATATCTAATGACAAAGAAGGATGCAAAACCAAGACTAATTCGATGGGTCTTGCTGCTGCGAGAATTTGATTTCGAGGTTAAGGATAGAAGAGGTTGCGAGAACCAAGTGGCTGATCATCTATCTAGACTCGAAAACGAGCATATGGCGCAGCCTGAAATCGAGATTGATGATGCATTCCCTGACGAGGAGATCTTAGTGACGATAATGGAAAAGCTACCATGGTATGCTGACTTTGCGAATTTTGTGGTGAGTAATGTGATACCTGCAAACTTATCTTACCATAAAAAATGGAAGTTTATGCATGATGTAAAACACTACTTTTGGGATGAGCCATATTTGTTTTGACGATGCGCGGATGGTGTTATCCGATGATGTATATCCCATGTAGAGGTGCCTAATATATTGGAAGCATGCCACACTTCCCAAGTTGGGGGACATCACGCAGGTAATCGAACAGCAAGGAAGGTATTGCAAAGTGGATATTATTGGCCTTCTATATTTAGAGATGCCTACGACTTTGTGAGAAGATGTGACCAATGCCAGCGACAAGGTGCAATTTCGAAACACCATGAGATGCCTATGTCGAAAATCCTTGAAGTAGAACTCTTTGATGTATGGGGTATTGATTTCATGGGTCCATTCGTAAATTTGTTTGGAATGAAGTACATCCTAGTTGCTGTAGATTATGTCTCGAAATGGGTTGAAGCGGTAGCGTTGGCCGACAATGAGGGAAAGTGTGTTGTTGCATTCTTGAAGAGAAATATCTTCTCTCGCTTTGGAGTACCACGTACTATCATAAGCGATGGAGGGTCTCACTTTTACAACAAGCTATTCAAATCCATGTTGGCAAAATATGGTGTCAAGCAACATAAGGTAGCCACACCTTATCACCCACAAACTAGTGGACAGGTAGAGGTTTCCAACAGAGAGATCAAGCAAATCCTGGCTAAAACGGTAAATGCTAATAGGAAAGATTGGTCTCGGAAGCTGGACGATGCACTATGGGCATATAGGACGGCATTCAAAATGCCAATTGGCATGTCCCCATACCAACTAGTTTATGGGAAGGCCTGTCACTTGCCCATTGAGCTTGAGCATAAGGCATTGTGGGCTTTGAAGTGACTTAATTTAAATTGGGATGATGCAATGAATCTGAGATTGGAGCAACTGAATGAGATAGATGAATTCCGTCTACATGCTTATGAGAGATCGAACCTATACAAGGAGCGGATGAAAAAGTATCAAGATCAACGGATTGTTCAACGAAACTTTCAAAAAGATGATATGGTACTTCTCTTCAATTCCAAATTGAAGCTATTCCCAGGTAAGTTGAAGTCCAAGTGGTCTGGTCCATACAAAGTTAACCAAGTCTACTCGTCTGGAGTAGTTGAGTTGGAAGACAATAATGGTGTTGTCTTCAAAGTGAATGGCCAACGAGTGAAACCTTATATCAGTCCTCTTGATTCGATAGATTATATGGCCATCACTTATCTCAACAAAGTCTAAGTACTCGAGGTAACTATGTCGTGCCGCGACAATAAATCAAGCGCTAGATGGGAGGCAACGCATCGTTTATCGTTTGCCATTTTTTTTTTGTTCTATTACGTGTTTGCTTTTGTTATATACAAATCCAAAAAGAAGAGTCGTGCCATGAACAAAACTAAGGAGCTTGATGGGAGGCAACCCATCGTCCTAATCGTCTTTGTTGTTTTTGAGTAAATGTAGGTGCAAAGAGGTGTAAACGAGGAGGTCGGTTTCAAATTTTGATTTGGACGTATTGCATGTTAAAGGTGGTAAGTTAGGAATGAAGAAGCAAAAGGCTATGGATTGGGCATTGCTTATGAAAATATAGGCAACGAACAAGGATAGGCCTAGGTAAAACTAGGCCACGAACAAGGCAAGGCCTATACTATGGCCTAAGGTCTCGGAATCTAGTGTGCCATAGCATAGGCGCCGCCCATGCCCAAGTATGCCATAGCATAGGCGCCACCTATGCTAGTGACTTTTGTCTCTGAATCTCATATGCTAAGTGAAAGGCACCGCCTACGCCTAGGAATGCCATGGCATAGGCGCCGCCTATGCTAGACAATGCTTTGCAAAAGGCGCTACCTATGCCAAACATAGGCAAAGCAAAAGGCACCACCTATGGTCACTTCTTGTCTCCAAATCCGATTTTAAATGGGTCAAAACCCGACCCAACCTTCTCCTATAAATAAGAGACTTAGTCTTGAACCAAAATCACATTGGAAACCTAGCATAAGCGCCGCCCATAGTCTCCAAATCCTCTCAAAAATTTTCCTTTTGCTTTCTTAATTCACAAGAACATCATCCAAAGGCATCAATCAAGTAATTACTACTTGGTTCTTCATTTATCTTCCGTAAGTACTACACTACTACGCCTATTATGAATTGTTAAATCTTAAAGTAGTATTGATGATTTGAATGTGATTGAATTGTTGTGATACAACCAAGTGCGTGAACGTATACGTAAGGATGATCTTAACTTGTTCCCAACTTGAATTTGATTTTGGTGCATTGTCATACTTTTGCAGAATTGATATAGTCATAAAAATTGCATAATCTTGTCACTTGAATACTTACATGTTGGAATGACTGGTTCATCGGAATAAGAATTATAGTTGCCTACCGACATAGGAGGTTGTGATTATTTGATACTATACCTTGATTCAATCTCTATGTAGTAGTTTTGATATCTCACATATGCAAGTATTACCAAGATTACAAGAAGTATGACTGCACTGATTTTATTGTTGGAATATAGCACCTAAAACGTATGTCGATGAAGTCTGAGTAATCGACCACTTTCACTTCACTAGTCTGTACCAACAAACTAAGTGTGGGGTGGTGCCCCTACTGCTTGTTTATAGATTGTATCCATTAAGATGAGGCTAATATGAACATTGTTTTAGTCTCAGGTACAATGGCACCCAAAGCAAGACAAGGCAAAGATAAGGCTACCACTTTACAAAAAGGCAAGAAAAGAGGCCGAAAAGAGCAAGGAGAATCATCCTCGATGCAATTACCATGCCGCATGTTCGGAATTAAATGGGTTTTAGAGGAGGAAGCAAAGGAATGGTATAGGAACAACAAAGAGAAGAAATATGTTCATGTGGACTTGATAAACAAGGAAAGCCTAGCAAAGAAAGAACCGTGCATGTTGGCTAAGATCATGGCGTTACATCTTGATTTCATCTTCCAAGACATGGGAGAATGCAATCTCGATTTAACAAGAGAATTCTATGCCAACTGGTCACTGAAAACCACTGGAAGTGAGGTCAAGATTCAAGGCCAAGTTCTGCAACTAAATGCAGATTTCTTCAACTCCTTTCTTGGCTTGGCTGCTGTTGATCCATCACCATTCAAAGAGCTGTAAAGTAGACCTCCATATAGAGCCATTCGACACACACTCTATGGAACAAGATCCATGGCACAGTGGAGTAGACACAAAGACACCGGTCGACACAAAACCTTCACATATGCTCCTTTGAATAGGGAAGCAAGGATATAGTTGCGTATAGTCAACTCTTACCTCATTCCAGGGACGCAATACACAAAAATAACAAGAGATAGAGTGTGCTTGGTATATGCATTGATGAAGAATATCCCTATCAACATTGGGGCAATCATTCGGTCTACAATGCGGAAGGCTAGGCTACACAAACGGTCCCATTTCAGCTTTGGCAATCTGTTGACTGCAATCTTGAGGAAGGAAGACATCGAAGAGGAGCCGGCTGATCATAAACTCCCACACAACCCAAAGAAGGTTGACCTCACAAAGGTCAAAGATGCTGAATCAACACATGGCGTCAACCTTACTACGGCAGAGAGACATGCTCGGGACGAGAGTTTCTTTCGCCATCTTTATGGCATGACTCGGTTTACAATGATGAGCAGAGGTCGTGTTCCAACTGCTGCAGAGCTCCAACAGCTGGATCATGACTATCCAATGAATGTGCATGCAAGGGAGATGTGTGGAGTAGGTACATATTTTGAGGAACCTCTTGATGATGATGTGCCAACCGATGATGATCGACGAATGCCATACTCCGACGTGGAGGAGAATTCTGATGACGATGACTCCAATGATGATTCCGACGAAGGGGGTATGACCCCAGACATAGAGGAGGAGTCCGACTGACCAGGTTCTTCGTATTTATTTTTCACTGAGGACAGTGTGTCCCATCTAAGTGTGGGATGGTGGTATTTGCATGCTATACTTCTCCATCTGCATTTGCATTTATGTTTGTTTTGATTTTCTTTTCTTTTCTGTAGCTAATTTTTTTTTTAATTTTTTTTTCTTCTTAACTTAACTTCGCATGAAATTATTCTAATAGGCAGCATGAGATTATGACAAGAGTTTGTGCTAAAAACATGACTATTGAGACGTTTAGGCTCTAATTGTGACTCACTATGTGATATTGTGTGGTTCAATTCCTTCATCTGTTAGGTCAAGAGTCTATGCTACTCCCAATAAAGTCGACCATGCGCCTTGTGTATGTGAAGATATAGTATATTTTGTGTTTGTGGCTGATGCTAGAACTTGCCTGGTATGTATGTAAAGCGAAAATAAGGAGTGCAAGTCTAGGAGATGATTTAGGTATTTCTTTGGAAACCTATGATTGTTTACCTTCATTTTATCTACCCATGGACATCATCCTAGATAACCCCCTTTGAGCCTTTAGCCTATTTTCTTTGACAGCCTCATATGTAAGCCTAATCCATTTTTTTTCAAGACCATAATTTGATCCAAATTCCTAAGTGCTTTAAAGTGTAAAGTCATGTGACAAAATAAGAGGAAATTGGGTGAGTATGATGCTTTAGAGTGTATTGGTACTTGAAATTGCTACGAAAAAGAGTGGCTATCATAGAGGTGTGTTATCATAGAGGTGTGTTATAAAAAAAAAGAGGAAAAGAAAACTAAAAAGTTAGTTATGTTTAAAATTGAAAAACAAAGGTGGAGAAAAGGGGTGGTAGAATAAAAGAAAGTAGAAAGGTTGTTTGAAAGAAAAATATTAATGGCATATTGTGATGAATTAAAGTGCTTAGGAACATAGTCACTATTTCTGGCCAAAATAGTCCTACCCGTCCCTTAGCCTACATTACAACCTGTAAAAGACCTATTTGATCCTAAGCTGAGCATTCTGATATTTAGTAGAGCATTACACTAAGGGCAAGCCTATGGTCATCAGTTGCAACATATAAATTCTTTGTGAGAGTGAGAGCAAGGAAAATCTTATACCCATGTTTCGATAAATATACTATACTTGTGAGTGATTATGGGTAATATATTGTGAAACACACATGGTTGATGAGTTTTGGATAGTAGTGTATGATTCTTTGTGCCTTAACTTTTGAATATGAGTTGATCACCATCACGAGTCTATGTTGGAGGTTGAATTGTTTCTACTAATGATCAGAAAACTACTCTTGGTTAATAATTGTCGTGCTTGTCTTGACGAATATTTTGTGTTGTTATTGTGAAACCCTAAGTAAATGATTAGATGGACATGATATTTTGTTCGAGGACGAACAAAGCTTTAAGTGTGGGGTGTTGATGATAGACGAATTTACACGCCTAAAGTACTATATTTTACCCATATTTTAGCTAAGTTTTGAGGACAAATTATATAATTCATGCACTTTTAGTCCTTTTTCCTGTAAGTGAGCTAACAAACATGATTAGCAAGTTTTCAGGTATAAATGATGCAGAATTCAGCATTTTATGGATGACTTGACGCCAAAGAAAGCTTCACGAAGGAAGAAAGGGGAATCTTGGACCCCAAGGACCAAAAGTAGCGCATGGAAAATCTGTCCCGGACAAATACAGCAATTCTGAAGACTTTGGGGACTAGCAGTAACTTATTAGGATTAGGATAATGATACATTAACCTAGTAGGATTGGGTTAAGTAATGCATTAGCTTAGTAGGAATAGGATATGGGTATTATAAATACCCTGTTGTGCTAGAGATTTTCATTCATTCTAGTTTTAATTCATTCTTCAATTAACCATTCTACTACTACTTCTAATTCTTCCATTAATTCTATTTTTTCTTCTTCTATTCATCTATTCAATTCTTAATTTCCACAATAACAGAAACGTTACTCAGTAAGGAATTCACGCCATTCTTACCCCTATACTTATCGTGAGATTATTTTGGTATGATGATAATTGCTATTGTGTTTTCCGTTGCAATCATGAGTAGCTAAACTTCTCTGTTGGGGTTATGGAAGCCTTATGAGATACTATCTATTACTATGAGTTTGTGAATTCGTGACACGTATGTTGCTTATATCATTATTCTCTTCATCTTAATGCAAATTCTTGTGGTTGCAAATGCATAGAATACGCCAGTATAGCATTAACTTGTTCAAAAGAAAAGTTATATGTCTGGAAAAGAGATAATGTCAAGGTAATAGGGTCCCATCCCCTATTAAAAAGTTAGTGTCGTAACTGGATTAACCTCTTGGTGAATTTGTACCATTAGATACGCTTTAAGCTCGAAAGAGTTAAAGTGAAATAGTCCTTGTTTAGGTCGAAAGACGCTTGGATTTACCATCGAATACAATTCTCTATAAGCACATGCATGTCTGAATTTCGCATAACTCATAGCCAATAGAGACGTATAACTCATAAGGTGGACATAACCCCAACCTCTCAATTCTCATTGTTTTACATCTTACCAAACATTCTTACTTTTTACTTTGCTATTTTCCGTTTTTACCTTATTACTTTGGTTACATTACTTGCACGACAAAACTCCTCCCTTTTTACGAGACTTGCACTAAAAGTCTAGTAATCTTTGCTTACTTGTTGACCAAGCTATTCCCTATGGGATCGATACCCAACCCAGTTGGGTTACAACAACCGCTTTACACTCCTACGAGAGGTGTAGATTGAACGTTATCATCATACTACCAAATTTATCTTTTATAGCTGTTTCATATTCTTTTAATAATTCTATAGGTGTTAGTTTAGCTGTTGTTGATGATGTTCCTTTCATAGGTTTATTAGCTCTTAATACTTTCTTACTATTTTCAGTTAGGTTTGAAAATCATAGTTTTACTGATCCTATTAGTGTTCTTTCTATATATTCTGGTGCATCTGTTATGTTTATATTATTATCTAATAATTGTTTTGTCATATATCCTATCCATAATTGTATTGTTTTTTCTGTATCTATTATACAGTCTAGGTCTAAAAAGTTATAATTTTTATTAACTATTTGTTTTGGTGTCCATTTGTCATATTCATTCTATCTTTTAAATTTACTTTTATAATATATGGGTTTTCTTATTTCTGTTGTTTTAGGTATTATGTTGTCATCTTCTTTTTTATCAAGAGTATTTATTTCTGTATTGGTATTTTCTAAGTTTTCTTCATTAATTATTTCTTTTTTTTTTGTTAATTTCTAAATTTTTTGTACTCGTTAATATTTTCGTATATGTTTCGCTATCTTTTGAATCATAATTATTTATTTCTTCAACATCTATATTATTTATCTCTAATTTTTCCTTAAATTGATTTATCTCATTCAATAATTTTTGTTCTCTATCTGTTTCTTCTTTTTCTTTTTGTCTTTGTTCGTACAAATCTTTTAACATTTGTAGTTCTTTTTCTAATTCAGCAATTCTACTATTTTTTGTTTTTTCTATTTTTCGTATTTCTTCCGTAGTTTGTTGTTTAATTTTTTCTATTTCCTTTTTTCTATCTATTTCTTCATTTTCTTTTTCTATTCTTACCATTGCTGTCAATTTATCTTCTAATTTTAATTCTTCTTTTTCTAACATTAGATATAAATGTTCTCCTATTTTCTTATATCTTCTTCCTAGATTAGAAAATATTATTTTTATTTTTGATCCTTCGTGATTTTCGTATATTTTTTCATCTATTATGAATTCTTCTTTGTTCATTTTATTGTGAATAGTTCATGTTGGTATATATATTCTAAACTATCTATTTGTGATTCTAATCTTAATATTTCATCTTTTTGTGTATTTATTGAGTTTTTACTAACTCCGGCAAATATATTATAATGTAGTCTTTCTTTTCTTATTTTTAATTCTTTACGTTTTTCAGAAATAAAGTGTTTTAATTCTTTGTATTTTTGCTCTTTATTCATTTAAATCATTTTTATAATATTTTGGTGGATATCTAAATCTAATTTTATCATAATTAGGTGGTATGTGTCTCATTCTTCTAGATTTTAAATGGATTATTAATTTTGCTTCAATACTAGATATTAATGTAATTAGATAGGCTAATCTTTGTGGATTTTCTTTTGTTTTATTTAGACTTATATATTCTGAATAATTACTAACTAAAGATTCTTTAAGTTTTTTAAAAGCTTCTTTATTTTTAAATGGTCTTCTCATAATTAATTTAATAAATGACTAATTCAAATTTAACTAGTTCTATTTCTAATTCTAACATATATCTTTTCTCCTTGATAAGTTTTTTGTTCACTTATCCCCCGTTCATTCTCAAGCGACAGTTAAATATCTAAAGTTCGTTCTGTTATTTGTTCATCAATTCATACAATTGTCCATGTACCAACCGAAGATTTGACAAAAACCGCGCCCCTGCTTCATTGCTTATTCAGGTGGAACTCCAGGTTGAGGAGTTATTAGGAATGTTGCCAATATCAATATCCTTGGTTTGATACTCAAGAGTATAATATGTAAGTCAATTTGTATTCTTTAACACCAGCTTCGAATCCAATAATTGCTTTAATTTCTATTTGTGGTGACATAAATCCCTCCCTACAATATTTGGTATCTAATTTGACAATTTCTGTTGCTTTTTTTGTTTTTTTGGCTTTTGTATTTGCAATTTTTTTGAGTATCAACTCTTCGCGAATGCATCAATTATCAATTAGTTATTTGGCTTTCTCCTTAGAAATTCTTTTCCTTTTAAAAAAAAGAAAAAAAAAATTGGGGGTAGGGGAAGGGAATTACAATGTGGGAAATTGAACCCTCACCTTATTGGTAACTAACCAACTAAGCTAGTAAGATTCCCCAAACTTCTTTTCCTCTTTCATAGCTTAAGTTATTTTGGCTTAAACATGTAATTTATGCAAATTTAAGTTTTTAGATGTAACAATTTTTATAATTATTTCTCCATGTTTTTCTCAATGTGAAATTTGCTACAATGTAATTATTTTAGAAGAGAAAATAAGCATGATTATTCTAGTCCAAAGTAATTAAGTAAACATTTAGAAAACAACTATGATTCTGTGTGGAAAAATTGCCATCATATTCCTGAAAGTTGAAGAAGATTTGGGATAGTCACGCTAATTAAAAATAAACTAATATCCATACCCGCGCGATGTGCGGACAATATTAAAAAATTATAATCTTATTTATTTGATCAAATTGAATTGTTATTGTCATTAGTTCAGATATCACAACTTGTAATTAAGTTTTCAAATTTATACACGGAATCACAACTAATAAGTAAAATTTCACGTTGTAAGATTAAGCCTATTAAAAAACATATAATCTCTATTTTATGTTTGATTAAGCATTTCGTTATACAAAGTTTGATCGCTTTATTTTTAAAAATCTCCTCATAAAAGTTATTTCTTACTTATCCAATGTTCAATTGTCTTAAATCTTTTCATTCTGAAAAAATAGCTATCAAGAAATAGTGATATCATATATGTATGAAGGAAACAAAAGACGTCAATAAACAAATACATAAATTGTCTCCAATCATATGAAGGGTGATGTATAACTTGCTTTTCGTTATAGATAGTAAAGTAGTTTGAGAAAATAGTCAAATTGACAACCCTTGTACAATAATTCTGTAATTTCTACTTGCTTAATTCTTATCTCCATTCCTCCAAAATATTCCATAATAAGTAACATAACCATCAACTAATTGTTTGGCATAAGACGACATTTTATGAAGTCACCATTTAAGGTGAAAATCTCATTCACCTAAATTGATAGAGTAATAAAGAATTTATTTGAGATAAAAAAATTCTACTATTAATGTCTTTCTCCAATATGCTCTTCTTCACAATTATTCCCTTATAAAAAAGAAATTTATTACTACAAATTGATGGCAAAAATTGTAAATAATATATGGAGAAAAGCGTTTATGGCCTGGTATAATATAATTTATATTGCATGAGCCAAATAATGATAATTATAAGATAAAAATGCCACAATTCCAAGATTGATAGCAAGAGCTCATTATAATATGGGACAAAATGCTTGTTGTTCACATCTAACAGTATTTGGGGCTAGTTAAGAAAGTCAAGCTGCATTATGAAATAATAGTGTATTTTTTGAATCGGTATAAGGTTAGTGGCAAAGAGCTAGAGTTTTTGCCTTGATGAAGGAGGATCAATTGTAATTGTACACATCTATTCTTGTTTTTTACTTGAAGTAGAGGATCTATTGAAAACAACTACTCCACTTAAAGGTTAAGTCTGCATACACCCCTTCCACAAACCATATTTTGTGGGATTACACTGAATATATATATTTTTTTGAATCGGATGGCATTTGCATAATTTGATTAATATCTTTGTATCATCAAGATGAAGCAACACTTGATGGTCTTTGAAACTTGCACTTTGTAGAGAGATGAATGGAGTGATGTTGTCTGATATTTGTCTTCCCCGATAATTATTGGTGTTAGCCCATATGTTATTGGGCCTTTAGTTTATGGACCTTTAGGTTATTGGCTATGTATATATAGCCTCCTTTTGGTTTAGTCAGTTTTTATGCTTTTCAGATTATATTGAAAACCTTAGCCTTTCTTTCTTTCAATAAAGTTCTATTAACATGGTATCAAAGCTAGTTCGATCCATGTCCTTTGATTTGTTGGTTGAAGATTTTGTAGCAGGCACCTTCTGCGCGGATCGAACTCCGCGGTGAGTTCGCTGGGGGTACGGGGGGCAGCGCGCCCCCGTCCGGGGTTCGGGGCGGAGCCCCGAATTTTATTTTTTGAGGTGCTGCTGTATTCGTTTGCTGTTTTCGTTGGGTTTTTTTTTTTGGTTGGATTGATTCGTTGCTGTCTTCGTTTGCTGTCTGGTATTGTTCGTCTTTCGTTCTTTTGCTTGCTGCCATTGTTGTTCGTTCGGAATTGTTCAACCTAGGGTTTTGCATCTTTTTATTTTTTGAATTATTTGTGTGTTGCTGTGTTTACAATGACTGGAAAGGATGATTCTCTCCAGTCCATTAGTACTCAATTAGATGGTAAGAACTATGCCTATTGGAGTTATGTCATGAAGAATTTTCTTCGTGGGAAGAATATGTGGGGTTATATCACTGGAGTAAAACCAAGACCTATCGATGATACAACTGAAAATTTTGATTTGTTGGTGGACTTATGGGAAACTAATAACTCCAAGATTATCACTTGGATCAACAATTCTGTAACTCAGTCAATTGGTATGCAATTGGCTAAGTATGACACAGCAAAGGAGGTCTGGGATCATTTGGAAAGACTGTACACTCAGTCTAATTTTGCTAAACAGTACCAGTTGGAGTATGATATCCGTGCTCTTCAACAGCATGACCTCAGTATTCAAGATTTTTATGCTGCCATGTCGGATTTGTGGGATCAATTGGCACTTACTGAATCTGCAGAGTTAAAAGGTTTTGGGCCGTACATTGCTAGACGGGAAGAGCAACGCTTGGTTCAGTTTTTGATGGCACTACGTTCTGACTTTGAGGGCCTACGTGGAACAATCCTTCATCGATCTCCCCTCCCTACTGTTGATTCTGTGGTTCATGAACTGATTGCAGAGGAGACTCGTATCAAGTCTCAAGTGGTTCAAGGGTCTAAAGTAACTACTACTCCTGTCGTGTTTGCTGCTTCAACTGATCAGTCTAGACCACCACGTACTCAGACTCGACAATCTCCTAAAGTTGCATTTGATGAGTGTGTATTCTGCAAACAGAAAAATCATTGGAAGGCTCAGTGTCCGTTGTTACTTAACAAGGTCAAACAGCCTCAATCTGGGCAGCAACAGAAATATGGGCAGCAAAAGTCTCCGTCACGCTCCTCTGGTGCTCCTCCATGGTCATCTCGTCCTCCACAGTTCGCTGCTGCTGCACCATCTGTAGATGTTGAGTCTGTTAGCACTATGCCACCTTCTGCGTTGGATCCCCAGGTTTTCGAACAGTTCAGACAGTTCTTCGTTTCTAATCCTACGGCCATGTCAGCATCTATGTCTCATTCGGGTTCAGTTTCTTCTAGTACCTCAGGTATTCCTTCCTCCTTGTGGATATTGGATTCTGGTGCGTCTCATCACATGTCCCCTCATTTGTCATCGTTTGGTTCTTTGTCACCCATTTCACCAATTTCTGTTATGTCCGCGAGTGCTGTACCTATGTCAGTCGAGGGTGTTGGTTCTGTTACTACCCCTCACATTGTCCTCTCTGATGTTTATCACATTCCCAAACTTGCTTTAAATCTTGTTTCGGTCAGTCAGTTGTGTAAGGCTGGTAATTGGGTGTTTTTTTCTGAATCTGTTTGTGTTATACAGGACCAACACACTCAGAGGGTGATTGGGACCGGCCGTAGGTTGGGGGAACTCTATGTCTTGGAGAATCTCAAAGTGTCTGCAGTTGCTGCCTCTAGCATAGATTTATCTTCTTTTCGTTTGAGTCCTTTGTCTTCTCCGTTTTATCTTTGGCATTCCAGATTAGGACATGTGTCAGTTTCACGTTTACGTTTTTTGGTCTCTAGTGGTGCTTTGGGTCATGTGAACACTAGTGATATTTCAGATTGTAGTGGTTGTAAACTGGCAAAATTTTCTGCCTTACCGTTTAATAAAAGTGTGTCTTATTCTGTTGCTCCTTTTGATATTATTCATTCTGATGTATGGGGACCAGCGCCAGTTTCCACTAAGGGTGGATCGACCTATTATGTTTCGTTTATAGATGACTATACTCGTTATACTTGGGTGTATCTTATGAAACGCAGATCTGATTTCTTTGGCATTTACAACAACTTTAGAGCCCTTGTTAAAACACAACATTCGGCTGTGATAAAGTGTTTCAGGTGTGACTTAGGGGGTGAATATACCTCTCATGACTTCACTCAGTTACTTGCCTCTGATGGTACCATACACCAGTCATCTTGTACCGACACTCCTGAGCAGAACGGTCTGGCAGAAAGAAAACATCGTCATATTGTTGAGACAGCACGCTCTTTACTTTTGTCTGCAGAGGTTCCTAGTATTTTTTGGGGAGAAGCAGTCCTAACTGCTGTATATGTGATTAATCGTATTCCTACTGCATTGACTTCAGGGATGTCTCCGTTTGAGAAACTATATGGTCACCCGCCGAATTATTCTGCATTACGAGTTTTTGGATGTACTTGCTTTGTTCTTCGTCCTCATGTTGAACGAAATAAGTTAGGGTCAAAATCAGCTATATGTGTGTTTTTGGGGTATGGTATTGGACAAAAAGGATATCGTTGCTATGATCCTGTAAGTCAGAAATTATATGTTTCACGACATGTCACTTTTTTGGAACATATTCCTTTTTATTCCATTCCAGCTAAAACCCATGATGTGACAAAGTCAGATATTCGGCTTATTGATCCCTTTGGGATTGACATAGAGGTTCCAGTTCCGGATTCATCCATGCCATCTGGTGTGCCACCTGATAGTGCTTCAGCCTCGCCTGTGCCTGAGTCTGCTCCTTCGACTGTTGAGACTGGAGACCCACCACCTCTGAGGAGGTCTACTCGACCTTGTAAGTCCACCAAACTGCCAGATTTTTCCTATTCTACATATTCAGCCTCATTTGCTTCCTTTATTGCAAACATACATCATTTGTCTGAACCTGAGTCGTATAGAGAGGCTGTGTCTGATCCTCTTTGGCAGAATGCTATGGCTGAGGAACTTGCTGCTCTTCATCATACACATACATGGGATTTGGTTACTCTCCCACCTGGTAAGCATGCGGTTGGTTGTCGATGGGTGTATAAGATAAAAACAAAATCTGATGGGTCTGTTGAGCGATACAAGGCGAGACTTGTGGCAAAAGGGTACTCACAACAATATGGTATGGATTATGAGGAGACTTTTTCCCCCGTAGCAAAGATGACGACTGTTCGCACTATGATTGCTGTTGCATCCGTTCGACAGTGGAAGATATTTCAGATGGATGTCAAGAATGCTTTTCTGAACGGTGATCTCCACGAGGAAGTTTATATGACTCCTCCCCCAGGTATTGACCACCAGCCAGGTGAAGTTTGTCGGCTTCGAAAAGCTTTATATGGTCTCAAACAAGCCCCTCGTGCTTGGTTTGAGAAATTCTCCACTGTTATTACTTCCCTTGGTTTTGTCCCGAGTAACCATGATTCAGCATTGTTTGTTAGATATACAAGTGCAGGGCGAATTCTATTGTCCTTATATGTAGATGATATGATTATTACTGGTGATGATCATAGTGGTATTGACTTATTGAAGCATGATTTGGCTCATCGATTTGCAATGAAGGACTTGGGCTTGCTGCGTTATTTTCTGGGTATTGAGGTGGCTCAGTCTAAGAAAGGGTATCTTCTTTCTCAGACTAAGTATATATCTGACTTGTTTACACGGGCGCGTCTTTCTGACAACAGGACTGTAGATACTCCCCTTGAAACCAATGCACGTTACTCTCCTAGTGATGGTGTTCCATTATCAGATCCGAGTCTTTATCGGACTATTGTGGGTAGTTTGGTTTATCTTACGGTTACTCGTCCAGATATAGCACATGCAGTTCATGTTGTTAGCCAGTTTGTTACTGCTCCTACTTCTGTGCACTGGGGAGCTGTACTTCGTATTCTAAGGTATCTTCGTGGCACTCAGTTTCAGAATCTCTTGTTTCCCTCGACGTCATCTCTCGAGTTGCGAGCCTATAGTGATGCTGATTGGGATGGAGATCGCAATGATCGTAAATCCACCACTGGTTTTTGTGTGTTTCTTGGAGACTCTTTAATCTCGTGGAAGAGCAAGAAACAAGATGTTGTCTCTAGATCTTCCACGGAGGCTGAGTATCGTGCCATGGCTGTGACTACATGTGAGATTATTTGGTTACGTTGGCTTCTTGCAGATATGGGGGTTCACATTTCTATGCCTACTCCCCTGCATTGTGATAACAAAAGTGCGGTACAAATTGCAAAGAATTCTGTCTTCCATGAGCGTACGAAGCACATTGAGATTGATTGTCACTTCACCCGTCATCATTTGCAGCTCGGGACCATATCGCTTCCTTTTGTTCCATCGTCTTTGCAGATTGCTGACCTTTTTACGAAGGCTCAGTCGGCGTCTCGATTTCGTTTTTTGTGTGACAAACTCTCAATGCTTATTGCTGTTGCATTGTGAGTTTGAGGGGGGATGTTAGCCCATATGTTATTGGGCCTTTAGTTTATGGACCTTTAGGTTATTGACTATGTATATATAGCCTCCTTTTGGTTTAGTCAGTTTTTATGCTTTTCAGATTATATTGAAAACCTTAGCCTTTCTTTCTTTCAATAAAGTTCTATTAACAATTGGCATGACCAACCCTCTCTTGACTAGTCTAACATAGCCCAACTGGTAAGTCTTGCTAAGAATTTCTTCGACATCATCTTTATATATATTCAAAAACTTTAATTGTGCCTCCAGATGAGCAAAAACATCTCTTGGTAACTGATAGAGTGAATCTTTGTTTTCTCTCTCCAATGGGGACTACCATTACATCCAATTGTATTAGTCTAGAAATTGTGAACCTCATGTTATTAGGATCATCAATCCTTTCGACCATCTTCTGATCTCTCGGTAGCGTTAACGCTTAATTCTACATCTCTGTCGATCGGGACATTAACGTCTTAGGGAAAAATGTTCCACTGTGATAGTACAGTAAGAGCATTAACATTTTCATTCTATTATGACACTCCTTTTGGTCCTATAATTAATGTATGGGTGTCAAACATGTCTGACAATTGTAGTGTCCATCACTGATCTCTCGGTAGCGTTAATGCTCAATTCTGTATCTCCATCGATCGGGACATTAACAGTATAGTAAGAGCATCAACATGTTCATTCCATTATGACATTTCCTTTGGTCCTACAATTAATGTACGGGTGACAAACATGTCTAAAAATTATAGTGTCCCTATATTTTGACTTCAATATGCAATCTACTGTGACATCGAAGGCTTTAACTATTTTCTATCAAATTATATATGGTTAAAAAGTCTACCTATAATTTCATCTCAAGCCTACAATCATGGGATATATAATCGAATTTCAAAACAATAGCAATTCAAACAAACCAGAAGACGAATGTGAGCTCCCATTTTCGTGAATGAGAAAGAAACAGAAATTCAAGGACAAAACATAATAAAAAAATTTATCACTCTGCTATTACTCCGTCTTAGGGCGTCTTAGATAAGTATTTCGCTTGATTCTCCCTTAATAAAGATGAAAGTGAAAGAAAAGTAACTCACATTGATATAGATAGGGAGACAAAGGTTTGAAGGTTGCATTTAACACATATTGTACACACAAACATATTGGGTACTTAAATTTCCAGTAACTTGCATAGATTACAATGAAAATTGAATTATGAAAAAGTACAAATTTGAAAATGGATAATTTTACCAAATCGACTAAAGGCATCTTCAAGATGGTAAATCTGTAACATTACATGATAAACCTAGGTGACTTTTCAGGCTCTTTTTATCACCTAAACTTAAAATTGATCTTATCATATATAGAAAATTCATATTGAAACCCAACATAACCACCAATTTAAAAATTCATGAAAAGCACCTTCTCAATGTTTGTCAGCTTGCAAATATTTTATTCGATATTCAGACATGTAAGAAGAACCAAGTTAGTGAATTATCTCAAGCAAAAATTTAATATGCAATTGAGACACCTAAAATTTATAAGGCATCACGCTTTATAAAAGATTATATCAAGTGTAATACATAAAATATAATACATATTCATATATTTAATTTTAATTCAGCTTTGCTTTAATCTGATCATAGTTGTGGTTCATTCATCATATCCTTGCTTATTCCTCAATTTGTATGGTTCAATTTGTATGGTTCTGTAGGAACATCTAACCAATAATAAGAACCTATCACTAAATGCTTCAATCTATTATTCATTTTACTGATTATCAATCATATATTTGTCTCATTGAGGCAAACTAAGAAAATTTTGAGAGTTAAGTACAGAAATAAAACAAACACAAAATCATAGATAAAATAAAAGTACAAACATGAAAGCTCACCGAGATAGTAAGATTGCATAATATCTCAAAATAGTTACTAATGGTATGAGAAAATCCATCCATTGAATTAGAATTGGATCACCGAGTGATAGTTCTGTGATTTTTTTCATCTCGCTTTTTCCTCCTTGGTTCTTTTTTGATCTCTAAGTGTGCTATCTAGAAAAAGAAACTGAAGATCATTGGTCAAAAAAATAAAATGAACGTGGAGCAGTTATAGATTTAATTTTAATCTCCGCAATATGTAGGGAAGAAACTGATGAATCTAAGAAGGATAACTGAAATTCCCATAATTTGTTGAGTTAAAAGGTTTATCATCCTTTACATGAAAATAATAAAAAATTTGACTGAGATCACAAACTTTCTTGAACCCAAAAACTAATAAATAACGAAATAAACATTACCCATTAAATTGGAATTTTTTGTTTCTACGTTCTTGCATAGTACTGATATTTCTTTCCTTTTCTTATCATAAAAATTTATCAGTAATACTTTTTCAACAACCAATGAGAATAAGAAAAAAATTGAATGTGAGAGGCAAAATTGAAATAAAACCTGAGATTGAGATCTTTGTTGTAAAAAAACCAACATGTTGATGTCTGATTTCCTTCCTAATTAATGTGGAATTTCAATTAATGGATAAGGGATTGAAATTTCAATTTTCAGATGTTGCATAGAGAATGTGGAGTGCAGTTGAGAATTGGGGAAGTGAGAAGTTTCTAGAGAACTAAAATTAGATATCTTTTATGTTTATGCCATAGGACTTTTAATTGGATTTACAATTTCCTTTTTATTTTTTAAAATTAGAATTATGTAGTGCTGACAAATGGAGATTTTTGCCTCTCCTTTTATATATAGAGAGAGAGAGAGATTTGAGCAAACGGATAAGATAAATTATTGTGGTTATTTTTCAAATAAATCTTTTGGCTAATGTGAGAGATTGGATGTTAGAATTTGTTGTTGTTGAACATATTTGTGCTAACTAAAATTAATTTTGTGTTTTACCCCAAGTTGTGGAAGAGGAATGATTTACTTATGATTGGTGATTCTAGAACTACTAGAGTTTTTAGAATAACAAAATTCTTCTTATTAAACTCTCCTTTGATAAATACTAAAATTAATTGAGGTGGTATAGAGGCGATAATATTTGAACAAACTTAATCATGGAGAATAGAGTGAAGATTTTACATGAGTTTGATTAGGTGTTAATATATATAATATTGTTGTAGGTAAGTATATTATAAACATGATTTATTTATGGCTAATATGAATTGTGATTTATTTGGGGCTTATATTTGTTGGATATTAGACTTGTACATTTAGCTTATATTATGTTTAAAGAAAACAAGATCTTATAATCAAATCTTGAATACTTTATATGGTCGTAATAGTCGCAAATGCTTTAAAGGTAATTGAACTACCATTAATCTGTGATAGAGAATCGGCCTAAGAGAGATGAAAACTATCTAAATAAGCAAAACACGAACAATGTAAGAAAGTAAAAATAGACAAATTGACATAACTATTAAGAATTAAGAACCAATGGGTGTATCAAACCTGAAGACCCCTAAACTAGTAGAATCAAACACCAATTTCTTACGTGAACCTCAAGGGAATCAAGTTCCAAGCAACCCATGTTTCTAAACAAAGGTATAAACACAAGCTAATCCAAGCTTGCAATTCACTCATAAGAGTATTCTTTCAGATATCACCAGAGTTGTTAAATGAAATGACTAAGGCATGTATTTATAGTGTTATCTTTGCCTAAGATAGCCGATTACAAGAAATAGCTCAAAAGTGGCTATTTCAGAAATAATCCACATAGGCTCTCAAAGCATACTTCAAGCCTAAAAGGGGTCCATTGAATACATCCTTGAGCACTAGGCTTGATCATGGCATGGAACTATTTTCATTGACCTCGAAAGATGTAATCTAACTCTTTAAGGCCCAGTTGGCTCGTATCATCCTCCTCTTCTTGAAAAAGATTCAACCTTGAATCTAAAACTTGCAAAATAGTAGGAGGCACAAGCAAACACACTTTCCTCATGGCATGAGGGTTAGGGTTAGCACAATCATTCAAAACATCATGCCAAGGTTGCACACACTTTTGATATAACCAAGCATCAAAATGATCAATCAAGGGTGTATAACCCCAAAAAGTAAGAACTACTTGATCATTCAAGAGATTTGGACAAAGGGGTATATTAGAGGAACCATGGTAATTAATAAACCGCTCATGAAGGCTCACATGGATTTCAAGTCTCAATAAGCGCATAACCCCTCTATGGAAATCAACTTTATTGAAGGTCCTTCCCTTACACAACTTTGGCCTCTCAAGTAGATTAGAAATCTCAAAGAAAGACTTTCCGTCGTAGGAATAAGTTCCAACAACCTCACCCATGGTTGGATTGTCTTCTTGCCCAATAACTAAGTGGTGTAGAGAAGAACCACCATATTTAAAATGATCACCAGGATCAAATAGGTAGAGTGTCCATGGATATGGATTTAGTAGGCATTTCTTTCCCCCAACATTACCACCAATACAATCATTTACACCCTCTATAATAGCATGATCATAAAGAAAGGCAATTCGAGGGTCATTCCCCTTCAATCTATCAATATTTTCAACACCACCATTCACTTGAGGTCCTTTACACACTTCACAAACATTCCCAAGTGATGGGATCAGTTCATACACAAGTTGGTCCTCATGATTTCCAAAAGACAATGGACTACCACTCATCACAATGACTTCAATACTAGGTGGACACAAATCGATCTTGCTAGAAGAGTTAATTTTATCATCATTAGAATCAACTAGTGTATCTACTCGCTCAAGTTTTACATTATAATTATAACGTAAAGAGACATTAGGCTCACTTAAAGATAAACTATCTTTCACACTTAGTTGGCTACTAGCCTCATTTACTAGAGTGTAATAGTTAGTTTAGTTACCTTGTAGATCATTTGGAGAATGTCCACTCAAGGAAGCTTGACAAATTGGTGGATTGTAAAGAGTATACTTAGGGAAGTTTTGATGATTTATCATGTTATCCTATCGGTTATTCATAGCATCAAGCTTCTCCATGATGGCAACTAACATAGCATTTGTGGTGTCATTTTCCAAGGTGTGTGATGTTTCACCTTCTTGAGCCATTGTACCTATTAAGAAATGCTAAACAAAAATAAAACAACAAATAAGTTAAGGTTAGGAAAAACAAGCTCACAAGCTCTCAAAGTTCACACCTTTGAATGTTACTCAATTAGCGTTGCAATTGTTGATACCTCATTTGTAATCTAATGAGATTACTTGGTACCAATTGTGGCTTGAAGTCAGAGTAAATTCTTGTTTGAAGGACTCAATTAAAAAAAAATTATGTATTGACTTGAATCAAAAACTAACAACGAAGTGAAAAAGAGAAAAGCTAGAAGGAAATAGGACAATGAAAGAAAGGACTCAAAAACTAATTCACAACTAAGTAGATTGATTACTAGTCATTAATTAGTGTTAGAATCAAAGAAAAGAAGTTAAAGAATCAAAGAAATTAAACTTAGAATCAAAATTTGAGCCTAAGGTAATTTTTGAAGGTTGATGACGTGGCAGCCTTGGATTGGACATTGAATATTGTTGAAATTTTGGGAGATTTCTTGTTTCCAATTCGAATTTTTGATCAATCTTCACCTTAGAGATGTGGAATTCGTCTTTGGGAGGGAAAATACCAAGAATTGGAGCCTTTCAATTCATCCTTCAAACACAAGAGAGTTTGAATTTGCTTTTGATCCCCTTCTTTGTACTTTCTTTTTGTCTCTTCCTTGAGAATATTCCCCTTTGATGCTTTTTGAATTCTTTCTTTCTTTTAAAGACTTGGAATATTCTTTGAGACAAATAAGTTTCACACCCTCTCTCACCTTCTTTTTGGATCAAACAACCACTTTTGGATATTCTTCTTCAACAAGATATGAAGATGATGAATACCAAGAACATTCAAACTTGAACCCTAAGTATATGACCTCGGAATTGAATGAAATTTGAAGATCTAGGTTCACGTTGATCTCCCAAATACTACTAACATGTTTTCACATCCAAATCCTCAACAACAACCTTCCAAAATTCGAGATCCACCTTCAAGTTTCTTCAAGTCAAGATCAACAATGGTGGATGACTCAAATAAATTCGAAAATAGCTCAAATTCAAGATCTAGACTCTATTAGTGTTAGGTAACAAGGATATAACGCTAGAAACACACAAAAGACACAAAATCTCCAAGATCCAAAATCTCGGCATAGGGGTAAAAATGAAAAAAAATATTTTTTATGATTTTCGATTTTTGACACTCTTGTTTTGTTGATTTTCTAGATAGCAACCCAAGATTGATTTCGTAGAAATGAAATCAAACCTTTCTCTTGATACAAATGATAGAGAATCGGCCTAAGAGAGATGAAAACTATCTAAAGAAGCAAAACACAAACAATGCAAGAAAGTAAAGATCGGTAAATTGACATAAGAAACTACTAAGAATTAAGAATCAATGGGTCTATCAAACCCGAAGACCCCTAAACTAGTAGAATAGAACACCAATTTATTATTTGAACCTCAAGGGAATCGAGTTCTCAAGCAACTCACGTTTCTAAATAAAGGTATCAACACAAGCTAATCCAAGCTTGCAATTCACTCATAAGAGTATTCTTTAAAATATCATCAAAGTTGTTAAATGAAATGACTAAGGCATGTATTTATAGTGTTGCATTTGCCTAAGATAGCCTATTACAAGAAATAGCCCAAAAGTGGCCATTTCAGAAATAACCCACATGGGCTCTTCAAAGCATACTTCAAGCCAACCAAGCAATAATCCACACACGGCACTGTGGGCTTAGGAGCCTAAAAGGGGTCCACCGAATGCATCCTTGAGCTCTAGGCTTGATCATGGTGTGGACCTCTTTGCATTGGCCTCGGAAAATGTAATCTAACTCTTTAAGGCCTCGTTGGCTCATATCAATCTGGTTCTTTGTTTTAAAGTTATTGCATCACATTTGGCTTGATGAGGAAAACATATATTTGATCAATTGGCATTTGAACGTTAATTTTTAATTTAACCATGAAAAATTATATCGCGCTATATTGTATAACTGCCAAGATTTTTTTGAATTATGTTTTAATATTGAAATATTTAAAATATCAGAGAACCTTTTCTTTGCCCATACATATAATTAGTAGGCGTTTGATATGTGATTTCACCTCATGATTCAAAATCATGAAATGAAATTAGTGTTTGGGAATGCAATTCATCATTGCTTTCTATTTCATGATTTAACATTTCAAATTAGTCTATCCCATTTTAGTGAGAGCATTTAGAGTAAAAGAAACACTTTTGAATTTTTAGTCTTTATTAGATTTTGACTCATAGTTTATACTAGAATAGATTGTTGAATTATGAGGAATACACCTATACGGGATAAAATATCCTTAAGGATAGAGTCACTTAACGTGCCTCAAGCTATGAAGAATTCCCTACATATTCGCGCGCGTTCAAGTATTTTCATAAGATTTCCAACACTTTCTTATTTGCATTCTTTATATTTTAAGAAAAAAAAAATCTGCAGCATTCAGCTTAACGGAACGCGAAAAATTCCTTTTCGGAATATGGTAACGGCGTTCTATAGTTTTTAAAAAAATTTCAAGCATGCATTAAGTTTTCTAGATAATTTAAATTAAGGGTGTGTTTGGTATGATGGAAAATATTTTTCAGAAAATGTTTTCCGGTTTTCCCTTGTTTGGTTGCAACAAAAGTTTAGGAAAATATTTTTTAAGACAACTTATTTTCCATCATTTGATGGAAAATGACTTCCCTCATGGGCCAAGGAAAGTCATTTTTCAGAAAATGACAAATGTGACTTATGACCTCACCCTCACCCCTCTTCCCACCTCAACAACACTTATATTCACATGACTCAAAAAATTTACATTTCGCAAAAATTTACATTATTCGAAAATGTTTTTCACTGTGTTTTGCTTCAATTTTTCACTGTTTGAAATAAAAAATAATGAAGCCCGAATTTTTTTCATTTTCAATTCGTTGAATATATTGTTATTTTCATATGCATAGAGGAAAACTTATGTTACTTTTGTTAATTGCATATTTCATTTTGTTATCGATGTAACTTGTTTCACGAGATTGAATAAGTTTGTCGTTCTGTTATATTTCTATTAATTATAGTATCTTGAGATTGTCCTAACAAAATATTGAAAAATGTCTCCTATATTTGTTAATTAATAGTTGATTAAATTTAGTGATTTTAATATTTTAGTATTCGATATTGATATTATTTTTTATGCTTAAATTAGTTCTTACAAATTGTTGAGTTGCTAGAGATACTGATATACTAGTTAACAGATAATAGTATTTTCTAAAAAATATTTTTTCACTCATCAATCGAACACTAGAAAATATTTTTCTAAAAAATATTCTCTACTCACCAACAAAACACCATAAAATATTTTTCGGAAAATATTTTTCATTCACCAACCAAACATGAGAAAATAAGTAGAAAATCAACTTATTTTCCAAAAAAACATTTTCCAAGAACAAATTTTCCATGAAAAATATTTTCCATCATACCAAACACACCCTAAGCTACAAAGTGAAAAGGCTTCAAACTTGCAATACTGTAGTGGGAAAGGATAAAGGATAAAGGCTAGGTATAATTTTGATTACTTTCGTTTTATGGCTAGACTTGTCGTTGGAACACCCAATTACAAAACAAGCTGCAAAAGAGACTTTATTTTTCCTACAAAACAATAATTTTTATATAGAAAAGATGTTATTAGTTCACATATCATAGAATTAATTAGGATATTCAAGGATCAGTACTTTTGCTTTGAGGTTCCGTCGATGGATAAGCTAGTTTGATTAAAATGGTTACCATTAGAATTTTTGTAGAGATTATGCCTTCTCGCATTCTACGCAATGACTGTTCTAGAAATGCCACCATTTTTTTCAGGTGGCATTTTTTCTAAAAAAAAAATAATAATAATAAAAAAAAAAAATCTAAGATTTTCTACCCCCACCCCACTAATATTGGCACAAAGATATGGTTGTACCCTCACTTTTTCAATTTTGGGTGTCATCCATCTTTCCTTTTTTGTTAGGCATCCGATTACAAAATATTTTGACTTGTTTATTTGGTTATAGTTAAGATTAAATTTATTCCTACATCACACTCCATAAAATATAAAAGAAAATGTGACGTAGAAAAAATTGAGTCCCGAATATTTTAATTAATAATGAATTTTATTATTTTATTTTTGCTTATACGATATTTTTGTTTTGTTTGTAGAAAAAATAAAGATGTAAAATATCTTTATAAAAGAGAAAAATTGCCAATTATTTAAGAATTTTAATTAAATTATACTCACATCTTTATATTAGTGAATAAAATTTTATAAAACAATATCCAACAAATTATATTTTCCACACATATGGTTAACATCAGATTAACTTAAATTAATTCTTACTAATATAAATAATAGCAATAATACTATAGTGTGAAGTTAAAAGACTTTATATTTTAAAAGGTTATTATACTATAAACAGCAAGTATGGAAAAGGGGAAAAAACAACATAGGCCTCTTATTGAAAATCGATTTTAGACCACTAACTCTATTGAGATATCTTCAGCTGACAAAATATAAATCGATTTTAGACCACTAACTTTATTGAGACATCTTCAACTGAGAAAATATAAAGAATATTATATTTACTTAGTAAAATTAAGGAGTGCTACTGAAAAATGTTATCACGAATTAGCTGATTTAATAATAGAAATGATAACGCCAAGTCTTTCCACCTCTTTAGTATCAATAATAGAAGAAGGATTATTGATTGATTTCAATGAGCTTTATTGATTGATAACACCAAGTCTTTCCACCTCTTTAATGAGCTTATTCAATAAAGCTTTGTGAAAAAGAGTTGACAAAGAAAGCAATTTAAAAAGAAAAATAATAAAGAATGGCCTGAAGTAAAAAAGATAACGAAAATTCCATCCAATGAGGCTTGATCTTGAACTTGATATATTATTTTTCGAGTGAGGGGATTCAGATGAACCCGTGGACTCTATGTGGATCCGTCCACGCCTTCACCTCCATTTTTCCAGCGTCATTGAGGTATCATAATTAAATTTGTGTTAGAATTTTATCATCATATTTTTATTACTGAATCTGTCCTTGCTCATTTAAATGAAATTAGATTATGGCTGCATTTGTTTTTATTAAGATTCAAACGTCTAAATCTGAATTATTAAGATGTTATCTCTAGATCTGAAAGCTGAATGATTAATACTATTTGTTTTTCAATATCTGAATATGTAAAATTTATTTATTTGTATATATAATAAAAATAAAATTCAAATAAAATATAAATTATATATTAAAAATATTTAATTTAATACTATAAAATTATTATTTGATTGAGAAGATATTTATTTTTGTTCCTGATAGTGGAGATGGTTTGAATTGGTAGTGGTGGTGGTAATAATTGATGTTAGTGGCAAGTAATGTTGGTGGTGATAGTTGGTATTGTAGTGACTACTATGACGGTGATGATTGGTGATGGTGACGGTGATGATGGTTGTAATGTGAAGTTGGTTGATGTTAGTTATTGGAGGTGTTGATTGCGATGACTAAAAATGAGTGTATGATGTTTGAAAATATGTTGGTGATAGTTGGAGACGATGTTAGATGTGATAGTGTAAATGATTGTTAGTAGAGATAGATTATAGTGACGGTAATGGTTGAAGTGGTGGTAGATATGGCGATACTAGTGACAATGATAGTTTTGGTGGTCGAAGAATGTATGGAGGTTGATGATATGTTAGTGGTAGTTACCGGTGGTGCTAGTTGTGATAGTTGTGATAGATGAGTTGGTCGGCAGTGGTTGATGATGGTAGTGTTGTTGGAATTGGTATTAGTGACTGTAGTGACGATAGCGATGTATATAATTAGAATAAGGAAGATGGTAAGTTTTGTAGCGGATGACAATAGTGGTTGGTAGTGATATTGGTTGTCAATGGTGACCGTGATGGTGGAAGTGGTTGGTGATGACGGTTGATAGTGGTGGGTGGTGGTTGACAATGGTGGTGATGGCAAAGGTGGTAGTGGTGGTGACTGGTGATTGTGGATAGAGTGATGGTGAATATCCAACACAAGAATACCTCTTAATTACATTAAGACTTGGTTTCAGATCTGAATGATTAAGACCTAATCAGAGCAAATATCTTAATAAAAATCAAATGCACTTAATGGTTTGAAGTCTGAACCATTCAGATTCGGACATCGATTATGTGCAAACAAATAAGGCTTCAGTCGACTCCCAAAATTTAATAATGCAAACCATTTACAAAAATTTGGCCCAATAAGTCTTTGCAATAACATTTATAGAAGGGTAGCATACATATATCGTTGAATCTTTAAGTGAATTACATAAAATTACGACTATTTTATTAATTACATTTTATTTCGATTTTTTAAAATGGTGATACATATAAAAAAGTAATACATTTGAAACTAACAAGATGTTTATTTAAGAAAATAATAGATTCTCTTTTATTCATTGTATTCTTTTATTTAAGGAAAAATATCTAATTCTTGTCCCTTTTTAGATTTAATTTAGATGTTTTAATTATGTTTCTCTTTTTCGTCTTTAATTATGAAAGATATGGTTCCTTTAGTCTTTTTTCTCTTTTTCCGTCTTTAATTTCGTCTGCTTTTTTTAGATTTAATTTTAATTATATTTCAATTCTGCTTCTAGTCTTTTTTCTTTTTTTAAAATAATATTACTTTTGTTTCCTACACTGACTACACCATTACCTTTCATTAATAACATATGAATCACCCAATAATTAAAATAAATAATTGTATCTACCATATAAATCACCATAATACCTTATATATCATCCATTAATATCATATGAATTATTCAATAATTGAAATAAATAATTGTATATACCATATGAATCACCATAATACCATATATATGAATCACCCAATAATTGAAATAAATAATTATATTTATCATATGAATCACCATAATACCATATATATCACCTATTAATATCATATGAATCACCCAATAATTGTATCTACTATATGAATCACCATAATACTCATATAATGATATTATATTTATCATTCATATGAATCACCATTAAAAAAATAAACATGTATGAATAACTAAAAAAATTTATATATGTATCAATAGATTTTTCTAAAAAAAATGAGAGAGATTTTAGGAGAGGAAAAAAAAGTTGCATGCATTAATGGAGGAGAAAATATCAGGATGGAAGATGATTTAAGCATTAATGGAAGGGAAAAATCAGGAAGGAAGATGATTTAATTATTGATAATTAGGAAGATATTTTAGAGAAAGAAATCTTGAATGAGTTAATGGTGGAGTAAAAATAGGATGTGAGGTTTTCTTGATATGTATCAAGACTAAAGTTGAAAAATAAGATTTTATGTAAATTTTAAAAAATTAAGAAATATTAGGTAATATAGTTTCTTAAGTATGAAATTTATGGAATTTATCCTTTGTAGAATCATCACGAAAATAATTGTCAACTGCATTAAGTATCTTCTTGAAGATCTTATTAGTCTCAATCAAATAAGCTTTCTCTAAAGGCATAAAGCATATGATAATGCTATCTGAGTATAAGAACTTATCCTTATTTACATGAACAAGTTTGCGAACTCTAAATGTTGTTTAATGCTAAAGATAGACCTTGAGAAAAATTTTCATCTTCTGAAATGGTGTTTAGTATACCGTACCATTTTTTATTCTAAAAATTACATAAAGCCACAACTTAAGTATCATTTATTACACAAAATTTCAACTCTCAAAACATATTACAAAATTTCAATTTTTCAATTTCTCTCTCTAAAAGTACATATGCATTACTTTACTATTATCTCTTTACATATTTCACTCCTTGAAAGATGCCTACAATCAAGGTGCAACTTTCTATGAGTTATCAATTTTGAATTTTCAATCATATTTGATTCAATCTCTTCTTCAATGACTTTTTTTTTTCCAGAAACTCCATTAATAAAATTCTTAAATTTAAAATTGAATGTTAGTAAGATTTTTTTTTTTATAATTTATCAAATCAAAATTTTGACTGAATATATATATATATATATACACACAAACACATTTTTAAAAGATATGTATGAAAAAAAAATTTCACACGAAAGGTGTATATATATATATATGAATTTTTTTGTGTATAAATTAAATTGTGGAAATATAAAAATTATTGTGTATATGTACCGAATTGTTGGGATAAAGAAATTGTTGTGTATATGAACTCAAAATTTCATGGTAAACAATATACAAAACACTTTGCTATGTATAAATTTACATATACTTAGAAAATACTTTCATAGTTAATTAGGAACAATACAAACTGAACTTAGTATATGTCTACATATACATAGAATTTATGAATAAATATACATATATATTATAAGGAAGGTTAACTACTATTTTTTTGTCGGAATTAACGTATGCTAATGAACACATGGTAACATACGTGAATGAATGACAAATTCATATAGAATACACATTAGCAACCACAAATCATAGCTACATAACAAAATATTAGAATATACATAAGTTTTACAGGCAATTATTTTGTGAGCTCAATTGTATGTTAACTTTCGATAATGAACATGTATTTTCATAAAAATATTTTGTAGTTGGACAATTGCATAACAGATATGTATATAAATACGTATTAACACCAGTTTCAATAGTAAATTATGTAGATGGTACTATACTTTGGTTATTCATTGAATACACTTATTACTGCAAACAGTATGGCCTAAATTCTTTCACATGTTTTGAGATCGATGATGTATCTTCTTCTAAAATCATAAACTGAGTAGACATTGGTTGAAGAAGCCTTGACCTAAATAAATAATGATTCAATTTTCTTTGTAACTAGATGCTTCCGACGTTCATTTACAATCCTCATTGTAACATCAGAGGACATAGCTGAAATAGACAACCATAATATGATTAGTAGTAATAACAATTTATAATTTTTTTTTATTTTGGGTGTTACAACTCAATTATACAGAGAGAAAAATTCATATACAACATAAGATATAAAATATACATTACAACTCAATAAATTATACATGTTTCAGCTTGTTAATCAATTTGTGAATTGTCACGACCCGAGTCGGGACCTTAGCCATGACGAACATCCCGAACCGTGAAGGCTCGAGTGCCCTTCTCTATTTGGCAATCATACACACTTTCCAATAATATGAAGAAAAATGTAGAAATATAAAATAATGTAGAATCATGGTCAATATCATAACTCAATTGAACAATCTGGAATAGAAACCATAAACCTCTAACAACGTCTAATATCAGTCTGCGAAATCTCTAACAACTTAAATGACATTTGTCTGAAATCTTGGACAAGGTCCCCAGTGGACCTAAACCAAAGTAAATAACAAGTGACCGAAAAGAAGTAGGCCTTTCGGAATAAAGAAGGCTCACCAACCGTACACTTCACTTCTGTCTGAATAACTCTACGGCTTAGCAGGACCTCTAGATTGACCCTCAAATCCTGAAATATAAGGGGTCAATACTATTGTACTGGTACGAAGAACAATCCAAAATAATGAATTTATATATATATATAACATAGGTGAGATCAAGTCATAAAACAATGTACATGAAGTAGTTTAAAATACATGGGTAAATCTCAAATGATCTTAAAACAATCTTGTCAATGTAATTCCATTCTTGGTATTACTTCTGAACTAGGTGGTACAGCCTACATTTTTGAAAGTATCCCATGGGCTATATGGGATCCGCCTTTGACTCGACGGCCAAGCCCCCAGCCCGAGTTTGCCGCAAGAATTGGAGTTTCTGATTCTGATTTTGATACGCCACAGGGCTCTAGGACAGCATATAATAATAATATACTTGAATCAGCAAAACACGATTTCGGGAAATGAATTTAGTGACCCATGCCTACTTCGGATAACCACCTAAATCTTTTAGTGTCCATTTTTATCCTGTTCTAAACATGCACCTTTCTAAATTCAAAATCTGAAATCTGAAATAAAATCTGTATTCTGTTCTAAGTTTTACCATGGCCTTATCTGATTTGGTATCGTCATATCAAGACTTGCAAGTCATGTTTCTGAGTCATAAAATATCCTATCATAGACTCTTCTTTCAAAACATAAAGTTTGGACCACCATACTTCAAACAATTCAAGAAGATTTAGGCTTCAAAACATTTATAAAGTTATGCAAAGATCACTCTTTTTAGCATTTCAACAAACATGTGGTGGCCATGAAATTTGTGACAAAACATGCAATCTTCTTAGTAAACATCTTTAACCTTTAACACCAAGTAAAAACCCCTCTCTTCAATTCAAATCCATAATCTAGTCATAAACAAAAAAATCAAGATATTTGTATCATGCTTCTAACAATACATATTGAATAAATCATAACTTACGAAAACAAGAAGCTTGTAAACAAGAGAGGTATTTCTAATAGTTCATGCTCTCAATTCATCATTCAAACTCATCAAACACCTTCATTTGTATATATATGCTTATACATGATCGTAAGTCAAAGTTAGGGAAAAGGCCTCAAGACCAAAATAATAATATCATTAAAGAATTCATATTGTAAAATTGTAAACATAAATTTCAAAACCCTTCACAAATTCATTATCTCACAATGTTTAAATGTTATTAAAACAATTTCATTATGCCCATGTTATTTTAGGAAAACCTCACGTACCTGAATTGAGAAGAAATCATGAAGAACTTTCAAAAAGATTTGACCTTTAAGTTCGATTGCCCAAACCCTAGTTGTTTTCTCCTCTTGTGTTCTTGAAAGATAAATTAGGGATCTTAAGAGAGAGTAAAACGTTACTAATAGGCTTAATTTCATTTAAGGATGATTAGGGGCAGAATTTGGGTGAAGGAATATGACAAAAGTTCTCCTAGACCCTTTAGGAATTGAAATAACGCATAAAACCACTTTAGATTTACGTCAGGTTTCGTGTCGGGGCGCAGTCGACGCAACGCGTCAAGATCGCCTCGGCTTACTGCCTCACATGGAAAATGTCATAACTTTTTGCTTGGTTATCAAATTTTGGATAAATTGGTATCATTGGAAATCTAATTCAATTATCTACAATTTAGTGGGTCTTGATTTGCAAAATTCTATGTGTCAAAAGTTATACACGTTCAAAGTAGAACCTTAAAGATTCAAATATCAAACTTTGTTTGAATGAATGACTGTTAGCTCAACTTTTCTCCAAGTGATTTTTATGAACATTTTTCACCTCTTAATCACTTAATACACTAGGAGAAGGACCATGACATATGAATTTAAATATAAACTATGGAATTAGAGCTTACGCACGTAGGAACGACGGTTTGATTTGTAGCTCAAAAATGTGGGATGTTACATTATCTCCCTCTTGGGATCATTCATCCCCGAATGATGGGTAGGGACCTTTTGAAGCTCTAAAAGTGTAGAACAAGGAATGTAGTCTCACATTGAACATCTTACCTCGACAAAGTATGCAAACGCATCAAACAAGCTTCATGATAACCCCTAGCGAAATGTGTAAGCACGAAACATGAGGCAATGAGATTTTACGTAGGGATGATGTTGCACATGAGCTCTATGAACCATAATCATCACAACATAAGGCATGAGTTAATTTGGTGATAACAGGACTGACTTACATCGGCACTAGTCATGAAATAAGGTTTTCATGGGACATAGGATTTAGAAGCATTCTCCACCTTGCAAGGTACAACGAATAGACTTAAACTTAGAGGCACTAATCGTCTACACCCTAAACAATAAATAACATATTTCACACTTTCCAACTTACAATTCTCCATCACATATCTAACCACAAGAGTTTGAGTCCCACTGCTTAGTACTGATATGTTGAAGCCTAACTCTTAGTAAAAAGGTGATAACTTAAACTATAGGACCCTGTACTTTACATCCCATTAAGAATATTGCCTCACCTTATCACTATCGTCAAACACTCTCGGGTTTTAAATCAAGGAATACTAACCACATAGTACATGGGTTGAGTTTTAATCAATCACCACATTCAAGCCTATCATTACTACACCCACTTTATGGATTTTCCCCACTAAGACCAGCAAATTCAATCACATTCACAAGGATTTTTGCCGTATATCTCAGTTCCAACTATTTCTCATAATAAAAGTCTATCCCCTTCTTAGCTATTTCACACAACAAAAGTTCATCTCCTTCCTTTCCCTTTCGCCTATACCCTTAGCTCGAGAACTCACACCAAAATTATTTTTTCCCACCTTCAAGAACATCTACTCCTCCACCTAACACATCTCCATGCTTTCACAGCCACCACCATACTATCATACGGAGGGTCATTAAGGGACTTGAGCATAAATGCCATGAATGGAAGTAACACCATTAGACCATAACTTATATGTATTGCCTACTCAGGGAGGGGCATGAAATGAAGATACGATAAAATAAACACGAAGTGCTCCATATATCAAGTGTCTGAATCATAAGTAGAGAGTCATTCGGAAAAAGACATAATCAACATAAATTCTTAGGATAGCGTACAGTGAGAAAACATTGGTGCACATATCAAGATAAAATGAGAGGAAAAGACTGAATTACCTTCCTGGACCCAAAGACTATGTCTTTTAATAATTTGAAATTTTTTCAGGTTGTCAGCTCTCCATACATGCAACTAAGAGTGGTATTGAGTCGAGAATGCTACGGGGTGTTACATTACAACTAAGAAAAGGATTTCCGCTTGACGTGATTGCTCCTCATTTAAGGAACTGAGATCTACCATGAGTTTCCATAAACTTTATCACCTAGTATAAAACCGACATAGGATGAATCAGTGACATAAAGAAACATATTTTCTTAGGACAAAGCATGCTGAGAGACATAGATTTTCATGGATCACGAACAACATAACATATGGCTTGAATACATGAAAGACTGGATTAATGAGAGACAAAATTGCTTCTAGTTTGGAGGTCAAATCACAAACATAAGTCCATAAAGAACTCGAACCAGAGGCATAGGCATGACTTGAACACATAACATATGACATTAGCAGAATAGTCTCTGAAATTATAGTGAGAGGAGTATTCTTGAGTAGGAATAGATTTATCATGACTCCTCACCGCAACTTGCCGCATTGAAAATAATTTTGAGAACTAACTTAATTCCCATCTCCCCTTTAGATCAAAGTCATAATCCTAGACTTACGGGCATATCCCCTTATCCAATCTATAGATACAACCCTCAACATATAAGAGACATCACCATGTACTTAAACACTAAACTCTCTCTAAAGAACTATACCCTGAAGGCCTTGCTTTTCTATAAATGCTACTTTTAACTTCCGCTAGCCTCTATAGCCATCACTCCACAAATCCCACTCTCCTGAGCATACGCATCGACACTCCTTATCACAAAGGGATACCAATATATGCATGAACACAAACTCCGCTCAATAAATTCAAATACGAAGACACTAAATTCTTTCTAGGACATTCCCCTTTAGGGACACTAATCATAATTTCGTCTTACCCCCAAAGTCATTGACTTATGGCTAACATTATCATGGCATAGACACCCACACTTTTAAACACTTAGCGCTCCATCTTCAATTTCTTAGAATGTGATTATTACACCTCTAATCACATAACCTTCAACCTTATAAAATCTCTAAGACTATACCAAGGGCGCATATTGCCTACCTATTTTTCCTCAATTCAACTCTAAAGAGCACCATACAACACTTCCCAGACTTCTCCATACTACAACATTCCAAAATTAAATCTAGGTACACAAAATACTTATACACATAAAACGTTATTTAGCAACCTGCTACCCGGGGTTCAACTTATTCCTGTTAACTCATGTTCTTATCCACTTAATAATTCAACCATAGTTCATAGTTTAAACATTAGTCCTCATGTACACATATACCACAAGATTACCATTTAAACTTTTCATAAATCATCAATCTAGGCCAGTTCGTACACCATATCAAGCCTGCTAATTATTCCACAAAACATGAATCATTAATCTTAAGCTATTATTCTCACCACTACACTCCACACCTAAACTCCATGTCTAAAGTTCAAGACTGTTGTCTATTCTCAATTATACACCACCGATAAAGCATGCCACATACCATACTAGTCCATCAAATTAGGAAATCAACCCAAATATTTTACATCACTTAGGTACTACCTACAGTCACAACCTCACAATAACCTCACTATTACAACTTAAAATCCATAACATACCTTCTCACATGAAGTACTAGTTTACTACTGCTAAAGAAAAGACCATCAAAGGGGGGTAAAGTTACATGGTAGGATTAGTCGATCTTAATCTTATAATATAACCCAATTTAATTTTATCAACATATTATAATTTCTCACATCTTACTTACTTAACTAATCATACATCATAATGATCCTCAAAATTCAATAAACACTAATGAGCTTTTACCTATAACTTATTAACTAATCCATCCCTTTCCATTCATAGCCTATAAATGATTTCTACAACTACAATAACAATCTATTTAGAGATCCTTCCCTATTCTGAATAAATAATAATCATATCATGTATCTTCCTTCACAGACTACCATGCAATCTACAAAAATTATTACACATTAGTCTATCACTATACTACATTAGTCTATCACTATACAATGGCAACCCACTACTTAATCCACGATTATACAACTAAAACTATTTATTTATGCAAAAGTCACCCTCACTCTGACTTCTAACATTGTGACTTTATATCACCAACTTCTTGGCCAATCTCGCTACCTATAGGTCATGACACTTTAACATACACTACTACTCGGGTGGAAATACAGTTCCAATATTCTGCTACCCATTATTACCGTTATGGAAGACATCTGCAATATGAATTTTGAAGAGAGACTGAATAGACTTTGTACCTCAGGCTGAAAAGCATAATTTCATCATAATAAAGGCATACACTCAAATCAATACACCTTGAAGCACTAATGGACTCCTCTCAAGGCCTTGTGTTATCTCATAACTTTATGGATAACCCAGTCAGAGAGAACCACATTATTGGGGAGAGCTAGACTCTTAAACTTGTATTACCTCAACAATAAGGCATGACCCATAAAATTAGAACAAGGAACGAATTAGGATAACTTTCTTATGGATAACTTTATAGCATGAACTAGAGTATGAAAGAGTAAGAAACAACTCCTAAATGCCCAGTAGCCTCCTGGTTATAAGTGTAGTACACAACACACCCATAAGCAAGACTCTACTAGATATGATTTTGCAGATACCCTAGGTCCATGCACCGTGCTCTAATGCCAAATTTTTCACGACTCGAGCTGGGACCCTAGCCGTGATGGGCATCCCAAATCGTGAAGGCTCGAGTGCCCTTCTCGATCTGGCACTCATACACACTTTCATATAATATGAAGGGAAATGTAGAAATATAAAACAATACGGAATCATGGTCAATATCATAACTCAATTCAACAATCTGGAATAAAAACCATAAACCTTTAATAACGTCTAATTTCAGTCTGCGAAATCTCTAACAACTAAAATGACATTTGTCTAAAATCTGGGACAAGGCCCCCAGTGGACCTAAACAAAAGTAAATAACAAGTGGCTGAAAAGACGTAGGCCTTCCAAAATAAAGAAGGCTCACTAACCACACATTTCACTTCTGTCTGAATAACTCTACGGCTTAGTAGAACCTCTAGACTGAGCCTGAGACCTTAAAATATAAGGGGCCAATACATTTATTCTATTACGCAGAACAATCCAAAATAATAAATTTATATAAAAAACATAGGTGAGAGCAAGTCATAAAACAAAGTACATGATGTAGTTTAAAATACATGGGCAAATCTCAAATGATCATAAAACAATCTTGCCAATGCAATTCCATTCTTGGTATTATTTCTAAACTAGGTGGTACACCCTACATTTCTGAAAGTATCCCACGGGCTATATGGGATCTGCCCTTGACTCGGCGCCCAAGCCCCCATGGCCTTATCTGATTTGGTATCGTCATACCAAGACTTGCAAGTCTTGCTTCTGAGCCATAAAATATCATAGCATAGACACTTCTTTCAAAATATAAAGTTTGGACCACCATACTTCAAAGAATTAAAGAAGATTTAGACTTTAAAATATTTATAAAGTTATGCAAAGATCACTATTTTTAGCATTTCAACAAACATGTGGTGGTCATGAAATTTGTGACAAAATATGCAATCTTCTTTGTAAACATCTTTAACCTTTAACACCAAGTAAAACTCCCTCTCTTCAATTCAAATCCATAATCCAGTCATAAACAAAAAAATCAAGATACTCGTATCATGCTTCTAACAATGTATTTCAAATAAATCATAACTTACGAAAACAAAAAGCTTGTAAACAAGAGAGAGATTTCTAATAGTTTATGCTCTCAATTCATAATTTAAACTCATCAAACACCTTTATATGTATATATATGCTTATATATGATTGTAAGTCAAAGTTAGGGAAAAGGCCTCAAGACTAAAATAATAATATCATTAAAGAATTCATATTATAAAATTGTAAACATAAATTCCAAAACCCTTCACAAATTCACAATCTCACAATGTTTAAATGTTATTGAAATAATTTATTTATGCCCATGTAGTTTTAGGAAAACCCCACGTACCTTAATTGCAAAGAAATCATGAAGAAATTTTGAAAAGATTTGACCTTTAGGCTCGATTGCCCAAACCCTAGTTGTTTTCTCCTCTTGTCTTTTTGAAAGATGAATTAGGGATCTTAAGAAAGAGTAAAACGTTACTAATAGGCTTAATTTCATTTAAGGATGATTAGGGATGAAATTTGGGAAAGGGGATATGACTAAAGTACCCTTAGACCCTTTAGAAATTGAAATAATGCATAAAACCACTTTAGATTCGCGTCAGGTTTTGTGTCAAGGCACAGTCGACGCGATGCGTCAAGATCGCATTAGCTTACTGCCTCACACGAAAAATGCCATAACTTTTTGCTCGGTTATCGTATTTTGGAGAAATTGGTATCATTGAAAAGCTAATTCAATTATCTACGATTTATTGGATCTTGGGTTGCAAAATTCTATGTGTATCGAAAGTTTTACTCGTTCAAAGTAAACCCTTGAAGAATCGAATATCAAACTTTGTTTGAATGAATGACTCTTAGCTCAACGTTTCTCCAAGTGGTTTTTGTGTAAACTTTTCACCTCATAATCACTTAATACATTATGAGAAGGATCATGAAACATGAATTTAAATATAAACCATGGAATTACAACTTACGTACGAAGGAACGACGGTTCGATTTCTAGCTCAAAAATTTGTGGTGTTATATTATCTCCCCCTTGGGATCTTTCATCTCCGAATGATGGGTAGGGACCTTTTGAAACCTTAAAAGTGTAGAATAAAGAACATAGTCTCACACTGGACATTTTTCCTCGACAAAGTATGCAAATGCATCAAACAAGCTTCATGATAACCCCTAGTGAAATGTGTAAGTGCGAAACATGAGGCAATGAGATTTTAAATAGGGATGATCTTGCACATGAGCTCTATGAACCATAATCATCACAACATGAGGCATGAGTTAATTCGATGATAATAGGACTGACTTACATCAGTACTAATCATGAAATAAGGTTTTCATGGGACATAGGATTTAGAAGCATTCTCCACCTTGCAAGGTACAACGAATAGACTTAAACTTTGAGATACTAATCGTCTACGCCCCAAACAATAAATAGCATACTTCACACTTTCCAACTTTCAATTGTCCATCACATATCTAACCACAAGAGTTTTAGTCCCACTACTTAGTACTATTATGTTGAAGCCTAACTCGGAGTAAAAAGGTGATAACTTAAACTATAAGACCCTGTACTTTACACCCTATTAAAAATATTGCCTCACCTTATCACTATCGTCAAACACTCTCGGGTTTTAATTCAAGGAATACTAACCACATAGTACATAGGTTGAGTTTTCATCAATCACGACATTCAAGCCTACCATTACTACACCCACTTCATGGATGTTCCCTACTAAGACCAGCAAATTCAATCACATTCACAAGGATTTTCGGCATATATCTCATTCCCAACTATTTCTCATAACAACAATCCATCCCTTTCTTAGTTATTTCACATAACAAAAGTTCATCTCTTTCCTTTCCCTTTCACCTATACCCTTAGCTCGAGAATTCACACCAAAATTATATTTTTTCCACCTTCAAGAACATCTACTCCTCTACCTAACACATCACCACGCTTCCATAGCCACCACCATATTATCATACGGAGAGTCATTAAGGGACCTAAGCATAAATGTCATGAATTAAAGCAACACCATTAGACCATAACTTATACATATTTTCTACTGGAGGAGGGACATGAAATGAAGATACAATAAAATAAACACGAAGTGCTCCATATATCAAGTATCTGAATTATAAGTAGAGAGTCGTTCTGAAAAAGACAAAATATAGCATGAATTCTTAGGATAGCGCACAGTGAGAAAACATTGGTACACATATCAAGATAAAACATGAGAAAGAGATTGAATTACCTTCCTGGACCAAAAAATCAGTAAGATGAACTGGGCACCCGATGCTTTATGCATCACACCGCGTCAGTCCCTACCAACGCAATTCCTACCATGACGCGTCGACATCACATTGACCCACTATTTTGATTATCCGAACATACCTCAAACGTCATTTGAAAAAAATCCAAAACTTTCCTGAGACATCCCCTTTTCACCATTGATCAAGAATCAACTCAAAAATCTACGTCTCAGGGTCGGGAAGATTAATTTGAAAATCATGAAAGTTAATAGCTCGAAAATATTACTAAGTCCTTTAACAATTTTAAATTTTTTAGGTTGTCAGCTCTCTATACATGCAACCAAGAGTGGTATTGAGTCGAGAATGCTATGGGATGTTACATTACAACTAAGACAAGGATTTCCATTTGACGTGATTGATCCTCATTTAAGGAACTGAGATCTGCCATGAGTTTGCATAAACTTTATCACTTTGGCTAAACCCGACATAGGATGAATCAGTGGCGTGAAGAAACATATTTTCTTAGGACCAATTATGCAGAGAGACATAGTTTTCATGGATCACGAACAACATAACATATGGCTCCTATACATAAAAGACTAGATTACTGAGAGACATAATTGCTTCTAGTTTGGAGGTCAGATCATAAACATAAGTCCATAGAGAACTCGAACCATAGGCATAGGCATGACTTGAACACATGATGTAGGACATTAGTAGAATAGTCTCAGAAATGGAAGTAGGATGAGTATGCTTGAGTAGGAATAGATTTATCATGATTCCTCCTCACAACTTGCCGCATTGAGAAAAATTTCAGGAACTAACTTAATTCCCCATCTACCCCTTAGATCAAAGTCACAATCCTAGACTTACGAACATATCCCCTTATCCAATCTATAGACACAACCCTCAACATTAAAAAAGACATCACCACATACTTAAACTCTAAACTCTCCCCAAACAACTATACCCTAAAGGCCTTGCTTTTATGTAAATGCTACTTTCAACTTCCACTAGCCTCTTTAGCCATTACTCTTCAACTCATACTATCCTGAGCATACGCATCCACACTTCTTATCACAAAGGGATATCAATATATACATGAACACAAACTCCCCTTAATAAATTCTAATACGAAGGCACTAAATTCTTTCTAGAACATTCCCCTTTAGGGACACTAATCATAATTTAGTCTAACCCCCAAAGTCATTGACTTATGGCTAACATTATCATGGCATAGACACCCACACTTTTAAACACTAAGCGCTCCATCTTCAATTCCTTACAATGCTATTATTACACCTCTAATCACATCATCTTCAATTTCATAAAATCTGTAAGACTATACCAAGAGTGCATATTGCCTACCTATTTTTCCTCAATTCAACTCTAAAGAGCACCATACAACACTTCCCAGACTTTTCCATACTACAACATTCAAGAATTAAATCTAGGTACACAAAACACTTATACACATAAAACTTTATGTGGCAACCTTCCACCAGGGGTTCAACTTATTACTATATACTAATGTTCTGATCCACTTAATGATTCAACCATAGTTCATCGTTTTAACACTAGTCCTCATGTACACATATACCTCACAATTACCACTTAAAATTATCATCAGTCATTAACCTAGGCCAGTTCGCATACCATATCAAGCCTGCTAATTATTCAACAAAACATGCATCATTATTCCTAAGCTTTTGTTCTCACCACTACACTCCACACCTAAACTCTATGTCTAAAGTTTAAGACTGTTGTCTATTCTCAATTGTATACCACCGGTAAAGCATGCCACATACCATACTAGTCCATCATATTGGGAAATCAACCCAAATATTTTACATCACTTAGGTACTAACTACAATCACAACCTCACCATAACCTCACTATTACAACTTAAAATCCATAACATACCTTCTCACATGAAGTACTAGTTTACTACTGCTAAAGAAAAGACCATCAAAGGGGGGTAAAGTTACATGGTAGGATTAGTCGATCTTACTCTTATAATATAACCCACTTCAATCTTATCAATATATTCTAATTTCTCATATCTTACTTACTTACCTAATCATGCATCACAATGATCCTCAAAATTCAATAAACACTAATGAGCTTTTACCTATAACTTATTAACTAATCCATCCCTTTCCATTCATAGCCTATAAATGATTTCTACAACTACCATAACAATCTATTTAGAGATCCTTCCCTATTCTGAATAAATAATAATCATATCATGTATCTTCCTTCACAGACTACCATGCAATCTACAAAAATTATTACACATTAGTCTATCACTATACTACATTAGTCTGTCACTATACAATGGCAACCCACTACTTAATCCATGATTATACAACTAAAACTATTTATTTATGCAAAAGTCACCCTCACTCTGACTTCTAACATTGTGACTTTATATCACCAACTTCTTGGCCAATCTCGCTACCTATAGGTCATGACACTTTAACATACACTACTACTCGGGTGGAAATACAGTTCCAGTATTCTGCTACCCATTATTACCCTTATGGAAGACATCTGCAATATGAATTTTGAAGGGGGACTGAATAGACTTTGTACCTCAGACTGAAAAGCATAATTTTATCAGAATAAAGGCATACACTCAAATCAATACACCTTGAAGCACTAATGGACTCCTCTCAAGGCCTTGTGTTATCTCATAACTTTATGGATAACCCAGTCAGAGAGAATCACATTATTGGGGAGAGCTAGACTCTTAAACTTGTATTACCTCGACAATAAGGCAAGGCCTATAAAATTAGAACAAGGAACGAATTAGGATAACTTTCTTATGGATAACTTTATAGCATGAACTAGAGTATGAAAGAGTAAGAAACAACTCCTAAATTCCCAGTAGCCTCCTGGTTATAAGTGTAGTACACAACACACCCATAAGCAAGACTCTACTAAACACGATTTCACAGATACCCTGGGACCATGAACCGTGCTCTGATGCTAATTTTGTTATGACCCCGGGACCCTAGCCGTGATTGTCATCCCAAACCGTAAAGGCCCAAGCGCCCTTCTCTATCTGGCACTCATACACACTTTCTTATAATATGAAGAAAAATGTAGAAATATAAAACAATACAAAATCATGGTCAATATCATAACTCAATTGAAAAATCTAGAATGGAAACCATAAACCTTTAACAACATCTAATATCAGTCTATGAAATCTCTAACAATTGAAATGACATTTGTCTGAAATCTGGGACAAGGACCTCAGCGGACCTAAACCAAAGTAAATAACAAGTGACCAAAAATAAGTAGGCCTTCTGAAATAAAGAAGGCTCACAAACCGCACACTTCACTTCTGTCAGAATAACTCTACAGCTTAGCAGGACCTCTAGACTGAGCCTCAGACCCTGAAATATAGGTGGTCAATACAATTGTATTGTTATGCAGAGCAATCTAAAATAATGAATTTATATAGATAAAATATAGGTGAGAGCGAGTTATAAAATAATGTACATGAAGTAGTTTAAAATACATGGGTAAATCTCAAATGCTCTTAAAACAATCTTGTCAATGCTTATCCATTCTTGGTATTACTTCTAAACTAGGTGGTAGACCCTACATTTCTAAAAGTATCCCACGGGCTATATGGGATCCTCCCTTGACTCAGCAGCCGAGCCCCCAATCTGAGTTTGCCGCAAGAGATGGAGTTTCTGATTCTAATACGTCATAGGGCACTAGGCCAACGTATAATAATAATATACTCGTATCGGCAAAACATAATTTTGGGCAATGAATCGAGTGACCCATGCCTACTTCGAGTAGCCACCTAATTCTCTTAGTGTCCATTTTTATACTATTCTAACCATGCACCTTTCTGAATTCAAAATCTGAAATCTAAAATGAAATCTGTATTCTGTTCTAACTTTTACTATGGCCTTATCTGATTTGGTATCGTCATACCAAGACTTGCAAGTCATGTTTTTGAGACATAAAATATCATAGCATAGACACTTCTTTAAAAATATAAAGTTTGGATCACCATACTTCAAATAATTCAAGAAGATTTAGACTTTAAAATATTTATAAAGTTATGGAAAGATCACTCTTTTTAGCATTTCAACAAACATGTGGTGGCCATGAAATTTGTGACAAAACATGCAATCTTTTTTGTAAACATCTTTAACCTTTAACACCAAGTAAAACTCCCTCTCTTCAATTCAAATCCATAATCCAGTCATAAATTAAAAAATCAAGACATTCGTATCATACTTCTAACAATGCATTTTGAATAAATCATAACTTACGAAAACAAGAAGCTTGTAAATAAGAGAGAGATTTCTAATAGTTTATTCTCTCAATTCATCATTCAAACTCGTCACACAGCTTCATATGTATATATATGCTTATACATGATTGTAAGTCAAAGTTAGGAGAAAGTCCTCAAGACCAAAATAATAATATCATTAAAGAATTCATATTATAAAACTGTAAACATAAATTCCAAAACCCTTCACAAATTCATGATCTCACAATGTTTAAATGTTATTGAAACAATTTCTTTATGCCCATGTAGTTTTAGGAAAACCCCACGTACCTTAATTGTGAAAAAATCATGAAGAAACTTTGAAAAGATTTGACATTAGGCTCGATTGCCCAAACCCTAGTTGTTTTCTCCTCTTGTGTTCTTGAAAGATGAATTAGGGATTTTAAGAGAGTGTGAAACATTACTAATAGGCTTAATTTCATTTAAAGATGATTAAAGTCAAAATTTAGGTGAGGGAATATGACTAAAGTGCCCCTAGACCCTTTAGGAATTGAAATAATGTGTAAAACCACTTTTGATTTGAGTCAGGTTTTGTGTCGGGGCACAGTCGATGCGATGCATCAAGATCGCATCAGCTTATGCTTCACATGGAAAATGTCATAACTTTTCGCTCGATTATCTAATTTTAGTGAAATTGGAATCATGGAAAAGATAATTCAATTATCTATAATTTGGTGTGTCTGGAGCTGCAAAATTCTATTTATATAGAAAGTTATACACGTTCAAAGTAGACCCTTAAAGAATCGAATGTCAATCTTTGGATGAATAAATGACTCTTAGCTCAACTTTGCTTCAAGTGCTTTTTATGAACACTTTTTTCCTCATAATCACTTCATAAACTAGAAGAAAGATCATGACACATGAATTTAAATATAAACCATGGAATTAGAGCTTACGGAAGTAGGAACGATGGTTCGATTTCTAGCTAAAAAATCTGGGGTGTTACATGAATGCAAACACCACAATACCAAAATGTTATTCTTCGTATATAAAAAACACAGTGAATGTATATGTGAATCATAGACGACATTTCTATGTATATAACATAAACTTGTTCCCTGCAATTTACAAATTTAGGACATCAATTAATTCAATCTAAAAAAAACAGACAATTTCATGTGCTCAACATGAAAACAATCTCCGTAAAAACAAAATTTAACGTCATTCTAATATTCACGCAAGTTTAAGTAAAGAAATTTCACAACAGAATTAAAAATAATACCTCTTTTTGCCTGAAAAAATTATTTTCGTTAAAATTAATACCTCTTTTTTGTCTGAAAATTTGACGAAATCAACCTAAAAAAAGTCATCAATCCCGCGACAACAATACCTGAAAGAATAGCAAAAAAATAATACTTCTTTCTATTTCGATTCTCCATTGGCTAGAGTACCTCAAAAGAATAGCAATATTCATCATCTTGAATTTTAATCAATTTTTTTCTTCAAAACGATCGACAAATAGGTGCTTGGTTTATTTTTGTTTTGTGTTTTTTTGCCTAATTTATTTTTAATGTATTTGTATAATTCAAAACTTGAATTTCAATAGTTGTTACATAATTTAAGGGATGCAGTAATCCACTTAATTAATTGTCTACAAAATTACGTCCTTAAAGGAAGGGAATCAGTTATTTCCATTTTTAACGACAGTAACAAATTAACATATACACAGGTTGTTATGTATATGTTGTCTATCTTATGTATATTAATCGGGAGAGAGAGTAAAGTAATTAAAAAAATGGGAGAGGGTGTAATTACTTCTAAAAGGGTTGGTATTTATGTTATTTACACTTTTTTATTTTAAATTTTTCCATAATATAACGAAGATTATTATGAATTACATAGTCATATTGTTGTCATAGTCAACGAGACCCATAAAAATTTCTTTTCACCTTCTAGGGAATTAGACAAGGACATATGATATATTCTTATATTTTTATTCCATGTATGAAACTTCTATCTTCGTACATTCATCATTAAGTGGATATTCTCCAATGGGATCATATAACTCTCTAAGCATAGGCCTCAACTATCTCATATTTTGTTTGTTGATGATTTTTTTAATCGAAATTTATGGTCCATAGACTGGACCATTTTATTTAGTATAAATAACATAAATATCAACATTTTGGAAGTAATTACACTCTCTCCCACTTTTTAAATTACTTTACTCTCTCTCCCTATTAATATAAATAACATAGCTGACATATACATAACATTCTGTGTATATGTTGAGATTTTTGTAATATGTTTAGGGAGTTGGGATTTTTTGTAATATTGAAAACATAAGTTGTATATTTGTGTAATTTTTAGTTTTATTTATATCACCAAAAATAAAAAAAAGCCCAAGTTTTTACGATAATGACCTGGGTCCATACAGTGACCCAGATTAAAAAAGGATTGTGAAGAGACTCCTATTACTAAATATCTGGCCTTTGTTTGGGCAAGAGCACTCAACACTCTTCTTTACTTAGCTCCGACACACCTAATTGCTGTTTCCCCCTAATTGGAGCCGCCACTTCATCTTCTTCCTCTTGTGGGTATCTTGCAGGCTTCATCCTTATGTGTCAATGGAAACAACTCTATCTATTATCTTTGTCTCTAGTAAGATGCTAATCTCTCTGATCTTTAACTTAAATTCCCTTTTATCTAACCATCTCAATATTTCAGGTTGTCGGGGGATTTTATCCCCATAGGACCGATGTCTAAAGGTGTTGCTACCCTGATTTGTACCAATATGTAAGTTATCTTCACCTACACCCTACCTTTCATTTCTAATAGTAGCTTTATTTTGAATAAAGACCTCTCCTTGTTCTAGATGTTGGTCTAACTGGACACGTACTTCGAGTACTAACACAAATTTGGTGTATTGCAGTGGAATGCTCCCTCTACCCTTTTTTTGGTAAATTATTTTTGATAGCTAGGGTAACTAGATAGATGTAGCACAAATGTTTGTCATTTTCTCGATAAAAACTTATATATTTGTGTTTGTTATCTTCTTGCACCCCCTTGGGATTGTAACTATTGGGACCTTTGTGCTGATCATTAAGTACTATAGCTGCTCCTTTTCCATATTTATATTGGTGCTTGATTTCTTTATTATATAGCTATTTTGCGTGTCTTAATCCTGAGATTAGGAATCTGTGTTTTATCCAAATTGACGTGCCTTCTAATATTAGCTAGTAGCTCAATAAAATAATCGAACTCCTTAGTCTGTTGTAACTTGATTATCTCATTAGCTAGAGCATCCGCGACTAGATTTCTTTCCCTGAAAGTGTGTTTGATGCTACCCTACATAGCACTTATCTTTAGTCTTATCCCCTCAATTACCTCTAGTAGAGACCATGGTACTCTCCACTGTCTATTAATCATTTTCATTAGTGAAAAAGAATCAATCACAATCAGGATTCCTAGGTAATTATGCTTCTTACACACTGACATCGCTTGCTTTATAGACATTACCTCTGCTTCAATATTAGTAGTTTCCCCTAGAGCTTCAGTTTTTTCAAAAATCAAATCTCCTCTATAATTTCTGATGCAAAACGCTACAGCTCCTAACCTTGGGTTTCCTGTACAAGCTCTATCTGTATTACACTTTAACATATTTCTTTTTGGGAAATTCCAAGTGACACTATGATAATGTAGTCTTGGTTTATACCTTGTCAGAATAGAAACTACGTTTGGCCATAACTCCTTTCAAATTCTCATCCATGGATACAGATACTTGATTAATTTTCTTATCAAATCTTGAATTGACACATCAGATCTTTAAACTCTATTTTCCCTCCATGATTGATCCCATTTCTTCTTTTCCATAGAGTCCACATGATAATTACCATCATAACTCTACATATTGCATCAAATTTTGATGATACCTTTATTGTCCACTATGTGTGAATAATCTGATGCAGCTCCATGCATTCTATATCTATACCTGGAAAAATAGCAAAATTCCTCCATAGCTTTTCAGCTATAGGGGTTGTTAGAAAAAGATGTGCCATGGTTTCCTCCTTTTTTCCTCACAACACCAGCATCTAGAAATAATATTAATCCTTAATCTTTTAAAATCATCATCAATTGCAATAATTCTCTTTCAGGCCCTCCAAATAAAGAAACACATCTTAAGAGAAAGACACTTGGTCCATATATATCTGAATTCCTTCTTCCTCTCTCTTCTATTTCTTAGAATCTCCCTTGCAGACTTGACAGTGAAGACTCCATGAGTGTTCCCTATCCACAATGGTTTATCAACTTCATGTCCTGATGGTGTGTATTAATATTCTCCATAATATATTCAACCATCTCATCTAATAGTTTAGTTCTCACTTTTTGCTAATTCCAAACACCATTTTCTACAAAGTCTCTAACCTCCAGTTCCTATTCTTCTGCAGCATCATTCTCCACATAATAGAGAGAAACATGTCCAGTCTAATTATCAAACCAAAAATTGGAATTGCCAGACTTCAATTTCCACTAAATATTATGTTCTATCTCTTCTCTTAACTCTACTAAACTTCTCCATACATGAGATGCTCCATACCCCTTAGTAATAATGGGATACATTTTATTGTAATATTTATTCCACATAAATTCCTCCCATAGAGAAGTAGTACATGTTCTAAAGTTCCTCCATAGCTTGGCATAGAGTGTTTTAGCCATTATATGCAAAGATCTAAATCCAATACCTCCCTCCTCTTTTGAATAACACATATTGTCCCTGTGCTTATTTTTAGCTCCAGTAGAATTAGCCCTGAAATTTTTTGCAAAAATCTTATGCAAATGATCAATGACACCCTTTGGTGGAATCATAGCTGACAATAAGTATGTAGGCATAGACTACAAAACATTAGCAATAAGTACATAACTACCTCCAAAAGTCAACATTGTATATTGCCATAGGCTCAATCTCGTCATCACCTTATTGATTATTTCCTCAAAGTGGACCTTCTTCTTTCTCAAAAAAACTGGACATCTAAGGTAAATAAATGGAAAATCCCCTCGAGAAATTTCAGTAATTTTTCTAATCCTATTTCCAATTCTTGATGGAGTTTTCTCATGTAGATAAAATAAGCCCTTATCCAAATTAATCATTTTCCCTGACACATATTCATATTCCCGTATCATTTTCTTCATAGAATCAGGATGTCCTGAGAAAAATAAGAAGTATTATCCACATAAAATAGACGATTTATCTTTGGGATCCACTTAGGCATCCATACCCTATAAACAAAGGATCCTCAAATAACCTATTAAAGCTTTTTGGCAATACCTCTGTAGAAGTTATAAAGAAAGTAGGGAATAATGGATCACCTTGCTTCATCCTTCTAGAAGATTGAAAAAGGTCAAAAGATTGTCCATTCATCAAAACAGAATGCCATTTACTACCTATCAATCTCACAACCATGTTTATAATTATCTCAGAAAAATAACTCTCCGCAATACCTTGACTAAAAACTTCCATGATACCCAATCATATGCCTTTTCCATATCCAGCTTCACCACTACATTATGATGTTTTTTCTCTTGATTATATCTCTTACTATTTCTTGAGCCGACAATACATTCTCTGTGATGCTCCTGCCTTTCACAAAGCATGTTTGATTAGTGAAAATAATTCAGGATGAAACTTTACAACCCTTTCATGTATCAGTCTAGTTAATATATTATTAAAAAAATTTGCTAAGACTAATAGGTCATAAATGTCAAATTGTATTGACCTTCTCCTTCTTAGGAATCAAATCTAGATTTGTATGAGTCATATATCTTGGAAGATCCTGACCACAATAGAAGGCCTTGACCATGTTGGTGATATCTTCATGAATCCACTCCCAACTAACTTGGAAATACAACCCTGAAAATCCATTTGGTCTACTAGCATTATCCTCATTTAAGGCAAAGACCACCTGTTTCACTTCATCCTCAATAGGCATCATTGTTATCATCTCCTTTTGCTCCTGATTAATAAGCTTGGGAATATTTTGTAGAAATTCACTGTCAAAATCATTCTGTGATTTCTTGAATTGGTCCTTAAATATATTTACTACTTCATCCCCTATATTCTGAGTAGTACATATCAAATCTCCTATCCTAGAATGAATTTCCTGAACCATCATTTTCCTTCTTCTGCCTTTCACATAAGCATGGAAGAATTTGGTATTCCAATCCCCATATGAAAATCATTTCATTTCAGCTTTTTATCTTCAAAATTCCTCCTCTATTTAAAGGTATCTCTTCAAATCTAACTCTCAATTTTAATAAGTTCGGCTCTATTGCTCTCAATAGGGGAAACTTCCACCTGAATTTCCTTAGTTTTGACTATATCCTCCAAAGTGGCAGTTCTTTAAAAAATATTGTCAAAACTTTCTACTCTACTGCGTAAGAGCATTCTTCACCTTTTTCAATTTAGTATGCACCAAAGTAAAAGTAGAACCTTCTACCACCCCTGACCAGGCTCCCTCTACAATCTTTCCATACTATTAATGCTTAACCTAAAAATTTAGGAATCTAAAAGGGTTTACCACATGCTCCTAAGAATCATTACAAACCATATGCAAAGGGGCATGATCCGACCCTTTCCCTGTTAGGTAATGAACATCACAATTTGGCAAAAGTTGCATAAATTCATTATTCCCAAACACCCTGTCTAATCTTTTGAAAATACTATCCTCCCCAATCCTTTCATCCCACCATGTATATCTACTTTCTATAAATTTTAATTTACTTTAAGCACAAGCAGCCACACATCTTGCAAAATCCACTATTTTAAATTGAGTAACTGGAAGTCCTCCTAGATTCTCTAAGTTATCTAAAATCACATTATAGTATCCTCTCACAATCCAAGGGACATGAATTTGTTTAGCAATGTTCTCTAGATCCCCCCAAAGCTCTAATCTTTCAATAGCATTCCATCTTGCATACACTGCTGAAATATAAAAAACTTAAGTAGTTTCTTTTAGCTAATACTACATAGTCAACTACTGAATAGAATTTGTTGAACTTTTTTTTTCCCATTCCTCCTCCCAAAAACCTCATATTTTTGAAAAGCTATTTACCTTAACATTTGGCATACCAAGTCTTCTCCTATAGCTCTCAAATTTATTTGGGCTTTGAAAATGTTCTAGTAAAGCTATGTAAGAATATTTATGACTCTTATGTAGGTCTAGTAATCTCTCTAAAGAATTTTTACTTTTCAAAAACCTTATATTCAAGAAAATGACTTTATTAATCATTGATCAGCAGTAAAAAAGGACTCCTTCTTTCTCCTTGTATTGATTTACAACATTGGTAGATTTGTCTTGGTACCTTTCTTTGACTTTTCTTTCAAACTTTTAATCTGTCTAGGTGACAAATCCCCTTCTTTGCTAAATTTTTCCATATTCTAATCAATACTTTCATCTTTCTCTGTATTCTTCTTATCTTTCTTCTCCTTTTCTGACAAAGAATTGATTTCAGAAATTGCTAATTCTTGAATGTAGACATTATCTTCATCTTTTTGAACCCCAACTTTATATTTTACCTTTTGATTACTGTTTCCATCACTTACTTAATGTTTTATCTCCTCAGTTGTTGTTATCTTATCCGATGATTGCTTAGTGTCACTGTCAGCAAATTTGTCTATTTTATCTGTCTCTTTTCCTGTATCCTCATGAGTAACACTGTCGTTAACATACTATGAGCATCATCTTGATTCGCTTGACTACTATTCTCTCCTGTATGCTCTTTTTGTCCCTTCTACATTGTTGCTTCCATATCTAGTCTGTCTTTATTATCACTATTTTTTCCTTGATCCTGCTTATCTGAATAACGAGAAAACTAATTGGTGGTTATATCTGCTTCTACATGAATATCTTCCAATGCTCCAAACTTATTCTATGTGACCAATTCTGATTCCTTCAATTAGGATCTTGGGTTCTATTCATATCTACCCCTCCCTTGATATTTTCCTCTTTGATATGCCCCTTTTCTTTTTTATTCCCTGAAAGCCCCCTCTTCATTGTATGGAGCCTTTTCTTTATCTTCTTTTTTTGCACTTCTACTTCCTTCTTCTGTGTATTCTCAATATCTCCATCCTCCTTGGTAGTCTCCTTCTTTTCCTCTTCTTCCTTATCCTTAGGATATAACTTTGGATGAATTATGAAGCATTCTTTCTCACTATGGCCTTGTAGTTTGCATGTCTTGCAATATTTATATACATAATTGTATCTTATTTGAATCCATTTCTCCTTAATTTCTCCACTCTTCATCTGCATTCCTACATTAATTCTCTCTGGGAAATCACCCAAAAGATCTACCTCCACTTTGACCTTAGCACAACTAGGTCTTGTTTTGTTTCGGATGGTAAGGTTCACTTGTAAAGTCTCCCTAACTGCAACTTCTAAAGAGAAAACTGCCTCTTTTCAAAAAAAAATTATAGGTAAGGTTGGAAAAGATATCCATGTAACTGCTATAGAAGTTTCCTCATTTAGATCAAACAAAGGATCCCATTTGAGAGTATGCATCGGATATGACCAATAGTTTTACCTAATGTAAAATTGAGGCTTCAATAAAAGATGAACATAGTCCTCCAATCTCGATGCCTGTATTAGAATGTGACAATTACTGAGTAGCCCAATTTTACTTCTTCTTTCAATTCACATTGCTTAGGAATTAATCTTCTCAGATCTTGAATCTCTGGCCATCCATATGAGAACTTTCCTATAACTGCATGATGCAAATCTTTATTTATTATCATTTGTTGCACTTCTTCGTCCTCTCAGACTATCTGTGGTTCCCCATGAAAATATGTTATTTGTTTCAATGATGGTAATGATTTGTATTGAGCCTTATTAGGTTTTATAGCATTGGCATACGATATTTTTGGGAGCTCCTTAGTCCCTGTAAGTAATGTTGGCCCAACCTCCATAGATGGAGGCTGGCCAGTGGCCACGACGGCCATGTCTTCGGTGATCTAAGCTCAAAATAGGGTTTTGACGGCAAGGGTTTCTAGAGTGCTTTTAATTCACACAACCTCTCTCTTTTTTTGCTGATAATCGAACTCTTATTTATAAGGCTACTAATAATTTTATCCACACAATGCATGCTTTCATGAATTATTTTTGTAGTACGTCTCTTAAGACATAAAATCAATATAAATAACTCAAAAGCTATCTTCTTGAAACATTGTGAATTTGTGATAATAGCTTAATAATCATTTTCCAACAATCTTTCAATATCAAGGTCTCCTTACAGTTTGAAAGTACCTAGATTTTTCTATTCTAAACCAAAAACAAAGACACTCCGACTTTCAATTTATTCTTGATAAAATGAGATAAAAATTTGCTAGTTCGAAGATGAATTTCCTTAATATTGTAGGATGTTTGAATTTAGCCCAATCCACTCTTAATGTCATTCCAACTTACATGATTCATTACTTCAAACTTTCAAAAAAAATTATAACACCATTGATAAAATTCAAGGAGACTTTATCGAGGGTGAATGGAGAGGGGGGCTACTAACCATAAGAAAAAAATGCACTATTTTGCTTGGGAGAAAGAGACCTCACCAAAGGAGCAAGGGAATCTTGAGATTATCAAAGATGAAACAAAAGAACAAAACCCGCTTAACCAGCCTTGCTTAGAGTTTATTTTCCAACCACTCTATACTTTGTGCTAGGACCCTTACTATTAAATATATCTCTAGAGTTTTTGCATTTTTTATCTCCTTCTCTTGAAAGAATATTTTAGAAGGTAAAAATATTTATGATAGAGATATTGCTTGGGCCCTTGGTAATGATAAATCCATTAGTCTTTGATACCATAGATGCATACCAAATTGCCTCCTCTGAAGCACATCACTAATGTCCTTCTCACCTAGATGAAAGAACAAGAAGAACTCTTTTTGCTTTGGAATAAAAATAATTGAGACTAACGCAAATGTTATTTTTTTCTACCCTTGCCTGTGTTTAATTTAATATCATCCATCAATCTTAAGACTAATTTTACAAATATTGACAAACCTTACTGGACTACTAACACTAATGACTTTTCTCCACGAAGTCAGTGATTTCTTAAATCAGTACGAGCTCAGTAACTACTTTTCCTTATTATTGTTAAAATTAAATTCTTCCTTGATTATTTGCTCATAATTCATAATAGACTACGCACTAATTCCTGTCATATTCATTTAGGCCTAACCTATTCTTTCTGTGAAGTATGTAAACAAGGGGAAGAACCCGTCCCCAATATCTTCCTCCACTATTTTATATCTTAAAATTTTTGGCTTGATACTGATTTAAATATCCCTCATTCCTTGTTTCCTAATGTGCTCTAACTACAAGAATGACACAAGTTTAAACCTCCAAATTTCAAGCATCATTATGTGTGGCTTGAGTTTTTTCCTTTCTCTCTGTGGCATATGTGACATAATAAAAATTAGAATGTCTTTAAAAATAAAGTCAATTATGTCTCTGCCGCCCTTGTCTAAGAATGAACAAATGAATTTGTCCTACACACCAACAAATCCATTAGCTCAGACCCTTCAAAACTCATCCATATTAAAATAATTTCCACCGTCTAATGAAACGTTTAAGCTTAACGTGGACGAATCTTATTCTACCACCAAAGACAAGGATAGGGGGTCTCTTTAGAAATTATGTTGGTCACTAGGTGTTAAGTCGTTGGTTTTGATGATTGACATAATTTGGGACCTGTTCCTTGAAGCTTTTGTTATGATGATAAAGGCCTCTGTGGAGTAGGGAACAGGTTAGGGTCACCTGTCGCTTTCACAATCAACTCTCTAGGGAAAGTATGCCAAAACAACTCTTTTTCCAAACTATTTTGCCAAATACCCAAAAGTTTTAAAACATTGGTCAAATACCCACATAATTCCACCTCACCATCAACTTTTCCAACTTAACAATTTCAGCCCCAACTTTTATAATAATTCACTTTAACACAATACTTCCAACTTAATAAATTCACCCACAAGTTTCTAATAATACACTTCAACCCACTCCATCATCCACTATTATATATACAAAATATCTAGGTTTTTCAAAAATATTAAAAAAAAAACTTTCAAAAGCTAAAAATAGAAGGTGGTTATTTTTCCCTCCAAAAAGCTCCGATTCCGGCCACTTTTTCGGCGTTATTTTTCGGCGATTAGCTATAAATCAGTCCACAAACATCATAAGCTAGTCCATTGCATCCATTGTTACCCCATTTGTTTTCTATCTTCTCAAACACACTTTCCACCATTGTTAAAAAGCTTTAAATCACTCACATTACTCAAAACTACTTTAGAAAGCGCATTACAGCATCTCAAGCAACTCCAAGTTCATTTCTCTATTCCATAAACCCAACAATCATTTATTAGAAATAATATTTGCAATTTCAAGTTTTTGTATGGATATCTGCGCAGCCATCGACCCATCATCGTCAGTCATAGACCGTGCATATAACCTGACATAGACCGTAAGCTTAATCTACCATTGACCAAAGCTTAATTCTAGGATGTCTATTGCAGAATTTGTTCTGGTTTCTGGTGATTTTATACGAGAATAGGTGGAGACTCCCAAATGTTGGAAATGGAGATCATTTACCAAGGTGAGAATTTTCATTCCTGTTCGCCGCAACAGTTCATATGATGAATCTATTGCAAGCGTAATGCAAAGCGAGGATGTAGATTGCGCTCCGAGCGAGGTGGTTATTAGTTATCTAATGCATTTGAGGGAAAGGTGAATCCTACGATCATAAATAGCGATGTACGTGTGCTGACGTACATAATGGATGCTGATGCAGATGGCTTTATGCCTATTTTGAGGATAAATATGGTTGAGAGGTCCTTTAAAGGACCATTGAACTCATTAGCACCCCCACCCGGCGTCCGACAGTCGACGATGATTTGATCGAGGACGATTTGAATGATTACGAGAACGGTGGAGATTATCCAATTAATATGAAAGATGATTCTATGCATATGGAAAACTTTTCATCGGACTCGCAAGATGATGAAGAAGATCGTTGAACGGCATCACAACCAGAATACTATTTCTCCGACGAAACCAATTTCTATTGCGGTCAAACATTCGTCGATAAGAAAGAGCTGAAAATAATACTAGACGTAGCAACGGTGATGAAGGCTTTTGATTATTATTAGAGAAGATTTGCATAAAATTAATTATGGAAAAATGCATATCTTGTGGTTGTGGTTGGTTGTTACGAGCAAAAAAGTACGAGACCTCAGACAGATTTCACATATACAAGTATGTTGGGTTGCACACGTGCGGTGTTGAACACACCACCCGCAGGCACAAGAAAGTCTCATCCGAATTGATTGCTTCAATATGCGTAAATTATTTTCAGGATAGTAAGGGTCCAAGCATAAGAGAAATTTGAAGGATTGTGTTTAAGGAGTTGCATTACAACGCAAGGTATTAGATGTGTTGGAAAGGAAGTCTAATTGCGAAGAACATCATTTGCGGGACATTGGAGCACAGATATGCTTGCTTGTCGGCTTTTTCCCACATGGTGGAGTTATTGAACCCCAGGTCTTCTTACACTATCATGGTAAACCAGATGGATGGATGGATCGTTTGTTTACTACATCTTAGCATTTGGAGCTTGCATATGGGGATATGCCTATATGAGAAAGGTAATTGCCGTAGATGTCACACATTTGTATAGCAATTACGAGGGTATTTTGTTGAGTGCCATTGCAAAGGAAACTAAAAATTATATCTTTACGATTGCCTTTTGTGTCGTTGATAAAGAGAACGATGCTTCTTGAACCTTCTTCTTCCAGAAGCTGAAGTCTATCGTAGAAGATAAACCAGATCTATGTGGCATCTTCGATAAGCACATTAGCATTGCCAATGCCTTATCTCATGTATACAGTCGTGTATATCACGGAATTTGCAAGTGGCACCTCGCTGCAAATCTTTGCATTAATCAACACTGCGGAGAACATCTTTATCTATTCTACACCATGGAAAAGGCTTTTTCCTTTGATGAGTTTAGCGATAATTTTATGAAATTGAAGAGTAAGTGCCCCGAGGTAGCACATGTCCTTGAAAATGTGTTTGATTTTAAAAAATAGAGTAGAGCACACTTTTCGGGCAATAGGTACAACATGATGACCACAAACATCGCTGAGTAGCTTAACTTGATTTTGATGGATGAACGGGAGTACCCCGTGTCGTACATATTCAATTCAATTACTAAAAATTTTGATAAAAAGTTTAGGGAGCGGCATGGCTTTGTCAATGGTAAAGAGAACATATTTGTGCCTTATGTGGAAAGGATCCTAAGGGATAATAAGAGCACAAGCGATTCCTTGAATGTGAGTAATCCAAATGGGGTTCTCGACCATTACACGGTGTTCGGCAGCGGCGTCACTGCCAAGGTCAATCTCTTGAAGAGGAGTTATTTTTGTTGAAAATTTAACTTGGTGAAAATGCCGTGCGATCATGCGATGGCAGCTTTGTGAGCAAAGTATGGCGATGGCGAAGGTTATGGTAACTCCATCTACGACTACTCTTCGTCAATTTACAAAGTTGAAAGTTACCTCTTCACATACTCGGAAGCAATTAACGTTGTCCCTCTAGAGTCTGAATGGACTGTGCCACAGGAATTTCTAGACACTAAAATTTCTCCACCCCTCTACGATCCCAAACTCGGAAGGAAGAAATTCAAATGCACTAAGGGCGTCGGTGAGACACTTAATTCCAAAAGGAGGAATAGGTGTTCAATATGCAAGAAACTCGGGCACAAAGAACTACATGTAGAAATGTCATCAAATCATAAATAGGCTTTTTTTTAGCTTCAGTTATAAAGCTACTGTTTTGGTGGCTAAATGTGCATTTCTGTAGATTTTAACCTTCGATTATAATAGACCTAAATCATTGTCTATGGTAGAATACGTAACGTCTATGGTGTATATTTCTCAAGGTCTATAAAATATTATGTATTGGTTATATTATTCCTCATCTAATACGCTATCTTGGTCATTTTCCTGCCTTATCTCTCCAATCGATGCAATGAATTATTATTTCCCTTGTTTCCCATTTTTATTTAATGAAAATCTGCAAAAAATGTCTGTTCAAGAGAAAAACTGATGGTATTTGCAAACCAAGTGTTTTATCTTCTCAAACGCGTCAACTGACCATTGGGTGGACATATGAAAGGACGCTATCTATAGGTCTATAAGTACAGGGCCTATTTCTACGTAACCCTTCACTTGTCCCTAAACCCAAAATATCAGAAACCCTCTTCTTCTTCTTCTTCCTCACCCAAAACTGAAATCATGCCTGGTCGTAGAATTGCCCTTCACCTAATCAGACGAGTTCCCCCTTATCACTATGATTTGCTGCTTCTTCGAAATGACTTTGACCGTCTTTTCCATTGCCTGGGAGAAGATCAATAGTACTTGGAACGTGAGCTACACCGAATTGCTCGTTTCCTCTGAGAAATTCTGGAGCATCCTGGAATGGACGAAAACGACTACATCACCTCCCCCCCACCATCCCCATAATTTAGTTTACTTTGTTATTTTTGTTTATGTGTTTAAACAGACTATCACGTGTTTGTGGCTGGTGGAAGAAAAATAATTAAATTAAAAATGATTTAAATAGATAGTCACATATTTTAGGACTGATGAAAGAAAATAATTAAATTAAAAATAATTTAAATAGATAATCACATGTTTTTAAATAGATAATCACATGCCTTTTAAATAGATAATCACATGTTTTATGGCTGGTGGAAGAAAATAATTAAAGTAAAAATGATTTAAATAGATAATGACATGTTTTGGGGCTGGTGGAAGAAAGTAATTTAATTAAAAAAGATTTAAATAAATAATCTTGGAGTGGTGGTGACACTTAATAAACCGTCGTAGATCATGACCTATGTCAGCCATTGATTTGTCTGGTCTATTGTAGACTTACACCTTTAGTAGTGCACTGATTGATAGCATGATTATGCGTAGACCACGGTGATCTATGTACACTGTTATAGACCATCACTTGGATATAGTTAAAAAAAAAAAAAAAATATAGTGTGGATGTTTACACATATAAAGGAGTGTAAACAAGTCACATAATCATATTAGAGTTTAAACAAATAAGGCGGGGTGAATTAAGGAGTGTGTGGATGGGTAGTGGTTGAATGTTCAATATCGTAAGAGTAATGTTTGTCAAAGCACAAGTATGGTTTGAGGATATGTATTGTATTTGATGACTACACATTGCACATACTCCTTCCATCACCACCCCTAAATCAAAAGAGTGTGTGGAATTGATAGTGGTAGAGCAATCATATCCTCAATACATACTTGTGCTTTGACAAACATTACTCTTAGAATATTGAGCATTCAACCACTATCTATCCACACACTCCTTAATTCACCCCCCTCTTAATTTGTTTAAGCTCTAATATGGTTATGTGACTTGTTTACACTCCTTCACATGTGTTGAAATCCACACTATATTTATTTTTAATTTATTTATTTATTTTTTAACTACATCCAAGTGATGGTCTATAACAGTGTACATAGACCACCGTGGTCTACGCGTAATCATACTATCAATCGATGCACTACTAAAGGTGTAAGTCTACGGTAAACTAGACAAATCGATGGCTGGCAAGGTCATGATCTACGGCAGTCTATTAAGTGTCACCACCACTGTAAGATTATCTATTTAAATTATTTTTAATTTAATTATTTTCTTCCACCAGCCACAAAACATGTGATTATCTATTTAAATTATTTTTAATTTATTTATTCATTTTTTAACTACATCCAAATAATGGTCTATAGAAGTGTACATAGATCACCGTAGTCTACGCATAATCATGATATCAATCAATACACTACTGAAGGTGTAAGTCTATGGTAGAACAGACAAATCAATGGCTAACATAGGTCATCATCTACGATGGTCTATTAAGTGTCACCACCAGTTCAAAAAAGAAAAATTACTTTTTCAACGGTAATAAATGGCTACTTTTGTAAGCCATCAGTATTAACATTTCATTTTTACTTCATATATAAGGTGTCCATCCCTCATTATTTTATTTCATTCACTTTGTTTTGTTTTAAAAAATTCTACAATATCGCAAGCATCCCAAACATCTAATTCTAAAACTATTCTAATTTGTCATTGTGGGAATGGGCTATCTTGAGGATGTCACACACGGATTCAAATTCAGGTCGCAAATTTTATAATTTTGCAATTGCGAAGGTGAGGTGTGTGTTTTTTTTTTAAAAAGTTAAGTTAATCGTTATGTAATTATTATTCTATTTACTAGAATAATGGCACATTCTCCCTTTTTAAATGTCTTGATGAGCTATCACCTCCAACCAGTCCATCAATGTTGAGTCCGGGACTCGAGACATCAAATTTTCAAGGCTTGGCAAAATTTAATCTACTACAAAGGCTCCAACAATGTGAAGAAAATAAATATTTTCTCATGACTTTGTTCAAAGAAGCCGAAGAATAGAGGGATCACTTTAAATTATTGCTACATGACACCCAAATAGAGAGAGATCAACTAAAAAAAAATTTGGACGAAGAAGGAAGAATGTCCTAACAATGATGTTATGTGCTATAATGTTAGTATTCGTTCTTTGGAAAAGTGTAACATGGATGTAGTTATATTGAATAAATAATAGTTTTATTTTTCTATAATGTTAATACTATTTTTGATAGAATCATAGTCGATTAAACAACACCTCAACTTCAATTCGACCAGCAGGGTAATGATAGACTATGCATACGTTATATGAAATATTAAGTATGCATTCTATGATATCATGCATACACTGTACCAACTATGACCACACCCTGCATATTTAAATTTCATGCCACAAATCAATAAGATAGAAATAAATTCAGTGCAGAATCAAAACAAGTTTCATAAAATAAAAGAACAATTGTCATATCCTACCACTAGATATTTGTGAACTAAAAAAAATTGTCATATCCTAACAACTCATCATTCAACAACACATTAAGCGGCTTAGGATTTAAATGTCTTTTTCTCTAAGTTAATCATCAGCACAAGTGTTATTGTTTATTTCATCAACAATATCCATGACCATATCTTTTTGGTAATCTTCAGCTCATTTTTTCTTAACAGCTGCAGCTGCTTCTTCATTCTCACCTTTTTCTCCTTCTTTATCAACATTTGCAACAGCTGGTACTTCTTCAGTTTTCTTTTCTTCCACACCTTCTTCTCTTTCTTCTTCTGCAGTAGCTATTTCTTTCTCATCTTATTCTTTTCATTCACCTGTTGCTTCTTTCTAAACTTCTTGTTTTACAGCTTTGTCAGCTTCTTCTTCATCAACTTTTTCTTTTTCCTCGCATTTTTGTTCATATACTGCCGCTTCTTCTTCTGCTTCTGCAGCTGCTACTTTTCCACCTTATTCTTGGATCTTATCTTCTTCCATTTCTTCTTCTTCATCCTTATTTTCTTCTTCTCTTTCCTCTTCTGCCACAATAGAGGCCAACTCATCCATTTTGCTTATTTTTTCTCCTTCTTCATTCCTCTCTGATTCACGAAGGTCCACATGTACTGTATCATCATATTACAAAGTGTTACTGATATTTAAAGCTGGAAATTCATTAACAAAATCAATTATTTAATGAAATTACCTCGCTCATGTTGTCACTCATACTTTTCCTTTTTCTTCTTCTTTTCTCTCTGATATAGGTAGTAATATTCAACACCACTTCCATGAGTGCAGCAAAATGCTTATGAAGATCCTTGGGGGATGAGGTTCCTGTTGTATCTTTAGAGGTGCTCGGAGAATCATCATCACCAATGCGTACTCCAACGAGGTTACCACCCAAATCCCCATCATCGTCACTGTCCTCATTTGATGTAAGGACAGTCACCTCTTCTAACTCTTTCTTCAATCCGTTGAGGATGTTGTTCTTTACCTCATCTGTATATGGCTCAAACGTAATCATGCAATCCATTTTCGTCTCATGAACAGTAGGGATGATGTATGGGTGAACGTTCTACAAAATATCAATTAACAATTACATAGCATTCGATACAACGGTAGTATTATTGCATAATAGAAAATAAGTTCATACCTTGATAACTTTTCCTTTATACTTAAATGGGACGCCTTCGATTATCTTATCACTTTTTATAGTGTGCCATCTGAGGATGCGGGAAATGGGAAATGGATCATCCATTGATTTTCCAGCAAAGTCTCCAAGATGAGGAAAGGCCTCATAGATCCAAATCTGTAAGCAGTACAATAGTGAAAAAAATAACTCAGAGTCTATGACAGAGTATAAATAAAATGAGAATCTACCATAAACTCACTAAAGGTTTTATGGTAGATACCATGAATGCCCAGGGAAATCCGAATAGAGCATAGGATGCCTTCTGCTTCTCATCAAATACTTCCTTCTGCTTCTTCAGGTCACTTTTCTTCTTTAGATAGTCCAGGGTCAGTTGAAATGTCTCTTTCTCCTATGGATACTTCTCAAAGAAACTCAACGAATCGACCATTCAAATGAATTTTGTGTCGACAACCTCCGTCGAATCTTTTGCAAGCAACATGGTGTGCAAGAACCACAGTAGAAAACACTTAAACTTTTGATCATCGTTCAGCTTATTCCCTCTGATCAGGTGTAACAAGTTGGTCGTCGTGATGTTTTTGTTTTTCATCACCTTAAAACAAAAATTGTTCCCCTTTGCTAACACCTTCTTCATTTTTGATTCACTGGGGTATCAAACAAAAATCTTTCAAGCCAAAATAGGCAGGCTCGTTGTTAACGCAGAACCACATCTCATGACGCATCTTATCAATACTGATGCATCACAACAGCAAATAATGGACCAACTGCCCATTGAACTTGAGATGTTCTGGCAGGTTTCTCAAGTGTCCAAAATAGGACCGCTTGAATCTTTTCTTCAATTCTTGGTCTACCAAAACTTACTTAAATTCTCGATAAGAAGCCATTCTTGATTTGATCGATATTTTTTTTGGGAAAGATCCAACATTGTCAATTATCGTTCGAAGGTCATACCGCTCCATGAAAATGCACCTTGAAAGATATGGCATGGACAAGGAATCATTATCACCATCATCACTATTACTCTCTTTACTGTCATCACTGACACTCCGTTTGGCAACATCTCCACTAGAATCGATGTAGTTGCTTATCTCCTTTAACTCTGAATCTAATTCAAACACCGACTCTTCAATTTTCTTCCTTTTTGAGACATTTCCAACTGCCTCAGCTCTTCTTTTTCTACTGCTACCAGCGGTACCGACTTTGCATTTAGGAATGATATTTTTTTTACCCATTTTCAACATAATCTACACTTGAAGAACAAATCTCTCATTTTCAGTTCATAGACCACAAGTCTATCAACATAAATAACTCAATGCTCAAATGAAAACCTCCCCAAAAAGTTAACAAACACCCCAACATCAAATAGTTCACTACACAAACATACAATAACTAAACCAAAATCCAACATGCAATATCAAAACACAACAATTGCTAAAAATCAAACTAGTACACCTAATCAAACTAATTAGCTATTAATATTTCAATTTTTACTATTTCAGAAATCACCTTTCAAAAAAATTTCATACGTCTTAAAATTGATTTCAATCTAGGGTATTCTCATTTCATAGACCACGGGTCAACGAATAGACCGCGGGTCTACGGACAGCAACAGGTCGCTTTTCAGATCAAAATGCCAAAATAACTCTTCAAACAACAATTATCCCACCATTTAACACTTCGTTGCTAAAAAAAAATTATGACTACATCAAAACACCAAATTCAAAAAAAAAAATTTGACATCACTATGAATCAGTTAGCAAAAAAAAACTATTTAAATGGATCTAAAAATTATTGAAACTTGATTTTAACTAACCTTGCGAAGCAACAATAACCCCTTAGCAGCTGGAGAAGAAGACATACAAAAATGGTATTTTTGGGAAAAGTAGTTTCAAAAGAGAGAGTTGAGAATTGAAGGGGAGAGAGAGGGTGGGTTTTTTTAATATTGGAATAAGTGAAGGGTGTTAGGTGTATTATATTAAATTTGTAAAGTTGTAAAAATGATGAATTGGTCCCTTGTCCCACGTGTGGGCCCTACTTTTTTCACTTTTTACACCCTAAACCTAAAAAGTAAATCAAAAAGAAATTAAGTAGGTATTTGACAAATTAGTTTTGGAGGGATCCTTCTTTGCCAATTATTACCAACTCTCTAGCTGACACATAGTACAAGAGTTGGTAAAAAGTTGCTACCATATTTTTGCCTCAACCAATGAGAGTGCTTCTAGGTGTCTGGGGTTATAACATATAATGCTCATCTTCCTCAACAAGAAAACCATCACTTTCGTGTACTTATAATTAAAGATCTTTCCAAAGTGAAGCAGCGCTACAAATAAAAGATTGAAACTATAATAGGGAACCTGTTATTCAATGAGTTTTATCTTTATTTCCTTGTTATAATTGAGTCTTTGTAGTTTGTACTTAAATGTTTGCCTTCAGTGCTTGTGATTGTCAGTAGGTGTGATTGTACCATCTCCTTATGATCATCTAAAGTTAGGTAATTGTGTTCAAGCTAAGGCTAGCTTAAGGAGTCCAATTAGAGGTAGCTGGAGGTGGAAGCGGTAGAGTTACTTCTTGATTTTTTTATAATGGAGCAATTGCTAGATAACAAAGGATTAAGAGGTTAATCCTTGGAGTTTGTATAAAAGAGGTTGCTTGAATATAGTGGAGCTTGAAATCCTGGAGGCAGGTCGTGTTTTTTCTCCCTTGAGAAATAAGTCTCCACGTAAAAACTCTGTTTCTTTACTTTTTGTACTTCTGCACTACTTACTGCATATTTCTTTTAGTTCTTATTGTGTTTGTGATTCTAGGAATAGTTTCCTAATTTGAAGAGCTAGCAACCCACCCCAAACCCTTCATTTGGTATCAGTGCGACTCTTCCATAATAAGGCTAACACCTTGGAAGGATCTTGATAAATGGAGGCCTCACAAGCTACTTACTTCTCTAAAGTTAGTGAAATAACTCGCATTCCAAAAAGATCTCTCAAAGTGCTTATTAGATCTGACGACGAGTCCAAAAGAGGGAAGCAAAGGGTTTCTATAAAATATAACTGGAGATTTAAGGCTGACATGATTGCCAGTTAAGTGCTTGTAGCTTGTTGGGGGGGACTCATCAAGTGGTTCTGAACAAAGAGAAGAAGCTTCCATGCGGGCAATTGGAAAGGAAGTACCAACGTTTGACTCGCTTTATACCCTAATGAAAAGTTGCTGACAATTAAGAGGAGAAACATATAACTCTCCTTGATATCAAGGAAATCTTGAAGGACTATTCCCTGATTAAGCTGAGATCTATTGCCTCTGTATTAATTAACTCTCTATATGATCTTACCAGAGAAAAGGAAAATCTGATGCAAGCCTTGGAAAACTGTGAGCAAGATGAGATTGAGCTATGTTTTGCGGAGAAATAACTTTCGAGATTTTTTTAACAAGTTCAAATACTTTCAATAAAAGTTTTTAAACTCGAGAATAGAGTCGACACTTAACTTATTCAAGAAAATCAAGAAAACCTTTGAAATTACTTAAATGGTCCAATATAGAAAAATCATTTAAGTTTGAAAATTGTAGGTAAGCGGTTCCTATTAATACTCTTGGAAGGTTGTTAAGGCACCAAGAGTATCCGCTAACTTGCGGTTATTCAGACTATTTGAAAATGATTCTTTGACTAACTTGGAGAAAAGAAGTTGATTTTTGAAAAGAAATTGATTAAGAAAATATTTGCATAAAATCAATTTTTGGGTAATTTAGTGGGAAATTTAACTTGTTCTAAGAAAGCTAATATCAAAAAGCACGAAAAGGGGAAGAGGAGAATTATAAGATTTAGGTTCCTAAGCCCAAATCCCTGTCCTAATCTAATTGGGCTTTTGACCCACCTGTACCTGTCCTAAACTTTTCATTTGGGCTTTAAGCCCATCTTCACCTATCCTAATCTAGATCTTTGGGCTTTTGGCCCACAACCTGCTTCACCTGTATTAATTTACAAATTTGGCTTCGAGGCCCAAATGAATGAATAAATAAAGAATATATAAGAATAATAAAAATTGAGACTTTTGAAGTCTCTTAGCGACCTCATCAATGGGTTTTGACTCATTTTTCTTCTTCTTCGATCTTCTTGCACCCGCACGCCATATAGTCGACCTTGGGTTTAAATTTCAAAATTGACTCAAAAAGGTGGGCCTCATTGGCCCATTATGAAATGCAAGAGGAAAGGAGTCCATTTGGACTCCAAAACAGATTCATGCAAAGAAAAAGAAAAAGAAAAAGAATTAATGTGTTCGAAAATTCTACACTTAATGGATAAATGATGAAAAGAAAAAATGGCATTCTCAAGCATAAAGAAATAGTAAATTTCAATATCAAAACAAATCAAATTATTCAACGAAAAGAAAATTAACCCATATAACAAAGAAGAAGGTGGAGGCTAACTTTAAGAAAGGCAATCCTTAAACTCCAACAAAGGTGGCATTAGCAATGATTTATACATCCAAATTATAGCCAACTTTAGAAAAACATGAAACGGCCTATGATTTATCTTTCTAAGACATCTTTTTTCTCTTTTAACATTATGAAACAAAGAGAGACACGAATCAAATCTTTACACACGCAAATAGCACATATAACAATCCAAAGGGAGTTTGAAAATTAGAATAGAAGTTTAGTATCTCTAAAAGTGAAATATCATTCAACAATCATACTATGCATGACTCGAAAATATCTAAATAATTCTATTTCGCCACAAAAATACGAACTTTCTCATTATTTTGACAAAACAACATGCGAAAAAAAGAGGAATAAACATTTTAGATGGAAAATAAAGCTAGCACTTCATCTCTCATATGAGGATTTTGAAATTCATTAAAATAATTAGCAAGAAAATGACAAGTTCTTCACTTAACCAATTACGATTTTATTAAGGCAAAACAAACAATAGTAACTATTCTTTTCGACACAAAGAAAAATACTTTACGTGTTAAAAATAAATATATCCGCCAACAATGAATTTAAACAAAGCATAAGTACGTCTTTGAAGAAAAGATTGAAACTTTATTAATAATAATCAAAGAATAAAGTCAAAAAGGAGAAACTATAAATATTAAATATTCTTTTCAACATAAAGGAAACAACTTTACATGTTAAAAACAAATATATCTTCCAAAAATGAATTTAAACAAAGCATAAATACGTCTTTTAAGCAAAGATTGAAACTTTATCCAGAATAATCAAAGAATAAAGCTAAAAAAAATATGTTCAATTATTGCTAGCTCATTTTTATACCATGAACATGAAATAGCCATAATATCGATATCACAACGTCCTATGGACTTCAAGGCCGTCTATAGCAAACAAAATTACAACTACGAACTACAAAGAAGGAGATGAAAAAGAAAACAATAATAAAATTAAAAAGGGGAACGTGTTTTTACCTTTTTTTAGGAAGCAAAATGGGACTTCAATATTTCTTTGGAATCTTGATCACCACCGGAAAGCAATCTGTCAAGAACCCTAATTAAACTACTGCTTGAAAATTTTTACTAAAGAAAAAAAATTTAACTATTTGCTCAAAAGTTTTTTTTCACTCTTTGAGACTTTTAGACTTTTAAACTTGATCTTTCTATCAAAATAGTGGTAGAATTTATAGAAAATGAGGGGGATACAGTTCTATTAATTCACCAATGTGGGAGGAAATATTTAGGGGTATTTTTAGAATTTTAAAAATTAAAGATAAGATGAGACAAAATATAAGGTGGGAGAAAATTGTACAATGTAGTACAATTTTTGAATTTCAAAATTGAAAAAGAGACAAGGTTAAGGGGGAGATTGTCCAATGTAGTATAATTTTGAATTTCAAAATTGAAAAAAGGATAAGACTGAGGGGAAATTCTACAATGTAGTATAATTTTTAAATTTTTAAATTTCGATTTTGGAATTAGAATTTGATTTTGCAGGAAATGGGGTAGAAATTATGAGAGTTTTGGGAAATTGGGGTTAATTAAAATATAACCCCAACTGAGATTTAAAATTTAGCCAAATTTATTTAATTTTGACCAAATTGAAAATCAATTGGCCGATTGCATTGCAATTATGGCCAATTTGATTTCAATTATAGCCAAATCTAATAGATTGGCTAAATTAAATTAAAATGCAATACGAATTAATACTTCCTTTAATCCTATCTTCTTAATTTAATAAAATCAAGAAAATATTTCTCCAAATAGATTAATTCTAAGAATAATTTTTATTTAAATCAAGACTTTATCCGTTTAGATTAATTTTCAAGCTTAATCAGTAAAAGTCTAATTTTGATAAAAATATTTATTTAAGTAATAAAATTTATACAATTTCACATATGCAGATACAAAAACGTATAATCGTCAATTAAATGACAAAATTAACCCAAATAAATATTTTAGAGCATATTTATCTGAATGAAATAAATATTTCAACTTTATTAAAACTTGAAGAAACCGAGGGTTAAATTTAGTAGTGGAGGAAAAAATTAGATGTCAACAAGCTAAATGTTCAAGTGACTGAACTTGCAATCGAAAGGAAGAAATTGAAGGAAAAACTAGCAAAGTGTGACGAGAAATGGTAGAATTAAGTGTGCAAATGGATGAGCATCAAGCCACTTGTAAGACTCTTAGCCGTGAAAATGATCTACTAAATAAGAGAGTAGATAAAATCTCAAAAGAGTCTAAGGGTAAAAGAGTAAGGAGCAGAATACAGTTTCAGCTAGAAAAAGAACTAATCAATGTTAAGGCTGACCTGACTGCCTCTCTTGGTAGAAATTCCATCCTTGAATGGGAAATTAATAAAAACTGAACTTGAAAAAGCTCTCAAGTTTACTACCTCCTTACATGCAGTGAAAAACTCTACCAGCCAAGAGGGTGAATTAGACTTATCAGACAAACCTACAAAGAGCAAAAACAATGTCAAAAGTACTCAGTGTGATAGGGATGGTCACTCTAAAGAATAATGCTCTTCCAAGATTTCAAGTTTGAAGGATATGAAAAGCTTCACAGTCCTCTAAAGGAAGAAAAGACTACCCAACTAGACAAAGAAAAGACTGATCTTTCCCTTATCATCTTTTTGGGAACCTAGACTCAAATAGGCTACTAAGGCCTATAAGTGATTAATGATATAAGAAAGTCAAGGGGGAGTAACCAACACAAGATAATGATGGTGGGTGCTCGGAGCTCTTGAATAAAATATTTGAAGATAACCTCTTGCTGAATGTCCTCAAAAGGATATGTCTCCTTCATAGTGGAATCTATATAAGGGCTTGATTAATGTTAATGGTACTATGGCTTAAGTAGAAAAGGACAGTCTGAAGCACATGAGGAGTTATGCTTGGTACTTCTTTCATTTAGAAGAACAGGGAACTGTTCAAGTAATACTTGACAAGAAGGATGTTGGAATCCACATGGATAGTGGAGACACTAAAATTCCATACTCATGACTAGCTAATATCTAGGTTGAATAATATCTCACGTTGTTGATTCAATCACATATCCGTGCAGATATACACCCATAACAAGTAAGAACAAATATGAATGGAGTGTGAGACAACACAAGTCATAAGATTTTGATATTGCTGAGGGACCAGGTTCCTAATTAGGTTAGTGTCACTCACCTTTCTTAAATAATGACTGGTTAAATATTTAACGATCATGCCATGTCTTTTTCCCACCACTCTTAAAAGAAAGCCACCTATCTTTTAAATTCAATAACTGCATACATCTATACGGACACGTGTCCTTGTACTCATCATAATCTCTAATCTCAGCTATTCTTTTATAAAGCCTAAAATTAGATTATCTTCTCTTTCTTTTTGATGAATCTCTCTCATCAAACCTCATCAGATCCCTAACTACTTAGGGATCATGTTTCTCTTTTCACTCTCTGATACTTCTTCACCGAAAAGAGGGCTTCTAATTCAACCACGCGTAAAAATGTAGGATCTCCTAACTAGACTAACTCTAGTACAAAACCTTTACTTCCTCCCAATCTCTATTTATCATGAAATAGAAACAGCCTCCGCATATCTAGTACGACCCAAACTAGGGTCTGGCCATGACAAGTACCTCAATAATCCAATAACTAAAAACCAGTACTGAAAACCAATTCCCAAGTCCACAGTAATTCACAAAGCCTTTTAATCGAAACCGAGTTCGCCAGTTCAGGCTCAACTCCTCGCTTTACGTTAGCGGACCTACAGCTCGGGACGGGGCTCCTGTAGAAAAAGATTTGACGCGAAGGAGGAATCAAATCATGTTGAGAATGCATACGAGACAAACCCATCATAAAATCCATGTTCACCTTTTCTCACTTCCAAGTGGGAATTCTAAACTCTTGCAATGTATAAATAGTCCTTTGGTGCAAAAGCTTGACCTGCTGGTAGTTAGATAACATAGCTACAAACTCTGCAATATCCCTCTTCATACCACTCCACTAATAGATTTCCCTCAAATCATGGTACATCCTAGTCACTTCTGGGTGTATAGAGCAATGCGCACCATGCATTTCTGCTAAAATCCGCTGCCTCTAACCGTAAACACACGGCACACACAGCCTACCCTAACATTGCAACACACTATCTCCCCCTTGGGAGAAAACCTCTACCTTCTAATTTCTAACTGTTTCCTTCAACTTAACCAAACTAGGATTGTTGTCTCTCTTTTCTTTCACTTCAGCAACCAAAGAATATTTTGAACCATTCTGAACCCATATACTACCCTCACTTGAATCAACTAACCGAACACCTAATCTAGCAAGCTAATGAACCTCTCTGACTAACTTTCTCTTATCATTCTTAACATGAGCAATAATACCCATAGACAATCTACTAAGGGCATCTACCACTACATTGGATTTTCCAGGGTGATACAACAAACTCATTTCATAATCTTTTAACAACTCAAGTCATCTTCTCTAATGAAGATTTAAATCTTTTTGCGAGAATACATACTACAAACCTTTGTGATCTATGAACATATCCACATGAACCCCATAAAGGTAATGTCTCCATATCTTCAAAGCAAACACAGTGGCTACCAACTCAAGATCATGGGTAGAATAATTCTTTTCATGGGTTTTAAGTTGTCTAGAGTCTAGGCTATGATCTTAACTCTCTGCATCAACACATAACCAAGACAAACTTTGGAAGCGTCACAGTAAACCACAAATCCATCTAAACCATCTGGTAAGGTTAATACTGGAGCGGAAGTGAGTCGAGTCTTCAACTCCTAAAAACTCTTCTCGCAAGAATCTGACCACTGAAACATGACTTTCTTTTGAGTCAGCCGAGACATGGGGAACGCAATAGAAGAAAACCCTTTAATAAATTGTCCATAATAACCAGCCAAACCTAAGAAACTCCTAATATCTAATGGAGAGATGGGCCTGGGATAGTTTCTCACTACTTCAGTCATTTGAGGGTCAACTCTAATGCCATTACTGAAAATAATATGGCCAAGTAAAGCTACTGATTTTAGCCAAAATTTAAACTTACTGAATTTAGTGAATAACTGATGGGCTCTAAAAGTCTGCAATACAATTCTGAGATGGTCTGTATGATCACTTTCACTACGAAAATAGAAAAGAATATCATCAATAAAGACTATGACAAACATGTCCAAGTACTGCTTGAACACTCTGTTCATCAAGTCCATGAAAGCTGTTGGGGCATTCATTAGTCCAAAAGACATAACTAGAAATTCTAAGTAACCATACTAAGTTCTGAAGGTTATCTTTGGAAAGTCACATTCTCTGACTCTAAGCTGATGATAGTTGGATCTGAGGTCTATCTAAGAGAAATAACTGGCACCCTAAAGTTGGTCGAACAAGTCATCAATCCTAGGGAGTGGATATTTATTATTGATTGTGACTTTGTTCAACTAACGGTAATCAATGCACATCTTGAGATAACCATCTTTCTTACGAACAAAAAGGACTAGTTTACCCCATGGGGAAACACTCAGCCTGATGAAACCCTTGTCTAAAAGATCTTTCAACTACTCATTCAACTCTTTAAGCTCAGCTGGAGCCATTTTGTAGAGCAAAATAGAGATAGGCAGGGTATCTAGAAGGAGATCTATCCCAAAGTCAATTTCTCTTTTAGAAGGAACTCCAGGAAAATCTTCAGGGAGCACATCTAGAAATTCCCTTACTACTGAAACTGACTCGAGACTGGGGGTCTTAAAACTAGAGTCTTTGACTCAAACAAGACGGTACACATACCCCTTAGATATCATCTTTCTCACACTAAGATAAGAAATGATTTGACCCCTAAGTACTAAGGTACTACCCCTCCATTCAATAACTGGTTCATTAGGAAATCGAAACTAAACAGCTCTATTTCTCCAGTTAACTGAGGCATAGCATGAGTAGAGCTAATACATGTCGGCAATGACATCAAAATCAGTCATCTCTAACTCCACAAGATCAATTGAGGTAACTTTCTGGGATACTGTGACTGGGCAGTTTTTGTAAACCTGCCTGGCTACAATAGAGACACAATCTGGGTGGACACTGAGAAAGATTCTACAAATATTTTAGGACTGGCGCCAAAGTTGACAGCTATATAAAGGGTTACAAAAGAGAGTATAGCTCCAGGATCTAATAAAGCATAAAAATGGAGATGAAAGACCAGTAACGTACCCATAACCGTATCAGGATAACTTTCCTAATCCTATCAGGACTAGAGTGTATACAACCTATTCTGACGCTACCCTTTGGTTGCACTGAACACGACACCCTTCTGAGTAGGGTGACTGGCTAGAACTAGAGGGCGACTGTGTTGACTCTGCTAACTAACTTTAGGACATTCTCTGACTTTGTTCCTGGCTTGCCACATCCAAAACACACATCACTACTATCCCTATAAACACCTTAATAATTCCTACCACATTTTCTGTAAAGTAGATTAGTGTGACCACTGTTCATACTACCCTGAGACTTAGAGCCTGGTGCTTTTTCTCGACTATCATTCCTGAATTTTGGCACTAGCGCACTAGCTAAAGACAAAGCAGGGGCTAAAAATTTATGATGGAACTGAGGGAGGTTCCCACCCTCTGACCTCAGCTGAGAAAAATTAAAACTATCTGTTCTGGCCCTCTTATTCAACCTCTCTTTCTCCTTAAGCTTCTCTTCCTCAATCTGCTGAGCATGAACCATAAGCCTAGATAGGACCATCTCCTTTATCAACATAGCAATCCGACACTCCTTGACCACACTATCAGATACACTATAAAAAAACATACTCATTCTAGACCTATTATAAGCTACCATCAAAGGAGCATACCTCGACAACTTAGTAAACTTAAGTGAGTACTCCTTCACACTCATGTTGTCCTTCTTCAAGTTAATAAACTCCTGCACCCTAACTTCTCCAAACTCCAATAGAAAGAACCTAAATAGGAAAGTCGTGGCAAACTCCTCCCACACTTCAAGCCCTGCATCAACACCCATATCCTCCTTCTACTACTTATACCAGGTGTGAGCTACTGATGTATCCCGAACCAAGGCCTTGTCATAATGGGCATCCTAAGTCTACCTAGGACCGAGGACCACACCCTTTAACCCAACCCAACCACCTTATACAGTCTTATATAAGCTAAATTTTGAGCATATAAGAAGATTGGGCAATGCTCTCATGAAGGCTTTAAGATAGGGTCATAACCATGAACGACCCAACCAAGTTTGTCCATGCCAAACCAACCATCCATACCATACCAAACCAATGAGAATATTGAAACATAATGTGAAAGTCAAACCCAAAATGTAACATAATGGAATAGTGAGAAATTATGTTCGATGATGCCAACCTCCCATCTTATTCCAATGCCAAGGATGACACCAATACTGATCATGCCCATTCCAACCCCTAGAAGTACCATAAAGCCTCTATCCAAAAAAATACAAATATCCAGTTGGGACATGCTCCCAACCATGGCCAAAACCAAAATCCAAAAAGAAAATAAAAAGTCTAAAAATGTCCAACATAAAATGATGCCTTTCGAAAGGATAGAAGCTCACCACTTCAGTCTAATAAGCTTTCCTCGAATCAAGTACTATGAAAGAGGAGTGGAATATCCGATTCCTTCTTAGAGTAGGAAAACAGCCACCTAGACGGGTTAGTGGGTAAAAACTAGCATAAATCTTAGGATAAGGATAAAGTAATGACAGTTATTAAAACCAAGTGAAAACCATCCAATGTAAACAACCATACATATATATAAGAGCTGGGAAATGGGAGCAGGTTTAGTATGCCATTAAAACAACTTAACCTGGTTCATGTAGCTTAGCCGACCTACCACCCACAGGCCATATGGGTTCAACTCCCCCTACTGAAAGGGTCCCAATGGGTGTAGCCGCATGACCAGGCAATAACCTTGGGATGACTAGTACATCCCTCCTATATAAATGTGACATTTGCATATGGCCATCGAATACCCCTCATATCAGCAACTATGAGTTTTGGGTTTTGATCTCCCCGGGATTCCTACCTTCCATGGCTTAGCTTACACCGCCCGCCATTAATGCTCAAATAAAACCAAGTTCAAACAATCCAATTACCCATTTATTAACCAAGTCTATTTGATAAATAGTGGTATCGTCAAACAGCCATACTTGCAAGCATTACCCACAGCTAAACCATTTAGATTAAGGGGACTCTCGGTGCCCTTTTCGTTTATCATATTAACCTATTAGGAAACTACCATGTTCTCCACAAGCATTATCAATTAGTCATTAACCTTTGTAAACCATTGAAAACATTTAATGTTTCATAAATAAGCTGAAAAAAAGCAAGAGATCTATTAACATAAGTCAATGCAATGAACATATCTTTATATGTGTTTTACCAAACACCTTGGAGGCATAGTACAACCAAAACCAAATTCCGTTATCATCAAACCATTACCATGAAATTTCATTATCCAAAACAACCATTAATGCATACAAAGCATAATTAAAATGTAAGAAATCATAACCAAGCCTTTAACATCAAAACCCCCAAATCAATGATTGAAAACCAAAACCATGCAAAAGTAAAAGCCATGAAATCAACCATATAACCATGCCTTTTATTGAAATTACAAGTAGGGAAAAGAATCATGTCTTAAACGAAGAAGATTGATGGAAAGAATTCACCAAGACAAGCCCCAAAGTAATCCCTTAGATGAAACCCTAGCTCTTTGCCCCAAAAGATCTTGAGAGAATTATGATATATTTAGGAAGAATTTCTAAGTATTTAAGAGTAAAATAGTAAGGCAAATAACCAACTAAGTGTATTAGAAGTCGTGGATCCTTTTTAGGGTGAGCAAGGAAATGTCTAGAAAACCACCACTTAAATCCCATAAATATCCGACATAGGGTCACGACTGACCTCCTTACGAGTCATAACCTAGCTTACGGTTGATACGCACCCAATCATAACCAATCCTCAACCATGGATCAGACATTATCTAGTATTAACTCATCCAACCAAGTCGTAACCTCAGTATACGATTCGTACCCATGATCCATATCCCTAGCAGAATGTAACACTAAGAGGATCAAACACTGACCACCTTACGAGTCACCTATACAACTCGTACCCAAGATTTACGACTCATACCCTCAAGTCGTATCCATTCAAGTATCTAAGACCATCCCACTAACTAATACTGGTCAGCTTACAACATGTCTTCACCACTCATACCCTAGCTTTTGGCTCATACCATAAGTCGTAATGAGTCCAAAGAACGAGATTCCTAGAAATTTTCTAAGGGTCCAAACTTAGGATGCTTCAGTTTCCCCCACTAGGAACATTCATCCCCAAATGACGGATAAGGTAGGGGTAACCACACACAGAGTTATTTGCATTCTCGAACATCCCTTTAACAAAGTTTGAAAACAAAGAGAAAAAGATGTTAATCTTTCCTTTAACAAACTCAGAAAATAAAGATGTGTTCAAGAACACATACCTTCCGCACGAATATCAGAAGCAAAAAATAAGAGTGGATACTTGGACTTCATGTCCTCTTTTGCTTCCCACGTAAACTCTTTCACCTTGTGGTTCCTCCATAGAACCTTAACCAAAGCCATATCCTTGGTATGCAACTGATGAACCTGTCTATCCACTATCTCAATTTGGACTCTTCATATGACAGAAAATCCAAGATATCCAACCCTTTCAAAGGAATAATTGAAAATGAATCACCAACTCACTTCCTCAACATAGAAACATAAATTACTAGATAAACCAAACTCAAGCTAGATGGAAACTCCAACTCATATGCAACATTGCCCTCTCTCCGCAAAATCTCATAAGGACCAATGTACCGAGGATTGAGTTTTCCCTTTTTGCCAAACCATAGTAGTCCCTTCATAGGAGGCACCTTAAGAAAAACCTTATCCCTAACTGCAAACTCTAAATCTCTATGCCAAATATCCACATATGATTTTTGACGACTCTGGGAAGCCTTAAAACTATAACGAATCACCTTCACCTTTTCCATAGCTTGACGAACCAAATTCGGACCAAAAAAATCAGCCTCGCTGAGCTCAAACCAACCAATAGGAGACCTACACCTCCTACCATACAACGCCTTAATAGGAGACATACCAATACTTTTATGATAGCTATTGTTGTAAGCAAACTATACCAAAGGTAGATGCTCCACCCAACTTCCACCATAATCAATCACACGGGCTCAAAGCATATCTTCCAATGTCTGAATAGTTCTTCCCGCCTGCCCATCTGACTGCGGGTGGAAAGTTGTACTCATACTCACCTTAGTCCCCAGCCCTTTCTGGAAAGATCACAAAAAGTGGGAAGTAAACTGTGTACCGTGATCAGAAATAATTGAAATAGGCACCCCATGCAATTTCACAATATTTTAAAGATAAAGCTTCGCGTAATCCTCCACCAAAAAGTTAGTCCACATAGGCAAGAAATGTGCAAACTTCTTCATCCTATCCATAATGACACAAATTGAATCAAATTGGTTCCAAGACCGAGGAAGATCGGTAACAAAATCCATATTAATCTCCTCTCACTTCCATTCAGGCAACTTAATCTCTTGATACAGCCCACCAGGACCCATGTTCTCAACCTTAACCTGTTGACACACCAAGCACTTGGATATAAAATCAACCACATCCCGCTTCATGCCACTCCACTAATAGATGTCCTTGAGATCATGGTACATCTAAGTAGAACCAGGATAGACAACATAGCATGACTCATGTTCCTCATCCAAGATCCTTTGCCACAAACCATCTACATCGGGAAAAAAATACCTTCCTTGGTACCGCAAAGTACCATCCCCACTAATCTCAAAATCTACTACCTTTTGTTTACCATTGATACCCTTGATTTTCATTAACATAGAATCCAACACTTGTTTCTCCTTAATCTCCATAACAAGAGATAATCTAATTACTTCTTGCACTATCACACCACCATCCTTGGAGTCTAAGATACGAACCATGAGATTTGCCAAGCGATGAATATCCTTCATTAAATCCTACTTTCCTTCTTCCACGTGAGCCAAACTACATATGGATAACTTGCTAAGAGAATCAGCAACTATTTTAGCTTCATTTTATGCTAGTGAAGACTTGTATCATAGTCCTTAAGAAGTTCAAACCATCTCTCTACCTAAGATTAAGCTCTTTCTGTGAGAACACATACTGCAAATGCTTCTGATCTAAAAAGATATCCATGTGTACCCCGTACAAATAATTACTCCTTATCTTTAAAGCAAACACAATAGCCAATAGCTCTAAATTATGAATAGGATAGTTCCTCTCATGCAACTTTAACTTCCTGGAAGCATAGGCTATCACCTTCCTATACTGCATCAACATGCAACTAAGACCAACCCGAAATGCATCATAATAAACCACGAACCCATTATTGTCTTCCGAGAATGTCAGAACTAGAGTTGAAGGCAACTTATCCTTCAACTTCTAAAAACTCCCTTCATATGCATCCGACTAAGAAAACTTAACCTTCTTCTGAGTCAACTTAGTCAAAGGAGCATCTACCAATGAGAAGCTCTACATAAACAACCTATATACCTGGCTAAATCCAAGAAGCTCCAAATATCATATAGAGTTGTAGGTTAAGTCCATTTCTTCACCACAGCCACCTTCTGCAGATCCACCATGATCCCTTCACTAGAAATTATATGACCTAAGAAAGTCATAGCATTCAACCAAAACTCGCTCTTAGAGAACTTAGCAAACAACCATTGTTCCCTTAAGGTCTGCAACACCACGTGGAGTCCATTAACATGATCCACCTCACTCTTTGAATACACCAGAATATCATTAGTAAAAATAATGATGAAAAGATCCAAATACTACGAAACACCCTATTTATCAGATCCATAAATGCTATCGGGGCATTTGTCAATCCAAATGACATCACCAAAAACACATAATGCCTATACCTAGTGTAAAAAGTCGTCTTAGGGATATCTACCTCCCTAATCTTCAATTGATGGTACCTAAATCGAAGATCTATCTTAAAGAAGAACTTTGCACCTTATTCAACTATCGATAGTTGATACACATAAGAAGAAAACCATCTTTCTTGCACACGAACAACACCAGTGCACCCCATAGGGAAATGCTAGGATGAGTAAACCCTTTATCTAGAAGATTCTTAATTTTCTCCTTGATTTCCCATAACTCAGCCGAAGCCATTCTATATGGAGGAATAAAAATTTGAAGAGTGTCTAGAAGCAAATCAATACCAAAATCTATTTCCCTATCTGGAGGAACACCTAGAAGATCTTTCAGAAATACCTCTAGAAACTCATTAACCATAGGGACCGAAGATAAAAGAGGACCTTTCAAATTATAATCTTTAACCTGAACCAAGTAAGAAAGACAACCTATAGAGATTAACCTTTGAGCTCTATGATAAGAAATAAACTTCCCCCTAGGCACTAAGGCATAACCTTCCCATTCTATTTTTGGCTCACTAAGTAACCTAAAGATGACCCTACCAGTTCGACAATCCAAATTTGCATAAATAGAATGCAACCAATTCATGCCTAAGATTACATCAAAATCTACCATACCCAACTCAAATAGATCTGCCAAAGTCTACCTACCACTCACAAATGCCATACACCCCTAATAAACCCGTTCAGCAATGACCAGATCTCCTACCAGGGTAGAAATAAAAAATGGATACAAAATAATTTTTAGATCATAACCAAAAGACACAATTACTTAAGAAGTCACATAGGAAAGGGAATAACCTAGATCAAGAAAATTATACATGTAACGAGAGAAAATTTGTAATGTACCAGTAAAAATATCAGGTGATGCCTTAGATTTCTGATAGGATGAGAAAGCATACAACCTGTTTCGACCAGCACTAGAACTAAGAGCAGTAACAAAAGCATATGCCATACCACCGGGTGTAGGAATAAAGCATATAACCTGGTTCGACCAGTACTAGAACTAGGACCAGTAACAAAAGTAGATGCCACACCACTGGGTATAGGAATAGAAGATAAAGCCTCTCCCCCGTAGCAACCTTGTTAGACAAATAATCCCTGAGTTGATGGCTACACTTGAAGTATTTATCCCTACAGTCCTCACAGAATCCTCGATGAGGACGACTACAAAACTGACAAAGAGAACACAAAGAATTATACTGACCTCCACTTTTTTGAGACTAGGATCCCTGTGCCTGAGAATTATCACCATCATGATAACACTTGTCTCCCGACTGCTGGGGGTAAGGAGCACTAGCAGTAGAGAAGGAACCAAAACTCCTCTACTTCTTTTTCTGCCATTTCCCACTATCTCTACCACCGTGAGACTGGGCACCTCCCTGATCAGAGAACCTACCCCAGTTTCCCTACCTGTCTCCATATTCCACCTACCTTCTTTTCTAATCCTCAATTTGCTATAAATGAATAGTCATCCTCGATATATCCATATCTTTCATAAGCAAAATAGTCTTGCTCTTTTGAATCAGATCTCTATTCAGCTCGAAAGTGAACTTCCTCATTCTCGACCTCATATCAGTGACCAAATTAGGAGCATACCTCAACAACTGATGAAACTTCAAAGTATACTCCTTCACAGATATTTTTCCTTGAACGAGGTTCACAAACTTCTCTATCTTATCTTCCCTTAACTCTTGAGGAAAAAACCAATCCATGAAGGCATCAGAAAAGGCCTCCTAGAAACCATTCTCTTCTATATCACCCTTATCTCTATCCCATTCCTCATAACACAGATAAGTAACCTCTTTGAGATGAAAAGCTGCCAAGTTTACTTTTTCTATATTAGTGAACCTCATTACCCGAAAGATCGCCTCTATCTTATCAAAAAATCCCTATGGGTCTTTATCCACCTTCACTCTCATAAAAATTGGAGAACCCATCTTTATAAACTATGTAAGACTAGTGGCCTCAGTAGATACAACATTGGTCATACCTCACTCGGCTTGAACAGACACCAGTTAGGCAATAACATGCATAGATTAATGAAACTCCACATTCATCACATTGCCCTTAGGGACCTAAGAAGTAGGAGGAGGAATAGGAGGAACTCTGGTACAATTAAGAATAGGACCATGAGATCAAAAATGCAGTCAAGATGTAGGAGGTACTCTTTAAAATTATCCCCAGATGGGATGGAAGAATTTTCTTACATTCCAGATCTAGGAGGCATGATCTGAAAGATGAACAAATAAGGATTAGAGAAGATTCCAAGATTGAAAAGTCAAGCTTAAAGAAAGAATACCAACAAAGTGAAACATTCCTAAATGTCTTGCGCTTCTCCCTTAAGAGTATGGCGTACTACATACCCTAAAAAGAGGCTCTACTTAACACAGCTTTGTGGACTCCCAATTGACCATGAACCTAGGCTTTGATGCCAACTTAACATAGCCCAGATTGAGGCCTTATCATAATGGTCATCCCAAGTCCACCTAGAATTGAGTACCACCCCCCTTAACCCAACCCAATGACCTTATACAACCTTATATGAGCTAAATTTTAAGCATATAACTAGATTATGCAATACTCTCAAGAAGACTTTGGGATAGGGTCACAACCATGACTGACCTAACCAAGTCTCTCCAAACTAAAACAAACATCCATACCATACCAAACCAATGAGAATATCGAAACATAATATGAAAGTCAAACCAAAAATGTAATACGATAGAGCAGTGAGAAGTTATGTCTGATAATTCCAGCCTCCCAACTTATTCTAATGCCAAGACTAACATCAATACCGATCTCGCCCATTCTAATCCCTAGAAATACCACAAAGAATCTATCCAAAAGAATACAAATATTTAGTTAGGATATGCCCCCTACCATGGCCAAAATTAAGATCCAAAATGAAAATAAAAAGTCTAAGAATGTCTAACATGAAATAATGTCTTCTAAAAGGATGGAAGATCACCACTTTACTCCAATAAGCTATCCTTGAATCAAGTACTATGAAGGAGGTTTCGAACATCCATTTCCTGCATAGCATGGGTATACAATCACCAGTAGATGGGTTAGTGGGTGAGCACTAGCATGAATCTTGGGATAAGGATAAAGTAATACCAGTTATTAAAACTAAGTGAAAACCATCCAATAAAAACAACCATACATATATATAAGTGTTAGGAAAAGGGATCGGCTTTAGCGTGCTATTTAAAATACTTAACCTTGGTCATGTGCTTAGCCATCTTACCACCCCACAGGCCATATAGGTTTAGCTTCCCCTACTGAAAGGATCCCGGTGCGTCTAGCCACACAACTAGGAAATAGCCCTAGGATGACTAGTGTATCCCTCTAATATAAATGTGACATTCTCACGTGGCCATCGAAAACCCCTCATATCAAAAAATATGAGTTTCCAATTTTGATCCCCCCTGGGATCACCACCTTCCACGGCTTAAGTTACACTTCCTGCCATTAATGCCCAATTAAAACAAAGTCTAAACAATCTAATTATCCATTTATTAACCAAGGCTATTTGATAAACCAATGGTATTATCATACCACCATACCTGCAAGCATTACCTATAGACAAACCATTTAGATTAAGGGGACTTTCGATGCCCTTTTCGTTTACCATACTAACCTCTTAGAAGACTACTATGTTCTCTACAAGCATTACCAATTAGTCATTAACCTTTGTAAACCATTGTAAAATATTTAAGGTTTCATCTATAATCTAAAAACAAGCAAGAGTTCCATTAACATAAGTAAATGCAATGAACATATCTTTATAAGCATTTTATCAAACACCTTGGGGGCATAGTACAAACAAAACAAAATTCCATTCTCTTCAAACCATTACCATGCAATTCTGTTATCCAAAAACCACCATTAATGCATAGAAAGTATAATTAAAATATAATAAATCATAACCAAGCCTTTAACATCAAAACCCCCAAATTAATTATTGAAAACCAAAACCATGCAAAAGTAAAAGACATGAAATCAACCATACAACCATGACTTTAATTGAAATTACAAGTAGGGAAGAGAATCATGCCTTAAACGAAGAAGATTAATGGAAAGAATTCACCAAGACAATCCCCAAAGTAATCCCTTAGTTAAAACCCTAGCTCTTTGCCCTAAAAGATTTGGAGAGAATTATGATATATTTAAGAAGAGTTTCTAAGTGTTTAAGAGGAAAATAATAGGGAAAATAACCTCCTAAGTGTATTAGAAGTCGTGGTCCTTATTAGGGTAAGTAGGGAAATATCCATAACACCCCTACTTAAATCCCATAAGAACCTGACACAGGGTCACGACTGACCTTCTTACGATTCGTAACCTAGCATATGGTTGATATCCACCAAATCGTAACTAATCCTCAACCATGGATTAGACACTATCTAGTATACGATTCAGCCAACCAAGTCATAACCTCAGCATACGATCCGTGCCCATAATCCATATCCCTGGAAGAATGTAACATTAGGAGGATCAAATACTGACCACCTTACGAGTCACCTATACGACTTGTACCCAAGCTTTATGACTTATATCCTCAAATATATACATTTTAATGTCCAATACCATCCCATCCACTAACACTGGTCAGCTTATGATAGGTCTTCACTACTCATACCCCAGCTTACGAATCATACCATAAGTCATAAAGAGATGAGGAATGAAATACCTAGAAATTTTCTAAGGGTCTAAACCTGGGATGCTTCACCTACATCCTGCAACTGATATGTAGCTAACTCTGCACTCTTACTTAAAGTGACACCCTTGATACCTGTAATTTTCTTAATCATATCAAGAAACTCCTGCAGATCCTCCTCAAACATGGATCCCAAAAACAAAGAGGGATTTATTCGGGTGAAATCTCAAATCCTAGTTGTGGCTGTGTTTGCCACTGGATTAGCTGGGACAATAGCCTACTGATTATTCTGAGAAGCTACTGAGTGAGTTAAGGTGGTAAAAGTATCTCTGAATTTAGCGTGAGATACATGCTCATTCAAGGGATCTTCCTAAATAATTGGTGGTGCGGGATGGTTCCTGTTCCATCTTCTATTGTTTATTTTGGGAGGCATTGTCTATAAATAGAATGAAGGATAAGTTAGAGAGAGTTTAAATATAGATGATGCTTATTTGCATGACATGAATAATGAGAGAAGGAAAACTTTTCCTTAAACATTTAGTAGCCTCTAGTTCATAAGTATGGTATGCTTCACACCCATGGATAAAACTCTACTTAATGTGACTTTTAGACTCCCCAGGACACTTTATAATTCAGGGCTCTGATACCAAGTTTTGTCATGACCCGAGGCTACCCCCTAGTAGCAACAACAGTGCTTACGGTCATAAGTGACCACAAGTTAACCCCTGATTGGTACCTGCTTTGAGCACTGAATATAATATGAACATAACATATATGCCAAAGATAAACTCCAAAGGGAATGCAAATCTGAATACTGTAATAACGAATCAATTATATGTCTAAAGCATTTGATAAAAACTAAAGGTTACTGATTGACTGTCAAACTAACTATCTAAATGTCTGAAAAGCCTCTAAGACTGCCTGTGGAGTTAATGGGACAAACCCCCAACAAACTCCAACTGACTAGGTAAAAGAAATATTAAAGTAACTAAATGAAAGATAAAATTTTCCTCAAAAGATGAGGACTCATCACTGTTGTTGTTGTGGTAATCCTGAACTATCTAAGCACAGCCAGGAAACTGTATCCGAACCTATAATATAAGACATCATAACACAAAGAAGAGTGCAAATAGTACTTTAAATATACTAGTATATGAGATGAGGTTAGGCTCATATACATAAGGTACCTTGTATATAAATGATAGTATGAAAGGAGTTATGATCATAAAAGGTCATGAGAGTAATAGAAATGAAAAACATTAAACTTTTATATTAAAGGATATTAATAAATGTAGGAGTATTAATTTATCTATTCATTTTGATTATTAAACAAATTGATTGATCAATTAAAAATAAGTACTAACTGAATAGCATGAGACAACATATCAGGAATGCATGAGAAACTAAATTATCCGAGAATGCAAGACCAAGCATATAATATTTATGAAATAATATGTAAACTAAAATACTAAAATCTAATAACTGAATAACTAGTAATCTGAATGCTTTAGTCAAGAAAGCCTGAATTGAATTCTATTCTAAATATTATACTGAGACTGTAAGATGTATCATCTAACCAACATGACCTAATATGAACTAATTGGGGTCCAACTTGTAACCCCATTTAGAAGGGTGTCAGTACAGCTCCACGAGTGATAATAATGGCTGCATAGATCTAGTAAACTAGCATCCCGAAGGATTAAAGAGTCACCCTATACTGGAAGGAGCACTCAGAAGATAGGTGTCAACCCTAAACTGGAAGAAAGATATCTCAAACCTATGTTGGCAATGTAGTTTTATAACTCAGGGATTGCTACTAAGGTTCATACCCTAAACTAGCAGGAATACCCTGATCCCTGTGTTCGCTCAGTGTTGCATCCTACTCATAACTTAATGACACTGAGTACTGGATTGAACTAAGTTTAACTGAGTAAACAACTTATCATAATAACTGACTAAATGACAATATTCATGGCTTATCTAAAATTATTCTAAGGATACTGAAATTATGTAAACAACAAGGTATCGGCTGTTCATAAGCCACCAACACTAAATGGAGCAATAGTAATTCCACATAAAATCTTTAAAAACCATAATAGGGACTCATCGTTCAAAACTCAAACTTAGGCAATTCATCAAACACATGAGAGTCATAAATTTAAATATGGGAATGGGTAAAGCATGCAATAGTAACATAGTTACAATACTAAAACCATGAACTAGAGATTTGAATGTGAAGATTTTAATATTAAAATATGTAATGGCTCATTCCACTTGGAAACACTTATAATCATAACTTGAAATCAATCTATCAAGATATCCATGGACATAGTTCAACTTAAATATGTAAACCTCATGATTTAAGAACAATAAGAGATTCTTGGACTCCATGGGTTAAAAAGGTCCATGGATGAACATCACAAATACCTCACTAGATGATTTTATAAAGATTCTTGAGAATTTATTGAGGTTTAAAACTTGAATTCCTTGATTTCTTGAGAATGGATTAGGGTTTGTTCTTGAGGAAAGAGAGACTTTTTTTGAGTTAATTTTTGATAGTGGGAGTAAATAATTCTCTTTGGGAGTTAAATCTCATGTTATGGACTCATTGGGTGAAGGGAAATGACCAAAATGCCCTTAATTTTCAAAGAACAAAAAGTTAGATACACGAGGGAGGGCACGCCATAGGATCTAGTGCTGTCCAATAGAGGGGTCACCGTGGGATCCAGTGTGGTGCAGTGGAGGAGGCGTCATGGACTCATCCCGGCGCTGCTACTATTTTGTATTCCCAAAGATGCCCTTACAAAAAATCTGAAACTTACCCGAGATGCACTTTGAACTATCCCAATCATGAATCAACTTAAAAATCAATTTTATGAGGTTAGGAAGATAAAAAATAAAATCATCAAAGTTTAGGGGCATTGGAAATGACTAAGTCCCAATACTTTGTTAAATCTCTATGTTTTAAATCACTTTAACATGAAATCGTGAGCTAAATTGAGCTAGGAAATTATGGGGTATTATAGAAAGGAATCCTTTATTGAATACCCATATACTTGGACTGAAACCTTGGAAATCTATCTTTGAGAAAAAACCTAGGCTTAGGCTTGCTTGAGAGTTGAATCACTCGATGTTTTGACTTAGAATAAGTTTGGGGAAAATAATGAGGGATTTAGGGTGATTAAATAGAATTATACCTCTTGTAATAGCTGAAACGATGGAGTTTTTTGATTAAAAGAGTGAGGAAATACCAGACAACCCCTTAAAAATTATTTGGAATGTTATTGGTATTAGTCCCAACAAGTTTGGTGACAATTTATAAGGTCCGGGGATGATTTATGGCCTGCTTTGTAATCTGAGACTCAAATTTTAGTTCCCACTTCCATAACAATGATTCACCATATGACTTGTAGTGGCCTGAGGATGAATCGTTGTCGTTACTAACATCTTTACTAGTGTTTCCATAAATTGGTCATAATTTTTTACTCTGATATCAAAATAAGGTAAAACTAAATGTGTTGGAAAGATATTTCAAATATCAAACATTTTTTTGGGTCTTGAGCCCAAAAACTCTGAGTAATCTATAAGTTATGATTGTTTTAATTTGACTAAAGCAATATTCTTCTCAAGAATTCAACCGATAAGGGATATTTTGACTTGTCTATAAACTAGGAAGTATTTGTGACCTTAATATAAACTACCGAAATATTATTTTTTTAATTTTTCATGTACTTGAATCATGGTTCTAATATTGTCTTGTTATGGTTTACTAGCTAAGAAAGATATTGTATGCTTTGAAGGAAGCCCCTCGTGTGTGGTATATCAAAATCGATGGGTATTTTCAGAAAAAGAGATATATATATGAAATAAGAATGAACCCATGGTGTATATAAAGAATAAAAGTAATGATTTCATCATTATTTGCCTTTACGTTGATGATATTATTTATACTAGCTCTTCTCTTTCTCTTGTGGGTGAATTTAAATCTCAAATAATGAATGAGTTTAAGATGTCGGATATGGGTTTACTACATTATTTTCTTGGCCTTAAATTCCATCAATTTAAAGATGGAATATTTCTTTCACAAAGAAAATATGTCCAGTATCTTCTCATTAAATTTGGTTTGCTTATTTGCAAGCCCTCAACTACACCTATGAATGTTGATAAAAAATTGCAGCTTAATGATGGAGCAGAGATGGATGATTCTAGAAGTTTCAGAATCCTGGTTGGAGGTTTAATTTTGCTAACCCACACTCGTCCTAATATTGCATTCTCTATTGGTGTCATTTACATGTTTATGCAACTACCTTCAAAGGTTTATTTTGGAGTAGCAACAAATGTTTTGTGTTATATTGTTGTAACTATGGACTATGGGATTTGGTGCTCACAAATTTCTAATTTTAGATTATATATGCTCACTAATAGTGACAATGCTGGTTTGTTGGATTATAGAAAAAGTATTTCAGCTCATGTTTTTACTCTAGGTTCAGGTGTGGTGACTTGGAGTTCAAATAAGCAAGCTATAACAACATGTCAACCTCAGCAGTTGTGTACATTACAACAACTCTAGCAGTTTGTCAAACCGTCTGGCTAAGGAGAGTGTTAGAATATCTTCAACAAAAGTAGAAAGGAGAAACAAAGATATTCTATGACAATAAATCAACTATCTCCACGACAACAAATCCAAGCTTTCATAAATGAACCAAGAACATTGATGTTCGCTTTCATTGCATTTGTGATTTGGTCACAAAGCACGAAATAATATTAAAGCATTGCAGCACTCATTAGAAATTAGCTAATATATTGACAAAGTCTATGGAAACAAACTAGTTTATCTATTTGAGGGTTTTCTTGGTGTCTATAACTTTGAATCAAGAGGTGGGTATTGAAGACTGATTCAAAGTATGACCTAGTCAAATTTAATCTATTAGTAACTTTCTATTTTCTTGGACTGTTAGCAGTCATGCTGTAGTATTTTCTAGTATATTGACATTAGGTAGTTGGTTCTTAGTAAGTGGAGTAGTGGTTTTGTGGTTTGTTTATTAAATAAGTCAATATAAAGATTGCATCTTCCTTTGTTTTTAATGTACAAAAAGGCTGAGTTTCAGTACATATCCATACCTCTTACTTTAAGCCTTTGTTCTTTAAGTTATTTGCAGTCTGTTTTCCCAACATTATGAAGGCAAGCATGGACTAACTCCCAAATGGAAAGCTCCAATGCTGGCTTCAACTTCTAATGTTTAATATAAGGACTAATCATATATGAAGATTTGAATGGACCTTCTTATTCTATTTGGCTTATCTAACTTTAGTTTTTGAGTTTTAGTATTTGTTGATTTACCATATATGTACTACCCCCTCCGTCCTAATATAAGTGGCGATATAGCAAAAAGAAAATGCCCCAAAATAAGTATCATCTATGAATTCAAGAGAAAAAAAAATGTAATTATTTCAGATAATCTGATTATATTCCTGTATTAAAGAACTATTTCTTCTGAATAATGCTCAATTCTTAAAAATATATAATAAATAAGGATAGCTTAGTAAATTATAGGTTGCATTGATTATTTTCTTAATGAACATAAAATGAGGTAAATCAACACTTATTTTGAAAGGTAAAGGATATGTTTCTCTTAAATTGGTTCTAAGGTCTCTTACTTGAAAGCAAATTCTTTTAAAAACTTTTTAGTAAAAGAATGCTAGAGAGAAGGCAAAATTAGATCTATATATTCTTTTTCCCTATAATTGTGAAGAAATAGAGTGTTTGTTATTACAAAGTTTCATTTTTTTCTTCCTCAACGTATTTTATTTCGTGTCAAATTTTTGGGTCGAGAAATGTGCGGTATTTTTGACCATGAAGATGGGAGTTGTGTTCCACTACAACTGTTCTTTTCTTTTTTTTTTTTGTTCCAGAAATCTTTTCTACCATGTTCCTTATTGTAGGCTCTTTGATGGAGGAGGGAAGAAATAAATTCGAGAAACATCAAGCACCATTAGTATCTAATGAAGAACCTAACAGAGGGATGGTTTTTGTAAAGATTGAGAAACCTAAGGAATGTTTTCAACCAAGTGAAATAAAATACGGATATAGATAAAATTTGAGTGAAACAATAGGGGATGATATCAAGTCAAATATTTAGATTTTCTCTTATGTTCCATTTGTTATAGAAGAAAAATGGACCATGGTGTAGTGACTTCTTATTCAGTCATTTTTCTTTTCTCCTCTAATGTTTAAAACTATTTTATACCAAATGTATTGTACTTCTTCTGTCCTTTATTTATTTTGCACATGTTGACTTGACACTCCCTTTAAAAGGTATTTTTTAGGGGTCTATTTTATTAATTAACATTGTTTGTTATATTAAAATTTTAAATTTGACTACTAGTACTATATATTGTTACTTGATGATAAGACTAATATTAAGAGAAAATAATAGATCTCTGTTAATTAGGTACTTATGTAAAATTGTGCTTACTCGATTAAGCATACTTCTGTCAAAAAAAAAAAAGATTAACCACACAATACTGTGGGTGATTTTTAGATGGGCATGAAAATCATGTTGTAGACATCTACCACCAAAAATTTCAGCAAGATGTTGATGATGTCAAGAAATTTATATTTGACAGAGCTCGAGAACATGGTGAGTTCTTGGAGGAAATATGGCGTGTGTTCGATATAAAATATTTTTCTATTTTTTGTGTTTGTTTGATTAAAAGTTTTGGAACCTATTTCATTAAGCAAAACAAACTCATTGAAAACAAAAAAATTAACTCCCTTGATAAAAGTAAGGAAAACAATTATCAATGTCTCATACCACCCTCAAAATCACCAAACCTCACCCCAAAATAATTTTTAATTTTTAATTCTAGTCCACCCCTACCCCTACCCTACCCGCACCTACCACACATCACAATATCCATCACTTTTCCTTACCCATTCTTATTGTTTTAAGATATATATACATATATTTTAGAAAAAATTTTCAACTTACATAATAAACACAAGAAAATAAGTAAGAAATAATTTATTTTTTATGAGAAATAATTTCGTCCCTACCGAACACACCCAAAAGGAATAATTTGTTTTTATAGAAAATGCTTTTCATGGAAAATAATGTCATATTGTCATTCATAGCGCACACACCCAAGAGGAACTACTTGTTTTCTAAAAAAATGTTTTGCAGGTCCCAAACGTAAATTTATTAGTTTTCCAAGTAAGTCAGGGCTTTGAGCTAAAAGTGACAAAAGAGTTTGAAAATGAGGTATAAGTGACTCGACTCTTAATAATTGAGTGTAGGTGGTAATTACATTATTATATATTAAGAAAGGTTGGTAAGTTTGTGAATAGCCCACAAGTTTTTAAATTTATACTTTGATCCAAATGTTTACCTAATGTAACAAGAAATAGAGGGAAAAAAGGTATTTTTCTCTCTCTTCTCATCCATTGTTGTTTTCTTTCGCTTAGCGATTTTTGTTGTTCATTGTTGTTGTTGCTTTATTCATCATCTTCTTCTTTATTATTATAATTTTATACTTCATTATCATCTTCACCTTCTTCTTATTGACCATTGTTGTTGTTGTTGTTGTTACCGCTACTATTGTTATTTGAACAATTTCTTAGGTAAAATTTTGTTACATACATTACTTTTCACCGTGGCATTACTTCATAGGAGAATTTTTTAAGTCAAATAATGATTATTAGATGAATTTCATTTGGGTAACTGCTATTGTGTTTTTTTTCAATATTAGATAGCACGCAAACATGACTGCAACATAAGAGCCATCTGTTTAAATAGATCTATCATCTATTGCTATAGATGAGTCATTTATTATAATGGAAGACTCATATATTGGATTCATATTTATGGTTCTATAGTGTCGTAACATGAATCGAATAGATGGGTTATCTTTTACAATAGATGACCCATCTATTGCAGCAGACTAGTTATCTGTTGTAACAGGGTAAATATCGGTTGCAACAAATTCGTAACCTGTTGCAACAGAACCTAAACACGATTCCAACAGGAATGTCACCTATTATAACAGGGTAAAAATCTATTGCAAAATATTACTAATCAATTACAATATAACCTAAACTTGATTCTAATAGATGCATCGTCTGCTGCAATAGGTAAGTCATCTATCGCAATAGGATAATTATATGTTGCAACATATCACTTATCTGTTGGAATCAGCTTCAAAGGTTCCTTAGTAATATAATATCTGTCCTAAAAGGTGTTTTATCTTATGCAACAAATGTATAGTCTGTTGCAATATATAATTCACCTTTTACAACAGATGACTCATTTGTTGAAATCAACTTCAAGAGCATAACATGAATCCCAATAGGAAAGTAATCTATTCCGACTGATCACTTACCTGTTGTAATTTATTTTTCACCTGTTGCAACAGACTACACATCGATTGGGATTCATGTTATGGTACTATGAAATTAGTATTAACTTTTTTTAACAAATAACTTTATTTAGGTACCACTAATAGAGGGATCAATAACAATAGGGGTGGATTGTCATGGTCAATGGATCGAAAAGAGCAATCAATATGTATGACATTGGAAGGAGGGTGAAATACTAGAGATGATAGCTATGACAGTCTAAATGATATTTCATATGATGATTTTATGAACTTAATCATCAGCTATTCTGGATGAAATTATCAACCAGAAGAACTCATCATCGGCTACATATACAACTTCTTTGAAAATTAGAGGGTACTACCTTTCAAGATAACCGATCAGGTTCGATTGCATGTGTATCTTAGTGATTCATCTAGGACATTGTTAAGGGTGTATGTGGTTAAAAATATAAGAGAGAATAATTACCTGAATGTAGAAGAAGAAAATTAACAAGACATCTTTGATAATAGGTTGGATTATCCAAACATGAATATTCTAGATGATGATGATCAAACACCTACGCTTGTTGATGCGACCAATACGGTGGGAAGTTCTTCTCGATTGATAGTCTGGCAATCTTCAGGACAATGAGACCGGATTTTACAAGGGAATTTCATTCAAGGTCAAGAATGAACTATCTACTACTTTGTTTATTTCTTGCTTGAAAAAAGATTTCAGAATAATGAAAGTGATTAATTCGAGCAAAGTCTTTTTCTACAAATGTGCTAATTCGAACTGCAAGTGGTGGTTGAGAGCGGTGAAGTACTTAAGTTTTGACAAATTTGTTATTAATAAATATAGAAAGTATCACACATATAGTTCGAAGCATATTTTGGACCAAAATCCTCACTCCACGGCAAAGGTCCTTGGTGAATATTTCAAGAATAGATTCTCCAGTGACAAAGTCCCTTCTACAAGATTTATGGCCAATCAACTCCTTACGGAATTGGTTGTCCTGGTAAGTTATTGGAAGATATATATGGCCATGGGGATTTCCAAGTACTTGGTTAGGGGGACACAAGAGAATGGGTATGTAGTCCTCGATGCCTACTATTGTATGCTTGAGTCCATAAATCTCAAAAGTAAGACGGCGTTGCATGTTGGTTAAAATGGAAGGTTCAAGTACTTTTTTGTATCCTATGGTTCTTGGATTCAAGGTTCTTAACATTTGAGAAAAGGCATATCCATAGACAATACCTTCTTTAGGAGTAGGTATAATGGAGTTCGTATAGCGGTGGTGGCGCACAATGCGGAGAATAACATCTTTCCTATTGCCTTTTGTCTATCGGATAAGGAATATAATGCCTCTGTCTTGTACGTATCAATTTCAAGTTTAATATAATATCTTACTAAGTGATTCTTTTGTATAGGTACAATATTCTAACATCAAACATAGCTAAATCGTTGAATTTAATATTTGGTGATGAAAGAGAATTTCCCATCATGTCTTTGTTTGAAATAATAAACAAAAAGTATGGCCAATTTTTTCACGAATAGTGTGTGGAGATTGAGGACGCAGGAACCCCATTTGTTCTAGAAATGAAAAACTAATATCAATGAACATCAGTCGGGGGAATAGGTTATTATCTCATCAAATAGCAGATTACAAGTTCAGTATCAACGGTCATGGTGATGTTGCCACGGTCGATCTTCAAACAAGATCTTGTACGTCCAGAGTTTTTGACTTAGACAAAATACCCTATCCACATGCTATGGTAGATCTTCAAGCTCAATACAGTGCAAAATATGAAAATAAAATATTATGAGTACTCCTCTCCATATTATTTGTTGAAAAAATATACAATGGCATATAGTGCGCATATTACTCCGGAGCCTCCCAAAGAATCTTGGGTTGTTCCTGTAAAACTTTTAGAGAGATTAATACCTTCTCCATATTTTGATCCAACTACTATCAAACCCAGAATAATACCATATAATAGGAGGTGTGGACTTGGAGAATCATCTCCATTAAGAAGAAACAAGTGCTCCATATGTAAAAACACTGGCCACAAAAGAACTACACGCCTAGATCATAATCTACCATGATCGTTGTAATTGCAAAATCTTGTGTTGTTGTTTGTTGTGGACTTTTATATATTTAAATCATTGTTGTGAATGTAAATGTTATCATTTATTATATAAAATATCTTTTTTAATAACTTGTGCATCAGTAAAAAGAGGCAAACATGAACTAAATACAGCAGACCATAAAATTATTTTCAATAGATTACCCATCTGTTGAAATAAATGGACATTAGCTGGAAGAACACAATACAGTTCATCAAACTAGAATATTTACCTCCAACAGATGACAAATATGTCATAACAGGTGGATAATATGTTGACAGAAACCCAACCGATGACCAATTCATTCCACCACATAGTCCATCTATTAAAAGAACTTAAAAGCCAAAATCGTTATTGCTACTGGATTCAAAGTTGCTCCTTACCTCCTACTAGATTCAAAATTGCTCCTTACCTCCGACCATCGACATGTTAACATATTTAGAAGAAGAAATAGATAGAATAAAAATTAAATAAGAATTAAAAAGCCAAAGTCGACCAAAAGTATTTCATCAAATGAAAAATAAAATACATTAGGTATAGATCTGATATAGAAAAATTAACATACATATGCTAAAAGAAAAACACTTTCTAATTATTATTATCATCATCATCATTTTTATTGCTAGCCGGCCAATCAACCGATAGTAGCAGGGCCCTCATCACCCTTTGCATCTCTCTGAACATCCTTTCTTTTATAGCGACCAACTCCCTCTACAGGTCGTTAACCTGTCTCTGAAGTTCCTTCACGGGGTCACACAGAGTAGCAATGTCCCAAACAAGATCAGCCATATCTAGAACATGTATGAATTGACAAAAAACATAAACACAAAAGTAATGAAAAGAGTCCAAATGTAATACAATTTATACTACCAACTGGTAGATTTACACAAAAAAAAGAACTTACTTCAACGAGAAAGGAATATGCTCTTTGAATAGAAGTGGTTAAAGATGCAATACAAAAAGATAAAATTCAAGAAATAAATAAAAGTAGAGTAGAATGAAGATTAAAGAGAGACCTATTTATAGAGGATTGAATCTGAATGTGTTAGGCAAAAAGTCACAATTGTTCAGCTCTATTGTATTAATTACATTTAAGCTGCTGGCTTTTTGTTTTCTGTAAAAAGTCACAACTTTTTTTACATTCAAACTTCTCACATTTTCAAATGGTTTGAGACTTAATAACAGTCATTATTATTGAGCTGTTGCAACAGATCGTCCATCTATTACCACAAATAACCCATTGTCATAATAGATTTACCATCTGTTGCAACAAATGGTTTGTATGTGCAACAGATGAGACATTTGTTACAACATATGGATTATATATTACGACAAATGAACCATCTGTTGAAGGAGATGTTTTGATTTCTTTTAACAGGTGATTCATCACTTGCAGCAAATGAGAAATTTGATTCACCAACTGTTTTAAATGTGTTAGACAAAATGTCACGACTGTTCACCTCTTTTTTAATAGTCATCATATACCTTAATTAATCCAAATTGGTGATTGTTTTATTAAATAAACAGATTTAAAAACAAAAAAAGTGAAAGGTCACGACTTGTAGCACGTGTTTTTTCTTGATGGTCAAGTAGTCCTCTGACTTTGAAGAAAGTTACCCTTTGAGCCTCTATCGTATTTTACACTACTTAACGATGAGAAGTGAAGAATAAACATTGTCTAACATTGATGGGGTAGGAATAATAAGGTGTGTACAGATTAATGGATCCATTTTCATGCATGGGAGATATGTATTATTAATCAGGCTATCGTGACAGATACATATAAAGTACAATGATCTTGAGAATACAGTTATTTACCGATTAGACATTGATCCTTCAAACAAGATCCTGCATTTTACAGTTTGGTTTGATAGGTGCAAACTAATAAGGCTGAAGCGTCCCAAGACGATGGTGTTGACACCCAGTTATAATTTAATAATGGTTTTGCTTATGTTTATATGTCAAGTTTGGAGAAGGTTTCAAGTTTTTGGCGGTAGTGTAAATATCCAATAGTGATTAGACCAATTTTAATAGTACAATGGACTTTTGAAAGGCCTCTAAAGCCTCGCATTGCAGTAAATAAGAATGGAAAACCAATAGAAATTCCCCTGATCCAAATATATATATGGATGGGTTGCTCGAGGAAATTATTATACAACAGAAGGTGCTTGGGAGAATACCTATGTGGGAAAGGGGAGGTGGAGAAGACCATATATCATATTATACCTTGTTTAAGAAGAAACACAGGGAGGCAAGTAAGGAACTTCTAGCCAATATGGCCAATGAAATTGACATGAAAGATGAAAAAAACTAAATGAGCTTTAAATATAGAGTATATCCAAATATTAAAATGCATCAATCGTTCTTGAAAAAGAAAAATATTAAAAAGGACTGAAGTTGGACACTTTGCTAGGGACTGCGACTTGAAAGAGTGGCCTTAATGAAGACCCAAAAATATAGGATGATAACTCTAAGGAACCAGCTTGGCGAGCATAGAGGATTGGTAAGATTTTTAGTCAAAAAGGAAACCTGAACCAACAACTCCAGAAGTAAAAATAAGGGAAGCCAAGGCTTCAATTTCTAAAATCTAACTTGTATCCCATGCCTTCTGTTTGTGGTTCTGATCGGGTCAATTGTAGTAGAAACAAAAAGGTCTAAACATGGGCAGAAATCCTATGCTTTATTGTTTCCACTGCCTTTGACCAGACCAGATCCATAAACAGGAGGCATGAGATGCAAGTTTAACTTCAAAAATCACCACCTTTTCTTGATCCTTTCAGGATTTGTTGGTTCAGGTTTCGTTCCTGACCGACAATCTTACCACCATCGGTGCTTGCAAAGCTGTAACCTTAGAGTTCTGGTCCTGCATTTTATGGGTCTTCATTCAAGCCATGCTAGCTAGTTACAGTCCCCTAACAAAGTGCAAAGCTCTAATCCACATCAACATTTTTCTTTCACGAAATGGACTGATGGATTTTCATTTTTGGATACACTTTCACATTTGCAGCTCATTTATTTTTTTCATTTTTCATGTCAATTTCATCAACCAGTTTCTCTATACTTTTATTCTTACCTTGTGTTTCTTCTTTAATGGTATATATATGGTCTTCTCCACCTCCCCCTTGCCACATAGGTATTCTTCTAATCACCTTCTACTATATAATAGTTTCCTCGAGCAATCCAACCATAAAAATTTGGACTAGAGCAATAACTATATTCATTTATATTCTTGTTTGCAGTAGTGTGAGGCTTCAGAGGCCTTCCAAAAGTCCATTGAACCGTTAAAATCAGTCCAATCACTATTTAAATATTTACACTACCACCAAGAACTTGAACCCTTCTCCAAACTTGACACATAAACATTAGCAAAATCTTTATTAAACCGTAACAGGGTATTGACACCACCTACTTGGTCCTCCGCCTTACCAGTTTGAACGTAATAATCTTAACTGTGAAATGCCATATCTTATTTGAAAGATTAACGCATAATAGATAAAGAACCAACATTCACAAAATCAGTGTACTAGATGTTTATTTTTACTATAGGTTGATCAGTAATACATACCTTCCACATATTAAGTGGTTTCATATGCAAGCAACTTATTCCTCCGAACCCATTTTTACTCTAGCCTTTAATGCTGGTCGGTAAAAAGTTGATCCAATTTCACTTTTTTTTTATCTACAAATAAGAGAAACATTTGATGTCAAATAAGAGAAGAACAAATAGAACATTACAAAAGGGTAACATAAAATTAAATGAATTAACAGATAACCCATCTGATGCAAAAGATTTTCTATCTGTTCAATAGATGAGTCATCTCTTTCATAACAAGTGACGCATCTGTGGCAACAGATGGATAACATGTTGCAACATATGGGTTATTTGTTGGAATAAATCAAATCAGCCTTGATATTGGTTTGATTTCTTCCAATAGTTGCTCCATCTGTTCCAACAGTTGATTCATCAGTTGCAACAGTTGAGGAAACTATTGCAACACCAACAACAACATCAACAACAGCATCAACAAAAAATAAATAACATTATATGTTCCGACACCATATGTTCCAATAATACCAACACCCATTTCTCAATAAATGGGAAACTAGTAATAGGTAAATTAATAATAACACAGGTGTAAATATCTAATTTAAATAACATACAAAAAAGAAGATAAAAAGCAAAGAGCAATAGTGAATAATACCTGCAATGTCAAAAAAATAAAGGGATCAGAACACCTATTTTATTTGAGAAAAGATATTGATCGGTTGAGATCCAAAAGGATCCTCATGCAAAAGAGGAGAGAAAAGAGAGTTAAAAAAGAGACAGTTTTGATTACCCAAAAGAGGAGGGAAAGAGAATTCTGAATAAAGAAGAAAGATGAGTTGAGTTAATTTATGGCTGAACGAGAGAGAATTCTAGATATTGGTTTTAAATATTCATTAATAACTTTGAGGGGCACAAGGAGATGGTGAAATTGAAAAGACAAGATAAGACTACTAAAGGACGAGATTTTTGAGTTATCCAACTAATATTTTTTACCGCCTTAGTATATTATCTTTTTTTTGGATAGAAAATTACTTTAAAATAAAAAAAGATCTTAAAATATATAAGTCATCTGTTGCAACAGATGATAATTTTTGTTTGAAAATTTCCAATGGCTCAGTCATCTGTCGCAATAGATGGCAACACCGATTTGATAATTTACAACAGATAGTTAATCTATTGCAATATATGACATAAATTGTTTGATAAATTTCAATAGATAAGTCATCTATTGAAATAGGTTGAACATTTGTTTTTATACAATTTCAATTGAGTTCATATGTTCAACTATAACTTTAATTGATTTAGCTACAACTAGGAATGAGTTAATAGGGTCAGCTACAACTTTAATTGAGTCTTTGCAATTGCATAATGTTGGTATTGCGTTTTTCCTGACCTGAGTAGTTGAACGATCACTCTAATTTTAAATGATTTGTATTAAATAATTACCAAGCTAATACCTAAATTGATTAAGCTAGAACTAGGAGTGAGTTGATTGGGTCAACTACAACTTCAATTGAGTCTTTGCAATTGTATGATGTTGGTATTATGTTCCTCCCGACCTGAATCATTGATCGATCACTCAGAGTTAAAATGATTCTTATTACCTCATTATAAAGCTAATACCTAAATTGATTTTTCTAGAACTAGGGGTGAGTTCATAGGGTCAACTACAACTTCAATTGAGTCATTGCAATTGCATGATGTTGGTATTGCTTTCCTCCAAACCGGAGTCGTCGATCGATCAATCTGAGTTGAAATAATTCTTATTAACTCATTATCATGCTAATTCCTAAATTGATTTAGCTAGAACTAGGGGTGAATTCAAAGGGCCAACTACAACTTCGATTGAGTCTTTGTAATTACATGATATTGGTATTGTGTTCCTCCTGACTTGACTCGTTGATCGATTACTCTAAGTTGAAACAATTCTTATTAGCTTATCATCAACCTAATGCCTAAATTGATTTAGCTAGAACTAAGGGTGAGTTCATAGGTTCAACTACAACTTAAATTGAGTCTTTACAATTGCATGATGTTGGTATTGCGTTCCTCCTGACCTGAGTCGTCGATCGATCACTCTGAGTTAAAACAATTCTCGTTAACTTATTATCAAGCTAATTCCTAAATTTATTTAGCTAGAACTAGGGGTGAGTTAGTAAGTTCAACTACAACTTCAATTAAGTCTTTACAATTATATGATGTTGGTATTGCGTTCTCCCGACCTGAGTCATCGATCTATCACTCTGAGTTGAAATAATTCTTATTAACTTATTATCAAGATAGTACCTAAATTGAGTTATCTAGAACTAAGTATGAGTTAATAGGATCAACTACAACTTCAATTGAGTCTTTGCAATTGCATAATGTTGGTATTGCATTCCTCCCGATCTAAATTCTCAATCGATCAGTCTGAGTTGAAATAATTATTATTAACTTATTATCAAGATAATACCTAAATTGATTTAGCTAGAACTAGGTGTGAGTTTATAGGGTCAACTATAACTTTAATTGAATCTTTGCAATTGTATGATGTTGGTATTGCGTTCCTCCCGACCTGAGTCGTTGATCGGTCACTCTGAGTTAAAATAAATTTTATGAACTTATTATCAAGCTAATGTCAATTTGATTTAGATATAACTAGGGGTGAGTTCAGAGGGTCAACTGCAACTTCAATTGATTCTTTGCAATTGCATGATGTTGGTATTGCATTCCTCCACTTTGAGTTAAATGATTCTTATTAACTCATTATCAAGCTAATGCTAAAAATTCATCAGTGTTACAGTTGAAATTAATACATTTTATTATGATGAGACGGTTAAAAATTATGTTTATCTTTTCAAATTTTAAAAAATAATTAAGATCAATTCGGACCAAATTAAAATTTTCAAAACTTATCATTCTTTTCCGAAATACAAATCATCCATTTGCGGGAAAAATATTTTATCATTTCAAATCTCGAGTTCTCGCTCTTTTCTTTCTCTCTCAACAATATATGTAACTACTCAACAAATTGTTGCATCCTTCACTACAGATTAATTTTCTTACCATTTTCGATCACATAGGTGTTATTTTCGGCCTCATTCTTACTTGTATCCATTATTTTCTCTATCTTTGTATGTAACGGAGTTCGAGAAGAGTTCTATATTGATTTGTTTTTTTAAAAATTAGGTATCTTAAGTTATGAGTAAAAAGAAGACTTTTAGTTGTATTATCTTTGAGAATGAGTTTACAATTTTGAGTTTTGATGGTAAAATCATAGGAAAAACCCGAGAAACCCTAGTTTTTTTTTGCAATGTTTAATTGACTGTCGTGATATTATTGGATTATGTTTGTGGTGTTGGTGGCCGTGGTGGTGGTGTTGGTGGTCGTCATTATGGCACTAGTGGTATTTGTTGAGGCTATTGGTGGTGGGGTTAGTGGCATTGGTTTGTGGTGGTTGTTGATGGTGTCGGCATTGGTGGTGCTTGTAATGTAGTTTTTTAAATTTATGTATACATCAATTGTAATGTAATTTTTATTTTCCTATTGTTTATAGGTGAAACATGTCTCCCAAAAGAAAAGAACGTGAAAGTGGATCAACTTCTGACTACCTAACAAAAAAGGTTACAGTACAAAGGGATTCAGAGGAGCTTCCTGAACAATCTTAGTCAGGGAAAAGTGAAGCTGAGAAAAGATATAAAAATAATGTTGAGGGAGGTGGACAAGGGTCTGTAGATGGTGATGAGGAAAATAAAAGTGAGAAAAAAAAAGAAGGAGAAGAAGAAGAAGAAGAAGAAGAAGAAGAAGATGAGAAAGAAGAAGAAGAAGAAGAAGAAGAAGAAGAAGAAGAAGAAGAAAACGAAGAAAAAGAAGAAGAAGAAGAAGAAGAAGAAGAAGAAGAGAAAGTACAAAGTGAGAAAGAGGATGATCATCAACATAATGATAATGCATCATCAATAGGGCGTGAATTAATATTGCAATCCCAGCATGATCCAGTCAAAACTAGTAGTATTGACAGGTTTCAAGTTGCGATGCCCATAGATGACCTTGCAGAACTAACTGGTGATCTTGTACTTAAATGTCAGTTGGGGAAACCTTTTGATGACTTTAGGAAAACTATGAAGAATGAAAACATAGACGAACTTTTTAAAAGAGCTACTTTGGACACTTTCTTGAGCTACCTGAGGACCATATAGCCCATTTCCAAATAATCATGGTATATGGTCTACTCATGCGCAGGATCAAGTACGTAGGGGATGATAAAGATTCAAAAGAGGGGGGGAAAATATGGATAAATCTGGATCAACTACTATGGCATGCCGGTTTGTTTTGGCTTGAAAGAGGTTGCCATAGTGATAGGCTTGAGATGAGATCCTCCAAAAGAACCTCTCACCAAGAAAACACCACATAAAAGGTCCAAGGCAAGCAGGACAGCTAAACCAAAACCATCAAATATAGGGAAGGCATTTTTCCAGCAACCACCTACCAAAACCAACAAATGCAAGGAAAAAATAAATGGTTTGTTGGAAATTGTTGGACGTGGGTACAAATCCAATAAATTGATAGATCATATCAAGGATAAAACCATATCAAAAAAGTCCAAGGAGCAATTGTGCTTAGTTTGGTTTCCCATTAAGTTATATTAGCAAGAGACATCAACAAGGCCATAGAAGATGATTTGTTTAAGCTTGCTGAGGATTTTGAGAAATTTAACAATTATCCCTGGGAATATGATATCTACTACTTGACTGTCAAATATTTACTAACAAAGCTTTCCCCAAAGATGATCATACTATATGGCTTTCCTTGGGTTTTCATAGTAAATTTAATCACTATTTATTTACTCATCCATACTTTTTTGCTTGACTCTTATTTACATGTTTTAGGCTTGGGCATTTGAAGTCATTCCTCACCTCAGAAAGCAGGTCAAGGATTACCGGAATAAGGTTTCTCATCTAAGGATCCTTAGGTGGTTGGATGTAAAAAGAAACATAAGAATTAAGAAGGCTGATCTCTTTAACCCTCCAAATGATGCAATACATCTTCTTTCAAATAAAATAATTTTAATTAAGGAAATATATTAAAATAGATGTGCCATCAATTGCGATAGATAGGTTATCTATTGTAACAGATTACCAATCTACTACAACTGGTATAACACATGGGTAATATGTTATGATCTATGATTCATATTTTGGATCAGATTACCCATCTATTTCTTTGGTTCTCTAAACCCGGCACAACATATTACCAATCTACTAAAAATTATGCAATAGATAGGTAATTTGATACAACATATTGTTAATCTATTGTGACAGTCAGATTATCTATTACGACAAAAAGATCATCTATTGCATAAGTTGTCTGTATTAACATGTAACCCAACTGACTGCAAAATATTAAATGATTTAAATGTATCTGTATTTTTATAGGTTGTGCATCCATGGATCGTGCCTACTGAGGAGGGTTTAGGAATGACTTCTTTTATTACTCTAGGTCTTATTGATACAACAGTAGACCCAAAGGTGGAGTTAATAAAGAAGGAATTGGCTGTAGCAACAGCCATAAGAAGAGCAGTTAGACAAGATCAGCCTAATGTAGAGGCTTTTCATGACCAACCTATTGCAATAGATATAGGTCCTTCTTCAGGGGTGTTGCTAGTGGAGTTGTTGATGTTGATGGCAGGCATGCTGATAAAGTTTCTAGTCGTGATGATGAGCATGTTGATTCTTAAAAAAAAATAAACATATTTGAAAACACCCCTTTCACAGGTCCCTCTCACCCTTATATAGTTTTCTCTTACCCATACACCAGTCTCTTTCACCCCTCTTCACCCTCAGGTTCTCGTTCCAAATGCAAAGAGTACAAGGACAGTCAGGATAAACTCTTTGAAAAAGTAAAGGCTGTCTCTAAAGCTATTAAGGAATTGAAATCCAAGAGGGGTGTCATATCATCCAATAAGGTGAGGGATCCATACACTCCTACAGTGGCGGTTGGGAAGAAGAAAAGAGTAATTAGACAAGTACTCTCCAATCAGAAATCAAAAAAAATTACAAATCATCCCTCTCCAAAAGTTTTTGAAGTTCAGGGGCTATTCAAAGAGGCGGACATATACACAGAACTTGGTGCCAAAGAGAAGAGGGATCTCTGATGAGCCAAGAATGCCAAGAAAGGTGCACAAGATTACCCCATCCATACATTTTCTTCCCAAGACTTCAAGAGTATGATAGATATGCATACTTAGTATGTGGACAGGGTAAGTTTACTTTTCCTAACCTAACCTTCTAATCTACTCCATGAAGAAGAATCTATGCAACAGATGTGTCATTTATCGCAACAGCTGTACATTCTGGTACAACTTGTAGTGGTTTTGTTGCAATATATTACTCATCTCTTACATAAGTTGCGTTAGATGGGTTATCTGTGAATAGAATCAGAGAACTCTCTACAATAGATGGACCATCCATTGCATCTTTACACAATGTTTTCCTTCTTTACAATTATTAACCTATTTAAAAATTAACTTCTTATATTATAGTATGTTGAAGAAATTCTCTGCCTCTAAGGGGTAGGCAATTAGCGTACCTAAAAGTTTATAATGCTACCGATAGGATAATAAACCTCAACTTCTACAAGAATTTCAAGGATAGGTATGATGATCTGGGTAAGCTAGCATCAACTCCCAGTGCCATGAGATTTTATTCATTAATTTTTGGGTTCCAATGGGGTGAAGACATGATACAATATTTTAGAGGGCAGAGGCCAAATCCACATGGTAAGAGCTGGACCAAGGTAAAGAGGATTCTTGGAGTCATGAACATGGATGTCATACATTATCGACCTGTTGAGATACTACTCGAGGATGAAAAAATCAAGGTTTATGACTGTAACTTACCTACCTTGGAAGAGGCTAATTTTTTTACCCACATGCAGCCACTATTGGAGTTGTTCCCCGTCTTATTGAGGCAGAGTAAACTGATGGATTATTTGCTAGCGAAAGTCTTGATGAAGCAACCATGGCATTTTGAAGGTCGAAATAAGGATATGGACCTTCTAAAAATGAAATCAGTGTCGCGTGCGGGTCGCACGTTCTTGCACATATCAAATATTTATTCATCGGCACAGAAAAGGCTGAGCCAATGACCTTTCTATATGAAAACGTTGTGGCAAATATGCAAGATGTCTGGGCTTATAGGATACTAACTGGATGCTTAGAGCCTGTGTATAAAGAAGAGCCTGTGAAATAATAATTTTTTATCTTAAGTCACTTTACTTTACATACTTTACATGTAGTGGCAATTTTTTTGTCTGATGAAAGTTGAATTTTTTATAATGCAATAGATTGTCTATCTGTTGTAATATATATTCTAGCTATTCTGGTCATCTATTTCATTATGTGGATGTCTCTATCTAAGTCTTATCTGTTGCAACAATGGGAAGACCTATTTGATAATTTCCAACAGATGACCTACATGTTGTAAAATATGTCTAAATCTGTTTGATATTTTCCAACAATTAGGCTTAAATATCCATGTTCTCAACAACACCAAACCATTAACAAATACAAATACACCACCATGAAAATTTCAGCAATTAGGCTTGAATATCTATGTGTCCAACAACACCAAACCAGTAGCAATAACGCCAACAATGTAGCATCATATTGCTCAATTTTGTTTCTCTTCAAAAGCCTTGACTTTCTTCAACAAACCCCAGATTACATGATTTACTTGTGAAGGGTGTCGTTCTTCATACTAGTCAAAGTAATCACATCCACCCAACTTCTATAAAAACAAGAACATAATTACAAAATAATTGCAAGTCAATAATTAATCAACTAATTAAATAAAAAAATATTATCTTTGAAATCTTACAAGTAAAAAACCTTCGAATTGGATTTTGTTAAGTCCAAGAAGTCTTCAATAGAGATTCATGACCACAATTACAATATCGAAAATCTTTATAAAAAGATAGTGGAAGATGAGCTCGACATTGTAAAGCTACGTTGGAAAAAATGAAAAAATCTGTGGAAAAAACAAATACAAATAATTTAAAGAATTTGAATAGAGAAAAAAAGATGAAGAAGAAGAAGATTTGGGAATTTAGGATTAAATTTTAAGAAGAAGATGAATATATAAGACAATGGGGAAAAATAACCGTTGGGGGCTAAATCAGATGCCAAGTCAGCAAAAATGGGGGTTCAATAAGCCTTGACTGCATGAATTACACGCGTGCTACCAACAGGTCAAAAAGTGACAAACTGACACATTTGATGGATTTTTTAGGTGTTTAAAATGAACACTGTCTACTTGAGGTGCCAAAGCGAAAGATCGCTACCTGACGATGGGTTTTGTCTTTTTTATTTCAAGTCACTTCACTATACATGTAGTGACAACTTTTTATGGTTAATGAAAGTTGAATTTCTTATAATTCAATTGATTGTCCACCTGTTGTAACAGATATTATACCTGTTCTGGCAGATAGTCTATTTGTTGCAATTTGTTGCTCATCTGTTGCATTATGTCGATGTTTCTATATAATTATATCTGTTACAATAGTGGGAAGACCTATTTGATAATTTTCAATAGATTACCTATATGTTGCAATATATGTCTAAATCTATTTGATATTTTTCAACAGATATATGTCTATTGCAACAGATACCTTATCCGTTGCAATATTTGAATCTACTATTTTATTTTAATTAATATTTTCAAATCTACGGATAAAAATAAAATTCATAGACAAAATAAAATAAATTGAAGCTTCAGAAATTACATGAAATAAATCAACAAATAAATAAAATATAAAAAAATTGTTACGGGTACAGAACTCAACAAATAAATCAACAATTTAAGTTTTGAAGCCAACAATTCCTAAGGAAGGGTGAGGTTATTACTTTGACATTCTCAAGCTATAAAGATCTACTCAATATGGACAAGTTTTTCTTTATCCGGTGCTATGAAATTTGGTTTTGCTCATCGTGGATCATTAATGTCGTTTGCGTACGGTTTCTGCACTTTTGCTTCTCCGTATTTCCATAAAAAGAGTAGCATATTGTCAATGTTGTTCAACAGTAGCTTCTACAGTAAAATCCACCTAGAAGGCAAGAATTGGTCAATGCTAATCACAAAGATACAAAAAAAATGGAAAAAGATAACTCATCTATATTAGCAAATCAAACAGGTCTTCCTCCTATTTTAAATTATCACAAATATATTATATTTTTGTTGCAACAGATGGATCAACTTTTAGGATAAATTATAACATGAGGAAGACCTGTATGATAATTTCCAACGGATGAACCATCTGTTGCAACATATGACTCATCTGTTAGAAAAAATTAAAATAGTAGAAAGTGTTGATTTAATTTGTCCCAACAGATGACCCTTTGCAGCAAATAGGTCATCTATTGGTACTAATAAAAATGGCACGTAGAGCTGTTTGATTTTCTAAAACCAATAAGATATATGTTGCACCAGATAATGTATCTATTATAACATGTTAGTCAATTGTTGCAACAAATGTATGTATCTGTTTGATAATTTTCAGCAGATGTGTCATCTGTTGAAACAGATATATGTCTGTTTGTTAGTTGAAACAGACGATATATATTCACCTTCTTCAGCTCGTGATGATCTACTATGGCCCTTATACATTGCTCAATAGTGCAACACACGAATAGAGGAGTTGTAATTTTGCTTTTTAGATGCTTGATAATGCCTTGAAAATTACTTTCCTTCTCCTCTTAGCCTTAATCTCAAAGGGAGTGGATGGATATAAAATCCTCTTTCATGGAATGACACCCCTCTTATATGTCAACTCCTTTACAGAAGTAGTTAATGTATTAACAGTATTAATCACTACATCATGTTTTTCATTGCAGTCTTAACATTTGCATGCAGAATATTTTCTAGGAGAGGCAAAATCTGTATAACCAGTATGATCATACTCATAATGGTTTGTTTTAAAAACTATAAGAGGGGCATCATTAGCACCAAAAGCAGCACCACTACCATCATCAACTGGTCCATCACCACTATGACCATCAACAACAACAAGTCCATCCTTCAAAATTATTTTTCTTGTGATGGTTATTGCTCTAAAATATTCCATTTTTATTCTGTCAATGACCTTAGGATCCGATAAAGTTTGCACAGACCATAAAGTAAGAAAAAATGGCATCTTCAACTCTTGATTGGTTGGAACAAGTGACAAATGCACAATCTAACATAAATCATTACATATATTAGAGTGATGATTAGATTATTGAAAAAATCATCAATTAAAATAAAAATTAATTATAATTATACTTACTGCATCTTTTGAGAGGTTGAAGAGATCAAGAAATTTTGCATTTTTATCAGTTTTGACCGACAACCAGCTCAAGATTCTTGGACAGGAAACTTCTTCTTGGTAGTTCACTTGTTGTCTCAAATAAGGAATGACTTCAAATGCCCAAGCCTATAAAATAACGTCAATAAATCAAAACCATTATTGAATAAAAAAATCATATTATAATAAAAGAAACATTTACCATGAAAAACTATATAAGTTGACTGTCTTTGGCGTTAACGGAGTTAACAAATATTTGACAGTCATTTTGAAGCTTTCATAACCCCAAGGATATCTGTTAAATGCCTCAAGATCCTTGAAGAGCTTTATCAAACCAACGCTTATATTGTTGTTAATGTCTTTCACCCAAAGAATATTATGTACAAACTAAACCAAGCACAATGATTGTTTGTGCTTCTTTGAAATTCTTTTACCTTTCAACACTTCTATCAAATTTTTATTTTTGAAGCTTGGACCAACAATGGACACCAGGTCATTATGATCACTCGACTTGCCTTTGCCTTTTTTGAGTGTGTGGGGTGCTTGTTTTGGGTTAGAATAGGTAAAACTTGAGAAGGAAAAGGAGGATAACATTTTAGTCCAGTAACTATGGCAACTCCTTCCAACCAAAATAAACAGGCATGTCATAGTAATTTATCCACACCTTATCCATCTTATCTTTAGTTTTATGCATAAACCTACGCTTGAGAATATCATATACTATTTTCATTTGAAAACGAGCACTGTTGTCCTCCGACAAATCAAGATATCGCCCAAAGCAGTTGTCCCTGAAATAAGCATCCAATTTTGTTCTCAAAGTATTTTCCTGAAGGAGTCAAAAGATTTTCACATGGCTGACTGATAAAGAAAACAAAGCTAAAAATTGAAACTACAATTAAAAGAAAGAGGATGAAGAGGAAATTACAACACCAGAAGCAACACAAACGGATTAAGAAAAAAAAACTCAAACACTTGCATAAATGAAAGATAGATAATGAGACATATCAATTACAATACCTAAGGAAATAAGGTGTATATCAAACACTGAAACCCACTTAAGCTTGAAATTGGAACACCACACTCTTACGTTTACACAAAAAGAACTCGAAGCACCCCAAAGCACCAATGCTTCTGAGATGGATTGTCAACTTAAGTGAATCCACACTCAAGCTAACCCTAGTTACAATGATTTTTCCAGGTCCTATACTATAATGGCTTTTTCAAGCCCTACACTAAAACACTCTCTCTTAAGAGAAGAAAATGTTTTTCAATATCATTCAACAACTAATGACAAATAGAAGCCTAATTGTCTATCTATAGTTATTACATTCAAAGACCAAAATACCCTTAATGAAGGTTCTCCGATGGAGCGTAAAGGAGAGGCATTAAAAGACCACAATGCCCTTAATAAAGCTTAAGTTGAGGCGTCTCTTGAGTGTAATGTCTTGAAGTGTAAAAGTTCTTCTTGCCCTTAATGAAAGTCAGTAACTAGGCGCCCTTGAAGTGTAGGTTTTGGGGTGTCCAACGTCTTTCTTCACACTTTACTTGTACACTCCAAGTCTCGGGTAAACACACTTTCTCACTCATCCATCTTCGTGGTCATGCCTGTATCACCCTTTCCTTCTTGAAAAAGATTATACCTCGAATCCATACCTTGCAAAATCAAGATAAGACAAAAAAGCACACATCCTCATGGCATGAGGATTAGACTTAGCAAAATACATAACTTCAATATGCCAAGGCGGTTCATACTTGACATATAATCAAGAGTCCTTCGTGTTACACATTAGGAAGACATTGACAAATGCACCAAGGACTTGGTTATGACAAACATCAAGAAGGAATGCACCTAAGCCTAGGGTAACTCTTCCCCACCCTAAGATGACACCGGGATCAAATGGAAAGAGTGTCCATAGACACGGGTCTAGACAACACTCCCATTTCCCATAGTCTTCAACCAAACTACAAGATATACTCTTTATAATAGCATAAATATCATCAAAAACAAATAGAGAGTAGAGAAAGGTATCATTCAAGTTAACTTCAAATAAGGTGTCCTCATGTATGTACTCACTACTAGTTTCAACATCATTACCATGATTACTCTCAACAATAAGGTCACACATAGTAGAAGAAGTAATTTCCAAACAATGGACAACTTCTTTTTCTATAAAAATATCCTCAAGTAGACACATACCACCACTAAAATCAAAGAGATTATTACTTAAGTCTTTATAAGAAGCAATCAATTCATCCTCATAGTCATCAAACATTGGTGGGGTATCATACAAAGGATCACTACCACAATCAATTTTCAAGGAACAATCACTTATTGGGTTTCTTAAGGATTCAAGCAAATCAAAATTAGCATCACCTAATTGATTATCCCTTTCCAAGACCTCACATTCCCTTCCCTTAAAAGTACTCTCATCTTCTAAGAAGAGATTTCCATCTTTAGGAGGAATGTTGTCACACCATAGTGGGTTGGCATATAGGCTATAACTTTCAAGACAAGTTATACCTTCAACTTTGTTCTCACCACTAGGTTCACTAGGAGTGAGCTCATCATCTTCAAATAAGAAATTGTCCTTAAAGAGAAAAGGATCTATCCATGAAGAGGATATAGAACATGCAAATCCATTATCTAAAAAATCATTATCAAGTCTCAAAGATGTTTCAAGCGCATGATTATCTCTATGAGCAAAACCAAGAGTAAAACATTCACTAGAGGTCATGCTAAAGAGGTCACTCCTATTTATTTGATCAATATTTTCAACATCATAACTCACTTGAGATCCATTAAACACATCACACGCATCCTTAAGTGGTGGATGAATTTCATACATAAATTTATCAACACAATTCCCACAAGATGATGTACTATAATTTAACACATTGGCTTCAACACTAGGTGGACATAAATTAATCTTACAAAAAGTTCAATTCGCTCATCAATAGGATCAACTAGTGTATCCATATGTACAACATATATATCATCATCAAAGAGCAAAGAATCAATAGATGGTATGCTATCATTCAACACAATGGCTTCAACACTAGGTGGACTTAAATTGATCTTACAAGAAGAGTCAATTCGATCATCAATAAGATCAACTAGTGTATCCATACTCACAATGTGTACATCATCAATAAGAGGCAAAGAATTAATAGACTCACAAATAGGTAATCTACTAATCACACTCAATAGGCTACTAGCCACACAATCATCATTCATATGCACAAAAGTGTAGGAGTTAGCTATTTTACCTTGAATTTCTTGAGCATATTCTTCTTCACCTTGTAGTGTATCATGGCAGCCCACTTGTTCTTTTGGGATGCTCTTATCACAAAGGAGTTTGTCAATTCTTCTCCCTTGATTCATCTCTTCATCACTTGAGGAAGCATGGTAGTTTTGAGGAGTGGCGTGATTGGAGTTCTTTTGACCTTCCACATTTTCAAACCTCCCTTTCAAAGTAGACACACCTATTTTCATTGATGGCACCTCGATTTTTAGCCTATCAAAAATAGTTTGCATTTTTGCCATTTCTCGGGAAAAAACTTCAATATGGGCCAAAATAGCATTTTTATCCATGGTACCTAAGAAAAAAAAAGAACACTAGCAAAAAAATAACAAACAAACAATGTTAGCTCAAAATATCCTTACCACACTTACTCTCGATTTTTACCTCACATTTGGTTTCACAAGTGTTGAAAATCAGCTTGTACTTCGTGAGTGATTGAGGGATGCGTCTACTTTTTCCCAGAATAGATTTCTTCTTGAATGACTCAAGGAAATATTGTTCGGACTTAAACCAACAAACTACAATGAATTACAAAAAGAGAAAAGCACACAAGGAACGTAAACACGAAATAAGGGACTCTAAACTCAGTCACAACCTAGTAGGTAGTTACTAGATTGCCAATTAGTGATAGAATCAAAAAAATGCAACTAAGGAACAAAGAATTGAAACTAAGAAAACAAAATTTGAGCTAAAATTCGGTTGTCCCAAAAGTGGTGATGTGGCAACTTGTGATTGGACATTAATTTTGGACAATTTTTTTGTCTTCAATTTGTAGTTTTGGCCAATTCTTCAACCAAGAAAGAGGAGGTTCGGTTTTGGGGGGGAATGCAAGGTTTGGAGCCCTTTTCAAGCTCCAAATAAACTTTAATTGAATTGGTCCCTCCTTGTACTTTCAATTGTACTTGGACTTGTACTTGATTATTCCTTCTCTTTTGTTGTTTAATTTCTTTTGGATGACTAAGAAGGAGCCCGGAAATTTCCTTGAACAAGTGGTACATTCTCTTTCCTTCTTTTTCAAGATCAAACACCCCTTTTTGAATATTCTTCTCCAACAAGATATGAAGATGAGGAAGAACAACAAGAATATTCAAGAATTGACCAACATTTGACCACAAGGAAAATGACCTCCAAATTTGAATTTTCTTGAAGATCCAAGGTCCCTTTGCCAAGCCAAACACAAACACCACAAAATAAGTCTAAAAACGTTACACCCACACTAGTTACCATGAGATCCACCCTCAAATACCTTCAAACACAAGTTTAACAGTGGTGGATGGTTCAAAACAACCCGAATTTGGCTCAAATTTTAGATCTAGACTCTCTTAGTTCTAGGGAACAAGGATCTAGCACTAGAAACTAACAAAACACACAAAAATAAAGTAGATCTAAGTTTCAAAAATCTGTCAAAACACAAAAACGGGTTCACAATTTTTGTTTGTGAGATTTTAAATTTTTTGCACTCTTTTTTGTTGATTTTCTCAAGGTAACAACAATCCAAGACTTAGAATTGTAGGAAAAATTCTAAAACATGACTCTTGATACCAAATGATATAGAAAACAAAGCTAAAAAATGAAACTACAATTAAAAGAAAGGGGATGAAGAAGAAACTACAACACTAGAAGCAACACAAACGGATTAAGAAAACAAAAACTCAAACACTTGCATAAATGAAAGATAGATAGTGAGACATAACAATTACAATACCTAAGGAACTAAGGTGTGTATCAAACACCAAAACCCACTTAAGCTTGAAATTGGAACACTACACTCTTACGTTGAAACAAAAGGGACTCGAAGCACCCTAAAGCACCAATATTTCTGAGCCGGATTGTCAACTCAAGTGAATCCACACTCAAGCTAACCCTAGTTACAATGACTTTTCCAAGTGCTACACTACAATAGTTTTTCCAAGCCCTACACTAAAACACTCTCTCTTAAGAGAAAAAAATATTCTTCAATATCATTCAACAATTAATAAAAAATAGAAGCCTAATTGTCTATTTATAGTTATTACATTCAAAGACCAAAATAGCCTTAATGAAGGGTGCTCCGATAGAGTGTAGAAGAGAGGCATTAAAAGACCAAAATGAACTTAATGAAGCTTAAGTTGAGGCGCCTCTTGAGTGAAATGTTTTGAAGTGTAAAAGTCTTTCTTGCCCTTAATGAAAGTCAAAAACTAGGCGCCCTTGAAGTGTAGGTTTTGGGGTGTCCAACGTCCTTCTTCACACTTCACTTGTACACTCCAAGTCTCGGGTTAACAAACTCTCTCACTCATCCATCTTCGTAGTTGTACCTATATCATCAACTTAACCATAAAATCCCCCGTTAAATCTATGAAATCACCGCACTGTATTCTCACAAGATAATGATCAATGCTGGAGGTTTTGACAAACTCTTTGGTGGAAGGGCTATTAGCATTTGGATCATCTCTTTAGAAACATTCCTCCTCCTTATGTTCATCATATTTTGCTCCTGATTGAGATAATGTTTGTAATTCAAACTCATAGAGTGGAGGATGTAGCCTAGCTATTTCACTTGTTCCTTTACTTGGACTTCTGGGAGCCATATAATCTAAAAATAATAGGAACATAAAATAGATTATAATTTAATAATGCATCGTTAAAAAGGATAACAGTATATATAACATGTAAAACAGTAAAATAACAATTCCAATAGATCACGTATTTATTGCACTAGGTACGTAATCTGTTAAAACATATAACTAACCTGTTGAAATGGATGAATAATCTGTTGCAAAAATAAAAACAGATCTCTCATCTATTAAAACAAATGGCTGGTCTATGCAACAAATCACGCATCTATTACAATATATGAGAGATCTGTTGGAACTACTATCAATGGTTAATATTGTTTTGATTTCTTCCAACAGAAGGGTCATCTATCACAACAGATAAATGATTAGTTGAAAAAATTAAGTCTTGGACATGTCCTGTTGGAATAGTTGATATGATTCTAACCATCAAAAGGTCTATTTATTGCATCAAATGATTGATCTTTTGCATTAGGTTTTTAATCCGATGGTCCCTCCGTTGCATCGATGGTTGATTTGTTGCTTCGAAAGGTTAATCTGTTGCATCAGATTATAAATCGATTGGTTCCTCCATTGCATTCAATGGTAAATCTGTTGTAACAAATGTCTAATTTATTGCATCAAACTATAAAACTATTGTATCAGATGTTTAATCTATTGCATTAGATGATTAATCTATTGCGTCAGATGGTTAATCTTTTCTGTCAGATGATTAATCTGTTGCATCAGAACGTTAATTTGTTGCGTCAGAAGGTTAATTTGTTGCATCATATGGTTAATCTGTTGCATCAGATGGTTAATCTGTTGCAAAAAAAATAGTAGCATGATTTTGTTCAATAGAACAACAAATGTATCACCATTTTTACCAAGAACAAAAACAAGAACAAATTAACCCAGCAATGGACGCAACACCAAAAACACCAACATCATTATTTTATTTGTTACAAACACAAACAACAAAATCAAACTTCAAAAAATGCAACAAATAACATTTAGACCAATACTAGAAATACCATAAATTAGGATTTTTTAGACCATATTTCAAATTAAAGCAACAAATATTGAAATATTGGTATTGTTAACCAATACTAGAAGAAACTTCACTCAAGCTCCTCTTTTTTTTCATAACTAAAAGGTCATAATTTTTTACCTGTGAGAGAAGAAAAGGGACAATGAAGAACTCAAAGTTGTTGTGGCCGGAGAGCAAAGTCGTCACGTCGATTGATGGTTGAAAGTCAAAAAGGAACTCGAAGCCCAACTATTTGTCACTGGAGTTTGAAGTCGCCGGGGATTGAAAGGAGAAATTTGCAGAACTGTTGGTTGGGAGAAACTGTCGAGAGAGAGATGAGAAATGGTTGATTTGTAGAGGAGAGGGGTGTCGGTTGATTTGTATTTTTAAAAAGATCATAAAGTTTTAAAAATATTAATCAAGTCCACAATTAACTTAATCGAGTTTCCAAATTATGTTTGACCCTTTAAGTTGGTCAATGTCATCAATCCTTCATTCAAGACTTAAATGACACATTTCCATCAATTTTCTCAAGTGAGTCCTCCTTCAAAATTACAATTGTTATAGTTTCACACCCACACTACACACCATCATCGTCTTCATCCTTTATAACATTATTTGCCTATAGCTTTAATATACGCTTATCCACTGTACTTATTTTCCTTTGAATTTTTTATCAAATTGATTTTGGATGTGGAAATTTGACTCATTGGAACTGTATCTACGAAATTAGACTCTTTTATCACAATGAATAGATTTGACAATCTTCTTCGAAACAAGCTTTCGTTCTATTTTTATTTTTTTTTTGAAATCTCTATGATATATATTTTTATACAAAAATTATTTATGCAAGAATTGTCAAAACATTCAAAATGTAGGGTGTGTTCGCTTTGGAAAAGTATTTATAGGAAACTTATTTTCTTGTGTTCGGGTATGCAAATTAAAAATATTTTTATCTAACACAAAATCCCAAAGATGATTGGGAATGTAGGGAATATTTTATTTATTATTTTTGGCTGGGTTGGGGGGGAATCAAAAATTTTTGAAGTTGTATTTGATCATAAATATAAATTAAATTATTTTTTATTTTTTTGTGAGAAAAGTAAAAGAAAAGAAAAATCATGTTGAATTCAGTATTTTTCAAAAATTTTAACAATCGCATACGAGAAAGTAAAAAAATGTTTTCCTTCATGTCGAACACCCTTAATGTCGAATTCAGCATAGCAATACTGATAGCGAGAATTGGAAAGATAATTTTAGAGATTTTGGGATATTATTTGGGAGTGAAATTTTCAAAAGGAAAATAAAGAGTTTGACATTTTGAAGCTGTTCTAATGGGAGATTTTACGGGTTATTCAATACAAAATTTGTAGTCTAAAGCGTTGGAATGGGCTATTCTGTACCAAAATTTTGAACTTGGGCTATTTTAGGTTATTCGTAGTGTGTTTTAAATAAATCTCAATTTTTTTATTCATAATAACATTCTATTCTGACTTTTTCTAAAATTTCATAAAATTTTGATTCTAAATTTTCCAGATACATAATATTAAAAGAGATACATGATTGATGTTACATCTTAAGAATAACTAATTCACTGTAATTATGGAAAGTAAAGGTAACTAACCCATTAAAGGACCAATTTATTGCAGATCTTCTAATTCACATCTAAATATCTCTCAAAAATGATATTTAGCTAATAATATAATTTTTTTGAAATATTTTTCTCCATATTCAACTTTCAGATTCATTCTTCTTTAACTTTTCTCTATTTTTTCTTGGTGTTATTCTTCTTTTTTAATTTTTCGCGGTGAATTTTAAACCTTGAAAAAAGAGATACAAATATTGGTTAAAAAAGTTTCATGATAAGACATGATGTATCAGTATAAAAAATGAAATTTGAAATACAAATATATACACAATAAAAAAAAATGTATCAGGTGCAGAGATACATATTTTAAAAGTGATACATACAGAAACCTTTTAACTATATACATGTACATGAAAAGACACATATCAAAAAAAAATATCAGTTGTACAGATACAAGAATATGCACCTGAAACATGCATATCGAACCAGCCTTAATTATGTATCTTCAGTTAATAAAAAATGTATCTCGAATTAAAATGTTTAAATACAAAAATTATTAAACCTTTGGTAAGATGTCGCTCGTTGTGACTTCAACAACTTTTCTTTTCGAAACAACATCTTTTCATCTAGAAATGTCAGATTTTCTTTTCTTCGACAGAATGGATTTACAGAGTTCACAGAGTTTTATTGTGTCGTGTAAATTTGAATTTGTCTAAAAAAAAGTCTCAAAATTCACATTCTCAGTATTAATTTGGATTTCTCAAAGAGAAAAAAAAGGGGGATATGATGCGGCCGGAGGGGATTGGATAATGAGAAGGGGGAAAAGAATTTTGTTGCCTACCATTGTGTTGTGTTTTTAAAAAGGTAAAAGCCTTTTTTACTTTTAAAAAAGAAATCTTTCTAAATTTTGACATGATTTAGGGGGCAATAAATACATCATAATTTATTGGATCTTAACTTGTGTCACTAGTGTCTCTTAATCATTGACTATTAATGAGGGCCTGACTAAACCATTCCTAGGTATGAGAGGTATTAGACAGGGTGACCCAATGTCCCCATATCTATTTGTTATTGCTATGGAATACCTAAATAGAGTGTTGAAATAGTTAGCTAGTAATAAAGTCTTTAAGTTCCACCCCAGATGCAAAAAAGTGGGGGCAATACATATTTGTTTTGCTGATGATCTTCTATTGTTCTGCAAGGCTGAAAAGCAATCCATTAGATTGCTAACTTAGGCTTTCAGTCTCAAGCTTCTGGACTACAGGTTAATGTGGACAAAAGTTCTTTGTATTTAGTTGGTATTTCTGGTCACTTAAAGAAGGAGATCCTGGAATAAAATGACTATTGTGTTGGATCCTTTCCCTTCAAATACTTGGGAGTTCCTATAGCTGCTAGGAAACTCTCTATAGCATTATGTTGGCCTTTAGTGGATAAGATCACTGCTTGGATAGTCTGCTGGTCTGCGAGACTACTGACACATGCAGGAAGACTTCAATTGATAAAAGTTATGATCTTTGGCATGCAATCCTATTGGGCTCAGGTGTTTTTGATTCCAAAAAAGGTGGTAAAATGTGTAGAGGCAGTATGCAGGTCATTCCTACGGACTGGACATGTTGAAATATCCAAGAAGGCTCTTGTTTCTTGGGAGAAGGTGTGTCTACCCCAAGCTACAGGTGGACTAAATATCATTAACATGATCTTGTAGAATAAGGGTACTATCATAAAACACCTGTGGGCAATTAAACTGAAGAAAGACTGTCTATGGATAAGATGGATTCACTGCTACTATATAAAGCATCAGGCTCTGGAACACATTCCTACACCTAAGAATGTATCCTGGGTGATTAGGAAAATACTGAATACAAGGAAGCTGATTATTGAGTTGCAACAACTACAAAGAGATTTGAATAATAGGTTACAACAGATTCAACAGGGAGGAAAATTCAATAGCAGATCAAGATATTATACTTGTTACAGATACCTTAGCATCCTAAAATGGCATGGAAGAAACTGATCTGGCAACCTTATCTCCAACCAAGTCACAAATTTAATTTTTGATTAGCTGTGCAGAGAAGGTTAGCAACAGTAGATAGACTACTCAAGATAGGTATACAAGTTTCCAAAACTTTTGTATTCTGTGGAGCAACTGATGAACTTTTTAACCACTTGTTCTTTGAATGCAACTTCACAAAGAACATGTAGGGTAGATTGCTCTGTTGGCTGGGGATTACAAGAAGAATAAAAAGCTGAAATATTGAGATAGATAGTTGATAACAGGTGTGAAAGTGAAATCTGGCCACTGAAAAATTCTTGTAGCTGCTTTTGTTATGATGATATATGGCATTTGGAGAGCAAGAAATACTCTCAAATTTCTGAATGGGACCAATTGAGTTACAAGATATGTAGAGATATTATAATTCATATACATACAAAGGGAGCAAATGTGACCAGATGGAAGAAGCACCTAGCAAAGCTAAATTTTTATCCTTGAATATATAGAGATAGGTGCAACTATGTAATTTATTTTAAATTGTATGTATTTGAGTAGTTCATAGGTGGAGAGTGTGATTTATCAGCAATCATACTGGTTTTGTAAAGACATATTTTTTTTGGTGAAATGGAAATTATGGTTACCGAAAAAAATACATCATAATTTTGAGAGAATATAAATAAAAGATATTTATAATTATTATTAAGTACATAAATTTCTAATAATTTAGATTGCTTAAGTTCTATTTTTGTGAAATTTTTTCCTTATTTCTATTTGAGAAAATTTCAGAAACAACCTAATATTTAGGCGTAATTCAGCCCTTTACGTACACTTAGGCTAATTATAATTGTAGCTACACTTTGTTAGTATTTATTCTGTGAGGATCAAATATATTTATGTAAATACATATAAAAATATACATGATATCAAATGCATATACATATGACTATTGAATAGAACTATATAACTGAATATGTATACATATGAAAATACATAAAACATCAAAAATATATACATTTGCTATTTAATTTAAACCTTAGTTGCGAATTGTAATTTAATTACATACAAATATTCTCTCTGTCACGTAATTTATCCTTTGTATATATCCAACTTGATACCCAATGTCAAATTTTCTTAAAATATTCTCTTCAAATTTTCAAGTTTGTTAATTTTTTCCAGCAAAACATCACAAATAGGTAAAATTTAGACCATAATTACAAAGCCATGATTAAACTTTGCATAATTATAAAATATAAATATGCCTTAAAAATCCTCCGTTTCTCTCCCTCTTTTTTGCCTCCATCCCCCCCCCCTCCCCTCCTTCTATCTCGCCGTCCGACCCCTCCCCCCCTTCTCTTTTACAATTTGAGGAATTATATATTTTTATATACATTCTGAAAAATATATTTGTACAAATTCATTATACATACATATATATATATATATATATATATATATATATACAAATATACATATACAATTGACAACTTATACATATACGACTTATATAATTGACATATATGACTTATATAATTGAATTATACATATATGATTTATACATTAAATTCAAATATACAATTGATATACAACTTATACACTATGAATATACAATTGGCACATAATATACAATTACTAACAATTTATTTGAATTAAAAAAATAATGACTGAATTAAAAAATAATATATTTATATATGAAGGTACAAAACATATAATAAAAAAAAATTTATATGAATTTTTTTAAAAATAATGATTGATTTAAAAAAAAAAACACAATTGTATTTAAAAAATGAAATAAAAAAGGAATGAGTGAGGACAGGTAGGCAGAGTGAGTGAGTGAGAGAGAGAGAGAGATGAGGGGACATATAGAGAGAGGAGAGTGGAGAGAGCATAGTTCGGGAATGTGCTTGTATCGTTGCATAATTTGATGATGCGAAGCGATGCAAGCCCTTTCACTGTGTATGACTGATGTGAGCGCATCATGTTGATTTTAAATGTACGGTCAATTTTAAATTTTAAAAAGAATCACTTCGTGTTGATTTTATATTTAGGGTCAATTTTAAGTTAAATAAAGAGTCTACTGCAGTGATTGTCACTGCCACTGCTGCAATTTTCTTAGGTTAACTTTGAAGTCAACTTCTTCTTCTTTACTGTGCGAGTACCAGTACTGGGACTTCTTCTTCTTCTTCACTGGTTCACTTCAATGATACGCTCGCATCGCTTCACATTTCGCGTAACACGTGATGCGGAGCCTTATCGCTTTTTTCCATATCACTCTTCCTTGAACACTGGCGAGAGAGAGAGAGTTGAACTTATAGAACTTATCTATAAATTTTAATTACTCTCAACATTGATTAGATATTTTTTTCGATTTCTCATCCGGTGTCCGGTACCCACATTGGAGCCCGATAAATCTGGATTCGCGCCGGGTAGGGCCCCATTCAGGGGGTAGCGCTCCCAACAGAGTTTTCTCCATGCTCAGGGTCGAACCCTCGACCTCTGATTAAGGGTGGAGCAGCCCCATCCACTCCACCACAACCCATGTTTACATTGATTAGATATGATAATTATGAACTAATGTTTACTATGTAGCATAGTTTTTTCATTTTTTAATTTCAAATTAAAGTTACTACTCGTTTAGTTCTTGAGATGCCGATTGCTTATGTCAAAAAGTTGAAGTAATCAATATTTTTGAACTTTATTATTTTCTTTATTTAACCTTGTTATCTCACTGTATATGTTATTTGACATTTCAATCGAGACAAAAACATAATCTTTATTATTTTCTTGTATTGTGACATTAAGAATACACTCTCCTCTTAAATATCCGACTTCAAAAATATTAGTAGATATTTACCCGATATTTTAAATTTTAAGTTAAAACACTCATTAATTTTAATATTAGTTAAAAAGGTTTTTAACAAAAAGATCTAAGATAGTATATAACAATCACATGATCAATATCTAGTTAACTTGAAACAATTCTTAATAATATAATATATTACCAATAAATCTTTATTGTAAGACTCTATTGCTACAAATTACAAGCACAAAATAAAAAGACAAATCAATAATCTCCTCAATCATCTCTGCATACTAAAGGGTAATAAAGGTTAATGATAAAGCCAACAACAATAACATATTCAGTAAAATTTCACAAATGAGATTTTGAGAGGGTAAAGTGTACATAAATTTTATCACTACCTCGAAGAGGTAAAGAGGTTGTTTTCGAAAGACCTTGACTCAAGTATAATAAATTCAGACACAAAGAAGAGAAACACATTAAAGATAATATGACAACATAGGCACATGAAGTCCCATCATTGGTAGTCATGTTTATCCAACAGTAGCAAAAGTTTAAAAAAAGAATTGGACATTACAATGCGAAACCTATCAAGAATCAAACATCCTCACAAATCAAAAAAGATTGAACTTTTATATTAGAAACCCATCAAGATTCTCAAGAAAGCTCTCCACCAAAATCAAAAAAGATTGTACCTTTAGATCAGAAGCCTGTTAAGATTTTTAAGTAAGCTCTCCTTTAAAAATCATATCACAAAGAAAACAAATTCATAAATAATACCATAATTATAAAGCTTGCAGATAAAGGAGAAAAAAACCAATAAACAGTAAGAAAAACATGAAGCCCCAACATCGGTGTACACGTCTATCTAGTATCAATTTATTTCGGTTGAATCAATCATCGACAAAAAAATAAATAATACCTAAAGTTTACATGGAAAACTTTTTCTCAAAAGAGGAAAAACACGATCTATCAAGTAGTATTTCCAAACATTGCACTAACTTGAGGGGATTTGGCAAAATGCCCACTTTGAAAACATAATTTGGAGAATACCCACCAAATTTCTTTTTCATTGTGGGATCATGGGCCTCTTTAAGATTTTTAAAAGTTGGAGATAAAAATAACTTTGTAAAAAATATAATATGGTCCCATTTTATATTTATTAAATTTTAAAACATTTTTTAAATTCATTTAATAAATTCAACACCTTCTATCTCTTCTCAAAAACTCTTCTCCCGATTTTTCTTCATATTTTTTTAAAAAATATATTTTGCTCAATTCTTGCTCCCCAAGTCAAAAAATTTTAGTTTCTCTTGCTCAAATAAGTTTAATCTTCTTCCTCAAATAGTTTTAGATCCATTTTAATTAGTATATGTTTTTGGTTCTATTTTGTGTTGTGTTGGGGCTCTTCAATTTTGACAAAAATTGCATCATTCTTCATTGAATTAGTCGAAATCTGAGTGTTTTTAGTTAATATTATCGATTCTGCATGTTTAATTGTGTTTTGCTTTGGATAATGACTAGAAAATTATTAAATTTTTGTATTTATATTGTGTATTGATTTTGAATTTTTTGTACTGAATTGAACCCATTTTAATGGTGTTCTTGTTGTAATGAATTGCACTGCCAATATCTAGAGAAGTTGGAACTTGAAAGGCGTTTTTCCATTTTTCTTAATAGATCACTGGTCGATAGATCTACCACTACAAATTTGTTTTTACTGCATTTTCCCATTTTTGTAATGGATCAGTGGTTGATAAATCGACCATTACAGATTCATTTTTGGTTGTAGATCATCAATGGTGAAATTTCATAGAGCATTTAAAAGGCCTTCTTTCACTACTTCTAACAGTGAGAAGCGAAAAGCCGAATAAGTTTTCAAGACTTGGAAGAAGAAAAAAGTTGTGACCGATGAATTCGAGTCGGAAACTAAATCAGAAATCATTGTCGAGATTGATGAATTTGACGAAAGTAGTGCACATGAAAGTGACGATATTAAGGATAGTGAAGGAAAAAGTGAAGCGAAAAGCGAAGAAGAAAGTGAAAGTGATAGCGGTGAAGATGAGGACAGGAGAGATAGTAGAGATAGGGTAGAGGATGATCCCTATCCTTGTCAATTTGTGCGAGAGATATCTCCATTGAGTCGTACGACCTAACAACTTGGATGGATGAGCTAGGTTCTTTTCCTACAAAAATTTTCATAAGAACAAGAATGATGGTCTATCGAGAGTTTAGAAGGATTCTAGTTGAACAAAAGTTGCATGCTGATTTTAAGAAGACTTGTTTCGGACACTTGAGACCTGTACCAGATCATTTTAAGTTTAATGGACAGATGGTCCATTATGTGTTGCTGCGACATATCAAGGATAATAAAAAACTGCATGAAATTTTATTCTGTGTGAACGATAAGCAAACTTATTTTGGCTTAAAGGAATTTGCTCTGATTGCGGGGATGAATTTTTTAGCATATCCCCGTGAATCAAAAACCAACCAAGTCCTTCAAAATAGCAAAATATTTTATTTTAAGGTGACAAAGAACAAGAGCATTACTACTACAAGGCTGATTAACTTGATCAAAGGTAATAGGTTGACTAATCAACGAAAGTTGAAGTGCACTTTAGTTTGGTTCGTCCACTCGATATTGCTGGCAAAGGACCCGTCAAAAAAGGTTAATTCAGATCACATCAAGATGGAAACTGATTTTGATTTCTTTGAGCGATATCCATAGAGAAAAGAGTCGTTTGGGTTGACATTGATCTATTTGAAAAAAGAAAATTGATTTGAGAAAGCATAAAGAAGAGTGTATGAAGAGGAATAATACATCTTACGCTTTATACAACTTTTTCTGGGCTTTTTTGTACTTATTATCTACCATCTTATCAATTTATTATAGATTCTTACCTATTTATATATCAATACATAGATCCTGTAGATTTATTTATGCTTCTATTAGTTGCAAGTTTGGATATAAGAGGCCTTTCCTCATCTAGGAAGGTACGCTAAAAAGTCATTGGATTCTCCTTTGTCCATTCTCCGTCTACTTAGATGGCACACGTTGAAGTTCGACAACATAATGGAAGGCGATCCATTTAAGTACAAAGAAAATAGCACAAAGGTAAAATTATACTTATTATAATATGATAATAATAAAATTATTATATTAGTGAATGCCATGTAGTTTATATCATTTTTTATAGATTGGGAACCTATACCTTACTTCTACTGTCTGTGAGATGGAGCAAAGATATATGAAAATATTTAAGCTATACACGATCGAAGTTAAGGATACGCCCATCGATGCCTTGAAGGAAGAAGAAGAAGAAGAAGAAGAAGAAGAAGAAGAAGAAGAAGAAGAAGAAGACAATAGAAGAAGATAGTAAAAAAAAATCATCACAGAAGAAAAAAAGAAAATCGAGAAGGCAGTTGACGAAGAAGTAGTGGCTGAATAGGAGGTTTAAAATATTGAAGAAGATAGTAAATCATCAGAAGAAGAAGAGAAGGAAAATGAGAAGAAAGAAGTAGAAGAAAAGGAGAAAAAAATGAAGAAAATAAAGTAGATATGATGGGAATTATTAAGGAACTCAATGATGATAACATGTAGTTTGGTGGTTTGGAACAAACAATTTTCTTAATGATTTGTTGTTTTTAATAATTTGATTTTTATGGATAATTGAATTAATATATTTGGCATCTCAGTGATGACATTTACTAATGAAGTTATGTTCAGTTATTCCATTGTCTTATTAGATTAAATAGTTGATTGCATTATGTTCAGTTAGTGTCATGGTTTATTGTAGACATGAAATTTTGTCCCTCTCAATAGTGTATTTTTACCCATTTACCCTAACTTTACCGTAGACCTTCACCCATGTGATAAATTCCACACAATAACAAATCCAACAAATTCTTAACTTTTAACACCTCATCCCAAAAAATTCACCACCCACCCTAACAAATTTAACAAACACACCCTACCCCATATACCCCCACATACCCCCCTTTATTCCACTTTTCTAACAAAATCTCAAAAAGATAAAAAAAAATATGATATACGCAGTTTTTTTCCCATAACAGAATTGACACGCCTTACCATTATTACAATATACTCACATCACGTGGACCCCACTAGATTTCCATCAACAATTACACACACACCAACATTGATACTCTCCTAATTTCTATTCAGAGCCATAAGAGCACACGCCACCGTCGTTCTCTCACAATATTCGCAGCACATATCTCACATATACTCACATACATATTCTGAACTACACACACAAAAAATAATGAAAGTAGGGGGAAAATACATACACCTCTACACCGTTTCCTCCTCTAATTCACAGACACTCCACACTACGCCATGGAGAGATTCTAGATTTTTCCTTGAATACTCTCATATACTCATACATAAAAATACACCCACTAACAGAAAAGGGGGAGATACTCACCTCACATGGATAAACACTCATACACACAGTGAAGCAAGGAAGAGGGTATAAATCATGACTAAAAATCAGAAAAAAGGGAGGAGAGAATTGAAAAAAGGGAATTTGAGTGAGAGAGAAGGAAGAAGTCAGGGTTAACAGCTCCAGTGAGTTATTTGCTAGAAAATGTCGTTGTTACCTTAAAATTGGGTTGTTATCCATTTTTCAACGCTGTCCGAGCTTTCTGAAACTCCGGCAAAACAATTACAACGAAACAGCTCCGGCAAGCTATAAAACCTATTGTCAAATAGCCTACAAATTCCGCCTGAATCAATGTTCTTTTGAGTTGTTTTGGTTTTGAATTACCGTGTTAGGTTTGGATTGAGTTCGTTGGTTCACTACTCTAGATGTGGTTTCGGTCGTGGCTCCTTCTCTATGTATTGGTGAAATTCTTTGAAAAAAAATCATGACTAAGCCCTAATTTGAGGTCCAATTCTATCTCGTTCTCATTTTAATATCATTATATACGCGTGATTAGTTTGTGTGAAGCAGGATATGAATATTTGTTGATATCAATTTGTTTGTTTGATTTCATTGACAATGATTGTGGATTGTTAAAATGGTGATTGTGAATTGTTGTGTAGACACGTGATTTTTTATCCTCCCCGAATTTTAATTCATTTATCTATATTAAATATTTATATCGATCCGATATTACTTTAACTCTTACTTCATTTTTAGTAAAAAAAAAATACTTAAAAATAAATAAATAAATAAATTAGTTTTGAGCTATTTTATTTTTATTTTTAATAAAAAATTAAAATATATATATATATATTTGTTTTCTAAATTTTAATAAAATAGTAGTTTAGTACTATTTTATTTATTTTGGCTATTCATAAATATTTCTTAAAAATATAAAAATTAATTAGTTATTATTATTTATTATTATTATTATTCTATAATGTTTATTATACTATTACTTTATTTATTTATTTTATTTATTATTATTATTTTATTCTTAAAAATTAATAATAATAATAATAATAATAATAATAATAAATCAAAATTTAAAATTCCCCCAATCAGATAGTAACTGTTCCCCTAAAAATCCTGTATTTAAGAATTTTGCCCACCCACATTCTACAGAATTCTAGGTACTATTCTCACCATCTACACTGAATACGTCAAAAAATAGAGAAAACCAGAGAGGGAAAAAAGAAGAAAAATAAGTGCAGTAAAAAGAAAAAGAAAAAGAAAATAAAGAGAAGAAAGAGAGAATTCGAGTTTCAAAGTTTAGCTGGATGATTTCAGTGACAAATTCGTATTTCTTTTTAATTTAACATAGGTTTTATTTTTATCCTATGTAATTTATTGCATAAACTTATTATGAATCAGAAATATGAATAAAGTTGTTTAAGTAATTTTCATATATTATTCATAATGTGTTGTTGATTTATTAGGTGAATATATATGTTATTATATGTTATATATTAAATTACTGAGTGTTTATGTATATACTGTTAAGTACAATTCGAAACCAAAACAAATAGCAGAGAAAACAAAAATAGACATTGTTACAATTTCACACTCATATACACTGTACACACCATTTACACACATCTACACATTCACACAATTTGCACACCATCACAGTTCACTCACATAATTTCATACTACATCATACAATCTACACTTACCAAAAATTGCATACACACACCTGTATATATGAAAACAGATAGTAGAAAAACGAGATATAATAATAACGGAGTAGAAATTTTATTAAAAAGGGTAAAAATAAAGAATGAAGGGAGACAAAAAAAATAAGAGAGAAAAGAGTTTTGTTTAGATTTAATTCATCAAAATCATCATCTCCTTCAAAGACTAAAAGGTCGAAAGCCCACTGGAAACACCATATTCGTCGAAAATTAGCAAGTGAAGAAAACTGCACTGGCACTGCCGGTAAATTCCTCTGGTGACCACCCAGTCGCTGACGCCAACCTTCTCCCTTCTCTTTTCCCCAAACACCAGTGACTACCAACTACCAAATCTGATGTGCCGACCCCCCTTCTCTTTTCCCATCCGAATCCATGAAATCGGTGAATCTGTCGCCGCAGCTATCCCCTTCTTCTTCTCCCTTTCTCGTCGGGGAACCTCATGACCAAACTGTCGCCGCCTTTCTCTCTTCCATTTTCTACTTCTCTCACCTCTACCACGCCATAGAATCTAGATTTAACCAGATTTTGGGTCGTTCGGCGCTGTTCCGGTAGGACTCCATCTGAAAAATCACTAAAATCGCTTTTTTATTTTGTTTCTAATAATTACTGAAAATACTTTTTCTATGGATTTCTATTTATGTTCAATTAGATTTTAAAATTTTCTTTTATTTTAAAAGTTAACTTAAAAGAGGTAAACAATACTTTTATGATTTATATTTATTTTTAATTAGATTCAGTGTTTTCTTTTATTATCAGAGTTAACTTAAAGGAAATTAAATTTTAGGGATGATATTAAATTTAACGTAATATAGGTAAATTTGTGTATTTTATTTATTTTATTATTTATTAATAGAGCTTAATAATTATTTATTGATTTAATTAATTGTGTTAAATGAATTTTGCTTTAATTTATTAATAAAAATGTAGATATATTCTAGACGCTTTTAAAAATATTCATTTCAATTAAGAATGTGGCATACACATCTTTTTGAGACATTTTAAATTCAAGGATGCAATAATTCACCTTGACAAATAGATTCTAAAGTTAATTTTCACCAATTTATTTAATTTAAAAGATATTGATAGACATTTTCGGTATAATTAAAAATAAGAAAATTTAGGTCTTACCATAATTTATCAAAATAATTTAAGTCAAGTATAAGTCAATAAAAACGACCGTGCTAGAACCATGGGACTCGAGGGGTGCTTCATACCTTATCCTCGGTCAACAAGATTCCTTATTTGGTGTTTTATTTTTGCAGATCAAATAAAAGAGTCATTTTCTTTTGATTAGGGATTCAAAAAGGTGACTTGGAACACCATAACTCAATTCCAAGTGGTGACTCTGAAAATAAATTAATCTCTATTCAAAACCGTCACTATAATTAAAAAAAACCTTCGATCTTCGAACCTTTGAGCAAAAAAAAGGTGTGACATCTCTGGCGTCTCCGCTGGGGAATACTAGCTAGAATTCAAGCTTTTGATATTGAATTTTACTTGTTTTAATTATTGTTGATAGTATGTTTGTGGCCTTATGTGCTACTTGTCGCTCATTTACTTCTTTGCTATTGATTGAATTATATTATAAATTATTTTCTCTCGCGCACCCCTTCTAAGTCTCTGAAATAGGATAGAAGGAATGCAATGTATGCATCCTACTTTCTTTTTGAGATAACCTGAGCGTCAAGGCACCTGGTGAAGGATTATAGTCACACATGTTAGACGGGGTTTGGATCGGCAATGAAGGCCAAGTAATACTACTAACGAACAAGTTGTCCCTCCCCGACTCGTGTGTCCACTCGTAAAGCCAGTCTAGAAACCTATCCCAATTAGGTTAAACTTAGAAGAACTGAAACTCAGAATTTGGTTATCCTTATTAGGTTCCGCTTTATTTGCATCATATGCATTTGACATAGCGGAACTCGGCACAGGGGATGGGTCTGTCTAGGATAGGGGTCCCTTTTATAATGACCAACATGTGTATCCTACGTGCTCTTTGACATTTGTTTGGAAGGCTATTTGAATGTTGACCGGCTTTTAGGAAACTTGGCAAAATGTAAAGAGAAGATTTTGTCCTCAAATTTAATAATATCCTTTTCAAAGGGATTAAAATATACATAGTTTTTGTTTATCTCTTCATGAACTACGAGGGACTGATTCTCACTATTTAGCGAGATACGTAGGAAGCCCTTTTTCGGGGTACGACCCTATCTTCTGAAAAACTATTTATAGATTTATTGGAGAATATTTTGAAAATATGATTACTTTCATAATTATTTTTCTAATCCTTAAGTCCAATTTTTATATATCTTAATAGCCCTGAATCTTTAGGGATCATGAGGCTAAATTTTTACAATATAATATATATATAAATCTTAACAGTCCTGAACCTTTAGGGGTCTTGAGGCTGAGTTTTGTACAACATATATCTCAAGAACTATGCACACTTGATTCTAAGATTGATGAGATACGTAGGCAGTCCTTCATGAATTTGGTGATTTTAGAGAAAAAAAATATTTGTCTTTCCTTCTAAACAAATAAAGAAGAGAGTTTTTTTATCTGTATATAAAAATAAATTAATTTATTTTTGAAAATAAAAAATGTGTTTTATCATTATTAATAAATTCAAAAAATAAAAATCTTTCTCATTTCTCAAATTAAAATAAAAATATGTTTCTTCATATCTCCAGCTTCTGAACTATGCAAGATCTGATTCATGTCCTGTCATGATACGTAGGCAACCCTCCAAAGAGTTCGATCATAACTTTTCAAAAAGTGCGCCTATTAAAACCAGGATGAAACATAAGGCCTTCCATGGTAGGTTGGAAAATGCATCGAGAAGTATAACATACAACGTGGCTTTATAATGCGTTAAATGTGTAACACTCATCCGTTTGCTACTTGATCACAAAAAAGACAAAGTAGTTGGTGTTTGGTTTGTGGTTTAAACTGGCATCACATTCGTATAACACCAGCTACAAGGGAAAAGCAAAGATGACCCGCAAAGAGGGTGTAGGGTTTGATAGTGAGGAGGAGAAAAATCAATTGATTTCGCAAAAATTAGCATCAGTGGAAGAGATTAAGTTATTGAAACAACAGATGGCAGAAATATACCAAGATTAATTGAACAGACAAGCCCCGCCTTCCTCAATCCCTGGGCTTTTGAATACGAATGATCCAAATCCTGCTAAAGCTCAAACTAGCGATCCATTTTATCCACTTGGATTTAGCCCGTACGCTAATATGTTTGGGGCTACAGGTACTTCTACCATGTGCCCACCAAATCCGTTTGTCATAAATAACCCATTGTTTGCATCTGTAACACCAGTTACTGTGGGCCCTCAATTGATAATATAGAGAAATATGGGAGAACCAAGTTATCATGCTCATCAACATGATTTTCCTATCATGATAGAAAAGATTGTTAAGAATGAGGAACAAGAGGAGATAGCTAGGAAAGTAAGAAGCTTAGAGCAGAGTATGAGAAATATTCAAGGATTAGGAGGACCAAAGAGTGTTTCGTACAAAGATTTATGTATGTTTTCTGATGTCCATTTATCGTTGGGTTTCAAAATGCCAAAGTTTGACAAATACGAAGGTCAGGGCGATCCTATAGCTCACTTGAAAAAGTTCTGCAATCAATTAAGGGAAGCAGGAGGAAAAGAAAAACTATTGGTGGCTTACTTTGGAGAAAGCCTATCCAGAATAGCTTCTGAATAGTTTATTGAACAAGACATATCCCATTTGCACGTGTGGGATGACATAGCTTGGGATTTCATTCAATAATTTCAATATAACATTAAGATAGTTCCAGATCGCACTATGCTTGCCAATATGAGAAAAAAGATGACTGAAAGTTTTTGAGAATATGCTGTCAGATGGAGAGAGCAGGCTTCAAGAGTTAGACCATCGATAAAGGAATCTGAAATGATTGATATTTTTTGCAAGCACAAGAACTTGATTATTTCTATCATTTACTTTCTACTATTAAAATCACATTTGCTGAGGTTATTAAAGTTGGAGAGATGGTAGAGAATGGAATTAAGTCAGGAAAGATTATCAGTCAAGCCGCTTTGAAAGAAACAACACAGGCAATTCAAAGTGGTGCAGGAAGTTTTGATGGAAATAAAAGAAAAGACGATGTAGCAACTGTTGTGCTAGGTCCACGATAAAACTGGAGAGGTGCGCGTTAGCCATACGCATAAAATCCATTATATTTCAATCCATCCCCCTAGTAGCCTATTTACAATGCAAAATAATATGCTCGAGCTCCTTCTTACCCACAATGGTGTGCACCAGCCATCCAAAATCATCCTCCGATCATGAAAGTTCGACAAGCTCCCCCTAGATCTACTTTCTGGCCTACAACAAATTTTAAGACAGCTAACATGGGCAAAGATAATTTCACTCCCATTGGAATATCTTACGCAAGCTTATTTTAAATATTGAGAGACATGAATGTTTTAAGCCCAATCACGAGAAGGATTTCAAATTCTCCACCAAAAACTTAGATTATTCCAGAAGATGTGCATACTGTTTTGATGCCTGAGGGCACAACACAGAGAAATATTGGTATCTGAAAAGAGCTATTCAGGAGCTAATTCACACACAATAGACCATTGTGCAAAGCCCAGACGCTCCAAATATTAATCAAAATCTGTTACCAGATCAAAATGGAAAAAATATGGTCGAAGTGATACCCACTGGTGAAGATGCTGTAATTTCCTTCAAGCCGATCAATAAAATTAAAACTGATTTGGAGAAATCTACAAATGTTGTAGATTTGACAAAAGAAAAACCTAAAGAAGTGGAGGTAGTGATAACAAAACCCTAATCATCGAATGTTCCCTTAGTTGTGGAGAAAAAGATTCTTGAAAGTGTTGAGTCAAGTCAAGTAAAAACAAAGCTCATTGTTCTTGGAAGACCCACTAAGCCTCTTTTAATTATAAAAAAAGATCCCATAGCTCTTATTATTACTAAACTAGTTTCACAGTTGCCTATGGTTAATACCAAGGCAATCCCTTGGAACTACGATAGGGTTGTGGTGATGCATAAAAGAAAAAAAATTATTGAAGATGCGGATAAAGTAGGGGATTAACCCGATCTGGGAGATGTTATGCCCCAGTAAAGTTAAGAAAGAATAAATAAGGCAATAAAGAATGAATGATACTCAAGAATCTAGTTACTGATGAAGAAGCTAAAAAATTCTTAAAGAAAATGAAATTGCCAGAATATTCTGTTGTAGAACAGCTGAAGCAGACGCTGGCACAGATTTCTTTATTGTCTTTATTGATACATTTAGAGGATCACCGCAAGTCTATAATGAAGATTCTTAATGAGGCATGCGTTCCTAGTGAGATTAAGGTGAATTAGCTGGAAAAAGTTGTTGGAAGGATCGTTGATGTAAATAAGATCACTTTCTCAGATGATGAATTGCCTGTAAAAGGTACCGGACATAACAGAGGTCTCTATATTATTATCAAATATGAGCATTCCTTCAGCTCGTGTATTGATTGATGGAGGATCAGGTGCTAATATTTGTCCTATCTCAACTTTGTAAAAGTTGAATGTTAATATGGAAAAGAGCTAACCAAATAATGTATACGTCAAAGGTTTTGACGAAGAAAAAATTGATGTCATTGGTGAAATAGAGCTCATATTAACAATTGGTACTATGGATTTTTCTATGAATTTCCAATAACTAAACATTGATGCTTCACATAATATGTTATTGTAAAAGGCCATGGATTCATACGGCTGAAGCAGTCTCATCAACGTTGTACCAAATGGTCAAATTTGAACACGACAGGCAAGAAATAGTTGTTCATGGTGAAAAAGACTTATCCAAGTATAAAAAATACTCTGTTTTCTCAATTGAAACATATATTACAGATAGAGTGCTAATTCATCAAACTTTTGAGGTAGTGGCTGTTCAGCATATCCTCGAGAGAAATCTCACCGCAAGACCACTACTATCCTTAATATCTGTTTTGGTAGTGAATGAAATTTTAAAGTATGGTTTTGAACCATAAAAAGGTTTAGGGATGTTTTTGCAAGGTCGGGCTCATCCAGTAAACCTCCATAAGAACCTCAGTACCTTTGGGTTGGGATACAAGCCTTTCTGAAGAAAGAAAGAAGGCTAAAAAGTGTAAGAAAGAGTCAAGGTCACTTACCAAGCCGATACTGCCACTTCACGAGTCTTTCATCAAAGTCAGAGTTGTTAGGTCCTCCGTGTTCCTGCTGCAGAGTCAATGAATGATGATAATACAGAGTTGATTGACCTTTTCCAGAATATGATTATTGAAGTTGATATGGTTGAAATTGGGGAAGGTACCAGCAATGCAGATGTGCAGTTTTTCGGCCCTGATGTCTAGCTTAACAATTGGGAGGCCACTTCTCTCCCTACTATGAAGGAGTCTTGGTAGTTTGTTTATTTTTTTCAGTCTTGGTAGTTTGTTTTTTTTCTTTCTATAATTTAAATCATTCTAGGATTGCAATTTAGATCTTTACCTTGTTATTTTAGGTTAAACCTCTTTCTATCGGTCTTTTAATGAAACGTAACTTCCCTCTGTTTTATTTTGTGTCTAATATTTACTTATTTATTTTCTATTATACAGTTCGTTCTATACCGATTCTAATGAAATGACATGCATGAAGAATTTTCAACCAGATTTGAAAACCCAATCTAATTATGAAATAATGAATAAAGAAGTTGAATACAATGAAGAGGAAACATTTGAGGATATAAGCAAAGATTTCAAATAGTTTGAGAATAAGTCAAATCCTAATTTGGATGAAACTAAGGTGATCAATTTAGGAGATCATGAAAATATTACGAAGACTAAGATAAGTGAAAATGCTCAGCCACAACAAAAGAAGGCTATAATTGAAGCTTTGCTTGAGTACAAAAACATCTTTGCATGGTCTTATGATGATATGCCCGGTTTGGGCACTAATTTGGTAGTTCATAAGTTGCCAATTGATCCTGCTTTCCCTCCTATCAAGTAAAATTTAATGAATATTAAAATTGGCATGAGCGTAAAAATCAAAGAAGAAATCATGAAGTAACTTGAGGCTAAAGTCATTCGAGTGGCCCAATATCCTACTTGGTTAGCAAATATTGTCCCTATTCCAAAGAAGGATGGCAAAATTTGGATGTATGTTGATTATCGTGATCTAAATAAAGCAAGTCTAAAAGATGATTTTCCACTTACCAACATTCATATTTTGTTGGATAATTGTGCCAAACATGATCTTATGGCTTTTGTAGATTGTTATGCAGGGTATAACCAGATCATTATGGATCCAGAAGATGTGAAAAAGACATCATTTACCACATCATGGGGGAAATATTGGTATCGAGTTATGCCATTCCTACTAAAGAATGCTGGGGAAACTTACATTAGGACAATGACCACAATGTTTCATGACATGATACACAAAGATATTGAAGTTTATGTGGACAACGTGATCATTAAATTAAGAGAGCAGTCTAACCATGTCAAGGATCTAAAGAAATTTTTTGAAAGGCTTCGAAGGTATGATCTTAAACTTAACCCAGCGAAATATGTATTTGAAGTCCTGTTAGGAAAACTCTTGGGATTTATAGTCAGTCGACGTGGTATTGAGTTAGATCCTTCAAAAATAAAAGCTATTCAAGATTTGCCTCCACCAAAGAACAAAACGGAGGTGATGAGCTTACTTGGAAAGTTAAATTATATCAGTCGATTCATTACCCAACTTACGATGATCTGTGAGTCAATTTTCAAGTTGTTAAAGAAGAATGCTAAAGTTGAATGGACTGAAGAATGTTAAGAGGCATTTGACATAATTAAGAGGTACTTGTCGAATCCGCCTATTTTGGTTCCTCCAGAGCCAGGTAGACCCTTGATATAGTATATATCTATGTTAGACAATTCTTTTAGTTATGTATTGGGTCAACATTATGTCACAGGCAGAAAAGAACAGGCCATCTACTACCTTAGCAAAAAGTTTACCACTTATGAGGCTGAGTATACTCTTCTTGAAAAGACATATTGCACCTTAACTTGGTTAGCACAAAATTTGAAGCATTACTTGTCATCTTACACTACTTACCTCATTTCACATATGGATCCGTTAAAGTATATTTTTCAGAAGCCTATGCCCGCAGGCAGAATAGCAAAATGACAGATGCTACTCACAGAGTTTGATATTGTCTATGTGACTCAAACTGCAATAAAAGATCAAGCCTTAGCGGACCATTTGGCTGAAAATACTATCGATGAGGAATATGAGCCATTAAAGACTTACTTTTCGGATGAAGAGATATTATGTATTGATGAGGCTATTTCTGATGACTGCCATTCAGGTTGGAAGATGTTCTTTGATGCAGCTACTAATGTAAAAGGAGTAGGGATAGGGGTAGTCCTTATTTCTGAATCAGAATAATACTGTCCTATAACAGCCCAACTTCGATTCTACTATACAAATAATATAGTAAAATATGAAGCATGCATTTTGGGTTTGATACTAGCCATCGACATGGGAATCCAAGAACTGTTGGTGTTAGGAGATTCACATTTGTTAGTCCACTAAATCAAAGGAGATTGGGACACTCGTGATTCAAAATTCCTACCATATCGAGATTGTTTGCATAATCCTTGTCAATGATTTGTATCAATAAAGTTCAAGCATATTCCCAAAGCTCATAGTGAGATTTTTTATTCTTTGGCAACCTTAACTTCGATGCTCTAACATCCCGACTAGACTCATATTGACCCTGTGCATATACAGATCCTTGATCAACATGCATATTGCAATGTGGTTGAGGAAGAACCTGATGGAGATCCTTGGTTCCATGATATTAAAGAATATATTCAAACTGGAAAATATCCCATATACGCTGATGGTAACCAAAAAAGAACCATTTGACGTCTGGCTAGTGTATTTTTCCTAAGAGGGAGAATCTTGTGTAAGAGGACTTCAGATTTGGGACTTTAAGGCTAAAAAAGCTTCAAAAATCATGACTAAAGTACATTCTAGGATTTTTGGACTGCACATAAGTGGGTATATTTTGGCAAAGAAAATACTTCAAACAGGTTATTATTAGTTAACTATGGAGCGAGATTCCATCCGTTTCGTTCGAAAATATTATGAATACCAGGTACATGGGGACTTGATATATTTCCCTCCATCTGAGTTGCATACAATGACTGCTTTATGGATTTTTATGGCTTTGGGAATGGACGTAATTAGACCAATTGAACCGAAGGCCTCGAATGGACATAGGTTCATCTTGGTAACTATTAATTATTTTACAAAGTGGGAAGAAGCAGCGATTTTCAAGTCAATGACTAAGAAAGCAGTGGTTGACTTTGTTCACTCCAACATCATTTGTCGGCTTGGCATTCCAAAAATAATTGTCATGGATAATGCTGCAAATCTCAACAGTTATTTGATGTATGAAGCGTGTCAGCAATTTAAGATTATGCATCAAAATTCAAATCTTTATCGCCTGAAGGCAAACGGTGTTGTAGAAGCTTCCAACAGGAACCTAAAGAAAATACTTCGCAAGATGGTGCAGGATTCCCAACAATGGCATGAAAAGTTACTTTTTGCTTTGTTGGGTAATCATACTACAGTTCGTACTTCAATTGGTGCAACTCCTTACTTGTTGGTGTACGGAACTAAAGCAGTTATACTTGCAGAAATTGAGATTCAATCTCTTTGAGTTGTTGTAGAGGCCGAAATTGATTATGATCAGTGGGTCAAAACCCGATTGGAGTAATTGAGTTTGATTGATGAGAAAAAGCTGGCGTCGGTATTGTCATGGCCAACTGTACTATTTGAGCATGGCTCAAGCCTATAATAGAAAGGTTCGCCCCAGACAATTTGAAGCCGTTCAGTTAGTACTAATACGCATCCTTCCCCATCAGATTAAAGCCAAAAGTAAATTTTCTCCTAATTGGCAAGGACCATTTATGGTAAAGAAGGTGTTACCTAATGGTGCATTATATTTGACTGATGTAGAAGGCAAAATAGAATGAATATCGGTCAATGCTGATGCATTTAAGAGATATTATGTATGATATTATGTACAATTATGTTATGTATGTTTTGTATTTGTATTTCAAAAGATTGAAATGATGAAGGCATTTTGTTCAGCTATCCGAATAATATATCAACATTTGCTTATCCCCTTTGAGATTTTATCTTTCTTTCGTACCCCTCTTTTGGAACCAATTAGAGTTAAAAGTTTCAACCAAAAAAAGGATGTTGGTGAAAATAATAATAATAATAATAATAATCAAAATCAAGCAAAAAAATGACTCTCATGAACTATGTTTGACCAGATTCTTGCTATGACAAGATACGTAAGCAGCCCTACTATGGGGTTCGGTCCAACCAAAAGAAAATTCAAGTTACCCAAAATGAAATAAAACTGGAGAAAAAGTTTATTTTCTTAAAGAGTCGATTCCAAAAGTTGTATGTTTCACCCAATGTTATGTAAATTTTTTAGCCTCATGCCGCCCTTTCTTTCTAACCCTTTCCAAAATCTAAGTTACAGTCAAAGAAAGACCTTCAGATCAGTCTTTGAGAATGTCAAGGCTAAACATGTTATGGGTGCATGATATTTTATAATTTGGATGTTATTTTTCTTTAAATATAAAAAATGAAAAAGAATAAAAATGAAAATGAGAGAGTCTTATTGGTGAAAACCCCCTTGGATACCATAAGGTGATTGTGAGTTATGAGAATATTGAAATGAGAGAGTCTAATCAGTGAAAATCCCAAAGGGCACCATAAGGCGATAGTGAGTTGAGAAAGAAATGAAAATAAGATAAGCTCATTGGCAAAAACCCATTAAGGTGCCACTAGCCAAAGGAGGGTTGTTATCCAGAAGCAACAAGTTCAAGATTGGCTTAATTTGAAGTTCAATAAGTGGACAAAAGTTGATAATGATTGGTGTAATTAGATCAGGTTATTTAATTCAAAATGCATGTCCTAATCACCAGAATCAGTTTCCACATTCAGATAAGTTTTCCTTTTTATTTTGAAAAGAGATGCCTATTGTCTTTTCCTTTTTCTTTTTGTTTTATTTCAATTTTTGAGTTTTTGTATCCTTGTCGTCAAACGAAATTTATTGTCATCTTTTATGTATTTTTGAGTCAAATTCTCATCAAGTCGAGTGAGAAAAGGACTCCAAAATTGCTACCAACTTCTTCAATGGTACAAAGCGAGACAAAAGGTCGACGCACAAAGACAACGTTTCAAAGTAAAATAAAGTACTCAAAATGATTATGATATGACAATTTTGGACTCGCGAAAAGATAAAATATGTATTGAAAGTTAAACCTAGAAACATCATACAAGAGAAATATGCTTTGAGTTGAGAATGTCAGTAGTCATAATTTGGGATCGGAATTATGACAAGTCACAAATATTTATCAAGGATTTGAAAATGAGTTAAGCATGGCAAGTGCAAGAGCAGTCACTTCAAAAGTCAAATGCCACAAACCAACCACCACATGTTTTAAAACGCATAATTTTTCTTTGTTTGAAATAGAGATGGGATATTCTTTTTCACATTAAAGTTTTCAGATAAAGGATGCAATTTCACACTTCTGTTAATGTAAGAAGCATGGTTACAGCACACGATGCTGGATCTTGATTAGGGTAAATTTTATTCTTTACGAGATGTAATTACTAAAGATATTTCAGACTTCGATTTATCCTTTCACTTTATTTTTAAAAAGAAAAAAATTAAGATCTGGTTACACTCTTAAATTTTCCCACTACAAACTGGGCCAAAAAATGTGTATGTAAAGAATGGGAATTAATTTTTATGCACAGGACCCTCCTGAAGAATGGAAATTTATTTTAATATTAAACACCCTCCTCAAGAATAAGAATTTATGTTTTGCTCAGGATACTCCTGAAGAATGGGAATTTACTTTATGCTCAGGACCCTCCTAAAGAATAGAAATTTATTTTTATGCTTAAGACCCTCCTGAAGAATGAGACAAGACCCTCCTGAAGAATGAGAATTTATTTTTATGCTCAGGACCCTCTTGAAGAATGAGACAGGACCCTCCTGAATAATGGAAATTTATTTTTATGCTTAGGACCCTCCTGAAGAATGAAAAATTATTTTTATGCTCAGGACCCTCCTGAAGAATGGGACAAGACTCTCTTGAAGAATCCTTCCTGAAGAATGGGAATTTACTTTTTGCTTAGTACCCTCCTGAAGAATGGGACAAGACCCTCATAAAGAATAGGAATTTATTTTTATTCTCAGGACCCTCTTGAAGAATGGAACAGGACCCTCCTGAAGATGGGAATTTATTTTATGCCCAGGACCCTCCTGGAGAATGGGATGTCATTTTTCGGTTTAACCTTTTATTTTGAGTTCAGGAACATATTTCAAAAATCAGATATAGCAAGTCAAAAGACCGCCTGAAGAACAAGGTGAAGAAAAAGTAATTATAGGAGCCCACCTGAAGAACAAGGTGAAGAAAAGTAAATCCAGGAGCTCGCCTGAAGAACAGGGTAAAGAAAAAGCAAGTCCAAGAGCCCGCCTGAAGAACAGTGTAAAAGGAAAAGTCCAGGAGCCCACCTGAAGAATAGGGTAAGCGAAAAGCAAGTCCAGGAGCCCACCTAAAGAACATGGTAAAAGAAAAAGTAAGTCCAGGAGCCCGTCTGAAGAACAGGGCAAAGGAAAAGCAAGTCCAGGAGCCCGCCTGAAGAATAGGTTAGAGGAAAAGTAAGTCAAGGAGTAGCCTGAATAACAGGGTGAAGGAAAAGTAAGTCCAGGAGCCCGTTTGAAGAATAGGGTAAACATTGTCAGGAGAAGTAATAACAAGCCAGGAGACCACTTGAAGAACAGGGTGAAGAAGTAACAAGTTAAGAGCCCACCTGAAGAATAGGGTGAAGAAGGAAAAAAGTAATCCAGGAGCCCACCCGAAGAATACGGTGAATTTTTAAGTTCAAGTCACGAAGATTCAAATCAAGATTCTAGAGAAATTGCATCTTTCATCTTTGATTTTTATTAGTCATTCGGATGTAAAAAACAGAAGCCGTTAACCAAAAATTCGATGGAATTTCACTCGATATCTAAATCATTCTCTCATCATGTTACCTTTGAACTACTCATGACCTAATTTTCTTATAACCCGGGATAGGTAGGAGGTCCAAAATCAGGACTCAGTCATATTTTTTCTTTAATTTTAATTTTATTTTATCTGTACCTTTCAAAATAATTGGAGGGTCAAAAATCATAACTTGTCTACTTCTTTGTATGAAAACTCTTCAAGATTCCACACAAAGAGGGGCAAAAATATAGACACGTGATTTTTTATCCTCCCCGAATTTTAATTCATTTATCTATATTAAATATTTATATCGATCTGATATTATTTTAACTCTTACTTCATTTTTAGTAAATTTTTTAATTCAAAAATGAATAAATAAATAAAGTTAATTTTGAGATATTTTATTTTTATTTTCAATACAAGAATTAAAAAAATATGTATTTTTGTTTTCTAAATTTTACTAAATTAGTAGTTTTAGTACTATTTTATTTATTTTGTCTATTCATAAATATTTTTTTAAAAATTTAAAAAATAATTAGTTATTATTATTATTCTATTACTTTATTTATTTATTTAATTTATTATTATCTTCTTAAAAAAATAACAATAATAATAATTCAAATTTTAAAATCCCACCTATCAGATAGTAATTGTTCCCCTTAAAAATCTTGTATTTAAGGATTTTCCACAACCACATCTACAGAATTCTAGGTACTATTCTCATCATCTACACTGATTGCATCAAAAAATAGAGAAAACTTGAGAGGAAAAAAGAAGAAAACAAGTGAAGTAAAAAAAATAAACAGAAAATAAAGAGGAGAAAAAGTCAGAATTCGAGTTTCAAAGTTTCGCTTGAGGATTTCGGTGACAACTTCATATTTCTTTTCAATTTAACACATGCTTTATTTTATTTTGATCCCATATAATTTATTGCATAAACTTTATTATGAATAAAAAATATGAATAAAGTTGTTTAAGTAATTTTCATATACTATTCATAACGTGTTGTTGATTTATTAGGTGAATGTATATGTTATTATGGGTTACATATTAAATTACTGAGTGTTTATGTATATGCTGCTAAGTTAAATTCGGAACAGAAAGGAATAGCAGAGAAAATAAAAATAGACATTGTTACAATTTCACACTCATATACACTGTACACACCATTTACACATTCATACAATTCACACACCATCACAGTTCGCTCACAAAATTTCATACTATATCATACATTTTACACTCACCAAAAATTGCACACACACACCTGTATATACGAAAATAGATAGTGAAAAAAACAAACAGTAATAATAACGGAGTAGAAATTTGATTAAAAAGGATAAAAATGAAGAATGAAGGGAGACAAAAAAATTCAGAGAGAAAAGAGTTTAATTTAAATTTAATTCATCAAAATCGTCATCTCCTCCGATGACTAAATGGTCGGAAGCCCACTGGAAACACCATATTCTTCAAAAATTGGAAAACCAGCAAAGAAAATTGCCGCTAGCACTGCTGGCAAATTCCTCCGGTGACCACCCAATCGTCGGTGCCAACCCTCTCCCCTCCTTTTTCCCCAAACACCAGTGACCACTAACCAGCAGATCTGACGCGCCGACCTCCCCTTACCTTTTCCTATTCGGATCCTCAAAATCGGCCAACCCATCGTCGTCGTTGTACCTTTATTCTTCTCCCTTTCTCGAGGGAGAACCTCACGACCAAACTATCGCTACCCTTCTCTCTTCTATTTTTCCCTTTTCTCGCCTCTATCACACCGTAGAATCCAGATCTGATCGGATTTTAGGTCGTTCGATGTTGTTTTGGTGGGACACTATCTGAAAAATCACTAAAATCGCTCTTTTATTTTGTTTCTAATAATTACTGAAAATACTTTTCCTATGGAATTTCTATTTATGTTCAATTAGATTTTAAAATTTTCTTTTATTTTAAAAGTTAACTTAAAAGATGTAAACAATACTTTTATGATTTATATTTATTTTTAAATAGATTTTAGAGTTTTCTTTTATTATTAGAGATAACTTAAAGAAAATTAAATTTTAGGGAGAATTTTAAATTTAGCATAATATAGGTAGATTTTTGTATTTTATTTATTTTATTATTATATTAATAGATCTTAATAATTATTTATTGATTTAATTAATTGTGTTAAATGAATTTTTCTTTAGTTTAGTATAAAAATTTAGGTATATTCTAGACACATTTTAAAATAGTCATCTCAATTAAGAATGTGGCACACACATATTTTGCGAGACATTTTAAATTCAAGGATGCAATAATGCACCTTGACAAATAGCTTCTAAAATTAATTTTCACTAATTTATTTAATTTAAAAGATATTGATAGACATTTTTGGTATAATTAAAAATGAACAAATTTAGGTCTTAACATAATTTATCAATATAGTTTAAGTCAAGTATAAGTCAATAAAAGCGATCATGCTAGAACTACGGGACTCGGGGGTGCCTCATACCTTTCCCTCGGTCAATAGGATTTCTTACTCGATCTTCTACTTTCGCAGACTAAATAAAAGAGTTGTTTTCTTTTGATTAGGGATTCAAAAAGGTGACTTGGAACACTATAACTCAATTCCAAGTGGCGACTTTAAAAATAAATTAATCCCTATTTAAAATCGTCACTTTAATTGAAAAAACCCTTCGACCTTCGAACCTTCGAGCAAAAAGGGGGTGTGACAGTTGAACACTTGAGAATGAAATTGGGGGAGTGGATTGAAATCTAGAAAAAGTGAATATTGATTATGTTTTATGTATTGATGACGTTGAACGTGATAGAATTATGATATGTTTAAATTGGTAGGCAAAAAGTAGGTTGGGTAAGAACAGTTTAGGACTCGTGGTTTGTTGAATGTTTGAAATTTTATTGAATATTTTGGTTTTATTGCATTTGGAAAATGTATCATTTTAGCCGGGGAATACCCCAAGGTCATTTGTATTTATTCACCGGAGAATTTCCTGAAGTATTATGTATGCGAAGGAGGTTCGTGATCAAGGTCCGAGGCAGCGGGTGGAGCATAGTTTAGGATTAGTGTAGGTTTACATTTCAGTACCTTTTTATTTTGGGTATGTAATAAATTGGACTGAACATTATTTTTTGGATTTGCTTTGTTTGGTTTGTTTGTTTGTTTGTTGTTGTGTGTTTATGTGGTTTATTTACTTTATAGTGTCATACTTGCCGATATACTCTTCAGAGCGACCGTGGTCGAACCACGGGATCGACGGGTGCCTAACACCTTTTTCTCAGTCAACAGAATTCCTTAGCCAGAATCTCTGTTCGCGGATCAGTTTAAAAGAGTCAAAATTATTTTTTGAAAAAGGATTTCCAAAATTGACTTGGCACACCAGATTTATGCCAAGTGGCGACTCTGAGTTCAAATGAAAAAGAATCCTTTTCGAAACAAATTGTTTTCTTTTTGTCACTTAATAATAAAAACCTTTTCGAAACTTAAAAATTTATCTTTTGATTAAAAAAAGGGTGTGACAGCTCTGGCGACTCTGCTGGGAATATTTTCAAAATTCGAGCTTATTTTTTAGTTTTATCGGCTTAGTTTGACACTATAGGTGTATAGATATTTTATTTGTGTTATTTTTTATCATTGTTGGATGCCTACATGCTCTTTGTTTACATTTTTTTTATGTGTTGTCGTTTTATATCTGGCATGATTTGCATAAGTTGAGTCATTTCTTTCGCAACAAATACCAGAGTATAGGTCAAGTACACAAACTCTAGTTGAGTCACCTTTATTTTGGGATAGGGAGCCATCGGATGTATGGAGTGGGTGGAAATCTCTCGCCGTCACTATCGACCATATGCTTCCCCAAACAGCCTTATTAGTGAACCTTAGCCCAGGTCAGCCTTTAGATCACCCTTATCTGCATCATATTGAAACCTAGAGGGACCTACTTGATCCTTTGTAGGAGACTCACCCCTAACGCATCCCTACGTGCTAATTGTTGCATATCTGAGGATAACATGATCATTTGACGGACTGATTTGAGGAAAGCATATGGTAGAATTAAAAGAAAGTGTGTAGGTAAGGAAAAGTTCAAAAAATAAAGAAAAAAAAGTGTGTCAAAAGAGTTTCGTAGTGTTTTAGAGTTCTTTATAGTTTTTGTTCTTCACAATTCAAAAATTTTAAAAAGATTTTTACCTATTACACTCAATTCTCAAAATACAAAAACATCAAAAAGATATTTCTTTTGTTCCTTTAGCATGCATTTCATAATTCAAAAATTTTTAAAAGATTTGTTTTTAATAGGAACTTTTTATAAAAGAAAAATTCAAAGAAAACATGGTAGAAGCTTTGTACATTTCATATAATGAAAATACCCAAAAGATTTTTCTTTCACGGTTGTTGCTGTTAGTTTTATGTAAAGTGTCAAATTCAAAACTTAAAAATATTTTATTGATATTTTTTATCGTTTGTCTTTGGCCATGTCTCTCAAGTCAAGATTTAGTTTGTCATTTAATCCTAAATTGTTCAATCTAGATGAACTACGCACACCTGATTCTCCTCTTTCGGGGATGAGGTACGTAGGCAGCCCTTCTAGGATTCGGTGATCTTATTTAAAACATCCAAAAATATTTTCTTCACTCTTCATTTTGAGTAGGTGTCATATACATATTTACAAGAAAACTAAAAAAAGATTTTCCATTAATAGTTTCAGTTTCATTTTCATATTAAATTCACAATCAAAAACCCAAAAAGATTTTTCTTTGGTAATCATAGGTTTCATTTTGTATATGGAGTTTAAAACTGAAAAATTCAAAAAATATTTTCGTCAATTGTTTTGACAATTTGTTATTTTCTTTTCTTCTCAAAGTTTCAAAAAAGAAGAAAAAGAAAGAGAGTTTAATCGGTAATGTGTGACAAGACTTCACAAACTATGCACACCTAATTTTCCTCTTTTGGGAGTGAGATATGTACACTCCCTTCTTGGGTTTGGTGATAATTTCCAAAGAAAATAAAAGAAAAAAGGTTTTGAGAAAGTGTTGAACTCTAACACATTTGTTATTTCTTATTCAGTTAGTTTAAGATGGTTGGTCTGTGGTATTCTGGAAGTTCCTCCACATCACTCTAAATCAAAGGAAGGGTTAGTTGTGTTCAACAAGGATATAGAGAGTGACATCATGAATCAAACAAAGAGTCAGGAAAATGAGAGTTTAAAGAAAGAGATTAGGAGACTAAGGAAACACATGACAAAAATGTACCGAGCTTGGGCCAGTGGGTTGCCCCCTCCTCCATTTACCGATATTGATCCTACAAATACCTAGAGTTTTTCACCAAAATCGTGAAGTCAGTTTACTGCTATTGTTGATGCACTGCAACATGACTCATAATTCATTCCAAGCCAAAAGCATCCCAATACTTTCACCACTCTTTCTCTAGATCCTCAGCATAATCCTACTACATTCACAACACCATATATCGTTTATGATTTTGTTGCACAATCCTTTGCTGGGACATCTACATTGGCTAGCCGCAGAGATGAAAAAGTTGTAGAGAGAAGGTTGAAAGAAAATTATGCAATGAGTGGAGCTAACATTGTAGAAGATGACCCCAACAACTCGAAGAAGCGAAACAAAGCTGGATAATAAAGCAATCATCCTAAGAAGAAATTCAAGGGAAAATGTATTAATTGTGGCAAGATTGGCCACAAGTCAACAGATTGTCATTCCCTAAAGAAAGGCAAAAATTAAAGACCAAGCGAATATGGCTAAATCCAAGAATGAAATAGATGATCTATGTGCCATACTTTCTGAATGCAAATTAGTAGAAAATCCTTGAGAATAGTGGACGGATTTCGGTGCCACTCACCACGTTTGTGCCAATAAAGAGTTGTTTGTTGTATTTGCTCTGGCTTAAGACAAAAAGAAGATATATATGACAAACTCCACAATTGTAAAAGTTGAAGGGACAGAAAAAGTCTGCTTGAAAATGATGTCAGGCAAAGTGTTGACTCTAAACAATGTTCTTTATGTACCGGAGTTACGAAAGAACTTGATTTTCATATCACTTCTTGATAAAAATAGATTTAAATGTGTATTTGTTTCTGTCAAGATTGTAATTAGTAAAGAAAAAGTGTATGTAGGAAAATTCTACATCACTGAGAGCTTTTTTAAGATGAATGTAATGACAATTGAAATCAATAGAAGTTTTGTTTCTTTTTACTTGCTTGAGTCTAATGAATTGTGGCATTAAAAATTAGGACATGTCAATTATAAACAATGCAAAAGCTGATTAACTTAAACATATTACCAAACTTTGAGTCCAATAAATCAAAATGTCAAACGTGTATGGAATTCAAGTATGCTAAGCATCAGTATAAGTTCGTTGAAAGAATTTTCAATCCCTTAGACTTAATCCATATTGTAATTTGTGATATGAAGTCAACACCATCTCGTAGTGGGAAAAGTATTTTATAAATTTTAATGACAATTGCACTAGGTACTGTTATGTTTATTTGTTAATCAGTAAGGATAAAGAAGTAGATGCGTTTAGGCAATATAAAACAGAAGTTGAAAATCAGTTAGAGAAAAAGATCAAAACAATAAGAAGTGATAGGGGTTAGAGAATATGAATCATCCTTTGCTGAAATTTGTGTAGAAAATAGAATTGTCCATCAAACTACGACCCCGTATTCACCTTAATCTAATGGAATTATGGAAAGGCAAAATCAAATATTAAAGGAAATGATGAATGTCTTACTTATAAGTTCAAGTTTACAGCAAAACTTGTGGGGGAAGCTATCATCATAGCTAACCGAATACTCAATAGAGTGCCCTATAGTAAGAAATAATCAATTACATATAAAAAATAGAAAGAAAGGAAACCCAACTTGAAATATTTCAAAGTATGGAGGTTTCTAGCAAAAGTCCAAGTTCCTATGCATAAAAGGGTAATGATAGGACCTAAGACAGTAGGTTGAATTCATCTCGAGCAACCATACTTGGGAGTTGTTTGATCTTCCTTTAGGAAATAAACCTATAGGTTCTAAAAGGATCTTCAAATGGAAAATGAAAGTAGATGTCACTATTGATAAATACAAGGCAAGACTTGTAGTAAAAGGCTTCAAAAAGAAGGAAAACCTTGATTACTTTGATACATACTCGCCAGTAACAAGGATAACGTTAATTCGGATGTTAATTGCCTTGGAGACAGTATATGGTCTTGAAATCCATTAAATGGATGTGAAAAAAACATTCCTAAATGGAGAATTGAAGAAAGAAATTTACATGAAACAGCCTGAGAGTTTTGTGGTTTCAAGAAAAGAAAATAAGGTGTGTAAACTTGTTAAGTCACACTATGGACTAAAACAAGCATCTAAACAATTGCATACGAAGTTTTACCAAACCATGTTGGCAAACGGGTTCAAGATAAATAAATGTGATAAATGTGTTTATATTAAAGACACTCTAAATCACTAGGTCATTGTTTGTTTGTATGTGGATTATATGTTGATCATCAGTAGACATATTTCTAACAAATTCTAAGAAACGAATGCTTGAGAGCAAGTTTGATATGAAAGACCTTAGAGTTGCGGATGTAATCTTAGGAATAAGAATCCATAGAACTCCATAAGGGTTGGCATTGCCACAATCTCATTACATTGAAAGGTACTTGACAAATTCAAGTATTTAGAATTTAGAATTTCCAAGACACCATTGGATAATCTTAGGAATAAGAATCCATAGAACTCCATAAGGGTTGGCATTGCCACAATCTTATTACATTGAAAAGGTACTTGACAAACTTGAGTATTTAGAATTTGGAATTGCCAAGACACCATTGGACGTGAGCTTTGCACTTTAAAATAATGAAGGTGAAAGTGACTCATACTTGGAGTACGTAAGAGTGTTGGGATTCTTAATGTATATCATGAATTGTACACGGCTAAACATAGCATGTGCTATTAATAAATTGAATCGGTACAAGAGTAATTCCAATAAAACTCATTGGATGGCAATAAAAGAGTTTTGGGGTATCTTAAATACACTCAAGACTATGCGTTGTATTATACTACATATCCAACGGTAATTGAAGAATATAGTAATGCAAATTGGATCACCAGATTGAATGAAGTAAAATGCACAAGTGGATATATATTTACTTTAGGTGGAGGATCTGTCTCTTGGAAATCATCTAAACAAACATGTATTATTCGGTCTACAATGGAATCTTAATTTATTGTATTAGATAAAATCGCTAAAGAAGTTGAATGACTCTCGAATTTCTTGGAAGATATTCCATATTAGCCCAAACCAGTGGAACCAGTATGTATACACTGTGATAGCCAAGCGGAGATAGGTAGGGCAGGGAGCATGATGTATAATATCAAATTTCATCATATAAGACGAAGACATAATAACATTAGAAAACTTCTCTCTAGTTGAATTATCACTGTAGGCTATGTGAAGTCAAATGATAATATGTCCAATCCACTTATAAAAGGCCTATCTAGAGATGGAGTTGAAAGAACATCAAAGGGAATGGGTTTACAGCCTAGGATAAGTCAGCATGGAGGTAACTCTACCTAGCAAACTGGAGATTCCAAGAGCTAGGTTTAAGGAGATCAAACAAAGTTATGACTGACAGGTTCAACATTGTCAATATACCCAACATATTCTCATAATGTAGACAATGTTTAGTAAATAAGGATAAGGCTTGTGATGTGAAGCCTTTTAAAGATTATCTAAATTTAGCAGATTTGACCAAATAGTTTAATCTATAGGATTGAAAATTTAGAAATCACCTATGTGAGGGTGAAGTGGAAGTCGCTTTAAGGAGAATGTTAGTAAAGGCCTATTCTCTACGCTCTCATAAAATCAGGACATGTTCATGACTGAAACAAATAAAACCATGAGAACCATAAATGGTAAAAGGTTGATCGTATGACATGTGTTAATTAGGTGTACATTAAAGATCGATGGTTCAAAGATATCAAATCTACCAATTGACCGAGTGAATCCAATGCATGTTTACTACAAAAAGTTCAACGAGAAACCCACTTATCCAGATGCAATCAATCTTTACTTGTTGATCATATACTTGTCCATAAGGTTTTATAAAGAATAGCCATTCCCCATTCATATGGGGGATTGTTGTGTTCAAGTTGAGTTTATGAATGAAAAATGAAGGGAATTAGTGGAGGGACAGTGAGGTCACACCTAAAAGGGAAGTGTGCTCACAATATCCAAAGTCTACTAATTCTCCTATATTGGTGGGAGAAAGAAAACTTCTTGTGTAATTATTAAGAAATAAAACTCCACATGGATAGTGAGGCAAGAACCAAAAGGAACCTCACGTCGTCGTCATCGTCATCGTCGCTCTCTCGGCTTGGCTTCTACTTCGACTTCGGATTAGGATTTGGATTAGAATTTGGATTTGGATGATCGATTAATTTTTTAGATAAATTTATTTGAAACTTGTAAAAACAAGTGGAATTTCTTAATCCAAAAAATCCAAAGAAAAAAATAAAAAGTATTGACACACTGTTTCGGAAAAGGGGTGACTGTTCGGTCAGATGTGACTATTCTAAAAAGACACAATGTTTCAAAATGGATAGACATGACTGTTCTTAGGGGATACACCTTTTTGATGAACCATTGCTTCCTTTTGTAAGAGGCACTTGATGGATATAAATACCTGCATTTTTCCACAGGTAGTAAATAAAATTTTTAGAATTGAAAACACTCTTCTACTTCAAAAAACTCATTGTGATCAAGTTGTAGTTAAGTGTGTTCAACAAATTCAATAGCTTGAGGTACCACTACTGTCAAATTGTGAACCATTTATCCTTGGAGGAAAAATTCCTCAACCTCAAGTACTTGAGGGAAATTAATTCCTTAAGGACACTCTGTGAAGTCAGAGGACTTGGTTCTTATTTGGTTTCATCTTATTTCTTTTAGATAATATACTTCTTTGATAGTTTGTGTTGAACTTGTGTTGAAGGTGTTAAAAACTTCATTGTTGTTCTTGAAAATGTCTTGAACTTGTGTTGGAGTTTAGTGTATAAACATACAGATTGTGTACCCAAAATAACACACCCATGTGGGATTTTATTGAATTATTACGTACAATAGCATACCCCAAGGGGGTTATTATGTATTTTAATTTGATGATGAAGTGTGAAGCTGGAAAATAGGATAAGTTAGTTTAGTAAATTCATCTGTCCAAACGGAATGAGTTTTCTAATACTAGAGTAATTTCTCGTTTCCTCTCCAAAGGGGTAATATTTTGAAGTCTCACATTAGTTGTCCATAATTTTGCCCAAGGTTATTGTGAGGCTTTTAAAGAGCATATTTTAGTTTACTAAATAAATTTTCCTATAGGGGATGAATTTTGTATTACTGAAATGTTTTCTCATCATGTGCCTCATCGAGGTTTAAGCTCATAATAATTTTATGAGAAAAGAAGGTATGTTAAACTGTTGGACTTTCTTATTATCTCATCTTATTGCATTGGACTAATTACCTAATATTTCATTAGACAAATATCACTAATGAAGATTTGTTACTATTTAGAGACAATTTAGTCTTAAATTAGCCCTGAAACGTAGTGATATCAACCGCGCAACATTAGATATTCCTTTGAAAATCTAGAAGTATTGGAAAAACTGTATTGATGAGAGAAATGTCTTTTGTTAACAATTTTTCATTGAGATGACATTTATCAATCTTATTATATATGTCTTCACATGGCCTACACTACCACACTATTGAGCTTATATTGGCAAAGCTTCAATGCTTGTGATTGTGGATTGGTCTTGTATCGTTGATTGATCCAAGCACTACTACATTTCAGCACAGATAGTCTTATTTGACTAAACCATGTTCAAAGTGACGTTCTATCACTGTGTTTGTCGCCGCTGTTAGTTTAGCTCGAGAACCATTTTATAAATAATATTTCCGTTGAACTTTTAAAGTTAAAGATTTAAGTTAATAATTGTCCAAGTGAGAGAAAGTAGGAATTTTCACTCAATATGGAATAACATTAAGTTAATTATTTGTCGTTTATAAATTGGTCTATATAAATATAGTTGGTGAACTATAAGTTGAATTCCTTATTGGGCTTGAGTCACTTCATGGATCGGTTTGGACTTGTAGTAGTGTAGGCCTCACGACCTAAAAAAGCATGTTATGCAGAGGCCCATTGGGTCAAAATTTTATGCCTATACATATATGTCAAGGTCCCCTCTTGTTTCCTTAACATCAAGGTAAGAGAAGAAATGGTTATCTTTACTGGTAAGTGTCTTGTTTAATATTAAAGTTTTCTTGATCTCTGAAATGAGCATAACTTATAAATTAACTTACAAGTATAACCTGGAAACCATATGTAAGGGTCCTTCCTATCATATTTCATCATTAATTTAGTATGAGCTATCTTTTTTTTTTGCTTTATATGCTATCAGAACTGTTAGTCTTGATATCAAAAATGTACAATCTTATTCATCTATAAAGGTACAAAATATATAGCACATAAGAGCAAACAAACTAGCAATCAGATCCCTTGGTTCTAGGTGATTTAAGCATCAAGGAATGATATTATTTGATCTAATCTCCTAAGCTATATAATAGTATATTAGATCTGATTTTATCAAATCAATTTAGATCCTACAAAATCAGACTCGATTGTAGTTAAATAATCACAAATCAACACTCCCCCTCAAGTTGGCACGTAAATATCTGTCACGTCTAACTTGCTTTAAAAAATTTCAACATTTGATTTAAACAAGCCTTTTGTAAAAATATCCATAATCTACTGATTTGATAGGACAACAAACATGCATACATTTTCTTCTTCAATCCTTTCTTTTATGAAGTGTTTATCCATTTTAATATTCTTTGTTCTATCATGTTGAACTGGATTCTAAGCAATGCTTATGGAGGCCTCGTTGTCATAGTACAACTTCATTAGTAGAGTAAATGAACTTTTCAGTTCTTTCACCATCCTCCTGAGCCAAATTATTTCATAGATCCTATGAGACATAGATCGGTATTTAGCTTTAGACTTCTACGAGTTACACTATTCTTCTTGTTACTACTCCAAGTCACAAGATTTTCCTATATATATATATATACAATATCCAAACATAGACCTCATATCATTTGTGGAACCTGCCCAATCTACATCTATAAAGATATCAATACCCTAACATTGACTGTTTTTGGAAAACAATTCTTCACCTAGTGAATTTTTTAGATATCTTAGAATCTTGTAGACCCTTTTTGGTGCTTTTCCTTTAGAAAATGCATAAATTAACCGATTAAGCTTATAATAAAATCTATATCAGGTCGAGTGTGTGACAAGTAGATATCAACCTCCCTACTAGTCTATGATGTTGACTTTGGTCAACTGAATTTCCTTCTTTATTTTCAAATTTTATATTTGGGTTAATAGGTGTTTTAGTTGGACGACAACCACTCATCCATGTCTTTTTCAGAAGATCCATTACATACTTTCTTTGTGACATCATAATGCCTTTATTTTATCTTGCTATATTCATGCCAAGAAAACATTTTAACTTTGACCCAAATCTTTGATCTCAAACTACAAGGCCAATTATTTTTTCAAATTCTTTATTTTGGACAAGTCATCCCATATATGTATGGTATCATCAACACACACTATCAGGATAACCATCTTTCCCTTAAGGGAATGCCGAAAGAACATAGTATGATCTACTTTCCCTTGACTATACTTTTATTTTTCCACAAACTGAGTAAACCTCTCAAACTAAGCTCTTGAAAATTGTTTGAGCCTGTAGAGAGATTTCTTTAGCTTGCACACTCTAGTTCCATACCTTTCTTCGAAACCTGAAGGAAGATCTATGTAGACCCTCTCTTCTAGTTTTCTATTCAAGAATCCATTCTTGTCATCAAGTTGTTGAAGAGGCCAATCAAGGTTGGCAACAATAGTCAGAAGACCCTAATTAAATTCAACTTGGCAATTGGAGCGAATGTCTCAAGATAGTCAATCTAGTAGGTTTGAGTGAACTCTTTTGCTACCAAACGTTCATTATACCTTTCTAAAGAACCTATCTGATTTGAACTTGATGGAGAATACCCACTTGCAGCCCGCTACTTTATTTCCATGTTGTAGATTTACTATTTTCTCGATTTTGTTTCTCTCAAGAGAATTCATTTCCTTTAGAACTACCTCCTTCCATTCAGGAACGTTTAAAGCATCCTGCATATTTTTCATTGCCTCTATTCCAGATAATTGAGAAAGAAAAACTATATAGGAAAGGGATAAGTTACCATATGAGACAAAAATTAACATGGGATAGTTGGTGACTTTTCTTACCCCTTTATGTTTGGCAATGGTAAAATCAAGGTTTAAAGGAACAAAAGGTAAATCAAAACTAGGTTCTAGAGAATTACCTTGTATATCGATGAGATCTTCTGAGATGGACATTTGATTCTGATTAGAGTCCTTAGTCTCTCTTTCTTGATTCCAGTTTCTTCTTATGTAAACTTATAATTTCTTTGTTTGATCTCCGTCCTTGCCATTAATTATCTTATGAAAAAGCTTTATTGTCTCAGTTTTTTTATCTTCACAATTTGAGTTGGGATCTCTTACCTTATTTGGATTATTATCACCAAAAAATACTATTTCTTGTATCTGTTATAAAACTTGGATCATTTTGTTTCTCACATGTAAGATCACGATGATCCTTATTATCTCGAGAATCTTCACATATATCTCCTTCTGAAGATGAGTTCTAAAAAATAATTGAGATTTAAAAAAAGGTGACATCCATTATAGTGATAACCTTCCCAGTATTTGGGTCATAACACTTGTATCTCTTTTGACTAGGGAGAGAGCCAATAAAAACACATTTTTTAGCACATAAATCAAGTTTACTCCTATTATGATCATGAACATGACAAATGCACACACCCAAAGACTTTTGAAGATAGAACAGTGGTCAATCTAAAATTAGGAAAGTATGTCTTGAACATACTAAAAGGAAATTTAAAACCTAGAATGTGGGAATGCATCCTATTAATAAGATAGGTGGATGTCAAAAGAGCTTCTCCCCAAAGAAATTTAGCAACTTCACTAGTGAATATTAAGACTCTAGTTACCTCCATAAGATGTGCCTATTTTTCTTAGCTACTCCATTTTGTTGGGGTGCATCTGGACATGAACTTTGGTGCACTATTCCCTATTACCTAGTTGGTCATTGAAAAAGTCACTCCTCATTATCACTCCGAAATATTTGAATCTTCTCATGAAATTTTGTCTCAACCATAACATAGAAAAGCCTCTATTATATGTTTTACTTCCCCTATGTCTTTCAATAGATACACCCAAGTTAGTCTAGTGTGATCATCTATGTAACTCACAAATCACTTTTTTCCATCTACAGTTGTAACCCTAGAAGGTCCCAATATCACTATGGATAAACTTAAAGGATTTTGAGGCATGATACTTTTGAGAAGAAAAATATGAACGTTTGTGTTTAGCCATTTTACAAAATTCACACTAAAAGAGGATATACTTTTATTCTTAAACAACTCAGGTAACAAGAGTTTCAAGCAATGATAATTAATTATTTACAAAAAAAAGAGTTTCAAGTAATGAAAACTAGAATAATGACCAAGTATATAGTGACATAACATGACTATATTATCAACTAGAACAGAGTTTAAACAGGTTGAACTAAAGTTTACTGAATTATGACCATTTTCTAGAAAACAAAGACCTTTAGATTTTTTACCGTTGCTAATATCTTTTCCAAGACTTTGTCCTGAAATAAATATAAAATAGAGTCAAATATAGCACGATAATTAAGACTTTAAATCAATTTACTAATGGACAGGAGATTATGAGACAATTTTGGAACATGAAGGATATAAAAAATAGTCAAAAGAGAGGTTAGTTTGACTATCCCTTTTCCAGCGCAATTGCTGAGAAGGAGCCATAAGCAACTTTGACCTTTTTATTTCCATCTGAAGGAGTGTAAGTCGAGAAAAGATAGGAATTTCATGTCATGTAATCATTGACCCCGAAATTTATAATCCAAGAACAGATACCACTTGCGTCTATACTAAAAGAAACAGATGGTACATTACCTATTTTGGAAAAAGAACAAGTGGAAGTAGAAGGATCGTGTTTACTAGTTGGAGATTAAGATTGGAGAAGTTTGTGTTGTAGCTCTAATTGCTCCTTAGTGAATGGTGGCATTTTGGATAAGATTGTAGCCCTGGTTCTTCACTGGTACACTCAAAGGCCTGTCTATCATGGTTCTTTGCCATTTTTTCTTTAGCTAGGCTATTTCTCATGGATATTCTAGCAAGACTCAAAAGTGTCCTGTAGATTTTGCAAAAAACACAGCACAACTTTAATGTTGTTTTGGTTGGAACTTTGTTAATAGAACTCTCGTCTTCTATTGAACTCGATGGATGATGTAGCCCAGTAAATGTTGTTTCATAAGCAACAGAAGAAAAATTTTGCTCTGATACCATGTTAGTTTTGGTACCAAAATCTACAATTTTATTCTTCCGTAGAGGTACAAATAAAGAGTAGAGAAAAGCAAATAAAGTAGAAATCCAATCTATTAATTCTAGTTGAGAATCATTGGATGATTTTATTGATCTAATTTTCAAAGCTATTTAAAAGTATATCAGATTGATATTATTAATCAATTTAGATCGTACAAAATCAAACCCGATCATAATTAGATATTATTAACACAGCAAGAACGTTTCAGACATAGAAGGTACACAAGGATTTTCCCTTCAATAGAAGGGCCTTAAGTTGCACGATTACAACTCAATACTTTACTGTATGAAATTCTCTTTTATGCATTTTCCAGCTTGTCTCACACACATTGTTCTGACAAACATTTCCTACCTACTCATTAAATCTATTGATGGACCTCACTAGAATTTCTTTTTATTGAGATGAATACAAAAATGTAAATTGTTATCAAAATTTCTAGTAACACGACCTCAAGGGATTTGGTACGGTGGTAAGAAGTAAGGACTTATGTAGAGTGTGTATCTGTGAACTCTACCATTGACACAAAACCTGGTACTTAAGAAGTAGGATAAAGAGACAGGTCCTTGGCCCTCCCCTACGAGCTTCGAATCTGTGGACTAGGGCTGGGCCAGTTGATCATATGGGATTTTTTAGTTAATTTTTTTCACATTCAGTCAAAGAGAACATGTCTAACAATGCATCTATTCCACACCTCCACGTACTATAAATTTAGCTAGTAGCTGTTCAACCAACTTGTTGCGGAGTGTACATAATCGTCCAATCAATAACCAGGTCAGCTGACATGTAAAGTTAGCAGAATACTTCTCACAGTGCAGCTAGCGGTAACACATCAAATAGTTCAAATAACAATGTCAGTAAGGTGCGTGTCTGCCAAGTTAGTTAAAAGATTTAAAAAGGTTTCTTACAAGTATTTTGACATTTTGATTCCTTGTTTGAGTTAAAAATCTAATTCGATCGGATTTATCATAATATTCAAGAATCAGGTATATGCGTGGCAAACTTGAACAATATGATCTATATACTCCAAATTGTGGTATCTAGATTCTTTTTTTATTTCTTAGTTAATTCTACAGGGTTTTGGTAATGATTATTGTACCATAGTTAAATCCCAGTAATTTTGAAATTTCCCTAATTTCATGTGCCCTAAACTCCTATGTAAGGACTGACTTGTATGTTCTTTCATCACCAATTCACGAAATGTTATTTTTTCTCTTTATCGCACTTCAACAATAGAAGGGGTTGTGTATGTTATTATGTAATATTCTCCATTAGTTATTCCCTTCTTTATTTGTTTCAGGGGTGGTAGTGGGAGAGAGAGATTGTGATATGCAAATGATATGAATAGCTACAAGGAACATACTATTTTGATTTTCTTTTAAAGGAGTATCACGCCTGATTAATCTGAGGGTGTCTCTTTTGAATTTTCCATAAACTAATTGAAACTTGTTTCTTTCTCATTTTCTCTTTGGCAGAGGTTGCAGAAAATATTTTAAAGTTATCATAAGAATAATTTTATGAAATATGATTCTGTTAGTTGAATGTTTTATACAAGTCAAATGGTTGTCTTATATTTTGATGACATCTTTAGAGGCCAACACCTAGAAAATCAAGGCGTGGTCACCTCGAGGACACATGGACATGCATGGAGGACCCATTTTGAGCATAAACAAGGCTGTGAGTGGAAGATTGCTTGGAGCATTGAAGACTTGAGGACTCACGGATTTGGATAACACTTAATGGTTCATGGTTTGGTCACCTCATTAAAGGCATTGTGGTCACTTCACTTGGCCCAAATGCACTCCATGGCCACCTCACCCATTAAGGGTATTGTTGTCATTTTTGTCTTGTCTTGTAATAATATAAATTGAACATTTTAGGTCTTTTCTCACTAGTTGATGAATGATGAAATATTGAAACATTGAAAGTTCTCTCTTTGAGAATAGAACACCTTAGTTTAGTCTTAGTTAGGGCTATGAATAGCCATTGTAGTTTAGGGCTTGGAAATGCTAGTATTGACCTTTCCTTGGAAACGGGGGATCTTGAGGTGCATTGGTTCCCTTGGCGGTCACCATAATAGTATGGTGTTGATTATTACATTTATTAGGGGTTAGTGTTGAAATACACTTGGTTCTTAATCTTATAATAATCTTTGTCTCACTATCTATCCTTTCAATATTGTAAACTTTTTGTGTTGTTCTTTTTCTCTACTCTCGGTTTGTGTTTGTTCCTATTGGCCAAAATTGTTTCCTTCTAGTTCTTCATTTTGTGTTGTTAAGCTAGTTTCTCCATTATTTTTATTGTGTTATTTGGTATCAAAACATGGCTTGATCTTGTTCCCACGAGATCAATCTTGGGCTTGTTAGTTGAAAAATAATTTTAAAAAATGTTGAAATCTGAAAAATAAAAAAAGAAGCAAATCTGTCCATTCTTGTATTCTTGGCCGAAAGTGTGTTCTTGTTGTATCTTGACCGAGATTTTTACTTTTCTTGAGTATTTCTAGTATTAGTTTTATCCTTCACTAACACTTTGAGTCTAAATCTAAGTTTGAGCTTACATTGTTGATGTTGTTGTGAACTTGAAAGTGTTTTGGACGTTTTTGTTGTTGTGGTTTCACTTTGGCCATGTGGTATTCACCTTGTTGTTGTTCTAGGCTTGACCACGTGATTTTGTTGTTAATTGGTGGCCTAAGAATCATTTTGTTGAAGTTGTAGTTGTCTTGGCCAAGTGTTGAAGATATTGTTATTGTGAAATTCAAAAGTGGACATGTGAAATTTTTGCTGTTCTTGAAGATTGTTTTTGTTGTTCTTGGTTTTCATCACCACCTTCATATATTTTTGAAGATAAACTAAAGTTTAGATCCATAAAGGTGAAGGAAAAAGGTGTGCGACTTGTTAGTCTTGAAAGACACTACAACCTCCAAAGACTTTATCAACCATTTCCCTACAACTTTTCATGATACAAGGGTCCACGTTTTAAGGAAAGTACTACAAAAGTCAAGTCTTGAAATTTGAAACTTGAAAAAAACACTCCAAGACTTATTTTTCCCTCCTTAAAATAAATTCCACCAATCCAAATTAAAAATGGGTCAAGACTTGAACTTTGGAAAATAAAATTATAGAAACCACAACCAATACGTGGCTGCCACGTCATCATTTTACTGTTCACACAACTTTAATTAAGCTCAAATTTTAGATTCTTAGTCTCATTTTATTGTTTCATTAGTTTCATGTCTTGATTCTAGAATAAATTAACAACTACTAATCATCTACTTAGTTGTAGATTAATTGTTGAATCCGTTTCTTTCGTGTCTTCATAATTTATGGAGAGAAATGTTAGCTTGATTCTAGTATGGTTTTCCTTTTATGTCCTTTTCTTTCCTTTCTTAGATTTGCACTTTCCATTGTTTTTCATCTTCCATATTTGCATTCTTGAGCTCTGTGGGTAGAAAAAAAATGGCTAACGAAGTGGAGATTAACAACATGCTAGAAGAAGGACATTAGAGTTGGCTAACTTCATTGTTAGACAAAATCAGATAGAGGATCAGCATGAGAAATCCTTTTGCTCAATTAAAGAAATGTCTAGATGCTATGAGGAGGAATGAAAAGGGACATGAAGAAGTTGATAAACAGGAAGAGATCTACACTCTTTTAGGTCAGCCTATGGTTTGGGGATCTGCATCTCATACAGGAGGAACTCTTTATATGGTTACCTTGGAGCTTATCAACTTGGAATGGAGGCATTGCCTCAGTTCCAATCACCCATAGGGAGTTTTCTACCTCAACACCATACTGCGGAGCTAGGACCTGCAGGTCTTATGACGGTAGGAGCTTCAGCTCCTTCTCAGATGCCAATTGGAGGAGCATGGTGGTTTCTAAGGTCAAGCACCACCAGGAGCTCAAATCCATGCTCAGGGACATTTTTGCAAACCCATTTCAGATTATCAGAGATAGGAATTCCTAGATTCAATGGTAAAGATCTCAGATCTTGTATGTACAAAGTGGATCACTTTTTCTTCAGAGTATTTTCTGGCCCAAGCTAAAAGCTAAATATGTCATTAGTATTTCTTCAGGTAAAAGCTAAATGTATCATTAGTATTTTGCGGTCTTAAAGATGTATGACATTCCTCTTCAGAGTATTTCAGTAAGAGAAAAATAGAACGTTAAAAGCAACAATTCAGTAATAAAGAACGACATCAGACTTTTGAACGACTTTTGGTTTTAAGTATCAGTCAACATAAACACACGAATACACCGAGAGGAAATAGATTAGAAGAAGTCCAAGGATATCCATGGGAATGTCGTAAAAAATGTCTTGTTAACCAATTCACCAGGCTTGGCTTCAACAAATTTGGGAACCTCTTCTTTTAGTTTGAGATGATATTCTGGTCCCCTAATAATCTTACACGAAGAACTCCAATCATACATGATTCTATATAATCTTAGGGTAGAGTTGCTGAGCAGAGGATTTGCTATTCTGGGAGCTACCTTACCAACAATGTAAGCCATACAATAGCCATTCAAGAACTGCTTGGGAGTTTCTTTAATCTTTTCCAATTGAAAGGATCAAACAACAAACCCAAGTCAATCCTATTCAACTCATTTCTTGTTTCCTGAAATAAAGCAGGTATCAAACAGTTTTTATAATTACCAAGAAAATCCGAGCAGGTACTTTGATTGAACACATCCCAAACATGTGATGAAACATAGAATTTGGGATTAGTGCTCATTTAGTGCATTCCCAAAAACTATATGCCTCATTCTTCTCATCTTCTTCACCAAAATTAATAGTATGAAGAACCCAATTCTTCTTCTTCCTTAACTCCCACCTAGCAATCTCCAAAATATTCTTGTCTCCTTCATGTAGAACTTCCCTATAATTTTCAGAATTTTCATCTTGTCCGCCTTTAGTTAACAAAGATTGTACATCAAACTCATGTAACTTTCCGGGATCCCGCTAAAGGTCATGCTCGATTTTATTTTTACGGATTCACCTTGCTGCTTGCACTCAAAGCTTCACCACCGTAGCTATTAGGAAACTGCAAGCATGTTCCTTTTGTTGCCTGGTAACCGTCAAATCTGACATTCAAGTTGATTGTCCCTCTTTTATCTCTTGAGCAATGTAGATATGTTTTTTCCAAACAAAATTTTAGCGATAAAGGAGTATGTTATTTATTCCCCTGTTTAATCCTAACATTTATTTTTATTATTAGTTTACTTAGGACTAATTTATATATATGGTGTTATATTTGGTTGTTTCTTGAACTGCTTTTGATTGGGATTATCGGCTTGGGGCGTTGTTGTTTTTTAGGGATGTGGGTGTTGAGTCCAGTGGTATTTGCTCTCTATTTGAGTTTATTTTTGTTTCGTGATTATTTCTTTGATTTTGTGTGAGCCTTGTATTTCTTGCTGCTGCTCTGCTACTACCATTGTGTATATTTTTATATTTTCTTATATTGTCTTATCGTAGTGGCTGTGGGCAGTAATGGTTGGATAGGGTCATGTTCGAGGGGGTTGGGGCGTGGGGCCGTTGTGGGGACGGGAGTGGGAGGGAGGCCAAGGTTTGGCCGCGGGGGTGGTAGAGGAGGGCGTGTGAATAGTGATGGTAGGCTGAGGGTTGGGTCTTGGAATATAGGGACCCTTCAGGGTAAGTCCATAGAGCTTGTGAAGATTCTTAGGAAGAGGAGGATCAATATTGTGTGTGTTCAAGAGACCAAGTGGGTAGGGTCTAAGGCTAGAGATGTGGATGGTTACAAGCTGTGGTACTCTGGGAGCGAGAGGCGTAGGAATGGAGTTGGCATCTTAGTAGATGAAGAGCTTAGAGGTCAGGTAGTAGAGGTGAAAAGGATCAACGATAGGTTGATGACCATTAAGTTGGTCATTCGAGGGTTTACCCTGAACGTGTGTAGTGCTTATGTGCCGCAAGTGGGCTCGGAGGGGGAGGAGAAGATGCAGTTTTGGGAGGCTTTGGAGGAGGTGGTGAGAGGCGTGAATAGCTCGGAGAAGATTGTTGTAGCAGGAGATTTCAACGGGCACATCGGGGCGCTTCCGGGAGGCTTTGGTGATGTGCATGGTGGTTTTGGTTTTGGGGAGAGAAATGAAGAGGGGACTACTCTATTGGAGTTTGCGAGGTCCTTTGGGCTGGTGGTGGTGAACTCGGGCTTCTCGAAGAAGGACGATCACCTGATCACCTTTCGAAGCACGATAGCCAAGACCCAGATTGACTTTTTTTTGCTTAGGAAAGGGGATAGGGTGTTGTGTAAGGACTGTAAGGTCATCCTAAGTGAGAATCTTTCGACCCAGCATAGGCTCTTAGTTATGGATTTGGGTATAAAGAAGAATAGAAAGAGGAGGAGTAAGGAGGGTAAACCTAGAATTAAGTGGGGCGGCTTGACGCTAGTGAATGCGTGGGAGATAGGGGAGAAGTTGGCGGGAATGGGGGTGTGGGAGTGTAGGGGAGACGTGGATTGTATGTGGGATAGGGCGGCTAGGTGCATCAGGGAGAATACAAGTGAGGTGTTAGGTGTTTCTAGGGGCCGGGCCGGGCATCATCGGGGGGATTGGTGGTGGAATGAAAAGGTGGAGAAGAAAGTGGGGACCAAGAAAGGGGCGTATGCTAAGTTGGTTGAGAGTAAGGACGAAGAAGAGAAGCAGGTAAATAGGAAAGAGTACAAGCTGTCTAGGAAGGAGGCTAAGTCAGCAGTAACGGCAGCTAAGATGGCCGCTTTCGAGAGCTTGTATGCAGGGTTACAGGGGAAAGGAGGGGAGAAAAAGTTGTTTAGACTCGCTAAGGCTAGGGAGAGAAAGGGTCGTGACCTCGACCAGGTGAGGTGCATTAAGGTGGAGGACGGTAGAGTGTTGATGGAGGACGGCCACATTAAGAATAGATGGCAGTCGTACTTTCATATGCTCTTGAATGACGAAAGGGATAGAGCTATTGTGTTAGGGGAACTGGAGCACTCAGAGGAGTGCTGGGATTTTAGTTATTGTAGACGTTTAAGGTAGAAGAGGTTAGAGAGGTTGTTCGCAGGATGCGAAAGGGTAGGGCGACGGGGCCGAATGAGATACCGGTGGAGTTCTGAAGTTCATGGGAGAGGCTGGTGTAAGGTGGTTAACTGGATTGTTCAATGAAGTCTTCAAGACGGCAAAGTTGACCGAGGCTTGGAGGTGGAGTACCATGATCCCTCTCTATAAGAATAAGGGTGACATCCAGAGTTGTAATAACTATAGGGAGATTAAGTTATTGAGTCACTCTATGAAGATTTGGGAGAGAGTGGTCGAGGTGAGGCTGACACGGATAGTGTCTATTTTGGAAAACCAGTTTGGATTTATGCCTGGACGCTCGACGACGGAGGCAATTCACCTGGTACGGAGGCTGGTGGAACAGTATAGGGAAAGGAAGAAGGACCTGCACATGGTGTTTATCGACCTGGAGAAGGCATACGACAAAGTCCCCAAGGAGGTGCAATGGAGGTGAGTGGAGTCCCGCTGGCATATATTAGAGCAATTAAGGACATGTATGATGGAGCGAAAACTCAGATGAGGACGGCGGGAGGAGACTCAGAGCATTTCGCTGTCTTGACAGGATTGCATCAGGGATCTACTCTTAGTCCCTTTTTGTTTGCTTTGGTGATGGATGTGTTGACGCGGCGTATTCAAGGGGAGGTGTCGTGGTGTATGCTTTTTGCAGACGATGTAGTTCTGATTGACGAGACTCGAGGGGGTGTGAATGACAAATTAGAGGTGTGGAGACAAACTCTTGAGTCTAAAGGGTTCAGGTTGAGCAGAAGCAAGACAGAGTATTTGGAATGTAAGTTTAATGACGTGAGGCTGGAGAATGAGGTGGTAGTGAAGCTAGAATCACAGGAGGTATGTAAGAGGGATAGTTTCAAGTATCTCGGGTCCGTGATCCAGGGAAACGGTGAGATTAACGAGGATGTCTCGCACCGTATTGGGGCGGGATGGATGAAGTGGAAGCTCGCCTCTGGGGTGTTGTGTGATAAGAAGGTGCCGCCCAAGCTTAAAGGCAAATTCTACAGGATGGTAGTCCATCCGGCCATGTTGTATGATGTGGAGTGTTGGCCAGTTAAGAATTCCCGCATCCAAAAAATGAAGGTGACAGAAATGTGGATGTTGCGCTGGATGTGTGGGCTGAATAGAGGGGATAGAGTTCGGAATGACACTATCAGGGAGAAGGTTGGTGTGACTCCAGTGGAGGGCAAGATGCGGGAAGGCCGATTGAGATGGTTCGGATGCGTGAAGAGGAAGGGCATGGATGCCCCGATTTGTAGGTGTGAGAGGCTAGCGTTGGATGGTTTTAGGCGGAGTAGGGGTATGCCGAAGAAGTACTGGGGGGAGGTGATTAGGCGGGACATGGAGCAGTTACAGCTCACCGAGGACATGACCCTAGATAGGAAGGTCTGGAGGACGCGAATTAGGGCAGAAGACTAGGGCCAGTTTCGGTCGCTAGTGTAGGGAGTTACTTGGTGGGGGTAGTATCCTTGTTATGATTCTGTGTTCCATGTTTTATTACGAACCTGGGTGCTTCCTTCAGTTTTCTATTACTTATGGGTGCCGTATTTATGTTATGAAATCTTGTTCTGTGCTTTACTATGTATTTGTGTGGTATCTCGTGTCTTGAGCCGGGGGTCTATCGGAAACAGCCTTTCTACTTCGTTAGAGGTAGAGGTATGGACTGCGTACATCTTACCCCCCCAGACCCCACTAGGTGGGAATACACTGGGTTTGTTGTTGTTGTTATTGTTATATTTGGTTGTGATATTAGAGAATGAGTGATCTGGTTATGCAGAGTGTATTCAGTTTGTCTCGTTAATTTTTTTTATTTTGGAGCATGAACAGGTAGTTTTAGTGAGAGTAACCTTATTATTTGATACTCTCACTTGGGTTGCGGCTGAATTTATATTTGATACATAAAGTGTTCTGAGCTACGTTGTCCGGACTATTCAAAAATATAATCGAGTGCATGCTGACTCCTTTAAAGTAATGTATTTTTAAAAAACTTAACACGTATGCAGCAACATTTTTAAGAGTCCAAGCAACTCAAAGTAGATTGTTGTTTTTTAAGATAGGTAGCATGATAGCTTTTTTAAAATGTGGTTTTCTATTTACTTTTGTTTTCGCCTCCAGTAAAGCTTTAACTGGATGTTATAATAATCTGTTTAATTTCTATATTTGCCTATGTTGGCTTTCTCTATTCACGTTGACTTCAACGTAAATGGAAAAAGAGGCATAATGCATTATGATTTAGCCTTCTGCAAAATTATGTCAGAATATTAGTTCTGACGAAGATGTTTCAATGATTCTATTCTTTTCAATAGGAGGGTAAACTAAATAATTAATCTTTATAATAGGTGGCTTTACTTTTTTCTTCCTCATAAAAAATATCTTACAAAATTAGTCTCTTTATTATAAATATATTATCATATATAGTAAATGTCTATTTTGCTATATATACTGAATGTCTATTTATGAAAAAATTAGAAACTCCAAGATTAATTTTTCCCTATAAATAGAGGGAGTTTCCTTTATTATAAATAATTCAACCCATCAAGAGATCTCTCAAGAGAAATAATAATCATTCCCTCTTCTCAATTCATTTTTCTTCTTTCTTCTTCTTTATTTTATATTTCATAACACGTTATCAGCATGAGACCCTGCCAAAACAAGGTGAGATTATAAATCTAAAGGTAATTTCAAGGTTAGTAATTCCTTATGTTATTTGTCTTTTGCTGGTAATGATATAATTATTGTTAGACTTGAGGAAAAATAATTAGTTTGGAACCAATTATGCTTTTAATTTGTTCATGAAAAACAATATTGTTAAAAGATATGATTATCAATTTAAATCTCATCTCATTAAGAGGGCAAGACATAGGGTTAAAAGTTCTAATGCACCATGATCATAAGATGTTGGGTTCAATTCCCACCGAGTTATACCTAAGACGTTTTTAAATGGATAAGACGTTGAGTTTGAATCTCAATGCACCATATGAATGATATTATAATTGTTAAGGCAAAATAATATGTATTTGGTAGAAAGACATGAAATCTATCCCATTGAATATGTTTCATTCCAAGAAGTGAATGTGGTAGCAATATATGATAAGTTTAAAAGATGACAATTTGCTCCATTCTTGAAGTGAATGTGGTAGCAATATATGATATACTCTGAAAGATATGTATGCCTCAATGTGCTCTTGAAGTAGCAATATGATGAAAGAAGTTATAAGCTATCACAATTTGATAGGCTTAAGGCACGATTATCATTCATTCCCGGGGAATGAGAAGCTAATCAAGCAAACGTGCACTTTATTGTGGTGGTATCACACCTCACCTCCGAAAGACGCCGAATAATTGGGAAGAGTTATTTTGAAATCTACTTCTAAAGCAGTACATCTTAAATTTATTCATGTAATAGTAAATTTGAAATTTACTAAAGTAAAAGATACATGTCATGGTAAACTAGGAGTTTGCTAGAATAAAAATTGACATTAACGATTGCGGCATCCTAAAAATGTGCATAGTGAGTATTCAACATATATTGTAGAATTAGAAAATTCTTCATGAACTTTTAATTTTGCTTGTTGTCATGATAAGTTGGTTAGACCATCTAATATTGGGTTTTGATCCCTCAAAATCTGAAAAGTATAAAAGATAAATATGAGTCTGTTCACCAGTCATGTGACCTATTAAGATGTATTGACATAAGATGATCACTTGTACATTTTTTGTCAACCTGCAGTTTAACATTCATAAAGTTGCTTGCTCAATAAAATTGAGTTGAGAGCATAACTTTCGGATTGTGTAATCAAGACAATTCATCTTGATAATAATGGTTTGACATTGAATGCCTTCGATAAATAGTTGAACCATTGCTACTGAGAACAAAGCTTCATGTGTTAGTTTGAAATACGAAATATTATATACAAAAGTACTTATATACATCAAACCAATTAATTATGATTAATCCCTCTCAAAGTTGGTTCTGAGTCAAGAACCACATATTGTCCATCTAATAGTTTTGATGTGCAGTATACGATTAATAAGTATACCATAATGCACAAAGATGAATTTCTCAAAGAAGATGGAGGATGTATGTTAGTTTTCCTAATATAAGGAGGATATTATAAGAAATTATGAAATATATTAGGAATTAACATCAAATCCTCATTCAAAAGATAATTCAAGTCAAATGCCAAAAATATATCATATTTATGCTGTAAATGCTCCTACTTTGTATCCCCAAAGAACAAAGTCTATGTATGTGTGAAGCATGGTAGACCAATCGATTCTAAATGAAACAACCCTTGAAAATGATAAAGATCATTTTAAATAATAAATCCAATTATATACTACTTTCGTAACTTTAATTAGCATAGGCTCTGATACCAATTGTAGGGGGTGAGAATAACTTGGATAATAAATAGATCTATTATAGTTCTAATGGATCTACTTTTATTTGTGCGTGGATATTTCTTAACTTCTCTAAACATTTTTATTTTTAGTGTATTTATTTTAATTTTATTAATGTTCATATCTTAGGGGGTGATTAGATGGTATTTGATTAAATGCTTTACTGTAATATTCCTTAGTTTTTTCTCTTAGCCTTTGTAATTCTTGTATATTATTTTGGAGGTATTCTAAATATTCTATATCTTTTGTTCTAAAATATTCAATTAAATTTTCTTTCATAAGTATTTCTGTCAATCTTATTTCTTCCATATCTTGTCTCCAATATTTTAAATATGCATAGTCTATCATTTTATCCTAAAGTTGTTGTAATACTGCAAATTTCTTTGTAATAATTTATTCTAATTGTACTATATCTGATATTAAATTCTAGGTTATCTATTTCGTTAATTATCCTGTCTTTTTCGTCTATGAATAATTCTATGTCTAAATCATATTCTAAACTGTCTTTTAATTCTAGTTGTTTTATGGTTTTATTTATCCAAATTAATCTTTCTTTTAATTGTTCTCTTCCTTTTCTAAGCTGGTTTCTATAATTAATTTCTTCGTATAGTCAACTTTATTTTTCTTGAACTCTTTGAATATATTCTAGCATTTCTTAATCTGTATAATATCCATCTGAATAATTATCTAGGTAGTAATAGTAATTGTCATCACTTAAGTATATTTCTCCTAACTCGTCTTCTATTTGATTTATATCTAACTCTTCATCTTCAATGTTAAATATTTTTTCCCATATTATTTTCTTTATGTCTATAATTTCTATATCTCTAAGTATGTATAAAACTAGTACTTCAAAATTATCTATCATTTAGTCGGGTTAATTAAATGCTTTTTCATAATTTTCTTTAGTTTTTATATTAATTGTATATTTTTCATATCCATTTTCCAATACTCTAAATATACATAATTTATCATGGTTGATGTGTAGGTTTGGTATGTAAGTATTTGTAAGAATAGTTAGGTAGGTGAGGTATGCAATTTATTCTAGTCATAAAATATTTATCAAATATTTTTTTCAATATGATTTTTCTTATATCTACAATTTCTATATCCTTAAGTACATACAAAACAAGTATTTTAAATTTATCTACCATTTCGTCCAATAAATAAGTATTCATTTTTCATATGATGCTTTTTCAAAATATTCCCTTCAATCATACACATAACAAAATATGATCATTTTAGATTACTATATACTAGATTATTCTTAAATAACATGTTCTTCTGTCACTATTTGCATGGTAATCTGGATACTTTTCTCTTAAATAACGCCTCTACTCTGGCTACTCCCCTATCATGGCTTTCTTGCCTCATCGGTTTCACCTTTAGGATGACATAGTTCTTAGAGATTTTTCTCCTTTTCCACTTTGCTAATAAACTTCTTAACATGCTATTTTTCGAATAGTTCTACTATGAAGTAACTAACATGAGCGTATTTTATCATATCATGATTGTTAGAAATTTATGAATTTAGCTATTTATAATCATAAATAAATATACCTGTTCTGATAGGTTTGACAATTCTGGGCTTTGTTCATCCATAGCTTTTGCTTTGAAATATATTTGCTTTTTATTAAATATTCAAAAGTTTTTTGTTTACAAAGAAGGAGGCTTGCTTCAACACATGAAGATTTGCCTCTAACTGACCAAAATGCTCGTTTATTTATAACCTAAGAATGAAAGTGTGTATACTATTTTACTTTACACATGTCCTAACATATCTTTACACGTTTCCTACTTAATAATTACATCTTTTACAAAAAGTCTTACAAAGATAAAAAAGCAATTATGGCAAGTGCCAAAAAGTCAACAAAATGAAAAGCCAATAGTTCCTATACATTATTTACGTAAAGGAAATCAACAAAGCTATCAACATGTCACTTTCATGATTTAATAGCTTTTCCATTATTTCTCCGTTGTTATCTTCTAGCTGGCATCCTTATCTTCTTGGTTGATTTTTTCTTTTATTCTAGCTGGACTTCTGGGATAATATTATCTCCTCCATTACATCTCGAACATTGATGGTCTGGATATTTGTGTCCAATTATCTTGCAATATCTTGTTAATAATCCGTCTAAAATAAATCCTTTCCTAATTGCTCTTGTAGTAGATTATTTTTCTGGGTTAAGTAACGTCATTATCCATTGTCTGACATTTTCCATATCTGTTTGTCGTAGTTCTCTTGAATTTAAATAAATCATTTTATGATCTCTTGAATAATATCTCCATATTGGGTTTCCATTGATATAATTTTTGCTAATTCTTGAATAATTGTAGCTATTCCAATAAGTCGTTTATTTGCGTAAAAATCAGGTATCTCAATTTTGGGTATCTCTGGATGCTGCATGATATCTTTCGGTATAATCATATATCTGGTTAATCCTATTTTTACAATTTGTATAACTGGTTTGATCTCGTCGTATAATATCTCTGCTAGTGCAGTATAAAACTTTATATAAAATAGATTTCCTTTGGTAACTCTTTTATAGGTGGTGAATACTTTATGTAATTCTTCTATAGCTGCTAGTTCTTCTCCATCTTGGGTATATACGATATTTAATAATCCATAGTCAAAATATATTTTTATTAAGCTTGGATTGGTTTTGGGTAGTGCGATTAGCTTGTTGTAACCTTGCAATTTTTGGGTTATATAGTTTGTGTTTGGTTCTTGAATATTTGTAGCTCTGGGGTTAAGGTTTAGAAATATTTGTACTTTGCAGATATTTTTTATATATCCTCGGGTTATACGGTTATAAACTTTTTTATCTTGGTTCAAACTATCTCGATATGTGGTAATTTATGGGGGTATGCACAAAGGGTCTTTTTATGCTTTTGGTATAAATGGTTTTTCAAATATCTTATTTATGTTCATGTTCTGGTATCTTTGTCCACTAATTCCTTTGCTTGTACCTACAATTGTAGATTGATAAACGTTATGGGTTTTATGGAGTGTCCCAACGTCTTCTTTTAGCTCTAGAATTTTAATGTCTTTCGATCGACGTAGCTCTGCACACTGCTGAGTTAGCTGATTTGTAGCTTCAAACTTCAGTTAGTCATTAGCTTTTCTATTTCATTACCCATATTGTCCACTTTCATTAAAAGCGTAGTTAGGGTTTTGAGTATCTTTTCTAAAGCATCATCTTCTATTATATCAGTCTGTGTAGCTTTGTCTTGATATGTAATCTGCAATAACATTTTTGTTAGTACCAATTACTATAATTGTAAATGTAAAATTTAATCTATTCAATACTAGTCTCCGAATCTCTTTTGTTGTAACTGAATTTTGTATTTTCTTTATTAGCCACCAGCGTACCTGTGTATTATCTGTCCTCACAATAAATTTATTATATACAATATATGGTTCAAATGCTAATAAACATTTATATAACGGACATAATTCTTTTCTATTTATTTCCCATTTTATTTTCGTTTCATTAAATATACCTGAATAGTAACTGCAATGATGTTCTAATTTTTCATTTTCGTACCTATATTTAAGTACTCCTCCATAACTATATTCACTTGCACTTGCTTCTACTATATATATAAATTTTTTATCTTCGTCTGGGAATTGTAATTTTGGTAATTCTTTACAAAGTATTTTTATTTCCTGGACTTGTTTTTTATCTTCTTCGTTGTAATTATATTCTATGTCCTTTTTTAATTTTTTTCTTTAAAGGCTTTAGGTTTACTGCTAGTTTTGACACATATTCTCTTACTTGGTTTACTAATCCTAAAAATGATTGTAATTTCTTTTTTGTATCTAATTCTTCTTTTGAATTTATTATTTTTTGTATTATATGTTGTTGCATTTCACTCCATTTTTATCTATTTGTATTCCTAAAAACTCTATCTGGTTTTTCATAATTTCAACTTTCTTTTCACTTAAACTTATTTCAGATTTCTCTACTATATTTGTAAATTGTTCTAATAATTTTAAATGTTCCTCTTTAGTTTTTGTATATAGTAGTTTATCATTTATGTATACTATGCAATTAGGTAATTGTTTAAACTAACAATCCATAAAATGTTGATATCTACCTGGTGCATTTTTATATCCAAATGGTAGTACGTTCTATTCATAAAATCCTTGTGGTACCGTAAATGCGGTTAATTCCTTAGATTCTTCTTCTAACTTTAAGTGGTAAAATCCTGATTTACAATCAAATTTACTAAAATAGTTATATCATTGTATTTGTCTTATTTTTAATATCTTATTTTGGGTATTGGATAATTATAAGTCATAGTTTTTGCATTTAAATTTCTATAATCAATAACCATTTTACTTTTACCTTTACTATGTTTAATTACTATAAATGCTGGACTATTGTATTTACTATTATTTTTTTGTATATACTATTTTTCTAATAATTCATCTATATGCATTTTAAATTCTTTTAAATAGTCAAAATTATATGTTAATGGTTTTTGAGTTATTATGCTATTTTTATCTATTAATTCAATTTTTATAGTAGTTTTATGTTTTTCCCATCCTCTTAATGGATCTTCATTATATAATTGTCTTAATTTTTTATTTATTATTTCTACCTTATCTATTGAAAATATAGTTATTTCTTTTTTATTTATTGAAAATACAACTAGTTCTACTGTGTCTTCTGTATTTTTTATATTTTCTAACTTTTGTGTAATTTTTTTTTCGCTTTCTTCTATCCAATCAGTTTTTTTTCTTATTTTATTAATAACTTTTTTTGCTCTTACTTTTTGTTTACATGATGTTGTAAACCACCAATCTGTTTTAGTTATTATATGTGGGTATAATTTATCTAAAAATGGCATTCTAAAAGCATATCTTTTGATGTTAGTTCATAATTATAGATTTCTTCTATTGTTATTATTTTATCCCATATTTGTATTTTTACATTTTTAGCTTTATATGTAACTAAACTTCCTTTATTATTAAATCCTTTGACTACTATTGGTGTTTTTAATTTATCCCATTTACTTTCTGGTAAATAGTTGTATCTACATAAGTTTGCTTCTGCTCCTGTATCTATCATATGTGTATAATATCTATTATAATATCTTTCTACTATTATTTTTACAAGTACATATATTTTCATATCATGTTAGAGTTTTTTTATGAATAATCTTTCTTTATTATGTGTTATAGATAATTGTGTATGTTCTATATTGTATGGTTTTACTTGTTCTAACTATTTTATTCCTAATATTATGTCGTCTTTTGGTAGATCTGGACATATATCACTATTAGATTGTATTTCTTCACTTTTTACTAAATATTTTGCTATATAATTTTCTTCTTGTCCTGTGTTTACGAGTATTAAATATTCTTTTCCATTTATTATTTCTGTTATATAATATTGATTTAAATTAACTGTTGAAGTTGTTTCATAACTTGTTCTTTTTGATGAGCTTGATGATTCTATTTTTTCATGAGCTATTCTTTTTGTTATACTTATTCTATCATTTATTATTTCTAAATCTTCTTCTATATCTATGTCTTTGTAACTATAATCATTATTATCAGTTATTTTTATTAATTGTTCAAAAGGACTTTCTATTTGTATTTTATTAATTTTATTTTTTCCTCTTATTTTATGTTTTGTTGTTAATACATATAGATTTTTATATCTTGCTGTAAATATTTTACTTCTGGTGTTAGTTCTAATCCTGATATTTTCCAATATAATACTAATGATTTATCTATATTTTTATTTGTTATTGCTACTGAATAATTCACACTTATTATAAATTTAAATTTTTCGTATATTAAATTTCCTTTTATGACTGTTATTATACTTTTTTCTATAGGTCTTATAATTCTATCATCTACTAAATATAATTCTATTGGTGTATCTATTCCTTCTCTAAAACATGCTTTTATTAATATCTCTGTTCCTCCAAGGTGTACATATTTTATTGGGTCTTTACTTTTTATATCGTTTATTTCTTTATTAATTATTCTTTTTGTTACTAGTGGTGTACTAGCTCTTTCTTTTGCATATCTATAATCTATTACATGTTCTTTTTGGCTTACTACGTAGTATTTTCCCCTTTTCTACCAAATATATTTTTTATTGTTGGTATTTTAAATATTTTTCTACACTTAAGTCTAACTCTTTTCCTTTTATTTCATCAAATATATTACTGTCAAATATTATTTTTTGATCTGTTCCTTCTTCATTTAAATATTCTTTCTTTGTTATTATTTTTATATCTTCATCAGTTATTTGGTTCATTTTTATATCTTCTTCAGTCATTTGGTTCATCTAATTAACTATCTATTTCATTATCTGTTTCATTCTCCAAAATTTCATATATACTATCTTCACTTTCTAATTCATAATCTATATAATCTACTTGCATATATTCTATATTTTCTATTTTAATTTATGATATTTGTTTATTTTTTGGGTTTTTTTGGTAATTTATAATCTCTATCTAAATGTCCTAGTTTTTCACAATTATAACAAGTACATTCTTTCATAGATTTCTTTTTTCTATATGGTCTTTTTTGTATTTCTCATATTTCTTATATCTTTTTCTTTTCTTATAATATATTTCTTCACATCCAAATTAAGGTGCTATTTTATCTTTGCAACATGCTAAATTTCTTATTAATGTTTTTTTCAATTTTATTTCTTCTCTATATTTTTCACATAGATTTCTATACCATTGTTGTAAAAATTTTATTCTTGCTCCTAGGGTATCTACTATTTTGCTTCATCCCAATTCTTTATTATTTTTTTAACTAAATGGTTCAGGTAATTTATTAAAATATAATTTTCTTATTTCTTTACTTTCTTCTACATTATATGTTCCTTTATAATAATATTCTTTAAATGCGCACGTGTACTCATCTATATAACACATATTACATATTGCTAATTTTAACGTTAAATTCCTATTCGTATCTTTTTCTTTATTTTGCTCTTCTTCTTTTGTTGTTATACTACTAAATTTTTCTCTTATAGCTATTTAATATTTTTTCAATATTTCTGTTGGTAGTATTTTAGTAGGTATTGATGTTCCTTCTTTTTTATTATTAGATCTTAGTACTTTTTTACTTGCTTCGGCTAGGTTTAAAAACAATAATTTTACTGTTCCTATTAATGTCTTTTCTATATATTCTGGTGTGTTTGTTGTATCTATTTTATTGTCTAATAATTGTTTTGACATGTGTCCTACCCATAGTTGTATTGTTTTATTTGTGTCTATTACACAGTCTAAATCTAAAAAGTTGTAATTAATTATTTGTTTTGGTGTCCATTTATTATATTCATCCTTTGCATTATATCTTTTAAACTTATTTTTGTATTTATAGGTTGGTTTTCTTATTTCTGATGTACTAGGTATTATATTTTTATCTAGAGTATTTACTTCTGTATTTATTAATTCTAGATTTTCTTTATTAGTTACTTCTTATTTTTCATTAATTTCTAGTTTTCCTATGTTTTCTAGAGTTTCTGTATATGTTTTACTATCTTTCAAATCATAATTATCTGTTTCTTCAGCATTTATTGTATTTATTTCTAATTTACTGGTTTCTGGTTCTTTAATTTTTATTTCTATTTTTTCTTTAAATTGATTTATCTCGTTTCATAATTTTTGTTCTTTATCTTTTTCTTCTTTTTCTTTCTGTCTCCTTTCATATAAATCTTTTAGCATTTGTAGTTCTTTTTCTAATTCAGCAATCCTATTATTTTTAGTTTCTTCTATTTTTCGTATTTCTTTTGTGGTTTGTTATTTTATTTTATCTATTTCTTTTTTCTGTCTATCTCTTCGTTTTCTCTTTCTATTCTTACCATGACTGTCAACTTATCTTCTAATTTTAATTCTTCTTTTTTTAATATTAAATATAAATGTTCACCTATCTTCTTATATCTTCTTCCTAGATAAGAGAATACTATTTTTATTTTTAATCCTTTGTGATTTTCATATGTTTTTTCATCTATTATAAATTCTTCTTTGTTCATTTTTTTAAATGTATATAGGTTATGTTGATATATATATATATATATATATATATATATATATATATATATATATATATATATATATATATATATATATATATTCTAGGCTATCTATTGTTGATTCTAAATTTGATATTTCTTCTTTTTGTGCATTTATTGAGTTTTTACTAACTCCAGCAATTATGTTATACTGTAGTCTTTCTATCCTTATTTTTAATTATTTACGTTTTTCAGATATTATTTATTTTAATTCTTTATATTGTTGTGGTTTATGTACGTTATTCATTTAAACAATATTTATAATATTTTGGTGGATATCTAAATCTGATTTTATCATAACTAATAAATTAATCAAATAAATCTAATTATATACTACCTCCGTAACTTTAATTAGCATAGACTCTGATACCAATAGATCTATTTATCATCCAAGTTATCTGCACCCCCTATAATTGGTATCAAAGCCTATGCTAATTAAAGTTATAGAAGTAGTATATAATTGGATTTATTTGATTAATTTATTAGTTATGATAAAATCAAATTTAGATATCCACCAAAATATTATAAATATTGTTTAAATGAATAACGTACAAAAACCACAACAATATAAAGAATTAAAACAAATAATATCTGAAAAACGTAAAGAATTAAAAATAAGGATAGAAAGACTACAGTATAACATAATTGTCGGAGTTAGTAAAAACTCAATAAATGCACAAAAAGAAGAAATAACAAATTTAGAATCACCAATGCTGAAGTTGAGTGATACAAAGAAGAACTACGTGCAATTTTGAAACTGAGAATTCAAACCTATATTGTGAAATCAATATAGTGCAAATGGGAGTATGCGGTTAGTACTTTGAATATACTGGTATGTGAGATAAGAAATAACTAATATACATATAGATACTTAGCATGAATAAATGTACATGTAAGATGAATTCAAGAATAAGCATAAATATGTACTGAAATGATCTGAATAACTAACATAAGGACACTTGGTCATGCAAACCTGAACTGATATAATCTGAATACTGAGCTGAAACTATGGGATCCAACATTTAATCGACATGTCCTAGTATGAGCTAATTGGGTTCCAAGTTGTAACCTTAGTTGGAAGGGTGTCAATACCTTGCCTAGGGTACCAACACTGGATGTGTGGATCCACTAATCTTATGTCCTGAAGGACTAGGGTGTCAAGCCTAAGCTGATGGGTGACCTATAAGAGGGTGTCAAGCTTAAACTAATGGGTGACCCTCATAACCTATATTGGCAATGTAGTCCCAAAACTTAGGGACTGCTTCTAAAGGTCTCACCCTAAACTAGATGGTGAGCCTTTATCCTTAAATTCACTTGATGCTAAGTTCTACTCCTAACTAAATTGACACTAATGCTGATAACATAATTAACATGATTCAATACTGACAATTGCTTAACATGATAATGCTATAAATATCAAAGTATAAATATGGTAAAAATAACTTAAAATCTTAAAAGCTGTAGCATGCATAATTATCTAAGTATCGGGTGTTCATAACCTACAGGTACTGAAAAATATAATTGAATAGGATAATATCAAGATAATCACATGGTAGAAAATTTCATGACTTAAATTCAAGAATTCAACAATTTCATCAATGTAACGAGTTATCATGATTAAAGTACTGAAGAGTGCTTGAACTTATGAGTAAACACTTGTTCTTGGTTGAATTCAAGCATTAAATTTAAGAATTATGGAATTCATAGTTTTCATGGAACCTTAAAACGAAAAGGGAAATTAAACTTGAGAATTTTGGGGAAACTTTGGGACTCAAAGGGTGAAAGAAGCCCATTAATGAATATCCCACTTACTTGAATGTACAAACTTAGAGATTTTTTCCTGAGAATTGGACTTTCTTGATGAACCCTAGTTGATTCTTAGGATAGGAGGAAACCACCCTTTTTTGGTTTCTCTGAGTAAAATTGTAATTAATCATGTAATTAGGGATTTTGGGGATTTTATACTACCCTTTGGGAAGCCTAAATGATGTGGTTTTAGGATTTGAAAGGAGTGGGAAGATACTTAAAATTCCTTGAAAAATTGTGAAGGAAAACTGTGTTCCCAGTCATTATGACTCACCCTACGACTCATGACGTCTGTAACGAGTCATAGTCTAATTTGTATCTCAGGGTTTTGGGACCATGGGTCCTTATTGGTATAACTACGATTCACCCTTATGACTCATTATGATTGACTACTAGTCATAAAGTGGAGTCGTCGTCTGGGGCTTGAGTCTTGGGTTAGTCACTGATGAGGTTGCTAGTCTACTTTACAACTCGTAAAGTCTGATTACTAGACGCATACTGGACTCATGATCAAAGTAATGGGTTCTTGGTGAACACTGGTGTGAGTATGAGTCCTTTATTATGACTCTTAGTCACTGATTATGACTTGTAAGGTAGACTCGTTATCACTGGGATGACTTCTTGATTAGGCACAATTGTGACTACGCGTCCCTTCTTATGACTCGTAGTCATTGATTACGACTCTTAAGGTCAAGTCATAGTCACTAGGATCAAATTTAAGGCCTTCACTAGAGTGAATACAACTCACATGTGATAACTCTTCATATGTAGTAATGACTTATTACTTGAGTTGTCATCACAACAATGTGTCTGGCCCTTAAGGGAAATTTTCCACAACGTTTTGCCATGTCATTGGAATAGGGCGAGACTTGAAGCAATGGAAAGATAAGTTAGCAGACTATCTTTTGAGGGGTATAGAGCTTAAAAATTTAGGGTTTTACAATATCTCCCACTTGGGATCATTCGTCCTCGAAGGAAACTGTCTGAGATGGGATACTAGGGAAAACTGAGATCATGCACTGAACACTTATGAGCTGAATCATGATTAAATATCTGAATGTGGAACATAATGCATCGACTGAATTAATTTCATGAATGCATGCTATGACATGAGGTTGGTTGGATAGCTGATATGAAAAATGAGGGAATTAGTTTAAGGAAACCATTACCTCAAGCTGAATCTTAATTCATAGAGAAAATATAGGGATACTTGGCTCGCATATCAAATTCTTCTTCCCTAGTATCTCCCTCAACAGACTTATTTTTCCATAGAACCTTTACCAAGGCAACTTCTTTTGTTCCTCAACCTATGAATCTGATGGTCAAGGATCTCAACTGGGACTTCTTCATAGGAGAGGCTATCTTCCACGCCCATATTTCCCAAAGGAACTACTGAAGCCGGATCACCAATATATTTCTTTAGTAAGGAAACATGGTATACTGGATGCACTGATGCTAACTTTGCAGGCAACTATAACTCACAAGCTACCTTCCCAAATGGGTCAAAATCCTACGGGCCAACATTACGGGGACTGAGCTTCCCTTTCTTACCAAATCTCTTCACCCTTTTCATAGATAAAATTTTAGAAGAACAAAATCACCAACATTAAATTCAAGCTCTCATCTCCTGCTACTGGCATAGCATTTTTGACAACTTTGGGCTATCTTCTGCCTTTATCGAATCAATTAACCTTTCTCCATTACCTTATGCACTAAATCTGGCCCTATCAAAGCAGCCTTATAAACTTCAAACCAATCAATAGGAGATATACATCTCCTACTATAGAGGGTATCAAATCAAATACTGGAGTGATAACTATTATTGTAGACAAACTCAATCAAAGGTAAGTGATCATCCCAACTACCCTTGAAATCAATAACAAAAGCCCTCAACATGTCCTCTAAGGTTTGAATGGTCCTCACTGCCTGACCATATATCTTTAGGTGGAAAGTTGTATTAAAATAAACTTGGGTACCAAGACCCTTATGAAAAGCCTTTCAAAAATAATAGGTAAACTGGGTACCTCTATCTGATATGATAGTCAACGAAAATCCATATAAATTTACTATCTTTATAAGATAGAGTCTAGCATAATATTTGGTTGAATATAAATTATAGTATGGCAAGAAATTGTTTGACTTGGACATTCTAACCACAATGACCCAAATCGAATCATGCATGAGGTACCCCTGTAACAAAATACATATTCACCACTTCCCACTTCCAAGTGGAAAAGCTGAAGTCCTGAAATATTCCACTAGGTCTCTGATGCTCAACCTTAACCTGATGATAATTTGGACACTTAGCCACAAATTCTGCAATATCCTTCTTCATACCATTCCACTACTGGACTTCCTGCAAATTGAGGTACATATTAGTGGCTCCTAGATGAATAGAATATTGCAAACCATGCACTTCTGCAAACATTCGCTACCTCAAAACAGCCATAATCAGAACACATAACCTACCCTAAAAACAAAGCACACCATCACCCTCTTGTTTGAAAACCTCAACCTTCTGGTCCCAAATTGCCTTCTTCAACTTAACCAAAATAGGATCTCTATCTTGGTTTTCTTTTACCTCAGAAACTAAAAAAGATTCCAAACTATTCTAAACCCAAATACTACCTTCGATTGAATCAACCAATCAAACTCCTAATCTAGAAAGCTGATGAGACTCGTGAACTAACTCTTTTTTATCCTCCTCAATATAGGCAACACTTCCTATAGACAATCTACTAAGGTCATTGACCGCAACATTGGCCTTACTCGAGTGATATAACACACTCATATCATAGTTTTTTAACAATTCAAGACACCTTCTCTTACGAAGATTTAGATATTTTTGCATGAACACATACTATAAACTCTTGTGATTAGTGAACACACCAATATGAACCCCATAAAAGTAATGCCTCCAAATTTTTAAGGCAAAAACAACTGCAACCAACTTAAGATCATGAGTCGGGTAGTTTTTATCATGGGGTTTGAGCTGTCTAGAGGTGTAGGCAATGGCCTTACCTTGATAATCAACAAACAAATAATACTATCTCTGGAAGCATTACAATCAACTACAAAACTATCTATACCCTCTTTTATAGTTAATACTAGAGAGAAACTGAGTCGATTCTTACAATTCTAAATACCCTTCTCGTATTAATCAGACCACTATAATTTGAATTTATTCTGAGTCAGTATAGAAATGGGAGAAGAAATTATTGAAAATCTTCCAATAAACCTGTAATATTCTAGACACGTTTCTATTTCCTAAATTTATGTTTAAAGGGGTCCAAGGAATTAATTCACACTAAGTACAAGGGACTTCACTATTTTAAGACCCAAAATTTTGAGGATTTTATTTTTGGCCTTCCCGAGCTTGAAACATTGATTCTTGATTTGAAGTATATTTAGGGATGTTAAAAGGGTCATCCGAGAGAGTTTCAGAAAATTTGGAAGAGGTTCCAGGTGATTTTAGACCTCAGAGGTAGTAAGACTCCATGATTTAGGCATGTAACAGAGGATAATCTCCATGATACATAGCATGTCACGAAGGATAGCCTCCTCAACACACAACATGTCACAAAGGTTAGTCTGCACGATAACCTCCGTGACACAAAGGCTATGTTTTTTTGTAGTTTTTCATTAACTTAAGAGGGGTATTTTGGTTCTTTACCCCTATCCTCAACCATCTAAGTGATGAATTGAAACCCCAAGAGGGGCATTCATTTCCCCATTCTCCATAAGTTATCACCCATAAAACCACCCCCTTTCCTAAGAACATTAAATCAAATTTCTTCCCAAGGATTCACCATTCTAGGTTTCAATTCCAAGCTTTTTCTTTAAGGATTCAAACAATTAAGGTGTGTGGGTTATTCATCAATGGGTTCCTTCCACCCATTGAGTCCCAAAATCTCTTTTTGTTCAAGCATGAAACTTTATCATCTTTTAAAATATCAATGTTAATTATGAATTCAATTAATGTTTTCTTAGTAGTTTTGAATTAAAGCCATGCCAATATATTTCCCCATATGGTTTATGTTATTACATGCTTTGAATTTCAATCAACCATATCATCTTCATTAATACCATGTCAATTTGTAAAATAATGAATTAAACCATGTGAGCATGTTGTCCTCCCAAGTTTAACACATCCCCATATTTAAAATTCATGTGTTTTATCAGTTTAGTGAGATATACTATGTTTTGGGTTTCTGAATCATGAATTCCTACCAGTGTTTTAAATGATGTTATCGCACTTAAAGTATCATTTAGTACTAGAATGTTATGAACACACGATACATATATGTTTACACCTATTTCAAAATTACAAGTAACAAGTCAGTCAGATCATGATTTTTACTATCATACTCAGTTTACTATGTTCATGTTGAGAATTATTGGCTATGACGTCCAGTTGACTTTAGTTAGAACAAGTGTCAATTTAGTTAGGAGTAGGATTTAGCATCGAGTGAACCTAGGAAATGCGGCTCACCTACCAATGGAGGGTGTGACCTTCAGTAGCAGTCCCTGAGTTCCAAAACTACATAGCCAACATAGGTTTTTAAGCGGTCTTCCTACTAGTTGAGGGTTGACACTCTCTTAGAGGAACCTGCCAGTAGAGGTGACACCCTATTCATTCAGGACATTAGATTAGTAGATCCATACAACCAGTGTTAGTACCTGTGGCAAAGTACTGATACCCTTCCAACTGTGGTTACAAGTTGGACCCCGATTAGGTTAGATTGTGGCATGTCTGTTACATGATAGCAACCACAGTTTCAGTTCGGTACTCATGTTATATCAGTATAGGTTTGCATGACTAAGTATTCAATTTATTAGCTATTAGTTAGTTTACAGATTATTGCAGTACATGTTTTACTTGGTCTTACATTTTTCTTACATATTCATGCATCTAGTAGCCATATGTATTTTCAGTTAGTCCCTATCTTATATGCCAGTACATTCATAGTAATGACTGGATACTGTTTATTCCACTACATCGATTTCATAATATAGGTTTAAATGCGCAATTCCCTGATTGCCCTTAGCCAGCCTAGTACCACTTAGCAACAGTTGTAGTGAGTCCTCATCCATCAAGGACAAGTTATGTTTAGTTATTTTTTGTATTTTTTTTATTTGAGTAAGACGAAGTTAGTTATAAGTTTGTCCCATCAGCTCCATATGTCTTAGAGTTTTTTAGACTAGATGTTTAAATATTCAGATTTGATTTCCATTTATTTGTAATTCAAATATGGTGGTATTTGTTTCAGTTTTACATCTTAATAGACTTACCAATTTAAATTCTGCACATGATATTTCATTATTACTTTACTCAGTGCTCACAGTAGGTACCAAATAATGGGTTAGCTTGGGGTCACTTGTGGCCTTAAGCATCGTGTTACAACTAGAGGGTAGCCTCGGGTTATGACAAAACTTGGTATCAGAACCCAAGGTTTAAAGTGTCCTAGGTTGTCTGAAAGCCACATTGACTAGAGTCTTGTGCATGGGTTTTAAATGCACCATACTTATGGGCAAGAGGCTATGAGACATTTTAGGAAGTTTGCCTTTTTTAGCGCTCATGTATTTTCTAACTCTTCCTTAATCCATTTACGAAAAATTCCTCCCATAAGAAACAATGAAAAAAGAAATGGGGATCATCCCACACCACCACCTATTCAGGAAGATCACCTGAACGAGCATGTTTCTCATACCAAATTCAAGTCCATTTTTATGACTTTGGCCTATTCTGTGGCTGCTCAGAATAACCAGTAGGATATTTACCCAGCCAATATAGTGATGAATACAACTATAGCTAAGATCTAAGACTTTACTTGGATGAATTCACCATTATTTCATAGATCCAAGTTTGAGGAGGATCCACAAGTGTTTCTAGACTGTATGCAGAAGGTAACTAAAATTATGGGTGTCACTTTAAGTGAAAGTGCTGACTTACCTACTTATCAGTTGTAGGGGTAACCTCGGGTCATGACATAAGTAGATCACACTTGGTTTAAGTAGTAGAAGGAGGGTAGAAGTGTTGAGGCAGGACATATAGAATGGGAGAAGTTCATCACTGCCTTCTTAGATAGGTTCTTCCAATTAGAGTTGAGGAAGGCAAAGGTTCAGCAATTTATAAATTTTAAGTAGGGTAGCATAAGTGTAAAGGAGTACTCACTCAAGTTTACTCAGTTGTCCAAGTGTGATCCTACTATAGTAGCGATTCTAGGTCTCGGATGAGTAAGTTCATGTTAGGAGCTTCTAGGGAAGTGGTTAAGGAGTACAAGATAGCTATGTTGATAAATGAGATGGATCTCTTAAGGCTAATGGTCCATGCTCAGTAGATTAGGGAGGAGAAGTGTAAGGAGAAAGAAAAAGAGAATAAGAGGGACATAATAAGTAGCTTTAATTTTTCTTAGCCAAGGTCGAAAGGTGGAAATCATTCTTAGTTCTATCAAAACTTTTTGGCTCTAACCCCATCTTTAGCTATTTCTCAGTGCCTAAGTTCAAGCATGATAGTCAGGATAGAGTGATGTGCTCTAAATCCCAAGGTAGGGTAAATAGTATTCATGCCAATCTATTTTGCAGGAAGTGTGGTAAAAATAATTAGGGAGAGTGTAAGGCAGGTAGTGATCTGTGTTTTGGATATGGCAAGCTTGGCCATAGGATCAGGGATTGCCCAGTGGTTAGACAGAAAGGAAAGAATATTTGTCAACAGGGTCAGTCTAACTTTTCATTAGCTCGAGCAGGTCGCCGACTCAGTAGGGTTCTACCTTTAGTGCCATCAATGGGCATCGTCAAAACTAATTTTAGGCTCTCCAGACTCGATATGATTAGAAAAGTTCTCCTGATGTAGTTACGGGTACATTACAAGTCTTCCATCTTCACATTTATTCATTGTTAAGACTCCGAATCTTTATTTTTCTTTATGAATCCTTATATAGCTATAGACTTTAATGTTAGTCCTAAAATATTAGTAGAACTTTTCTCAGTGTCTATGCTAGTAGGTAGTTCTATTGTACCCTGACGGGAATACAAAAACTGCCTGGTCATAGTGTCTCAAAAATTTACTTTAGTTGATCTTGTGGAGTTTGAGATGACTGATTTTGATGTCATTCTCGGCATGGATTGGTTCCACTCGTGCTATGACTTAGTTGAATGTAGAAATAAAATTGTCTATTTCTAATTTTCTAATGAGCCTGTTATTGAATGGAGGGGCTGTACTTCAGTTCCTAAGAGTCAATTTATCTCCTATCTTAAGGAAAGAAAGATGATATCCAAGAGATGTATTTATCATTTTGTCTGAGTCAAGGACTCAAATTTTGAAAGTCTAAGTCTTGAGTCAATTCCAATAGTGAAAGAGTTTCAAGAGGTGTTCCTTGAATATCTTCTCAAAGTTCCTCCCAAAAGGGAAATTGGCATCGGAATAGATCTCCTCCTAGACACCTAAACTATCTCAATTCCATCATACATAATGGATTTAAATGAGATTAAGGAATCGAAAGAAAAATTAGAGAGATCTCTTGGACAAAGTTTTCATCAGACCGAGTGTATCTCCATGGGGTGCTCCAGATTTCTTTGTGTGTAAGAAAGATTTTCGTAATACCCCACAAAATTTTCTCACAGAATGAGCCTTAGGTAGTGTCAAGTGAGGCATAATTCCAACCCTAAAAGATTGAGAAGTGACTACCTAAGTGAGTATCATTTTAACCATTAAGAATTTCCCTAATTTTGACTTTTTATCACATAGGAAATTTGATAAGCTTTTCATCAATATAAGCTTCGCCCAAATCTGATACCCGGGTAAGAAGTTATGGATAATTTAAGTCCTAGTCATAAAACATCGTCATTTTAGTGCTTGACGCATCGTGGAGAGTGTCGATTTGATAATTGTCAATTTTGAGTGGAACTCCATGATAGTGGCGCATCGCGGAGGACCCCAATTTCCCAATAGTCAATTTCCAGTGGCCTAGCGTGATTGTGACCCGTTGCGCTGAAGTTACAGGTCCCAACTAGTGGGAATACATGATGGCTCCATGTCCGGTGACTACAAAATTTCCATTTCACAATTTCCAATGAGCCACCGTGATAGTGGCGTGTTGTAGTTGCCTCTGAAATTAGGTTCCCAGTTTAATTTTTCCAGCTTCGTTCAGAAGTTAAAATGGGTACTTTGGACTTTTTCCAAGCCTCTTAAACCATGCAAAAACTAAATCAAGGTCATTTACAAGCATTCTATGAAGTTTTTCTCAAGTTCTCTCTCAACAAAAACACTAAATATCCAAAACCTCTCCCAAGAATCTCAAGAATCCACTAGAGATTTTCTAAATTGAGTCAAGATTCAAGGTTCCCAAGTCAAGGGCTTCAAGAAACCCCATTCAAGAGTACGAATAGAGTTCCAAAAGCGAGAGTTCATTACAAACTTCTAATTCAAGGTATGTGGGATTTTGAACAAGGGTAATCCTTTAACCCTTGTGCTCAAAAGCTTATTTAAAATACAATTCTCTAAAATTTATGAGATTTTACATGAAATTGAATTAGGGTTTTTCAACCATTGTTATTGGTTGCAAGCTTTTGATGTTTTCCTTGAATTGAGAGTCTAATGGCATGGGTTTTTCATAGTTTCTTGAGAAATTACAGCTGGGTCTATACCCCATGATTTTAATCCTTGAGAAGTTAATAGTTGAGATGTTTGAAACATTGAAGTATATGAGTATGTTGAGATTTTGAGAAAAATTGCTGAAATTTCCAGATTTCTACATGAGTTATGAATCTATATGCTTTCTATTATGCTTTTGATGAGTACTTGAGATTGAATTATGGGTTATTAAGCCCTACTTGAGATTTTATGAACTATTGTGCTATAAGCACCCATGATTTGAGTATACTGAGATTATTGAGTAATGTTTTGACCTAATGGTCATTGAGTTTTGAAATCCACTCTTCTACATGATATTTCAGATTTGATTATTGGGTTTGTGGTGAACCATGATAATATTTCTAAAAGTGGATTTTTATGAGATGAGCGCAGATAATCTAAAGAAAGTAGTATTTAGCACCGAGCGGGTAAGTTACTACAGTTTCTTATCCCAAAACTATGTGCCATCATAGGTTAGGCTTGAGGCTAAGTTTATGATTATCATTGGGCCTAAGGCTGAGTTGATATTGGGCCTAAGGCTGAGTTTATTTAGTTATCGCTGGACCTAGGTTATACTCCCTGGCAAGAGTATGGTGCCTCTCCCCAATGTGAGGTCTCTTCCTTAGGAGGACAAAATGTTGGACTCTGTGTAGCTTGCATAGTTTATGTCGGTTAAGAGAAAATCCCTAAACTAAAGTATTTTCCATTGAGATAGAATATTTTTCCCTTAAAACTAAAGCTTTGAGATAAGAAATTTTCCTTTAAAACTAAAATACTTTCCTTTGATATGAGTATTTTTCCCTAAAGCTTGAAATGAGATATTTTCCTAATGTGAACGAAATGCCTTCAAGTATGTCCCAAAGTTATATGATTTCAAATTCCAAGTATTTGAGTTCAAAAGAGTTATGAATTCTTGGGCATTGAAGAAGTTTTACTCTCTAAGAGATATATGCATGAGTTGAACGTATTGCTTAAAGCTTTCTTTAGCCTTGAGTAATGAGAATAAGAGAAGAGTACAAATTTCAAAGCTGAAAGTATAATGACTCATGAGATTGTGTTACATGTTCCATTTTATATGATTCATGAGATTCACATTTTATACTTATTCAAGCCTTTTGAGTCATTACTTATTACATGTATGATTTGAATAAAGAGTACAGATGTTGTTTTACATAAATGCATGCACCCCCACATACTCAGTACATTCTCAAGTACTGATCTACATATACATCTAAGTGCTACATTGTCTTATAATGTAGGTTCAGGTGCTCAGTCCCAACCTCGTAAGTGATTTTTGAGTACCTCTATCTACATTGCTATAGTGGTAAGTCCTCATGGTTCGAGCACCTATATTCAGAAATGTCCATATTTTGAGAGACTATGTTGTTATTTCCAGTTCATTTTGAGTTAGTTGGGGACCTCTCCTAATGGCTCTCTAGTTCATGTATTAGTACAAGCTTTATCAGACTAGTTATCAGATTGTGGTTGTGTTGAGGTTTCTAATATTGTAGTCATTTAGACCGAGTATTTTCTCTGTATTTCCTTTCTTATGATGTGACTATGCTAGTGTTTGAATTATTTCATCTTGAAATGAGTGTTGTTAGTAGAAACAGGCTCAAAGGGTTAGCTTGGGGCTACTTGTAGCCTTATGCACCGTGTGATGTCCCGAGAGGCGATTTTGGATTATTACAAACTTAGTATCAGAGTCTAAGGTTTTAAGGAGTCCTATGGAGTCTGACAAGCCGTGTTGAGTAGAGTCTTGATCATCGGTGTGTAGCGTGCTACATCAATGAGCAAGAGGATTCAAAATTTTTTTAGGAAAATTTGTTTCTTTCTTTCAGATTCTATTATGCCTACAGTTGTCCCTCTCGTCTAATAATTTGTGCTCTTCTATTTTTAGAAAATGCCTCTTTGAAGAGCAAATGCCTACAGAAACAATGATGAGCAACCCCCACCTATTGACCCTTTGAATGAGATAGTGTCTCTGAGTTTTGAGCGGCCTTTCAGGTATTAGCCTAAGCTGTCACCGCTAATGTTTGGGCCAATAACTAGGCCATAGTTGCTAATCATAAGGGAGGTGATATAGCCATGTCTAGGATCTATGATTTCATGCAGATGAATCTGCCAGAGTTTTATGGATCTAAGGAAGATGAGGACTCTCAGTTGTACCTTGAGGAGGTGTGAAAGATCACCTAGGTGATGCATATTTCTAAGGAAGAAAGTGTTGAGTTAGCATCTTATATGTTAAAGGACATAGCTTATGATTGGTTTGTATCATGGTGGAAGGGTTGAGGTAAGGATGCTACTTCTATGACTTGGCAGGTATTCCAAGATGCATTCTTTGACAAGTTGTTTCCACTTGAGATGAGGGAAGAAAATATTGAGGAGTTTATAAACTTGAGGCAGGGCTCCATGACTGTTAAGGAGTACTGCTTGAAGTTCAATCAGTTGGCCAAGTATGCTCCTGATTTGATTTCTGACACCCGGGCTAGTATGAGCAAGTTTGTGACCGCTGTTTCTGGGTTAGTACTAAAGGAGTGTAGGACTGTGATGTTGTATAATGATATAGATCTGGCTAGGTTGATGATACATGCCGAGCAGATAGAGGCAGATAATATTAGGGAGAGAGATTAAGTGAAGGGTAACAAGTGGGCTTAAGTTCTAGTGGTCAGATTCCTGTGAGAAGAGTTTTCAGGAAGTAAAGACTTGACTTACTTCAGCCCCTGTGTTGACTTTGCCTGATGGTACAAATGGGTTTGTGGTGTATTGTGATGCCTCTAGAATTGATTTGGGTTGTGTATTGATGCAAAGAGGTAAGGTTATAGCCTATGCCTCTAGATAGTTTAAGCCGTATGAGAAGAATTACCCAACCCATGATCTTGAGTTAGCTTTTACGGTCTTTGCTTTGAAAATCTGGAGACATTATCTTTATGGTGTTCATGTTGATGTGTTTACTCATCATAAGAGCCTACAATATGTGTTTATCAAAGGGAGTTGAATCTTAGGCAGAGGAGGTGGTTAGAGTTGTTAAAATACTATGATATAAGTGTGTTGTATCACCCGAGCAAGGCCAATATAGTGGCGGATGCCCTTAGCAGATTGTGTATTGGTAGTGTTGCCCATGTAGAGGAAAGTAAGAAAGTGTTAGCTTGGGATGTACATTATTTTGCTAGATTGGGTGTTAGGTTGCTTGATTCAGCTGAGGGAAGTACTTTGGTGCAAAGTAGTTCCAAATCCTCTTCAGTTTTGGAAGTAAAGGAGAAGCAATATAGAGATCCTAGTTTGGTCAGACTGAAGGAGACTATTATGAAACAAAAGGTAGAGGTTTTCTCCCAAGGGGGATATGGCATGTTGAGAGTGCAAGGTAGATTGTGTGTTTTGTGTGTTGATGATATGAGGTAGAGGATTATGGCCGAAGCACATGGCGCACAATATTTTATTCATCTCAATACTGCCAAGATGTACTGCGACTTACGGGAAATCTATTGGTGGAATGGTATGAAAAAGGATATAGCAGAGTTTGTAGCAAAGTGTGCAATGTGCCAACAGGTTAAGGTAGAGCACCAAAGACTTGGTGGTGTAATCAAAGAGTTTGGTATACCTACTTGGAAGTGGGAGGTGGTGAATATGGACTTCGTGACCGAGTTGCCTCTTTTGCATCGTCATCATGATTTGATTTGGGTTGTTATGGATAGGCTGACTAAGTCCGCACATTTCTTTCCCATGCTCACATCTTATACAACTGAGGATTATGCTAGATTGTATATTCAATAGTTAGTCCGGCTGCATGGAGTTCCCTCGTCCATTATTTCGGATAGGGGTACTCAATTTACTTCTCAGTTTTGGAGGGCGTTCTGGCAGGGTCTTGGTACCTAAGTCCTTTTGAGTTCTGCTTTTCATTTGTAGATAGATGGTCAGGCTGAGAGGACCATTTAGACCTTGGAAGATATGTTGAGGGCATGTGCTCTTCATTTCAAAGGTAGTTGGGAAAAGCATTTGCCTTTGATAGAGTTTGCCTATAACAATAGTTACCATGCTAGCATCGGGATGGCACCATTTGAGGCCTTGTATGGTAGAAGATGCAGATCACCCATAGGTAGGTTTGAAGTGGGTGAAGCATCCATGATTGGGCCTGATGCAGTGTTTGAAGCTATGGAGAAATTTAAGCTAATTAGAGGGAGGTTAAACATAGCCTAGAGTCGTCAAAAGTCTTATGCCGATGTGAGGAGAAGGGATCTTGATTTTGAAGTAGGTGATTTCGTATACTTGAGATTTCACCCATAAAAGGAGTGAAAAGGTTTGGTAAAAAGGAGAATCTTAGTCCCCGTTATGTTGGCCCGTATAGAGTCTTAAGCCGTGTTGGTAAGGTGGCCTATGAGGTTGAGTTGCTCGCAGATTTATCAGCTGTTTATCCTATTTTTCTTATCTCCATGCTTAAAAAGCATATTGGTGATTCCATTGTAGTAGATCCTTTAGAGAGTGCTGATATTCAGAATGGTCTTTCCTTCGATGAGATTCCTGTTGAGATCCTAGATTTTCAGATTCGTAGGCTGAGGAACAAAGAGGTTCCCTTAGTCAAAGTTTTGTGGCAGAACCAGTCAGTTGATGGGGCTACTTGGGAGGTAGAAGAAGACATGCGATTCAAGTACCTGCACCTCTTTTCCACCAATCTAAAGGTATTATTCTTTCTTTCATCCCTTCTAATCTAAAGTTCAGCTATATATCTATTCTTGCATGAGTTCTTGCAATTTCTGAGGTATTCAAGAGTTTAGAGAGATGTTGAGTCGTTTAGAAAATTTTCTTTAGCTATGTGTACTCTATTTTTCCTGTGTTCCTAGTCTAACTAGCGACATTCGAGGATGAATGTTTCCAAGGGGGAGTGTTGTAAGGCCCTGCAAAATTTTCTCGTAGAATGAGCCTTAGGGAATGTCAAGTAAGGCATGATTCCGAAACTAAAAGATTGAGAAGTGACTACCTAAGTAAGTATCGTTTTAACCATTTAGAATTTCCCTAATTTCAACTTTTTATCACATGGGAAATTTGACAAGCTTTCCGTCGATATAAGATTCGCCCAAATCCGATACCCGGGTTAGAAGTTATGGCTAATTTAAGTCCTAGTCGTATAACAACATAATTTTAGTGCTTGGCGCATCGCGGAGAGGGTCTATTTGATAATTGTCAATTTTCAGTGGAACTCCGTGATAGTGGTGCATTGCGGAGGACCTCAATTTCCCAATAGTCAATTTCCAGTTGATTGGCATAATTATGACGCGTCGCGCAGAAGTTCCAGGTCCCAACTAGTGGTACAACGTGATGGCTCCGCGTCGCAGTGACTACTAGATTTCCATTTGTCAATTTCAAGTGAGCCACCGCGATAGTGGCATGTTGCGGTGGCCTGTGAAATTGGGTTCCCAGTTTAATTTTTTTAGCATCGTTCAGAAGTTAAAAAGGGCACATTGGACTTTTTCCAAGCCTCTTAAACCGTGCAAACACCAAATCAAGGTCATTTACAAGAATTCTATGAAGTTTTTCTCAAGTTCTCTCTCAACAAAAACACTAAGTATCCAAAACCTTTTCCAAGAGTCTTAAGAATCCACCAAAAAATTTTCTAAATTGAGTCAAGATTCAAGGTTCCTAAGTCAAGTTCTTCAAGAACCCTCATTCAAGAGTACGAATAGAGTTTCAAAAGCGAGAGTTCATCCAAAACTTATAATTCAAGGTATTTAGGGTTTTGAACAAGGGTAATCCTTTCACCTTTGAGCCCAAAATCTTATTTAAACTACAATTCTCTGTAATTTATGAGATTTTACAAGAAACTGAATTGGGGTTTTTCACCCATTGTGGTTGGTTTCAAGATTTTGATATTTTCCTTGAATTGAGAGTCTAATGGCATGATTTTTGCAAGTTTTCTTGTGAAATTGCAGCTGGGTCTATACCCCATGATTTTAATCCTTGAGAAGTTAATAGTTGAAATGTTTGAAACATTGAAGTATATGAGTATGTTGAGATTTTGAGATAAATTGCTGAAATTTCCAGATTTCTACACAAGTTATGAATCTATATGCTATCTATTATGCTTTTGATGAGTTTTAACTTGAAATTGAATTATGGGTTATTCAGCCCTACTTGAGACTTGAGATTTTATGAACTATTGTGCTATAAGCACCCATGATTTGAGTATTCTGAGATTATTGAGAAATGTTTTGACCTAATGGTCATTGAGTTTTGAAATTCACTCTACTACATGAGATTTTAGATTTGATTATTGGGTTCGTGGTGAACCATGAGATTATTTCTAAAAGTGGATTTTTATGAGATGAGCGTAGATAATTTAAAGGGAGTAGTATTTAGCACCGAACGGGTAAGTTACTACAGTTTCTTACAACAAAACTATGTGCCATCGTAGGTTGGGCCTGAGGGCGAGTTTATGGTTATCATTGGGCCTAAGGCCGAGTTGATATTGGGCCCGAGGACGAGTTTGTTTGGTGATCATTGGACCTAGGTTATACTCCCTGGCAAGAGTATGATGCCTCTCCCCATTATGAGGTCTCTTCCTTAGGAGGACAAAACGTTGGACTCTATGTAGCTCGCATGGTTTATGTCAGTTAAGAGAAACTCCCTAAACTAAAGTATTTTCCATTGAGATAGAATATTTTTTCCTTAAAACTAAAGCTTTAAGATAATATATTTTCCTTTAAAACTAAAATACATTCCCTTGATATGAGTATTTTTCCCTAAAGCTTGAAATGAGATATTTTCCTAACGTGCACGAAATGCCTTCAAGTATGTCACAAAGTTATGTGATTTCAAATTCAAAGTATTTGAGTTCAAAAGAGTTATGAATTCTTGAGCATTGAAGAAGTTTTACTCTCCAAGAGACATATGTATGAGTTGAAAGTATTTCTTAAAGTTTCCTTTAGCCTTGAGTAATGAGAATAAGAGAAGAGTATAAATTTCAAAGCTAAAAGTATAATGGCTCACGAGATTGTGTTACATGTTCCATTTTATATGATTCATGAACTTCGTATTTTATACTTATTCAAGTTATGTGAGTCATTACTTATTACATGTATGATTTGATTAAAGAGTATTGATGTTGTTTTATATAAATGCATGCACCCCCACATACTCAGTACATTTTCAAGTACTGATCCTCATATATGTCTATGTGCTACATTGTCTTATAATGTAGGTTCAGGTGCTCAGTTCCAACCCCGTTAGTAATTTCTAAGTACCTCTATCTACATTCCTACAGTGGTAAGTCCTCATGGTTCAAGGACCTATATTCAGACATTTCTATATTTTGAGAGACTATGTTGTTATTTCCAGTTCATTTCGAGTCAGTTGGGGACCTGTCCCAACGACTCTCTAGTTCATGGATTAGTAGAGGCTTTGTCAGACTAGTTAACAGATTGTGGTTGTGTTGAGGTTTCCAGTAATGTGGTCATTTGGATCGAGGCATTTCTTCGTATTTCCTTTCTTATGATATGACTATGCTAGTGTTTGAATTATTTCATCTTGAAATGAGTGTTATTAGTAGAAATAGGCTGAAAGGGTTAGCTTGGGGCTACTTGCAGCCTTAAGCACTGTGTGACATCCCGGGAGGCAATTTCGGGTCGTTAAAAATTTTCTTCAGAATGTGCATCGACTATCATTGGTTGGACAAAGACACAATGAAGAATAAGTATCCTCTCCCCAAAATTTATGACTTGTTCGACCAACTTCATGGTGCAATCTACTTCTCTAAGATAGACCTTAGATCCACCTATAATCAACTTAGAGTTAGAGAATGGGACATCCCATAGTCAGTTTAAATTCCTAGTTGTCTTTTGGATTAATAAATGTTCCTACAACTTTTATGGACTTAATGAACAGGGTGATCAATGACACGACCCAAAATAGGGCCATGGTGCATGGGTACCTCAGCCCACATAAACTGGAGGTCCCTCGATAACCCATCACAATCATCACATTAATTACATGGGTCGGGTGAATCCTGACCATGAAATGATATAGCAGAAAACATACTACAAGTCATAAATTATACATGTCTAAACACTTCATTAGGCTCATCAACTAACCAATATACCCAAGTCCACACTCATCCATAATACCTCTATACAAACCGGAGTTTATAAGTGTGTATGTCGGGACAAGTCCCCGACAATATCCAAACGAAGTTAAAAATGACTAAGCCTAAATATAGGGGACTAAGGATGAATGTCTTCCGAAGAAAGGAAGCTCATCGCTCCAAAGTCAATGCACAGACCACTTTGATCATATAATTATTACATAGAAGAGAAGAAGTTGGTCCGGCCCCTATGTCGCATGGGGACATAGCGTTCGGAGATGGTTAGAGGTTAGAATGCTAGCACGTAACTTAAGGATAAGGATTAAATAACATCATCATTCAATAACAACAATATATCATATCCAATCATATTCATAACCTTATCCATACATAGAAACATATCATATGCTAATCAAGGGGACAAGATTTATCAATACTTTGGAAGCACTTATTCATCTACATGCAATGTAGGAGTCCAACCTTCTACACTCATAGATTCAAGCATTTCTAATTAGGGATAGGCCTCTAACCATATTCATATATTATCAAGTAAGGGACTCTAACCACATACACATCCATTTAAGTGAGGGACTCTAACCACTCACATACATTCATATAAATAAGGGAATCTAATCACTCACACCCATTCATTGAAGCAAGGTACTCTAACCTCAGATATTTGGCAAGGTACTCTAACCTCACGACACATTAGATAAGAAACTCTAACCCCAATCTACTTTTATTTGGTGAGGCACTTTGACCTTATGAGATCTCATTATGTAAGGGACTTTAACTACAAGAGATTTTAGTAGGCAAGGGACTTTAACCTTAATCCATCACAACTATCATTAGTCGACATTGGGATTCAGTCCATGCATCCATATATATTTAATTCCACACATAAGTACTTTAACCCATTTAGCCAATTCAACATCATATATGACCACATGGTCCTCATAGGAGCCTTCATAGCTCAACCATCTCAATAGGAAAATACCTTAATTCAACTCATCATAAAATTCAAACTATGATCCTCAATACCTATACAAGCCATTCATATTTCATTATCAATTGTATACCATAGTTTAGTCTCACACACAATTCACATTTATTTTTATGTTAGGGACTTTAACCCCCTTCTTATTCATCAAGTCATTAAGGTCATAAATTACACAATACATGACTCACTTTATCTTCACAATATTATTTATCAAGAATTCATACATCTTGGGCCATTACCCTTGTTCAAAACATCATCATCATGTAACAACATAATTCACTTAGACATTTTCACAAATACTTTGTGTACATGCCTTTACCAAGGCCACTTTAAAGGTAAAAACCATAAAGACTAGGATTACTAAATACCCATATGTTATACCACATATAACAAGCATTCACATGTACAAACTACCATCAATAACATGTATAAACATAAGTCTAAGCAAAAATCATCATTATTCATCATTAGGCAATAAAACCTTTTTATTTAATTTCAAAACCACCATGTACACTTTTTAATTCAAGTTTAAAATACATGGGTTTAGAGGTATTTATAAAGGGGAAGAGTTACAATCCTTAAACAAGATGAATCACGAAGAATATTGGCTCCCCTTTACCACTTGAAGATCACTCTTGAAACCCTAGTCTCTAATTATTTAAAGATAAGCTCGAGAGAGTATTTAGGGTGGTTGATCCATCAAAATGGATGTTTAGGAGGCTACACACACTTATATAGTGAGAGGGTTTATGGTTTTAGGAATGGGAAATAACCATAAGACCCTTAGTTAAAAGCTGGAAAATAAACTCATCCAGTGATATGTGTAAGATCCCACTAAATTCTAAGCTTAATTTAGTCCATTTATGCTTTTTTTTTGGGGGGGGGGGGGTCCCATTCTTAGAAGGTTCTAGCTAAGTTTTTAGACTTAGTTTATTTTAGCCTTGGAAAGTTTGTAGTCTTATTTTGTGACTTTAATGTCCTTTAATGGTTAGTATTCTTGCTAATTCATAACCAGGAAGGTCAATAGGTGTTCCCAAAAAAGTTTCAAATATTTCAAAACTCGTTTAAACCACGTTTGGGAGCCCAAAATAGTGGACCAATGCGATCTTGGCATGCCGCGTCGCCAATCGCGTTGGTTGATATTGTGGTAGGTTTCTAGGTTCAAAGTACTAAGACTCGACGAGATGATGGCGCGATGTGTCAACTATCGCATCGATAATAGCATCGATGCCCAGTTTCAATCATTCAATGTCTGTATTTTTAAGGGCAAAAAGGTTAATTTCCCACCCTCTATATAAGTCTAAAACACAGAATTTGGCCCCAATTTAAGCAAAATATAGTGTCTCTCTCAAGTTTCTCTAAAGAACAAGTTTGGGTTTTCAATTAAGGATTTAAATTCAATACTCAAATTCAAGAATCTCTCCATCAATCTTGGTATAATCAAGAACTAAGGTATGCATAGTGTTCATTCATGGATTCCTTTCATTCATGAAGCCTTAGAATCAAGTTTTAAACTATGTATTCTGATATTCATGTTATGGATTGATTATGTTCATGTGGTTGTTGTGGTAATATTCATAAGTTGGAATCTTTATTTGTTTTATGAAACTATGTTATTATGCAAGTTGTAAACTATGAACTTAGTTGGCTATGGTGTGTTAATTTGATGATTATGCCTATGCCTAAGTGGTGCATGTAAGGTATTTGATAAAATGCCTAAGAGAATAGAAATTATGCATTATAGCTTACTTATGACCCAAATAATAAATACATGTTTTACCCTTATGTTCAAATGACTCCTATTCTATTGATGTGCATTGTAGATGTTTGTTGGAATGCTCATGATGTTAGAGTATGTAATTATGACATGATTTTATGCATTCCTATCCACGTACAACATTATTATAACCATGTTCTTCATGAAATCCCGAACTTATTATATGATGAATTGTTGATATTGGTCATGTGTTCAAGAAGTGTCAAGTCTTGTCAGTTTCATGCTATTGAGTCCTAGGGGTACTTGTACCCGATAATTTAGTTGTGCGCCTAGAGCTAGTGTCAGTTTTCATGATACTCTCAGTCAAGCCATGATCATTAGAATTTAGTCAGTCCCATGACTCAGGAAAATTCAGTGAATTCAATATCAGTCTAGTGCTACTCAATAACCTCAGTAATCTCAGTAACCTCAGTGATCTCAGTAATATCAGTAATCTCTGTAACTATTGTAATCTTAGCAATCTAGTCCATTATCATATCTCAATAGTATTTCATCAGTCAACGAAATTTAATGAACCCAGTTCAAATCAGCTATATAATATGATCAGTAACAGTTCAGTTCAGTTAAATCAGTTCAGTATCTTTTTAGTGGAGAGTAGTATTCAGCACCGAGTGAACCCAAGGATGAGGGCTCACCTGTCAGTCAATAGAAGGTGTGATCCTTAGAAGTAATCTTTGCATTATAGAACTATGTAGCCAGCAAAGGTTATGATATATCCCTACGAGTTTTGGGACTATATATCTCCTTTGCATTTTTTCCTTATAAGAGGGGTTGATGGAAGAGCTCCCTATCAGAGAGGGTTTACTCACAACTTTCTTTACCCATGGCATGGTACTGACACCCTTCTAGCTGGGGATACAGGATGGAATCCACCAGTTCAGATTTAGAGCATGTCGGTTAGATGATTACCTCCCATAGTCTCAGTTTCAGATTCAGTCTCAGTAATAAAACTAAGATAGTTTTTCAAATGCAGGACTGTCAGATATAGTCATCCAGTCTAGTAAAGAACTCAGATAGTTTTTTAGTATCAGTATACTCAGTTATTAGTTATCAGTAATATAGTACCAGTAACCCCAGATATTGGTTACCTGTAAACTCTATAATTCATATTATCAATAGACTCAGGTATTTAGTATCCTAGTATTAGTAAACTCAGATGTCAGCAAATTAGTGTTCAGTATTGTCACAACCCTAGCCCCAGTTTATGTATTCATGCATGTATTTCTCATGTGTTCATGTTTATGTCACCAGTCAGTTATTACTGTTCATACATATGAACCCTTACATTCAGCCTACTTTATTTACAGATCAGTACATTCAAATGTATTGATACATTTGTGGTATGGTATTTTGTACCATAGGTTTAGAAGCATGAGCTCCCGAGCATCCTTAGTTGATCAGATGTTCTGCAGCCAGACTAGCGGCGAGTCCTCATCATTTGAGGATAGAATTATTATTTTATTACTTTATTATTTTAGTAGTTCAGATTTAGTTGGGGACATGTACCATCAACTTCACAGATTTCAGACAGTTTAGAGGCTTTCAGACTACAACATGTTTTAAACAATTTATTTTAGTTTTGGGTATTGTTATACTCCATTACAGACATTGTTTTATATTATGTATTATTTCAATTTTGAACCTTATGGCCTTACAACTTATAATCTACATATTTACACTATATTATTCTGTGCTCAGTTACAGCTATTAGTCATGGGTTAGCTTATAGTCCTTCGGGGTCATGAGCACTATGTAGCATTCTGGGTACTAGATTTGGATTGTTACAAACTTTTTATCAAAGCCTAAGGTTCAACAATTTCATAGAAAGTCTGAAAAGTCATATCTAGTAGAGTCTTTTACATGGGTGTGTTGTGCACCACACTTATGTGCAGAAGGCTATGAGATGTTTTAGGAATAGTTTCTCTTCTTTCAATATTTATGTCATGCCAGTGAGCCTAATCTCCAATTATTTTCTCAGTCTAATACACTTTTTCCTTTCGCTTATAGAATATGCCTTCCAAAGTGGCTAGCGAAAAGAGAATTGGTAATCAGTTAGCACCTCAGCCCATTCAGGCAGATCCCCTGGACGAACATGTTTCCCATGCAGAATTTAGGACTGCATTTACTACTCTAGCCAATTCAGTCACAACTCAGAAAGAATGGCTGGCTGCTGTTCTGGCCAACCCAGTGGCTAATTCTATTGCAGCCAGGATTTGGGACTTCACTCGAATGAATCCTTCGTTATTCTCAGGTTCTAAGTCCAAAGGGGATCCACAGGAATTCCTCGACCAGGTTCAAAAAGTCATAGACATCATGGGAGTGACTTCCAGTGAGAGTGTAGAGTTATTCAGTTATCAACTATAAGATATAGCCTATACGAGGTTTACACAGTGAAAGGTAGACAGGGGTATAGATACAGAGCCCATAGAATGGGAAGAGTTTGATACGGCCTTCATAGATAGATTCTTTCCCATAGAGTAGAAAGGAGCCAAATTGTTAGAGTTCATCAATCTCAGACAAGGTAGCATGAGTGTAAAAGAATACTCCCTCAAGTTCACTCAGTTAGCCAGGTACGCTCCCCATGTAGTAGCAGACAATAGATCCAGAATGAGTAAGTTTGTATCTGGGATATCAGGTAGAGTAGTTAAGGAGTGCAAGACTGTGATGTTGATTATGGAGATGGACATATCTAGGATTATGTTCCATACTTAACAGATTAAGGAGCAAAAACTTAAGAAGAAGGAAAGGTAAAATAAGAGAGCAAGAATTGGTAGTTATAGTTTCTCTCAGCCAGGGTTGCAGAGTGGTAACCATTCTCAGCATAGATAGAAGTTTCCTACCCCAGTTCCATCTTCATCTAGTACACCATCACTAAAGTTTAAAAATAACCGTAGAGATGGGGTACCAGGCTCCAAGGCCCATAGTATTTAAGGAAGGGTTTTTACTTGTATGTTTTGTGAAGAGTATGGTAAGCATCATAAGGGTATATGTAGAGCTGGCAGTGATGTGTGTTTTGGATATGGTAAGTCATGTCACAAGGTCTGAGATTGTCCTAGGCCCAGCCCTAGAAGTCAGCGCAATCGTCCTTCAACTCAGTTCGGTTGCCTAAATCAGTAAGGTTTCATTTCCAGTGCCGCCAGTGAGCAACGCCCAAACAGACTCTATGCACTTCAGTTTTGATTGGATCAGGAAAGTCCTCTTGGTGCAGCCACTGGTATTTTGCGGATCCTTAGTTTACATGTTTATGTTTCTTTAGATTCAGGAGCTTCTTTTTCTTTTGTAACTCCTTTCATAGCAGTAAACTTTAAAGTCAGACCAAATATTAATAGGACCTTTTCAAGTCTCTACCCCAGTGAGACAGTCTAACGCAACCAGACAGACAAGTTTAGATGGTGTGGTTTCTATCTAGTCACACTATCTAGAGTCTTATGAATGTGATCATTCTATGATGGACTAACCAAGTAGTTGCGTGTTCATCCCAATTCATGTATCATGTCTTAGTTTTAGATCTTAGATATTCAGATAGAAGGTGCCTCATGAATCACCACTGTTTTCCTTATAGCTCAGCAAAGTCAGCCTAGTATTTTTCAAAGGACATAGTGCCCCAAGGGGGAGATACACTATAATTCCCTGAACCTTCATGACATAAACGTTCCGCTCTCTCTTTTAGTAACAAATCTAGTTTGGAGTAAGGGGTACTCATGAGTTGACCCTCAAATTTTGATTTTAGCCATAAGCCACATATTCAAGGTACTAAGTTTAGATCACGATATCAGCTCATGCATCATATTCCAAACTCAGTTACGTTCACATGTTTATGATCATGTATATCTAGTAATTAATTTTAGGCTCATTAGCATTTTCAGTTTAAGAAAATAGTATCCCTTGAACTTATCCAGTTTCATGCTCAGATTTCCATGATAAACTTGGTATGAATTACCATTTCATATTCAGTCATGCATTCATGTGTCAGATTAGTCATGTATTTATGCATCAGATATGCATGTTTAGTGTAATATATTTAGCTTATCAGTCATGCCAGTCATGAAATCATGCATCAAATATGTATGCTCAGAAGAAATCACAGCAAATCAGTGATGGCAGTCATGTACTCATGTTTCAGTTGTTCGTGTCCAGCTGTACTTCAGCTTATCATTTCCCCCATCTCAGTCAGTCTCATTCAAGGATGAATGTTCCCAAGGGGGAGATATTGTAAGACCTTACAAAATTCTAAGCTTAATTCAGTCTATTTATGCTTGTTAAGGGGGAGGGGGTCCCATACTTACAAGGTTCTAGCTAAGTTTCCAGACTTAGTTTATTTTAGCCTTTGAAAGTTCACAGTCTCATTTTGTGACTTTAATATCCTTTAATGGTTTGTATTCTTGCTAATTCATGACTAGGAAGGTCAATAGGTGTTTCCGGGAAAGTTTTGAATTTTTTGAAACTCATTTAGACCACATTCAGGAGCCCAAAATAGTGGACAACGCGATCTTGGCACGACGCATCACCAATTGCGTTGGTTGATATTATTGCAGGTTGCCAAGGTTATAGTACTGAAACTTGACATGTTAACTATTGCATTGATTCCATTGATGTGCTGTGTCAATAATAGCGTCGATACCCAGTTTTAATCATTAAATGTCCACATTTTAAGGGCAAAAGGGCCAATTTCCAACCCCTATATAAGTCTAAAACAAGGGATTTGGCCCCAATTTAACCAAAATATAGTATCTCTCTTTCTCTCAAAAACAAGTTAGTGTTTTCAATTAAGGATTCAAATTCAATACTCAAATTCAAAAATCTCTCCATCTATCTTTATATAATCAAGAACTAAGGTATACATAGTGTTCATTCATGAATTCCTTTCATCCATGAAGCCCAAGAATCAAGTTTTAAACTATGAATTCTGATATTCATTTTATGGATTAATTATGTTCATGTGTTTGTTGTTGTACGATTCCCAAGTTGGAATCTTTATTTGTTTTATGAAACAAAGTTAGCATGCAAGTTGAAAACTGTGAACTTATTTCGTTATGGTATGTGAGTTTGATGATTATGCCTATGCCTAAGTAGTGCATGTAAGGTGTTTGATAAAATGCCTAAGAGAATAGAAATTATTCATTATAGCTTAATTGTGACCCAAACGATAAATATATGTTTTACCCTTATGTTCAAATGACTCCCATGCTATTGATGTGCATTGTAGATGTTAGTTGGAATGCTCATGATGTTTGAGAATGAACACGTACAACATTATGATAACTATGTGCTTCATGAAATCCCTTATTGTATGATGAATTGTTGATATTGGTCATGTGTTCAAGAAGTATCAAGTCTTGTCAGTTTCATGCTATTGAGTCCTGGAGGTACTTGTACCCCACAATTTAGCTATGTTCCTAGAGCCAGTGTCAGTTTTCACGATACTCTCAGTCAAGCCATGATCATTAGAATTCAGTCATTCTTATGACTCAGGAAAATTCAGTGAATTCAGTATCTATCTAGTCCTACTCAGTAACCTCAGTAATCCAGTAACCTTAGTGATCTCAGTAATATCAATCATCTCTGTAATCTTCGTAATATCAGCAATCCCAGTCAGTTATCAGATCTCAATAGTATTTTTCCAGTCAACGTAATTTAGTGAACCCAGTTTAAATCAGTTATACAATATGATTAGAAACCATTTAGTTCAGTTAAATTAGTACAATGTCTTTTCAGTTAGGAGTAGGACTCAGAAACGAGTGAACCCAAGGATGTGGGCTCACCTGTCAGATAGTAGAGGGTGTGATCCTTATAAGCAATCCTTGAATTCCAGAACTACGTAGCCATACCCCTATGAGTTTAGGGACTATACATCTTCTTTGAGTTTTTTCCTTATAGGAGGGGTTGACGAAAGAGTTCCCTGTCAGAGAGGGTTAACTCACAGCTTGTCTTTATCCGTGGCACAATACTGACACCCTTCCAGATGGGGTTACAGGTTGGACCCCACCAATTCAAATTCGGGGTATGTCATTTCGATGATTACCTCCCATAGTCTCAGTTTCAGATTCAGTCTCAGTAATAGAACTAAGATAGTTCTTCAGATTCAGGACTGTCAGATACAGTTACCCAGTCCAGTAAATAACTCAGATACTTTTTTTGTATCAATATACTCAGTTATCAGTTATCAATAATATAGTACTAGTAACCTCAAATATCGATTACCTATAAACTCTGTAATTCATATCATCAATAGGCTCAGTTATTCAGTGTCCCAGTATTAGTAAACTCAGATGTTAGCACATTAGTATTTAGGATTATCAGGACCCCATCCCCAATTTATGTATTCATGCATGTATTTCTCAGGCGTTCATGTTCATGTCATTAGTCAGTTATTATGTTCATGCATATGAACCCTTGCATTTAGCCTACCTCACTTGCATACCAGTACATTCAATCACACTGACGCATTACCCCATTACAGGCATTGTTTTATATTCAGTTTTAGTTCAGTTTTGAACCTTATGGCCTTACAGCTTATATTCCGCATATTTACAGTATATTATTCAGAGCTCAGTTATAGATATCAGTCATGGGTTAGCTTGTGGTCCTTCCGGGTCATAAGCACTGTGTAATATTTCAGGTACCAGATTCGGGGCTTTACAGTATGACTCACCTTACGACTCACTTAAGTAGTCATACCCTATAGTACGAGTGGTACCCTTACTCGTACCTTAGGCCTCTCCTAGGTGACACACACTGTTAAGGGTACGCCCATGCACCCTTGAGTCGTATCCAAGGGGTACGACTCACCCCCTAGTCGTATGATCCACTCGTATAAAAACCAATCTACTCCAAGCCAAGACTTCACTCCATACGACTCACCTAGGTATGACTCATACCCTTAGGGTATGATTGAGGAGGGGTCACTTGTATAGAAGAAAAGATGATACCCTTCCTAGGCTACTCAGGGTATGAAAAAGGAGGTGAGGGAGGATACAACTCATATCCATTGGGTACAACTCAAGCCCCTAGTCGTACCCACCCTAGTGACACCCAAAGATAAAGTTTTTCAATGGATCTAAGTCTAGGTGTTTCAATTCTCCCTTGGATCATTCATCCTTGAATAAGGGGTAACATAAGCAATAAACACAAGCCAACATGTCATCACACATTAAGACAACCTTAAAGCAAGTTAGAACAAGCACACAACAAGGATATAATACATATCATGCTCATTTTCAATCAATCATTCACGTCATCATCTTTGGGACTCAAACCCATTATTTATCAAGACACTTGTTCATTTCAAAGATTAAGGACTTAAACCCATTCTTATCAACACTTACTCATTTCCTAACTTAGGGAATTCAACCCATCAACTTATCAAGGATATTTACTCAATTAAAGAATTAGGGACTCGAACCCATCATTTACCAAAGACATGAATCAACTCAAGATACTAGGGACTTAAACCCATCACATCAAACAAAGTATAATTTCAAAACATTAGGGACTTGAGCCCATGGTCTAATAGGACACAAATCAACTCAACACATTAGGGACTTTAACCCGTTGTCTATCAAAGACCAAAAATCAAAGCAAGGAGATCAACACATACCGCCATCCTAAGTTTTTGAAATAGGAAACAAATGCTAATACTTGGAATTCATGTCCTCTTCCTCCTCCAAAGTAGCTTCCTCAAACTTTTGGTTCCTCCATAGAACCTTCACCGAAGCTACTTCTTTCGTTCACAACCAGCGAACTTTCCTATCCAAGATCCTCACTGGGATCTCCTCATAGGCTAAAGAGTTGGAAATATCAACATATCTCAAGGGAATAACCAACGAAGGATCACCCACACATTTCCATAACATAGTGACATAGAAAACCGAGTGAATGGAGTTCATACTAGAGGGAAAATCCAACTCATAGGAAACATTGCCAACCCTCTTCACAATAAAGTAGGGACCAAATACCGAGGACTAAGCTTCCCCTTTTTACCAAACCACATCACTCCTTTCATGGGAGACACTTTCAAAAATACCCAATCGCCAATACTAAACTCTAAGTCCCTATGCCTAACATCCGCATAGGACTTTTGGTGAATTTGAGTGGTTTTCAACCTATCACGAATCATCTTCACCTTCTCTAAGGCTTAGTTAAGTAGACTTGGGCCAAGCAATTTACCCTCACTAACCTATTACCACCCAATAGAAGATCGACATCTTCTACTATACAATGCCTCAAAAGGTACTATGCCTATTATTGTAGAGTGGTAACTATTATTGTAGGTGAACACAATCATAGGAAAGTGGTCATACCAACTACTACCATAGTCAATCACACAAGCCCACAACATGCCCTCCAAAGTTTGGATGGTACTTTTTGCTTGCCCATCTATTTGCAGATGGAAACCGGTACTATGGAACACTCTAGTACCCAATCACTTTTGAAATGATCCAAAAGTAGAATGAAAATGGAGGACCACAATTAGAAATAATAGAGGCTGGAGCATCATGATAATTCACAATCTCCGTAAGATACAATTTAACATAAACTTCCATTGAGAAATTAGTCCTCACGGGCAAGAAGTGAGCGAACTTGTTCATTCTGTCAACAATGACCCAAATAGAATCACATTGATTCTGGGATCTAGGAAGACCAGTAACAACATCCATATTAACTGCCTCCTACTTTCATATGGGTAATGGGATCTCTTGATACAAACCCCCGAGCTGTATGTGCTCAACTTTCACTTATTGACATACCATACACTTGGCCACATAGCTAGCCCCATCACGCTTCATATTACCCCATCAATAGAACTCTCTAAGATCATGATACATCTTGGTGGAACCGGGATGAATGGCATAATGGGATCCTTGAGCCTTGACCAGGACCCTTTCCCTCAATCCATTGACGTTGGGAACACATAGCCTACCTTGGTATCTCAAGATACTATCACCACCAATTACAAAGTTCGCAACTTTGTGTTGACCCATATTACTCTTGATATTCATCAAGTAGGGGTCTAATGCTTGTTTTTCCTTTATATCGACAACAAAAGATGACAGAGATACCATAAGTACAAACACACCACCATCCACAGAGTACACAAGTCGAACTACAAGATTAGCTAAATGGTGAATGTCTTTCCCTAATTCCCGCTTATCCCCATCTACTTGGGCCAAACTCCCCATAAAAAATCTACTAAGAGAATTAGAGACTATATTTGCCTTATCAGAAAGATAATGAAGACTCATATCATAGTCTTTCAATAGCTTAAGCCACCTTCTTGCCGGAGATTTTACTCCTTTTGAGTAAATACATATCAGAGACTTTTATAATTGAAAAAGATATCGATATGAACCCCATAAAGATAATGTATCTAAATCTTTAATAAAGACCACAACTAACAACTCTAAGTCTTGGGTAGGGTAGTTCTTCTCATGAACTTTCAATTGCAAAGAAGAATAGGCAACCACCCTACCATGTTGCATCAACGTGCAACCGAGATCGACACGAAAAGCATCATAATAAACCACAAAACCATCACTACCTTCGGGTAAGGTCAAAATTGAAGTTGAAGTTAATTTAGCTTTCAAATTCTCAAACTACCCTCACACACATTGAACTACAAGAAATTGACCTTATTTTTAGTAAATTTGGTCAACGGAGCATCTATAGTAGAGAAACTCTCCACAAACCTTCTATAGTAAGCGGCTAGATCCAAGTAGCTCCGAATATTGGTTGGAGTCGTAGGTCTAGGCCACTTCCTAGCTGTCGCAACCTTTTAGGGATCTACTATGATCCTTTTACTAGAGATAACATGACCAATAAAAGCTACAACTTTCAACCACAACTCACACTTGGAGAACATATCATACAAATGATAATCCTCCAAAGTTTCCGACATGACATGAAGGTGATCGACATGATTCACCTCACTCTTAGAATAGATTAAGATAGCATTAATGAAGAAAATGAAAAACATGTCCAAGAATGGATGGAAGCCCTATTCATCAAATCCATGAATGCCGTCGAAGCATTGGTCAACCCAAAAGACATGACATGAAATTCATAGTGACCATACCGAGTTCTAAAGGCCATCTTATGGATATCCACATCCCTAATATTAAGCTGATGATAACCCGATCTAAGATCAATCTTATAGAAACACTTTGTGCCTTGAAATTGATCAAACAAATTATCGATCCTAGGAAGAGGATATTTATTCTTTATGGTCACTTTGTTCAACTAACGATAATGAATGCATATACAAAATGAACCATCTTTCTTGCGCACGAACAACATGGGAGAACCCTATGGAGACATTTTCAAGTGGATAAAACCTTTATCTAAGAGGTATTTCAATTTCTCCTTAAGCTTTTTAGCTCCACCAGAGCCATTCTATAAGGAGGGATAGAAATCAAATGAGTGTTCGAAATAAGATCAATCCCAAAGTCAATTTCCCTATCGAGAGAAACATCGGGAAAGTCATCAGGAAATATCTTGGGAAACTCATTAACCACGAGAATGGGTTCTAGAGAAGGCTCTTCCGAGTTAGAATCTTTAACTTGGACCAAATGATACACACACACACTTTGAAATCTACTTTTAGGCCTTTAGATAAGATGAACCTTCCTTTAGGCACTAGGGAACCAATTTACCATACAATGACTGGCTTATTAGGAAATCTGAACATGACCCTACGGGTCCGACAATCTATAAAAACATAGCAAGAGTGTAACTAAGCCAACCCTAGAATGACATTAAAATCAACCATGTCCAACTTTATCAAGTCTATAAGAGTATCCCTACCTCCAACCAATATCACAAACCCCTTATAGACCCTTCTACCAACTATAGGATCTTCGACTAGGGTAGAAGTAGAAAAAAGTGAACCGACAGACTCTCAAGACCATAATTAAGATGCACAACCACATACAAGTTTACATAAGAAAGAGTAGACCCTGGATCAAGTAAACAATATGCATCATGGGAGAAAAGTCTTACCATACCTATGATAACATTGGGAGATGCCTCAGAATCCTGGCGAGTAGCAAGTGAATATTAGCATTTTTGGCCAACGGTGGAGCCAAAACATAAGTAGAGGCAAACATAGCACCCTTTAGTGAGGGAGTAGAAGGAGTAGCAATAGGGGACCTGTTGGCCCAACAAACTACTAAAGAGGGGTACTCATGCTGTATATGCCCAACTTGACCACAATGGAAGGATCTATTTCCCCCCTTCTCACATTGACCACAATGACTCTGACCACATAATCTATAAAAGGGCAAAGTAGAGCTGACTGGGCACCACTATCCTAAAATTGGGCACCCTGTACCTGGGACCTACCACTAAACTGAGCTTGATAATTACCTAAAAATTTAGGTAAGGAGAGCAAACACTAGCCGAGGAGAAAGAATTCAAACTCCTCCACTTCTTCCATGGCAAATTGCCACCACCACAACCACTATGCTTAAAAGGCCTAATTTAATTCCTTGCCTCTCACTAAGCTCAACTTGCTTCTTTATATCTTCTTCCACTTGTTGCAAATAGAGAATCAACCTAGAAATATCCATGTTCTCAATTAACAAGGTCGCCTTGCTATAAAGGACTAACTCATGGGACAATCCTAAGACAAACTTATGCATTATATCCCTCATGCTAGAAACCATCTCGAGATCATACCTTGACAATTGATGGAATTTCAAGGCATACTCTAGAACAGACATCCACCCTTGCTTCAAGTTCAGCAACTCTTCTACCTTAGACTCCCTCAACTCTTAAGAGAAGAAGCGGTCTAAGAAATCCTTGAAGAAGTCCTCCCACATGGCGGGACTAGAATCAATGCCTATAGAAACCTCGCACCCTTCGTACCATTAGTATGCTATATCTTTCAACTTGAAGGAAGAAAACTCAACGTCCTCAATTTCTGAAGCATGCATGATTCAGAATATCTTCTCTATTTCATCAATGAAGCCTTGAGGATATTCCTCAACCTTCATACCAGAGAACATAGGAAGGATCAACCTCATAAATTAGCCAATTCTTATAACCTCAAAATATATTATAGTTGGAGCACCATGCTCCAATTAAGATGCTACCAATTGACTTAAGAGGTTGATAGAGTGATGAAACTTGACATTAGTAGCATCCCTTTAAGGTAATAAAATAGGAGGGGTTAGTAGGGATAGAGGGTGGTTGGGTGTCGTAGCCCTAGACCAAGTCTGAACTCCAGAAGTTGGATGAGCTTCGTCCATAGGGCCCTCAAAGGGTTTGCCTGAGTCTTAGATCTCCTTGGAGGCATGATTTGAAAGATAGCAAACAAAAATCAGAGAAATCCAAGACCTTTGGATCTATAGCTTTAGATAGATATACAAGAATAGGAAACATTTCCTAAAATATCTCACAACTCCTCTTTTATAAGTTTGGCATGCTTTACACCCATAAAAAAGACACTATTCAATATGGTATTATAGATACCTAACCAACCATGAACCTAGAGTTCGATACCAACTTGACATAACTCAAAACCTGGACATGTCATATGGGCACCTCAAGCCCACATAAACTGGAGGTCGCCCAATAACCTATCACAATTATCACATTAATCACATGGGTCAGGTGAATCCCGATTATATAATGAGATAGCAGAAAACATATTATAAGTTATAACTTATACATGTCTTAAAACTTCATAAGGATCATCAACTAGACAATATACCCAAGTCCACAGTCAACCATAATACCTCTACATAAATCAGAGTTTAGAAATATATATGTCGGGACTAGCCCCCGACAATAGCCAAACCAAGTAATAAATAAATAAATCTAAAGATAGGAGACAAAGGATGAATTTATTCCAAAGAAAGAAATGTCACCACTCTAAGGTCAATGCACGAACCACTTTGATTATCTAATCACTATGCAGGAAGAGAAAAAGATTCTTCAGCCCTTATGTCATGTAGGGATATAGCATCTAGAGATAACTAGTGGTTGGAAAGCTAGAATGTAACTCAAGGATAAGGATAAAATAGTATCATCATTGAACCATAAGCAATATATCATATCCAATCACATTTATAACCTTATCCATATATATAGACATATAATATACTAATTAGGGGGATAAGATTTATCAATACTTTGGAATAACTCATTCATCATACATGCAATGGGGGACTCCAACCTTCCACACATATAGATTCAAGAAGTTATATTATACATAGGAATCTAACCATATTCACATATCATAAATTAAGGGACTATAATCATATACACATCTATTTATGTGTGGGACTCTAACCACTTCCATATATTCATATAAGTAAGGGACTCTAACCACTCACACAAATTTATTCAAGAAAGGGACTCTAACCATATGCTCATACATTTAGCAAGGGACTCTAAACTCAAGCCAGATTAGATAAGGGACTCTAGCCCTAAACCAATTCATTTGATGAGATATTTCGACCTTATGAGATCTTATTATGCAAGTGACTTTAACCACAAACGATTTCATTAGGAAATGGACTTTAAACTCAAGCCATTACAACTATCATTAGTCGACATGGAGAGTCTAACCCTTTGTCCATACATCCACATACATTCAATTCCATATATAAGGACTTTAACCCATTTGGCCATTCAACATCATACATGACCACTTGGTTCTCATGGGAGCCTTTATTGCTAAACCATCTTAATAGGACAATTTATTATTTAAAATCATCATATAATTCAAACTATGGTAATTCAGACTCCTACAAGCCGTTCATATTTTATTTGCAATCCTATACTAAAATATAGTCCCATACACAATTCATGTTCACTTTTATGTTTGGGACTTTAACCCCCTTCTTATTCATCAAGCCATTAAGGTCATCAATTATACAATAAATGGCTCACTTTACCTTTATAATATCATTTATTAAGAAATCATACATATTTTGCCATTTCCCTATCTCACAACATTATCATCATGTAACTAAATATTTCACTTAGACATTTTAACAAACACCTTGTGTACATGCCTTTACCAAGGCCACTTTCATGGTAGAAACCATCAAGGCTAGGGTTACTCAATACCCACATATTAAAAAACATACAACAAGCATTCACATATGAAAACTACTATCAATAACATATATAAACATAAGTCTAAGCAAGAATCATCATTATTCATCATTAGGCAACAAAACCCTTTTCATTTGATTTAAAAACCACCATGTACACTTACTAATCCAAGTGTGAAATACATGGGTTTAGAGTTATTTAAAACGAGGAAGATGTACATTCCTTAAACAATATGAATCACCAAGAATATTCACTCCTCTTTGCCTCTTAAAGATCACTCTTGAAACCTTACCCTCCAATTTTTCAATGATAAGCTTGAGAGAGTATTTAGGATATTTGATCCATCAAAATAGATATTTAGAAGGCTATACACACTTATATAGTAAGAGGTTTTAGGGTTTTAGGCATGGAAAATAACCATAAAGCCCTTAGTTAAAATTTAGAAAATAAACCCGTCTAGGGATACGACTCACCTTATAAGTCACTTAAGTAGTTATACCCTAGGGTATGAGTGGTACCGTTACTCATACCCTAGGTCGCTCCTAGGTAATATGTACTATTAAGGTTACGACCATACACCCTTAAGTTGTATCCAAGGGGTACAAATCACTCCCTAGTCGTATGCTGAAGTCGTATACGACTTACCTAGGTATGACTCACACCCTTAGTGTACAATTAAGGAGGGTTCACTCATATAGAAGACAAAATTGTACCGTTCCTAGGCTACTTAGTGTATGAGAGGAGAGGTAAGAGAGGATATGACTCGTATCCATTGGGTTAACTCAAGCCCCTATTCGTACCCACCCTACTGAAACTAAAAAATAAAGTTTTTCAATGGTTCTATGTCTATGTGTTTCATTCAAGCAGTTCCAGGACATGTTCTTCATAGTCTTCATAGATGACATCTTTGTCTATTCCCATAGTGAATGTGATGATGTACACCATTTGAGAGTTGTATTACAGAACCTTAAGGATCACCAGTTATTCTCTAAGTTCTGTAAGTATGACTTATTATTAAAGTTAGTACCCTTCCTTGTCACATCATTTCCAGTAATGGTATTCGGGTTAATAGTCAAAAGACCAAAAGAGTAAGAAACTGGCCTAGAACCATCTCTCTATCAGACATCAGGAGTTTTTTAGGTTTAGCTAGCTATTATAGATAGTTAGTTGAAGAGTTTAATTCTATTTCTTCTCCCGTGTCTCGATTAACCTAGAAAAAATTCAATTTTCAGTTGTCAAATTCCTGTGAGAAGAGTTTTCAGGAGTTAAATACTTGACTCACTTCTGCTCCAATCTTGACTTTACCAGATGACATAGATGGGTTTGTGGTTTATTGTGATACTTTTAGAGTTAGTCTTGGTTATATGTAAATGTAGTGAGGTAAAGTCATTTCCTATTCTTCTGGACAACTTAAAACCCATGAGAAAAATTACCCAACCTCTGACCTTGAGTTGGCAACACTTTTCTTTGCCTTAAAGATTTGGAAACATTACCTTTGTGGGGTTTATTTTAATATGTTCATGGATCATAAGAGTTTAAAATACGTGTTCACGCAGAATAATCCGAATCTTTATCTAATAAGGTGGCTTAAATTATTGAAAGACTATGATATAAGTGTGTTGTATCACCTGGGTAAGGCCAACATAATGGTTGATGCCCTTAGTATATTGTCTATAGGGAGTGTTACGTATGTTGAGGATGATAAGAAAGAGTTAATCATGAGGTTCATTATCATGCTAGGTTAGGTGTTTGGTTAATTGATTAGACCGAAGGTAGTATATGGGTTTAGAATAGTTTAGAATCCTCATTGTTTGCTGAAGAAAAGAAAAGCAAGATAGAGATCCTATTTTAGTCAAGTTGAAGGAAGCAATTAGGGGTAAGAAGGTTGAGGTTTTCTCCCAAAGGGGAGATATTGTGCTTTGTTGTCAAGGCAGGTTATATGTTCTATGTGTTAATGGCTTAATATAACAAATATTAGTAGAAGATCATGGTGCACGATATTCTATTCAACTAGGAACTACTAAGATGTACCATGATTTTGCGGGAAATATATTTGTGGCTAAGGATTCGAATTGTCAGCAGGTTAAGGTTGAGCACCAAAGGCCTAGTGGTACACTTCAAGAATTCATCATCCCCACATAGAAGTGGGAAGAAGTGAACATGGACTTTTTTAGTGGGTTGCCTTGTAGGCATCGTAAACATGATTTTATTTGTGTGATTATAGACAGAATGACCAAGTCGGCCTATTTCTTGCCAGCTTATACTTCGTATTTAGTTAAGGATTATGCTAGAATCTATCTCAGTGAGTTGGTAAAGTTTCATGGGGTTATATTGACCATCATTTAAGATAGAGGTACTCAGTTACCTCTCACTTTTGGAAGGATTTTTAGAAAGGTCTTGGTACTCAAGTTCACCTTAGTATAGCTTTTCATCCTCAGACAGATGGTCAGGCAGAGCAGTCCATTCAGACTTTAGTGTACATATTTAGGACTTGTTCTATTGATTGTAAGGATAGTTGGGATGACCACTTACCTTTGATCGAGTTTGACTACAATAATAGTTATCACTCCAGTATTTAGATAGCTCTATTTAAGGTTCCCTATTGAAGGAGACATAGAAATCTTATTGGTTGGTTTGAAGTAGGTGAGGATACTTTGATAGAGATAGATGTAGTGTATAAAGCGATGGAGAAATTTTGGTTGATCAGTGAAAGGCTAAAGATAACCCAAAGTCATCATAAATCCTATACAAATATGAGGAGAAGAGATATTGAGTTTGATGTTGGTAACTTGGTTTATTTAAAATTTTTACCTATGAAAGGGGTGAAGGTATTTGGAAAGATAGGGAAACTCAGTCTCCGCTATGTTGTCCCATATAGAATTTTAAGCCATTTTGGGAAGGTAGCTTATGGGTTACAGCTCTCTACAGATTTGGCCTCAGTGCATCCAATGTATCATAACTCTTTGTTAAAGATGTGTATTGGTAACCAGATTTTGTTATTTATTTAGAGAGTGTGCATGTGAAAGATTGTCTCTCCTATGAAGAAGTCCCAGTTGAGATCCTTGACCATTAGATTCGTAGGTTGAGGAATAAAGAAGTCCCCTTGGTTAAAGTTCTTTGGCTAAATTAGTTTATTGAGGGAGCTACTTGGGAAGTGGAAGTAGATATGCGAGTCAAGTATCTTTATATCTTCTCTACAAATTCAAAACCAGTGTGAGGTAATGGTTTTCCTTAAGTGATTCTCTCATTTTCTATCTCAGCTATATAACCATCCTTATGTCATATCATACATTCATTAATTCAGTTCAGTCCATGTATCATGTTTTAGATTAAGTTATTTAATTGTGATTTATCTCATAAGTATTTAGTACACAATGTCAGTATTTTTCCTAGTATCTTAGCTCAAATAGTTTCATTTGGTGATGAATGATCCCAATGGGGATATATTATAATACGTCGTAAGATTGTAGACACATTTCCACCCACCAGACGCATGTTTAAAGGGATCCAAGGCATTAATTCACAGTAAGTACAAGGGACTTAGCCTTTTTAAGACCCCAAGATTTTGAGGACTTTATTTTTGTCCTTCCAGAGCTCGAAACATTGATTTTGAGTTGAATTATGTTTAGGGATGTTAAAAGGGTCATCCGAGAGAGTTTCAAAATTTTTGGAAGAGGTGCTGGGTGATTTTGGACCTTAGAGGTAATAAGCCTCCATAATTTAGGTATGTCATGAAGGATAATATTTGTGATATCCATTATGTCACGGAGGTTAGCCTCCTCAATATGCAGCGTATCACGCTGGTTAGACTCTGTGATAACCTCTGTGACATGAAAGTCATATTTTTTCTAGTCTTCTTATTAACTTAAGGGAGGGGGTATTTTGGTCCTTTCTAATTCTCCTCAACCATCCAAGTAACGAATTAAAACCTCAAGAAGGGCATCAATTTCCCCATTCCCCATCAGTTATCATGTATAAAATTGACCCCCTTTCCCAAAAACGTAAATCAAGCCTCTTCCCAAGGATTCACCATTGAAGGTTTCAATTTTAAGTTTTTTCTTCAAGGATTCAAACAATTAAGGTACGTGGGGTATTCATCAATGGGTTCTTTCCACCCATTGAGTTCCAAAATCCCTTTTTGTTCAAGTATGAAAGTTTTATCCTCTTTAATGAAAATATCAATGTTAATTATGAATTTAATAGATGTTTTCTTAGTAGTTTTAAAGTCAAGCCATGTCAGTATGTTTCTCTAACAATTTCTCTAACACACCATTAACGGAGATTATTTTGGGATGTTGATATTTCTTTACAAGTGTAGTTGGTTTGACGATACCAACAATGTATGCCTTAATATGGAATATGGTTCAATAAATAAGAATGTGTGATACTTGTTTCAATTAAGCTCTAATAAGGGTTGTATAGCAGAGTCGTGAAAGTGGGAATCTAAGTCTCTGATACTAGAAACAACATTTATCTATGCTGGAGTTAAAGTGACCAGGGAGGTTCGAGTCCTCCTTATTACTATTTCATGACTAGAGAGGTTCAAGTCCCCTATAAATCATTACTTGATTGGATCCTTAATTCACCTTAATATATGGTTGGGATGTTCGAGTCCCACATGCATATATACGAGATTATTCTCTAGTTCGTACAACTATAGAAACATGGGCCTGACCAGGGGGTGGGAGCTGGGGCGCATGTAGCTCGTGGGTATATGTTATGGTGGCTGATCTTCATAATTCAGGGTAAAGTTTTAAAATACATGTTTAGCCTTGCTCCGTACCCAGCATCTAATATATATGTATATGTATTTGATTATATATGTTGGTTTTGAATGATTTGATCTATTGAGCATGCCATTATGTTATCCTTATCCCTAATTTACATGCTAGCATTTACCCCGCTAATCGTATTTGGACATTGTATCCCCACAGGATGAAGGAATTGGTCATACTTCCACTCCTTCTTCTTAGTGATTAGGATTTGGGATCAGCTCATGAGTTGACATTGAAGTGGTGATCTTTCATAAGTCAAAAAACAACATTTCATGTTTTGGTATTTTATGTCTCAAACTATTTAGACCTATTTTTGGCTACATCCAGGGGCATGTCCCGATATTTTGTTGGTATTTAGTTTTTGGTTCTTTGTTTAGAAGGCTTTGTTTGTACTACTGTTCTTATTGGGTTGGTCAGTAGTTTGGCCGATTGTCGACCGGTGGTTATGGACTTATTTTGAATTTCTTAATATTATTGCATGTTATCTTTGTATATGTTTTGAATTCATCTAACATTGGGTTATGCTATGTTTTGTTTTGTTAGGTGCAGGGGGTGATCTTTGGTCTAAGCAGGACTTGACATACTCATCACGGTTAGGCCGTAGTTCGGGTGTGAAAAAAATAGTATCAGAGTCTAGGTTTGGTGTCATTAGGTGTCCAATAAAGCCGTGTCAAGTAGAGTCTTATTTATGGGTATGTAGCGTGCTACACTTATAAGGTGGAGGCTACGAGGTACTTAGGAATGTTTCTTTTTCTTATAATTTTGTTTCAAGATATTGAGTCTAAGGTCTTGAATCTTCTCTAATTCCATGTGTTAGTTTTTCAGATCATGCCTCCCAAAAGATATGATGCTAGCGGCAACTCTTCTGTCATATCTGAGGATAATGTGGATGGAACTTGTCTAAATCTAGGAGTTTATACCCGTTCTAGGGTCACTGCTTCTAATTACCTTGAGGGAGTTCCACTGGTTTCCCTACCCCTCCTCAGGCACTTTGAGCTTTTGTGTCTAATACTGAGTTTCACTAGTCAATTCATTTGCTTACTCAGTTGGTGAAAACCTAGACTAAGCGGGTTACTTCTGTTGCTCTATCCTTCAAAGCCATTAGAGTTAGCTAATTCATAAGATTAAGTCCTTCTATTTTTGCTAGTTCTAAAGTTAAGGAAGATCCTAAAAGATTTATTGATGAGATGGAAAAGATATTTTGTGTTATGCATGTTACTAATATGGAGGGTGTAGAGTTTGCAACTTATCAACTGAAGGATATAACATAGCAATGGTATGAGGAGTGGCACCAGTGGTGATGATGCTGAGTTTACTTTGTGGGATGACTTTTTAGTGCTTTTCTTGATCTTTTCTTTTCTCAGGAGTTGAGGGATGCAAATGCTGAGGAATTTGTGAATCTGAAGTAATGCAGGATGCCAGTAAAAGAGTATGCCTTAAAGTTTCGTCAGCTGCAACATTATTCTCCTAAATTGGTGTCTAGCATGAGGGCTAGAATGAGGAAGTTTGCTTTGGGGTTGCCCCATGAGTTGATCTTAGAGAGTAAGGCTTCCTTGTTGAACAAAGATATGGATATCTCTAGTCTTATAGTGTATATGAAACATGTGGAGGAATAAAGAAGAAGCAAGCATAGATGAGAAACAGGTAAAATAAGAAGTTTCACTATTTAGATTAGGGTAGAGGTAAGAAGCAAAGGGCTAAAGATGGTAAAAAGTAGTCTAAGAAGAAGTTGGGTGATCGTCGTTCTCAATATGCTAGTGGGTTTAGAGCACTAGGACCCTAGTCACAGGCTAGTAGGTCTCAGTCAGCTCAATCACATATTCCTTATAGATTTTGTGGTTAGATGTATCATGGTTTTTGGGAGGAAGGGAGGAATAAGTGCTTTAAATGTGGATAGACCGGTCCTCTATAGAGGGATTATCCTTCTAAGGTTGCTTCTAGGGTGAATAAGATTTTTGTTACAACTTTATCTGTTTCTGCACCAAAGGATGCTAATTCTGCTTCTGGCTTCGGCACTGGTCAGAGCCATCTGTATGCTCTTGCCACTTGCTAGGATATTGAGGCATCCCCCAATGTTGTTACTAGTATGCTTAAACTCTTTTCTTGTGATGTATATTGTCTACTTGATCCTAGGTCTTCTCTCTCTTATGTGACCCCTTATGTGGCAATTCATTTTGGTTTTGATCCTGAGTATATTTTAGACCCCTTTTTGGTTTCCACCAAGGTGGGTGATTCCCCTATAGCTAAAAGAGTCTATAAGGGTTGTGTGGGGTTCGTTCATTGTAGGAATACCTTGGTGGATCTAATAGAGTTGGACATTTTAGACTTGCATATAGTTTTAAAGGTTGATTGGATGTATTCATGCTATGCCTCTCTTGATTATCGGACCCAAAGGGTCAGTTTTAATTTCCTAAATGAGCCGGTAATACAATGGGAAGGTAGTTCCCTAGGGCCTAAGGGAAGAATTATCTCATATCTTAGAGACCAGAAATTGGTTTCCAAGGGATGCCTCTATCACTTAGTACATGTGAAGGATTCTAGATCCGAAGGTCTTTCTTTGTAGACTGTCTCTATGGCCTGTGAATTCCGTGAGGTGTTCCTCGATGATCTTCTTGGAGTACCTCCCAATAAGGAAATTGATTTTGGGATTGATCTTCTTTCGTACACTCATCCTATTTCTATCCCTCCTTATAGAATGGCTTCAGCTGAGTTGAATGAACTCAAGGAGAAGTTGAAAGACCTTCTTGATAAAGGTTTTATCTTCCCTAGTGTATCTTCGTGGGGTTCTCCTATTCTCTTCGTTCATCAAAAGGATGGTTTTCTTTGGATATGTATTGATTACCGCCAACTGTATAAAGTAACTACAAAAAATAAGTATCCACTTTTAAGGATTGATGATCTCTTTGATCAACTTTAAGGTGATAAGTTCTTTTCTAAAATTGATCTCAGGTTTGTGTAGCATTAGTTGAAGATTAGGGATGCAGATATCCCTAAGGGGTAGTTTGGTAGAGTGCATTAGAAAACTAATGCATGCATTAGTTTAATGTGTATTATTAGTACATTGTTTGGTTCATTTTTGAGGTAACTAATGAATGACGTAGGTAGGCAAAAAGTGATGGATTATGAGATTGGTGGTGATGGTATATTGAGGTACCAAGGTAGACTATGTGTTCCTGATATTGATGGGTGTAGGGAAGAATTTTGGCCGAAGCTCATGAGTTAGATTATACTATTCATCTTGATTCGATGAAGATGTATCACGATCTTAAAGAGATTTATTGGTGGAATAATATGAAGTGGGATATGGCCAATTTTGTGGCTGTGCATGGTGTGTCAGCAAGTAAAGGTAGAGCACTTGTGAGTCGGTGGGTTGACTCAATAGATTGAGCTATCAGTTTGGAAATGAGAGATAATTTATATGGATTTTGTTACTGGTCTTCCGCGGTCTCTCCAACAATTTGATTCGATTTGGATCATCGTGGATAAGATGACTAAGTCTGCTCACTTCTTGCTAGTGAGGAAAAATTTCTCTTCCTAAGATTATGCCAAGTTGTTCACTGAGAAGATTGTGAAATTGCTTGGTACTCTAGTTTCCATCATATCTTATTGGGGTACTCAGTTCTCATCTCAATTTAGAGGTCGTTCCAACGAGGGTTGGGGACTAAGGTGGACCTTAACATCATTTTCCACCCACAGACGGATGGGAAAGTGAAAAGAAATATTCAGTTCCTGGAAGATATGCTTCGGGATTGTGTATTTGATTTTAGGGGTGGTTTGGTTGACCACCTATCTCTCATAGAATTTACCTACAATAACAATTATAACTCTAGCATTGGGATGGCTCCTTTTGAGGCCTTGTATGGTAGGAGGTGTAGGTATCCTATTAGGTGGTTTGAGGTTGGTGAAAAAACGTTATTTGGCCTCAATTTGGTTCACCAAGTGATAGAAAAGGTAAAGGTGAATCGGGATAGACTTAAGGCCACCAAAAGCCGCCAAAAGTCCTATGTAGATGTGAGGCGAAGGGAGTTGTAATTCAGTGTTCGCTATTAGGTGTTATTAAAGGTATCTCCTATGAAGAGAGTGATATAGTTTGGTAATAAGGGGAAGATCAGTCCCCATTATGTCAGTTTGTACTTGATTTTGAATAAGGTTGGTAAAGTTGCATATGAATTAGAGTTTTCTCTTTGTTTAAGATTCATTAATCCAATGTTTCATCTTTTAATGTTGAGGAAGTGCGTAGGTGATCCTTTGACAGATGTTCCTTTAGAAGAGGTGGGTATATTGGAATCCTTGTCCAACAAGGAGGTTTTGATCAAGATTTTGGATCGGCAAGTCCTTCGGTTGCGAACGAAGGACGTGGCTTTGATAAAGGTTCTTTGTAGGAGCTAAAATATTGAAGAAGCTACATAGGAAGCTGAGGAGGACATGAAGTCCAAGTATCCATTTTTGTTTCCCACTCCGGAAATTTGTGCTTAAGGTACCTGTATTCCTTAACATCTCTGTTTTCTGACTTTGTTAAAGGAAAAGGTGATTTCGGTAGCATCTTTCTTTTCTGTCTTTGTTAAAGGTAAGAGTAGAGGTATGCAGTGTAAAATCATGCTAATAAATGCCTTGTCCTATCATTCGAGGATGAATGGTCCTAAGGAGGGAAATGTAATGCCTCAGATTTTTGGTCCTTGTAAATTTTCTAAGTTCTTAGCTTTTTTCCCTGGCAATGACTCATGCAATGAGTCGTAATGAGTCTTGATAGTTCAGGTGACTGTAACACCCCAGGAGTACACCCTGGATGCCACACGGTGCTTACGGTCACAAGTGACCACAAGCTAACCCATAAGCTGGTACCTATTATGAGCACTAAATAATAATATCAAAATAACATGTGGGGAAATATCTGGATAAGCCATAAGGTTTTAAATAATAAACATTTCTAAATCATAAATCTGAAAACAACTGCCGAAAAAACTATCTTGAATCTGATAAAATAATGACAAACTGACTGACTGTTTGAAGTGTCTGAATGCCTCTAAAACTAACTGAGTAAGATTTGATGGGACAAACCCTCAACTAACTCCGACTGACTAAATAACTGAACTGCTGACATAATTGAATATAAGATAAACTCTTCCTAGAAGTATGGGAACTCACCACGGCTGCTGCTACTGATGCACTGGAATTTATAAGTATGGTCGAGAACCTGAGCGTTCGAACCTATGATATAAGGCATCATAGCATAAAAAATGAGTATGCAGTCAGTACTTTGAATGTATTGGTATGCTAGATGGGGTTAGGCTGATACGCAGGGGCTCATGTACGTGGATAATAACTGAATAAATAGCATGAGGTAATTGAATAACTGATATGAATGTGTGAATGCGATAAAATCTGAGAATGCATGACCAAGCATATAATATAATTATGAAAATTGTCTGTAAAGGAATACACTGGGTTTGTTGTTGTTGTTGTTGTTGTCTGTAAACTGAAATACTGAACTCTGATAACTGAATAATGAATAAACTGTATGCTATGATCAAGCAAAACTGAACTGAATACTAAAACTGAAACTGTGGGAGGTATCATCTAACCGACATGCCTCAAAGCTGAGCTATTTGGGGTCCAACCTTTGACCCTAGTTGGAAGGGTGCTAGTATCATACCACGGGTACTAACAAGTGAAAGAGTCACCCTCGTCTAGCAGGTGCCCTGATGAGATATTTATTACCCTTTTCTAGCAGGTAAACACATTATCAGCCCTCAACTAGAAGGTTGATATCTCAATCTACACTGGCTTTGTAGTTTTGGAACCTAGGGACTGCTACTAAGGGTCACACCCTCTACTGATAGGTAAGCCCCCATCCCTAAGTTTGCTCAGTGGTAATTCCTACTCCTAACTAAACTGACACTGATTACAGGACTGAGCTAAGCTTAACGAGACAAGTAACTGATCATGATGGTTAACTGCTGAATATGCTCACGATTTATCTGAACTATTCTGTAACTACTGAAGTTTTAAAAAGAACTAAGTTTTTGGGTATTCATAACCCCAGGACTCGATGACAACAACAACAAGGACAGATGAAAGCTTTGAAACCATACAAGGAAATCATTGTTCACAATTATTCACTTAAGAATTTCATCAAATACTTGGGGGTCAAGACATAAACATGGGGGTGGATTTATTCTGAATTTGCATGAAAATGATATTGTAACCACTCTATTTAAACCATAGTATAATGCACTGCACGTGAAGACAATTGAAATCATAATGTGAAATAAAATTACCAAGGTATAGATAAACATACTTCAACTTTCAAACATGTAAGGGCTCTTTCTATCAAAACTCTTGGAAACGTAATACATAATCGGATTTCATAGGATTTTCATGGAGGTAATTCACTATAAACATGTAATTTCATTGTAAACATGTAATAAGTAGTTATTTAGGAATTTCATCAAACACTTGCAATGCAAGCTTTAAGTTAAGCATGGGAATAGTGTTAAAACTTGTAGTAGTATCATGATTTTGATGCTAAATCCCCAATTAAGTCTTAAATCAATGAACAACACCATTCAAATGTATGGGGATTAATAAAAACAATCATTAAATGTAAACATGATATAAAATTTGAAATTCCATGAAAATTCATGGACATAATTCATAAAACATGTAAAGATCATACTTTTAAACTTAAAATTGAGTTCTTGGACTCCAAAGGTGAAATGTATCCATGGATGAACATCTTACAAACCTTAAAGCATTGATCTTGAAGGAGAATTAACTTTTCTTGAATGTTCTTAGATTGGGAATTATAATTCTTGATTATCTTGTAGAGTATGTAATGGAATCTTGAAGTTCTTGGGAGATGACCTCAAGGAGAATCCCTAATCTTGTTATTGAGGATAAATACTATTAAGGGTTTTTTTAAAACTTGTTTATGGTGGCTAAGTATGTATCTTTGGTGATTTATGTCATGGGAGGCGAGTTAAAAGACAAAAATACCCCTACCCCTCCGAAACTATTTAAGGGTGAAGTTGATCAAGTCTGGTCATGGGTAACGACTTGGGTTGTTAAGTCATCACTTAGGTGATGGCTTATTACCTCAAGTCATCACTTGGAAGCTGAAATTATCACATACAAATTATGGATGATGACTTGGTCTGATAAGTCGTTACTTAGGTGACGTCTTATCACCTTAAGTCATCACTTGGAAGCTAAGTTTGAGGTTTTTCTGCTTGGGCTGACGACTTGGGATGATAAGTCATCACTTAGTTGATGGATTATCAACTCAGGTCGTCACTTTGGTGACAGACTGACATGCTGAAGTAAAATGAGTATAACTTTTTGCTCCGATATCATATTAATATGAAACCAAATGCTTAGAAAGAAGACTCAAAGGTCTTTCTTTAGATATATAGTAGGACACATGAATCAAAATATACTAAAAGATACACTCGTTTAAAGTTTATCCTTGCTGTAGCATTTTTAAAAACTTTATCGATAGAAAAGTCCTCAACTTGTCTTTGAGTTAGAAGGGTATTATGACCTCGATCAATATACTATGATATTCCCACATCACATATTTGCTAATCACACATGTATATACATAGAATAATTGGGTTCAAGTCTGTATGCATAGGAATAATGATTTAAATTCTAGCTTAAAAATATGGGGTGTTATAGTGACCCTAGTGGTAAGGTGTCCAGTGGAGGGTGTGTGAGTTTCTAGCTTGAGTACGACTTGGTGAAACAATTCATAAAGAATCATAATGAGTAGTTATGACGGAATCCTTACCAAATTAGAAATTAAGTGGCTAAGTTATGCTACGACTACGAGTGACTGACTATGGGACATAAAGACTTGTTATAAGTCGTTGGGTGCAAATCAAAGGATGTCCAGTGTTTACACAATTGGGTGTTGACTACGACTATACCCTATGAGTCATAGAGCCTCATTATGAGTGGTACCAGTTGAGTCATAAGGTCAACAGTTGTAGGGGTACCTAGTGACTGCCTAGGTTATGAATCATGGTGATTAGTCATAAGGAGTGGCTATAAGTCAACGGTTGACCCATAGTCGATAGACACACTTTTCATCTTTTAAGTTAAGGGCATTCTAGATATTTTACCTCTTAACCAAATTTAAACCCATGTCTTATAACCTCTTTAGTGTGTCATTAGCACTCAAAAAAAAATCTAACAAACCTTTTAAACACTCTAAAAGGCTCTCTGAATTCCCATAAGTAAGTTAAGCTAGGATTTCATCAAGTTTGTCATCTAAGGGCTGAAGGGTCAATTTCTCTCCAAATTTCTTGGTGTTTAAGGCATGTTACTCTTTCCTAATTGTTAATTTGTTAAAATCATGTGTTTAAAGTATTTTTCATGATATGGTTGTATTGGGTTTGAAATAAGGGTTGGTGATTTTTAATGTTTATTAATTGAACAATGTTTCTCATGGTTTACATATGATTTTTCATGCTTTAAATTATGGTTTTGAACTTATGGGTGTATGGGTATGGTGAATGAACTAGGTATTGTGATTTTTCCAAACTTCTGACTTTTGAAGTGGTTATGACCCCATGCATATAATATGAAATTAGTTATAATTATGAGGAATGTGGAAATTTGTAAAATTGAATCAGTCTTGAACTATTGCATGATATAAAGAGGTATCTGAAACACAATGATCTGATTTAATAAAAAAAGGGAATCGTTTTTTTCCCACCTTGTATTTATGAATAAAGGGAGTTGTTTTCCCCAAGTTGATGAAAATTGTTTTGGCATGTTGAATCACCTTGCAAGTGTAGTTGGTATGACGAAACCAACAATGTATGCCTTAATGTGGAATATGGTTCAATAAATGGGCATATGTGATACTTATTTTTAATTAGGCTCTAATAAGGGTTGTGTAGCTGAGCCGTGAAAGTGGAGGTCCGCGTGACTGATATAGGAAATCACATTTTGTGATGTGGTGGTCAAAGTGACTAGGGAGGTTTGGGTCCCCCTCATTACTAATTCATGATTAGGGAGGTTCGAGTTCCCTGTAAATCATTACATAATTGGGTGCTTAAGTCAACTTAGTATATGGTTGGGAGGTTTGAGTCCTCCGTTCATATATATAAGATTATTCTCTAACTCGTGCGGATACATGCACTAGGCCCAACCAGGGGGTGAGAGCTGGGTCCTTATATCCCATGGGTACATGCTATGACAGTTGAGCTACACAATCCAGGCTAAAGTTTTGAAATGCTTGTTAAGAATTATTCCCTATTCGGCAGGTAATATATATGTATATGCATCTGATTATGTTATCTTTATCACTGATTTCATGCTAAAATTCACCCCGTTAACCGTCTTCGGATGTTGTATCCCTATGAGATATAGGAACTAGTCATACATCCACTCCTCCGTCTGAGTGATTAGGATTTGGGATCAACTCATGAGTTGACATTGAAGTGGTGAGCATCCATACGTCGAAAGACTACATATCATGTTTTGGTCTTTTATGTCTTAGACTATTTTGAATTGGTTTTGGCAATAGTCGGGGGCATGTCCCAACATTTTATTAGTATTTTGTTTTGGTTCACTGTTTAGAAGGCTTTGTTTGGACTACTGTGGTTATTGGGCGGTGTCGGTCGATCGTTTGGCCAATTGTCGATTGGTGGTTATGGACTTGTTTTGAATTTTTCTTAAAACTGTCACATGCTTTCTTTTTATATGTTCAAAATTCATCCTACATTGGGGTGTGTTGTGTTTGTTTTGGTCGGTGCAGGGGTGATCTCCAATCTGCGTGGGACTTGGGATACCCATCACGGCTAAGCCTTGGTTTGGTTAGTGACATTACCTCCTTCTGACCTCTGTTGAGAAAAGTTGAAGCTACCTAACACGCCCTAAAATCGGGCCACATCGTAAGGGCAACTCAAGCCCACTTAAACTGGAGGTCATCCCGAAAATTCATCACAATCATCACATCAATCACATGGGTCGGGTGAATCCTGACCATACAATGAGATATCGGAAAACATACTACAAGTCATAACTTAAACAATGTCAAACTATTTCATAAATATAAACACACTAACCAATATACTAATGTCCATAGTCATTAACAATACCTCTATACAAACCAAAATTTAGAAGTGTATATGTCAGGACAAGCCCCCGACAATAGGCAAACCAGTCAATATAAGACTAAGTCTAAAAATAGGGGACCAAGAATGAATGTCTTCCGAACTAAGGAAGATCACTAGTCCGTAGACAATAAATGAACCACTTCGATCACCTAATCACTACACAAAAAGAGAAGATGATGCTTTAACACCTAGGTCGTGGGGGGACATAGGACCAAAGACGATTAGCAGTTGGAACACTAGCATGTAACTCAAGGATATAGATAAAATCATCACTCAATAACAAGCTATATAGAATATTCAATCACATTCATAACTTTATCTATATATATAGACATATCACATGATAATCAAGGGGACAAAAGTTATCAACATTTTGGAAGAACTCATTCATCATACATATAATGGAGGACTTCAGCCTTCCATACTTATAGATTAAAGAATTCCTTATTAGGTATAGGACTTTAACCCATTTTCACATATCATCAAGTAATAGACTCTAACAACATACACATCCGTTTAAGTGTGGGACTCTAACCACACACACATCCATTCAAGTGAGGAACTCTAACCACTCACACACATTTATATAAGTGAGGGACTCTAACCTCACACACCTTGATTCAATCAAGGGACTCTAACCACATGCTCACATATTTGGCATAGGACTCTAATCATGTGCCATATTAGATAGGGGACTCTAACCCTAAGCCAATTCATTTAGCGAGGCATTTCGACCTTATGAAATCTCATTATGCAAGGGACTTTAACCACAAGCAATTTCATTAGGCAAGGGACTTTAACCTTAAGCCATCACGACTATTATTAGTCGACATTGGGATTCTAACCATTTGTCCATGTATCCACTTACATTCAATTCCACACATAAGGACTTTAACCCATTTATCCAATTTAACATCATATATGACCACATGGCCCTCACGGGAGACTTTATTGCTCAACCATTTCAATAGGCCAATGCCTCAATTCAACTCATCCTACAATCAAACTATGGTCATCAAGACCCTTACAAATTATTCATAATGCATTAGCAATTCTATACAACAATTTAGTCCCATACAAAATTAACGTTCACTTTTGTGTTAGGGACTTTAACATCTTATTAGCGATCGACCAACCAAGTTCTCAATTTCAAAATACATGGCTCACAATGCCTTCAAAACAGAATTTATCAATCATTCATATATATTGGACCATTTCCCTCATTCAAGACACCACCAACATGTGACTAGACAATTCACTTACATATTTTCACAAACACCTTATGTGCTTACCTTTAACAAGGTCATTTTTATGGTAGAATTTATCAAGATTAGGGTTAATCATGAACCATATGTTAGACCACATACAACAAGCATCCACATATGCAAATCATCATCAATAACATGAATAAACACAAGTCTAAGCAAAAATTATCGTTATTCATTAATAGGTAACAAAACCCTTTTCATTTGATTCTAAACCTCCATGTACACTTACTAATCCAAGTTTTAAATACATGGGTTTTAGATTTATTAAACAAGTTTAAGAGGTACATGTCTTAAACAAGATGAATCACAAAGAATATTGATTCCTCTTTGCCTCTTGAAGACTACTCTTGAAACCCTAGCCTTCAATTCTTCAAAGATGAGCTTAGGAGAGTATTTAGGGTGTTTGATCCATTAAAAATGGATGTTTAGGAGGCTACACACACTTATATATTGTGAGGTTTTAGGGTTTTAGTCATGGAAATGACCACAAGGCCCTTAGTTAAAAGCTATAAAATGACCTTGTCTAGGGGTACGGCTCCCCTATACGACTGATTAAGTAGTCGTACCCTAGGGTACGAGTGGTCCCCTGACTCATACCCTAGGCTCGTGCTATGCCTTATACACTGGTTAGGGTACGAGTGGACATATTTGAGTCATATCCAAAGTGTACGATTAGTGTATTAACCGTAAGCTTCATCCATATAGAAAATAGTCCACTCAAGTTGAAACTTTACTCCATATGATAGAGTATTATATGGCTCGTATGCATTGGTTACGACCAAGGGAAGGCCATGTCATATAGTGGACACTGTGTTACCCTCATGGACTGATCAAGTACGAGAGGGGGAGGTCAAGGTGGGTACGACCAATATCCATGGGTACAACCCAAGTCCCCTGTCGTACCTAACTGAGAGACACAAAAATGAAGTTATTATTAAATAGTTCAACACCTAGGTGTTTCAATTCTCCCCTACTTGGATCATTCGTCGTCAAATGAGGGGTAAGGGAAGCATAGACATCAGTTAACACATCAACATGCATCCAACCAACCCTTACACAAGTTAGATATAAGTACACTACAAGGATACACACAACACATATCATGATCATTATCAATCAACCATTTTATTTCATTGTTCTTGGGACTCAACCCCTTTACTTATCGATCACTTACTCATTTTACAACTTAGGGACTTCAACCCATTGACTTTCAAGGATATAAAGAAACTCAAAGCATTAGGGACTTGAACCCATAGTCTAACAAAAAACAATCAATTCAAACTCGGGGACTTTAATCCATTATCCAAACAAAACATAACTCAATTTCAAACAACAGGCACTTTAACCCATTGTCTATCAAAGGCATAATTCAAGCAAGAAGATTTAACACATACCTCTATCAAAAGCTTCCAGAATGGTAAAAAAATGCGGGTACTTGGAATTCATGTCCTCTTACGCCTACCAAGTAACTTACTCAGACTATTGGTTCCTCCAAAGAACCTTCACCAAAGCCGCTTCTTTTGTTCGCAACTGCTGAACTTACCGATCCAAGATCCTCATCGAGATCTCCTCATAGGATAAGGAGTTTGAAATACTGATATCATTAAAAGGAACAACCAAAGAAGGATTACCCACACATTTATGCAACATAGAGACATGGAAAACCATGTGAATGGACTTTATACTAGAAGGAAACTCCAACTCGTAGGCAACATTGCCAACCTTTTCACAATCAAGTAGGGACCGACATACTGGGGACTAAGTTTCCCTTTTTTACCAAACCGCATTACTCCTTTCATAGGAGACACTTTCAAGATTACACAATCGCCAACACTAAACTCTAAGTCCCAACGCCTTACGACTTCATAGGACTTTTGGTGACTTTGAGTGGTTTTCAATCTATAAAGAATCACCTTTACCTTTTCTAAAACTTGGTGAACTAGATCAAGTCCAAGAAATTTACCCTCACTAACTTTATACCACCCAATCGAAGATCGACATCTCCTACCATACAATGCCTCAAAAGTTGCCATCCAATACTAAAGTGGTAACTATTATTATAGGCAAACTCAATCAAAGGCAAGCAGTCTGTAACGACCCAAGACTACCCCTTAGTTGTTACACGATGCTCAAGACCCCAAAGGACCACAAGCTAACCCTTTCCTGATATCTGTACCATGAACACTGCATAATATCTGAAAATAAATACAGAAAAATAGGCAGAAACAAGCTATAAGGTTCAACACATCTATAAATACTAAAAACTAAAAATTGAATACTAATACATCCGCCCGAAAAGCCTCTAACTGTCTAAACTATAGAGTTGATGGGACATATCCCCAACTAACTCCGTCAACTAAAAATAAATAAAGTCTGATGCAGTAATAATACACGGATCATCCTCAAATGAAAAGGACTCACTTCTATGTCTACTGCTGCTGACTAGGACTGAACTACTGAGGGAATTTTGGATCATTGCCTCTAGACCTATGGTGTAAAATAAAACATCATAGCACAAATGCGTGAGTACAGGAATGTACCGACTATACAGATGAGGTAAGGCTAAATGCAAGGTCTCATGCATGAACAATTACATAACTGAATAATCGTGAGAATATCGAACGACAAATCATACAGGAATGCACAAACCATAATCACAATCATCACAAACCTAGATACTGAAACTTGGATACCGCTTTACTGTCATCTGATCTCACTACTAATACTAAGATACTGAATCACTAAATTATCTGATACTAATAACTAATTAACTAAATATACTCACATAAATGACTAAATTCTGAGCTCACTGCTCTCTAATAGATGACTCCAGAATCTATTATCAATGATAAGAAAATAATTATGTTCGAATCGGCAATAATAATACTCAATAGAATCTGAGACTGAGATCAAGCCTATCTATCAGGAGATCTCTAGATCTGATAACAAGAATACTCAATAGAATCAGAGACTGAGATCAAGCCTATCCATTAAGAGATCTATGGATCTGATAATAAGAATACTCAACAGTATCTGATACTGAGATTAAGCCTATTTATCAGGAGATTTATGGATCTGATAATAAATAGATGTATATGAGACCAAGCCTATCTAAAGGATGGTCATGAATCAATGGAACTATCTAAGCTCCTTACTGAGATAGACGAATGTACGACACAGTCCTAATTTCTGAAGATTGATACTGAAACTGCAACTGTGGGAATTAGTTACTTAACCGACATGCCCCAAACTCCGATAGGTAGGGTCTAACCTGTAACCCCAGATGAAAGGGCGTCAATACCGTACCATGGGTAAAGACCTCTCTAGTCAAGCCTCTTTGGTGGTTGAACCTCATAAGGAGTCAGCCTAAGGCAATATAATAATCAAATCTCTCTCTACGGGTGACAACCTCTACTGACGATGACTCCTACATCCTACGCTGGCTATGCAGTTTTGGAGTTCATGGATTGCTCCTAACGACTCAGCCTCTCTTTAATGGGGAGCCGCCATTCCTTCCCTCTCTCGGTGCTAGGTCCTACTCCCAACTGAAAGACTCTGAACTGAATTCTCAACTGACCATAATCTGAATTAAATCTAATACTGATCATATTTCTTAAATGATCTGACTGAGTTAAGCTGAATTCACTTAGTTCTGTATCTGACATAATACTACTAAATCACGGTATCTGACTGATGATACAAAGTTTGAATAGATTACTCGATCATTACCGAGGCAAGAAATAAACACTGGATACTACAAGATCTGAGCTGAGTATAGTGCTGAGGATAGATCACTAGTGATACGGGGATTACGAAGATTACTGAGATTTCTTAAGTTCTATATCTGTCTGAGGATATAGAGTTCAATAATTCATTGAGATTTGAGAATCATGGCCCGATTGGGATTATCATAAAATATGACACAGGCTATAAACTGCAGCTAAATTGTCGGTTATAAATACCCCCAGAACTCGATAACATAAAAGTAAGACATAACCATTCTTGACTAGTCATAACCACGGTCATTCATTGATCATCACTATCACCAAAGCATCTCATCAGGCATTTAGTAATCATAACCATATATTCTCGTCACAATCACAAAGGCATCACTTTAAGCATTTAGGAATTACAACCATATATTCACTATCACAAACACTAAAGCATCACTTCAAGCATTTAGGAATCACAACCATATATTCACTATAACAATCACTAAGGCATCACTTCAAGCATTTAGGAATCACAACCAAATATTCACTATCACAATTACTAAGGCATCACTTCAAGCATTTAGGAATCATAGACATATAATAGTTTAGGAAAAACATGCTATTAGATCATACTCCATTCAACAAGGTCTTGCATCAAGTACTTCGGACATATATCAGTCTTGGCATTTATTGGATAGCACATGATTGGTGAAACTTCATACTATCATGTCACAATTTAGTTGTTAAGCACTTGTCATGTATTAAAGTCCTAGCATGTATCAAAGAGCACATAATTGGAGAATTTACTACTACATGTCTCAACTTGTTCACTAAAGCCTTTCAACAAACACTAGGCATGCATGGGTCTACACCTAATTGGGGATTCCATGATATCATGGTACAATTCATTTATTAAGGCATTTCAATAAAAACTTAGCATGCATGAACTTGCACACAATTGGAGTTTCCTAATCAACATGCTATAATGGCCCTAATTTTTCACATAAGCATTTTATCAAACATATGGGGAGCATGCTTTTCTTATTCAACCATTTCTACACTTAATTGACATGAACACATCACATAGAAATCAACTTAAAGAGGGTTTATCATAACCATCACATGAATTCCACATACTAGGGTCAAAGCTTGAAAACCTTGTAAACAAACATGAATCTCAATTCAATAATAGCTAGAACATTAATTTTATTTCACATGAATCATAAACAACTCATAAACATAACATTTTTAAGATTTAGAAAAAAGGTACTTGAGCTTCTTGGATGAAAGGGACCCAAGAATCAACATCTACATACCTTGGGGAAACTCTTTTCTTGAAAGTTATTGGAGATATTCTTGATTCCTCTTGATTTCTCTTGATCTCTATTGATTTTGCTTGAAGAAGAAAGAAGGGATTTGATTTTGTAAAACCCTAGTTTTGATGTTGAATATGGGAAATGAGGCTGAGAGCCTTTTATCGGGTATATATAGGGGCTAAAGAAGAGTGGGAAAAGACCAAAAAACCCTTGGAATTAAACTAAAAAATCCCAATTTTACATGCTGGGGCAGCGTGCCATAATTGTGCTAGTTCACTAGAAATTAGATAATTGGGAAACTGCATGACGACGTGATGCGGTGGCAATCACGTTGCCACCTTGGTTGCAAACTAGAAAGTCACCGCGACACGGTAGAATCATGTTGTGCACTGAAAATTGATAATTCTAAAATTAAGTCTTGGCGCGATGCGCCATAATCATGAAGGCTCATTGGATTTTGACGATTGCCATTTTTGATGGCTTCGCGACGCGCTAAAGTGCCAGGTGGCACACTGTCTCACTAAAATGGCTCTAACTCTTCACCCGAGTGTCAGATTTAGGCGAATTTGGTATAGATGGAAAGCTTATTCAATGCTCTACATAAAAAAAGTTGATATTAGGGAAATTCGACATGGTTTAAAGTATTTCTTACTTTGGAAGACACCTTTCAAACTTTTGGGACTAGATTTTTACATCACTGAACATGCTCTAAGGCTCAGACTAGGAGCGAATTTTGGGGGGTGTTACATGGTCATACCAGACACTACCATAATCAGTAACACAAGCCCACAACACATCCTCTAAATTTTGGATGGTCCTTTCTGCTTGCCCATCTATTTGCAGGTGGAAAGTGGTGCTAGGGCACACTCTAGTACCCAAACCTTTTTGGAATGACTTCCAAATGTAGGATGAAAATAGAGGATTATGATCTGAAATAATAGAGACCGGAGCATCGTGCAGCTTCACAATCTTCACAAGATACAACTTAGCATAATCTTCCACAGGGAAATTTGTCCTCATGGGCAAAAAGTGAGCGGACTTGGTCATTCTATCAATAATAACCCAAATGGAATCACATTTATTCTGAGATTTAGGAAGTAGTAACAAAATCCATGTTAATTGCTTCCCACTTCCATTTGGGTAATGGGATCTCTTGATACAAGCCCTTGGGCCTCATGTGCTCAACTTTCACTTATTGACACACCATACACTTGGCCACATTGCAAGCCATTAATAGAACTCTTTAAGGTTATGATATATCTTTGTTGAACTGGGATGAATGGTATAACAGGATCCATGAGCCTTGGCTAAGACCCTTTCCCTCAATCCATCGACATCGGGAACACATATCCCACCTTGGTATCTCAAGATACCATCACCACCAATCACAAAGTCTACAACTTTGTGTTGACCCATATTACTCTTAACCTTTATCAAGTCAGGGTCCAATACTTGCTTTTCCTTTATCTCAACAACAAGAGATGATTGAGATAGTACATGTACAAACACACCATCATCCACAGATTCCACAAGAAGAACTCAAAGATTAGCGAAATGGTGAATTTCCTTCATCAATTCCCACTTATCCTCATATACAAGGGCCAAACTTCCCATGGACAATCTACTAAGAGCATCAGTGACTACATTCACCTTACCGGGATGGTAATGAAAACTCATATCATAGTCTTTCAATAGCTCAATCCACCTTCTTTGTTTAAGATTCAACTCATTTTAAGTAAACACATATTGGAGGCTCTTATGGTCAGAGAAGATATTAAAATGAACACCATAGAGAAAATGTCTCCAAATCTTCAAAGCAAAGACCACGGCTAATAACTCTAAGTCATGGGTAGTTGTAATTCTTCTCATGAACTTTCAATTGCCTAGATGCATAGGCCACCACCCTACTATGCTGTAACAGCATGCAACCAAGACAGAAAATAAAATCATCACAATAAACCACAAAACCATCACTACCCCTGGGCACGGTCAAAATTGGAGCTGAAGTTAATTTATTTTTCAACTTATCAACACTACCCTTACACTTATCTGACCATAGGAACTTGACCTTCTTTTGGGTCAACATGGACAACGAGGCAGATATAGTGGAGAGACTCTCCACAAACCTTCCATAGTAGCTAGTTAGACCTAAGAAGCTCTAAATATCAATTGGAGTTGTAGGACTAGGCCACTTCTTAACTGCCATGACCTTTTAGGGTTATACCATAATCCCTTCACTAGATATGACATAACTAATTAAAGCTATGACTTTCAACCAAAACTCACACTTGGAAAACTTGGCTATCAAATGATTATCCTTCAATGTTTGTAACATGGAATGGAGGTGATCTAAATAATCCACCTCACTCTTAGAATAAATGAAAAACCCTATTCATTAAGTCTATAAATGCCACCGGTGCATTGGTCAATCCAAAAGACATGAAAAGAAACTTATAGTGACCATGCCAGGTTCTAAAGACAGTCTTAGGGATATCTGCATCCTTAATCTTAAGATGATGATAACCCAACTGAAGAGAAATCTTAGAGAAACACTTCGCACCCTAAAGTTGATCAAAAAAATCATCGATCCTAGGAAGAGGATATTTATTCTTTATGGTCACTTTGTTCAATTGATGATAATCAATGCACATATGAAGGGAACCATCCTTCTTGCTTATGAACAACACAGGAACACCCCATGGAGACACACTAGGATGGATAAAAAATTTATCCAAGATGTCTTTCAATTGCTCATTAAACTCTTTTAGCTCCATCGAATCCATTCTTTAAAGAGGAATAGAGGTTGGATGAGTGTCTGGAACAAGATAAATCCCAAAATTAATTTCCCTATTGCGAGGAACATCAGGAATATCATCGAAAAATACCTCGAGAAACTCATTAACCATGGGAATGGATTCTAGATAAGGATCTTCTGAGTTAGAAGCTTTAACTTGGACCAAATGATACAAACACACCTTTGAAATCAACTTTTGGGCTTTTTGACGAAACCCTTTTTATTTGATTCTAAACTACCAAGTACACTTACTAATACAAGTGTGAAATACATGGGTTTTAGAGTTATTAAACAAGTTGAAGAGGTACATGCCTTAAACAAGGTAAATCACCAAGAATATTAACTCCTCTTTGCCTCTTGGAGACCACTCTTAAAACCCTAGCCTCTAATTCTTCAAAGATGAACTTGGGAGAGTATTTAGGATGTTTGATCCATTAAAAATAGATGTTTATAATGATACACACACTTATATAGTGTGAGGGTTTAGGGTTTTAGGCTTGGAAAATGACCACAAGGCCCTTAGTTAAAAGCTGAAAAATGACCCCGTCTAGGGGTACGACTCCTTAAGTAGTCATGCCCTAGGGTATGAGTGGTACCCTGACTCTTACCCTAGGCTTCTGCTAGGTCTTGTACACTAGTTAGGCTATGAGTGGACACTCTTTAGTCATATCCAAAAGGGTGTGACTCATGTCTTAACCATAATCTTCATCTGTATAGAAAATAGTCTACTTAAGTTGAAACTTTACTCTATACGATTGCTTAGTATATGACTCGTATGTTTTGGTTATGACCAAGGGGAGGCCATGTCATATAGTGGATAGTATGTTACACTTATAGACTGATCAAGGTACGAGAGATGGAGGTCAAGGTGGGTACAAACTGTATCCATGGGTACGACTCAAGTTCCTAGTCGTACCCAACTCAGAGACACAAACAAAAAACCTAGGTATTTCACTACCAATTTTGGCCCTCTTGTTCACCCTTTCTCTTTCCTTGAGCTTCTCTTCCTCAATATAATAAGCATGAACCATCATTCTAGATAGCTCTATCTCCTTAATCAGCATAGTTGTTCTACACTCTTTGACTACATTTTCAGAAACTCTACACATGAACTTACACATCCTGGCCGTAGAATAGGCCACCATGGTTAGAGCATACCTTGCTAAATGGGTGAAATTGAGTGAATACTCCTTCACACTCAAGTTAACCTACTTCAGATTTTAAAACTTCTGCACCTTGTCCTCCCTCAACTCAAGCGAGAAGAACCTATCCAACAATGTAGTAGCAAACTCATCTCACTCTACTAGCCCTGCATCGGTGCCTCTATCATCCTTCCACTATTTAACCTGAGTATAAGCTACTTCTTACAACTATTAAGCAACTAAGTCAATACTTTCACTCGGAGTAACAACTATGATATCTGTCACCTTCTATACACAGTCCAAAAATTCAAGTGGATCCTCCTCAGACTTAGATCCAGAGAGCATTGGAGGATTCATTCAACTGAAATCCCAGACTCTGACTGCTTCCATACTTACCATAGAATTGGTCAGGGAAATGTCCTGCTATTTATTCTGGGCAGCCATAGATTGGGCCAATACCATGAAAGCAGCCTTGAATTCACATGAGACACCTACTCATTCATGGGGTCCTCGGGGATAGGTGTGTGTGGGCTGGTCCCTATTTCTCCTTCTTTTATCCCTTCTGGGAGGTATTTTCTGTAAATAGTAGAGAATGACATAGACAAAGAAGTTTAATAGAGATTACCCTCTATGACATGACATAAATGCCGAAAAAAGGGAAACTTTCCTAAAATATCTCATAGCCTCTCATCCATAAGTATGGATCACTTCATACCCATGCGTAAGACTCTACTTCACAGGACTTTTAGACACCCTAGGACACTTTAAGTCGAGCTCTGATACCAAGTTTGTCATGATCCGAGACTACCCCTAGTCATAACCCGGTGCTTAAGGCCACAAGTGACCCCAAGCTGACCCATGAGATGGTACGAGTTATAAATACTAAAAAGAAGATAATAAAATATTGTGTGGACATATTTAAATTCAAATATCTGAATAGTCAAATGAAACTAATAATGCTGTTGTAAAACATAACTATTGTCTGATTATCTGAAAGATTCTAAATATGATAAGTTGTTGGTATAGGTCCCCAAGTAACTCTGACTACTGAAATAACATGAAATAAAGTACTGGAAAGCATGATAAACAATATGACTAGTCCTCGACTAATAAGGACTCACCAATGCTGCAGCTAAGTGATACAGGGAAGAACTACGTAAAATCTGCAAACTGAGTGTCGGAACCTATATAATGAAATTAATATAATACAAAAGAGAGTATGCAGTCAATACTTTTAATGTATTGGTATGTGAGATAGGAACTAACTGATATACTTATAGATACTAAGCATAAATGCAAGAACATGTAAGATGAATGAAAGACTAAGTATAAATATAGACCGAAATGATCTGAATAACTGATATATGGACACTTGGTCATACAAATATGAACTGATATAATATGAATACTGATCAAAAACTCTGGGAGACATTTAACCGACATACCCCAATTTGAGCTAATTGGGGTCCAACCTGTAACCCAGTTTGAAGGGTGTTAATACCTTGCCAAGGGTATCAACATTGGCTGTGTGGATCAACTAATATGATATCCCAAGGGACTAGAGCGTCAAGCTTAAATTGATGGGTTACCCCTAAAAGGGTGTCAAGCCTAGACTGGTAAGTGAACCCTCATAATCTACATAGGCAACATAGTTTTGGAACTTAGGGACTATTACTTAAGGTCTCACCCTAAACCGGAAGGCAAGCCTTCATCCCTAGGTTCACTTGGTGATAAGTTCTTCTCCCAAGTGGACTGACATTGATGTTGATAACATGATTAACATGAAATCTATAACATATATGATTATCTAGGTATCAAGTGTTCATAACCAAATAGCACTGAAAAATATAATTAAATACGATAATATCAAGATAATGGCATGATAGGAAATTTCATAACTTAGATTCAAAAATATAAGAATTTCATCAATGTAACGAGTAATCCTGATTAAAGTATTGAAGAGTGATCAAATGTATGATGAAACACTAGTTCATGGTTGAATTCAATAGTTAAATGAAAGAATTATGGAATTCATAGTTTTCATGGAACCCTATAACTAAAAGGGGAATTAAACTTGAGATTTTGGAGAAACTTTGGGACTCAATGGGTAAAAGCATCCCATTGATGAATATCCCACTTACTTTAATGTAGAAGATCAAAGAAATCTTCTTGATATTTGGACTTGCTTGATAAACCCTAGTTGCTTCTTGGGAGAAGAGAAACTGCCCCTTTTTCATTTTTCTGAGTGAAGTTATTATTAATCATGTAATTAGGGATTTTTATTTTTTTATACTACCATTTGGGAAGCCTAAACGATGTGTTTTAGTCTTTTAAATAACTATGTAAAAACTTAAAATACTTTGAAAAATGGTGCAACAAAACTGGGTTCCAAGTCATTACAACTCACCCTAGACTCGTGACATCTAGTTATGAGTCATAGTCTAAGTAGTAACTTAGGGTCTTGGGAACTTGTGTCCTTACTGGTATGACTAGGACTCACCCTTATGACACATCATGTCCAACTATGAGGAATAAGGTGGAGTTGTGGTTTGGGGCTTGAGTCTTGGGTCAGTCACTGGTCAGGCTACGAGTCTACATTACGACTCATAAGGTTTGACTATGAGTTGTATGTTGGACTCGTGCCCAACGAAATGTGTTCTTGGTGAACAATGGAGTGACTATGAGTCACTCCTTATGACTCATAGTCATTGATTATGAATCATAAGGTAGAATTATTACTACTGTGATGCCTTCTTGATTGGACACTGGTATGACATGAGTCCCTCCTTATGACTCGTAGTAACTAAATACAACTAGTAAAGTCGAGTAGTAGTCACTGGGCTCAAATTTGGGGTTTCTAGAGTTTCTATGACTCACTCATGATGACTCATTACGTATGGTAACGGATTATTACCTGAGTCATTATCACAATAATGTATTAGGTCGTTAAGGGAAATTTCCATAATTTTTTACCACGACATCAGATTGGGGAGACACTTGAAGCATTGGAAATCTAACTTAGTGGCCTATATTTTGAGGGGTCTAGATGTTGAAAATTTATGTTATCATAAGCTACTTTCTACAACATCATAGCCAAGAAATTCATAGCATTCATCCAGATAGTGATAAGTTCTGTTCTTTTGAGGACTCAATTCAGTTACACTTACAATGTTTCATTTTATTATCTGTATGTATTGATTAGGCATATTTGGGGTCATGTCCCAGCTACCTATAGTCAGTATAAGTAGAGGCTTCATAGATATTAAGTTATAGCCATTTATGTAGTTTCAGTTCCCCCTTCTTTCAGATTATAATGTTGCGAAGCTTGAACAATAATGTATTGAAACAACTTCTTCAATGATTATCCTTCTGCTCAGTCAGTTTAGCTTTTATACATGTTTTAGTAAGTTTCTTATGAATTATGATAGTACCATGGTATAGATTGGGATCAGTTGTGGTTATAAGCACCATGTTATGACTAGGGTTAGTATCGGGTCGTGACAGGACATGACGCCAAATATGCCATGAAAACCAAAAGTACCAGAATAAAAGTATGACTAAAAAGTAATAGTGCCTTCTAGATAATAGAGGTCTCACCACTTCTCACTACCTGTCTAAGAGAGAAAACAAGATCCTTAATACTGCACAGAATCACAGGAAAGGGCCTCTGAACCTATAGTGCCTATGGACAATTATACAATGAGTCTTGACATGCAACACATGGGAAAGAATAAAACATTCTTCTACCAAAATCAGTCATAAAACACAAATTCATCATTCATAATAATAGTAAAGTAAGGGTTAAGTACAAGGAAAATAAAGACATGACCATTTAAAATTTAGTTCTAAACTATGTTGCGTTTCATAGACCTCCAATAACCCACGGGATATATGGGTTTGTTACCCCCAACCGACGGGGCCTTAAATTATGTTTACTGCAAGAATTGAGAATAGTCTAAGGTCATCAATAGTCTAAATCCTCCCTATTATCCTTATATTAAGAATGCCATTCACCATCCAATTAAGGTACAACATCTCCTTATCGTAAAACACAGGTTTTGGGCGCTACTCACGAGGACGTATGCCTTCTTAGTTGGCTACACAATTTCCATTATGGCCCTATTGAAATGTTTTATCAACTTTAACAGTGGAGACTTTCATTACGTCATTCCTTATTGGTATTGTCATACCAAAGCTTGCGAGCCATTAATATTATGTTATACCATTCTTATTAAAACCTTTAGACCCTAAATTCCATTTTAAAAATCCATAACCATACTCCCAAGGGCATTTCAAGAGAAGGAATAGACACCATAAAGTACACATTGAAAACCAAATTATGAGATGGGTTGAGGTTTATAAATTTATCATGCAATCCCATAAATATTGTTAAACCATGATACTAATTCCACTATTTACATGCAACGTATTTTAGTTTCAAAATACCATCATTCATACATTGAAATCCATTAAGAAAAGAAAAAACCAATTTAAAGCTTTCAAAACTAAATCATCTCAACACTAGTTGTAATACCCTGAGAATACACCTTGGGCGCCACACGGTGCTTACAGTCCCGAGAGACCACAAGTTAACCCATGATCTAGTACCTACTATGAACACTTAATATATCTGATAACAAGAGAATATGCATGGAATTTAACTGACATGCCATATGGTTTTAAAAACTGTAATCAATACTAAATCATAAATTAACATTTGAAAATATACTAAAAAGCTAACTAAATGTCTGTTCTAGTCGGAAAAGCCTCTACTGACTGACTGTGGAGCTGATAGGATAAACCCCAACTAACTCAGACTAACTACTGAACTAATTGTATGAAAATAAATATAGCTTGTCCTCAAAATTGAGGACTCACCACTGCTATATATAATAATTTAAAGGTCTACGCACGATCCACGAACTGAGCGTCTGAACCTATGATATGATACATCATAGCACAAGAAAAGAGTATACGATCAGTACTTTGAATATACTGGTATGCTAAATGAGGTAGGCAGATATGCATGGTTTCATGAACATGAATAATAATTGTCTAGATATATATATAACATGAAGTACTGAATAGAGTGCATGAAATCTGTAGATACTGAGGATACGTGAAAGTGTAAGTACTGAGGATGCATGACCAAGCATATATCTTGTTCTGGATATAATATGTAAATACTAAAATACTGAAATCTAATAACTGAATCACTGATATGTGTATACTATGGTCAAGCAACTAAAACTGAATTACTAAACTGATTTTTGGATTGAGACTATAGGAGGTATCATCTAACCAATATGACCCATTCTAAGCTGATAGGGGTCTAACCTGTGACCCCTGTTAGAAGGGTGCAAGTACCGTGCCACGGGTACTAACAATGGCTATGTCAACCTTAAACTAATAGGAAGACATTTTTTCAACCCCAAACTAACTGAAAGACTCATGAGATATGTGTCAACCCTAAAATAGCAGGAAAACATCTCAAACCTATGTTGGCTACGTAGTTCTGTAACATAGGGATTTCTACTAAGGGTCAAACCCTATACTAACAAAATGTCCCCATACTTGGATTCGCTCGGTGCTGAATTCTACTGCCAACTAAACTGACACTAATTATGGGACTAAACTAGGCTTAATTGGACAAGTAACTGATCATGAAGGCTAACTGAGTGGTAATGCTCATGATTTATCTGAACTATTTTGAAGATACTGAGACTAAGTAAACAATTAAGTTTTGGGTATTCATAACCCCCTGGAGTTGATAACAATAACAATAGGACCACTTGAAAGCTTTGAAACTATGGAAGGAAATCATTCTTCACAATTATTCACATAATCATTTCTTCAAGCACATGGGGACTAAGACTTTAACATAGGGATACTTTATAAATATGAAAAGATCGCACAATCACATGACCAAATTATAAACTGAGGGTTTTATTTTGTATTCACATGAACATGATATGGAAACCATAATATTTAAAACACACTAAAGCTCTAGGGACATATTAAGTAGTCATTGTTCAACATCCTTTCATCTAGGTAGTTTATCAAACACTTGATATTCATAGTGTAAGCTAAGCATGGGAATAATATAAAGCTTTTACTAATAGCATGATTTTGATACTAAATCACCAATTAAGGTTTCAAATCAACGAACAACATCATTCACACGTGTAGGGTTTAATAACAACAAAAATTTTCTGTAGACATGATATAAAATTTGAAATTCATGAAAGTTCATGGACATAATTCATAAAACATGTAAAGATCATACTTTTAAAACTTAAAAATAGATTCTTGGATTCCATAGGTGAAAGGAACCCATGGATGAACATCTAACATACCTGAATAGTTGAATTCTTGAAGTTTCTTGGCAATTTTCTTGAGAATTGAGCTTGAATCTTGAAGGCTAGGGATTTCTTTTTGAGAGAGAATGCTCTTTAATTGAGATAACTTGAATAAAGTAATTACTAATTAGGCTATTAGGGCATTAATCCTGTGTTTGGACTAATTGGGATTGTGGAAAAAAACTAAACTGACCCTAGAATAAATTAAATTTTTGTCACTGAAAAATCCTAATTTTGGCCATCATTGCGATGCGGTGCCATCGCGGTGAGCCACTAAAATTTCACTGTAGGTCTAGTCTAGGGACAAGTGCAAAATTACACTTTGGTGCGATGGCGCTGCATCACTGGAAAACAACGAGTGTGAATTTGCACTTTGCCACGATATGATGCTTTTCATGGTGCTTCACTGAAAAATGACGAGTATTATTTTGCCTTTCACCGCGATGCGGTACCATTGCGGTGGCCTACTATCTAGAATAAAAATTGCCATAACTTCTTACCCGGTTATCGGATTAAGGCAAAATTGGTATCGTTGGAAAGCTAATTCAATTTCATATAGTTTGGTTGGTGTTGAGCTGGAAAATTCTAAGTAGAGCAAAAGATATGATCATTTGAAGTTGACTAAGGCAACATTCTTATAAAAAACTCAATCGAAACTGATTGTTTTGATTCGTCTAATAGATGGGAGTTATTAGAGGCCTTAATATATGTCAAACTCACTCATAAAACTGGAAAAACACTATAATTTATTTCTCATGATCTTGAAGCATAGTTCTAATATTGGTCTAGATTTTTGGGGTATTACAATATCTCCCGCTTGGGAATATTTGTCCTCAAATAGGACTGGTTACACTGATAGTAGTGTACTGAGGTAGATGATATCATGTAGTGAACATGCATGACTTTGAACATGATTGTGTAGCTGATTCTGAACATGACACATGAACTGAATATCATGACCTAGACTAATTTTTTAAATACAAGCAATGACATGAGAATGGTTATAAGGATGAGATATAACCGAGAGAGTTAACTTAGGAGTACCTCATTGCTTCAAGATAGATCATGCTATGTGAAGAGAAGATGGAAGGTTTAGGACCTGAAAGCTCGGGGGATCTCAGTACATCTCCCCCTTTGGATATTATGTACCACAAAAGATACTAACTTAGTTGAAATACTGAGGGAAGACTAAGATGATGTACGAGATACATATGAACTAAATCATAATTGATTATCTGGAATCTAAAACATGATGCATAAATTGAACTATATTTATCAAAGAGGACTAATCCAGGTATATGGATGACATAAATTCAAATTTTACTGATCATTATATGTGTAGCATGAGTACTAGAATTGAACATACTGCAAAGCATAAATGCATGAGTCATAAGTTGCATGACCTGAGTTGGAGTTCATAAGTTTCATGGTACATAATTTGTATAGTTGAGCAAACTGGGACTTATTATACTAAGAATGAGAAGCACACATGATTCTTTATGATGTGCAAGAGCGTGAACTATGATCATAGAGCTGATATATAAAGTATCAATAGATATCGCAATGATGGAATTATAAAACTCTACACTGAGATAAGAATGGGTCAGGCATCACCTTCTCCTACTGATGTTTTACAATACACTGGCACCATTACTAGAATCTGAGAGCCTGACTTGGTTACTTGTTCTATCATCTCCCCCTTAGCTTAAAGCAATCATTCTAAGTCTTGGAACAACTTAATCAACATCTCTAAATGGTATTGCCACCACTTTACTCTAGAATAAGGGGTATGAAACTACACATAATTGGTAAACTCACTCTCAATGATTATGCCCAATGATGTAAAACTTGTTGCTAGTACTTTCTTCTGAGATACAACTCTTAGCTTTCTATAGCCCCAACAATCATCATGTAACAACTTTAAATTGACCAACTTAGAATTTTTAACTTTTCTTTCTATTAGCTCAACCTTTAAAGACTCAAACTTAGATTCTAACACACATCCTGAATATCCCCAAATCTGTAATAACCCAACTACTTTCATCATAGCCTATAAATATCACATTCCTAAATCACCCCCACATCATCATGCTTAATTTTGAGATAGTACCATAAATTCTTGCATACGCTATTCTAAGCCTTTTGGTTCACCTCTCATACAACTAACCTTACTTTACTGTTGCTAAACTACTGGGCTCATGCTGCTAACTCTAGATCATGTGTTGTCATAGGATTTGGAGAGGGGACCGAAAACACACCTGACCCCAAAAAACTGAGGTACTACTCCTTCATTCCCTAAATGGTTCATCGAGAAGCTAAAACTGACCTACTCTATTTCTGAAATCAACTGAAGGGATTTACTGGGATACTGTGACCGGGAAATTTCTGTATACCCATCTGGCTATTATAGATTTAGCCACTGAGGTAGAAACTGGTAAGGGCTCTACTAAGATTTCAGGATTGACTCTGAAGTTTATGGCTATGTAAGGGGCTACAAAAGAATGAGAAACTCAAGGGTGTAGTAAAACATACACAAGAATATGAAAGGTCTGTAACATACCTGTAACTACATCGGGAGAATATTCCTGATCATGTCGAGACAAAAATGAATAAAGTTTATTCTAACGCTAACCCCGAGATACACTAGAAGTGAAGCCTTGCTGAGTAAAGCGATCGGATGGAACTAAAGGATGACTGTGCTGACTTTGTGGACTAGCCTTAGGACATCCTCAAACTCTGTGGCCTGACTTGTAATGCCCTGGGTCTGTACCCCAGATGCTACACGGTGCTCATAATCCCAAAGGACCATAAGCTAACCTATGATTGGTACCTATTGCAATAACTGAATAATAATACTATAAAAATACAGAAATTAGGCGGAAATTGGCGATAAGGTTCAATTTTGTAAATAAATACTGAATACGATATATCAATATTGAAACTAAATATTTGTCTGAAAAATACTATAGTATGAAAATCCTCGACTTTCTGAATAAGGAGTTGATGGGAAAAGTCCCCAACTAACTCTGAACTACTGAAATGAACTAAAATACTAAAGTAATAACCCAGTCCTTAGACTTCAAGGACTCACTACTAACTTTGGCTGCTAAATATCTGAACTGCTAAATATGATCTGGAGCTCGTACGTATGAACCTATGATGTAACACATCATAGCGCAAAAGAATAGTATGCATCAATACTTTGAATGTACTAATATGCAAAGTGAGGTAGGCTAAAATGCATTGGTTCATATGCATAAACAATACCGACTAAATAACATGAGTATAACAGAATGAGAGTACATGCATGAATAGGTAAACTACGATTGAGATTGTGATAGCACTGGATATAGAGTTTTGAATACTGATTAACTGATATCTGAGTTTACTGATACTGCAATACTGATAATTAAATGACTATATCTAACAGTCTTGATTCTGTGGAACTGTGTTGAGTTCTGTACTGAATTGAGTTATATTCTAAAGATTGAAACTGAGACTATGAGAGGTAATCATCTAACCGATATGCCTCTCTCTGAATTGATTAGGGTCCAACTCGTAACCCCAGCTAGAAAGGTGTAAATACTGTGCCACGAGTAAATATATACTAAGTAACCCTCATGTGGCAGGTGCTCTAAGTGAGAATGGTGGTACCCTAAACTAACAGGTTAAAATACCTCATCAACCATCAACTAGCAGGTTGATGTCTCAACCTATGCTGGCTATGTAGTTTTGGAACACAAGGACTACTTCTAAGGATCATACCCTCTACTGGCAGGTGAGTCCCTATCCTTGGGTTCACTCAGTGATGAATCCTACTCCCAACTAAATAGATGTTGGACTAAATTCTAAACCATTCTAGGCTAGACTAAACTATTACTGATCATACTGTATAACTGAACTGAACTGATTTCACTAAGTTTCATAGACTGATGAAATACTACTAAATTCTATTAATTGATTAAGTGTTACTGAGCTTTCCTAAATTCTATAACTGACTGGATTCTACTTATCGTGACATGACTGATACTATTCTGTGAATAGCCATGACTCTAGGTAAATAGCTAAATTATCAGGTATTGAATACCCCCAGGACTCGATAACATAAATTATAAGACATAGCACAATATTGAAATATGATAGCTAATCACTTAATCATGATTCCTTCATTGGGACATTCTAGCAAATGCTTGCATGACATGAACTTGAATACATTCTAACATGATATAATTTCACCATTCAACTCACTTGAGCAATTCAACAAACACTTGGAGGACATAGTATGTGCACATAATACTAAAAAACATGCGAGCATCATAATTTCAAATAATTCACAATTTGGAGGGTTTTAGCATGAATTAACATAGTACAACACATATAACAAATAATTTTGTATGCATCTTGCAATTGAATCATGAACTAGATACCCCACTAACATGGTACTCATGAACACACTAAAATTCAACCATGACATTCATCAAACTCATTAACTTGAAGTAAAAAATAAGTGATTGAACTCCAAGGGCGGAAGGTAACCCTTGGATGAACACATGATATACGTTGGTTGCTAAATTCTTGAAGAATGATGGTGAAATATTAAGCCTTGAGTTTGAAAATTGATCTCCTAGGGTTTTTATTCCTAAGTAATTTCTTAATACAAAATGAATTTTTCCCCTAAAGGGGCTTAATTTCGTGTTTTGGGGCTGATAACCATGGGTAAAAGGCCAAAATACCCCTGAGGAATGCAACTTTTAATCACTGAATATTGAATTAGCGATGCGCATACCAATGTGTCACATCGATAGGGTCAACGCTATGTCCATTACGCCGCATCGAGTCTACATCGGTTCACTAGAATTTACACTGGGGAGCTGGAGGAAAATATTCATCGACATGATAGATGATGCGGCGTATCAAGATCATATCGATCTACTGGTTTGACTTCCAAACGTGCCTCAAACGAAGTCTGAAAAATCTAAAACTTATCCGAGGATACCTACTGATATTCTTGATCATGATTGAACCTAAAGATTGATATTTTAAGGTCATAGAGGTCGTGACATAGAGTTGCCAACTTACAAATGCTAAAATGACACACAACTTACGAAAGCTAAAATGACACTAAGTCTGAGTACTTAGCTAAAAAGTTTTCTAAGTCTGGGACTCTTTAACATGCTTTAAAGTATTGAGTAAGCTTAGGATTTTGTGGGGTCTTATAATATCTCCACCTTGGGAATATTTATCCTCGAATAAGACTAACTAAGATGGGAATACTGATAGACTAAATTTAGATACGAGACATGTACAACAGAAGAATGATTTCATGACTAAAATTATTGATAATCTAAAATTTCATACTGAACATGCATATCTGATGCATGAGTACATAGCTAAACCTGATTCATGAATGCATGACTGGGATTGATAAGAAGCTGAGTTCCTCATGATGAACATGTATATCTGATACATGAAGTCACAACTGAATATGCAATGGTAACTGGTACCAAATCTTTAAAGGAAAATCTGAGCATGAAATTGAGTAAGTTCAAGGAAAAACTATTACCTTGGGCTGAGTCTGAGTTTGCGAAGAAGAGGTAAGGATACTTGGTCCGTATGTCTTCTTCTGCTTCCTAAGTAGCTCCCTCGATGGACTGATTCTTCCAAAAAACTTTAACTAGAGAGATTTCATACTGAACATGCATATCTGACACACTACCTTCTGGTGAATCGACTAAGCGAATACCTAATCGGGCAAAATGATGAACTTCCTAAGCTAACTTCTTCTTACTATACTCCACATGAGCAATACTACCCATAGACATCCTACTGAGAGCATCAGCTACTATATTAACTTTACCTGATGATACAGGATGCTCATGTCATAGTTTTTCAAGAAATCCAACCATCTTCTTTGCTAGAGATTTAGGTATTTCTAAGAGAATACATACTGTAGGCTTTTATGGTTTGTGAACACATCAACGTGCACACCATACAAATAGTGCCTCCAAATCTTTAAGGCAAACACTACTGCTGCTAAATCTAGGTCATGAGTTGGATAGTTCTTTTCATAGGGCTTAAGCTATCTAGAGGCATAGGCTATAACCTTACCTCTCTTCATGAGGACATAAATCAAACCTACTCTGGATGCATCACAATACGCAACAAAGCCATCTGAACCATTTAGCAAGGCAAGGACTGGGGCTGAGGTAAGTCGAGTATTCAACTCCTAAAAAATTTTCTCACAAGAATCTGACCACTGAAACTTGACTTTCTTCTGAGTCAATCTGGACATAGGGGATGCAATAGATGAAAATCCCTCAATAAACCATCGGTAATAGATGACCAAGCCCAAGAAAATCCTGATATCTAATGAAGAGATGGGTTTGGTCTAATTTCTCACTACTTTGGTCTTTTGGGGATTAACTCTATTGCCATCACTGGAAACGATATGGCCAAGAAAAGCTACTAACCTTATCCAAAATTCACACTTACTAAATTTAATGAATAGTTATTGGTTTTTGAGAGTTTGTAGTACTATTTTGAGATGGTCTGCATGATCATGTACACTGCTGGAGTAGACAAAAATGTCATCTATGAAGACTATGACAAACATATCCAAGTACTGCTTGAACACACGATTCATCAAGTCCATGAAAGCTACTAGGGCATTGGTAAGACCAAAGGACATGGCTAAGAATTCAAAGTGACCATACCGAGTTTTAAAGGCTATCTTTGGGAAGTCACATTCCCTAACCCTAAGCTGATGATAGCCTGGCCTGAGGTCTATCTTGGAGAAGTAACTGGCATATTGAAGTTGGCCAAACAAGTCATCAATTCCGGGAACAAAATACTTGTTCTTGATCGTGACTTTGTTTAGCTGACGGTAGTCAATACACATTCTGAGAGAACCATCTTTCTTACACACATATAAAATTGGTGTACCCCATGGGGACATACTGGGTCTAATAAATCCCTTATCTAGGAGATTCTTCAAATATTCTTTTAATTCTTTTAGTTCTTCTAGAGCCATTCTATATGGCGAAATAGAGATAGACTGAGTATCTGAAAGAAAGTCTATTTCAAAGTCAATTTCCCTTTCAGGAGAAATTCTGAGAAGATCTTTGGGAAACACATCTGGGAAGTCATATGCCACTAATACTGACTCAAGAGTAAGGGTTTCTAATCTAGAGTCCTGAACCCGAATGAGATGCTAGACGCATACCTTTGATATCATTTTCCTTGCCCTAAGGTAGGAAATAAGTTGACCCCTAAGTGCTGAAGTACTATCCCTCTACTCAAGGACGGGCTTATTTGGGAACTGAAATTGGAAAGTTCTATTTCTATAGTCAACTAAGGCATAGCAGGAATAAAGTCAATCCATACCGAGAATGACATCAAATTCAGTCATCTCTAATTCGAGTAAGTCTGCTAAAGTGATATCATAACTGGATAGTTCCTTTATACCTGCTGTTCTATGATAGATTTACTTAATAGGGTAGATACTAAGAAAGGCTCTGCTAAAATTTCAAAAATAATTCCAAAGTCAACAGCTATAGAGGGAGTAACAAAGGACAAAAAAGCTCCAAGATCTAGCAAAGTAGAGTCATGTAAATAATAAACCTGTAACATAACAGTGACCATATCAGGAGAAATTTTATGATCCTATTGGGACTGAAGAGCATAGAGTCTATTTAGGAGTTGCCCACTGGTGGCATTGGATGCGGCACCCTACTGATTCGAGCAACCAGACTGAGCTGGGGGATGGTTATGCTGACCCTGGGAACCTGACTGGGGACAATCCCTAACTCTGTGACTTGGCTTGCCACACTCGAAACATATATCACTTCCAGCTCTACAGATACCGTAGTAGTTTCTAACATATTCTAGCAAAGGGGATTAGTTCGGGCGCTGCTGACACTACCCTTAGGCTTAGGTCTTGGCACCCTGTCTCTGTTGCCATCTCTAAATTTCAGCGCTGGAGCACTGGATGGGGATGGAGCTGGAACTAAGGATTTTGAGTGGAACTAAGAATGATTCCCACCCTCTGACTTAGGCTAAGCAAAGTTAAAAATACCGATTCTCGCTCCTTTGTTCTCCCTCTTCTTCTCCCTATTCTTAGACTCCTCTATCTACTGAGAATTGACCATAAGTCTAGATATGTCCATCTCCTTAATTTTCATTGTTATTCTAAACTCCTTGACTACACTTCTAGAAACCCCAGACACATACTTACTCATCTTGGACCTGCTATCTGCCACCACATGAGGAGCATATCTAGCTAATTGAGTAAACTTGAGAGAATACTCTTTCATTGTCATATTTCCCTGCTTTAGTTTAAGAAATTCTAGAACCTTCACTTCCCTCAACTACAATGAAAAAAACCTATTCAGAGAAAAAGTGAAAAACTTTTCCCACTCTATGGGCCCTGCATCTGTGGCCCTTTCTGCTTTCTACTGCTTAAACCATGAGTGAGCCACAGACTGCAACTGATATGCAACTAACTTGGAACTCTCACTAGTTTTCACCCCAATAATATTTGTAACTTTCTGCATCTGATCAAGAAATTCTTGAAGGTCTTCATTTGACATAGACCCAATAAAAGATGGAGGGTTCATTTGAGTGAAGTCCCAAATCTTAGCTATAGTAGTATTGGCCACTGGGTTGGATAGAATGATAGTTAGGAATTTTTTTTAGGATGCCACCGAATGAGATAGGGTGGTGAAAGATTCTCTAAATTTAGCGTGGGGGACATGTTCGTCCAGGGGATCCGGTTGGATGGCTTGGGGTGCTGGATGGTCTCTCATTTCTTTTTGCTTAGTCATTTTTGGAGGCATATTATATAAACGGAAGAGAAACTTGGATTAGATAGGGAGTTTAACTGGAGCTTATGCTTACTCACATGACAAAGAAAGGAACTTTTCCTAAAACATCTCGTAGCCTCCTGTTCATAAGTGTGGTGTGCTACACACCCATGCAAAAGATTTTAATAGATATGGCTTTCTGACTTTTGAGAACACTGTTGAACCTTAGTCTCTGATACCAAGTTTGTACCGCTCTGAGTTTGTACCCCGAACACTACACGATGCTATAATCCCAAAAGACCACAAACTAACCCATGACTGGTACCTCCTATAATAACTGAATAATAATACTATAAAAATGTTAAAATTAAGCAGAAACTAGCCATAAGGTTCAATTTTGTAAGTAAATACTATATTCGGTATATTAATACCAAAACTGAATGTTTGTCTGAAAAGTACTCTAGTCTGAATAGCCTCTATTGTCTGAATAAAGAGTTCATGGGACAAGTCCCCAACTAACTTAGAACTACTGAAATGAAATGAAATACTGAAGTAATAACCACGCCCTCAGACTATGAGGACTCACCACTAACTCTGGCTGCTGAATATCTGAACTGCTAAATATGATTGGGAGCCTGTGCATCTGAACCTATGATATAAGACATCATAGTGCAAAAGAAAAGTATGTCTCATTGCTTTGAATGTATTGGTATAAAAAGTGACGTAGGCTGAAATGCATGGGTTCATATGCATAAAAAATACTAACTAAATATCATGAATATAACTAAATGAGTGTTCATGCATGAACACGTAAACTATGACTAAGATTGTGATAGCACTGGATACAGAGTTCCGAATATTGATTAACTAATATCTGAGTTTACGGATAATATATTACTGATGACTAAATGACTATATCTGAAAATCTTGATTCTGTAGAACTATGTTAAGTTCCATACTGAATAGAGTTTTATTCTAAAGACTAAAACTCAGACTGTGGGAGTTAATTATCTCACCGACATACCCCTCTCTAAAATGATTGGGGTCCAACCTATAACCCCAGCTAGAATGGTGTCAGTACCGTGCCACAGGCAAAGATAAATTGAGTCACCCTTATCTGGTAGGTGCTTTGAGTGAGAATGGTGGTACCCTCAACTGGTAGGTTAAAACACCTCATCAACCCTTAATTGGTAGGTTGACGTATCAACCTACGCTGGCTACATAGTTCTGAATGCAACGACTGCTTCTAAGGATCACACCCTCTACTGGTAGGTGAGTCCCCATTCTTGAGTTCACTTGATATTGAATCCTACTCCCAACTGAATAGACACTGGACTGAATTCTAAATCATTCTAGACTAGACTGAACTATTACTGATCGTACTTTATAACTAAACAGAATTGAGTTCACTGAGTTTCGTAGACTAACAAAATACTATTGAGTTCTGTTAAATGATTGAGTACTATTGAGCATTCCTGAGTTCTGTAACTGACTAGATTCTACTGATCATGACATGACTGATACTATTCTATGAATGGCCATGGCTCTAGGTAAATAGCTAAATTGTCGGGTATTGAATACCCCCAGGATTCAATAGCATAAATTATAAGACATAGCTCAATCTTAAAACATGATAGCTAATTACTTGATCATAATTTCTTCATTGGGACAGTCTAGCAAACACTTGCATGACATGAACTTAAATACATGGTAAGATGATATAATTTCACTATGTAACTCACATGAGCAATTCAACAAACACTTGGAGGACATAGTATGCGCATATAATACTAAACAATAAGCTATCATCATAATTTGAAATACTAAATTCACAATTTGGAGGGTTTTAGCATTAATTAACATAGTACAACACATATAACAAATAATTTCGTATGCATCTCGTAATTGAATCATGAACTAGAAACCCCACTAACATGGTAGTCATGAATAGTCTCAAATTCAACCATGAAATTCATCAAACTCATTAACTTGTAGTAAAAAAAAGTGCTTGAACTCCAAGGGTGGAAGGAAACCCTTGGATAAACACTTGACATACCTTGGTTTCTAAATTCTTGAAGAATGATGGTGAAGTCTTAAACCTTGAGTTTGAAAATTGATCTCCTAGGGTTTTTTTTCTTGAGTGATTTTTGAATAGAGAATTAATTTTACCACTGAAGGGGCTTAATTTTGTGTTTTGGGGTTGATAACCGTGGGTAAAAGACCCAATACCCCTGAGGAATGCAGATTTTAATTACTAAAAACTGAATTAGCGATCCAAAGACTGACGTGTCACGTTGATAGGCTAGGCTCTGGAGCCAACGTGCTACATTGAGTCCGCATCGTTTCACTGGAATTTGAACTAAGGAGTTGGAGGAAAATATTCATCGATTAAATATATGTCGCGGCGCATCGAGATCACATCGATCCTCTTCTTTGGACTTCAAACGTGTCTTAAAAAAAGTCTAAAAAATTTGAAACCTGTCCAAGGACACCCACTGACACTCCTGATCATGATTCAACCTAAAGATTGACTTTTTAAGGTCATAGAGGTCGTGAAATAGAGTTTCCAACTTACAAATGCTAAAATGGCACTATGTTTGAGCACTTCGCTAATTTTTTTTCTATGTCAGAGACCCATTAACAAGCATTAAATGACTGAGTTTAGCTTAGGATTTTGCGGGGTCTTACATCACTGTTGGCTCTACACATACCTAGGTATTTCTACCATATTCTTCGCTAAGCGGATGGGTATGACCACTGCTCACACTACCCTTGGTTTTGGATCCTGGTTCCTTATCTCGACGATCATTCCTAAACTTTGGTTTTGGTTCCTAGCTGAAGATGGAGCTGAGGCTGAAAACTTCTGACTAAACTGAGAACGGTTACCACTCTCGAACCTTGGCTAAGAAAAACTAAAGCTACCCATTCTGGATTTATTATTCTAGCTCTCCTTTTTCTTAATCTTATGCTCCTCAATCTGTTGAGCATGGACCATAAGCCTAGATATGTCCATTTCCTTAATTAATATTGCAGTCCTACACTCCTTGACCACTATATCAGATACCCCATACACAAACTTGCTCATTCTAGATCTGTTATCAGCCATCACATAAGGAGTATACCTAGCTAACTAAATAAACTTAAGGGAATACTCTTTCATACTCATATTGTTCTACTTCAAAATAATGAATTCTAACACCTTAGATTCCCTCAAATACAATGGGAAGAATCTCTCTAAGAAAGCTATAGAAAATTGCTCCCACTCTATAGGTCTTGCGTATATGCCTCTATCCCTTTTGTACTACTTAAACTAGGTGTGAGCTACATCTTGAAACTGGTAAGAAACAAATTTAGAACTCTAACTAGAAGTTCCCCACATAATATCTATTACCTTATAGACCATGTCAAAGAATTCCTATGGATCATCTTCAGGTTTAGATCCCAAAAATAGAGGAGGATTCATTCAGGTAAAGTCCTAAATCCTAGCTACAGTAGTATTGGCTACTGGGTTGGCTGGGTCAGCGGTCGGCTAAACATTTTGAGCCACTATAGAGTGATATAGCCTAGTGAATACAACTTTAAACTCTGTATGAGAAATATACACGTTCAGGGGATTTTTCTAAATGGGTGGAAGTGCTGGCTAGTTTACATTTCTTCTTCTGTTTGTCTTTCTGGGAGGCATGTTCTGTAAATGGAAGGAAGAATTGAATTAGACAGAGATTTCAACTTGAGCTCATGCTCCTTCGCATGATATGAACACTGAAAGAAGGAAAACTTTTCAGAAAATGCCTCATAACCTCATGTCTACAAATGTGGCGCACTTGATGTGGCTACTTGATGTGGCTTTTAGACTTCCTAGGACACTTTAAAACCTTAGGCTCTGATACCAATTTTGTAATACCCCGAGAGTACACCCTGGGTGCCACATGGTGCTTACAGTCCCGAGAGACCATAAGCTGACCCATGAGCTGGTACCTTCTGTGAACACTAAATAATCTAATAACAAGAGAACATGTATGGAATTTAACTGAAACGCCATAAGTTTTTAAAAATTGTAACCACTACCGAATCATGAAGTTAATGTTTAAAAACACATTAAAAAGCTAACTAACTATTTGTTCTAGTCTGAAAAGCCTCAACTGACTGATTATGGAGCTGATGGGACAAACCCCAACTAAGTTTGACTAAATACTGAACTGAAAGTGTTAAAATAAATATAGCCTACCCTCAAAATATGAGGACTCACCACTGCTACATTTTATAATCTGAAAGGTCTATACACGATCTGGAAACTAAGCATTCGGACCTATGATATGATACATCATGGCTTAAAAAAAGAGTATACAATCAATACTTTAAATGTACTGGTATGCTAAATAAGGTAGGCTGATATACATGGTTTCATGAACATGAATAATAACTAACTGAATATATATATAACATGAAGTACTGAATAGAGTGCATGAAATCTGTAGATTCTGAGGATATGTGAAATCTATAAGTACTGAGGATGCATGACCAAGCATATAACATATTCTAGATATAATCTGTAAATACTAAAATCTGATAACTGAATCACTGATATTTGTATGCTATGGTCAAGCAACTAAAACTGAATTACGAAACTAATTTTTGGACTGGGACTGTGGGAGGTATCATCTAACCAACATGCCCTAGTCTGAGCTGATAGGGTTCCAACCTGCGACCCCAGTTGTAAGGGTGCTAGTACTGTTCCATAGGTACTAACAATGGTTGTGTCAACCCTAAGCTAATAGGAAGACATCTTGGCAACCCTAAACTAACAAAAACACTCATGAGATATGTGTTAACTCTAAACTATTAGGAATACATCTCAAACCTATGCTAGCCATGTAGTTCTATAACTCAGGGATTGCTAATAAGGGTCAAACCCTATACTAGTAGGAATGCCCCCATCCCTAGGTTTGCTTGATGCTGAATCCTACTCCCAACTTAACTGACACTGATTATGGGACTGAACTAGGCTTAACTGGATAAGTAACTGATTATAAAGGCTAACTAAGTGGTAATGCTCATAATTTATCTGAACTATTTTGAAGATACTGAGACTAAGTAAAAAACTAAGTTTTCAAGTATTTATAACCTCCAGGACTCGATAACTATAATAATAGGACCACTTGAAAGCTTTAAAACCATGGAAGGAAATCATTGTTCACAATTATTCACTTAATCATTTCATCAACCACAGGGGGACTAAGACTTTAACATGAGGATACTTTATAAATATGAAAAGATCGTACAATCACATAACCAAATCATAAAATGACGGTTTTATTCTAAATTCACATGAACATGATATGGACATAATAATATTTAAAACATACTAAAGTTCTATGGACATATTTAGTCATTGTTCAACATTCTTTCATCTAGGCAGTTTATCAAACACTTGATATTCATAGTGTAAGCTTAGCATGGGAATAGTATAAAGCTTGTAGTAGTAGCATGATTTTGATACTAATCACCAATAAAGGTTTTAAATTAGCGATCAACATCATTCACACATGTAGGGTTTAATAACAATAGTAATTTCGTATAGACATGATATAAAATTTGAAATTCATGAAAGTTCATGGACATAATTCATAAAACATGTAAAGATCATACTTTTAAAACTTAAAAATAGATTCTTTGACTCCATGGATGGAAGGGAACCATGGATGAACATCTAACAAACCTGAATAGTTGAATTCTTGAACTTTCTTGGTAATTTTATTGAGAATTGAACTTGAATCTTGAAGGCTAGGGATTTTTATTTGAGAGAGAATGCTCTTTAATTGATAGAAATTGAATAAAGTAATGACTAATTAGGCTATTAGGGCTTTAATCTCATGTTTGGACTGATTGGGGTCATGTTAAAAGATTAAACTACCCCTGGAATAAATTAAATTTTTATCACTAAAAAATCTCAATTTTGGCCATCACCGCGACGCGATTCCATCTCGGTGGGCCACTGGAATTTCAATGTAGGTGTAGTTTAAGGACGAGTGGAAAATTAAACTTTAGCGCGATGCAGTGATATCGTGTTATGTCACTGGAAAATGATGAGTGCGAAATGGCACTTCACCGCGATGCGATACTTTACTAGAAACTGATAAGTGTCATTTTACCTGTCACCGCAAGGCGGTACCATCATGGTGGAACATTGTCTAGAACAAAAATTTCCATAACTTCTTACCCCGGTTATCGGATTAAGGAAGCATTGGTATCGTTGGAAAGATAATTCAATTTCCTATAGTTTGGTGGGTCTTGAACTGGAAAATTCTAAGTAGAGAAAAAGATATGTTCGTTTAAAGTTGTCTAAGGCAACATTCTATTTAAGAACTCAATCGGTAAAGATTGTTTTGATTCATCTAATAGCTGGGAGTTATTTGAGGCCTTAATATATGTCAAATGCACTCATAAAATTGGAAAAGAACTATAATTGGTTTCTCATGAGCTTGAAGCATGGTTCTAATATTGTTATGAATTTTTGGGGTATTACACTAGTTTCAATTAACTATTCAAGAACACATAAATATCAAGTGAAATTGATGTCATATAATAATAATTAAGTTAGGAAGTGTTCAACAAGCCTTTTTGAGGAAAAATTCCTTGATGAATGCAAGAGCGTTGAGCCTTAATCTTGGACCCCTAACTTTTTTGTTTCTAGTTTTGTTTTTGAAGTGTTGAATGAATTTTAGAATGATTAGTCATACTTAAGGTAGGTATTAAAAACATCAACTCTAATTAACTATCTATGAAGCCTCTACTAATACTGACTATAGGTAGCCCATAAATAACACCTAGCTATCTCTAAGCAATACGACTGAATAAAAATGATTCTGGAACTATAGTTGACTTAAGTACATGAATCAAAAGAAATCATCACTTGTTGGCTAGAAGTTGTGAACTGTCTCATTATAATGTGTAGACTACAACTGGTACCTACATTATAAAATAATGTAGTCACACAGAAGTATATGTTTTTCAGTACTTCTGGAGTGTATTAAGTATGTGGGGGTGAATGCAATAGGTTTATCATTCTTGCTCGGGATCCAAAATAAATATGCCTACTACTTACTGTATTGGACCTTCGACCAGGCATTCTACCTTTGCCGAATCAGAACCAACACTACTGTATTGCACTGAATAGTTGAGTGGCCACTGTCCAACAACTTCTATATTGGAGCTGGACATACATTCAAGTCATACATGCTAAGTGTAAATGGACTCATCTTGATTGTGAATAAAACTGAAAGCTGAATATCATAAAACATGAATAATAAAAGATAATTTGATAAGTTTAGTGAGTCATTACACTTAGCTTCTAAAATACCTAATTTTATGGGAGTGTCTTATAATCAACATAAGCCATGTAAGCTATCATAGTGATATAAGTACGATCATATAGATGAACTTACGAGGGCATATGGTTGACCCAAGACTTGGTGAATGTAAATGAAGTGCAAAGGAGAACCTAAATGGACACCAATAGTGTAAGACCCCATAAAATTCTAAGCTTAACTCAGTCCATTAAAGCTTGAAAAGAGGTTCCAAACTTAGAAATTTCAGCTAAGTTTTTACACATAGAATTATTTTAGCCCTCATAGGTTAGCAATCTTATTTCACAATCCATACGACCTTTTAATGTCAATTTTTGTGTTGATCTATGATCAGAAATGTCAGTAGGTGTCTCCGGGTAAGTTTCAAAATTTTTATACCTCATTTGAATCAAGTTTGGGAGTCCTAACCAGTGGATCAACGCGATCTTGATGTGTCGCATCGACTATCACATTGATAAATGATTTCCCCAGCTCCAGTGTAAAATTCTAGTGAGCTAACGCAAACTTGATGCGGGATGTCATCCATAGCATCGATCCCATCGACGCTGCACGTCAGCCATAGCATCGATCCCATTGATACAGGACGTCAGGCTATGCGTCATTGGGCACGCTTTCAGTCATTAAAATCCACATCCATAGGGGTTTTTGGGTTATTTTTTCACCCTTAATCAGCCCCTAAAACACAAAATTCAGCCCTTAATAAGCAAAATACATTCACTTTATCTCAAATTCTCTCAAGACACAAATCCTAAGCTATCAAAGTCAAGATCAAAATCCAAGAAATTCACCAACAATCTTCACAAATTCAAGCATCACAGTATGTTAGGTGTTCATCCAAGGATTTCCTTCCACCCTTGGAGTTCAAGAACCCCTTTTAAATTTACAAGTTGACTTCTTTCATGAATTTCATGTTGAATTGATTGTATTCATGATTATGATGTTATTTGGGTTTCTAATCCATAATTTAGTACATGATTCATGTAAATTTATTTGACATGAGTGTGGTATTTTGTGAATTCATGTTTAAGCCCTTTAAATTGTAAGTTGGGGATTTGAAATCATGAGGCCTACTTGTTATTTAGTATCATATGTATAGATTATGTTCCCCAAGTGTTTAATAAATTGCCCAGGTAAATAAAATGGGGAAATCATGACATTCTAGTAGATGTACAAGGTTATATCTCCCAAGTGTTTGTTAAAATACTTACGTGAATTTATTAGTGAAAAATATGACAAGTTGCTATGTGATTTCATTCATACATAAGCTCATGTATATCAAGTGTTTGACAAAATCTGTAAACTAAATGTATAGCTACTAAGCAAGTATTATTATGCCTCTAAATTCATGCTATGTTTATTGTTCATGCTATCGAGTTCTGGAGGTATTCATTATCAAAAAAATCTAGTTGTTTACCTAGAGCTATATTAGTTGCAAAATAGTCTCAGTCATGTCACAAAATTATAGCATTCAGTCAGCCAATCAAACTCAATAAAATCAGTCAGTTATAGAACTCAGTGAATTCAGTCCAGTTCAGTTAGTCAACATAATCAGTAATAGTTTAGTCCATCCTAGTACAGTTTAGAAATTAGTTCAGTGTTTATTTAGTTGGGAGTAGTATTCAACATCGAGAAAACCTAGGGATGGGGGCACACCTATTAGATAAAACTGGGTCCCTAGAAGCAATCCCTAGGTTCCAAAAGTACGTAGCCAACATAGGTTATGAGATATCACCCGTTAGATAGGACTAACATTCTCTGGGATCACCCGCTAGTTAGAACTGATCTTAGGGGTCACCTGCTAGATTAGGACTGACTCCATATCCAGTGTTAGTACCCGTAACATGATACTAATACCCTTCCAACCGGGGTTACAGGTCGGACACCTAGCAGCTCAGATTTAAGGCATGTCAGTTAGATAGTTACCTCCCACAGTTTCAATTTTAGTTTCAGTTCAAGGTTTAGTCTCTGTACAGAACTCAGTTCAGTTCTACAAAATTAGGACTGTCAGAAATAGCCATTCAGTTATTTGTAATGCAATATTAGTGAACTCAAATATCATTTAATTAGTATTCAGAACTCAGTATCCAGTGTTAGCATCATCTCAATTACAGTTTATGTATTCATACATGTACTCTTATTCATTATGTCCACGTTACTTAGCTAGTCATCATTCATGCATATGAACCCATACATATCAGCCTACCTCACTTAGCATACCAGTATATTTAAAGTACTGATGCATACTTTTAATTTGTGCTATGATATTGTATATCATAGGTTCAGATGCACGGGCTCCTGGCCGTACTTAGTAGTTCAAATTTTCAGTAGTAGAGTTAGTGGTGAGTCCTCATAGTCTGAGGACAAAGATTTATTATTTTTGTAGTTTAGTATATTTAGTAAATGGAGTTAGTTGGGGACCTATCTTATCAAGTCCATATTCAGATAGTTAAAGTCTTTCAGTCTAGAGTATTTCAGACAGATATGTCAGTATTCAGTTTTTCAGTATTCAGTATTTTTCTTAGTTATGAACCTTATGGTTAATTTTAGCCTATCTTCTATATTTATTTCAGATATATTATCATTGCAGTGTTGTTATAATTTAATGCTCATAGAAGGTACTAGTCATGGGTTAGCTGGTGGTCCTTCGAGGTTGCTAGCATCGTGTAGTATCTGGGGTACAGACTTGGGGCATTACAAATGTGGTATTAAAGACAAAGGTTTATAGATTCCTAGGAATTCTGAAAGCCGCATTAAGTAGAGTCTTGTGAATGGGTATGTAGCACGCCACACTTATGGATAGAAGGCTATGAGATGTTTTAGGAAAAGTTTCCCTTCTTTCAGTATTCATGGCATGCGAGTGAGCATGAGCTCAAGTTACACTCTCAGTCTAATTCATCTCTTCCTTATTTTTCCAGAACATGCCTTCCAGAGAAGCCAATGAATAAAGTAAAGAAAATCAGTCAGCACCTCAGCCCATTCAAGCAGATCCCCTGTACAATTATGTCTCTCATGCAGAATTCAGAGTTGTTTTTACTACCATAGCTTATTCAGTAGTTTCTCAGAACAATTTGTAGATTGTTATCCTATCTAGGATTTTGACTTACATTCAACAGAGTGGGGGAGGGAAGTGTAGGAATAATAAGAGGGCTATAACAAATAATTCTAAGCAAAGATCAGGGGTAAGTAACCGCTCACAGTTCTGTTAGAGATTCTCAGTTCCAGTTTCACTTTCTGTCAGCGCACCAGGACTATAAAAGAGTATGTAGATCTAGGGCAGTGTGAGTAGTGGTTGTACCCTTCCACTTTGCGAGGAATGTGGTAAGAACTATAAGAGAGTATGTAGATTTAGTAGTGATATTTGTTTTGGATGTGGCAAGCCAGGACATAGAATCAGAGATTGTCCTCAGTCAGGTTCATGGAGTCAGCATATCCATCCCTCAGCTCAGTCTGATCGCCCGAATCAATAGGGTTCCACTTCCAGTGCCACCAGAGGGCAACGCCCAAATAGGATTTATGCACTTCAGTCCAGATAGGATCAGGAAAATTCCTTTAATATGGTCACTGGTTCATTATAGATCTTTTATTCACATGTTTATGCCTTATTAGATCCAGGAGCTTCTTTGTTTCTAGTAACTTCTTACATAGCATTCAACTATAAATTCAGACTAGAAATCTTAACAGAACCTTTTTAGTTCCTACCCTAGTAGGTAAATCTATTCCAGCCAGATGAGTATATAGAAATTTCTCGGTTATAGTATTTTAGAAAATCCCTTCAGTTGATTTCAGTAATAGAGTTGTTCCATTTTAGTTTCTTGATGAACCAGTCCTTTAATGAAGAGGTAGTACCTTAGTTTTAGTTGATCTAAGTTTGGATTTCTAGATTGACCTAGTAGAAAGAAGAGATAACAATTCTAAGTTAGCCAGTGTTGAGGTTGATATATGATGATTGTTCGGGTAACAGAAAACTAAGAATCATGTATCAGAAGGATATACTAGCAGTGGACCTTACATTATCAGAAGTAGTCCATCAGAATGATTTTAGTATCTATGAGCATTGTCATACCTTAGACTTTAGAGTAAAGTGGTTTTAGTTTGATTTGGAGTTTATTTAGTGGTTCACAGACTTAGAATAATGGTTTTAAGCAAAGGGGAAGATGGTAGAACATGTAACCAAGTCAAACTTTCAGCTTTTAGTAGTAATGTCAGTATGTGTAAGAAAGTATTAGGAGAGGTTGATGCCCAACCCGTCCTTACATCAATGCAAAGTTTTCTACTTTAGTTGTCACGATATCTACTCATGCCATACATGTCATCTCTATGATCATAGCCCATATTCGTACATATTAATGAAAATTATGTACGCTTATAATTCCTAGTATAAGGAGTTTCAGTTCACTCAGTGTTACGAATAATGTTCTGTAAATACAGAAACTCCAAACTTAGGTCATGCAACTCATAACTCATGTACTCATGTCATGCTTTACAGTATGCTCAGTTCTTATAACTCATGCTATACCCCTAATGATTAGCTAAATTCAAATTTTGTTATGTAAATCCTCAGCTTAGATCTCTTGATAAAATCCAAGATGTTGATGCCTTATTCCTCAGGCCGTAGTTAAGTGTCAAGTTCAGTATAGTATTTAATGATACGGAAAGATTGTTGTATACTTGTTTTACATGAGGCGATAGTTATGAAGATAGGCTTGACTGTATTGTTAGTGTGTAAGTGGATAAAAACATTTTATAGATTTGAGTAGTCTTGAACACGGTGGGAGAGTTTTATCCAACTCAGACTTCAGTAGGTAGATTTATCAGTGCCCATGTAAATGTTTCTAGTAGCCTCAAGTGAAACGTAGTGTGGAAATAGAAATTATAGTTGAGGGAATAGTTGAGAAATGGGGCTAAGGTTAGAAGTTAGTAGTTGTAGTGCAAAAGTCTTAGTAACTCTATCTTAGATGATGTTTCATAGTACTTGCTCCATGTTATAGAATTTTAGCCATGTGATGATCTCTTATTCAAATATCTTGTTTAGACCATGCCAAAATTCCTTGCACCCTAAAGTCATTAGAACTTTATAGAAAGGGTGACAAGAAAAACTATAGTTGAGTATAAGTTTTTAGTATGAGTTAGTCTGTAAAGCCAAGAATTCATATTTCCAGTCAAGCAGACGGGATCATATGGTTTCCGTATCATTCCACCCAGTTATACTATCTAAAGTTTTGTGAATATGACTGTTCCAAGATAGAGAATCCTAGTAGTTATGAGTTTAGCCCAATTCATATATCATGCCTCAGTTTCAGATCCTCGATATGCAGTCACGATTTAGTTAGTCGGTGCCCTATTCATCGTCTCATATTTTCCTCGGTATCTCAACCAAGTCAGCATTCTTCAGAGGACATAATGTCCCAAGGGGGAGATACAATATAATCCCCCAAGCTTTTATGACCTAAACCTTCCATCTTCTCTTCATGTAACGAATCTAGTTTGGAGTAGTAGGTACTCCTAGGTGGACCCTCAAGTTCTAATCTCATCCATAAGCCATGTATTCAGGGGCTTAGTTAAGTTCATGATATTCAATTCATGTATCACGTTTCATGCTCAATTATGTTCTCATGTTCCCATTCATGCATGTTAAGTAAATGATCTTAGGTTCATCAGTATTCTCAGCTTAAGGTAACAGTGTTTCTTAGATTGACTTAGTTCCATATTCAGTTACATTTACAAACATGACATTCATTACCGCTGCATATTCAGTCATGTATTCACGAATCTATTTAGTTATGTACTCATGCATCACATATGTATGTTCAGTTTGAAAACTCAGCTTATCACTAGTTTCAATCAAGTGTTCCATGCATTAGATATGCACGTTCAGTGTGTAATCTCATACTATCATTATTTCTCATCTTAGTCAGCCTCGTTCGAGGATGAATGTTCTTAAAGGGGAGATATTGTAATACCCCACAAAATTCTAAGCTTAAATCAGTCCGTTAAAGCTTGAAAAGAGGTCCTAGACTTAGAAATTTCAGTTAAGTGTTTACACTTAAAATTATCTTAGACATCATAAGTTGGTAATCTAATTACATGATCCATACGACCTTTAAATATTAATTTTTGGGTTGATACATGATCAGGAATGTCAGTAGGTGTCCCCAAACAAGTTTTGGAATTTTTGAACCTTATTTGAATCAAGTTTGGGAGTCCTAACCAGTGGATCAATGTGATCTCGATGTGTCGCATCGACTATCGCATTGTTAAATGTTTTCCCCAGCTGCTAGTGTCAAATTCCAGTGAGTTGATGCGGACTTGACGTGGAACGTCGGTCATAACATTGATCCTATCAATGGGGCACGTCAGCCATAGCATCGATGCCATTGATGTGGCACGTCGGCCATAGCATCGATCCCATCAACGTGGAACATCTGCCATAGCTTCATTAGGCATGGTATCAGTCATTAAAAGACACGTTCAAATGGGTATTTGGGTAATTTTCTCACCCTTAATTAGACCCTAAAACATGAAATTCAGCCCTCAATAAGCAAAATACACTTACTTTCTCTCAAATACTCTCAAGACACAAACCCTAACCCATCAAAGTCAAGATCAAGATCCAAGAAATTCACCATCAATCTTCATAAATACAAGCATCAAGGTATGTTAGGTGTTCATCCAAAGGTTTCCTTTAACCCTTGGAGTTCAAGAACTTTTTTTAAATTTATAACTGCGGTCATAGGTTGGAACCCTATCAGCTCAGATTTGAGGCATGTCAGTTAGATGATTGCCTCTCACAGTTTTAGTTTTAGATTCAATTTCAGTCTCAGTATAGAACTCAGTTCAGTCCTTCAGAATTAGGACTATCAGAAATAGTCATTCAATTATCTATAATACAGTATGAGTAAACTCAGATATTTTTCAATTAGTATTCAGAACTCAGTATCCAGTATTAGCATGATCTCAGTTACAGTTTATGTATTTATGCATATACTCTTATTCAGTAACGTCCATGTTACTCAGTTAGTCATCGTTCATGCATATGAACCCATGCATTACAGCCTACCTCACTTAGCATACTAGTACATTCAAAACACTGATGCATACTTTTCTTTTGCACTATGTTTTTTTATATCATAGGTTCAGATGCATGATTTCCTGATCGTACTTAGCAGTTCATATTTTCAGTAGCAGAGTTAGTGGTGAGTTCTCATAGTCCGAGGATAGAGATTTATTAGTTCAGTATTTCAGTAGTTTAGTACATTTAGTAGACAGAGTTAGTTGGGGACCTATCCCATCAACTCCATATTTAGACAGTTAGAGGCTTTTGGACTAGAGTATTTCAGATAGATGTGTTAGTATTCAGTTTTTTAGTATTCGGTATTTATCTCAATTATGAACCTTATGTCAAATTTCAGCCTATCTACCACATTTATTTAAGATATATTATCATTATAGTGTTGTTATGATTCAATGCTTATAGCACGTACCAATCATGGGTTAGCTGGTAGTTCTTTGGGGTTGCTAGAACCGTGTATCATCTGGCGTACAGACTCAGGGCATTACAATACCATCTAAACATAGCACTCCAAGGGCGCCTACTTGAATCCATTTATTAAAGGGCCTTTTTTTGGTCATTTCACCTTACTTTTGTAATATGCTAGAAATAGAACCTTTTAGGGTTTTTAGTAGTTAGCTTTTGTTGAATATTGAAAGTCATAACACTTGAAATACTCTATCTTGTGAGAAAGTCCCATATGGCCAAAACTTTGTAACGAAGCAATATTGAGTGTGGATTCACTCGTGTTGGATTAAAGCTTGGAAACGTTGCAGGCTTGGGAGATCGAGGTCCCTCTTGTGCCAACGTAAGAGATAAGTGAATTATTGTGAGTAGTGTTAAGGGTCCAAGAATGGAATATGTTTTTGGGTTTTTAAGATTATTCATTCATGTAGTCTGTCTATCTATCTATCCTTTTATTCATTGTAATCTTATAATCGTTGTGTGTCTTATTTGTGGAACCCGTGAGTTGTTATAGTATTAGTATTTTTCTTCATGTTCTTTGCCTTGTGTTGATAATATTAGTTTTTGGTGGCTATTTTAGGGTTGAAACACACCCTTTATCTCGTTATTGTTGTTGTCATTGTTAAATCCGAGTGTGGTCTCCAATTGGTCCAAGAATTCCTTTTATTTGTAGACTATTTTGGGCTGTGTTTTGTGTTTCGTGGTTTGTCTTTTACTATTTTGTATCAGAAAATGGATTGATCTTGTTCCTACAAGATCAATCTTGGGATCGCTAAAAAAAATTGTTGAAAAACTGAAAATTCCAGGAAAAAAGCAAATTTATCTGTGTTTGTGTCATTGGTCGAAAATTGTGTTATTGTTGTGTCTTGGCTGAGATTTTTACTTGTTTTGTTGTTCTAGTGTTATTTTTCTTCATCTCTAACACTCTTGAGTCTAAATCAAAATTTGAGCTTCAAATTTTAATCTTGTTATTGTGAACATAACTTGGCCGATTGAGTTGGCATTGTTGTTGTGGCTTCACTTTTGGCCGTGTATTGATGACATTGTTGATTATTGTGGACATTGAAGGTGTTGTTATTAAGCTTGGAAGTGAATGTTTTTATAAATTGGTGGCCTAAGAACATTTTGTTGAACTGTTGTGGTCTTGGCCGTGTGAGACATTGTTGTTGTGGGGCTGGCTGTGTAAATAATTATTGGTGTTCTTGGAAATTATTGTTGTAGTTCTTGGTGTTGTTGTTGCTGTTCTTGATGTTCATCACCACCTTCATATATTGTTGAAGATAAAGTGAATGATAAATCTAAAAAGTTGAAGGAAAAGAGTGTATTATTTGTTAATCTTGAAAGATACTACAACCAACCAAGACCTATCAGTCAAGTCTCAACCACTTTTTAACACTTTTTCATGATTTAAGAAACCATGTTTTAAGGAGAAGTACAAGAAAAAGTCAAGTCTTGAATATTGAAAATTGAAAAGGGATCCAAGACTTATTTTTCCCTCCTAAAACAAAATTCCACCAATCCTAATTAAATTTTTGACCAAGACATGAACATTTGAGAATAACAATTCGTTTGAAAGACCGCAACCAATACATGGCTGCCACACTATTAAGTTACTGTTCATGAATTAAATTTTGGCTTAAATTTCAGATTTCATAGTTTCGTTTGTTGCTCCTTAGTTTCAATTTCATTGCTTCCAATACTAATTGGCAAACGAGTACTCATCTACTAGATTGTTAGTTAGTCTTTATATTCGCTCATTCGTGTTATACGTTTGTTATGTGCTTTTCTATTTTGTGAATTCATTGTATCTTGTTGGTTCAAGTCCATAAATAATTTTTTTTGAGTCAACTCAAGCAAAAATCTATTCTGGGAAAGAGTAGACTCGACCCTTAATTACTCACAAAGTACAAGCTGACTTTCAATACTTGTGAAACCGTGTATGAGATGCTCAAATGTATGAGAGTGTGGTGAGGTTTTTTTCAACTAACTTGTGTTTTGTTTTGTAGGTTTGTTCTTTTCTTTTTCTTTTATTTTTAGGTACAATTACAAGGGAACCCGCAGTTTCAAACTCTCAACCATGGACAACAATTCCACCAATGTCATTTTGGCCTACCTTGACACTATGTCCCGAGAGCTAGCTATGGCAAGTGAAAGGTTGGATCATATGGTAGGTAAAAGGTATCAAGTGGGCTGCCTGGACAGACGTCAAGAGGAAGGTCATAGCTCATGTGAGATACGAGGTAAAAATACTATCCCCTACACTCCTATAAGCTTAGAATATTATGATGTGGCTAGTAGTGGCCAATTGGATGTAGTTGTAGATTTACCTAGGTATTTGAATCTCCCTATGGTGATACTCTTGGTGATTTTAGGTCGCATGAGGACCATACTTTTGTTGTAAGTACACAAGCACTAGTTGATCCTTTTGATGACAAAATTTTCTTCTTGTAACAATGATTTATATTCATCTAGTGTTTAATATTATAACTTGAACAAGGTTCCATTACCAATTGGGCTTGTGAAAACCAAGATGAGTCTACATTAGTTTACGGGTTACAAATAACTAGTAAGGGCGTACAAAATGATCAATCGGGTAGAGATGACCTTGATTTGTTTGAAAGTATAGGAAACCCCAATTGTGATTGTACTTGTGAAAATGGTTTTGGTCGTAACCCCTTGGCTGCCCGTGATGGTGTAAAGCTAAGCGCGGGTTACCCTTTTGAAATGGAGTATGACTGAAACCTATGCCCATGGCTACTTCTCCCATTTGACCCTGATGCCATCTTAGAGTATGGTAGGAGTAGTCTCGGACTTTGTTCTTTTTTTCTTGAGTTTGATCCCTTTGTTTCCCATGATAGTTTATGTCTATGTAGGGACTACTCTCTTGAAACTAAAAGAGTTGAATTCCTAGAAATGCTTTCTACTCCTTCTCCGTGTATTTCCTATGTTGAGCATACTAATGACGATAAACTTGAAATTAGTAAGTACTTACATTAGGACACCCTAGTTGGAGTTGACTTGTGTGACACTTTTCTCTACCCTCTTTGTGCTCATGATATTTTCCATAGTGATATAGAGGGTATGCCTAATTTTGAGGATGACAACATAGGGGAAAGTAGGAGTGGCCGAGACCTAAGCCCTTGGTTATGACTACCATTTGATCTCAGTGCCAACTTATGATGGGAAAGGATTACACTCATCTTAGGCTCATTTTGTTTTGATGTTTATCTGAGCCACTTCCTTTGTAACATTTGTACTAGTCTTTCTATGTTTAATACAAAGGACCCATGAATATACTTCAAATTTGTTCCCCCTCGGCATGGAATATTGATGTGTTAATTTTACTAACCCTAACCTTCATGTCATAAGGATGTGTGCTTGTTTGTCTTCTCTTGATTTTGTAAGGTACGAATTTGAGGTCGAATCCTTTTCAAGAAGAGGAGGATGATACAATTATGATCATGTAGATGGACTTAGTAGGGCGTATGTTGGACCCGAGACTTGGTGTGTGTAAATGAAGTGAAACGTAACACCAAAATGGACACCAAAACCGTCCATACATAGCACTCCAAGGGTGCCTACTTGAAGCCATTCATTAAAGGGCCCTTTTTGGTCATTTTACCTTACTTTTGTAATATTCTATATATAGAACCTTTTAGGATTTTTAGTAGTTAGTTTTTGTTGAATATTGAAAGTTGTAACACTTGAAACAATATCTCTTGTGAGAAAGGCCCCTATTGCCGAAAACTAGAAACATTGATTATGGATTCACTCGTGTTGGATTCAAGCTTGGAAACTTTGGAGGCTTGGGAGATCAAGGTCCCTCTTGTGCCAACACAAGAGATAGGTGAATTTTTGTAAGTAGTGTTAAGGGTCAAATAGTGGAATATGTCCTTGGGTTCTTAAGATTATTCCTTTATGTCGTCTATCTATCTAGCCTTTTGTACATTGTAATCTTATAACCGTTGTGTTCCTTGTTTATGGAACCCGTTAGTTTTTGTTATAATATTGTTATTTTTCTTCATGTTCTTCATCTTGTATTGATAATATTATTTTGTGGTGGCTGTTTTGGGGTTAAAACACACCCTTGATCTCGTTATTGTTATTTTCATTGTTGAATCCAAGTGTGGTCTCCAATTTGTCCAAGAATGCCTTTGATTAGTGGACTGTTTTGGGGTGTGTTTTGTGTTTCGTGGTTTGTCTTATATCACAGGGATTCCAAATTTTTACCCACGTTGAGGAGAGTTGTTCTACCCTTGTGTAACACCCCAAAAATGGGTTCCTAGATGTCACACGGTGCTTAAGACTACGAGTAGTCTCAGGCTAACCCTTTAAGCCTTTTACTAAAGTTATAACTCATAATACAAGAATCTAAGCGTGTAAAACAATACTGAACTACTGAATAATATCTGAACTAAACTAGAATTAACTGAACATAATGTCTGAAAGTGTTTAGTTAGGAAATCTGAATAACCGACACTGCAAGTCTGAAATATATCAAATAGTTGGACAAGGCTCTAACACTACAAACTAGAGATTCACTAGGACAGACCCTCAGCTGACTCGAACTGACTGAAAATAACTGAATAAATACTCTGACAAGCTAAAAATCCAATTAACTGGGTCCCCAAACTGTGAGGACTCACCAACTATCAGGATGTAGATAGAGATGCTCACGGTCAATCACGCTTCTAGAACTGAGCACCTGAACCAACATTATTAAACAATGTAGCACATAGTCATATATGTGGATCAGTACTTTTGGAATGTATCGATCTTATGGGGGTGAATGCCTAAGTAAAAAATATGATGGAATGTATATCTTCCTCACAAATAATGCATTATGAGTATAAATGGCTCACCTTGGCTTGAGTAATTGAAATCTGAAATCGTAAATCATGAATGATAAAATATACTATATGAATACTATGAGCCACCACACTTAGTTCTAAGTCTGCACTTGAAATTTCTTTTCAATTCATGTATGCTAAGTATAGGAAGCACTCACTTTTATCATATGAAAACTAAAAGTTGATGTTCTGTAAGTAATGTCTTAAGTAGGACCATATCTACGAAAAATTGTGAGCCTTTACACTTAATTTTCTAAAAGTTATTCTGTTATTCTATTCTTAATACTTAGGTTTAGGGAGGTTTTTCTAACTGACATACATTATATGAGCTATCATAGTGTTCAATGTTTAGTTACCGTAAGGTAAAACCTCACGTTGGGGAGAGGTGTCATACTCTTTCCAAGGAGAATAACCTGAGCTAAGTGATCATAATTTGTATCTATCATCCATATACATGGGAATGATCTGAATCTATACCTACACTGGCTCGTAGTTCTGTGGTATGTGAACTAGGACGCATACCCAACTCCGTGCTAAATACTAATATCTTTAATTTATATGCTCATTCTGTAGTAAATCCACTTTAAGACTAACATAAGGGTTTACAATGAATACCAGTTATGCATCTATTTACTTTAAACTATAATAAACTAACTGTGTGGATTCCATATCTTAAGCTAAGGATCAAAAGATCAAATCTTGTTCAAAATATGAATATAAACTAGTCCTAGGGTACTTAAAAGCATAATCTTCTTGAAATATCAATACTTATACTTGGGGATTAAAACCCATGCTTTAAACTCATACCAAATCATCACATTGTTTATACTCAATAACAAAATCTTGAAATTCTTTAATAATTCTAGTCAAGATAATGAAATTCAATTCCCAATCTGTAAAATCATGCCACACGTATAAAGATGTGAAAGAAAATATGCAACTCAACAGTTAAATCACTTGTAACATCAACATCTTTGAACAATCATAATTAGGTATAAACCTAAACTAAAATTCATATAATTTCATGTAAAATACAACTCTAAAACTACTTTTGGGCTCAAGGATGAAAGGACTATCCTTGTTCATAACCCCATATATCCTATTCGATTATTTGAATGCAAAAGCTTGATATTTGAATTCCTAACGATGTTCTTGAAGCTTACTATTGAAGTTCTTGAAATCGGAAACTTGAATTCTTGGTTATCTTGAAAAAGGAATGGTGAAACTTTGGATTTTTTCGACTCAAGGTTGAAGATTTAGGGTTTTCTTGGAGAGAAATTTGGTGAATAAAGAGTGTAATATGCTTAGAATAAGGTTAAATCATTTGTTTTCACAAATTAGTGCCAGACTAATTGACTTAAATGCCCTTCTGAAATTTAAAATTATGATTGGAGTCTGATTTTGCACCTCGGTGTGATGCTATCACGTTGCTTTACTGTAAATGGACGAGTGCAATTTTGCACTTCACCGCAATATGACGCTACAACATTGCTTCACTGAAAATAGATGAGTACAAATTTGCACTTCAACATGACGTAGTGCTATCGCGTTACATCATAGAAAATGTACGAGTGCAAATTTGTACTTCACCGCAATGCATTACCCGTTCCACCGCAATTTCTAAAGCTACTGCCTCACACAAAAAATGCTATAACTTCTCACCTGGTTATCGGATTAAGGCGAAATTGGTATCGTTGGAAAAATGACTCAATTATATACAATTTGGTGAGTCTCAAGCTGGAAAATTCTATATACATCAAGAGTTATACACTTTCAAAGTTGATCCTTGTAGAATCGAACACCAAACTTTGGACGAATTTAAGGTTCTTGGCTCAACTTGGCTCTAAGTGATTTCTATGAACATTCTTCACCTATTAAACACTATACACACTAGGAGCTAAAATGGGATAGAAAAAGTATGGGGTATTACACCTTGCCATTAAAATATAACCTTAACTTAGAGTGATCACTAATCTTAGCCCATTTTAGGAAAGGAGGGGACCCTCTCTGACGAGGCCCCTAAACCTATGATGGCATGTAGTTTCTGGAGAATAGGATGCACTAAAACCACATTTTCCTCGAGGTTCTAAATACTACTCCAAAAACATATACTTATATGCTTATACTTATGAAATTCACCATAAAATAGCATATGGGTTTATAAACTAAAAACCAACTATGATTCTCTTACTTAAACCATATTCATGAAGAAACCTATGGATTTTGTGTATCATTTGAGGCTATAAGATTAAAACTGAACTTTAATCATACTGTAAAACTTGTATCTTGAACTTATTATCTTGAAATTCTTGTAAACTTAGTAACTTATGCTTAAACGTGAAATCATTCATCATATCACAGAAACTTCATACCAAAATATTACATCAATGTTTAAGATCAATTTTAGGGATAAAAGCATAAGTAAACATGATATCATATGCAAAACAAAGTTCAATTCTTGAGGAAGTATCAAAAACGCAAAGCATAAGGAAAGTGGGTATAAACCTTAGTAAGTCAATTTCTTCAAAATTAAATAAAAATAAAACTTTTGGCCACAAAATGGAAGAGTATCATTGTTCAAACCCCACATATCTAAATTTCTTAATTTCTTGAGGGAAAACTTGAATTTAGATCCTTGGTTGAACTTTAGTAAGTGACCCTATATTTTTTCTCTTGAAGGTGGAGAAGAGAATGAACATTAAAAAGTGATAACTGATGAATACATAACATTTATAGGGTTATTTAAGTTGTGGAAGAGGAGTTTAATGTGAGGATAAGACCAAATTATGCCTAAGGAACTAAAAAAAAACACAGGAATTCTTCAGTTGATGATTTGGATTGATAACTCATCAGTTTGGTGACAACTCATCACCCTAGTCGTCAATATCTAGCTAGATTTTTCCATTTACGGGTTAAGTTTGATGAATTGAGTTGATGGCTCGTCAGCTTAGTCATCATCATCTAGCAAACAGACACTCCCCAGTAAAATAAGCATAACTTCTGACTCTGATATCAGATTAAAGTGAAACTGTATGAGTAGGAAAGTAGACTTAAAGATCTTTCATTTGATAAATAGTAGGTCACCTAAATCAATATATTCTAGGAGTAATGGTCATTAGAAGTTTACCCAAGTTGAAACATCTACTAAAATTCAACTAGTAGAAAAGTTCTCAAATCATCTTTGAGTTTGGAGACCTTTATGATCTCAATTCTTATCCAAAGATGTGCCCACATTATACAATTGATCAACACACTTATTTTGACATGGAAATCATTGGTTTTGGGTCTTTACAAGTAGGAACGATGGTTCAAATTCTAGCCCAAAAATGTGTGGGTTATGTTATCTCCCCCTTAGGATCATTTGTCTTGGAAAGAAGGATGATATTTAGATAAAAAGCATGTAGGTACTATTTTAAAACAAGATTTCTATAATTAATCATGTCTTGTAACTGGAATAACCTCTTGAAATGGTACTGACTTAGCTGATACATTTCGAACATAAACACATACATATGAAATGTATGGAATGATGTTGGCATGACATGTATGCTAATAAAGGATATAACTAAACTAAAATAATAAAACTTCAATCATGAAACTAATTTCTATGTTGAATTGATTGACTGTAAGGAGATGATTCAAGTTGAGAGCTTAGAACTCAACTAAAACATTCATGACATGATTGTACATATAGAACTGCAAAGTGATAACTTATGTGATAAAATCTTAAAAAGTTACTAAGAATAGAATATGATTTTCCTCATACTCTCATTATCATAACTTCTAATAACAATCATCCACTTATATACTAAAAATACATTCAAGCCTATCATTATAACAACATATGAACTTCTAGGAAACCAACCCACCAAGGAATTTTCCCATTCTCCCTAATACCTCTATCAATAACTGTTTTCATGCACTATCCTTAAGAAGACACGCGTAGAATTCTAAACTAATTTTGACAAATACCAAAGCTTTTCCTCAATATTTATTCATACTTTAGCCTTAGATAAAACAAGCATACAACAATCCACCCTAATAATGGTCATCTACTCTCTCTCATCTAAACCATTGTTCATCTATTTTCATCACTACTATTTTAACATAAGAATAGAGTTACTGGAGGATTAGAACATAGGGATCTGAAGCATGAAAGAATATTATACATAACTTTGAAACTTAACTGAGACATGTGGAGTAGAGTATCAAAGGCATGGATTCGTTAAAGAGATCCAAATTAAGGACATACATGAAATAATGCTAATTTCACAAATCATTTAGAGTGTACATGAGTTCTGAGAACTGATCATACTCTGAAACATGAGTTCATGCATATCATAAGTTATTAAACATAAGACTGGATTTTATAGATTCATGGAGGATGACTCGAATCAAAGAGTGAAGTTGTTACTTCTTTTACTCAGAGCTGAGAATGAACTCTAATATGCACAAAGTATATAAGCATTGGCCACTGGCATATATCTATCATGCAACACATAGGTAAGGTGCCATAATGACTTCAATTAAAGGAAAGGAATACGCTAGAGTAAGAATGGATCTTTATCTCATCATAACTCTTATTGACAAGAATCACAATCTAATTTTAAAAACTTGATTTGGTTATTCACCCTATCATCCCCCCTTAGATCAAATCCTACATTATTAGTTGTCCTATTCCACATCCTTAAGACTAAGCCATGATTTATTCACTCTAACGGTCTGCACATGAATGCTTAACTCACCCGAATACACTATATCTGGACAATACTAACTTCATTCTTGGAAATTCCCTTAATATATACCAACCTTAACTTTCTTCAGCTTCAATAACCATCATCATATACTTATGTTGTTCTCAACAACCATACCTAGCATACAAAACACATAATGTACCTCTTTCTCTTCATAGCCTAATAATATTACATCTCTAAACTTATATTTTTCCCTAAACCATGACAATCAAAATTATACTAAAAGACTTAACATCCTTAACCTATAACACCTAACATATCTATCAAGAACACCATATACATTATCACTAGCCTTATTCACACTTTGGAACTCAAGGGTGTCATCTAAGAACACACGATATATAATAATCTTAGAAAATAATGCAACCCCACATCACCTTGGGTACACCTCTACATCATACCTACAACATCATACGTAATTGCGAATAAATGAACCTAAACTCACTACAAGAAAAATAGCCGATAAGGAAGGGAAATCTTGTCCCAAAAAGTCCAAATCTCATCCCAATTGGGTTTTTAGGACAAGAAAAAACCTATCGCGTTCGGTCCTAACAGGCTCTGCCGCAAAAGCTCAATAGCGAAGATGCAACAAAGCCGGTCGTTAAAAACCTTTTGAGACAGTCAAAAATTTGGTCCTAATTATTCATTTGCCATGATATATCTCATCCCAAATAGACTAACTACCTTGTCGTAATTATCCTTTTGCGACTATATATCTCTTCCAAATAAATTAACTACCTTAGCCTAATTATCCTTTTGCGATGATATATCTCATCCCAAATAAACTAACAAACTAGTCCTAATCATCTTTTAGAGACAGTATATTTCATCCCAAATAGACTAACTACCTAGTCATAATAATATTTTAGCGATGATATATCTCATCCCAAATAGACTAACTACTTGGTCATAATTATCTTTTAGCGATGATATGACTCATCTAAAATAGACTAACTACCTGGTCCTAAATTATCTTTTAAGGACGAGAAATACTTAGTCCTAAATTATCTTTTAGCAACGAGGAAAATTCTTTTCCTAGATCAACCTTTAAGGACGAGCAAAACCTTGATCGTAGATCAACTTTTAAAGACGAGAATTATTCTAGTTCTAGATCAATCTTTAAAGATGAGCGACATTTCTAGTCGCTAATTGACCACAAATGAGGCTAATTATATATACATAAAATAATAAATTTCATCAATTTATGATATTGAGAATCTCGATACAAAAACATGATATAATTAGAGAACTAGAGAACTAAGTTAACATCCCATGATATTAGTTTCAATTTTTGTTTCACAAAAAACATAGTTACCATCCCGATCGAGCTAAGTATGATATCAATTTTTCCATAAGATTTGAATACAAAGCAAAAAAAAAAATAATCAAGTAACACCTGTTTCTACTGTTTAAGTCCTCAACTTTCAGTTCAAATCGCCAACTTCCATCATAGGGCAAAAAAATAATAAATTCCTCCACTCTTAGTTCCTACTTCTCCACCTAAATCAAGAAACTCCTGCAACAGTAAAGCATAAAATTAGTGCATCACTTTAGGAGAAAAATAATATGTCAAATCGATTAAGTTATTTATAAATAACAAGTAAAAATATTCATAAATCTCAATTAAAGGTTGACTCCAAAAATCTCTGGATCCATTATACAAATAACTCCTTCCCTCACATAAATAGAATACTAAGTTGCTATCAAAATGCAGTCAACATGAACAAAGGGCTAACTGACAGGGATCTAACTTTTAGTTGCATGTTAGAACTTTATAACCACTATCTGATAAACCTTATGGGGATAAAAATAACAAGAATCATGAATTTAGGGAGACCCCGTTTTAAGAAAAGTGATAAATTTATTGGTTTAAGAAACTCTAACCCAATTAAACAATAATAACCAAGAATCAAGAAACTTGATGACAACCCATTATCAAGAACTTGAATGAATGATCATGACAATAGAGATAAAATGGACATGAATTAAGCAAAAGGGATTATCAAAGATAGTATCTTTTTCACTCTTACATTACTTAAAAATAAAAAATCCTTCAAGAACAGGCAGTACAAATAGGCAAGAAAGGAACTTATTGAGAAAAGAAACGTGTTTTACATGAATGGATTAGAGCAAAGTACTTGAAGAAATTGAATGGGAAGGTGAAAAAATGTAGGAAGAAAACTGAATGCAGTTTTCTTGCAAAACTTGTCTAGTCTCTCTGTAGTAGGTAATCTTGTTAACAGAGCCAACCATCTTGTAGGTGGTTATGAAAATTGACTATCATACTAGAGTTTTTGCAACGAAGGTATTGATCACTCCGTTTTATGTAACTTCCACCATAATTTTCCAAATATGTAAACTATTTTCCCTAATAATTTGAATAGATCACCCCAGCAAAGGATAGGAGACCAATTATTATTGAGCTAACTGATGTCAAGACAAAAGAAGTAAAGGATACTTTGGAGGTAATACAATATTATTGAGCTTTTCTTGTTGGTTTTTACTAGAACATGTACAGTTATTTCACAAAATTTTGTCTGGAGGACATTGCTATATGTTCATGATTGTTCATTGCTAAAAGTTAATCAATGCAATGGCATTTTTTTGACTAACTATAGAAAAACCTCTGTACTTTACAATGAAAAGCATTACTATTTGGCTAAGTTTTTCGGACTCTCCAAAAATGTTGTCGCACCCATGTCGGATCCTCTAAAAATGCACTACTTTTGAAGAATCCAACATGTACCCAATGATGAGATATATTAAATGACCCAGCCAATTAATGATAATACTACTTCACGGGTAAGTTATAGTAACTACTCTAGTATTCCACTCTTCACAGTCTCATGTACTTGAGTAGATGGATGAGATATATGACCTATTAAACTAGTAGATAAGATAGAGTCGTTTATATGCCTCACTTCCAACCCAAAGATTGTGAATTCTAGTCAGCAAGTTGCTATAATTACAACAAAATAAAACCTCTTTCAGACACCAACCACTTGCTACAGTTCATACATTTCAAATTTCTCAAACCAATACAATAAATATATAGAGAAGAGTGAGAAGGTATATGGTTACTAACTTGGAAAACATAACAAAATGGTCATTTATTCGAAATTGGTGATGTTGTAGCCGTGACTTCTTGTTGTTGAGAAATAAAGAATTCTTTCATTTTCCTTATTTCTTTTATCTCATCTTCTAAGGTAGACAGACGATCATTCAAGGACTTGTTTTCCTTATTTAAGAATTTGTTTTCCTCTTGGGTAGAACATAGTGTGGACAATAATTTAGCCTTGGAGAAAGTTCCACCTTTTAAGTCTTTCACCTTTACTCCACCCTGAAAGGCAACTACATAGCTACGATTTTGAGGTCCAAAACAGTTTTGAACAATCTCTATGCCAGATAAAGATGGCTTTGCATTCACTATTTCTTCTATTTGAGCTTGCAAAGTATAGAAAAAAATATTTTCTATCATTATTCCATATAATTTCAAGTAATTAATATACATATTAAATTTACTAAACGCACACGTTTTTGAATTGCTTCAGGTTCAACGAGATTGTTATCTTTCTTTCGACTCTCATAGAAAATAGTCCCCAAATCTGGAGGATTGCCATCTTTCCCTCCCTTTTACATCAAATACAAACATGTCAAATAACACCTCATAAATATTTTATAGAAAAATAATTTTATGATAGTATCTTTTCAAAAATAATATCTTGAATAGGCTTGCTACCCATGTGATGAAGCATCGTCAACTTAGCTCGATTTGCTGCATTTCTTTTAATTTTCTCCTATATTTTTAAAACAATAAGCTAACTTTTAATAATTTAAATAAAAATTATAAATCAAAAGGGAGTTGCATAAATCCCCACTAGGAAATCCATCTCGAAACTAGGGAGTTGCAACTAATAAAAGTATTTGCATACCTGAAAAGCTTCAGAAGAAAAATATTCTTTTACCAACCACTCCCATTCTTTCTTGTCTATTCCATATGGATTATTATTCATAGCTTGTTGAAGTGACTTATTCTACGTATATTTTCCATATAAGTATCCTCTCCATTTGTTCCATAACTCATTCATCCATTTCAAAATATGTTCACGATGATCACTCAGTTAAACACCCTCAAATTTATCCTACAATAATCAAAATATGGGATAAGTTAATTCATTGCAAATATTATTAAACTTTTTTACAAAAAAGGGACCAAAACATGAACCATATGATGAGCTCAAATTTTATAAGAATAAGCAGAGCTTTTATAGTAAAAAAAGGAATCTGAATCAGATGTAGATATGTTAATTACCTTAACAACTATCCATATGTGATTCAATTTTTCTTGGCTAATATCACTCAATAATGATACTCCTAACGGACATGTATTATGATCACGAATAATTATTCCCAAATTCCTAGAAAATAGTTTTCCATTTTTTCCAACCATTAAATTATTATAAAAGGTTAATTTCAGCTTTTCTCTGATTTCAAGTGAAGCAACTTCTTTGCACTTATTGCTACCTTGAACTCTTTTCACCTTTCTATGATTAAATGAACCTATAGTTGTGTAATTTGGTAAAAACTACAACAATCAAATTTAGTTCAACAAATTAATAACATATGAATTCAAAATATACCCTTTTCAATATTTTGAGAGTATTGCATGACTTGATCAATAGATGGAGGCAATAAAATATTGGTTTGCATATTCTCTTTATCAAGAACCAAGGGACATTTATCCATTCTTTACATTACTTGACAAGAATGTATGGTAGAACTTGAACTTGTGATTTTAGATGGAGTTCGCACATGTTGGTTAGCCTTCAGGGTGCTCTTGCTAAAAGATTCCACTTTTTTTCCTAGAAACCCCTAAAAAGGAGCTTAAAGATCTTGGTATTTCCTCTAGTCCCTTTCCTATAGCACCTGGAACCAAAAATCATATCATAAAAATTCATGAAATATATTTAGTACAACAACAACATTTCCTATCGCACCTGGAACCAAAAATCATATCATAAAAATTCATGAAATACATTTAGTAAAAAAAAAACTAAAATCATATCATAAAAATTCATGAAATACATTTAGGTCTCCTATCCTTACATCTTTGACACAAAAAGTTTCTTCTTAATGAAGCCAATCTCTTTTCTTTCTAACTTTGCTGGTGGTGAAAACAGGGACATAACAAAGGTGGGTAGAGCATCCAAGGTGTTGTTTATCAGAATTGTCTTTACTTTAAAAGTGATAGATTGTGCCTTCCATTTTGAAAGCCTTTTGTCACATTTATCAAGCACTCCACTTCATATCTCCATAGCCTTATTTTTAACTCCTATATGGGATTGGGTTCATAGTTGAATTATATGTTCACTTCCTATATATTAGAAAATACTTGGTGGAGAATATAAAATCATTTTGTTAGTGTCTAAATATTGAGGTAAAGGATTGGCAGGATATAGGATTTAAGGTCATATTTACTAGCCTACAATTTTCATCTAAAGAAAAGTCTTGGTTGGTCTTCTTTATTTAAAACCTTGACTATTGCCTGGTCATTTTCATATTGGTTCCAATTATTTTTTAGTGACTTGATAGCTCACAGTTCGTCTTGTAAATAAATATCCTTAGAGCTTGTCTTGGACAAAGTCTTTACAGGTGGATGTTGCGGATCTAAATAGGGGGTTTCAGTTGGTGCAGTAGTATTGGTACAGAAAGATACAAAAAATGCAAGAATAACAGAGGATGGGGGAAGGGAGGACGTGTTTGTTGATTTCCCTAATGTCATAGAAGGTCTTGAAACACTGCAGTATGTAGAAGAGAGAAACAACGCACAGGATAGTCAACTAGAAGGATTGAGCAATCGAACACTTGGCTGAATTTAGAACAAGAGAGGTAAATCTAAACCAACATCTGAGCTATTTCAGTGATGAAAATAGAAAAATATCTAAGGAACTTAATAAACATAAATTGATGGTCGAGAATGCAAATTTTGAAATTATAAAGCTAAATGATGAAATTAAATGGAAGAGAACAAGGAAAGGCGTTAGTTCAGTAGCGTCAGTTCAGCAGCGTGATGCTTTAAAGCAATCACTGTCTGAGAAATCTAGTAAACTGGAGATGTACCAAATTGAGTTTCAAGAAAAGTGTAGACACCTAATTTCGTCCCTCCCTGATATCGTTTTACCAATTTTTACCTTATTCTACTGTGTACCCTCACCCGTGTGATAATCCCTCCACAAAATGACAAAAATAACAATCCCCTAACTAATTTTATCTTATCCTAACAACCTACCCAATCAAAATAAAACACATCACACCCTACCCCTACCCCTACCCCCACCTCACTACCCCATTACCCTACCCCGCAACCACACAATTCCATAGGCATATATACAACAAAAAAGGAAATCATTAGGCTGGATTTTTTTTTCATTCCACAGAATTCCATTTTTTTCCTTTTCTTCTTCATAATCGACACACACAATCTCACCAAAAATCACACACAATACACACAAAAACATTTTTGGGGTCTTTTTCTTTCTTCTCCATTCATAGACATATAGGTAGAGAGAGAGACACGGATACAGAGTAGAGAGATGCAAGGAAGAGAATCAGTGAAGAAAGGCCATCTCCGGCAACCCAAGCTCATCGGAGCTTCGGCGATTTGAAAAAAAAAAAAGAAAGAAAACCCCAGAGACACCATCCCTACCGGCAAACTAACACCAAAAAGCTACCCCCTCTTCCGTCTCTCCAAAAACTAGTCAAAAACCATACAACATCGACTCCAAGACCCAATCCGTCCTTCGTCGACGCCATCACTATCGATTTCTCCTGTGAAGCTCACTGGAGCTCTGATAAATAACCAAATCCTTGGTCAAAACAGTCCACAAATTTTAGTTTAATCGTTGGTCTTTTGTATTTTGTTTTGAATTATTGAGTTGGGTTCGGATTGAATTCGTTGGTTCAAAGCTTGTGGCTTGGGTTCTGATCGTTGCTCATCTTCTATGTATTGTTGGATTTACTGAAAGAAATGTGGTGGTTTAGAGCTTGATTTGAGGTCCAACTCTATTTCCTTCTCATTTTAATTTCATTATATATGCGTGTTTGGCTTGTTGAAGCATGATATGAATTTTTGGTGATATCATTTATTTGTTTGGTTTCATTGACAATGATTGTGGATTGTTAAAGTGGTGATCGTGAATTGTTGGAATTTGGAGAATTAATTCAGGGATGAGAATTGAAAACTTGATATAGTTGGTGAATTTTTGTTAGTTGGATTCATTTATTATTTGAATTGAAATGAACGTTAATTGAACTTGATAGTATGACAATAGGTCGATTGGTTTAGGCAAACATAGGTTGGGTAGACAAAGTTTAAAATTTGTGGCTTTGGTTGAATGTTGGAAATTTCGCGGAATGTTTGAAATTTTGTTGAATAGTTTGATTTTCTCGCACTAAAAAATGTATAATTTGGCCCGGGAATGCCTCGAGGGATTTGTATTGATTTATCCGAGGAATGCCCCGAAGTATCTTGTACTTGGAGGACGTTCACGATCAAGGCCCGGAACGTTGGGTGGAGTTTAGTTTAGGATTAGTTTAGAATAGAATAGCTTTTATATTTCAGCATCTCTTTTATTTTGGATTGTATAATTTGAACTGAACATTATTTTGGTTTGTTTTGAATTTTGTGTGATTTGTTTGTTTGCATGTTTTGTGTGTTTATGTGGTTTGTACATTTGTAATGTCAAATTAGCCGATAAGCTCCACCAAGAGACCGTGGTCGAACCACGAGATCGAGGGGTACCTAACACCTTCCCCTCGGTCAACAGAATTCCTTAGCTGGAATCTCTGTTCGCGGATCAGTTTTTTTAGAGTCAAACCATTTCGAAAAGGATTTTCCAAAGGTGATTGGCACACCGATTTATGCCAAGTGGCAACTCTGAATAAGAAAAAATAATGTAAATAATCCTTTTTTTAAACAAATTTTTCATTTTTCTGTCACTTAACAATAAAACCCTTTCGAACTTAAAATTCTTATCTTTTGGAGTCAAAAAAGGGGTGTGACAGCTCTGGCGACTCTGCTGGGGACTTGTTCAAAATTTGAGCTTATTTTGAAAACTTGATATAGTTGGTGAATTTTTGTTAGTTGGATTCATTTATTATTTGAATTGAAATGAACGTTAATTGAACTTGATAGTATGACAATAGGTCGATTGGTTTAGGCAAACATAGGTTGGGTAGACAAAGTTTAAAATTTGTGGCTTTGGTTGAATGTTGGAAATTCCGTGGAATGTTTGAAATTTTGTTGAATAGTTTGATTTTCTCGCACTAAACAATGTATAATTTGGCCCGGGAATGCCTCGAGGGATTTGTATTGATTTATCCGAGTAATGCCCCGAAGTATCTTGTACTTGGAGGACGTTCACAATCAAGGCCCGGAACGTTGGGTGGAGTTTAGTTTAGGATTAGTTTAGAATAGAATAGCTTTTATATTTCAGCATCTCTTTTATTTTGGATTGTATAATTTGAACTGAACATTATTTTGGTTTGTTTTGAATTTTGTGTGATTTGTTTGTTTGCTTGTTTTGTGTGTTTATGTGGTTTGTACATTTGTAATGTCAAATTAGCCTATAAGCTCCACCAAGAGACCGTGGTCGAACCACGAGATCGAGGGGTACCTAACACCTTCCCCTCGGTCAACAGAATTCCTTAGCCGGAATCTCTGTTTGCGGATCAGTTTTTTTATAGTCAAACCATTTCGAAAAGGATTTTCCAAAGGTGACTTGGCACACCGATTTATGCCAAGTGGCAACTCTGAATAAGAAAAAATAATGTAAATAATCCTTTTTTTTAAACAAATTTTTCATTTTTCTGTCACTTAACAATAAAACCCTTTCGAACTTAAAATTCTTATCTTTTGGAGTCAAAAAAGGGGTGTGACAGCTCTGGCGACTCTACTGGGGACTTGCTCAAAATTTGAGCTTATTTTGGAGCCGTATCGGCTTTGTTTGACACTATGGGTGTATAAATATTTTGTTTGTGTTGTTTTGTGTTATTTTATTATCATTATGGATTGTTTTCGTGCTCTTTGTGTACAGTATTTATTCTATTTGTTACCGCTTTTATTTTTGGCATCATGTGTCCACCCCCCGACCTTCTTTCTGTAACAAGTCCATAGTACACGTGTTGTACACGACCTCTAGTTGAGTCACCCTTATTTAGGGGGGGAGCCGTCGGTGTTATAGAGTAGGTGGAAAGCAAAACAACTATTATCGATCATACGCTCCCCCGAACAGCCTTGTTAGTAAACCACAACGTAGGTCATCCTTTAGGTCATGCTTATATGCATCATACTGAGACCTAGCGGGATCCACATGGCCCTTTGTTGGAGACTCACCTCTAAAACATCCCTACGTGCTAACTGTTGCATCTTTAAGGGTAACGTGGTCATTTGACGGAGAGTAAGGTGCGTCGGCAAAAACGAAAAAGAAAAAAAAAGAGAAAAAAATATAGAAAAAAAAAGTGAGTCGAAAAGAATGAATCAAAAGGAGTGTCGTAGTTTATTATAGAGTTCTTTATGACTTTTGTTCTTCACGATCCAAAAACTCAAAAAGATTTATTTTTACGTTTTGCATTTATCTTGTCAAGGTACCATAAGTTCAACAAAAAAGGGGGGGGGGGGTTTGTTTGCTTTTTCTACTTATTTGTCAAAAACAAAATACCAAAAAGATTTTTTTAATAATTGGTGGTGTCAATCTTAGTTGAAACGTCTAGTTGAAAATCCAAAAAGTTTTTATTCGTTTGTTTTTGGTTGTGTCTCTTAAGTCAGGGTCAATTTATTAGTTAATCGTTAATTGTCGAATCTGGATGAACTACGCATACCTGATTCCCTTCCCTCGGGTTGGGATACGTAGGAAACCCTTGGTGGGTTCGATAATCTTTGTGTTGGCCTTTGTCTTATTATTAGCCTAGGTCTCTCACCCCGTAATCTAGAGTTGTTAGCCAAGTAGACTGATTTCACTCAGTACTTCTATTCGGCAAATTGGAGTCATTAAGTGGTCTGTCCCATCGACATATGCTTGCATCAAAACTCCCAAGGGTTGGGAATCTTCTACTCCTGTCGAATTTTTGAGATAACGTCTTATGTGTTATTACAGGATGGATTTGTCCACCAAGTCTAGAGTCCTGATAGTTGTCAAGGTGCCCAAAAAGTTAATCGTGTGGTGGGAAATGTTTAACTATGTTGATCAGCAGAAACTGATTAAAATATTAGGTGATCTTATGGAACTTCTGCATGTTACCCCTAATCCAGATTTAATAGAGGCTTTGTTGACCTTTTGAGATCCAAGTAGTTTGGTGTTCAGGTTTGGGGAATGTGAAATGACTCCTACTTTGGCAGAAATATCCGGTTTGTTGCATTTGCCCTATATCGAGAAGGATATGATCTGAGAACAAAATCATACTGGCGTGAGATTTTTGTAGTCTTGTGGTTTAAAAAGTAAGGGTATGCGTTTGAGTTGTTTAAGTGATTCGTGGGTTTTCTTAGATTTTTTGTTCGCTAGATTCGGGCCCTCAGAAGGTTTTGATTGCTTTTGGGATGAATTTCATATGACTAAGGAGAAGTGGGAGAGAAAGCGTCTTGAAGTCTTCACCCTCGCTTTGTTAGGTACTTTAGTGTTTCCGCTAGAATAAAGACGAATTAATACATATTTGCAATCTTTGGTGATGACTCTATTTCATAAGGATCAAAATGACAAGGGCATTAATCAAAAGGGTAGGTTCACTCTCATACCCATGATCTTAACAGAAATATATAAGGCTTTAACCGAAGTGAAGGGGGGATGAGATTTTTTTAGGGCAGTAACCTGATATTGCAGTTATGGATGATGGAGCATTTGCATGCGCCTTTTTTAGTTAGACCAGATGTGGTTGATCGTTGTATTCCCAATCGGGTGAAAGCCATGGACCTCAGGTTGTGTTTGGATAAATTCTCGCTACCCGTGGGAGTCGACGCTTGGATTGAATTTCTTGAGTCAAGAATCAGGGATAATATTTTGTGGACTTGTCTGTGGCTTCGACCAAAGATAATCTTGTTTGGTTGTCAAATGCAGCTCCTTATAGTTATGTTAGCGCTTAATTGCACTAGACCATACAGTACTTCTAGGGTAATGCGCCAGTTGGGTAGGACGCAGGATGTGCCACCAGTAGTGGATCTTCTAAAGGATGTTGAGTACTTCAAGGACCAAGCCTTAGGTGAAAGCAAATACGAGCAGTTCTAGAAGCATGAAACAAATCTAGGTGTGGACACTCTCAAAGAAAGTTTGGATAATTTGGGGTACACTCAGGGATGTGGGGTGTGGCTTCAATACATCCCTTGGGGTATCAGTCAACCCTTACCACCGCAGCTTAGAGGGAGAATACAGGAAGAATGCATAGTTGACGACCATCAGGATGAAAGTGCAGGGTCCAAAGTGGAGACACTGAGAGTTCAGTTAGCAGATTTGTTCAAGACGGTAGAAATGTGTCAGAATAATCTTTCCAAGTGCACTCCTCATGAAGCAGGAATACGGGCCCGAAGCTTCTTCCCTAATATCAGGGTGTCTTTACAGGATATGCTACAAAGTTTAAATGGGAGAAATAGAACTTCACAGGCAGGCCCATCTCAGCCAGGGTCATCACGCAGAGCACCAGTCTAAAAGAGCATTTCTTATTTTTATTCGGCTTGAGTATTTTATGTTTCTGTCATTGTAGGGTGGCGTCAGTTTTAAGTCGGTGTCAAGTTGTTTTGGCATTAGGTTCTTTATCTGTAGATTCACGTATTTCATCTTGGGGGTCTAGAATGTTATTTTGTATTTGTTGTTTAGTTTTTAAAGTGGTCCTAAATTCGTTGCATGTTTTGTTTCTTTCTTTCATCAAATGTTATGAGGTTACGCCTTTCTTTTGTTTGTTTGTTTTCATTTTAACCAAAAATAAAATAAAATAATAATAATAATAATAATAAAAATTAAATTATGTAATGTTTATGCATATGTTGCCCGAACAACGCAAGATCTGATTCATGTACAACATGATACGTAGGCAACCTGCTTTTGGGTTCGATCTAATCATTTTGTTTCATTGTTTTTCATTTTTTAAAAAAAAACAAAAGCCATAAAGAATGATAAAATGAAGGTAGATAGCGAGAGAATAAAAGAAAGAAAGGATGATGAGACAAGAAAGGAAAAGAACAGAGATTGATACGAAAAAAAAGAAAAAGAGAGATAGAAAGAAAAAAATATAATAAAATAATAATAATAATAAGTGTAGATAAAAATAAGTGCAAATAAAAATCGGGATGATGTTAAAATAACCTCGCTACCCTCAAAAGTTGGTAGACATGAACATGAATTTAGGACAATTTTACCAATGTGATTCCCACGCTTGTTGTGTGCCCTAATCCTAATGGATGTCATCTTTGATGAGCATGTTCTTTCAGATAACAGTGGTAGGTTTGCAGCACTTTGGCTAGTCACCCATACTTTACTGGATCCAAAGCAAAGCTCGACATGGCTAGCAGGGAGATTGAAAATTCGCTCATTGACCCGGATCAGGATCACAGGGAAGAAGTTCAGAACATAATGATGACGTAGTAAGGCTCAGGCAACAATTGATGGAGTTTCAACGTTCATGGGCCAACGGAATGCCTCCTCCTCCGCTCCCTGAAGGTCTTGACATCTCTAATTGTCCACCGCTCTCTTAGGCACAATTCTCTGCTCCTACTGAGTCACCTGAGCACGCGCCAGGATTCACTCCGCGACATTATTATCCTGGAAGTTCTGGTGTGCCCTTGGCAGCTCCCCCATGAAGACCCGCTACTCAGTCGGCGCCACCAATAACACCGGTATTCGTGGCTCTGCCACCACCTGAAGCTCCCACATATGTTGTGCGTCTGACAATAAGGCTTCTTAGGTCTGCCAGTGAGCCAGTATTAAAGGTTCCAGATAGTCAGTATTATGCCCCGGAGCCTACTTTGAGAATGAATGAACCATATGGTAACACTCAGCCACGTGTATTTATATTTGATATGGAGAAACCTATTGCAATAGAGGAACAGGAAATCATAGCACGGAAGTTGAAAAGTTTAGAATAGGCTATGAGGAATTTGTAGGGAATTGGAGATTATAGGAGTGTTTCCTATAAAGATTTTTGCATGTTCCTAGACATCAACCTTCCTCTCAATTTTAAAATGCCTAAGTTCGAGAAGTATGCAGGGCATGGTGATCCCGAGGCACACTTGAGACGTTATGACAACCAGTTGAGGGCTACAGGAGGAAGGGAAGAGCTGCTTATGGCCTTCTTTGGTGAGAGTCTTTCTGATCTGGTTTCAGAATGGTATATCGATCAAGATATCGACAAGTAGAACAGCTGGGATGACTTAGCTTTTGAGTTTGTTCAACATTTTCAGTATAACATTGACCTGATTCCATACGAAAAATCCTTGGTCAACATGAAGAAGAAAAGCACTGAAGGTTTTAGGGAATACGCGATTAGGTGTCGTGAACAAGCCGCCAGGGTAAAGACTCCAATGAAAGAAAGTAAGTTGGTAGAGGTTTTCGTTCAGGCACAGGATGAGACCTATTTTCAACATTTACTTCCGGCAATGGGAAATTCTTTTATTGAAGTCATCAAAATGGGGGAGATGATAGAGAAAGGAATCAAGACCGGCCGAATAGTGAGTTTTGCCGCATTAAAAGCCACCACACAAATGATTCAAGCTATATCTAGCACATTCAGAGGTAAAAAGAAGAAAGAGGATATGGTGACTATCGTAGCTGGAACCCATTCCTATCCCAAAAGACCACCTCACCTCTATCCCCAATCCTAAGCCCAAGTCTACGCCCAAGCTCCATATATTTATCCCCACCATTACTGTCCTCCACAAAATCCTTTATATTCCATTCCACCACCCTCGTACCCAGTATATAGTGCGCAGCCATATGCCCAAACCCCTTCTTACCTGCAGTGGCGTGCGCAAGCTCCACAAAATCGCCCATTCGCTCCATCGAATTACAAAAACCCCTCCAGACCTGGTTTTTAACCTAGGCCTGAGTATAAGAAAGAAAAGGTGGTCAAAAATCAATTTACACCTCTTGGGGAGTCATATGCTAGCCTATTTGATAGGTTGAGAAAGTTGAAGGTCTTAAGCCTAATTCAAGAAAGGCTTTCAAACCCACCACCGAGAAATCTCGATTATTCTTTAAGGTGTGTGTACTGATCTGACATGCCAGGCCATGATATCAAGAAATGCTGGCATTTAAAAAGAGTTTTCAAAGATTTAATTGACACAATTCAGATACGGGTCTAGGCCCCGGAGGGTCCAAATATTAACCAGAATCCGCTGCCAACCCATGCTGAAACCAATATGTTAGAATTGATATATGATGGGAAAGATTCTTCAAGGTGTTATAAGCCTATTATCAAGGTACAGATCATTGAGAAGAAATCAGTGAATGTATCAGAGTCTTTGAAAGCAATGTCATTGAGCCAAGAAGGAATAAAAGAAGATAAAGTCCAAAAAAGCACAAACAAACCCCTATCACAGTACAAGGCGCCAGAAGGTATGTTGATTTAAGTTATGATAAACCTAAGTTGACAGTGGTAGGAGCTCTGAGTCAGCCCATCTTGATGGTGAAAGGAGCATTGGCAGCTCCTATTGTCCTCAAACCGGTGACCCAACCTCTGATAGTTGATATAAAAAGGGTTCCCTAGAATTATGGGCAGACTGTGATGACCTATCACGGGAAAGAAGTAGTGAAAGATGTAGATGAGGTAGGGGGTTTGACTAGGTCAAGAAGATGCTTCGTGCCTGGAAGTTTAAGAAAGTCCAAGCCAATTGTGAGTGGATCGTCATCTATCAAAAAGCCTATCACCAAAGAAGAAGCTGAAGAATTTTGGAAAAAGATGAAATTTCTAGAGTATTCAATAATAGAACAGTTGAAGAAAACCCCTGCTCAAATTTCCCTCTTATCTTTGTTGTTGTACTCCAAGGAGCATCGTAATATTTTACTGAAGGTATTAAATAAAGCATATGTTTCTAGGGAGCTTACAATAAATCAGCTTGAGAAAATGGTCAAAAAAAATTTTGAGGCCAATCGGATCATCTTTTCCCTGTTGAAGGTACACGGCATAACCGGGGCCTTTACATTACGGAGGTTCAGGTGCAAATATCTTCCATATTTCTAATTTGCAAAAGTTGAATATTGGTGCTGACAAGATCAGGACCAACAATGTATGTGTCAGGGCTTTCGATGGTACAAAATCAAACTCCATTGGCGAAGTAGAACTAATGTTGATCATAGGGCCTGTTGAATTCTCCATAGAGTTCCAAGTATTTAATATAGACTCCTCTTACAATCTGTTGTTGGGAAGGCCGTGGATCCACAAGGCCAAGGCAGTTGCATCTACACTGCACCAAATCATTAAGTTTGAGCATGATAGTCAAGAAGTGGTTATTCATGGTGAAGGAGATTTGTCCACCTGCGAAGATTCTCCCTTGTCTCTTATTGAAGCAAATAATGTAGAGGAGACATTCGTCTATCAAATTTTTGATACAGTGCCAGTGAATCGTATCCTTGAATGGCGGGTTATACCGGGACCGCAACTATCTTCCGCTTCTATCATGATAGTGACTAAACTTTGGAAATACAGATTTGAGCCAGGCAAGGGTTTGGGAGCGTCTCTGCACAGTATAGTTCGTCCAATATGTCCGAGTGAGAACATGGGCATGTTTGGTTTGGGATTTGAGCCTACGGCTGAAGATCTGAAGAAAGCCAGGGGAAGGAAAAAGAAAACATTGTCACTCCCTCGCCCAATGTCACTACTTAGCGAATCATTTGTTAATTGCAATGTCACGAAGCATGTGGAATTTGAAGTTGAATTGGTTGATAACTGCCAGAACTTTTTTATTAAAGTTGATATGGTCGAAGCAGGAGAAGGTACCAGTATGGCAGACGTGCAATTCATAGGTCCAGCCTTCCAACTCAATAATTGGGAAGTCATTTCTCTCCCCGTCAGGAGGGAGTTTTGGCAGTTTATTTTGTTTTTTTTTTTATTTTTCCGAGTTATTTCAGGGTTGTAATTTGGATTTTAGTTTGTTTATGTTATGTTGGTATCTATGCTTAAACCCTTCTATCTTTTATTTAATGAAATGCAATGTCCCTTTTTGATTCGTGTCTAATATATTTTTTGTTTTTCTTTTTTTTATACAATTCTCTTTATGCTGATTCTAATGACATGACATGCATGCGAAATTTTCAGCCTGACCTTAAAATCCAAACTAATTAAGATGTAATGAAGCAAGATGGGGAATATGATCTAGAAGAAGCACTAGAAGAAATAAGCAAAGAGTTGAAACAGTTTAAAGACAAACCGAATCCTAATTTGAATGAGACTGAGCCAATAAATCTAGGGGATCAAGAAGATGTTAGGGAAACTAAATCAGTGTACATGCTTTGCCACAGCTAAAAGATGGAATGACTCAAGCATTAATTGATTATAAGGATGTTTTTGCATGGTCTTATGATAATATGCCTGGTTTAAGCACTGAATTAGTGGCTCACAAATTGCCAACTGATCTCGCATTCCCTCCTGTCAAATAGAAGTTGAGGAAGTTTAAAAATGATGTAAGTATTAAAATCAAAGAGGAAATCATGAAACAACTTAAAGCCAAAGTAATTCGAGTGGCTCGTTATCCCGTGTGGTTATCCAATGTTGTTCCCGTACCAAAGAAAGATTGCAAAATTTGAGTGTGTGTTGATTACCGTGATTTGAACAGAACAAGTCTGACAGATGATTTTCTACTGCCCAACATCCATATTTTGTTAGACAACTATGCTAAACATGAGGTTACCTCTTTTGTGGATTGCTATGCCGGATATCACCAGATCATTATGGATGATAAAGACGTAGAGAAGACATCTTTTATCACACCATGGGAGACTTATTATTATCGAGTGATGCCGTTCGGTTTGAAGAATGCTGGAGCAATATACATGAGGTCCATGACCACTATGTTTCATGATATGATGCATAAGGAGATTGAGGTCTACGTTGATGATGTGATTATTAAGTCAAAAAGTCGGGCCGACCATGTTAAAGATTTAAGAAAGTTCTTTGAAAGGCTTCGCAGGTATAATCTCAAGCTCAACCCGCAAAATGTGTATTTGGAGTTCCATAAGGAAAGCTGTTGGGGTTTGTAGTCAGCTGTCGGGGGATTGAATTGGACCCCTCAAAAATCAAAGCTATTCAGGATTTACCCCCACCCAAGAATAGGACGGAGGTGATGAGTTTGCTTGGTAGACTGAATTACATCAGTAGTTTTATTGCTCAACTCACAACCATTTGTGAACCCATATTCAAGTTGCTAAAAAAAAGTGCTCTAGTAGAATGGACTGAAGAATGTCAAGAAGCGTTTGACAGAATCAAAAGATATTTGTCAAATCCGCCCGTGCTGGTACCACCGAAGCCTGGTAGGCCTTTGATCTTATATTAATCAATCATGGACAATTCTTTTGGTTGTTTCCTGGGTCAACATGATGTCAGGAGCAAAAAGGAGCAGGCTATTTATTATCTTAGCAAGAAGTTCACCGCATATAAGGTCAGGTATACTCTTCTTGAAAGGACGTGTTATGCCTTAACTTGGGTAGCACAGAATTTGAAGCATTATCTCTCATCCTATACTACTTATCTCATCTCTCAAATAAATCCTTTGAAGTATATCTTTCAGAAGCCTATGCCGACAGGTCGACTGGCAAAGTGGCAAATATTGCTTAACGAGTTCGACATGGTATATGTGACTCGAATTGCCATGAAAGCCCAAGCCTTGGCAGATTATCTTGCTGAGAATCCTATCGATGAAGAGTACGATCCACTAAAGACATATTTTCTTGACGAAGAAGTGTCATGTGTCGATGAAGTTGTTATAGATGCTGATCCAGGTTGGACGTTGTTCTTTGATAGAGCTGTCAATATGAAAGGAGTCGGAATAGGTGCAGTTCTTATCTCTGAATCGGGACAACATTTCCCGGTAATAGCAAAACTTCAATTCTACTGTACTAACAATATGGCAGAATATGAAGCCTAAAATCTTGGTTTGAGGTTAGCTGTTGATATGGGAGTCCAAGAATTATTGGTGTTGGGGGATTCGTATTTGCTCGTCCATCAAATTCAAGGCGATTGGGAGACGAGAGATTTAAAGCTCATCTTGTATCGACAATTCTTGCATGAGCTATGTCAACAGTTTATGTTAGTAAAATTTAGGCATATTCCAAGGATTCATAATGAAATTGCCGATGCTTTAGCCACTCTGTCTTCAATGCTCCAACATCCTGATAAAACCTACATAGATCCAGTGCATATATAGAGTCGTGATCAGCATGCTTACTATAATGCGATTGAAGAAAAGCTTGATGGAGAACCCTGTTTCTTGGATATCAAGCGATACATTCAGTCAGGAGAATACCAAGCATATGCTACCAATGATCAAAAGAGGACTATTAGGTATTTGGATGGTGGATTTTTCTTAAGTGGGGGAATCTTCTATAAGAGAACCCTAGATCTGGGACTTTTGAGGTGTGTAGATGTAAGAGAATCCTCGGCAATCATGGTTGAAATACACTATGGAGTATGCGGGTCGCATATGAACGGTCATGTCTTGTAAAATAAGATTCTTCGAGCAGGTTATTACTGGCTTACTATGGAGAAGGATTCTATTCAATTTGTTCGAAAGTGTCATCAATATCAGGTGTACAGTGATCTGATACGTTCTCCTCCTGTTGAGTCGCATGCAATGGACGCTCCATGGACGTTCGTGGCTTGAGGAATGGATGTGATTGGATCGATTAAGCCGAAGGCATCAAATGGACATAGATTCATTTTGATAGCCATTAAATACTTCACAAAGTGGGTAGAAGCAGTAACTTTAAAGTCAGTGACAAAGAAGGCTGTGGTAGATTTTGTTCATGCCAATATCATTTGTACATTTGGAATTTCTAAGATGATCATTATAGACAATGCTGCCAATCTTAATAGTCATTTGATGCAACAAGTGTGTCAACAGTTTAAGATCGCACATCGAAATTCTACTCCATATCACCCAAAGGCCAATGGTGCTGTAGAAGCTGCCAATAAGAATATAAAAAAGATACTGCGAAAAATGGTACAAGGGACTAGACAGTGGCATGAAAAGTTGTCGTTTACATTGCTAGGTTATCGCACCACTGTTCTCACTTCAACAGGAGAAAATCCATATTTATTGGTGTATGAGACAGAAGCAGTCATCCCTGCAGAAGTTGAAATTCCCTCTCTTCGAGTTATTATAGAAGTAGAGATTGATGATGACGAATGGGTAAAAACCCGACTGGAGCATTTGAGTTTGATTGAGGAAAAAAAGTTAACGTCTGTGTGTCATGGCCAGTTGTATCATAGGAGGATGGCTCGAGTGTATAACAAGAAGGTCCGTCCCAGGAATTTTGAAATTGGTCAGTTGGTATTGAAACATATCCTTCCTCACCAGGTTGAAGCGAAAGGCAAGTTCTCCCCTAACTGGAAAGGTCCCTTCGTTGTGAAGAAAGTGTTGCCCAGTGGAGCCTTATATTTGATAGATATTGAAGTCAAAATGGCAGAAATGGCTATCAATGCTGATGTGGTCAAAAGATATTATGTATTATATTTTATCCTTTGTTGATTTTATTGCATGTTTAGTACTTGCATTTTTTAAGATTGATATGATGAAGGCATTTTATTCTTCTATCCTAGCATTGTGTCATCCTTTGTTAATCCGTTTGAGCTTCGTTTTAATTTTCTTTCATATCCCTCATTTGGAATCAAAATAGAGTCAAAGATAAAAGTCAAGAAAATAAGAATAAAAGAAAGAGTTCGAAAATAAAAGAAAAAAATCCAATAAAAACAAAGAACAAGCTGATGAAACTACGTGCGACCTGATTCTCCTCTCTCGGGAGTGAGATATGTAGGCTGCCCAATTTCGAGCTCGGTCCAACCAAATAAAATATTTAAGATTCACCCAGTCAAAAAAAACTGGGGCATGAGTTAATGTGTTGTTTGAGTCGATTCCAAAAGTTGTAAGTCCCATCCTCACTTCAAGTGTCGTTTGAACCCCTTGCCATCCTTTTCTAACCTTATCCAAAAGCCAAGTTACAACCAAAGAAAGTCCTTTAGATCAATTTTTGATATTGTTAAGGCTAAGTATGCAATGGATATGATGATAAATTGTGAGGTACCACTTGTCTCCCTCAGTACAAGAAATCAGGAAAGAAATACAAAAATGAGAGTCTTATTGGTGAAAACCCCCGTGGGCATCATAAGGCGATGGTGAGTTGAGAGAAATGAAAATGAGAGAGTCTTATTGGTGAAAACCCTCGCAAGAACCATAAGGCGATGGTGAGTGGAGAGAAATAAAAATGAGAGAGTCTTATTGGTGAAAACCCTCACGGGCACTATAAGGTGATGGCGAGTTCAAGAGAAAAGTTAAAAGTGAAAAGAAAGAGATTTGTTAGCGAAAGTCTTTTAAGATGTCGTCAATCGAATGTGATGTATGAATACAATGGATTTGAAGAAGCGGCGCAGTGGTAAAGGTACGAACTCAACAACAAATAGGGAGTTTGGATAGGAAGATCAGGCAGCTCAATCCAAAATGCATGTCATACTCATTGGAGTTGGTTGTCGTATTCAGATAAGTTTTCTTTTTGAATATGGGGCATTGCCCTTTTCTTTCATTTACATATTCATGCTTTTTGTCTTTTTGTCATTTATCAAAATAAAAGTCACCATCATTTCTTTATATTTTAAGTCAAGTCTATGTCAAAACAAGCGAGAAAGGATTTTAAAATTTACTACCAGTCTTTCCAATAATACGAGGAAAAGCCAAGGAACAACATAAGAAAGAAATATGATCGTAATTCAACACGAAACAAAGGAAGTCTATCAACCGATAGGTTGTTGGATTCGTGGAAGCATTTAGATTCGGGAAAAGGGTGCACCTCAGAGGCATGGTAAAATGGAAGCCCATTGTTCGAGTCAGAACTCACTTCCCTCAATCAGGATCCGAGTCGATGATGCGGCAAGATAGGGCAAGTGTTAGTGATTTATAACAAAGATGAAAAGAACGAGTGTTGGGCAGATACCTGAGAAGCCAAGATCTGCAAGCCACCACTAAGTTTTTAACTTACAAATTTTCTTTGCTGAAATAGGGGCAAATTCGCTTCACTTAATTCAGCTACCATTGGAAATGCACATCCGTGAGACTTTACTTTATATTTAGGACTCTCCTGAAAAATGGGATTTTACTTTATGTTCAAGACCCTCCTGAAAAAATAGGATTTTACTTTATGTTCAGGACCCTCCTGAAAAAGGGGATTTTCCTTTCTGTTTAGGACCCTCCTGAAAAATGAGATTTTACTTTATGTTCAGGACCCTCCTGAAAAATGGGATTTTACTTTCTGTTCAAGACCCTCCTAAAAAATGGAATTTTACTTTATGTTCAAAACCCTCCTGAAAAATGGGATTTTACTTTCTGTTCAGGACCCTCCTGAAAAAAATAGGATTTTACTTTATCTTCAAGACCCTCCTGGAAAATGGGAATTTACTTTTAATTCAGGACCCTCCTTAAAAATGGAATTTTACTTTATGTTCAGAACCTTCCTGAAAAATGGGATTTTACCTTATGTTCAGGACCCTCCTGAAGAATGGGAATTTACTTTATGTTCAGGACCCTCTTGGAAAATGGGAATTTATTTTTTGCTCAGGACCCTCCTGAAAAATGGAATTTTACTTTATGTTCAGGACCCTCTTGGAAAATGGGAATTTACTTTCAATTCAGGACCCTCCTGAAAAATGGGAATTTACTTTATGTTTAGGACCCTCCTGGAAAATGGGAATTTACTTTCTATTCAGGACCCTCCTGAAAAATAGGACAACGCTTTCAAAAATGAAATACTACTTTACTATAATTTTGTTTGGGATAATTTTTGTTCTCGTTTTAATTTTGGGTTTCAGGAGCCCGCCTGAAGAACAGGGTGATGAAATAGCAAGTCAGGAGCCCGCCTGGAGAACAGAGTGAAGAAATGAAAAGTCAAGCAACAAAGTGATGGAATAGCAAGTCAGGAGCCCGCCTGGAGAATAGGGTGAAGAAACGAAAATTGAAGCAACAAAGCGAAGCAATTGAAAGTCAAGCAACAAGTTGGAAGAATTTGCAAGTCAGGAGCCCGCCTGAAGAATAGGGTGATAAAAGTCGAGTCAAGAGCCAACAAAAGTTGTATAGATAGGATTTTGTAATTTCATTTATGTTTTAACTTGTAATTTTTATTTTTTGATGTAATGACAGAGCCACTGACCGGAACCTCGATGGAACCTCACTCGACTCTCCAACTCGGTATATTCCACTTCTCTTCCAATCCTTTGAAATACCCGTGACTTGATTATCTCATAACTTGGGTAGGTAGGATGTCTTAAGTCAAGACCCGGTTGTCCTTCTTCCTTCTTTTTCTTTCTTTGAATAATGGCCAGGTCAAAATTTGGTCTCGCTGTCTACTTCTTTGTCTGAAAACACTTCGTGTTTACATTCAAACGGGGCATGATGAAGACACCTAATTTCGTCCCTCCCCGATATCGTTTTACCCAGTTTTACCTTATCCTACCGTGTACCCTCACCCGTGTGATAATCCCTCCACAAAATGACAAAAATAACAATCCCCTAACTAATTTTATCTTATCCCAACAACCTACCCAATCAAAATAAAACACATCACACCCTACCCCTACCCCTACCCCTACCTCACTACCCCACCTACCCTACCCCACAACCACACAATTCCATAGGCATATATACAACAAAAAAGGAAATCATTAGGATGCATTTTTTTTCATTCCACAGAATTCCATCTCTTTTCCTTTTCTTCTTCACGATCGACACACAGAATCTCACCAAAAATCGCACACAATACACACAAAAACATTTTTTGGGGTCTTTTTCTTTCTTCTCCATTCATAGACATATAGGTAGAGAGAGACACACAAAGATAGAGAGTAGAGAGATGCAAGGGAGAGAATCAGTGAAGAGAGGCTAGCTCCGGCAACCCAAGCTCACCAGAGCTTCGACGATTTGAAAAAAAAAATAAAAACCCCACCCATTCTGACCCGTAAACCCAGATTCTGGGGAAATCTCATCGGAGACACCATCTCTACTGGAAAACTAACACCAAAAAGCCACCCGCTCGTCGATCTCTCCAAAAATTAGTCAAAACCCATACCACATCGACTCCAAGACCCGATCCGTCCTTCACCGACGCCATCACTATCTAGTTCTCCGGTGAATCTCACTGGAGCTCCGATAAATAATGAAATCCTTGGTCAAAATAGTCCATAAATTTTAGTTTAATCGTTGGTCTTTTGTATTTTGTTTTCAATTATCGAGTTGGGTTCCGATTGAGTTCGTTGGTTTGAATCTTGTGGCTTGGGTTTCGATCGTTGCTCATCTTCTATGTATTGTTGGATTTACTGAAACAAATATGGTGGTTTAAAGCTTGATTTGAGGTCCAACTCTATTTCCTTCTTATTTTAATTTCATTATATATGCATGTTTGGTTTGTTGAATCATGATATGAATTTTTGGTGATATCGTTTATTTGTTTGGTTTCGTTGACAATGATTGTGGATTGTTAAAGTACTGATCGTGAATTGTTAGAACTTGGAGAATTAATTCGGGGATGAGAATTGAAAACTTGATATAGTTGGTGAATTTTGGTTAGTTGGATTCATTGGTTATTTGACTTGAAATGAACGTTAATTGAACTTGATAGTATGACGATAGGTTGATTGGTTTAGGCAAACATAGGTTGGTTAGACAAAGTTTAAAATTTGTGGCTTTGGTTGAATGTTGGAAATTCCATGGAATGTTTGAAATTTTGTTGAATAGTTTAATTTTATCGCACTAAAAAATGTATAATTTGGCCGGAGAATGCCTCGAGGAATTTGTATTGATTTATCTGGGGAATGCCCCCAAGTATCTTGTACTTAGAGGACGTTCACAATCAAGGCCCGGAACGTCGGGTGGATTTTAGTTTAGGATTAGTTTAGAATAGAATAGGTTTTGCATTTCCGCATCTCTTTTAGTTTGGATTGTATAATTTGGACTGAACATTATTTTGGTTTGTTTTGAATTTTGTGTGATTTGTTTGTTTGCTTGTTTTGTGTGTTTATGTGGTTTGTACATTTGTAATGTCAAATTAGCCGATACGATCCACCAAGCGACCGTGGTCGAACCACGGGATTGAAGGGTGCCTAAAACCTTCCCCTCGGTCAACAGAATTCCTTAGCCGGAATCTCTATTCGCGGATCAGTTTTTTTAGAGTCAAACCATTTTGAAAAGGATTTTCCAAAGGTGAGTTGTCATACCGGATTATGCCAAGTGGCGACTCTGAATAAGAAAAAATAATGTAAATAATCCTTTTTTTTTAAAACAAATTTTTCATTTTTCTGTCACTTAACAATAAAACCCTTTCGAACTTAAAATTGTTATCTGTTGGAGTCGAAAAAGAGGTGTGACAAAAAGTATAATAGTCTTGAAGCTGCAGAACAAACCAAGGATTTACTGGGGATAAGTGAAAATTTGTTGCTTCTCTACATTATTTGATTTACCCCAGTCCGCACAATCAAATAGACCTGATGCACAAGTTGTTTTGCTCCTGGAATTATTTTATCTGTCTAAAGAAGAACTAAGAATATTGCATGAGCAGATGGGAGCAACAAAAGAGGTCGCAAATAATGAGATTTGTTAGCTTACTACTTCTCTTGTGGTAGAAACACAGCATAAAAGCTATCTTCAAGAGGAATTAGAGGATTTAAATCATAAATATAGAGTGCTTACGTAGAAATGTGTCAATCTGACATGCCTTTACTTATTAAGAAATGTGTCAAAAATATAAAAGACGAAAGTAGTTCCTCTCTTGAATCACATAAGCATCAATTTGATTCCTTTGAACAGATCTAGAGTAATTTGTACATTAGGGATCTGGAATTAAGGCTATATTGTCAAGTACTTTTAGAAGAGATGTTAGATAAAGTAGAGTTGAATAGATTGTCAAACCATTCAGTCAAGGTTACTGAGGTACTTTGTGCTTTAACATGCCTGATGGTATTGTTCTTCCTACCGATTTGGGTTTTTAAGATCACGTAGAAAAGGTCAAATGGATTTCAGGATACTTAAGGGAAAGCCAAACTACAAAGATGGAGATCGAGAAGGAGTTGGAATGAGTAAAAAATAAAGCCAATTCTTTAGACAACCAATTATTGGAGGTCCAGAAAACCATTAAATCCCTTGAATATGCATTATCTTCTGCAAATAACAACATCTCACAACTCCTGGATGAAAATAAAGAGCTAAAAGATGCTAAGGCATTAGTTTAAAATGAACCAGAGAAAGCAATGGAAGAAGCTTTTGCTAAAACTGTTGAGTTTGAGAATGTGTTTTCCGATAGAAAATCCATTAAGGATGCTTTGTCCCTAGCAGAGAAGAATGTTTTAGTACTGAAGAATGAGAAAAAAATGCTTTTCTTGGTAAAGATGCTGCAGATTCTGAGCTATAGAAAATCAAAGAGGAATTCTCTTTCCACACCAAAACACTAAAGATGGCAGATGAAACTATACAATCCCTTGATGACGCACTGGATGTTTTTGCTAACTTACTACAACTATCAAATTTAGTTCAACAAATTAATAACATATGAATTTAAAATATACCTTTTTCAATATTTTGAAAGTGTTTCATGACTTGATCAATAAAATATTGACTTGCATATCCTCTTTCTCAAGAATCAAGGAATCTTTATCAATTCTTTGTATTTCTTGACTAGAAGGCATAGTAGAACTTGAACTTGTGATTTTAGATGGATTTCGCACATATTGTTTATCATAGAGGGTGCTTGTAACACCCCAAAATAAAAAATCGTTCATGCGTCAGCTCGTGGTAATATGCTCTTAGAGTTAAATGACTAGAATTGTGTCAAAGAAACTAAGACTAATTTTTTGACTTCCAAAGTGAGTAAATTTAAATCATATATAATTTCCCTAATTTTGACTTTTTATCATGTGGGAAATTGAATGAGCTTTCCGTCGATATAATATTTGCTCAAATCCGATACCCGGGCAAGAAGTTATGGCTAATTTAAGTTCTAGTCGTAAAACACTGTTGTTTTAGTTCTTGACGCGTCACAGATGGAGCATATTTAGAAATTATCAAACAATAGTAAAGAGCAATTGTGGCATGTCGTGCTAAAAATACATGGGCTTGTTGAAAACACTCAATTATGATTTAAAGATTATAAAGCATGAATTTGTTAAAGGGGTTTGAAATCCATAATTGTTATTATGCTTTATGCATGTTATTGATATTGTTGTTTTGTCCTTTAGGCCTCATCCCTTTAAATTGATTTACAAGTATATGCATATGTATGAAATTGAAATTTAAAATTTATTTGAGAGCACAGATTATGAAGTCCCTCTCTTGTGATAAATTCAAGTTTATGATCGTATTGTGAATGGTTTGAAATGCATGATTTATGGTTTTGAAACTAGTTTTATCAATACCTTAGTATTTGAGCATGATTTAGAGATGATGAAAGGTATCTTATTAACATAATTACACCCTTGTTTTAATTGAGAAAGAGTTGCATGTGATTGAGAAATTTGACATGACCACCTTGTATTATTGAAATGCTTGACAAAGATAGTGTCTTGCATGTGTTTACATGAGGTTTGAGAAAGTGTTTCTTTAAATTAATTTATTGATATGGTGGTCCCAAACTTATGTTTTGAAAACAAATATTACTATATGCTATTAATGGCTCAGAGACGTGATTTGCAAGTCAATAGTATGGTGATACCATAAACATGTATGCCATAATAGTGTATGTTTTTAAAATATGTTTTCAGAGAATGCATGCTTTAAAGAGTTAAAAATGGGTTTAAATAGGATTAGGTGGTTATCCAAAAAGGGCTTTAGTTCAAGTAATTCTTAGCCTAAAATCATGATATGCCGATCCGGATATATTATTTTACACTGGCGATGGCTGTGTGGCGTAGCAGAGTCAAAGACTCCAATCCTTAAGGCATACTTAGGTTGGAGGATTCCCCACCGACTCAATGGTGGATTCCATATATCCCATGGAATTTCAGAGTTGTAGGGTACACTACCTAGTGCAGAAGTAAAACAAAGAGTGTCACAGAGTTCAGATGATTTTTTAGAGTCTTCCGAAAATGCCCATGTGATTTCTTACTATATGGCATGTTCATGAACTGGTTTAAATTGCTCACATATATTTTGACTATAAATGATTATTTTGGATTTGCTCTACGTACCAGTACATCTGTATTGACCACCCCTACCTCCCAGGTTCGGAGGCTCAGTCTAAGGGTTCGGATAATATGTAGAGTATTCCAAAGAGAAGTGATCCGTGTGGTGGTGAGCCTTCTTTGTTCTAGAAGGCATGTTATTTCAGATTATATTATTTCATTATTTTGGTCTACTGGGGGCCTTGTCCAAGTTTTTAGATAGTTGTCAGATTTTCATGTAGTAGAAATTTTGCAGACTATTCCAGATGTTGTTTAGTTAATTTCGGATTCAATTCATTATTGCTAAACTAAATCTAGAGTATGACCATATTTTCGTATCAGATTATATTTCTGAATCTTCTTTTATTATGTGAATATTTTACATGATTACCAGTTAGAGTAGGACGCTCGGGACTTCATGGTTCGGGATGTCCGTCGCGGCCAGGCCCTAGTTCGGGTCGTGACAGTGCTCTTGTTTAAATATTCCATCTTTTTTCATAAATCCCTTAAGAGGAGCTCAGATTTCTAGGTCTTTGCTCTAGTCCTTTTCCTATAGCACCTGAAAGCAAAAAACATATCATTAAAGTTCATCAAATACATAGTTTGGAAAAACAAAACATATTTGAACAAATACTTGTTTCAAATTCTTGAATGTATTTCTTACCAATGGTTTCTATTCCTTGATTAACGAACATGGTGGAGTATTTAAGCTCTTTTCCTCGACCCATCTGTATAGAACCTAGACAAACAAATTAAATCATATTCGATACTTTTGCATTTAAATTCATATAAATATATGGCACATAACTTTAACACATATGTGATCATTGAAGACAGTTTTAGTTCATAACCTAGAATATCAATAGCAACCTGATTTCAATTGGTATATAAAATATCTTACCTATTTCAACATCTTGGAGGTATTTCTTGACAACATTACAAGATTAAGGAAATAAACTCTTAGTTGACATATTATCTTTCTCAGCCAAAGATCTAAGCCCTCGTATTTGTCCTTTTCCTATAACACCAGGCGCAACAAATGTATACATAGTATACTCTTTCCAGATGATCCGACCTCATTTTCAACCTTCAATCATTTCAAAAACCAAAAGTGAAAAAAGAATATGAAAAAAATGTGGGACGATATAGTAATACAGGAAATCATCATGCATGTCATAAGAATGTCTAACAATATAATTATTATTATAGATAACCAAAACAATACCTCATTAGTTCTTTTTCATTTTTTGGTGCCGGACTTTCTAAATATACAACATCATCATCTATTTCAATATCATCATCCAGTTTTTTCAGTGTCTCATAGGATTCACGAGGTTGAGTCTTCCTCACTACTTGCCAACCTTTGTCGGAGTTATCATTGACATAAAAATCTTGAGATGCTTGGTCCACTAAAACAAATGGCTTATTTGTTATCAAAAATCTACCCGGATTAACACTCACGAATTATACACATCAAACCAAGTACATCGAATTAAGATCACTCTCGTATCTGGTACAGATTGCAACTCAATAATGTCTGTTAAAACTCCATAGTAATCAATGTTATCACCAGGAGTACCATTATCTCCAACTACAACAACACCACAATTCAGAGTTCTTAACTTTTTATCATAATCTTCTACATGAAATCTATATCCATTAACAATATAACCATTGCAATGTGTCAAATATTTGGTAGGACCACATGAAAGTGAAAGTAGATCTTCCATGATTCGACTATCTTCTCCTTTATGCAATTGTGAAACCTATGAATAAGATTGAACTATATACTTTAGAATGAATAATATAATATTAAAATATTAAAATGATTATATATTACTTACACTATCTTTTAACCATTTAATAAATTGTTGATTCCATTCTGCATTAGACAAGTGTTGAATAGTATCCTTATGAGTTTGTGTGAATTATCTACAAAATTAAAGCGAATCATAAATCTCATATCGAAAGGCAATTAACATGAAGGAAATAATAAAAATGAGACTACGTGAGTTCTTCCCATACTTAAGATACGGTAAGACTTCATCACAATTCCTTAATATGTAGATATGTGCTTGTTTCAATTCATCGGCCTCAATCTCACATGGATCTTTAGCTCCCAAAGTTTTTCTAGGTTGATAAAATATAGATAAACATCCATAAGATTCTTTTAAATCCCCATCACAATTTATTTCAGGACGATTGAATTTTGTGTCAATTCTATGCAAGTACCTTGAACAGAAGGTCGTACACTCATTTGCAATGTATCCCTCTACAAAAGAACCTTCAGGGCATGCCCTATTACCAATGAGAGAATTCAAAAAATACAGACATCATTACACGGGATACATCTACCTATAATGAATAGGCCTGACAATCTTAGCTTCAACAGCTAAATGAATAGTCAAGTGCACCATGACATCAAAAAATGAAGGAGGAAAGACCTTTTCTAAATTGCAAAGTGTTATGGGAATTCGCACATCAATATGTTCCAAATCATCAGTTCTCAACTCCTTGTATCCAAGCACACCAAAAAATTAAGATAACTCAATAAGTTGTTCACACTTCTTTGGACAACATACCATGAAGTGCAATAGGGATTAGATGTTGTAGAAGAACATGACAATCATTACTTTTCAATGCAGATATCTTGTGATCTTTTAAGTTCACACATTGAGAAATATTGGATGAAAAACCATCAGACACTTTTAGATTCTTTAAGAAAATACAAAATTTGTGCTTATCTTTCGGAGGCAATTGTACCATACAGTTGGAACTTCAACTTTCTCCCCCCTTTGGATGAGGTGCAATTCCTACCTAATGTTCTTCTCTTCCAAGTCTAATCGAGTGTTAATTGTATCCTTGGTATTTCCTTTGAAATTCATAAATGTCCCCATAAAATCCTCACATATATTTTTTTTCAATATGCATAACATCCAAATTATGTCACAATAAGAGATACTCCTAATATGGAAGTTTAAAAAAGATACTTTTCTTGTTTTAGTTATCCTTTCAAACTTTATGTGATATCTTCTTCCTTTTATTTAGATCTCTTGATAATTGTTGTCGTTTAAGATCTTGTACTTGATTAAGTATCTCTATACCAGAACGTTTTTTTGGTGGTGGCCTTTTCTTTTTGGTACCATCAAAGGACTGCTTCTTGTATCTCCATTTATGACTAAGAGGAAGGTAACACCGATGACCCATAAAACACTACTTCTTACTATTAGCTAATTGAATTGATGAAGTGTCTTTGTTCCAATACGGACATGCTAATTTTCCTTTGGTACTCCATCCAGATAAATTTTCATATGTTGGATGATGGTCCATAAAAAAGATGCATGCAACATAAAATTATATTTAGTTGATGCGTTATAGGTCTCAACACCTATTTCCCATAACTTATTCAATTCCTCTATCAAAGGCTGGAGATATATATCAATTGCATCTCCTGGACTATTTAGACCAGAAATAAGCATTGACAAAATAAAGTTTTATTATGTCATACACAACCAAGGTGGTAAATTATAAGGAATAAAAACCATAGGCCAAATGCTATGTGAGGTTTTGGAATTTCAAAATGGCTGAAATCCATCACTAGTAAGTCCAAGTCTAACTTTACGGGGCTCATCACCAAATATAGGATAATGTTCATCAAGTGACTTTCATGTCATTGAATCAGTTGGGTGCCTCATTATCCCATCATTAACTCATTTATCCGTATACTATGTCATTATATTAGATGTGTTTGAAGACATAAACAACCTCTGAAGTCTAGGATTTAAGGTAAAATAGCGTAAACTCTTTGTTGCTACCTTTTTACCTTTTTGTTCCTTATTTCTCTGCTATGGGTATCTATTTAACATCTAGACGCATCACAAACTTTGCAAAAATCGAGTGAGCTATCTTCCTTCAAGTATAACATGCAATCATTAGTGCAAGCATCTATCTTACTGTAAGATAGTCAAAGTGCTCAAATTATTTTCTTTGCCTCATAATATGAGTTTGCCAAATTGGCACCATCAGGCAATAACTTATCTTTCAACATTTTCATTAACATTATAAATGATGCACTAATCCAACGATCCATACCTTTGATGTGAAGCAATTTAATCAAAGTGGAAAGTTTTGACGCTTTTGAATTTTGATACAGTGGCTGCTCAAAATCATTCAATAGTTCGTAAAATTGTTCTGCTACAACATTTGGCTCCTCCTCAACACATTTAGTGTGTGTAGGTCCACCATCAATATTAGGATATAAATCTCTCAATAATTCTTCTACTTCATCTTTGCTCTCACATTTTTCCACTCCATCATCATATTCATCTTCAGATTCGGATTCAGATAACGGTTCACCTAAGCGTTCTCCATGGTTAAACCAGAAAGTATAATTCTGAAGTATTCCATGTACTTTTAAATGTGTCTCAATTGTTTTATGAGTTTCTAAAGTAATATTGCAATATTTGTTACATGGACATTGTATTTCATGTTCTTCTCTAGTTTTTTGAAAAGCATAATTCAAAAACTTGTTCACCCCACTTTTGTAGATTTTACTATCTCAATCATTATAAGTTGCATCCATTGATTACTAGGTGCCATAACCTTGTAAAATACATAAAATAGTATATTAAGAAAAATTAAATGATAAAAAATTATATACAAGGATGCTTATAAAAATCAACATCACAAGTAACCTACCTGATAAAGTTATCATTAAGGACCTCAGTAGAAGAATTAGCTTACAACTAATAACCTATGATTGGAGGTTATTGTACTTTGAGAAATGTCAAGCCATTTTTCTTATATGTCTCCTAAAACAACAGAGAGACTATCTTCAAGAATGAATTATTTGAGGAAAAACTTGAAGGTTCTGGCATATACTAGTGGTTTTGGCACCTTTTAAATACTTTTGACAGCACCTTCTTGGTGCTACATTAATAATACTAAGAAAAAAAACAAAAAGGAGAACTTCTTAGAAGATGGAAAATGATACATACATATTGAGAGATAGACATTTGCTATGTAACTTTACTGACAAAGTATGTTACACCAAATAATAAGAAGCACCAAAGCAATAAAAGCGTCACAATATTCATTAATTGAAAATCAACATATAAAAGCTTAGAATTTTGACAAAAAATCTACATGATTCTTAAAGACTAGTTAAAATACAAGCATTTTTACAACAAAAATTGCCCTCATTTGCCTAGATCTTTTGACCTATTAATTACGACTACACACCTCTAACTTCTGGAGTAAGAAAATCATATAACTTTATTCACAAAGAAAATACATTACACTAGTAGCACCAGTATAATAAAAACTCATAATATTTATAAACCGAAATAGCTATAACTGAGAAATACAAAACAAATCAACCACAAAGTGCTCGATCTATCAGCATACATCTAAGCACCTTAAAATTCCTTAAGATACCAATGCAATGCGAAACCACTCAATGCATAAAATCTCATCACTTCAACAAAAATGAATTCTCATAAATCTTAAAGCTAGTCAATAATATAAGCATATTAACAACAAAAAGGGCACTCATTGTAGTATAACTCCATAAGATCTCAATATAATGTGACTTCTCAAAACATTTATAATTAAGCTCCAAATTGTCAGGATTTATATTGTTTACCCAAAAACATAACCTTAAATCTTGGCCTCTTGAACCAAATGAAATTTCCTAGGAAGAATCCCTACTGTAGATGGAACAAACAATTTCTTTATTCAGTGGGAAATTGACCAAGTCTTGAGGGATGCTATGAGAAAATCTTTTCAAAGATTTTTGGATCGTTTATAGTTCTAGACTAGATATTCAACATCTTCCAAATGTTTGTCTATTCCCATACTAGAGTTGACATCTTCCTGCACTTTTAATACAAAAAGGTGGGGCGGCTATACAAGTTGATGACTTGGATCCATGCAACAACGTATCAAACACGACATATTTTTCTTGATAAAAGTGGTGTCCGCATCAGCTTGCAGCACCTCGACTAATTCTACGGGATACATAACTCTGTCCATCAAGGTATGTAAATAAACCACATTTGGGAGTTTTCTTATTAGCTTCAACCTAAACAAGTTTTATGTTTTTCTCTAGTATTTTGACAAGAAGTTCCAACACACCAATGGATAAGGCTTCTAAAATGAGGTTCTCAACAGGAGTTACTTCATCAAGGCTTGTATTTATGCTAAAGTGTCCACCAACAAAAAGTTTGGACACCATTATTGAGGAAGAAGATTATGTATCAACTATTGTTTCATCTTCTGTAGATAAAATAATGGAACCAGAGAGATACCATAAAAGTTGTCTCTCCACATAATGTATATAATCTTGTTGCATCCTATATATATGTCATGAAGAAATGGGAATAGCTAATTCATACCCCTCCGGTAAACTAAGAACAACAACCCACGTTCAATCCCGCTTTTTTTTACCATTAGCAAGAACCTATTTCAAGTTGCATATCATATGGAATTCTAACAACTTCTTGAAATACAGTATTAAGATTCAGGAAGTACAGCTTGTGGAACCTCAAAAAAAGTGCATGTTCATCATAGAGAGCTATTTTCCTGCTAAACTAGCAAAGATGTTTCCTCTTTTATTTTTTGTTTTCCTTTTCCATTTTTCCCTATGGTGAGCTTTACCATTCACAGACAAATTTCTTCACCACAAATGGTGAATGATTTAATCAGCTTGTATGTGAAAGAACTTTAATTTTTGTTATCTATGATGAATAAAGGGGAAAACATTTTCTTCTGCAAATAGGAGGGTAAATTTTGAACCAAGGAGCTATTAGGTAAAATGATCAAAAACAACAAAATTGAGCAGATTTCTATTCAGGCATCATTACTTGTAACTCAAAGCAGATGGAAAGCAAAATCTGCAATGAACACTCAACTGCTATTAGCTACATAATATAACTGTTGGTACTATTGGAGTAGCTGATCCTCAACAATGGCATTTTAAGAATCTGAAATTGAACAAGGATCACTATGCTTCATGGCTTGTTCACCTTGGTGGAGCAAGGATAACTGATATTGCAAATGACATTGGTGTTCGCATACACTTCAATCTATTTGTGTCTTGGAATAACAAGATGGACAAGTATGTATTTGTACAGATGCATGACTTGATTCAAGACATATTGGGATAGGAGAGGTTTTATCTCAGCAGTCACTTGCAGAAACCAGTGAACATTCTTGTGGATAACTTGGAAATAAAAAATGTGAACACTCTGAACCTAAAAGTGGCAAATTCTGCTGCTCTTCTCCTTTTGCCATCAAAATTCATAGAGAGGACAAAATAAGGTAGATTTGATATTTGAGTGGGCCTAAATTTTAGATTTTTGTGACCCTAAATGCACTGAAGAAAGCATCACTCTACGTATGAAGAAAATTGTGCAAGGAAAATTTTATTTATCAGAGGAAATGTATATTCTATTTCTGAAAGAACATAAGGCCAATAACTTGTTGAGATTTTCATCAGCTAGTGATAAGCAAGTAAACATATCTCATGATTGTGGATTATCTGCTGCTTCCACCTTAGTTTAGTCTCTTTCTTCATCAATCAAAAGTTATATGGCCATAAAACTTAGAGATAAAAGAATTTTGGATGACACTGGTTGAGTTAGACAACAAGTAATGATTGGTTCAAAAAATAGGCTGCTGAGTGCATGAAGAGGATAGTTAGATGTAAAGTTATGTTTTCTAGCACGAGGCAAGTTGTTACAGGTTTATTGACTGCTGGTGTTGTTCATGGAGTCAAATATGTTGCAAATAAGATGCACAAAGCTTGGAATTCTTGGGTGTAATGCATCTATTTTGCTTCCTATTCTCAGATAACATCACTACTTTTTAATTACTTCAGACATTATGGTATATCCACAACTACAGTTACACAATGATATTTGGTTCAACCATAGAGTTAGATTCTCCTGCTGCTTCTTTGGAATTAGCGAATAAAATAGAGGGAAAACAACGTACTACCCTATTAAAATTTTTCATGTGAAAGTTTCCTAATGACTTGTATCTTTTCTTTTATCTTTTCAAATTTGGGAAGAGTTCTTCCGATAAGGTTAGGCTGTTATATGATTTAGAACATCCTAATATACCAGTTAATTATGGTAATCAAAAGTTCTGAACAAAAAAACGCTTCATGATTTTGATGAAACTAAATCGTCCAAATAAAGCTCATATACGAGGTGCACGCAAACTAAATCTTCATATCTCAATGCAAAGCAACTACTCAACAAGTAAAATCTCAGCTCGTCATAAAAAAAATTCACATGATTCTTAAAGATAGTCATTATATAAGCATTTTAACAACAAAAATACAGCCATTACAGTAAAGCTCCGTAAGATCTTAACATAAAGTAGCAGCTTCACAATATTGACAAAACTAAACAGTCAGATGAAACCATACTCTCTGCTAATGCCAAAAATTATCCCAAACCCAGATGAAAAATATACCAGATTAATTGAAACTGAAATACCCATTAACATATAATAAGAAAACACAAAATAAGTTGTAATAAACCTGAACTCCTTTTGTTCATTGACATGAAACCATAAAAAGTTCACTAAGAATCGATCAATTTTCCCTACTCTCGAATGAGACTTTTAGCACACATACTATAGAGAAGATAAATGAAGAACCATACATTTTAAATCACGAAGCATTCAATATAACAATCAAAAACAAGTCCAAAAGGACATCCCAACACTACGAGCACAAGGATGTACAAGAAAACACATTGGAACTGGTAAATCACAATGACCAATCTACAAGCAATACAAACTGAATTACACAGGAACAATAGAGCAAAGTAGAGCTTATCGAAGGGAATCGAGTATCAATTTAAGCACGTCACAGTGAATAGATCAGAGAATTGTGCACTTATAGTAAATCGAGAAGAATAATTTGAGAGATGCAAATTAGGGCTTATTAATTTTGTTAATTGTTAAAGAGAACAATCTGTTCGTATGTTTTAAGGGAGAAACTGAATAGTACTATTTTAATTTTTTTAATTACGTTTTATGTTTAATTTAATAATTAGCACCCAATTTCGACTTTTTTAATAATTAAAACTTTGGCGGTATTTCTTTTTCCCGCTTAAGACTCCAAATTATCAATAGGGACCGGTTAGAAAATATTTTAAGGACCAGATTTTATATATTCGCAATAAATTGCACATTTAGGGACCAGAATATAATCTCATCTCAATAAATATACTTTTAGAGACAAGATTATATTTTAGTCCCTAAATGTTGGTCTTAAATAGACCTATTTTGTTGTAGTGACTCTTACATACATTATCTCAAGCCTACTAGCTCACCTCTCATACAACTAGCCTCAGTATCCCATGTAATCACTATTTCCATCTTGATGGTCATCCACCTTTCAAGCTTATATTCTAGTACTAGTCATGATTAACCACAACCTTACAAACCATTCTTACATGGAAAAACATTAGGAAACACTAGTCCATTAGAACCTCATAGTTAAAAAAATAATATTTGATCATAATCTTATTGCCTATTTACTTAATCCATTAGAATATCCTCCGTTCATACATCACTACTACTTATCCATCCATATATCTAAATTAAACACCTATCCTGAAACACCCTGGATTTTGATCCTTAGAAAATTTGTTGAGTTTGAACTTTTGGACATCATACAATTGGGGGTACTTGTTGTATAATAGGAAAATATTTAGGGTACTTGTTGTATAATAGGAAAATATTTAAGGCCCTCAACTCGTATGTTGATCAATGAGGTTTGGTTGGCTTCTATCCAAGGTATGAATGGCGTAATACCCCATACTTTTCCTAGCTAGAAAAGTTTCCCAAGAATGTTAGAAGCTTTCTTTGAAAGATGAATCAAATTTTGTACATATGGTATTTTCAAGATTTTACATTTTTTATCATGTGGGGAATCAAATCAGATTTCTATCGATACTAAATTTGCCTAAATCTAACACCCGGGTGAAGAGTTAGAGCCTTTTTAGTGAGATAGTGTATCACCTGAGCCTTCAGCGCGTTGCGGAGATAGATCAAATGGCAATTGTCAATTTCCAATGTTGCTCCGGGATAGTGGCACATCATGCCAAACTTCCAGGACGCAAAAAAGGTGGCAACGTGATAGCTTCGCATCATGCCAAACTTCCAGGACGCAAAAAAGTGTATTTCGTCACTTTCCAGTGACTTGGCGCTATAGTGGCGCGTCGCGCCAAGGATGAAAATTGGGAAATTTTATCATAAATTAAAGATGTATCCAGGGTTAAAAGTGTAAATTTCCCACCCCTATATATAACCCAATAACATATGATTTAGTCATTCTTCACCCAAAATATTCTAGTTTCTCTCAATTTTCTCTCAAGAACAAGCTATGGTTTCCATTGGGGATTCAAATTCAAGAAGGTTTTACCATAAATCCTCAAGAAATCACATCCCAGGTATGCATAGTGTTCATTCATGGACTCCTTACATCCATGAAGCCCAAGAATCTCTTTTCTAAAGTCAAGATTTTAGATTTTCTTTATGAACTCATATTGGGTTTATTTTGTTTATGTTGAGAATGATGAGTTGAATTAAAATCCATTTTGGGTGATTAATGTTATGTGGAATTGATTTGTATAGATATATATTCTTGTGAACCTATGATTAAACCCTAGAATGATGAAATTAGGTGTTGAATCATGACGTGTAATTTTTGTATAATGGTGTCTACATATATTATGCCTACATGTGTTTGATTAAATGATGATACGAAGGAAAAGTGCCCAACTAGTGTGATATTATGAAATCCTCATGTTTGTACAAGTTTATTTATATCACATATTTGATGAAGCGCTTCAATATATGAATTATGAATTGTATTATTGGTCATTTGTTTACGTAAGTCATGCTATGTCAGTTTATTTCCATCGAGTCCAGGGGGTACCTGTACCCGATAATTTAGTTGTTTGTGTGCCTAGACCCATGCATGTTTTCATGATACTCTCAGTCAAGTTAAGATTCATAGAACTCAGTCAGTCATGTGACTCAGGAAATCTCAATAATATCAGTAGATCAGTAATCTCCATGATCTCAGTATTTCCAGTAAGTCTCAGTAACTTCAGTACTTTCGGTCAGTCCTCAGATCTCAGTAGCATTCTGTCAGTTAACTAAACTCAGTAAATTCAGTTCAGCTCTGTTAAATGATACCATCTGTTAATCAGTTCAGTTAAGTTAAATTAGTTTAATTTAGTTAATTCATTCAGTGTTTATTCAGTTGGCAGTAGGATTCAGCACCAAGTGAATACAAGGATGGGGACTCACTTATTATTCAGTGGAGGGTGTAATCCTTAGAAGCAATCCTTTGTTCCAGAACTACGTAGCCAGCATAGGTTGAGATGCACCCTATGTATTTAGGGATACATATACATCTCATTTAGGTACCTACTAGGAGGGGTCGATGAAAGAGCTCTCTATCAGTGAGGGTATACTCACAACTTATCTTTATCCATGGCACGGTATAACACCCTTCTAGATAGGGTTACAGGTTGGACCCTACCAGTTTTATTTTGGGGTATGTCAATTAGATGATCACTTTTCACAATTATAGTTTTAGTCTCAGTTTTAACCTCAGTAAAAGAACTCAAATAGTTTTTCAGATTTTAGGACTGTCACATATAGTCAACTCAGATATAGAACGAAACTCAAATAGTTTCATTAGATTTAGGACTGTCAGATACAGTCATTCATGCTATCGTTATATTAGTTTTCAAAACTCATGTTATTAGTATTCATCTTTAGGACTGTCAGATACAGTCAACCAGACCAGTTCTTCATAATCAGAACAATCAGACACAATTGTTCATGTATCAATAACATACTATGAGTCCCTCAAATGTCAGTAATTCTATGTTATTAGTAAAACTCAGTAGTCATAACTTAGTATTCATTCCTACCACAATCTCAGTTACAGTTACATATACATATATTCTGATGTTCATGTTAGTCAGTAAGTTAGTATTGTTCATACATATGAACCTATTGCATTCAACCTACCTTACTTACATACCAGTACATTCAAAGTACTGACGTATTTGTGCTATGGTGTCTTATACCATAGGTTTACAAGCACGATCTCCAAAGAACCAGTAGCATCCCAGTTCAGCGATCAAAGTTAGCAGTGAGTCCTCATCCTTCGAGGACATGATAATTTCATTACTAATTTAATTTTCAATTTATTTCAATAGTCGGAGTTAGTTGGGGACATGTCCTATCAACTCCTTATTCAGAAGTTTACAGGCTTTCAGACTATAGCATGTTAGACAGTTATTTCAGATTTGCTTTGGTATTTTTATACCATTTTCAAACATTATTTATCATATGTTCATTCAGTTTTGAACCTTATGGCCATTTAGTTCATGTTTTTGCATTTTATGATATATTATGTAGTATACAGGTATGATATCAGTCATGGGTTAGCTTGTGGTCCTTCGGGGTCATGAGCACCGTGTAGCATTTCGGGTTACAAATAGACCTCATACTATTTGTATGTTAGGATACTAGAAGTACAGTGCCAATTGTATAATTTCCTATGTCTAGACTAGATGATTCTATTCAGCCTAAGGTACGGTTCTATAATACTTGTCATATGCTTAGGTACGAGTTGGCCTTTGTGGTCATAGATTGGTCAGTGTTGGAGACCAAGTTTCTACTAAAGTATGACTGGTGGGTACCAATCGCATGAATTTTATGTTGGTTTTATTTTGTTAATGTTGAGAATGATCAATTGAATTCAAATCCATGTTGGGTGATTAATGTTGGGTGGAATTGATTTGTATAGATGTATATTCATATGAACCTATGATTAAACCCTACAATGATGAAATTAGATGTTGAATCATGACGTGTAATTTTTGTATAATGGTGTCTACATATATTATGCCTATCATGTGTTTTATTAAATGCCAACATGAAGGAAAAGTGTCCAACTAGCATGATATTATGAAATCCCCATGTTTGTAAAAGTTTATGTATATCACATGTTTGATGAAGTGCTTTAATATATGAAGTATGAATTATGTTATTGGTCATGTGTTTACATAAGTCATGCTATGTCAGTTTCTTTCCATCAAGTCCTGGGGGTACCTATACCCGACAATTTAGCTGTGTGCCTAGAGCCATGTCATGTTTTCAAAATACTCTCAGTCAAGCTATGATCCATAAAAGTCAGTCAGTTATGTGACTCAGGAAATATCAATCTCAGTAACTCAGTAGATCAATAATCTTCGTGATCTCAGTACTCCCAGTAAGTCTCAGTAACTTCAGTACTCTCAGTCAGTCCTCAGATCTCAGTAGCATTTCATTAGTCAACAGAACTCAGTAAATTTAGTTAAGCTCCGCTAAATGATACCATCAATTAATTAGTTCAGTTTAGTTAAATTAGTTCAGTTTAGTTAATCCGTTCAGTGTCTATTTAGTTAGGAGTAGGATTCAGCACCGAGTAAACACAAGGATGGGGACTCACCTGTTATTCAGTGGAGGGTGTGATCCTTAGAAGCAATCCTTGTGTTACATAACTACGTAGCCATCGTAGGTTGAAATGTGCCCTACACATTTAGGGATATATATGCATCTCATTTGGGTTACCTACTAGGAGGGGTTGATGGAAGAGCTCCCTGTCAGTGAGGGTATACTCACAACTTATCTTTACCCATGGAACGGTATTGATACCCTTCCAAGTGGGGTTACAGGTTGGACCCCACCAATTTAGTTCTGGGGTATGTTGGTTAGATGATCATTTCCCACAGTTATAGTTTCAGTCTCATTCTCAGCCTCATTAAACAAACTCAGATAGTTCTTTAGATTTTAGGACTGTCAGATACAGTCAACTCAGATATACAATAGAACCTAGATAGTTCCATCAGAGTCAAGACTATCTGATACAGTGATTTATGCTATCAGTTATCAAAACTGATGTTATTAGTATTCATCTTTAGGACTGTCAGATACAATCAACCAGACCAGTTCTTCATAATTAGAACTGTCAAACATAGATATTCATGTTTCAGTAACATAGTATCAGTTACTCAGATATTAGTAATTCTATGTTATTAGTAAAACTCAGAAGTCAAAACTTAGTATTTAGTCCTAGCACGATCTTAGTTACAGTTACATATGCATGCATATATTCTCATGTTCTTGTTAGTCGAACAGTTAGTATTGTTTATGCATATGAACCTATTTCATTCATCCTACCTTACTTGCATACCAGTATATTCAAAGTACTGATGCATTTGCACTATGATGCCTTATACCATAGGTTTAGAAGCACGAGCTCCAGATAACCAGTAGCATCCCAGTTCAGCGATTAGAGTTAGCAGTGAGTCCTCATCCTTCAAGGATATGATGATTTCATTACTAATTCAGTTATCAGTTTATTTCAGCAGTCAGAGTTCATTGGGGACATGTCCCATCAACTCCTTATTCAGATAGTTTAGAGGCTTTTAGACTATAGCATATTAGACAGTTATTTCAGATTTGCTTTGGTATTGTTATACCATTTTTAGACATTTTTTATCAGATGTTCATTTAGTTTTGAACCTTATGGCCATTCAGTTCATGTTTCTGTATTTTATGGTAGATTATGCAGTTTACAGGTACAGATATCAGTCATGGGTTAGCTTGTGGTCCTTCGGGGTCACGAGCACCATGTAGCATTCCAGGTACCAGATTCGGGGCATTTTAAATATACATTATACTATTTGTATGTTAGGGTACTAGAAGAATAGTGCCAATCATATGATGTCCTATGTCTAGGCTAGATGATTCTATTCGGCCTAAGGTACGGTTCTAGAATAGTTTTCATATTCTTAGGTACAAGTTGGCCTTTATGGTCATATATTGGTCAGTGTTAGAGACCAAGTTGCTACCTAAGTATTAGTGGTAGGTACCACTCATATTTTAGGGTACGGTTTAGAAGAGGGTGTAATCGTACCCTCCTATGCATAATTTTTAACTTTTAAGTTGAGGGTATTTTGGGCATTTCCCCTTTTGCCCAAATTAAAACCCATGTCTTATAAATTCTTTAGGACATCATTAGCTATTAAAAACATATCAAATAGACTCTAAAACACTCTCAATTCTCTCTCAAGGATCTTGGTTTATGAAAGGCTAGGGTTTCTTTCAAAGTGGTCAATTAGGACTTTTAATGGTAGTTTCTATACGTACTCCTTCATATCTAGGGTAAGTTACTGCTCCATCATTGTTAGTTCAACTAAATTCATGTTTTAATGAATGGTTTTCATGATTTAATAATGGGTATTGTTTGCTTTTGAATTATATTTTGGGGTTTTTGGTTGTTGATGAATGAATATTGTTTTCCCATGTTTTGTTTATAGGTTTTCACATTATAATAGTGGTTTGAACATGTGGGTGCATGGGAATGGTCAAATGGTACTTGGTTTTGGTTTTGGAAACTATATGCCCTCAACATATTTGATAAAATGCCTATGAGAATAGTTTTATTACATAGTTGGACTTTCATTAAAAACATTGCACTGCATAATATGATGATAGAACTTAAAGTTGGTTTTAATGGTTTAAATTGTTAAGTGGAAAGGCTTGGGTGGACATGGGTTGGTTTTAAATACAAAACCTTGTGGGATACACGGGAATCCCCAAAGTGATTTTAATAATAGAAACTATGGGGTACATGGGAATTCCTAAGACTTGGCTAATGACATTGCTTGCAAGCTATAGTCGGTATGAAGATACCACTACATAACACATTGGTAATTAGCTATGTAATTGATGGTTTGTTTATATGCAAAAGGGTGTAATTGGGCAATAATGGAAGGTGTGATAGCTAACCGTGAATGTGTGAGTCCAATGGACGGACATTGGAAACTCATGTTTGCCAACTTGAGGGTTGGTCATGGTTATTATATAATTATGAGGTAAATGGGAATCCCTTAAGTTATACTTGTATTGTAACATCCCAGGAATACACCCTAGATGCCACACGTTGGTTATGGTCACAAGAAACCCCAAGCTAACTGATAACGCTCAATCTACAACTCTCGTAGGAGTATAAAGCGGTCGTTGTCAAATATATAACCCAACTGGGTTGGGTATCGATCCCACAGGGAATAGCCGGTCAATAAGTAAGCAAAGATTATTAGACTTTTGGTGCAAGTCTCGTGAAAGGGGGGATTTTAACATGCAAATAATGTAATCAAAATAGTAAAGTAAAAACAGAAAATAGTAAAGTAAAAAGAAAGAATGTTTAGTAAGATGTAAAACAATGAGAATTGAGAGTTAGGGTTATGTCCACCTTATGAGTTATACGTCTCTATTGGATATGAGTTATGCAGAATTCAGACATGCATGTGCTTATAGAGAATTGTATTCTATGGTAAATCCAAGCGTCTTTCGACCTTAACAAGGACTATTTCACTTTAACTCTTTCGAGCTTAAAGCGTGTCTAATGGTACAAATTCTCCAAGAGGTTAATCCAGTTACCGCACTAACTTTTTAACATGGGTTGGTGCCCTATTACCTTGACATTATCTCTTTTCCGAACATATAACTTTTCTTTCGAACAAGTTAATGCTATACTGGCGTATTCTATGCGTCTGCAGCCACAAAGAATTTAGATTAAGATGAAGAGAATAATGATATAAGCAGCATACGTGTCACAAATTCACAAACTCATAGCCTTAGATAGTATCTCATAAGGCTTCCATAACCCCAACAGAGAAGTTTAGCTACTCATGAGTGCAAAGAAAATCACAATAGACATTATCATTGTACCACAATAAAGATCTCATGTTAGGTGTAGGGGTAAGAATGGTGTGAATCCTTTGTTTGAGTAACGTTTCTCTTGTTGCGGAAATTAAGAATTGAAAGTAGAAGAATTGTCAGAAGTAGAATGTATTAGAAAGAGAATTTGGAACTAGAATAATAGAGGAATGCCTCAAAATCTCTAGCAGAATAGGGTATTTATAATACCCATGTCCTATTCCTACTAAGCTAATGCATTACTTAACCCAATCGTACTAGGTTAATGTATCATTATCCTAATCCTACTAAGTTACTGCTAGTCCCCAAAGTCTTCAGAATTGCTGTTTTTGCCCGAGACAGATTTTCCATGCGCCACTTTTGGTCCTTGGCGTGTAAGATTTCCCTTCCTTCTTTCGTGAAGCTTTCTTTGCCGTCAAGTTATCCATAAAATGCAGAATCTGCATCATTTATACCTGAAAACTTGCTAATCACGTTTGTTAGCTCACTTACAGGAAAAAGGACTAAAAGTGCATAAATTATATAATTTATCCTCAAAACTTAGCTAAAATATGGGTAAAATATAGTACTTTAGGCGTGTAAATTCGCCTATCATCAACACCCCACACTTAAGGCTTTGTTCATCCTCGAACAAACTATCATGTCCATCTAAACATCTACTTGGGATTTCACAGTAACAACACAAAATATTCATCAAGACAAGCACGTCAATCGTTAACAAAGAGTAGTTTTCTGATCATTAGTAGAAACAATTCAACCTCCAACATAGACTCGTGATGGTGATTAATTCGTGTCCACAAGTTGAGGTACAAAGAATCATACACAACTACCCAAGACTCATCAACCATGTGTGTCTCACCATATATCACCCATAATCACTCACAAGTATTGTATATATTTCAAACATGGGTATAAGATTATCCTTGATCTCACTCTCACAAAGAATTCATATGTTGCAACTGATGACCATAGGCTTGCCCTTAGTGTAATGCTCCACTAAATATCAGAATGCTAAGCTTAGGATCAAATAGGTCTTTTGCTGATTGTAATGTAGGCTAAGGGACGGGTAGGACTATTTTGGCCAGAAATAGTGACTATGTTCCTAAGCACTTTAATACATCACGTTATGCCATTAACACTTTTCTTTCAAACAACCTATCTACTTTCTTTTATTCTACCACCCCTTTTTTCCACCTTTGTTTTTCAATTTTAAACATAACTAACTTTTCAGTTTTCCTTTCCCCTTTTTTTTTCTTTTCATAACACCTCTTATGATAGCAATTCTTTTTCATAACAAATTCAAGCACCATTACATTCTAAAGCGTCATACTCACCCAATTTCCTCTTATTTTGTCACATGACTTTACACTTTAAAGCACTTAGGAATTTGGATCAAATTATGGTCTTGAAAAAATAGATTAGGATTACATATGAGGTTGTCAAGGAAAATAGGCTAAAGGCTCAAAGGGGTTAACTAGGATAATGTCCATGGGTAGGTAAAAAGAAGGTAAACAAGTCTAGGTTGCCAAAGAAATGCCTAAATCATATCCTAGACTTGCACTCCTTATTTTTGCTTTACATACATTCCAGGAAGGTTCTAGCATCAGCCACAAACACCAAATATACTATATCCTCACACACACAAGGCACATGGTCGACTTTATTGGGAGTAGCATAGACTCTTGACCCAACAGATGAAGGAATTGAACCACACAATATCACATAGTGAGCCACAATTAGAGCCTAAATGTCTCAATAGTCATGATTTTAGCACAAACTCTTGTCATAATCTCATGCTGCCTATTAGAATAATTTCATGCGAAGTTAAGTTTAAAAAAGTTTAACTAATAAAAAAAAAATTAACTACTAAAAAGAAAAACAAAACAAACATAAATGCAAATGCAGATAGAGAAGTATAGCATGCAAATGCAGATAGAGAAGTATAGCATGCAAATACCAGCACCCCACACTTAGACGGGACACACTGCCCTCAGTGGAAAATAAATAAGAAGAACCTGGTTAGTCGGACTCCTCCTCTATGTCTGGGGTCATACCCCCTTCGTTGGAATCATCATAGGAGTCGTTGTCATCAGAATTCTCCTCCACGTCGGAGTTTGGCATTCGTCGATCATCATCGGTCGGCACATCATCATCAAGAGGTTCCTCAAAATATGTACCTACTCCACACATCGCCTTTTCGTTCTCATTCATTGGGTAGTCATAATCCAGCTGTTGGAGCTCTGCAGCAGTTGGAACACGGCCACCGCTCATCATTGTAAACCGAGTCATGCCATAAAGATGGCAAAAGAAAATCTTATCTCGAGCATGCCTTTCTGAAGTGGTAAGGTTGACGCCATGCGTAGTTTCAGCATCCTTAACCTTCGTGAGGTCAACCTTCTTTGGGTTGTGTGGGAGTTTATGATCAGTCGGTTCCTCTTCGATGTCTTCCTTCCTCAATATTGCGGTCAACAAATTGCCAAAACTGAAGTGGGACCTTTTGTGTAGCCTAGATTTCCGCATTGTGGATCGAATAATTGCCTCAATGTTGATAGGGACATTCGTCATCACTACGTATACCAAGCACACTCTATCTCGTGTTATCTTTGTGTACTGAGTCCCTGAAATTAGGCAAGAGTTGACTATGCGCAACCATATTCTTGCTTCTCTATTCAAAGGAGCATATGGGAAGGTGTTGTGTCATCCGGTGTCCTTGTGTCTACTCCACCGTGCCATGGACCTTGTCCCACAGAGTGTGTGTCGAATGGCTCTATATGGAGGTCTACTGTACAGCTCTTTGAATGGTGATGGATCAACAGCAGGCAAGCCAAGAAAGGAGTTGAAGAAATCCACATTGAGTTGTAAAACTTGGCCCCGAATCTTGACCTCGCTTCCTCTGGTTTTTGGTGATCAGTTGGCATAGAATTCTCTTGTAAGATCGAGATTGCATTCTCCCATGTCTCGGAAGATGAAATCAAGATGTAACGCCATTATCTTGGCCAACATGCGCGGTTCTTTCTTTGCTAGGCTTTCCTTGTTTATCAAGTCCACATGAATATATTTCTTCTCTTTGTTGTTCCTATACCATTCCTTTGCTTCCTCCTCTAAAACCCATTTAATTCCGAACATGCGGCGTGGTACTTGCATCGAGGAGGACTCTCCTTGCTCTTTGCTGCCTCTTTTCTTGCATTTTTGGGAAGTGGTTTCCTTATCTTTGGCTTGTCTTGCTTTGGGTGCCATTGTACCTGAGACTAAGACAATGTTTATGTTAGAGTCATCTCGATGGATAAAATCTATCAACAAGCAGTAGTGGCACCACCCCACACTTAGTTTGTTGGTACAGACTAATGAAGTGATAGTGGTCGATTACTCAGACTTCTTCGGCATACGTTTTAGGTGCTATATTCCAATAATAAAATCAGTGCAGTCATACTTCTTGTATTATTAGCAATACTTTCATGTTTGATAGATCAAGACTACTACATAGGGATTGAATCAAGGTATAGCATCTAGAAATAATCACAACCTCCTATGTTGGTAGTCAACCATAATTCTCATCTTGATGAACAAGTTATTCCAATATGTAAGCTTTCTATTGACAAGATTATGCAATTTTTGTGACCATGTCAATTCCGCAAAAGTATGACAGTGCATCAAAATCAAGTTCAAGTTGGAAACATATTAAGATCATTCTTACGTATTCTTTCACTCACTTAGTTGTATCACAACACATCAACCACATTCAAGTCACTTCTACTATTTCAAGATTTAACAATTCATAATAGGCGTAGCAGTGTAGTACTTACGGAATATAAATGAAGAACAAAGAAGTACTTACTTGATTGATGCCTTTGGATGATGTTCTTGTGAAGTAAAAGAGCTAAAGGAAAATTTTGGAGAGGATTTGGAGGCTATAGGCGGCGCTTATGCTAGGTTTCCAATGTGTTTTTGGTCTAAGACTAAGTCTCTTATTTATAGGAAAGGTTGGGTCGGTTTTTGACCCATGTAAAATCGGATTTGGAGACAAGAAGTGACCATAGGCGGTTCCTTTTGCTTTGCCTATGCTAGGCATAGGCGACGCCTTTTGCATAGCATTGTTGAGCATAGGCGGCACCTTTTGCATGGCATATGAGATTCAGAGACAAAAGGCATTGGCATAGGCGGCGCCTATGCTATGGCATACTTGGGCATGGGTGGCGCCTATGCTATAGCACACTAGATTTCGAGAGCTTAGGCCATAGTATAGGCCTTGCCTTATGCATGGCCTAGTTTTACATAGGCCTAGCCTTGTTCATTGCCTATATTTTCATAAGCAATGCCCAATCCATAGCCTTTTGCTTCTTCATTCCTAACTTACCACCTTTAACATACAATACGTCCAAATCAAAATACGAAACCGACCTCCTCATTTTACACCTCTTTGCACCTACATTTACTCAAAAACAACAAAGACGATTAGAACGATGGGTTGCCTCACATCAAGCGCCTTAGTTTTGGTCGTGGCACGACTCTTCTTTTTGGATTTTTATTTATCAAAAGCAAACACGTAATAGAATGAAAGAAAGACAAAAATGAAAAACAATGGGTTGCCGCCTATCTAGCGCTTGATTTATTGTCGCGGCACGACATAGTTACCTCGAGTACTTAGACTTCGTCAAGATAAGTGGTGGCCATATAAATTATCGAGTCAAGAGGACCGATATATGGTTTTACTCATTGGCCATTCACCTTGAAGACAACACCATTAGTGTCTTTCAACTCAACTACTCCAGACGAGTAGACTTGGTTTACTTTGTACGGACCAGACCACTTGGACTTCAACTTACGTGGGAATAGCTTCAACCTGGAATTGAAGAGAAGTACCATATCATCTTTTTGAAAGTTTCGTTGAACAATTCGTTGATCATGATACTTTTTCATCCGCTCCTTGTATAGGTCTGATCTTTCATAAGCATGTAGACGGAATTCATCCATCTCGTTCAGCTGCTCCAATCTCAGATTCATTGTATCATCCCAATTCAAATTAAGTCGCTTCAACGCCCATAATGCTTTATGCTCGAGCTCAATGGGTAAGTGACATGCCTTCCCATAAACTAATTGGTACGGTGACATGCCAATTGGCATTTTGAATGCAGTCCTATAAGCCCATAGTGCATCGTCCAGCTTCGGAGACCAATCTTTCCTATTAGCATTTACCGTTTTAGCAAGGATTTGCTTGATCTCTCAATTGGAAACCTCTACCTGTCCACTAGTTTGTGGGTGATAAGGCGTGGCTACTTTATGATGCTTGACACCATATTTTGCCAACACGGATTTGAATAGCTTGTTGCAAAAGTGAGATCCTCCATCGCTTATGATAGTACGTCGAACTCCAAAGCGAGAGAAGATATTCCTCTTCAAGAATGCTACAACACGCTTTCCCTCATTGTCGGCCGACGTTACTGCTTCAACCCATTTTGAAACATAGTCTACAGCAAATAGGATATATTTCATTCCAAATGAATTTACGAATGGACCCATGAAATCAATACCCCATACATCAAAGAGCTCTACTTTAAGAATTTTCGACATGGGCATATCATGGTGTTTCGAAATAGCACCTTGTCTCTGGCATTGGTTGAATCTTCTAACAAACTCGTAGGCATCTCTAAATATCAAAGGCCAATAATATCCACTTTGCAATACCTTTCTTGTTGTCCGATTACCCGCGTGATGTCCCCCAACTTGGGAAGTGTGACATGCTTCCAATATATTTGGCACCTCTACATGAGATATGCATCGCCGAATAACACCATCCGCGCATCATCGAAACAAATATGGTTCATCCTAAAAGTAGTAATTTACATCATGCATGAACTTCCTCTTTTGATGGTAAGATAATTTTGCAGGTATCACATTACTCACCACAAAATTTGCAAAGTCGGCATACCATGGTAACTTCTCCATTATCGTTGCTAAGATCTCCTTGTCAGGGAATGCATTATCAATCTCGATTTCGGGTTGCGCTATATGATCGTTTTTGAGTCTAGATAGATGATCAGCCACTTGGTTCTCATAACCTCTTCTATCTTTAACCTCAAAATCAAATTCTTGTAGCAGCAATACCCATCGAATTAGTCTTGGTTTTGCATCCTTCTTTTTCATTAAGTACCTCAGAGCTGCATGGTCTGTATGAATGATTACTTTGGTTCCCAACAAATAAGCACGAAACTTCTCAACGCATACACAACCGCTAGGAGCTCTTGTTCTGTGACAGTGTAGTTCTTTTGGCCTTCGTTCAGGACCTTGCTCTCATAGTAGATAGTATGAAATAACTTCTCCCCTCTCTGGCCAAGTACAGCACCTAACGCTACCCCACTAGCATCACACATGACTTCAAATGGTAAAGACCAATCTGGTGCTACCATGATAGGAGCTTCAATTAGTTTTCCTTTGAGGCATTCAAATGCCTTCAAACAATCTTCATTGAGGTCAAACTTTGCATCTTTCTCCAGAAGTTTGCATAATGGACTAGCAATTTTTGAGAAATCTTTGATGAACCGCCGATAGAAACCTGCATGCCCGAGGAAACGACGAACTCCCTTCACGGAAACTGGAGGTGGTAGCTTCTCGATAACTTCAATTTTAGCTCGATCAACCTCAATTCCTCTTTCGGAGATTTTATGCCCAAGAACAATACATTCTTTAACCTAAAGTGGCACTTCTCCCAATTTAGCACTAGGTTGAATTCTACACATCTTTGCAACGCCATACTTAAATTTGATAAGCACGCTTCAAACGTCTCGCCAACCACTGAAAAATCGTCCATGAATACTTCCAAAGTATCTTTGACCATGTCAGAGAGAATGGACATCATACAACGTTGAAAGGTGGCTGGTGTGTTACATATCCCGAATGGCATACGTTTAAAGGAAAACGTAACATATGGGCATGTAAACGTTGTTTTCTCTTGGTCTTCGGGAGCAATACAAATCTGATTATAGCCTGAATAACCGTCTAAGAAACAAAACCATCCTTTCCCCGCTAATCGATCTAGCATTTGGTCATAAATGGCATTGGAAAGTGATCTTTGAGTGTCCATGAATTCAGCTTTCGGTAGTCCATGCATACTCTCCATCCGGTGACGGGTCTGAGTGGAATAAGTTCATTCTTTTCATTCGCGACTACCATTATGCCTCCTTTCTTGGGAACACATTGTACCGGGCTTACCCATGCACTGTCAGAGATTGGATACACAACCCCCGCATCTAACCACTTGATAATTTCTTTCTTTACCACTTCTTGCATAGGTGGATTTAGACGCCTTTGATGTTCAATGGTGGGTGTGCAATTTTCTTCAAGCTGAATCTTGTGTGTACAAATCCCCGGTGGGATACCAATAAAGTCAGTGATGGTCCAACCAATGGCTCTTATATACTTCCGTAGAATAGAAATGAGAGCTGCAACTTGTTGCTCACCCAAATCTGCCACCACAATGACTGAAAGTGTGTTTCCGCTTCCTAAGAATGCATACTTTAAATGACTAGGCAGCTCCTTCAATTCTAACGTGGGTGGCTCTTCAATAGATGGCTTAGCTGGTGGTGTGGGTCAATTTTTGAGATCGAGGTCCAGCTTCTTGGGAGCGTGAGGATATGACCCTAATCCTGTCAGAGCACCAATAGTTTCTTCACAATTTTCAGCATCCTTACTCTCACCATTCATGAGCACAACCGCCAATGGGTCATCAATAATTTGCTCTTCTTCAATTAATTCTTCCTCATCATCAAAGTAAACATCGGCCACCAAAAATACGTTCAGATCTTTGGGTTGCTTCATTGATTTGCACACATCAAAGCGAACTTCTTCGTCATTTATTCGGAATGAAAGCTCATTTGCTCTCAAATCAATAAGCACACTTCCTGTAGCAAGGAAAGGGCGCCCCAATATTATGGAAACTTCTAAGTCTGCCTCACAATCCAGAATTACGAAGTCTGCTGGAAAGATGAATGATGAAACCTTTACCAATACATCACATAGAATACCAACAGGTCGTTTCACCGACCTATCCGCCATTATGAGCCTCATATTGGTTGGAGTAGGATCACCCAACCCCAACTTTTTATAAATAGATAATGGCATCAAATTGATGTTGGCTCCTAAATCGCATAATGCTTTGGCAAAATTCAAAGATCCAATGGTGCAAGGAATAGTGAAAGCACCGGGGTCAGCCTTCTTCTGAACTAGTGATCGGGTAGCGATTGCGCAGCAGTGATGAACAGTATCCTTCAACTCATAGCTTGCTGCTTGCTTCTTTGTCAAAAGATCCTTCATAAATTTTGCATACCCAGGCATTTGTTCTAGTGCCTCTACCAACGGAACATTAATGGTCAGCTGCTTTAACATATTCATGAATTTGCTGAACTTTGTATCATCCACAATCTTGTTCAATCTTTGAGGAAAAGGTGGTGGTGGATAAGGAATTGTTCTCTCCACGGCTTTCTTCTCCTCTTGCTTCCGTTTTTCAGACTTTTTAGGCTGCAACATACTCGTTGTGACATCATGGACGTCGTGGGTGGTTTCTACGGCAGCTTTTCTTTTTGCCTTATCATCGATGTCTGCTACCTCGTCAACCACTTGTTTGCCTTTGGATGAAGTTTCCAACACCTTACCACTTCGGGTAGTAATAGCCATGCATGATCCGTCATTCCTTGGATTTTGCTCAGTGTCGCTAGGTAAGGTGCCAGCCTTTCTTTGATTGAGTGCTGCTGAAAGTTGGCCCAATTGCTGCTCTATTTGCTTGATTGAAGTGGAATGTGAGTCAACCAATTGCTTCATTAAGTACAAATCATTTATTACCTCCGTTACTCCCGTGCTGGTTGCTTCCACTCCTTTCAACAGTTTAGCCATCATATCTTCCATGCTTCCGGAACCAGATGTGGTGGTGTCACGTCTTCCTGGGGGAATGTATAAACCACTCTTTTCATTCTTGTTCTTCCAACTACCTTGGTCCTTGTTTCCAGATTTATCATAGTAGTTCTGACCTTGGTTTCCTTGGGTATTACCTCGGAAACCCCCCTGATTGTTTAAGTAGTTGGCTTCTTCTTCTGAATCAGATTCGTCTCTTCCTTTTAACGCAACAGCTTTGACTTTTTCGGTCTTCCCTGATAATAGATGCTTTGTAAGAAGATCCACTTGTGTTTTCATGTGCGCCATATCTTGATCACGTTCTTCTTCTCTTCTCCTTTGTTCAGCAGTCATGCCAATAGATATAGTAGCGCTTGCTACCTCAGAATCCTTGGTATGCCAAGCTCTACTTTGCTTCATCATCCGATCTAGCATATTGCTTGCCTACCCAAAGGTGAGGTCCATAAATGATCCTCCAGCCGCATTATCCACCACTGGTTTAGTTATTGAAATCAAGGCTCTGTATAGTATCTCCATTCGGTGGACATTGGTCATGTGATGGTTCGGGCACCTATAAGCTTCATCTTGAACCTCTCCCATGTTTCATGAAGAGCTTCGGTTGGAAGCTGCCGAAAGTTTCTGATTTCATCTCTTAATTGTGCTCTTTTGGATGGCGGAAAGAATCTTTCTAGGAAAGCGTCTCTCAATTGCCTCCAATTTGTAATAGAATCAGGAGTCAGCCCATTCAACCATAGAGTTGCCTCCCCAGACAGAGACAATGGAAATAGGCTTAATCGAATTACATTCTGACCAATGCCAGGATTTTCAAATGACTTGCATGTAGAAATAAAGTTGATGAGATGCATATTCGGATCATCGCCTGCTAGTCCACCAAATAATCCCTTGATTTGCAATAACTGAATCATGTTGCTTGTGATGTTGAACTTGGCTCCGGGTGCCAATGGTGGAGGAATAATGGCTCCTGTGGCTCTGGCTCCATCAAGATCATCATCATCATCGTCGAAAGCTGGTTGTACAGGTCGGCTTTCATACCTAAACCTTGCTTGACGATCTCTTTTGTTGGCAGGTGTTGTGATCTCAGTAGCATGCCTAGGGTTTAGTAACTCGTCATCACCTAGGTCCTCGTCGTCAGGATTTATTGCTCGCCCGGGGTTATCAATATTTTGTTGATGCACTTGAGCGGCGGCTAGAGCAGCTAGTCTCGCCTGTTCCTGTTAAGCAGCCATCCTTTCAATTTCGTGTTGTCCCTCCATTCTGCCAATACATTGTAGTTCAGGATTGATAAGTAATAATGGTTGACCAGAACTTCGTGTATGGGGCATGCACCAAATAAAAACATGCAGAGAACAAAAACAAAAACTAAAAGTAAAAGTACGAGAATCTCTGACCAAAGGGTCTAGTAATTATCACAAACTTAATTGACACTCGTATTCCCCGGCAACGGTGCCAATTTTTTATAACGCTCAATCTACAGCTCTCGTAGGAGTGTAAAGCGGTCGTTGTAAAATATATAACCCAACTGAGTTGGGTATCGATCCCACAGGGAATAGCCGGTCAATAAGTAAGCAAAGATTATTAGACTTTTGGTGCAAGTCTCGTGAAAGGGGGGATTTTAACGTGCAAATAATGTAATCAAAATAGTAAAGTAAAAATAGAAAATAGCAAAGTAAAAAGAAAGAATGTTTAGTAAGATGTAAAACAATGAGAATTGAGAGTTAGGGTTATGTCCACCTTATGAGTTATACGTCTCTATTGTCTATGAGTTATGCGGAATTCAGACATGCATGTGCTTATAGAGAATTGTATTCTATGGTAAATCCAAGCGTCTTTTGACCTTAACAAGGACTATTTCACTTTAACTCTTTCGAGCATAAAGCGTGTCTAGTGGTACAAATTCTCCAAGAGGTTAATCCAGTTACGGCACTAACTTTTTAACAGGGGTTGGTGCCCTATTACCTATACATTATCTCTTTTCCAGACATATAACTTTTCTTTTGAACAAGTTAATGCTATACTGGCGTATTCTATGCGTCTGCAGCCACAAAGAATTTAGATTAAGATAAAGAGAATAATGATATAAGCAGCATACGTGTCACAAATTCACAAACTCATAGCCTTAGATAGTATCTCATAAGGCTTCCATAACCCCAACAAAGAAGTTTAGCTACTCATGAGTGCAAAGGAAATCACAATAGACATTATCATTGTACCACAATAAAGATCTCATGTTAGGTGTTGGGGTAAGAATGGCTTGAATACTTTATTTGAGTAACGTTTCTCTAGTTGTGGAAATTAAGAATTGAAAGTAGAAGAATTGTCAGAAGTAGAATGTATTAGAAAGAGAATTTAGAACTAGAATAATAGAGGAATGCCTCAAAATCTCTAGCAGAATAGGGTATTTATAATACCCATATCCTATTCCTACTAAGCTAATGCATTACTTAACCCAATCGTACTAGGTTAATGTATCATTATCCTAATCCTACTAAGTTTCTGCTAGTCCTCAAAGTCTTCAGAATTGCTGTTTTTGCCCGGGACAGATTTTCCATGCGCAAGTTTTGGTCCTTGGCGTGTAAGGTTCCCCTTTCTTCTTTCGTGAAGCTTTCTTTGGCGTCAAGTTATCCATAAAATGCTGAAATCTGCATCATTTATACCTGAAAACTTGCTAATCACGTTTGTTAGCTCACTTACAGGAAAAAGGACTAAAAGTGCATGAATTATATAATTTGTCCTCAAAACTTAGCTAAAATATGGGTAAAATATAGTACTTTAGGCGTGTAAATTCGCCTATCATCACTAACCCATGAGTTAGTACCTGCTGTGAGCACTGAATAAAACTGATAACAAAAGAGCATGTGTATAAATTTAACTAAAAATGTCAAAAGGTTTTTAATACTGAGAACCATTTTTGAATTATAAGTATGAAAACAACTATCTGAAACTCATAAAAATTAATAATCTAACTGACTAGCGAAAATGTCTAAAAGCCTCTAAGACTGACTAGAAAACAAAGAGTTGATAGGACAAGCCCTAAGTAACTCCAAATAACTACTAAAATTGAATAATAATGTACTGAAATAATTATAAATAATCCTTGATTTATGAGGACTCACTACGGCTGTTGATTGGTGGATCTGGCTAAGCACAGTTAGGGAACTGAGCATCTAAACCTATGATATAAGACATCATAGGCAAAGAAAATATATGTGATCAGTACTTTAAATGTACTGGTAGGCAAGATGAGGTTTGGCTGAAATACACGGGTTATATGCATGAGAAAATAATAACTAACAATGGTTGTGTGTATTCACTAAGCTACTGAAGAACCAAGGTATCAAGTCTAAACTAATGGTTGATCCCTAGGCGAAGTCAATCCTAAACTTATGGGTGACCCCTGGGAGGAATTCAAGCGAACTGATGGGTGACTCCTCATAACCTACATTGGCTACGTGGTTCTAGAATATAGGGACTGCTACTAATGACTTTGCCTAACTGACAGGGAAGCCACCATCCTACATTCGCTCGGTGCTATATCCTACTCCCAACTGAAAGACACTGATTTCTAAATTAACTGAGCTTATCTAAGCCAAGAACTGAGCAATAATACTAACTAAATGACAAGACTCATGGTTTCTCTAAAATCATTATGAAGATTCTAAAAAATGAAGTAAATAGCTAAGTTTTGGGTATTCATAACCCATAGCACTGAATGAAAATATCAATAAAGGCGTATAAATGCTTCAAAACCATAATGGGGAAATCATTCTACAAAATCATTCTCTTTGGAATTTCATCAAACACTTGGAATTCAAAGACTTAAGCATGGGGATGGTTAAAACATAAGCTACTAACATAATTGCAATACTAAAACCATGGTTAATAAAGTAACATGCAAAAATCACCATTCAAACGTGTCATGGACATATTCTAATGAAAACACGTGGTAAACATGATTTGAAATCAAATTTAATAATAGCTTCATGTAGATAATTCATAGAAACATGTAAATATTATAACTTTAAACTAAAAAATGGATTCTTTAACTCTAAGGGTGAAATGGTCCCATGGATGAACATCACACATACCTTAATAGAAGAATTAGTAAAAGTTCTTTGTGATTTCTTAAAGTTTGAGCTTGAATTTTAAAGAGGCTAAGGTTTGTTCTTGAGAGAGGATTGTTTTCTTTTGAGAGAATTTTATGAAAGAATGATCAATTTTGCCTTTTGGGGCGCTAAATCCCGTGTTATGGGTGGAATAGGGAGATGGAAATGACTCAATTACCCCCCGTGGACCCAAACTCATTAAACTGAATAGGACTGCCCGATGTGAAATACGGTGCATTGCATTGCTAAGTTAATTCAATAAGCGACGTGATATGTTGCTCCCAACGGATGTGATATTTGAAGCACTGCAGCCATATTGTGGAGCCTCACTATCTTGATCATCCAAACAGGTATCAAACATCATTCAAAAAATTCAAAACTTACCTGATATAAACTATCGACAACTCCAATTGTGAAACAACTTAGAAATTAATGTCCTGAGGCCAAAATGGTCAAAAATAGAATTATTGAAGTGTAAGAGGCCTTGGAAATGACTAATTCTTAACACAATGAAAATTTCTAAGTCTTAGACCCCTTTATAATGTAATGGAAAGCTGAAATAAGCTAGAATCTTATGGGGTCTTACACTATCTCCCCTTGGGAACTTTCATCCTCGAATGAGACTAATTAAGCTAAGACTATTGAGGTACTAAGAGTACATGCTGAATGTGTATAACTGAAATCATGGTTACATGATTGTGTCTAAAACATGATGTATATAACTAAACTAATTCGCGAATGTATGCAATGACATGAAAATGAATACATATATGGAACTGAGAATTGAAAAGAGAATATCTTAGGGGAACTATTACCTTAAGTTGGGTATGAGTTTGCAGAGAAGAGATAATGGTACTTCGTTTGCATATCTGCTTTTGCTTCCCAAGTGGCTCCCTCAATAAACTGGTTCTACCAAAGAAATTTGACCAAGGGAACTTCGTTATTCCTTAGTATATGAACCTAATGTAACACCATGAGTCTGTACCCCGGATGCTACATGGTGCTCATAATCCCAAAGGACCACAAGCCAACCCATGACTGGTACCTGCTGCAATAGCTGAATAATAATACTATAAATATGCGGAAATTAGGCAAAAACCTACCATTAGGTTCAATACTAAAATAACACTGGATACAGTATAGCAATACCAAAACTAAAAATATTTGTTTGAAAATACTCTAGTCTGAAAAGCCTCTAAACTATATGAAAGGTAGAGTTGATGGGACAAGTCCCCAACTAACTCAGACTACTGAAATAAACTAAAATGCTAAAATAATAATCATGTCCTCAAACTATGAGGATTCACCACTAACTCTGACTGCTAAAGATCTAAACTGCTAAGGGTGAACGGGAGCCCGTTCATCTTAACCTATGATATAAAACATCATAGTGCAAGAGAAAAGTATGCGTCAGTACTTTGAATATATTGGTATGCTAAGTGAGGAAGGATAAAATGCATGGGTTCATATGCATGAACAATACTGACTGAATGACATAAGTATAACTGGATTAGATTACATACATGAATACATAACCGTAACTAAGATCGTGATAACACTGAATACTGTCTGAACTAATTAACTGATATCTGAGAATACTGATACTGAATTATTAATAGCTGAATGACTGTATCTGACAGTCCTAATTAGATGGAATTATACTGATTTCTGTATAAAGCTGAGTGACTGTGTCTAACAGTTCTGAATCTGTAGAACTGAACTGAGTTCTATACTGAGACTGAATGTGAAACTAAGACTGTGAGAGGTAATCTTCTAACCGACATGCCCCTTTCTAAATGGATTGGGGTCCAACCTGTAATCCCAATTAGATGGGTGTCAGTATCATTCCACATGTAAAGATAAGCTAAGTTGCCCTCATATGGCAGGTGCTTTGAACAAGATCGGTGGTACCTTTAACTGGCAGGTAGATCACCTCATCAACCCTCAACTGGCAAGTTGATGTCTCAACCTAGTTTGGTTATGTAGTTTTGGAACACAAGGACTATTTCTAAGGCTCACACCCTCTACTGGAAGGTGAGTCCTTATCCTTAGGTTCACTTGGTGTTGAATCCTACTCCCAACTTAAAAGATACTGGACGGATTTCTAAACTATTCTAAACGGGACTGAACTGCTACTAATCATACTATTTAACTACATTGAACTGAGTTCACTAAGTTCCATTGACTAACAGAATACTACTGAATTATATTAACTGACTGAATTTATTGAAGTCTGAACTAAATACTGAAATGAATTGGACTGATACTAAGTCTACAGAGTTCTTCCTGAATTTTGTAACGGACTGAGAGTACTACTAATCGTGACATGACTGACACTATCCTGAGACTGACCATGGATCTAGGTAATCAGCTAAATTGTTGGGTGTGAAATACCCCCAGGACTCGATAGCATAAATTATAATACATGGCACAATCTTGAAATATGATAAATAACTACTTGATCATCATTCATTCATTGGGACATTCTAGCAAATACTTGCATGAAATGCACTTGAATACATGCTAACATGATATAATATCATTATTTACTTCTCATGAATAACTCATCAAATACTTGGAAGGCATTATATATGCACATAGTACTAATCAACATATGAGCACCATAATTTCAAGGCTTTAACATGATTTCACATGATAATACATACGTAATAGTTGTTTTTACATAAATCTTTCACTTAATCATGGAATAGAAATCCAATCAACATTATAATCATGAATACATTTGAATACAAATCATGGAAAGTTTGAAATCAAGCTACTTGAAATTTAAAAGAGTTTCTTGGACTCCAGGGGGGGAAGGAACCCTTCGATAAACACTTGACATACCTTGGTTTCTAAATTCCTGAAGATTAATGGTGGAATCTTGAGCCTTGAATTTAAAATTTAATCCCCTAGGGTTTTTGTTCTTGAGTATTTTGAGAAAGAATGGATATAATTTGCTAATTAAGGGATAAATCTTGTGTTATGGTGGCTCAAGGACGTGGGAAAAATACCCAATTTCCCCTAAAGATGCATCTTTTTAATGACTAAAAATTAAACTATCGGTTGCGTCGATGGGATCACCATACAGGATGGTGCACCGTGTCGGTTCACTGAAAAATTGCACTGATCTGAGGGAAAAATTATCTGTCGATGTGATGGACAATGTGATGCATTTAGATCACAACAGCTTACTATTTTAGTCATTCAAACAAGGTCTAAACGAGGTCCAAAAAATCCAAAACTTGTCTGAAAACACCTAATGACATTCCTGATCATGAATCAACCTAAAGATTGATATTTTAAGATCATAGAGGTCATGAAATAGAGTTTCCAACTTATGAAGGACAAAATGACACTATGTTTGAATACTTCGCTAAAATTTTCTAAATCTGGGACCTCTTTACAAGCTCGAAAGACTGAGTTAAGCTTAGGATTTTGTGTGGTCTTATGATATCTCCCCCTTGGGATCATTCATTCTCGAATGAGACTGACTAAGATGAGAATACTGATAGACTAGATTTAGATGCTGGACATGATCAACTGAAGCATTATTTCATGACTGAGATTACTGATATACTGAATTATCATACTGAACATGCATATCTAATGCATGCATACATTGCTAAACATGATTCATGAATGCATGACTGGGATTGCTGATGAGTGGAGTTTATCTACAAAAAATGCATATCTGATGCATGGGTACATGATTGAACTGATTTGTGAATACATGACTGAATCTGCAATGTTAATTGATACTAAGTTGGTAGCTATATCTGAACATGAGACTGAGTAAGTTTAAGAAAAAATTATTACCTTAGGTTGAGTCTGAGTTTATGGAGAAAAAGTGCGGATACTTGGTCTGCATGTCGGCTTCTGCTTCCCAAGTAGCTCCATCGACGAATTGATTCCGCCAAAGAACATTTACTAGAGGGACTTCTTTGTTCCTCAGTCTGTGAATCAGACAATTAAAGATTTTGACTGGAATCTCTTCATAAGAGAGGTTGTTCTGAATATCTATTCCCTCTATGGGGACTACGGTTGTTGGGTCACCTATGTATTTCTGGAGCAAGAAAACATGGAACACTGGGTGCACTGAAGCTAAGTCTGAAGGCAACTCAAGATCGTAAGCTACCTTTTCAAAATGGCTGAGAATTCAATAAGGACTGACATATAGGGGACTGAGTTTCCCCTTCTTTCCAAACTTCTTCACTCCTTTCATAGGAGAGATTTTCAAATACATAAAATCACCAATCCTGAACTTAAGATCCTTTCTGCATAAATCTATGTAAGATTTGTGTCGGCACTGAGTGGTCTTAAGTCTTTCCCTGATCAACTAAATGTTCTCTAAGGTATCAAATACCAAGTAGAGCTCTAACACTGTGGCCTCACCCACTTCAAACCAACCAATAGTAGATCTACACCTCCTCCTATAAAGCACCTCAAATGAAGCCATCTGAATACTAGAATGATAGTTGTTATATGTGAATTCAATCAAAGGCAATTGGTTATCCCAACTACCTTTAAAGTCTATCACTTACACTCACAGCATATCTTATAAACTCTAAATGGTCCTTTCTTCTTGACCATGTGTTTGAGAATGAAAGGCTATACTGAGGTGAACTGGGTACCAAGACCCTTTTGGAATGCCTTTTAGAAATAAGAGGTGAACTGGATACCTCTATATGAGATCATGGATAATAGAACACCATGCAATCTGACAAACTCCTAGATATAGAGTTTGGCACAATCCTCGATTGAATAAGAGGTATGGACAGGTAGAAAATGAGATGATTTGGTCATCCTGTCTACTATGACCCAAACTAAATCATGCTGGCAGCGAGTACAAGGAAAACCCATCACAAAGTCCATGTTTACTTCTTCTTACTTCTAAGTGGGATTACTGAACTCCTGTATGGACCCATTAGTCTTCTGATGCTCAATTTTAACCTGTTGACATTTTAAGCACTTAGCCACAAACTCTGCAATATCTTTCTTCATCCCACTCCACCAATAGATCTCCCAAAAATCACGGTACATCTTAGTGGCCCCTGGATGAATAGATTTGCATGTGTTATGCACCACTTTTAGGATTCCCTGCCTCAATTCATCTACACCTGGCACACATAGCCAACCCTGACAGCGCAACATACCATCTCCCCCTTGGGACAAAACCTCTGTCTTCTAATCTTTGACTAATTCCTTCAACTTCACTAGACTGGGATCCCTATCTAGCTTTTCCTTCACCTCAGAATCTAGGAATTATTTTGAACTACTCTATACCCATACACTACCTTCTGCTGAATTAACCAAGCGAAAACCTAGTCAGGTAAGCTGATGAACTTCCTGAACTAACTTCTTCTTACTGCTCTTAACATGAGCAACACTCCCCATAGATATCCTACTAAGAGCATCTGCCAGTACATTAGCTTTACCTGGATGATACCAGATGCTCATGTCGTAGTCCTTCAACAACTCTATCCACCTTCTTTGATGGAGGTTTAGATCTTTTTAAGAGAACACATCTGTTGGCTCTTATGGTCAGTGAACACATAAATATGTACCCCAACTCTGGAGGCATCAAAATATACCACAAACCCATCTAAATCATCTGGTAGGGTCAAAACTAAAGTTGTAGTGAGTCGAGCCTTCAACTCCTGAAAACTCTTCTCACAAGAATCTAACCACTGGAATTTGACTTTCTTCTGAGTCAATCTATACATAATGGATGCAATAGATAAAAATCCCTTAACAAACTATCGGTAATATCTAGCCAAGACCAGGGAACTCCTAATATCTTATGGAGATATGGGTTTAGTCCAGTTTCTCACTACTTTGATCTTTTGGGGATCAACTATAATGTCATCATCGGAAACCACATAGCTAACAAAGGCTACTGACCTTAGCCAAAATTTGCACTTGCTGAATTTGGCGAATAGCTGATGGTTTCTAAGAGTCTACAATACTATTCTGAGATGGTCTGCATGATCATGCTCACTGTGGGAGTAGACAAGAATGTCATCTATGAAGACTGTGATAAAAATATTCAAGTACTGCTTGAACACACGATTCATCAAGTCCATGAAAGCTTTTGGGGAATTGGTAAGACCAAAGAAAATGTCTAAGAATTTGAAGTGACCATACTGAGTTCTGAAAGTTGTCTTCGGGATGTCACATTCTCTGACTCTGAGCTGATGATAGCCTGATCTGAGGTCTATCTTAGAAAAGTAACTAGCACCCTGAAGGTTTTCAAACAGTTCATTAATTCTGGGAAGTGGATACTTGTTCTTAACCATGACTTCATTTAGTTAACAGTAATCAATACACATTTTGAGAGAACCATCTTTATTTCACACAAATAAAATTGGTGTGCCCCATGGGGACACACTAGGTCTGATAAGTCCCTTATATAGGAGATTCTTTAACTATTTTTTAATTCTCTGAGTTTTGCTGCTGCCATTCTATATAGGCTGAGTATCTGGAAGAAGGTCTATTCCGAAGTTGATTTCCCTTTCGGGAGAAACTCCGCTAAGATCTCCGAGAAACACGTCTGGGAATTCACATGCTACTGACACTGATTCAAGAGTAGGGGGTTCTGAACTAGATTCCTGGACTTAAATAAGATGGTAGACACATCCCTTGGATATCATTTTTCTCACCCAAAAGTAAGAAATAAGTTGACCCCTAAGTGCTGAAGTACTAACCCTCCACTCAAGGACGGGTTTATTTGGAAACTAAACCTGGAAAATTCTATTTCTGAAGTCGACTGAGGCAAAGAAAGAATGAAATCAATCCATGACAAGAATGATATCAAAATCAGTCATCTCTACTTTAACTAAGTCTACTGAAGTGACTTTATGAGATATCATAACTGGACAATTCCTGTATACCCGCTGGGCTATGATAGATTTACTCACTGGAGAAGAGACTACGAAAGGCTCTGCTAGAATTTTGGGACTGACACTAAAATCAACGGCTATATATAAATAACAAAGGACAACGAAGCTCATGGATTTAGCAAAGCATAAATATGTAAATAGAAAACTGGTAAAATACCAGTGACCATATCAAGAGAACTTTCCTGATCCTCTTGGGATTGAAAAACATAGAGTCTATTTGGGCGCTGCCCATTGGTGGCACCGGAAGTGGCACTCTACTGATTCGGGCAACTAGACTGAGTTGGGGGATGGTTATATTGACCCTGAGAACCTGGCTAGGGATAATCTCTGACTCTATGTCCTGTCTTGCCACACCCAAAACACATATCGCTACCCACTCTGTAGATACCCTAATAATTTTTGCCATATTTCTGACAAGGGGAATTGGTTTGGACGCTGCTGACACTACTTAGGGGTTTGGGCCTGTCGCCTTATCTCTATTTTGGTCTCTGAATTTTAATACTAGAGCACTGGCTGAAGATAGAGCTAGAACTGGAGATTTTGGGTGGAACTGAGAATGATTCCCACTCTCTGACTTAGGTTGAGTAAAGTTGAAACTACCCATTCTCGCTCTTTTGTTCTCCCTCTCCTTCTCCCGATTATTAGCCTCCTATATCTACTGAGCATGGACTATGAGCCTAGATATGTCCATATCCTCAATCAACATTATGGTCCTACACTCTTTGACCACACTATTAGCTATGCCAGACACATACTTTCGCATCCTGGATCTGCTATCTGTCACCATATGAGGAGCATATCTGGATAATTGAGTAAACATGAGAGAATACTCTTTCACTGTTATGTTGTCCTGCTTTAGATTTATAAACTCCAAAACCTTTAGTTCACTCAACTCCAGTGGGAAGAACCTATCCATAAAAGCAGTGGAAAACTCCTCCCATTCTATGGGCCCTGTATCTGCGGCCCTTTCTGCTTTACACTGTTAGAAACATGAGTGGGACACATCCTACATCTGATATGCGGCCAACTCAGCAATCTCAACAGTAGTCACCCCTATAATATCTGTAACTTTCTACACCTGATCAAGAAATTCTTAAGGATCCTCATCTGACTTAGTCCCTGTAAAAGATGGAGGGTTCCTTCGGGTGAAATCTTGAATCCTGGAAGTAATAGTGTTGGCCACAGGGTTGGCCGGAACTGCAGCTGGACGTTCATTCTAGGCTGCCACAAAATGGGCTAGGGTAGTGAAAGCTGCTCTGAACTCAGCGTGGGAGACGTGTTCATTTAAAAGATCTGGCTCGATGGGCTGGGGCTCTAGCTGGTCTCCCGTTCCTCTTTCCTTAGTCCTCTTTGGAGGTATATACTTTTAATAGAAGAGAAACTTGGATTATATAGAGAGTTTAATTGGAGCTCATGCTCACTCGCAAGACATAAATTCTGAAAAAAGGGAAACTTTTCCTAAAACACCTTACAGTCTCATGTCCATAAGTGTGATGCACTACACACCCATGCACAAGATTCTTCTAGATACGAATTTCAGACTTCCTAGGAATCTGTTGAAACTTAGGCTCGATACTAAGTTTGTAACACCGCGAGTCTGTACCCCGAATACTACACAGTGCTCATAAACCCAAAAGACCACAAGCTAACCTATGACTGGTACCTTCTGCAATAACTATACAATAATACCATAAATAAGCATAAATTAGGTGGAAACTTTCCATAAGGTTTAATACTATAATAAAACTAAATACAATATAGCAATACGAAAACTGAAAATATCTTTCTAAAAATACTCTAGTCTAAAAAGCCTCTAAGATATCTAAAAGGTGGAGTTTATGGGATAAGTCCCCAAATAACTTAGACTCCTGAAATAAACTAAAATGAAAAAATAATAATCATGTCCTTAAACTATAAGGACTCACCACTAACTCTAATTTCTGAATATCTAAATTGATAAGGGTGCTCGAGAGGTCGTGCATCTGAACCTATGATATAAAACATCATAGTGCATGAGAAAAGTATGCGTCAGTACTTTGAATGTACTGGTTTGCTAAGTGAGGTAGGCTGAAATGTATGGGTTCATATGCATGAAAATTTTAAGGCATTGTATATGCACATAGTATATGCACATAGTACTAATCAACACATAAGCACGAAAATTTTAAGGTATTAAATGATTTCACATGAAAATAAATACATAATTGTTGTTTTTACATAAATCTTGTACTTAATCATGGAATAGAAATCCAATCAATATTATAATCATGAATACATTTGATCCAAATCATGGAAAGAATGAAATCAAGTTACTTGAAATTTAAAAGAGTTTCTTGGACTCCAAGGGGGGGAGGAACCCTTCAATGAACATTGATATACCTTGGTTGCTAAATTCTTGAAGATTAATGGTGGAATCTTCATGCATGAATTTGAAATTTAATCTCCTAGGGCTTTTGTTCTTAAGTATTTTGATAAAGAATGGATATAATTTGCTAATTCATGGCTAAATCTCGTGTTATGAGGGCTGAAGAATATGGAAAAAAGACCCAATTACCCCCAAAGATACGGATTTTTAATGACTAAAAATTAAATTGTTGATGTGCCGCATCGATGGGATCGATGCAATGGATGGAGCACTGGATCGAGTCCACGTCGGTTCACTAGAAATTGCACTGAGTTAAGAGAAAAATTATCTATCAACGTGATGGACAACACGACATGTCGAGATCGCATCGACTCACTATTTTTGTCATTCGAACATGGTCTAAACGAGGTCCAAAAAATCTAAAACTTATCCAGAAACACCTAATGAAATTCTTAATCATGAATCAACCTAAAGATTGACATTTTAAGGTTATAGAGGTTGTGAAATAGAGTTTCCAACTTACGAAGGCCAAAATGACACTAAGTTTGAATACTTAGCTAAAATTTTCTAAGTTTGGGACCCCTTAGTAAGCTCGAAAGACTGAGTTAAGCTTAGAATTTTGCAGGGTCTTACACCTGATGATCTAGGATCTCAACTGGGATTTCTTCATATGAAATGCTATCTTGAAAATCTATACTTTCTAAAGGAATAACTACAGCTAGATCACCAATACACTTCTTAAATATAAATACATGGAATATTAGGTGAACGGATGCTAAATCTAAGGGCAACTCAAGCTCATATACTGCCTTCACCTAACAACTCAAGATCCTGTAAAGGCGAACATATCAGGTACCAAGCTTTCTCTTTTTTCCAAACCTTTGCACTGCCTTCATGGGAGAGATTCTCATATAAACGAAGTCACCAACCTCAAACTTAAGATTTCTTCTCCTCACATTTGCATAGGACTTCTGATGGGTTTGGGTTGTCTTAAGACTCTCCCTGATCAACTAAATTTTCTCTAATGCATCAAACACAAAATTAGGCCCTATAAATATAGTCTCACCCACTTCAAACCAACCAATAGACAATCTATATCTCCTCTCATAGAGAGCCTCAAACAGAACCATCTGAATGCTCGAATGATAATTATTACTATAGGAAAACTTAATCAAAGGCAGGTGATCATCCCAACTACCTATAAAGTTGAAAACACATAATCTCCATATATCTTCTAATATCTGAAAGGTCCTCTCTTCCTGACCATCTATCTGAGGGTGAAAGGTTGTACGGAGATGAACTTGGGTACCAAGACCCTTTTAAAAAGCTCTCCAAAAGTAAGAGGTAAACTGGGTACCTCTGTCTGAGATGATACACAACATGACTCTGTGCAACCTAACCAACTCTCTAAGATAAAGCTTGGAATAGTCCTCAACTGAATAAGAAGTATGGACTAGTAAGAAATGAGCTAATTTGGTCATTCTATCAACAATAACCTAAATTAAGTCATGTTAGCGATGCGAATGGGGCAATTATATTACAAAATCCATGTTTACCTCTTCCCACTTCCAAGTGGGGATGTTGAACTCTTGTATTACTTCACTAGGCCTTTGGTTCTTAACCTTAACCTACTAATAATTAGAGCACTTAGCTACAAACTCTGCAATATCCCTCTTCATACCACTCCACCAATAAATCTCCCACAAATTGTGGTACATCTTTTTGGCTTTTGGATAAATAGAGTAACACACACCATGTGCTTCTAAAAGGATTTTATATCTCAACCCATCTGCACATAGTACAGATAGCCTTCCCTAATAACACAACACACCATCTCCCCTTTGGTAGAAAACCTTTTTTTAATCTCTGATTCACTCCGTGAACTTAACTGATCTCTGACTGACTCCATGAACTTAACTAGATTGAGATCCCTATCTTGTTTTTCTTTCACTTCAAAAACCAAAGAAGATTCCAAACTATTATAGACCCATACACTACCCTTAGCTAAATCAACCAGGCACACACCTAATCTAGCAAGCTGGTGAACCTCCCTACTAACTTCTTCTAATCATCTTCAACATAAGCAACACTACCCAAAGACAATTTACTACCAGAATATGCCACTACATTGACCTTGCTCAGATGACACAACACACTTACATCATAATCTTTCAATAACTCCAACCACCTTCTCTGACAAAGATTTAAATCTCTCTACAAAAATACATACTGAAAACTTTTGTAATCCATAAAGATATCAACATGAACCGCATATAAATAATGCCTCTAAATATTTAAGCCAAACACAATAGCTTTAGACTCAAGATCATGGATAGGATAATTCTTTTCATGGGGTTTAAGTTGTTTAGAGGCGTAGGCTATGAACTTACCTCTATGCATCAACACACAACCCAAACCAGCTCTGGAAGCATCAAAGTAAACAATAAACCCATCTAAACCATCTGGCAAGGTCTAAACTTGGGCTGAGGTGAGTCAATTCTTCAACTCCTGAAATGTCTTATCACAAGAATTTGACAACTAAAACTTGACTTTATTCTAAGTCAATCTGGACAAAGATATGCAATAGATAAAAACCCTTCAATAAACCATTGGTAATAGCAATCCAAACCCAAGAAACTCCTGCTATCTAACAGAGAAATGGGTATGGGCCATTTCTCATTACTTTGGTCTTTTGAGGATCAACTCTAATGACATCACTAAAAATAATATGGCCAAGGAAATCTACTAATCATAGCCAAAACTAGAACTTACTAAATTTGGCGAATAACTGATGGGCTCTAAAAGTCTATAATATGATTCTGAGATAGTCTGCATGATTATTTTCACTAGGGGAGTATACAAGAATGTCATCAAGGAGGACTATGAAGAACATATACAAGTACTGCTTGAACACTTTGTTCATCAAGTCCATAAAATTTGTTGGGCATTCATTATACCAAAGGACATAACTAGAAATTCGAAGTGACCATATCGGGTCCTACAAGCTATTTTGGGAATATCACATTCTCCGACTCTTAGCTGATGATTGTTGGATCTGAGGTTTATCTTAGAGAAGTAACTAGCACCCTAAATTTGGTCAAACATGTCATCAATTTTAGGGAGAAAATACTTATTCTTGATGGTGACTTTGTTCATCTGGCGGTAATTAATACACATTTTAAGATAACCATCTTTATTTCTCGCGAAAAAGATAGGATCAGCCCACGGGGAAACATTGGGTCTAATAAATCCCTTATCTAAGTGATATTTCAACTGTTCTTTCAACTCTTTGATCTGAGCTGGAGCCATTCTATAAGGAAGAATAGAGATAGGCTGGGTATTTGGAAGAAGGACTATTCCCAAGTTAATTTCCCTTTCAGGAGGAACTCCAGGAAGATCTTCAGGGAATACATCTGGAAACTCATTCACTACTAAAACTGACTCAATATTTGGAGCCACCAAATCAAGGTATTTGACTCAAACAAGGTGGAAAACACATCCCTTAGAAATAATTTTTCTTGCCTTAAGGTACGAAACAAGCTGACCCTTAAGCGTTGAAGTACTACCTCTCTATTCAAGGACTGATTCATTTAGAAACTAAAAATAAACAACTATATTTCTACAATCAACTGAAGAATAGCATGAGTAGAGCTAATCCATGCCGATAATGACCTCAAAATCAGTCATCTCTAACTCCACAAGGTTTATTAAAGTGACTTTCTAGGATTTTATGACTAGAAAGTTCCTGTATAACTGCCTGGCTATAATGGAGACACCTAGTAGGGTAGATACCGAGAAGGGTTCTGCTAAAGACTCAGGACTAACATTAAAACTAACAGTTATATAGGGGTTACAAAAGAAAGCAAAGCTCCAGGGTCTAACAATGCATAAAAATGGAGGTGAAAGACCTATAACATACCAGTAACCACATCAGGAGAACTTTCTTGATCCTATTAATATTGAAGTGCATACAGCCTATTCTAACGCTGTCCACTGGTGGCACTAGAAGTAGCGCTCTGCTGAGTCGAGAGACTTACTGGAACTGATAACTGGTTGGACTGACCTTATTGGCATGAATATTTTCCCCTCTGAGCAACTAACCGATATTCCTTGAACCTATGGCATGACTTTCCATATCCAAAACATACATCACTGCCATCTCTACACATATCCTGATAATTCCTACCACATTTCTAGCAAAGAGGATTAGTGCAACCACTGGTCATACTACCCAAGAGCTTAGATCCTGGCACCCTATCCTGAGTTTTATTCCTGAACATTGGTACTGGTGCACTAGATGGAGATAGAGCTGGGGCTAAAAACTACTATCAGAACTAAGAATGCTTACCACCCTCCGATTATGGCTGATCAAAATTAAAGATAACTATGCTGGCTTTCTTATTATCCCTCTGTCTTTCCTTAAACTTCTGCTTCTTAATTTGTTGATCATGTACCATAATCCTAGATATGTCCATCTCCTTAATCAACATTGCAGTCCTACACTCCTTGACCACACTATCAAATATGCCAGACATGAACTTACTCATTCTAGATCGGTTATCAGACACTACATGAGGAGCATACCTTGCCAGCTAAGTAAACTTAAGTAAATACTCTTTCACACTCATATTGCCCTGCTTTAAATTAATAAACTCCAACAACTTAGCTTTCCTTAACTCTAAGGAAAAGAATTTGTCTCAAAAGGTTATGGAAAACTCCTTCCATTCTACAGGCCCTACATCTTCCCCTCTATCTCTCTTCTACTGCTTATACTAAGTATGAGTTGTATCCTACAACTGGTAAGCATTCAAATCTATACTCTCACTAGACGTGACACCCATAATTTCAGTCACCTTTTGAACCATGTCAAGAAAGTCTTGTAGATCCTCATCAGACTTGGATCCCTAAAATAAAAGAGGGTTAAGTCTAGTGAAGTCCAAAATCCTAGCTGTAGTAGTATTAGCAACTAGATTAGCTAGGATAGAAACCGGCTAATTATTTTGAGCTGATATTGAGTGAGATAAAGTAGTGAATGCATCTCTGATCTTGGCATAAGAGATATTCTCGTTCAGGAGATCTTCCTGAATAGGAGGAGGTGCGGGCTGATTTCTATTTCTCCTTCTATTATTCTTTCTAGGAGGCATATTCTGTAAATGGAAAGAAGATTAAATTAGAAATAGTTTAAATTGATCTCACACTCAACTGCATGACATAAATACTGAAAGAAGGGAAAATTTCCTAAAATTTCTTGTAGCCTCTTGTCCATAAGTGTGGTGTGCTTCACACATATGCACAAGACTCTACTCAATGTGGCTTTCAGACGTTCTAGGATACTTTAAAACCTTAGGATCTAATATCAAGTATGTAATGACCCAGGAATACACCCTGGATGCCACACGGTACTTACGGTCACAAGTGACCCCAAGCTAACCCATGAGTCGGTACCTGCTGTGAGCACTAAATAAAACTAATAACAAAAAAACATGTGCAGAAAGTTAACTAAAAATGCCATAAGGTTTTACATACTAAGAACCATTTCTAAATCATAAGTCTAAAAATAACTATATGGAAACTGATAAAAAGTTATAATCTAATTGACTATCGGAAATGTGTGAAAGCCTCTAAGACTAACTGAAAAACATAAGGATGATAGGACAGGCCGCAAGCAACTCCAAATAACCATTGAAACTGAATACTAATGTACTGAAATAATTATAAATGATCTTCAATATATGAGAACTCACCATGGCTACTGATTGGTGGATATAGCTAAGCAGGGTTACGGATTTGAGTAGCTAAACCTATGACATAAGATATCACAGTACAAAGAAAATGCATGTGATCAGTACTTTGAATGTACTGGTATGCACGATAAGGTTAGCCTGAAAAGCATGGGTTATATGCATGAGATTATAATAATTAACTGAATAGTATGAGATAGCTGAGCATAAATGCATGAAAACTGTAAAATCTAAGAATGCATGACCAAGCATAAAATATGGTCTGTGAATTAAAATACAAAAAAACACTGATAACTGAGTAACTGATAAGTATAAGCTATGGTCAAGCAACCTAAAACTGTACTTTATACTTAATACTAAATTGAGACTATGGGAGGTATCATATCACTGACATGCCCTATTCTAAGTTTATTACGGTCCAACTTGTAACCCCAATTAAAGGAGGTCAGTACCGTGACATGGGTACTAAAAATAGATGTGTAGATCCACTTAGCTACTAAATAACTAGGGTATCAATCCCAAACTAGCAGTTGATCCCTGGGAGGAGTCAAGCCTAAACTGATGGGTAACCCCTGGGTAGTAGTTAAGTCTAAACTGATGGGTGGATCCTCATAACCCACGATAGCTATGTGGTTTGGAATACAGGGAATGATAATAACAACATCACCTAACTAACATGGAAGTCACCGTTCTTCATTTGCTCAGTGATAAATTCTACTCCCAACTAAAAGACACTGATTTCTGAACTAACTAAGCTTATCTAAGCCAACAACTTAATGACAAGAATAATGGTTTATCTAAAACCACCATGAAGAATATAAAAAACTAAGTTTTGGGTATTCATAACCCTCAACACTGAATGAAATTATTAATAAAGGCATGTAAAAGCTTCAAAACCACAATAAGGAAATCATTCTACAAAATCATTCTCTTTGGCATTTCATCAAACACTTGGAATTCATATACTTGAGCATGGGGATTGTTAAAACATGTGCTACTAGCATAATTGTAATACTAAAATCATGGTTTAAGGACACAACATGCGAAAATCACCATTCAAATATTTCACGGACAAATTCCAATGAAAACACGTGGTAAATAAGATTTGAAATCAAATTTCATAATAGCTTCATATAAATAATTCATAGAAACATGTAAAAATCATAACTTTAAACTTGAAAATGGATTCTTGGACTCCATGGGTAAAAAGGGCCCATGGGTGAACACCAGACAGACCTTAATTGAAGAATTAGTGAAAGTTCTACGTGATTTCTTGAAGTTTGAGATTGAATTTTAAATAGACTAGGGTTTATTTTTGAGAGAGAATTATTTTCTTTTGAGAGAATTTTATGAAAGAATGATTAATTTTACCTTTGGGGACTCTAAATCTCGTGTTATGGCTGGGATAGGGGGAGGGAAAAGACTCTATTATGCCTTGTGCACCCGAACTCATTAAACTAAATCAGACTACCTAACGTGAAATGAGGCACTCCGCATTGCTCAGTCAATGCGATAAGCGACATGCAATATTGCTACCTACCAACGCGATATCTGACGTACCGTGGCTATATTATGGAGCCACGCTATTTTGATCATGCAAACACATCTTAAACATCATCCAAAAAGTCTAAAACATATCTGAGTTGAACTATCGACAACCCCTATCATGAAATAACTTAGAAATTAAAGTCTCGAGGTTGAGAATGTCAAAAATAGAATAATTAAAGTGTAAGGAGCTTAGGAAATGACTTAGTCTAAACACTTAGTGAAATTTTCCAAGTCTTAGACCCCTTTAACATGCAATAGTAAGCTGAAATAAGATAGGATCTTATGGGGTCTTACATGTATATATGAAACACTCTGGTTTTGGGACCCTTAAAAAATTTCCTGGACTTTTGGTTTCTAGACAAGTGCGACTTGGGGGTACAAGTCATATGTTGGTGTACGGTTGGTAAGGTTTGGTGTTACATAAACCAGTGATAGTTGGAGGGTTGGATTGGTTTCTGAAATAGGTATGACTTAGGTTGGTATGAGTTATATGGTGGTTTATAGGTCGTATGGTTGTATTTTCCTTTACTTAATTTGTGACTTCATAAAGTAACTTAGATCTTAGTACGAGTGGCTCATCATGTGTTATGAGATAGGGTATGAGTCATATTGTCCAACTTGTATATTGGACAGTGTTAACTCCTCCTTGTTCTGTTATTGGTATGGGTTAAGGGTACTAGTCATATCCTTGGATACAGTTTGGCTTACATGGTTGTATGTTCACTAGTGTGGGGGTCTAAGGGAGGTCTAAGGTATGAGTTATAGGTACCACTCATATTAGAGGGTACGACTGGTATGGTAAAGTTGTATCCACCTATGGGGATTTTATGTAGTTAAGTTGGGGGTTATATGGACATTTTCCCTCTTAATCTATTATGAACCCATGACTTATATCACACTTGGGACATTATTTACCCTATTATTCTAATCTTAAATACTTAGAAACACTTTTTAATTCTCTCTAAGGATCTTGGGTAAAAAAAAAGGCTAGGATTTCATCTAGAGAAGGAATTTGGGGCTTGTTTTTGTGATTTCTCTCTATCATCTTTATAATTTAAGGAATTTACTCCTCCCTAATTGCTAGTTCTTACTAAATACATGTTTTATACAATTTTTAATGGCATGATTATATTATAGTTTTGGGGTTTTCAAATATATGTTGGGGTTTTAGTTATAAATATTGGTTATGGTTTTCCCATTTTTTAATTATGATTTCACATGATTTAATGGTGGTTTGGATGAATACTAGAAATTCATGTTTACCGATGTGAGGAGTTAGTCATAGAGACCATATATGATACTATGAGGTACGTGGGAATCCTTTAAGTACACTGTACATATGTGTCATAGAGAGCGAAGGGTACTCGATAATCCCCTACTCTTATGGTATCTTCGGTTTGTTCAACTACTCACATCAGGGCCCAATCATAGGGTTACACTTGACCCATATAGTTCGTGGGTGATTTTAGGATGGTTAAGCTACACATACCTAAGTTAATGGTTTTAAATGCTAAACCCTGTTCCTTTTCCTTGCATGGTTATATATATATATGTGTGTGTGTGTGTTATTTGTATGAATAAGGTTGGTTTACTTAGTTTTACTGGATGGCATTATTTTATCCATATCATGAGTTCATGCTAGCGTTCACCAACTAACCCATCTTCGGGAAACTATATCCCCATGTGATGCAGGAACCGACCATTATATTTCTTCTGCTTAGTAATTAGATTTGTGATCAGCTATTGAATTAAAGTGGTGAGCTTCAATATTCTGGAAGGCTCTATTTCATATCATGGATGTCTTTATATACTTTGGTTATTTTTTGGATATTGGTTTTTCCTATGGTTGGGAGCATGTTCCAATCGAATATTATTTTTCTTGTGGTTAGAGGATTGTATGACTTCTATAGGTTGGAATAAGAAAGATCAGTATTCATGTCATCCTTAGTATTGGCATTAGTATTGGGGATGATAACATAGAACTGAATTTATGATTCTTCCATCCTATTATATTATGTCATGGACAAGAACTTAGTTATTGTTTTTGTTATTGGCTTATGGTTTTGGTTTGGTGATCTAATTATTGATTGGATTGGGATGGTTGGACTCATTTGGGCCGATCACAGTCATGGACCTATCCAAGAGTCTGAGTTTGTGCAAATATGCTATCTTGTTATCTGTTTGGAATTCATCTAACTCTAGATATGTGTAACACCCCATAAAATTTCCTCATAGTTTGAACCTTAGAGCATGTTGGATAAAGTCTTATTCCGAAATTTAAGGTTAGAGAGGTGTCTTCCTAAGTGTGAGATATTTTGAACCATGTGGAATTTCCCTAATTTTGACTTTTTATCACATGGGAAATCTGATAAGCTTTCCGTTGATATAAGATTTGCCCAAATCTGATACCCAGTTAAGAAGTTATGGCTAATTTAAGTCTTAGTCGTAAAACAACATCACTTAAGTGAGTGGAGTGGCGCATCACAGAGGAGCCTAATTTCCCAATAGTCAATTTCCAGTGGAACCCCACTTTAGTGCCTCATTGTCGAGGAGTCCCAGGTTCCAACCAGTGGGACAACAAGATGGATTCGCGTCGTGGGAACTTCCAGTTTACCAATGGTCAATTTCCAGTGAGCCACCGTAATAAGTGGCGCGTCATGGTGGCCTATGAAATCGGGTTCCCATTTTAATTTTTTTCAGATTCATGCAAAAGCCAAAAAGGGGACTTTGGAATTTTTCCAAGCCTATAAAACCTTGTAAACACCAAATCAAGGCTATTTACAAGCATTCTATGAAGTTTTTCTTAAGTTTTCTCTCAACAAAAACCCTAAGTATCAAAAACCTCTTCCAAGAATCTCAGTAATCCACCATGAATTTTCTAAATTGAGTAAAGATTCAAGGTTCCGAAGTCAAGGGCCTCAAGAACCCTCACTCAAGAGTACGAATAGAGTTCCAAAAGCGAAAGTTCATCAAAAGCTTCTAATTCAAGGTATGTGGGGTTTTGAACTAGGGTAACCCTTTCACCCTTGTGCCCAAAAGGCTTATCTACATCATGAATTTCCTAAATGTATGAGGTTTCTACATGAATTTGAATTGGGGTTTTTCACCCAATATTATTGAATGCATTATCTTGTTATGTCCCATGAATTAAGAGTCAAATGGCATGATTTATGGATATTTTATTGAGAATTTACAGCTGGGTATAAACCCTATGATTTTACTCCTTGAGAAGATAATATTTATAATGTTTAGATATTGAAGTATATGACTATATTGAGATTTTAAGATAAATTACTTAAATTCTCAAATTTCCACATAATTTATGAATCTATATGCTATATATTATGCTTTTGATGAGCTTTAACTTGATATTGAATTATGGGTTAGTAAGCCCTATTTGAGACATGAAATTATGAACAGTTGTGCTATAAGCACCCATGATTTGAGTATTTTGAGATGATTGAGAAATGAATTGACCTAATGGTCCGAAAGCTTTGAAATCCACTTCATCATATGAGATTATCGATTTTATTATTGGGTTCATGGTGAACCATGAGATTATTCTAAAAGTGGATTTTTATGAGATGAGCGTAGATAATCTAAAGGGAGTAGTACTTAGCATAGAGCGGGTAAGTCACTATGGTTTCTTACCCCAAAACTACGTGCCACCATAGGTTGGGGCCTGAGGCCGAGTTTATGATGATTATGATTGGGCCCGAGGCTGAGTTTCATTTAGTTATCACTAGACCTAGGTTATACTCACTGGAAAGAGTATGACGTTTGTAATACCCCAGGAAATTTTTCGCTGAAATTTTGTGCGTAAACGTGTTGGGTTCTATCTTCTAGAATGAACTATAAATTTTCTATATGGAATGTCTTAGATTATGACCCACCACTATGTATAGTATGAAATAAGCTTTCCAACTATATGTGGATCATCCAAAACCGACACTCGAGCAATGAGTTATGAACATTCCGATCGAATCGTGAATAGTAGTGAACAATAAAATGTGCAAGAAAAAGTACTGAGGCCTGGCGTATTTTTTCTCCAACTTTAAATGATTATAACTCCTTGTACATAATAATCTGAGTGATCTACTATATATCAACGAAAATCTCAGAGAGTCCTCTTTCCAATGAAATTGGTTTCATCCAATTTGTCTATCAAAGCAAAATGTTATGGTCGATCTATTTCAGCCTATCAAAAGTGAATTTTTGGGTCAACTTCAAACGATCATAACTCCTCATACACAATGATATGGTGAGATACTATATATCAACGCAAAGATATAAGAGTCCTCTTTCTAATGAAATTGGTTTCATCCAATTTGGATATTGGAGTAAAACGTTATGCTTGATGTACTTCAGACTATCAAAATAGTCCATCAAAGGACAGATTCAAGAATTTTTTGATTTTTAGGGGCGTTTTGGTCATTCCCCCTCACCCAAAATCCATCCAAACCCAATATTAAAGCCTATTAAAAGCATTATATATTATATTTTATCAAATTCCCACAAAAAGATAACCCTAAGCTCCTACATCCAACTTCAAGAACCTCCAAAGTTCACCATTAATTTTGCAAATTTAATCAAGATTCCAAGTTCCAAGTTCAAGAACTCCAAGAACCATCATTCAAAGGCACGATTAATATCTCAAAAATGAGTATCGATCTAAATTTCATCATTCAAGGTATGTGGGGTTTTTCAACAAGAACTCTCTTTCATTCTTGTGTCCAAAAGTAATTTTCTTTACAAAGGCATGATTTTTATTTGATTTTTATGAATTTGAAGCTTGAACCCATATCTTATGATGATTATTATGAAATCTTAATATTTATGATTTTGAAAGATGAATTTACATGTATGGAGATATAAAGCATGAATCTTGATTGATATTTATCATGATTTTGATATTTGTGTAATGAATCTCCATTGGAAATAGTATTTTTTTAGAAATATGTGTTATAAGCACGTTGATGTTAAATATTTGAGATATTTTGAATGATTTGACCTTTTGGTCTTAATGGATTTGTTTTGAACTTGAGTGTGAAAGAAATCCACAACATGGTTGATTTTGATAGATGGGAAGCATGATGGCTCCCAATGTATATTTTTATATTACTTAAATTGTTTTGTTGTGGATTATCTTTGAAATGATCTGAGCTAAGTCTGGTAGAAATCTTTAGCACCAAGTGGGAGGCATAAAGCGACCTTACTTCCCTAGAACTATGTGCCCCCAAAGGAGTGATCCTGAGGCTGATTTATATAGTGATCACAAGTTTGTGTGGAATTGATATCGATAGTCCTACTCTGATGTCAAGGATAAGATGACTCTCCCCAACGTGGGTTGTACGTTGGACTCCATGTAGCTCACATGGTTTATGCCGGTTATAGGATCTCCCAGTTTGTGTCCATTTCCTTGCGTCTATAGTGAATGGTGAAGTGATTTGAAAGTGGAATTGTGAAAGATATTCTTTCAAAATATTTAAATGATATTTATATTATAAGAATTGATATTCTTGATGAACTGAAAGTGATTGACAAATTACATGATGACTCATATGTGTTATTGTACTTATTTCATCCTCTCATAATTATGATGATTTTTTTCGGGCTATGTGAGTCTTTCATACATCCGGTATATTTCTTATAAATATTTATGATGATGATGTTTATACAATTGGATACACCCCCATATACTCGGTTCCTTTCCATGGTACTGACCCACATCTTCGGATATGGGCTGCATTTTCTCGAAATATAGGTTCAGGTGCTCAGTTCCAGGTTCGACAGTGATTCTTCAAGCATTCTGTTCTACATCCTCTATTGTGGTGAGTCCTCATATTCCGAGGACGTGATGTCTGATGTTGGTTTCACAGAATTATTTACATTTGATAACTGAGTATGAGTTTGTTGGGGCATGTCATATTTTGTTATCTTTCTGAAATTCTTTTATTCTTGGATGATGATTACTCTATTGAAATTGGACGATTATTTATGGAAACCCCGTTGATTTGTGTTGAACTGAATGAAAATGGCTCAAAGGGTTAGCTTGGGGCTATTCATAGCCTCAAGCACCGTGCAATGCTCCGGGACCCGTTAAGTAGAGTCTTGATCATCATTGTGTAGCGCGCCATATCTATGAGCAAGAGACTACAAGACTTTTTTGGAAAAAGTGAGATTCTTTCTTTCAGAAGTCTATCATGCCTAAAGTGTCTCTCTCTACTATTGATTCGTGCTCTCCTCGTTTAGAAATATGCCTCCATGTCGAGCGAGAATAAATAATGATGGTCAGCAACCTCAACCCGTTGACCCATTGAATGAAAATGTGTCTCATGCTGAATTTTAGGCAGTTTTTCAGGCACTATCCTAAGTTGTTACTGCAAATGTTCAGTCCTAACCAATCCCAACTCCACAGCAGTAGGGAAGTGATTCAGCTGCTGCCAGGATCCATGACTTCATGCGGATAAATCCGCTAGAATTCTATGGGTCCAAGTCTGATAAGGATCCATGGTTATTTTTAGAGGAGGTATGGAAGATTACTCAGGTGATGCATGTATCGGAGGAACATAGTGTGAAATTGGCTGCGTATAGGTTGAAAAACCTTACTTATGACTGGGTTGTTGCTTAGAGGAAAGGTAAAGGTAAGGGAGCTATCCCTACAGCTTGGTAGGAGTTCCAGGATGCATTCCTGGATAAGTTTTTCCATTTGGAGATAAGGGAGGCAAAGGTGGAAGAGTTTATGAACCTGCTATAGGGCTCTATGACTGTTAGGGAGTACTGTCTAAAGTTTAATCAGTTGGACAAGTATGCTCCTGACTTAGTGGCTGATAATCGGGCTAGTATGAGTAAGTTTGTGACTGTAGTGTCTAGTTATGTGGATAAGGAGTGTAGGTCTGCTATGCTGAATAGTGATATGAATCTTTCTAGGCTGATGAATCATGCCCAACAAATTGAGGTAGACAAGATTAAGGAGAGAGATAGAATGAGAGGGAATAAGAGAGCTAGGTTCGAGCAGCATGAATAGGGTTAGACTAGATCACAGAGAGGGAGTCGCCCTCAGTATCAGGATCGTTCGTCTATGCCAGCACCATCATCTGCTAGTGCTCCTGTTCCTAGAGGTAGGCAGGTGCAAGGTAGCAGGTCATATGCATCCAGGTCCCAGTATAGTGCTGGCAGTAAGCCAAATCGTTCTCTGTGTCCTAAGTGTGGTAGGGCTCATTCGGGTGAGTGTTGGGGTGAGAAGAGAGGTTGTTTCCAGTGTGGTGACATGGGTCACAGAGTTAGAGATTGTCCACAGGATGGACAAGGGCGTCGTGACTATCGCCCTCAGACCCAAACTCAGACTGTTAGTGCTCCAGTTCCAACGACTCGCCCAGCCCCAGGTCAGGGCGCCTCTTCTAGTAATGCTGGCGGGTAGCGCTAGAATAGATTTTATGCTTTACTATCCCACCAGAAACAGGAGGACTCTCCCGATGTTGTTACTGGTATGCTTCGTATATTTCAGTTCGATGTGTATGCTTTGTTGGATCTTGGATCCAGTTTCTCATATGTTACACCTTTGATTGTTGTGAATTTTGAAATGAGTCCTGAGATTATTCCTGAGCCTATCCTAGTTTCTACCCTAGTGGGTGATTCGATTGTTGCCCAGAAAGTGTATAAAAAGTGTCCTGTTACCGTTCTTCATAGAGTCTTGTTGGCTGATCTAATTGAGTTAGACATGGTAGATTTTGATGTGATTCTTGGTATAGACTGGTTGTATTCTTCTTATGCCTCTATTGATTGTTGGACCCGAGTGGTCAAGTTTTACTTTCTGGATGCATCCGTATTTGAGTGTTCTGGGAATTTTGTGTCACCCAAGAGTCATTTTATCTCTCACCTCAAAGCTAGAAAGCTTATTTCCAAGGGGTGTATTTACCAATTGGTTAGAGTCAAAGACACTAAGTCTGAGACTCCAACTCTCCAGTCTGTTAATGTCGTCAATAAGTTTTCTGATGTCTTTTTGGATGATCTCCTATTTCTATTCCTCCTTACCGTATGACCCTGCAGAACTTAAGGATTTGAAAAAGCAACTCAAATATCTACTAGATAAGGGTTTCATAAGGCTCGCTGTTTCTTCTTGGGGTGCTCCTGTGTTGTTTGTGAGAAAGAAAGATGACTCTTTGCATATATGCATTGATTACCGCCAATTGAATAAAGTCACCATAAAAAATAAGTACCCCCTTCCGAGAATAGATTATTTGTTTGACCATTTTCAAGGTGTAAGTTATTTCTCAAAGATAGACCTTCGTTTCGGCTATCATCAACTCAAAGTTAGGGAGTGTGACATCCCGAAAACCACTTTCCAAACTCATTATGGCCATTTTGAGTTTCTTATTATGTCTTTCAGGTTAACTAATGCCCCAGCAGCTTTCATAGACCTCATGAATCGAGTGTTCACACCATATCTGGATATGTTTGTCATAGTGTTCATTGATGATATACTGGTATACTCCTGTAGTGAGGATGAACATTCTGATCATCTCCGAACTGTCTTGTAAACCCTTAGAGATCACAAGTTGTTTGCCAAGTTTAGTAAGTGTGAGTTTTGGCTAAGGTCAGTTGCGTTTTTGGGTCATATCATTTCTTCTGAGTGTATTAGAGTTGATCCCCAAAAGACCAAAGCTGTTAGAAATTGGCCTAGACCTATTTCTCCGACTGATATCCAAAGTTTCTTGGGTTTAGCTGGCTATTACCACTATTTTGTTGAGGTTTTCTCCTTTATAACGTCTCCGATGACTCGGTTGACCCAAAAGAAAATAAAGTTCTTGTGGTCCAAATCTTGTGAGAAGAGTTTTCAGGAGCTGAAGACCGACTCACTTCATCCCCTGTTTTGACTTTGCCTGATGGTGTTGATGGTTTTATGGTATACTGTGATACTTCAAGAGTTAGGTTGGGTTGTGTATTGATGCAGAAGGGTAAGGTGATAGCTTATGCTTCTAGACAGTTAAAACCCCATGAGAAAAATTACCCCATCCATGACCTTGAGTTGGTTGTTGTTGTGTTTGCTTTGAAAATCTGGAGACACTATTTGTATGGTGTCCATGTTGATATTTTCACTGATCATAAGAGTCTGCAGTATGTATTTACCCAGAGAGAATTAAATCTTAGACAGAGACGATGGTTAGGATTGTTAAAGGACTATGATATGAGTGTGTTGTACCATTCGGGGAAGGCCAATGTTGTGGCGGATGCCCTAAGTAGAGTGTCCATGGGTAGTGTTTCGCATGTGGTAGAAGGTAAGAAAGATTTGGCTCGTGATGTACATCGTTTGGCTAGATTGGGGGTTACGTTGTTTGACTCTGCTGAAGGTAGTATAGGGGTTCAGAGTAGTTTCGAACCCTCCTTGGTTTGGAAGTGAAGGAAAAGCAATACTTAGATGCTAGTTTGGTCAGACTGAAGGAGTCAGTCAAGGACCAAAAAGAAAAGGTTTTCTCCCAAGGAGGAGATTGTGTGTTGAGATTGCTGGGTAGATTGTATGTCCCGAATTTTGATGATCTGAGACAGAGGATTATGGCTAAAGCGCATGGGGCGCGATATTTTATTCATCATGGTGCCACCAAGATGTCCCAAGACTTGCGGGAAATGTATTGGTGGAATGGCATGAAGAAAGATATAGCAGCGTTTGTAGCTAAGTGTGCAACATGCCAACAGGTTAAGGTTGAACACCAAAGACCTGGTGGTATGATGCAAGAGTTTAGTATTCCCACCTGGAAGTGGGAAGAGATAAACATAGACTTCGTGATTGGTTTACCTCCTTCCCAATGCCAACATAATTCCATTTGGGTTGTGGTTGATAGGTTGACTAAGTCTGCTCATTTCTTGCCTGTTCATACTTCATATACTACTGAGGATTATGCTAGATTGTATATCCGAGAGCTAGTCAGACTGTATGGAGTTCCCTTGTCTATTATTTCGGATAGGGGTACTCAGTTCACTTCGCAATTTTGGAAAGCTTTTCAGAAGGGTCTTGGTACCCAAGTGCTTTTGAGTTCTATTTTTCATCCGCAGACCGATGGTCAGGCTAAGCGGACCATCCAAACCTTAGAGGATATATTGAGCGCTTGTGCACTTGACTTTTAGGGAAGTTGGGATGATCACTTACCGTTGATAGAGTTTCGTTACAATAATAGTTTCCACTCTAGTATTGGTATGGCTCCGTTTGAAGCCTTATATGGGAGGAAGTTTAGATCACCTATAGGTTGGTTCGAGGTGGGCGAAGCGGCTGTGAGTGGTCCTGATTCGGTATTTGAGGCTATGGAAAAAGTTAAGTTGATTAGGGAAAGGTTGAAAAATGCGCAGAGTCGTCAAAAGTCATCTACGGATGTTAGAAGGAGAGACCTTGAGTTTGAAGTTGGTGACCTAGTCTATCTGAAAATTTTGGCCATGAGGGGGGTGAAGAGATTTGGAAAGAAGGGGAAGCTTAGTCCCCGTTATGTTGGTCCTTACACAATTCTTAACCATGTTGGTAAGGTTGTTTATGAGGTCGAGTTGCCTTCCGAGTTGTCCTCTGTTCATCTAATATTCCATGTCTCCATGCTTAGAAAGCATATTAGCGATGTTGTGGTAGTGGATTCCTCTATGAGTGCTGACATTCAAGAAAATCTTTCTTTTGATGAGATTCCTGTTGAGATTCTTGATTTTAGTATCCGAAGACTAAGGAACAAAGAAGTTACCTTGGTCAAGATGTTGTGGCGAAAACAATCTATTGAGGGTGCAACTTGGGAAGCTGAGGCAGATATGCGATCCAAGTACCCACACCTATTTTCTGCAAACTTCGATCAAGACGAAGGTACCGTTCTTTCCTAAATCATGCACTTTTGATAAAAGTTGTAGCAATTCAGCTGTCATTTATTATGTGTTCAGCTGTAGTTTCTTTAATTTATACATTCTATGTTGCATTCGGAGTGAGAAACGATGTGGTGATGAGTCTAATGAATGGTTTCATCGGAATACAATATTCCCTATCTAATCTTGGCATGTCTAACGTCATTCAAGGACGAATGTTTCCAAGGGGGGGATGATGTAATACCCTAGGAAATTTTTCGTTGAAATTTTATGCGTAAACGTGTTGGATTCTATCTTCTAAAATTAATTATAAATTTTCCATGCGGAATGTCTTAGACTATAACCCACCATTTCATAGAGTATCGAATAATCTTTCCAACGATACATGTATCATCCAAAACGGACACCCGAACAACGAGTTATGAACATTCCGATCGAACCGTGAATAGTAGTGAACAATAAAACGTGCAGGAAAAAGTACTGAGGCCTGGCGTATTTTTGCTCCAACTTTAAATGATCATAACTTCTTGTACATAATGATCTGGGTGATCTACTATATATCAACGAAAAGATCTGTGAGTCCTCTTTCCAATGAAATTGGTTTCATCCAATTTGTCTATCGGAGTAAAATGTTATGGTCGATCTACTTCAGCCTATCAAAAGCGAATTTTTGGGTCAACTTCAAATGATCATAACTCCTCGTACACAATGATCTGGGTGAGATACTATATATCAACGGAAATATATGAGAGTCCTCTTTCTAATGAAATTGGTTTCATCCAATTTGGATATCGGAGTAAAACGTTATGGTTGATCTACTTCAAACTATCAAAACAGTCCACCAAAGGACAGATTCAAGAATATTTTGATTTTTAGGGGCATTTTGGTCATTCCTCCTCACCCAAAATCCGTCCAAACCTATATTAAAGACTATTAGAAGCATTATATGTTATATTTCATCAAATTCTCTCAAAAAGAAAACCCTAAGCTCCTATATCCAACTTCAAGAACCTCCAAAGTTCACCATTAATTCTGCAAATTTATTCAAGATTCCAAGTTCCTAGTTCAAGAACTCCAAGAACCATCATTCAAAGGAACGATTAATATCTCAAAAATGAGTATCGATCTAAAGTTTATCATTCAAGGTATGTGGGGGTTTTCAGCAAGAACTCTCTTTCGTTCTTCTGCCCAAAAGTACTTTTATTTACAGAGGCATGATTTTAATTTGATTTTTACGAATTTGAAGAATGAACCCATATCTTATGATAATTATTATGAAATCTTGATGTTTATAATTTTGAAAGATGAATTTACATTTGTGGAGATATAAAGCATGAATCTTGATCGATATTTATCATGATTTTGATATTTGGGTCGTGAATCTCCATTGGAAATTATATTTTTTTTTAGAAAGTGTGTGTTATAAGCATGTTGATGTTGAATATTTGAGATATTTTGAATGATTTGACCTTTTGGTCTTAATGGAGTTGTTTTGAACTCGAGTATGAAAGAAATCCACAACGTGATTGATTTTTATAGATGGGAAGCATGATGGTTCCCAATATATATTTATATATTACTGAAATTGTTTTGTTGTGGATTGTCTTTGAAATGATCTGAGCTAAGTCCAGGAGAAATCTTTAGCACCGAGTGGGAGATATAAAGCAACCTTACTTACCTAGAACTACGTGCCTCCATAGGAGTGAGCCTGAGGCTGATTTATATAGTGATCACAAGTTTGTGTGGATTTGATATCGATATTCCTACTCCGATAGCAAGGATAGGATGGCTCTCCCCAACGTGGGTTGTATGTTGAACTCCATGTAGCTCATATGGTTTATGTCGGTTATAGGATCTCCCAGTGTGTGTGTGTTTCTTTGTGTCTATGGTGAATGGTGAAGTAATTTGAAAGTGGAATTGTGAAAGTTATTCTTTCGAAAGATTTAAATGATATTTACATTATGAGAATTGATATTCTTGATAAACTGAAAGTGATTGACAAATTACATGATGACTCACATGTGTTATTGTACTTATTTGATCCTCTCATGATTATGATGAGTTTCTTCGGGATATGTGAGTCTTTCATACATCCGGCATATTTCTTATAAATATTTATGATGATGATGTTTATACAACTGCATACACCCCTATATACTCACTTTCTTTCCATGGTATTGACCCACATCTTCAGATGTGGGCTGCATTTTCTCAAAATGTAGATTCAGGTGCTCAGTTCCAGGTTCGAGAGTGATTCTTTGGGCATGTTGTTCTACATCCGCTATTGTGGTAAGTCCTAATGTTCCGAGGACGTGATGTCTGATGTTGGTTTCACGAAATTGTTTACATTTGATAACTGAGTATGAGTTAGTTGGGGCATGTCTCAATGGCTCGCTAGTTTTATTGATTTTCTTATAGGCTTGTCAGACTAGTATAGATGTTGGGAGTTGACTAATAAGTCGTATTTTGTTATCTTTCTAAAAAAAAATTATTCTTGGATGATGATTACTCTGTTGATATTTGAGGATTATTTATGGAAACCCCGTTGATTTGTGTTGAACAGAATGAAAATGGCTCAAAGGGTCAGCTTGGGGCTACTCTAGCCTCAACCACCGTGTGACGCTCTGGGACCCATTTTTTAGGGCGTTACAACATTCCTCCCCAACGTGGGATCTCTTCCTTAGGAGGACAAAATGTTGGACTCCATATAGCTCATATGGTTTATGTCGGTTATGAGAACCTCTCTTGCCCTTTAAACTTAAGATTAGTTACTTCTTCGGAAACTAAAGTATTTTCCCTCCTATGAGCTATTTTCCTAATAATGAGGTTGAAAAGTTATTTTCTAGCTAAAGTATTCCTTTGATATGAATTGTCTCTTTAAAAGAAAGTATTTTCTCTTGATTTGGTATTTTCCCATGAAGCCTTGAGATGAGTTATTTTCACTAAACTAGAGTATATTCCTTTTTAGATTGAATGATTTTCCTAAAGCCTGAAATGAGATATTTTCCCAAAGTGAATAAAATGCCTTTAAGCATGTTTCAAAGTTATATGATTTCAAATTTCCAAGTATTTGAGTTCAAAAAGAGTTACGAGATACTGAGCATTGATGAAGTTTTACTCTCCATGAGACATGAATGATTTGAAAGTATTGTGTAAGGTTTCTTTATCCCTTGAGTATTGTGAATAAGAGGAGATTTGTGATTTCAAGGTAAAGCATGATGACTCAAGAGATTTGTGCTACATGCTTCATCCTACATGATTTATGAGCTTTTCATTTTATACTTGTTCAAGCCATCTGAGTCATCCCATACTGCATGCATGACTTGATTGAAGAAGATTGACACTGTTTTATACATATGCATTCACCCCCACATACTCAGTACATCCTCAAAGTACTGATTCATATATACGTCTATGTGCTACATTGTCTCATAATATATGTACAAAATTGTAGCACATGTACCATGTCTAATTACTTTGCAGCTTCCATTCGTCAGGTGATGGGTCCTTTTGATTCTGGGCCATGAGTCAGTGATGTAATAGAAAAGTGTTGTATATTCTCTTATTCAATCATATTGAGTTGGGGTTGTTGGGAGTCATGACCCAGCTACCCATGATCAGTATTAGTAAAGGCTTCATAGATAGTTAGTAGAAGTTGACATATTGACTTTTAGATTGATGTAAAAGCAGAGTTCTAACCTTATGACTTTAGTTTTGTATTGAGCAAATTCATAAGAGAGTTATCTTCTGCTTTATTCCTGTGGATTTATGCATTTCATCCAGTTATTTATGTGTTATGCCAAGTGAAGGGTTAGCTTGGGGCCACTTGTAACCCTAGGCACCGTGTAGCATCCCGAGGGATAATTTTGGGTCGTTACAATATGCGTAGGTTGGTTGGGTTAAGTAACAGGGACGGTCTCTGATCCTGGTTGGACTTTGGATGCCTATTATGATAGGGCCCCAGGTTGGGTTGTGTCATGTTGGTATCAATGCTTTTGGTTTATGGTTAATTGGGAGTCTATAAGCCGTGTCGAGTGTATTCTCTTTTGAGGGTGTGTATCACACCACACTCATAAGAGAGAGGCTATAAGGCATTTAGGAATGTTTCACTTTCTTAGTATTCTATTTTTAAGCTGAAAGGTCTAAGGTCCTTTAAAATCCTAGTTTGTTCACTTTTCAGATCATGCCTTGATGACCTGAGATGCAAGGTAACTCTTTAATCCAAACTGAGGATAATGCTGAAGGGACACGTACTACTCAAGGGATCCATTCTCGGTCTAGGTGTCCGGTCCCTAAAATTTTTGGTATTCCATTGGTTGCTATTAGTCCTCCTCAAGATGAGGTGACTAATGCATAATTTTGCCAATCGATTCATGTTATTTCTCAGTTAGTTGTTGCTTAAGCTGAGCGAGATGTATCTGGTGTTTCATCTGCTGAGGCCACAAAGGTAGGCTAGTTTATGAAGATGAATCCTCCTAACTTTACTAGTATAAAGATGGAAGAGGATCCTCAGAGTTTCTTGGATGGAAATGTAGAAAATCTTCAAGGTCATGCAAGTAACGAATGTGAAAGGGGTGAATTTTGTTGCTAACCAGCTTGAGGATATGGCATACCAATGGTATGAGGAGTGGGATTGGATAAGAGATGATGTTAAAGAGTCACCTCTGTGGGAGACTTTTTCCAATGCTTTTCTGGACCGCTTCTTTTCTCAAGAGCCAAGGAAAGCGAAAGTAGAGGATTTTGTTAATATGATACAAGGGAATATATCGATCAAAGAATATGCCTTAAATTTTCATCAGTTGTCAAGGTATTCTCCGAATATTGTGTTTGCTATGAGGTCAAAGATGAGAAAGTTTGCTTCAGGGTTGCCGCATGAATTGATCCTTGAAAGAAAGACTATATTGCTGATCAAGGATATAGATATTTCTAAGTTGGTGGTTTATATGCAATAGGTTGAAGAAGAAAAGAGAAAGCAGACTAAGTTTGGGGAAAGGTAGGGTAAGAAGTTTAGGTCTTCTAAATAAGGTAGTGGGAAATAGCAAGGTGGTCGGGACAGAGGTAACTGGACAAAGAATTAGAGGGGGATTACAAGTTCATTCTCTACAGCTAGTGCTCTTTACCCAAAATAGTCGAGTGATAGGCATCAGAAGGGTTGCAATAAATTTTAGGCACAAGGTCCCCAATCTCAGGTGAGTGAGGCTCAGTTGGACTTATTATGTGTTCCCTGTCAGTTCTATAGTAGGTTGTATAGGGGTTTCTATGATGAGGGGAGGGATAGGTGTTTCAACTATGGCCAGCTAGGCCATATGCTTAGAAACTACCCAGTTGGTAAGGGTGCTTCAGGAGTGAGTAACTCTCCGGTTGCTTCATCTTTTGTTCCTGCGCCAAAGGGTGTTGTTTTCTTTTATATTTCTACTTTAGGAACTGGTATAGACCGAAATAGGTTATATGCTCTTGCTACTCAGTAGGAATCTGAGGCATCACCTGATGTTGTGACTGGTACATTACAACTCTTTTCTCATGAAGTGCATTATTTGCTTAATTCGGGGTCCACTCTCTCATATGTAACACCATTTGTGGCTATGTATTTTGGTTTTGATCTCGAGGTTATTTCAGATCTTTTTTCTATTTTTACCTCGATAGGAGACTCTGTGGTTGTTAAAGTAGTCTATAGGGGTTGTGTGGTATCTATTAGTAGTAGGAGAACTTTGGTGGATTTTTTTTAACTTGATATGATGGATTTTGATGTCATTCTAGGTATGGATTAGTTACACTCTTGTTACGTATCCTTAGATTGTCACATGTAAGGTTCTTTTTAGGTTCCTTGGTAAATCAGTTATTGAGTGGGGGTGGTTTGCTAGCTCCAAGGGGGCAGTTTATTTCTTATCTTAGAGCTCAAAGATTAATCTCTAAAGGGTATCTCTATCATCTAGTCCAAGATAAAGATTCTAACTCAAAAGGTCCTTTTCATTCAATTTTGGTAGTGAATGAGTTTCTTGAGGTTTTTTTAAATGATCTTCCTGGTGTACCTATGGATAAAGAGATTGAGTTTGGTGTTGATTTGGTTTTAGACACTCGTCTAATATCTATTTCTCCTTATAGAATGGCTCCGACTGAGTTGAGGGAACTCAAGGAGCAACTTAAGGATCTTTTGAATAATGGTTTCATCCATCCTAGTGTATCCCCATGGGGTGCACCGATGTTATTCGTTCCCAAGAAAGGTGGTTCCCTTCGGGTGTGCATTGACTATCGGTAATTGAATAAGGTTACAGTCAAGAACAAGTATCCTCTTCCAAGAATAGATGACTTTTTGATCAGTTGTAAGGTGCCAAATTCTTTTCTAAGATAGATATTCGGTCTGGACATCATCAGCTTAAGATTAGGGAGATGGATATCCCTATGATGGCTTTTTTACTCGATATAGGAACTTTGAGTACACAGTTATGTCATTTAGTTTGACTAATGCCTCGACGGCATTTATGAATTTGATAAATAGGGTTTTTAGGCAACTTCTGGATCTTTTTGTTATTGTGCTAATTGATGACAGCTTGGTGTATTCTAAGAGTGAGGTGGATCATGTAAATCATCTCTGTGTAGTGTTTTAGACCTTGAAAAAGCAGCAGTTGTATGCCAAATTCTATAAGTGTGAGTTTTCGTTGAATCCTATAACCTTTCTTGGTAATATTATTTCTAGTGTGGGTATAAAGGTGGATCAACAAAAGGTGGCTGCGGTTAAAAGGTGTCCTAGACCCATGACTCCAACCAACATTCGGAGCTTATTGGGTTTGGCTATGTATTATAGGCAATTCGTGAAAGGTTTCTCTACGATAGTTGCCCTATTGATTAAGTTGACTCAAAAAAAAGTAAAATTTTCTTGGTTGGATGCTTGTGAGGGAAGTTTAGAGAAGAGTAAGGATAAGCTTACTTTGGCTTCTATTTTAACATTCCTTGAAGGTAATGAGGGGTTTGTGGTTTACTGTGATGCGTCTCGGGTGGGACTTGGTTGTGTTTTGATGCAACATGGGTAGGTTATATCCTATGCATCCAGGCAGTTAAAGGTGCATGAGAGGAATTATTCTACTCCTGATTTGGAGATTTTAGTGGTGGTTTTTGCTATAAAAAATCTTGCGGAATTATTTGTTTGGAGTACACATGAACATCTTTTCTGATCATAAGAGTCCACATTATGTGTTCACTCAGAAGGAGCTAAATCTCAGGAAAAGGAGATAGTTGGAGCTTCTCAAGGACTATGATATGAGTCTTCACTACCACTCATGTAAAGCTAATGTGGTTGTTGATGCTCTTAGCAGGTTATCTATGGGGAGTTTGGCTCACGTGGAAAAGGAGAAGCAGGAATTGGTATAGGATATTCATCATTTGGCTAATCTTGGAGTTTATCTATTGGACTCTAATGATGGTGGTGTGATGGTACAGGATGTGATTCGATCATATCTTGGTGCAGATATCAAGGAGAAGCAAATACTAGATCCTATCTTGATGAAAATCAAGAGTGATATTAGTGGGCAAAAGGTAATTGGTGATGGCACCTTGAGGTATTAAGGATAGTTATGTGTTCCTAATGTTTTTGGTTTGCGACAAGGGGTTTTGGCTGAGGTACATGAATCATGCTATGTTTTTCATCTTGGTTTGAAAAGAATATATCATGATCTCAAAAAGATGTATTGGTGGACTGGTATGAAAAGGGATGTGGATGATTTTGTGGCCAAATACATTGCGTGTCAATAAGTCAAAGTTGAGCACATGAGGCCTGATGGGTTATTTTAAGAAATGGAATTGTCAAAATAGAAATGAGAGATAATCAATATGGATTTTGTTATCGATCTTCCTCAGTTTCGAAATCTGCTTGAATTGATTTGGGTTATCGTGTTAGGATGACAAAGTCCGCTCACTTCCTTCCAGTGAGGACTAACTTTTTGCCTGAGGATTATGTGAGGTTATATCCTTAGGATATTGTGAAGCTACATGGGGTACCTATTTCGATTATCTCTAATCGTGGTACATAGTCTTCATCTCACTTCTGGCAGACTTTGCAGAAGGGGTTGGGTACTAAGGTTAGTCTGAGTACTGTTTTTCATCTGTAGATGGATGGAATAGCTGAAAGGACTATTTAGACATTAGAGGATATGCTTCGGGCATGTGTGATTGACTATGTTAGTAACTGGGCTGAGCATCTACCTCTTATGGAGTTTTCTTAAAATAATTGCTACCATTCTATTATTAGAATGGCCTCTTTTGAGGCATTAAATGGTAGGAGGTGTAGTTTTTAAGCTTAGTGAGGCAGATATATTTGGTCAGGATTTGGATTATCAGTCTATGAAAAAAATGAAGGTGAAGGTGATTTGTGATAGGGTTATAGATGCCCAAAGTAGCCAAAAGTCCTATGTAGATGTAAGGCATAGAAACTTGGAGTTAAAGGTTGGGGATAGGGTGTTCTTAAGGGTATCTCCCATAAAGGGAATAATGTGATTTGGGGAAAGGGGAAGCTCAGTCCCCGATATATCGGTCCTTGTATAGTTTTACGGAGGGTTGGTAATGGGGCATATGAATTGGAGTTGCCTTCTAATTTGAGCTTTATTCATGCAGTACTTTATGTCTCTATGTTGCTCAACTGCCTTGGTTGTGACGGTCAAAGTGGTGGTCCATCACTTATGTGGAGGTCCGTCGACTTGGCCGTCATACCTGGGCGTTTCTGACAGTTCCAAGTAAAACGTCCATAACTTCCTCGTCTGATGTCTGATTTGGACAAAATTGGTACCGTTGGAAAGCTAACTCAATTTCCACATGATAGAAAGTGAAAATATCAAAAATACCATGTGTACAAAGATAGATTTACATTTCAAAGTAAGTCCTAGCATCCTCGAGATGATTTCTATCTAGGAAAAAGGCATGGGTATTACAATATCTCCCCCTTGAGAACATTCATCCTCGAATGGAAATAAATGAGAGGAGAAACAATAATCCAAACATAAGTAGCTGGAACATGATCTTATGACTGACAAACTGAACTCGTTATACTGAACATGCATATCTGATGCACGTGTAACTGATTCATGAATGCATGACTGAGGTTCTCGCAATGAGAATCCATATCTGATGCATGACTATTTACTGGACTGATACATGTATGCATGACTGAATACACAATGGTACTTGATACCAAATTTGTGATGGAACATGAACACTAAACGAAATCTCAAGTTGTATTGAATGCTGAACGTGAAACTGAATAAGCTTAAGGAGGACTATTACCTTAAGCTTGCTATGGGTTGGCAGAGAAAAGGTGAGGGTACTTGGTACGTATGTCGGCTTCTGCTTCCCAAGTAGCTCCCTCAATGGAATGATTTCTCCAAAGAAGTTTGACTAGAGGGACTTTTTTGTTCCTCAACCTACAAATTTGATAGTCTAAAATTTTGACTGGAATGTCTTCATAAGAGAGGTTATCCTGAACATCAATGTTCTGAATAGGGACTACAACTGCTGGGTCACCTATGTACTTCTTGATAAAGGATACATGGGAGACCGTATGAACTGAGGCTAGATCTGAAGGCAATTTGAGCTTATAATCTACCTTATCGAAGCGACTGAGAATCCTATAGGAACCAACATAGCGGGGGCTGAGTTTCCCATTGTTGTCGAACCTCTTCACTCCCCTCATGGGAGATAGCTTGAGATAGACATAATCATTGACCTCGAACTCGAGATCCTTTCTATGAACATCTGCATAAGACTTCTGTAGGCTCTGAACAGCCCGAAATCTCTCTCTGATCAACTAAACTTTCTCTAAGGCGTCGAATACCAAGTCAGGACCGATGACTAAGGCCTCACTAGCTTTAAACCAACCAACTGGAGATCTACACCTCCTACCTAAAGAGCTTCAAATAGAGCCATCTGAATACTGGAATGATAGCTATTGTTGTATGTAAACTCAATTAGAGGCAAGTGGCCATCCCAACTTCCCTTGAAATCAACTGCATATGCCCTTAGAATATCTTCCAGAGTCTGAATGGTCCTTTCTTCTTGACCACTTGTCTAAGGATGAAACGCTGTACTGAGATGGACTTGGGTACCAAGACCCTTTTATAATGCTTTCCAAAAGTGAGAAGTGAACTGTGTACCTCTGTCTGAGATGATAGATATTGGAACACCGTGTAATCTGACCAACTCCCTAATATATAGTTTGGTGTAATCCTCGGCTAAATAAGAGGTACAAACTGGAAGGCAATAAGCTGACTTGGTCATTCTGTCTAAATGACCCAAACTGAATCATGCTGATGACGAGTTTGAGGCAAACCCGTCATGAAATCCATATTAACTTCTTCCCACTTCCAAGTAGGAATGGTGAACTCCTGCGTGGACCAACTAGGTTTCTAATGCTCTATCTTAACCTTCTGACATGTAGAGCACTTAGCCACAAACTCTGCAATTTCTCTTTTCATCCCACTCAACCAATAGATCTCCCGCAAGTCACGGTACATCTTAGTGGCCCCTGGATAAATAGAGTATCCCGCACCATGCACTTCTGCAAGAACTCACTGCCTCAAGTCATCTACACCTGGAACACACAGACGACCCTGACAACAAAGAACACCATCTCCCCCTTGGGATAAAGGCTCTACTTTCTGATTTTGAACTGACTCTTTTATCTTGACAAGGTTGGGATCCCTGTCTTGCTTTTCTTTCACCTCAAAAACAAGAGATGACTCTAAACTACTCTGAACACATACACCACCCTCTAAAGAGTCGACTAAGTGAACACCTATTCTGGCAAGCTGGTGGATTTCTTGGGCTATCTTTCTCTTACTATCCTCAACGTGAGAAACACTACCCATGGAGAGTTTACTGAGAGCATCGGCCACAACTTTGGCCTTGCCCAAGTGATAAAGGACACTCATGTCATAATCCTTTAAGAGGTCTAACCACCTTCTCTGATGAAGATTGAGATCTTTCTGAGAAAATACATACTTGAGAATCCTATGATCTGTGAAGACATCTACATGAACTCTGTATAAATAATGCCTCCAAACCTTTAAGGCAAATACTACGGCTGCTAACTCAAGATTATGAGTAGGATAATTCTTATCATGGGGCTTTAACTGTCTGGAGGCGTAGTCTATGACCTTACCATTCTACATGAGGACACAACCTAAACCCACTCTGGATGCACCACAATAGACTACAAAACCATCTGAACCATCTGGAAGAGCTAAAACTAGCGTTGAGGTGAGTCGAGTCTTTAATTCCTGAAAACTCTTCTCACATGAATCTGACCACTGAAACTTAACCTTCTTATAAGTCATTCTAGACATAGGAGATTTAATAGAATAAAATCCCACGACAAACCATCTGTAATATCCAACCAAAACCAAGAAACTCCTGATATATGATGGAGTGATAGGGCGAGACCAGTTTCTTACCTCTTTAGTTTTTTGAGGATCTACTCTAATGCCATCACTGGAATGCTACTGATCTTAGCTAAAATTCGCACTTACTGAACTTGGCAAACAACTGATGATCTCTGAGAATCTGAAGAACAATTCTAAGATAGTCTGAATGATCCCGCTCTGTGCAAGAATAGACCATAATATCAACTATGAAGACTATGACGAACATGTCCAAGTACTGCTTGAACACTCTATTCATAAAGTCCATGAAGGCTGCAGGGGCATTGGTAAGACCAAAGGACATAACTAGAAATTTGAAGTGACCATACCGAGTACGAAAAGCTATCTTCAGGACATCACATTCCCTATCACTGAGTTGATGATATCTTATCTGAGGTCTATCTTGGAGAAATAACTGGAACCCTGAAGTTGGTCAAACAATTCATCTATTCTGGGAAGTGGATACATGTTCTTGACCGTAACTTTGTTGAGCTGACGATAATCGATACACATCCTGAGAGAAGCGTCTTTCTTACACACGAGTAAGATTGGTACACACCATGGGGATACACAAATCCTGATAAATACCTTATCTAAAAGATATTTCAATTGATCTTTTAGTTCCTTGAGTTCTGTTGGTGCCATTCTGTATAGCGGAATAGAGAAAGGATGAGTATCTGGGAGAAGGTCTTTAGGAAAGACATCTGAATATTCATTAACCACTGGGACTGATTTGAGACTCGGAGATTCAGAACTAGAATCCTTTACATGCACGAGATGATACACACACCCCTTTGAAATTATTTTTCTTTCCCGAAGGTAGGAAACAAGATGACCCCTGAAAGATGAAGTCCTACCCTTCACTCTAGGATGGGCTCATTCGAGAACTGAAATTGAACTATTCGGGTCCTGAAGTCGACTGTGGCATAGTAGGAATAAAGCCAATCTATACCGAGAATGACATCAAAATAAGTCATCTTTAATTTGACTAAATCTGCTGATGTGGATTTCTAAAATATCATAACTAGGCAGTTCCTGCATACCCACCGAGCTATAATGGTATTACCCACTGGGGTAGACACTGAAAAGGGCTCTGCTAAAATTTCAGAACTGATTCCAAAATCGGCTGCTATGTATGAAGTGACAAAAGACAAGGATGCACCTGGATCTAGCAAAGTATAAATATGAACATGAAAAATCTATAACATACCAGTAACGACATCAAGAGAATTTTCCTGATCCTGCTGAGTCTGGAGAGCATAGATTTTGTTTGGGTGTTGCCCACTAGTACCACTATGAGTGGAACCCTACTAGTTTAGGCGACTGGACTGAGCTGTGGAACAATTTTGCTAACCCTGATAACTAGACTGAGAAAAATCTCTAACTCTGTGGCCTGGCTTGACACAACCGAAAAAAACATCACTACCGGCTCTGCAAACACCCTGGTGGTTCTTACCACAAGTTTAACATAGGGGATTAGTTTGGGAATTGCTGACACTGCCCTGAGATTTAGAGCTAGGTGCTTTATCTCTGAACTTAAGAGATGGAGCACTGTCTGAAGACTGAACAGGAGTTGACGACTTGGGATGAAACTGGGAATGATTTTCTTCCTCTGATTTGGGCTGAGCAAAACTGAACTGCCTGATCTTGGTATCATATTCTGCCTCTCCCTAGCCCTAACCTTTTGCTCCTCTATTTGTTGAGCATGGGTCATGAGCCTGGCTAAAGTCATATTACTATTCAACATCGCAAATCTACACTCATTTACCACACTATCATTCACTCCTGATACAAACTTGCTCATCTTAGCCCTATTGTCTGCAACCACATGAGGGGCAAATCTGGCTAGCTGAGTAAATCTGAGAGAATACTCCCTAACCATCAGATTTCCCTGCTTGAGGTTAATAAACTCAAGAACTTTGGCCTTCCTCAGCTCTCAAGGAAAGAATCTGTCTAAGAAATCCATGACAAATTCCTCCCACTCTATCGGACCTGCATCCTCTAACCTCTCAAACTTTCACTATTTGTACCAAGTGTGAGCAATATCCTGTAACTGGTCGGCTAACTCAGCGCTCTGAATAAAAGTAACACCCATGATGTCAATGACCTTCTGGACTTGGTCAATGAACTCCTGAGGGTCTCCATCAGACTTAGACCCGAAGAAAGGTGGAGGGTTTATTCGGGTGAAGTCCCAAATTCTAGCTGCTGCAAAATTGGCCACTGGATTGGCCAAAATAACTGGTGGCCATTCATTCTGGGCATCCACAAACTGAGCAAGTATATGAATGCAGCTCTAAACTCCGTATGACAAATATGCTCGCCCAAAGGGTCTTTGGGCTGAGGAGCTGGCTAGTTTCTTCTCTTTGGAGACATATTCTGAAATAAGAGAAGAACGGATTAGACTAAGAGTTTAACTTGAGATTATGCTCACTATCATGACATGAATACTGAAAGAAGGGAAACTGTTCCTAAAATATCCCCTAGCCTCTTGCACATAAATATGGCGCGCAACATACCTATGCACAAGACTCTACTAGATGCAGCTTTCAGACTTCCTAGGACTCTATTGAACCTTAGGCTCTGATACCAAGTTTGTAACACCCCAATTTTCTGAACCGGAATGCTACACGGTGCTTATGACCCCGAAGGACCGCAAGCTAATCCATGACTAATATTTGTTCCTGTACACTGCAATATATATCATAATAATGTGGAAAACATGAACATGTAGGCCAAAAGGTTCAACTGAATAAAGAATCTGGTAAATTAACATCCATATGGGTGAAAGATACCTAAAATAACTAAAAACTAAATCCAATCTGAACTAAATCAGAAAGCCTCTATGCGCTATCTGAATAAGGAGTTGAAGGAACATGTCTCCAACTAACTCCATAAACTGATAGCTAACTAAAATAATAAATGAATAAATCTAATCATATCATCCTCTAATGAAGAGGACTCACTGCAACTATGTATACTGGAATGCGATTGCTACTGTTGGTCTGGAACTCGTGTCTCTGAACCTATAGTGTAACATAAAGAGAAAGCACCATAACGCAAATGCGTCAGTACAACTAGAGTACTGAGTATATGAGTGAGGTAGTCTGAACATAAATAGGGTTACATGCATGAACAATGCTAACTAACTGACTGATATGAACGTGAGAGTGCAAATATGCATACATAGAAACTGAGATCACAAATGCATGATAGCTAAATCTGTATGCTAATACATAGTTTACTGATAACTGATCATGAGTGATACTATAGTTATGAATACATGGGTGACTGTCCCTGACAGTCCTGTATCTGATGGAACTATCTGAGTTCCGTACTATAACTAAATTTGACTATATCTAGGAGTCCTGGTATACTGATATTTGAAGAACTATCTGAGTTATTTTACTGAGAATGGGACTAAACTATGGGAGATAGTTGTTTAACAGACCTGCTCCAATAATGCTTATAGCTAAGTTGGGGTCCAATCTCTTCCCCGACTGAAGGGGTGTCAATACCACGCCACTACTAAGGATAGTTGTATGTGACCCTCATCTAGCAGGTACTCAAATAAGAATGGTAGGAACCCTAAACTAATAGGTTAATCCACCTTATAAACCCTAGTCTGACAAGTTAAGATGTCTCAACCTACGCTGGCTATATAGTTTTGGAACATAAGGATAACTACTAAGAATCACACCCTAAACTGGCAGGTGAGTTCCCATTCTTGGGTTCACTCATTGATAACTTCTACTCCCATCTGAAGAGACTGAACATGATTTAACTGATTGTACATGGACTGAGTAACTGACTTTTGTTGACTGACAGAATAGCACTACTATCTGAGATTTTGCTGAGATCATGATATTTTGGAGGTTTCCTGAGTCACATGACTGACTGAGTTCTATCGATCATGGCTTGACTGAGATAATCATGGTAACGTGACTTGGCTCTAGGTAGACAACTATATTTTTTGGGTATGAATACCCCCAGGACTCGATGGAAGAAAACTGACACACATGACATGACTTGATCACAAGATTTGAGTCCACAATTCATAATATCGTACATAAGGGATTTCATACTAAGCATGATTATTAAAAATATATTACATGGAAAGGATTTCATATCACATGAAAGTACTTGCATAACCTTAATATCATGTTCATTGCATAATCATACTAGCAACACATATCAATAGAATGGAAGTTTATGTGGAATCATCTTAAGTGTTGACATAGCTTGTCATTTAAATACTATAGGGTCATGGGAACATGATTTTTAGAATTCTAGGCATTTTAACAAACACTTTGGGGCATAGATTTTCTCAACAATTTTAATCATCTTAAACCACCCAAACTCATGGGTTTTAACTACAAGCATACATACATCATGGAAGTCAACTTAAATTAATATCTTGAAGCTTAAACAATGATCATTAACATGAAAAACATCACATAACAACAATGAAATCAAAGTTTCTCATTTAAAAGCATGGTTCTTAAACTCTATGAATGAAAGGGGTCCATAGATAAACACTACGCATACCTGACTCAAGGTTTTTCTTGATGTTTTTGAACTTGAAGAATTTGAAATCCTTTGATTCTAGAAGAAGATTGGGTCTTGTTCTTAGAGATTAAATTTAGAGAGAAACCCTAGTTTTTTTGTGGAATAATAATGAGCATAATGGCTGAATTCGAGCTTATTTGGGTATATGTAGGCGAGTGATAAGTGACCAAAATACCCCTGTTAAAATGACCTAGAAATAAATGGAACATGGCGTGTGATGGTCCATTAGACACTTGATGGTCCGTCATTTAGCCCGTCAGATGTGGACTAGAAATGGGGTTCACTTGACAAAAGTTGATGACCTAGATGACGGTCCGTCACAACTTTGACTATCCGTCAACACGTCCGTCAGTACTTATCTAGTACGTGGCTTAATTTCCTTGGCTGTGATAGTCAAAGTAGTGGTCCGTCACTTATGTGGCGGTCCGTCTTCTTGGCTGTCATACCTACGCATTTTCAACAGTTCCAAGTAAAACGTTCATAACTTCCTCGTCTGATGTCGAATTTGGACAAAATTAGTGTCATTGGAAAACTAACTCAATTTCCCACATGATAAAAAGTAAAAATATCAAAAATACCATGTTTACAAATATAGTTTTACATTTAAAAGTAAGTCCTAGCATCCTCGAGATGATTTCTAGTTAGGAAAAAGGCACGGGTATTTCACAGTTGTTTTAAATTGAGGGTGTTGATGTGTGAGATAATGCTAAAACATTTCAGGCTTTTAACTAAGAATAATTGTGAAGTATTAAGAAACTTTTGTCATTTTTGATTGTTTTATGTTTCATTTTGCAGAAGAAGCTAATATGTTAGAGAACCAACAAGAATGGAATCAAATGAGCTAAAATTTAAAGTAAATAGAGGTAAAGTGTGGTTGACGACATTTGTGATAACTCGTCAACCCTGTAATAAGCTATCAGCTTCATTGTTAGCCATAGACAGAGAATTGGCCTATGTTGAAAATTGTGACGACATTTTGTGATAAGTCGTCAAGGAGATAATAAGATATCAAGAATGCCATCAGCCTAAGGCAGCATATGAGAACTGAAGCAGAGACTTGACAACATTTGTGATAAGTCGTCAAGAAGCTGATAGCGCATCACCGTTTGTCATCAGCATTAGGCAGCAAGTGTCCAAAGCAAAGAGGAAGTTGACTACATTTGTGATAAGTCATCAGCCTCCTGATAGGCTATCACAAATGGCGTCACCTAATCTGAAGAATTTCTAAATTTTATTATTTTGTTTCCATAATTAGGGTGAATTATTTAAAGCCTTGTTTATGGTTTTCTTAAGAGTTCCAACCTTTGAGTTTTGAGAAACAATACTTTGATATTCTCTCTCTCTAACTTCTTGGCTTGAAAAAACAATTATTTTGAAGAGAATTTAATCATTATTTTGGGATTTTTTGTTGTGATCTAATCTGAGATTCACTAGTTATTATTCATCTTGTGGTAACATTATCTTTTAAAGCATGAATTCATCTAGTTGGTTCAATTATTAAATCATGAGCAGCTAAATTCCTTTAACCTGAATTATGAGATCTAGGGGTAGGTCTTGATAAGGTGCTGAGTGTTCAAGATTCGAAGGGTGGTAGGACTCCTTGATATTTTTGATGTTTCAATTATTTTCTATTTATTGAAAACAATTGATAACACCTGTTTTGATTTACTTGAGAAAGAAATCAAATATATTGGGAAGTGAATTATCAATAGTGACTTGGAAATACTAAACTTCCATTTAATAATCACCGTTGTAACAAGGTTGGTTTACCTGGGGTAAAATCTGGGCAGTGAATATAAATTCCCTAAGTTCGAGAGGATTAGGTAATTAAATGCTTAAGTAGGTCGAGAGAATTTTAAGCATAATTTTGATAAAGATAACTTGTTGTCCTACCTACCGTGAGAATCTTGAACTATTAGTAACATCTGTCAAGTACCAACATCCTAGTGAGCATAATTTTGGTTTTTCATAAACTCTTGATTACAAACACTACTCACAGTGATTAACAATTACTTGTTCAACTCAAAACCCTAATTTCAGGAAACATCAACTATCAGTTGATTAAATCACAAATGACTTAAGTTCACACCATATTCCCTAAGGGATTTGACCCCAACCAAGGTAGGTTTTATATTGGCAATGATTACTTACATTTTTCGTTGAGAGGTATAGTTTGAGCGTTATCACAGACCAAGGATGTGACCTCAATTAATGTTCTATGGCAGAGCCCCAAGGTGGAAGAGGCTACATGGGAAGCATAAGCGGACATCAAGTCCAAATATCCATATTTGTTTCCTGCTCTGAAAATTCATGCGGAAGGTATGTGCTCTTGATCATATCTTTGTTTTCTAAGTGATTAAAGGATGGATTGATATTTGATAATGCAAATGAATTGTGTTTGTTTTTGGCCTACCTTTACCATCATTAGGGGATGAATGATCCTAGTGGAGGAGACTGAAATACCCTGGTTTTGGGAACCTTAGAAAATTTCCTAGATATTTAGTTTCTGGAAAAGATATGACTAGGGAGTATAGGTCATATTCTGGGGTACGATTGGTAAGGTTTGATCGTACACTAACCAGTGATGGTTGGTGGGTTGGATTGGTTTATGAAATGGGTATGACTTGGGTTGGTACGAGTCATATGATAGTTTATGGATCGTATAGTTTGGTTTTCCTTCACTTAATCTGAGATATAGTAAAGTAACTTAGATCTGAGTATAAGTGGATCACTATGAGTCATGAGATAGGTTACGAGTCATATTATCTAACTCATATGTTGGACAGTGTTAACTTCTCTGAGTTCTTTTATGGGTATTGGTTAAGGGTTCTAATCATTTCTTCGGATACAATTTGGCTTACATGGTCATATGTTAACCAGTGTGGGAGGCTAAGGAAGATTTAGGGTAAGAGTGATGGGTATAACTCGTATTTGTGGGTATAACTGATATGGTTGAGTCGTACCCACCTGTGGATATTTTATGCAGTTAAGTTGGGGGTAGTCTAGAAATTTCCCCTGTTAACCTATTATGACCCCACGACTTATATCACACTTGGGACATCATTTACCCTATTATTCTAATCTTAAATACTTAGAAACACTTTTTAATTCTCTCTAAGGATCTTGGGTAACAGGGGTGATCTTCGGTCTTGGTTGGACTTGGAATGCCCATTACGATTGGGACCTAGGTCAGGTCATGTCAATATATGTGTCATAGTGGGTGAAGGGTATATGAGAATTCCCAACACCTATGATATCTTCGGTTCATGCGGCTACACGCACTAAGGCCTTTTTAGGTGGTAACACTAGACCCATATATCCCATGGGTGGTTTTAGGATAGTCAAGCTACACAACCCAGGTTAAGGCTTTAAATACACACTAAACCTGATTCCCTTTCCTGGCATGGTATATTGTATGTATGTATTTGATTCCATATAGTTATTTACTCGGTTTTAAATATTGCTATTATTTTATCCTTAATCCTGAGTACATGCTAGCATTCACCCGCTAACTCATCTTTGGGCGGCTGTATCCCCATGCGATGCAGGAACTAGCCATGCTACTCCTCGTGCTCAGTGATTGGATTCGGGGAAAACTTGGTGTTGGATTGAAATGATAAGCTTCCATACTCCGAAAGGCTCCATTTCATGTTATGTTCTTCTCTACAAACTTTTATTATTTCTTAGGCTTTGTCTTTCGCTATGGTAGAGGGCATGTCCCAATCGGATGTTGTTTTGATTTTTGTTAGAGGCTTTTTGAGAATACTGTGGGTTGGCATAGACGGTGTCGGTATTGGTGTCAGCCTTGGCATTGGTATTAGTATTGGGTATGACACTATTTTTAGTTGATTTATGATTGTTCCATTTTGTTATGTTATATAAAATTAGAATCTATTCAACATATGGTGTAAGGCCTATAGGGTTGGAAATTGGGAGTTGCCATCGGTTCCAATTAGGCTTGAGGCACCCGACACAACTAGGCCTTGGTTTGGGTTGTGTCAGATTGGTATCAGAGTCTTAGGTTCATGATCACATGGGAGTCCACAAATCTGTATCGGATAGAGTCTTTTTTTTAAGTTTTTAGCACGCCACACTTATAAGGGAGAGGCTACAAGGCATTTAGGAATATTTCTCTTTCTTGTGTTCAGTTTTCATGTTGTAGAGTCTAAGGTCCTAAATTCCCCTCTAATTCTTATTTGTTTGGTTTTTAAATTATGCCTCGACGATAAGAAGCTCATAGAAACTCTTTTATCCCAACTAAGGACAATGTGGATGGAACACGCGCTACTTATGGGATCCATACCCGATCTAGTGATCCAGTTTTGGATTGTTCTGGAGTTCCACCAATTCTCTCTACTCCATCTCCAACTCCTCAGGCTAATATGACGAATACTGAGTTTTATTAATTTATTCATATGTTGGCACAGTTGGTGGCTACTCAGTCTAAGCATGGTGTTTCTGTTACTTCATTTTATGAGGCCACAATAGTTGTCCAATTCATGTGGTTGAACCCTACAACCTTTATTGGTGTTAAGGTAGAGAATGATCCTTAAGGTTTTGTGCATGAGATGGAAAAGATCTTTTGTGTTATCTATGCCACAAATATGGAAGGTGTGGAGTTTGCAGCCTATCAACTAAAGGATATGGCATACCAATGGTATAAGGAATGGGATCAGGCATGGGGTAATGTTGATGAGTCATCACAGTGAGAGGATTCTTTCAATTCTTTTCTAGACCTCTTTTTTCCTCAATATTTGAGGGAAGCTAAAGAGAAAGGGTTTGTTAATCGAAAGAAAGATAAGATGTCTGTCAAGGAGTATGCCTTGAAGTTTCACCAACTATCTTGATATGTTCCAGAGATGGTTTCTAGCATAAAGGATATAATAATGAAGTTCTCTTTCGGATTTTCCAGAGAGTTAATATTGGAAAGTGAGGTGCCTTGTTTATAAAGGACATGGATATCTCCTGGTTGGTTGTGTACATGCAATAGGTAGAGTAAAAAAAAAGCAGGCTAAAATAGGGGAGAGGCAGGGCAAGAAGTTTAGGTTCTCTAAGCAAGGTGATGTCTAGGAGAAGGATGGGAAGGATGGTGGTAAATGGCTCAAGAAGAGGTATGGAAATTCTGGGTCATATTCAATGGCTAGTGCTCCCTACCCAACGCCATCGGGTGATAGGCATTTCTAAGATGGCGACAACTTTAGGGCATAGGGTGCCCAATCTCAAACTAGTGGGGCCCAATCAGCTCTATCATAGCCTCTCTCCAGGTTTTATGGTACACTGCATTAGGGTTTCTATGATGATAGGAGGGACATGTGCTTTAACCATGGTCAGCTAGGGTATATGCTTAAAAACTACCTTATTGGTATAGTTTCTTTGAGGGAAAACAAGGTTCCAGTTTATTCATCATCATCTCTAACACCAAAGGGTGCTCCATCTAGTTTCGGCATTGGTCAGAATTGTCTCTATGCTCTCACTACCCGATAGGATTTTGAGGCATCGCCTGATGTCATGAATGGTATGTTTAAACTCTTTTCTTAAGATGTATATTGTTTACTTTATTCGAGGTCTTCTCTCTCTTATGTGACCCTATTTATAGCTATGTATTTTGGTTTTGGTCTAGAGTGTGTTTCAGGCCCTTTTTTTTCTACCCAAGTAGGTGACTCTGTGATTTCTAGAAGAGTCTATAGAGGGGTGTGGTATCTGTTGGTATCAAAGAAACTTTGGTAGATCTATTTGAATTAGATATAGTGTATTTTGATGTCATATTAGGGATGGATTAGATGGACTCGTGCTATGCATCTCTAGTTTGTCTAACTCGTAAGGTTGTCTTTAAATTCCCTAATGAGTCAGTTATTGAGTGGGAGGGTGGTTCCCTAGCTCCTAAGGGGAAGTTTATATCATACCTTATAGCTCATAGACTAATCTTAAAGGGTGTCTCTATCATTTGTCTGAGTTAACGATTCTTAACTCGGAGGGTCTGTAACGACCCGAGACTACCCCTTAGTCATCACACAATGCTTACGACCCCGAAGGACCACAATCTAACCCATAGTTGATATCTATTATGAGCACTGAATAAAAATACTATAATTAATGCGGAAAAATAGGCTAAAATGCCATAAGGTTCAAAATATCTAAAATACTGATAAAATATAACATTTGGAAAACTGAATACTGTCTGAAAATCTAGTCTGAAAAGCCTCTAATTGAATCTGCCTAAAAGTGGAGTTGATGGGACAATCCCCCAACTAACTCCATCTACTAAACTACTACATCTACTAAAATATGAAAGAATAGAATACCCTCGAATAATAAGGAATCACTTTTAAATCTTCTGCTTCTACCCAAATCTAAATCTACTATACGTGGTCAGGAACCTGAGCATCCGAACCTATGATATGAAACTTCATAGCGCAGGAAAGTATGCATCATTATATGGGAATGTAATGGTATTCTAGATAAGGTAATGTTGAATGTAAGGGTTCATACATATGAATAGTAACTAACTGAATGATATAAAGTAACAAAATATGAGAATACATGGATAACTGAAACTACTGTAAATACTGAGTATGTAATACTGTGCATATATGTATACTATAACTAAGCTTTTCTAAACCTAAGTACTGAGTTCTGATAATTGAGTAACTAATATCTAAAGTTACTGATAACTAATTTACTAATACTGATTGACTATGTCTGAAAGTCCTAATTCTGTAAAACTGAATTGAGTTCTAAACTAAAGACTAAAATTGAAACTGTGGGAGGTAATCATCTAACCGACATGCCCCAAACAAGATAAGATAACTAAGTTGGGGTCCAATCTGTAACCCCAATTGGAAAGGAGTTAGCACCGTGACATGGGTAGTAACAACTACTGTAAAGTCAGTCCTAACTAATGGGTGACCCCTAAGATTAATTCTAAACTAGCAGGTGATCCTTGAGTATTTCAGTCCTATCTAACGGGTGACACCTCTTAACCTATGCTTGTTACGTAGTTCTAGAACTTAGGGATTATTTCTAGGGAATCAGTCCTATCTAACGGGTAAGACCCCGTCCTTAGGATCGCTCGGTGTTGAATCCTACTACCAACTAAAAGACATTGATATGATCATACTAAACTAGATTGGAATGATACAGAGTTTAGTGAGTTTTCCTAAGTTCTGTAACTGACTGAGCGCTACTGAGTTCTGTAACTGACTAAGGGTACTACTGATCGTAATATGACTAATATTATCATGTCACTGACACTGGCTCTAGTTAAACAACTAAAATTTTTTATATTAAGTACCTCCAGGACTCGATAGCATGAAAAGTAAAGCAAAGCATCATCTTGAATAACATAACAATGTTCACTTGGCATAGTTCATTCATAGAGACACTTCATCAAACACTTGTAATACATTAATTTGTACATAGATGGGGAATGCATGTTAGCATACTATAATGGAAATATTTCATTCTCATAGACAATTTATCGAACACATAAAAATCATATTTGGTCCATTAAATCATAAACACTTAGGGTTAACATGGTTACAACAATTTACTTACATATTGAAGGGTTTATCATGAATATCATGTAATTCAACACATACTAGAATCAATTCTTGAAACTTGTGATTTAAATCATGGATTAAAACTCAAACAACATCATGAACATGAATTCAATCTAATTCAGGCATGGAAATCATAAATCTGAGATCTTGTATATTTAAAAGGGGATTCTTTAGACTCTATGGGTGAAAGGAACCCATAGATGAACACCTACCATACATTGGAAGATTCTTTCTTAAGGGTTCTTGGAAGAAATCCTTAGACTTGTTCTGTATTTCTTGAACTAGGGTTTATACCTCTTTGAGAGAGAATGTTTTTTAATTTGGGGATGAATTGAATAATGAGTAGCTAAGGTCGTTTTTAGGGATTAAATTTCGTATCTGGGCATAATAAAATCATGGGAAAGGATTGTTTTAACCCTGGGCATCCTTTTAATTTTTCATGAAGAATTTCTAAACTAGGAACCTGGTACGATGTACCACTATCACGTCATGCCACTGGAAAGTGGATAGCTGGGAACTGGGCTGATGGTACGATGCGGCGCCATCGCGGTGCCTCACTGATTATGAATATTCCCTTTGGCGCGATGAGCCACGATCGCGGAGTCATACTGGGAAGTGAAAATTAGGAAAAGGGCTAGTGGCGCAACATGGTGGTATCGCATTATCTCACTGAAAAATAACAAATGCCATTTGGACTGCCTCCGCGATGCGCTAGAGTACCAGATGGTACACTGTCTTACTAAAATGGCTCTAACTCCTCACCCGGTTGTCGGATTTGGGTGAATTTGGTGTCGATGGAAATCTTATTCAATTTCCCACATAATAGAAAGTCAAAATATTAAAAATTCTACATGTATAAAAATGTATTCATCTTTAAAACAAGTCTTTGATATTTTTAGGATGAATTTACGCTAGGTAAAAGTACGGGGTGTTACAGGGTCCTTCTTTGCATTCCATCCTAGTGGTAAATGAGTTTCCTAAGGTCTTTACTAATGACCTTCCTGGTGTTCCTCTTAATAGGGAGATTGAGTTTGGGATTGATCTTGTTTCGGACACTCATCTAATTTTTATTCCCCCGTATAGAATGGCTCCAACTGAGTTAAAGGGTCTTAAGAAGCAATTAAAGGATTTTTTAGACGAGGGTTTTATCCATCTTAGTCTGTCCCTAGAAGGTGCGCTGGTGTTATTCGTGCATAAGAAGGATGGTTCCCTTCAGATGTGTATTGACTACCCACAGTAAAATAAGGTGACGGTAAAGAATAAGTATCCTCTTCCAAGGATAGATGATTCGTATGATCATTTGCAGGGTGCTAAATTTTTCCCTAAGATTGATCTTTGATCTGGGTATCATCAGTTAAAGATTAGAGAGAAGGATACCCTAACACTATCTTTTGTACCTGGTATAGGACTTTTGAGTTCCTGGTTATGTCTATTGGCTTGACCAATCCCCCCAACAACATTCATGAGTCTAATGAAAAGAGTCTTCTTTCAGTTTTTGGACTTGTTTGTCACTGCTTTTATAGATTATATTTTGATGTACTCTAAGAGTGAGGTGGGTTATATGAATTACCTTTGCATTGTATTACAGACCATGAAGGAGCAATAGTTGTATGCCAAATTTTTGAAATGTGAATTTTGGTTGAACGTTGTTACTTTTCTTGGTCATACCATTTCTAGTAAGGGGATCACGGTAGATCCACCAAATGTTGCAGTGGTGAAGAAGTGGCCTAGACCCATGACTCGAACCGATATTTGGATCTTCTTAGCTTTAGTTGTTTATTATAGAGGTTTGTGGGAAGTTTTTTTACTATAGCTTACTTGTTGACTAATTTGACTCAAAAAAAGGTAAAGTCCTATTGTTTGGATGCTTGGAAGGGTAGTTTTGTGAAGCTGAAGGATAAGCTAACATCGTCTCTAGTTTTGACTTGGCCTGAAGGCACTGATGGGTTTATGGTCTACTGTGATGTATCCCGTGTGAGACATGGTTAAGTTTTGATGTAGCATAGAAAGGTGATAGCTTATGCCTCTAGGCAGTTGAAGATGCATGGGAGGATTATCTGACTCATGATTCAAAATTGCTAGTTGTGGTTGTTAAAAATCTATCATCACTATTTGTATGGAGTGCATGTGGATATCTTTTCTAACCATAAGAGCCTACAGTATATCTTTACTCAGAAAGAACTTAACTTAGGTAAAGGAGATGGCTTTAGCAGTATTGGTTTACTCAGAAAGATCTTAACCTTAGGTAAACGAGATGGCTTAAGCTTTTCAAAGATTATGATATGTGTCTTCACTTTCATCCAGGTAAAGTTAATATGGTTGCGGATGCTCTTAGCAGGTTATCCATAGGGATTCTAGCTTATGTGTATAAAGAAAAATGGGAGCTAGTGAAGGATATTCACCATCTGGATAACCTTGAAGTTTATCTCTTGGACACCAAAGATAGTGGTGTGTTGGTGAAAAAAGTGTCTCACTCATCTCTTACTGATAAATTCAAGGATAAGAATATGTTAGATCCTATATTGATGAGGATCAAGGGAGATATAGGCGGTCAGAAAGTAAAGTGTTTCGAGATTAGTGAAGATGTACTTTGTAGGACCAAGAGAGGTTAGGTGTTCCCAAAGTTGATGGTTTGTGTTAGAGAATCTTGGTTGAGGCACATGAGTCACGCTATGTTGTTCATCCCGGTTAGACCAAAATGTATCATGACCTTAAGGAGATGTATTAGTGGAACACTATGAAGAGGATGTAGCTAATTTTGTGACCAAGTGCATGGTGTGCCAACAAGTAAAAGTTGAGCACATGAAGCCCGGATGTTTGTATCAAGAGATTGAGTTTCTCAAATAGAAGCCAAAAGTAATCAAAATGGATTTTGTTACCGGTCTTCCCCGGTCTCAAAATTAATTTGATTTGGTTTGGTTCATCATAGATAGGGTGACAAAGTGGGCTCACTTTTTGCCAGTGAGGACTAACTTCTCGATTGTGGATTATGCGAGGTTGTATGTTCATGAGATTGTGAATTTGCATGGGGTACCTTTTTTTATTATCTCAGATCGTGGTACGCAGTTTATATCTCACTTATAGCGATCATTCTAAAAAGGTTTGGGAACTAAGGTTAGTCTTAATACTGTTTTTCACTTGAAGTCGGATGGGCAAGCAGAAAAGACTATTCATACATTGAAGGACATGCTTCGTTCTTGTGTGATTGACTATGGTGGTAGTTGGGTTGAGACCTTACCTTTTTTAGAATTCGCATACAACAATAGCTACCACTCTAGCATTGGGATGGATCGCTTTGAAGCATTTCATAGTAGGAGGTGTAGATCTCCTATTGGGTGGTTTGAGGTTGGTGGGGTGGAGATTTTTTGCCCAAATTTGGTTCATCAAGCCATGGAAAAGCTGAATCTGATTGGGGATAGGTTTAAGGCTGTCCAAAGTCACCAAAAGTCCTATGCAGATGTGAGGTGACGAGAGTTAGAGTTTGAGGTTAGGATAGGATGTTCCTAAAGGTGTCTCCCATGAAAGGAGTGATGCGGTTTGGTTAGAAGGGAAGACTCAGTCCCCAATATATAGGTCCTTACTTGGTCTTAAGAAGCGTGGGTAAGGTTGCATATGAGCTAGAGTTTCCTTCTAATTTGAGTTTCATTTACCCGATATTCCATGTTTCTATGTTGAGAAAGTGTATGGATGATCTATCTCAAATCGTGCCTATCGAGGATATTGGTATTTGAGATTCTTTATCTTATGAGAAGGTCCTAGTTAAGATTTGGAATGTTAGGTTTGTTGGTTATGGACCAAGGATGTAGATTTGGCGAAGGTAATATGGAGGAACCGCAAGGTTGAGTAGGCTACTTGGGAAGCTGAAGAGGACATGAATTCCAAGTATTTATTCCTGTCTTCTCTGGAAATTCATGTGGAAGGTATGTATACTTAATAATAATTTTATTTTCAAACTTTGTTAAAGGAAAGATTGACTTCTTTGCATCTTGTTTTCTAACTGGGTTAAAAATTAGAATAGAGGTGGTTGGATGTAAATCATTCTAGTCGTGCCTAATCCCATCATTCAAGGATGAATGATCCAAGTGGGGGAGAATTGAAATACCCTGGGTTTTGATTCTTAGAAAATTTCTTGAGTTTGAGGGGGTACTTGTTGTATGATAAGGTATGATTTAGAGCCCTCAAATCGTATGTTGATCAGTGAGGTTTGGTTGGATTTTTCCCAAGGTACAAATAGACGTCACACTAGTCGTATGTTAGGGTACTATAAGTATAGTGCTAACCATATGATGTCCTATGTCTAGCCTAGATGATTCTATTCCGCCTAAGGTATAGTTCTAGGATACTTGTCTTATGCTTAGGTACGAGTCGGACTTTGTGGTCGTATGTTGGTCAGTGTTGGAGACCAAGTTGCTGCCTATGGTACGAGTGGTGGGTACCACTCATATGTTAGGGTACGATTTGGGGGGTTAGTCATACCCTCCAGCGCATAATTTTCAGCTTTTAAGATGGGGATATTCTGGATATTTACCCTCTTGCCCAACTTAAAACTCACGTCTTATAACTTTCTTAGGGCATCATTAGCTATCAAAAACACATCAAATAGGCTCTCAAATATCTCTCAAGGCTCTTGGTTTAAGAAAGGCTAGGGTTTTCTTCAAAGTGGTCAATTAGGGCTTTCGAGGGTGGTTTCTCTCTATACTCCTTCGTATCTAAGGCATGTTAGTCCTCCCTCATTTTTAGTTCAACTAAATTCATGTTTCAATGAATGGTTTTCCTAATTTATTTATGGGTATAATTTGGTTTTGAATTATATGTTGGGGGTTTTGGATGTTGATTGATGAATATTGTTTTCCCATGTTTTATTTATGGTTTTTCAAGTTATAATGGGTGTTTGAACATGTGGGTGCATGGGAATGTTCAATTGGTTCATGCTTTTGGTTTTGGAAACTATATGCCCTCAATATGTTTGATAAATTGCCAATGAGAATGGTTTTATTACATAGTTGGGCTTTCATTAAAAACTTTGCATTGCATAATATGATGATGGAACTTAAAGTTGGTTTGGATGGTTTAAATAGTTAAATGGTAAGGCCTTGGTGGCCATGTCTTTGTTTTAAATGCAAAACCTTGTGGGGTACATGGGAATACCCTAAGTGATTTTAATAATGGAAACTATGGGGTATATGGGAATCCCTAAGACTTGGCTAATGACATTGCTTGAAAGCTATAGTCGGTATGACGATACCACTGCATAATGCCTTGGTAATTAGATCTAGAATTGGTGGTTTGGTTATATGCTAAAGGGTTTAATAGGGCAATAATGGGGTGTTGTGATAACTAATCGTGAAGGTGTAAGTCCAATTGACGGACACTGGAAACTCATGTTTGCTGACATGGAGGTTGGTCATGGTGACCATATACTTGTGGGGTACACGGGAATCCCCTAAGTTATACTTGTATATATTTATCATGGTAGGTGAAGGGTACATGGGAATCTCGACTCCTATGATATCTTTGATTCGTGTGACTACACGCAGTGGGGCCCGTTCAAGTGGTAACATTGGATCTATAAAACCCGTAGGTAATTTTAGGATGGTCAAGCTATATAGTCCAGGTTAAAGATTTAAATGCATGCCAAACTCGATTCCCTTTCCCGGCATGGTATATAAGTATATACGTATATGATTGTATATGGTTATTTACTCGATTTTAAATGTTGACATTATTTTATCATTGCTCCTGAGTACATTCTAGTGTTCACCTTCTAACCCATCTTTGGGCTACTATATCCCCACAGGATGCAGGAACTGGCTATACTATTCCTCATGCTCAGTGACTGGATTTGGGGATAGCTTGGTGTTGGATTGAAATGGTGAGGTTCCATACTCCGGATGGCTTCATTTTATGTTATGGTCTTCTCTACATACTTTTGTTATTTCTTAAGTTCTGGTTTGGGCTATGGTCGGGACATGTCCCAACCGGATGTTTTTTATTTCAGTTAAAGGCTTTGTGAGACTACATTGGGTTGGTATGCGCGGTGTCGGTATTGGTGTCATCCTTGGCATTGGTATTGGTATTGGGGATGACACCGTTTGATTGTATTTGATTTATGATTGTTCTATTTTGTTATGTTGTATAAAATCAAAATCTATTCAACATATGGTGTAAGGCGGTTATGGTTGGGTATTAGGGGTGGTCTCCGATCCCGATTGGGCTTGAAGCACCCGACATGAATAGGCCCTGGTTTGGCCCATGTCATAGCTCCGCAATCATCAACCAACTTCTCTTTAACAACCATAAGCAGAACCCAAATTAACAATCCTTAAAAACATAATACTTTCGTTAATAACCTATACTTTTCTAACATAATGGAACACCATCAAGAACTTCTTTACTACTTTATGCATGCCGCAATTCACCTGAACTAACAACTCCTTGTAAACATTCCACCATGAAACCTACACCGCCTTCAATATCTCTTAGATAACACTCAAGGACCTATCACCTCAATCCTACTTAATAGCATACATAGATCTATCAATTTACCCTCAAACAAAGACTAACCCCACCTTTTCTTGTTACTGCACTTCTAAATCCATATTTATAACTCTAAGGATGTCTACTACTTTTGAATCATAACACTCTAAGTAACACTATGCCTTAATAAAAACTGTATTCAATTATTTAGGCACATGCTCTCTCCTTTTATGAGTGTTATTTGTAATGAAAGGCTAAAAAGAAATCTGATTGCATAGCATATTCTATCTAATTTCACAAATCATATGGATAAGGGCATAAGCTTTCAAATTTAAGGACTTTAGACATAGTAGTGGGCTCTTCTAAAGCCTTTTGCACAATTTTTGAAGTTACTGATAGTAAATCTGAGAGCATCATCTCGGGAGGAATTGAAATTTACTACTCATGTTATTTCAAGAATAAGTCATAGATGGAGAATTATAGAGTAAAACACAAATTGACAGAAGTTTATGTGAGAAGAAATTTATTGTATGATCAAGAGCATGAAGAAGGGAAATATCTTTTAAATTCCCAATAGCATCTCAAAGAAAAGTATATACGTCTCCATACCATTCCACAAGACTCTACTAGACACAGCTTCATAGACACCCTAGGACACTTAAGCTCTTGGCTCTGATACGAAGTTTGTAATGCCTCGAGACTACCCCTGACGTCACATGATGCTTAGAACCACAACTCATCCTAAGCTAACCTATTATGTTGGCATAACGCGTGAGCAGCTGAATAAAATACATAAAACTGGAAGTAATAAGAGGAAGAGATATCTTTAGATGAACGTGTTCAATACAAAATTGTTTACAACATTGACACTCTACTCATAGAAAACAAAAATAAAATTAAGTACATCACTTCTAATTGACTGTATATGAACCCTCTACTAATACTAACTATAGGTAGCTGGGACATGATCCCAAGCTATCCCTAATCAATATGACTGAATAAAAATGATACTGGAACTATAGTTGACTTGATTTCTTAAATAAAAAGAACTCATCACCTATTGGCTGGAAGCTGTGAACTATCTGATTATGATGTGTAGGCTATAAATGATACCTATATTATGAAACAATGTAGCCACACAGACGTATATATGGTCAGTACTTCTAGAATGTACTGAGTATGTGGGAATAAATGCAATAATTAAAACTAAAGCTGAACAAACTTTCAAATCATGCATGCTAAGTATTAATGGACTCACCTTAATCATGAATAAAATTGAAAGCTGAAAAATCATAAAACATGAATAGTAAAGAATAATCTTATAAGCTTAGTGAGTCATTACACTTAGTTTCTAAAAGCTTTACTTTTGTGGGAGATTCTTATAACCAACATAAACCATGTGAGCTATCATGGAGTCCAACATCTTGAGAACGTTAAGGAGAGTTGTTCTATACTTTTCATCGGGATAAAACCTTAACTTAGAGTGATCACTAAACTTAGATAATATTGGGAAAAAGAGAGAACACTCTCTGGTGAGGCTCCTAAACCTACGGTGCTACGTAGTTTTTGGAGAATAGGATGCGCTAAACCTATATTCCCCTCTCGATGCTAAATAGTACTCCTAAAATATATACTTATATGCTCATACTTATGAAATCTACCATAAATATCATATAGGTTTATAAACTAAAAACCAACTATGCTTCTCTTACTTAAATCATATTCATGGGGAAACTTGTGGATTTTATGTCTTATCTAAGATTATACGATCAAAATTGAACTATAATCATGTTCTAAAACTTGTCTCTTAAGCTTATAAGCTTGAAAATCTTGTAAACTTAGTAACTTATGCTTAAACTTGAAATTATTCATCATCCCATAGAAACATAGTATAAAAATATCAAATTCAATGCTTAAGATCACTTTCAGGGATAAAAATATAAGTAAACATGAAATAATATGCAAAATAATGTTCAATTCATGAGGAAGTATGAAAATCTCAAAGCATAAGGAAAGTGGGTATAGGTTACCTCCTTGGAAAATTTGGAGTGTTGTTCATTTGGAAGGTAGCTTGTTGAAAGTTTCGAGTTTGATTTGGTGGAAGGTAACATAACTCGTGAGCTTACCTCGAAGTAACGGCGGTGGAATGCACCAACCCCCTCCTTACTCCCTAATCTTCTATTTGAATTGATTTCCCTCTCTCTGCCCATACCAATATTTACTCTATACCTGTTAATCTTTCATTCATATCTGCTACTTGTTTGGTGAGGTGGGTGATGAGATCTGGTTGGAGCTTTCCCCACTTGGATTTGTGTTTGACATGGTACCTACAAAACTTAACAAATAATATTAGTATAAAAAGGCTCATGTCACTCGTATGTAAACTCTCAACTCACCTCCTAAATTATCGTCTCAAAATTAGTAGTGAACTAGCTCGGCTCAATCAATGCAAGATCACCTATGTATTATGATGGAGTGGATTCTTGTGACTCTTTAAATAATGTGGACTTGATTGAAGGCTAAAGGACTTGAAATTATCAATTAATTCAAATGAGAAGAGTTGAAGAAAAGAAGCATGAAAAAACTGGACTAAGGAAACTAACAGAAGTAGAAAAACTACTTAAGTTGCTTAATTTAAAGGATCAAAGAAAGAATTAGATGATTTAAAACTAGGTACAAGTAATTGAATATGTTAATTACTCACTAAATAGTTGAGAAATCGAAGAAAGAAAGTGTAGAAAAAAAAACCACGAAATTCAAACACTTAGAAAAATTTGGGGGGTTTACTAGTTTGAGTGTCCCAACAAGTGTTTGACCCTTCCTAGGGCACTGAGCTTTAGAAGCTTACTGGTTTGAGTGCCACAGTATGCGCATGATCCTTCAATGGCATTGATTGATCAGATTTTTGGCTGGCTTCTGACATGGCAGATGTGTGGCTGCTGCATTGGCGTTGACTCGTTGACTTTCTGACATAGCATTCCACATGAAATTTTGAACTTTCTTTTTAAATTTCCACAAATGGCCCCACTAACACTTTGACCTCAAAATTTCGGATCAAAGTACTTTTGCTATATTTTTCTTCAAGAACAAGATGAAGGAACTCAAGAACATCAATAAACACCCCAATATTCACAACTTCATATCTTCTTCATTTCCACTCTAAGGGTGACAAATTTTCGCCCATGTATTTATTTCAATGCCATGAACAAACTCCACTAATCTCTGGCATTCAAAACTAGGCCAAAAATAAACCCACCTTTCACAACCCACAAAGTTTCAAAGCTCCAAACCGTCCAATGGTAACTTCACTTCTACACCTCCAAATCAAGTGAAGTTTGAGGTTTAGGATCAAAAAACACTAGAGAATGAAGATCTAGTGGCAACAACAACAACAACAACAACAACAGACCAGTGTATTCCTACATAGTAGGATCTGGGGAGAGTAATATGTACATAGTCCATACTACTACCTCAGATAAAGTAGAGAGGTTGTTTCCGATAGACCTCTGGCTCAAGACACATAATAGTATAACAAAAAAAACATAAAAGCACACAACAAATTTGAATAAAACATTGCTAACTAATAAAAAAAATAAGACAACCATAAGATAATACAATACACTATCTATTCGAAATCATATACATCACCGAGACACCAAGAATAAGAAATTCTAGACCCAGACAAAGCACTCCTCCCTGTTGTTCTAAAATAACTCCCGCCAACTAACCCTCTACCCTAATACGCATTCTCTACACCTCTCTATTAAAGGTCATGGACTTTTTAAGCTGTAACTGCTCCATATCATGCATAATCACTTCCCTTTAATATATTTTTTTCCTACCTCTACCCCACCTAAAACCATCCATAGCTAGCCTCTCACACCTTTATACTGGAGTGTCCTAGCACCTCCTCATCATATGCCTAAATCAACATAACCTCACTTTCTGCATTTTATCGTCCACTAAGGCCACTTCCATTTTCTATTAAATAATCTCATTTTTTATCCTATGTCTCTTGGTTAGGCTACACATCTATCGCCATATCCTCATATCTACCACCTTCAACTTTTAGATGTGGGAGTTCTTAATTGGACAACACTCTACTCCATACAACATATCCGATTGGACTGCCATTCTGTAGAACTTATCTTTAAGCTTTGAAGGCACCTTCTTATTATACAAGACTCCCAAACCGAGACTTTATTTCATCCATATTGCACCAATATGGTGCGTGACTTCCTTTTCAATCTTACTATTTCCCTGAATCATAGACCCAAGATACTTTAAACTCTCCCTCTTCTAAATGGCCTAAAATCCAGCTTCACTACCACATCAGTATAATGCAACAAATCACTAAACTTACATTCCAAGTTCTCCATCTTAGTCATATTCAACAAAAATCCTTTGGACTTAAGGGTCTATCTCTAAGTCTCCAACTTATCATTAACACTTTCCCAATCTCATCAATTAGTAAAAATTATCAGTAAATAACATACATCAAGACACCTCCCCTTGAATACGCCACATCAAAACTTCTATCACTAAGGCAACTAAAAATGTGTTAAGAGTAGATCTCTGGTGCAACTTTGTCAAATTAGGAAAGTGCTCTAAATATCCTCCTACCGTCCTTACATGAGTATTTTCACCATCATACATGTGTTGAATCGGCTTTGTGTACACCATGGGCACCCCTCTAGCATCGACGCCCTCCATAAAATCTCACTAAGGACTTTGTCATATCCCTTCTTAAGATTAATGAACACTATGTGCAATTCTTTTTTTCTTTTTAAAAACTACTCTACTAATTTCCTCATGAGGTGAATGGTCTCAGTATTTAAGTGACCTGGAATGACACCAAACTGATTCTCAGAAATATTCACGATGCTCTCCAGCCTCAACTCTACCACCCTTTCCCAAACCTTCATAGTATGACTCAACAACTTAATACCTCTATAGTTGTTGTAACTTTAAATGTCCCCCTTGTTCTTATATAATAGAATCATCGTACTCTATGTCTAAGCTTCAGGCGTCTTTGCTACCATAAAATAGTGTTAAACAACTTTGCCATCCACTCTAAACTGCCCAACAATGCTCTTTTAAATATCCACCAAAATCTCATCTGGCCCAATAGCCCTACCCCTATACATTATAAGAATAACCTTCTTGAATTCATCAACCTTTATATTTCTATAACTACTATAAATGTGATAGCTCTCTGAGTTCTTCAAGTCCCCCAACACGAAACCTTTGTCCCTTAAGTTATTCAAAAGTCTATAGAAATAGGACTGCCATGTAATAGCCCAAAAATTTATAGCTAAGATTCTAACCATTTGTCATATGTTTATAGGACCAAAATTTATTATTTTTAATCATAGATAAGTTTCATGATTATTTACCTAGTGTGTAAAGTTATTTTGGTGTGAAGAATATTCAAATAAAACACTTAGAGCAAAGTTAAGTTGAGAATTATTGTTATCAATTCAGCTTTAGTATTAGATCCTACAAAGGTCAACTTTATATGTGTATGAATTCTGGAATATATTGAGTTTTAGAGCTCAATACCCACCAAATTAATGGTGATTGAGTCCTCTTTCCAACGTATCTAATTTTTCCTTAATTTGATACCTGAATGAAAAGTTATGAGCATTTTAGCAAGAGAACTAGTGAGGGTCCATGATAAAAGCATGGCACACCCGGTGTGCTCCACGATAAGAGTATGGAACACCATGTGTTCTCCGCAATAAGAGAGTGCCACACACATGGTCTTAGAGATGCTAAAACACATATTTTTCTTTAGTTTTTTAGAGCAAACTAGTCATTTACGTCCTAACTCATCATATAACTAATGCTAATGTGTTTTTACTTATCTCGTAACCTAAATACATTATTCCACTTCTCCCAAACCCTCAATAACACTAAATAAGGGTTATTCTCTAAAATTAAAGCTTCAAGGCTCAAATTCAAGCTTCCTTGAAAGAGAATTCATCAAGTTCAGGTATGTAGATTTGAAAAAGGATAATATTTCATCTTGTACCTAAAAGTTGAGTCTTTACATGAGTTTTAAAGAATTGATAACTAGGGTTCATACCTACTTTTTCATATGCTTTGAGATTATGATGTTTCCTCATGAGTTTCACTTTATTTAACACAAGATTTAATGTTTTCTTATGTTTTTATCTACAAAATTGATATTATAAAATGAGTTTTAGTATTTTGATGTGAGGATTCATAAGTTGATAAATGTACATGAATTTCAACATAATTCAGTCAGTTTACCTGTAAAAGTATGTGATTTTCATGATTATTTAAGTTTATCTACGAAAGTGATTTTCAAGCATTGAGTTATGATATTTTGATATGAAGTTTCCATGATTTGAAAAAAGATTAAAATTTGAGCATTGGGTAGTCAGTTTACAAGAAGTTCAAGTTTACAAGTTTGAGTTTCAAAAGCAATACAGTATAATCACAGTTTTAGTTTTGATATGAGACTTCAGTCAAACTATGAAGTTCACAAGAAACTAAGAAATTGAGATAGAAATAGTGGCATATTATGTTTTCAGACTTATCATCTTATATACCTAATTTAAGGTGAACTTCATAGATACAGTATCAGTTTGTACAAATTGGACATGTTTAGGTGATTACCACAATTATCCTTTATACCCTGGCAAGGTATATTTGGCCATTGGATGAGGGTTTGAGACATCGTGCCCTTTTGATGAGGGATTGAGTCATTGGACTCCAGGCTGCTCAAATGATTTATATCGATTAAAAGAATCTTCCACAGAAAAGTCAGTTTCAGGAATTAAGTGTAGTGATTCATCTAATTTATTAGATTATGCTTTGTTATTCATGTTTTATGATATTTCAGTTTTTAGTTTATTTTAGTAACTTGGTGATACTAGGGGTGCGCAACGGTTGATTCGATTTGATTTTATGTATTATCGGTTCGATTATCTCGATTTTTTATTTTTAAATATGTTAAACCAATAATCAAACCAATAAGATATTTTTTATTGGTTTTCAGTCCTTAACGATTTAATTTTTGGTTTAACCAATAAAAAAGTACACAAAAAATAGAAAATATAGTAACTAACATGAAAAAAAAATCGAATCTTAGTTGCAACCAAAATCCTACATAATGTATTTTAATTTACAAGAATATTCAAAACTTGAACTAAATTTTAGTTAGGAGAAATTAAGAGTTTGTATAATTGGAATAATATGTTTGTTAATTTGTAGAAGTAAAATAGAAATATATATATATATATATATATATATATATATAGGTGTAAAATATTAATTTAGGATATTCTTATTAGGTTATCGGTTTACCCAATAACCCAATAAGAAAAATCAAAATCGAACCAATAACCCAATAATTTTTTTATCAAACCACTAAAAACCATTAATCCAATAACAATAAACCAATAAAAATTGTATCGGTTTGGTTTATTGGTTGGTTTAATTTTTGCACACCCCTAGGTGAGATTATTTACACTTAGCATGCATGTTTTAAGATTATGCATTAATTCAATTTTACTTATTGGATTCACCCCCACTTACTCAGTACAATCTAGAAGTACTAACCACAGATACGTCTGTGAGGATGTATTATTTCATAATGTAGGTACCAGTTGTAGTCCACAATATCATGGTTAGGCAGTTCGTAGCTTCCAGCCAACAAGTGATGTGTTCGCTTTATTTGAAGACTCCAGTCAGTTTGTAGATTCAGTATTTTATTTCTATTCATTTGTATTTATTAGGGATAGCTAGGGGTCATGTCCCAGCTACCTATGGTCAGTATTAATAAAGGCTTCATAGACAGTCAGTCAGAGTTGATGTATTCAGTTTCAATTTTTTTTGTATAACCAGTGTTGTAAGTTTTTAAATAGCATTGTATTGAACAAGTTTAGCTAAAGACATCTCTTCCACTTATTATTTTCAGTTTTATGTATTTTATTCAGTTTTTCACAAATTATGCTAGTATCATGGGTTAACTTGGGATCACTTATGGTTCTAAGCACCGTGTGACGTCCAGGGGGTAGTCTCGGAGAATTACGTGCCACCTCTTTCTAATGAGGAAATCTTTAACCAACACTGTATCATCCTCCCCTTTGATGCACTTTACTTGGTAAAAGTCTTGAGCCCTTCATTCCCTGGCCTTGGCAAGCATATACAATGTCTTATCCCCATTTTTATCCTCTAAAGCCACATACAAAGTCTCAAAAACTGCGGTCTTAGTATCCATAACCGTTAACTTATCCTCTCTTCTAGCTAACTTATACTTTTCCCTATTCATCTACCTCTCATCATCATCCTTTCTCTCTACCAACTTAGCATAGTCTACCTTCTTTGTCTCCGCCTTTTTTTAAAATTTTTTGTTCCACCATTTGTCGTCCAAGTACTTCCCAAAATTGCCTCTCGATATGCCCAACACCTCTTTAGAGGTCTACCTAATGCAGCTGGTAGTCATATCCTACCTACAATCCATATTCCATCTACTCTCTCAAGCCCTCCCATCATCAACTTTTTCTCTATTTCCAAAGCACTAGAAAAAGTCAAGACACCCTACTTAATCCCAGATCGATCCTCCTCACTCCTCTTTTTTCTACCCTTTTTATTACAAAGTCTATCACCAACAACTTATATTGAGTCAAAAGATTCTCTCTAGGTATGACTTTACAGTTTTACCAAATTACTCTATCACCCTTCCTAACAAGATCTAGTGTTAAAAATAATAAATTAAACAAATAAAATTTAGGATTTTTTGGGGTATTTTTGGAAGATTTTCTTTTGGATTTTTAAAGAGATCGAAATTCCAAGATTAAGATTTGTGAAGACAAACCTTAACGAAGGCTTTTAATACCAAAATGATAAGAATCAAAAGAGGAAAAATAAGAAAGAGAGAAGACAAAGAAAAATGATATATGGGTTAAAACTCAAGCTCTTGAAATTATGGGCAATAAGGGGCTAAAACCCTCACCTGCCAATTGATTTCAACTGCTTAAAATCAACCCTACTCAATAAATCAGAAACCAAAATAACCACAAATGGATGACCTTAGATTAATCAAGCAAAATAAGTTCACTAACAATTTCGAGAGTTCACCAAGACTAAGTGATCACTAACTACTCACTAATTACTCACCAAGAAGAAACCACAAATTTTAATAAATATTCATCAAAAATCCCACTTAAAATAAGGAAATGTCCTATTTATACTAAGGAAATAAGATGATAATTTGTTTTTACAAATTTACCCTTAATGATACAAGGGCTTTGTTTGGCTCTCTTATCTTTTGTGAATCTTTGAATTTAAAAAGTAGATATTTGCACACTTAGCCCCGTCTCTTCCCTTTTTTCACATTGATTCACCTTCCATACATTGAATGCTTTTCTTTGATACACTTCAAGCTCCTCTAAATCCTCCTTCCTTATAAACATGGTTTGAAGATCATGAAGCTCTTTTGCTCTACTATGAGTTAATGGTCTTGAAGGATCCAAGCTACTATCTTAACAAATATCCTTAAAATAATTTGTTCATTTGGTCTAACTTAGTATCATACCTTTTGAAGGTATACACTCATGGTGGGCAAGATGATGAGAGGGATGGATGAGACAGACTAGAAGAAATTTCCTTCAATAAAAGAGGGACCAAGTCTCTACCTAAAGGTTAGTGTCATACACACTGCTTTTTAAAACACATGAACTTACTGTTCGAAAAGGCCACATGTCCCGTCCTGCCTCTCTATATCATTGTCAAATAATATAAAAATATAAGGCATGTCTAATAGGGACCGAGCATATCTTTTGCCTTTAATCCAAACATTACTCCTCTGTATCCTCTTTGAAACACAAATCAAAACCCTGTTTTCTCATATTCTTACATCTTCTACAAGTTGCATTCTAAAAAATTCTTTCATATACACCTAGCTTAAAGTTTACTCTTTCTCTTTTTTCAAAAATATATCTCAAACCTCATCTCTCTCCAAAACTCCTCTTGCTAATATGATCTCTCCAGTTGATGTAGTACCAAACAAATATCATTTCTTTGAAGAAAACCCCAATTCTATGGTTGACAAAGAAACCCTTACTGAACTATTTCCTATTGTTTCAGAAATTCTTTCCAAAAATGCTCTATTATAGTTGGGGAATCCTCTCTCACTAGATTTGGATCTCCCTTTGAGTCAGTAACTCCTAAGCTTCAACTTGATTTATTGAATACTGAAGAGTCTATTGAGTTCTCACAAGGAATAGGTTGTCTAAATTTCTCTGACTCCATCCCCATTGAAGAATACCTGTTTGATGGGGATCTACCTATTACAAAATCAAACCCCTCAAATGGTCAATGGAAGGGGTAAAATGGGTAGCTAAAATCATAACACTTTTGGCTGGAGATCAAAGATACATTTCAACTTAACTTGATAAACCCGTCTTTCCCAAGTCACTGGTTCACTCTCCTCATTTTACTTATGATGGAACTCCAATCTCAATTCAAGTTCAGGAGGAACCACGTTTTCCTCCAGCGGAGGATAAAGTTAAGGAAGATTAAAGTGGTAATGACATGGAAGAGGTTTGGACAATGTGGTTACAAAGAAAAGAAAAAGATAGACATTGCTGAGAAAATTGTAAAGACTTATGAGACTCGAAGTAAGGAAAGAAATTGCTGGTTGATATGGTGAAACCAAATAAGTTTGCTATTGTTCGAAGAAAAAGAATGAGGAAAGTTTCAGTGCTCGAGAGTGAAGAAATCTCCTCCAAAGAGGTTTTTAAAGTACAGAAAACAAGAAGGAAGATGATTTAGACTGTGATGTTTTTTCTTTAATAACAAAGAGAAGGAAGAGAGTAGGTGTCTCAAGGCCAGCCAGGCCATCTGTGACAAAGCTCAAAACAACTGCTCCAAAAAAGTACATCTTTTTTAAAAGAAAGGTTGTTCAGGCTTTTAAGGGACCTGATCCTAAAACTAATGCTACTACACCTGAACAAGTAAGTGACTCCATAAGGGAACCAGGTATCCCTTGAAAAGGAAGAAAAGTTTCAAAAGAAAAGAAGATTCTCACAAGGGCTGAGAGGTTTGAAGTACTCAAAACCCAAAAGGTGTTGAAAGAAAGGGTGTTTGATCTAAGAATCTTTGATAATCCTGGAATGCTTGAATGAATTGAGTATATAAAATTTCAATAATGGCTTATTTGTTTAATCTGCCAATTCTTGTGGTTCATAAAAAGAAAGTGAGGGACTTCTACTACACCTCAATGCTCTTTAAATATGGTTTATTCTTGTCTGGCATGGTTCAAGGTGTAAAGATACATCTTGATGAAACTGTACTCGATGAAATTCTAGATGTCCCTGTGAAAAGGATCAGGTCCATAAAAGACAAGGCGTCATCTCTTGAGTTTGTACAAGAACTAAGCAAGACTACTGAAAAGCCCAAGGTTGGAGCGTTGAAAAAGTAAAACAAAGGGTAGTTCCCATTTTTGTTTGAGTTTGTGAACAAAGTTCTGCTGCCATAATTAGAAAAGAGAAAAATAGCTTCAGCAGCGAACCTTCTCCTTATGCAAACCTTAAGTAAGTTTGAAATTATAAATCTTCCCGCAATTATGATCGAGCACATGCATAAGGTAACGCATGTTAAAGATGGGAACTATGGATACCTTCTAAACAAATTATTTGATCATTTTAAAGTTGAGAGTTTGGAAGGACTGTCTGGGTCAGTCAAGCAGATCTTCTCCATGACTACTTTGAAGGAAAATGTGTATATGGAAGGAAAGGTTAGGGCAAAGCCTAAGTCACAGATATCAAAACTCATAGATGAACAAGGATGGATGGTCGCATAATTGGAAGACATGAATACTACTGTAAATAAGCAAGATGCAAAAATTTCTCACTTGAAGGCAACACTACAGCAAGTCACTATCGAAGGACTTGGTACCATGGATGCTCTCTATGCCAAAAATCAAGAACTCAAAGAACATGTTAAGGATCTGAATATTGAATTCAAGGGTCACAATGCTAAAGTGAAGGACTTGACTAAGCAGCTTCGCAATGCTCATGCAACTGAAAGTAAGCGTATAGATCTGGTCCAGTGATCTTTTGCTCCTAATCCTCATTCCTCTTAAGCACTTCTAGTCCTCATATTTCTTCTTTGTTTTGTATTAGTTCCTTTTTGTTGTATTTGTGGTAGATTTGAACCAGATCCCTATCTATTTTATTAAGTTGATTATGTATGATGTTTATCCTTACTTTTATGAGCGAAATGTTTCTTTATGTTTATTATCTCTCTCTTTTCTTGGCTTTACTCATTCTTGTTAGTGTTGTCCCAGTGGCCATGAGTTAAACTTGTGCACATTTTATTTATCTTGGTTTACTATTGTTACTTTTTTATGATGCCAAAAGTTGGAAGACATTATCAACTATTTGGTAGTCTTAATTCACTTCGAGGGACCTGGCCCCTTGTAGCCAGAAGAGGAATCTAGTTGAAAGGAGGAACTAATTTATGGGGGGATGATTTGAAAAAATTTGTCATCGTCACTAAGGGGAAAATGTTGTATTTTGATTTTGATGATTTCAAATAAGAGTTCAAGGTACCTGGTCTGTTTTGTGCTCACCAGAGATTGGAACTCTGTACAGCTATACATTGTACTATTTTATTTTGGCTGGTAGTGCTGGAGCAGCTCTCCAAAAAGTGTGTTGATGCTTAGTGAAATAAAATATGGTTAAGGTTTTACTCTTCAGTATATAAGAGAGAGATGTGACAAGATCAAAACCTAGTTTTTTTGCAATTGCTAAAAAGGATTCTTTTCTCAAGAAAAACCATTCTTACAAAGGATCATTGTTCATTTCAACAAAGGGACTTGATCGTATTGAAGCTTTAGTCTTTGTTGTCTTACTGAGTATTAAGTCTTTTGTTCTTGAAATTGTGAATCTACTCCTATGTTATAAAGCGTTGTAGGTTTTGTTCTTGTCTATGTCTTTAGCGGAATAGAAGAAACTAAAGTTAGTAGTAGTTTCAGCCTTGGTGTAGTCAAAAGTTTCTTTCAACATGCTTTATGTTATTTTGGATAAAGTAACCTAGTAGTGTCAACTAGAGTTAGTTGATTTTTTTAGTGTGGTAGAGTTGTTGCACGAGTCTTATAATAGAGGCATTAAAAGGAGTTAGGATTAAGAGTTTAATCCTCGATATTACTGGAGTCTGTAGTCATCCAATTGGCTTTAAGTTAGTGAAGTTTGCTGAAAATTCTGTGGGACAGGTCAAGGTTTTTACTCTCTCGAGCAAGAAGGTTTTTACATAAATATTGTGGGTTTATTTACGTTCAGCACTTCACATTTATTTTACTTATCTTACTGTTTTTCTACCCAAAGGACTTGGTCCCTTACTGGTGGTGGACTCACATTCGCCAACATCAAGCAACGTGATAACCACTATGCCTGCAAATGAAAAGACAACAAAAATAAACACTGTTAACATTTTTTCTCTTTTGATTATTAGGTTCATATAAGAAAAACATGGTAACTTATACCAACTCAATAGTGACTCCAGACCCGTTGATTGTTGCTACTAGAATATTGTATGGTGTTATAAATGGTGTACCATATCTATTCATTAAATCAGTATCTAGACCAAAAAATTTGAAATAACTATTAACGGAAGGGAATTTTGATTTAAAATTTACGAATTACCACAATAACATAAATTTGAGTTCACAGTAATATGTTCATGCAAAATAGAATTTACGCAAAATTTATTGAGTTCTTCTAAAATTCATAAGCTAAACTAAAGAGATAATTACCATTCTGCAACCAAGCAGTTGAAAAAGTTCAAGGCATAAGGTATGCCAAAGAATTGTAGTGTTGATTTTAATAAACAATGTATCATCAATGAAACAAAATTAAAATTATTTATATCATCAATGTATATAAATTAAAATAAAAATATTGATTATCATCGAAATGAATATCCAAGAAAAAAATTAAAAAATAATTCACTAATTACCTGGTAACGGAAAAAATACGAAAGATGAAATAAACCCGAAAACTAAAAGGAACGATAGAATCAAAATATGGGATGATAACAAATAGAAATAAAGATGGATAGATACAAGAAGATAAAGAAAAGGACAACCTATACATGTATCAAATCCAAGGACCTCCCTTTTGAATAATAACAAGCACCTAACTCTTAAGATGACCAAAAGAGAATCGTAACGCTCTTAAAACCATCGTTTCTAAGCAAAAGTCAACAAAAGTTTTTTCAAGATCTCATGATCTCTCAAGAGTCATAATTTCAATATTCATCAAAAAACTAAGGAAAATAAAAATCTTAATATTTATAGCCATGGTCATTTATTACATATATGGGTCTAAAGTGACCCAAATTCAACAAAATGGAGCAAGTTGGCCGCTTAGGCCCACATGCCCACACAGGTGATGACCTGCTGGCACAGATGGAGCACCTATTGATGTAGGTGAATGACCTGTGGATATAAATGATTATTCAGGTGGTTCCGGATCATTGTTTAGCGCCTCTTATCTTTCTGACGACCTCTCCAATAGCTCCCTTGACTCCAATCTATCTTTCATATGTGATTTACTCTACTTGGAATTTTAGATGTAGCTTTCACACGCATCCTTGTGGCCTTAAGATCTTTGTGGCTTAGATCCCTTGTTGTTGCTCTTAAAATACAACCCAAGAAAGGTTGACGTCGATTTGGCTTGTATTATCCTCATCTTGAAAAGAATTCGGCCTCGAATCTAAACCTTGCCAAACCAAAAGAAAAAAGAGCAACCACACTATCCTTACGGCATGAGGGTTAGAGTAAGAAACAACAAATTTATCACCATGCCAAGGAGGCTCACACTTAACATATAACCAAGCATCAAAGTGATTAATCAATGGTTCGGAACCCCATAAAGTAAAAACTACTTGGTTACTCAAGAGACATTGACAAAAGGATTCACCACAAGATTCATGATAATCAAGAAATCACACAGAAAAAACCATATTGGTTCTATGTTTCAACAAGTACAAAACTCTTTCTTAGTCAGAAAGACAATATATTTCCCATAGCTAAGTGCAATGTCATGAACAAGTCATCCCAAGTTAAGATTCCACTTAATGAACTAGCTATCTTTAAGAATGGGATTACTCTCAAATCATTGCGAGGTCAAATGGAAGAAGTATCCATGAGCATGGGGTAAGGAAATGCCTATGTACCCCAAAGGTTCCATAATCACAAAAAGGCATACTCTATATAGAACCATAAGCAATATCATAAGCAAATAGAGAGTAAAGAAAGGTATCTCACAAATTAACTTCATCTAAGGTTTCCTCAAAGGCATGCTCACTATTATGCTCAAGAACATTATCAAGATTATTCTCAAGAATTGGAAAACTCAAAGAAGAAAAAATAACTGGAGATAAAGAACACCTTTCAATTCATCACAATCTTTCTCTATAAGAGTACTCTCATCTTCCAAGAAGAGATTTTCATCTTTAGAAAAAACGTGGTCACTTCATAGTGGATTGTTGTATAGAGTATAGTCCTCAAGAAAGGCTACATCCTCAACTTGATCCACACCACTAGGTCCATCACTATGAGTTTTTTCAACATATTCAAACAAAACATTATACCTAAAGAGAGAAGGATCAATCCAAGTAGGAGAATTGAAACATGTAAGTTCACTCTAAAATGACAATTGTCATTTTTCAAAAAAGTTATAGAACACGATCTTACCTATGAACCAAGAAAGTAACATGATCATCAAAAGACATGTTTGAAAGGTCACACCTTTCCAAAACATCACCATTAACTTGAGGTTTACTAGTCCCTTCACAAATATCCTCAAGTAGTGGATTAAATTCACCAACAAGTTGATCCATACAAGTTCCACAAGACAATGTACTATCATTCAACACAAAGTATTCAACATTGGGTGGAAAAAAATTAATCTTATAAGAAGAGCCAATGCGATCATCAATAAGATCAACTGGTGTATCTATACTCTCAATTTTTACATTATCAACACGAGGTAAAGACTCATTAAGCTCATATAAAGATAAGCTATCACTCACCCTCAACTTGCTACTAGCCTTACAATGATCTTTCACATTTGTTAAAGTTCAAGAGTTATCTTTGTTACCTTGAAGCTCGTTTAGATGTTCGTCTAAGTTGGACACCCCCTTTTTATGGACCCCAAATGGTTGCTTATTGATCTCATATTGTTATCCATAGCATTAAACTTCTTCATGATAGAATCCAAAGTTATTTGAATGGTGGAATTATGTATTTCACCTTCCTCGACCATTTTACCTAACAAGAAGACACTCAATAAAAACAACAAAAAACATTAGAGTTAGCAAAATAAAGTCTCACAATCACTCCTGTTTACACATCTTTGATTTTCTCATAACTGTATCAGCTAATATTGAAGATTGCTTATACTTTAGTTGTACATAAGGTATCGACTGCTATTTTTGGTTGGAGTGTTTTCTTGTTTAAAGAAAGATAGATGACTCAATTATAACAAAGGACTTGAATTAAGAAGTTAACTACAAAGTTAGACAAGAAAAGCACACAAAGAAAGAAATAGAACTCAAAAACTAATATAATCCAAATGTTCCCAATAGATGATTATGATGATCAAGGAGGGCCAAGGTACTTTAAAGAAGTCGGGGGAAGGAAAGATGGGGCCAGAATACCCCCGAAAGAGGACAAGTGCCCCATCCACTTTGGAGTTATGCTCAACTTGCTTTAGATTTGCTAGAGCGGGTCAAAATAGTCTACAATGCACCTTATATGTTTTAGAATTGCTCAAGCAGATTTGCTTAGTGGGCTTCTATGTCCCAAATAGGTCAATTTGGGCACATAAGATGTAATAATTAATCCTAGATTATAAATAGGATCTTTCTTTCACTTAGTAGATAGACTTTGATGAATAATAAATGTATACTCTTCTGAGTGTGAGAAGCAAACTTGAATTAACTTGTGTTGATTTTTTTAGAAACATTAGTTGTTTGAGAATTTGATTCCCTTGTGGTCTACATAATAGTTAGGTTCATGGAGGTAATCAATAAGGGAGGTCTTTAGGTTTGATACACCCTTTGGTTGCCCTTTTGTTATCTTCTTGTGTCTATCTATCTATCTTCTCTTCTTATTATTTACTTATTATTCTTTAATTTTCATATCTTAGTTTAGTTTTTTTTATTTTGTTGTTTGTTTCGATATCATCTGGTAACAGAGCCGAGCTTGATTTCATTCCTACGAAGTCAATCTTGGGTCTAGTCATCTTAGAAAATTAAAAATCACAAATAAAAATTTACTATTTACATTTTTGGTCTTTGGTCAAATTTTGAATTTTAGATCTTTGAATTTTCTTATGTTTCTAGTGTTAGATTTGTGTTTTCTATCACTATTAGAGTCCAAATAGCAAATTCGAGCTAAATCGAAGCATTATTGAGTGTCCTGTTCTTGTTGGAACCTTATGTTGAAGAAGTATGAAGTGAATTAAAAATATAAAGATTTTGGTGAAAAATTTGAGTGAAGTGATGTTTAGAATGAGTTTAGTAGGTTGAAAAGTGTCTAGGTTCAAAATTTCAATTCATTCTGAGCTAAGAAGAAAAGGTTAGAACAGTTGGGGTTGTTGGCATTCTTGTAGAGATTGTTATCTTCATGTTAAAAAAATTAACAAAACTGACTGTTTGATTTAAAAATAAGGAAGGAAAAGTGTGTAAAATATTTTTTTGCTAAATCAGCTCAAAAGATTCCAAGGATATTCCATAAGAAGAGTGCAAGAGGAGGACCATTAGAGGGCAAATTCGTCCATTCAAAAGAGGGTGGACCATGATCTACGCCCAAGGTGCTTTGTAGCTATGCCTGGGCTGCTGCAGCACCTCAAACCGGTATCCAAGGCTACTCACCTGCATCCAAGATGTTGCGGACATGCTCCACACCTGCTAGAGCATCTCCCAAACGCAGATCAAGCAACCTAAACGCATTTTAAGCTTCCAAAACACATTTCAAGCCCTTGGATTCAATTTGGCTCAAGGTTTGATTCCTTAGTTTTATTTTTTTGATTCCTAAACTCATTTTTTGATTCTTAAACTACTCAACAACTAAGTAATTCATCTACTAAGTTGATTGATTAGTTCTTGAGTCCCATTTCTTTCATGTTTTTCTTCTTTTCAATTCTTTATGATTTCTTGATTAAAGTCCTTAAGTAATTTTTATTTTTTTGACTCTTTCAAATAAAAATCCATTCCAACCTACAGACAAAATTGGTACCAAGCATTCTCATTGGAGTATAAATGATCTATCAACACTTGTAATGCCAATTGAGAAACAACACAAAGGTATGAACTTTGAGATCTTGTGTGGTTGATTTCCTAACCTTAACTTATTTGTTGTTTTTATTTTTGCTTAGAATTTCGTTTATTGGTATAATGGATACAGAAGACGAAACTTTGCAATCCGTGGATAAAGACTCAACAAGTGTTATTTTAGCAGCTATTGAAACTCTCAATCGTAAAATTGATTCCATAGACGCTAAGATAAATTCACTTTGAGGGAGGATAGATAACATTCCAAATTATCTAAACTTTCCTAAATCCACCCTTTCTGATCCACCAAACCTTAAATCTCCCATGAGTGAATATGCTCTAAACAAACTTCAAGGTAACCAAGCTAACTTTTGCACTCTAGTAAATGTGAAAGATCATTGTGAGGCTAGTAGACAACTAAATGTGAGAGATAGTTTATCTTTAAATGAGCCTAATGTTTCTTTACTTCATGATGAGAATGTACAAGTTGAGAGTATGGATACCCTAGTTGATTCTAATGATGACCGAATTGACTCTTCTAGTAAGATCAGTTTGTGTCCACCTAGTGTTAAAGCCATTATGTTGAATAATAGTACATTGTCTTGTGGAATTTATGTGGACCAACTTGAGTATGAACCTAGTCCACCACTTGAGTATGTTTGTTGCGCGGTTAATAAACCTCAAGTGAGTGTTGATATTGAAAACATTAGTCAATTAAATAGGAGTGACCCTTTGAGCACACCTCTTAATGAAAATCCTATTGTTTGCTTGGCTCATAAGGATGATCATGTGTTTTAAATCACTTCTAAGATTTATAATTGTCTTTTTGAGAGTAAACATACTTGTTACAAGTTTTCTTCTTAGATTGATCCTTTTTTCTTTAAGTATAATGTCTTGTTTGAATATGATGAAACCAATCCTAGTGAACTACCTAGTGATGTGGATCGTGTTGTTGATGTAGCTCTTCTTAAGAGCTATATTCTATACGACAACCCACTATGAAGTGACATAATTCCTCATAAATATGGAAATCTCTTATTTGAAGTTGAGAGTACTCTTAAGGGAAAAGAATGTGAAGGATTAGAAGGTGGTATTTGTTTACAAATTTTTCCTTTTTCTTTGAGTGTTCAAATTCTTGAGCATACCCTTGATAATAATCTTTGGCACCAAGGTGAGAATGTTCTTAAGGATACCTTAGATGAACTCAATTTGTGTGACACCTTTCTTTACTCTTTATTTGCCTTTATTGATATTTATGCTGGTGTGGAGAGTATATCCTTTTTATTATGGTAATGCCTTTGGGGAAAAAGAGTTTTGGTATACACCTGGTGACAAATTTGAATATGTTAATTGTTATACCCCTGACTTAATGCTTGGTCAAGATGCCAAGCAATGTTTGACTGAGAATTTTGCCATCCTTCCCTAAGATGAAAAGTCTTTCTTAGGGATTTATAATCCACTTGATGGACCCATATCGTGTAAGGGGAAAATCTCCAACAAAATGATTATTTTAAAGGGGTTATGTCCCTATCGAGACATGGAACCCATGTGAGCCTTCACGAGTGGTTGATTGATTACCATGGTTACTCTAGCCTTTACCATTGTCCAAATCTCTAGAGTGGCCTAGTAATTCTCATTTATGGGGTTACATACCCCTACTCCACCTTTTGATATTTGGATATATGTAAAATTTGTGCCTCTTTGGCATGAAGTATTGATATTAAACCTTGTGCTAACCCTCGTGCTTCAAGAAAAATTGGTTGTGTGTTCTTCTTTTTTGTTCAAATATTGTAGATTTGAGTATGAATCTTCTTCAAGAAGGAGAGGATGAGATAATCCAAAGGTGTCCATTGGATTATCATGATGATCAAGGAGAGTCAAGGGACTTTAAAGAAGCCAAAGGAAGGGAAAACGGGGCTAAAAGTCCCCCGAAAGAGGAAAAATACCCCATCCACTTTGGAGGTGCACCCAACCCGCTTTAGATCTTCTAGAGCGAGTAAAAATAGTCCACTATGCACTCTATGTGCACCCCATACGCTATAGCATTGCTCAAGCAAATTCTTAGTGGGTTTATATGCCTTGTTTTTCCCAAATAAGTCACTTTTGGGCCTATAAAATGTAATAATTAACCCTAAACTATAAATAGGGTCTTTCTTTCATTTAGTAGATAGACTTTTGATCAATTATGAATGTATACTCTTGTGAGAGTGTTAGGCAAGCTTGGAGTATCTTGTGTTAATCTTTCATTTATAAATGTTGGTTGCTTAGGAATTTAATTCTCTTGTGGTCTACGTAAGAGTTAGGTGCTTGTAGGTAATCAATAAGGGAGTTATTTGGGTTTGATATACTCTTTGTTTGCCTTATTGTTATCTTTATGTGTCTATCTATCTTTCTTCTCTTCCTATCCTTTACTTTATTATTGTTTCATTTTCATATCTTAGTTTAGTTTTTCAATTTCGTAGTTTATTTCGGTATCACGAAGTAATCAACAACTAAGTAGGATAATTACTAGTTGAAAAATAGTTTAAGAATCAGAGAAAGTGATTAGGAATCAAAGAAATAAAACTAACATATTGGAACCTGAGAAAAATGAAATTTGAGATGGTTAAAGTGTGTTTTGGAGGTGTGCAAACGCATGTCTTGACCTGCCCTCGCAGTAGGAGTACTCGTAGGTGAAATCAGCAAGTCTCTAGGGTGCGTTGCCCACATGTGGCACCTGCGTGTGCAGATGAAAGGCGTGTGTTCTCCTGACAGCTTAGTTGGAGACTCAAAATTTTATTCTTTTGTAGGCCTTTTGGGTTCTCTCTCCTAGGATATTCCCTTTTCTTTTGAGATATTTCTTTGTACCAATACCCAAACACTTTTCTCTTTCTTTATTTTTGGATCTAACATACCTTTTGGATGAATCTTTCTCTTGAAGATATGAATATCCTCAAGAACACAAGAACAACTATGAAGATCTAAAAATCACAACTTCTTCAATCTAGCTTGAAATTTAATAAAATTTGCAATTTAGGCTCTCTTCATCAAGGGGGGAACCTTTCAATAATCTTTAGCCTTCTAATTCACACCAAAATTTTCGTATTTTTAAACCCATTTGCATATTTCTTCAAGCTTCAAACCTAAAAAGGGTGGATTCTATCAAACTTCTCCAAATAACACCAAAACTTAGATCTAGGGTCCTTTTGATGTGGGAAACACTTCCCAACAATTTTTACCCTTCAATTCCAATTCAAAATCAATAGATCTAAGAATCTACTTTTCAAATTTTTCAAACTCAAACTCAATAATAGGGGCTTCTCTCCAAATCTACTCAAATCAGGTTCAATGCTCAAGATCTCAAACCAAATATACTAGAAGAAACAAAATCTAGTATAGAAACTACCAAGATGACTCAAAAACACAAAAAACTTTTGGAGGGTTTTCTCAGAAAGGATTTTTTTAAAAAAATTTCAAAGGTAACAATCCCAAGAGTGGAATTCTATGAAAGAATCTAAGCCTTGCTCTAATATCATTTCTAAGCAAAAGTCAACAAAGGCTTTTCCAAGCTCTTATGCTCTCTCAAGAGTCATAATTTCAATATTCATCAAAAAAGTAAGGAAAATAAAGCTTAAGTCCTAATATTTTTAGCCATGGGTCAATTATTACATATATGGGCCAAAAGTGACTCTATTCAACATGAAGCAAGGTGGCCTCTTAGCCCCACATGCCCACACATGTGATGACCTGCTAGCGCAGGTGAATGACCTTGAGATGCAGATAACCACGCAGGTGACTCCAAGCCATCGTTTAGCTCCTCTTATCTTTCAGACGACCTCTCCAAATGACTTCATTGACTCCAAGCTATCCTCCATATGTGATTTTACTCTACTTGGAGCTCAAAATGGACTCTACACATGCATCATGTGGCCTTAAGATCTTTGTGGCTTGGATACTTATCATTGCTCTTGAAATACAAGCAAGAAAGGTTGACGTCAATTTGACTTGTATCATCACCCTCAATCAAAAATAGAATAATTGAGGAAAAGATATTATTCGGCAGATGTACATCTCGTGCGCCACACATGCATCATGTGCATCGCACATGCATCATGTGCATCGCACATGCATCTCATGCGCCACACGTGCATTCCGTGTCAATTAGTAAATAAAATAATTCAGACACACACACACACACACACACACACACACATATATATATATATATTAATATTATCGAACATGCGTGCAAGTTCAAATTAAAGCTCATCTAGCTCAGTTGGTAGAGCACAAGGCTCTAAACCTTGTGACAGTGGGTTCTCGAGCCCCATGGTGGGCGTTTCTAGCCTTTTTTTGTGGTTCTTTTTCCCTTTTCCTTGATTGGAAGTGCAAAAATCTAATAATATAGATGGCACATTGTAAACCCAAATTATCTGCTCATCTTTAATCATACATATTTCATTTGGATATTGCGAACATCTTACAATTCTTGGCATGCTTTTTAATGCTTCTACAACAATATTCGAGCACGCATATCATAATAATTTTAGAATCTAAAGAAACAGATTTTGATCAAAAATCATCGAGTTTTAAGTTTAAGCTGCACAAACTTTATCCTCTAACTTGTCTAGACTTGCTCATGGACATCTGCGTATTGCTTATCATGAAAACTTGATTGCTTTTCATCATTGAAAGACTTAACATTATCAACATGGTCGTTGCCCATCTGTAGGGACTCATGAGTACATGTCTTCTTGTTTAAGACTTTCTTGTCACAGTAAATGAAATATAAGATCAACTGCACTATTCCTAAAGCCAAACCAACACCAGTTGAAGTCTGCAAAGTATAAAACAATCATTAATACTAGTACTCCACAATTGGTGTAATTCATACTGAGGAATTAGTGATGAAGTTTGATGTTTACGAAAATTCCTTTTTTCTTATTAGTAGTATCAATTTTCAACATATATCAATAGGACTAGAAGCTAAGAGATGTTAGGTTCAGTACTTACGCCAATAAATGGGTCCATTCCTAGCATGGCATAGATAAACCAACAGGAGCAAGATACGACAACGGCAAATGACAGGAAAAATGGCATATACTCCACGCTCTTTGTTCTGATTACTAGTCTCTGCACAAATAGATCTTGCACTGATCAGCACTATCCAACGAGATGAGCTTCACTTAGTATAACATAGCATAAATATTGTCTAAATGCATTAAATCACTTTTTTCTTTTTGCAAAACACTAAACCCATAATTAATGTGAAAATACAATGAACTTAATGATGCGAACAATAAATATTAAATCCATCAACTTAAGTCTTGAATCTATATACCTAACAGATTCTTTTTTTAGCACGCTCTAAAAGTTTTTACATTTACACTAGACAATAATTTTTAGTTTTGATCAATCCCAAGATCTACATTCGCACAATTTCTAAAAATAGAGAAAATATAACAAATTGAAAGGGGTGATAATTAAGGAGTATTGAGAGAGCTTACAATGATAGACATAGGAGATTCATACATAACAATGGAGAAGAGGGTGGCAGCCGTACCACAAAAGAGTTTCCTATTTTTCCCATGAAAAGCAACCACCGATATAGCCGTTGCCGCAGCAAAAGCCAAGACGACTAAAACGAACATTGCTAAGATTTTCACCTTTTGTTTATTGGGTGCGTAGAGGAAAAAGATGATCACATATATCAACTCAATTGCAGCTCCAGCCCCGTTGATTGTTGTTATTAGAATATTGTTTGATGTTATAAAGGGCAGACCGTACCTATTCATTAAATCAATAAGTTCATCGATAAGTCTATTCTGACCAAACAAATCGAGACAATACTGTTCAAGATTTGAAATTTATGAGTTTCTATCTCAATTTAATTCAAGTTAATATATAATAATAGTTTCATAGTAATTCGTACAGAAGCTATTGGGTTCCATACACAACAACAACAAACCCAGTGTATTCCCACAAAGTGGGGTCTGGGGAGGGTAAAATGTACGCAGTCCATACCGCTACCTCCGAAGAAGTAGAGAGGTTGTTTTCGACAGACCCCCGGCTCAAGATAAAGGATGGTAAACAAAAAAGTAATGAAACATGAAGTAGGATGGATAGCATAACATAAATAAGGAATAAGACATAACAAAATAAAAATCAGAGCAATACGACATAAGATAATTAAGCACAATATGGAATAAGAGATAAGAAATGGGACATTTGAAATAGGACACCTACCTAGTAGCAACATACACTCACAGACCAAAGACACCCACCACACCCAAACCCTCCTGACTAGGGGCTCCTACCTATGGACACAATCCTAGGATTACTAACCCGGCTATACATGAGCTCTTCTAACTACTTGTTATAACCTACGCACTCATCCTAGCCTTCTACCCTTATCCGCGACCTCCACACCTCCATATCTAGGGTCATGTCGTCCTCAGTAAGCTAAAGCTCCTCCATGTCTTGTCTAATCATTTTTCTCCAGTATTTTTACAGCCTATCTCTCCTCTTTCTGAAGCCATCCAATGCTAGTCTCTCACACCTACGAACTAGGGCATCTGTACCTCTCCTCATCACATACCCAAACCATCTCAGTCTTTCCTCCCGCATCTTGTCCTCCACCGAAGCCACTCCCACCTTCTCCCGGATAATCTCATTCCTAACTCTATCCCCTCTAGTAAGCCCACACATCCAACGCAACATTCTCATATTCGCCACCTTCACTTTTTAAATGTGGGTGTTCTTGACTGGACAACACTCTACTCCATATAGCATGGCTAGACGGACTGTCACTCTGTAGAATTTGCCTTTAAGATTAAGGGGCACCTTCTTATCACACAACATTCTCGAGGCGAGCCTCCACTTCAACCAACCTGCTCCAATACAATTAGAGACGTCCTCATCAATCTAGCAATTTTCCTGAATCATAGCCCCAAATACTTAAAATTATCTCTCTTACAAACATCCTGAAAATCTAACCTCACCACCACATCATCCTCCTGCCTCAAGTCACTAAACTTGCATTCCATATACTCCATCTTGGACCTACTCAACCTGAACCCCATAGATTTAAGGGTTTACCTCCAATTTTTCATTCACACAGACCTTTCCCTCCCCGCGTTTCATGAATCAGTACTACATCATCCGCAAACAACATACACCAAGGCATCTCCCCTTGAATACTTCGCATCAACAAGTCCATCACCAATGTAAACAGGAATAAACTAAGAGTCAAACCCTGATGCAACCCTGTCTCTATCGAAAAATGCTCTAAGTCCCCTCCCGTCGTTCTCACCCGGGTCTTCTCTACATCGTACATGTCCTTAATAGCTCTAATGTACACCACCGAGACCCCTATCACCTCTAAGCATCTCCAAAGAACCTCCCTAGGGACTTTGTCATACGCCTTCTCCGGGCCGATGAACACCATGTGCAAATCCCTCTTCATTTCCCTATACTGCTCCACCAATCTCCTCACCAGGTGGATTGCCTCTATCGTCGAGCGACCAGGCATAAAACCAAACTGATTCTCCGAAATGGACATGACCTTCCTCAATCTCCGCTCGACCACCCTCTCCCAAATCTTCATAGTATGACTCAACAGCTTAATACCCCTATAGTTGGTACAACTCTGAATGTCACCCTTATTTTTATATAACAGAATCATCGTACTCTACCTTCACGCCTCAGGCATTCTCGCTGTCTTAAAAATATCGTTAAACAAATCAGTCAACCACCTTAAACCTTCCCTACCTATAAATTTTTAAAAATCCACCGGAATCTCATTAGGCCTCGTCGCCCTTCCCCTCCGTATTCTACGAATAGCCTCTCTAACCTCCTCAACCTTAAAACATCTACAATAACTGAAATCACAGCTCTCCTCCGAGTGCTCCAACTCCCCTAACTAAATGCCTCTGTCCCCCTCCTCGTTCAAAAGGCTATGAAAATACTCCTGCCATCTCTTCTTAATGTGAACATCCTCCACCAGAACTCTACCATCCTCCCCCTTAATGCACTTCACTTGATCGAGTTCCCGACCCTTCCGATCCCTAGCCTTAACAAGCCTATACAACCTCTTTTCCTCACCTTTCTCCTCTAACCCCGCATACAAACTCTCAAACGTTGTTGTCTTGGCATTCATAACTGCTAACTTAGCCTCCTCCACCCGGAACTAAATTGTTCTTTGAATATAAGCTAGGCAAATCACTTAAAAGATTATTTAATCCCGAGATACTTTTTTCAGTCAACATCGTATTCATTTTGCGTCACAGTTGATTAGGAAAAGGCTACGTTAGTGTAGGTTCAATATTTTGGAGGGTATATATAAAGTTAGGCAAATGCAATTTTATATTATATATAGAGAGAGAGTCCAAATCACTTGGTTGGACACTTTTACCTCAAAATGTGCCAAAACATTTACTCCCTCTATTTCAAAAAATAACTTAGATTGACTTAACACGTTATTTAAAAAAAAAAAAATTGAATCTTGTAATTTTAAATTAGTGTTATGTCAAATATATTAAAATATTTTTTAATCTCATGATATTAAGTGAAAAATTAAAAGTAAACTATTGCCAAAAATAAAAATGAATTATTTTTTTTGAAACGAAATAAAAAAGAAAAATAAGACATTTTCTTTGAAAACGTAAATAGTAGTATCATTAGTCATTAAAGTTTGGTACCATACAATTATGTATTATTTAGTGCCATACAATTAAGTTGGGTAAAGAGCTACTTCAATAACTCAACGGAAAAACACATCTCTTGTTTCTTTTTGTGTATAGATAGTTACCATGCTGAAAGCAAACAGTTGAGAAATGTCATGATGTAAGGTATGCCTGAAAACTTCTCTGTTGATTTATTCTTGATGATTCTCTTGAACGTAAACCTAAATTTAATCATACAAAAACATATTAAAATTAAAATAATTTATATTATCAAATATTGATTATCATTGGAACAAATATCCAATCTTTTTTTAAAGAAGTTTCACAGATTACCCATAATTATGAGTACTATAGAATAATTGAGGAAAAGATATCACGATAAATATTAAAAAGTGACTGAGAAAAGTTAAATTAGCTAGCTCTCTGTATTTAATTAAGAAAAAATCAATTATTAATCAGTAAAGAATACACAAAAAAGAATTCTGAATTTAAAATATATGATGTATCTGGATTTAAAACATCAATACCAACAAATACCGAACCAAAAAAGTTTCTTGACTTTGAAACGGTAGTCATATGAGATAAATTTATTATTTTGATTTCTCAAAAAATAAAATTTTGATCGTCAAAATTTAAACTATGTCACATAAACTAAAATGAAGAAATGTGTTGAACTGCGTGAATTTGCACACAAAAAAAACATGACTCTCTTTATATACAAGAGAAGCTTTTTTCAGGAAAAATAAAAATTTGAGAAGAGCACTGAGAATTATGCTTACGTGGGTACCAAGAAGAGAAAGAGAGTGGCTGCATTTCCTGTTTATTAGCAGAAAAAAAGATAAGCAAATGAGTAGTAAAACTAAATCAGAAATTAATTAATTAAGGCGAAAAAAATATACAAGAAAAATATAACGTAGAAATATATTAATTCAAGTGAAATTAACCCACCTAAAATCCCACAAACAAATTGTACAGTGTGTACATGACCACCCATGTTGTGTTCTCTACTAAATTATTGTATAGTTCTTTAGTCCAAAAACTTGTGCAATTTATAGAGGAGAGGAGTACTCTATGGGCATTGAATAATATTTTGTTCAAAATAAATAATTAAAGTATCCAACAATATGGAGTACTCAAAAAAGGAAAACTTGACCAATAATTATTCAAAAGTATAGATCAGAGGACGCTGCATGGTTATTATAAAGATGTCATCGTGACCATACACGACTGAAAAGCAAACCAAGAAAACTCAAGCAATTGAAATATTTAGAGAAATGACATCTTTTCCCCTTAATTTGTCATCACAACTTACTTTATCACTTAAACTTAATTTTTATTTATTTATCCTCTTAATAACTTTCAAACAAATTAAATTCCCCTTATAGCTGACGTGGCAAAAAAAAAAAAAAAGAAATTTTCATCTTCTTCATCACTCCCCTTTCCCACTCCACGCCCACCCCCACCCCATCCCCAACACTCCATTTCTTCATCTTCTTCGTACCCCCACTCCGTTTCTTCATAATTTCCTTCCTATCAAGTCCTAATTAATCCAAAATTTTATTTTTTGACAATCAAAAAGGGTTTAAGATTGATGAACAAGTTTGATTCTTGACCAAGAATTTCATGTCATGCAAATATCATCTATGCTATTTTCGAATTTCGGACTGTTCATGTCATTTCTGTAGACATTTTTGAGTAAGAAATTGAAAATTTAGGAGTTTTAAAATTTTGAATTTTGGTTAATGTGAAAGAATTTGAATTTGAGATTTTGTGTATTGATGTGTTTTTGTGATCATGTACTTGTATTTAGTTCATTGATGGATTTGCTCAAGTTAATTTTGCATTTGATGAAGAAACAATTCATTGAAAAAGCTTGTGGTAATGGTGAAAGAAATAGAAAAATGGTGTTTTTATGTGAAGAAGAAGAAGAAGGAGGAGGAGGAAGGGGAGGGGACGGAGGTTGCTGTCTAATGAAGAAGAAGGAGGAGGAGGAAGGGGAGGGGACGGAGGCTGCTGTCTAATGAAGAAGTAGAAGGAATTGGGGTGGGATAGGGTGGGGGCTGTGAAAGAACGAAGGGGGTGAGGGTTGTGAAGAAGAAGAAGAAAGGGGGTGGGGTCTATTTTATTTATATAAAATATATTTTTTTATAAAAAATATACTCTTTTAAATATATATATATATATATATATATATATATATATATAAATAGTATATATAAAATATATAAAAAAAGTTAGTGTGTGGGATTATTAAAAAGAAAAAAAAATTCTTACGTGGTAAATGACATGGCACTGATGTGACATTGATTTGGCAATGACGTGGCGCGTGTGTAGCGCACTCTCCGTCATGAGAGTGGTATTCAGTTTTGAGGGGTGAAAATAATTCACTTTAAAGATGTTAAGAGGGTAAATAAACGGAAATTAAGTTTAAATGCTAAAGTGAGTTGTGGCGACAAGTTCGGGAGAAAAAAGATGTCTTTTCTCAAATATTTACTGCTACCTTCATTTTATTTTATCTAACATTTTTTTATTTTTTAAATATCATGTCAAGTTAAAAAATATCACATAAAATAACTGATAAGTATAAAAGTAAAGAAAGAATAGAAGAGTTGAAGAAAAGTGAAGATGAAATTATTCTGATGTAAATATTTATAGAGAGATATAAGGGGATCTAGAAGACAAACGTAAGAAATAATGAAATATAACTAAGCAAATTGGAGTGGCTTGGATTTCTTTTTTAGGACAAGAAAATCGTAGGAAGTATTACTAAGATTATTCATTTTATAAGTGACTAAAAAACCTTAATTCATTCCACATTCTTTTATCCTCCTTTTTATCTTGTTTCACTATTTATTATTTTCCTTTTTTTTTCCTTTTTTTTTCATCATCTTTCTCTTTTCTTTTTTCTCTTGACTTATCTATTCTTCTCCCTTCTCATTATTCTGTCCATTCTTTTTCTCTTTCTCCCTGAATTTATTTTTTACCTCCTTTTCCTTCAGTAATCCTTCATAAATCTCAGTCGCATTTAAATTCATTTGTCTCTTCTTATACAAAAATTCCAAATACCATATATTAATCTCACATGGCATATAGCAAAGACTAAACGGCAAAAATTGGCCAATGATAAGTTAAATATCAATGTGAGAATACTATGTAGATCTTGTTTTAAATCACATTCCCGTTTAGATTTTCTTTGTTGTGTTTAATTAGCTAGTTGATTGAGCATATTTAATCTAATTTATTGTTCTGCTTACTAGCTACATGGTTGCGGATTTTATAAATAATACATACAGCAAATTAATGTATTAATTGCAATACATAGCATTTGTTCAATCTAAATCAATGTATAGCAATTCTTAGACATACCTTAAGTTATGACATGTCTCAACTGATTGCTATCTGCACAAAAAAGAAAAAAATAATATGTTTTTCTGTTGAATTCTTGTAGTGCCTCTTTACCGAACTTATAAAATTGTACTCTTTAGGTCCATTTCTATTTGTTAAATATTGATTTAGTATATTGAGCAATAAATAAATCATAATTTTATGTGAAATAATTATAGTTAATAATAGAGATAAATGAAAAGGTAAGTGTACATATTTTTTTTTAATTTTTTGAACTAAATAAATAAAAATGATGAGAATAATGAGTAATGATAGCTTTGACGCATTTCTTGGGTGAATGTGTACATCCACGTGCTTTGGAAATTGGACTTCATTGGTTCAATATTTGAGGATTAAACCAAATATACTTTTCAAATTTTAATAACTGTATTTTTCATATACAATTTTATAAGTTCGAAAAAGATAAGAGGCAATCCAAAAACTCAACAGAGAAACACATTTTTTTTCTCTTTTTGGGTATAGATAGTTACTGTGCAGATAGCAATCAGTTGAGGCATGTTATAACGTAAGGTATATGTCTAAGAGTTGATATACATTGATTTGGAATGAACAAATGCTATGTATATTAATTATACAACCCACAACCATGTAGCTGGTAAGCAGAAAAATAAATTAGATTAAATTTGCTCAATAAATTAATTAGACACAACAAAGAAAATCTAAACGGAATGTGATTGAAAACAACGGCTACATAGAATTCTCATATTGATATTCAACTTATCATTTGGCCATTAAAGTTGCTTCATGCCATGTGAGATTTATATGGTATTTGGAATTTTTGTACAAGAAGTGACAAATGAATTTAAAAGGGTCTGAGATTTAGGAAGGATTTTTGAAGGAAAAGGAGTTAAAAAATAAATTCAGAGAAAGAGAAAAAGACGATGAAAAAAAAAGCTAAGGGAAAATAAATATTATAAAATTCGAAATGAGATTTTGGAATGGAGGGAAGGGAAAAGAACAGATAAGTCAAGAGAAGAAAAAGACAATAAAAGAAAAAAAAAAGAAGGAAAATAATTAATAATGAGACAAGAAAAACCAAGGATAAAAGATTGTGAAGGAATTAAAATTTCTTGGTCACTTACAAAATAAGGAGAAGAAGTTACTTTTAAAAATCGCATTTATTATTTTTTTTAAGTACAAAAATAAATATCTATAATTAAAGAAAAAAGATTAAATCGAAGATCTCCTTACTCTTAGTGATGATTGTTCTACAATCGAGACATACATGAATGGGTTAGGAAAATATTTGTAATTGAAGTCTGAAGATTTCTATTACTCTACAACTGAAACTTTCGTACCTTCTTTTTGGGTAAAAATCTTTGTATCTTCAATATTATATTTGTGTATTCATAAGATCGTTGGCTGTTTTTTTGAAGCTTAGGGTGTGTAGAGAAATGTTTTTCATGGAAAATATTTTTTTGAAAATAAGTGAATCTCTTAATTTTTAGTGTTTGATTAGTAAGTAAGAAAATACTATTCCAATAATATGTATATGTTATATAGGAGAACACTATAAAGGCGCAGTGGGATGGAGAGCGGGGTTTCGAGGGTGGCGGAGTCAGGATTTTCAACAAGAGGTTCACAAGTAAACATACGAACTAACCGAAGGGGGTTTTGACATCTACTATATATATAAAAAATAATTTTAATTATGTATATATAGTATATTTTTTTTTTATCGAAGGAAATTCGAATGAACACCCTATCCCAAGTATAGCTCCACCCCCGGTGGCGGGGTGGAATTTTCAAGGGATGAGGGTTGGGGGATTTAAATGGGTGGGGAGGAGATAAAAAATTTGGAGTGTCACTTATGCAATTTATTTTTTTGACTTCTACAAATAAATTTATTTTTCTCATTTTTAAATAATATATTTTTCTAGAGAAAATATTTTACCTATGAAAATCCTTAATCTTTCTCAGTATGAACCATATATAGTCAAAGCATGCCTTACTCATAGACATATTTTGTTTAACTCCTTTTGTTTTTGCAGCTAATTTTACGTACCACAATTTTAAATCTAAAGAGTAGTTGTCATTACTTATAATTTCTTTCATTAATTAATGGCTTTTTCTTGGTGGTCTAAATTTTATGCCATTATATTGTCTCCAACTTTTTAAAATAATATTTTACTGCTTGTTAGTGGTTTCCATACTGTACTATTTTTATATGATTATGCAAATATACGAGGATTAATTCACGTTTGCTTACTTTTGGAGCAAATATAAAATTAGTAGTATATGGTATATGGTTGATCCATCATTTTATTTGTTTAAATTCATTTTTCACTTTTTATATTTATTAACACCTCCTTGTTCAGTCTTTCATCCACTATCAGTTTTGGACCTGACTAGTATGGATTTCTATCAGAAAAGTTATTTGGAAGCAAAACACTCCTTATCAAGATGATTTCACATCAAGGCTCAAACTCAATCAAAGTTTCTGATTAGTGAAAGAAGAATACTTACTGCCACATCACAACAATATTCGTTTGATAGGAATTCCTAAATTCTGCAAAAAAGAGCGCACTTCGGGGTCGGGGGGAATGAAGGGAATATTCAAAAGGGGGAGCCGGGGCTCTTTCTTTTCTTGTACAAAAGGTCTTGATTTGATATGGCATTAGAGAAAACTCGCAAATTTTGGTCATTACAACTCCGATCAAATTATGCAAATACATAAGCTTTATCTCACAAACCATGATAGAACGGATAGGAACTCTATAATTGTTCACAAATGGGATAAAAGTGAGATGATGCATCAAAATATGAGATTTATGTGATGACTCGTCCTTGCACCAAACATAAAGGATAAGATGTAAATTAACAGTATGACTACCATATTCATAAACTCAAAAGTTTGTTATGTGATTGCAATTTGGTGTATTATTAGACACTAGTGCTAATCATATAGCAGAAAATGGGATAAGATGTTTATTTTCCCCGTAATAGCCATGCCTTTAAGGCTTTACTATAAAGCTAATGACATCACTCAATCTTTTGAAGTAGTCCACCTAGCACGCAATTTGCCTCTTTTTCCCCGGCCAATTTTCTTAAGAAGAAAAAGCCAAATATTAGGGGTTCGTTTGATCCGAATTTTGTTGATCCGGTTTTGAAAGTTTTGTGGTGCGATTCATGTTTGTGATTTTTAATGGGGCCTGTGGTGGTAGAGTAGGGATCGGGCCGATCACAATGAGGGTGCGGGGGCGAAGCCCCCGAGGTATAGACTTTTATGTTTTGGGGCCTAGGACTTATTTGTATGCACGTATTATATAAGTGCATTTAGTGGGTTGTTTTGGGTGTTCAGAAAAATACACATCATTGAGACTATGTCTCCCACTTTGTACTCTTTCTCCATTATAGTGAAACCTTCCTCTGCCCGTGATTTTTCCTGCAAGGATTTCACGTAAATCTGTGTTGTTCTTGTTTTCTTTTACTTGTGCTTTGCTTATTCTGTCTGAAGCATAATAGGCGGGATAAGGTTGAATATCTGCGTTTGATAGATAGTATTATACTGTGTACCAAACGCAGTATAAATCTTATTTCATCCTGGGATATCCCACCTTATCTCATTTAAGCGGGAATTATTTTATCCTATATCTCATGTGGGATAAATTAGCCCGGCGATTATAATCTCAGGATTATAATCCAGAAATAATTTAATTTGCATACCAAATGACCTCTAGTAGTTTAGCTGGTAAATATTTTAAACAATTGAAAAAAAAATGTGGTAGTTATGAACTTCATCGATCGGAAAATTGCTTGAAGTTTCTAATTCATCAGTAATTAGGATTAGCGACGAATTATGCTGTTTAGCTACAAACTTTATCTGCCACTAATTTCTTTTTTCCATGGTGGAATCGTACATTCTCTCAAGATTAATACTAACTTTATTCTTTAAATAAGATTATTTGGAGATATCCTTTGAGTGATCTTGATGTAAATACATGTGAAACTCAATGCGCATCAACTAGCAGGATTACGTGATTACGTATACTAACAACTAATTAATACTCAGCAATAAAAATAAATAAAGGAACTATATGACCTTATCTCCATAAAATCGTGATAGTGAGTGAAGAAAGCCCCATTACTTTACAAAGAAAATATGTGATATTACACTTTTACGTGCCATATATGGACTAAACTAATAACTAGTGCTCGTTTTGTGTACAGCATAACTAATAACTCCACAAGATATCCACAAAATTTTGTATTGTAATATTGTTTCGTTACTTCTTATTTGTAGTGCCATAAGCATTGTTAATTATTTCTGTAGAACTATGCTGATAATCTCTCTATTACAATTTATGCTAAAGGTGTCAAACGGGCCGGGCTGACCCGGCCCGGCCCGACCCGACCCGGCCCGTATCTATAAACCGGACCGGTTTGACCCGGCCCGGAAAGCCCTAGGGCTTTAGGGTACCGGGTCCCGGTCCGGTTTTTTAAAAAAATTGGGCCCGGTTAACCCGGCCCGGACCAACCCGGTCCAGGCCCGCCGGTTAACCGGCCCGGCCCGGCCCGGTAACCGGAAAAAAAAAAAAAAAAAAAAAAATTCTGTTGGGCCAAACTAGCCGTTGGCCCAACGGTAATATTACCGTTTTTGGGTCCAAACGGCTAGTTTGGGCCCATTTCATTAAAAAAAAAAAAAAAAAAAATATAAAATATTTTTTAATCCTCAAAATAAATCTATAAATACCCTACAACTTCAAATCATTTCTCACACAATTTTCCAATCTCTCAAATCTCATTCTCTCTCAAATCTCAATTCTCAATTCTCAAATATTCAATATATTTAATTTCTTAAAGTGTTCACTTTAATTTTTTATTTTTTCGTTTACAAAGTAAGAGCGGAAGTTTCTAAAGTCGCAATCTTCGGATACTTCCCAAATTTGGTATTGTCGTTCCATCTCTTACGTTTAATTTTTATTTATTGTATTAATTGTTTAATATTTAATTTTGTTATATTTGTGTATTTTGAATATTTTTAGTTTAATTTAATTTATATTATGGATAAATTAAAAAACCTCGCTGCTAAAGGTGTTAAAAATTTTTGTCCCGGAAGCGGTAGTGGTAGTAAAAAGCGAATTATTAGCGGTAGAGGTAGTTCAAGTAATAGATATACCCGTGTGCCTTCGCCTCCGGTACCGCTTGGTACACCTTTTGAGGAAGAAATAGGTGTAGGTGCTCACGATATGGATTATGTAGAATTTCAAGAAAATTACGGTATAGAAGAAGAAAATGAAGTAGATGCAGTTAATGTAGACGAAGATGATGAAAATATTGCTGAAACACCCGCAGTAGGACATGCTAACGTTAGATCTGAATCAGTTAATCTCCCTTCCCGTCCTCCCAGTGCCCCAAAACCCCGTAAAAGAACTAGTATTGCATGGCAATTTTTTGAACGTATATCAGATAGTGAGGTGCAGTGCAATATTTGTCAACAAATATATAAGCATAGAAGTGGCGGTAAGCAAGGGGGTACGGGTACGTTAATGAGACATATAGCTGAAGATCACAAAAGAGAGTTAAATATTGCAAAAGGTGGTGGGGATGTTGGTGGGTCAACGCAAACTAGAATGGACCCAACAACCGGTCAAGTAGCGAAAAAGTATAATAAATTGAGGGACCGGGAAGAAATAGCTAAAATGGTAGCTGTGGGTTGTTTGCCTTTTACTTTTCCTTCTTCTGATGCTTTTATCCGTTATATACAAGCAATTTATAATCCTATGTTTAATGGTATTCCTAGAACTACTTGTCGGTCTGATATTTTTAAACTCCATTCACAATATTGTTTTTATTTATCAACATTCTTAAAAAATATTCAATGTAGATTGGCCCTAACTTCTGATCTTGGTCGTGCTGTTAATAAAAATGATTATTTAACTGTTACTTGTCATTGGATGGATAGTAATTTCATAATGCAAAAACGTATTCTTGCTTTTTTATATGATGAAGATCGCAAGCATACTGGACAATTTATTTTTGATTCTATTATTAAAATTGCCGGATATTATGGTATAGAAAATAAAATTTTATGTATTGCTTTTGATAATGCTTCTAACAACAAGAATGCTATAACAAAAATAAAATCTACGTTATCTCCACCCTTTCCTGAAATTTTCCATATTAAGTGTGCATGTCATATCTATAATTTAATTGTAAAAGATGGTCTTGACTTTTTTGAGGTTTATATTGAAAAAATTCGTCTTGCCGTAGGTTTCATTCAAGGAAATAATCGTAGAGCGAGAATTAAAGAATTTAAAGTTAAATGTCAAGAAAATGGACTTACACCGATTTTAATGCCTGAGGAAATTGATATTAGATGGAATTCTACGTATGAATTTTTAAAAACTTGTTATAAATATAGAATTCCTATTACACTCACTTTTAACCAACACTGTGGTTCTTTTGCTGATTCTGCTGATTGCATGTTACATAATTCTGATTGGGTTATAATTAATGATCTTGTTAAATTTTTAGAAAAATTTTATGTAGCTACGGTTGAATTTTCCGGTGCATACTATCCTACTGTTTGTAATATTTTGGCATATATAGCCGATATTTCTGGTTTGCTCCAACAATATAAAAATAAAGAAGGTTATAAAGAAGCTGTTGGCGCTATGTTTACGAAATTTAAAAAATATTTCTTCCCGATTCCCCCTATTTACATGATTGGTGCTATTTTAAATCCTTGCATGAAATTTAATCATATGTGTCACTTTAGTACGCTTATTTATACTAACTTAGAAATAAATACTAACCGTGAGTCTGAACAAGAGCAGCCTGATTTGTGGACGGCTACGGCTGATGCAAAAGATTATATAGACAAATTATATAATCACTATGCTGATTTATTTGATTCAGCCGTACCTACAAATATCAGTCCAACTGTCGCTCCTCATCCTCCCGAGGAGCCATCATCTTCTAAAAGGTCGGCACATAGTGGTTTTCCTGATTCGTTTTATGATTTATCTTGTTGGAACAGTGTGGATGACAGAGCTTACACATCTACTTATCGGGAGGAGCTGAAATATTATCTGCGGACGCCACCAGAGGATCGCAGACGACGGATCAACTCGCTGGATTGGTGGAGAAATAATGAATCACAATATCCTGTACTTTCAAGATTAGCCAGAGATATCTTGAATGTTCCAATGTCAACCGTTGCATCAGAGAGCGCCTTCAGTCAGGGACGACAGCAGCTTGGAGACAACCGACACTCATTGGGAAGCAACGCAATGAATGTTTTAGTTTGCCTTAGAGACTGGATTAGAGCAGAAAGAAGAAACCAAGGAATGGAACCAGAGCCAAGCGACGACCTCAAACTTGAAGAAATAATGACTTCACGGGAGAACTCAACAGAATCAAGTCCAATGCATGGGTTTGCCCCCGTTGACTTCGACTATCCTATGCAAATTCCAATTAATATTAACATGCATGAGTTGGAAAAAATGATGCATAATTTATAGATTTTTCATTCATGTAAATTATAAATTTTGGATCATTTTGCAATCAATAAAATTCCACAAATTCATTCACTCCTTAGTTGTTGTTTTTTATTTTTTTTTATTTATCAATTTAAAGTTTTAATATCTTCTATAGAAGTGTATATTTAATGTATACATTATATATATCTTCTATAGAAGTGTATATTTAATGTATACATTATATATATCTTCTATAGAAGTGTATATTTAATGTATACACGTGTATATATCTTCTATAGAAGTGTATATTTAATGTATACATTATATATATCTTCTATAGAAGTGTATACTTAATGTATACATTTGTATATATCTTCTACAGAAGTGTATATTTAATGTATACACGTGTATATATCTTCTACAGAAGTGTATATTTAATGTATACATGTGTATATGTTTTATAAATTAGTATATAAGTATATCTATACATATTGTAATGTATATATAATGTAGTATATTTTATAAGTAGTAGTATATATACATTGAATGGTGCGTATACATGTGTATATATCTTCTATAGAAGTGTATATTTAACCTATACATGTGTATATGTTTTATAAATTAGTATATAAGTAGATCTATACATATTGTAATGTATATATAATGTAGTATATTTTATAAGTAGTAGTATATATACATTGAATGGTGCATAAACACGTGTATATATCTTCTATAGAAGTATATATTTAACGTATACATGTGTATATGTTTTATAAATTAGTATATAAGTATATCTATACATATTGTAATGTATATATAATGTAGTATATTTTATAAGTAGTAGTATATATACATTGAATGGTGCGTATACATGTGTATATATCTTCTATAGAAGTGTATATTTAACCTATACATGTGTATATGTTTTATAAATTAGTATATAAGTAGATCTATACATATTGTAATGTATATATAATGTAGTATATTTTATAAGTAGTAGTATATATACATTGAATAGTGTGTATACACGTGTATATATCTTCTATAGAAGTATATATTTAACGTATACATGTGTATATGTTTTATAAATTAGTATATAAGTATACCTATACATATTGTAATGTATATATAATGTAGTATATTTTATAAGTAGTAGTATATATACATTGAATGGTGCGTATACATGTGTATATATCTTCTATAGAAGTGTATATTTAACCTATACATGTGTATATGTTTTATAAATTAGTATATAAGTATATCTATACATATTGTAATGTATATATAATGTAGTATATTTTATAGGTAGTAGTATATATACATTGAATGGTGCGTATACACGTGTATATATCTTCTATAGAAGTGTATATTTAATGTATACATTGTATATATCTTCTATAGAAGTGTATATTTAATGTATAGATTGTGTATATAGCGTATATATAGTGTATATTTGACCGGTTTTTATCCGGTTTTGACCGGTTTTGACCGGGTTTGACCGGGTTTTAGCGGGTTTGACCGGATTGGGTTAAGTGGGCCGGTTCCGGGTGGGTTTTATTTTTTTTACTGTGCGGCCCGGCCCGGCCCGGCCCGGTTAAGGCCAAAACCGGCCCGTAACCGGCCCGGAACCCGGTAAGAGAGAGGGGGCCGGTTCCGGGTTGACCCGGCCCGGCCCGTTAGACAGCCTTAATTTATGCATTGTTAATTAATTCTGTAGAACGTAGCTATGCTTAGTTTCATGACAAATTTCTGCATAACTAAGTACATGCATTATTCGTTTTTTTGCATAACTTAGTTATTTCTCAAATCTAAATAAAACGACTCCTTATGCTGAAGATATTTGGACATAAAGCAACGGATATTTCATATTTGCACTTAGTTTATGCAAAAAAAACTCCTGAGTGGAAGGACACGTAGGTTCTTGGAGAGCTCAAAGGATAAAGCGCAGGTAGTGTGTGCATGATTGGTCATTTTGATTTTTGAGTCTTTTATCCTACTCCAATAATATTTTTTTAATACATGATTAGTACTATTATATATTAAAACGGTACAGAAGATTTTCGAAGGCATTATTACAAACACAATCGTCAGAAGTATTAGTTAAAATTATAAATGTATTACAAAACATAGAATGACATAAAAGCGAAAGTGGGATGGAGCCTGTTGATACTAAATCATCCCCTATTTTTTTCCAAGAGCTCTAGTGCAAAGGGAGGGCTTCAAACAAAAAGGTGATGTCACTTTTGGTAATTGAGGCACCAAAATTTGCCAAATCAATACCAAACTCTCCAAGAACACAATAACACAAACCCCAAAATCAGTCCACTAGTTCAAGAACTATGGACCCTTTTGATGACCTCTCTCGAATTCGCAAGAAGAACAAGAAGGGAAGTGATATCAAGAGTAAAACACACTAAAACAACAACAACACTTGATGAACAAGATGCAATAACAACAACACACGGTTACATGACAAGAACACAAATGGATTACACTAGATATAGACAAACAATTACAAAAAAGTAAAGATAGATAGATAGACAAAAGGATGGTATAATATTAACAACCCAAAAGATTATTCCACTTTTGGACCTTTAATATCACACACAACCTAAACCTATCTTTTACGTGACCTCAAGGGAACCGGAATTCCCAAGCAATCTCCGTTTCTAAGCAAATGATCAACACAAAGATTCCACCTTATCCAAGGATTCGACCTTGCTAAAGACTCTCAAAGAGGCTACGAAATATATTTTCCAAAAATCTCTCAAAAATGACCTAATGAGGTTCTATTTATACCTAGGTTAACTTATTACAAATGACTAAAAAACCCTTGCAAAGGGCGGATGAACAGTGAACGCGGATGAACAGTGAATAGTTTTAGAGCTTGTGGGACTTGTTCTCTACACTTCAAAGCTTGTTCCTTGGATGGTAAGCCCCCCGAGCTCGAGTCTTGACGCATTAGACCCCAATCATGATCCTACCCGTATGATCCTCCCCTCCTTAGAAAGGATTCGTCCTCGAATCCAAACCTTGCAAAGAAATAGAAAGGACAAGCAAACAAAAGTTCCTCAAGGTATGAGGTTAGGATTAGTGTAATTAATCATAGCATCTTGACAAGGTGGCTCAAACTTCACATATACCCAAACATCCCTCTTACCCGAATACCTTACCAAGGGAGAATTAACTAGTTTATCCACATAAGTGTGACAAGAAACAAGGAACAAGCGTAGCTTATCAGGTGGAAAACATAGACTCTTCTTGGAACAACAATTAGACTTGAAATACGAGAGAGGAAAGCCATACATTCCATGCACATTATAGTCATTCCAAAAGACATCCCCATCACCACACTTCAAATAATCACCGGAATCAAATGGGTAGAATGTCCATGGGCACGGGTTGGGAATACACTTCCTTACCCCAATACTACTACAATAATGATTAAATGTCCCATCTATACTATCATGATCAATAACAAAAATAACTAGAGGGTCATCTTTAGTCATTCGGCCAACATGTTCAACATCATCATTTTCACACACAAGTTGGTCTTCGTGACTTTCATAAGACAATGTACTACCACTTTCCACAATGTCTTCAACACTAGGTGAATCAACTAGTGTATCCACAATCTCAAGTTGTACATTATCATCACAAAATGAAGGCACATTCGGCTCACTTAAAGACAAACTATCATTCATATTTAGTTGGCTATTATCCTCATTCACTAGAGTCCAAAAGTTAGTTTGATTACCTTGTAGCTCATGTGGAGCATGACCACTCACGGGAGTTTGATTAGGAAGGCTTGGATGCTCCATCAAGTTATCCAACTTCTTGCACAGAGAGCCTTCTGTCCTTTCCAATCTTTCTTCCATTCTATCCATTATTCGCCTATCTATGGCATCAAACTTTTCCATGATGGATTTAACCTAAATAGGCATTTTAGCTTTATTCGCCATTGTACCCATCAAGAGCTACTAGGCAAACAACACGAAAATAACAAACACATTAAAGATTAGCAAAAATCAGTCCACAATTCATCACAAAATAGTCCACAATGCGTCTCAAAATAGTCCACAGTCCCTCACTTTCACACTTTAGATTTTTCACTCTATTGGCATTACAAGTGTTGATAACTCGCTTATACTCCAATGAGGTTACTTGGTCCCAATTGTGGCTCGAGGTCGGAGTAGATTCTTGTTTGAAACGACTCAAATAAGTAATGTACGGACTTGAACCAAAAAAGATACTACGACTCAAAAATGAGAAAAGCACACAACAAACAACGTTAACACAAAGAACGTACACAAAACTAACTTACAAGCTAGTAGGGTATTAGTAGGTTGTCAATTAGTGTCGAGCAAACAAATGAAACTAGCAAAAAATAAAATAAAACTAAAAAGTCTAAAATTTGAACTCAAAAATGTTGCGTGAACTGTACTTTAGTGACGTAGCAGTCCACTATTGGCCTCGAGTTTTATCAAAATTTTATTTCTCAATTTCAATTCTTGATCAATATACAATTTGGAATTGGTGGATCTGGTTAATGGAGGGAAAAGTGGTCTTGGAGCCTTTTTGTTCAAATTTTAAAAGCAAAACTTGACTTCTTTGAGCTTTCTCCTTGAAACAAGGTCCTTAAATCTAGGAAAAGTAGATGAAAAGTTTTTGAAGTGATAGGTACAAGTCTTTTACTAACAACTACTACAAGCTTGTCTTTCACCTTTTTAGATCTAGTTTACACTTTAAGGATTAACAAGAAGATAAAAGGGTGAAGAACCTTAAGAACACAACAACAACTTCAAGAACAACAACAATTTCAGTTTCTAACTCCACTACAATAAGTCCATCAAATCGGCCAACGTTTAGGTAACAACAACATCCAACTCGGCCACACCTTGTTCACATCAACAACTTCAACAAGTTCAAGTTCAATCTTAGATTTGGACCCTTTTAAGTGTTGATGAGAAAGAAACCGACACTAGAAACACTCTAAACAAACAAAAGACTACAAGTTCTAGACACACAACAAATAAATCTTGGCCATAACAACAACACAATTTTCAGCCAAGAACACAAAATGGACAGATTTGCACTTTTCTAGAATTTTTTTTCAGTTTTCAGCTTCTTTTTTTTTTGAATTTTCGTCCAAGAGAATCCAAGATTGGTAGTGTAGAAACACAACCATCCTTTCTCTGATACAAAATGATACCAAACCCCCCAAGAACACAACAACACAAACACCAAAATCAGTCCACTAGTTCAAGAACTATGGACCCTTTTGATGACCTCTCTCGAATTCACAAGAAGAACAAGAAGGGAAGTGATATCAAGAGTAAAACACACTAAAAAAGCAACAATACTTGATTAACAAGATGCAATAACAACAACACACGGTTGCAAGACAAGAACACAAATGGATTGCACTAGATATAGACAAACGGTTACAGAAAAGTAAAGATAGATGGATAGACAAAGGGATGGTATAATATTAATAACCCAAAAAATTATTCCACTTTTGGACCTTTAATATCACACACAACCTAAAATTATCTCTTACATGACCTCAAGAGAACTGGAATTCCCAAGCAATCTCCGTTTCTAAGCAAATGATCAACACAAGGATTCCACCTTGTCCATGGATTCCACCTTGCTAAAGACTCTCACAGAGGCTACAAAATATATTCTCCAAAAATCTCCCAAAAATAACGTAATAAGGTTCTATTTATACCTAGGTTAAATTATTACAAATGACTCAAAACCCTTGCAAAGGGTGGATGAACAGTGAACGCGGATAAACAGTGAAAGTTTTGGAGCTTATGGGAATTGTTCTCTACACTTCAAAGCTTGTTCCTTAGATGGGCAGCCCCCCAAGCTCGCGTCTTGACGCATTGGACCTCGATCATGATCGTACCTATATCACTATACATGTGGTATATAGGTAGATCATGAAGTACCTTCATAAGGGATTTGCAGTCATCAATTATGTGTGAGTAGATAGGAAATGGATCAAATAAAATGTTTACTACCACTACACAATCCACTACTATGCAAAATGGAGTAAATTCGTGACAGTGCGACAGCTGCAGCCCTTGTAGTAGCTAGTACCAGAAGCTTACAAATAATAGTAGATGTTTCAGTAGTTGAACCTACAAATCCTAATGACTATTTACCGAAAATAATTCTAAGAACACCTCTGATACCTGCTGTTGAGCTAGTTATTTGTAATGATGTTAGCAAGTGAGAGTCACGTGAGGTAGTTAGAAGAAAGAGAAGGTCAGTTATGATGCTCTATAAAAGGAGAGTTGGTGCAGTTAGTTAGATTAGAACTTCCATTATTCCACAATAGAAAATATAAAAACTCTTTCCTTGCACATTGGAACACTTGTTACAAGCTGGTCCATATACTTGAAAACTCTGATTTTGACATGGTATTAGAGACTTAGGTCGTCATAGTTATCCAGAAAATCTAGTTGTAGTTGAGATAGAGCAGCTTCGAAAATGGTAGAAACTCAGAGCACTGAGGATCCAGTTGCAGATCCATGGGCAGATCATAATCATCGATTGCATTTGCAGGCATCAAATGCTCTAAGAGTAGCTTTAATCCCTATGAAATTAATAGGTCCAGAAAACTATGGCCTCTGGAGTAGGTCTATGCATCTCACGTTTTTATTCAAAAACAAACTTGTATTTGTGGACGGCACATGTGCGAGAAGTTCCTATAAGAAAGCATTGTTGGGAAAATAAGAATAATATGATGTAGTGATGCTTTCATGGATAAGTGAAACTGTAGCACCTGTATGGTTGACGAGTATAGTCTATGCTTCTATCTCTAAGAAGATTAGGGATGATTTTAAGAAGAGATTAATAAATCGAATTTGACTAGGATTTTTTTACTTATGGAAGGAGATCAGTATGTTAACACAAGGAACTGACACAGTGATGATGTATTATTCAAAGATAAGAGATCTTTGGGGTGAAATTGATGTTATGATTCCATCACCATCATGTAGTTGTGAAGAACCAGTGCCTTATGCTGAGCACATCAAACAACAAGGTTGTTACAATTTCTCGTTGGGCTGAATGAAAGATATACGCAAATAAGAATTTCTATCCTGCTAAATACAACAGTTCCAAGTATGAATCAAGCCTATGAAATGGTTGTATAGAAAGAAAGTTTTAGAATATTAGGAATAACAGAGGCGGGGAAGGAACCAATGATTATGTACACAGTAAGAAATTCAAGTGCTCAATATTATGAAAATCAAGGATCCAATTAGGTACGGGGGAGATATGCTCAAGCAAAGAGATTTGGAGTAGTATGTGAGCACTGTGGGTATTAAGTCCACACAAAGGATACTTGCTATAGGATAGTAGGGTTCCTACCAGATTTCAAAAGCAAGAGGAAAGGAACAAATGGTAATGTGAAACCATAAGCTCATAATGCAGCAATGAAGGCAGAAACTACCACACAAAAGGAAGGAACGGGTAGTTATAAAGAAAATGTTCCAACAAATATGGCTATTTTGAGTAATGATGTTGTTGATATGGATTCGGTGATTGAATCAGGTGTAACGCACCATATCACACATTGTGAGAAGATATTGAGAGAACCTAAAACTGTAAAGGGTTCAGAAAATAATAAGGTTTAAATACCTACTGGAAATAAAATATAGATCAAACATACAGGAGATACCATCTTCTAGGGAACTATTGTCTAAAGGATGTTTTACATGTACCAGGATTTAAGTTTAACTTGTTATCTATTTCAAAGCTCACTAGGGACCTTGGTTGTGTAGTATCATTCTATCCTAATTTGTGTGTTACATGCACTCTTCAGTGGGAAAGTGATTGGGATTGGTAGAGAATCTGAAAGTCTTTACATTTTAAAGCATCATGTTACACCTACAATTGGAGCAATAACGAAGGATAAGAAAGAGCAAGAGAAGCAGATATTGTGGCACATGAGCTAGGACATCCATCCTTGAATGCTATGAAGCTTATAAAGGAAATAAGTACCATAATAGATATAAATGAACATTAAGTGTCACGACCTGAGGCTACCCCCTAGTCGCGACAATGGTGCTTACGGTCACAAGTGACCATAAGCTAACCCATAAGTTGATACCTACTATGAGCAATGAATAAAATAATAATAATGAACATGTTCGGAAATGACCGATAAAGCCATAAGCTCTAAATATTGAAAATACGATTTAATCTCAAGTCTGAAAAACTGATAAAAACTGTTAAAATGAACTAACTGTCTAACTGACTGTTTGAATATCTGAAAAGATTTTAAGACTGACTGTGGAGTTGATGGAACAAACCCCCAACTAACTCCAACTAACTAAGTAAAATAAATATTAAAATAACTGAATGAAAGATAAACTTGTCCTCGAAAGATGAGGACTTATCACTGTTACTGCTGCTGTAACGCTGGACGGTCTAAGTGCGGTCGAGAAACTGAGCGTCCGAACCTATGATATTAAACATTATAGCACAACGAAGAGTATGCAATCAGTACTTTGAATGTACTAATATATGAGATGAGGTTAGGCTAAAATACATGGATTAAATATACATGAAATAATGACTGACTGAATAGCATGAGATAACTGAACCTGAATGCACGAAACTGTAGTATATGAGAATGCAAGACCAAGCATATATATATGTACATTTCTAAAATAAGCTGTAAATCAAAATACTGAGATCTGATAACTGAATAACTGAGAGTCTGTATGTTTTGGTCAAGCAAACCTAAACTAAAACTATACTGAATATTATGTTGAGACTGTGGGAGCTAGCTATAACCGACATACCCCAATCTGATATCGAGGTTCAACTTGTAACCCCAATTAGAAGGGTGTCAGCACCTTTCCGAGGGTACAACCACTAACTGACGATATGGATTGCAAAAGGCTAAGTTGATGTTCCAAAGAACGAGGGTGTCATATCTAACTAACGGGGGACCCCTCAAAATCTATAGTGGTGCCATAGGTCTAGAACTTAGGGACTATTACTAGTGCCTCATGCCTAACTTACGGGGGAGACACCATCCCTATGTTCACTTGGTGCTAAGTGTTACTCCCAACTGAATGACACAGATACTGGGCTGAACTAAGTTTAACTAAAATAACTGATCATAATAACTGACTGAATAACAATGCTTATGGCTTATCTGAAATCATTCTGAAGATACTGAAATTATATAAACAACTAGGTATTGGGTGTTCATAACCCACTAGCACTAAATGAAAATAACAGTAAGGACATATACAAGCTTTAAAACCCATAATAGGGAATCATTATTTGAGACCCAACTTAGGCAATTCATCGAGGTTGGGAAGACCAACTTAAAAATCCTCAAAGTTAAGAGGCCTTAAAAATGACTAAGTCCTTAACACTTAGTGAAATTTTCCCCCTTGGGAACATTCGTCCTCGAATGAGACTGATTAGGTTGAGAGTTTTAAACTAAGGCAACTGAGATCACATACTAAACATGGAAAACTAAAAACATAATTACATGGCTGAGTCTGAAACATGATACATGAACTGAACTAATTTCGTAAATGCATGCAATGACATGAGAATGATTATATAGATGGAATTGAGAATGGAAAAGAGAATCTAAGAAAGACTATTACCTTAAGCCGAGTCTGAGTTTGCGGAAAAAAGATATGGTTACTTGGTATGCATATCTGTTTCTGCTTCCTAGTGGCTCCCTCAACAAACTGATCTCGCTAAAGAACTTTAACCAAGGGAACTTCTTTATTCCTTAGTCTACAAATCTGACGATCAAGGATCTTGACTGGGATTTCTTTGTAATAAAGGCTATCTTGAACATCTGTTCTTTCTAAAGTAACTACGACAGCTGGATCACCACTACACTTCTTTAATAAAGAAATATGAAACACTAAATGCACTAATGCCAAATCTGTAGGCAACTCAAGATCATTAGCTACCTTCCTTAAATGACTCAAAATTCTAAAAGAGCCAACATATCGGGGACTGAGCTTCCCCTTTTTGCCAAATCTCTTCACTCTCATCATGGGAGAAATTTTTAGATATACCAAATCACCAACATCAAACTCAAAGTTTTCTCTTCACATCTGCATAGGATTTCTGATGGCTCTGGGCTATCTTAAGCCTCTCCCTAATAAACTAAACTTTTTCCATTGCATCAAACACCGAATCTGACCCTATCAAAGCAGCCTCACCTACCTCAAACCAACCAATAGGAGATCTACATCTTCTCCCATAGAGAGCCTCAAATGGAGCCATCTGAATACTTAAGTGATAATTGTTATTATAAGTAAACTTGAACAAAGTAATTATCCCAACTACCCTTGAAATCAAGCACATACGCCCTCAACATATCCTCTAGGGTATGAATGATCCTCTCTTCCTGACCATCTATCTGAGGATGAAAAACTATATTGAGATGAACTTGGGTACCAAGACCCTTTTGAAAATCCATCTAAAAGTGAGAGGTAAACTGAGTACCTCTATCTAAAATCATAGACAACGGGACTCCATGCAACCTATCCTACTCTTTAATCTATAGTTTGGCGTAGTCCTTAGCTGAATAAGTATGAACTGGCAAGAAATGAGTTGATTTGGTCATTCTATCTACAAAAACCCAAATTGAATTATGCTGACGGCGCGTGCGAGGCAAACCCGTCACAAAATCCATGTTCACCTCTTCCCACTTTTAAGTGGGGATGCTAAACTCTTGCAATGTGCCACTTGGCCTCTGGTGCTCAACCTTAACCTGTTGAAAATTAGCATATTTAGCTACAAACTCTGTAATATACCTCTCATACCACTCCACCAATAGATTTCCCTTAAATCACGATACATTTTAGTGGCTCCTAGGTGTATAGAGTAACGCTCACCATGCACTTCTGCCAAAATCCATTTTCTCAAACTGTCAACACACATAGCCTTCCCTGATATCACAACACACCATCTCCCCCTTGGGAGAAAACCTCCACCTTCTAATCTCTAACTGATTTCTTCAACTTATCCAGACTGGGATCCGTATCTTGCTTCTTCTTCACTTCGGCAACCAAAGAAGATTTCGAATTATTCAGAACCTATATACTACCCTCAGCTGAATCAACCAACCGAATACCTAATCTAGCAAGTTGATGAACCTCCTTAACTAACTTCTTCTTATCATTCTCAACATGAGCAACACTACCCATAGACAATCTACTAAGGGCGTATGCCACTACATTGGCCCTGCCTGAATGATGCAACACACTTATATCATAAATTTTTAACAACTCTAACCACTTTCTCTGGTGAAGATTTAAATCTTTCTACGAGAATACATACTGCAAACTTTTGTGATCCGATAACACATCAACATAAACCCCATAAAGAGAATACCTATAAATTTTCAAGGCAAGCACAACAGTTGCCAACTCAAGATCATGGGTAGGGTAATACTTTACCACTTTGCATCAAAACACAATCAAGACCAATGCTGGAAGCATCACAGTAAACAATAATTTCCTCTGAACCATCTGGCAAAGTCAAAACTGGGTTAAGGTGAGTGAAGTATTCAACACCTGAAAACTCTTTCCACAAGAATCTGACCACTAAAACTTGACTTTCTTTTGAGTCAATCGAGACATGAAGAATGCAATAGACAAAAACCCTTCAACAAATCATCTATAATAGCCATCTAAACCCAAAAAACTCTTGATATCTAATGGAGAGATGGGTCTGGGCTAGTTTCTCACTACTTCGGTCTTTTGAAGGTCAACTCTAATGCCATCACCAAAAATAATATGGACAAGAAAAGCTACTGATCTTAGCTAAAACTCGTACTTACTGAATTTGGCGAACAACTAATGACCTCTAAGGGTTTGCAATAAAATTCTGAGATAGGTTGCATGATCACTTTCACTACGGGAATAGACAAGAATATCATCAATAAAGACTATGATGAATATATCCAAGTACTGCTTGAACACCCTATTAATTAAGTCCATGAAAGCTAATGGGACATTTATTAGTCCAAAAGACATAAATAGGAATTCGAAGTGACCATACCAAGTTTTAAAGGTTGTCTTCAGAATGTCACATTCTCTGACTCTAAGCTGATGATAGCCAGATCTGAGGTCTATCTTAAAGAAGTAACTGGAACCCTGAATTTGGTTGAACAAGACATCAATCCTAGGGAACGGATACTTATTATTGAATGTGACATTGTTGAACTGATGGTAATCGATACACATTCTAAGATAACCATCTATCCTACGCACAAAAAAGATTGGAGAGCCCTATGGGGAAATACTAGTCCTGATAAATCCTTTATCTAGGAGATTTTTCAACTGTTCTTTCAACTTTCTAAGCTTAGCTAGAGCAATTTATAAGGTGGAATAGAGATAGGATGGGTATTTGGAAGGAGATCTATTCTGAAGTTAATTTCCTTTTCGGGAAGGACTCCACAGAGATCTTTAGGGTTCACATCTGGAAACTCCCTTGCTATTGAAACTGACTCAAGGTTGGGGGTCTTAGAACTAGATTCTTTGACTCAAACAAGATGGTAAACACACCCCTTAGATATCATCTTTCTCGCTCTAAGATATGACACATTTCAACCCCTTAGCATAGAAGTACTACCCCTCCATTGAATGACAGGTTTATTAGGAAACTAAAATTGAACAACCCTATTTCTATAGTCAACTAAAGCATAGCAAGAGTGGAGCCAATCCATGTCGAGAATGACATAAAAATCAATTAGTTCTAACTCTACAAAATCTACTAAACATAAATGCATAAAACTGTAGTATATGAGAATGCAATACCAAGCATATTTATATATGTACGTTTCTAAAATAAGCTCTAAATCGAAATATGGAGATCTGATAACTGAATAACTTAGAGTCTGTATGCTTTGGTCAAGCAAACCTGAACTAAAACTATACTAAGACTGTGGGAGCTAGCTATGATCGATATGCCCCAATCTGGTATCAGGGTCTAATCAGTAACCCAGTTGGAAGGGTGACGGTACATTGCCAAGGGTACAAGAACTGACTGACGATATGGATTCTACAAAGCTAAGCTGATGTCCTGAAGGACGAGGGTGTCATGCCTAACAGACGAGGGACCCCTCAAAATCTATGATGGCGTTGTAGGTCTGGAACTTAGGGACTTCTACTAGTGCCTCATGCCTAACTGTAATGCCCCAAGAGTACACCCTGGATACAATACGATGACTACAGCCCCGAAGGACCACAAGCTAACCCATGTTGGTACCTGTAGTGAGCATTAAATAAAATAACAGAGAATATGTGTAGAGTTTAACCAAGAAATGCCATAAGGTTTTAAATATGAAAATAATATTAAATCGAAATACTGAAAACATTTGTCTAAAAATAATACTGTAAGATTGTCAATAACAACTGATAACTGAATAACTGATTGAAAGTATTCGAAAGCCTCTAACCGACTAATTGTAGAGTTGATGGGACAAGTCCCCAACTAACTCCGACTGACTACTGAACTGAACTGAAATAAACATAAATGGTCCCTGAAACATGAGAACTCACCACTGCTACTACTGCAAATGTGTTGGGTAGGTCTAGGTACGATCAGGAACATGAGCATCCAAACCTATGATATGAGACATCATAGCTTAAGAAACGAATATACGGTCAGTACTTTGAATGTACTGGTGCTAAATGAGGTTAGGTTGACGTGCATGGTTCATATGCATGAATGAGACTGACTGAACACGTAGCATGAGATAACTGATGTATAGTATGTGAGAAATATTATAAAATCTGAGAATGCATGACCAAGCATATGACCTAACACTAGAATAGTCTGTAAACTGAAAAACTGAAATATTGATGCTAAACAACTAATAACTGTATGCCATGGTTAAGCAAGTCTAAAAACTGAACTCTGAACTGAGCACTGGACTGAGATTGTGAGAGCTATTATCTAACCGACATACCCAAATAAGGTAAAATTGGGGTCCAACCTGTAATCTCAGTTAGAAAGGTGACATACCATGCCACGGGTACTAACACTGGCTATGTTGATCCACTAAAGTGTTGTCTCAAAGGACTAAGGGTTACCCTCAACAGGCAGGGCCCTAATGAGATATATGTCAGCCCTCAACTGGCAGGTTAATATCTCAACCTATGCTAGCTACATAGTTCTGGAATATAAGGACTGCTACTAAAGGTCACACCCTCAACTGGCAGATGAGCCCCCATCCCTATGTTCACTCGGTGCTAAATCCTACTTCTAATTGAATTAACTCTAATTACTGCTAATACACTCACTAAACTGATAATGCTCTAATATATTCAAAACCCTTCTAAAAGTATTTAAACTAAGTAAACAGCTAAGTTCTTTTTGTATTCATAACCCCTAGGACTCGACAGCAATATCAATAGGATCACATGAAAGAATTTGAAACCATAATACAACTTGGAGAACTTCATACATATAGTCATTGTTCAAAATTATCAATGAGGCATTTCATCAAACACATGGGGGTCGTGAGTTAAAGCATGAAATTAGTTTAATACATAGGATACTAACATAACTTTTTCACTAAAATTATGGGTTAAGGATTTCAACCTGTAACTTTTTATTCTTCAATATGTCAAGAACTAACTCCAACGAAAAACACATGAAAACATGGCATAAAGTCAAAATTCATGGAAGTTCATGGATAAGATTCATAAATACGTGTTAATATCATAATTGAACTTGAAAATTGGGTTCTTAAACTCCATGGATGAAAAGGATCCATGAATCAATATCTAACATTCCTTAATTGAAGAATTCGTAAAGGTTCTTGGTGGATTTCTTGAGAATTGAACTTCAATGTTGAAAGGGCTAGGGTTTGTTCTTTAGAATAATTACTTTTAGTTTTGGGTGAAATATGAATTATGAGGAAAAGATCTTGTTTTGGGACCTAAATCCTGTGTTAAAGTGAAGGGAAAAAGATGAAACTACCCTTCTATATTTAAAATTCGATACTGGAATGTCGATTAAGGTTCCACCGTGATACGATGATGCCCTCTTTGATATACTCACCACACCGCGGTGCAATCATGGTGAGTTACTAGAAATTGACCATTGCTGATTTGCCATTTACCAAGATGTGGTTGCTCATTTACCGCTATACTCACCGCGACGCAGGCTAATCGCGGTGATCTGTTGCCTGAAAAATTCAAACGTGGCCCAAACATTATCCAAAAAACCCGAAACTTACCCAACACATTCTTCTTACACCCCTAAACATGAATCATCTCAAAAACTATCGTATCAAAGATCAAAAGGTCAACTTAAAAATCCTCGAAGTTAAAGGGAGTCAAAAGTGACTAAGTCCCTCAATACTTAGTCTTATTTTTTAGGTTCTAAGCGTCTTAAGCAAGTACTAGGGGCTGAGATGGACTTAGAAACATACGGGGTATTACAATATCTCCCCCTTGAGAATATTTATCCTCGAATGAGACTAATTAAGCTGAGGATACTGAGGAACTGAGGTTACATGCTAATTATGTATAACTGAAAACGTGATTACATGACTGAGTCTGAACATGGTGACTGACTGAACTTATTTGTGAATGCATGCAATAACATGAACATGATTTTATGGTTAGAACTGATAATGAAAAAAAAACACTCTTAAGAAAACTATTACCTTGAGTTGAGTCTGAGTTAGTGGAGAAAAGGCAAGGGTACTTGGTACGCATGTCTGCTTCTGCTTCCCAAGTAGCTCCCTCAACGAACTGATTCCTCCAAAGAGCTTTGACCAAGGGAACTTCTTTGTTCCTTAGTCTGCAAATCTGGAAATCTAAGATTTCAACTGAGAGTTCTTCGAAGAAAGGTCATTCTGAATATCTAAGTTTTCTAAAGGAACAACGACCACTAGATCACCAATACACTTCTTTGATAAAGAAACATGGAACACTGGATGCACTGATGCCAAATCTGCAGGCAACTCAAGCTCACACGCTACTTTTCTAAAATGACTTACGATCCTGAAAGGGCCTACATATCGGGGACTGAGCTTCCCTTTTTTTGCCAAATCTCTTCACTCCCTTAATGGGAGAGATTTTCAAATATACAGAATCACCTATATCAAATTCAAGATCCTTTCTCCTCATATCTGCATAAAATTTCTATCGGCTCTGGCCGTCTTAAGCCTCCTCCTAATCAATTGAACCTTCTCTAATGCATCAAACACTAAATTTGATCCTATCAACGTAGTCTCACCTACCTTAAACCAACCAATAGGATATCTACATATCCTCTTATATAGAACCTCAAATGGAGCCATCTGGATACTGGAATGGTAGTTATTGTTGTAAGCGGACTCAAACAATGGCAAGTGATCATCCCAACTACCCTTAAAGTCGATAACACAAAATTTCAACATGTCCTCTAAGATTTTAATGGTCCTCTCTGTCTGACCATCTATCTAAGGGTAAAAGGTTGTACTTAGATGAACTTGGTTACCTAAACCCTTCTGAAAAGCCTTTCAAAAATGAGAGGTGAACTGAGTACCTCTATCTGAAATAATGGACAACGGTACTCCATGCAATCTAACCAACTCTCTAATATAGATCTTGGCATATTCCTCAGCTGAAAAAGAAGTATGGGCTGGCCAGAAATGGGTTGATTTGGTCATCCTGTCCATAATAACCCAAATTGAATCATGTTGACGACGAGTACGAGGCAAATCTATCATAAAACCCATGTTCACCTCTTCCCACTTCTAAGTTGGAATACTAAACTCCTGTATAGTACCACTAGGCTTCTGATTCTCAATCTTAACCTGCTGAAAAATAGGGTACTTAGCTACAAACTCTGCAATATTTCTCTTCATACCGCTCCACCAATAAATCTTTCGCAAATCACAGTATATCGTAGTGGCCCCTAGATGAATAGAGTAACGTGCATCATGTGCTTCTGCAATAATTCACTATCTCAACCTATTTACACTTGGCACACACAGTCAACTCTGGAAATGTAACATACCATCTCCCCCTTGGGAGAAAACCTCTACTTTCTAATCTTTAACTGACTCCTTCAACTTTACTAGACTGGGGTCCCTATCTTGTTTTTCCTTTACTTTGGCAACCAAGAAGATTCCCAACTACTCTGACCCAAACACTACCCTTGGCTGAGTCAACCAAATGAACGCCTAATCTAGCTAACCGATGAACCTCTTGAACCAACTGTTTTTTATCATTCTCAACATGAGCCACACTACCTATAGACAATCTACTAAGAGCATATGTACTACATTGACCTTGCCCAGATGATACAAAAAACTCATATCACAATCCTTTTATAATTTTAGCCACCTACTCTGATGATGATTTAACTCTCTCTGTGAAAACACATACTGTAAACTCTTATGGTCTCTGAACACATCAACATACACTTCATAGAGATAATGCCTCCAAATTTTCAAGGCAAACACAACAGGTGCTAACTCAAGATCATGAGTATGATAATTCTTTTTATGAGGTTTACGTTATTTAGAGCCGTAAACTATGACCTTACCTATCTACATTAAAACACAACCCAAACCAACTTTTAAAGCATCACAATAAACAACAAACCCATCTGAACCATCGAGAATTATCAAAACCAGGGCTGAGGTGAGTCGAGTCTTTAACTCCTGAAAACTCTTCTCACAAGAATCTGACCACGGAAACTTGACTTTCTTCTGAGTCAATCTATACGTGGGGGATGCAATAGATGAAAGCCCTTTAAGAAAATATTTTTAATAGCCAGCTAAACCCAACAAACTCCTAATATCGGGAGAAATAGGTTTGGGTCAGTTTCTCACTACGTTAGTCTTTTGAGGGTCAACTCTAATGCTATCATTGGGAAAAATATGTCTTATAAAAGCTACTGATATTAGCCAAAACTCACACTCACTAAATTTAGAAAACAACTGATGGGCTCTAAGAGTCTGCAATACGATTCTAAGATGGTCTGCATGATCATTTTCATTACAAGAATAGAAAAGGATATCATCTATGAATACTATGACGAACATGTCTAAGAATTATTTGAACACTGTATTCATCAAGTCCATGAAAGCTGCAAGGGCATCGGTAAGGCCAAATTATGTGACTAGAAATTTGAAGTGACCATACCAAGTTCTAAAAGCTATTTTTGAAATGTCACATTCTTTGACTCTGAGCTAATGGTAGTCGAATCTAAGGTCTATCTTAGAGAAATAACTAGCACCCTAAAGTTGATCGAACAAGTCATTGATTTAGGGGAGTGGGTACTTATTCATAATAGTGACTTTGTTTAGCTAACGGTAATCGATGCATATTTTGAGAGAACCGTCTTTCTTACACACAAAAAGGACTGGAGCTCCCCCTCTTATCTAGAAGATCTCTTAATTGCTCTTTCAACTCTTTGAGTTCTTCTGGAGCCATTCTGTATGGAGGAATAGAGATAGGATGGTTATCCGAAAGAAAGTTTATTCCGAAGTCAATTTACCTTACGGGAGAAACTCTAGGAAGATCTTCAGGAAATATATCTGGGAATTCCCTCACTACTGAAACTGACTCAAGACTAGGAGTCTCGAAATTAGAGTCCTTAACTCAAACAGGGTGGTAGACACACCCCTTAACTATCGTTTTTCTCTATCTAAGGTATGAAACAAACTAACCCTTAAATGTTGAAGTACTACCCTTCCATTCAAGGACTAGTTCATTCAGAAACTAAAAATGAACAAAGTTGTTTCTAGTAGTACCCTGCTGACCACTTTGTACGCAGTCCCTGATCCTGTGGCCTGAATTGCTACACCTAAAGCATACATCACTGCCAGCTCTACACACACTCTGATGGTTTCTACCATATTTCTACCAAAGAGGATTTGTGCGATGACTGTTCACACTTTCCTAAGGTTTAAGGCCTGGCGCCCTATCCCGATTATCATTTTTGGGATTCAGCACTGGTGCACTAACTAAAGATAAGTTGTGGCTGAAGATTTTTGATGAAATTAAGGACAGTTACCACCCTCCAACCTCAGTTGAGCAAAATTGAAGCTACCCATTATGGCTTTCTTATTCTCCCTCTCTCTTATCTTGCACTTCATTTCTCAATCTATTAAGCATGGACCATCAACCTAGACAAGTCTATATTCTAAATCAACATCACGGTCCTACACTCCTTGACCCCTCTATAAGCTACACTGGAAACAAAATTACTCATCCTAGACCTGTTATCAGATACAACATTAGGAGCATACCTAGCTAGCCGAGTAAACTTAAGAGAAAACTCTTTCACACTTATGTTTCCCTATAATCTCATTAATCAGTTTTTTAGTTAGAGTTAGTTGGAGACATATCCCATCAACTCCTCACTCAAACAATTCAATCAGTTAGAGGCTTTCTAGACTATCATATTTCAGGCTTCAGTATGTTCAGTTTTATTTTAGGTATTCTACTACCCCACACAGATGTTATATTATTCAGATTATGTTCAGTTTTGAACCTTACGGCCTTTCAATTTATGTTTCCGCATTATTCAGTATTTTATGCAGTATATAAGTACAGATATCAGTCATGGGTTAGCTTGTGCTCCTTCGAGGTCATGAGCACCGTGTAGCATTCTGGTTATCAGATTTGGGGCTTTATCAAAAGGGAGTTTAAATTGAGCTCATGCTCAATCGCACGACATGAACACATAAAGAAGGGAAACTTTTCCTAAAATATCTTATAGCTTCTTGCCCATAAGTGTGGTGCACTTCACAGCCATGTATAAGACTCTACTCAACACGACTTTCAAACTCCCTAGGATACTTTAAAACCATAGGCTTTGATACAAAGTTTCTAATGCCCTGAGAGTACACCCTGGACACCACATGGTTCCTACAGCGCCGAGAGACGAAAAGCTAACCCATGCTGGTACCTGCTGTGAGCACTAAATAAAATAATAGAGAACATGTGTGAAGTTTAACCAAAAATGCCATAAGGTTTGAAATACAAAAACAATATTGAATTGAAATACTGAAAACATGTCTAAAAATAATACTATAAAACTATCAATAACAACTGATAACTGAATAATTGATTAAAAGTATCCGAAAGCCTCTAACCGACTAACTGTGGAGTTGATGGGATAAGTCCCCAACTAACTTCGACTGATAACTGAACTAAATTGAAATAAACACAAATTATCCTCGAAACATAAGGACTCACCACTGCTACTACTGCGGATGCACTGGGAGGTCTAGGTGCTGTCAGGAACCTGAGCATCCAAACCTATGATATAAGACAACATAGAGAAAAAAATTAGTATACTGTAGGTATTTTGAATGTACTGGTATGCTAAATGAGGTTAGGTGGACGTGCATGGTTCATATGTATGAATGATACTGGTTGAACACATAGCATGAGATAACTGATGTATAGTATGCAAGAAATATTGTAAAATCTGAGAATGCATGAACAAACATATGACATGATACAGGAATCGTTTGTAAACTGAAATATTGAAATACTCATGCTGAACAACTAATAATTGTATGCCATGGTCAATCAAGTTTGAAAACTGAACACTAGACTGAGACTGTGGGAGCTATTATCTAATTGATATGCCCCAATAAGGTAAAAGTCCCAATTGGAAGGGTGTCAGTACCGTACCAGGAGTACTAACACTGGCTGTGTGGATCCACTAAAGTGTTTTCCCAAAGGACTAAGGGTCACCCTCAACTGGAAGACCCCTAATGAGATATGTGGCAACCCTCAACTGGCAGGTTAACGTCTCAACATACATTCGCTACCAAGTTCTACAATGCAGGGACTGCTACTAAAGGTCACACCCTCAACTGAAAGATGAGCCCCCATCCCTAGGTTTGCTCGGTGTTAAATCCTACTCCCAACTAAATTGACTCTAATTACTGGACTGAACTGAGCTGACTGACATGATTCACTGACTGAACTGATAATACTCTAATATATTCTGAACCCTTCTGAAAGTATTTAAACTAAGTAAATAACTAAATTTTTTTGTATTCATAACCCCTAGGACTTGATAGTAATTTCAATAAGATCACATGAGAGCATTTGAAACCGTAATACAACTTAGAGAACTTCATAAATAGTCATTGTTCAAAATTCATCTATGAGGCATTTCATCAAACACATGGGGGTCGTGAGTTAAAGCATGAAATTAGTTAAATACATAGGATATTAGCATAGCTTTTTCACTAAAATCATGGGTTAGGAATTTCAACATGTAATTTTTCATTCTTCAACATGTCAAGAACTAACTCCAACGAAAAACATATGTAAACATGGCATAAAGTCAAAATTCATGGAAGTTCATGGATAAGATTCATAAATACGTATTAATATCAAAATTGAACTTGAAAATTGGATTCTTGAACTCCGTGGATTAAAAGGGTCTATGAATCAACATCTAACACATCTTAATTGAACAATTCGTGAAGGTTCTTGGTAGATTTCTTGAGAATTGAACTTGAATGTTGAAGGGGATAGGGTTTGTTCTTGAGAGAAATTGCTTTTAATTTTGGGTAAAGTATGAATTATGAGGAAAAAAATACTATTTTGGGACCTAAATCTCGTGTTAAAGTGAGGGGGGAAATGAAACTACCCTACTGCATTTAAAATACAGAACTGGAATGTCGATTAAGGCTTCACCACGAGGCAGTGATTCCTTCATTGCTATACTTACCGTGATGCAGTGCAATCACGGTGAGTCGCTAGAAATTAACAATTGTTGATTTGTTCTTCACCGCAATGTGGTGGCTCCTTCACCGCTATACTTACCGCTATGCGGTCTAATCGCGGTGAGCTACTGTCTGGAAAATTCAAACTTGGTCCAAACCTTATCTAAAAAACCAAAAACTTACCCGAGACATGCTACTTACACCCCTGAACATAAATCAACTCAAAAACTATCATCTCAAAGTTTGAAAGGTCAACTTAAAAATCTTCAAAGTTAAAAGGAGTCAAAAGTGACTAAGTCCTTCAACACTTAGTCTTATTTTGTAGGTTCTATGCATCTTAAGAAAGTACTATGGGATGTGCTGCACTTAGAAATGTATGGGGTATTACACTAACTAACAGGGTAGACATCATCCCTATGTTCACTCGGTTCTAAGTGTTACTTCCAGCTGAATGACACGAATACTGTGCTGAACTAGGTTTAACTGGGCAAATAATTGATCATAATAACTGACTGAATAACAATGATCGTGGTTTATTGAACATCATTCAGATAAATACCGAAATTATGTAAACAACTAGGTATCGGGTATTCATAACCCACCAGCACTAAATGGAAATAACAATAAGGACATATACAATATTTGAAAGCCATAATAGGGAATCATTATTCGACACCCAACTTAGGAAATTCATCAAACACATGAGTGACTTAAACTTAAACATAAGGATGAGTAAAACATGCGACAATAACATAATTACAATACTAAAAACCATAAATTAGGGAGTTTAATATGAAGATTGCAATATTTAAAATAGGTAATGGCTCATTCCACATGAAAACATTTAAAATTATAGCTTGAAATCAAATTAGAAAGATATTCATGGACATAATTCAACTTAATCATGTAAAACTCATAATTTATAAAAAAAAAAAGATTCTTGGACTCCATGGGTGAAAAGGGCCCATGGATGAATATCACACATACCTTAAACCCTTAATCTTGAAAGAGAAACTCCAATCTTGATGTCTCCTTGAAGATTCTTGAATTTGGGAGCTTGAATTCTTGGTTTCCTTGGAGAGAAAGTAATGGAATTGATGATTTTGGGAGATGAATAGGGTTTCTTTGAAAGGAGAATTAAAGAAGAAAAAGGGCAAATAATGCCCTAACTGGTGATATAAGTCATAATATGAAGACTTGGATTAAGGAGAAAAGACACAATTTCCCCTCAGGCAATTAAATTTACAACTGAACAACAATTTAAAGGCTCACCGCAACTCGGCATTATCGTGGTGAGTTGTTGGAATTGTGATCTAAACGTGACCCAATCCTCATCTAAAAAATTTGAAACTTTTCTGAGACATGATCCTTACACCCCTGAACATGAAATAAATCAAAAACCAACATCTCGGAGTCGAAAAAACTAATTTAAATATCCTCAAAGTTAAGAGTCCATAAAATGACCAACTCTCCAACACTTAGTGAAACTTTTAGGATTTAAGCCTCTTATACATATAACTAGGAGCTAAGCTGAGCTAAGAATAATACGGGGTATTACATTATGATTGCATGATAAGTCCTTTACCAAGCAATATAGACAAAGATTTTAAGTTAGTAGTTCTAAATCTACACACATGTTTTAGTTGATTCACTTAGATGTTTAGGGACCTCATAAACACCCACCTATGATGGAAAACATTATTTTATAACCATAGTAGATGATTATAGTAGATTTACTTGGGTAATATTGTTACATTCTAAGAAAGATGTCGGTATTGTTATTAAGCATTTCATCTCTATGGTATGTAATCAGTTTGGTGTTGGAATAAAAGTTCTAAGAACTAACAATAGGACTGAATTCTTTAATGCTTATAAGAATGATTTATTGTTACATCATAGGATCATACATCAGAGCAGTTGTCCATATACATCACAACAAAATGGTGTAGTTGAAAAAAACATAGGCACTTGTTAGAAGTGGGAAGAGCTTTGAAACTACAGTCACAAATACCAAGTAGATTTTGGGGTGATTGTATTTTGATAGTAGCCTATTTGATAAATAGGTTTCCCACACCCTTGTTACATGAGAAATCTCCTTAAGAGAAGTTATTTGGAGAACTGCCCACTATAACACATTTGAAAGTGTTTGGTTGTTTGTGTTTTGCAAATATCCTACCAAAAGGGGATAAGTTTGATGCAAGAGCCAAGGAATCAGTATTGATTGGATACTCTTCTACTCAGAAAGGATACAAACTTTATGATTTGCATGCCAGGAATGTCTTTATTAGTAGGGATGTGGTATTCAAGGAACACATATTTCATTTCAAAAGGAAGTCTCTTACTGATGATGAGTCCCTTATACCTTTACTTTCACCTTTTGTGTGTGATGTAGGAATCTTAGATGTTGATCATAGTGGTTCAGCACCATATCATACAGCTGGTGAGATCATCTCAGATGCCTCAACAGATAATATGTCTTCTTATGTTAATATTGATGCAATGCATCCAGAACATAATGCATCCACAACTCAACCTGTTACAACTGTGCCAGAAGTGGGAACATGAAGCTATTCCCATTCCTATTGTACCATGTACAGTTATTCCTGCGGCAAGGAAAACTGCCAGAGCTACCCAACCTCTAATTTGGATCAAAGATTATGTGGTTCCTGCTAAGCCAAGTCCTCATTGTATTACAAACCATATGAGGTATGATCACTTATCGGCTAGATATCAAGGGTATCTTGCTACTTTGTCTGCCTTGTTGGAGCCTTAATTATTCAAAGATGTAGTATAAGATGACAAATAGATTTTGGCTATGCAAGAAGAAATATAGGCTCTAGGAGATAATCACACATGGACCATTGTAGATTTTCCTAAACATAAAAAATCTATTAGTTCTAAGTGGGTGTACAAAATTAAATATAAATCAAATGAAGAGGTGGATAGGTTCAAGGCCAGGCTTGTGGCTAAAGGTTATACTCAGAGAGAAAGACTGGATTATCAAGAAACATTTTCACCTGTGGCTAAAATGGTCACAGTGAGGACAGTGCTCAGCTTAGCTGGATCTTCTGGTTGGGAATTGTGTTAGATGAATGTCAATAATACTTTCTTACAAGGTGATCTACATGAAGATGTTTACATGGATCTACCTGTTAATTTTCATAAGAAACATGATAATAAGGTATGCAAATTACAAAAAATCCCTTTATGGGTTAAAAAAGCATCTAGACAGTGGAACATTAAGTTCACTAATTCCTTGTTGCTTAAAGGTTTTAGTCAGAGATCACATGATCATTCTCTTTTTACCAAGAAGTAAGGAGGATATCTGGTTGAGATTCTTGTATATGTTGATGATCTTCTTATCACTGGTTCCAATCATCAAATGATTCAAGAGACTAAGTCCATCCTACATCAACACTTCAAGATGAAAGATTTGGGATCGTTAAGGTATTTCTTGGGACTTGAAGTTCCAAAGATGGGATTTTACTCAATCAAAGAAAATATGCTCTTCAACTTATTGCAGAAACAGGACTTAGTGGAGCCAAACCTGTCAGTACACCACTTGAATTCAATCATAAACTCACTAGTTTGGAACTAGATCAACACATGGGACTTACTTCTGATCCTGAACTGAAAGAAATCACTAGTTACCAAAGGCTGGTGGGGAAATTGCTATATCTTACCATCACAAGGACAAATATCTATTTTGGGGTCCAAGTCCTTAGTCAATTTATGCAACACCCAAAACAATCTCAGTGGGAGATAGTTATTCGAATTGTTAGGTACATCAAGAAGGCACCAGGTTTGGGAGTACTGCTCAAAAGAGAAACTGATCCTCAGCTGACAGCTTATTGTAACTTAGACTGGGCAGCTTATTCTAATACAAGAAGGCCAGTAACTGATTATGTTGTTAAATTTGGAGACTCATTAGTCTCTTGAAAGTCAAAGAAACAACAAACTGTAAGTAGAAGTTCAGCTGAAGCTGAATACAGAAGCATGACAACAGTAGTTTCAAAGCTAGTGTGACTTGCCGTCTTGTTGAAAGAACTCAATGTTGAAGTTACAGTTCCCATCAAGGTTTATTCAGATAGAAAGGCAGCAATCCAAATAGTAGGAAATTCCATGTTCCATAAAAGAACCAAATATATAGAGATAGATTGCCACTTTATCAGGGTCAAAGTGAAAACGAGTTTTATAGATCCTCAACATTTGTGTACCTCCATGCAGTTGGCAGATATATTAACTAAAGGTCTGGGAGTTGGACAACATGAACTTTTGCTCTCCAAGCTAGGTGTGTTGAATATATTTCAACCACCAGCTTGAGGGGGAGTGTTGAGCTAGTTATTTGTAATGATATTAGCATGTGAGAGTCACGTGAGGTAGTTAGAAGAAAGAGAAGATCGGTTATGATGCTCTATAAAAAGACAGTTTGTACAGTTAGTCAGATTAGAACTTCTATTATTCCACAACAGAAAATGTAAAAACTCTTTCCTTGCACATTAGAACACTTGTTACAAGCTGGTCCATATACTTGAAAACTCTGATTTTGACACCTGCCAACTCAGTACTCCAATAATGTTGGTCAAGTAATGTTGCTCATTTGATATCTTATATTCACCTATTGGAGTTGCGAATTTTATAGATACTAATTTTTCATTTCACTTTACTTGTTTATTTATTAAAAATAAATTTTTAATTTTATTAATTCACTTTAGTTAGTATATATAATAAAAGAATGACAATTTTTTTTCTTATTTTACTGCTAACATTAAATACTCATTCCCCAAATCACTTTTCAAATCTAATTAATATATATCATGAATATAAATGTTATGAAAAAATATATATTTCATTTATTATCTATTAAAAAGAATGCAAAAATATTATGTATAAATAAAAGTGAACAAAGATAGTGAAAAATAGATATTCATTTGAATAATAATTCATCCACCCAAATATATGTGAACTTTTTTATTGGGCTTGATACGTGTTCTATCAAAACACCTAAATACTATTCTCCCCATTTTAAAAAAAAATATAAATAACATAAATATCAATCCTTTTGTAAGTAATTACACTCTCTCCCATTTTTTTTAATTATTTTACTCTCTCTCCCTATTAATATACATAACATAGCCGACATATACATAATATTCTGTGTATATGTTGAGATTTTTGTAATATGTTTAGTGAGATGGGATTTTTTGTAATATTGGAAACATAAGTTGTGTATTTCTGTAATTTTTAGTTTAAAATAATTAGTATTTTTAAGGAGAAAAGACAAAAATAACAATTCATTCTGAAATAATTCTACCATAATAGCCACCCAAAACATAATTACCTATAATTAACCACTAAAGTAATTCCTACTTTTAGCCATTTCAATGTAGGCTTCGTCTCCTTCTCTATTTTCTTTTTAAAAAAAATTATTGTTTCATTTAAAAAATGTTGTCCATTTTCTTATGAAAAACGAATTCATCTTTTCTATTTTTTTATTCCACTACTATATATTTTTTTATAAAAAAATGTATCAAAATGGTATAAATATTGTATCAATTTGATATAGGGATTGTATATGTATGTGAGTTCCCTCTCTTTTAAAAAAGTATATCAATGTGGTATAACTGTTGTATCAATTTAGTATAGGGATTGTGTATGCATGCATAGGTTCCGTCACTTTTGAAAAAGTATATCAATTTGGTATAACATTGTATCAATTTGGTATAAAAATTGTATATGTAGGAGAGTGCCAAAGTAGCCCAAAGGTTATTAAATGACATTAAACGTTGTATCAATTTGGTATAATGTTGTATTAATTTGGTATAAGGATTGTATATGCATGCATAGGTTCCGTCTCCTTTGAAAAAGTGTATCAATATGGTATATGCGTTGTATCAATTTGGTATAAAAACTGTATATGCAGGAAAAGGCCAAAATAGCCCAATAGATATTACGAGGTATTATTTTGGCCGACTGGACACAAAGTGTAAAACTTACCAAATGCTGGCCATTTATTTTCAAAATGGCCAGTGAGTGTCCTTTCTCTTATTTTTAATTTAGACATACCTAGCTCTTAAGAATTTTAATCATTTTTAAAATATAAAAAGTATTTTAATACTGTCTTACGTTTAATTAAATGCCTTGAAGAAATCCACTACAAAAAAAGAGTACTATTGCGGGGGTTATATTGTGAGGGTGCTTGAAACCCCCACAAATAGTATTAAGTTGTGGTGGTTTGTAAAACCCCTGCAATTTAATTTATTTTATGGCATTTTTTGGTTATACTACGAGGGGTTATAAAACCCCAATTTAGAATATCTCATTACCTTATGTTTTAATCTTTGGCACCAAAAAAGAATGCGGCAAATTCTCCCTCTCTTTTTTTCATTTTAGTAGTTCTACCTCTTCTGGTTTCAATTTCTAGGGTTTCTCATTTCATTGTGGCTAAGAGGCAATCTTTCCTCAACTCAATATCATAAAAAAGTAAGCTCCTTTGGTGTATGAATTTTTCTCCATTGTAGGATTAGGGCTTCGAATTAGGTCCCAATTATGCTTAAGTAATATTATTTGTACCCTTGATCTAGTTGAATGAGTGATCATGAGTCTATCTTGCGCCTTTAATCAAGGGTCGAAACCCAATAGCGAAGTCGATTCTCTTTAGCTTAGGTTCACTTTTTTTTAAAAGGCTAATGGTTGATTTATATCTTCTCAAGTAATTTCTTTTTTGCTGGTTAGCATGGTTCCATTATCTATACAAAATACGTCCTTGCCTCGAGTTAATTCCGAAGTAAAAACTGTAGCTATGCGTTTATATTAATCAAGTTAGTCACGGACTTAATCGAATATGGGTAAAAACATTATCTTTTAGTTAATCACCTTATACTATCAAAATCGAGTTAGTTGTGTTTATACGTATACATGAAGACTTCCCGTATATGATTAGCCCTGTACCTCTAGTTTATTCCATTTGATTTGAAGTGAACTGGAGTGTTTAATTTTTTCATCCAGTATTTCTCAGTCTATGTCAAACCTGATAGCTAGCCTCCACATTTTTCTAAGCTTGCGTTGCATTTGTTTAGACTAATTTGGTATCTAATTGTTGGATTTGATTAAGACTAAAATTTGCATCAAAGCTGTACTTGATTTTCCCATGTCATTTGGAGCTTTAGAAGAAAAGTCAGTTAGAATTCTTTAAAAGTTATCCTTAAGCTCCCTCTTTTAGGAAGAGTCAACTCTCAAAATTGATTTGTGTTCTATCACTCTTGCCATATGATTTAGTGCCAACATTATTGAAAAGTTGTGGTTTGTATTGAAAAAATAAAAGCAAGTCGTGTCTTTCAAAATGTTTGGAGGCAAGTGTAACAACAAAGAGACTAAGTCCCCTTCAGATGCACTGTGTGGACTCTTGATAATATATGAAGACTTCATCGAGATATCAGTAATCTAAAATTGTCATAATGGAAGAAAGTAATTAAAAAGTTGATTTTAAGTCTCTGTTCCTTAATAATAGTTATAGGTTGCTTCCATTATTTTCTTTGGCTGCCACAATTCACCAACCTCAGTTCACATACTCAAAGTATGTGTATGATATTAAAAAACTGTAGATTGCAAGAAATGCACTTTTGGCATAGTAAATATACTAGTCAAGTATCAGATGAGACTCTAGCTAAATTTACCTTTCATTCCTTTGGTTTTTCTAAGGAATGATAGGTAAATTTCATTGGTTTTCTGTAGTTTTGATTTGGTTAGATAGTTCTTATTTTTATCTTGTGGTTGTAGTATTATCTTATTTTTGTCTTGCTCGAAGTCGGGGGTATATCGGAAACAATCTCTCTACTTCACCTAAGGTAGTGGTATGGTTTGCGTACACTCTACCCTCCCCAGACCTCACTATGTGGGAATAAACTGGGTATGCTGTTGTTGATGTTATTGTATTCATTTTAAGATTGTGATATTATAGTACCTATTTATGTTGTAATTTTTGTTAACTATTGTTGTTCCTATTTTTGTTCGATTAACTATTACGATTGATGATTCAAATTGCTTGTTATTTTGCTAAATAGTCTTTGAATGCTATAAACTAAGAAAACAAGTTATTTTCTTATGACTGTGCAGCCATGCCAAAGATTAAACATTTTAAAAATCCATTAAAATCAGCTCCTGCATCACATGATACTAATGGACATTCTTCATCACCAATAAGTCCATCTCAACCTTCTATTGGGCCTTCAACATCAGTACCTTAACCACATGATGTACCAAATTTTTTGCGAGTTGATGAAGTTCAACAAGTACAAGCTCCAACTCAACCAACTAATTCAAGCGCAACATGTGAATTTGTACCACATTGAAGAGTACAGACAATTAGTATACGGCTTATATACTTAACTTGATTATGAGATTTTTAATTATTTTTCTCTTATAAATGAGTAACTTATTTTTTTCATAACAGACTCAGAAAAGAAAATCAAGAGTAATAAGCTGAAGGTAAACGATGTCAACTACCTACCTTCAGGGGAACGTATAATTGTGGACTTCGATGAATATGGTGCAGCAATTGGAGCAGTGCAACGGTTGCTTGCAGGATATTGTGGAACATTGGCAACTGATTGCAATTTATTCCCTATTAGTTTTGACAAGTGGTCAGGGCAAGCAGGTGTTCCTAAAAAGTATAAAGAAGACTGCTTTGAGACAATTTTAAGGTTCTAATTTTGTTATGAATATATTTATTCATTATTGCCATACTTCTATACATGTATAGAAACTAACTTTGTTTTACTTTTTGAAGTCTCGATTTTTTTAGGACTACTGAAGCCATTGCATATAGATTCTGTACTTCCAGTATTGGAAAAAAGTGGACGACACATATACTAAGGACGTATGACGAATTTGATGATCCAACCAAAAGTACCAATGAATTGATAAGTAATGTGCCAAAGGGTATAAACAAAGATCAGTGGGCTAGTTATGTTGCTCATCATAAAAGACCCTCAACAGTTGTACGATTCTATTTTTTTACTAAATTTTACTATTATTTTAATTACATATTAGATTAACTTTTTAAGTTGTAATTATTTTTTTCGATAGGCGCTTTGCAAGAGAAATAAAGAAATTCAAAGAAAACGAAAGATTCCACACACTGGTGGTTTAAAATCATTGGCAAGAAGACGACAAGAGATAGTATGCATATCAATTTACAAGTATTTACTTTTTCTCTAATTTAAATGTCTTACTATAATTTGTTTAACACTTCTTTTTCTTAGTTTTTGACAATAAGAGTAAAACCTAGTCGGGGACGAATGTATCTCGAAACTCATAAAAGAAAAGGTGGATCATTTGTAAATGAAGAGGCAAGAATTTTAGGGGTAAGTTTAACTTTGTCTGTGTTATTTTGTCCATAAAATTCCCTGTGAAATGTGGATGTGGAATTTTGAAATTTCTGTTTAGTCTAAATAGTTGGGTTTTGAATCGCAAACTACTATGCATGTTATAGAGTGGTGCTAATGTCAAACTCCTGTTATGGGAACAAATTGTGAATAGATTTCATATTAGAATTATGAGAAGTTTGAATAAATTTCATAGTAGAATAATGAGAAGTGTTTAAAGAATTGTTTAAAATGGAAAAAGAAAGAGAGATTAGATAATAAGGTAGCAGATCAGTGCTAATAGAACATAAAGTAGCTTTAGTACTGTGTTTGAGTCTTCAAAGAAGGAAAAATAGAGAAGTAGATAAAAAGATTTCAATTCAATGTTTTAAATAATACCTAACAATATTTATCAATAATAATAATAATAATACTTGACAGCTTAATTTGAAAAATTAGGGAAAACCTTTCAATAAAGGAAAGTAAGTCGAGTTTATCTAGGTAGGAGGTAGTACTAGAGAGACTTGAATTATGCATCTGTATATAATCTGTTTTAAGTAAGTCAAATTATGCATCTGTGTATAATCTGTTTTAAGTAAGTACTTTATCTAAGTAAGTCGAATTATGCATTTGTGTGTAATCTTTCAATAATGAGAAATAATCTGTTTCAAGTGTTGTATTAAAGAATTGTTGCAGTATGAATAGATGTTGCTAATAGTATCCATTGAATTATGCATCTGTGTGTTTGGCATCTTGAGTTAAAGTCAACAAAATGATTTGGTGATCGCTTTCACATACGTTTCTGACATTGTTGAGATTTGCTGGAACTTATATCTGCTACTTTCTCTTAGATCCACAGATTAATCTATAGAGTTATAATCATGGTGTTGAAGTCAATTTCTTATTTGTTTGATTTGTGTTATTATAATCAAAATTTATTGTTTAGATCCGTATTGAGAGTTACTAGAGGGTATCCGATCCAAATGTTATTTTTAATTTACTAATTAATTATTTATCCGTGGTAGGAACAAATTGAGTCACATGTGACTCAATGCAATGAATCGAAATCTTCCCCTAGTGATATTATTGGCAAGTTGTTTGGGAAAGAGCACTCGGGAAGGGTACGATATTTAGGTATGGGAGCAGTTCCTTCAAACACATTCAGAAATACCAAACAATGACTTAGTAATCTGAATGGTTACTCATCTAACATTGGTGTGTCATCATCAACTGATACCTATTTGCATCAAAAGGTCTCTCATTTAAAATATCAATTAGAAGGAGCTTTGAACGCTTTGAAAACTTACATGATGTCAAAGGAAGGAAGTGTTCCTGATGAATTTGTTGGCTGGTATGTGCCTCAACCACAGGTACAAAGTAAGTGTACATCTATGTAGTTGATTATTAATCGATTTTTCATCAAATATTTTTTTCTTTATTTCAGTTGAATGATTCCGAGTGTGAGCCTACTTCACCAGTGGATACAAGCGGATCAACGAGTGAAAATGATGCAAATCAACTACAAAGTACTTAGTTTTTATGTTTAAATTATGGAATCATTTTTGTGGATTTATATTACTCTACTGTTTTACAAATAGTTAGTTAAAATCTAACTTGGAATGTGGTATTTGAATTTTTGTGAACTGTAGTTTGAGATGGAATGGCATTTGAATTTAAGTTAATTGTAGTTTGGGATGTGTTACATGAATTTGTGACTTTTAATGTTATTGATATTTTTAGTGCGATTCAGTGTACATCATATAAGTTATCGGCATATGATTATAACATAGCTCTAATTTAATCATACAATTAAAAAATATATTACTGAGAAAAAAATTACACTGTGCAATAACTTGGATTACAGCGTTTATAGACCCTCACAAATGATACTATTTTGAATATGAAGAATTATATTGAGTAGTTTATAAACACCCGCTAATTATATTTTTGAAAAAATAGGTATCATATTTGGGGGGTTTCAAACCGGCAGCACTTGGCTTTAAAAAAACCGCCACAATATTGGAATTCATTTTGCAATGGTTTCTTTCACAATTGTGACGTTTGCTAAAAACTGCCACAATATTGCTTGTGGCGATGCTAACTGCAGCGGTTCTCAAAACTGCCCCAAAATTTTTTGTGGGGGTTCCAAACCACCAGGGAAAGGGGGACGACCCGGTTCATACCTACTCCGTAGGTGTCGGGGAGGGGGGGACCACATGGCCTGACCTACGCGCCCTCACCCCAGCTTCGCTGGAGGGGCGTTTCGAACCCTCGACCTGGCACACTACGGTAAGCAAGCTTACCGCTGAGCCAAGGCCGGCCCTCAATCGAGCATAATAATTCCTGCAAATTTAGCCTTTTTTTGTAGTGAAAAATTAACTCTTTAATAGTGTAAAACTCCATATTAAATAGAGAGAATTTTAGAAGAACAAAGATAGTTTTTCTTGATTATATAAAATCACTTATTTTAAATAGAATGAAAAAAATAAAAACACTGATTATTTTAAAAAGAAAAACATACCAAGTGCCAAGAACACCGCTATGTGCCCACCAAAAAATAGAGAGTATATCAAATCTTGATAAATACTAAACAATCAAATTTCATCATATTATCATCTTCTAATTTGATAGTAATTTTATGAATTGAGATATTTTATGAAATTAATTATTTCACCGTTATATATGAAATAATTGCTCCATCATTATAGTAGAAATATAGAGCAAATAAGTTTAACCATATTTCTAATCAAACACAAAATAAAATAATATTTCGTCTTAAAATTCGTAATATTTTGTAGACAAATTACATAATATCACACATTAACTTACCATTATTATTTAAAATCCCGATTCTTTAAAATAATAATATAAATTTCTTTTTTTACTTTCTCTCTCTAAACTCTCGGAAATATTACATCACCCCAAATCTCAAATTTAGTTCATTTTTTCCTCCATATCTGCCCTTACACTATTCCTCTTCATCTCAATGTTTACATTATTTTTCTTTTCATCTAGTCCTAGAGAAGTTTTCATTTTCTTCAGTCACACGTAATGACTATGCAAAACTATTAAACCTTCAACACTTCAACAATGGCGAGCACCACCACTACACTCCTCTGTATCCGCCCTAAATTCAAATGTTCCCTACACGAAAAGCTCTTTTAGTGTCTCATATGTGAGGATTACTAGCGACGGTGGTCTGAGATAGAGACAAAGGGGGGTAGGGGTGGGGTACGGAGGAAGTTCACAAATTCGTCAATCGAGGTTCAAGATGATAATGTTAATAGAGATAGATAATAATGTAATATCTGTTAAGAGAGTTCAGAGATACATAAAAATAATGTATATGATTGAAAAGAACAAGAAGATACATCACGCGATCCTCCATCAAATATACAAAAGTTATATATCTTACTAAATATTAGGTTACAAATACATAAGAAAAGATGATGTCTTTGGTTGAACTCTGACCAAAATCATGTATCAAAATGATTTTTGTGCTACTGATATATAATACTTATGTATCTTAATATATTTCTGTAATACTAATACTAAAGAGCTATGTATCATGAAGGTTATGTATCTGAGCCTCAATAATGTATCACAAAAATTAAAACTCAAAATTTTATGTAATTACCAAAATCATATGGGAAATTCAATAAGCTTTCCATCTATATAAGATTCGCCCAAATTCAATAACCGGGTCAGAAATTATGACTATTTCAAATTTCCATCATAAAACAGTACCATATCAGTCAGTGGCGAGCCGCGCCAGAAGGAGAAATGACATTTGGCAAATTCCAGTAGGGTTCTGCGATTATGGCGTATCGCGCCAGGGCCCAAATTCAAAATTGTCCTTCTCTAGTGTCTCAGCGTGATTTCCTCCGTGTCGCGCCAAGGTTTAAGGTAAAAAAAAAAGGGGCAACGCGATGGCTCCGCGTTGCGTCATCACTCAGTTTTCTAATTGTCAAATTCCAGTGACACAGTGCGATTGCGCCACATCGCTCTAGGGGTTCAGTTCGGAAAAATTTTACTGAAATTAAATGACGCGTCCAGGGTTAAAGTGGTCAACTTCCCACCCTTATTTAAGCCCTTTAACACATGATTTAGCCATTTTTCACCTAAAATACACTCTCTTCTCTTAAAAACCTCTCAAGAACAAGCTAAGGTTTTCATAAAAGATCCAATTCCAAGAAAGTTTTTCCATCAATCTTCACAAAATCACGAACTAAGGTATGTACAGTGTTTATTCATGGACTCCTTTCATCCATGAAGTCCAAGAATTTCTTTTCTAAAGTCAAGATTTTAGATTTTCTTTATGAACTTCATGTTGGGTTTATTTTGTTTATGTTGAGAATGATCAATTGAATTCAAATTCATGTTGGGTGATTAATGTTATGTGGAATTGATTTGTATAGATATATATTCATGTGAACCTGTGACTAAACCCTTGAATGATGAAATTAGATGTTGAATCATGATGTGTAATTGTTGAATAATGGTGTCTACATATATTATGCCTATCAGGTGTTTGATTAAATGCCTAGATGAAGGAAAAATGCCTAACTAGCATGATACCATGAAATCCCCATTGTATGTACAAGTTATGTCTATCACATGTTTTGATGAAATACCTCTATAAATGTTTTATGGATTATGATGTTAGTTATATTTTCAAGTAAGTTATGCTTGGTCAGTTTCCTTCCATCGAGTCCTGGGGGTACTCGTACCTGAAACATTAGCTATGTGCCTAGAACCATGTCATTTTTTCACGATACTCTCGGTCAAGCTATGAATCCTTAGACTTCAGACAGTCTTATGACTCACTAAATCTCCATGATCTCATGAACTCAGTTAGTTGTCAGATATCAGTAATATTTCTTCAGTCAATAAAAATTCAGTAACTCAATACATGTTCAGTTCAGTAAATTATGTTTAGTGTCTATTCAGATGGAAGTAGAAATTAGCACCGAGTGAACCCAAGGGTGGAAACTTACCTGTTATATGAGGGTATGATTCTTAGAAGAAATTTTTGCGTTACAGAAATATGTAGCCAGCATAGGTTTAGACATCATAGCCTGCTATATGAGGGTAGATGAGGTGGCTTAGCCTGCTATATAAGGGTTCCCACCATTCTCAATAGAGTTACCTTTTATATTAGGGTCACTCATATGTTGTCCTTACCAGTGGCGTGGTATTGACACCCTTCCAATCAGGGCATAGATTGGACCCCTATTCAGCAATAATGTATCATTTCGGGCATGTTGGTTAGATGAATACCTCCCACAGTTTCAATATCAGTCTCAATAAAAGAACTTAGATAGTTCTTCAGAATTCAGGACTGTCAGAAACAGTTAACTCAGACACAGTACGAAACTCAGATAGTTCCATCAGATTCAGGACAGTCAGATATAGTTACTCATGTTATCATTTATACTCAGATTCAGTAATCATGTTATCACAGTATTAGTCTCAGTTGTTATGTCTCATGCATGTATTCTCACGCTCATGATAGTTAGTCAGTTATTATTATTGTTCATGCATATGAACTCCATGCATTCAGCCTACCTCGCATGCATACCAGTACATTCAATGTACTGACGCATTTCTGCTAAGGTGTCTTATACCATAGGTCAAAGACACGAGCTCCCGAGTAATAGTAGATTCTAGATATCCGCAGATAGATTTAGAAGTGAGTCCTCATTTTTTGAGGACATGATTATTTCCCTATAATCTCATTAATCAGTTTATTAGTTGGAGTTAGTTGGGGACATGTCCTATCAACTCCTTACTCAGACAATTCAATCAGTTAGAAGCTTTCTAGACTATCATATTTCAGACTTCAGTATGTTCAATTTTGTTTTGGGTATTCTATTACCCCAAACAGATATTATATTATTCAGATTATGTTCAGTTATGAACCTTACAGCCTTTCAGTTTATGTTTTCGCATTATTCAGTATTTTATGCAGTATATAGGTACAGATATCAGTCATGGGTTAGCTTGTGCTCCTTTGGGGTCATGAGCACCATGTAGCATTCTGGGTATCAGATTTGGGGCGTTACAAAAAGGGAGTTTAAATTGTGCTTATGCTCAATCGCATGATATGAACACAGAAAGAAGGGAAACTTTTCCTAAAATGTCTTATAGATTCTTGCCCATATGTGTGGCGCACTTCACAGCCACGTATAAGACTCTACTCAATATGGATTTTTGGCTACCTAGGATACTTTAAAACCATAGGTTCTGATACTAAGTTTGTAATGCCCTGAGAGTACACCCTGGACGCCACAAGGTACCGCATCCCCGAGGGATGACAAGCTAACCCATGTTGGTACCTACTGTAAGCACTGAATAAAATAATAGAGAACATGTGTGAAGTTTAACCAAAAATGCCATAAGGTTTGAAATACAAAAACAATACTAAATCGAAATACTAAAAACATTCGTCTAAAAATAATACTATAAGATTATCAATAACAACACCTTTAACCGACTAACTATGGAGTTGATGGGACAAGTCCCCAACTAACTTTGACTGACTACTGAACTGAACTGAAATAAACACAAATGGTCCTCGGAACATAAGGACTTACCACTGCTACTGCTGCGGATACACTGGGGAGATCTAGGTACGGCAGGAACCTGAGCATATAACCTATGATATGAGACATCATAGAGAAAAAAACAAGTATGTTGTAAGTATTTTGAATTTAATGGTATGCTAAATAAGATTAGGTGGACGTGCATGGTTCATATGCATGAATGATACTGGATGAACACGTAGCGTGTGATAACTGATGTATAGTATGTGAGAAATATTGTAAGATCTGAGAATGCCTGACCAAGCATATGACATGATACTGAAATAGTCTGTAAACTTAAATACTAAAATACTGATGCTGAATAACTAATAACTGTATGCCATAGTCAATCATGTCTGAAAACTGAACACTAGACTGAGACTGCAGGAGATATTATCTAATCGATATGCCCAAATAAGGTAAATTGGGGTCCAATCTGTACTCCCAATTTGAAGGGTGTCAGTACCGTACCACGAGTACTAACACTGGCTATGTGGATCCACTAAAGTGTTGTGCCAAAGGACTAAGGGTCACCCTCAACTGGAAGGGCCCTAATGAGATATGTGTCAACCCTCAACTGGCAGGTTAACGTCTCAACATACATTTGCTACGTAGTTCTAAAACGTAGGCACTGATACTAAAGGTCACACCCTCAACTGGCAGGTGAGCCCCCATCCTTAGGTTAACTCGGTGCTAAATCCTACTCCCAACTGAATTGACTCTAATTACTAGACTGAATTGAGCTGACTGACATGATGTACTGACTGAACTGATAATACACTAATATATTCTGAACCCTTCTAAAAGTATTTAAACTAAGTAAACAACTAAGTGTTGGGGTATTCATAACCCCTAGGACTTGATAGTAATTTCAATAAGATCACAGGAAAGCATTTGAAACCATAATACAACTTGGAGAACTTCATAAATAATCATTGTTCAAAATCCATCTATGAGGCATTTCATCAAACACATGGGGGTCGTGAGTTAAAGCATGAAATTCGTTTAATACATAGGATAGTAACATAACTTTTTCACTAAAATCATAGGTTAGGAATTTCAACATGCAATTTTTCATTCTTCAACATGTCAAGAACTAACTCCAACGAAAAACACATGTAAACAAGCATAAAGCCAAAATTCATGGAAGTTCATGGATAAGATTCATAAATACGTATTAATATCAAAATTGAACTTGAAAATTGGATTCATGAACTCTGTCGATTAAAAGGGTCCATGAATCAACATCTAAGATATCTTAATTGAAGAATTCGTGAAGGTTCTTCGTAGATTTCTTAAGAATTAAACTTGAATGTTGAAGGGGCTAGGGTTTGTTCTTGAGAGAAATTGCTTTTAATTTTGGGTAAAGTATGAATTATGATTCAAAAATGCTATTTTGGGATCTAAATCCCATGTTACAGTGAGGGGGGAATATGAAACTACCCTACTGCATTTAAAATCCAGAACTGGAATGTCGATTAAGGCTTCACCGCGAGGTACTGACTCCTTCATCGCTATACTCACCATGATGCGGTGCAATCACGGTGAGTCACTAGAAATTGACCATTGCTGATTTGCCCTTCACCGTAATGTGGTGACTCCTTCACCTCTATACTTACCGCGACGCAGTCTAATCGCGGTGAGCTGTTGCCTGGAAAATTCTAACGTGGTCTAAACCTTATCTGAAAAACCCAAAACTTACTCGAGACATGCTACTTACACCCTTGAACATGAATCAACTCCAAAACCATCATCTTGGAGTCTGAAAGGTCAACTTAAAAACCTTCAAAGTTAAAAGGAGTCAAAAGTGACTAAGTCCCTCAACACTTAGTCTTATTTTTAAGGTTCTAAGCATCTTAAGCAAGTACTATGGGATATGCTGAACTTAGAAACGTACGGGGTATTACACTAACTGACAGGGAGACATCATCCCTATGTTTACTCGGTGCTAAGTGTTACTTCCAGCTGAATGACATGAATACTGGGCTGAACTAGGTTTAACTGGGCAAATAATTGATCATAAAAACTGACTGAATAACAATGCTCGTGGTTTATCGAAAATCATTCTGATAATATTGAAATTGTGTAAACAACTAGGTATCGGGTGTTCATAACCCACCAGCACTAAATGGAAATAACAATAAGGACATATACAATCTTTGAAAACCATAATAGGGAATCATTATTCGAGACTCAACTTAGGAAATTCATCAAACACATGAGAGACATAAACTTAAACATAAGGATGAGTAAAACATGCGACAATAACATCGCTACAATGCTAAAAAAACATGAATTAGGGAGTTTAATATGAAGATTGCAATATTTAAAACAGGTAATGGCTCATTCCATGTGAAAACATTTAAAATTATAGCTTGAAATCAAATTAGCAAGATATTCATGGACATAATTCAACTTAATCATGTAAAACTCATAATTTAAAAATTAAAAAAAAATAAAAAGGAATTTTTGGACTCCATGGATGAAAAGGGCTCATGGATGAATATCACACATACCTTAAACCCTTAATCTTTGAATAGAAACGCCAATCTTGATGTATTCTTGAAGGTTATTGAATTTGGGAGCTTGAATTCTTGGTTTTCTTTGAGAGAAAGAAATGGAATTGATGAATATGGGAGATGAATAGGGTTTATTTAAAAGGAGAATTAAAGAAGAAGAAGGGTAAATAATGTCCTAACTGGTGATATAAGTCATAATATGAAGAATTGGATTAAGGAGAAAAGACACAATTTCCCCTCAGGCAATTAAATTTGCAATTGAATGATAATTTAAAGGCTCACCGCAACGCGGCATTATCGTGGTGAGTTGCTGGAATTGTGATCTAAACGTGACCCAATCCTCATCCAAAAAAATTAAAACCTTTCCGATACAAGATCCTTACACCCCTGAACATGAATTAACTCAAAAACCAACATCTCGGGGTTGGAAAGACCAATTTAAAAATCCTCAAAGTTAAGAGGCTTTAAAATGACCAAGTCTCCAACACTTAGTAAAATTTTTAGGATTTAAGCCTCTTATACATGTAACTAGGAGCTAAACTGAGCTAAGAATAATGTGGGGTATTACATTAAGATTGCATGATATGTCCTTTAGCCAAGCAATATAGACAAAGATTTCAAGTTAGTAGTTCTAATTCTGCACACATGTTTTAGTTGATTCACTTAGATATTTGGGGACCTCATAAACACCCCACCTAAGATGGAAAATACTATTTTCTAACCATAGTAGATGATTACAGTAGATTTACTTGGGTAATGTTGTTACATTATAAGAAAAATATCGGTATTGTTATTAAGCATTTCATCTCTATGGTATGTAATCAGTTTGGTGTTGGAATAAAAATTTTAAGAACAGACAATAGGACTAGATTCTTTAATGCTTATAAGAAAGATTTATTGTTACATCATGGGATCATACATCAGAGCAGTTGTCCATATACACCACAACAAAATGGTGTGGTTGAAAAAAACACAGGCACTTGTTAGAAGTGGCAAAAGCTTTGAAACTACAGTCACAAATACCAAATAGATTTTGGGGTGATTATGTTTTGACAGCAGCCTATTTGATAAATAAGTTACCCACACCCTTGTTACATGGGAAATATCCTTATGAGAAGTTATTTGGAAAACTGCCCACTATAACACATTTGAAAGTGTTTGGTTGTTTGTATTTTGCAAGTGTCCTAACAAAAGGGGATAAGTTTGATGCAAGAGCCAAGAAATCAGTATTGATTGGATACTCTTCTACTAAGAAAGGATACAAACTTTATGATTTGCATGCTAGGAATATCTTTATTAGTAGGGATGTGGTATTCAAAAAACACATATTTCCTTTCTAAAGGAAGTCTTTTACTGATGATGAGTCCCTTGTACCTCTAATTCACCTTTTGTGTGTAATGCAGGAATCTTGGATGTTGATCATAGTGGTTCAGAACCACATCATACAGTTGGTGAGATCATCTCAGATGCCTCAACAGATAATGTGTCTTCTTATGTTAATATTGATGCAATGCCTCCAGAACATAATACATCCACAACTCAACTTGTTACAACTATGCCAGAAGTGGAACATGAAGCTATTCCCATTCCTATTGTACCATGTACAGTTATTCCTGCGGCAAGAAAAATTTCCAGAGCTACCAAATCTCCAATTTGGATCAAAGATTACGTGGTGCCTGCTAAGCCAAGTCCTCATTGTATTACAAACCATATGAGGTATGATCACTTATTGGCTAGATATCAAGCGTATCTTGCTGCTTTTTCTGCCTTGTTGGAGCCTTAATCATTCAAAGATGCAGTATAAGATGAGAAATAAATTTTGGCTATGCAAGAAGAAATATAGGCTCTAGGAGATAATCACACATGGACCATTGTAGATTTTCCTAAAGGTGTAAAACCTATTATTTCTAAGTGGGAGTACAAAATAAAATATAAATCAAATAGAAAGGTGGATAGGTTCAAGGCCAGGCTTATGGCTAAAGGTTATACTTAGAGAGAAGGACTAGATTATCAAGAAACTTTTTCACCTGTGGCTAAAATGGTCATAGTGAGGACAGTGCTCAACTTAGTTGCATCTTTTGGTTGGAAATTGTATTAGATGAATGTCAATAATGCTTTCTTACAAGGTGATCTGCATGAAGATGTTTACATGGAGCTACCTCTTGGTTTTTACAAGAAACATGATAATAAGGTATGCAAATTTAAAAAATCCCTTTATGGGTTAAAAGAAGCATCTAGATAGTGGAACATCAAATTTACTGATGCCTTGTGGCTTTAAGGTTTTAGTCAGAGCTCACATAATTATTCTCTTTTTACCAAGAATAAAGGAGGAGATCTGATTGAGATTCTTGTATATGTTGATGATCTTCTTATCATTGGTTCCAGTCATCAAATGATTCAAGAGACTAAGTCGATCCTACATCAACACTTCAAGATAAAAGAGTTGGAACAGTTAAGGTATTTCTTGGGACTTGAAGTTCTACAATCCAAAGATGGTATTTTACTCAATTAAAGAAAATATGCTCTTCAACTTATTGCAGAAATAGGACTTAGTGGAGCCAAACCTATCAGTACACCACATGAATTCAATCATAAACGTGTATCAATATGGCATAAGTGTTGTATCAATTTGGTATAAAAACTGTATATGCAAGAAAAGGCCAAAATAGCCCAATAGCTATTACGAGGTATTATTTTGGCTGACTGGCCACAAAGTGGAAAAATTACCAAATACTGGTCATTTATTTTCAAAATGGCCAGTGAGTGTCCTTTCCCCCATTTTTAATTTAGACATACCTAGCTCTTAAGAATTTTACTCATTTTTAGAATATAAAAAGTATTTTAATACTGTCTTACATTTAATTAAATGCCTTGAAGAAATTCACTACAAAAAAAGAATACTTTTGCAGGGGTTATATTGTGAGGGTGCTTGAAAACCCCCACAAATAGTATTAAGTTGTGGCGGTTTGTAAAACCCCTTCCATATAATTTATTTTGTGGCTTTTTTTTTGTTATACTGCGGGGGTTTTTAAAGCCCCAATTTAGAATATCTCATTTCCTTATTTTTTAATCTTTGGCACCAAAAAAGAATGTGGCAAATTCTCCCTTTCTTTTTTCATTTTACTATTTCTATCTCTTCTGGTTTCAATTTCTAGGTTTTCTCATTTCATTGTGGCTAAGAGGCAATCTTTCCTCAACTCAATATCATGAAATTGTAAGCTCCTTTGGTGTATGAATTTCTCTCCATTGTTGGATTAGGCCTTCGAATTAGGTCCCAATGCGGTTCAAGAAATCATAGGTTGACTTTATTTTTATATTAAAATATTTACAATCTGTTATAACTAACCATCGTGATGAATCTTTGTAGGTGAGCCTTTGTTGTAGAAATATTGGAATTCGGTGTTCTCGTTCAAAGTCTATCGGTTAGAACCAGCTCGATGGGGTAGAATTTTGTTTGACTGAAAGCTCGTCGTCCTAAGTTCATTGCTCCAAAAAAGGTGAGAATTTCATGTCCTTTGCCTTTTTTAATTTATGTGTCAAAGGTGAAGATTGCAGGTTTCAAGATGTAGAATCGAGTGAAGTTTTTTGTTTGTTTGTTTGTTTCTATTGAATGCTTGAATACGTTTTCAAAATGAATGTTCAACTAGTTGTTATTGTAGGAGTATGTGGTGTTGAAGGAATTATGTGATTTAGCAGTTTTGTAATTCAAAATTTTGTCTTTCATTTGGTACAATGCTTGGGAACACTACCATCTCCCTTTGTTTTGTTATGCTTAAGTAATATTATTTGTACCCATGATCTAGTTGAATCAGTGATCATGAGTCTATCTTGCGCGTTTAATCATGGTTCGAAACCCGATAGCGAAGTCGATTCTCTTTAGCTTAGGTTCACTTTTTTTTAAAAGGCTAATGGCTGATTTATATCTTCTCAAGTAATATCTTTTTTTCTGGTTAGCATGGTTCCATTATCTATACAAAATACGTCCTTGCCTAGAGTTAATTCTGAAGTAAAAACTGTTGCTATGCGCTTATATTAATCATGTTAGTCACGGACTTTATCGAATATGGGTAAAAACACTATGTTTTAGTTAATCACTTTATACTATCAAAATTGAGTTAGTTGTTTTTATACGTATACATGAAGACTTCCCGTATATGATTAGCCCTGTACCTCTAGTTTATTCCATTTGATTTGAAGTGAACTGGAGTGTTTAAGTTTTCCATCCAGTATTTCTCAGTCTATGCCAAACCTGATAGTTAGTCTCTACATTTTCCTAAGCTTGCGTTGCATTTGTTTAGACTAATTTGGTATCTAATTGTTGGATTTGATTAAGACTAAAATTTGCTTCAAAGTTGTACTTGATTTTCCCATGTCATTTGGAGCTTTAGAAGAAAAGTCAGTTGGAATTCTTCAAAAGTTATCCTTAAGCCCCCTCTTTTAGGAAGAGTCAACTCTCAAAATTGATTTGTGTTCTATCACTCTCGTTGTATGATTTGGTGCCAAAATTATTGGAAAGTTGTGGTTTGTATTGAAAAAATAAAAGCAAGTTGTGTCTTTCAAAATGTTTGGAGGCCAGTGTAACAACAAAGAGACTAAGCCCCCTTCAGATGCACTGCGTGGACTCTTGATAATATATAAAGACATCATCACAAGTTCACGAAGACTTCATCTAGATATCAATAATCTAAAATTTTCATAATGGAAGAAAATGATTAAAAAGTTGGTTTTAAGTCTCTGTTCCTTAATAATAGTTATAGGTTGCTTCCATTATTTTCTTTGGCTGCCACAATTCACCAACCTCAGCTCACGTACTCAAAGTATGTGTATGATATTAAAAAACTGTAGATTGCAAGAAATGCACTTTTGGCATAGTAAATATACTAGTCAAGTATCAGATGAGACTCTAGCTAAATTTACCTTTCATTCCTTTGGTTTTTCGAAGGAATGATAGGTAAATTTCATTGGTTTCCTGTAGTTTTTATTCGGTTAGATAGTTTTTATTTTTATCTTGTAGTTGTAGTATTATCTTATTTTTGTCTTGCTCGAAGCCGGGGGTCTATCGGAAACAACCTCTCTACTTCACATGAGGTAGTGGTATGGTCTGCATACACTCTACCCTCCCCAGACCCCACTATGTGAGAATAAACTGGATATGTTGTGGTTGATGTTGTTGTATTTATTTTCAGATTTAGATATTATAGTACCTATTTGTGTTGTAATTTTTGTTAACTATTGTTGTACCTATTTTTGTTCGAATAACTATAACAATTAATGATTCAAATTGATTGTTGTTTTTCTAAATAGTTTTTGGATGCTATCAACTAAGAAAACAAGTTATTTTTTTCTGACTGTGCAGCCATGCCAAAGATTAAACATTTTAAAAATCCATTAAAATCAGCTCCTGCATCACATGATACTAATGGACATTCTTCATCACCAATAAGTCCATCTCAACCTTCTATTAGACCTTTAACATCAGTACCTCCACCACATGATGCACCAAATTTCTCACGAGTTGATGAAGTTCAATAAGTACAAGCTCCAACTCAACCAACTAATTCAAGCGCAACATATGAATTTGTACCACATTGGAGAGTACAAACAATTGGTACACGGCTTATATACCTAACTTGACTATGAGCTTTTTAATTATTTTTCTCTTATAAATAAGTAACTTATTTTTTTATAACAGACTCAGAAAAGAAAATCAAGAGTAATAAGCTAAAGGTAAACGATGTCAACTACCTACCTTTAGGGGAACATATAATTGTGGACTTCGATGAATATGGTGCAGCGTAAGGGTTGCTTGCAGGATATTGTGGAATGTTGGCAACTGATTGCAACTTATTCCCTATTAGTTTTGACAAGTGCTCAGGGCAAGCAAGTGTTCCTAAAAAGTATAAAGAAGACTACTTTGTGACAATTTTAAGGTTCTAATTTTGTTATGAATATATTTATTCATTACTGTCATACTTCTATACATGTATAGAAACTAGCTTTGTTTTACTCTTTAAAGTCTCGATTTTTTTTTAGGACTACTGAAGCCATTGCATATAGATTTTGTACTTCCAGCATTGGGAAGAAGTGGACGACACATAGACTAAGGACGTATGACGAATTTGATGATCCAGCCAAAAGTACCAATGAATTGATAAGTAATGTGCCAAAGGGTATAAACAAAGATCAGTGGGCTAGTATGTTGCTTATCGTAAAAGACCCTCAACAGTTGTACGATTCTGATTTTTTTACTAAATTTTACTGTTATTTTAATTAAATATTAGATTAACTTTCTAAGTTGTAATTATTTTTTTCGATAGGCTCTTTGCAAGAGAAATAAAGAAATTCGAAGCAAGGGAAAGATTCCACACACTGGTGGTTCAAAATCATTGGCAAGAAGACGACATGAGATAGTATGCATATCAACTTACAAATATTTACTTTTTTTCTAATTTAAATGTCTTACTATAACTTGTTTAATACTTTTTTTCCTTAGTTTTTGGCAATAAGAGTAAAACCTAGTCGGGGACAAATGTATCTCTAAACTCATAAAAGGAAAGGTGGATCATTTGTAAATAAAGAGGCAAGAATTTTAGGGGTAAGTTTAACTTTGTCTATGTTATTTTGTCCGTGAAATGCCCTGTGAAATGTGGATGTGGAGTTTTGAAATTTCATTTTAGGCTGAATAGTTGGGTTTTGAATCGCAAACTACTATGCATGTTATAGAGTGGTACTAATATCAAACTCCTATTATGAGAACAAATTTTGAATAGATTTCATATTAGAATTATGAGAAGTTTGACTAGATTTCATATTAGAGTTATTAGAAATGTTAAAAGAAATATTTAAAATGAAAAAAAAGGAAGAGTGATTAGACAATAAGGTAGCATATCAGTGCTAATAAAACATAAAGTAGCTTTAATACTTTGTTTGAGTCTTCAAACGAAGGAAAAACAGAGGAGTAGATAAAAAGATTTCAATTCAGTGTTTTAAATAATACCTGACAGTATTTATCAATAATAATAATAATAATAATAATACTTGACAGCTTAATTTGAATAATTAGGAAAAACCTTTCAATAAAAGGAAGTAAGTCGAGTTTATCTAGGTAGGAGGTGGTACTAGAGAGACTTGAATTATGAATCTGTGTGTAATCTGTTTCAAGTAAGTCAAATTATGTATCTGTGTGTAATCCGTTTCAAGTAAGTACTTTATCTAAGTAAGACGAATTATGCATTTGTGTGTAATCTTTCAATAACGAGAAATAATTTGTCTCAAGTGTTGTATTAAAGAATTGTTGCAGTATGAATAGATGTTGCTAATAGTATCCATTGACTTGTGCATCTGTATGTCTGGCAGCTTGAGTTAAAGTCTATAAAATGATTTGGTGATCGCTTTCACAGACAATTCTGACTTTGTTGAGATTTGTTGGCACTTGTATCTGCTACTTTCTCTTAGATCCACAGATTAATCTATAGAGTTATAATCATGGTGTTGAAGTCAATTTCTTATTTGTTTGGTCTTGTGTTATTATAATCGAAATTTGTTTAGATCCGTATTGAGAGTTACTAGAGGGTATCCGATCCAAATGTTATTTTTAATTTACTAATTAATTATTTATCTGTGGTAGGAACAAATTGAGTCATATATGACTCAATACAATGAATCAGAAGCTTTCCCTAGTGATATTATTGGCAAGTTGTTTGGGGAAGAACACTCGAGAAGGGTACGATGTTTAGGTATGGGAGCAGTTCCTCTAAACACATTCGGAAATACCAAACAATGACTTAGTAATCTGAATGGTTCCTCATCTAAAGTTGGTGCGTCATCCTTAACTGATACCCATTTACATCAAAAGGTCTCTCGTTTAAAATATCAATTAGAAGGAGCTTTGAACGCTTTGAAGACTTGCATGATATCAAAGAAAGGAAGTGTTACTGATGAATTTGTTGGCTTGTTTGCTCCTCAACCACAGGTACTAAGTAAGTGTACATCTATGTAGTTGATTATTAATCGATTTTTCATCAAATAATTTTTTCTTTATTTCAGTCGAATGATTCCGAGTGTGAGCCTACTTCACCAGTGGATACAAGCGTATCAGCGAGTGACAATGACGCAAATCATCTATAAAGTATTGAGTTTTTATGTTTAAATTATGAAATCATTTTTGTGGATTTATATTAATCTACTGTTTTACAAACAGTTAGTTAAAATCTAACTTGGAATGTGGTATTTGAATTTTTGTAAACTGTAGTTTGAGATATGAATGGTATTTGAATTTAAGTTAACTGTAGTTTGGGATGTGTTACATGAATTTGTGACTTTTAATGTTATTGATATTTTTAATGCGATTTAGTGTACGTCTTATAAGTTATCATCACATGATTATAACATAGCTCTAATTAAATCATACAATTAAAAAGTATATTATTGAGAAAAAAAATTACACTGTGCAATAACTTGGATTACAGCGTTTACAGACCCTCACAAATGATCCTATTTTGAATATGAAGAATTATATTGAGTAATTTATAAATCCCCACTAATTATATTTTGAAAAAATAGGTATCATATTTGGGGGGTTTCAAACCGTCAGCAATTGGCTTTAAAAAACCGCCACAATATCGGAATTCATTTTGCAGCAGTTTCTTTCACAATTGTGACGTTTGCTAAAAACTGCCACAATATTGCTTGTAGCGATGCTAACCGCAGTGGTTCTCAAAATTGTCACAAAATTTTTTGTGGGGGTTCCAAACCGCCAATCGAGCAGAATAATCCCCGCAAATTTAACCCTTTTTTGTAGTGAAAAATTAACTCTTTAATAGTGTAAAACTCCATATATTAAAATAGAGAGAAGTTTAGAAGAAAAAGGATAGTTTTTCTTGATTATATAAAACCACTTATTTGAAATAAAATTAAAAAAAAATAAAAACACTGATTATTTTGAAAAGCAGAACATACCAAGTGCCAAGAACACCGCTATGTGCCCACCAAAAAATAGAGTATATCAAATCTTGATAAATACTAAACAATCATATTTCATTATATTATCATCTTCTATATCTGATAGTAATTTTATGAATTGAGATATTTTATGAAATTAATTATTTTACCGTTATATATGAAATAATTACTCCATCATTGTAATAGAAATATAGAGCAAATAAGTTAACCATATTTCTAATCAAACACAAAATAAAATAATATTTCCTCTGAAAATTCGTATTATTTTTTAGACAAATTACATAATATCACACCTTAACTTACCATTATTATTTAAAATTTTGATTCTTTAAAATAATAATATAAATTTCTTTTTTTACTTTCTCTCTCTAAACTCTTGGATATATTACATCACCCCAAATCTCAAATTCAATTCATTTTTTCCTCCATACCTGCCCTTACACTATTCCTCTTCATCTCAATGTTTACATTTTTTTTTCTTTTCATCTAGTCCTAGAGAAGTTTTCATTTTCTTCAGTCACACGTAATGACTATGCAAAACTATTAAACCTTCAACACTTCAACAATGGCGAGCACCACCACTAAACTCCTCTGTATCCGCCCTAAATTCAAACGTTCCCTACACCAAAAGCTCTTTTGGTGTCTCGTATGTGAGGATTACTAGTGACGGTGGTCTGAAATAGAGACGAAGAGGGTAGCGGTGGAGTACGGAGGGAGTTCACAAATTCGTCAATCGAGGTTCAAGATGATAATGTTAATAGAGATAGATAATAATGTTGTATCTGTTAAGAGAGTTCGAAGATACATAAAAATTATGTATATGATTGAAAAGAACAAGAAGATACATAGCGCGATCCTCCATCAAATGTACAAAAGTTATATATCTTACTGAATATTAGGTTACAAATACATAAGAAAAGATGATGTCTTTGGTTGAAATCTGACCAAAATCATGTATCGAAATGATTTTTGTGCTACTGATATATAATACTTATGTATCTGAATATATTTATGTGATACTAATACAAAAGAGTTATGTATTAGGAAGGTTATGTATCTGAGCCTCAATAATGTATCACAAAAATTAAAACTCAAAATTTTATGTAATTACCAAAATCATATATCGAAATGATTTTTGTGTTACTGATATATAAGACTTATGTATCTAAATATATCTCTATGATACTAATACATAAGAGTTATGTACCAGGAAGGTAATGTATTTGAGCCTCAATAATATATCACAAAAATTAAAACTCAAAATTTTATGCAATTATAAATAAGTAAAAGTAAAAATAAGGAATAAATAGGTACTAATCAAAAGTTGCCCTTATTTTTATTGCTACTACCAAACGACCCAAATAGATCAGACATATTATACGGAAAAGGGCCTAGTATACCCTTCAATTATGTAAAATGGTGCAAAAATGTCTTCTGTCTATCTATTGGGTCTAAAATGTCATTTTCGTTTATCTATTGGGCCTAAAATGCCCTTCTCACCTACCTATTGGGCCTAAATTATCCTTTTTGTCTACCTATTGGGCCTATTTTGCACTTTTATTTAGGTAAATTACATAGACTATCCTTAAAATTTAATTACATAAATAACAATATTTTTTCAATATTACAAATAATTTTTTTTACATATGTAGCCAATTAAAAATATCAAAAAAGATAATTATAATTCCTAATTTAATGTTATAACTAATTATCAATTCATCTTAATTTAAGAGAGATATTTTCAATCTTCAAATTAAAAGTGGAAAAGAAAATCTTTGTTTTCAAATCTTTCTGTCTCTTATATTCAAAATTCAAATATTTTAAAATAAACTAAGCATTTCATTATTTGCTTGTGTATGTTTTGTTGTATTTTCACATATGTTAATCATCTAATATTATTTTATTATCGTCTATTTTTAATTTTAATGCAATGGATTAACCATAATTTTTTATAGATAAATATTTATGGAATAAAAATTATTATGTTGGAAGTACAGATATACCATGTATTTTTACTATATAAATATAATTTATATCAAAGTTAGATTCTTATTACATTTTTTATATAATTTATGGGATAAATATTCATGGTATATCTCATTATGTCAGAAGTACTTTTCTTGTTAAAAAATTATTTATTAAATATAAATATATATTTTCTAGTATTACATGATATAAATTTTTTATATCTAATATATATCATGTGTGTTTATGGTACAAATATCATTTATATGGTATAAATATAATTTATATGGTATAAATATACCATGTATTTTTACAATATAAATATAATTTGTATAATATATAAATATACCATAAATTTTTATGGTATAAATATACCATGTACTTCTGTGGAGGTATCGTGAAAGCAGGCAATAAAAATGAGAAACATAAAATTTTGATATATGAACAAAGGCTTCCATAAAAATAGGCAATAAAAAAGAAATATGAAAATTTAATATATAATTATTTTTCTATATATTAGAATCTGTCATAAAAGTAAATATTTTATATGTTATATCTGACAATCAATTAATACGGCTATGTATATGTAATAATTTTTTAAAATGGCTTTTATGTTTGTTTTTTTTCATTCATCATATCAATTTAGAATGACGAAAAATTGATATTGTGCATTATTTATTTGACTGATATTAATAAAACTGATAGGAATTTTATGTAGTTTAATAAAGATAAGTTGTGGTATTATATAGTTTTTTCCTTAAAGAAAAGGACAAAATAGTCCCAATAGGTAGACGGAAATGACATTTTAAGCCCAATAGATAGACATGAAAGATGTTTTAGGTCCAATAGGTGGACGGAGAATATTTTTGCATCATTTCATATAATTAAAGGACATTTTCGATCCCTTTCCATTTTATTATACACAAAATTTAAACATTATTCTTTACCAAATTAAAAAAAAAAAAAAAAAAAAAAAAAAAAAAAAAAAAACAGATTGTATATTTTAAAGTTAGCGGGGTCTATGTCAGCTTTTAAAAGAATAATGGCAAAAGTAATCTTGAAATCCTAAAATTATTGATTTTCCTTATTTTGAATGAGTGTATGTGTTTTAAGACTCACTAAAATTAGTAAATTCACATAAATTGAAAGGATAAGGTATGGGGTCCATCACCTAGACGTACTAGAGAGATTTGTCATCCCTTTAATTTTGCATTAGCAACATCACTGCAAAGAGACCAATGCGTCTAGGACACTCACGAAAATGAAAGGAAAAAAAAAAGATGAACTTAGAGGACTCACGAAAATGAAAGATAAAAAAGAGATAGAACTTGGAGGTTATCAGGGCAGGCAAGGAACTCTTAGTAGATCAATTGATTGACTAGCTGAACTTTCACTTTGTTGCCTGTTGGTGAGAGTTCAGTTCGCCACCTTGTAATCTCCCTTTTTATTTTTCTTTCCCCGACCCGATTTTAGAAAGTAATCTGTTAAGATTTGCTCTGAATTTTCTACTTTATTTGATTTTCTGGAAAAGATTTCTTTCTTATTAGATTTCTATTAGGTTTATGCTTTATTAGAGAATGGTTTTGTAACTCTATAAATAGGAGATTCCTTCAATACAATAGTATTCATAATGTTGTTGTTTTAAGAGTCTGGTTTAGAGAGAGATTTTCTCTCAAATAATTTTATGTTTTTTAATATGTAGGCCAATTGGCCGTATGTTTTTATTTGTCATCTGACTTATCACCGTCTTGGTTTGCAAACTTTAAGCTTTCACATGACGTCTTCTCAATTTCAAACCCAACAAGTGGTATCAGAGCTCACGGTTCTATGGTTCAATGGTCCGTTGGTTCAGATTGTGGACATGTTGCAACCAATTGATGATAATAAAGATCTTTGTCTAGTTACACATGGGGAAAATTTTCAAATAAATTTTCAACAATCCAGCTGCTAATCGATCTTTCAAATCAAATTAATTTTCAACTCATGTTTATGGGCTCCAACTTTCAACCCCTGGTTACTTTCAACGCTTGGACTCCTTTCAACTCATGCATTTATTTTTAACGCATGAGCTCTACTCTTAACCTGTGCTCACTTTCAATGCACAAGGCTCCACTTTCAATCATGTTTACTTATAACGCAAGGCTCCAATAATATCAACCCGGGGGAGATTTGTTAAGATTTGCCCTGAATTTTCTACTTTATCTGATTTTCTATCATAATTAGAATTAATTGAAAAAAAGATTTTCTAGTAGGAAAATATCTCTTTCCTATTAGATTTCTATTAGGAAGGGTTTTGTAACTATATAAATAGGAAATTCTTTCTCACACCGTAATACAATAGTATCCACAATGTAGTTGTTTTATAACCTGAAAATTTTTCTTGATTTTCATCCAAAATTATTCTCTAGACTTTTTATCAATATGAGATGATCGTAACACAGTATATAAGACTCATGATTCAGGCAATCCAATCTTCCGTGTGTAAGGCGGAAGACCCCAAAAATGGTTTTTTAAAAATGGGTGAGCAAAAGATCGAATTACTATGCCTATCTTGGTGATTGTTACTTTGGGTGGTCTTTCTTTTTGGCTGACTCGACACAATAGTATCCACACTTTAGTTGTTTTAAGAGTGGGGAGATTTTCTCTCAAATAATTTTATGTTTTTTAATATGTAGGCCAACTGACTGGATCATATCAGTGATATGTTTTTTTAGCATGTTTTTATTTGTCATCTGAATTATTACCGTCTTGGTTTGCAAACTTTAAGCTTCCGCATGACGCCCTCTCAATTTCGAACCCAACAAAATCAACTTAGGGCGGGCGGAGTGGAGTGGCGAGAGCATCTTTAATTCTTTGTCCTGCTCTGCTCCACTTCTAATATTACATATTACACATTACGTATCAGCAACACAATGTATTTAAAGAAAAATAATGTATTCGTCTAGAAATTATATAAAATTTTGAGTAATATTGAAAAGATATGTGATAGAGAGTAATTAACTCCCATAGTAATGAAATTTATGTTGTTGATACTATTATTTTCGTCTATTTACTAGCCTGTCCCGCCCACATAGACTCGACTTATCTTGCATAATTATTTTTTTATACAAATGAATTGGTTTTTGAGAAGTTATAAAGAAGCAAATACTAAGTGATACAATTCAAAAATGAAACAAATTGAAAATTTGATTTAAGGTTAATAATTAATAGGGCAAACTTCAAATAACTCTTTGTGAAATGAGAAGTTAAATATTGATGCAAAAAGCCATATGAAGGACGGAAGAGAAAGCGGAAAATCAAAAAACTATTTTACTGTTCTGTGTTTTCAAAATATATTTCTAAGAGATGAGATTCAATAAAAATAGTACTGTAAGGGTCGTTTGGTAGGCCGTATTAGGAGAAATAATTCATGTATTAAGTATGATATTAATTAATACTATGATTGGTAGGATTTTGGACCAATTTATATATAATAATAAAAGAGACATTGGAGGTTGTTGATGTGGCACCTAGGACTAGGCATAAAATATGAGAAACCAAATTACCGAACCGAATGAAGAATTTGGTATTCGATATTTGGTAATTCGGTATTTGATATGGTAATTGGGAGTAAGATTTTAAAATTACGGTATTTGGATTCGGGATTGGTAAAAGATATTACTATCATTTGGTATTTGGCATTTATCAAGTGCCAAATTATTGTAAACTAACCATAGTCTATACTCATAGGCCACGAGTCCAAACTAATATTCTACAAAAGGTCAAAAAAAAAGCCCACAACCTAAAAGTCTATAATACTATATTAATTTTAAAATTTTAAAATGAAAATCACTTTTAAAAATTTTATTGTTAGCAGCAGTGGACAACATGTTCAAATGTGGAGTTATTGTTTCATATTATTCGTGTTTTCTTCATTCTGGTTCAATCTATCAAGACAACATGAACTTGTCAAGTCTTGATGCAACTTTTAGGTATATCTAAGTTATGTCCGGTGGGAGAGTTGATGCAAAGATACTCATTTCCTGTCATATCTAAGTAAATAAAATAGTTTGACACTATGTTGTATGATTTTAAATATTTCATAAGTAATTCTTGATGAAAGGGTTAGTGAATTCTTTTATTTAAACTCACTCACTAGTCACTACGAGGCAAATATTTGAGTAACAGATGTGGCTATTATCTTTCGGAGTCATTTCTGCATTAAACAGTTATTATGTTAAATCAGCAGATGATGAATGAGCTATAAAACATCACTGATGAAGTGTTAAAAAGTGTTGTTTCCATAAGGCATAGGGCAAACACTTTATCTTGTGTTTTGATTCAGTTATAAAGTAAACCGTTATCATTGGCCTAGAATAGAGTTTAGCAAATTTAACCTTAATATGATATTACCAAATACCGCACCGAATCGAAGTTTAATTTACCAACTATCGAATTACCAAACAGAAGTTTAATGGTATGATATTTGGTATGTACTTTCATTTACTAATTATCAAATTATCGAATCCGAATTATGATAATACAGAACTGAATACCGAGCGTCCACCTCTAGTGGCACCTCTCAATGATCTTCATTCCCATTTATTTTTTTTCTCATTTTTTTTATTTTTTTTCAACTATTTCTTCTAATGAACTATATTTAAAAGCTTAATGTGATGACAATAAAGAATAATAACAAATGAAAAGAAAATGAAGAGTCAATATCTACGGCAGTTATCAAATGTTTGGCACATGATCTCTCAATGTTTATTACCATTATGATTGTCTTTATTATAGTAAATTAAAAAAAGGTTATTTTAGATTTACTATGCTGATTTAAATTCAACAGCTCATAGAAATCTGTAAATCAATGTTATAGTTATTCTTTTATTGTTTAGTTTCGATTGTACTTCTAAGAAAATCACGCATCAGCCAAGGAAGATGGTATGTAGTATATTTCAGTGGAATCACTAAAATTTAAAATAACAATGGATGAAATATACTCTTCCGAGGCAACACAAGTTCATTAACATTGGAGCAATATAACCAACTCACCACAATATTTGGTGAACAATCAAAATGTGAAGGTGTTTGATGAATCGCGTCTGATAGGTACAAAGATTCAAATCCTCACGGTACGTCCAACAAGCATATTGAACTTTTCATTCCCCCTATTGATCTGGTAAATTCTGTCTCCCGAATTACTACGGTAAATTGTTGTGAAGATGATGCTAAAAAGCAAGACATACAGGAATAATGAAGAGGAAATTGTTATCATCAGAGACGAACGCATATATAGAATTTGTTATTGCAAATGCAGATTAGACTTCATTATGGATTAATTCTACCGTGTCTATTTTCATGTGTCCTTGCCATGTTTGATAGTCACAAGGTTTGAGATAGTTGTTGGAATCATTTATTTGCTAGACATACCTCAAAAGTTTGATCTTTCTGCTTGCAGTTATGACAATATTATAAGCAGAGGTAGATTTGATCTTCAACGCACTTGCTTATGCTGTAGTACTTATATTATTCCTGCATTCGTTTTTTCCTAATCAGTTCAAATTAGATGTTTCGTTTGATCCCAGTTTTAATTTGTTTTATTGAAATATATTAACTATATATTAAGCGAAACAATTTTTCAAATGTGTATCCCTCGGATTTTTACACTGTCAAGTGAAGTCTTTTTCTTGGATATTTCATTTTTTATTTTCTTTATACAACTTTACATATAAATTTAAACGAGTTGTTTTATATTTAATTTGGAATTTTTCTCATAAAATTTTTATGTTAGAGAGTTCTATACATAGCATTTTAAGAATTTATAAAAAAAAAATGGCAGATTTGTTGCTATTAATTTTCTTTTTATTAAAATAATATGATCAACATTCAATTACATTTTTGTAATCGCGCGAAGCGCGAATAAGTATACTAGTGTATTACTAATACCATGTATTAATTATACACCCTACCTGGTATTATAGGGTGTATTACTAATACATCACATATGCTGGTATTAGTAATACATGGATTTTAATACCATGGGATTAGTAGGTGTAAAGACAAGAATATCCCTCAAATTCTTTTAAACATTTTTTTATTTTCTTAATTTTATTTTTTATATTTGTAGTAATAAATTTATTCAAATAAATTAGTTTACAAATTTTATTATTATTTATAAAAATGTCCTCAAATTTCTTTCTCTTTTCTAAATCTTTTTCAATTTATTCAATATGAGTTACTTCTTTTCAATTTATCAAAATAATAATATCCCTCCAAATAATTTTAGTTATAAAAAAAAACTACTCCATTAACTCAAAAAAATATTTATTGGTCAAAATCCGAAAATAAATTGCATACAAGCTTTAATTTTGTAAATAGGATATTCACAAATAAAAATAATTTTTTTACTTAGTTTTAACACTCTATAGAATACAATTTTATTTTAATAATGATTTTATTGTCTCATCCAAAAGTTATACGTACCTCCCTCCAACTTAAAAACAACACAAAGTGGGAACGAAAAGCAAATTATGAACAAACAAAGAAAAGATAATAAAAAAATAATTTTTGTAAGTGAATGATTATATCTTAAAATTCTAAAGTAGATAATTAGTTATATTGTTAATTTTTTTTATTTTAAAGAAAGAATAATAAACTTTTGCAAAAAATACACAAAGTTATAATATGTCGAGGGTATTTTTGTAAACAAACAATATTCTTTTTAAAATATAACAATACATATTGCTTTCAATGCATTAAACCAAACACTGCATAAAAAATAATACCAGTATTACTAATCCCTGCACTTAGGGCTGGGCATTCGGGTTTTTTGGTTTGATAGTTTAATATTGATTTGGTTTTTCAATTTTTGGATTGACAGAAATGACAACCGTAACCAAACCGAAATAAATTCGGTTCGGTTTATACAAAATTCAATTCGGTTATTTCAGATTTTTATTTCGGTTTTGAAGATTAAAGTAAACCTCTCTTTGTTATGACTGAGCATTTAAAATTAATGATTTTTTTTAAATAATTTTTTTCAAACCTATTTTTCATTTTCAGACAGAAATAACTCAACATGAATGAAACTAAATGATATAACCATAAGTTTAACATAATATATAACTTCATTATGCATAAGTTTGCATAAACAGTTGGAACTCGGAAGAGTGGTCGCTGCCGGAAAGACCACAGTCGACACTGCAGGCTGCAGCACACAGTAGTCGTCTGGTCGACTGATCGCCGGCGGTCTATGGTTCGATCGATTATTTGACTATTGGATTGATGTATGTTGTTAGTTGTATGTGGCGTGCTATTACTTATTAGTTATTAGGGTTGCTATTATATATATATATGTGTGTGTGTGTGTGTGTGTGTATTATAATATTATTATTTATTAAATATATTATTAATTATTTATAGAATTTCGGTTAATCGATTTATCCGAATTATTTTTTTGAAAAATTAAAAATCAAACTGTTTAATCGAATTTCAAAAATTGAAAGTCGAGATCGATTCAAGAAATCAAAAAACCAAACTGAAATTAAAATTTCAATTTGATTTTTTGATTTTTTTGGTTTAAACCAAAATATGCCCAGCCCTACCTGCATTACTAATCCTAGTATTACTACAACAACAATAATAAAATTAGTGTATTCCCACAAAGTAGGGTATGGGGAGGGTAAAATGTATACATTCCATACCGCTACCTCCGAAGAAGTATAGAGACTGTTTCTGATAGACCCCCAGCTCAGGACAAAGAATAGTAAAAAAGGTCGTAATGGAACATGAAGCATGATGGATGGCATAACATAAATAATGAACGAGGAATAATACAAATAGAGCTCGGAGAAATACAAAATAAAAATAAATACGAGCAATACGATATACGAAATAGGAAGTAAGAAATGAGTAATAGGACACCCACCTAGTAGTAACATACACTCACAAACCCAAAGACACCCACCCCACCCAAACTCTCCTGGCTAGAGTCTCCTACCTATGGACACAATCCTAGAATGACTAACCTGGCTATACTATAGCTCTCCTAACTACTAGCTACAACTCACACATCTACCCTAGCCTTCTACCCTTATCCGCGACCTCCACACCTTCCTCTCTAGGGTCATGTCCTCAGTAAGCTGAAGTTTCTCCATGTCATGTGTAATCACCTCCCTCCAGTATTTCTTCGGTCTACCTCTACTCCTCCTAAATCCGTCCAACGCTAACCTCTCACACCTATGAACTGGGGCATCCATGCTCCTCCTCATCACATGCCCAAACCATCTCAGCCTTCCTTCCCGCATTTTCTCCTCCACCGAAGTCACTCTCACCTTTTCCCGGATAATTTCATTTCTAACTCTATCCCCTCTAGTAAGCCCACACATCCAACACAACTTTCTCATTTCCGCCACCTTCAATTTTTGAATGTGAGAGTTCTTGACTGGACAACACTCCACTCCATACAATATGGCCGGAAAGACTGCCACTCTGTAGAATTTGCCTTTAAGCTTAAGGGGCACCTTCTCATCACACAACACTCCCGAGGCGAGCCTCCACTTCATCCAACCCGCTTCAATATGTTTTGAGACATCCTCATCAATCTCGCCATTTTCCTAGATCATAGACCCAAGATACTTAAAACTATCCCTCTTACGAACCTCCTGGAAATCCAACCTTACCACCACTCCGTCCTCCTGCCTCAAGTTACTAAACTTGCATTCCATATACTCCATCTTGGACCTGCTCGACTTGAACCCCTTAGATTCAGGGGTTTGCCTCCAAACCTTAAATTTCTCATTCACACCCCCCTCCTTCCACGTCTCATCAATCAACACTACATCATTCGCGAATAATATACACCAAGGTACCCCCTGAATATTCCACGTCAACACGTCTATCACCAGTGCAAACAGGAACGGATTAAGAGTCGATCCCTGATGCAACCCTGTCTCAATCGAAAAATGCTCAGAGTCTCCTCCCGCCGTCCTCACCCGAGTCTTTTCTCTATCGTATATGTCCTAAATAGCTCTGATGTACGCCATCAGGACACCTCTCACCTCCAAGCATCTCCAAAGAACCTCCCTAGGGACTTTGTTATACTCCTTCTCCAGGTCAATGAACACCATGTGTAAATCTCTCTTCCTCTCCCTATACTGCTCTACCAATCTCCTCACCAGTTGAATTACCTCTGTCATCAAGCGACCAAACATAAATCCAAACTGGTTCTCCAAAATAGACACGACCCTCCTTAATCTCCTCTTAACCACCCTCTCTCAAATCTTCATAGTGTGACTCAACAGCTTAATACCCCTATAGTTGTTGCAACTTTGAATGTCACCCTTATTTTTATATAACGAAATCATCGTACTCTATCTCTAAGCCTCAGGAATTCTCGCAGTCTTGAAAATGCCATTAAACAACTCAGTCAACTACCTTAAACCTACACCACCAGTATACTGCCAAAAATCCACCGAAATCTCATCAGACCCCGTTGACCTACCCCTTCGCATCCTACGAATATCCTCTCTGACCTCCTTAACCTTAAAACGTCTACAGTAACTGAAATCACGTTTCTCATCCAACTGCTCCAGCTCCCCTAACTCAATGCCTATGTCCCTCTCTCCGTTCAAAAGTCTATGAAAATACTCCTGTCATCTCCTCTTAATGTGAACATCCTTCACCAAAACTCTATCAGCCTCCCCCTTAATGCACTTCACTTGATCCAGGTCCCGACCCTTCCGCTCCCTAGCCTTAGCAAGCCTAAACAACCTCTTTTCCCCGTCTTTCTCCTCTAACCCCGCATGCAAGCTCTCAAACGCTATTGACTTAGCAGCCTTAACTGCTAGCTTAGCCTCCTTCCTTGCTACTTTGTAAACCTCTCTATTCACCCGTTTCTCCTCTTCATCTTTACTCTCAATCAACTTAATAGACACCCCCTTCTTAATCTCCACTTTCTTCTTAACTTCATCATTCCACCACCAGTCCCCCTTATGCCACCCTGCCCGACTCCGCGAAATGCCCAACACTTCTCTAGCAGTCTCCGTGATGCAGCTTGTAGTCTTATCCCATATAACATCCACGTCCCCCTACACTCCCACACCCCCAATCCCGCTACCTTCTCCCATATCTCCAGCGCACTAACTAGCGTCAAGCCACCCCACTTAATTTTAGGTCGACCTTCACCAACCCTTCTCTTCTTACTCTTCTTGATAGTCAAGTCCATCACCAGAAGCCTGTGTTGGGTCGAAAGATGCTCACTCGGAATGACTTTACAATCTTTACATAAAGCCCAATCCCCCTTCCTCAGCAGTAGAAAGTCAATCTAAGTCTTGGCTATCGCGTTTCGAAAGGTGATCAGGTGATCCTCCTTCTTCGGAAAGCTCGAATTCACTACCACCAGCCCAAAGGCCCTCGCAAAATCAAGCAAAGCAGCCCCTCACCATTTCTATCGCCGAAAACAAAACTTCCATGCAAATCATCATAGCCTCCCAGTAAAACCCCAATGTGCCCATTGAAGCCCCCTGCTATGACAATCTTCTCCGAGCTAGGCATGCTTCTCACCACCTCGTCCAAAGCCTCCCAAAATTTCGCTTTCACCTCTTCCAAGCCCACCTGCGGCGCATAAACACTACACACATGCAGCGTAAACCCCCCAATAACCAACTTAATCGACATCAGCCTATCGCAGTATTATAATCCCAGTATTACTAATACAATATATTCAATATTATCTTATACACTCTACCAAATGAGTCCTAAATGGTCAGTTGCATGGGAACATAGACAAGAGGACTAGTAGCAGAAATTTGGATCTTCGTTAACATCAAAATAATCTAGGACGGAACATGGTTAAATTAGTTGAAGTGAAGGCGGGGCTTTTGAATCTGCATCGGTATCGAGCAGTATCACCAAATGGTAAATAAACAAACTATATATAGCTAGTAATGATAATTATGCTCTTTTTACTATGGCTATTTATAAAGAGCAAGGTCCGCTTTTTCACTATTTGCGGCCTACATTATATGCCAAAATGGACTACGTCCAATGAGCTACATTCAGGAAGTGTTGATATAGGGGAATGATTTATTTTTTCCATCCTGAGCATTTCCTTCCCATATTAGGATGGGGGAAATGGTTTGATGAATGATGAGGTTACATTTTGGTCCTTGGACTAGATCATACAATACAATTGGATCAAGCTACCATGTTTTTCCATAATCATTCTAGTTATGGTCAATGTCAATCAAACTGGAATATTTATCAGAATAGGCATGTCATCAATCCTGTGTAATTTCAACTAGATAGCATGCTACTCATGATGTTTGTTCGTATATGCGTAGCAGAGCAAACGAAAGTTAATTTAGAGCACATATTTTTTGTTGCCTACCTTTATCTATGTTGACCTTATAACTAAGTCTATATTGATTGGCCTGAAGTTCACCCGACACAACACTGACATATTTTAAAGGGGCATCCTGGTGCACGAAACATCCTGTGATTTGGAGAGGCACGAACTCTGAGGAGATGTAATGTGGGGGACTCTACTTTGACACAAACATCAATGGCTGATGTAATGTGGGGACTCTGCCCTGACACAAACACGAATGGCTGATTCCACAGTTCAAACATGTGACCCATAGATCACATATAAACAACTTTGCCGTTGCTCTAAGGCTCACTTTCACAACTAGGCCTGTCTTGAAAAATTTATGCAAGTGTTTAGCAATATATTTTGAGTACTAATCCTATTTGGTTTTCTCATTGTCGAAAACGAACAAAGATAAAAGTTTTTTTTATATGTGTGTTTGACAATGGGAAATGGCAAAGCATCTGAAACACTTGATCCAAGTACACTAACCAGCACAATAAATCAGGGATGAAGGGCCTTTTACTCAACAGTGCCCTCCTTACCCAAAGGAGAATACACAAGAATCACAAAAGATGAAAACAAATTTCTTGCACTTGTAAGACAAATATAACAACGTATGCAGAGTAATCCCACATGTGGGGTCTACAGAGGGTAGAGTGTATGTAGACCTTACTCCCACCTTGTGGAGGTAGAGAGACTGTTTCTGAAAAATACTGGCCGCTTGTAAGAATTGGCTTCAGTTTATTCATAAAAAAACTTGTAACATAATGAAAGGTTCTTATCTATAATATCCCTTTTGTTCCATCCCCCTCTTCCATTTCATATATTTCTTGATTTTCCATAGTTTCCGCAAGAGATCCCAAGAATTCTTGGACCTGCATATGATTTTAAATTGCATTCTTCAGATTTCTTATCAACAAAGAAATTTTACCTTTTAACATTTCTATCATAGAGAACTTCAACTTCATCAAGAACAAAAATTTGGATAAATGTCACATTCCCAACCTCTGAAGTATCCCTGAGAGAGAAGATAGCATTACTCTCTTTTGGAACATCCGAAACAAGAATCCCATAACCTTGATATCTCCCCCTCAAAACCTGGAGTTACATCTACTCTTTAATTTCAGCAAGAAAATGGTGAGGTTACTAGCTTGACATGAGATTCTGTTGTGTAAAATTACCATGAATGCATCTTCGTCTGTTCTGTCATCGCCAATATATATAGGGAGCACATCATGACTGTTTCTAAAACCTGCATTGTTGCGCATACATTGATAAAAATGGATGGAGCAACTGATTCTACAATTATTTTAAATTTTTGTTGAGGAGAGGAAGGATGAGGAGAAAGGGACCAGATCAAAATAAATCATCAGTAACATACCTAGGGATTCAAGCAAAAATTCAACTGCTTTTCCTTTGTCCCAGTCTATTATAGGACGGATCTCTAAAACCTATCGACAAGCAAAAAAGGAGCAAAATTTCGACAGATTAGAGCAATATATGTAATTATGTTACCAAAATCAAGTAACTGAGATACCTTCCGCCCATGAGTTTGTCGTAGTCGAGGGTATCCTTTCAAAACGTCGTGGACACATTGGGCAAGAGCAGGCCAACACTGCATTTAAAATGAAAACCCTCATCATAAATAAATGGCTGCAAAATAATTCACAGAAGGCAATTAACCTCAGAATTGAGAGACTAATATAAACATCAAGGAATGAGACTCACATTCTCATCTACGTTACGGTAATGTACAGAGGCACAAAACTTGTGGTTCTCAACTATTGCACCTTCTACTTCTTTAGTTTTATTGACGAGGATTCTGTAAACCTGCAAGGTAGTCTAGCTTGTTCAGTTCAACTCTGAAAAATATTCTTTTTCTCCTTTTGTGCCTAATACTATTTATCCACTTATTTGCAAGCTTAGAGAAACAAGTAAACACCTCGTCTATCATAGGCAAAAATTCACGAGCAGGCTGGAATAGATTAACTTCCTTGCCCTGTTCAAAATGTATAGTTACAAGAAAGTAACGCAGAAACGAGTAAAACAGATATAGTCTTTACTAGGCAATGGATGAAAAGATGACTCTCATCAACTGTAATACCTGCTGGTCAGTACATTTAATAAATGAACCATTAGTGCACAACTCATTTCTAATTGGAACCATGATGTCCATACCATGACTACCAGCATAATAGAGTTCGGCTAGTCCTACCAACTGATAAACCTGAAACAGGATGAACATAAATATCACAAGTTTGTACATTTGACGAGGTCAAGAAAGTCAATGGTGTAAACACAAATGATGCCTGAATTACATGCTAGTATGCTAATGAGAAAATCTTTACCTTATCACGACTTCTTCCACTGATGATGGCTGTTGGGAAATAATTCGCAACATCCCTGACAGCAGAACGCATCTGCAGAATTTGTAATTTCTTTTCTGTGTGAACATCTTCAGGTAAGTTTCTCTCTTGAAATAAGGAAGAATCAAAGTAGCTACTTACATCAGCGGAGATAAAAGCACGGTCAGGATCATCTACAATCGGAGAGAGAGTCCCATCATAGTCTAAAAAGATAACGATCTTTTTATTCTTTGCATGGCTAACAATTTGCTGAAAGGAGCTAAGTGCTGATGGATACTTGAACTGCATACAAACAACAGGAAGAGAAACATTTGATTATAACGTACCTGATATTCATTCTAAGGGGAACAATGAGATACTGAACATACCATCCAAGAAGAGTAAACACCTTTAGCATCATCAGAAAAATCCTCGATGCCTGATTCCTTCTGAACCTTCCTACTAGGAGGTGACGAAGACTTCATTGCATCAAGCCAACCATTAGAACGAACGTCATCAAGCCTCCCTGGCTTCCTTCTCGGAATCATTAGAACACTGGTGGAGAATGAACACCCTGATTGAGAATAAGGAAATAAACTACAATGAATCCACAGCTGTACTTGTTTATCAGCAAAGGATCCGCAAGAAAAGGACAAGCTTTCACTGAAGTCAAGTCCACTGAATCTCTAAGAATTTGACTGATTTTACTAGTAAGTTGTAGTACCTAATCTTTTTATCCCACCCTTTTGTCAATGAAAAACCACCTCTTTAGCGTTCTCTTATCACTGCTCCCGAGTATACTACCCATCAAGCACCGGCTTCCTGAAATCTGGTCGATCAAAAACTTGCATGATTTTCAAATTTGTGATGTAATTTAGTAGATTATATGAATCTATCAGCACAAGCACCTCATTTCCCTAGCCAAATAGCAGTTAAAGGCACACAACATCCTTGGCCTAGAATTTTGATATTAGCCTGTACTTTCTTTCTACCTGGAGAGAAGAAAACAACGGACACAAGTTATGGCATTACTTATATCTAAAATATCATTTGAGGCAAAAGCATTAACTAAAAAGTATCATAGTGATACATAACATGAAGCAAACAAAGGCAAATGAAACATGTATATTAGCATAGGATAGAAAGTGTACTAGCTAAATCCTTGAGTCAATAAGAAATCAAGATTAATTTTAGTGCTCTATATTGGAAGGCGTTTTATCGGTCAGCTTCAAAGTCATTTCAAAATTGAAGAAATAAGAAGACCAAACAAAAGAAAGAAACAGAGAAAAGATCTTACTCTGCACAACTATCACAATCCATGTCCACAGTATTCAACAGTAAAGATTACTTGTTGTCTATAACAACAAAATTATAAAATGTAAAGATTACTTGTTGTCTATAACAACAAAATTATAAAATGTTGCAGTTGGCCTAATGAAACTCCAAACGCCATTTTGACTTGAAACAATATTAAAGGAAATGAACAGTTGTATAAGCATATATAGGATGGCATGAATAACCACATCAAGGAATCAGCTGATTTTTAATATATATAATCTGAATTCTAGTTAGAATATTAGAATAAGCATGAAATGGGCCTTTTGCGTAAATCAACTCCAAAAGTTAACTCGTGAGGGAAAGATTACCCATATTATATTAAAGAGACCATCTATTTCTTAAACCATCGATGTGGGACTCTTCATTACCCCCACCCCCCACCCCCTTCATGCTCAGGTTGGAAATCTGGTACATGAGCAAGTTAATGTAAGTGTCCAACAATGGGAAATAAGAATTGGAATAAGTCTTGCACTGAAGTTGTTTACTAACTCAACCTCCAAAATCTAGCTCAAGAGGTGAAGACTGCTCAAGTCATATTAAATAGACCACCGATCCTTAAATGGCCGATGTGAAGCTCTTCACGTTTTTGTTTGTCTTAGCTTGACGTACATATAGTTTAAAATAAAGAAAGACTTTGAAAATCTTAAACTAAAATACTATAATGTACTAAAATATTTTTTAATCTTATGATATTAAATATGTTTACTTAAAGAGCGGAGGCATTCATTTTCAAAAGAAAAATAAGACCAACAAATAGAGTAAATAGTACTCTAGTAAATATGGTAACTAGACTATAAATAAAATTTAATACTATATGACAATGACGCATAATCAAGACTTCAACTTGTTACATCAACCGACAGATTAAAATAATTAAAATAGTACATCATAGTACTACATGATTTACAATCGTACAGAACACAAAAATCTAATCGATCCAAGAAATGTCACAACAAAAAAATAGGCTTGTGAGGTTTTAATCGATAGGTAATTTGCATAATGTGACCAAAAGCTTGGACTTTGTACGCCCCCATAATTGGGAATAAATCAATAATAAGGATCAAAATGGGTTAGCCTTTATTGAAGATGCAAGAATTTCCAGAAACAGAAAAAAAAAAAAAAAAGGTTAAAAAATATCGATTAGTTCATGAGAAAAGGTCGATTAAATTAAGATAAAAACCAACATGCATAAGTAATGGCTAAAATGCCAATAAATTACCTGGTTGAAAGAGCTAAAGAAAAATGTGAATATCAAAAATCCAATGTCAGATCCTCTAATTCCAAGCCCAAAATGAACTGTTAGATACCAGATGATTATACCAAAAAAATGTTTGATAGCAAAGTCAACCAAAATTAAATAAGAAAGAAAAGCATGCAGAAAATAGGTACTTATGGAAAATGAAAGAAAGAGAGAAATGAATCTACCCAAGAAATGAGAAAACCCTAACAATTGGAAGAGATGTAACAGAAAATTAAGAAGGAAATTATAATTAATTAGGAGAGGGAAATGAAGGTGGTACGTATTTATAGAGTTTAATAGACGTGACTTACAAGCAAATCTTTTCCTCCCACTCGTTCCCTAGGTATAACTAATAACATACATGCATAACATATTAAAAACATTCATAAACTAATTAGGATGGGTTCAAGTTTCAACCCAATTATATTTACGATGGGATCCTTAAACATCGTACAGGTTCGACAGAACTCAATAGCTTTGGTTCAAATTTTATATTTATAATAATTTTGAACTCAATAACTTTGATTCAAATTTTATATTATATTAATTTCTTAATATGTATAAATAATTTATCTAAAATCCAATATATAAAAAAGATTATGATTTAAAATTCGTAAATTAAAAGACTTAGCTCTGCCTCTAGAAATGTAGATTTCTATGCTAAAAATTTGAAAATTTTCAAAAAAATACTCTATGCATCCCATTTTATGTGGAGTTATTTGACTGAATTTAAGAAAAAAACTTTTGAAACTTATGATATAAAATAACCTTTAGAAATTTATGTGTCCGTGTCTATTATTTCATTAAGTGTAAAATAGTTAATTTGAAGTTAAACAGTTAGGACTGAATATGAAAAGATGTCAATTTTAGACGGACTAAAATAAAATATCACATAGATTGAAACGAAAAAAATAATACAAATTACAACTCATAATTTTTCAAAAATATGAGTTCAATACTGAAAACCATCAAATTTTATTTTTAGATCTGCCTCGTAGAAATTTCTTCTTTTTTTTCGTTTTATTTATTTATGTTTCGAGAGACAAAATTATTTCAGCTTAAGAGCATGTAATCGCCATACCTTAGCCGTAGTTGGAAGCTAAAACTAAACCAAACCCTTGGTTTTAGAGCTATTAGAAAAATTAGTCACCATTTCAAAATGAATTACTTCCTTGGTACATTTTTATTTGTTGTATTTGACTTGGTATATTTTTTAAGAAGTAAAAAATATACTGGTAATTTTTCCATACCATCCCTATGTACTATAAGGGTGTATTTGTTTTTTTTTAAGATTAAGACGTTTTAATCTCAATGAATATCTGAATGAATATTTGAATGATTAAGATGTTGTATCTAGATCTGAATATTGAATGATTAAGACTGTTTGTTTTTTAATATCTGAATATACGTAATTTATTTATTTGTAATAAATATGCAATTCAAATTTAAAAAGTAATAAAATATTATATTATATGAAAAAAATATTACATAAAGTATTAACTTTAACAACAAAATTATTATTTGAGTGATAATTAAAATATTTAAAGATAAACATATTATGTTAAATATAATTATTGAATTATTTAAATTATTAAAAAGAGATATATTGATTAAAAACTATTGTGATATGATGTAATTATAAAAAATTAAATTCAACATAAAGTAATTTGTCAATTAAACTGATCCAACAAACTAAAATAATTAATCAGATATAATTTTGACTTAGATGCATAAATATTAAAGTATTTGAATAACTAATTAATACAAGAACGGACACATGTTTATTTGCTAATCATGAAATCTGAGTAAAAATAGCATTAGTAAGTTCAATGTTATGTTATGAACAGGCACACATAAGATTCTATTATCCAAAGAACTACAAATTTTATAATCAAATCAAAAAATTGCAAGCAGAAATTTAGAGTTTAGTAAATAATGAATACACAAATTGATAACTAAAATATTTATAAGAAAATTTGGTGAATCATACCTAAAAGAGAAGGAAAGTAAGTTAATAGGAAGAGAGAGAGAAACGTGAAGAGAGGGAGAGATAACGTGAAAAGAGAGGGAGAGAGATAACGTGAAGAGAAAGAGGAAATAATGAAGTGGGAGAATTAGGGATTACGTTTTAAAAAGAGCCTGGATGTTATTCAGAGCATCCATTCAGATGTTTTCAGATACATTAAGAGGCTCTTTAAAAAAAATGTATTTAATAGGCTGAAGCATTCAGATTCAGACCTCCATTAAGTGCAAACAAATAGGGTCTAAGTTGCTAAAATACAAATGTTTCAAAAGGGTTTACTCACCAATTCTGATTTATTTCAATAAATCAAATGATCCTAACATTTTACATTACTCTCTATTTTTTTTAACACTTGCTTCAAGTTTCTAGATTTTAAGGAAAAAAACTCAAAAACACAAGGTATATATACACATATGCTACCTTATGCAAGGTGTTTTTCATATTATTATTATTTAAACTTTATTTCAACTATATATTTATCTATGTGTGTTTCATCAAATTTTTTTTTTTCTATCTCTTATATTTATTTAATATATTTTCATCAATTAGATAAAACTCTTAGATTTTAAATATATAAGTCCATTTTTTCTCTTACCTAATATATTAGTACGTCTTCACACCCTTTTATGCTTCCTTACTTTACAACAAGCGTATTATATAAGATATTCTGAATATAATCTTAAGTATACATTTTTAAAATATCATAAACTTCGATACATTTTACTAAGTATGTTTGTTACTTTAGGATAAAAATATTACTATTATATTTTTCATATTTTCAGTTAATTATTCACTTTATTACAGTTATATGTTACATTTTTTAGCATATCGTAAGTATATGTTTATACACCTTGTGCATTTTTTTTTTTTACATAATAATAATAATAAATATTTTATGTAATTATCACAAGTTTTAGCAAATGACAAAAACAAATACTTTCCAAACCTTTTTTTTTTAATTGAGTTTAAGGACAATCTTTGGATAGGCTCTAAGGGACACTTAACACCTTTCTTTCGAGTAACCAAAATCCTTACGCAGAATCTCATGTGTTTTAAAAGACCAAAAAATAAAATTTTACCTAAAATTGATTTTACTAATTTTTCTTAGAATATAAGTGGCGATTCTAAAAAATAAATTTTCAAAATCAGGGAGTCATAATGACCATATGTTATATACTATTTCGACCGGTTTGAATAGAACGCGACAACGTGGCGGCTCTAGTGGAGAACCTAACTTAGGTCCTTACCTTAGCATACTTAGTTTAAGAATATTATTTGGGAATATTTATTTTTTTATAATGTTATTTGCTCTATACATTTTATATCCTACTTTAGTTGAAAGGACACAAGCCAAATCTAAACTTGTGTTCCTTATTTATTTGAAAAGACTGCTTGTTACTGTTTTCTCTTTCATTTTTCTATCGAGTCTTTGGACGTACACTTCACACACTGTGGTTCACGTGGGAGGTGTCACACACTCCCCAAAACCTTCTTTTGGATTCCTTAGTTTTAGAGTTGGCACAATTAGGTTAGTATGTCTTCTTGTCGTTGTTCAGTCCACTCTTAAACATCTGGGAAAGACTGTTAGGCTGCATTTTATTTTTTTAAGATTCATACGTCGAATCTTAATGCACATCTGAATGATTAAGATTGTTTGTTTTTTAACATTTGAATGTGCAAAAAAAAAATTATTTGTGTATATAATAAAATAAAAAATATAATTTGAATAAAAAATTAATTATATATTATAAAAAATATGTAATTTAATACAACAAAATTATTATTTGATTGAGAAAAAATATCTATATTTGTTAGTAATATTGGAGATGATTTATAATGGTGGTTGCGGTGACAATGATTGATGTTAGTGATAAATAATGTTGTTGGTGATAGTTGTGATGGTTGGTATTGTAGTGACTGTTATGATGGTAGCGATTAATGGTGGTGGTGATGGCTGTGATGTGACGTTGCTTGATGTTAGTAGTTTGAGGTATTGATTGTGTTGGCTGAAACATGAATGTGTGATGGTTGATGATGTATTGGTGCTAGTCGGAGATGTTTTATGTTAGGATAGTGGAGATAGTTGTTAGTAGAGATTAATTGTAGCGATGATAGTGGTTGAAGTGGTGGTAGAGGTGCATTACTAGAGACAATGGTAGTGGCGGTTGAAGAATGTGTGGAGGTTGTGATGTATTAGTGGTAGTTGGTGGTACTAGTTATGATAGATGAGTTGGTCGGTAGTAGAGATTGATCGGTAGTGGTTGATGATGATGGTGTTGTCGACGACGGTGGTGGCAGTGAATATAATATAATAATTGAGGTAGTAGGTGTGATAGCGGTTGACAATAGTGGTTGGTAGCGATTTTTGTTGTCGATGATGGTTGTGATGGTGGAGGTGGTTGGTGGTGGTGGGTGGTGATTGACAATGATAGCGGTGGCAGAGATGGTTAGTGGTGGTGACTGCTGATTATGAATAGAGTGGTGAATATTATGAAACACCAGAATATCTCTTCAGGCCTATTAAGACTTGGTTCTAGATCTGAATGAATAAGACCTATTCAGACCTATTCAGACCTATTAAGAGTTAAAATCTTAATAAAAAACAAATACACTTAATGTCTAAGTCTGAACCATTCAGATTCAGACCTCCATTAAGTGCAAGCAAATGAAACCTAAGTCATCTAATTGTTGGTAAATGAAGTATTACTTAATAATATGGGTAAAATGTACATAAAATGATAAATTATTTCATGATTTTTAAACTGTACAAAAAAAATGAATATCTATTTTTAATATACTGGATAATCATTATTTAGCCACTTGAGGATAGTGGCTAAATATGGAAAGCTAGCTGCTTCTTTTCCTGTTTTTGCTTCATCAAACCTAAATTACTAAATGCTTGCAAAATGTAACGGAAAAACAAGAAGCAATGAACCAAATCCAAATGTATGTGTGTTGAACATTAATAAAGAAAGAGAGTCACGAAAATGATTTGGAATGACAATGGCAAAGCAAAAATATCTCATTTCACCCCTACTTGTGATGCAACAAATAATGATTGAAGCAACTATAGCACCACAAGTGGATGGAGTATTCCTCTTGGTCAAGAGATGTCGATTTCGAATTTTGGTTATAGAAAATTTCTTCGTAGGGAGTGGTCCTTCCGAATGAGCCCTACAAAATGCAAATTTGAATTAATCAAACTCAATACAAATATTGGATATCAGATAATAATTAAAAAAAATGATTGAAGCAACTGATAGTCTGATAGTATTAAATTTGTGTATCAAAATTGAGTTATGAAAGGAAACTGAATATCTCATCTATTTGAACTGATATAGTGCAATAGTACTCTATGAAAGAATCTTGGAACATGTGATTTTATAATTAAGAAGTCACGAAAAAAAGTTCAGTTCGTGGTTCTTCTATAATAGAAAACTCAAGGAAAAAGTACTCAAATTCCTAGTTATACAATTAAAAACTCAAGAATTTTGAAGTTTGTGGTTCTATATATAATTAAAAATTCAAGAAAAGAATCTTTGAATTCGTGGTGAAGCAAACCATTAAAGTGAAAACGTTGTGTTTAGTCAATGTTTTAATCTTTCTAATGAAATAAAAAAAGGTGATATTAATTTTAGTAATGTTCTTGTAGCTAGTTAGAAACATGATTTCTTGGAAGTCGGAAGGCATTTTCCATATTATTATATGCTATGATGTCAAAGTTGACAAAATCAATAGCTTGTCCAAAAATTCAAGGAAATTATAGTGGCGTTTGTAGTTCTTATAACTGTGAACGCAAGGATTATATTATGGATTAATTTGTAGTTTTATAATTGGGAACTCAAGGAAAGAGCCTTGAAATTTACTGATATGGTTCAACAAGCGAGAACAAACTCAAGGAAAAAGTTCATGTTGTACAATTAAGAAATCAAAGATTCAGTTCTTGAGTTCGAACTCTAACTATTACAGTAATATTTTGTTAGTGCAGAAATCATAGTTGACCTATATACTTGTGTTTTCTTCACTACTCACGCTATCAGTTACCAATTAGCATAGTATTATCCCTCAGTCATCATTGAAAATTTTGTTAGCGTTTTTGTTAAGATAATGACACCCCCGCTGTCTTCAATTGTGAGTCCGCTTCTGACTCTAGTAATACTGGAGTTCCATGCTTCCTATTTGAGTTTTATCAATTTCTTTTCTAGAGATCGAGCTTAGATCTTTGATAAGGTACGGATAGACTTCAAATCTCACCCCACTTTTTAATGGTTTTGTTTTAATATCGCTTAGAAAAACATGAAAATTAAAAAAAAGGCTCATAATGTAGGGTTTTAATTAGCGCCACAAACTTTTGATTGGTCTAAATTGATCTAGCCATGTGAGAAAAGAAAATGTAGTGTCTGGCCAGTTTCCCAAATAATTGTGAAAAGCCAATTACCTAAATCAGAAGTAGGGATGTCCCCCTACCTCCCTTTATTCCTCACCACGGTTACGTGAAGGGCTTCGATCTCCACCCACACCACACCCCAAACATTGATATATAGGGAGCAGGGCATCCGATCCCCCCGCCATGAAAATAACATGGGACTATTAAAGTCACATGCACATGATTATGAGTAGTTGCAAACTTGACTTTGGTATCTTTCGTTTGGTTTAGCTGGTTTTTGGACCACTCCTTAAAGGCACAATAAAGTTAAGAAATTAATTGCATGGCTCTCCTAAGGTTTATCTAATGGCAGAATATACCGATAGTTCCTTAAGTTTATCATTTAAGTTTTATTTTTGATCATTTGATGCTTGAAGTGTATGGTATGTCTCAATTAAGCACATAACATGGGATAAAATATTCTTATTAGATACTTCCGATTAAAATTTTAAAGAAGTTAGTTGTTTCAAATATCCATTACATTAATAAGTTAATCCGTTAAAACTATGTCACATCTGATCTTTTAATTATAAGCATTTGCTTCCATAGTCCATGAAACTTCAAACTTGTTCCAATTGATGTTCTTGTGCATAATTAAAGGAGGGTGATATTGTTTATGTAACTACGTATGTAATGAACACTTGAGAACATGCATAATTTTTATTCAAAATTCAAGGTAAAGGTGTTTAATATGAATACTTTATTATATATTCAGTTGTTCAATTGAACAAATCATAGTTCGGGTTGGTTATAATATATATCTTGGCCTCATGGAAAAATAATATCTGAAGTTAGGTTTTAGTTTTACCAAGACCACAACTTCTAACATTTTTATGTGAAGTTGGCCTTATCAAACATATATCAAAGAATTATATGTAAATTATGATTATGGTTAAGAAAGTAGTTTGGCCTCTATTAATATAGCGCTCACAGTATATAAAAGGAAGCGTCATTCTGGCTGCAAGGTCGTTGTCATGCCTTAGACTTTCACTAAGCACACCGTGCGACACTTGACAACTTGCTCACAAATATTTTATGATCTTGCAAGCTTAAGTAAGCTTTTCTAAAACCAGACCGCTAAGAGAATGATAATTTGAAGAAAGACACAAGAGAATTTTAAAGGAAGCTTTTACATTGCTCAAGACTTGAAAGATTTTTGCTCGATGATTTTACAATTGAATTTTTCTCTATTTATACTACTCATCTAAGGTTAAAATATAAATAATAATTGTTACACAAGTCCCTACATATATAACTTAGGTCCCTTCTCTAGAACTCTCTACATGCCTAGAACATTCTAAGGACCTTCCATGCAAATCCATGGACATGGAAATCTCCCTAGTTTTCTAAAGGATTCCACTAAGGACTAACTTCCTTTCCATCTAAGCCTTTTACATAAGTATTTTTGTGTCATGTGACACCTACGTGGCATAATGGCATAACAAGTCATCACACTCTCACCCTGCTAATGTTGCAACGATCGCGGTGCATTGCTGCTACTGCATAAATTCTCGAATCTTATTCTTGAATTGCCACCAAGTCTTCACATCATTCTCTTGTGGCTTTCACCCATGATTGCCCCTTTCAATGTAAGACTAACATGACAATGGCCTTTTGTCTTTGCTTTTGTTGAGCCTTATAGTCAATTATAGCCTCTATCTCCCAATCATATAAGGTGGTGATGGTAATAGGCCCGACCGAACTTACCTCAGCTAGTATCATTCTTGTCTTCATGGTACTGCTTCAGCACACTAGCATGGAAGACAAGATGAACCTAAAGATGAGGTTGTAGCTCTAACTTATATGAGATCTTGCCACTTCGGTAACGATCTTAAAAGGCCCCTCATATATCTGTACTAGGTTCTGGTACATGTCTCGTAGTACTTTATATTGCCCTGGGTTGAACTTCAGGAAGACCATATCCTCAACCTTATAATTTGTGGGATGATGCTAATTGTTGGCAAACTTCTTCATCTTTTTATTGCCTTGTCCAAGTAGGACTTAGCAGTTTAAGCTTCTCTCGAACTCCTTAGCCATATGTTAAAACCCCAAACTCTTTCCCTCGAATGCGGCTGGTAGCGAATGTGGAGTTTGTGGCTAACTCGAATGGTATCCGTTCGGTAAACTCATTTCACTACAAGTTATGTAAGAGTTAGGCTATGTCTAAGAGCCTCTCCAACAAGGCATTGATTCATTCAGTCTGTCCATCCATCTGTGGGTGAAAACTATTGAAGAAATGCAACTTTGTGACAAGCATATTAAAAAACTCCCTCCAAAAGTTTCAAGTAAAATATGGGTATCAATCGCTAATGATGTGCCTTGATAAAACCCAATACTTTGCTATGTTCTTGAAGAATAGTTTGGCAACCTCTTTTACTATGCAAATTGTTGCGGCGGGCATGAAGCTAGCATACTTTAAAAATCTATCCACCACAACCATAATCGTCTCATATCCATTGGACTTTGGAAAGCAAGTGATAAAATTCATAGTCACACTCTCTCATAGATACTCCACAAAAAGGTAATGGCTCCAGGAATCCTCGGGGTTATCGCTGCTCCAGTTTATCCTGTTGGCAAAGGATAAAAGTCTACACATAGCATCCAGTATCTTCACGCATGTGTGGCCAATAATAGTCTGACTCGATCAAGGCCTTTGTGTAATGTTGGCCTGGGTGCTCAGCCCATAATGTGTCGTGGATTTCTATCATGATATGCCACCTAATGTTTTCAAATTTGGGCACATAAACCCTCCGACCTGTGGTGAGCAATAGTCCATCCTTGATCTAGAAACATCTCATCTTGCCTTGGGCAACTAACTCCATAAGTTTGCTTCTGGGCCGTGTTACATGCCATCCTTGGTAATATCTCGAATGTCACAGTTGGTCATAGTGATGGAAGAAAGCTCAAACTTTATACTCAAAGTGCCAGCCACTATGTTACCCTTGCCAGGGTTGTGCTCTAATATGCAGCCAAGTTCAGCCATGAAATCTCCCCCTCGAGTGCCTCGACCGTGGCCTTCATGGTCTCAATCATACTTAATTATTTCATGAGACAGTACTCCAAAGAAGTGATTGTTTCCTTCATCTCCAATTTTGCATGCTTGCGTCCTTCTAATTCTTTCTGGATGTTATCACTCTTCTTAAGGACGAAATCTGCAAGAGTCTTGAACGTGCCATCAACCTCGTTCAAATATTTACTAAGAATATGCCTAGAGTACCTCATCATATCAACCCTCACAATCTACTTTATCCTCGGCTTGACATCTTAGAACACATTCTCTTCATCATCGTCACTCGCTTCAATGGTCAAAGGTGAGTAGGATGTCAACACTTCGTTTGGTGTAGGGTCGGACAACCATTCTTCATCCTTCTTATAATTCATCTCCTCTTTTTGTGCTTCTTTGAAATATCTTGTTTAACTTTGGTAGTGCTAGCAACATTAATGTCTCCCTCGTTTATCATTTCCTTATTATTAACCTCAGCTCTAATAACATATTGCCACGGCTTTAGACTTTTACTAAGCACATCATGCGGTACTTGAAAACTTGCTCACGAATCTTTCACGATTTTGCAAGTTCAAGTAAGCCTTTTTAAAACAACATCGCTAAGAGATTGCTAATTTGAAGAAAGACACAAGAAAATTTCTAGAAGGAACTTTTATATTGCTCAAGACTTGGAAGATGTTTGCTTGATGATTTTATAATTGGATGCCCATTTATTTATACTACTCATTTAAAGTGTAATAATAATTATTACACAAGTCCCTACGTATATACACTTAGGTTCATTCTCTAGAACTCTCTACATGCCTAGAATATTCTAAGGACCTTCCATGCAAATCCTTGGAATTTTATGATTCCCCATGAAAAATCTCCCTATTTTTCTAGAGTAATCTACTAAGGACTAGCTTCCCTTCCATGTAAGCATTGCACATAAGCATTTTTCTGCCATGTGGCACCTACGTAGCATGATGATGTGGTGGGTCATCACATCGGAGTGTTTGCAATCAAACTTAAGTTAAAAAAAATTTGATGTATGGCCTTGTCAAGTTCAAAAATGGATTAAAATATCTGAAATTGGTCTTCGCAAGTCATATCAAACTTACACTAAAAAAATTTTATGTTAGGTCTTAATAAGGCCATATTTCAAACAAAATGTCTAAAGACAGACACAAATTATCAGCCCCACTTGTACTCTGAAATTGTTCTAGAAGCAGGTAACCGTACAAGAAAAAAAAATTAACTTTAAAAATAAATTAAATATCGGTCTTAAAGGCGAGTATTTGTACACTTCGCCTAGAAATATATTTGAAAAATTTACATAAATATACATTCCAACTTTCTACTATTACATAAAACTCCATCTACCAAAACTAATAACAAATATATCATTTTTAACAGTTTCTCTCTCCAACCTTTATATACATATCACACCTCCACAATTTATGCCTAAAATCAAGCAATCATAATTAAGGAATTTCAACGTTTGAATTTACAAACTTTATCTTATCAAATTATTGAACATCATCATCTTCTTTAATTTATTTTGAGTAAATACATAATTACACCCCTGATCTTATCCGAGATTTGCAAGAAGACATCTAAACTTTCACTTTGACCTATTACCCCACGATTCTTTTTTATTTCGTTGGAAACACACTATTTTGACCCTCTGCGTGTATACACGCGCCACAGGCGCGTGAAAGGGCTCGAATTTGACTTTTTTGACCAATTAAAAGTTGTCACGTGTAAAATAATTGATATATAATTTATGTTTTTTTAAAAAAAATAATATTTATTTATTTACTTTTTTAATTATCCCTACCCCCTCTTCGCCCCCCCTTCCCCCCCCCCCCCCCCCAAAATCCATCCACCCTTTCTTCTTCAACTCAATTCTCCATTAAAGCTCCTCCATTGAAGTTTTTTAAAAAAAAAATCATTCATTAAAGCTCCATTTTATAATTAAATCATATCATTTAACTACCCACCATTTATTCTTCAACACCATTAAAGCTCTTCAACACAATGTCACCATTAAAGCTCCTCCATTGAAGCTTTTTAAAAAAAAATCATTCATTAAAGCTCCATTTTATAATTAAATCATATCATTTAACTACCCACCATTTCTTCTTCAACACCATTAAAGCTCTTCAACACAATGTCACCATTAAAGCTCCTCCATTGAAGCTTTTTTTTAAAAAATCATATCATTAAAGCTCTATTTTCAGTTAAATCATATCATTTAACTATTTTTAAAACTCAATTCAATCATAAAACTATTTTTTGAAGTGATTTGAAAAAAAATAGAAGGAAATACTGACGGAGTGGGAGGTTAGGGGGAGAATCTGATGGGGTGGGGGTATTGTATGGGGGGTGGGGGTGCTGATGGGGGTGGGGGTGTTGTATGGGGGTGGGGGTGCTGATGGGGGCGGGGGTAGAAGGGAGCTGCTGGACGCAGGGGGTGGGGGGCAGTTACTGGATGGGTATGGCGTGGGGGAACAGGGGGTGGGGTGAGGTGGGGTGTTAAATTAAATAAAAAAGAAAATTTTATTTAAAAAATATGAAATTAAACGTATTTAACACGTGGCAGCACCTGATTGGTGCGTGTGTTCACTCTCTTTGTTGTGACTGAGATTCAGCGAAAAATGGTGTGTTTGCAACGAAATAAAGAAGAATCGTGGGGGAATAGATCGAATTTAAAGTTTAGGTGTCTATTTAAAAATTTCGGCCAACATTAGGAGGGTAATTATGTATTTACTCATTTATTTTTTAGGTTAGTTTAATTTCTTAATTTTTTTAACTTTACTAAATTAAATATCTATAAGTTACTTGTTGCATATGAATAATTCACAAAACTTAAGCATAGTAATAGAGTTTGGTCCGGGTTTTAGAGAAAATGGATTGAAATACCGAAACGACCCCACCAAGATAAAGAAGTCGAGGAAAGTTGCTCGTACAAGTCTAAAAAGTTTGTTGCTAAATCTTCAGGAAAGAGAAAAAGTGAAGAATCATCACGACCACGTCTTCCAAAGATATAGTCATTTGTTATTGAATCTATATTTTATTTGTAGATTTATGCATTCTTATGCATTGTTATATAAGAGCGTTTTGTTGTTATATCAATCATATACATAAATTAGTCATGTATAGCATTAGAGACTCATTCTTATACATTAAATGTGTTATGTATATGGTCAGATTACTTAGTAAATTCATGTTGTTATTTTGAACTATGATACATAGCGAGTTATGTATACATTTGTAGCTATGTCATTTGTTGGACGTTTTATTTCAATCCATATATATAAATTTGTTATGTATATGTACTGAAACAAGACACTGTTGGGCTATTTAATTTCAGGTTATATACATTACAAATTTATGTATATGTTATGCATCAATAGTGTTATACATAGCACAGTTATGCATATGGTTCGGTTATACAAGGCGGGTTGTGTATATATCACGATCCAAAAATTAGGGTCATGATGGCACTTGTCGCAGCGTACCTTGACAAGTAAGCCTATCACCCAAACTGATATGAAAAGATGAAAAGACAGAAATATCTCAAGGTAAGGCTTCTAGAACAAAGTCGAACCATATAAGTAATCATAACAATGCGTAAAGAACTTATCCAAAATATCAATCATGCCCAAAACCAGGTGTCAATAGTGTAAGAACTACTAATATAATCCAAGAGTCAAATACATCAAAAAAATAACCATAAAGGAATAATATCTGTTTCCGAATACTAATAAAGACATAACTACTATAGAAAGATAAAGGTGAACTTCAAATGCATGAATGTCGAACCGCTACCTTGGAAGCTCCAACAATCGCCCGAGTCAAGCAAGCTGAGGCGCACTCGAGCTAGGACCTGCACCAAAAGGGCGCAGTAGGCATGAGTACGGTCTACTTGTACTCAGTAGGTATCATAGGCCGACCAAGCAAAGTAGAAAATAAAGCACACAAAATACAAAATAAGAGCACGTCACCTGCAATCAGAAAATGCCACACAATGATAGCCCACACCGCTTGCACTAACATTTCTAATGTATATCACATATATTACAACAATACACCAAGATATAGAACACAAGTATACATTAGTCACATATAAATAGAATAGGGGAGAATATGTAGATACAAGATTATCAAATACAAGTAAAGGAAGGTAAGATAAATACATAGATGACAAGTCAATATGACAGTACAACATAACATAAACTCAATAAAGTAAGTGCAATATATATGATGATGATGATGATGCACGAGGTCATCGTACAACCTCTAGAATCGTCGCACAATCATTGTATACACCTATGAAGCTAAAGTTTCCCGATGTAGGATCCATGGGGGATTCGTCAACCCGTATACAATCCACATATTTTATATCTCTTTTGCGGCACATCCCTCGAAAAGGCTTTTATAAGGTGTTACAATATCTCTTCCCTGGTATATCCCTCGGAGAAGGTTTTAAAAAGGTGTTGCCAGTATTTTTCAGATGTTGCCACGATGGTACCAATGTTTCATAAATGAGTATGATATGAGGATGTAATGCTCACAATCAGTCACAATAAGTATTTTCATAACCAACCACAATGATATATTTCCACAACCACGTAAGCCAATATTCACTCATTATTGCAGTTTCATCCACTAATTTTCACGTCTTATATGCCAAATAAAGTATGAATATAATCACAATACACCAATGGTACCATATTAAGCATCTTAACAACAAAATACAATTATCACATGTATTCAATGTTATTAATATCACATAGGACCCCACACGATCACACATAACACATAATAACTCAATTTTGATAATTACATCACATATAGGCCCCCACACGGGCACAACACATAAATAGTCATTTCATGATTATTTCTCACCCTTAACATGCATTTTGTATCATCATTTACTACCCAGCCCAGTCTGAAAAAGTTAAGCCATAACCTAACTCGAAAATCAAAACCGGTCCGCTACACTTGAACTCGCGACCTTACTATTCACAAACAATTCCGAACTTCACTAAAAATATTAAATATGAAATCTACACTTGAAAATAAAACCACCGACACCCATATTGACTACTTTTGGTTCGGGGTCAAAACGAACCCCCGAAATGGGTTTTCAAAAAAAAAAGGCGAAATCAGAACTTTACTTGATGAAAAACTAGTAATTATAAGATAAAAATATCATTCAAGTGAAGAGGAGTGAAATTTGGGTTTAAAATCATGCCCTAAGATTTTGGGAGTTTTGAGAAATTAATTAAGAAATTATTAAGAAAACGGTGAATTCTTACCTTAAATCCGTAATAAAACCAAGAAATAGGTGTTAATCTAGCTTCCCAAACTCCCACAAACTTTACTTTTAAGCTTCCACAATATTTTAGGGTTTAAATCTCAAGAGGCTAGATGAAAAGGAGCAAAATGGGTCAAAAAGAGGTAAAAAGCTGCTATTTATAGCAGATTTTCTGCAATAACAGTTTTTTCTTTGGTCTATCGGACTTCGACGGGGTGCTCGAAATTCGTTTGGAGTCCTGTACATGCAAACAAACTATGAAACCATACTAAATTCGACGTTCCAGATGCGATGGAGATATAATATTTTCAAAAAAGCATCATTTTCACAAAGTTGACCCCCGAAATCACAGTTTTCCAAACCGAGGGTCAAAATGAAATTTAAAAGCCGTAAAATTATACCAAACATGCTATTACCCTAAAATCATATTCTGAATCTGCTGGAAAAGTTGGATTTTCCATCCGAGGTGGTTTCGATCAAATGTGGGTCCCACACCCATATTTTCAATTTTTCAACTTTCCAATCAATAGATCGAAATGAGATCGGGTGCATCGGGATCGGAACCAAAGGTATACCTATCCTAAAATTGATATTCCAAAGCTGCTGGTTCAGTCTATTTTGCCATCCGTCGCACGGATCAAAAGATATCCCCAAAGTTTAAAATAAGGCTCTCGAAGCCATCAAAAACCACAATATCGCATAAATGGTATCAAAATGCATCGAAAATTATGCCAATCACTCGCAGACCACAGAAATACCATAATAAAACTACGGGAGGGGTAACATAGTCAAATCATACAAAATCACAAATTTCACATATTTCATCAAATTTGTAGGTCATTACATCATCCACCACTAAAAATCTAGTTCGTCCTCGAACTAAAGACAAAGAAATACCTGAATCAATGAAGAGCCGAGGATAAGAACTACGCATATCAGATTCGACCTCTCAAGTAGCTTCATCTATAGGTCGATGTCGCCACTGAACCTTAACTACAGGGATCAACCTAGAGCACAACCTCCTAACATCACTAGCCAGAATGGAAATCAGTTCTTCAACAAAGGACAATCGCTCATCTAATTGAACTGAATCCCAATGAATGACATGAGACTCATCAGGAATATAACGATGAAGCATAGAAACATGAAAAACTAAATGAACAATTGATAGAACAAGGGGTAAAGCCAACTCATAAGCCACATCATCAACAGTCCGAAGAATCTCAAATGGACCAATATACTTGGGGCTAAGCTTTTCCCTCTTCCCAAACCTCATTTCACCCTTTATGGGTGAAACTCAAAGGAAAACATGATCTCCAACGCCAAATATCAAGGAACGAAGTCTACAATCAGTATAGCACTTCTGTCTTCTTTGAGCTATTCTAAGTCTATCCTGAAAGACCCGAACTCTATCCAAAGTAAGGCTGTCAAGTGGGCCGGACTGGGCCAACCTAGAACCGGCCCGTAAAAAATAATCAGGTTGTGGGTCGGGTCGGGTCCGGGTTGGGGTTAAGTGGGTTGGGCCGGGTCGGGCTCAATAGTAAAATTTATAAAAATAACCCTAACCCGGCCCACTTAACCCAACCCGGTCAAACCCACCTAAACCCATTCAAACCGGGTTAAAAAATTTGTCAAACCCGGTCAAAATATAAAAAAAAACTTTTTTTCAATATACATTATATATACCCACCTATATACATTATAAATACGTTAAACAATATATATACACTATATATATAGTATAGACTACATTAGAATTTAAAAAATATATACACATATACACAATTATACATATATACGCACCATTCAATGTATATGTACTACTTTAAATATAATATACTACAATATATATACATTACAATATATATATATATATATATACACATATATATAGTTATATACTAATTTATAAAATATATACACATGTATACGCTAAATATACACATCTATAGAAAATATATACACAGATATACAAAACATATGCTACTTAATATAATAAATTAATAATACTTGGTAGTAAATTAATAATATATTAGAAGTAAGTTTTTAATTTAAATTAGAAATTCAATTTAAATCATTAAATGAAAAAAATTACAAAGTAAGGACTGAGGAGTGAATGAATTTGGGGAATTTTATTGATTGCGAAATGATCCAAAATTTATAATTTACATGAATGAAAATCTACAAATTATGCACATTTATTCCAACTCATTCATGCTAATATTAACGGGAACTTGCATAGGATAGTCGAAGTCAACGGGGGCAAAACCATGCATTGGACTTGATTCTACTGAGTTCTCTCGTGAAGACATAATTTCTTCAAGTTTCAGCTCGTCGTTCGCCTCCGATTTCATTCCTTGGTTTCTTATTTCCGCTCTAATTCAATCTCTGAGGCAAACTAAAACATTCATTGCATTGCTTCTGAATGAGTGTCAGTTGTCTCCAAGCTGCTGTCGTTCCTGAGTAAAGGCGCTCTCTGATACAACGATTGACATTGGAACATTCAAGATATCTCTAGCTAATCTTGAAAGCACAGAATATTGTGTTTCATTACTCCTCTACCAATCTAACGTGTTGATCCGTCGTTTGAGTTCCTCTGGTGTCAACCGAAGATAATATTTCATCTCTTCCCGATAAGTTGATGTGTAAGCTCTCTCATCAACACTGTTCCAACAAGGTAAATCATAAAAGGAATCAGGAATATCACTATGTGCCGGCCTTTTAGAAGATGATGGCTCCTCGGAAGGATGAGGAGAGACAGTTGGAGTGATATCAGCATAGTGATTATATAAATTTTCTATGTATTCATTCGCATCACTCATAGCCGTCTACAAATCAGGTTGTACTTGTTTAGAATTATTGTTAGTATTTATTTCTAAGTTAGCATAAATAATAGTACTAAAGTGACACATAGTATTATATTTCATGCACGGATTTAGCATAGCACCAACCAAATAAATAGGAGGAATCGGAAAAAAATATTTTTAAAATTTAGTAAACATGGCACCAACAGCTTCTTTATAACCTTCTTTATTTTTATATTCTTTGAGAAAAACAGAAATATCGGCTATATATCCCAAAATATTACAAATAGTAGGATAATAAGCACCGAAAAATTCAACCGTAGCTACATAAAAAAATTTTAAAAACTTAACAAGATCATTAATTACAACCCAATCAGAATCATGCAGCATGCAATCAACAGAATCAGCAAATGAACCGCAATGTTGGTTAAATGCCAGTGTAATAGGAATTCTATATTTATAACAAGTTTTTAAAAATCATACGTAGAATTTCATCTAATATCAATTCCTCAGGCATCAATATCGGGGTAACTCCATTTTCTTGACATTTAACTTTAAATTCTCTAATTCTCGATCTACGACTATTTTCTTGGATAAAACCAACAGCAAAATGAATTTTTTTGATATAAAGCTCAAAAAATTCAAAACCATCTTTTACAATTAAATTATATATATGTCATGCACACTTAATATGAAAAATTTCAGGCAACGACAGAGATAGCTTAGATTTTAATTTTTTTATAACAGTCTTGTTGTTAGAAGCATTATCAAAAGCAATACATAAGATTTTATTTTCGATACCATAAAATTCGACAACTTTAACGATAAAATCAGCAATAAAATCTCTAGTATGTTTACGATCTTCATCATATAAAAAAGCAAGAATACATTTTTGCATCACAAAATTACTATCCATCCAGTGACAAGTAACGGTTAAATAATCATTCTTATTTACAGTACGACCAAGATCAGAAGTTAGGGACAATCTACATTGAATGTTTTTTAACAATGTTGATAAATAAAAATAATATTGTGAATAAAGTCTAAAAATATCGGTCCTACAAGTACTTCTAGGAATACCATTAAACATAGGATTATAAATTGCTTGAATATAATGAATAAAGCATCAGAAGAAGGAAAACTAAAAGGCAAACAACCCACAACTACTATTTTAGCTGTTCCTTCCCGGTCCCTTAATTTATTATACTTCTTCGTTACCTGACTGGTTGTTGGGTCCATTCTAGTTTGCGTTGGCCCACCAACATCCCCACCACCTCGTGCAATTTTTAACTGTCTTTCATGAGCATCACCTATATGTCTCATTAACGTACCCGACCCCCTTGCTTGCCTCCACTTTTATACTTATATATTTGTTGACAAATATTTCATTGCACCTCAGTATCTGATATACGTTCAAAAAATTGCCATGCAATACTAGTTGTTTTACGAGGTCTTGGGGCAAGGGGAGGATGGGAAGGGAGATTAACCGATTCAGATCTAATGTTAGCATTTCCTACAGCAGGTGTCTCACCAATATTTTCATCATCTTCATCTAAATTAACTGCATCTAATTCATTTTCTTCTTCTATATCGTAATTTTCCTGAGTTTCTACATAATTCATATCGTGAGCACCTACACCTATTTCTTCTCAAAAGATGTACCAAGTGGTACCGGAGGCGAAGGCACACGGGTATATCTACTACTTGAAGTACCTCTACCGCTAGTAATTTATTTTTTACTACCACTACCGCTTCCGGAATAAAAAATTTTAACACCTTTAGTAGAGAGGTTTCTTAATTTATCCATAGTATAAATTAAATTAAAAAATTCCAAATACACAAATATAATAAAATTAAATATTCAACAATTAATAAAATAAAATAAATAAAAATTAAACGTAAGAGATGGAACGACAATACCAAATTTTGGAAGTATCCGAAGGTTGCGACTTTAGAAACTTCCACTCATACTTTGTAAACGCAAAATTAAAAAATTAAAGTGAGCACTTTAGGAAATTAAATATATTGAATATTTGAGATTTGAGAGAGAATGAGATTTAAGAGAGTGAAAAATTGTGCGACAAATGATTTGGAGGTGTAGGGTATTTATAGAATTTTTTTGGGGATTAAAAAATTATTTTAAAAGTAAAAATATTTTTTTTCATTAATGGACCCAAACTAGCCGTTTGGACCCATTGCCGTTTTTGGGTCCAAACGGCTAGTTTGGCCCAAAATCCAAAATTAAACAAAAATATTAATTCGGGTCGGGACGGTTAACCGGTGGGCCTGGATCGGGCTTGGTCCAGGTCGGGTTAACCAGACCCAAATAAAAAAAAAATCTCGATACCCGGTACCCTAAAGCCCTAGGGTTTACCGGGTCGGTTGACACCCTTAATCCAAAGACTCACGGAGCAAGTCCGTACCTCGAGGTCTCATCTTTAAAACATCAAACCAATCCATTGGGGAGCGACAACGCCTTCTATACAATGCTTCAAAAAGAGTTATATCAATACTGAAATGGTAGCTATTATTATATGCAAACTTTGTTAAAGCCAAATGCTGCTCCTACTGGCCACCAAATCCATCACACACACGCAGAACATTCTCTAAAACCTGGAGAGTTCGCTCTGACTGACCATCAGTCTAGGGTGACATGTTATGCTAAGATCAACCTGAGTAGCCAACTCATCTTGAAAAGTCTTTCAAAAGTGAGACGTGAACACAGAACCTCGATCTGAAATAATGGACATCGACGCACCATGCAGATGCACAATCTCACAAATGAAGATAGGGGCTAACCTCTCAACACTAAATGAGACCCGAACTAGAATAAAATGAGCTGACCTGGTAAACCGATCCACGATGACCTAAGCACTATTAGAACCATTAGATGTACGAGGTGAACCTGTCATAAAGTCCATGGTGATCCATTCCCACTTCCACTCGGGAATGGGTAACCTCTGAAGCAATCCACCAGGTCTCATATGCTCGGCCTCCACCTACTGACTACATAGGCAACGAGCCACAAAATATGTCATATATCGCCTTATACCACCCCACCAGTAGTGTTGCCTCAAATCACGATACATCTTAGTCACACCTGTATGGATAGAATATCTGGAACAATGGGCCTCCTCCAAGATTAACCTAATCCAATCACCACTCTCGGAACACAAACTCATCCCCTAGTCCTCAAAACTCTATCTGAATCAAGTGAGGCTTTCTTAGCCTCCCCACTTAATATCTTAGCTCGAATCAATCTCAATCCAACATCGTCAAACTAATGAGCTCGAATCTGTTCCATCAAAAAAGACCTAGCCTCCACAAATGCCAAAACACACCCCAGTGTCAAAATACCAAGTCTAACCATCTGGTTAGCCAAAGACTGAACCTCTAAGGCCAACGGCCTCTCCTGGGTCAAAAGTGTGCCAAGCTACCCATGCTAGTCGACTTTTGACTCAAGGCATCTGTAACAACATTAGCCTTGCCCGGATAATAAAGAATAGTCGAGTCATAATCCTTAAGCAACTCAAGCCAATGGTGCTGCCTCATATTAAGATCTCCCTGGGTGAAGAAGTACTGAAAACTACAATGATCTGAGAAGATCTCATAACGGAATCCATAACTTCAAGGCAAACACAACTGTGCACAACTCTAAATCATACGTAGGATAATTTCTCTCGTGAGGCTTCAACTGATGAGATGCATAAGCAATCACCTTGACCTCCTACATCAAACAACACCTAACCCAACACTTGAAGCATCACAAAAGACGATAAAACCCATACCCTCCTTGAACAAAGTCAAGATAGAATCTGAAGTCAATAAATCTTTGAGCTTTTGGAAGCTCATCTCACAAGCATCAGACCACTGGAAGAAAATCCTCTTCTGAGTCAACTTGGCCAACGGAGCTGCAAGGGAAGAGAAACCCTCAATAAAACACTGATAATAACTTGCTAAGACAACAAAACTATAAATCTCAATGGGTAAAGTAGATCTAGCCCAATCACGAACCTCAACAATCTTGGATGGATCAACCATAACACCCTCCTTAGTCACAACATAACCCAAGAAAGAAACATACTTCAACAAAAACTCGTACTTAGAAAACTTGGAACACAACTTCTCATCCCTCAATATCTAAAGCACAAACCATAAATACTCCTCATGCTCAACCTCACTCTTGGAATACACTAAGAAATCATTTGTAAACACAATAACAAAGGAGTCAAGATATGGTCGAAAGACTTAGTTTATCAACTCCATGAACGTAGCAGGGACATTGGTCAACCCGAAAAATATGACCAAGAACTCATAATGACTATATCGAGTTCGAAAAGTTGTCTTCAGAATATCCAAAGCTCTAATCCTCAATTGGTGATAATCGAACCTCAAATCAATCTTCAAAAACACTACAACACCCAAAACTAATCAAATAAATCATCAATACGAAGAAGATGGCACTTATTCTTAACCATCACCTTATTAAACTGTTGATAATCAATACATGACCCATCTTTTTTCTTTACAAACAAGATAGGTGCACCCCAAGGTGAAACACCAGGTCAGATAAATCTCTTATCCAATAACTCCTACAACTGATCCTTCAGTTCCTTCAACTCTGCTGGGTCCATCCTATAAGGAATAATAGAAATGGTCTTGGTTCCTGGCTCAACATCAATACTGAAATCAATATCTTGATCTGGAGGCATACCAGGCAAGTCTATAGGGAATACATCCATAAACTCATGGAAAACACGGACAGAATCGAAGGAAGGAGGCAAAACAACACTGGTGTCATGAATTTACGAGCCTGAACATAAGATTTAACCCTCTTAGGGACCGAATGAAGTACACCCTTCTAAGCAATCCTAGGCACACCTAGCGAAGCTAATGTCACAGTCTTAACAAAACAATCTTAGACAATATGATAAGGAGCCAACCAATCCATGCCTAAAATAACATCAAAATTGACCATATCTAATACAAACAAATCTACCAAAAGTCTTACGCCCAGCAAAGGTCATAAAATAAAATCGATGCGCCTGATCTACCTCTAAAAAATCACCTACCAGGGTAGATACACGAATAGGCATGGCAAGAGGCTCACTAATAGAATCAAAACCCAAAGAAAAATACACAGAAACATAGGAGAAAGTCAATCCAGGATCAAATAATATAAATGCAGGTCGAAAAAAATGGGAACATTACCTGTAATCACAACATCAGAAGCCTCTATCTTAGGTCTGGCTGGTATAGAATAACACGGACCACGACCACCAACTGCCTGGGTGGCTCCATGACCACCACCATGGGCTCCACCATCTTTACCTCTCGTGCTTCTGGTAGAATCCCTACCTCTCACAACTGAAATAGAAGTAGCCCAAATCACCCAATGGGGACAGTCCCTGGCCACATAGCCAATCTCATCACACATATAAAAACCTCTATGACCAGCCTCAATAGAAGAAGGTACAATTGGGCCCGAACATCCACCTTAAATTACTGAACTAGAAGATCCACCAGCTGAACTCTATGAAGTCACCTGCACTGGCCTACCATGGTTCCACGAGAACCTTTAAAATCTCGACCTCGATAGGTCTGACTCCTGAATTCACAAAAACTTCGCACCTTCTTGGCGCCTCCCTGGATGCACTAAATATATCATTTGTTATCTTAGCATGATCTACTATACTTTGGAAAGAAACCCCAAACACAACCATCTGAGACATAACCAACTAAAGGGAGTCATCCGAACCTTTCACAAACTTCTGAGTCTTCTCAAACTAGATGAAAATACTATCATAGGAATAATTGGACAGGGCAGGGAAACATGCCTCATACTCAGCAACTATCGTGAAGCCTTTCTCCAAACGATCTAACTCATCTCGCATCTGATCCCTCATACTGTAAGGCACAAATCTCTCCAGAAAGGCATCAACAAACGGATCCCAGACAACTCAGGAGCATCAATAGGCCTACAACTGACAAATAATCTCCACCAATCTCTCCCAGCATCTCTCAATTGATAGTAGTATAAGCCACACCATTCGCGTAGAAAGAGTGAAACACAACTCAGAATACAAGGTATGAAAGAACTTCGCACAATAAAGAATAAAATGAGAAAAGTTTCCTAAAGACGTCTTATAGCCTCTCAAAGACAGATATGGATGTCTACGTATCGATCTGTGAGACTCTATTAGATATTCCATTCTTACACCATTGAAACCAATAAAGCCTGACTGCTCTGATACCAATTTGTCATGATGGCACTTGTCGCGACGTACCGTGACAAGTAAGTCTATCACCTAAACTAATACGAAAAGAGGAAAAGACAGAAATGTCATAAAGTAAGGCTTCTAGAACGAAGTCGAACCATATAAGTATTCATAACAATGCAGAAAGAACTTATCCAAAATACCAATCATGCCCAAAACCAGGTGTCAATAGAGTAAAAAATACTAATACAATCCAAGAGTCAAATACATCAAAAAATAACCATAAAGGAATAATATCTGTCTCTCAATACTAATAAAGACATCATGACTATAGCAAGATAGAAGTGAACTTCAGATGCATGAATGTCCAACCTCTACCTTAGAATCTCCAATAATCGCTCGAGTCAAGCAAGTTGAGGTGCACTCGAGCTAGGACCTGTACCGAAAGGGCGAAGTAAGCATGAGTACAGTCCACTTGTACTTAGTAGGTATCACAGGCCGACCAAGAAAAGTAGAAAATAAAGCATACAAAATACACAATAAGGGTACGTCAATTGCAATCAGAAAATATCCCACAACAGTAGCCCATACCGCTTGCACTAACAGTTCTAATGTATATCACATATATTACAACAACACACCAAGATATAGAACACAAGTATACATTATGTCACATATAATACAACAGGGGAGAACATGTATATACAAGATCATCAAATACAAGTAAAGGAAGATAAGAAAAATACATAGATGACAAGTCAATATGACAATACAACACAACATAAACTCAATAAAGTAAGTGCAGTGTATATGATGATGATAATGATGTAAGAGGTTGTCGCACAACCTCCGAGATTGTCAAACAATCCCTGTATACACGTACGGAGCTAAAGCTTCTCGATGTAGGACCTATGGGGGGTACGTCAACCCGTATATAATCGACATATCTCATATCTCCTTTACTGCACATCCCTTGAAAAGGATTTTATAAGGTGTTATAATATCTCTTCCCCAGCATATCCCTCGGGGTGGGTTTTAAAAAGATATTGCCAGTGTTTCTCAGATGTTGCCACGGTGGTACCAATATTTCATGAATGAGTATGATATGAATATTTAATGCTCACAACCAATCACAATGAGTATTTTCACAACCAACCATAATGATATATTTTTACAACCACGTGAGCCAATATCCACTCATTATTTCAGTTTCATTCACAAATTTTTACATGTCTCATATGCCAAATAAAGTATGAATATAATCACAATACACCAATGGTACCATATTAAGCATCTTAATAACACAATACAATTATTCACATGTATTCGAGGCTATTAATGTCACATAGGACCCCACACGGTCATACATATCACATAATAACTCAATTTCAATAATTACATCACATATAGTCCCCCACACGGGCACAACACATAAATATCCATTTTTCATGATTAATTCCCAACCTTAACATACATTTTGTATCATTATTTACTACTCAGCCCAGTCTGAAAAAGTTAAGTCATAACCTACCTCGAAAGCTGAAATCGATCCGCTACACTTGAACTGCGACCTTACATTTTACAAACAATTCCGAACTCCATGAAAAATATCAAATATGAAATCTACGCATCGAAACAAAACGAACGACACTCATATTGACTACTTTTGGTTCGGGGTCAAAACGGACCCCCGAAATGGATTTTCAAAAAAAGAAGGACAAAATAAGAATTTTACTTCAAAAATATGTTCCCCATATTTTTAGGAACCTATATTTGAAAACCCAAGTTAAATCGAGTAAAAAAAATGAGGTTCAAATTGAAGAAAACCCATTTTTGAGCTTTACCAGGTAAAATCTTTAAAATCTGGGTTAAAATCAAGAATCAAAGTTGTTTTGAAGGTTAAATTGATGAAAAACTAGTAATTATAAGATTAAAACATTATTCAAGTGAAAAGGAGTGAAATTTGGATTTAAAATCATGCCCTAAGATTTTGGGGTTTTGAGAAATTAATTAAGAAATTACTAAGAAAAGGGTGAATTCTTACCTTAAATCCGTAATAAAACCAAGAAATAGGTGTTAATCTAGTTTCTCAAGCTTACACAAACTTAATTTTTAAGCTCCCACACTTTTTTAGGGTTTAACTCTCAAGAGACAAGATGAAAATAAGCAAAATGGGTCAAAAAGAGGTGAAATCTGCTATTCTGCAATAACAACTTTTTCTTTGTTCGATCGGACTTCGACGGGGTGCCTGAGATTAGTTCGGAGTCCGATACATGCAAACGAACTATGAAACCATACTAAATTCGATGTTCCGAACGTGATGACGATATCAAATTTTCAAAAAAATATCATTTTCACAAAGTTGACCCCTGAAACCCGAAATCATAATTTTCCAAACAGAGGGTCGAAATGAGATTTAAAAGCCGTAAAATTATATCAATCATGCTAACACCCTAAAATCGATATCTATATCTGCTAGCAAAGTCGTATTTTCCATCTGAGGTCATTTCGATCAAATGTGGGTCCCACGCCTATATTTTTAATTTTTTAACTTTTCGATCAATAGATCAAAATGAGATCGGGTGCATCGGGACCTGAACCAAAGGTCTACTTAGCCTAAAATCAATATTCCGGAGCTTCTGGCGTAGTCCGTTCGGTGATGCATCGCATGGATCAAAAGATATCCCCATAAGTCTAAAAAAAGGCTCTCAAAGCTATCAAAAACCACAATATCACATAAATGGTATCAAAATGCATTGAAAATCATGCCCATTACTCCCACACCCCAGAAATACCATGATGCAACTAGAGGGGTAAAATAGTCAAATCACATAAAATCATAAATTTCACGTATTTCATTAAATTTTTAGGTCGTTACAGTGTATTTCAGCCAATAAACATAACAGTGTTTTGTCTATGAAAGAACGTTAGAAATATATATGATGTGTTATCTTTATATTTTTAAGTTTTTTCTCATATTGTTATGTATAAGTGATGCAAGAGATGTGTATTTTGTTAACCCATATGCATAAAGGTTGGAGTTCATTGTTGTCATGTTCTTCAAATCCTATAGGAATTCTTTTTTTTTTTTGGAAGAATACTCACAAAAATACCTGAACGCATTATCAGTTGAGCATATTGAACTTTGCGGGGTCCTATTCAGACTTTTTTTTCGTATTTTAATGGCATATATCTACTCACTTGGACCATTGCGTGTAAGTCACGCGCATTGAGCGCGTGAAAGTGTTAAAAATTTTATAAACTTTTTTTTTGCCAAACAGCCCCTCAATTTTCTAATTTTTAAAAGTTTTATATTTTTTATTTATTTTTTCATTCTTTTCCTTCTCTCTTCTCTCTTTTCTCTTTTCTTCAACAATGGAGTCTTCAACAATGGTTGCTCCATTGTTGAATTGAAATTGAACACAATTTCATCAAACACATACACATCCAAATGGATCATCTTCAACACACTTAATTTAATTACACAAATTTGATTCAATTTCAACATACACACACCAAATGGATCATAAAAATGACAAAATTTAACCCACCATTTCCACCACCAACCAACCAACCACCATTGTCGCCGACAACCACCACCACCTCAGCCACCAACTAAGGAGAAAAATCAAAAAGAAAATCCACCAAGAGAGGGGGGAATTGTTCGTCGAAATTGAAAATAAATTTGAATAATTCTTGAAGAAAGTTTTCAATTTGAAACTTTGAATAATTTTAAATTCAAATTTTATTCAAATTCAAATTCAATTTCATACTTGAACTCAAATTTGAATTTTCAGTTTTTTGGAGTTCGATTTCCAGTTTCCAGTTTTTTGGAGTTCAATTTTTTGGAGTTCAAATTCAAATTTCCAGTTTTCAGTATGAACAAATTTGAATAATTCTTGAAGAAAGTTTTCAGTTTGAAATTTGAGGGAAAAAAAATCTTAAAAAAAATAGTATGAACTAAATAAATTTGGAGTCGTAATGAATTTGTTGGCAAGGCAAAACAAGGCATTTCAAGATTGATCGAAGAACCTTTGATAGAACAAGATTTTGGTGAAAAAAATGATGAAAAGTGATAAGAATGGACTTGGAAGTTGAAATTGACTCAATGGAATCATTTGAAATTTGATTTGTAGGAGGAATTTGAGTTGTGAAATCTTTCATATGGTTGTAATGGTGAAAAAAATGTTGATAAGTGATAAAATTGAGAAGAAAAAGCTCGTGTACTACACTTCCGACCGTTAAAATTGGGTATAACATTTCGGAAAAATTAATTACACTTTAAAAAAGTCCGGCGGGGGGGGGGGGGGGGGGGGGGGGGGGGGGGGGGGGGGAATTAATTCCACTTAAAAAAGTCTAGGTGGGTAATAAGACCCCCGCAAAGTTCAATATGCTCAACTGGTAATCCGGTCAAACTTCAGGTATTTTTGTGAGTATTCTCCTATTTTTTTTGTTTCAAAATTTTTCATACTTATGTAATAAAATTTTCTTTATGTGTAGACTAGGTAGTAAAAATTTTCGTAGACTTACGTAGTAAAATTTTCTTTATAAGAGTCTATTTTTTCGTTTTAAAATTTTATATGCATATTTATTTTATATTGGTCTTTTTTCTTTGGTTCTAAAATTTTTTAGGTGATTTATGTGGTAAATTTCCTTTTATGATTATATTTTTTGAAAAATCTACATAATTAAGAGATTCATTAATCACACATTAATAAGATATAATATTGGATAATTATTAGACTTGATTTATTTCCTTAAATATCATTTTGAATAATTATTAGACTAGATTTATTTCCTAAAATATCGTTTTGGATAATTATTAGGCTTGATTTATCTCCTTAAATATCGATAAGAAAGTTAGTTATGATACATAAGATACTTATGTATATTAACATTCAGTTATGTATATTAACAATTAAAATCTGAGAGAGAGAAAATTTATTTTAAAAAAAATTAAAAGAGAAGGTAATTAAGAAGAAACTTGGTGGAATTTATGAAAATTATAAAAGGCCCAACGATCTCTTCACTAACAATAAGGAAAGTCAACAACCCATAACTTTGTTGGGAAAGGCAGAGGCACTATCAAAGTTCCCGACAGGGTAGCAGCGGAAGAACACTCAAGTCTAAACTTTCCATTTCAACTTGAACCAAGAGGAGACAAGCAAACCCAAGCAAAACAAAGGTAATGTGGCAGTAAATAAATCAAGCAAACGAACACAATAAGATAAGAATAAAATCAACCACACGAAACACAAAATTTATATGGAAAACCCTTCGATGTGAAGAGTAAAAAACCACGGGACCAAAACCTCCACTATAATCACCAAGAGTTACAATATTGTTCTCCAAAATTTCCACCAAACAAGTGCCAAATAACGAGCAACAAGACAACAAGATACACCAAAACTATAGAATAAAAAAAAGTAAAAGCACCAAACACGTAGCTGCTGTTCAGGGATGAAAAATAGGAGCTGCAGGCCACCAAATTCACCCCCGTTAGTACTAATTAAATATTGATATGAGAGGGACAAGTATCCAAAAATCAGCTCAATCAGAAAAGAAACGAAGCGGAAATCGTAATTTGAAGTTGACTATTGTGGCTGGAATTTTAGGTGCGAAAATCAACTATGTTTTTCTCTTTTGGCTACTAAAAAACTCTTTTGTGGATAATGAAATAAGACCTAAATATATATATGTGTGTGTGTGTGTGTGTCATATGTGTGTGTGTATGTCTCATAGTAATGGGCCTATGGGCAAAAGCGGATTGGTCTAAATTGGGTTTTATTTATCCACATAGGAAGAAAAAAGGCCCATAACCCAATAATTCTCTCCCTCCCGACTATGTGAAGGAGACCGCCATCCCGGCGATCATGCAACAATCTTTAAACTTGCCTCTTGGAAAATCTTTAGTCATCATGTCGGAACCATAATCATCCTTATGAATCTTCTCAAGTTCAAGAAACTTAGAATCCAACACATCCCGAATCCAAAGGTATCTCACATCAATGTATTTAGACCGATCATTAAATGGAGAATTCTTGTCAATATGTATGACACTTTCACTATCGCAATAAACCACATACCTCTCTTGAGCACAACCAAGTTCTCCAAAGAATCTCTTCATCCAAAGCAATTCTTTATAAGCTTCAACGACAGTAATAAGCTTAGTTTCTGTAGTAGATAGAGCAACACATTTTTGTAATCTAGATTGCCAAGACACAGCTCCCCCTACAAAAATAACCAAATACCCTGAAGTAGACATGTGAGTATCAACATTACCATCCATGTCTGAATCGGTATAACCACAAAGAATAGGTTTTCCAGTACTAAAACACAAACTCAGAATATAAATGCCACAAAGATATCTTATAATCCACTTCAAAGTATGTCACTGTTCTCTTCTCGAATTAGAAAAAAATGGCTAACAATACCAACAGCATGAGAAATATTCGGTCTTGTACAAATCATTGCATACATCAAACTACCAACGACTGAAGCATCAGGAACTTTCTTCATATCTTCCTTCTCATCATCACTAGAAGGACATTGCTTTGTGCTTAATTTAAAGTGCATAGTTAAAGGTATATTGACAAATTTAGCCTTATCCATGTTGAATCTTTGAAGTACTTTCTGAATGTACTTCTCTTATGATTACCACAACTTCTTGGCCTTTCTGTCACAGACAATCTGTATGCCAAGAATTTGCTTTGCTGGTCTTATATCTTTCATTGAAAAGGACTTGCTCAACTCTTGCTTCAACTTTTGAATCTTGCAAGAATTATGACCAACGACAAACATGTCATCAACATAAAGAAATACAATAATAAAATCATCAACAGAGAATTTTTACACAAAAACACAATGGTTTGAAGTAATCTTCTTGAAGCCCTGCTAACTCATAAAGGAACCAAACTTTATGTACCACTACCTAGGAGCTTGTTTCAAATCACACAAGTTCTTCTTCAATTTGCAAACATAATTCTCCTTTCCATTGACTTTAAAACTTTCGGGTTTATCCATATAAATTTCTCTATCTAAGTCACCATGGAGAAAAGCAGTTTTAATATTCATTTGTTCAACCTCTAAATCTAGAATTGCAGCTAATCCTAGAACCACATGAATAAATGACATCTTCACAACTGAAGAGAATATCTCATCAAAATCTACTCTTTTTTTCTGGTTAAATCTTTTCACAACCAATCTAGCCTTATACTGTGGAACTGGGTTACCATCTTCATATTTCACCTGAAAACCCCGCCTATTTTTCAAAGCTTTTTTGTCTTTAGGCAGCTTAACTAAATCAAAGGTATGATTATCATGCAAAGAGTTAATCTCATCTTCCATAGCATCAAACACTTTTCTTTTTCTTCATTTTCCATGTCCTCATCAAGACTCTCGGGTTCTCCCCCATTAGTCAAGAGTACATACTCATGGGGAGAATAACGAGATGAAGGTATTCTCTCTCTAGTAAATCATCTGAGAGAACTCTCTGGAGCATCAATAATTGGTTGATGATCAACCATATCAACTTGCACTAGATCACCAACAACATCTTGTTGGTTATTCTGGACATGATCATCATCTTCATTATCAACTTAATTTTCATCATCATAAAGATCTTCTTCAGGAGCAGTAGTAAAATAAACTAGATTAACATCAACTAGACTCCCACTGCTCTGAGTTCTCATCTTTGTCAAAATCTTCAATTGTTTGTTCTTCAAAGAACACAACATCATGTCTTATAACAAGTTTCTTCTCAACTGAATCATAGAAACAATATCCAAATTCATCTTGACCATAACCAATAAAGATACACTGTTTAATTTTAACATTCAAAATTGATCTTTCATCCTTAGGAACATGCACAAAGGCTTTACACTCAAAGACTCTAAGATGATCATAAGAAACATTCTTGTCAGACCAAACTCTGTCAGGGGCATCACCATTCAAAGTAACAGTAGGAGATAAATTGATAATATAAGCAGCAGTATTAAGTGCTTCTGCCCAAAAAGAATCTGGCAGTTTCACATCTAAAAGCATACATCTAACCCTCTCAATTAAAGTTTTATTCATTCTCTCTGCTAAACCATTTAACTAAGGAGTCTTTGAAAAAGTTTTTTGATGCCGAATACCCTGCTCTCTGTAATATCTATCAAAAGTACCAATATACTCATCACCATTATCTGAGCGGATGTATATCAATTTCTTTCTTATTTGTATTTCAACCAAGGCCTGAAAATCCTTGAACACATCAAGCACTTAATCCTTGAACTTCAAAGAAAATATCCAGAGTTTGCAAAAATGATCATCAATAAAATCACAAAGTAAAGTGCACCACCATGAGACCTTACTTTAAAAGGACCACATAAATCAGAATGCACCAACTCCAGCAAATCAAGCTTTCTTGAAGGCAGATGACTCTGAAAATAAACTCTTTTCTGTTTACCGGCTAAGCAATAAACATGCTTCTTCAACTTTGCTTGTTTCACTCTAGAAAGCAAATATTTCTTAGTAAAACTAGCAATTCCTTTCTCACTCATATAAATCAATCTTCTATGCCACAACTCTGATGAGGTATCATCCTCCACCAAGTTTACTGAGCCTCTAGATGTGGAGCCCTAAAATACGTATAAGTTAGATAACTTGTCGCCTCAAGCCACAATCTTCAAATCTCTAGTAAGCTTCCACTAGCTAGCACCAAGGGTGTTAACATAACCTTCATCATCAAGGTTCCCTATAGAAATTAGATTCAAGCGAACATCTGGAGCATGCTTGACATTGTTGAGACCCAGTTTGTAACCATTGTTACTTTCCAAACAAACAATGCCAGTGCCAAGTACTTTAACTTCATCATTATGCCCATTTTCAACATTCCAAAATTACCTAGAGTATAAGAAGAAAATAATTCCTTCTTTGGCATAACATGAGAAGTAGCACCAGAATTCACAAACCAACTAGACTCATCACGAACAAGATTAATGGCATTCTTACCACAAGCAATAAGAAGATCATCATTAGCAATAACAACAACACGATTTTTATTATCGTCTTCTTTCTTTTATTGTCTCATATATCTTTTATGCTTGTAACGATATTTCATGATATGTCCCTTTTTGTTGCAATAGTCATATGTAGATTCTTGAATTTAGACTTCGACTTGCTTCTACTTTTATCTCTATCATTCGGACCTCTAGGCTTGTTTCTCCCCCTCTCTTCAGTAACCAAAACATTATAGTGTGAAAATGAAGAAAATGGGGCCTGAGATCTTCTACTCATCTCTTCATTCAAGACATTACTTTTAACATATTTCATAGTTACAACACCACTAAAAGCAGAATTAGTCAAAGAAACTCAAAGAGTTTCCCAAGAGTCTGGCAGAGTATTAAGAAGTCAAAGTTCCTGAATTTCTTCAACAAACTTTACTCCCATTTCGGACAGCTAAAGGACACCCTGAAAATCATTTATATGATCAGAAATAGGACTGTCCTTTTTATACCTGATATTCATCAATTGCTTAAGCAGGAACAACTTATTATTGCCAGTCTTCGAAGCTTAAATTGTCTCGAGCTTGTCACACAAACTTTTTGCATGTGTCTCATTCACAATATGGCTTCTAACATTATCTTCAACCCATTGGCTGATATAGACACAAACCTGTAGGTGCTCAAATTCCCAATCCTCATTTGTCATGGACTGAGGGTTAGTAGACGCAGACACAGGCAAATGCATTTTCTTTACAAATAGAAGATCTTTCATCTTGTATTTCCAAGTATGATAATTACTACCATTCAAACACACCATTTTGCTCATATTTGTCTCTATCATTCAAATCGACAATCAAAAACAACCAACGCTCCGATGACACTTTGTTAGGAAAGGCAGGGGCACTATCAAAGTACCCGACGGGATAGCAATGGAATAACACTCAAGTCTAAACTTTTTCTTTCAACTTGAACCAAGAGGAGACAGGAAAACCCAAGCAAAACAAAGGTAATATGGCAGCAAATAAATCAACCAAACGAACACAACAAGACAAAAATAAAATCAACCACACTAGACACAAAATTTACGTAGAAAATCCTTCGATCCACTATAATCACCAAGAGTTACAATATTATTCTCTAAATGTCCATCAAATAAGTGTCAAATAACGAGCAACAACACAACAAGATAGCACCAAAACTAGAGAATAAAAAGGAGCAAAAATATCAAAAATGTAGTTGCTATTCAGGGATAAAAAACAAGAGCTACAGGCCACCAAATCCACCTCCGTCAGTTCCTAATCAAAGATTGAGATGAGAGGGACAAGCTGTCCAAAAATCTGTTCAATCGGACAAGAAACAAAGCGCAAATCGCAATTTGAAGTTGACTGTTGTGGCTGAAATTTTAGGTGCAAAAATCAGCTATCTTTTTCTCTTTTGTGTGCTGAAAAACTCTTTTGTGGATAATGAAATATGACCTAAAAAAATCTATATATATGCCCCATAGTAATGGGCCTATGATCAAAAATGGATTGATCTAAATTGAACTTTATTTATCCACCTAAAAAGGAAAAATGCCCATAACCCAACTTGAAAAAAAAAAAAAAAAACAGGCCATGACTTGACAATGTACAAAGAAAATAAGATAAAAACGTCATCCTCCATTATAATTTCTTGATGTCAATATTCAGTCGTTGTCATGTTCGAAGCTCTTTGCATGTTGCTCCCAGGAACAAGTCACTTGATAATGAATATTTACCATATAGTACATTTTCTAAAATTTCTTATTTCAAGCCAGCCAACCAGCTTCATGGTAGGTATACATGAATAGTTGGTCTCAAATTTTCAACATTTGAAGGCAAAGACTATTCTGTGCTAATTTACCTCGTATTACATTCTATTTATGTCCTTGTCAAGTGCATCACTTGTGATGGAAAATTAACGAAGAGAAAGTGAAAAGTGTTTGAATTTTCTACGTGGCAAAATTTACCTGTCTGCACTAAACGGATGAATATATTGTCGTTATTTATGAACTTTTATCAAGAAAATATACCACTATGTATATGTAGTCTTACTTTAAATGAGAGAAAATTTTATCGTAGTTACTTAGCTTTGCATTTATTACACAAAAATTACTTCTTTTTTTCATTACTGAAAAGTCATTTTACTTTTTTTCGGTCATCACAGAAGTCACTTTGGCCAAATTTATAATAATTCCACTTGAAAAATGATGTGCCAAGCCTCATTTAATTTTTGATTTTGGTTTAAAGAAAACATAATACAACAGGCCCGGGACACATAGGAAGAACCACCTAGTATCTTTTTTCTTAATCTCTTGGTTGGATGATATGTTAATTAAGTCAATAATTTTGCTTCTTTAACTGCTTGATTCAGGAAAATGGCTAAGAGTTTATTCAAGCAAGAGAATGATGTTGGTTCTTCTTGGATTTTCTTTTAGCTCTTTGTAATTTCTGTTATGTTATGATTCTTTTTTCCCTTAAAAGAATCGTGATGTGGCAGCCACTTCCCTTTCCTCCTCATTTTCTCGATCAGACTTGACATCAACATCATTTAGTTCCTTAGACGAGGCAAAATAACATCCATTAATTTCATTAACTTTAGGTATCAAAACACCAGAAAGCATGGATAATCAAGGGCGGCTCAACAAATTTGGTGGCCTAAAGCCAATTCTTAATAAAAAGTTTCAGATATATTCAATAAAATTAGCTTTTATGTGCACCTTGTGCGGCATACATGCATTTCGTGCGTCATATGTGCATTTTGTTTTCAGTTAGTAAAAATATTTTAAAATCACATAAATATTATTGTTAAAAAATTTGTGTATGATATACTATCATTGTGAACTCTCTTCCAACTTAAAAATTGGGGCTCCAAAAATATTGGGGCCCCAAGCCATTGCTTTAGCGGCTTTACGGTATAGCCGGCCCTGTGGGTAATATATTATATCTTTTAAAATCAAAATCAAGAACTAATTAAGACTGGTACATTATTTTTCAGGTGAGATTATTATAAAATCTGTCAAAGTGACTTTTGTGATGATCGGAGCAAAAGAAAATGACTTTTCAGTAATAAAAGGAAAAAAAATGACTTTTGTATGATAGACACAAAGTTAATTGACAATTAAATTTTCTCCTTTAATTCGCAAGTCTTCTGATTATATTTTTCGATTTAGTGCAAACACTACTAGCAAAGTTATGGATCTCATCACTATTTTTCTACTAACTTGATTCTTGATTCCAATAAGTTAACGAATAGTTAAAAGAGAGAGACATGCTCACTTGACCCATTCTCATTCTAGTTCTGAATTATTGCTTGCAGTGGAACCCCCAATTTTCTACTTAAAAAAACTGAAAAGAAGAATAAAACCATACATCAAAAAATTGAAAGTTGCAACAAGGGAGATTATATATGAACGTAATTTCAAAGATACTATTACAACTGCATAAGTTGCCCCACCCCACACCCCAAAACCAATGGCTGACCTAAACATATTGCTGTATCCAATTTTTTTAAGATGACCAGCTTGAGATTGAAAACGAAAATTATGTGTTATAAGTAATATCTATTTAATTAATTTATTTTTTCAGTCAGAGGTGTGTCCTAATGAGAACTATAAGATCTTAGGTACAACTTCCGTGGAAGCAAAAAAATACTAAGTGATTTCTTTATATTTGTTCGTTGATAGAGTTATACCTAGTACCTATGCTTGTGAAATATAGCAGATACTCCGTGACATTGGTTGAGTATGCACAAACCAATCTGGAGTCTACAATTATTTTTAAAAAAGAGCATTTTTTTAATATATATTTTGATTTTTTGGGTTTGCATAGAAAAAAGTTGAACATGACTTACCGTCTTTCCGACATGTTAGGAGTACTCACTTTTTATTTTAGGTATGTTTTATCTATCAACTTTCCAAGCTTTTTTGAAGTAGCTCCCACTATTATAATGAAAAAGCAACTTGAAAACATAGGTGAAAGCAACTTACAAATGCATACAGATTCTGGTTTCAAGATCTCTAAAATATCAAACCAAAAGAATTTTGAAATTCAAAAAGGGGGGAAATGATGTTTTCCGATTGTTCTAATGTTAACCATTTTAGTCTGTGTTAAAATTGGAATGTCAATAATGTCATTCTAGATATTTAGAGGCTGACTTAGAGTTTGAACTTTATGTGTTTGGCATTCTAATACATCGACCTCAAGTTCAAAATCTAATCTAATATTTGTTCATATTCTGTGATTTCTCAACACATAGTACAAGGTATGAGTCAAAGCTATTGAATTCAACATATATTACACACTACAAATTCTGTTTAACCTGCTTTATTTTCTCTTTCTCTAATGTTCCGTTATATTGGTTTATCTCTGCTTGCTGTACAGAAATTGAAAAGGAACTGGGAATTCACCACAATCTGGTTGGACAAATGTACAATAAGAAAGTCTTGTGTCTGGATGACTTATATTAATAAATTTCATGGCACAATTACAATTGAAATTAATTGAGGAATTTCCAGTTTTACTATACTTGATGATTTATTCAGCTACATATTTCCTGTAAACAACAAAATAATCAAATTCAGGCATATTACATGCTAGTGTTCCCAAAAGAATCATCTTGGGAGATTCTATGCCTGAGCTAGTTCAGGAATATATTTTACGAAGTCTTCATATGCTTGAATGATCAAGTCATTATCATCCCACTCGTCACGATATGTCTCAGACAGAGTCTTTTTATTCTGTCTTGAGATAAAATACATTTGCTTTCTCCATTCTTCAGAAGGTGCAGATCCACACTCAGCAGCCAACCAATCGTCATAGTCAAACTGTAAAGATTTCGATTATCAGCGAGGCAAGAACCATATAATACATAAATAATGAGCATCAGAGCTACTTGTATAAAACGGGCATAGTCAATTGGCGTTGCTGTGCAAAAACTTGTTTAGCCACATATATAGAAGTAAATATGCTCTACACACGCTGAGATTCATAACTCATAAAGGATGACTACGATGTAACCGTGCTAAAGAACCATGACAAGCCAAAAAGCGTTCACATGAACAGTTCGCGCGGATTGTCTTATGACCAACCACTTGAATTGCTCATATTGACAGAAGCTTACTACACTCTAGGTCTTCAGTTTCGATTCTTTCTCTGTTTCTTTCTTTCTTTTCCAACTTAAGTAAGATGGTATTATCAAGAACTAGGGGTGGGCATGGTATGGTATGGTACGGTATTTGAAACTTCGGTACGGTAATTTCGGTATTCGGTTTTTAAAAACATTATACCATTACCATACCATATTAATTCGGTATGGTTCGGTATTTTGACGTTTGGTTTCGGTATTTTGCGGTATGGCAATCAGTAACCATAGTTTGTTTAACTTTGACAATATATACTCGTATACTAGAGTATTATTACTTTGACTTTTCAAAAGAATGTCTTAATTGTATCATAAAAATGCATTACACATGTAGAAATATTAAAAAAAAGTACCAACAATTCCTTTTATTAGTCAATTACACCAAAAAGACATTTCAATCAAGATAGAGTAGCGAAAGTTTCAAAGTCTAAACATTTTTATACTAAGTTTTTTTTTTTTGTGTATATATATATATAAAAGTTACTTATGTAACTATATATACTTCGGTATAGCATTCGGTATTTCGGTATGTCATTTATAAATACCGTATACCATACCATATACCAAAAAAATTTAAAATGTATACCATATACCATACCAAATATCATAATACCAAAAATTTCGGTTCGGTATGGTAATTTGGTATATACCATACCATGCGCACCCCTATCAAGAACTTGTGTATGTGACAGACTAGGCATGAAGTGTTCCTTCGTCTGTACCACATTTTATCCCCATTCCGACCCCAGAGAAGCCCCCCAAAAAGAAAAAAGGAAATGGATAAGGAGACGACCCATAGAACAAAAACAGAAATCTTCAACCATTCGACCAAGTTTGGCAGATGTTATACCTGATAGTCATTCATATTGTGAGTGTACCGTTTTGGAATGCAAGAAGCTGTCATGGACGAGTAGAAAGCTTCAATATCAGCATTCATATCTTCCTTTGATAGGAGAGAAACGCGACCAGATAAAACAGCAGCAATCCACTTGCTTTGCAATTCACACAAGAAGAAAGGTATAACCTGGTGCCAACCACATACAAATACTTCTCATGTCCACCATTTAAAATGTAAATTGATAAACCCCAGCACCAACCCTCTTAATTTTACCTTCCAAGGTAGCCCAACAAATGAGAGACTTGGTGCAAAAGCTGGTGGAAAAACATGCTTGTAAAGTGGACCAACGCGGTTGTCATCCACAGTCACTATCCCATTAGTTTCAAGGAAAGGAAAATGATATTTGTACCTGTGAAACATAATTAGCAACATTCTTGATACTTCATCCTCCCACAGATTTGACTATCTTGTAAGACTAATAGCAATTATTCTCAATTACAAGAGTGAAAGTTAGAGATCTCTCCCTGTGAATTAGGAGGTATGTACTACCAAACCATAAATAACTCAGATTCGCTTTAGCTGAAGATAATCCCTTCATTTCTGGACAGAAACAGAGAATTGTGCGCTCCTTTTGCGAAACTAACAATATCTAACCAAATCTGCCCTCACTAAACTGTCAGACTAAAATAGATAACAACTGGGCTTCTAACGTTCTGTAGACTATAATTTCAATTTTACAGTGCTCCAAAATAAGGAAAAAGGGAAAGAACTATTAGAACCATGCTGCTTCCCTTATGGTTAACATGGTAATAATTCTTGTTTCTTCCCTATGAAAATATTAGTCATCAACATTCTTTTAAGCTTATAGTTAAGGTATTAACGGGTACAAGGATTTATTTTGAGATTGGCGTACTCCAGAGCAGATTAACTACTTAATTTACTGCTTCTAACCTTTGGATAGAATATTCTCTTAAGCTTACAGTTAAGAAATTAAACATGTAATATGGCACAGGGTTCATTCTGATATTGCCTACTCTACAGCAGATCAACTACTTTATTTACTCTAACCTTTGGATCCATTATCAACCCTTATCATGAAAGTTCCTTATTGATTATCTGTTGACCTCATCATTCTCTTGTTTCTTCTAGTTATAGTTCACCTCGCCATTCATATCACTAAGACCCTCAGAGAAACAGACGTGCAATACCCTTTCATTTTTCCTTTAAAAAAAAAAGAATAGCCTACAATGTCACCTTTCTTTTATTTTCTTTAACCTTAAGCGAAAAGGAAAGTTTCAATAGGACTAATCACTCACCCAGTGCAGTGTAGGATGATGTCGGCAAGGATTTTGGACCCATCTCGAAAACTCACACTACCATCACTGCCAACAGCTTCAATCTGCATCATTTTGCTGGTATCAATTTTCTTCTTATCAACTGAAGATTCAGCATCAAGTGCTTTTTTCTTATTCTTTTTTATGACATAAAAGAATTTCATTAAATAAGCATCCAGGAGATGGGGGATGCTAAGTACAGATTCAGCACAAATGCTGACAAACCTCCACGCGAATATACAAGTTAAAGTCAAGTTATTAACCATTTTACCATATTATGGAGCCAAACATTATCATAGCCAGGAAGCTTCATCGGAACTCCACTTGTAGCTGATCTAGAAGAAATGTGGACCTCTTTAGCAACTTCAGCAATTTCTCTGGAGATATCAGTAGCACTTGCAGCACCCCCTATCAGCAGCACAGCCTGGCAAACTATTTGTCATTTACTCTGAATACTGTACTAAAAGGTAGAACATCGTATGATCCGGCAATAAGATGATACTATTTATTTAGATATATTTGTGGCATAATACATGAATATGACCCTAAACTTGACACCAAATTATAACTTTAACCTTAAACTTTGATAGCGCACAAACAGAACCTTTAAGTATTCAAAACCTGAACAAATATGACCTTCGATTTTGCAACCCCCATGTGTGAGTTTCACTTGCGCCTACGTGGAAAGGTAATCTAATCACACGATGCCACGTCATTAAAAGGGATGACTTGGAGGGACTTTTGATCGGAAGTCATATTTGTGCAGTTTTGAATAGTTAAAGGTCATATTTGTCTTTCATCTGAAACGACGTCGTTTTGCTTTTTGTGTTAAAACGGTGTCGTTATTATTATTATTATTGTTATTATTATAATTTATTTATTTATTTCTGTCGTTTTGTTTTTTGTGTTAAAACGGCATCGTTTTTATTATTATTATTATTATTATTATTATTAATATTATAATTTTTTTATTTATTTCTATAGCAGCAGCACCTAGCTTTTTTTTTATTAAAAAGAAAAAGGACAGCCACTAGCAGGGATAGGCTGAAGGAAGCGCCCAAGAAGAGCAAATAACACCACTGGACTATCTAAGTGTCTTGTTTCATGTTGTTCAACATTAATATACGTACATAAATATAGATTTTCTATCTTATATATACAACGTAATTTTTTACCGAGGGGGCTCAGGTGAACCCCATGGAAACCACATAGGTCCGCCCCTGCGTTAATTTAATAACGTTTTAATAACGTTAATTTAATAACATTTTAATAACATTAATTTGATAACGTTAATTTAATATAATACTACTACTATCCTTAACAACGTTTTAATAATGTTAATAATGTTTTATTAAAACTATAATTTTTTTTATTATTAGTATAATTTCATCTTTAATTTAATATATAATTAAATTATATTTACATATATTATATAACTTAAATTCGCCCTCTGCTTTATAATATATATATAGATACCCGCGCGATTTTTTCGTATGAGGCTGACCCACCTAATTAATAAATCTTCAATATTGCTCTTTTTTCGCAATGACAAAAGAAATTAGATGTCATTTTCATCTTTGAGCCGAAAATAATGAAAAAATAATAGTGAAAAGTCATTTAAATATATAAAAAGGAATTAGTAAGGGCATTATAGTCATTTTACCAGTTTTTTTACAGTTGAAACGCTTTGATTTTAAGCTGGACGCGTCCAGTTTTGCGTGTTGAACATGCGTTTTGCCACGTAGGATCAGAGGTCATATTTGTGCAGTTTTGAATAATTAAAGGTCATATTTGTGCACTGTCAAAGTTTAAGGTCAAAGTTATAATTTGGTGTCAAGTTTAGGGTCAGATTTATGTATTATGCCTATATTTGTCAAAGCTTAGAAGCTGGTATAACCAGGGAGCAATGTCTCAAGTCAATTAGGATTGAGTAAGCATACATATGTTGATTATCCGTATAGTCTATCGTCCTAAACAGCTTCCTAAGAAAACAAGGACTACTATACCTTCCTAACTATTAATATTCATTCAAGAAAAACAGGTATATTTACAATTTAAAAGTTATCTCTGGTGGTGGTGTCATCTCTGATATATCCAGTACTTCATGCAAAAGAAAGACTCGAACAATAAAATTGTCCAAGGACATTCCGTTCAATAATCTATTATGTCTAGCCTGAAACTTCATGTAATGGAATATCATGGAACTCTTTTGGTTCGGAAAATTAAAAGATAACCTACAATAAGAGAGCAAATTCATACTTAGAAATAACTGCAAGCATTTCAGTCTAACACATACTTGGTCTCGAAAAGGGTCAGGAACACGGTAATTGTGGCTGTGAATTTGCTTTCCAGGCCAAACTTCGATTCCTGAAAGGCCAGAGGCCTCTGGTTAGAAACTTCAAAAACTGCATATTGACATGGTATGTCAATCGTTGTGGCAACTCAGATATAATCGCAAAGCTAATTATATAGTAATGACATAAAAATGATGTTAAAATGGAAAACGAAAACTTCAGCCACACTTCCAACTTGAAATAATGCTACTCTTGAATTTCTACAATACTTCTGCAATGTCATAGGGTCATTCTAAACATGAAGAAAAATGGAAAAAGTGGTGCCCATTCAAATGGTTACCCAAAACATATAAACCATAACAGGAAAAAATATATTATCATACGTGTGCCTCATAAAAGAATCAAAATTATGTATGACAGTCTGAGCGCAATAAAAGCTGAAATCTTTTCAACAACATTAACATACCCATTGTAGTCCCACAAAATGAGGTCTACGGAGGGTAGAATGTAAACAGACCCTTAAACATGGTTTAAGGGTCCAAAATTTGCTTTGAGGTTCAAATCTCAGATACTACATTTGTTTTTCAATTTCCCAAAATAAAAAAAAAAAGGCAACCAAGGACAAGAAACTACAAGTGCAATACTATGACTACTATGAATAGACAACAAGACAAGTAAAGAAATAGAACTGCTAAGTGCTACCTACTAACCTTCTACCCTAATCAACGACCTCCACATCCTCCTATCTAAGGTCATGTCCTTAGTAAGTTAAAACTACATCATATCCTATCTAGAGCCCATTTGGATAGGATTAAATAAAAAGCTTTTTAGCTCAAGTGATTAAAAGCTTAAAATAAGTATTTATAAATTAAGTGGATAAGTGTTTGGATATAAGTGTTGAAAACTGAAAAAAAAGCTATTGATGTGTTTGGTAAACAAGTGATGTTACACACTTTTTTGTTGTTAAAATGAACTAAATATCCTTAAAGTTGTTAACACCATAAATAAGGTGAATTATTTGTAATTTTTAATTCTAAAATAAAAATTTTGAGCAAAACTCCGATGTAACGATAAATGTAGTGAAGACAACGGAGAAAGATGAAGAGAAGTGGCAAAGAGAAAAAGAAAAAAACCATATCTTTAAGGGCTACAAGTTTAGGATATTGCTGGAATTGGAGAAAAAAATAAAGGATAAAAAAATAAATTTTTTGGTCAAACCTAAAAAAATTTTAATCTAAAAAGCAAAAAGCTGGGGGTACCCAGCTTCTCACTTTTTGCTTTTTTAATCAATTTTTAGCTTTTTTTAAGCACTTTCTAATTTTACCAAACACCTAAAAAGACTAAAAAAGAGATTAAAAGCTGGTTTGACCAGGTTTTAATCCTATCCAAACGTGCTCCTAATCATCAATCCCCAATACTTCTTCGATCTACCTCTACCTCTCTTGAACCCATTCATAGTTAACCTCTCATACCTCCGCACATGGGCATCCATGTTTCTCCTCTTCACATGCCTGAACTATCTCAGCCTCGCTCCTGCATCTTGTCCTCCACCGACGCTACTCCCACCTTATCTCGCATATCCTCATTTTTAATCATGTCTCTTCTAGTATGTCCAGAGATGCATCGCATTTCCTCATTTCCATAACTTTCGTCTTCTGAATGTAAGAGTTCTTGACGTCCCATCACTCTGCACCATACAACAAAGTTGGTCTAACCACCACTCTGTAAACTTGTTTTAAGTTTTGGTGGCGACTTCTTATCACATGAGACTCCGAAAGCGAGCCCCCATTCATCCACCCTACACCAATACAATGAATGACATCCTCGTCAATCTCCCTATTTCCTTAGATAATGGACCGAAGATACTTAAAAATTCCTCTTTTTCGGATAACCTGCCTATCCAGCCTTACTTTCACATCAGTCCCATGTGTTACGTCAATGAACTTGCACTCCAACTACTTTATCTTACCGCTATACAACCCGAACCCTTAGACTCCAGGATCTGTCTCCAAACCTCCAACTTGGAGCTAACGCCACCACGAGTCTCGTCAACCCAAACTATGTCATCCGCAAATAACATAGATTATGACACCTCACATTGAATTTGTCTCATAAATGTAACCATCACCAAGGCAAATACAAACGGACTAACGTTGATCCCTGGTGCAACCCCATCAAAACCGGGAACTGCTCTGGGTCTTCTCCCACAGTCCTTATCCAAGTTTTGACTCCATCGTACATGCCCTTGATCGTCCAAGTGTACACCACATGTATACCTCTAGCCTCTAAGTAACTCCAAAGCAACTCCCTTAAGACTTTATCATAAGTCTTCACTACGTCAATGAACACCATGTGTAAGTCCTTCCTCTCTATAATGCTCCACAAGTTTCCTTACGAGATGAATGGCTTCTGTAATAAACCGTTGCGACATGAATCCAAACTGATTTTCGAAAATGGTCATGCTTCTCCTCACCCGCATCTCCACCAGCCTTTCTCAAACCTTCATAGTGTGGCTTATTGCACAGACTCTTCACTTTTGATGCCACACCCGTGTCGGATTCTCCAAAAATACACTACTTTCGGAGAATCTGATACGCGCACCCTCTAGCAACATACGGCTTGGCAACTTAATACCCCTACAGTTGTTGCAATTCTGAAAGCATTTCAATTCAGATGAATAACCAAAATTGCCTAACTGCTTGTAACAGAAAAAACCATGACAAACAGTATACTTGCAATGCTGGTGCTAATAAAGATAAAGTAATACAATGATCAACGGAGGGAGAGCCAGAATTACACTTTATTAATGAGTAGAATTATATTTTTAGGTATAGATAGCAGATGTTGAAACCCATTGGCTTTTTCATGTGAGCTTATTCACATTTTTAACCCCTCAGTAAAAATCCTAGGTATGCCACTAGTAATCAATTTGTGTTGTATAATGGATTACCAAAACTTGAAATAGCATACCAAACATTAAAACAAAGACAAAGAATTCATCAGCACTTGACTTATACCCTCGACGAATCTATAATTACCACAAAGTGAAACATGACTAAAGGAGATAATATTTATATTCAAAATGAAGACTTAAATATCAAAATACAATTGGAATACCAAATACTTGAAATCTCCACCCCATACTTGGTTATGATTTTAAGAATTTCATCCGCATTTGACTTATTTCACCAAAGTATTTATAATTACCAAAATTTAAGGGTGACTAAAGGAGATAACTCAATCCATATCAATTTTTTTTTTTAATCTATTTCAAAAAGAATGTCTCTTTCCTTTTTGACAAACTCTTTAATACCAACTTTCCACATCGCACATTGAAGACAAGAAATAGGACATTTTGCTACATTCTAGTATTTATTGTTTAAATCAAGAAGATCCAAAAGTCTTGTTCACTTCCTTAAAGTAGGTGCCAAGTCAAAACAAGGTAAACAAATTGAAACGGAGGGAGTAGTACTCTATTCAACCAGAAACAATTAAAGATCAATTTTTTTTCACTAAATTACCAGGTATATCAGCAATTCTTGGTTCAGTATAATGTCCATTACATATCACAACAGCATCATACTCCTCCTCATTAGAAAACACACCATCATCATTTTTCCTCTTCCTCGAACTCACCTTCCATTTCCCATTCTCCGTCTTTCCCACATATCCAACTTCAACCCCAAATCTCACAACCCCATTAATCCCAAACTCAACCGCAAAATCATTCAAATAATCCAACACTTCCCTATGACCCGGATACCTTCTCGGGTCACTACCGGGTCTTTTCTTTACCACAAACGGGTAATCCCGAAAACCCATTACTTCACGAGGGAGATTAACGCGGAGAGATGAATAGAGACTTGAATGAACAATCTCTCGGGTCGGGTCGGTTCCAACCGGGTCGGATTCTGTGTCGGGTGTGTATACCCATGTGCCTCCTACTTGATTTTCTCGTTCAAATACTACGACGTTGTGGCCTTCTCGTTGGAGTTCGCGGGCCGTAACGAGGCCCGCGGAGCCCGCACCGATAACGGCGACGTTTTTGGAGGAATATTGAGGCATAGTTTTAATGTGTAGTGTGGGAAAATAAGGTTTGTTTAAAGAGATATGACACTTCGAAGCATCATGACTTGGTACTTGGGAGTAATATTTTATTTTAACTTTTTTTTTTTTTTGGTTGAGGTTGAGTGTTGTGTTTGTAACTTTGTATATCTTTTTTTTGTGTGTGGGTGTTTGCAAAGGCGGACCCACGTGGTTAGTCGTGGGCGTACGTGCCTCCGATACTTTTTAAAAAAAAAAATTGTATATATAGATAGATAGATATCCTACTAAAGAGTTAATATATATAATTGTGCACTTTCAATAACAAAAAATGTTTAGGTGCACTAGCTTTGAACTCACATGCTAGCATTTTTTGGGCCCCAGCATTGCAGGTTCGATTCTCGATGAATGCCCCCTTTTTTTTATTTACTTAACATAGTAATATTTAATTGTCACCAGCTCAGCCGGTCTGCAATTTGAATTCTCCATTTGACCCTTAGGTATACATCTCTTCCTTTTATTTTTTTATTTTTTTATTTAACTTTGGATAATGTTAAATCATAAATGCTTTTAATATTTATTTGTTGCTTGAAAGTTAGTGTGTAAATTTTATTTGTATTTTTTTTCTTGCTTCTATTTAAGTTTATGGACTTTGATTAAAAATAAATAATTTTATTTATATTCTCGATGAATTTTTTATTTTGTAGGAATTTGTTATTGATTCTTGTGAATTAAAAATTTGAAATAGATAGATAATATTCTCCTCAACTAAGTTCTAGTTTTAAAGACAATTCTCATCGCCTTAGCAAAAGTAAAAAAGGGCAAAAAAACTTCAAGGTCCATTATATTTAACCACAAATTACAAAGAAAGCGTGAGATTTAACAAAAATAAGCATAAAGGAGAAAAAATATAAACAGATATCTAGTTCAAGACTAATAATATAAGCATGAATGATAAATACATGAACACAAAAATTATTTTTTTTTATTAAGTGAAATATCAATTGTTTAGTGTTCGTATCTCTAGAAAAGCCTTATTGAAAGTATATCTTATGAATTAGAACCTAAACTGCACATTAAATGAGGTGAGCAATCAACACAAATTTGAGTCTTTATTCAGAACTTATGCGCACCTTTGACAATACTGATGCACCCCCAGACTTCAAATCCTGGGTTCACCTCTGGATGTTTGATTTGTTTGGTACGTTGCATAAGGATTTGTATATCTTTTGGTTGATTCCTCCCCACATTCAATATTTTTTGGCTTCATAATGCAGCCAAGAATGGAAACTTTTGGAAAAATATTGTGACAGGTAAGGGTGTCAATCGGGCTAATTTGATTCGACCCAACCTAGTCCACTTAAATAATTTGATCCGGTTTGACCTGGCCCGGTGAGCCCATGAGCTATAAGGTATTTGGGCTAGGCCAATTTTAAAATTGGGTCCGGTTAACCCGCCTCGAACCAAAACTGATCTAGGCCCGCCGGTTAATCGGCTCGGCTCGGATACAATTTTTTTTATTTAAATGAATTTTGGAAATTGGACCGTTGAAATTTTATTTAAAGTAGTACATGTATTGAATGGTACATATATATGTGTATATATAGAATATAGACTCTGAAGTAGAAGTATATATTTAAGGTATACATGTATATATATTTTATAAATTAGTATATAGTTATATATATAATGTGTGTATATATTGTAGTATATATAAATTAGTATATATCTTGTAGTATATGTTTGATTTAAAGTAATACATATATTGAATGGTACGTATATATGTATATATATTTTCTATAGACTCTAAAAGAGTATATATTTAATGTATATATGTGTATATGTTTTATAATTTAGCATATAACTATGTATATAGTGTGTCTATATATATTGTAGTATATATAAATTAGTATATATCTTGTAGTGTTTGTTTTATTTAAAGTAGTACATATATTAAATAGTACGTATATATATGTATATATAGAATATAGACTCTAAAGTAGCATATATTTAACGTATACATGTTTATATGTTTTATAAATTAGTATATAACTATATATATAGCGTGTGTGTGTATATATTGTAGTATATATCTTGTAGTATGTGTTTTATTTAAAGTATTACATATATTGAATGGTGCGTATATATGTGTATATATTTTCTATAGACTCTAAAAGAGTATATATTTAACGTATACATGTGTATATGTTTTATAAATTAGTATATAATTATATATATAGTGTGTATATATAAATTAGTATATATCTAGTATATATGTTTTATTTAAAGTAGTACATATATCGAATGGTACGTATATATGTGTATATATAGAATATAGACTCTAAAGTAGTATATATTTAACATATACATGTGTATATGTTTTATAAACTAGTATGTAACTATATATACAATGTGTGTATATATTGTAGTATATATAAATTAGTATATATCTTGTAGTATATGTTTTATTTAAAGTAGTACATATATTGAATGGTACGTATATATGTGTATATATAGAATATAGACTTTAAATAAGTATATATTTAACGTATACATGTGTATATGTTTTATAAATTAGTATATAACTATATATATAGTGTGTGTATATACTGTAGTATATATAAATTAGTCTATATCAAGTAGTATATGTTTTATTTAAAGTAGTACATATATTGAATGGTACGTATATATGTGTATATATAGAATACATACTCTAAAGTAGTATATATTTAAGGTATGCATGTGTATATGTTTTATAAATTAGTATATAACTATATATATAATGTGTGTATATATTGTAGTATGTATAAATTAGTATATATCTTGTAGTATATATTTTATTTAAAGTAGTACATATATTGAATGATACGTATATATGTGTATATATTTTCTATAGACTCTAAAAGAGTATATATTTAACGTTTACATGTGTATATGTTTTATAAATTAGTATATAACTATATAGTGTGTGTGTGTGTATATTGTAGTATATATAAATTAGTATATATCTAGTAGTATATGTTTTATTTAAAGTAATACATATATTGAATGGTACGTATATATGTGTATATATAGAATATAGACTCTAAAGTAGAAGTATATATCTAAGGTATACATATGCATATGTTTTATAAATTAGTATATAACTATATATAGTGTGTGTGTATATTGTAGTATATATAAATTAGTATATATCTTGTATTACATGTTTTATTTAATGTAGTACATATATTGAATGGTACGTATATATGTGTATATATTTTCTATAGACTCTAAAAGAGTATATATTTAACATATACATGTGTATGTGTTTTATAAATTAGTATATAACTATATATACAGTGTGTGTATACATTGCAGTATATATAAATTAGTATATATCTTGTAGTATATGTTTTATTTAAAGTAGTACATATATTGAATGATACGTATATATGTGTATATTTAGAATATAAACTCTAAAGTAGTATATATTTAATGTATACATGTGTATATGTTTTATAAATTAGTATATAACTATATATAGTGTGTGTGTATATATTGTAGTATATATAAATCAGTATATATCTTGTAGTATATATTATATTTAAAATAGTACATATATTGAATGACATGTATATATGTATATATATAGAATATAGACTTTAAAGTAGTATATATTTAACGTATACATGTGTATATATTTTATAAATTAGTATATATATTGTAATATATGATTTATTTAAAGTAGTATATATATTGAATGGTACGTATATATGTGTACATATTTTCTATAGATTCTAAAGTAGTATATATTTAAGGTGTACATGTGTATATATTTTATAAATTAGTAATTATATCATAGTATATATCTTGTAGTATATTTTTATTTAAAGTAGTATCTACATTTAACTAACGTATAGTGGTATACATGATTACATGTGTAATTGTGATATGTGTATATTTTTTAAAATTCTAATATAGTATATACTATATATATTGTGTATATTATTTAACATATTTAAAATGTATATAGGTGGGTATATATAGTGTATATTAGAGAAAAAATATTTAATTTTTTTTTTAAGTTTTGACCGATTTTGACCGGATTTACACGGGTTGGACCGGATTAGATTTATTGGGCCGATCCCAAGTTGTTTCTAAAAATATTACTGTTGGACCCGAAACCGACCTAGCCAATTAAACCTGACCCGGATCCAAATCAGCCCACAACCCGGTTAAAATTGACGGGTCGATTTTGAGTTGATCCGACCCGGCCCAATTAACAGGCTTAGACTGACAGGTATTAGCCGAGAAAATGATCAGAATGGTCCATTATATTTATACATCCCATAATATGCTCAAACGTTCACCTAAGAAGTTCATTTCGTAAGGAATCTTGTGGAGAAATATAGAAAAAGGAAGAGGAATTTACATATATAATATTTACTGACTCATGTTCGGAGCCACCTTAGATGAAGGGTGGTCAAGAACACATTATTCATCTAAAAATTTTGTGTTGTGCAAGAGATTAAATATTAATTATTATGAGTGTATATTTAGTACACTCTTAACACAATTAAAAATAAAATTTGCACATTCTTTGCTAAATTTCTCGCTCTTCCACTATACTGACCTAGACTAAACAAATGATGAAATCTATAAGGAGGTCCTCTTAATTATTTTTGTACTAGAAGTGTATCAGTAGTTTACAAATGGGTGATTGAGGACATACAGGTTGGAACCAATCAGCCAATACTAGGGCAAGGGAAGTGCGAGCAAAATTAAAACATTTTCGATCGTGGTGGGTTTTCCATTGCTAGAACCAGCTCTTAGTATGTTTCTATTTGACTTGATGTTTGATGAACTACCGTGACATACTCAATGGAAAGGAACACATCAATATCATTTGTAGATGATATTGATTGATGGTGAAGTTAATTATGGGTTGGAGATTTTACGATAAATTCTAGATTCTAAAAGTTCAGGTTAAGCAAGACTAAAATCGAGTATTTGGAGTGCAACCTCAATGATGTAACTCACAAGGTTGATGTGGAGGTGAAGATTCATACACAATTCATTTTTGAAAAAAGAAGTTTTAAATATCTTGGATCAATAATTAAAGAAAATTGGGAGATTGACGAAAATGTCACATGTTGTATCGGAGTGGAGTGGATGAAATGAAGCTTCCCGTTTTGTGTAATGTGACGCTCTTGGTCTTTTTATGAGTGACCAGTAATGGTATTATAAAAATATTAAAATAGGTCTTAATCACGTTATTCAGCAAGAAGCACCAGTGGTCTAGTGGTAGAATAGTACCCTGCCACGGTACAGACCCGGGTTCGATTCCCGGCTGGTGCATGAGTTTTTCGGTCATTTGCACTTTTTCTGCCAGCCCGTTTGAACAAAAATGGCCATTTTTAGTTTATAAATAGCAATCTTTTTTAAAATAATTACACTCTCTCTCCCTATTAATAAACATAGCCGATATATATACATAACATTCTATGTATATGTTGAGATTTTTGTAATATGTTTAGAGAGTTAAAATTTTTTGTAATATTAGAAACATAAGTTGTTTCTTTTTGTAATTTTTAGTTCTATGTATGGTGGATCACGGTACCACCGCCCTCTTTGGGTCTTGGCCCATATTAGCTTTCAACTTTAAGGCCCATTTTATTAATAATAAAAGATCCTCTTTTTTTGCTCTTATCTTAATTTTTTTACTATTTTCAAAGGAAAAAATATTGGCATACTTAAGTATTAAATTACAAGAATAGCAATATTTTTATCAAATTACATTTTGTAGCATATGTATTTGTATTTGTATTTTTGTAGCAACAGTTTGCAAAAATACAAAATACATATCGATCATAAAGACAGTAAAAATCATATGTATTTGTATTTTTGTAGCAATAGTTTGCAAAAATACAAAATACAACTTGCTATATTATGTAATTATGAAACTGTTGCTATGAAACTCATAATTAAGGAGATAAGTATGTTATTTCTGAATTTTGCCTATTTTCAAACAACATAGTTAAAATTGAACTACTCTTGAAAGATTATTAGTGTTTCATGTTAAGAAATAAGGATTGTTTTAGTTTAAAGCCCTAAACATAAGGGACAATATGTTGTTTTTTTAAAAAAAAGTTTTAAAGTAACTTTTCAGAAATTGTTATTTTGTAAGATTAAATGTATGTATTTTATGACTTTATAGAGACAAAAAGGAGATTAAAGAAAAGGGTAAATTACCTAATAGACAGTTTAATTTTTCTAAACTACTTAAAATTCCTATGCTTTTGATTAATTACTAACATTCCTAATTTACATTCGCTCTCTTTAAATTTTCAGATACATCCCTTCCATCCTAAAAATTAGGATATGTTAACCGCCCCCCTAAAAAATTGCCTGAATATCTGTCCATCAATTTAATACCATTAATGTATAACCTTATCCTCTTTCAAAGTATTTTACAGAAAACAAACTCTGGAATGCATGTGTGTGAAGATTTGAGCGGAGTTTGAAAACCCAGAAGCTAGGCTCGACAAAAGTGGAGGCGGGGAATGACTCTTATACTTGTTGTACCCATTTTCAATACCATCACTATTCCAATTCTCGTTGCAAAATTCTCCCGCCCCCTTCTCTCCTCCTTTCTCCATAACTCACACTTCTTTCGCTGGAACCCATGAATTGAATAAAGAAATCTTCAATTCTTGTTCTTGTTAACCCAATCATGAATTATTATTATCTCACAAAGAAACTGAATCGGGGAGAAACAACAATAAAAAGAATTATTTATCATGGAAGAGGAAACTCAAATTTTTGAAATCTACTTGATCTCTACTCAATCCCTCAAAACCCTTGTCACTAACTTGTGTCGTATACAAACTTATGCCCTTATCTGGGTTGGTTCTGCCGACACAAAAGGCGATAAAGGTGAAGATACATCACGCGATCCTCTGTCACTAGTTGCATTTTTGAATTTCATTCTACCTCATGTACCATCGCCATGACAGTTCTATTTATTCCTTCATATGTATCAACCCTTTTACAATATGTATAATCTAAAACAAGTTATAATAATGTATCAAATACATTATTTTAGATTATAATGTGTATCAAATATATGAATATAACCAATGAAATTAAACATTTGTCCGATTCAAATGCATAGTTTGCATCTATTATATTTATGTTTTTTATAGGAAAAAAGTATAATGTAATGTATTTACACTGAGATACATAATTATGTACTGAAAATACATAATATATCTTCATTTTTTGTGTCTGATATAAATGCATATTTTGTATCTCTTATATTTATATTTTTATAGTAAAAAGTATAATATAATGTATTTACACAGAAATATATAAATAACAAATATAACAACTTAAATTAAACATTAATAATGTATTTTACTTATTAACGAGGTTATGTATCCCTACAGTTACATACAAAAATGGTGCTTAATAGATGTATTTATCTTGAATGCATATGTTAGATGAGTATCTCTAATATATCATGTATCTGCTGTTGTATTGAATTGATTAATATAAACAACAATTGTTGTGTTGTACAAAAATAATGGCTAGTAATTGAATGATTTAAAGTATCAGTTGATTACGTTACATTGTGATACATAAATCTATTAGCTTCAGATTTATGCATTCTAATATGAGTTTTAGGATACACCGAGTTAAGCATATATATGTATTTAGGCATTTGATGGTAACAGTCAGCTGGTTTCTCCCTTAGCATCTCAATGTTACGCTCATTTGCTCTTCATACTTTTTGATAATTAATGTCCACACTATAAGCAAATTTAATATCTCCAATTATATCGGTCAGTTGGTGTGTGTATTCTCTTAATTGGCAAGTATAGGAGTCATAAAATCGCTAACGAACGAAACTGCAACTTGAAATTGAGTTAACATTCTTCTTTCAAAGGGCAAGTATGTATACATCATAAAACACCCATACTTTGAAGTGTTTTGAACCCTTTCAACAAGACGCCTTAAAGATCGAACTACAATCCTCCGAATATATTCAAAACATACAATTTATTAAGAAATGTATCTATAATAAAGAATCATATGATGATTATCAATTTCGAAAAGTTATAATACGATATGTGATATAATACTAGTTACGCATTTCACTATACAATAATTCTTTGTTTATAACATTCATCATTATTCAGTTCAATGCAAAATCTAACTCATAAATTATGTCTGGTACATAATTTTAATTATGTTTCTCTTTTTTTTTTTTAGCTAATGCATTATGTATCTATACCAAAATAGTCCAAAAACGAATGTATCTCAGTAAATTAAAATTATGTATCTCAACTTTAATATCATGTATCAAAACCTGAGATCGTACTTTTGGCTAAAATATTTTAACAACTTTATATTTTTAGCTAAATTTATTTAACAAGAGACACATGACTACTCTAGTCTCACCCTCACACAACATCTCACTTTCATCTTGTAATACCCTGTACGTTCCTAGTTCGGTTCAGCCCCTAATAATTTCCTATAGCACTTAGAACCAGAAAATAAAGCTAACTGTGTAGGGGTTTAGTCATTTTTGACCCCCTTTAACTCCGAAGATTTTTAGGTTGATCTTTCGGGCTCCGAGATGATGATTTTGAGTTGATTTATGCTCAGGGGTGTAAGTAGCATGTCTCGGGTAAGTTTTAGATTTTTCAGACAAGGTTTGGATCACATTTGGATTCGCTAAGCAGCAGCTTATCGCGATTAGACTGCATCGCATTGAGTATAGCAGTGAGAAAGCTACTGCATCGCGGTGGAGGTCTAATCGGCAGTTGTCAGTTTCTAGAGAGTCGTATCGCGATGACTCCCATGTCGCGTCACGGTGATGCCCAAATCAGCAATGGTCCCATTTCAGTGAGCCACCGCGATTTCACCGCGTCGCGGTGAAAATTGCGATGACATATTCACCACGTCGTGGTGAAGCCTTAAACGACGCTCCAGTTCCAAAATTTAAATTTCAAGGGCAACTTAGTCTTTTTCCCATGACCCAAAATCATGAAAACAAAAGATTTAACATATTCTAAACTTATTATATTGATTTTTCACCAAAAATTTCTCTCAAAGAAAATCCTAGAACTTCAATTTCAAACTTCAATAAACCCAAAATTCACCATTCCTTTTCTAAGATAATTCAAGATTCGAGTTTCCCAATTCAAGAACTTCAAGAAACAATCTTCAAGAACATCAATAGGAGTTCAAATTCAAGTTTCTTCATCCATTTAATTCAATGAAGGTATGTGGGGTTTTGAACAAGGATAAATCTTTCATCCTTGTGCCCAAAACTAGTTTTAATTACAAATTCACATGATTTTACATGAATTTCAATTTAGGATTTATACCCATTTATTGTTAATTGAAAATTTTTAGATTTCAAGTGATTTGGATGTTGAATTGCATGTCTACTTTCTTAAATTCATGCGTGTGACTATACTTTTCAGATTTTGAATTGAATTATGAATATTTTTATTATCAAACACGAACTTTATGATGATTTGACATGAAATTGATGCATGAGTTACCAAGCCCTAGTTGAATATTGCTATTTCAAGAATTATTATGCTTTTAAGCATCCCATGATATATTTATAGACAACTTTGAATAAAGATTTGATCTTTTGATCTTTAGCTAAGACGTGGAATCCACTTTACAACTTAAATTCAGTTTTGAATGAACAGATGCACAGTTAGCTTTTAATATGAAACATTATGACTTTTAAAAGTGGATTTTCTACAGAATGAACATACAAATTAAATGAAGTAGTATTTAGCACCGAGCAGGAAGTGTGGGTTTAGCGCATTCTACTTTTCTAGAACTACGAGCCAACATAGGTACAGATTCAGTATTCCTATTTCTATATGAATTATAGTTACAGATGTGATCACTTAGCTCAAGTTATACTCCCTGGCAAGAGTATGACATCTCTTCCTAACGTGAGGTTTTCCCCTTAAGGGTACTAGATGTTGGACTCCATGACAGCTCACATGGTTTATCTCGGTTAGAAAAACCTCCCTAACAGAAAAGAATAACAGAACAACTTTTAGAAACTAAGTGTAAAGGCTCACGATTTATTTCAGATATTGTTTTACATAAGACATTAGCTATGAGATTTCAGCTTTCAGTTTACAGATATAAAGGTGTGTCCTTTTTACACTTAGCCTGCATGATTTGAAAACAGACTTAACTTCAGTCCTACTTACAGCTTTTAGAACTAAATGTTATGGCTCAGAAGATTTCTATAGTATGCTTTATTATTCATGATTTGTGATTTTCAGCTTTCAGTTATTTAAGCCAATGTGAGTCATTTACACTTAGCATGCATCCTTTTTCAAGTTTATATAAACATTGAGATATTGTCTTACTTATGCATTCACCCCTACATGCTCAGTACATTTCAAAAGTACTGATCCATATATACGTCTATGTGCTACATTGTTTAGTAATGTAGCTACAAGTTGTAGTGTGCATATCAGAATCAGATAGTTGCAGCTTCCAGTCAACAGGTGATGTGTCCTTTTGATTTAAGGGCTCGAGCCAGTCAGAGTTTGTGTAGTATTTTATTTTTTTCATTCAGTCCTATTGATTCGAGATAACTGGGGGTCATGTCCCGGATACCTATAGTCAATACCGGTAGAGGCTTCATAGATAGTCAGTAGAGTTAATTTATCTGATTCCAGTTTTGTTTCATATAATCAGAGTTGTAATCATTTCAATATAGTTTTGTATTAATCATATTCAGAAAAGATTTATCTTTCACATTATTCTTTCAGACTTATGTATTTTATTCAGTTGTTCATAAGTTATGCCAGTACAAGGGTTAACTTCGGATCACTTGTGGTCCTGAGCACCGTGTGACGTTCGGGAGGTAGTCTCGGAGCGTGACACATCTTTATCGATGGTACTGTTGTACAAAGGATACATCCCAATACCTAGTAAATTTTTCTTAACCTCTACATATAACTTGATCCTCATATCATTACAAATCAATAAGGGAGATGAATTTCCTTCAATAATATATCGGACTTTAATATTTTTCTACAACAATTGCAGAAATGAACTTATCATGCGTTTCATTCTCTCTGACTACATGCCATCAATTTTGTATCCTTCGTACTTTACATCAGACAACCAAATACTGAAATGTCATAATAAGACAGAGATATTCATTACGAATCGTTGGAAAAAAAATGACAACAAAAAGAAGAAGGGATAAGGATTGTTTTTTCAAAAATAATGAAGCTCTTTTCTTTTGAATGAAACCATTAAAATTAATTGCGTTTTTTGAATATTTTTGAACTAATGAAGCGTGATTTACTCCTCAATCATGAAGATTTTCGTTATTTACCTTTCTAACGCTCACTAACTATTAGGCTAAATGTATCTGCTCAAACATATCTATTGTAAATTTATGTATGAGAAAACTGAAAAAGAGGAGTTTTATGAAATTTTGATAAAAGTGGGGATAATGAGTAATTAGGAGTAAACATGTTGGGATTTCTGTTAGTTTTACATAATTTTACTAGATAGTTTCATTAAGTTAAATGATCATAAGAGGAATTGACTTTAATAATTTTGGTGAAGATCAATAATTGCAGAACATTATGCTTGACATGGGAAGCTTAACTAAGAATGTGGTGTGAATTTCATTCATCCCTCAAAATATTTTTTGGAAACAAGAGTTACAAATAGTTACGCAGTTGTTCAAAATCTTGTTTGAATTGAAAATATAACAATAACATTCACTATAAATTTTCTATCGTATTCGTCAGATACTGACTCGCTAAAAATGTTTCAGGTAGAAATTTTCTTCAAAACTTTCATATTTTTTATCAGCTTGCTATGAAAACGTCTGTCAGAAATTTATATATTCTTTTCAATATTTTTTTCTAAACCCTGTCCGTTAATTTAATAATTTTCATTGATCAGCTGAAGTTATTTCATCTTACTTTTATGGTTGCTGTCAAAATTAAGATGATTTACTTTACCGCTATGATTAATGATACATGAAAACATGATTCATGTGTTTGTGTATTGTTGTCTAGAAACAGTGCTCTGTTAATTAGTCAACTTTATTTTGTGTATAATTAATAAGCTCAACACACCCTAATAACAAAATAAACACACAATTATGAATAAGATATTGAGTGAAAATAACTATAATTATACACTTTAGCTGAATATCAATGATATTTGACTACATTGAATTTAAAAATAAAAAGGATTTTCATAAATATACTGTGATTTTCTTGTTTCCTTTTCCAGTTGGAAAAAAATTTAATTTCAGCATTCGTCTACTGTTTCTCCTCATGAATTTGTGCTACACGTATGACACTTTTTTATTGTGCAAGTTTCCATTTCTATGTTTTATAACACGATCGTCTTGTGTAACAACTAAGTCAATCGAATAAACTCACCGTCCTCATTATATTTTTTCTTCAAATTTCGTGTATTCATGTATGTACATATAATTTAATATTGGGTGCATTTGGTATGATATGGAAAATGTTTTCTTATTTTCCTTTATTTGGTTGTACTAAAACATTGGAAAAATGTTTTTAAAATGATTTATTTTTCTCTATTTGAGGGAAATGACTTCCCTCATGGGCCAAGCGAAGTCATTTTTCAGAAAATGACAGATGTGATTTTTATGCCCCCACCTTTCTTCCCACACCTCAACAACACTTAAATTCACATTACTCAAAAAATATTTTTTACTGCGCTTTGCTTCAATTTTTCATTACTTGAAATAAAAAATATTGAAGTCTAAATTTTTCCTTGTTTCCAATGTTCGTTGAATGTATTGTTATTTTCATGCGCATAGACGAAGACTTACCTATGTTACTTTTGCTAATTGCATATTCCATTTTGTCATCGTTGTAGCTTGTTTCACAAGGTTGAATAAGCTCGTCGTTCAATTGTATTTCTATTGATTGTGGTATCTTGAGATTGTCCTGATAAAATGTTGAAAAGTGTCTCCTATGTTTGCTAATTAGTAATTACTTAAATTTTAGTGACTTGTAGGGTGTGTTTGGTATGATGGAAAATATTTTCTGAAAAATGTTTTCTTATTTTCTCTTGTTTGGTTGCAACAAAATGTTGGGAAAATATTTTTCACAATAACTCATTTTCCACAATTTGAAGGAAAATGACAAATGTGACTTATGCCCCGACCCCACCCCTCTTCCCCACCCCAACAACACTCATATTCACATGACTAAAAAAAAATCACATTTCTAAAAAATTTACATTACTCGAAAATATTTTTCACTGTATTTTGCTTTAATTTTTCACTGCTTCAAATAAAAAATAGTGAAACTCAATTTTTTTCCATTTCCAATGTTCATTGAATGTATTGTTATTTTCATATGCATAGAGGAAGACTTATCAATGTTACTTTTGCTAATTGCATATTTTATTTTATCATCGATTTTCACGAGGTTGAATAAGTTTTTCGTTCCGTTATATTTCTATTGATTGTAATATCTTGAGATTGTCCTGACAAAATGTTGAAAAGTGTCCCCTATATTTGCTAATTAATAGTTGCTTAAATTTAGTGATTGCAATATTTTAGTATTCGATATTAATATTATTTGTTATGTTTAAATTAGTTCTTACAAATTGTTGAGTTGCTAGAGGCACTGATATATGTAAACACCTAATTTTTGACCCAAACCTAATATTTTTATACCATTTTAATATTCAATTAATTTTTTATTTTATTTTATTTTTATTTTTATTTTTAGGCATTTTAAATTTATCTTATTTTGAGGTTCGTTAAAATTTTAAAAACTACAAAAATAGAGTCACATTTTCAAATAAGTTTTTATTTTATCGTTTATTTATTTGTTTATTTATTTATTTATTTTTTTTTAAAAAAATAATAATAAAAATAATAATAATAAAAAAAATAATAATAAAAAATCTAAATTATATTTGTTTTCTTCTTTCAACTTTAATAAAAAAAAAAGTGATATTAATTTTTCTTAATCATATTCCTAAGACTAGCTAATTAACTTATTTTTTTTTTTTCCAAAATATTTAAAAAAATAATAAAATAAAATAATAATAATAAATAAAAAAAAAAAATGAAGAAAACCTAAACTACCCAAACCACCCACAAGTCCCACTCTCCCAAAACCTCTCCCCACTTTCCACTACACAAACACACGACACAAACCTACTACTATACATATATATATAACACACACATGCATTAAAAAAAGGGGATCACATACGGGAAGCAGAAAGAAAGAAAAAAAAACAACAAAAGACAAGAAAATAAACAAAAGCAAGAAGAAAGGGAGAGTGAGAGAGGGAAAAGGGATTTGAGTCTGAGGTTTCTTTTGGATTTCGAGTTCGTGATTCGTTCGCTTTTTATTGTGAATTACTGACAGAAGAGGTAACCCTCAATATTTTTGTGTAATTTAATATCATGATTATACGAAACTTGATTTCAATAATAGAAAGTTGTTTAGATTCATCGATTGTTTAACTGGTATGACCATTTATTTTCGCATGGTTAAGTTAAGGTAATATTCCTATCTTAATAAAAGTTTACATTTAGTATTTCAGTGGTTAAGACTTTAGTTTCTTGAATAATTGCTCAAAAAAAAAAAAAAAAAAAAAAAAAAAAAAATTCTCCCTTGTATCTTTTGCATTGGTAAATACAGTGTTGTATATTCATGCCATTCTTTATTCCACTTTTCGCTGTGCTGTGTTTAATTAGTGCTCGTGGTTGTTTGAACAATTTCATATTTTTTTTTATTATAATGTTTAATTAATAGTCATAGTGGAGGTATTTTCTTACCATAATGAATAAGGATTCTACATTGTTTGAGTTATTATTTCTTAATTGAACTAGGAAGTGATTACTTTTGTTTTAAATATTTTATCCATTTTCATGTTATTTTATTTTTTTTATTCAGGAGGAAAACTTTAGGATATTATCAAATCGATAGGTTAATATTAAACTCGAATAAAATTTTATTTCTATCAAGATGTAACTATATATTTGTTTTAGAGACATTTAAAAGAAATTTAAATACCAAGAATGTTCAACGACTAAAAAATGATAATGAACATGTTTGTGTATTTTTTTTTAAGAAAGAAATAATGGAAAATTAAATTAGAATTTTGCACGTTAACGAATAATATTTGAAATGCTAATATGTCACTTTGGCTTGTCTGTGCAAATGTAGAATTAATCCTTTTCGTTGGGAAAAAAGGTCTATATATACGTCAAGTTTAGAGCAATTTTATGATGCTTCATTAAATAAATTAACTAGCTTGAATTTAAATGAGACGGGTGGTTAATTTATTCAAAAATCCATAGCAGTAAAGAAAAAAAAAAAAAAAACAACAACAACTGTGAGGGAGTGAACTTATAGAATAATGAGTTAGTTTCTTAACCTCTAAATAATTAAGATTTAATATACAAGTGAAAATTAACGATGAAGTTGGAAAGCCCTGCTACCGACCATTCGTCATAATAAATTAACTTACCGTTTGAAGCCGATTGGATTGGGTTGGGTAGATTTTAAACCTATTAGGTGCTTATTTAGATTTTGAAAATATGGGATGACTCATAAATGCTTCAAAGGCGCGAGAAATATACCAAAATTTGTGGTGAGACCGAAAAGTACTACTATCGGTCTCACCACACGTTCGGTAAGTCACACATCAATATAATAAATAATTTCAAAATAAATTAAAAGCGGGAGGCAAACGACTTTTAGGTTAACGAATATTATAAATCCGACACAAAAAAAAATTTTTTAATTTAAGCTAGACGTAAGTCATTAAAGCGACCGTGCTAGAACCACGGGACTCGAGGGGTGCCTAACACCTTCCTCTCGGTCAACAGAATTCCTTATCCGAATTTCTAGTTCGCAGACCAAAAAAAAAAATAAAAAATTAAAGAGTCATTTCCTTTTGAATAGGGATTCAATAAGGTGACTTGGAACACCCAAACTCAATTCCAAGTGGCGACTCTGTAAATAAAATAATCCCTTTTCAAAACGTCACTTTAATTGGAAAAACTCATTTTCTCTAAAACCGACTGCCTAACGGGGTCGGATGCAGTGGAAAATCGGGGGTGTGACAGATGGCGACTCTGCTGGGGATATGACCAGAATTCGAGCTTTCATATTGACTTGTTTGGCTTTATTTAATTTTGATATTGTATATTGTTGGCCTAAATATGTTCTTTGCCTACATGTTTGTCGCTTTGATATTATTTGAATTGCAATATAAACTGTCTTCTCTCGCGCAACCATCTGAGTCTTCTGAGATACTGTATATTCGGAGATGCGGTATACGCTCCCGAGCTTGAGATACCAGAGATGCGGCAACGCTCCTGGGAAGGATTCTATAGTCACCCATGATTTAGGATGGAAAGGGACCAACAGTGAGGCCGGAAAGCCCTGCTACCGGTAAAGCTGTCCCTTGCCGACTCGAGTTGTCCGCTCGTTTCATTGACAGTCTAGATACCTAACTCCACCAGCTTAAACCTAACATAACTGGAACTTAGGCATGGCTATCCATAATACACTACGTTCTATTTGTATCACGTGTATTTTTGACTTAGCGGGGCTCGACCCTGGGGTCGTGTCCATCTAGGTCAGGTGTCACCTTTTGAGACCATCATGTACATTTTATGTGCTACTTGTTGCATTATAGGAAACACCATATCGAATGTTGACCGGCTTTTAGGTGAATTAATTGATCTGAAAAAAAGGGTTACATAAAAATTTTTAAGAATTTACTTTAGAAAATATATAAGATTTTACATAGATTTTTTTTTAGAGATTAAGTCGTTTGAACGTCGTGGTCTCGTTATGTCCGCTTTCTTTGGTTTTAAAATCTTTCTTAGGAATATCATAGAGCCCATTTTTGTCGAACACAATTAAAATCTTGTTAAATAATTGGGTCTGCTATTTTGTTTTAATAATTTAATTATTGCTGATATGTCTGGTTCGAACGTCATCAAATTATTGTCTCTACTCTAGGATGCTCTTGAAGACTTGGATACTTCCTGTTTTGTCAGCTACTATTTTCTCTTGCTGAAATCCTATTCCGTGTCGTTCCGTCAACTTTTTTTCGAAAATTATTTTTTAGGATATTTAAAATAGAATTCTTATTTTCCATCATTATCCTATAGGGTAATATGAACTCAGTCGAAAGGAGTGACAAGAGGCCGAGGGATGATGAAGCACCCTATTTCATGGTATTAGATAAAGTTCCAAAGCTATTGCGGATATGGTATAACAATATGACTGACTACGAACAGGGGGAAGTATATAAACACTTGGGATTTTTAAGGAGTCTGTTGAATGTTGAACCCCGAAGAGACGTGATAGAATCCTTGGTACAGTTTTGGGATCCTTCAAACAACGTATTTCGATTCTCCGACTTTGAGCTTACTCCCACACTGGAGGAGATAGGAGCATTTATTGGAAAGGGAAAGAACCTCCACCGAGGAGAACCCATGATACCGAAGCATGTCACTCCCGAAAGATTTTTCGAGCTATTGCACATAAAAAAGAAGAACATAGGAGGCTGCCTAGAAAATGGATGGGTTCGTCTAGAATTTTTGTACGAAAGATATGGCCAGGAAAGGGGATTCGAGCTGTTTAAATCAGAACTTAACAACGGGGGATGCTACCAAACCTAGAAAAAGCACGGTTCTGAAGCATTCATAGTGGCTTTTTTGGGAATCATGGTATTTCCAAAGAGAGGTGGAAAAATCAGCACCAATCTGGCCGCGTTTATTACCGCTTTTGAGAAGAATCCTAAGGTCACTATCGTGCCCATGATTTTAGCAGACATTTATCGGGCCTTGACGATGTGCAAAAATGGGGCGGACTATTTTGAGGGATGTAACATTCTATTGCAGCTATGGATGCTCGAGCATATTCGTTACCATCCATTTGTTGTGGATTTTCGAGTCGAGTGGAATGATTATATCAAGGGCCATGAGAAGAGGATGGAGGACCAAAACTTTCCCGAAGGAATAAGAGCTTGGAAGGAGTACTTGGAGGGGTTGACGGCGGACAAGATAGTGTGGAATTATCATTGGTTCCCTTCAAAAGAGGTGATATATATGTCTACTTTCCGACCCTTCATCGTCTTAATGGGTCTCCGAGGTGTTCATCCCTACGTTCCACTAAGAGTCATGAGACAATTCGGTCGACGTCAGCATGTACCACCAGTCGAGGATATGAAAGAGTTTATGTACGAATTCTTCCCTGACATCCCTCTAAGGAAGACTGAGATACTTAAGATCTGGGGAGGATGTGTACTTTCAGGCTTCGATCACATGGTGGAAGACCGCGACAAAGGCGAGGTAGATTATTGGTATTCACCATGGTTTCATGACCAGCCTCCTCCTAAAGCTATGCCAGAAAGGTCAGCCAGAGAGCCAGTGGACCGAGAAGCGGATATCGAAGTCAGAATTAAGCAGGCTCGACGAGAGGTAGAAGAGAAATATCAGTCTACTCTGCACATCTTAAATAATGATTTGGAAAGGGCTAGAGAAGAATTGGTTCACAATGAGGCAAAATTTGAGGCCAAAATTAGGTCGGTTCGTAAGGGGATTGAGAGGGAGAACCGTGTTGCCATGAATACCCTACAAGAAGACCTGGATATTGTCTCCGGTGCTATGGAGCAGCAATCGAGCGATTTTGAGAAGGAGAAGGCCTAGCTGACGAGTACACAGTCGAAGCTTCGAGGTCAGCTAAAAGCTTCCATGGAACGGGAAAGAGAAATAGCGAGACGCTTCACGGCTTTTCAGAAAGGAGTTGAAATTGAGAAAAACCAGTGGATGACTGAAAGACAGGCGCTTCACTATCAGATCGATGACCTTCATGCACGAGAAGGAGACCTAAAGCATACCGTCCGCACTACGCAGCATTGGGTGCAAAACTGCCATGAGAGTATGATCGAGGCCAGGGGAGAGGTACTTCAGCTCAGTGAAACCTTGATTAATGTTTATGCTAAGTATCTTCACCAAGGTGATGAAAATCTCGGACGTCAGGCGCGTGCTCTCGCTCCACATCTGCCAAAAGCATTATCCAGGATCTACTCAAGTCTGAGAGAGGATTAAGTTGCAAGACATCTTTGGAAGGCATCTTGATGATAATTGTTAAAGTCCTTGTTTTCTTAGAGTTAGTTTCTTTATAGGTTCTTTTGTTTTCTCCAGTATTCTGAGTCTGTTCTAGATTTAGATAATTTTAGTTTCCTTTCATTAAAGCTTTGTTTTAAGAACAGTTGAAAATGTATGGAAAATTTCGCATTTGTTCAAGTTTTTATTCTCTCTTTATTTCTAAATATATACATATATTTACCCTAACCATGAACTACGTGACGATCTGATTCATGTAAAACATGATACGTAGGCAACCCTCGACGGGTGCGATCAAATATTTTTTTCAAGATTCAAGTTTCAAGTAACAATTTTAAGATGTTGGCGTTAAATAATGAAAAAAAAAAATTTAAATTAATTCACCAAAGCCGGGATGAAACAAGAGGGTTTTTCCTAAGTTCATTACAGGAAGAAAATTACTTAGGTGCATGATATTTGAGTTAGTTATGAACATATCAATATTTTTAAAAGCTCTGAATCCTAACATATTTGTTTCTGTTTTAAAGAGAAAGAGAGAATAAGGTGGTTGGTTGTGGTTAAGCTGGCCTCTCACCCGTACAACACGAGGTATAAAGGAAAAGGGAAGATGACTCGAAAAGATGGAACAGAATCTGACAATGAAGAAGGTCGAGATCAGTTAGTTCCACAAGAGTTCGCATCTTTGGAGGAGAATAGGTTATTGAAGCAACAAATTGCGGAAATGTATCAGGCCTGGGCGAATGGACAAGCCCCGCCTTCCTCGATTCCTGGCTTTTCAGATGCAAACCATCCCAGTTCTACTCAAGCCCAAGTCGACGATCCACTTTATCCGCCTGGATTCGGTCCATACGCTAATGTGTCTAGCGCTGCTGGCACATCCACCATGCGTCCTCCAAATCCATCATTCACGAACAACCCACTTTTTATTCCAGCCGTGGCAACTAATATAAATCCTCCATCAATGATGCAGAAGCCTATCAACGAGCTAAATCATGATCAAGTCTATCCTCCTGAATTGGCATTCAAACCCGCAAATTCATTTCAACCCACTCATCAGCCTGAGTCTCATATCGTGATCGAGAAGGCTATTATGAATGAAGAACGAGAAGAGATAGCTAGAAAAGTGAGGAGTCTGGAGCAGAGTATGAGAAACATACAAGGATTGGGAGGACACAAAAGCGTCTCTTTCAAAGACCTGTGTATGTTCCCTAATGTTCATTTGCCAATAGGGTTCAAGACCCCAAAATTTGACAAATATAGTGGTCATGGTGACCCAGTGGCCCACTTAAAAAGGTATTGCAATCAACTCAGAGGAGCAGGAGGGAAAGAGGAGCTGCTTATGGCCTATTTCGGAGAAAGTCTGACGGGAATAGCCTCCGAATGGTTTATCGATCAAGACATCTCCCATTGGCACGTTTGGGATGATATGGCCCAAGATTTTGTACAACAATTTCAATACAATCTCGATATTATCCCTGACCGCACTTCTCTCGCTAATATGAAGAAAAAGCCATCTGAAAGTTTTCGAGAGTTTGCCATAAAATGGAGAGAACAGGCGTCTAGAGTCAAACCGCCACTGAAGGACCAGGAATTGATTGACGTTTTTCTCCAAACTCAAGAGTCCGATTATTTTCACCATTTACTAGCTGCGGTTGGTAAACCTTTCGCCGAAGCAATAAAAATTGGGGAAATGGTGGAGAATGGCATCAAATCAGGAAAGATCATGAGCCAAACTGCCCTCAGAGCCACTACACAAGCCATTCAAAGTGGATCAGGTGGTTTCGGAAATCGAAAAAAGAAGGAGGAAGGATCCATGATGGCATCAGTACCAGGCAATGCCCAAAGGGGACGGAATTCTCCTTACGTTCGGGTCCAACAGGGACAACCCAGCCCTTCTCAACATTATTATACACCTCAACCTACTGTTCTAAATGCTCAAGCGTATGCCCGACCTCCTCAGCGTCCACAATGGCGGGCACCTGCGCCACAAGGTTTTCGTCCGCGGCAGCCAAATTTACAAGCCCCTCGTAATTCGTATGTTCCGGCAGACTATACAAGAGAACAGAGGCCAAAGGAAAACTTCACCCCAATTGGAGAATCATATACGAGCCTGTTGCGGAGATTGGTCAAATTAGGATGGATTGAACCTGTTTTACCTTTCAAAGTGGATCCGAATGCAAGTTGGTTTGATCCTAATGTAAGGTGTGAGTACCATTCCAACGTCCAAGGCCACAGTACCGAAAATTGTTGGAGTCTAAAGAGAGCCATTGAAAAGTTAATCGAAAGCAAGGCAATCGTAATACAAAAAGAAGAAGCACCAAATGTCACCGACAATCCACTTCCTAATCACAGTAACACGCACGTCGTAGGGATGATTTTTAATGATAGAGACTACAGGCCAATAAGCCAAGCAGTGATGGAAATATGCGCTTTGAAGGAGAACCCGGGTGAAGCACTGAAGTGTATGCAAAGAGAACCACTGATCGTGAAAGGAGCGAGCTCCATTATAAGACCCCGAGATTCAGAAAAGATGGTATTGTATGTTCCTGCAAAGCTAAAGGGAATAGCACAAGATGGGCCAAAACTATATGTTTCGAGTGGTCCCGCAGGGTTCGACCAACAGCGCAACAACACGAGAGATATGACAGAGCCAATTGTCATAAGACACGCAGCACAGCTCCCAGTAACAAGCTTGAAAACCATCCCATGGAACTACAACAAAACCACAGTGATGTACAAAGGAAAAGAGGTCATGGAAGAAACAAACGAAACGGGGGGTTTGACTCGATCAGGAAGATGCTATATTCCAGAAGAATTAAGGAGACCAAAACAATTTAAAGATAGTCAAGGGACAATGAAAAAACCTGTCACAAACGAAGAGGCTGAGGAATTTCTGAAGAAAATGAAAACCCAAGACTATTCCATTGTCGATCAGTTGAGGAAAACCCCAGCTCAAATCTCGTTATTGTCCCTGCTGCTACATTCTAAAGAACATTATCAGGCATTGATTAAGTTGTTGAACGAAGCATACGTCCCGAAGGAAACTACGGTATGTCAAATAGAAAGGATGGTTCGTAGAATATTTGAAGCAAATAGAATCACTTTTACTGATGATGAATTACCCACAGAAGGTTCTGGTCATAACAAGGCTTTGCATCTGACTATCAAATGCGAAGGACATTACATAAAAGGGGTAATGATCGATGGAGGTTCAGAAGTAGATATCTGTCCTCTCTCTACTCTGCAAAAATTAAAAATCAGCCCAGATAGGATTCGGGTTAATAATGTATGTGTCCGGGCTTTTGATGGTGCAAAACGAGACACAATTGGTGAGATAGATCTTGCTTTGGTTATCGGACCAGTTGAGTTTACAATCACCTTTCAAGTAATAGACATGGATACTTCCTACAACCTACTTTTAGGAAGACCATGGATTCACAGGGCCAGAGCCATACCTTCTACTTTGCATCAAGTAGTTAAGTTTGAACACGACAATCAGGAAATCATTGTACATGGAGAGGATGACCTTCCCATACATCGAGATCCTTCTGTACCCTGTATCGAAACAAAAGAGGGTTGTGAATATCCCATTTATCAAGCCTTCGAAATCGTGACAGCTGATCAAGTCGTGGAAGGTACCCCGATCCCAAGGTCTTATCTCTCTTCTACTTCAATCATGGTGGCTAGCCAAATGCTACAAAATGGTTATGAACCGGGAAAAGGATTAGGGGTTTCGCTGCAAGGAATTATAAACCCTGTAGATCCATGTGGTAGCCACAACTCCTTCGGCTTAGGCTTTAAGCCTACCGCAGCAGATAGAAAATGGGCAAAAGAGCAGAAGAAGAAGGCTTGGAAACTGACAATTCCGGTTCCACACATTAGCCAATCGTTCACGAAAGCTCAAAAGGAAGAAAATCAATACTCATATGCTGACAAGGATGTGGATGAAATATGTCAAGGCCTCAAGGAAATGTTTTATGAAGTAAACATGGTTCAGATGGGTGAAGGCCCTAGCCATGCGGATGTGCAGTTCGTCGGGCCAAATATCAAGCTCACTAACTGGGAAGCCACTCCTCTCCCCACAAGGAAGGAGTCTTGGTAGTTTATTTTGTTGTTTCGTTTTTCTTTCTTTTGTATTTTGGACTATTCTCAGGGTGGTAGTCCACATAGTTTAGTTATTTTCATGTTAACCCTCCTATCCTTTTCGATTCAACTAAATGAAATTCAAGTTTTCTAGTAACTTTATCTTTTCTTCCCTCTTTTAATTTTTATTATTTTTATCTTATTTCAGTTATGTTAATACTGGCTCCGATAACATGACATGTACGTAGAGTTCACATTTAGATCCTAAAAAGTTGTCTAATCTTGAATCAGCAAACCAAACGGTAGATGAATACGATGAAGGTGAAGCTGATAAGGAAGTCAAAAAAGGATTGGATCAATTTGAGGATAAGCCCAAACCCAACTTAAATGACACCGAGATAATAAATTTGGAAATTGGTGAGGAGGTTAGAGAAATAAAAATAAGCATTCATGCGGATCAGAATATCAGAAATGATATCGTTCAGATTTTGATCGAGTATAAGGATGTTTTTGCTTGGTCTTATGATGATACGCCGGGTCTAAGCACAGATTTGGTAGTCCACAAACTGCCTACATACCCTAATTTTTCACCGGTCCAGCAAAAGCAAAGAAAGTTTAAAACTGACGTGAGCGATAGAATTAAAGAGAAAATCATGAAGCAATTGAATGCGAACGTGATCAGGGTCGCTCAATACACCACATGGTTAGCTAATGTGGTGCCCGTACCAAAGAAAGATGGCAAAATCAGAGTCTGTGTTGATTATAGGGATTTGAACAAAGCAAGCCCTAAAGATAACTTTCCGCTGCCCAATATTCATATCCTCGTTGATAATTGTGCTAAACATGAGATTCAATCTTTCGTGGATTGTTACGCCGGATATCACCAGATCTTGATGGATGAAACAGATGTAGATAAGACTGCTTTCACCACCCCGTGGGGTACTTATTGCTACAGGGTCATGCCGTTTGGTTTAAAGAATGCGAGAGCTACGTACATGAGAGCTATGACTACTATTTTCCATGACATGATGCACAAGGAAGTAGAAGTATACGTTGATGATGTCATTATCAAGTCCAAGACACGAGTCGATCACGTAGATGACTTGAGGAAATTCTTTGAAAGGTTGCGAAAGTATAATCTTAAGCTCAATCCAGCCAAGTGTGCATTTGGAGTTCCATCCGGAAAACTTTTGGGTTTCATAATTAGCCGCAGAGGCATTGAATTGGACCCCTCCAAGGTAAAATCCATTCGAGAATTGCCGCCTCCGAAGAATAAAACTGAGGTCATGAGTTTTCTAGGAAGGCTGAATTATATAAGCAGATTCATCGCTCAGCTCAGCACTACATGTGAACCGATATTTAAATTGCTAAAGAAGGATGCCGCTATCCAATGGACAGACGAATGTCAAGAATCATTTGATAAGATTAAAGAATATTTGGCAAATCCTCCAGTACTGGTCCCACCGGAACCTGGTAGGCCTTTATTCTTGTATCTGTCAGTGATGGACAATTCTTTTGGTGGTGTTTTAGGACAGCATGATATCACAGGCAAGAAGGAACAAGCAATCTATTATTTGAGCAAAAAGTTCACGAGTTACGAGGTAAAATATACTCTTTTAGAAAAGACATGTTGCGCCCTAACTTGGATTGCTCAGAAGTTGAAGCACTATCTTTCGTCCTACACAACCTACCCCATATCTCGAATGGATCCTTTGAAGTATATTTTTCAAAAACCTATGCCCACAGGCAGATTGGCGAAGTGGCAAATTTTACTTACAGAATTCGACATTGTGTATGTTACTCGTACCGCTATGAAAGCACAAGCATTGGCCGATCATTTGGCGGAGAACCCAGTTGACAATGAGTATGAGCCTTTGCGAACTTACTTTCCTGATGAAGAGATAAATTCAATTGAGGAAGAAGTTCAAGGTGATATGTATGCATGGAAATTATATTTTGACGGGGCAGTCAATGTCAAAGGAGTAGGAATTGGGGCAGTTCTTATCTCACCGACCGGGCATCATCATCCCGCCACAGCACGACTCCATTTCTTTTGTACTAATAACACAGCAGAATATGAAGCTTGCATCATGGGGTTAAATATGGCAATAAATCTGGATGTACACAAGCTAGTGGTGTTGGGAGATTCTGAATTACTCATTCGACAAATTCAAGGTGAATGGGAAACGAGAGATATCAAGCTCATTCCATACAAATAGTTCTTAGAGGACCTTAGCAAAAGGTTCAAGTCTATCGAGTTTAGACATATCCCCAGATCCCATAATTAGCTGGCTGATGCCCTGGCTACCCTAGCTTCCATGCTTCCATACCCAGGTAATACGCATCTCGACCCATTAGAGATACAGATACGAGATAAACATGGTTATTGCAATATAATTGATGCAGAACCAGATAATGAACCCTGGTACTATGATATCAAACGCTTCCTAAAGTCAAAAGAATATCCAATACACGCCAATGCAGATCAAAAAAGAACTATTAGGAGACTTGCTAATGGTTTCTTCTTAAGTGGGGAGATTCTGTACAGACGAACCCCAGACTTGAACTTGTTGAGATGTGTTAATATTCAGGAAGCTGATAGAATCATGAACGAGGTACATTCGGGGGTATGTGGTTCGCATATGAATGGCTACGTTTTAGCGAAGAAGATTATGCGATCAGGATATTATTGGTTAACTATGGAGCGAGATTGCTTTCGCTTTGTTCGCAAGTGTCATCAGTGTCAAATTCATGGTGATTTGATTCACTCGCCACCTTCAGAGCTGCATCCGATGTCTGCTCCTTGGCCATTCGTCGCTTGGGGTATGGATGTAATCGGTCCAATAGAACCAAAAGCTTCTAATGGGCATCGATTCATACTGGTCGCTATTGACTATTTCACTAAATGGGTAGAAGCTGCTACTTTCAAATCAGTCACGAAGAAAATAGTAGTGGATTTTGTTCTCTCGAACATCATATGTCGTTTTGGTATACCAAAGTCCATTATCACAGACAATGCAACCAATCTCAATAGTCATCTAATGAAGGAGGTTTGTGAGCAATTCAAGATCATGCATCATCATTCTACCCCTTACCGTCCTAAAGCAAATGGAGCCGTTGAAGCAGCAAACAAGAATATTAAGAAGATTCTTAGGAAAATGGTCCAAGGATCTCGACAGTGGCATGAGAAATTACCATTTGCTCTTTTAGGATATCGTACAACTATCCGTACATCGACTGGCGCAACTCCTTATTTACTAGTCTATGGGACTGAAGCTGTGATACCCGCAGAAGTCGAAATTCCCTCGCTTCGAATCATTGGTGAAGCCGAAATTGACGATACCGAATGGGTCAAGTCTAGACTAGAACAATTATCGCTAATAGATGAAAAAAGGCTGACGGCAGTTTGCTTTGGTCAATTATACCAGCAGAGGATGGCACGAGCTTACAATAAGAAGGTACGTCCTAGAAAATTCGAGGCCGGCCAACTTGTTTTAAAACGCATCCTTCCACACCAAGAAGAGGCTAAAGGAAAGTTTGCTCCAAACTGGCAGGGTCCATACATAGTTAAACAAGTACTATCAAATGGAGCTTTGCAACTTGCGGATATGGACGGAAAAATGACAGAAAAAGCTATCAATGCCGATTCAGTCAAAAGATATTATATTTGACACACTTGTGCTTAACATTCTCAAGTTGAAATGACGAAAGGCCATCATTCTACTTAACTAATTGCCATTAATCCCTTGTCAGCCCTTCGAGCCTTATTTATCTTTCTTTGCTTACCCTCTTTGGAGCCGGAATCAAAAAAAAAAAAAAAAAAAAAGGATATATATCCTATTGTCACTTTTATATGGCTCTCAAGTTGTAATCTACCCTAAAAATCCTTTTCCCTTTGTCCATTAAAGACCTTCCGATCAATCTTTGAGAATGTCAAGCCTTGTGTGTTGTATATATATGTATATATAGATTCAAAAAAAAAAACTAAAAAATAAAAATAAAAATAAATCTTGTAGGTGAAAACCCATGGAGGCACCACAAGATAAAAAAAAAAAAAATTCAAAAAAAAAAAAATCAAAAAAAAAAAAAAAAAAAAAAAACTTATTGGTGAAAACCCTCAGGGGCGCCATAAGACAATGATGAACGAGACAATCAAAATTAGAGAGGTCAATTGAGAAAATCCCAGAAGGAATGACTTTAGTCAAGCAAAGTTTATCATGACAGGACAAAGATCAAGAAGAATGACTTGATTTCATTGAAAGGTGCAGCCTAATTCGAGATTAGACGGTTTTGAAGGATCAAATATCTACTTCAAATTGCGTGTCATGTGTTATTGGAGTCAATATACATCTCCGAATAAGTTTTTCTTACTTTACTGGTAGAAATCCTTTCTATTTAAACATATTTCTTTTATTCCTTCTTTCGATTTTTCCTTATTTCATTTTTATACGCACCAAATACAAAATAAACAAAGACGCGCAAAATTGACCATGGCTCCCAGTGAAATTGAGCAAAGATTATTGGACGTTCACCACCTTGACAAGGACAGAGAGCCAGTTAAGATAAGTGTTACGAACGAAGCATTTGAAAATGAAGAGCAAAATCGTACTAAAACAAACAGAGATGCAACAGAATTTGAAAAACAAAGAATCAAGCTCGCCAACCAATTAGTTGAATCAACTGTATCAAGTTGGGGAAGGGATAAGGAAAACCTCCAAGGGATTCAAGGCCACAAACCAACTACCAAGTTTAAAACTCACATTTTTTTTTTCTTTCTTTGCTTGAACAGGGGCAAAGCAATCTTGTGAAGTTTAGTGAAAAAGTATAGCAAAGTTAAGTTTTCTTGAATTTTCTTTTTTTATTTATACTCCTATAATTCTAAGTTCATATCAATATAATTATAAAAATAATAATAAAACCCCTCATATTCAAGGCTGGGGCATTTTTTTCTTTTCTAACAAAGAAAAAAAAAATCATAATCTTTATTCGTCTTCATAGGGCACCATCCCCTTGCTGGCATCTTATCTAGTCTTCATAGGGAACCATCCCCTAGTTGACATCTTATCTCGTCTTCATAGGGCACCATCCCCTAGTGGACATCTTACTTCGTCTTCATAGGGTGCCATCCCCTAGTTGACATCTTACTTCGTCGTCATAAGGAACCATCCCCTAGTTGACATCTTATCTCGTCTTCATAGGGCGCCATCCCCTAGTCGACATCTTATCTCGTCTTCATAGGGCGCCATCCCCTAGCTGACATCTTTTTCGTCTTCCTAGGGCACCATCCCCTAGTTGACATCTTATCTCGTCTTCATAGGGCGTCATCCCCTAGTGGACATCTTACTTCGTCTTCATAGGGTGCCATCCCCTAGTTGACATCTTACTTCGTCGTCATAAGGAACCATCCCCTAGTTGACATCTTATCTCGTCTTCATAGGGCGCCATCCCCTAGTCGACATCTTATCTCGTCTTCATAGGGCGCCATCCCCTAGCTGACATCTTTTTCGTCTTCCTAGGGAACCATCCCCTAGTTGACACCTTTTTCGTCTTCATAGGGTACCATCCCCTAGTTGAAATATTTTTCGTCTTCATAGGGCGTCATCCCCTAGTTGACACCTTTTTCGTCTTCATAGGGTACCATCCCCTAGTTGAAATGTTTTTCGTCTTCATAGAGCATCGTCCCCTAGTTGATGTTTTAGGAAACAAACCTTCCTATTTTTCTTCTTTATGTCTTCATAGGGCATACAAAATCTAGTTGCATTTTAAGAAGCAAAAATCCTAATTCCTTTCCATGCATTCATTAGGCATAACTTCCTTTGGTTGCATCATTAAGAATAGGGTTCTTATCTTATTGCACTCCTAGTCTAAATTTCTATCCATTCATTTATTTATTTATTTTTAAACTAGATTATAGTTTTCCTAATAACTCACAAAATTTTTCTAGTGTAAACTGGGGCAGAAAATTTTGTTTGTTTTGTTTCGTCTTCTTTGATAGATTGCAGGTTTTCTGCAAAGCACAGGGTTATCCAAGAATGGAATTTCATCTCCGGTCAGAATATAGAAGAATGATCATGTTGAAGATAGCTAGAGTCAGCTCTGTATCTGTAGCGGCCCAACATCTCAAGAGACATCTTTTTAGCTTCTGATCAGGAGAACAAGCATCCAAAGTATTCTATGAACTGTTCTTTGGTATAGTATCAATGACTCAATCCGAGTTTCAAGTTCAAGTCTCAAATCTTAATTTCAAGATCAAATTTTGAGATCAAGGAACCCACCAGAAGAAGGTGAGGTAATAACTGAAGATCCAAGGGGAAGATCGGAAACAAGGAAATCAAGACAAATAGGATAAATAGGATCTTGTACTTTTACTTCTAGTTTCATTTTTATGTAATAAAAGGAGCAACGAACCGGAAACTCGACGGGACCTCAACTCGACTCTCTAATTCACCCACTCATTCCAACACCTACTCGAACTACAGGTGACCTGATTCTCTTATAACCCGAGATATGTAGGATGTCTAAAACCAAGACTCGGTCACACCTCTTTTCTACTTATTTACTAATGAATAAATGGTTGAGCAAAATTAGTCATGTTTACTTCTTTGCTTGGAAATTCTCCATATTTTCAAGCAAAGAGGGGCATTCTGTAAACACCTAATTTTTGACCCAAACCTAATATTTTTATACCATTTTAATATTCAATTAATTTTTTATTTTATTTTATTTTTATTTTTATTTTTAGGCATTTTAAATTTATCTTATTTTGAGGTTCGTTAAAATTTTAAAAACTACAAAAATAGAGTCACATTTTCAAATAAGTTTTTATTTTATCGTTTATTTATTTATTTATTTATTTATTTATTTTTAAAAAAATAATAATAAAAATAATAATAATAAAAAAAAAAAAAAAAAAAATCTAAATTATATTTGTTTTCTTCTTTCAACTTTAATAAAAAAAAATGTGATATTAATTTTTCTTAATCATATTCCTAAGACTAGCTAATTAACTTATTTTTTTTTTCCAAAATATTTAAAAAAATAATAAAATAAAATAATAATAATAAAAAAAAAATAAAAAATGAAGAAAACCTAAACTACCCAAACCACCCACAAGTCCCACTCTCCCAAAACCTCTCCCCACTTTCCACTACACAAACACACGACACAAACCTACTACTATACATATATATATAACACACACATGCATTAAAAAAAGGGGATCACATACGGGAAGCAGAAAGAAAGAAAAAAAAACAACAAAAGACAAGAAAATAAACAAAAGCAAGAAGAAAGGGAGAGTGAGAGAGGGAAAAGGGATTTGAGTCTGAGGTTTCTTTTGGATTTCGAGTTCGTGATTCGTTCGCTTTTTATTGTGAATTACTGACAGAAGAGGTAACCCTCAATATTTTTGTGTAATTTAATATCATGATTATACGAAACTTGATTTCAATAATAGAAAGTTGTTTAGATTCATCGATTGTTTAACTGGTATGACCATTTATTTTCGCATGGTTAAGTTAAGGTAATATTCCTATCTTAATAAAAGTTTACATTTAGTATTTCAGTGGTTAAGACTTTAGTTTCTTGAATAATTGCTCAAAAAAAAAAAAATAATAAAAAAAAAAAATAAAAATAAAAATAAAAATAAAATTCTCCCTTGTATCTTTTGCATTGGTAAATACAGTGTTGTATATTCATGCCATTCTTTATTCCACTTTTCGTTGTGCTGTGTTTAATTAGTGCTCGTGGTTGTTTGAACAATTTCATATTTTTTTTTATTATAATGTTTAATTAATAGTCATAGTGGAGGTATTTTCTTACCATAATGAATAAGGATTCTACATTGTTTGAGTTATTATTTCTTAATTGAACTAGGAAGTGATTACTTTTGTTTTAAATATTTTATCCATTTTCATGTTATTTTATTTTTTTTATTCAGGAGGAAAACTTTAGGATATTATCAAATCGATAGGTTAATATTAAACTCGAATAAAATTTTATTTCTATCAAGATGTAACTATATATTTGTTTTAGAGACATTTAAAAGAAATTTAAATACCAAGAATGTTCAACGACTAAAAAATGATAATGAACATGTTTGTGTATTTTTTTTTAAGAAAGAAATAATGGAAAATTAAATTAGAATTTTGCATGTTAACGAATAATATTTGAAATGCTAATATGTCACTTTGGCTTGTCTGTGCAAATGTATAATTAATCCTTTTCGTTGGGAAAAAAGGTCTATATATACGTCAAGTTTAGAGCAATTTTATGATGCTTCATTAAATAAATTAACTAGCTTGAATTTAAATGAGACGGGTGGTTAATTTATTCAAAAATCCATAGCAGTAAAGAAAAAAAAAAAAAAAAAAAACAACTGTGAGGGAGTGAACTTATAGAATAATGAGTTAGTTTCTTAACCTCTAAATAATTAAGATTTAATATACAAGTGAAAATTAACGATGAAGTTGGAAAGCCCTGCTACCGACCATTCGTCATAATAAATTAACTTACCGTTTGAAGCCGATTGGATTGGGTTGGGTAGATTTTAAACCTATTAGGTGCTTATTTAGATTTTGAAAATATGGGACGACTCATAAATGCTTCAAAGGCGCGAGAAATATACCAAAATTTGTGGTGAGACCGAAAAGTACTACTATCGGTCTCACCACACGTTCGGTTAGTCACACGTCAATATAATAAATAATTTCAAAATAAATTAAAAGCGGGAGGCAAACGACTTTTAGGTTAACGAATATTATAAATCCGACACAAAAAAAAAAAATTTAATTTAAGCTAGACGTAAGTCATTAAAGCGACCGTGCTAGAACCACGGGACTCGAGGGGTGCCTAACACCTTCCTCTCGGTCAACAGAATTCCTTATCCGGATTTCTAGTTCGCAGACCAAAAAAAAAATAAAAAAAATTAAAGAGTCATTTCCTTTTGAATAGGGATTCAATAAGGTGACTTGGAACACCCAAACTCAATTCCAAGTGGCGACTCTGTAAATAAAATAATCCCTTTTCAAAACGTCACTTTAATTGGAAAAACTCATTTTCTCTAAAACCGACTGCCTAACGGGGTCGGATGCAGTGGAAAATCGGGGGTGTGACAATATACTAGTTAACGGTTAGTAGTATTTTCTAAAAAATATTTTCTACTCACCAACCAAGCACCATAAAATATTTTTCAGAAAATATTTTCTACTCACCAACCAAACATGAGAAAATAAGTAGAAAATCAACTTATTTTCCAGGAAAACATTTTCCAAGAAAACATTTTCCAAGGAAAATATTTTTCATCATACCAAACACACCTGTAATATCTTAATACTCGATGTTGATATTATTTGCTATGCTTAAATTAGTTCAGGTAGTGATATATTAGTTAACAGTTAGTAATATTTTCTAAAAAATATTTTTTCACTCACTAACCAAACATTAGAAAATATATTTCTGAAAAATATTTTCTACTCACCAATCAAACACCATAAAATATTTTTTGAAAAATATTTTCCACTCACCTACCAAACTTGAAAAAATAAGTAGAAAATCAAATTATTTTCTAGGAAAACTTTTTCAGGAAAACATTTTCCATGGAAAATATTTTCCTATCATACCAAACACACCCGTTATTTATCTCATTTTGCAAACTTTGTTCAAATAGGATGACACATGTGCGTCCACAAACTTTTTTTTTTTTTTTGAAAAAAATAGGATAGGATGTAACATGAAAGAGAAGAGCAAGTGTTTTGGGCCTTTATTTGTAGTTGGGTCGATTATAATAAGGAAAAATTTCAGAAATAGTAATTCTGTAGTTTTAATTATAACTTTTATAGCAATATTTTTATAATTATGAAAAATAACAAATTGTATTTTGTATTTAAGTAAAATGTTGCTATATAAATACATATACAAATATATTTATATTACTCATAAATACATATGCACAACTGGAAAATACATATTCTTCCATTACTATGAAGTGGGTAAAATATTGGTACTTTTGCTATAAGTTGTAATTTTAAAAAAGTATTGCTATTTATTGTAATTATAATCTTAAGTTTCTGTAATTTTTCCTTATAATAATTAGCAAGTTTATAGATTGCGCCCAATTTTAGAAAAGCCCGAATCCGTTTCTGATTATTTATCCTAAATATTCTAGAAAATAGCTACGTTTCTAATTATGAATAGGTTTGTCATTAGTGGAGAACACTGAATGAATTTAGCTTAAAATTATTGTATCGAATTCAGTGTGTTTTTTAGACAATGAAAATGAAACCCTTATTCTTTCTTTGAATATATCTTATTGTTCTTCTACAATTTTATTAGCTTATTTATTACAAATTGGTATCAGCAATCGTGATCTTTGCTCGCAATGGTGCGGAATATACTATCGAAAACCTCCACCGATGATGGTTTAAATCATTGGAATTGAAATTGAAATTTCAGGCTTTCACTGAGGAAACTACCAAGAAATTAAACACTGTGGAAGCAATACAATCTTCTTTCGAGTCAAAAATGCTTGAGTTCGTTGCCTTTTCTAAGAAAGTAGAGGACATGGTATCGAATATATGCTTAGGACATGGTGTCTATTCGTCCACCCATAGCACTAATTCAGTTCGGGCCTCGAGTAGAGCATGGTCAATCATCAGTTATTGGAATGCTAAGGTCCAATACAACACACCTTTTTTCAAGAAATATCAACATTCAGGAAGCTGGTAATGTCCCCTTCGCCTCTTATTGGTAATCCTTCACGACCACCCTTTTTTCAATCTGAACCCATTGTTTCCTCTCCACTTAACCCTTCAGCTATGGCATATAACGCCCCTGCTTTAATTCCAATATCTTCACCTGTTTTGTCCATTTTCCGGATTTTATTTGGCGAGTGAATGATTTTGACCTTCTTAAGATTATTTTAAAATATTTTAAAAAAATTTGAAATAATTTTAAGAAATTCACGAAATCGCCACTTGATTTTTATAGAAAAAATCAAGAAAACTTAAAAAGAGTTTCAAAGGTTCAAAAATAGAAATAAACCATTAAAACTAGAGATAATGGGTAAGAGTTCAATTAATGCCCCAAGAAGATTTTTAAGACACTTAGGAACGTCCGTTTAAAACAATGTACCAATAAGAACTGATTTGACTAGTTAAAGTGACTAATTTTGCAAAGACTTGATTTTATAGAGAATGTTAAAATTATTTATTTAGACATTTAAAAATGAGATTTATAATTTTAAAATGACATTTTGTTTTAAGAAGAAAATTGAAGGAAATAATTTAATCCGTTCTAAAAAAATATAAAATTTTGTGAAGAAATAAAATAAAATGACAATGCTTTAGGGAATTTGCCTAGATTAAATGATTAACATGTTAGTTAACATAAATAAACAATACAAGTTACAAGAATAATATAAGGTTTAAAATTGGGCCTGTAGCTAGCCCATCAAGAAAAGCTGCCCATTTTTGGGCTTGAAGTTATGGACTTTAGGTCCATTTCTGCAGTGTATACCCAGCTGTATATTGACTGTATATCACAGTTCTTCACTATTTCCATGTATATACTGTATATCAACGGGGAAATCAGCATATTCCTTCTCCATATTTCATTGTACACTGTATGATGGTATGCAGCTACAACTTTCAGTATATACACATTGTATATCAGCGTATACCAGCTTGTATACGCGTACTATCTTGTGTATATCAGTCCCATTTTGGATTTTAATGAGGCTCGACCCGACGGCATTCGAATGCAAGGATATGGGGAGTCCAAGTGGACTCAGATTCAGGTCACATGCATCAAAGAGAAGATAAGAATTAGTAGCCGTTTGGCCATTAAATTACTTTTTTCCGGAATTGGAGTTGGAGTTGGAGTTGTGTTTGGCTATGTCTTTTTGAAATTTTTTTTTTGACTTTTGAAAAATCTTTTTTAAATATGATTTTATGTCCTTAACTTTTAAAAATGATCAAAATCACCCAACTACTAATTTACCTACTAACATACAACCAACTGTTGAGAAAATAATTTATATATGTCTTCAATTGATAAAATAATTAACAACACAGTAATAATTATGATTTTTATTCTTCTATAATTTGAATAAAAATATCACAAGCACGAGCTAAATAAGTTTATCGAACCATAATCGATTGAATAGAGAAAAAATATATTTTGATAAATATGATTGATAGATATAAATATATTTTATATATTCTTAAATTTGTTGATGAAAATTCTTTTAATTATTTTCACTTGAATTGATTATTTTATTGAATTTGGTCTTTTTAAAAAAAATTATGAAATTTAGTTAATAAGAGGGCTTTGTGTAAAAATTTAAAGATTGGGGTTATATGTAATAATAATGAAAGTTAAAATTGGAGTAAAAAAAAAAGGAAAACAACAAAATTCCGGAATTGAGTTGGAGTTGTGTTTGACTATGTCTTTTTGAAAATTTTTTTTAGACTTTTGAAAAATCTTTTTTAAATATGATTTTATGCCCTTAACTTTTAAAAATGATCAAAATCACCCAACAAAATTTCGAAATTGGGTTATATGTAATAATAATAAAAGTTGTTTTCCATTTTTGAAATTTAATTCCGAAATTGTTTTCCAAATTTTCATGGCCAAACATCATAATGTCTAACTCTGAAAAAATTTTCCGGCAAAAAGAGAAAAATATCCATGGCCAAACGGCCCTTAGTAAATGACGTTATATATTTTACTCCTAAATAATATGCATACTTTTCTTTTCGACACAAAAAAATGACATAGTTGGCACAGACTTAACTTAAACTTCCAAATTCTTAAGGAGACTATACTTTTTTTCTTTATTCACACAAGTACATATGGATGGCTTAACTTGAACCGCAGATTCAAAATAATCTTTTATACTTTCAATCCCGAAATATGCCAAACACACATATTCTAATACAAACCCGAAGCCCGACCAAAACTCAAAATAACAACATAGTGTTCAACAAGATTACAATTTTGAAATTAAAAAAAAAGAAAAAATAAATGCAAAGAGGATGAAGTCTTTACCGGTTTAGGAGCAGCGGACCGGAACAACGAGTGGACGACTTCAAATTGGAGTTTCTTCAAGAATTTTGATTACGTAGGATTAGAAGCACGCGTCTCCCGAATCTCAATTTTTCTCAAAAGTCCTCTACTAAAAAAATACTTTTCTTTTTTTCTCTCCTCTCCTTTTCCTTCCCCCTTTCCCCTCTATATAGCCGAGTATTTATAGAAGAATTTTGGACTGTTTTTGGGGAAAAACTAAGGGGTCCAAAAAAGGAAGACAGATTGAGATTTGAATTTCAAAATTTAAATAGGATGACCTGGAATCTGCACAAAATTCAAACGTTGCAGCCATTTTTTTACCGTTGTGGGTCCTGTTGCTGCAACTGTTGTCGTTGAAAATTCTAGACAAAATTTAAACGTTACAGCCATCTTGAAAAAGTAGAACATTTGCAATTTAATCAAACTTTTCATTCTGAATAAATTCTAGAGCATTTTTTTAACTAATAATTATATAATCCTGTATAATTGGACATTAAATATATTATTTTTGCCTAAATTCAAAAGGTAGGTTTGAAATTTATTTCAAAATAACTTAAAATAAATATTTTTAAAACTCTTTAAAAATTGAGAAATTCAAGAATTAATTTGAAATGCGGAGGGCAAAAATTAGGTGTCAACATCACCCATTCTAATAACCCATTTTTCTCATATGTCCTTACCACCCAATACATCTCAACTATGGCCTTTGGCTCACATAATTCATTCTTGTTGGGTTTGTCCCCAATAATGTCAACTCCGACAGGACCTTTCCAAAATAATAACACCACAAAAATGCCTCAGGTGAAGCTATAATAACACCACAAAAAATGCCCCAGGTGAAGCTATCTTTTTTGAAGTTTGATGAGCATAATCCAATGAGTTGGGTCATTCATTGCCAAAACTTTTTTGATCTGTATCAAGTGAGTGATGATGAGAAAATGACATATGTTGTTATCCATTTTAGAGACTTTGTCGATAATTGGTTTTGCAGCTATGTGATGGACAAAAGAGGACATGTTACTTGGTTTAACATCTGTGGGGCTGTTTGCCTGGGGTATGAAAATACCAACCCTAAGCAAGTTGTGTTGGAATTCAATAGGCTGGATCAAATTGTAGATGTCGAGAGTTATCAATAGAAGTTTGAAGAAGTTCGTTGCTTGGTTGTTGTTGTTTATCCATCTCTTAAAGTATAACAACCTGAAAATTTAATGAATATGTGAAATTTGTGATTTTGTGTGATTTGACTTTTTTTATCTCTCCTCGTAGTTGCATTGTGGTATTTCTGGGGTGTGGGGGTGATTGACACAATTCCCGATGTATTTTGGTGCCTTTTGTGCGATATTATAGTTTTGGTGGCTTCGAGAGCCTTATTTCAAATTTCTACGAATATCTTTTGATCTATGTGACGAATGACTGAATAAACTGCGCCAACAAATTCGGAACATCAATTTTAGGGTGGTAACATGTTTGGTGTGATTTTACGGCTTTTAAATCTCATTTCGACCCTCGATTTAGAAAATTACAATTTCAAATTTTGAGGGTCAACTTTATGAAAATAATGTTTTTTCAAAATTTTGGTATCGCTATTGAGTCTGGAGCATTGAATTTAGTGGTTTAATATTTTGTTTGCATATATCAGACTTCAAACGAATTTTGAATGCCATGTCGAAATCTATTTTTGGACTTAAAAATTTGGGGTAAAAAATCTGCAATATAAAACAGTTTTTCTTAGGGCTGGACATATTTTGGTTTAAACCGAAAAAACCAAAAAATTGAACTGAAATTTTGATTTTGGTTTGGTTTTTTAGATTGGTTTCGATTTTCGATTTTTTAAAATTTGATTATACGATTCGGTGTTTGATTTTTGAAAAAAATAATTTGGATAAACCGATTAATAGAAATTCTTTAAATAATTAATAATATATATTATTATATTAATATATATAATATATTTAATATATAATAAATTAATAATATAATATATATAAATATATAATACCAAAGTTAGGCGTTAGTAAGTAGTAACCAAGTAGCAGCAACTCTAAACATTTATACTATACAGGCACGCCACAACCCTACAGCTAAGAAGCTATCGCCCTCCGCCTTACAGCATACATCATTATATCTGGCCATAGACCGTCGGCGACCAGTCGATAATACAACAACCATACGATTGTGGTCTTTCCGGTATGAGGCGTCAAGTAAATCACTTTCCGGCGACAACCACTGATAAACCACTTTCCGGCAGCGTCAATTAAATCACTTCTTTGTCCATTTATTCTGGTGACCAATCAGTCGTCAAATTATGTCTAATCCGATATTTTTTTTAAATTTTTATTTAAATCAATAGTTTAAGAGGCTGAGAAATAATAAATAAATTATTCTACTTTCACAAATTGGAAGTAAGGTAAGTAAAGGTGGAGCATCAAATGAAAATATTTCAATTTCATCTTCAAATGAAGTTAAAACTGCGGTTAAAGCTGAACCATAAAAAAAAAGACCATGAAACCTAGGGCAAGATGTTTGCAGTGGTTTGACAAGATCGTTGATGAAAAAACTGGAGTTAACAAAGCAAAATATAAGTATTGTGGAAAACGTTATGCTGTTACTTCGAGTGCGAGTGGTACTTTATCGATGAATAATCACATGCTAAGATTATGTCCTTATCGTCCTAATGTTGGTAAAGACAGTCAAACAAAATTAGCTTTTCTACCATCTTCTGTGGAAGAAAAGAAAGGGGCGTTGGGTACTTGAACATTTGATAAAGGACGAAGTAGGAAAGCTTTAGCTCAATGATAGTTGTTGATGAGTTGCCGTTTAGTTTTGTTGAAAAGGAAGGTTTTAAAAATTTCATGAAAGTCACAGCCCCACACTTTCATATTTCTTCTCGTAGAACCTTGACAAGATATTGTTATCAGTTCTACAATGAAGAGAAACAAGTTTTGAAAAAGATTTTTAAAGAAGTACGTCTAAAATTTTGTCTTACCACAGATACTTGGACATCTATACAAAAGATTAACTACATGCGTCTAACAACTCACCTTGTAGATACAAATTAGAAATTGCATAAAAGAGTGATAAATTTTTGTTCAATTTCTAGTCATAAAGGTGTTGATATGGCTACTTCCATTACTAATTGTTCGCTTGAATGAGGTTTGGATACTGTGTTTAGTGTTACAGTTGATAATGCTAGTTCCAATGATGTTACAGTGATAGAAATGTCTAAACAATTAAGTAATTAAGGAAATCGCATAATGGAGGGTCAACATCTTCATGTGAGGTGTATGACACGTATTCTTAATTTTATTGTGCAAGATAGGCTGAAGGAAATTGATAATTCTATCAAGAAAGTGAGACAAACTGTGAAGTATGTTAAAAAATCTGCCGCGAGAGTTAAAAAGTTCAAAGAATGTTGTGAATCTTAATTGATAACTTGTAAGAAATCTTCATGTTTAGATGTTCCTACTCGTTGGAACTTACATACTTGATGCTTGAAACGACACAACATTTTGAGTTTGCATTTGAAAGATATAGTTTCTATGATAAAAGCTTTATGGATTATCTTCGTACCTCTCCTTGTGAAGATGGAACTAATGTAGGCGCATTTACAAGTGAGGACTGGGAAAATATGAGGATAATGGTTAGATTTTTGAAAACTTTTTATGATCTTACTTTGAAAGTTTCTGGTTCAGAATATGTTACTAATTTTGTGCACTTTGTGAAAATTGCTGAGCTTAATATGATTTTGAAAGAGATGATAGATAATGAAGATTCTATTTTGAAAAAATTAGCAATAAACATAAGGGAAAATTTAAAAAGTATTGGGGTGATCCAGAGGAAATGAATAAAATGATCTTTATTTCACCTATATTGGATCCCCACAACAAATTTAAATATGTTTCTTTTGCAATTGTGGACATGCTTGAAAAAAAATTGAGATAAGTTGTTCGATTTAGTGGAGCCATATATGAATGCTTTGTTTGAGTATTATGTTAAGAAGTCAAAAAACTCTTCATCTTCATTTGCTTCTTCTTATTCTGGGAACTCTTCATCCATAAGTGGTTATGGAAACTTTGAAAGAAGAGAATTAATGTGAATAAAACAACAATTTGAGAAGTATAAAGAAGTTAGTGGAGGTTCAAGCAGTAAATCTGAGTTGGGAAGATATCTTGCTGAAGAGATTGAGCCAGATTTGGAGAAATTTGATATTTTAGGTTGGTGAAAAGTTAATGAGCCGAGATTTTCCATTCTCGCTGAGATGGCTCATGATGTGTTAGCCATTCTCATTTCCAGTGTTGCATCTGAATGTGCATTTAGCACGGAAGGTCGCGTTATTGATCCTTTTAGGAGTTCATTGACTCCTAAAAAAGTGCAATCTCTTATTTGTCTTCAAGATTAGCTTAGATGTGAATCTATTCCAATTAATGTCGAGGAAGATTTAGAGTATCTTGAGCAACTTGAAATTGGTAAGAATTTTATGATTTTGTATTCATTATATTGAAATTTGTTGTTTGCATATCAACTAACAAGTGTCTTATATTTTTTCAGAAATGACTTGTGGAATTGAGTCAAGCATTATTGATGTGTAGCCATCAATAAGAAAATGAGGAATGAATTCAAAAATTTAGGTAAGATTATGATTTCATTTATCAAATTGTGATTTTACTTGTTGAGATTTTGGTGCGTTAGGGATTTGGGTCATGGAAGTAGTAAATAAAATGATTCTGCTTTGCTGCTTTGTATCAAATTCTCTATCTTATCTTGAGAACAAGTCATGATTCTGACTTCTGAGAAATAAGAATTTGTGTTATCCTCAAAATGACTGTTGCTTTTATCGAAGTTATTCTATCATAGGTTACAACTTGATTTTTTTAATTTGCTAAAATGCTTACTGCTGTTAAGATATCTGGACTAAGAGTAATGTGACATTGTTAAAGTTGGTTTCTTTAAACTGTTCAGATGAAACTGCCCAGCCTTCTTTAATTTCTTTAGTTTACTGCCCAGTCAAATGCCACTATTAATATAGTAGTTCCAATTTCAAAGTCAGATGTATGAAAAAATGAACTTGGAAAATTCACGAAGATGGTTTCCAATGGAGAACTCATGTTCACTAGCACTTTGATATTCATGTCCAAACTTGTCTAAAGCATTAAACTATAACACATAACTGAATATTGGTCACTGCAAGTTCAATAAGCACCTGGGCGACCACTCTATGTCCTTTCATCAGCTTCCTGATATGTTTTTGTGCCTTTCAAGTCATTATTTGCACTTGCATAAGGACAATCCGAGTTGATGTTTGCAGCTTCTACAACTATACTTCACTTGTTAAATTAAAAAGTCATATGTATCATACAAGTTTCATATTTTTAATGGAATTAAATATGTTTGTTCTATTTTCATTTTTTGATTGTATATCCATTGCCCATTGGAGCTGGTTTTTTTAGGCTTTGTTCTATAATATTGATTAAGAGTTTAAGACAGTGGTAGTTGCTTACATGCTTTTGTTAATTGCATTCCCAGATTGTATCTGTTCTCTATTATGACATATTAGTTTGTTACTGTTTTGAATTTTGTAGGTTGTAGCTAGGACAGATTGTAAAGTTCTTCTATATTAGTGTTATAAAGTTTGAACTCACAATAAGTTTTTTTTACTGTAGATGACCGTTGTGGCTATTTTGTGGGCTGTGGACCAATGACTATTTTGGTGGACTGTGATAGTTGTTTTATGGACTGTTGGTAGTGATTGTTTTGTAGTTTTATGAACTGGTTTATGGACTGTATTAATATTTTATGGACTGTTTTACTTTTAAGTTTTGGTGACTTTAGACTGTTTATGAAGAAACAGTGAGTGGTAGTTCTTTTATGGATTGTTTTTATGATTTTATTGTTGTTTGTGGACTGTTTATGCAGACTTATGCATAATGAAGTTATGTATTAATATTATGTTAAACTTATGGTTATATCATTTAATTTCATTCGTGTAGAGTTATTTATATTTGGAAATGAAAATTAGGTTTGAAAAAAAAATTATTTTTTTTAAAATCATCAATTTTAAATATCCAGTCATGACTCATGAGAAAGAAAGCTTCAAAACTGAAATAAAAATTCGAAATAACCGAACTAAATTTATAAAAACCAAACCGAATCGAATTTATTTTGGTTTGGTTACGGTTGTATTTTTGTCAATCCTAAAATCGAAAAACTGAACCGATATTTAAATATCAAACCGAATTAACCGAATGCCCACCCCTAGCTTTTATCCCTCTTTTTTCCGCGCATTTTGCCCATTCTTTCACCTTGCCTCTTGAAAGTGAAACCCTAAAATAATGTGAGAACTTTAAAAGTGAAGCTTGTGGGAGTTTGTGAAGCTAGATTAACATCTTTTCTTGATTTTATTACGGATTTAAGGTTTCATCCCTTTCTACTCTAATTCTTGATTAATTTCTCAAAATCCAAAAAATTTTAGGACTTGATTTTAAACCCCAATTTCACTTCTTTTCACTTGAATAATGTTTTAACTTTATAATTACTAGTTTTTCGTCAATTTAACCTTCAAAATAACTTTGATTCTTGATTTTAACACGAATTTTGAAGATTTTATCCGGTACAGCTTAAAAATAATTTGTTTGATTTGAACCTCATTTTTTTACTCGGTTTGACTTGGATTTTCAGCTGTAGATTTCTAAATATATGGGGAACACGTTCTTGAAGTAAAGTTATGATTTTTCTCTTCTTTTTTGAAAACCCATTTTGAGGGTCCGTTTTGATCCAAACTAAAAGTAGTCAATATGGGTATTGTTGATTCTATATTTTTTTATTTTAGTTGATTTCGAGACCGTTCGTGAGAAGTGGGGCTTTGTGGTTGAAGTGTTACAGATCAGTTTTGACCTTCGAGGTAGGCTATGGTTTAACTCTTTCAGACTGGGTTGAGTAATTAATGATGGTACAAAATGCATGTTAAGGGTTGAAACTAATCATGAAAAATGACTATCTATGGGTTGTGCCCATGTGGGGACCTATATGTGATGTAATTATTGAAATTGAGATTTATGTGATATGTGTAACCGTGTGGGGTCCTATATGATGTTGATAGCCTCGAATACATGCAGATAATCATATTATGTTGTTGAAAATACCTATTAAGGTACCATTAGTGTATTGTGATATGTATTCATACTTGTCGGCATATGAAATATATGAAAATTTATGAATGATTGGAATTAATGAATGGATATTGACTCACATGGTTGTGAAAATATATCATTATGATTGGTTGTGGAAATGCATCATGTGGTTGGTTGTGAAAATACTTGTTGGCAGTGATTGTGAACATTATATCCTCATGGCATTATACGCATACTTTCACTTATTTGTTATATGTTTCGTATATACTTGTTGTTGTTGTTGGTCCCAGTTGATTTGTGTCTCATGTTGTGTATGTGTTTTGGTAACACTAGAAATATCAAAAATATTGAAAATATTAAAAATTCTGAAAATTCTAAAAATATTGGAAACATTGAATTTTATAGACCTTTTCGAAGTATATGTGGAGAAGAGTCATGTATATTGGTTGTATACGGGTTATTGAATCCTCAATTTGTCCTACATTGGAAAGTTTTAGCTCAGTAGGTGTATACGGGGTAGTATACATGTTGATGAACCCTCCTTGGATCCTATATCGGAAAGCTTTAGCTCTGTAGATGTATACGGAGACTGTGCGACGGTCTCATGCATCGTCATCATTATCATCATCATCTCATACATTGCATTTGCTTTTTGTGATTGATGTTGTGATTGGATTTCATATTGACTTGTTATATGTCAACTTGCTCTATTCTGTTATTTATACTTGACCGTCTTGTATATTCTTGATGTGTGAACTGATGCAAACACATTTGAAGCTTTTAACTTTGAATAATTGCGAAGTCTTAAGCAACTTTCGTTGTTTTTTTATTGCTTTTAGTGTGTTAATACAGACATAAGTGTCGGTGAGGAAACCAAAGAAAAGAAGAATAAATCAGATGACATCTGATATAAATAAGCTGAAGTGTAGGTGACGTCAATTCTGAAGCACCGTCATACATGGGACAGACCATCAAAGTTGTCGTCAAGCTTAGACAGAACCTGAAGAGTTGAGAGAAAATGTGACAATGATTCAGAAGGGCCTTCAAATATGGGACACAACGTCAAAATCGCCGTTAACCAAAAGCAGAGAATACTGATTTCCAGTGAAGTTCTGACGGCAGTTGTCACGCACCGTCAAGAATTTTGACACACCGTCAGGTTTGCCGTTTGAAGAGTCAGAAGATAACAATTCACTGGAACTTTTGACGACATCTCGCACACGTCGTCAGACATCTGACACGCCGTCAAGATCATCGTCATCCAACATCCGGTATCATGAAATGAATGTGAGTTTGATGGTTGGAAATCTTATTTGGATGATCCATGTCCATATTGTGATGGACCCCACTTTAGAAAAGATTGTAGATATGCTCTCCAAAGAGAGATGTGTACACCATCTCCATCCTACCAGGAGTATAATTGTTCTTTATGTGGTGGTCAAGATGGATATTAGAGTGATTGCCCAAATGCCCCCTCCCCATATTGCGCTAACCCCCGCAGCACTGGAAAGAGTGACATTGAAGCTATTCTTCAACTAATGTTGGATCGTATAGACACAACGAATGATATCATATGTGACATACATCAAGACATTAGGGCATTTAACGAGGGAAGAGAAAGAATAGAAGAGATGGATATCGAGGTCAATCATCTAAAACACTTTTCTACATTATGTTTAGATGATATCTTATCTGTGGAATCATTGAAAATAATGGGAAAGTATGACGATGAAGACCAAGATTCTTATACTGATGATGAGCTTGATGTTGATCAACCCTTGGAGATTTCCCAACCAACCGAGCCAACCATGAGGCATGATGCCAAGATTGAGGAAATGATGCTAGAGGCAAAAGAAGAAGCCAAGCCAATTTCTTATGAAGACTCTAGCCCAATTTAAAGTAAAAATGTTGAGACGATGAATAAAAATGAGTGTGTAGAGGATAGTGTAAATTTTGAAGTAGGATTTGTTGGGCCACACTCGAAGCATTTTTCCACATTATGTTTAGATGATATCTTATCTGTGGAATCATCTAATATAGTGGAAGACTGTGAAGATGAGGAACAAGAATCCTATATTCTTTATTTTACACTTGATAACCAACACAAAAACATACCTCACTTTAAAGCTGAGTTATTTACCATGCATCATCCATTACTCGGCTTTTTAATCTTTGTACCACATCCCTATGAGCGAGGCAAGAAGATGGACTCTAAGTTGGGGGTGAAGTTCAAATCCTCAAGATGGAGGAAAAAACTGAGTTGGGTCGTTTCGCGATACTAAATTAGGCGTTTCTTGGGAGGCAACCCAAGGTAGTTTTTTGTTTGTATTTGTATTGTGTGATTGACATCAGATCTTCGCACCCATGGTGCCACAAGTATGTTTCTAACTCTCTTATTTTGGTTTGATACATTGAAGACATTGCATGATTTTAAGTTGAGGGTGGGGCTACTTGTGGGTGATGATGTCCTCCTGGGGTTTTTGTTGTCGTTCCTCTTTTCCTCGGAGTCTTGTTCCTAGTAGAGCCGACATGTTTAGGCGTATTATTTTTGCTTTGTGATGTGTTGTGGTTAACTAGGAGAAAAATAAGTATCTACGACAGTTGACATATTTTTTGTTAATTTTTCTTGGAATGGTAACTACCTCTCCAATTGTCTATGTGGTATCTGTGTGAATTGCATTTATGTGTAACCACTGTGCATCTTGTTATGGCATTAAGTTTTAGTTGCTTGATAATCACTGCTAACAGTTGCACGAACTGGATGAGTAGTAGCTGGTAATACACTTGTGTGTCATGTGTGTGTGTGAGATTTGTACTGCCGAATCTAGAACTTGCCCAGTTCGTCTTACCTTAGTTGAAAGATAGGGGTTAGGAAAGGATCATAGGCCGTTTTGACTTTTAGCCACTTTCAACCTAAATAACATTCTCGATTATGTATGCTATCACTTGATCTCTGTTTTGAGCTAGAATTGACCATTTCTTTCTATAACACCTATCACTTTCCCATTTAGATCATAATAAACCTGTTTTGGCCCTGGTCCTCCTTAGACACTGTGCACTTTGACTTAAGCAAACAGCCTAAGTTGAGGGTGGCTATCATAGGGGTGCGTGATGTAAACTGGTATGAAGAGAGGTAGAATAAAAGAAAAATAATGAAAAAGAAAAGTCACATCCATCCTGAATGATGGGTGATCAAGAAAAAAGGAAAAAAGAAAAAGAGGAAAAGAGAAACAGAAAAGAAAAGAAAAAAAGAGAAAACGAGGTTAATAAGTGGACCCCACAAGTTAAGGTAGTGCCAAGGAGGTTAGTCACTCTAAATGCCATTTAATATCATACCAGCCCTTAGCCTACGTTACAAGCCGAGAAAGACCTATAGTGATCGTAAATCACCTATCTGGATACCTTGGTAATGAAGATAAGGACAAGCATATGATATTTGGCATACACTGGCTGGAACGTCATTCTGAGAGTGAGTGTTTTTGTACAAATCCCCATGTTTAAATTTTGATTTCTGAGATGAGAGAAAAAGGGAAATTTCTTTGTTGTGAGGGCACACTAGTATCTTGGTAGGTTACTTACTTGTCTGGGTAGTGTTATATTGATACATGTATGACTGTTGGTACTTAATTGATGCCATGTCTAGAATCCTTTGTGTTACATTGTTGCTTTTCAATAATCTACACAGTTAGTTTAAATTGGTTGACCTTGGATATGGTAACTGAGTTTTGAGCTAAATTGGTAATTAGCTGTCGAATTGTACTTTGTATACTCCTAGTTATGTTTTGGTTGCTTGAGGACAAACAATTGTTTAAGTTGAGGGTGTTGATGTGTTAGCCTATGCTAACACATTTGAAGCTTTTAACTCTGAATAATTGTGAAGTCTTAAGCAACTTTCATTATTTTTGATTGCTTTTAGTGTGTTAATGAAGACATAAGTGATCGGGGAGGAAACCAAAGGAAAGAAGAATAATTCGGATGACATCTGATATAAATAAGCTGAAGTGTAGCTGACGTCAATTCTGAAGCACCGTCATACATGGGACAGGCCGTCAAAGTTGCCGTCAAGCTTAGACAGAACCTAAAGAGTTGAGAGGAAATGTGACTATGATTCGAAAGGGCCGTCAAATATGGGACATGGCGTCAAAATTGCCGTTAACCAGAAGTAGAGAATACTGATTTCCAGTGAAGTTGTGACGACAGTTGTCACGCACCGTCAAGAATTTTGACACGCTTTCAGGTTTTTCGTTTGAAGAGTCAGAATATAACAATTCACTGGAACCTTTGATGATATCTCGCACACATCGTCAGACATCTGACACACCGTCAAGATCGTCGTCGTCCAATCCGAAGAGAAAACTGAAACTTTAATTTTATTTTCTTATTTAGGGTTGACTGTTTAAAGACTTGTTTTAGGGTTTTTAAAAGGGGGATCATTGTCTATCAAAAAATAAGGGACGCTGGAAAGAGAAGCACACACATTGCACTCTTTCACCAAATATTCTTCTTGTTTCTTATCATCTATTTTTGGGTTTCTACCTTGTGATTAAATTGAAGAAACGACTTGTTGTTTTTCATCCATTCGTAAGTTTATCCTTAGCATCATGAATTCAACTTGTTATTTCGTTCATCAAATCATGAGCGGCTAATTCCATTAGCCGGAGTTATGGGATCCATGGAGTGGGGTTTGATGGGTTACTAGGTATTTAACGGATTCAAAGAGTAGTAGAACGTCTTGAAATTCTGTTGTTTTAACTGAAATCTGTTGGTTGCAAATAATAGATTATGCCTTAGATTTTATTTGCTTCTAACGGAGAAATAGACTAGAGGTCGTGAATTATCAATAAGGACTTGGAAGCTACCAACCTTCTGTTTAATGATTGATGCCGTAACTGGATTAATCTACCTGAGATAACATCCTATTGGAAATAGATAAGTTATCTAAGTTCGAGAGAATTAGATAATAAATTTTCTGGTGAGGTCGAGAGATAAGTCAGAAAGTATCATAGTCAAGGATAGTCTGCTGTTTTACTTTCTTCAAGAATCCCAAGCACTACCTAGTACCTGTAAAGTCCCAAAAGCCATAGTGAACATAACTCTGGTTTCCCATTTATATTGATTACAAACATTAATATTGAAGTGACAACATTACTTGATACTTTTAAAACCCCCATCTTAATTTTATATTTTCGTACCATTTGTTTGAATTGAACTTGTAGCTATAGCTTCAAATTAGCTTAATCGCCACTCACATTGTTCCCTATGGATTCGACCCTGACTCCAAAGTTGGATAAATATATTGACGACGACCGCCTTACACTAATTTAAGGTGTAAGTTGAGTCTTATCAATACTCCATCCATCTCATTTTATGTGTCATTATTTTCTTTTTGGTCTGTCTCAAAAAGAATGTTATTTTTCCTTATTTGGTAGCTATTTAAAGGCACAATTCCACTTTTACTCTTATTGGTCCCACTTAATTAAAAAAAAGATAGTAGCACATTTTTTAATAAAGAATAATTTTCTAAACATTGCCAAGTCTTTCCTTAATTCTTAAACTTCGTGCCCGGTCAAATGACGACACATATGATGGGACTGAGGGAGTACATGTTTATCTTTATTTTCACTTGCATGCAATTTAATGTATACTTGTGTTCTACATACTGTGTTGTTATTGTAATTATGATATATTAGAACTGTTAATGCAAGCGGTATGGGCTACCATTGTGGGACATTTTCTGATTGCAGGTGACGTGTCTTTAGTGTGTAGTTTGTATGCTTTATTTACTGCTTTGCTTGGTTGACCTATGATACGTACTGAGTATAAGTGAATCATACTTACGCATACTGTGCCCTTTCGGTGCAGGCCCTAGCTTGAGTGTGCCTCAGATTGGTTAATTTCGAGCGCCGTTAGATTACTCAAAGGTAGTAGTTATATTTATGCGTCCAGAGTTCACCACTATCTTTCTATAGTAGTTATGCCTTTATTTGTATTTAGAGACAGATGTTGACCCTGTGTGGGGTTTTTTGATGTATTTGACTCATGGTTTGTATTAATAGTTCTTATACTGTTGACACCAGATTTTGGAAGTTATGACTGCATTGTTATACTTCTTTCCACATTTATTATACTTTTGCGGTTCGACTTCGTTCTAAAAGTCTTTCCTTAGGGGTATCTCTATTTTTTTACTCTACATATATCAGTTCCGGTGATAGGCTTACTTGTCAAGGTATGTCGTAACAAATGCCATCATGAGCTATCAATTTTGGGTCGTGACATAAGGAATGTCACTCTGTTACGTGTTTTATTAGTGGTTTGAAGTCTGATATTCGACCATTAGTTGAATCGTCTAACCCACAAACACTGTTGGAAGCTTATAATTGTGCCAACTTACATGAAAAATTCTTTAATAACTTATATACCAGTAATCCTCCAAAGTTACTCCAAAAATACCTTTGTCCTTACATAAACCTCTCATATCCGTACCACCTACCAGGGCTCCCACTGTGGTCAGTACGAAGCCAACAAAAAGTAAGAAATTATCATTTGAAGAATGCAGAGAAACGAATATTTGTTATAAGTGTATCGATAAATATACATCATGCCACAAACATAAGCCCAAAACTCTACATGCCATGAAAAGAGAGGAAGTTTGTGACGCGCAAGTGGAGTATGTGGATCTTGAAATTGAACATGAGTTGGAAGCCCCAGGAGAAAGGTTATTATCATTGATGGCCTCGTTAGGACACAACCAAGAACCTTCCACCATAAAAATACTTTGGTGTGCTAAGAAACAGAAATTGATAATCTTGTTTGATAGTGGATCCACCCACAACTTTGTGGACCCATTTGTAATTAAGATTGTAGAAGCTCATGCAGAAACAATGGGTAGATCCTTGAGGGTTAGAGTGTCAAATGGTCAAAATGTTATGTATATCTAGATTTGCAAAAATTTTCAGTGAAAAATACAAGACCGTGAATTCATATTTGATTTAAGATTGTTACATGTCGGGGTATATGACGTTGTCTTTGAAGCAGGCTGGATAGACTCGATTTCACCTATTTCTTTACATACCAAACCACTGGGAGTATCCTTGATCAAGGAATCACAAATCATTCATTTATTAAGTGACACGAGTTCTGAGTCTTTATCCATGATGCAAACAACATATGTGATAAAGCTATTAAATAAAGGGCAATGCAACTATGTTACATAATTAATGATATTTGAGGCAAAACAGGAGAAACAATCCATTCTTGAAATTGTAGAACCCTTGTTGGGTCGCTATACAGATCTTTTCCAAGAGCCCATGGAATTTCTACCTGCCCGCTCATGCGACCACCCAATTGAGTTGCTGCCAGGATCCAAACCCATTAATCTTAGGTCGTATCAATATTATTTTGAACAAAAACTATAATTGAGAGTATTATGGCAGAAATGCTTAAGGCTCAAACAGTAACCACCAGTGTTTCTCCCTTTGCTTCACCAATTTTATTAGTCAAGAAAATATTCCAACTGAAGACTTTGCATTGACTATCAAAAACTCAATGTGATAATAGTTAAAAACAAATATTCAATACAAATGGTGGAGGATCTGCTGGACGAATTACAAGAAGCTCAATATTTTTTCAAATTGAATCTAAGGTTGGGTTACCATCAAATTCGAATGAAAGAAAGGGATGAACACAAAACGACATTCAAAACTCATCACGACCTTTGGGAGTTCAGGGTGATATCATTTGGGCTCACTAATGCTCCAGCCACGTTCAAGACCTATGCACAAGATATTTGGACCGTATCTCAGAAAGTTCATACTTGTATTTTTTGATGATATTTTATGTACAGTACGAATATTGTGGAACATGTGATCCATTTAGAAATTGTATTTAATCTATTAGGAGATAACCAACTCTTCATCAAAAGATCGAAGTGCATTTTTTCTTAGAAAATGGTAGAATATGTAGGCCATATAATTAATGGTAATGAGGTCAGTACAGATGAAGAAAAAAATAAATCCATGTTGCAATTGGGCAAAATTTAAATCTCTCAAAGATTTGAGAGGTTTCTTGGGCATAACAGGATACTGTCGTAGGTTTATTAAAAGTTTTGCTGTGATTAGTAAACCTTTAATCAATCTGTTGAAAAAGGGAAATATCTTATGGAATGAGAAAGCAACTAAGGCATTCGAGGAGCTCAAACTAGCAACGGCAAACACCCAGTCTTACATTACCCAATTTTCCATTTATTTTGTTGTAGAAGTTGATGTTTGTGGTAGAGAAGTAGGAACATATTTGAGCCAAGCATTGAGTACTAGGCATCCTAGCTTGTCAACATATGAAAAAGAATTGATCACTTTACATGTGATTGTGGATAAGTGGCGTCGTTACTTGCAACAGAGTCATTTTGCAATCAAAACAGATCATTTTGGCCTTAAGTCCCTGAGAGATCAAAGGATTACTAATGCCCTATAACACAAAGGAGTTACCAAACTCATGGGTCTTAGCTACGAAATATATTATAAAAAGAGAGTTGAAAATATCATAGCGGATACCCTCTCTAGAAATTTTAAAGAATCTGAGTGTGGTAATTCATCCCAAATAGATGGTTAAAGTCATGAAAAACAACAATAGTGACACAAAAGCACAAGATATGATTACTCAACTAAGTATTGACTTTAGTAGTCAAACTAATAGTCAATTTCATTAGAGAATTCTCAGGAACCAAGGGCAAGTATGGGCGGGAAGTAATGGCCAATTAAGACAAAAGCTTATTTTTGAGCTAAAGCAAAATATGTCATATAAACAAAGGAGAGAATATACTTTATCCTGGACTACTTCAACCTCTGCCAATTCCCACTAAGGCATGGGAGCATTTAACCAAAGATTTCATCAAGGCTCTGCCAAAATCAAACAGGAAGGACTCAATTCTAGTGGTAATTGACAAGTATATAAAATTTGCACACTTTTTTGGCTTAGCTCATCCCTACAATGTTGCTCAAATTTCACAGATCTTTTTAGACAAATATTTGCAAATTACATAGCCTTTCTAGTTCGATTGTCTCAGATAGGGATCCTATATTTATCAGTACCTTTTGGAGGGAACTATTTAAGGGATTGCATATCTAATTAAAGCCAAGTTCAGCGTATCATTCCCAAACTGATGGTCAATTTGATAGGCTTAATAGATGCTTGAAGACGTACCTTTATTGTATGGAGAGATACAAACCATCTAAGTAGAGCAAATGGCTACCATTAATAGAATTTTGGTATAATTCTAACTTTTATACTTCAATTGGAATGACTCCTTTCAAAGCCCTTTATGGTTACGATCCACCCCAGCCTACTTTTGAATTAGTGGCTTAATCGAAATTGGATGTCGTTGACTAAGTATTGAGAGAAAGACAATTGATGAACAAGATATTGCAAGATAATTTGAAGAAGCCCAAAATTGAACGAAGCACTATGGTGACACTAAAGAGGACCGAGAGAAAATTCGAAGTCGAGGATTGGGTCTTCTTAAAATTGCAGCCTTATCGCCAAACTTCAATAGCCGTGAAAAAGAATTTGAAGTTATCTGCCATATTCTTTGGTCCTTAAAAAGTAATTCGTAAGGTGGGGGAAGTAGCTTATGAGTTCTGTCTTCCTAGTGACTCCAGAATCTATCCTGTGTTTCATGTCTCGCAATTGAAAAAAAAAGATAAGTGACAAGGTTATGGCATTTCAAGATCCTCCCTAATGCACTAATGAAGGGAAAATTTTGACAAAACCCATATCAATTTTGGAAAGACGTAAGTTCAAGAAAGGTAACTGGGTAGTGACACAAGTGTTAATCCAATGGGCAAACCTTCTAGCAAATGAGGCAATATGGCAGGATTATGCTTTTGTGAAGTCTCAGTTTTCAAATTTTGAACCTTGATTCGACAATTAAGTTTCTGAAGGAGAGTGGAATGTAATATGAAGGAGAAGAACAAGTGTTCTGGGCCTTTATTTGCAATTGAGCCGAGTATAATTATTAAGGGAAAAGGACAAAAATAACACCTAAAATTAAAATAATTTCATAAAACTAGCATCTAAATTTAAATATTTAATAAATAGCCACCATCATAATCATTTATATAGTAGTAGTGAAATACACTTTACTGAATTAGTAATACTGAAACTTTTTAAATCTTCAATCCAGAACAAAGTCTCTCTCTTTATTTTTATTTTTAGGCTAAACCCAAAATCCTCTCTCTCACTTTTTCTCTCTTCTTCTTCTTTGTACATTGCGCGATCTCTGCAACTCCAAAGCTATTTTCCTCTTCTATACATATATTCACTTTCTACAAGTCATCCTCTATTTCTCTTCTTCGGATTTCCTCTGTAAAAGGTATATTTATGTGGTATATATACTGCATCGACGTGATAGAAAAGTGTATTGATCTAGTATAAAAGTGTATCAATGCGGTATCAAAGTGTATCAGTGTAGTATAAAAGTGTATCAATATGGTATAAAAGTATATCAATTGGGTATAAAGACTGCATGCGACCGACGGACCAAATGGCTAAATTTTAGAAAAGCCTAAATCCATTTTTGATTATTTACCCTGATATTCTAGAAAATAGCTATGTGTCTAGTTATGAGTAAATTTGTCATTAGTAGGGATCACAATATGAATTTAGCTTAAAATTACTGTATCGAATTTAGTGATTTTTTAGGCAATGAAAATAAAATTCTTACTCTTTCTTTGAATTTATCTTACTGTTCCTCTACAATTTTGTTAGCTTATTTGTTACATAAGATTTGATAAATTAAGTTTAACATCAATTGTGTGATCGAAGAGCATTGATGCAGAATTAATACGTAAAACACATCATATTTATGAAGCTTGGTTTGTACTTTCCCATGATTCATGGCTAATTACTTATTACTGTAGGATTTAAAACTGAAACATATTCATAAAGAAAAGTATATACATATTAACTGCAGCGGATTTAGTAACACCAATCTAGCCATTATGATCAAGTGTATAAAACGTATAGACCTAAAACACCATAAACAAGAGAAAAATATTTGTGGAGGTTTTCAGAGTGTATCTGGTGAAACTAAAGTTGTCTGATATATGATGGAGACACAGACATAAATAACCAGTCAGTCTAGGAACCCCAAATGTCTAATCCTTCCCATCAAAAGGATAAGTCTCCTAAGCGTCTAACCTCATTTAGAACTTTTCCCAAATATTATGATCAAGAATTAATTAATAAAATAATTATATATTTTCGTTTCAATTTATGTGATATACTTTTTTTTATTTCTTTAAAAAAAAATGTCATATTTTTTTATTTGACAATTATTTAATGATATCATTTTCATTTTATCCTTACAGAATCCTACTTAATAAGAGAAGACAATTAAAAAGTAAACAATTTTAAGAAAGGTAATTTCATAAATTTTATAAAATCATTATTTATTTTTTAAATTCCGTACATGATCAAAGACGACACATAAAATAGGACGAAAGAAATATTTAATATGTATAAATATAAAAATCAACTAGTAAATGTGTGACCCACAATTAATGAAATCGTAACAGTTATTCTTTCATTATCAATAGTCGTTTCCGAACTCCTCAATTTTTTTTTTTCTATTATTACAAGAGGAAGATGCCAGTAGATGGGGAGAGTACTACAGTGGCCAGTCATTAACTAAAAAGGAAACGTTCCATTTTAGAAATGGAAAGAAACAGAAAAGTAAAGTAGAATTGAGACGAGGAAACTCAATCATGTATTACTCTAGATTATTAATAGTAAAATTTTAAAAGTTGAGGTGAGAAGAGGAAAACCAACAATGAAGGAAAGTATTAAATTATGAGTAATTGAAATAAATTGAAAATGAGAAGAGGAAACTCGAACATGGTTCAATGAAGCAAACAGAGAACTTTGTTACATCGATAAATAAAAAAATAATACTCCACATCTTTCTATATCTAAAAGGAAAATATGATAGCAAACAAAAACTCGTCCCTCATCAAATAAATATAGTATCTACTTTGGCCAAAGTATGATTAAAGTGTACTCCTACATTGTTAGCAGGGTGTACTGACCAAACCAAATTGAGAAAAAAAACCGATTTATGATTTGATTGATTTGACGTTAGAAAAAAATCGATCATTCTTGATTTGATTTGATGTTAATAAAAAAAAAGTTAAATCGAACCCGAATCAAATCGATATATATATATATATATATATATAATATTCAAACTTTTTTATATATAAAATATTAATTATAATCTACTTTTTAAATATTTTTTTCAACTAGTTTTAGTAATTTTCAATAATTTGAAAATAAATGTAGATATATATTTAGATTTGAGCCTTTAAATTGTAATATTTGTCCATTAATTACTAATTAAATGATCGAAAACTCCATATAAACTTAAAACCTAAACTTTTCACTCTTCATCTCACTTTTTAGTTTAAAGAGATTTTTTCGCTCCACATTTTTTCATAATTATGATTTTTCATTAGCACATGAGTCAAAACATATTTGATCTAATCTCCGATCACAATATAATTGTAAAAACTAAAGATAATAATAAAAACCCAAAAAACCCGATAAAACCAAACCCCCCCAAAAAATCGACTAAATCTAAATCTAAAAAACCAATTTTATGTTGATTTAATTTGATTTATAATTTTAATAAATTAACATGAGTGATTTATATTTTTTAATAAAAATCAAATCAATCCGATCTATATACACCTTTAATTGTTAGTAGTTTAAGAAAAATAAATTATCGGTGAGACAAAAATGATTGGACAAAAAGCAAGACACGAAGAGGCACATGCACGTACTAAGAAGACTTGGATATACAGCTCAATACAACTGCAGATTAACAATGTACCCCATTAAAATAAGTGTACTACTCTTGCTGCCCTTTCAAGTCCTCCAAGGGACACTTTAATTCCCTCCCCCCTCCCCCCTCCCCCCACCTTCCTTTTTCACTCGATTTTTGATAATCCACATAGTAGTTGGATTATTTATTGATTCCTGCTGAAAAATTTCATTATTGGGGTAAAGCTCATACTGTCAAAAGTGACTCACATACTTAGTACTATTCAAATTCAAAATAACTAATTAAAAATAGAGAAATTTATCACTCCAGCGTCATCTTTGATGAGATTGTGATGGTAATGGACATATTTCCTTGAAATCTTGGAGGTGATAATTAGTACAAAGAAATTATTTGGTACATGAGTTGACATACATACACTTATTTTTTCGACTTAAAACTCACCTGATCAAATATCGGTTCACAGCTTCATACATAATCTAAATTAATCTTGATTAATTATATATTTAGTGTATGTGGTGATTAAATGGTCGAAACGCCAAGCCTCACCTAGGTTTTTATGAATAATTTTTGGAATGAACACACATATAAAGGATCCAATATCTAGGGAGAGACCTTCTGATCTAACTTCTATAATCTTGAAATAGAGATAGTAAGACGTTAAATTATGCTTCTAAGCCAATCAACATTGTGGTAGAATAATAAGTATTTTTTCGTCATTAATTTGACGTTACAAGTTCAAGCCTATTGGGTATGAAATCATCTTTGTTATGAAACACTTTATCCCTTAATATAGGATTTTTCAACGCAAATCTAAATTTTAATCGAGCATCAATTTAATTAACAAACCCTCATGTAAAACAAAACAAAAATTTAAACATCTTACGTGTATATAATTTTTTTTTCCTCTAGGAGAGAGACACATATTAAAAGGAAAAGTTTCAAATTTGCCCTTGCACTATACAAAATACTCCAGATTTGGACTTAGTTATCGTTAGTTGATAAGGACTACAAATTTTTAGCTAATTTTCGTGTGTATAAACAAAGTAGGAAATAAAATAAAAGGAGAGAAGGTCATCTTAACATGATAAACGATCACCATTTTTATTGAGGTGCTCTAAGATAAGATGTCAATAAGATCCTTACTAGTGGACAAGTCAATTATGTTATAGTAACTAACATAACGACTATCTATTGCTTCTTGATGAAGAAATTCAACTCACGTCAATCCTTTTGAGAAGATTTTTTGTACCTATAAAATTCTCATACAAAGAAATTACCACAAAAAACAGTGTCTTTCCCCCCTTGTAATTCTGTCTTTTTTCTTTCGTATCCTATATAACTATATATTACTTGTTGGTGTGTTCAGTCATTTCATGTTTAATTGATAAAAATTTTTGAAAATAAATTCCTTAAAAAGAGGAAATGAACTCTCTAGTGAAAGTAACTAAAATAAGTTACAAAAAGTGTATTCCAAATTATTTGTCTCTTCCCGCTCTCCAATCACCTCATTCTCCAATACACCTCATGTATCATCTTCATCCCCCACCTCATAGCCCTCATCCCACCTCTATTCCACCCTATCTTCCATAACGTTTGTAAGAAAATAAATAAAAAAATCTACTTATTTTTCACGAAACACATTTTCGTTCCTACCGAACACACCCTAAGACTTTAAGGGGTCATTTGGTTAGGAAACAAGTTACTTTAGGATTAACTGTTATCTTTTATGTATTTTGAATACAAGAATCTGTATTTAGGCACAAAACTACTTCAACACTAATTTAAGTTTAAAACAAGAACTGTAATATCCCATATTTTGGACTAGAATGAACGTCCGTCATTCCTATGCGTAGACGTTTCAAAAGCCTCAAATCCTATGTAAACTTAGTGTGTTAATCAATTATGTAGTATGGAAATCTATTTGAGCATGAATTTAGATCATAGACGTTCCCTAACTCAAGTACAAGTTGAAAGCTTTCCTATCGTTCAAGTTTTAGTGCGCGTCAAAACTTGGGTCAACTTCATTCGATCATAACTCCTTGTATATATTGAATTAGAGGGCTTACTATATATCAAATGAAATATCTTTGAATTATCTTTCCAACGATACCAATTTCGTCCAAATCCGACACCTGAGCAAGAAGTTATGACTTTACAAAGTGGAGTACGTCACCTGACATAAGGTGTGCGACGCACAACCTAAGGTGTGCGATAAGGTGTGCGACGCACACCCTAATATGTGCGATAAGATGTGCGACGCACACCCTAAGGTGTGCGATAAAGTGTGCGCCGCACATGTGGGTGTCCAGGTGACTTAAATAGTCCGTTTTTGGGGTAAAATTATCCCTTTTCCACCCCTATATAATGCCTAAACACAGAATTAAGCCCTTATTTCACCAAACATATTCTTTCTCTCAAAATCCTCTCAAGAACACAAGCTAGGGTTTTCATAGAAGATTCAAGTTCAAGGAAATTCGTCCGTCAATCATCAAGAATCTTCCTTCTAAGGTATGCATAGTGTTCATCCACGGATCCCTTTCATCCGTGGAGCTCAAGAACCATGTTTTAAATAATAAATTATGATCTTTATGTTGTTGTGTGATTATGTTCATATTGATGGTTGTTAATTGTGTTTCAAGATGGTATCTAAATGTGTTTCCAAGAAGTGTATGGGCATGTTAGTTGGAAACCCATGAATTTGGGTGGTTCAAGATTTCTAAATTTGTTAAGTACACCTATGCTCAGTATTATGCATATAAGGTGTTTGATAAAATGCCTAGAATGATAAAAATCATGTATTATAACTTAGGGGTGAACTATATGATAAATTCATGCTAGTCTAATATGTTCAAAGAGCTCACTTGTCATTGTTGTGAAATATATGTGTTAATGGAATGTACATGATGATTGGGGAATGGATTTATAGTGTGTCTACATGTCTTCCATGCTATGGACAAGATCATGATTTTGAAGTATCACATGAGTTATCCCCAAATTATTACAATATGAACTAAATGTTACATGTTTGCCATTCCTTTATGGTTAAATAGTTTCCATGCCATTGTTATGAATAGTATATGTTGTTGGAATGCCCATGATATTAGAATATAATATTTATGACTTGATTATAAGCATTCCTATTCATGTTAGATATTATGATGACCATTTACTTCATGAAATCCCTCACTCATGTATTATGGATTGTTATTGATGGTCATGTACTCAAGAAAGTCAAGTTGTGTCAGTTTCCTTCCATCGAGTCCTGGGGGTACTTGTACCCGAAAAATGTAGCTGGGTGCCTAGAGCCATGTCATGTTATCACGATACTATCAGTTAAGCCATGATGTATAGAATTCAGTCAGTCATGTGACTCAGGAAAACTCAAAAATCTCAGTAGTCTCAGTAAGTTCAGTTAATCAGTTCAGTTCAGTGTCTTTCAGATGGGAGTAGGATTCAGCACCGAGCGAGCCTAGGGATGGGGACTCACTTGCTAGTAAGGACTGAGATCCTTAGAAGCAATCCCTAAGTTCCAGAACTACGTAGCCAGCGTAGGTACGAGATGTCACCTGTTAGATAGGACTGACATACTCAAGGGTCACCCGTTAGCACATTTATATGTATAGGACTGATCCCAAGAGTCACCCGCTAGATTAGGACTGACTCCACAACAGCTGTCTTTACCGGTGGTGCGGTATTGACACCCTTCCAGTCAGGGCAGAGATTGGACCCCAGTCAGCTTAGCATGGGGCATGTTGGTTACATGAATACATCCCATAGTTACAGTTTCAGTATCAGTCTTCAGAGTAGAAATAAAAAATCAGGACTGTCAGATACAGTCATTAATCTCAGTAAGGAACTCAGATATTTCCACAGACTTAAAGACCACCCGTCATATAGGCTTGGTCTCTTATTAAGTTATTCAGTATCAGTACTTCTAGAGATCTCCCGTTAGATAGGCTTGATCTCAATCTCAGATTCAGTTGAGTATTCACATTATTAGTTCCAGAGATCACCCGTTATTTAGGCTTGATCTCAAGCTTAGTCACTCTTAATCATTATTAGAGGATTTAGACTGTTAGATATAGTCACTCAGTATCAGTTACACCGGTTAGGCCGATTATCACAGTTATATTAGTTAAATCAGTTGTCATAGCTTACGTTATCAGTATTCAATTTCAGGACTGTTAGACACGGTCAATCAAACAAGTTCTTCCTAATTCGAATTGTCAAAAACAATCATTCATCTATTCAGTATCTCAGTATCGGTAAAGTCATGATGTCAGTATTCAGACTTAGCAGTCAGTATCTCCACAAGTTCAGTAGTAGTTACGTACGTATGTATGCATTCTCATGTTCATATTAGTCTGCATGTTCATGCATATAAACTCCATGCACTTAGCCTACCCCCACGTATACTCAGTACTTTAGTTGTACTAATGCATTCGCGCTATGGTGCTTTCTTTTATGTTACACCATAGGTTCTGAGGCGCAGATTCCAGACCAGCAGTAGCAGTTCCGTTTGCAGTGAGTCCTCATCTTTCGAGGACATTGTCATTACATTTATTATTCCAGTATTTCAGTTTATTTTCAGTTTAAGGAGTTAGTTGGAGACATGTTCCTTCAACTCCTTATTCAGATAGCTTAGAGGCTTTCAGATGATTACAGAGTTTTAAAATTCAGACTTTTGTATTTTTAGTTTGCTTTGGTACTGTGATACCACCTTATTCAGATGTTTTATTGTTCAAGATTGAACCTTATGGCCTTTTAGTTCATGTTTTCACATTGTTATATGTATATTATGGAGTTACAGGTACAAATATCAGTCATGGGAAAAACTGCGGAAAATAAATCATAAGCAACTGAACAAACAGTATAAATCTATACAAATTTGCGGAAAATAATTCTTTTCTGAATATGATAGATACAAAACTAAATTTACAAGATTACAACTCTGCTTTTACAACCAAAACTGAAATGGAATATATCAACTTCTACTGACTGTCTATGAAGCCTCTACTAGTACTGACTATAGGTAGCTGGGTCATGACTCCCGACTATCCCAACTCAATACGGCTGGATAAAAAAAATACAATACTTATCGAACTGTATAACTAACTCAAGCCCTTGAATCAAAAGGACTCATCACCTGCTGACTGGATGCCGCGAGCTGACTGGATCTAAAGATGTACATTATACCTTGTACTTGCATTCTGAAAAAATGTAGCCCACATACGAATATGTGGGTCAGTACCATAGAAACGTACCGAGCATATGGGGGTGCAATACATATATAAAATAATATCTTAATATCATCACAGTTTATAAAATTATGCATGCTGATATAAATGACTCACTTAGCTCGAATTAAATCATCGAAATCATGGATGAATAATACATGTAAAATAAAACAAGTGAGTCATTACAATAAGTTCTCAATTCACTTCTTCCTTGGTTTCAAACATATAGAGTAATCAAATTTCAAAACAATTCTCTTTAGAACATAATATCTCAATCTTTCGGAAACAATAACTTTCTCAAAACCAATCCTTCAAAACATATACATTCATCTTAGATAGGAGGGTACACACACACACACGTTGGGAGTTTTTCATAACTAACATAAACTATGCGAGCTATATGGAGTCCAATGTCTTACCCACGTTGGGGAGAGCTGTCCTATCCTTGCCATAGGAATAGGACCTTAATCATCAATTCAAAAACTAGTGATCACTATATCAGCCTCAAGCTCACATCCTACGGGGGCACGTAGTTCTAGGGAAGTACCAAACCGCTATACCTCCCGCTCGGTACTAGAGGCTACTCCCAAAATTAGCTCAGATCTTTTAAAAGAAAATCCACAACAATTAGTTTAACAATTCACGACGGGAGCTAATATGCTACCCCTTTCATAATCATTCAAATATCAAGGTGTTTATAACACATACTTCACAAAATAATAATCTCAAATAGAGTTCAAAACTCATATATCAATATCACAATAAAACCATTCAAAGTTTCATACTTTATGTCATAAGCATAAAATAATCACTTAAAACTCTAAAAATTCAGCTTTATATGCAACCATATCAACATTCTTATGAAAACATCATAAGTCATAAATTCATATATTCAAATTCGTAGTAAAACATATCAAATCATATCTCTTTGTAAAGAAAAATTAACTTTAGGCACAAGAATGAAAGAGTATTCTTGTTGAAAAACCCCCACATACCTTATACTTAAAGCTTTGAATGACTTTCTGAATGACGTAATGCTATTCACGAACTTTTGGGTGTCCCTCATAGCCATAACGGGGATTCCGAATATGTAAAGATTATAGAATTCTCACGGTTGAATCTCTAGCTATTGGGTTTTTTATGTTGAAACCCTAAAGGTTGTTCTTGGTGATTTTGAGAGAAAGTAAACTTATTTTGATGTTGTGGGAGTTTAATCCCGTGTTATAGACATATATAGGGGTGTTTTTGTCACTTGGAAGTGAGGTATGCGACGCACAACCTATGGTAGACCTTAAGATATGCGTCGCACACCTTATGGAAGACATTTAAGTGTGCCTCGCACTCCCAATCACACACATTTGATTGGGCAGCGCATTGCCCATCGCACACCTTTACTGCCTCTCACAAAAATGGGCATAACTCTTCGCTCGGGTATTGGATTTTTGCGAAATTGGTATCGTTGGAAAGCTAATTCAATTAGATACAATTTGATAGGTCTTGAGATGAAAATTTCCATGTATATAAGATATATTCACATATGAAGTTGACCCTTGTAGAATCGAATGTCAAACTTTGGATGAATCAATAGGTCTTGGCTCAACCTTGTTCTAGGTCATTGCTATACATATTTTCCACCTCTAAACTACTACATAGACTAGGATAATAATCATAGAACTTGTATTCACGTGAGAATCACTTGGATTAGAGCTTAGACACGCAGGAACGACAGTTAGAATTCTAGCATGAAAATATGGGGTATTACATTATCTCTCATTTGGTAACATTCGTCCTCGAATGTGGATAATTAACCTGAAAAACAGAGGAATATTAGTCTTCAAGATATCATGTGTAACTGATAGAACTGAATCACTGGATCCCAAGAATAATGAGCTACTGAACTGACTATGAAGTACAAAAACACCCTCAACACAAGATCAAAGAGATCTTTCTAAGAAGTGTGTTTTATTTTTTTCCAGAAATTAAGATGAAACAGAAATATAAAGCCAAGTCCCCTGACTTCACGGAGTGTCCTTAAGGAATAATTTCCCTCACTGTACCCGAGGTTTTAGAATCTTCCTCCCAGAATAAAAAAGCTTTCAATCCAACTATAGCGGTACCTTAAATAATTGGATTCGTCGAACTCACTCAACGATTTAATTGATCACAAAGAATGTTTTGAAGACAAGAAGAGTTTTGATTTCAGAAAATTTTTCATTTATTTCTAAACCTGTGAATGAAAACAGATTTATATATCCATCAGATGTCTCTTCTAAAAGGTGGCAATGGTTCACTTAAAAGGTGTATCCTTTGGAAAAGTTATGTCTGTTCATTCAAAACATTGTGTCTTTTTCTGAACAGACACAAATATCTGAACAGTCACACCTTTTCCAAAGTAATATGTCTTTTGCTCAAAGGTTGTGTCCCTCCATTTTCCATTCACACCAATTAAACCTAACAATTCCCCACATGAATGGGGAATGACTATTCTTTGTAAAACTTTACGGAAAAGTATGTGACCATCAACAAAACACTGATTGAATCTGGATAAGTGGGTTTCCTTTTGAACTTTCCATAGTGAACATGTATCGAATGCACTCGGTCAATCGGTAGATTTGATATCTTTTAACCGTCGAGCTTTAATGTACACCTAGACAACACATGTCACTCAACCAACCTTTTACCGTTTATGGTTCTCGCAATTTTATTCTTTTCAGCCATGAACACATCCCGGATTCATGAGAGCTTAGAGAATAGGCCTTTACTAACATTCTTCTTGAAGCGTCTTCCACTTCGCCCTCACATAGGTGATTTTTAAACTTTCAATCCCATAGATTAAACTATTTGGTCAAATATGCCAACTTTAGATAATCATTAAAAGACTTTTCACTTTAAGTATTATCCTTGTTTACTAAAAATTATCCACATTATGAGAATGAGTTGGGTAATTGACAATGTTGAACCTGTCAGACACAATTTTGTTTGATCTTCTTGAACCTAGCTCTTGGGATCTCCAGTCTGCTAGGTAGAGTTACCACCATGCTGACTTGTCCTAGGCCTTAAACCCATTCCCTTGGATGTCCTTTCTACTCCTTCTCTAGATAGGCCTTTTGTAAGTGGATCTGACATATTATCCTTTGACTTAACATAGTCAACAGTGATAATTCCACTAGAGATAAGTTCTCTAACGGTATTATGTCTCTATCTTATATGATGAGATTTACCATTGTACATCATGCTCCCTGCCCTACCTATTGCCGCTTGGCTATCACAGTGTATACATACTGGTGCCACTGGTTTGGGCCAATAAGGAATATCTTCCAAGAAATTCAAAGCCATTCTGCTTCTTCACTAGCTTTATCCAATGCGATAAATTCAGATTCCACTGTAGAGCGAGCAATACAAGTCTGTTTGGATGATTTCAAAGAGACTGCTCCTTCACTGATAGTTAATACATATCCACTTGTGTATTTTACTTTGTTCGATCTGGTGATCCAATTTGTATCACTATATCTTTCAAGTACCGCTGGATATTTATTATAATGCAAGGCATAGTCTTGAGTGTTTTTTAGATACCCAAAACTCTTTTCAATTGCCATCCAATGAGTTTTGTTGGGATTACTTGTGTACCGACTCAACTAACTAATAGTACATGCTATGTCTGATCGTGTACAATTCATTATATACATTAAACATCCTAATACTCTTGCGTACTCCAATTGCGAGTCACTTTCACCTTCATTCTTTTGAAGTGCAAAGCTCACATCCAATAGAGTCTTGGAAATACCAAATTCCATATACTTGAATTTGTCAAGAATATTTTTGATATAATGAGACTGTGACAATGCCAACCCTTGTGGAATTCTATGGATTCTTATACCTAAGATCACATCCGCAACTCCAAGGTCTTTCATATCGAACTTGCTCTCGAGCATTCGTTTCGTTACATTTATATCAGAAATGTCTCTACTGATAGTCAACATATCATCTACATATAAACATACAATGACTTGGTGATTTGGAGTGTCTTTAATATAAACACATTTATCACATTCATTTATTTTGAACCCGTTTGACAACATGGTTTGGTCAAACTTCGCATGCCATTGTTTAGGTGCTTGCTTTAGTCCATACAATGACTTAATAAGTTTACACACCTTATTCTATTTTCCTAGAACCACAAAACCATCAGGTTTTTCCATGTAAATTTCTTCCTCTAATTCTACATTTAAGAATGCAGTTTTCACACCCATTTGATGTATTTCGAGATCATATACCGCCGCCAAGGCAATTAACATTCGAATCGATGTTATCCTTGTTACTGACGAGTATGTATCAAAGTAATCAAGGCCTTCTTTCTGTTTGAACCCTTTTACTACAAGTCTTGCCTTGTATTTATCAATTGTACTATCCACCTTCATTTTCCTTTTAAAGATCCATTTAGAACCTAAAGGTTTATTTTCTGGAGGAATATCAACCAATTAACACATATGGTTGCTTAAGATTGAATCAATCTCACTATTGACTGCCTCTTTCCAAAAGGATGAGTCTGACGATGACATTGCTTCTTTAAACGTTTGAGGCTCATTTTCTAAGAGAAATATTACAAAATCTGATCCAAATGAAGTTGACGTTCTTTGATGTGTACTACGTATTGTATTCTCTTCATTATGTACATTCTCAGTTGGTCTATCTTGAGGTCGTTTAGATCCCCCACTAGACTGTTTATGTCTAACTTTATACGGGTAAATGTTTTAAAAAAATTAGCATTATTTGATTCAATTATCGTATTTTTATTTATATCCGGATGTTTGAATTTATGAACCAAAAACCGACATGCTTTACTACTTTTAGCATATCTTATGAACACGCACTCCACTGTCTTAGGTCCTATCTTAACCCTTTTATGCATAGGAACTTGGAACTTTGCTAAACACCCCCATACTTTGAAATATTTCAAGTTGGGTTTCCTTCCTTTTCATTTTTCATAAGGAATTGATTGTGTCTTACTATGAGGAACTCTATTGAGCATACGATTAGCTGTAAGAATAACCTTTACCCACAAGTTTTGCGGTAAACCAAAACTTATAAGTAAGATGTTCATCATTTCCTTCAAAGTTCAGTTTTTTATTTCCGCAATTCCATTAGATTGAGGTGAATACGGGGTTGTAGTTTGATGTACGATTCCATTCTCTACATATATTTTGGCGAAGGGAGATTCATATTCTCCGCCCCTATCACTTCTTATCATTTTTATCTTTTTCTCTAACTGATTTTATTCTTCAGTTTTGTATTGCCTAAACGCATCTATTGCTTTATCCTTACTATTTAGAAAGTAGACATAAGAATATCTACTGCAATCATCAATAAAATTTTTGAAATACTTTTTCCCGCCACGTGATGGTGTTGACTTCATATCACATATGTCAGTGTGTGCTAAGTCTAAAGGATTGGAATTTCTTTCAACGGACTTATAAGGATGCTTTGCATACCTTGATTCCACACACGTTTGACACTTTGATTTATTGCACTTAAAGTTTGGCAAAACCTCTAAGTTAATCAGTTTTCGCCACAAATTATAAGACTAAAGAAAGTAAGAAGAATTTGAACTTTTATTGATTTTAACATTCATTACATTCATCTTATAAAGGCCCTCGGTGAGATAGCCTTTTCCTCAATACACTTCTCCTTTGCTAATTATAATTTTTCCAGAAACGGTTATACATTTGAATCCGTTCTTATCTAGAAGTGAAATAGAAATCAAGTTCCTAAGTAATTTTAGAACGTACAAGACATTGTTAAGTGTCAAGACTTTTCCTGAAGTTATTTTTAAGCCCACTTTTCATGTTCCTTTACCGTAGCGGAGTTAGCCATATAGATCATTTCTTTACTTGAGCTGGAGCGAGTGACGAAAACAACTATTTGTTGGTATACACATGGCGGGTGGCACCAGAATCTATCCACCATTCGTGAGGATTTCCCACCAAGTTACATTCTGAGAACATAGCACACAGATCATCACATTCTTTGTTGGACTCAACCATATTAGCTTGACCCTTTTTCTTGCCTTTCTTAGGGGCACGATAATCCGTGGACTTATAGCCAATTTTGCCACAGTTGAAGCACTTTTTCTTGAATTTCTTCTTGGGTTGGTTTCTTCCGTGTTCAACTTTCTTTCTTTTCTTAGAATTATTTTTATCATCTTCTACAATTTGTACTCCATTAATTGTAGAATTCCATTTTGACCTTCTCTCGACAGCCTTATTATCCTCTTTAATGTGTAGTGATACAATAAGATCTTCGACAGTCATCTCCTTGCGTTTGTGCTTTAAGTAGTTTTTGAACTCTTTCCATATAGGTGGTAGCTTCTCAATGATCGCTGCTACTTGAAATGCATCATTCACAATCACACCTACAAAACAGTTTATGTGAGTACTAAAAGCATTTTTAATTTGTTCAACTAAGGTATTTTTCAAAGATATACCTTCTGCTAAGAGATCATTGATGATTACTTGCAATTCCTGAAATTGAGAGACAACCAATTTGCCATCTATCATTTTAAAGTCTAGAAACCTTGTAACAAAGAATTTCTTAATTCTCGCATCCTCTGTCTTATATTTTTGTTCTAGTACCTCTCACAATTTCTTCGATGTCTTAGTTTCACTGTAAATATTGTAGAGGTCGTCTTGGAGACCACTTAAGATATAATTCCTGTAAAGGAAGTCTGAGTGCTTACAAGCCTCTACAATCATGAAATTCTCTTTGTCCGAGGTTTCCTCGGGCACCTCAGGAGCATCCTCACTAGTGAACCTTTGAAGGCATAAAGTGGTGAGGTAAAAGAACATCTTTTGCTGCCATCGCTTAAAGTCAATGCCCATAAATTTTTCTAGCTTCTCCGCAGGTGCCATTGGTTGTGGAGCATTTGCTCGACTTATTAAGGCAATACTAGTTTCCTCCACAGTTGTAGCCGCACCTTGCATTTGACTTTCGTCAGTCATTTTTTTTGTCATCACAAGACAATAAAATTTAGTATTTTCAGAATACTACTTATAAAGTTAATCAACTTAAAACTCTTTTTCTTGTTTCTAGTTAACGATGATGTTTTTATGACTTTCAATCGTCAACCGAGTGATGTTTAACTTGTGATGAAGATTTTATGTCTTCGAATCACTAGTTAAGTTCAAAGGGAGTAGAAAGCTTAAAGCTTTAATCTTAAAAAACAAGCAATACAGATTCTACAAGATTATTCCTTAAGATTGTTATCTTTTATGTATTTCGGGTACAAGAATCTGTATTTAGGCACAACACTACTTCAACACTGGTTCAAGTTCAAAACAAGAACACTATGAAGTACAAAACACCCTTAACACAAGATCAAAGTGATCTTTCTAAGAAGTGTGGTTTATTTTTTCAGAAATTAAGATGAAACAGAAATATAGAGCCAAGTCCCCCGACTTCACGGAGTGTCCTTAAGGAATAATTTCCCTCACTGTACCCGAGGTTTTAGAATCTTCCTCCCAGGATAAAATGACTTTCAATCCAACTATAGTGGTACCCCAAATAATTGAATTCGTCGAACTCACTCAACGATTTGATTGATCACAAAGAATGTTTTGAAGACAAGAAGAGTTTTTATTTCAGAAAATTTTTCATTCATTTCTAAACCTGTGGATGAAAGCAGATTTATATAGCCATCAGATGCCTCTTCTGAAAGGTGGTAATGGTTCACTTAAAAGGTGTATCCTTTGGAAGAGTCATGTCTGTTCATTCAAAACATTGTGTCTTTTTCTGAACAGACACAACTATCTGAACAGTCATACCTTTTCCAAAACAATATGTCTTTTGCTCAAAGGTGTGTCCCTTCATTTTCCATTCATACCAATTAAACCCAAAAATAACTATCTTGGAATTATTTATGCAATCTGATAACATTATAGGATTTTGGTCCTATTACGTTGGCCTTCGGGATCGGAGTAATGATTAACAGGGATAGTTGGGGGCATTCGTATTTCATAGTCAGAGGTGAAATTCTTGAATTTATGAAAGACGAACAACTGCGAAAGCATTTGCCAAGGATGTTTTCATTAATCAAGAACGAAAGTTGGGGGATCGAAGACGATCAGATACCGTTCTAGTCTAAATCATAAACGATGCCTACTAGGAATCGGCGGATGTTGCTTTTAGGACTCCGCCGACACCTTGTGAGAAATCAAAGTTTTTGCGTTCCGGGGATAGTATGGTCGCAAGGCTGAAACCTAAAGGAATTGACGGGATAAAAATAACACTACAATCCCAGAATAACTAATCTTGGGATTAGTTATTCCATAAATTTTATCCCAATCAAGCATGGGATAAGTTCATCTTAAACTTAATTTTGAGATTAATTATTCCTTATCCCTCCTGCCAAACACTCCCTAAAATCTATATGCATGCATTATTATTAGTGGATAAAATATGAAAGGAAGAAAAAACGCATATATATAGTATAGTTACCAGTAGCTTGTGTTATTTCATGTGGGGAAGACATCTATTTATAGTAAAAGTCAATTTCTCACTAAGAAAATCATTATTAAAATCCTAATTATTGGCTTGGACTTCAATCATTTTCAACTAGTGCATGATAATGTCCATGTGTCCGCCCATGTATGGAGATTGACAATTGAATTTGTGTAATAATTCACCAAAGATTTGATATTCCTGTATCTGCTAACCTTTTTATTTTAAATGCCTAATAATGAGCACCATAGCATTGAGGATGGTCAATTATTTTATAATGGTGTCGACGAAATAGAAAAATGGCTGAATTGTACGTGTCATGATCACTTCGATGAATGAAACGTCTGTGGAAGCTTAAAAAGAGACACTTTGCCTAAATATGTTGTACTCAATTTTGAATTTGTAAATGTGATAGTTTAGAACAATCAAAATTAAGCTAAAATGACGATTAAAATAAGATGAAATTGCTGAGGCAAACTTAGATTAAATAAGAATTGATTTATATTCTTTTAGATAATACTATCTAATATTCAACTAAGTGTAATAATATTTGACCTTCTTATAGTATGAGCATCAATCGATAGTGTTGTATTAATCTACAAAATGATCATAGATAGATAGGATCATGTGCACCACTTTAAGACTATAAATTCCTCCCATGACGGAAGGAGTACAGTAGAATTTAGAAGAACAAATTCTAGACGAATAATACTAGCTCTAATATTTCATCTTATTTTCATAGTATTATTACACAGATTAGGTGTAGTGGGTTTAAATTATATTCTTTAATTTCATAAAAGTGTATATTTATAGAATTACTACAGTTTGACATATATTAATTGATAATGCTCGTTTTACTTTCTATAGTTTTATTGCATGTAACTATCTAATGACAATAAAATTGGACACAATGTATACAACTCAAACACAATGAGTAATTATAGTTTCAAGAGTCGGATAAATAAAATAAAACAGGATACAACGTATACAAATCAAACCTATGAGTAATTATAGTTTCAAGAGTCGGAGAAATAAAGATTACTTTTCCTGTATTTCATCTGTCAATCCCAAAGTTTGATTTATTCTTACGAGTCAAAAATTATTAAATGGGTGCAATTTAATTTGTTAGTCCAGTTAATATACGACAGGAGTTTGCAGTCAACGTGTCAATTGTTTATTAAGGTTCAACAATTATGTTCCAACTTCCAACTATGATAAAGGTCAATGTCGAACTTCCATGACCAGTCACCAGGGGAGATGAAAGTCCTGAGAGAGAATTTTATAAAATAAATGAATAACAATGTTCCAACTAATACTATGTTTTATTTTGACGACATGGATTGGAATTGTATTTATATAATTTGCACCTTATGCACTTTATTTTACTATTTATATAATATATTTTGGCACCTCATTTGTATCGTTTCATGCTACTTTTTTAGTTTGTCTCATCAAGTTATCTTTGCTTGATCGATGTTGTAAAGAATATGGTAAAACTTCAATCATCCTTTTTGTTTTGTTGCTAATAATCACCTTTGGATGAATAGGAAGAGTAAAGTGGTAAACATGTCACATGGGTGGGTCAAAGTGGGATGGGAGTACAAATAGTAAAAAATTGGGTGCCCCCCTTATTTTATGAGTATCCAAACTTTTGGCGCCATTTAAAAATATAATTAAAATTCATCACTTTTCAATCTGTATACCTGAACTACGGATTGTTTACTTTTTTTTTTAAATCTGAAATATGTTGCCGGAGATAAGCTCCTTGTTGATGATTCTAAAGAAACAATGAAGACATGGAATATTTCAGTTTCTACTGCTGAAACATATTGCTGGGACACGGGGAACTGTTATATCAATATTAGTAGGATACTTTTATTGTATTCTAGAATAGGATGGAATAAGGGTATTTATGTCATTAGCTAGGAAAATATATTTTCTTTTTTGCCTTTATTTTATTTAGTTTGTTAGAATTTTGTTACAAGAAAAGAATCTAATACTTGTATATATAGGGTATCAATTGTACAGTGAAGGACAGAGAGCAATACAGAATTTCCTCATATCATTATTTTTTTGCTCTTTGAAGTTTTACATGGTATCAGAGAGTCACTAGGAGCTCTGTATACAATTCTCTATTTTTTCCATACTTCTTTTCCTTGCTTTGATCTTCATGGGTGATGAAACGATCAATCCTCCCGTGGGAGTTGAAGCTGCACGCAGAGTTGCTGCACCAACTGCTTTGGTGGATATCAATCACCCTTATTACCTTGCTCTATCAGATAACCCTGGCATAAATTTGCTCAATGTCACATTTGACGGTACTGGATATGACAATTGGCGCAGAGGTGTTTTGATCTCTCTCTCCGCTAAGCATAAATTGGGATTCATCAATGGAAGTTGAAGGTCTCCAGATCCAGATTCACCCTTGCTTAATCATTGGAGAAGATGTAATGATATGGTGATTGCGTGGCTGCTCAACTCTCTTAACAGAGACATCTCAGAGAGTGTGATTTACTCTCAAATTCTGAAAGATTTGTGGGATGAGCTCAAACAAAGTTATGGACAAGCAGATGGTGCTAGGTTGTTTCAGCTGCAAAGAGATCTCAACAATATCAGTCAAGGAACTTCAGCTGTTGCAGGTTACTTTACTAAACTTAAAAGGATTTGGGATCAATTAAAAATGCTTAATAGCTTTATGGTTTGTCGTTGTAATTGTGATTGTGGAGCTAAAACACACAGTGCTAAGATGAATGAGGATACACAACTCATTCAATTTTTGATGGGTCTTAATGATGTGTACACCGGAGTTCGAGAAAATATTCTTATGATGAAACCACTACATTTGACTGCTCAGGCTTACTCTATTGTTCTTCATGAAGAATCACAAAGGGAGGTACATGCTCAAAATACTTTAGGAACTGAATCTTCTGCTTTTTATAGTATCGAGCAGAATTCAGCTGGATCTAGACAGGGAAGGGAATACAAGTATGCTGCTCAGAACAACAGGAATACTGCAAGGAAAATGGAGCAAGTTTGTAAATATTGCAAAAAATCAGGTCATATTAAGGAAGAATGCTACAAATTAGTAGGTTATCTTGCTCATTATAAGTTCAACAAAGCTAGGAAAGGAGTTTTTCCTAACCAATCAGCCAACAATGCTATTGGAGAGCAGGATACTACTACGGAAATTGGAATCAAAGCAGTTTCTAATCTCATCTTTGGACAAGGTTTTTCCTAGGCACAATGTGACCAATTGATTCAAATGTTCCAAACAGTTCAAGAAGGAATTGGGGCATCAACTCCTGATGTCACTGCTAGTGCAAATCTGATCGGTATGCAGTATGCTTGTAGTATCTTTACCTCTTTCTATTCTAAAATACATCATAATACCTGGATTGTTGATTCTGGGGCTTCCTAACACATGTCTTATGATAAAACTCTTTTACATAATATTTTCCTTCTTGCTATTCTTGTATTAGTTAGTCTACCAAGCTCATACCAAGTCACAGTAAATTATGTGGGAAGTTTATTTCTTACTCCAGAATTAGAATTACATAATGTCTTATTTGTACCCGTGTTTAAACATAATCTGTTGTCAGTTTCTCAATTATGCACACAATTTGATTGCAATATAATTTTTTTCAAAAATATTTGTTCTATTTAGGCCCCGTTTTTGAAGAGGGACCAAGTTCTTGGTGAAGCAGCAGCTGAACTCTATGTGATGAGAGATAGCACGCCTTAGATGAACCTTATTTGCCAGAAGCCTATGTCTCCTGTTTCCTTTAATTCTAGTTCTTTGTCTAGGTCTAGTTTGTCTAAGTCATTTCCTGTTTCTGTTTCTTCAAGGGTTCATTCCCCAAATAATTTGCCGAATGGTTGTATTGAAAAATCTTCAATTCCTATCAATAAAAATGCTTCTGTCCATTCAAATTCTACTCTTTTATGGCACAATAGATTGGGACATTTGCCTTTAGATGCAATGAAACATATTCAAAGTTTAAATTTGAGCTCCAATGTTGAAAATCCTGTGCTTTGTGCGATTTGTCCCATGGCTAGGCAAGCCAAGCCACCCTTCCACAAAAGTTCCATTCCCACTAAACATTGCTTCGATCTAATCTACATAGACACTTGGGGACCCTATAAGACACCAACTTACAAGGGAGAAAAATATTATTTAACCATTGTCGATGATTTTTTCAGATGTACATAGACATTTTTGTTTTGTGCTAAATCTAATGCTTTTTCTACATAAAAAACCTTTATCCTGTATGTTGAACGATAATTCTCTACCAAATTTAAGGTAATAGGGTCCAACAATGCTTTTGAATTAGGTTCTGGACATCTAGCTATTGAATTTTCTCCCCCAAGGGACACTTCACCAAACTACTTGTGTGGGAACACCACAACAGAATGGTGTAGTTGAACATAAGTATAGACATTTAATAGAAACGTGTAGAGCTCTAATGTTTCATTCTCATGTACCTACACAGTATTAAGGGGATTGTTTTCTAACCGCCACTCATTTGATCAACCGATTTCCTTCTAAAATTTTTAACCTCAAATCTCCTTGTCAAGTCTTGTACAACTCAATCCCAAATTATACTTATCTGAAACCTTTTAGCTGCCTCTGTTTTGTTTCCACCCTTTCCCGAAACAGAGACAAACTCAGTCCTAGAGCAGTCCCAGGTGTTTTCTTAGGTTACCCGTTTGGTAAAAAAGGTTATAAAATATTGACTCTTCACTCTAAATAATTCTTAATTTCCATAGACGTCAAGTTTGTCGAGTCTATTTTTCCTTTTTCCCTTTATAAACCACTCTCACAAATTTTCCCTACTTCAAGTCCTCTTTCTTCTGATGATGAGCCAGTTATTTCACCATTACCTCATCTGGATATTGTTCCCACTTCCCCTAGTTTACCTAGCTTTTCTTTTTCACCTTTTCAATCCCATTCTCCTACTATTACTGAAGTGTCACCTGTGTTATCTACTCCACCAGAGTCCCAGCTGCGTAGATCCACAAGGGAGCATCGCACTCCCACTTATTTATCAGACTATATATGTGCTTCAGCTTTTTCTGTAATTTCACCTAATCCCCCTTGTTTTCTTTTGCATAATTATGCATTTTCGACTTTGACAAAACACAACCAATCTTTACTTACCTTCATTTTTCAAATCAATGAACCTAATTCTTACCAACAAGCTATATTGCATCCTGGTTGGAAGGAAGCAATGAAAAAAGAATTTGATGCTCTTAACTCCAATCATACTTGGGATGTCGTTCAATTGCTACCAGATAAGAAAGCCTTGCCCTGCAAATGGGTTTACAAAGTTAAACTCAAGTCTGATGGGTCTCTTGAGCGTCTCAAAGTGTTTTTGGTAATTAGAGGTGATACACAACGCGAAGGAATCGACTTTACAGAGACTTTTTCTCCCATTGTCAAAATGACAACTGTGAGATGTCTCTTCTCTATTACAGTAAAAAAAGTTGGAAACTTTACCAGCTTGATGTCAACAACGCGTTTCTTCACGGGGACCTCAATGAAGAAGTCTATATGCGGTTCTCTCCCGGTTTGATAGCTCTTTCTCCTTCTCATGTTTGTTGCCTCCGTAAGTCCCTTTACGGACTGAAACAGGCATCTCGTCAGTGGTATGCTCGTTTATATTCTTCCTTGAGCACTCGAGGATTCATTTGCTCCTTAAATGACTATTCTTTGTTCTTCAATTACACTGGGAATTTGGTTACTTTGCTTGTCGTCTATGTTGACAACATCTTGCTCACTGGTAACAACCTACAGGAAATTGGGGAAGTTAAGCTATTTTTGAACTCTGAATTCTATATTAAAGACCTGGGAGAGGGTCACTATTTTTTGGGAATGGAATTGATTAAGGAAGATGGTGGTTTGTTCATTACTCAACGTAAATTTGCCATGGAGACTTTATTTGAGTTTGATTGTCTTGAATCCGGATCTGTGTCTACTCATCTACACCCCACTGTCAAGCTCTCATGTTTCTGCGGACCTCTTTTTTCTGATCCTATTGTCTACATGCGACTTTTGGGAAAGCTAATTTTTTTGACGAACACACGTCCGGATATCTTTTTTACGGTGCAAACCCTCAGTCAATATATGCAAAATCCCTGCTAAGGGCATTTTTCCGCTGCTTATCATACTTTGCGATATTTAAGTAAAGCTCCTGGTCTTGGTGTATTTTTATCCCTATATCCATCATTTCAAATCCTTGTTTTTTGCGATTCCGATTGGGCTTCTTGTTCCGATACACGCTGCTCTGTTAGCAGTTTCTTCCTTAGCCTTGGTGGATCTCCCATTTCTTGGAAGTCTAAGAAACAACCAGTTGCCGCCCTTTCTTCTGCTGGGGCGGAATATTATTCCATGTGTCGCCTGGTTTTCGAGGTAACCTGGGTGGTTCGATTGTTAAAGAATCTTTCTCTTTCTCCTTCCTTGCCGATTTCTCTTCATTGTGACAACCAAGCAGCTATCCATATTGTCAAAAATCCCATCTTTCACGAATGAACCAAGCATATTGAGCTTGATTGTCACTTCATTCATGAGAAGCTTCTTGATGGACTGATTTCCTTGTCTTTTGTGCCTTCTTCTTCTCAATTGGCTGATTTGTTTACCGAAGCCCTTTCTGGACCCCTTCATCATTCCCTTCTTCTCAAGCTGGGCGTCCGTTCACCAGACTCCAACTTGCGGGGGGTGTTGCCGGAGACAAGCTCCTTGTTGATGATTCTAAAGAAACAATGAAGAAGAAAGGAAATAAGGCAAGGAAATGAGATGGAATGTTTCAGTTTCTACTACTGAAACATATTGCTGGGACACGTGAAACTGTGATATCAATATTAGTAGGCTACTTTTATTGTATTCTAGAATAGGATGGAAGAAGGGTATTTATGTCATTAGTTAGGAAAATATATTTTCTTTTTTGCCTTTATTTTATTTAGTTTGTTAGAATTCTGTTACAAGAAAGGAATCTAATACTTGTATATATAGGGTATCAATTGTACAGTGAAGGACAGAGAACAATACAGAATTTCCTCATATCGTTTTTTGTTTTGCTCTTTGAAGTTTTACAAAATATCACATTGTTTAAGTAGGAAAATGAAACAAGTGATAAGTAGGTGTGTTCTGAATTCTGATAAATAGTTGGAGATAGTTTAGATAAGAAACTCGCATATTTGATAGTTTAAGTAGGACGCTCAAAAAATTATAATTTTCACCATTAAAGCCTCAATTATAATCATCTTGATCAGGACGTCTGAATTCAAATATGAATAATTAAAATTTTGTCTCCAAATCTAAATATTTAATAATCAAGACTATTTATTTCTCAATATTAGAATATGTATAATTTATTTATTCGTAAACATAATTTACAAAGTTATTAATAAAGTTGGCCGCTTTCTTTTGCCAAATCATCTTTATTTCTTCCATTTTTAGAGTCGACAAATAAGAATTTCTTCCCTTAACCGATCAATGTCTAAGACTTGGAGTTTGAGTTATCCATTAACCGATCAATGTCTAAGACTTGGAGTTTGAGTTATCCATTACGAGTTAATAAGTGGTTGCAGTTTATTCTAATACAGTACAAGATTTCACAAATTAATGTGTCAATCTCTTATTAAGGTTCAACAAAATGTTCTTTTTTTTTTTCTTTAACAACCTCAAGTAATGTTCCAACTATTATAAAACGTACAGTATTTGATTCCAACGGCATAGAATCAAATCACATTCATTTAAATTTTATTTTTTTTCAATTCTTTCACATTTGATTGACCATAATACTTGAAAAACATTTTCTCAAAATCACATTTTCCTTAAAAGTCTCGAGAATAGCTTTCCTAAATGTGTAGCTAGGGGACAACTTGCACTCATCAAGTATATAGACTGGCTTTTAAGGTTTTTCTCAACCATCCAATGTTCTTTACTCTATTCTTATGTCTAACTGAATAACCAATTAATTGTCAAATTCTAGTTCTATATTAATCCACAATAGTGAACATAAAGTTTTGACATGATATGCTACTTTGATATTGAAGTTTCATATTTGAAGGAACTTTTTATATATGTACATTCCAAAGCTAGAAGGAGCATTTTGCAAATTACCAGTTGCAATTGCATTTTATAATTCAGCTGTATTAGGTTTGGGGACCGACGCATCAAGCGTAAGAATGGGGATTCAGTTCAATCCTAGCAAATACGATGCAGTGAAAATGTTGTAGGCTATGTGGCTGGTGACGTAACAGATATTATAGCTAGTCAACTCCGTGCACAATCAAAAGAAATAAACTACATGCCATATATATATTGTTAGAAAATTATTTCTCTCCTTGCCACCATACAGTGAGAAAATATTTTTTTCCTCACCAATTAAACATTAGAAAATATTTTTCTAAAATTATTTTTCACTTATCAACCAAACATTAAAACACATACAAGAAAATTACGTATTTTCTAGAAAAACATTTTCCACCAAATAGACCCTCTATTTCTATATATTGCCAGATCTGGCACCTCCTTTTTTATTGTTCCACTGTACTTTTGTACTTTGTCTCATCAGGTTCTCCGGCTCAATGTTGTAAAAATAAAATAGTAAGACTTCAAGTATCTTTTTCTTTTACGTTGCTTATACAATTGCTTTGTTGATGAGTGGAACCGTGGAAGTAAACAACTAAACATGTCACATGGGAAGGTCAACGCGGCAACGGAGTACAAATAGTTAATATTGGATGAATTAGCCAATTTTCAATCAGTATTCAAAGTTTAGTCATCCTTTAAGATGTAACAAGGAAAATAAGATTTAGATACAAATACTACCAACTAAAATTCAAAACTTTTACAAGCGAAATTTCGGCAATGTGATTAAAACAATAAAATAAAAAAACACAAATCTATCAACATTTGTTCCAGCCTAAAATTAACGGAGTGTTGTTGTTTGATTAATATATATAGTTTCTCTCCCTTTGTAAAGGAATGACGTTGCGCCTAACTCAATCCAAAAATAAAAATTACCCAAATTTATGTAAACGGATCATCCATCCATTCCCAAACGTAATGAAACTCTAATCCTCTCTAACATCAATAGTACGAATTTCTTTTTGTAATCATGTGGAGTGTTAGAAATGTGTAGAGTTCTTAGAAAGCATAATTGTGATAGAGATATGATAATGGTTTTATTCGAAGGTAGTGGGGGATTTATGAAGTCCAAGAAAGAATCAAGTAGTGTTGTCACGAGATATAGAATGCGTTGGACTAAGACGAAACAGAGTGGTACACTTTAAAGTTGTCTCAATTGTCCCAAGCACCAATTCATGCTTCATATATATATATATATATATATATATATATATATATATATATTTTTTTTTGATATGTTTGTATTTTCCCTGTTTACTTAAGATTCTGCACTTTACCCCATGTGTTAGCTTTTTATCTTATAAAGGCGTTATTTTAGTAACAAGTCAGCTTTATGCAGTTGTTGCAAATATACCTTATGAATATACGAGTATATAAAACACGAGTTGAGTTTATTTTACTATGTCCTTCATGCATAGCAAATTTAGAAAGGGTCCGTGAGTAGGTGACTTTCAATGTTGAATGAGATTCAGTAAACACAAAGACAAATTAAAATTTGAAGTTTATGAGTTTTTACATTGATTTATAGCTTACGAAGAGAAGATTGTTCAGTTTTTTCTCATCACACCACATTTAGGACATTTGGAACATGGATAATTTAATATAGGATCTAACATTGGTAAATCATAAAGTGAGATGATCCGAATTTAGAGAAGATTTGAAAAAGAAGACTTAAATGTCATGACCCGAGCTGAGGTCCTGACTGCGATGAATATCCCGAACCATGAAAGCACGGGGGATCCCTTAACAAACTATCATAAGCATAATTCATACATAAATCGAAGTGCGGAAGATATAATGACATTCAAAGGGAAATTCAAAATCAAATCATGTCAACAAAGGTGTGGCAATACAATAATCAAATCTCGTCTAAGCAGCCTCCACTGAATACTAATTGTGCCCTCCGAAAGATGGATGCTTCACCAACTCTGTCATTATCCCAAATGTTTTACTGATGTGATAGACCACGGGACGGTGCCTCAGAACCTGTATTATAAGGGTCAATACTTGGAAAGTATTGGTATACAGAAAATCCAAAAATAACGTATATTTCATGTAAAATAATATAGAGCATTGTGAAAATCATTTATCATAATATATATAAAAATACATGGACATAATATAAAGAGATTCATTTCATGCCTATGAAACATTGACTCAACTCTTTGATTTGCTTCTGAGCTAGATGGTACACCCTACAAATATAGTATCCACGGGCTATATGGGTCCGCCATTAGCTCGTTGGCCAAGCCCCCAACTCAAGTTTTTCGCAAGGGGTGGAGTTCTAAAATCTAATATGCCACAGGGCCGTAGCCAGCGTACAATCCATATTTCAGGACATCATAATCCCGTGTCGACAAAACACGATTTCAGGCAATGAGTTATCTGAACTCGCACCTTCTTCGGGTAACCATTTAGCTTTCTCAGAGCCTGTTTTAGCCTCTTAAAAATCATACTTCATGCTTATAAGAAGTTCATTTTTTTTAAGGGCATATCATAATAGGGTATCATCATATCCAGACTTGCAGGTCATTCATATCAAACCATATCATATTCATAGCCCTTCTTATTCAAAAGCATGTCAATGACCACCCAAAAGCTTTAAACATCACATGAGAGTTCTTGTTTCAAATACATATGAAACTTATGCAAAACACTCTCTTTTCTATACTTCAACATGTGGTGGTCAATTCTTACATAAAACACATGCAATTCTTCATTAGAAAATAACAGTATTTAAAATAATTATCACCTCTTTGAAAAAACATGTCAAACAATCATTTATAATAAATCAAGAGGCATTTAAAACTCAAGAATTATTATCATTCATAAAACAACCCCAACACCATACCTAAATCTCATGATCGAAAAAGGGGACTTATAGTTTATGCCCTCAAACTCATTTCACAATTCATGACACGTTAAGACAATAAATTTCATCATGCGAGGGGAATTTCGTAAAGTTTACTATTAAATCACTTTTTGAAACTCATAACATATGTACACATGACTATAACTCAAATTCATGGAAAACTCCCTTAGAAATTTCATAATTTCATCAAACATGGTTTCATTATGCATGCTTTTAAATTGATTTTTAAAACTCATTGCATATACATACATATACATTTTTAAAACTTGCTAAGAAATTAAAGTTACGTCCATGAGAGTTAGGATAGTCCCACATACCTTTGATGGAGAAAAAAAATCAAAGAATAACCTTGAGTATGGAATCTACATGCTTCACAATTGAGAAATCCCTCCTTGATGTTCTTGAGAAGGAGAGAATGAATGTCTGGGGGATTTCAATCGGTTTTGGAATGAACTTTGGGTTATAAGACGGATTGGGGGAGTTATGGGAGGAGGGGTTAAAGGACCTTTTTGACCTTGATTTAATGTGGAAAAAACGTGTTTTAACATCTGAAAAAAAGGTATTTGCACCACGGACCCAATGCGGAGCAGGAGCTTTACCTCGCGACCCCAAACGCAGAGCTCCAATATTTCATCACGACCCAATCGTGCACCTTGGACATTGTCTCACTAAAACACTCACAACTTTTGATTCAGAACTCGAATTGACAAACAGTCAGTTGCTTTAGAAAGAGGACTCAAAGATCTTTAATTGGATGTATAATGAGACACATAAATCTTTATATTCTAGGAGTAATGGTCTCTGCAAGTTGAATCAAGAAAAATCATATACTAAAATTCGATAGATAAGCAAGTGCTCAACTTAACTTTGAGATAGGTGATATTTAAGACTTCAATCCATATCCAAAAATGTTCTCACCCTAAAGAATAAATATTCACACTTATTTCTAAGTAGAAATCATTGGGCTTGGTTCTATATATGTTGGAACGACGGTTCAAACTCTGGCCTAAAAATGTGGGGTTTTACAATATCTCTCCTTTGTGATCATTCGTCCTCGAATGATGGGTATGAGCTTGTTGAAGCTCTAAAAGTATAGAAAGAAGGACGTAACCTCACATTAGAATTTTTTATCAATAAAACATGCAAAGGCATCAAAAGAGCTTCTTGATAAGCCTAGTGAATTATGTTAGCACAAAGCATGATATAGGGAGAATTGACATAGAAATGATCTTGCACATGAGTTCTATGGATCATAATCATTGATGCATAAGACATGAGTTTATTTGGTGATGAAGGGTCTTGATTAAATTGACACTAAACATGACATAAGATTTCAGGAAACATAGGAATAGAGGTATCCTCCATCTTAAATTATACGACCGATAGACCTTATACTTAGAGACACTACTCTACTATGCCCCAAACAATAAATAACATACTTCATCATTTTCAACTTACAATTCCCCTACAACACACCTAACTATAGAAGTTTGAGTCCCACTGCATAGTACTTGCATGATGAAGCCTAACCCAAAGTTAAAAAGGTGCTAGCTTAAGCTATGGGACACTATACTCTACATTGACTTTAAGAATATTACTTCATCTCATCACTATAATCAAACAACCTCGGGTCTTATTTAAAGGAGTACTAACCACATGACACAATGGTTTATGTATTCATCAATCACAATATTCAAGCCTACCTTCACTACACCCACCTTATGGATCTCCCTACCAAAGACCAACAACTTCAATCACTTTCACAATTTTTTTTGCCATATATCTCTTCCCTAACTTTCTTAAATAACCAAAGTTTATCTCCCTATTCTCTTTTCACCTATAACCTTAGTTCAAGTAATCACACCAAAATTTTTCACAATAAAGAACATCTATTCCCTTATCTAACGCTTCCATAACCACAATACTAACATAAGGAGGTTCATTGAGAGAATAAAGCATAAGCATCAAGAATGAGAGTAGCACTATCTAATTATAACTTACATTAGTTGTTTTACTCAAGGCGGGGCCCGAGATGTAAGATACAATACAATAGGCATGAAGTGTTTCACATATCAAATCTCTAGATAACAAATAGAGAGTCGTTCAGGCATAAGCATAACACAACATGAGTTCTGATATCATGAGTTATATAACATAAAGATGGAGTTGATGTAGTCAATGATTGAGACAAGGATTGTAACTTGAAGCTATTGCTCCTTATTTTAAGAACTGAAAATGGCCATGAGTTTTCTTAAACCTTATCACTTTGTGCTAGACACAACGTAAATTGAATCAGTAATATATAGAAAGCATAGTTTTGTAGAACTGAGTATTATATAAGACATGGATTTAGGGATCACGAGCACCATAACATATAGATTGAATACTTGAAAGCTTGGTTTGCTGAGGGACATTATTGTTTATAGTTTGGAGGTTGAAACATGGACATAAACTGCATAGAGAACTCGAAATTTAGTCATAGGCATGACTTGAATAAGTAAGACATTAGTAGAATGTCCTCTTAAATTGAAGTAGGAGGAGTTACTAGAATAGGGATAGATTACCATGAGTTTTTCTTGAAACTTGACACCATGAGAAAATTCAAAAACTACCTTAGTCCATCATCTCCCCTTTATATCAAAGTCACAATCCTATACTTGCAGACATGTCCTCTCATAAAATCTATAACCACAACTCTCAACACAATGGGGGTATTACTATACACATGAATTCTAGGCTTGCCCTAATACACTATTATAGAAAAAGTACTAACTTCTTTCTATCACATTCCTCCCAGGGGCACTACTCCTAACTTTCTCTAGGTTCCAATCTCAAACACTAATCTCACTGCGTTTTAACCTTAGTTTGGGAATAAAGAGTAACCTTTTTGACGGAATACAAAAGTTTTAAGGCTTATAAAATAGGTTATGAAAAGATTGGATGGTCTGTAGGACTTAAAAAGGACCAAAATAACCTTAAAATATTTTTAAAACGAAGTCCCATCGACGAAGTAAGGGAGGTCCATGACACAAAGCCTAAGCCAAACCTTTAGCTTCGCGGTGTGAAGCCCAACGCAAAGAAATAGTTTCATGGCACATAGTCCCGCGCGAAGCTGAGTCAGTGAGCCTTCACAGGCTCCCTCACGATGCGAAGCCAATGCAAACTCACCCCTTTGTGATGCACAATCTAATGTACATGCCCAAACTTTCCCTAATGCATTAGAACCTATCCCAAGACATCCTATACTCAATCTAGGGACAACATAAGCTCATTTTAAGCACAACTTGGACTTCACATACATCCAGGTTGTTACAAACTTATTGCTCCAACACTAATACTCATATCCATATATATACATCAAAATTTTCCACTCAAACTTCTCATAAGTTATCAACCAAGGTGTCACGACCCAAACTAGGGCCTGGCCATGACGGGTATCTCAAGTCCCACGTGGATCGGAGATCACTCCCTACACCTAAATTAACCATCATATCAATCCATAAGTGTTGGATAAACTCCGAACATTAAAAAAGATAGAAGAAACAAGACTGATATTCATAACTTAAGAAGTATCTAATCAATCCATCAAGATAACATACCAAAAAAACATATCCAAGTCTACAGTTATCCACAAAGCCTCTACAAATTCAAAGTCAATAATGTCACACCCCTTTTTAACTCCAAAAGATTAAATTTTAAAGTTCGAAAGGGTTTTTATTATTAAAGGTGATAAAATGAAGAATTGTTTAAAAAAATGATTAGTTTTACAATTAACTTAGAGTCTCCACTTGGCATAATTCGGTTTGCTAAGTCACCTTTGGAAAATTCTTTTCAAAAAAAATTTGACTCTTTTAGACTGGTTTGCGAATAGAGATTCTGGCTAAGGAATTATGTTGACCGAGGGGAAGGTGTTAGGCACCCCTCGATCCCGTGGTTCGACCACGGTCATTTGATAGAGCGTATCGGCTGATTTTGACACTAAGAACATATAAACCATATAAACAAACAATAATTAAATAAACAAATAAAATTCTCGTAAATATAATGTTCAGTCCAAATTATACAATCTCAAAAATAGAAAAAATACGAAAATGTAAATCCTATTCTAAACTAATTCTAGACTAATGCTCTACCCGAAGCCTCAGACCTTCATCACGAACATCCTCCGAGTACAAGTACCTCGGGGCATTTCCCAAAGAATAAGTCATAAAACCTCGGGGCATTCCCTGGTAAAATGAATACAATTTTCAATTTTATGCGTTAAAACTAGAAAGAACCATTCAACAAACATTCACACATCTTCCAATTTCTACAATTTGCCGACCCAAACTCAATATTTGCCTATCCACTTAACGATCTAAATCATGATACTATCAATTTCAACAATATCCAACAATGAATCAAAGTTAATCTAATTTACTTTTATGAATGTTTTAATTGTCGCCCCCCGAATCTCACATAATTGAACCAATTCGACTGTCAAATCACTTTTCAAAATTCGAAATCAATATTGAACACATACCCCAACAAAGATTCAAACATTTAAGCATAGCGATAATTTATATCCACAATAACATCAACATTTGCTAAAAATATTCAAAACCACCCCACAAAATCACGATATCAACCAACTTCAATATAATAAAAAAAGGTAGAGTTAAGAGATGGAGCTTTTGACAATTGATTTCATTGGTAATAAGATTGAAGAAAACCCAAATTTGGCATCCTGAATAGGACCTCAATAGCAACGAACTCCAAACTCGATATCAAAAAGCTCAAGACTCGAAACTAAATTCAATAAATGGGTCAAGACGATCAAAAATCGATATCCTCGAACCAATAACGGATACCGATGACGCCAGAATAAAGATAGCAACAGCACAAAATAGACCCGTATACAAAACTATTGCAAAAAAATTGCTCCAAAATAAGATCATTTTCAGCGACGAACTCCTCTCACTAGCCCCTATTCTGATCGATTTTAGCTCACTATCATCTTATCCCTCCTCTCTCACTAATTTCTATGATTCTTTCTCACTCCCCAATTCTCTCTGGTGTGTATGTTTAGTTTTAACAGTGTGTGTTTGGAGTCAGAAAAGGAAAAAAAATCCCCATCCCTCCTTAAAATCGCATCTGTGCGTTTGTATTTTATCTATGGAGTATGTTTATCATGAATTTGAGAGTGAACATGAGTTTCTCTATGTGGAGTAGATGAGATGATGATGATTTTTGTCCCTCCCGTTATCCTGATGTAGTGTGCGTGTTTTTCCTCCTTTCTCCCTCATGTGAGTGATTAATCCCAAATAAAAATAGAGCTATGTGTGTATATGTTCTATGTTGTATTATTGTTTTTGGTCAATGGTGAGGATGAGTGTTAGGTGAGTGTGTAAGAAAGTTGGTAGGATTAGGTGGGGTTAGGGTAAGGTAGGGGGTAGGGTAGGGAGATGTGAAAAATGAATAAAAATTAATTTTTGGGCAGACAAAATTATGTGTCTACATTATGATCCTCTTTGGATGTAAATACAAAGTATTTTCAGACAAAGAGGTAGACAACAAGACAATTTTGACTGACCATTATTCAGAAGAAAGGAACACAAGAGAGAAAGGCAACCGAGTCTTGACTTTGGACATCATACTAATCCTTAGTTATGAGGGAATCAAGTCACAGGTATCTCCAGAGGAAGGAGTAGGACTATACCGAGTTGGAGAGTCGAGTAAGGTCCCGTCGAGGTTCCGGTCTGCGCCTCTGTTATTAATCAAAAATGAAAATTATAAGTTAAAACATAAATGAAATTACAAAATCCTATCTATGTAGCTTCTTTTGGACTTTTGAATTGAGTATCGTCACCCTATTCTTCAGGCGGGCTCCTGACTTGTAATTTCTTCAACTTGTTGTTTGGCTTTCAATTTCTTCAACTTGTTGTTTGACTTTCAACTTATTTACCCTGCTCTTCAGGCGGGATCCTGACTTTCGGTTTTATCAACTTCCGATTTCATTACCTTGTTCTTCAGGCGGGCACCTAACTTACAACTTCATCACCATTTTCTTCAGGCGGGATCCTGAAATCAAAATAAAAACTAGAACGAGACTTATCCCACACACAGATTATGATAAAGAAAGATTTCAGTTTTGAATAGAACTTCCCATTTTCTGGGAGGGTCCTGAACAGAAAGTAAAATCCATTTTTCAGGAGGGTCCTGAACAGAAAGCAAATCCCATTTTTCAAGAGCGTCCTGAATAGAAAGTAAAATCTCATTTTTCAGGAGGTTCCTGAACAGAAAATAAATCCCATTTTTCAGGAGACCCTGAATAGAAAGTAAAATCCCATTTTCCAGGAGGGTTCTGAACATAAAGTAAATTCCCATTTTCAGGAAGGCATCTGAACATAAAGTAAATTTCCATTTTTCAGGAGGGTCCTGAACATAAAATAAATTCTCATTTTTCAGGAGGGTCCTGAACATAAAATAAATTCCCATTTTACAAGAGGGTCCTGAACATAAAGTAAATTTTCATTTTCAGGAGGGTCATGAACATAAAGTAAATTCCCATTTTCCAGGAGGGTCCTGCATATAAAGTAAATTCCCATTTTTTTAGGATGGTCCTAAACAAAAAGTAAAATCCCATTTTCCAGGAAGGTCCTGAACACAAAGTAAATTCCCATTTTTTCAGAAGGGTCCTGAACAGAAAGTAAAATCCCATTTTTCAAGAGGGTCCTGAACAGAAAGTAAAATCTCATTTTTTAGGAGGGTCCTGAACATAAAGTAAAATCTTATTTTTCAGGAGGGTCCTAAATAGAAAGTAACAAATCATTTTTCAGGAGGGTCCTAAATAGAAAGTAAGATATCATTTTCAGGAGGGTCCTGAATAGAAAGTAAAATCCCATTTTCCAGGAGGGTCCTGAATAGAAATTAAAATCCCATTTTTCAAGAGGGTCCTGAACAGAAAGTAAAGTCTCATTTTTAAGAAGGGTCCTAAACATAAAGTAAAGTCCCATTTTTAGGAGGGTCTTGAACAGAAAGTAAATTCCCATTTTCTAGGAGGGTCTTGAACAAAAAGTAAAATTTTATTTTTCAGGAGGGTCCTGAACATGAAAGTAAATTCCCATGGATGTGCTTTTCCAATGGTAGCTAAATGAAGTGAAGCAAATTTGCCCCTGTTTCAACAAAGAAAATTTGTCAGTTAAAAATATAGTGGTGCCTTGCATCACTTGGCTATCTCGACACCTTCTATAGTGTCCATTTCATTTATTTTGTTTTGGATTGTTGGCACTTTCCCCTGATTTGTCATGCCATTGATCCAAACGTAGATTATTAATACTGACTCTGAAATAAACACAGTATCTCAGCTTTGCCATGCTTCTCAGATAAACCCTTTAAACCTTGATATTTTCATGAGTTCCCAAATTTACTTGTTGACAAAGCTTTCTGCATGCCCTTTATTTGGCTCACAATCATGTCTCTTTCATACACTAGTCTTTCTGTCTTGCTTTGTGCAATTGAAAAAGTTGGCAGTCAATTTTGAAATCATTTTTTCACTTGTTTTGACATAGAATTGACTCAAAGACAAGAGAAAAATAACAACAATTTTTACTTTATTTGGATAACTGTCTCAATAAAATAAAAATATAACTAAAGAGAATGAAAAAAAATGACAATGAATGTCCCCATTGAAAAAGATGAAAGAAAAGTTTATCTGAAAATGACAGTCAACTCTAATGATTATGACATGCATATTGGATTAGACGACCTGATCTTTCCATCCAAAACTTTCTACCAATTGTTGTTGAGTGAATAACCTCAAAATTGAGTTGCTTTCTTAGGTTAATTGCATTTACGACTTCATTCGGCTTGTGGTGCATTGAATGGTTTTTGCCAACAAGCCTCTCTCATTTTCCCTTTCTCAGCTCACCATTGCCATATGCTGTCTGTGGGGGTTTTTCCCCAATGAGACTCTCTTATTTTCATTTGTCTCAACTCACCATCGTCTTATGGTGCTCGTGAGGGTTATCACCGATAAGACTCTCTCATTTTTATCTCCTTCAACTTACCATCGCCTTATGGTGCCCGTGAGGGTTTTCACCAATAAGACTCTCTCATTTTTATTTCTCTCAACTCACTATCGCCTTATGGTGCTCACGAGGATTTTCACCAATAAGACTCTCATTTTCATTCTCTCAACTCACTATCGCCTTATGGTGCCCGGGAGCGTTTTCACCAATAAGACTCTGTCATTTTTATTTCTCTCCCGATTCCTTATGTTGAGGAAGACAAGTAGTTCCCAAAATGCATCATCACATCCATTGCATGCTTAGCGTTAACATTCTCAAAGATTGATATGAAGGTTTTTCTTCGGTTATTACTTAGCTTTTGGATAAGGTTAGAAAGAAAGGATGACATGAGGCCCAAACGATACTTGAAGTGGGTTAGGACTTACAACTTTTGAAATTGACCAAAACAAAGAGGATTAACGCAAGCCCCAGTTTCTTTTAACTGGGCAATTCTAAATTATTTAATTGGTTGGACCAAGCCCCGAACAGGGAAGCCTACGTATCTCGCCCCTGAAAGAGGAAAATCAGGTCACGCGTAGTTCTGGGAAGACTTTTGATTTTTTTTTATTTTATTGACACTCTTTTCTCTTTGCAATTTTTTTGACTCTATTTGTCTTGGCACTTTTTCTTTTATTGGACATTTTTTTACTCTATTTTGATTTCAAAATAGGGGTATGAAAGAAAATAGGACTAAAGCTCAAATGGGGTAAACAAAGGATGACACAATGTTTGGATAGTAGAATGAAATGCCTTCGTCATATCAATCCTTGAAAATGCAAGTACATATCATGCAATATGAAAAGTGCATGATCAATATCACTTATGACATGTTTTACAACACTAACTTTCCCCGAACTTATGTACCAGCTTTTCTTCTACACTTACCAAACATACAACTCCATCTTTGTTGTATATGCCTCACATTGAATGACTCATGCTTTCGTGGTGTTGATTTTCTTTTTGTTCCTCTTGATAGGATCACGCAGACACTGTTTGACCTAATTAAGATATGTCTATTAATTGATGACCAAGTTATTCTTGTGATTCTCAAAATGATTGTCATAATTTTCAAAGAAGGCTTGAACTTGTCACCAAATATCCAACACTCTACCTATTTTCTCAGATGCTCTCCTTTTCTAACTTTAACTCTCTGATTCAAAGCTTCATGATTAAGTTGGACTAGAATTAACATAAAATGCATTATGTAAAGCAGACAAACAAATGTCTTAAAATAAGACAAAACAAACAAGGGACACCATATTTCATTGAAAGGAAAGATAGAAGGGTTTAAACAAAGATGATAGAGAAACAAAACAAGATAGATCCCGAATTACAACCCTGAAATAATTTGAAAAACAGAAAAGAAAATAAAACAAACTACCAGACCTCTTCCTAGTAGGGAGAGAGGTGACTTCTCAATTGCTCAGCCTGATAACTTAGCCACTGGTTTGCATACTAGAATGACTAGAACTTTCATAATGATCAGACACATTCCCTTCAATAAATAAATTTTGGGTCCTCATGTTTAACTCGTTACTTACAACATATTGTGCAATACCATGTGTTGGCGGAGAATTTTGTGGGACAGTTGAGGTGCCAATGTTTTGCACCACAATCAATTTTTCTTGAATAATCCTTTCTATTTCTCTTTTCAAGGCATGACAATTCTCAATATTGTGACCCTGAACATCAGAATGATATGCACATTGTACATTAGGATCAAAACTTCTTAAATGTGGGTCAAGAGTATACCCGAGGAGAGGATTGATCATTCCTCACTGTACCAATATTTGGAATAAACTGGCATACAAATCTCCAATTGGTGTGAAGCTATCCCTTGATATCTGCCTCATTTTATTGTTTGGTTTGGATCAAACCTTGAGCATAGAAGGGCTTTGATATGTTTGTAGAGTTGGAGGATGACTCTGAGGAGGTTGCGCGCGCCATTGTGAGTATGAAGGGAGTTGAACATATGGTTGTGCGCAGTATACTAGATGTGGAGGTTGGGTAATGAGTATAATGGATTTGGGGAGGGATTATAAAGCGCTTGGGTATGAACTTAGGCTTGAGACTGACAGCAACGACGACGTCGTCTTCTTAGATGTGCCCGTTCTCCAACTATAATAGCAATTGTATTTTTCTCATTCTTCTTCCCTCCAATTTACTTTAATTGATTACAATATTGTCCCAAATGTTTCACTTATTCCTCATGCCCATCTTGCTTCTCAATTTTTGACATATTAAAGATTGGAGGAAGGTTAGCACTTGGAGGCATACCCCAGTCTTTGTACAAAACATTTTCTTTACCCACAGGTCCTAGAGAATTTTTCATAGCATTTTCTGCACTTTTTATTTTCCAACCATTTTCTCCGACTCTTCTGGCGTACTGGACTTCTTGTTAAGAAATTTTGGTGGTCCAGTTAACTTAAAAGCAGGTTCAGGAGTATAACAATGATCACTAAGAGTATTGAATATAGGTTCACTAGCAGCATAAAGATGCATAACCGTTGGGCGAGCCAGTATGGAAGTATCAGTAGAGGATTGAGCAACAAGATCACAGACGATATGTGGTGTTGTGAATGTAGCAGGCTTATGTTGAGGATCTAGAGGAAAAGAGGTAGAAGTATTGAGATGTTTTTGGCTTGGAATGGATTCTGAGTCATGTTGTGGTGCATAAACAATAGTAGAAAACTAACTTTGAGATTTTGGTAGAAAACTCGAGGTATTTGTAGGATCAATAAAGGGAAATGGAGGAGGAGGCAACCCATTGGCCCAAGCTCGATGCATTTTTGTCATTTATTGTATTAGTCTCCTAATCTCTTGCTTCAAACTCCCTTTTTCCTAATTCTTTGTTTGATCCATGATTTCATTCTCTATATCTTTATTGGACACAACTAACCCTTTGGATTTAGTGTGATGTGAAGGACCAGTCAGAATACCACAAACCAACCACCTTAAACTGACTCAACAAGAAAGAAAGTAAATGTATTAGAGTTCAACACTTTTTCAAAACCTCTTTTTTCTTTTTCTTTTTCAAAAAATCATCGAACCCAAGAAGGGCGTCTACGTATCTCACTCCCGAGAGAGGAGAATCAGGTGTGCGTAGTTCGTGAAGTCTTGCCAAAATGGTCAATTATACTTTTTTTTCATTCTTTTTCTTGAAACTTCACAGAGAAAAGAAAATAAAAAATTGTAAAAAGAATTGACAAAAAACTTTTTGTATTTTTCAAGTTTAAATCCTTATACAAATGAAATCTATAATTACCAAAGAAAATCTTTTTGGGCTTTCAATTTTGAGTTTCATACAAAGTGAAATTTAAACCTATTAAAGGAAAATCTTTTTGAATTTTTCAAATAAGATCCACATAAAATAAAACTTATGATTATTAAGGAAAATCTTTTTTGTATTTTTGTTTTCAAGGCATATATGAAACACCTACTCTAAATGAGGAGAAGAAAATCTTTTTTTGATTTTTTAAATAAGATTAGCCAAAAATGAAACCTACGACTATTGTGGAAAATCTTTTTTTTTCTTCTTTTTTTTAATTTTTCTTTTCAAGACATGTATGAAACACCTACTCTAAATGAAAACTGAAGGAAATTATTTTTTTGATTTTTTAAATAAGATCCTCGAACCTATAATAGGCTACCTACGTATCTCACTCCCGAAAGAGGAGAATCAGGGGTGCGTAGTTCATCCAGATTGGACAATTAAAGATTAAATAACAAACTAAACCTTGACTTATGAGACATTACCAAAGACAGATGATGAAAAACGTCAATAAAATCTTATTGGGGTCTTTAATTTAACACTTCACACAAAAATGACATCAACAACTATGAAAGATAAATCTTTTGGTATTTTTGTTTTATTAAATGTACAAAAGTTCTACCATCTTTTATGCATTTTTTCTTTTTAGAAAACTCCAATTAAAAAAGAAATTTTAATATTTTCGAATTATGAATGCATGGTAAAGGAACAAAAGGAAAATCTTTTGGATGGTTTTTTTTTTTGAAGATGAGTGCGAAAGGTAAAAAAAATTGATTTGATTTGATTTTTTTTATTATAAAAAAAATAAAAATCAAATGCCATAAAAACTCTAAAACCTACAAAACTTTTTTTTTCACTTTTTCTCTCTTATTTTTTTAAATTTTTCCCAACACTTTTTTTGTCTACACACTTTACTTCTAACACATGTTTCCCCAAATCGGTCCGTCAAATGACCACGTTACCCTCAGAGATGCAACATTTTGCACATTGAGATGCTTTAGAGGTGAGTCTCCTACAAAGGACCTAGTGGACCCTGCTAGGTCTCAATATGATGCACATAAGAATGACCTAAAGGCTGACCTACGTCGGGGTTCACTAACAAGGCTATTCAGGGGAGCGTATGGTCGATAGTGGCTGCGACAACTTTCCACCCTCTCCATACGTTCGAAGGCTCCCCCTCCTAAAATAAGGGTGACTCAACTAGAGTTCGTGTACACGACGTGCACTCTGAGACTTGTTGTAGAAAGAATTGACTCGGGTTGTGCAAATGATGCCAGATATAAAGCGGTAACACATATAGAAAAACCGTAAATAAAGAGCACGTAGGCACTCAACAATGATAAAATAAAAACAAAAGGTAACACAAATAATGTCTATACACCCATAATGTCAAACTAAGCCAATACAACTCCAAAAAATAAGCTCGAATTCTGAAAGTTCATCAGCAGAGTCGCCAGAGCTGTCACACCCCTTTTTTAACTCCAAAAGATTAAATTTTAAAGTTTGAAAGGATTTTTATTATTAAAGGTGACAAAATGAAGAATTGTTTCAAAAAAGGATTAGTTTTACAATTAACTCCGAGTCGCCACTTGGCATAATTCGGTGTGCCAAGTCACCTTTGGAAAATCCTTTTCAAAAATGATTTGACTCTTTTAGACTAGTTTGCAAACAGAGATTTCGGCTAAGGAATTCTGTTGATTGAGGGAAAGGTGTTAGGCACCCCTCGATCCCGTGGTTTGATCACGGTCGCTTGTAGAGCGTATCAGCTAATTTTGACACTAAGAATATATAAACCACATAAACAAACAACAATTAAACAAACAAATACAAATCTCAAAAATATAATGTTCAGTCCAAATTATACAGTCTCAAAAATAGAAAAAATACGGAAATGTAAATCCTATTCTAAACTAATTCTAGACGAATGCTCTACCCGATGCCTCGGGCCTTCATCACGAACATCCTACGAGTACAAGATACGTCGGGGCATTCCTCGGAGAATAAGTACATTAAACCTCGGGGCATTACCCGGTAAAATGAATACATTTTTCAATTTTTTATGTTAAAACTAGAAAGAACCATTCAACAAACATTCACACATTCAACAAATTACCATCTTCCAATTTCTACAATTTGCCGACCCAAACTCAATATTTGCCTATCCACTTAGCGATCTAAATCATGATACTATCAATTTCAACAATATCCAACAATGAATCAAAGTTAATCTAAATTCACTTTTATCAATGTTTTAATTCCCGCCCCCCGAATCTCACATGATTAAACCAATTCGACTATCAAATCACTTTTTAAAATCCGAAATCAACATCGAACACATACCCCAACAAAGATTCAAATATTTAAGCATACCGATCATTATATCCACAACAACAATCAACATTTGCTCAAAATATTCAAAATCACACCACAAAATCACGATATCAACCAACTTCGATATAATAAAAAAAAGGTAGAGTTAAGAGATGGACCTTTTGACAATTGATTTTGTTTGTAATAAGATTTAAGAAAACTCGGATTTGGGATCCCGAATAGGACCTCAACAATGACGAACTCCAAACTCGATATTAAAAAGCTCAAGACTCGAAACTAAATTCAATAAATGGGTCAAGAAGATCAGAAACCCAAATCCCCGAAATAATAACGGATATCGATGACGTCGGAATAAAGATAGCAGCAACACAAAATAGACCCGTATACAAAACTATCACGAAAAAACTGCCTCGAAATAAGACCATTTTCAGCGACGAACTCCTCTCTCTTCGATCTCATGATTTCTCTCTTGCTAATCTCTCTGATTCTCTCTCACTCCTCGATTCTCTCCGGGGTGTATATTATGTTTCAACGGTGTGTGTTTGGAGTCAAAAAAGGAAAAGAATTCCCCAGCCCCCTCAAAATATTCGGCCCTGGTCACTGCATAGGAAAAGAAAAAGAATATTCGGCCCCTATAAGGATAAAATAGTTCTATTATCCAAAACCAAATCAATCCATGATATGCAATCACATACATATCTATATATATAGTGACGGTAAAGGGAACAAGGCTTAGCATGAACTTTGAAAATATTAACTTGGGTTGTGTAGATTAATCGTCATAAAATAAGGAACCCACGAGCTCTATGGGAACAACTCTCCCCTAGCAGGAAGGGCTCCAGTGCGTGTAGCCGCACAAAACAAAAATATCTATATCCGTATATGCCATTATGGGGGATTCGAACCTCTCGGCATAGTCCAAGTGACTTAGCACCAATGTATACAATATGGGGGATTTACATCTCCCATTCATATATTTATTCGAGGGAATGGAACCTCTCAGTGTTACAGACACTTGCACCGGCTAGTGCGGTTTCCAGTGTTAGTCCTCCAGACTCCACTTTCATGGCTCGGCTACCCATCCTACTTTAAAGCCCAATTTAAAATATCATTCACATATGCATACAACTATTAGTCTAATTACTTTCAAAGGCATCTCGTTGGTATCGTCATATCAACCCCACTTGCAAGCTACACCATCCCACAACCAATAATAATCAACTTTGGGACTTGAAACCATTAGATATACAATGATATCAAATCAATTCAACATATACGGACTTGAACCCATTTAGCCAATAATATCACCAAGGTTAAATCCAAAACTATCTATGACCAACAAGTTCTTTGTGAAACCATTTATATCATTAGGCGAATGCCTTAGTTCAAATCATAATTCAATTTAATTTATGGTCATCATGACTCTTACAAAATCATTCATCCTTTATTAGAATTCTTATACCAAGCATTAGTTCAAAACACAATTCATCATGTGACTTAGTTTACTCTCTTAAACATTTTCACAAATAGGTTGTGGGAATGCCATTATCAAGACCAAAGCCAAGGTAAAAACCATCCAATTTAAGGTTACCCATGACCCATTTGTTAAACCACAATTACCAAGCACCCACATGTGCAAAACATCATAAAAAATATGTATAAACACAATATAAATCAAGAGTAAACAATACCCAACCATATGCAACAAAACCCTCAACATTGGTTTTCAAAATCACTATTAATAAATTATTAAAAAACTTTAAAAAATATGGTTTTCATGAACTAACAATAAGGGAAGAGTCAGATGCCTTATTCATGAAGATTCACGGAAGGACTTTTGGTCTTTCAGCTTCTAGATGAACACCTTGATAAAAACCCTAGCCAACCTTCTTGAGAGAGATTTACAAAGGATTTAAGAGTGTTTTGATCTTTCAATCTATGTTATGAGAGGCTACAATGTGTTATAGAACGTGGGGACTTAAGGATTTTGGGGTGGGAAATAACTAAATTGTCCTTAGCTTAAAAGTTAAAAAATGAGCGCAGGAGGGTACGACTCCCCTATCTCGTACACACAACATACGAGTGGTACCCACCACTCGTACCCTATAGAGAATGTTAGACTCCAATTCTATCCAACTTACGACTACTTGTCCTAAACCTTATCTATACCATATGACAAGTACCTTAGAATTGTATCCTAGGCAGAATCAACTAGACTAGACTATGGACATTATACAACTTGACACCATACTTCTCGCACCCTATCATACGAATCTTATGATGTTCACTTGTACCTTGGATAGAATGTAACCATAACTATGCTGAGAAACATACGACCAAAACCCCTAAATTGTATCCACATCATGCGATAAGTAAGCATAAGTCGTATGATGATTAGAATGTTCAAGCCTCTGAAAAAAATTTGCAAGGGCCAAGGACCAGGGTTTTTTAGTCTCCCCCCTTAGGATCATTCCTCCTCGAATGATGGGACAAGGCAATACAAGCGCGATTAAAACCCCCAAACATCTATACTCTCACATTTATCTAAGTTAGAAAGAAAATATGGAAGAAATTCACAATCTATATTTAACAGAGACATAAAACAAAGATACTAGGGACAATACATACCTTTAGTACGATTTTCCAAAATCGAGAATAGGAACGGATACTTGGACTTCATGTCCCCCTCATCTTACCACGTAACTTTCTCCATAGAACTTTCACCGAACCCATCTCTTTTGTTCATAACCGGTGAACTTGCCGATCTATGATCCTCACCGGGACCTCCTCATAGGACAAAAAGTCTGAAATACCAATATCCTCCAAGGAAACAACCAATGAAGGATCAGCTATGCATTTCTGTAACATGGATGAATGAAACACCGGATGAATGGAACTCATTCTAGAGGGAGAGTCCAACCCGTATGCAACACTACCAACTCTTCTCAAAACCCCATAAGGGCCAACATTCTGGGGACTAAGCTTCCCCATGTTCCTAAATCGCATTACTTCTTTCATGGGAGACACCTTCAAGAATGCCCTATCTCCAACCTTAAACTCCAAATCCCTTCGCCTCACATCTGCATAGAACTTTTGGTGACTTTGGGTGGTCTTAAGTCTATCTCAAATCACTTCTACCTTTTTCATAGCTTGGTGAACTAAATTGGGCTAAATATTTCTGCTTCAACGACCTCGTACCACCAAATAAGGGATTTACACTTCATGCCATACAATGCCTCAAACGGAGCCATACCAATGGTTGAATGGTAACTATTATTATAGGTAAATTCAATCAAAGACAAATGGTCGTACCAACTACCACCATAATTAATTACACATGGTCGCAATATATCTTCCAAGGTTTGAAATAGTCCTTTTGGCTTTTCTATCCGACTGTGGGTGAAATGCCATACTAAGACTCACTTTCATACCCAAACAATGCTGGAAAGAATGCCAGAAATGAGAAGAAAATTGGGTACCACAATAAAAAATAATCGAGACAGGCGCACCATGCAACTTTACAATCTCTCAAAGATATAACTTCAGATAATCGTCCACAGAATAAGTAGTCCTTACTGGCAAGAAGTTAGTGGATTTAGTCATCCTATCCATGATTACCCAAATAGAGTCACACTGATTTCGCGATCACAAAAAGCAAGTAACAAAGTCAATATTTATGCTCTCTCTTTTCTACACCGACTATTCAATCACTTGAAGCAGCCCATCAAGACTCTAGTGCTCCATCTTTACTTGCTGACATACTATACACTTAGCCATAATATCGGCTACATATCATTTCATGCCATTCCACCAATACATCTTCTTAAGATCGTGATACACCTTTGTTAAACCAGTATAAATCATGTATCGCGACTCATGAGCTTAGGCTAAAATCCTGCCATGCAACCTATCCATATTCGAAACACACAACCTCTTTTGGTACCTCAAGATACCATCACCACCGATCTTAAAGGCCATCACTTTTTTTTTACCCATATCACCTTTGGTCTTATCAAAAGAAGATCTAACACTTGTTTCTTCTTTATTTCTAAACAAAGAGATGACTGAGCCACCTATTACATAAACACGCCACCATCCTTGGAGTCTTAGAGACGAACTCCAAAGTTAGCCAAATGGTGAATATCCTTAACCAGTTCCTACTTATCCTTATCCACATGCAACAAGATACTCATGGAAAACCCGCTAAGAGTATCAACAACCACGTTAGATTTACCTGGATGGTAGTGAAGACTTATATCGTAGTCCTTGAGAAGCTCAAGCCATATCCTTTGCATAATATTAAGATCTTTCTAATTCAACGCATACTGAAGGCTTTTATGATCAGAAAATATATCAACATGAACCCCATACAGATAGTGACGCCAGATTCTCAATGCAAAATCCATGGCTAGCAATTTCAAGTCATGAGTCGGATAGTTTTTCTCATGGACCTTTTACCGTCTAGAGGCATAGGCAACCACCTTCCCATGCTGCATTAACACACAACCCAAACCAACCTGAGACGCATCATAATACACCACAAAACCCTTGGTACCCTCATACAAAGTTAAAATTAGAGTCAAAGTCAACTTATTTTTTAACTTCTCAAAGCTAACCTCACAAGCATCTGATCACATGAACTTTACCTTCTTCCAAGTCAACTTGGTCAATGGAGTAGCAATAGAAGAAAATCTCTCCATGAACCTCCTATAATACCCGTCTAAACCCAAGAAGCTCTAAATATCTGTTGGAGTCATAGATCTGGGACACTTTTTAACCACAACAACCTTCTGAGGATCCACCATAACACTCTCAGTGGACACAACATGACCCATAAAAGTTACGACATTCAACTAGAACACTTAGAGAATTTAGCATACGACTGCTAATCTTTCAAGGGTTGCAACATAATGCGGAGGTGATTGACATGATCCTCCTCGCTCTTAGAGTACACCAAGATATCATCAATGAAAATAATGATAAATAAATCTTAAAATTAATTAAAGACCCTATTCATCAAATCCATGAATGTTACGGGGGAAATGGTCAACCCAAAAGACATTACTAAGAATTCAAAAAGCCCATACCGGGTTAGAAAAGTTGTCTTAGGGATATCTTCTTTCCTAATCTTTAACTGATGATACCCGGGTCAAAGATCGATCTTAGAAAATAACTTGGCACCCTGAATTTGATCAAAGAGCTCATCAATTCTCGGAAGAGAAAACTTATTCTTTATTGTCATCTTATTCAGTTTCCAGTAATCAGTACACATCCAAAAGGACCCATCCTTCTTTCACAAAAACAAGACCAGTGCACCCCACGTGGACACACTAGGACGGATAAAACCCTTATCTAGAAGATCTTTTAATTTTTCCTTATGCTCCTTCAACTAAGCTGAAGCTATTCTATACGAGGGAATATAAATTAAATGAGTGTCCGAAACAACGTCAATCCCAAACTCAATCTCTCTATCAGGAAGGACACCAGTAAGGTCATAATTTAAGACCTCAGAAAACTCATTCATCACATGGGCAGAATGTAATGAAGGACCCCCGAGTTAGAATCTTTAACTCAGGATAGATGATAGATAAAACCTTTTGAGATTAATCTTCGAGCCCTAAGATATGATATGAACTTTCCCTTAGGAGTTAGGGAACCACCCTGCACTCAAAAATTAGCTTATTAGGGAAATTAAACACGACCTTATGGGTTCGATAATCTAAGGAAGCATAGTGTTGCACCCAAGCACACATGCAAGTGTACGTGATCTTATCAAGTAATATAGTGGCCTTAAGATAAAGCCGAATATCAATTCCTTAGAGACTTGTGTTGATAACTTATCCAATTCTAGTTCAACTATTAAGCTAAAGTAACCAAGAGATTTCAGAGTTGTAAATTAAAATTAAAGTAACTAATGCGGAAAAGTAATGACTTTGGACAATTATTGGATAGAGACCCAAGGTTAAGTCTTACGAAAAATCATACTACGCTAATGAAATTCATTCATTAGATTACTTATCTTGTTTATTGATTCGTAGGGTTTATCACATGATCATGGTCTCCCGACCTCTAATCATCTACCTAACTTGGACATTACAAATATATCATTGAGCGGGAATGTAATAATCCAATTAAGTGCATGAAGCTTTCATCCTACTTGTGAATAAAACAAGGCTTCTAGGTATATCCCTATCCAAGTTGCTAATTCAAATTCCTTATTTTATAAAGGAATAAAAATCTTGTTCTATCTACCCCCATGTTCTATCTTCCTATTCCCCCTCCCGAGATGATAATGTCGACAATGAATATATTTTAAGATCCATGAATCCTTAAAATAGTTATAACAAGGGAAAATAAACAACCATAATGATAATAAATTCAACAAACTTAATTCAAAATAAAAACAGTCATGATCTTGGCCTTAACCCCGGAAAGGGGCATTTAGCCGCTAATCGACATAACCATAACCAACATAATTGTATACATGTTATGATTTATTAAAAAACTAAAGTTAAGAAGAATAAACCCTAAATATTGTGTGTAGTAGCCTACTCTCCAGTACAAACATGTCCAAAAGTGATATGCAAAACGTGATAAGTTCTAGTTCTAGTAGAATGCAATTTACCATTGTTGGGATTTGCAACCGTCGTGGTGGATTTCACATGGCAAGAGCAGTGCGTCATGCCAAATTCGCATTGGCTCACTATTTTGGGTGCCTTCTGAAGCCTTTGGTGCATAAAATATGCCCATTGTCCAGGTATAAGGTCTTGCACGTGCTAGGGGAAGCGAAGGTGTCCATTTTATGTCAAATCTTGTCCCATGCTCATATTGATCTATTCCAAGACTTTTTGAGTTGTTTCCTCTTGATTTGAAGCTTTCATATCCTTAATATATCATCATAATCTATTCAAAAATCATATTGTGCTCACTCTCACAAAGATAGTTGGAAAACTCATGCGGTTAGCTCAATCTAAGACATCGTATAAATCATCCTATATTCATCAAATATCTTTCCTCACAACAAGAGAGTTACCTATAATCACTCACAATAATGTAATTTATAACACTATGGGTACAAAAATCAAATTGTGCTCACTCTCACAAAGAATTCACAAGTTACAGATGATGAAGGATATGCTTGCCCTTAGTGTAGTACTCCACTAACATTAGAATGTTAAGAGTAGGATTAAATAGGTGTTTAATGGTTGTAATATAGGCTAAGGGATGGGTAGAAACTATTTTGTCTAAGAATAGTGACTATATTTCCTAAGCACTTTAATACATCACACTGTTCATTCCATGAACCTTTAACAACCAATCTCCACCACTTCTATCTACCCGCATCTTTTTTAATTTGGCCTATCTCATTAAGCTTAATCACATAAAATATGGTGGAAGTATTGTCTATTCATATTATTCAATTTTACCCTTCTTCAAACCCACTTTACGTTATGCACCCCAATGATAGCCACCCTCAACTTAAGCATTTGCCTTCATTGAGGTGCACTATGAACAAAGAGGACCAGGGCCAAAAGAGGTTCATTGTAACATGACTAGGCTAAAAATGGTAATTTCTTCAGCACAAATTTCTGTAACTCCCAACCATAACACAATAATTTTAACACACCAATAATTATCACTTAGTGGCTTCAATTTCACCTTTATCCCTCTTGAATTTTAAACTCCTTACTCAATTAATTTTGCACTAAAGAGCTTAAGAGCTTTTGGAACAAATTAATGTCAATCAAAGAAGAGGATTAGGCTATATATGAGGCTACCAAAGAATAAGCTAAAGGCTTAACGGGGCTTAATAGGATTAAGTACAAAGGGTAGGTCAAAAGAAGGTATAAAACATGACTATCAAAGAAATACCCATATCATCTCCTAAATCCACACTCTTTATTTTGTTTTGCACACACACCGGGTAAGTTCTAGACATCACATATAACAAAGAACATAAAAATAACTCACATGACACGTGGCACATGCTTAACTTCAAGTAGGATCATCATAGACTCTTAACCAAACAATAACATGCATTCAAATTAGGCCAATAAGTACAAGAGCCACAAACATGAGCCTAGGAGTCTCAAAAGTAGTAATTCACACAATCAACATACTCTTTTCATACAAATCCACTTGAATCATGCAATCAAATATAGCACCAACAAGAACATCCTACACAAAAATTTTAGAACTTACCTTAAAAATGGGAATTCGCCCACACCACACTTAGAAATCTACTTTGTCCCCAAATTAAACTCTTAAAGTTAGAGATAGAAATACTCCCTGAAGCCTCTAGTACTAGCTAGTATTATCTTTTATATATCAAGAGGGTCTAGGGACCCTACACTCAGTCTTCACCATTCTCCTTAGCTCAGATTTTCTGGTACTCAGACTTCCCATCAACCTGTGACTTAACAAAAACAAAAACTATGTGAAGTAAAAAACAATAAAAAAAAAACTTAAAACAAAACATACCTTAACTTGGGTTGCCTCCCAACAAGAGCCTGATTTAGTGTCTTGGAATGAGCCACATCAACTTTTTCCTCCACCTTGAAGATATAAATTTCACCCCCAACTTCGCATCCATCTTCTTGCTTTGCTCATAGGGTGGTGGTACAAAGATTATGAAATCGAGTAATAGAATGTGCATGGTAAACCGCTCAGCCTTAAAGTGAGGTGTGCTTCTATGTTTCTTTTCTTGTACAAAATTAAGAATATAGGATTCCTATTTCTCATCTTCACACTCTCCCACTATTTCAGATGATTCCATAGACAAGACATTATCTAAACATAATGTAGAAAAGTGATTTGAATGAGGCCCATCCAATCCCACTTCAAAATTTACACTATCCAAAACACCCTCACTAATATGTTAACCTTCTCAATTGTAGTCTCAAGAGAAAGATGACTGTTGAGTAGATGCGATTCTTGTATTTGTTCCATAGATTGGCTAGGATCCTCCATTTATTTTTTCATCTTCTATGGAGATGGTGGTGGTGGTATCTCCTTAACCTGCACAACAACTTTATTTTCCAAGTACTCAGACTTCTTCGAATTATTAGCGACTTTGTCAGCATCTGGTTGAAGAGTCAACTCTGCATCTAGTACCTTAGTTGTCTTTTGAGCTTTGTCCTCAAATATGACTAAATCAGGATTAGCTCCACACATATCTGCATAGTGATACATATTGCCACAAACCACACACCAACTTGGGGTCTACTACACAGGTTTTAAAAAAATAGGTCCCCTCCAAATATTTGGATCAAAATCTAGACAAAAAGCCTCATGGTGGGGTCCTCCACAAAAATGACAAGAATCATCATCCCTCAAAAACCATCTATCCCAGACTGAAATCTCAAGAAGAGTGTGAGAAATTAAAAAAATAAAAAAATAAAAATAAAAATTACTAAACTATTTATGACTAAATATAGCTAAATTGATAATAAGATAGTTGTCTATTTACAAGTCCCCGACAACGATGCCAAGAACTTGTTGCGCCCAAACGCACATGCAAGTGTATGTGGTCTCACCAAGTAATATAGTGGCTTTAAAATAAATCCGAATATCGATACCTCAGAGACTTGTGTTGACAATTTATCGAATTATAGTTCAAAAATTGAGCTAAAGTAACCAAGAGAGTTTTTGAGTTGTAAACTAAAAGTAAAGTAACTAATGCGGAAAAGTAATTACTTTGGATAATTAATTGATAGAGACCCAGGTTTCAGGCTTACGAATAATCATACTATGCTAATGAACTTTATTTGTTTGATTACCTATCTTGGTTATTGATTCGTAGGGTTTATCGCATGATCATAGTTTCCCGACCTCTAATCGTCTACCTAACTTGGACATTACAACTATATCATTGAGCTAGGATGGAATAATCCAATTAAGTGCATGAGGCTTTCATTCTACTTGTGAATTAAACAAGGCTTCTGGGTATATACCTATCCTAGTTGCTAGTTCAAATTCCTTATTTTATAAAGGAATAAGAACCTTATTCTAACTACGCCCATGTTCTATCTCCATATTCCCCCTCCCGAGATCATAAGGTCGACAATGAATATATTTTTAGGGCCATTACTCCTTAAAATATTTATAACAAGGGTAAATAAACAACCATAATGATAAGTAATTCAACAAAATTAATTCAAAATGAAAGTAGTCATAATCTCGGCTTTAAACCCGGAAAGGGGCATTTAGCCGCTAATCGACATAACCATAACCAACATAATTGAATACATGTTATGATCCATTAAAAAGATAAATTTAGGAAGAATAAACCCTAAAGATTGTGTGTATAAGACTCTTATACAGTCCAAAGACGTCCAAAAGTGATTTTCAAAATGTGACAAGTCCTATTTAAAGTAGAAGGCAATTTGTCGTCGGTGGGATTTGCAATGTGTAGCCGTGGATTTTGTGTGGTAAGAGCAGTGTGTCGCACCTAATTCATGTTGAATCAATGTTTTGGGTGCCTTCTGAAGCCTTTGGAGTGTATCAAACTCCCATTGTCCATGTATAAGGTCTTGCACGCGCTAGGGGAAGCCAAGGTGTCCGTTTTATGTCAAATCTTGTCCCGTGCTCTTGTTGACCATTACAATCCTTTTTGAGTTGTGTCCACTTGATTTGAATCTTGTATATCCTTCATATATCATAATAATCCATTCACCAAGAATATTATAGAATTAAACACAATAAATTAGAGCTCAAAACAGCACAACATCCAAGACGGTGAACTAGAAATACAAGCTAAGACTAGGCTTGCCCACATTGATCTTAAGCTTATTGTTTTGACTTTTGTCTTGATTCAATTGAACTTTTCACATTATAAATAAGCTTTTACACATATAATTACAAAATAAAACCATTTGAAACTCATTAAACACAAAATAATCCAACGTGATAGACTAGAACAATACCTAACTCAAGCTAGTTAAACTAGTTTTCTCGGTTGAACTCTAAATGATCCATTTAAACCCAAACATGTTTGAAAACACCTTTAAACATTATAATTACACACTTGAACACTTGGATGATTATTTATATCACTGTGAGCACATAAAGCACTCATGAGTTCTACCAGAGTTTCGCTACTAACAAAAACTACCACACCTCCCTATAGACTCTTTTGACAACCATAAAGTCTCCTATCGGGATAGAAACATAAAATGGAATTGATAAACACTCAGGACCAAAACCAAAATGCACAACCATAAATAGGGTCACAAAATAGAGAGAGGACACCAGAAAAACTCAACTATATATATCTCGGGAAAAGAGTTTCAACATACCTGTAACAACGTCCGGAGATGCCTCGTACTCCTAGCGAGTAGTAAGTGCATATAAATAATTTCGGTCAGTGCTGATACCAGAAATAGAAGCAGAAACAACATCCTTTGATGTAAAAGTAGATGAAGTAGCAATAGGGACCCTTTTCGCCCCAGATGCAACTCTAGAGGGGCACTCTCGTTGTATATGCCCAATCTGACCATAATTAAAACATTTGTTGCTCTCCTTCTCATACTGACCATGATAATATTGACCACAGAATCTTCAAGGGGGTTAGGATGGTGGTGATTAGGCCTCTCTGGCCTGAGATTAGTCACCTTGTGCCCTAGAAGCATTACCACCCTAAAAATATCTATCTTTCGAACTAACAGTCAAGTAGGAGTTAGGACTTCCCTAACTCTTCTTCTTGGACCACTTACCACTATATTGTTGTCCTCCACTATGTTTAGAATACTAGGACCTCTTACTCTGTCTCTCACCAATCTCAACCTGTTTCTTTTTCTCCTCTTTGACCTATTGCATATACAACACTTATCTAGAGATGTCCATGTCCTTGATTAACAAGGCTGTCTTACTCTTAAGGATCAACTCTTGAGATAATACTGAAGCAAACTTCCTTATTTGGTCCTTCATAATCGATAACAATTCAGGAGCATACCGGTATAACTGATGGAATTTTAAGGCATACTCCTTGAATGCCATCCTTTCTTGTTTCAAGTTAAAAAATTTCTCTATTTTTGCCTCCGTTAACTCCTAGGGAAAGAAATGGTCCATTAATGCACTAGAGAAATCATCCCATACGATAGAACAAGAATCCTCACCTCTCGACTGCTCCCACTCTTTATACCACTGGTACGCTACATATTTCAATTGGTAGGTCATAAAATCTACACCCTCAACCTCCAAAGCATGCATAACCAAGAAGATCATTTCCATTTCAACAATGAAACTTTAAGGATCATCCCCAACCCTTGTACCAATAAATATTGAAGGATGAAACCTCATTAATTGACTGACTTTAGTGGCCTCAGATGGACCCGTACCAATACCAGTAGAACCATACTGTTGTGATTTGATGTCACCAAATGAGTCAACAAGGTAATAGAGCGTTGAAACTCATAATTAGTAACCTCCCCAGGAGGCAACTGAGTATGAGTATCACTTTCAAGAGTAGGATCAGTGGGGGCAGGGGGAAACCCATAAGAAAAGTCAAATGCAGCGAACCTTGATTGGGTATGGACCATAAAATTTGGACAAACTCCATCCACATTGTCCTCAGTCGGGATAGATGAGTTTACCTGAGTATCAAATCTTCTTAGAGACAAGATTTGAAAGATCAGCAAACAAAATCAAAAGGATCAAAGACCTCAGACTCTATAGCTCAAAGTAGAATGACAAGAAAGGAAAACTTTCCTAAGTGTCTCATAGCCTCTCTGTTATAAGTGTGGCACGCTACACACCCATAATAGAGACTCTACTTGACATGACTTTGTGGACACCTAATTGACCATAAACCTAGGCTCTGATACCAACTTTGTCATGACCCAAACTATAGACTAGTCATGACAGGTATCTTAAGTCCCACCTAGATCGGTATTCACCCCCTGCACCTAACTTAACCATCACATCAATCCACAAGTGCCGGATGAACTCAGAACATATAATAAGATAGCAGAAACAAGCCTGATAATCAAAACTTAAGAAGTGCTAAATTAATCCATCAATACAACATACCAAACCAACTTACCCATGTCTACAGTCATCCACAAAGACTCTACAAATCCAAAGTCAATAATATGTCGGGATATACACCCAAAATTTGCCAAAAACTAAGTCTAAACAAATCTATGACATAAGATGGAAAGACATTGAAATGAATGCCTTTCAAAGTATGGAAGCTCACCACTTTAATGTTAATACTCGGACCACTCGAACACCTGGTCACTGTGCAGGAAAATAGGAAGAAGCTCCAGTCCCTGTATCGTGGGGATACATCATTCGAAGACAGTTAACGATTGAAGCGCTAATAATTAAATCAGGGATAAGGGTAAAATAGTGCCATTATTCAAAACCAATTCAATCCATCATATGCGATCATATACATTTCTCTCTCTATATATATATAGTGTCGAAAAGGGGAACATATCTTAGCATGAACTTTGAAAACATTAACCTGGAATGTGTAGCTTAACCGTCATAAAATAAGGCACCCACAGGCTATATGAGCCCAGATCGCCCCTAACTGAAAGGGCTCCAGTGCATGTATCTGGACAAACCAGAGAATATCCATAACAATATATGTTATTATAAGGGATCAAAACTACCGACATAGTACAGGTGACTTAGCACCAATGTATACAATATGGGGGACTCGAAACTCCTAATAATATATTCATTTCGTGGACTCGAACCTCCTAGTCTTATAGACACCCGTACTAATAAATGCAATTTCCCGTGTTAGACCTTCGGACTCCATTTTCACTTCCCGTCTACACGTCCCGATTTAAAACCTAATTTAAAACTTCCTTCACATGCATATAACTATTAGTCCAATTACTTACCAAAGGCATCCGTTGGTATCGTTATACCAACCCCACTTGCAAGCATACACCATGCCACAACCAATAATAATTGACTTTGTGACTTGAACCTATTTTCTATACAATTATATCAAATCAATTCAACATATATGGAATTGAACCCATTTAGATAATTAAATCACAGAGGTTACAGTTCAAAACCATCTATGACCAACAAGGTCTTTGTGAAACCATTTATTAACCATTTAAATCATTAGGCCAATGCCTTAGTACAAATCACAATTCAATTCAAGTTATGGTCATCAATTCCCGTACAAAACCATTCATCCTTCATTAGCATTCTTACACCAAGCATTAGTTCAAAAGACAATTCATCATGTGACTTAGTTTACTCTCTTAGACATTTACACAAACACGTTATGGGCATACTATTATCAAGACCAAAACCAAGGTAAAAACCATCCAATTTAGGGTTAACCATGACCCATTTGCTAAACCATAATTATAACACACCCACATGTGCAAACCATCATTAAAAACATGTATAAACATAATTTAATTCAAGAGTAAATAATACTCAACCATATACAACAAAACCCTCAACATTGGTTTTAAAAACCACCACTAATGAATCATAAATAAACTTTAAAACACATGATTTTCATGCACTAACAGTGAGGAAAGAATCACATGCCTTATTCATGAAGATTCACAGAAGGAATTTTGGTCTTTAAGCTTCTAGATGAACACCTTGATGAAAACCTTAGCTAACCTTCTTAAGCTTCTAGATGAAGACCTTGATGAAAACCTTAGCTAACCTTCTTGGGGACTTAAGGGCTTTGGGATGGGAAATGTCTAAAATATCCTCAGCTTAAATGCTGAAAAATGAGCACAGGAGTGTACGACTCCCCATAGCTCGTACACACAACATATAAGTGGTACCCACCACCCTTACCCTAGACAGAATGTTTGACTTCAATTCTGTCCAACATATGACTACATAGCCTAAACCGTATCCATACCATATGACAAGTACCCTAGAATCGTATCTTAGGCAGAATCAACTAGTCTAGACTTTGGACATCATACAACTTGACACCATACTTCTCACACCCTATCATAGGACTCTTATGATTTCCACTCGTACCTTGGTTATAATGTAACCAAAACCATACTGAGCAACATACGACCAAATCTCCTAAACCGTACACATATCGTACAATAAGTAAGCACAAGTGGTGTGATGATCAGAATGTTTAAGCCTCTGAAAAAATTTACAAGGGCCAAGGACCGAGGTGTTTCACTAGGCCTCTTTCACACACTGTATTAAGCCTACTAATTCATTCCCACAAATTTTGTATCACCACCTTCGGGCAAACATCCTATCATCACGACCAACATATAAAGATCAAGCTTAGAGCAACATTAATTCTATACCACCAATAAAGCATACCATATACTATACTAGTCTATCCAATTGGGAAGTCAACCTAAATTCCTTATCTCACTTAACTATGGCCAACAAGCACATATTTTTTACAACGCCATTACTATACCATACAGTTTACTACACGTCTTCTCACACATTATACTAGTTTGCCACCACTAGTGACAATTGAGAGTCATGTGAGATAAAGTCACATAGTAAGTATAGTCGATCTTACTCTTATAACATAACCCATACGATCGAAATACTATTCCAATATTCTACTATATATCTCTACCCTTAAGTGTGGCATCTGCAATTGAAAAGCTATTGAATACACTTATTACCTTAGGATGAAAAGCACAATTTCATTCAGATAGAGGTATACACTCAAATAAGTACACTTGACGTACTAGTGGACCCCTCTCAGGTCCTTATTCTATTTCTTAACCTTTTTGATGATTCAACTGAAAAGGACTACATCACTTGGACACTAAGTTTTTACACTTGTATCATCTCGATAATGAGACAAAGCTAGTAAAATTATAGCAAGGAATGAATTTGGATAACTTTCATATGGACAAAACTAAAACACGAACTAGAATATGAAAGAATAGAAAACATCTCCTAAATGCCCGATAGCCTTCTGATTATACGTGTGGTGCACAACACACCTATGAGAAAGACTTTACTAGACACAGTTTTGTAGACACCCTAGAACTATGAATCATGCTTTGATACCTAACTTATTACGACCCGAGCTGAGGCCCTGGTGCGATGGGTATCTAAACTATGAAAGCCCGAGAGACCCTGTAGTATACTACCATAAGCATAATCCATACATAAATTTAAGTGCGGAAGATATAATGACATTCAAATTAAAAATATGTCAACAAAGGTGTGGCAATGCAATAATCAAATCTCTTCTATGAAGCCTCTACTAAATACTAACTGTGTAGGACAGGACAAGGCCCCTGACTGGACTATAAAATGAAAGAAGTCAACATATGAATAAATTCCCTCCAAAATATAGATGGCTCACCAGCTCTATCATTATCCCAAATGTTCTATTAATGTAATGGACCATGGGACTGTGCCTCAGAACCTGTATTATAAGGGTCAATTCTTGAAAAGTATTGATATGCAGAACAATCCCAAAATAATGTATATTTTATGTAAAATAATCGAGAGCCTTGTGAAAGACATTAATAATAAAATATATAAAAATACATGGGCATAATATAAAGAGCTTCAATTCATGTTTGTAGAACATTGACTCAACTCTTTAATTTACTTCTAAGCTAGATGGTACACCTTACAATCATAGTACCCACGAGTTAGATGGGTTTGCCATTAGCTTTTCGTCCAAGCCCCAACCCAAGTTTGCCGCAAGAGGTAGAGTGCTGAAATCTAATACACCGTACGGCTGTCACCAGCGTATAATCCATATTTTAGGACATCATAATCTTGTGTCGGTAAAACACAATTTCGAGCAATGAGTTATTTGAACTCGCACCTTCTTCGGATAACCATTTAGCTCTCTTAGAGCCTATTCTTAGCCTCTAAAAAATCACACTTCATGGTTATAAAAAGTTTATTTCTTATTTTTGTAAGGGTATATCATAACAGAGTATCGTCATGCTAAGACTTACTAGTCATTCATGTCATACCATATCATATCCATTGCCCTTCTTATTCAAAAATATGCTAATGACCACCCAAAATATTTAAATATCACATGAGAGTTATTATTTCAAATAGCATATCAAACTTATGAAAAACACTCTTTTTTCAATACTTTAACATATGGTGGTCAGTTCTTACATAAAACACATTCAATTCATGATTTGGAAATAAGAGCATTTAGAATAACAATCACTTCTTTGAAAAAAAAAATATGTAAAACAATCATGTATAATAAATTAGGAGACATTTAAAATTCAAGAATTATCATCATTCATAAATCAACCCCAACACTAGTCATACATAAAGCTCATGATCAAAAAAAGGGGACTTATGGTTTATTCTCTCAAACTCATTTCACAATTCATGTAACATTAAGAAAATGAATTTCATCATGTGAGGGGGATTTCATAAATCATGATCTTAAATCACTTTTTGAAACTCATAACATATGTACACATGACTATAACTCAAATCCATGGACCCCCCCCCCAAAAAAAAAAATTCATAATTTCATCGAACATGGGTTCATTATGCATGTTTTTCAAACGGTTTCCAAAACTCATTACATGCATATAGATAATTTTTTAAAACTTGTTAAAATATTAAACTTATGCCCACGAGAGTTAAGATATCCCACATACCTTTGACGAAGAAAAAAATTGAAGAATAATCTTGAGTTTGAAATCTACATGCTTCATAATTGAGAAATCCCTCCTTGATATTTTGTAGATAGAGATAATGAGGATTTGAGGGCTTTTAATCGGTTTTGGAATGAACTTAGGGTTATAATACGGATTGGAGGAGTTATGGAGGGTTAAATGACCTTTTTTCCGTTGATTTAACATGGGAAAACATATTTTAACATCTGGAAAAAAGGGGTTTACGTCGTGGACCCAATGCGGAGTAGGATCTTTGACTTGCTACCCCAATCACGGAGCTCCAACTTTGCCTCGCGACCCAATCACGCACCCTAGATCGTGTCTCACTAAAACACTCACAACTTTGATTTAGAGCTCAAATTTACGAACGATAAATTGTGTTAGAAAGAGGACTCAAAGAGATTCAATTTGATATATAATATAACACATCTAGGAGTAATGGTCTCTGTAAGTTGACTCAAGAAAAACCAAATACTGAAATTTGATAGATAGAAAAGTGCTCAACTTGACTTTGAGCTAGGTGACATTTAATATTTTAGTCTGTCTCCGAAGATGTTTCCACCCTAAATAATTATTATTCAAGCTTATTTCTAAGTATAAACCATTGGGTTTGGGTCTATATAAGTAGAAACGACGGTTCAAACTCTTGCCCAAAAATATGGGGTGTTACATTAAAAAACTTAATTTAAAAAAGAGATATCCTAATAATTGTTATTTAATTTTAGATTTAAAACAAAGAGGTGGGGTTAGGGATTAAATAGTTATTTAAAAACTTGTATAACCCCTTTAAGTTATATTTTTAAACGCTTCACCCTCCTCTATATTTCATTAAAATACACTTATTCCATTTTCTCTCTCTTTTTTAATCTCTGACATTTCCGCGCTTTCCAACAAAAATTCTCCCAAATTTTGCAAATGATTCTTATTATTTTCAAGCCTCGGATCTCCGACATGTTTATAGTTAGGTTAGTATAAAGAAATTTTAGATTTTTTAACTTGCTCAAATTGAATTCTTTCGATGTTCAAAGCGAAGATATATTTAGGAAGTTTTTTCAATTGTTTTACTGACTTGCATTAACCCTAGGCCCTTGCCCCGAGAAAACAATTAATACTATCGATCTTCCAAACATTTTAAGCTACATATTGATTGTTTTTTATTTTGTTTTCATTTTTGTTTTCTCGTTGTTGGGTTTCTACAAATTTTTCAAATTTTGTTGAATTATGACAGTGATTCACTTAAAATCTGTGTTATTTAGCTTCAGTGCTATGATTGATCATTTTAGATTAGACTGTGATCAACATTTCACTTTAAGTTTCTCTTTTAAATTTTGATGATTGACATTCTGAATTTTTGAGATTATTTTTTGTATTGTTCATCATTTCAATAGTAAATACCATTATATTTTGCTAGTTTTGATTCTAAATTTCTGCATTTTTATTATTACATATGCATTTTTTGATAATAGATGTGTGGTCGATTAAAGATTTAATTTTTAGGATTTTATTAATTTTTATTTGTTATTAAATAATTTTTGCTGGTTTGATTCTGTATTTTGCCGTTTTGCTAGTCTAAATAGCATTTCTCTTTTAATTAATCTATTGTAGATCTTCTAAAAAATTATCGATAGAGGTAGAGGTGTGTTGCAAAGAACAGGTATTAAAAGAAAAGTAGAAGAAGTCTCGACGGCTTAAAAATGAGTTGAACTAGAAGTAGAAAGGCAAAAAGAGATGAGTTATTTGATAAAGGAAATACGGGAAGGGAGTGGGGCTGGAGGGGTATAGTCAGATATATTTTAGGTGGGAAAGTGAAAGTGAAGGAGAGGTAAATGAAGAGGCACTGTTCATGCCTCGTGTCGTTAGGTACATTTTCGATGAGAGGTATGCCCTTCAACACTCTTTCTAATGATAATGGGTTGTTTCTAGACAAAATGTCAGCTCGTCTAGGATGACACTCTACGATCAATTTATGAAGGTTCTGGATGATCAAAACCTTAAATCTAGGTTCAAATAGTCGTTCTTTCAATTCCTATGAAAGCTTTCCAAGTTTATCAAGTTCAATGGACATCTTATCCATTATACCTTGCTACATAAAGTAAAGAAGGATCCTAAGAAGAACGAGATTTGATTTTGCATAAATGATAAGTGAATATTTTTTGGCCTGAAGGAGTTTGCATTGATCATAAAAATTAAATTGTTTCAAATATTTTCGTGATTCTAAATACAATTGGGTAACTGAGAATAGTGAAGATTTTTACAAAAGAATAACCAAAAAGAAAAAAATGAGTTGAAGAAGTTAATGAAATTTGTGTAAAGAGATAAGTTGAATAAGGAGGACAAATACAAGAATTATCTAGTGTGGTTTGTGCACATTATTCCGTTTGTCTGAAATAGAGCAAAAAACATCAAGGTGGATATCATCAAGATGGCTGATTCTATAGAATTCTTTGAGAAGTACCCACGGGGCAAAGAGTCATTCGATCTGACACTTGAGTACCCGAAGAAAAAGATAGATTTTGTTAGGCTTAAGGAAACTTATCTTGAGAGGAATGGTGAGTTGTATGCTCTGTATGGATTTTAATGGACATTTTTGGCAAAATATTCACAATCATTTGATTAATTAATTATAAAATGTCAATTATTATGTATTACATTATTTACTGAATGTGCTTTATTCAATTAGGTTTCTTTAAATTATAGATTCGAATATATGAAGCCTATTTCTAAGTCAACAATGGTAAAAGAGAATCTCAAAATTCTCTTCAGCCCATTTCCAGAATCTACGTAGGCACACTTTTCAAAGTGATAGAATTATCGAGGGCGATCCTCACCTGCATGAGTGGAGTAAAAAGTTAGAAAATTTTCTTTTAAATTATCTAGTAAAATAAAACTGAAATCATTCATAATTAAAATTTGTATTTGTAGATTTTGCATCCGTTCCTCACCCCCAACGTTCTCAAAATAAAGAAAGATTATATTGCAAAACTCGTTGAATATATGAAGAATGTGAAAGATGTATTTAATGCTGCCTTGAATGCCGATTTGGGTGTATTCAATGATGGACAGTGAGGATGACGTTGATGATGAAGATTTGGGTGGTGACAATCTATGTCTAAAAACATTACAAATGGTACGATGTTAAGCAGGGTAAGAGGAGTGGTTCATAGAAAGGTCGATGAAAATTTGACAGAGCGCGTGTTGAATCTTGAGGAAGCAATGAAGGATGTGCATGCCTTCATAAAAGAAAGGGTTTAGGATGATTGAAGGAACAAGAGAAAAAAGATAATCTACTTGAAAACATCAGATGTTCATAATTATTTATCTAATACAAGTTTTGTTTGGTTATTATAGAAACTATATAGTTTATGTTAAATAAAAAGTTTGTTATCGTAGAATCTATGTAAGCTTCTACAGGTTGAAACTAACTTGATGTTAAATCTCTGTAAATATAGATTTGAAGGATCGTACTGAACACTCAAAGTGAAGGGTGTCCATCAAGGAAAAGAGCTCAAAAAGTATTGTACAAGCAGTTGATATGAATAGTGAGACATTTGTTGAATAAAAGATGAGGATATGATCCTCGAGAAATTCATTATCGATGAAGAGAAAGAGAACTAAGAATAAAAGAAAGAAAAAATAAATGATGAAGAAAAAAAGAAAAAAGAAAAAAGAACAGAAGAATGAGAAAGAAGACGAAAAAATGAGGCAACAAATGAAAAAACAAGAAGAAAAAAGAAAATAAAAAGAAAAACAAGTGCGAGTAGAGGAGGAAAAAAAGGAGGAATGAGACAAAGAAAAAGAAGAAGTTGCAGCAAAGGAGGAAGGTGATGATAAAGAAAAAAAATAAGAAAAAAAGGTGTTGTACAAAAGGAAAAAGAAGAAGAAAATAAGAAAGAATAAGAAGAAAAGAAAGAATCATTAAAAAATAAGAAAGTCGATGAAGACAAAAGTTCAAGCGTCGTAATTATTGACGAGATCAAAAATACAAAAAGAGTGACTAAGCAGTAACGAAAACAAAATAAAGTTAAAACTTTTTGTTTGAGAGTTTGAGACAATTGATAAGTGCTTTGTGTTTTTAAGATAATTTTAAAATCTTTGTTAGGTGTTTAAAAATTTTAATAATTATATTTGAAGGTTTAGACAATTATTTAATATTATTTGTTTTGAATGACACAATAAAATAGTATATTTTTAATAGATTTGGATTATTTTGACAATATATGAGTTAATTAATTTTATGTGCTTAATTGTTTGTCCTGCTTATTATAAAGTTTCATATGTTTTATATAAAATATGATTTTTCAGATAATCTATGTGCATTTCTGTAAACGGCTTACATAATTGATAATAGTTGATCTTTGTTATTATATACCTTTAATGAAAGCTATAGGCTGACAAATGTACATCACTAAAGTCAATAATAATTTTACTTTTAATAATACATCAAAGAGAAAATACATTCATCTCACTATATTTCCGTTACACCATTTTCAAAAAGTTAATACTAATAATTTATAGTACAACATGATTTTTAGGTCCTTAATTTTTTCTTCAATCACAATCAATTTTTTTTTAAGTTGATACCATTTTATTTCGTTGTCTTTCAATAGTTCTTTGAAATGATCTATCTTGGGTTCAGATTCTCTAAACAGTGTCATAAGCAAATTCTTATTTTCTTCTGATTCTCTGAGCCTCTGTAATGTTTCAAACTTGGTGATGCCTTGAAACATTGATTCCTTTTATTCGGAAGAAAGCCACTTAAAATAAGAGTATCCACCATTATCCTAAATAAATAACTACCAATTAAAGTATTTTATTGCTTAGAATCCAAAATAATATATTTTTCCTAAAATTCTTATCTTCCCAACATAATAGTTGTAGAAATTCAATTCAATTTATTGTCGATTCGTGATATTTTTAAGACAATGACATTTTCACAGTAACAAATGTAAGATCTTTTGAAAGATTGAGATGTCTCAAAAATTGTATGTGTTTAAGAAAAAATAAAAATAAAAAAGTAGATGAAGAAAAGCATATGAATGAGTTTAGAAAGTTGTCCTTAATTTAAATGGTACGGTTGGCAGAATTTTGGCCGCTAGAGAATAATACAAATATAACATAGACCATGCCAATAATATAGCATATACCTACTGCATAGTGTCTCATCTATCAAAGTGGCGATCCCATACCTTAGTTGTTCATTCTAGAGGCTTTCTTGTACAACTTAAAACAACAACAGGGTTAAAAGTTATCGTTGGATCTTGAAATTTCACTATTTCATTCATATCATAGGCTACGTAAATTGTGTATCATTTGCTATATCATTCTTAGAAGTAATAAACCTTTTGTGTTTATCACAAATCTGAATGTAGATCAACACTGGACTGCTAACCAGGTGTATTCTTAATTCACCAATATGGTCTAAAGTCTAGCATCTTTCAAATAAATTTATAATAATGGATTGGTCTATTAGTCGAAAAATTAAATTAAAATAAAATAATTAACATAAATATATATTATTGTAATAACCCAAATTTTTTAGCTCTTGGCTCACCAACAAATAGACAACTGAATTATCTAATCAATGGCACCAGTCTCGCTTTAATCCTAGGTCGTAGTAAAGAGTTATGGAAAATTTTTAAAGGCACTGTCAAACTATCAGTGACAACTCTGGCAATGACCCATTGTCAGACACAACGATTCGTAATGAAGAATCATTATCACGGTAGTGAGGGACAAAAGATTTCAGTTTAGTAAATATAAGTCCAACACACAACTCATTATCAGTTTAAAAGAGTCATTAGGTAGACCCGTCGTCACAATAGTAAGAAACCAAGAAATCTGCTCCTTGACAATGACATTTCATGATGCTCATCGCCAGGCTAAATGAGTTATCATGAAGGACTCGTTGTCATAACAGTAAGGACCCAAGGCTTAGGTCCTCGGTTATGACTCCAGGCCACGACTCGTGATCAGACCTAATGAGTCGTAGCCTGAGTCATTCTGACTGTTTCCCAAAAATTACTAAACATTTTAAGAAGAACTTTTTGACCTTTTCCCTTTCTTTTCTGTAACTTATCATTTTAATTTGAACTCCTCAAGAACTTCAACTGTCCTTCTTACTTTAAACCAAAGAAGACAAGAGGTCTCTTAATAACAAAGAAAAGTGAGCAGTTAGCTTATTTTATATTCTTCCTTTGACTTATAATTAAGCATGAATAACATATTTTTCTAATATTCTATGGGAGAATTAAGCTAAACCTTAAGTGTTTTCACTTACCTTTGCCTGCAAATTTTGGGGTTTCTTCAAGAACCCTAGAAGAAAAAATAGGGTTGTTCCTAGTTGTTTTAGAGAAAGTAGAGAGAATTTATGATATATGGTCCTTTTTGTGACTTAGGAATAAATAAAAATGACCAGCAACTTGGCCTTATAAAGGCCCTATTTTAGGCTATCTACTTAGCTGTATTTTGAACCTTAATTAATCAAATAAGTCCAAGTAGGTGATGCACCTACTTACGATAGGTCAAGATGCTCAAAAGGTCAAAGTAGGTGAAGTACCTACATGCCTGATTCATTGTTAGGCTCAATTAAATTAGGCCTTGGCAGAACAAGTGCATGTAAAATACACGGTGTTACATCCTCTCTTCCTCGGGAACATTCATTCTCGAATATTAGCATAACTGTCCAACCCAAATAAGTTAAATCCTAAGTTTGATATTTCTGTTGTCACATAGTACTTATATATTATAATTACTTGTTATTGCTCTAATTCAGCATCTTGAACTTTCTCTTCATATTTGAGTAAATGGGGGTACTTGGGTTTCATCATTTCTTCAGCTTCCCATGTGATCTCTTCTTCCAAAGTGTTTTTATCAAAGCTATTTCCTTATTCCTTAATTTTTTAACTTGTCGATCTAGAATTGAAATAGGTATTTATTCATAGGTTAGATCTTCCATAACTTGTACATCTTTAGTAGGAGTAATATGTGATGGGTCTTTGATGCACTTTCAAAGCATTGAGAAGTGGAATACTGGATGGACTGTTGAAAGATCTAACTCATATAGGCCTATATAACATGGACACAATTTCCATTTTTTACCAAATCTCATTACCCTTTTCATTGATGACACCTTTAATAATACCCAATCACTTATAGCAAACTCTTTCCCCCTCATTCTAGTATCTGCATATAACTTGTGTTGACTTTGGACTTTTTTTTGCCACTGTTGGATCACTTTAACTATTTTCATATCTTGATGAACAAGATTTGGCCCAAATAAGGCAGTTTCACCCACTTCAAACCATCCAATTTGTGACATACACTTTCTTCCATAAAAAGCTTCACATGGTACCATTTTGATACTTGAATGATAGCTATTGTTGTAGGCGAACTTGATGAAAGTTACATGATCATCCCAACTACTTTTAAAGTCAATACATAAGCTCATAGCATATCTTCAAGTGTTTGAATGGTACGTTCTTTTTGTCCATCTTTTTGAGAGTGAAAACTATACTTAAATCCACCTGTGTTCCCAAATTCCTCTGAAAAGACATCTATAAATTTACAGTAAATTGAGATACCCTATATGATATAATAGAGATTGGTACTCTGTGTAGCCAAAGTATCTCTTTAATATATAATTTGTATACTCTTCAACTGTGTAAGTGGTCTTAACCGACTGGAAGTGTGCTGATTTTGTATGCCTATCAACTAGTACTCATATGGAATCAAATTTTTGAGATGTACGAGGCAAACCAATGACGAAATCTATATTGATCATGTCCCACTTCCAGATGGAAAGGTTTGTACATTGCATATAAATCCCGGGCCTTTGGTGCTCTATTTTAACTCTTTGCAAATATGGACATTGGGCTACAAATACTATAATGTTGTTCATATCACCCCACCAATACACTCCTTTCAAATTATGATACATTTTAGTTGAACTTGGATGGATGGAATACCTTGAATGATGTGCCTCTGTCCTAATCCTCTTTCTTAATATATCTACATTAGGCACGCACAATGTATTTTAGCACTGAAATGCTCTTGTGTAAGATCAAATGCCTTTGTCATACCATATTGTACATTCTCCTTAAGCTATAATAAAATAAGATCGCCATACTGCTTCTCTTTCATTTTGACTACTAATGAATAGTTGGTGTAGATCAATAGTTGGTGTAGATCACTAATAAGCCCCTCATCTGGAGTTTTAAGAAGGCGAACCACAAAATTGGATAGTTGGTGTAGATCATTAGTAATCCCTTTCTATTCTATAGAATAACCATAAGTGCTCACCATAGTATTACAACTTAATGCATTAGCTACCATATTTGTTTTCCTGGATGATACAAGATATCAACATCATGGTCTTTTAATAGTTCAAGCCACCTTCACTGCCTCAAATTTAGGTCCTTCTGGATACAAATATATTGCAAACTCTTATGGTTAGTATATATGTCAACATAAATCCCATACAAGTAGTGGCACCATATCTTTAAAGCAAATATAACTACTGCTAGCACAAGATCATGTGTAGAATAATTTTTATCATGTGGCTGAAATTGTCTTGAGGAATATGATATTACCTTACCATTCTATATCAACACACATCTTGAGCTAATTTCATGAAGCATCACAATACACTTCATGCCTTTCTGCGCCTTATGAAACTACCAATACGGGTGTAGAAGTTAACTTATTATTCAAATCTTGGAAACTCCTTTCATATGTGTCATTCCATTGAAACTTGGATGATTTGTGTGTTAGCTTTTTTAAAAGTACATAAATTGAAGAAAATACTTCAACAAACCTTCTATAATAACTTACAAACCCAAGGAAACTACAAATCTCTATAGGCATTGTAGATCTTGGCCAGTTCTTCACAACTTCTATCTTTTAAGTATCAACCTTTATTCCTCTATTAGATACAATATGACCCAAGAATGTCAGATTTGAACCAAAACTCATATTTAGAGAACTTTGCATATAGCTCACGATCACGAGGAATTTGTAACACCAGTCATAAGTTACCGGCACGATCCTCGTTTGATCTTGACTAAACCAAAATATCATCTTTAAAAACTATCACAAATATATCTAAAATGGATTGAACACCCTATTCATCAAATCCATAAAAGTTGCGGGTACATTAATTAGCCCAAAGAACATGACTAAAAACTCGTGATGATCGTACCGTGTCCAAAAAGTTGTCTTGGGTATATACTTCTCTTGACCCTCACATGGTGGTAACCTGACCTCAAATCAATATTTCGGAAACACTTGGCGCCTTGTAAGTGATCAAATAAGTCATCAATTCTAGGAAAGGGATATTTATTCTTAATAGTCACCTTATTCAGTTGCTGGTAGTCAATACACATTCTCAATGAGCCATCTTTCTTACGTACAAATAACACTGGTACACCCCAAGGGGACATACTAGGCCTTATGAATCCTTTTTCTAGAAAGTCTTTTAATTTCTCTTTCAACTCTCATGATTTTGCCGGGGCCATCAATATGGAGAAATTGAGATTGGTTGAGTACCTAGAATCACATCAACACCAAACTCTACCTCTCGTTCTGGAGGCAAACCTGGAAGATCTTCAGGAAATACATCAGAAAATTGATTTACCACTGGAATAGTTTGAAGAGTTAGTGGCTCTGCATATGCATCCTTCACTCTAACTAGATGATATATGTAACCTTTGGAAATTATCCTTTTTGCCGTACAATAAGAAATAGATTTACCTCTTGGCGTACCAATATTACCCCTCCATTCAAGGACTGCCTCTCTTGGAAAATGGAAATATACCCTCTTAGTTTGGGAATATACTGTGACATAACAAGAAGCCATCTAATCCATACCCATTATAACTTCAAAATCTACTATTTCTAACTCAAAAAGGTCAGTCATTGTATCATGACCACAAATAGTTATTATATAGTTTTGATACACTCTCCTAGATATAATAGATTCACCAACCGACGTAGATACTTCGAATGGCTAAACTAGTATTTTAGGTGTTCTTTAGAACTTTCCAGCAACAAATGGAGTGGCATATGATAATCTAGAACCTGGATCAATTAATACATATATATTATGTGAAAAGATGGAAATATACCTGTAACAACATTTGGAAAAGCCTCTAAATTTTGTTGATCCGCTAGAGCATATGTATGATTTTGAACCCAACTAGAGCTAGTTGCTCCTTTTGCACTACTACCACAACCTATAGGCTATAAAACCCTACTTGAAGAGGGCACCGATGATAAAAACGTAATGGATGATCTAGTAGGTCGTTCCATACCCCTTATGCCCCTTTGTAGGAATTCTCTCATCATATACCCCAAGTACCACACCAAAAGCAAGCATTTTTCCCAAATTGATATTCACCTAAATAAAGATTTCCACATTGTATACATAGCTTCCGAGGAGGTCTTAATTATCTCATACTCCCTTGCTCTTGATATCCCATTGTTCGTGAAATCTAACTCTCACTTCTTTGCCCAATCTGATTGCCCTTGAACCCTTGAAACCACGATGGAGCACTAGCTACAGAATAAGAAGATAATGGCATAGGCATCCTATTATAAAATTAAGTCCTACACTCTCTTTGGGATGCCATAAACTGCCCCGTAGATCTGTCTGTCTTGGTATACCATCTTTTCAATTCTTGTGATCTTCATTTTTACCTCTGATCCTCTATTTTTATGCAAAAACTTGTGTCCTTTCTATATATATGTTTTTGTTCAAGTCAACAATTGTACAATATCTAACCATATGGATCCAATCTATCCACATATCGCTAAACTCTAGAATCCATAGTAGTTACTACATTTAGAGCATACCTAGCCAAAGAGTTAAGCTGGAGGTTGTACTCTCTCACGCTTATATTCTCTTTTCAAATATTTAGGAACTAATCTGTATGGGCCTCTAAGATATTAAAAGAAAGGTAATGATCAAGAAATTCCTCTTTGGAATCTTTCCAAGTAGTTGAAGGTGCATCAATACCCCCTAGATTATTTCCAATCTTCTATACACTCCTAAATCAATTGTATCTTTTCCGATACATGCATGACATATAGAGCCTTTGAATTTTATAAATAAAGTCTTCTGAGTCTTCATAAAGATCTAATCCGATGAATGTGGGAGGATCCAATTTAAGAAAATCCTGTGTCTGTAGGCTAGCTGCCCTATCTGTACCACTAGTACCTGTGGTTGTAATAACTTGTCCTTGAGCTTGTCCAACAACTATATGGGTCAATAATTGTACCACACTTCTTAGATCTTGCTCAGTGGCATTAATATGTAATTTTGAGGATCCTGATCTTCCTCTTAAATCTTCTGGAGATAGAGGAATAAAAAAAGTTTATGATACAAAACGCAACTTGAGCCTCACTTTGATTAGCTTGTCTAGGTGGAGACTTGTTGTCCCTTCTCTGACAGCCATATCTACTCGTTCACCTGTATTTTTACTTCTTCTTGTAATCAGCATCTTTACTATAATGAGAAAAAAATAGATTTAATGGTTAAATATGAATTAACCTACCACTTGGGCTCTATTGCACAATCTAATACATGAATAAAAAGAGACAACCCTAAATTTCCCATAGCCTTCTATTTATAGATGTGGTGTACAACATACCCCTAAGAAAGACTCTATGTAGATACGGCTTTGTAGACTCCCTAGCACAACTTGCTTTGATACAACTTTTGTCACGCCTCAAATCCTATTGGGGTGGATAGGTACATGTGTCCGTAAAGGCCCGAGAGCACCAGTCAATTACATTGTGCGTCTCATTCATGTAACTAATAACCAAAGGTTTTGCAAAGTATGATATAATGCATTAATGACAATAACTATGTGGGGAAGCACAAAATTATATATAAAAAACTTGGTCGTTGGAGACATAACATGTAAGAGATAAGACACTACCATATTTAAACTTACATCCATATACAAAGCCTCTAAGGATACATAGATTAAGGTCAGGAAAAACCCTGCCTTACTCTTAACTACGGTACAATATCAAAAAAATGTAACTGACTCAAAAATCCCTGAATCTATTTGGAGCTCACCAATAGCCAATGGATATCATGTGCTTCTACTGAGAAGGGGTATTAGCTGAAGCATTTGTTCCTGCAGCACGAAATGTAGGTCCCCCATAAAGAACATTAGTACAAAAATATGTACTGAATATGTAAGGCTAAAAGTAAACTAAAACTTATTACACATGAAGAAAGGGCTTAATTGATATCAGATACTAGTGTATAAATAGTTCTAATAGACCACCTTTACATATTCTTGTAGGATCAAGTACATTGAATTCTTTTTTTTTTCATTTTAACCTCATTATATTATAATCTTTGTAAGCCACATGATACAAATGACCAGATGATCAGTGGTAAATAGACAAATCAGGATCGATCCATGCTAGGTTTATGTCCCTGACCTGCCACCCATATATAAACATTAGGATCGGCCTATGATGGGATTTTTCACCTAGATGCCAGCCACAAATAAAGGTATTGGGATCGGCCCATGCTAGGCTTATGCCCCTGAGCTGCTACCCATTCAATTCATATTTGTGTTACTTAATTTATTTAGCCTTCGAGATTGTTGCTTTGGTGGTCATAACATTATGGCACCTTGGATGTACAAGTAGGAGACATGTGAATAAGAATTTAATGCAACAACAATGAGTTAGGGAGTTGTTGGTATGTGAATAAAATGTTTAGGAGCTAAAAATAACACGTGGGTCTTATTTAACTAAAGAACTCCTTAAACTTTCTAGTGAAATTAGGCATGCAGACTTGATAACAAGCATGCATTGAGGTGTTTTAATACGTTAGAGAGTAGGAAAAAGGTTATTGGCCATATCGGAGATCATATGCTGCCATGATGTATCATTTTCTATAGAAGAACCTTAGAAGCTTACTTGGTGGGACGTTTGTTCGATTTCATGCCAAAGAGTGCGAAATAGAGTACACCTTACATACTTGGTTGTATAACTCCGATGTTAACCAAATTAACTTCATTCCTTTAGGATTACTTATCTACAATAAAGTATGTGGTAAAACTGGTATTAGTAACCAACCGACACATTTGGGCTACTTAACTTCACCAAAATAGTAGCCGGGCAGTAAGGCCTTAATTTATTAATCAAGGATGTTATTTAATCCTTTTCTCCTCCAATTACATCCATATACCATATAGATTATTATAAGAATCTCTGAAACAACTTTGGTTTCATTACAACTTCTAAAGGATACACAAAATAGAATGGGCAATAAATGTCTACAACAATTGGTTCGGTAGTGTACCACCATACTCTTCTTCTATATATCAATTCAAACAAACTACACCTTTACCCAACATCAACCTGATATCCCCCAACATACACACAAAAAATAATTCACAAAATAAACCCAAATTTCCTTTTATTGTAGTAATCAAATATTGAACTCATCATCCTTTGAGTTGCTTAATAAAAACACATCAATAATTCTTTCCCAAATTCATATATAAGGAGGAAAAAATGGAGCAGTCACCTTACCTCAATTTTCTACAACTTATCATTTTAATTTAAACTTCTCAAGGACTTCAACTTTCCTTCACACTTTAAACCAAAGAAGAATAGAGGTCTCTTAATAACAAAGAAAAGTGAGCGGGTAGCTTGTTTTATATTTGCCCTGGACTTATAATTAAGCATGAATAACATATTTTCCTAATATGCTATGGGAGAATTAAGCTAAACCTTAAGTGTTTTTAATTACCTTGGCCTGCAAAGTTTGGGGTTTCTTCAAGAACCATAGAAGGCAAAATAGGGTTGCTCCTTGTTGTTTTAGAGAATGTAGAAAGAATTTGTGATATATGATCCTTTTTGTGACTTAGGAATAAAGAAAAATGACTAACAACGTGGCCTTATAAAGGCCCTATTTTTGGCTATCTACTTAGCTGTATTTTGGACATCAAATTAATCAAATAGGTCCAAGTAGGTGATGCACCTACTTAAGAGAGGTCAAGCTTCTCAAAAGGTCAAAGTAGGTGATGCACCTACTATCCTGATTCATTGTTGGGATCAATTAAATTAGGCCTTGGCATATTTAAGAATTGGGATTTTTCTCTCTTTCCTTTCTCTTTTACTTAATTTGGTCCAAAATAGGTATACTAATAGAGGCCCAAATCTGATCCATGGACTTGATCCATAACTTGGTTCATATAACTCGAGTAGGTGACTCACCTACTAGCTTAAATAAGTCAAGCAAGCACATCAACAAATTACTCTATTTTCAGTTCTCAATCTCTTTAATCTAACTTAAAACTTGTATTTAATTTGTCACTTTAAACTTTAGATTCAAATATCGGCTTACGATTCCAAGTTAAATAGTTGTATCAAGTTCAAATTGGTTGTGTCACATTATAATGAATGGGAAATATCTAGAACTTGATCTACACCATCAATACTTGCATAACAAATCACGTCCATTACCTATACCACAAGGCTATACCAAGTTATATATAAATAGAACAAGTACATGCAAAATACGGGGTATTACATCCTTTCCCTTAGGAACATTCGTCCTTGAATATTAGCATAACTGTACAACCAAAATAATTTCAAGCCTAAGTTTAATATTTTTGTTATCACATATTACTTATATTTAATACTTACTTGTTATTGCTCCAATTCAGTATCATGAACTTTCTCTTTGCATTTGAATAAATGGACGTACTTGGATTTCATTGCTTTTTCAGCTTCCTAGAATAAATGGGGGTCAAAAACCCTCATACTATGCCTCCTCCCCCATTTAATGATCCATAAAATATTGCTGACAGATAGACTGGGCAATTATTAGTAGCAGCAGATGAAGAAGCTGGAGTGGTTGAGGAAGCACAATTAGATGAAGAAGCTAATCTAGCCCAACAAGCAGTTCTAGCCAGGACAAAACAAGTACCTGAACATCGAGATAGAGTTCATAGAGGCAGAGCTCCGATGATCCTGTATATCAGCATCTTCAATCCTATGACGAAGACAAAGACATAGGATATATTAAACCTTCTGACACAGGAGCCATCATTCCCTGGCTCTAACTTCCAATGTTAAATTTGGCATTACTAGTGCAATAATTTAATTGCTCAATTTGAAGGGTGTATTTTTGGAATCAATAACAGATGATACAAACATGCATCTTGTAAATTTTACCAGGATCAGTATGTCATATGCTATTCCAGGGGTGGACCAAAATGCTTTGAGGCGTAGGTGGTTCCTATTTTCGCTGACTAAAGAAGAATCACTATTGTTAGGGAAACTTTTTAGAGGTTCAATCAGTACATGGTATGAGTTGAGAGACGATTTCTGAATCGATTCTTACCTCCAGCAAGAATGCTATAGTTGAAGGATTAAATTTATAATTTCAAACAGCTACCTACAAAATTCATGTATGAGGCGTGATTTAGATTTAAAAAGAAGCTAAGCATGGTACCTAATCATAGAATCACAGGGTTTAATTTTTTGGAAATCTTCTATAGATCACTGAATGTCAGTTAAAGAGCAATGGAAGATACTATTTTGGGAGGTGCATTTATGCATTTTTTAGTGGAAAGCCGCACAAGAGATGCTAGATAAAATTTTGGTGACCAATCGAGGATGGCATACTAGAGATTCTGAGAATGGTATAGGTACTTTTGTTATTGGAGCAGCTAATAATTATGGAGTCAGTCAAGATTTGGTGGTACAAGAGGTTGCACAACTTCGGACTAATATTGGGTTGCTTATAAAATAATTCATGACAATGAATGCAGAGAAGGTGAATATAGTAGGGGCACAAGGATCAACCTCTTGGGATTTTGAGATTGAATCTGAAGAGGAAGAAAAGTATATTGATCATTAGATGGCGCATTTTTTACCCTAAGGTCACGGGAATCAAGGTTGGAACTATTACAATGATATATACAGAGATAGTAGCATAGGTCAAGAGGGTGATTGGAGATACAAAGATGATTAGAAAGAGAAGAGTGACAAATATGTACCACCAAGTATCCGAGATACTGAATCTAGAATAGAGGCAATATTGTCGAAACTATTCAAATTACAGGAATGTCAAAAGAGCTATCTTAAGGATATTAAGGTAGACCTGTCAAGGCTAAACCTGAAAACTCAGTCATATGCTATGACAATCAAACAACTAGAGCAGCAGTATGGCCAGATGTCACCCATATTAAATCAAAGGTAACCTGTCACTCTTCCTAGTAATATAGTGGCAAATCCAAAGAATAATGGTCACTGCCATGCCATTACCACTTGGAGTGGTAGAACCACCATTGATCTACCTATACCCAATGTAGATGAACAAAAGAATGAGATAATCCTATAGATATAGAGAATAGGAGCAAGAAAGATAAAGAAAAAGATGAGGTCAGGGAGCCTATTTTGTATTCCATTCCGATACCTCACCCTCTTTTTCTTCAAAGGATAAAAGAAGCAATAAGAGGGTAAGTATCAAAAAATTTTATCTAGTTGAAGGAGATGTCAGTCAACATACCTCTTGTAGAGGCATTAGAGCAAATTCTAGGATATGCAAAATTAATGAAGGATCTAATTACCAAGAAGAGGTCAGTCGGTTATGAGCCAGTCGATAATATTCATCACTGCAGTACTGTAGCTACTATATCATTGGTACAGAATAAGAAGGATCCTGGTTCTTTTACCATACCTTGTACTATTGGATCTTTCAATTACTCGGGAATTATGTGATTTGGGTGCTAGTATAAACTTTATGCCCTTAGCAGTATTTAAACTGTTTGGGTTGGGATCTCCCAAACTAACTACCATGATACTAGTGATGGCCAGTAGGATGGTGAAAAAACCAGTTGGTATTCTATTTGATGTATTGGTGAAGGTGGCTTCTTTCATCTTTCCTAATGATTTTGTTATCTTAGATTATGAAGTAGACTTTTAAGTTCTAATTATTTTGGGAAGACCATTCTTGGCTACAGGTAGGACGTTGATTAATTTAGAGCTAGTACATCTGATGAACAAGTGATACTCAATGTATGCAAATCCATATAGCAACCAGATGAGTTAAGAGTGATATTCGTGATTGATGTGTTTGATGAATAGATAGACTTATTCCATGATGTCAATGTAGTAACTACTTAGGATGATGCTTCTGATGTTGTTCCTATTAAAGAAAGGTTAGGTGTTCAAGCCTTGGCTACTGTTATTATTAACTTTGACAGCGACGATATTGATTACTATGATGAGATGGTATGTGCACTCTATGGGAGTGGTTCTTATACTTATGCATGAAAAAAGCTTGATTTAGACCTACAAATAGAACCACTCTACCTGCTCGCCCATCTATTGAGGAGCCATCCATTTTTGAGTTGAAGGCCCTTCCTTCTTATTTGCGATATACATTTTAGGGGGCCAACAATACTTCACCGATAATCATTACAGCTGACTTGCTAGAGACAAAAGTGGAAGCTTTATTATCAGTGCTACAGAGATTTAAGAGGGCCTTTGGCTGGAATATTATAGATATTGTGGGTAGCTCACCTAGTTTTTGTGCTCATAAATTCAACTTAAATCAGATTGTATCCCAAGTATAGAACATCAACGTCAACTTAACCCTCCTATGTAGGAGATCGTGAAGAAAGAAATAATCAAGTGGTTGGATGTTGTTGGTGTTGTGTATCCCATTAGTGATAGTAAGTGGGTCAGTCTGGTATAATATGTTTCAAAAAAAGGTGGTATTACTGTTGTGCCTACTGATAAGAATGATCTAGTGTTGATGAGGCCAATCATAGAATAGAGAGTTTTTATGGATTACAAGAAACTGAATGCATAAACTCATAAGAACCATTTTCCCATGCCCTTTATGGAACAAATGTTGGATAGACTTTTGGGCAAAGGGTGGTACTATTTTCTTGATGGGTATTCGAGTTGCCACCAAATAACTATTACACCCAAAGACCAAGAGAAGTCAACCTTCACTTGTCATTATGGGACATTTGCATTCAGACGTATGTCATTCAGGTTATGTAATGCTCCAACCATATTTCAGAGATGTACGATGTCAATCCTAATTGACATGGTAGAATACACCATTGAAGTATTTATGGATAATTTCTCAGTAGTTGGTGATTTTTTTATGACTGTCTAGTTCACTTGGTTAATGCTTTATAGAGATGTGAGAAATGCAACTTGGTACTTAATTGGGAAAAGGGTAATTTTATGGTTAAAGAAGGTATTGTGCTTAGGCACAAGATTTTGAAAATAGGTAGAGATGTAGATAGAGCTAATATTGAAGTGATCGAGAAATTGTAGCCACCAATTTCTGTGAAGGGTATTCGAATCTTTTTAGGACATGCTAGATTTTACAGGCATTTCATCAAGGATTTCTCGAAGATAGCAAATCCTTTCTATAAGCTTCTTGAGAAAGAGGTGAAGTTTGATTTTGATGATGCATGCTTGAAGGCTTTTGAATGTCTAAAGGATAAGTTGACTAATGCTCCTATAATCGTGTCTCTTGATTAGTCCTTGCTATTTAAGATTATGTATGATGCGAGTGAATTGGGCTTAGGGATTGTACTAGTTAAACAAAAAGAAAAGATCCTTCATTCCATTTACTACGCTAGCAAGGCACTAAATCTCGCTCAATAGAACTACATAGTTACTAAACATTAGTTGTTGGTAGTGGTTTTTGCCTTTGAGAATCTTAGGTCTTATTTAATTGGGACAAAGGTGATTGTGCACACTAACCATGCAGCATTGACGTACTTAATTACAAAAAAAGATGTAAAGCCTATTAGGTGGGTCTTTTTGTTGTATGAGTTTTATTTTGAGGTCAAGGACAGAAAAGACATTAAAAATCAAGTTGCAGATTATTTGTATAGACTTAAAGAAGAAGCTATGCAGAAAGTTGAAGATGGACTCAAGATTGATGATAATTTTCCAGATGAGCAGATATTGACAGATTCTCAAGATCTAATTCTATGGTTTTCTGACTATGGAAATTACCTAGCAAGTGATCAAGTCCAAAAAGATATTTACTTTCAATAGAGAAAGAAGTTTATGCATGAGGTAAGGAAATTTTCTGGTATGAGCCTTATTTATTCAGAATTTATGCGGATGGTATTATTCGTATATGTATACTTGAGGTGGAGATGATGAGTATACTTGAGGCTTGTCATTCTTCACCAGTTGGGGGTCATCATAGAGGAACCTACTTGTCCCATAAAATCCTGCAATGTGGATATTATTGCGCAACAATTTACAAAGATGCATATGATTCTGCTTCCTCTTGTGATCAATGTCAACACCAAGATAACATATCTTGATGCTATGAACTTTCTATGACTCCAATTTTAGAATTAGAATTGTTTAATGTATGGAGTGTGGATTTCATGCAACCTTTTGTGAGTTTGTTTCACATGAAATATATTCTTGTGGTTGTGGATTATGTATCTAAATATGTGGAGGCAGTTGCGCTCCCTAAAAATGAAGGAAGTAGTGTCACCACATTTTTTAAAAAGCATATCTTTTCTCGATTTGGCATGCCACGTGCAATCATAAGTCGATGGGTCACTTTTTTGTAATTATCTATTCAAGAGTCTTCTTGAGAAGTATGGAGTGAAACACAAGGTGGCAATACCTTATCATCCGCAGACTAGTGGAGAGGTTGAGGTGTCCAACAGGGAAATCAAGTCCATCTTGGTGAATACAGTGAATGCCAATAGGACTGATTGGTCACAAAAGTTAGACGATGCATTATGGCCTTACCGAACATCTTTGAAGACCCCCATTGGTGCTTCTCCTTATTAGTTTGTATATGGCAAAGCATGTTACTTGTCTGTGGAACTTAACAATAAAACACCGTGGGCTTTGGAAAAGCTAAATTTTGAGTGACAAAATCCAGCATTAAGATGGATGAGTTGGATGAATTTCTAATCTGGCCTTATGAGATAAAACTACATCATGATTGAAAAATGAGAAGAGAAATTTGAGAAAGGTGACCATGTATTGCTCTACAACTCAAGACTTCGCTTGTTTCCATGTATGTTGAAGTCTAGATGGTATGGTTTATTTACTGCAACAAGAGTGTTTCCATATGGTGCATTGGAATTGAAGTGGGATGGTGAAGCCCCGTACAAGGTGAATGGGCAAAGAGTAAAGTATTATATGGGTATCACTAAGGAGATTAATTTGATTTTAATGTTGGACCTTGGTGAAATCTGAGTAACCAACGCAACTACATCGTGCCACGAAGTTAAATCAAGCGTTGTATGGGAGGTAACCCATAAGGCTTGTTAGTGAAAGCTAGTATCCAACTTAGCCATGCCATGCCGCGAAGTTAAATCATATGTGGGAGGAAACCCATGTTTTGTATGTAATAATTTATTGGGTAAAAGAACTTCATCTTCAAAAGAAGTAGTAAAAAGGCAAAGTACGAAGAAACCTGCCCTAAAATTCGATTATAAGTTGGTGAACGAGTCCACAGTGCCATCCAGCAGTAGCGGTGACCTCCTCAAATATCCAATAAAAGGAAAGGTTGGGGAAAGATACCAAAGACTGACGAGAGGAAAGAAAGTGACTTCAGTGGAGGATATACCTCCAAAGAGGCCTAGAAAGAATAACCCTCACACTTCACCACCCCGAACACTATCCCAGTCTGAAGTGGACAGTGGTAGTGATAATGAGAAAGCAGATAATATAGCATCTGAGGGTGAGGTAGGGGAAGGAGAGTTGAGCTCTTATGAATTAAGCTCAGAGAGTGCAAGTGGGGAAAAAGTAAAAGCAACCCCAATCGATATACAGAACCCATCTCCACCTATTTAGCCTGCTCCGATGCCCACCGTTGAATTGTGGGGGTACCCCGATAAGCAGGAAACATATAATGATGGGTTGAGCATCCTCCCTACCAATGGAAGAATAAAAATGAGTGTTTATCCTGAAAGAAGAATGACCATCAATGGTATATCTGAGATGCCTAGATTCGAAGTTAGATTACAATAGTATGGCTTCCAATGGATGACCTAGTGCCAGGAAAGTACAGTCCTACATTAGTGCGGGATTTTTATGCAGTGTATAAGAGTGAGTTGAAGAGGCAGTATCTGGAGGGTGATATATAGAGAGATAGTGATCCTATTACATTATTGACCATTCAGGGAATGCGGGTGAACATCTCCCCACTTATGATTTCATAATTATTGAATGGACCAAGCTTTCAGCTGCCAGTAAACACTACAGAGATGGATTACTGCATGGCTGAAATGCGATAGAATACAATAAAATAGCTGGGGTCAGAAGACAAGCTGAGATAGTTTTGGTGGATCACAAGTCTGGTTTAATTGAATGAAAGAGATGTTGTATGGGTAGAAGGTGGCCCAGGAGTGGTCTCACAGAAGATAAAAAATCATACGCTAAATTTTGAGTCTAAGGCGTGGTAGACACTGGCCAAACACAGACTGTTTCCCACTACTGGGGATAACGTACTCATTCTAGTGCATGCTGCATTGATAGATGGTGTTATGGTTGGGTACAAGTTTGATGTGGGTGAGTTTTTAGCATGAGAGATATGAGATCGAGCTGTGGGCAGAGAAAAGATATTTCTAACTTATCCATGTATGATCACCCAAATTTAAGGTTGCAGGGGTGCAGTAACTACCAGGGATTGATCAGTTTGATAAGCCAAAAAACACTATAGATTTGGGGCTGATTAGAGATACGGCAAACCCAATGGCCAGACAAGTAAGGAGAGGAGCTGATTTATTAGTTAAGATATACAGAGGACAAAATGAGACCATTGAGGCTACTGTGAATGATGACACCACAGGTGGAGATATGCAGACTGAGCCACAGACTTCAGATGTAATGGGTACATCCAGTTCCCCTTCTTCTTCACAGTCTGTACCATCGCAACCTACCTCTATGAGAGTGATGCCAGTTGGTGTGACGGTGAACTCACAGCCTATGTAGGATAAGGCAATGAAGAAATTAGCTACTCTAGAGACAAAGGTTCGGTATATAGAATGGGGTGTGAAACCATGGGTTGAAGCTATGCTAGCCGACCAAGACATACAGGTGTAAGGTAGATTGGATGCATTTGAGCAATAGACAACTTATTAGTTGGGAAGCAGCCAAATCCTACATATTGCTAAGGTGAAAATCGAGGTGGTCAAGATCAAGAAAATGGTGCATGAGCTATATGACAGGCCTTTTATTCAAGCACATGTGGCAATAGAGATGGAGCAAGAAATATATGTTGAAAACATCTGGGGAATTTTCAAATCAAAAGAGAAAACAAAAAGAGAGAGAAAGAAAAGAAAGCACAAAGGTATAGAAAAAGAAACTTAGAAGAAGGCTAAGAAGGATATCCTACTGAGTGAGAGGGACCGACAGGTGAGGGTCCAAGAGATCTTAGCTGGTGTTGGTAGCTCGAAACCGTTAACCGATGATGCCGAGGGGGAAGTAATAAAACCCGACTACAGACATACCACTGAGGGAACCATCCACAACCAATGCCACTATTATGGAGATAGTCCTAGTAGCTGATAGGACTACTGTTGAGGATGGTAGGATCTGACTTAAGGGCCCACGTAATGATACGACATGAGACTGGCGCCTTGAACGCCCAGGTATGTCCCTGATACTTTGTATTACATTATTAGATGCACTGGGGACAGTTCATAGAATTTAAGTTGGGGGTGGGGGTGTACCAAGGTCGGCACAGGTTATACTCGCCGTGTTTTGAAACCCGTGGCCGCAATCTAAAAAGATTGAGAATCGACAAGTTTTTGTTTTTATAGAGGTTTTTGTTTTTATTTTTTGTTGGAATAGCAGAAATAAGAAGAAAATTTGTACTTATGGCAGTAGATGTTGTTTTGTTTTTGAATCATTATGATGAAAAATTGATACCCCTCCTAAATTATAATGATGACTGTACGTACATGTGCGAGACAATTGTGAATCTGATAATGACATTAGGATTAGGGATAGAACAACTAGGGAAAACAATTGCATAACTGGATAAGTAGTACCTATTAGTACTAGCATGTGCGAGTGTTGTGAGGCGTTACCCAGTTCTCAATATGTCAAAATCTAGAACTTGTCCGGTTGCTCTTACCTAGGGTTCAGGATAGTCAAAGAGGAGATGATCATATGCCATTTTTTTAATTCCACTCGAGCCTAAATGTCCAACCGAATGATATTAATCCCTTAATCCCGTTGTTTGAGCCTTAACTGACCCATTTTTTATTTTACACTAATTTCACCTTCTCATTTTAACTACAATGAACCTATATTGGCCCTGTTCCTCCTTGGACACTGTACACCTCAACTCAAGCAAATTGCCTAAGTTAAGGGTGTTATTATAGGGTAGCGTAGGAAAAAACGAGTATGAAGAAAAAAAGTGTGGAAAGAAAAATAAAGGACAAGTGCAATGAAAATAAAAAGAAAAAATAAAAAAAGAAAAAGAAAATAAGAAAAGAAAACCGCATTTAGCCCAACCTGTTTAAAATAAAAAGGGATACATAAGGGCGGAAATAAAATAAAAAAAAGTTGGAAAATAAGTGGACCCCAAAGAAAGCATAGTGTCAATGAGGCGTAATTACTGACAAATCCTAAAAAGGTACCATACCATACTCAAACCTACATTACAATCCTAATAAAGTCCTTTAGTGATCCTATCCCAACTGTCTGAAAACTCTAAAAGAGAGCATATGGGAAAGCCTATGATATTCTGTATAAATCGGTGATATTTCTTTGTGAGCGAGAGCATCTTTTGCTATATCCCAGAATAATTCACTTGATCTAAACTGAGTAAATGAGATTTCTTTGATTGTGAGTATATATGGATTATGTTGTTAGGTTGTTAGACTATTTGGTTAAAGTGATATGTGTCTATGTCTGGTTGTCTATCACTAATTTAATGCCATCATAGAATTCATATATATTTCTTCATGAGCCAAATCGATATACACAGTTGGATTGGTGAAAAAGTTAAAACTAGGAGGGGGAACAAAATCATTGAAAATTGAATTGAAAATTTTTTGCCATAGGTATCTTAGGATCTTCCGTTTTAAGCATCGTTGTTGTTGTGTTAGAGTTTTTTTATTTCTATTTTTCCCGAGGACTCAAAAACTTTCTATGTTGAGGGTGTTAATGTGCCATGGAAACACGACACTATCGATAGTTAAAACAAAAAATTTATGCTTGTACTTAGGTTGTTTTAGTAGATATGATGTGATTTTGTGGTTGTTGTAGGTAAAAAAGGTAAATAAATATTTTGGAATGAAATTGAAAGAAAACCCACTGAAAAGTTAAAGTTTGTAGATGATACAAGTCATCATACCAGTCGTCAATACATCATATGGATCATAGGATGACTCGAAAGCACAACAGTGACAAAATCCAAGCTGAAAATCTAAGTAAGGAGATGATACGACTGAAGAGTACGAGCCGTATGCTGTGTATACGGGTTGGATCAATCAACTGTAAAGATTACAAAACCTCAGTCAGTCATTCAGAAGTGAAGTCTCAGAAGAGGACGAGTCTGATATCCGAGTATGACTTGTATGAACCAACCATAATTATATGAACCAACCGTAAGAATACCAGTGTCTAGAGCATGGAAAGATGGATTCCCAGGTAATGACGAGTGAAGACCACGAGTCGTATGGTCAAGATACGACTCATGAGGACGAGTTGTAAAGATAATAGAAGACCTAGAGCCCAGGACGATCAGACACTAGAGAACATACGAGAAGCACAGTATGACTCGTAAGAATACCTTACGACTGGACGACGTGAGTCATACCTTGTGCCGACATTACTTTTCTTATTCTATTTTAATTAGGATTTTTGAGTTATTTTTAGATACTATAAATACCTTAGGATTATTACTTTATTAGGTTACGATCTTTGACATTCTTATACATTATTTTAACATATTTTTATGCACTATTACAATATTTTTTAGATTTTGGGTTATGATTCAATAGAAGACTTCGAATTTTCTTCCTCTGGTTTTTGTCTAATTAATTACATGCTTTCTTTATTGATTATCATGTGCATAAACATGAGCGGATAATTTCCTTGACTAAGGTTGTTGGAACCTTGGTATATTAACTACATATAGAAAGTAGGAGATTCATCTATTCTAAAGTAGCTACATGTATCTTAACCTTCTTCGTATTAATTGACCTCAGAGATACTGCAAAATCTTGAGGATTGCATGTATTCAATAACGTCCTTATAAGGGAGTTTGATATTGGGAAAAGAGGATTAAGACAGTAATTTGAGATTCATGTTCATCTTATTATTTTGCTATCTCATCTAATCAACTCAAGACTAAAAAGGTGAGAATTGAACTGAAGTGAGAGACAAAGAGCAATAAGGCGATACTCTGAGACTCACAAAGTAAAGGGTGAAATTTATCAACACGTTCATAAGACGGTTGATAATACCTACCTTGTCGACTTTACATACAGAGAAAAAAATAGGTGGGTTGAACTCGAGAAATTTACGGAGTTGATAAACCAGAGGGAACACAGTCCTAGTGCTCGTCTATTGTTTAAAAACTCAAAGCATTCAAGATCTGGTTACTATTTACTTACTACTTCCAAAATTCCCCCATTTACTTTTCTGCACTGCTCGTGAATTTTATCAAGTTAAGCAATTGTTCAACATTTTTTTGTGGATTTGACTCGGACCTAGTTGGGTAACTATAGTTGGCATCGACCACAACATACTTCTTCGGAGGTTAGTTTTGGGTGACATCAAATTTTCTAAATCATTCGCAAATTGCTCACCAACCTTACCAGACAAATGTCACTACATCATCTGGTTTCTTTTCTGCTGGTCATGATCTTGAAAAACTAATCTGAGATTCTATTACAGTTGCCCTTCTCGAAGCCATCTCAAGTGCACTCTCAACATCCTATTTTGGTATAAGTAATTCAATTAAATCTACTTGTCATCTATATTCAGGGGATTCCAATCATATGACAGGTAATTTGTCCCAATTCTCATCATTGTCTAGTGATGTTTCTAAACATGTTATTCATACCGTAAATGGGTACACATTATCTACGTCGGGTATTGGTTTTGTTGGAAATATTTCTAATACTCTTTATGTACCAAATTTGAAGTCAAATTTGGTTTCAGTTGGTCAACTATTTAATCAAAACTATGTTGTAAAATTCTCACCCAATGGTTGTGTTTTCCGAATCCAAAAATTAGGATGATCATGGCCACAAGGAGTAGATTTTATAGAATGTTTCTACTAGTGTCGGTTCACCATCACTTGCATCATTGTTTTCTTTCAGTTTCTACAACAGATGTTACTCGCTCGAATAAATTCCTCACTCTTTGGCATAATAGGATGGGTTATCCTCATTCTTCTCGGCTTCAGCACATGCCTAAATTATGTCTTCCTGCAGCACATTACCTCCATTTTAGTCTCCCTTTGACATGTACAAATTCTTTCATTTCAAAAAGTCATAAGTTCTGTTTTCCATCTAGTTCATCTGCTTATGAAAATCCATTTGATTTAGTGCATAGTAATGTTTGGGGTCCTTCACCTAGTTTTTTAAGGATGGAATATAAGTACTTTGTGTTATTTATTGATCATGTAACCAGATACACTTAATATTTTTTATTAGGAATAAATCCGAGGTTCTGACTCTTATTATGAATTTTGTTGAATATGTTACTTCACAATTTCATAAAACTATAAAAATATTTCCTTTTAATTCAGGAGGAGAGTACACTAAGACTAATCTTGTTGAATTTTTAAAAAACAAAGAAATTATTGCCCAACGCACTTGTCCTCATAATCCGGAATAAAATGGGGTCATAGAAATAAAGAATCAACATGTTTTGGAAACTACATTGGCTTTGTTGAGTATGTTAAATATGCCAAAAAGTTTCTGACCTAAAGCAGTACATACTTCTGTATATTTGATCAATAGACAAACTTCCCAGTCATTGGAAATGAAACATGTACTTCAAATTATTTCATAGTAAGCCTGATTATCCGCACCTGCACATTTTTTATTGTGTTTACTTTGTACATCTTCCAGCACATAAACGACATAAGCTTTCGGCAAAGTCAACATAGTGTATTTTTTAGGGCTACAGCGACACACAAAAAGGGTATCTTTGTTATGATGCATCTCATCGTCATCTTAGAATATCTAGACATGTTATTTTCTTTGAGGATTAGTTTTCTTGCAAACACAATTCTAAACATTCTTCAAAATCTCTCTCTTTTCTGTAAAAGTTTGATGATGATGTGGTAGCTACTGACCCTCAGCTTGATTTTTCGAAATAGCCTGTGGACTATGATAATGGTGATCTCTAGCCCTCATCTCCTTCCAGTAATGACCCTTTGCTTGAATCTCCAGAACAACTCATGAAAAATGGTAAGGATGCTCTCCAACGCTCATCCCTTTTCGATATTTACTCTACATAATCATTCTCAACGTAGGAAGAAGGATCCTCTCATCTAGTTACTCTTCCACATTGGTCTAATAGAATAAATTGCCATGCTCCCAAACGGCTTGGTTGCTTTCCAAGGAAATTTGGTAAGTCTTATGCCTTCCATACCACACTATATTTTGTTGAGGTATCTACATCTTACTCCCAGTCTTCTACATAAACCTGCTGGAAAGAGGCAATATCAAACGAGCTTTATGCACTGAATGAAAAATCAACTTGGGACATAGTTGATAAAACAACAGATGGAATTCTTATTTGAAGTAAGTGGGAGTATTCCATTAACATGAAGGCAGATGGTAAAATTAATCGCTACAAATCTCAATCGGTTGCTCAAGGGTACAAACAGTGGTATGGGGTGGATTATGAGGAGACTCTTGCACCTGTTTCTAAGATGAAAATGGTACAAATATTATTGGACTTAACTTTAATTAAAGGTTGGACATTACATTAGTTGGATGTGAAAAATGTGTTTCTTCACGGTGATCTAGAAGAAGTTGTGTTTATAAAACCACCACCTGAGTGTGTTTTGCCAAGACTAAATTTAGTTTGTCGTCTTCAAAAATCTCTTTATGGCTTAAAAAAAGACTCCCAGAGCTTGATTTGGCAAATTTCAATCCATAATTCAAACTGCAGGCTTCTCTCAAAGTATTTCAGATTATTCCTTATTTTTTCGTACTTCTCCAATAGGTATCACAGTACTACTCATATATGTTGATGATATCATTATCACAGAAAATGATCAAGAGCATATTACTAAGTTAAAAGACTTCTTGCATACGTCATTTAAGATAAAGGACTAGAGACGATTAACATACTTTGTTGGGCTTAAGGTTCTATACTTGCCTACTGGGATCATGCTTATACAACAAAAGTATGCTAGTGATCTTGTTGTTGCACTTGGTCTTACTGATGACAAAATTGTATACACCCCAATGGAGATTAATACAAAATGCAAGGAGGCTGATGGCGAACCATTTAGTGACCCCACATTAATCAGCAGTTGGTGGGATTATTAGTTTATGAAAAATTTCATATGTAGCAAACTTAAGCTCATAATTAAGAGTTTCATAACAACTGTCTCATAATTACTTGAAATAGCAACTTGTATTTTGTATTTTATAAAAGTATTGCTACAAAAATACATATGCAATCAGCTTTACTGCGCTTCTTTTACTCTAATTAGTTGAGTTAAATAAGAAATAATTATCCCAGGTATTTAAAGTAGTAAATTATTTTTCCATAAATTACTCTTATTTAAAGTAGTAGATTCTTTTTTCATACTTTATTTTAAACTAGTAGAATCCTTTTCTAAATCAAACTAACAAATTCCTTTTCCAATTCTGAAGAGCATTATATCTTCGAAATTTCAAAATAAAGCATCATTTACAGTTTTTTCTCTCTTTCGCTCTAGTATATCTCTAACTTTTATTCTTTTTACCTTTTTCTCTTCTTTTTTTAATTATTTTTTTATTTTAATTTTTTTCTTTTCTATTTTTGTTTCCACTTTAGTTCTCTCTTCTATTTCTATTTTTTTTTCTTTTTCTATTTTTTTTCTTTATTTTATTTATTTTTTGTTTTCTTTTTTTTCTTTCTAATATTTTTCTATTTTCGTTTTCTTCTTTTTTTCTAATTTATTTTTTTCTTTTATTTTTATACTTCTGTTTCTAGATTCTATTTCTCTTTTTTCCCTTTTTTCACTTCTTTTTTGGATTTTTTTTTGTTTTTGTCTTTTTCTATTTTTGTTTCTTCTATCTCTAGCTTTAATTTTTAAAAGATAAATATATATATCACGTATACATATTTAAAAAATATACAAAACAAATAGACATACGAATTCTCATATGTACTTACAATACAAAACATATATATATACCTTCATATGTATTTACAAAAATACATATCTGACTCGTATCTATATATAAGCATATAGGACGCAAAACTCTATAACAAAAATGACAACTATACACATATACATATTGGTAATCAAAAAATATATGACACATATCTTAAACAGTAAAAAATATAAATAAATACATATGTTACCCTCTAGAATGACAGTGAACAGTTCAAAGACAAATTCAACACCGTACAAAAATACATGTGAATATCCATTTGTATATACAAAATACACATACATGCACATGCCTTCAATAAATTTATAATACGTTTGTTATATAATACATCTGCCTAATTGCGCTTGAGCTGCACATTTATTCTTCTTCATGTAGACACCACAATATGACACCCCGTGCTTTAACACTCAAACAACACTCTCTAAAGTGACCTTTAGGACCCTCGTATGGATGGTAGGCCAAGTTGGAACATTATGGTTTTGAGGGTGAATTGAGTGTCCATGCATGGTAGGCCTTGTGCTACGGTCGTGCATTGTATGGTAACCATAAAAGGCCACTAAAAAGGGCGTGCAATGTCCATGCGTCGCCCACTTGGGGTTATTCAATGGCCATGTGTTGCCTACCTTAGCCTGGGCAATTGTTGTGCACCGCATGGCAAAGGCAAAGCGACGTAAAGTACTTCATTTTGTATTATTTAAGGGCAATAAGGTCTTTTCATCATCCCATATCCATTTCTAAATCAATATGGATGAAATTAAAGTACTTAATCACGTATTACCACTCACCGAATCCCTAATTCATCTTCCTTAAGTGGGGAGGAACTAACTAGGGTTTGAGAGATTAAGCCTTAAGCCTCAAAGGTCAAAATTTCTTAATGTTTTCATCAATTCAAGGTATGTGGGACTATCCTAAACTTCTTGGGCATAGGTTTTATGTTTTTAAACAAGTTTTAAATATATATATATATATATATATATATATATATACGTATATGTAAGGAGTTTTGGGAAATTTTTTAAAGAGCATGCATCATGAACCAAATTTGATGAAAATATCTATTGTCATGGGGTTTATGTAACACCCCGATTTGCTGAACTTGAATGCTACATGGTGCTCATGACCTCGAGGGACCACAAGCTAACCCAAGACTGATATCTGTACCTGTATACTACAAATCATAATATAATAATGCGGAATACGTGGAACTATAAGTCCATAAGGTTCAACTGAATACAATCATGTGGGCGAAAAATAACCAAAACAACTAAATTTGAACGTAAATCTGAAAGTAAATCCGAAAGCCTCTAAACTGTTTGAATAAGGAGTTGAAGGAACATGTCTCCAACTAACTCCATAAAACTGAACTGAAGAGTAAATAAATGAATCAAATCATATTTTCCTCGAATCAATGAGGACTCACTGTGTCTCTAAGACTGGAATGCTACCACTACTGCTGGGCTGAAGCTCGTGTCTCGGAACCTATGGTGTAACATGAAAAGAAAGCACCATAGCGCAAATGCGTCAGTACAATTGGAGTACTGAGTATACGAGGAAGGTAGGCTAAACATAAAGGGTTTCATGCATGAGCAACACTGACTGACTAATATGAACGTGGGAGTGCAAACACACATATATAGAAACTGGGACCGTGAATACGTGATAGCATGACCTGTAAGCTAATACATGGTTTACTGATAACTATCATGACTGATACTGAAACTGATAACATAGACAACTATATCTGACAGTCCTGTATATACTGAAATTTGAAGAACGCCCTGAGTTCTTTTACTAAGACTGTTACTGAAACTGTTAACATGGGTGACTGTATCTGACAGTCCTGTATATACTGAAATCTGAAGAACTATCTGAGTACTTTTACTGAGACTGATACTGAAACTATGGGAAATAGTGTTTAACCGGCATGCCCCGTGTATGCAGTTATGGCTAAGCTAGGGTCCAATCTCTGCCCCGAATGGAGGGGTGTCAATATCGAGCCACTGGTAAGGATAGCTGTGAGTGACCTTAATCTGGCGGGTACTCAATGAGAATGGTAGGAACCCTAAACTGACGGGTTAAGCCACCTCATCAACCCTAAGCTAACGGGTTAAGATGTCTCAACCTACGCTGGCTACGTAGTTCTGGAACACAAGGATTGCTACTAAGAATCACACCCTGAACTGGCGGGTGAGTTCCCATCCTTGGGTACACTCGGTGCTAACCTCTACTCCCATCTGAAGGACACTAAACTGAATAACTAAGCAGAATTGAATAACTGAACTGAACTGATTAGCTAAACTGATATTGATTAACTGGACTGATACTAGTAGTATTGTTTAGCAGAACTAAACTAAGTTTACTGGATTCCAATGACTGATGGAATGTACTGAGTTCTGAGGACTGGTTGAGAGTACTGAAGTTACTGAGATTGACTGTGAATACTGAGGTTGCTGAGGTTACTGAGATTACTGAGATTACTGGACTACTGAGATTACTGAGATTTTTGAGTTTTCCTGAGTCCCATGACTGACTGAATTCTATAGATCATGGCTTGACTGAGAGTATCGTGAAAACATGACATGGCTCTAGGCACACAGTTATATTTTTTGGGTACAAGCACCCCCAGGACTCGATGGAAGGAAACTAACACACATGACTGACTTGATCATAAGAATAGAGTCCATAACATATAATATCATAAGTAGGGATCACATACTATGCATGGTTATCAACAATGTAGTGCATGGAAAGGATTTCATATCACATGGAAATACTTGCACAGTCTTAATATCATGTTGTTGCATAATCATATTGGCAACACATACTAATAGCATGGAAGTTAATGTGGATTGCATGGTTATCATGCATCTTATTCATAAGTAGGATTTGCAAGTAAACATAGAATAATCTCATAAGAATGGTTCATGAGTATTCCAACAACATTTACAAGGCACATTATCAATCATAGAAGTCATTGGGACTTAAGGGCATATCATGAATCCTTCACTTAGTCACAATTTAGCTATATGGCATGATTTCTAGTTCCTTAGGTATTTTATCAAACACGTTACATGCACATCTTAAGCATAGGTGAATTCATCAAATTATACATCATGAACAACCAAATTTACATATTTCCAACTCATATGATATAATGAATTCACAAAATCATATAAAGATTCCATCTTGGGAATTACCCAATATCAACAACATGATCATCAACACCCAACAATATAGAAATCATACTTTTATAATGAAAAAGAGGAAAACAATCGCATAAACATGGGTATGATCATATCACCACAATCAACCAAGCTTTTGTATTTTAAAGATTGATTCTTGAACTCTATGAACAAATTGAATCCATAGATGAACACTACGCATACCTTAGAAGGAAGATTCTTGATGATTGACTGAGGAATTTCCTTGAAATCGTATCTTCAAGTTTAGTTATGCAACCCTAGTTGTTATTCTCCCTTATTGCTCTTGGATGATGAGCTTTGAGATAAAATTAGGGTTCCAGTATGTTTAGAAGATATAAATTTCATAGGGTTAAGTTTAGGGACGTGTAAGAAGTATTTAAAGACTTAATTCCCTTTAAAATATCTCAAGACGGAGTGTTTTTGACACCTGAAATCGTCTTAGGCGGTGCCTAAGTAATCGCCTATGCTTGGGTTGGGCGGCGCCTAACCAATCGCCTATGCTTGCTGTCTCTCACGAAAATGGGCAGAACTTTTTGCTCGAGTATTGGATTAAGGCGAAATTAATATCGTTGGAAAGATAATTCAATTCTCTACAATTTGGTGGGTCTAAATCAGCCAAAATACCATATTAACATTGAGTTATACTCGTTCAAAGATTACCCTTGCAAAATCGAACACTAAAACTTGATGGATTCAAAAACTCTTAGCTTGTATTACCTTAAGTGACTCATATGAACATGCTTAATGGATCATAAGCTATCCTATCACTAGGATATTCATTGTAAGTCATGTACTCAAGTATGAATCACAGGATTAGAAACATGCGGGGTATTATAGTTTATTCACAAGCTTGATTTATAACGTATGCATACATGATGTAAGTATTGAAAAGTGATTTTTGAGTATGATTTGTGAAATTATTTTTCCCATTATGAAATTTATAGTCTTAGCATGTTATGAATTGTGAAATAGATCTAAGAGCATCTATTGTAAGCCCCTTTTTTTATCAGGAGATTTACGTATGACAAATATTGGGTTGTTTTACAAATAAGGATAATTCTTGAGTTTTAAATGGCTCTTGATTGTTATACATGGTTGTTTCACGTGTTTTGTAAAGAGGTGATTTCTACTCAGAATGCTATGTTTTTCTAATGAAGAAACTGCATGTGACTAATGAAAGAATTGACCACCAGGTGTTAAAGTCATGAAAAGAGAGTATGTTTGCAAAAGTTTCATATATTTTTTAAATAAAAACTCTCATATGATTTAATGAATCTTTTTTTGTGGTCATTAATGTGCTTTTAAATAAAAGGGCTATGGATGTGATAAGATATGATATGAATGACTTGTAAGTCTGGGTATGACAAGACTCTGTTATGATATGCCCTTAACAGAATAAGCACTGAATATTTTGAGCATGAAGTATGATTTTCTTAAAGGACTAAAATTAGGCTTAAAGAGAGTTAGATGGTTATTCGAAGAAAACATTTGAGTGAAAGGGCTCATTGTTGGAAACCCTGCTTCATCGATGCGGGATTTATGATATGTTATTCTATATGGGAGGATAATTGGAACATCTCGCATGGGGGAATTCCTGTGGTATACTCACATGGGGGATATACCAGTTTATGAAAACTCCAATCCTTGCGGCAAACTTAGATTGAGGGTTTGGACACCGAGTCAATAGCAAATTCCATATAGCCCGTGGGATTGTAAAAATATAGGGTGTACCATCTAGCTCAGAAGTAAAATAAAGAGTTGAGTTATGACTTACAAGAAAATATTTTAAAGCTCATCAAATTATGCCTGTGTTTTCATTTACCTTATGCTAAAGTGTTTTATGAAATGCTCTCACTTATGTTGTATAAAATATATGTTATTTTTGGATTATTCTACGTACCAGTACTTTCGAGTAGTGACCTCCTATATTTTAGGTTCTGAGGCTCAATCCCGTGGTCCTGCAAACCAGTAGATTGTTTCAAGAGTTCAGAGTTGGTGAGCCTCCCTTACTTCAGAAGGTATCTTACGCATGTTTTAGTTTTCAGTTATTTTATGGTCCAGTCGGGGGCCTTATCCCGATTTTTAGACAAACTAGTATGTTCAGATCAGTAGAGGTTTCGTAGATGGTTTGAATTGGATTTGGGTTTCCCCTTTTTTATACGATGTTATACAGTTTTAAGTTTGATTTTGGGACTACCATATTTTCAGTTTATCTTTCACACTTTTATAACATATGAGTTATGCTTATGATTACATGCTAAGGGGGTTTTCGGGCTTTTATGGTTTGGGATGCCCATCGAGGTCACAAAACAAACAAGCACAAATTCAAAGGCATAATGACATGATAACTTGGCAAACATTTGTGCTAGTAGGTGAATGGATGTGGAACACCGTATGATGAAAATCTATGTAAGCATTTGATCTTGCCCCAGTTCCCAAAAGTTTCTCGTGTTTCTTACTTCCAAGAAAAGCAACATGTTCAATCATGTGAGCAATTCCTTTCTCATCATATTCCTCATCAATTGATCCCACGTGAACTTTCATGTGTGCTTCAAATTTGTACTTAACAAGGTTGAACCAAGAAAATACAAAAAATATAAAATATATAAGTTATATAGAAGAGATAACATGTAATAACTATAAATTGATATTTACCTTATTTGATGGAACACAATATTTATCTACAATTTGAGAAAAAAAGTACAAATTAAAAAAAAAAGATACTGTTAGATTGGAGAGAAGTGAAATAGTGGAGTGAAAATAGAAAAGAGGTAAAGTTAATGGAGTGAAACACGGTGATGTGGAGTTATTGGGCAAAATAATGCTACTTTTGTTATAAAATGTAATTTTATAAAAGTGTTGTTATTTATTGTAATTATGGTCTTAAGTTTGTGACTACCTGTAATTTTTTCATAGTTTATCTCGCTATGACGAGGCCGGACATCTCATATGCGGTATAAGTTTCAAGTCAATTTGTAGCTAATCCTTACCATATACATCAAATTGCATTACTTCGTGTCATTCGATATGTCCGTGGTTCTATGAATCAAGGTGTTTTCTTCCGTTTTGTCTCCTATACATCTTGAGGGATATACTGATGCAGATTGGGTTGGTTATCTCGATTCTCGTCGTTTCATTACTGGTTGGTGCATGTTTCTAGGCACATCCTTGATATCTTGAAAGTATAAGAAACAATCTCGTACGTCTAAATCATCTACGAAGGCTGAGTATTGGGCTATGTCGGCAAAGTTCAAAAATTGTTTGGCTACGACGTCTATTATCTGAGCTTGATGTTGCTATTATATCTCCACGATGTTACATGTTGATAACACTAGTGCGATTAAAATAGCCACAAACCCCGTGCAACATGAAAACACAAAGCATATAGAGGTGGACTGTCATTATATTCGGGAACTAGTTGTTGACTGTCTTATCACTCTATAATACATTTCTTTTCATGATCAAGTTGCCTATTTGTTTACAAAGGCTATGACACGCGCACAACATAGCTATATTATCTTCAAATTGCTACCGTGTGATCACCGATATCAATTTGTAGGGGGATGTTAAGCAATATTATAATTGTATAGACAAAATATTCTTTTTCCTATAATAGAATTCAATTACAAGTTGTGTAGTTATAGCAATATATGTTCTTTCCTAGAATAGAACTTTAACCTACTGTTGTATAGCTATAAGTATTTCATTATGTATTATTAAATATAGAGAAGTTGCTATTCAGAAAATATTGGTTTCTCTATCTTATTTCTCTGTCAAAAAATTGATCTAACTCAACCCTTAAAAGCTAAATTATAAGGAGAGAATTGTCTAAATTCATAGAACGAGTTCAACTTTTCCTCATCAGTGGACTTAACACACTATGGCCTTAAAATTCTTAATTAAAGGACAATCTAATCTGGAATAGATGTTCTTGTTAGACTTGATTATTCATATTCACCGTTTTATCTTGAACTGTCCATCAGCTGGTTTAGATCCACATCTTTTATATATATCCTCGTTATTAATAATGCTAGTTAACTTGGTTTAAGGCCGACCTTGTTAATCACGTGTCAATCTTGGAACATGAGTTCTCCCTTCGTTTCATTTAGTTACAGTGGAAGAGAGAACAGACAATTCTTCATTTTTAGTTTCAAGTTTCACAAACGTACACTATCGTCTTTGTTAGAAGTGTAATAATTAAGTTATGATATGACTATTCCTATGACAAGATTATGTCATTCACCAGAACAAAGAAATTAAAATTATAGAATTTTCAAAATAAAAAGTAAAAATACTCATATGAGCCAATAAATATTATTCTATCTTTTGAAAATCACAACATTATCTTCACTAACCGAAAAGTTTTTCTTCTTTTTTAAAAAAAAATAGGGCGTGTGATAAAATTGGCCCCCATTATCAAGCCTAGAAGTTCCCTAGATAGAAACAAGAAAGCACATAAAAATGTTTACTACATTATTTACTTTTTTTCTATTAGGGACACATGGAGTTGATCTATAGCTATGTGCCTATACCTATATGTATAATTGAGTTCCAGCAGACGAGCTATCCTACAAGGACTTTGTACCATTATAAGTGACAGTGATGGTTCATGATAAAATAAAAATTCATGTATATTTTAGTATACCCTAACATTGAGATAGCTGAAGACGGAGAGTACGAGAACTAATGATGTGTTTGGTACGAAAGGCTTCAATTTTCTTATTTTCTATTGATCAAAATTCTTAAAAGAGTGTATTTTTTCTAGGAAAATAACTTTTAAAAAAAAAGTAGAAAAAATCATTCCGCAAGTGACATTTAATATTGATGTGTCCTCACCAATCTTCAAACACTTCATCTTCACTTCATCTTTCATAATACTTATCTAAATTATATAAAAGTATAATATTTTCTTATTTATGTACCAATCACAATACAATCAATATTTTTCATAAAAATATTTTCCTTTCCACAGAACACACACTTAGCTCTAGTCGGAGATATATGGTTCAATTCAAGTAAGTGATCAAGTCTCGCACAAAAAAACAAATCTACTTGATTGATTGATAAAATGGTATTTCTAGTCGGAGATATCCTGGCTAGTGACAGAAATGACATTTTTCCAATATATATCCACCAAATCTAGGGATATATCGGTTATTAAATTTTTGCACAGCTTCAAAATTAATCAATGTTTAGTCACTCTTTGATGTAAAAAAATGTTTTTGCATAAAAATATTATACTTAAAATTTGGAATTGGTGTTCAAAGTTTTCACAAGTGAAATTTGTCTTCCTCAGAAACGGTAATAGTTAAATTTGCATTTCAGATCAAAAGCATGTATCTTAATTATAGTTTAAACTTTTTCCAGATTTGTTTAGAGCCTATTCTGAGAACCTATTTAACCCAATACAAAATTAAGTCACACTATAGTGAAATTTAGAAATTCCCCGTACAGGTAAACTCGGACACAAGTTTTAGATTACAGTATCTTTTTCGTGATAGTTGTGGATTTATACGGTAAATTTCATGCAGAAAGAACTAAGATTATCAGCTCTACTCTATAATTTAGCTAGTTGTTGACTAAAATGGGGGTAGCTATCCAATAATATTGTATGGTGGAGGGTCCTATTTATGGCATAATGAATTAGAATTAGAATTAGAAGCAGGGCCCCCAATAATAATGTATGCATATGATAAAATGAAATGAAATGAAGATTCCCACGATGATAAGCACCAGCAATAGAATTGAGAACGCTAATTAAGTCAACCAGCTACACTGAAAGTGACAACACCATGCTCCAATCCCAAAACATATCCATCAGCAGCAAAAATCAGCATTAAACTCATCAGCCAATAAAATTTGAAGTTCGAAGTCATCGAAGATCACATGAAAAGCTAACATGTGTCTATGAAGAAAATAATTAACGTTCATGGGTTAAAACTTGGAAGTAACACAGTTTAAAATTCGTGAATTATTAGTTCGAATTAATTGCACATTTCAAATTTCAGGAACAACTCATGGAGTTTGAAATGATCTAATGTGTAGAATTCAGCAGTTGTTTCTGAAGCTCTTCAGTGTATTATTGCTTAGAGGTACATATATTTTCGCGTTAAAGGAGTGCCTATTAATTTCCTTATTACATTACAAACAGTGGATAAATATTAATAAGCGGTCTAAAAAAAGGATCAACCCACCTAATGTTTTCAGTTTTCACCGCATCTGCTACCAAAATATTTGCGGTGCCAAGAAATTACTTCCTCTCTTTCAATTTTTGTTTCTCTGACATTCAAACAACGTAAGTTTGACTGTGAATTTGAATATGGAAAAATCTTCATTTTTTTGGCATACTGCGTAATATACGTTGCAATAATTGACAATTGTATAAAAACATTTAAAATATATATGAAAAAATTATAGTAAAAAATAGATATATTTGAATCTCAAAATCTGAAATATGTTACATAAATTGAGACGGATGGAGCAATGATTTTGGTGTTGGGAATTCAAAGTTTAGAAAATATATATGAAAATATTCCCTTAATCATGGTTAATGTTATGAAACAATAAAGAAGAAAGAAGAAAAATGGAGAGAGAAGATAGAAAATTTCTTTATTTCTCATGAGATTCTTGAGGGTTCAATTACAATAAAGGAAAATCCCTTTATTTATAGGGAAAAACTAACCTTGAGGTTTGTAACTTTTCTATAAATAGACATTAACTATACATGGTAAAGTAGACATTCACTATATATAATAATATATTTATAACACTCTCCCTTGAATGTCTAATTGATAGATAATGTGTCTCGTTAAAACCTTACTAGAAAAAACTCAGTGAAAAAAAAAATCTAGTGAAGGAAAAAGAGTACACATTTCTAATAATATGCATATAGGTTGCCTCATTAAAAAACTTACAAGGAAAACCCAGTGGGACAAAACCTCGTAAGGGAAAAAGAGTACAATGCGTATTAATTTCCTCTAATGAGAACATCCTTGAGCCTTTACATCCCTATCTTGTACTCCATCTTCTTGAAAGTTGCAGTTGGAGAAGATTTGGTGAATTAATAAATCAGGGATGTTGTCACTTGAACGAATCTGTTGCACGTTAATATCACCATTCTTTTGGAGCTCATATATGTAGAAAAGCTTTGATGAAGTGTGTTTCGTTCTATCTCCTTTTATGAATCCTCCCTTAAGATGTACTATGCATGCTACATTATCTCCATATAAAATTGTGGATACATTGTCACATTTCAAATAACATTTTTGTATCATAGACCTCAACCATATACATTCTCGGCTTGCTTCATGAATAGCGATTATCTCAGCATGGTTCGATGAAGTGGCTAGATAGACTGTTTTGTATATCTCCAAGATATATCAGTATCCCCACATATGAACACATTGCATTTTTTAGACCGAAATTTATGCGGGTTAAATAAATACTCAACATTAGCATAATCAACAAGATCGGAACTACAATCTTTAGAATAAATAAGCTCATATGTTTGATCTCATTTCGATGTCTCCTAGTAGAAGCAGAACTATCTTGCTAACAAATTGACCGAAAAGGCTTTATTAGGCCTTGTGGTATTTGCAAGATATATGACTGCACCAATTACACTAACATATGGTACTTCATATTTCTCATTTCAACAAATAATCTTATTGCTTTTGAAAACTCTCCAAGAGTTTCAACAATATTCAGACCATCAATTTATTCCTTATAAGGATAATAAACAAGTTTTTCAAAAACTTTATATAATTCAGGCATTTTCAATTCTTTAAGGAGTTTTTATTTTAAATTTTGTCAAGTGACAATATTTAACATTTCATATGTGGCATCTTCAAGATTCTGGATTGCAAATCAAATAAGTTTTTTTTTGCTTACCAAGATGCATTCATTCATGTCACTTGATAAATGATTCTACGTCAGCATGCTTAAATAAACGTAGAATTCAGATTCTCGTGATCTTTCACAATATTGCGTCAACATTGTATCAAAGATATTGATGATATATCATTCTATATCGGTTCACAATGCGACATAACATTTTGAGATCTCATCACTTTATTATTTTTAGGTACTTGAAACTCTCATAAGATTTCATGAAGTGTTATGTCGTAGGCACTTCAAAAGCACATTGCCTTCTTATTATGATTATTTGCTCCTTATCCTTCCTTATCCTTTACAAGGATCATTTTATTTAAAACCAATTGGTCTACCACGCTTCACGCATGCATAGACTTTTTCCTTTAGAGACATAAAATAGGAGCACTTACAGCTTAAATATGAGATGTTTTTGGCATTTGACTTGAATTATCTTGGGAATGAGGATCTGGTGATAATTCTTAACATATTTCATAGCCGCTTCTAATCTCCCCCTTATGTTAGGAACTAAGATACATCTTCCATCTTCTTTGAGGAATCCATTTTTGTGCATCATGATATATTCATTAATCGTATACCGCACATCAAAACTATTAGATGGAATAGTTGGTTTCTCACCTTGAACCAATTGAGAGGAAAGAAATAATCATAATTTATTGGTCTAATAAATATAATTGCTATTGTATACAACATATCATATTTCAGACCAACACATAAAGTTTTGTTCTCATTAGCAATGATTTAGCTATTTATCAAAGACATTCAATGCCAAACCATTATCATCAAGATAAATTGTCTTGATTACACAATCTGAAAATTATGTTCTTAACTCAATTTTATCGAGCAAACAACTTTATGAATGTCAAACTGCAAGTTGACAATAAATGCACATGTGATCATCTTATTGATGCATCTTAATAGATCACATGATTGGTGAACAAGCCCATATTCACCTTTTATACTTTTCAGATTTTAAGGGATGAAATCCCAACATTAGTTGGTCCAACCAACTTATCATGAGAACACACAACATTAAAATTTAATGAAAATTTTTCTAATTCTTTAATATTTGTTCAATAATCAGTATGCACATCTTTGGAATGTCGCAATCATTCATGTCAATTTTTGAACTTTTATTCTAGCAAACTCCAAGTTTACCATGATATGTACCTTTTACTTTAGTAAATTTCAAATTTACTATTACATGAATAAATTTCAGATTTACTACTTTAGAAGTAGATTTCAAATTAACTCTTTTCAATTATTCTACCTCTTTAAGAGGTGAGTTGTGATACTATCACAATCAAGTGCACGTTTGTATTGAAACAATCAAAATCCTCATTCCCCGGGAATGAAATTTAATTATGCCTTAAGTCTATCAAATTTTGATAGCTTAGAACCTCTTTTAAAATATTGCTACTTCAGGAGCAAATCGAGGCATAAATATTATGCAGAGAGTTTTTCTCTAACATATCTTATGATCATAATAAGCGTGTGAAAATAATCACTTTTGATGATCATTATCATATTGTCCCTCCATGCGTATATTCGTGTATTCAATCACTTGTCTTCTTTTAGACATATTATGCAATGCTACCACATTCACTTAAGAGAATGAAGCATATTCAATGGGATCAATTTCATGTCTCTGACCAAAAATATATTGGTTTACCTTAGCCATCATTATATCATCAATATTGTGCATTGAGATTCATACTCAATGTCTTATCCATATAAATACGTCTTAGGCTTATAAATCAATGGGACTTGAATCCAATATATTATCATCTCTTTTGATAATATTGTTCTTGAGGACAGGGGCGGACCCATGTGTAATTTTGGGGTGCTCCGGCACTCACTAAACTCGACGTAGATTAGGTATAGTTATATAAGAAACATAGAATAAATGGTATAATTTATTAAAAAGCACCCAGAGAACAAACATATGGTTGGGTGCAGTGGCTTGAGGATGTGAATCCCATGTCCAGTTTTCTAGGTTCGAATCCCTATAGCTACATACTATTTTTTATAAAAAATTTTAGCACCCACAACCTTGAATTCCTGGGTCCGCCACTGCTTGAGGAATAAATTTAAAACATAAATGGTTCCAAACCAATTATTTTTCCTCAAATTCAATAATAATTATATTATTAGTATCAAAAGAAAGATAACATAAAGAATTACTAACCTTGCAATTACCTTTAGATTTATAATCTCACCTTGTTTGGCAGAGTCTCGTGCTGATAGTGTGTTATGAAAACAATAAGGAATAAAGAAGAAAAATGGAGAGAGAAGAGAGGAGACTTCTTTATTTCTCATGATATTCTTGAGAGTTCAATTACAATGAAGGAAAACTCTTTTATTTATAGGAAAAAGCTAACCTTGGGGTTTCTAACTTTTCTATAGATAGACATTCAATATACATGGTAAAATAGACATTCACTATATATAGTAATATATTTACAACAGTTAAGATTTTTTCTTAATTAATTAAATATAGAGGACTACTATTATTATTATAAACTGGATATGTGTCATCCATATTTAAGCTGAAGTTTGAGAAGCTGAGATTATATATACATATATACACACACACCACTACAAGAAAATGCATATATAACTATAGAATATGTCGTAGCTAAACATGAAAAATTTTGTGGCTAACCACTTTAGCCACCAATTTGTTTCGTAGCAAGAAGCGGCATAACTAAAAGTTAACTACAAACTTTACATAATTTATGGTTAAAGACAAATACTTATAACTACGGAAAAATTGTATTGTAGCTGTGATGGTAAAAACGTCCTGCTACGAAATATATACTTATAGCAAATAATTTTACTTTTTTGCCACAATAAATAAAATTTATAGCAATTTTTTATATTATAGCCACAATGTAATCTATTGTAGCAAAAGACTTGATTTATTTGCTACAAAATTTAAAATTTATGGCTATTTTATATTTTAGTGTCGTAATAATAATACTTATTTAGCTACGAGTTAGCCAATCTATAACTATATTATGAAATATTTGCCACAAATATTTTGTACATGGCTGAGAATTCATTCTTTTTTCCACGAACTACATTAATTATAGTAGCTATTTTTTTTAATTTTCTATGAAAAGTGAAAACATATATCATCTTTTTATAATTATAAGATATAGATTTAGTCACAACTATGAAAATTCATTGCTACAAATTAAAGAATATATTATAAGAATTATTAATTACGCAAATTTCTATAATATAACTAAAATAAAAATAAATTTAAAGGATTTCGTTACTAAAAATTAAATACACAAGCTTTGTAGTGAGAAAAGTTACATAATGTAACTACAAATTCATTTTGAGATTTTAAAATAATTGTCAAATTACATAAAATTATATTTTACAATTTTGAGAATAGTCACAATATACAATTCTTTTATCTTGTTTGTGTCCAAAGTAACATAATTTTCTCTTATCTTAGATTTCACGATCTTCTACTGCATCTCAACTTGATCAACATCCGTCTAAATTTGTCATTTATATGTACTTACTCCATAAAATACCTATAGATTATGGAAAAGTATTTTAGCACTAAGAAAATCACGATTAGGGGTGTTCATGGATCGGTTTGGATCGGTTATTGGTCAAAACCATAACCAAATCAACTTAGTCGGTTTTTAAAATTTCTAAAACCAAACCAAACCAAACAAAAAATAACCATCGATTTGGTTCTTGTCGGTTTAGTTCGGTTTGGTTCGATTTTTTCGGTTTATAACTTTAACTAATGATAAAAGTTGAAAATTAAAAAAAATAAATCCAATCTAACATATGAGATGTTAACCGAATTATATCTCAACCGTGAAACTAAGATGTCAACTGAGTGTTATACTTCGGCAAAGCTATGAACAACACCATATAAACACTTCTAAAAATATATTTTAAAACTAAATTTAACAAAATGATATGATAAACCCCCCAAAAGGTGAACACATAAACTTCTTACTCAATAAGGTTAAAAAAAAGTTAAAATTAATGATTGTCTATAGTCAAATAAATCTCAATTATAAATTTCAATATACAACAGGATATTATTTTCACAATTAGTATCATTTGTCATTCAAAGTGCGAAATTAACTTAGAATCTCATAAGGTACTATTAACTAGATAAATAAATGACTTAATGTGTTATGACTAAAGTTAAATCATGATTAAAATATAAAGTGTAACAAATATTTATATTGTATTTATGAATAATACATAAATAATTATAATATATATATCGGTTCGATTTGTTTATTTTATCGGTTATTTTAGAGTAAAATCAAACCAAACCAAATTAATATCGGTTTTTAAAATTCAAAACCAAACCAAACCAAATCTAACCAAATATTAGATTTTTTTAATCGATTTGGTTTGGATCGCGGTTCGATTTGGTTAAAAACTAAACCATGAAAACCCCTAATCACGATCACCTTATTATATATGCAAATATGTGTATATATAAATGTTCAAGGAATATGTATATATATATTCAATAAAGTACTCATGTTATAAAATTTATCTCATATACTTGAGAGAAATTTCATACTCCAACTTCAAAAAATTTTAATTTTTATAATCGAACGTCCACTAAATATAAAACCTACAAAAAAAAAAAAAGGCTAATTAACAAACTATTATATATAAGAAAATTTTAAATTAAAAAAAAAAAGTGTTATAAAGAAAGTGGAAGGGGAGGGGGCGACAGGAGAGAGGCTAGGTATTTGGATTGCTTGTACGTGGGAAAGGGGAGGTTATGCAATTGGTTTTAAAATTTTGGAGGAAATTTTTAGGTTTTGTAATTTTTAATTTTCGGGTGAATTTTTGGGGTTTGGGTAAAGGGGGGAAGAAGTGGCGGTTAAAGAATTTTTTGGCCAATTACATCTTGTCTTCTTTTTATCAATTATATTATATATGTATACTAGTTACTAATCGACCGCGCAAGGCACGAGCCCAACAAATATTCTTTTAAAATTTATTTTTATTATTATGATTTATAATATTTTTTTAAAATATATAATAAATTTTTTATAGATACTTTAAGTTGTTAATTATTGTCATTTATAGCATTTTTTTATGTAATTTTCAAATAATATATATCTCTCTCGTTGTCCAAATTTTTATGGCATTAATAGTCAATTACATTTTTTAAATAATTTAATTTTTAATTTATTATGATGTATAATATTTCTTTCTTCTATTCCAATTAAGTGTCATAATGCTTGGATGAATATAATAATTAATTATGAGTGATATGGTAAAGTTATGATTGAAGCAGTGAGACAGATATGTCTTAATGTCTCACAACAACTAATTAGAAGTGATATAGCAAAATTACTATAAAAACACTTGTGATTTATTTTTTTGAATAACTTATCATTTTATATCTATTTTATCAAATATTATTAATTGATACAATGCTTAAATGGTCAAAATAATTAATTAGGAGTGACATAGTAAAATCACGATTGAAACAATGAAACAAAAATGTCTAATTAGAAGTGATACAACAAAATTACTATACAAAAATGCTTGCGAAAAAATAAATAAATGGATATCATATAGAATGTCAAGTAAATTTAACATTAAATATTATTAATTTTCTAATACTTAGATAACTTTATAATAATGTTTTAATATTTCGATGACTTATAATAATTAACAATGGATGATACAATTATGGGTGAAGCAGTTGAAGCATACATGTCTTAAATATCTATTTAATTTTTTTATTAAATATTATTAATTTTATAGTACATAAATAACTTATAATAATTAAGTAGAGATGACATAATAAAACTACGGAGAAGTAACTTATGAAGCAGTCATATTGACGGAGACCTGCCTGCTTCTCCTTGCCATTCCCTCTTATAAGATATAACTAGATGTCGAAGATCCCTGCCAGTACGAGCCCAATATATGTTATTTTTGGGTTTTAATTTATGCGACACAAATAGAATTTAGATAATCAATCATAATTTTAATATGTTTTAAAATATTTTAAGTTATTGATTGTTGTAATTTATAGTACTTGTTTGTGTAATTTTTAAATAATATATGTTACGCTCTTTGTCCAAATTTTTGTATCATTGATAGTTAATTATATTTGTAACTATTTTAATTTAGGTGACACTAATATAATTTCGAGAGTCAACTAAATATTTTATATCTTTTAATTTTTTCTAAGTTGTTAATTATTGTAATCTATAGTAATTTTTATGTATTTTTTTTGAAATATATAACAAATTATTATTTTTAGATACTTTAAGTTGTTAAAATATTATAATTTATAATAATTTTTTTGTAATTTTCAAATAATACATGTTACTCTTTTTATCCAAACTTTTGTGGCATTAATAGTCAATTATATTTTAAAAAGAATTTAAGTTTTTAATTACTGTGATTTATAATATTTTTTTCCTACTCCAATTTAACTGACATTGATATAATTTTGAGAGTCAGCCGAATATTTTATACCTTCTAAACTTTTTAAGTTATTAATTATTGTGATTTACAAGATTTTTTTCATATTTGTTTTAGGCATAATACATCAATATGACCCTAAACTTGACACCAAATTATAACTTTGACCTTAAACTTTGACAGTGCACAATATGACCTTTAACTATTCAAAACTGCACAAATATGACCTCCGGTCCTACATGGCAAAACGCGTGTTCAATACGCAAAACTGGGTGCGTCCAGCTTAAAATCTAAGGGTATAATACATGAATATGACCCTACACTTGACACCAAATTTATAACTTTGACCTTAAACTTTGACAGTGCATAAATATGACCTTTAACTATTCAAAACTGCACAAATATGATCTTTAATTGACTTTTCACTATTATTTTTTCATTATTTTCGGCTCAAAGATGAAAATGACATCTAATTTCTTTTGTCATTGCAAAAAAAGAGCAATATTGAAGATTTATTACTTAGGTGGGTCAGCCTTATATGAAAAAATCGCGTGGATATGTATATATATTATAAAGCAAAGAGCGAATTTATGTTATATAATATATCTAAATATAATTTATTTAAATATTAAATTAAAGATAAAACTATACTAATAATAAAAAAAATTATAGTTTTAATAAAACGTTATTAAATTAACATTATTAAGGATAGTAGTAGTAGTATATTAAATTAACGTTATCAAATTAACGTTATTAAATGTTAGTAGTAAATTAACGTTATAAAAACATTATTAAATTAACGCAGGGGCGGACCTACGTGGTTGTCATGGAGTTCACCCGAACTCCCTTGGTAAAAAGATTACGTTGTCTATATAAGGTAGAAAATCTATATTTATGTACGTATATTAATGTTGAACCACATGAAATAAGACACTTAGATAGCCCAGTGGTGTTATTTGCTTTTCTTAGGCACTTCCTTCAGCCTAGTGCACGGGTTTGATCCCTGCTAGTGGCTTTTTTTTACTAAAAAAAAAAAGTTAGGTGTTGCTGCTATAGAAATAAATTAATAATAATAATAATAATAATAATAATAATAATAGTAGTAATAATAATAATAATAATAAATACCAACCCTTTTGTAAGTAATTACACTCTCTCCCACTTTTTTAATTGCTTTACTCTCTCTCCGTATTAATATACATAACATAGCCAACATATACATAGCATTCTGTGTATATGTTGTAACTTTTATAATATGTTTAGGGAGTTGAGATTTTTTGTAATATTGGAAACATAAGTCGTGTATTTGTGTAATTTTTAGTACTACTACTAATAATAATAATAAAAATGACGTCGTTTTAACGCAAAAAGTAAAACTTTGATAATGCACAAATATGACCTTTAACTATTCAAAACTGCACAAATATGACCTCCCTCCAAGTCAGCCCTTTTAACGACGTGGCACCATGTGATTGGATGATCTTTCCACGTAGGCGCGAGTGAAACTCACGCATGGGGGTTGCAAACTCAAAGGTCATATTTGTTCAGGTTTTGAATAGTTAAAGGTCCTATTCGTGCACTATCAAAGTTTAAGGTCAAAGTTACAATTTAGTGTCAAGTTTAGGGTCATATTTATGTATTATGCCTTTTTTTTTTTTTAAATACATAACAAATTAAAAGAAATAAGACAAACAAATTAAAATGGATGAAAAAATGAAGGCAAGGGAAAGGATCAATGAAGTAGTGCCAAAGCAGATAGATTGATCTATAAATTTTTTAAGCTGTTAGTTATTGTGATTTATTTTATTTTTGTACGTATTTTTTGAAACATATAAATTTTATATTTTTTTGTAGATAGTTAATTGTTAACTAGTAATTTATAATATTTTTATGTAATTTTCAAATAATATATATTACTCTTCTTTTCCAAAATTTTGTTGCTTTGATAGTCAATTATAATTTTTAAATAATATAATTATTTAATTATTATAATTTATAATACTCTTTCTTCTATTCCAATTTAAGTGACCCAATAGTTAGATGACCATAATAATTAATCAGGGGTGATAGAGTAAAATCACGATTGAAGCAGCGAAATAAAGATATCTTAAACGACTTACAATAACTAATTAGAAGTGATATAGCAAAATCACTATAAAAAAAATATAAGTTGGCTTCATATAAGACTTCAAGTTAATTTAGAATTAAATATTATTAATTTTTTAATTTTTAGATGACTTATAATAATTAATTAAGGATAATATAGTAAAATTACGGTTGAAACAGCTGAAGCGAACGTGCCATAAATATCTATTTTATTTTTTAATTAAACATTAATAATTTTTAATATATAAATGACATATGATAATTAATTAAGGGTGATATAGTAAAATCATGGAGCAAGCAGCTGAATTGTCGGCAAGGAGGACAACACGAAGCTGCTCAAACTCCCTCTTATATATTAGTAGGATAATATGTATAATTATTATTTTTTAATTTCTTCATGTAAGAATACTATAATAATGTAACTAACAAATATAATAAAGAAAATTAACTAACTAAAAGAGTAATAATAATAATAATAAATATATATTTTACTTTAAGTTAATAATAAAAGTCAATTATTTATATAAAATAAATATTATTACAATATTTTTAACATATATATATATATATATATATATATATATATATATTCCTTTTCAACTTTTTTTGTCCTCTATGATATTTATATATATTGTTATATATTTTCTTATTTTAATAAATCCTTAAATAATAGTGTTCAACTAAATTTATGCAATTATAAGGTTATTAAAATAATATTGAATCATAGCATGAATAACTTTAATACTAACTTAAATCATATATAATTATTGATTAATGGAGATATAATATGACAAAATTGATAAACATACTATTTCTAAAGATTATATACGATAAAATAGCAATTCCTCAAACACTTGTTTAGGATGAAGTTCAAATAAAATTTATTAAGATTTTTCTAAAATCTAATACAACTTGTTAATTTAAGTAAATATAATTATCTATTTATTAAAAATTCATAAATATGCCTGTAATTGAACGCTTAACACCTTCAACCATACTAGATCAGTAAAAAAATTATTTTGATGAAACAAGTTTTGAGTAATAACAATTCTGAAAGTGCTCAATCATGATGAAGCTTCAGTAATCTTAATAAAATTATGTTTTAGTTTGATATAATTAGTTAAACTAAATTATATAGATATGAGCACCTCTTTATGAAATTTACAAATACATCAGTAAATCGAATAGGATATAATTGAAAGATTAGCACCGTCAATTACTCTAGATCGATAAAGATATTATTCTGATAAAACAAGTTTGAGTTAAGAAATAATTTTGGAAGCACTTGATCAAAATAAAGTTGTAGTGAGACGCGAAGTTATGTTTAATTTGATACAATTAGTTAATTAAAATTATTTATATATAATCACCTATTTATTGAAATTATATTTGAAATTACTAAATAGCCTATAAAATTAAGTCGAATTGAATAATTAACGCCTCCAATTACAATAAATTGATAAAAATATTATTTCAATGAAACAAGTTTGAGTCAACTACAATTCAGAAAGCACTTCACCAGAATTAGCTTCGGTGAATGTAAAGTTATGTTTAGGTTCAGTATAATTAGTTAATCAAAACTAATCAAATATAAGCACCTATTTATTGAAATTTCGTTTGAAATATGCAAAGTTGACTTGTAAAATTTGCAATCGAATTGAATGATCAACACCTCTAACTACACTAGATTAGTATTGATGCGATAACTTTTAACTCATGGTAAAAATTATTACTGGCTACAAAATGTGATCACAATAATAAATTTGTGCCTATCTCATTTCGTAGTGTCAAATAATTAAAGCTATTAAGTCAATTATTGCTACAACATTTTTAGTACTTGAAGCAAAAATAAAATAAAATTAAAGGATAATATTTTATTTTAAAGAACCGTTTCATGACTAAAAGATTACTATATGCTATAATGAATTTAACACATTGCAAAAATTAATAATTAGCTATAATTTTATTTGCACCAAAAAATCTGTGGCGATGGCAGTTATTATACTACCAATTATTTATTTAGCTATAATTTTTTTATTTCAAATAATCAATAGTGGCTAAAACTTTAGTATTTCTACAGTAAATTTAAACTTGTGGAAAAAATTAATTATTCGATATGAAATTTTATTATAGCAAAAAGACGTGGCTACGCCAGTTAGCAATTGCCACAATTATTTTGTAACTTAAAACAAAAATATTTATTTAATTATAATCTTTTATTTCAAATAATTTATTATGGTTAAAACGTTACTATTACTACAATAGATTTAAACTCGTGGAAAAAATTATTAATTAGCTACGAAATTTTACTATAGAAAAAAGATGTAGCTATATTATTTAACAATTGCCATAATTTTTTTATAAGTTGAAGCAAAAATATATATTTAGCTATAATATTTTGTTTCAAATAATTTACTGTGGCTAAAAGGTTACTATTGCTACAATAACTTATATAGCGTAGCAAAAATATATTCTTAGCTACAAAATTTTATTGTAGCTATTTAGGCCATCATTGCCACGATTGTTAGCAATTGTAGCAAAAATTATGAATTAGCTTTGACAATAAGATTTGTGTGGCTAAGAAATTTTACAAATTTGTAGACAACTATGAAATTTGTTTTTTCTATGACTATTAATAGGTAATAGCCATAATTTTTACATTCATAATTTAAGTTTCTTAGCTATAAATACATTTTATTGTAGTCATGTGAGTGTATCCTTAACCCCAACTGATTTTCTCTTTGCCAATATTATATGGAATGTTTGTCCTTTCACCTATGAAAGCAAATAACGCACTGTGGAAATTTTATCGCCAATAAGAACTCTACTTAATTTACAGGTAGAATGCGAATATAAAATCAAAGCCAAATGCATCTTTAAGTTACCAAGTTCATCTAAATTTATAATTTTTAATATAGGCAGTCTCAATTTATATGGCACATTTTTTTTTTGTTAGTCTCCAAAAAAAAGATGTCATTTTTTATTTTTAGTACTTTAACTTCAAGTTGTCATTTCACCCTTAATAAAATGATTTATAACTACAAAAAAAAATAATTCTAAGGACTTATTTCAAATCATGAGTTTCAAAAGTTTTTCTTTTTTATATATGACCATATTGTCCTAAAAAAATTTAAGATTCCTTTAGTGAAATATTTCTATGGCCATTTGAGGAATTTACTCCTTAAAATTTTGAGAAACTTAAGTGAGGTATATTGCCAAAGTTCTGATTTCTGAATAGGAGCTAGGGTAATATAGTTCACGGATGTGGGGGGGGGGGGGGGGGGGAGTCCAGTTCACCATCAATCATTTATGTTATCATAAGATTCTCTGGAGCACTAAAATCCATTTACCATATGAAGAAGATAAAAAGGAAAGACAACTAATCATGGGTAGTAAGTGGTGCGGAATAAGATAGACAAAGCATGTTTTATGAATTTGATCAAAATTTTTACGAAACTCTATCCATTTTCTGTACGGATTAGCTATATATTGAGTTAAAATAGTCTCGAAATTAATTGATATATACAATCAAATATGAAGTGAAATAATTGTGTGTTCTATCCTGAAATTGTTATCGTTATCCTGATTACCAAACTACCCTAATAGTAACCCTCTCGTTAGATATGGACCTACATTGAATACTAAAATCACACTTATTCAAAATCATTAAAGAAACAACAAATGTTACCTACACGATTCTCTGCTATAAAAGGGTGAAGGAATCAATTCAGTCTGCCATAGTCTGAGTTTTACTCTTCATATATTCCCTTCTTTCTCCTCCTAGCTAGCTCCAATTTTATCCTCTTTTGTGACTCAGTTATCACAAAAAAATATAAAAAGAGGGTAAAGTATGACGCTTCCACAGACACAACAAGAAACAAAAGCTGTTGCAGATGCCTGGGATTACAAAGGGCAACCTGCCCTTAAATCAACCTCTGGTGGTTGGTCCGGAGCTGCCATGATTTTAGGTGACTTTTCCTTTTATTTTTTTAATATATGTTTTAAATATATATCCAAAATATACTGTCCTAGATTCTAGTCAGATAGGCTCACTAAGGGATAGGATGATACCTACCAAAAGATTTTTTATTCTCAAAGTTCAAACCCGAATCCACTGTTGACCTCACCAGTGGCGGCATCATATGTATTCAACAGGTGTCAGGTGACACTCATTCATTGAAAAATTATAGTGTAGCTAGGGTAATTTTTTTTTTTTTTTTTTTTGTATATATATATATATATATAGTATATTTTCGACTCTTCTTGGCCTCTTGATGGATTACTCATTTATATTTTGATATCTTTTAATGGAAATCCTGGCTGAATCAGACCTTGTGGATTAGTCTCTTTATTTTTCAATAGTAGGTCTTGTGGTATTTTCTGACACCAAATTTTTGTATGTGTAATATAATTATCAGGGGTTGAGGCTGTGGAGAGGCTAGTAACACTAGGCATTGCTGTGAACTTGGTGGTGTACTTGACTAGAACAATGCATTTAGGAAATGCTAGCGCCGCGAATATTGTTACTAACTTTATGGGAACTTCATACATCCTCACTTTGCTTGGTGGCTACGTTGCTGACACTTTCCTCGGAAGGTCAGTACATTCTTAAGTTCAATAAATATTAAAACTGAATTCATAATTTTAAAATTATGAGGAATTTTATCGTCTTGGTTTAATCGTTTGCAGGTATCTTACCGTTGGTGTCGGAGCCACTGTTCAAGCAATAGTAAGTGTCCATGGTTCTTACCCCAAATAAGAAAGAAATATAAAATTAGAAACATTTTATTAAGGACCTCATTCACCTTTAGAGTGCTAAATCGTTGGAACTAAATAAATATATATATATCAACCTTTTGCTTTTCAAACGTACGCAACAATTGATGATAGCTGAAAAAATAAGTGATTTTGTAGACTATTTTAATTTTTATGGAAATCACACAATTTTTACTTTATTTCACCCAAATCTTTCACTTATCTTTTGAAACGAAAAAAAATTACTCCCCGTTCTATTTTACTTGGTCCTCTTACTAAAATAGTTGTTTAAATTTATTTACTAAGTTATGAAATTAAGAGAAATTTATAATGCTCTTTCAATATTATTTCTATCATTAAATAATTATATGAAGTATATAATGCTCAAATTTATATTTTCAAAGCATATTTAATAAGATCAACTTAATAAAATAAGCCCGTAAATATTTTTTTAAGACTGACTGTCAAATCAACAAAGGCCAAGTAAAACAAAACTGAAAGAGTACTCATTTTGTCTTAGTATCACTATAGTTACAACTATTTCTTTAACTAAGAAATCATAACTCTGCCTCGTTACATCAGAAAGTCACTAAGTTTAATTCAGTTTTTTCAAAGGTTTACTTTTAATAAAATCAAACCAGATTAAACATTATCAACTTTTTTTAAAAAAAAAATTAGATCAAACTAAAGCCACACAAATATCAGTTTATTAATCATTTTGGTTCGATTTTTTTTCTTTACGCTATTAGTGCACACCTTATTTAAATATTAATATTATTATTTTTTTGATTATTTTTTAATAGGGTGTGACAATTTTGACATTCTCGACCATAGTACCAAGCCTACAACCTCCAAAGTGTGATCTCGGAAGCGCATCATGTATCCCCGCAAATGGCAAACAGCTAGCCGTGCTTTTCACGGCCCTCTACATGACGGCCCTAGGCACTGCATTCCTGAAATCCAGTGTCTCGGGCTTTGGAACGGACCAATTTGATGAGTCCGACCCAAAGGAAAAAGGACGAATGATAAAATTCTTCAGTTGGTTTTTTTTCCTGATCAATGTTGGAGCGCTTACTGCTGTGACAATACTCGTCTACATTCAGGATAAAGTAGGGAGGAAATTCGGGTATGGTATTTGCGCTTGCGCGATCGTGGTAGGACTCGTGGTTTTCTTGTCCGGTACGAAGAAGTACCGGTTCAAGAAACTTGTTGGGAATCCGTTGGCGCAGTTTGCTTCGGTTTTTGTTGCTGCTTGGAGGAAGAGGCATATGAAATTGCCATCTGATGCTTCTGTTTTGTTCAATATTGATGATATTATTGGTGATGAAAACGTTAAGGATAAACAAAAGTTGCCTCATAGCAAGGAGTTCCGGTGAGTCATTTTTACTTCTCTTTAGTGACTAGTATAATGTACAAAAATATTTTTTGAAAAATGTTTTTAAGAAGATAAAACATGTTGGGTTTGTCAGAAAATAATTTTCAAAAAAAACAAAAACAAAAGAATATGGCCTTTCGTTTGTATGAGAATTATTTTTCTCTCCTAACTATTTAACTCTGGACTTCATATCACTATTCAACCAACTCGACAAGAGGGGGTCGATTAGATGATAGTATGTACCCTCTATAATCAATTTGAAGGTTGCGAAAAAAAAGATGGAAGCTTCTTTGGAGAGCATCGCTAAGACAGTAAAAGGTGGGAGCTTCTATGATGGGATAAATAAAAATATTGTTTCAACCAACACTCAAGTAATAAAGGAGATTTTATCCTGAAAAATATTTATTACTGAAATTTTTTATCAAAACACTATCTGATTAGCTAGCATTTCAATCTTAAACATTTCCTCCATTTCAGTTTGTTTGATACAATTTTTAATTAATTCGTTTTAAAAAGAAGAATGATACACATGATTTTTTTTTTTTTTTTTTTACCGAAACACAAATATTTCATATTTAAGATGATAACTTTTAGACAATCTTTATTCTTTAGTAAACTTTTTTATCAAGTCAAATTATGACAGATAAAATAAAACGATATAAATATTTCTCTATCTTCAACCATACAGGGAAAACATGTTCGATGAATAAGCACGTGACTTGTAATATCATTTCGGAAAAGAAAATGTAATCTGTATGTAGTTAGGTAAGAAAGTAAGTTTACTATATATATGTCCAGTTAACTATTTGAAATTTGGGTCAATGTCCTTCATGCATTATTAAAAAAGGTAATATAAGTTGAGCCTACAAGGAAACTTATTCACATGGGATAGGCCAATCTTTGATAACTACAAATCAACCAATTATTCACCACCATATTCCAAGCATGTGGGCAACATTTTAATTACTTTTTCTGTTGTCTTTTTGTTTTTATTTTGTAGTTTCTTGGACAAAGCTGCTATTAAAGGTTCTTCCACTGAATTTTCTGGGACAGCAATATTGAATAACTGGAATCTAGCAACTTTAACTGATGTTGAAGAAGTTAAATTGGTTATTAGAATGTTACCAACATGGGGCACGACAATTATGTTTTGGACTGTCTATGCTCAAATGACAACATTTTCTGTGTCACAAGCTACTACGATGGACCGTCACATCGGCAAATCCTTCGAAATTCCTCCGGCCTCACTCACCGCCTTTTTTGTTGCAAGTGTCATGTTGGTTATCGTGTTCTACGATAGGATTATTGTGCCCTTATGTGCCCGATACCTTAACAATCCACATGGTTTCACCCCATTGCAACGTATTGCAATAGGTCTAGTCATGTCAATTTTCGCGATGATTGCTGCAGCTTTAACGGAGATAAGAAGATTGAACGTTGCCCAATCGCACGGATTGACAAACAATCCGAACGCAGTAATTCCCATGAGTGTTTTTTGGTTGGTTCCACAATTTTTGCTAGTTGGAGGAGGTGAAGCTCTAACATACATTGGACAACTTGATTTTTTCTTAAGGGAGTGTCCTAAAGGGATGAAGACTATGAGTACAGGGTTATTCATAAGCACAATTTCGTTAGGATTTTTCTTTAGTTCGATTTTGGTCTCGATTGTGGACAAGGTGACCACGAAAACAAGGCCGTGGCTAGCTGATAATCTTAACCAAGGAAAGCTATATGATTTCTACTGGCTATTGGCAATCTTGAGTGTACTGAACATGATGCTTTTCTTCTATTGTGCAAAACGTTATGTGTACAAGGAGAAAAGGCTAGCTGAAGCAGGGATTCAAATGGAGGACTCCGGCCCAGTTTGCCATTAAGTAATTAGAAAAGAAAGCTAGCCATGCAGCACTTCATTAGCACAGCCAGCTTGCTCTTTTAATTTCTTCTTTGTTGTTTTGTTTTATTTTTTTTTGTTGGGGTTTTATTTTAGTGGCAAATGTACCATAGAAGTTGTGGTTCCAAAGGACCCATTGTCTTTGTCTCAGGCCTATTATGTTTTGTATGTAGAAATTGCAGGTCGAAAATAATGTACTATATATGAAACATAACTGCTTCAAAGAAGCAGTGGTTTGGTAGCACTAAACTCATATGAAATTTGGCTGCAAACAAACTCGCTTAGTTATTTGTTCGAATATGAAATTTAAGAAAATAAAATATTATATGATCTAAAATACGTATTGAAAATTTTAAACTAAATTATTTTCACATAATTAAGGAAGTATGACTAGGGTCAAGACTTGCTCGAAATCTTCTCTTTTTTCTTTCCTTTCTTCCTGCCAAACTTTTGTTCTTTTCTTTTTGTGGTTCTCTTTAAAGGAAAGAACACGACATGCCTTGGATTGACATGTGATGATGTGAACCAATAGTATGTTCTTAAAAGAGAAAAGTACTATGTGCTGAAGGGGATATATTATTATTATCCTATGAATTTTCCAAGATGAAGAAATTTTAAATTAACTACTAGGTATTTTGTATTTAATTATCTTATGGGCCATTGAAAACCACTAAACACAATATAGATGTTGTCGTGTATTGGCGAAGTCATTTTCAAGCATATTTTGATTTCATTTCCTTCAAATCTCCCATCAAAAGCACGCTAAAATGAAACAGGTGTCTTAGCCAATCATTTTCTTGAATAAAAACAAGTTAGTAACGTTTTCTGATAGTTACAGCTAAAAGGATAACACTATTTCTGGCATGTTATTGACCTTTTTCTTCCAACTGCTTTGCTAGTTTCTAGATCTACACTGCCAATCGTAGAACCCCGAAGCGTTCATGATGTTTTATGATGGAAATGGGCCAAATATACTGACACGACCCTAATCAGAGCCTAGTTGTTTTGGGTGCCTCAAGTCCAATCGGGATCGGAGACCACCCCCAATACCCAATCATAACCACCCTGTACCTTATGTCGGATAAATTCCGAACATATATCAAGATAGAACAATTATACCTAAAGACAATAATAGAATTCATAACCATAACCAACCAACAATACAATCAAATATCCAACCGGTATCAGCCCTAATACCAATATCAATGCCAAGGCTGACACCAATACCGATACCGCCCATGCCAACCGAAAGTAGTCACACAAAGCCTCTAACCGAAAACAAAGAACATCCGATCGGAACATGCCCTGACCATAGCCAAAACCAAAATCCAAGAAATATCCAAAAGTATGTAGAGAAGTCCATAACATGAAATGGAGCCTTCCGGAGTGTGGAAGCTCACCACTTCAATCTGACACAAAATGTCCCCGAATCCAATCACTGAGCAGGAGGAGTAGTATGGTCGGTTCCTGCATCGCGTGGGATACAGTGCCCGAAGATGGGATAGCGGATGAACGCTAGCATGTACTCTAGAGTAAGGATAAAATAATGCCAACATTTAAAACCAAGTAAATAACCAAATGCAATCATCCATCCATTCATCCATCCATCTATATATATATGGGATAGCGGGTGAACGCTAGCATGTACTCAGGAGTAAGGATAAAATAATGCCAACATTTAAAACCAAGTAAATAACCATATGCAATCATCCATCCATCCATCCACACACACACACACACACACACACATATATATAAAATCTATGCCAGGAAAGGGAAAATCGAATTTAACATGCATAAAATCTTTAACTTGAGTTTGTGTAGCTTTACCATCATAATCCACCCACGGGCTATATGTGTCTAGTGTTACCCCCTGAACGGGCCCCAATGCGTGTAACTGCATGAATCAATATATCACAGGGGTCGAGGATTTTCATGTACCCTTCGCCCTCCATGATACATATGTACAAGTATAAGCTTAGGGGACTCCCGTGTAACCCTAAAATATAAGGTCACTATGACCAACCCTCATGTCAGCAAACATGAGTTTCCAATGTCCGTCCTTTGGACTCACAACTTCATGGTAAGCTATCATAACCCGCTATTATTTCTCAATTAAAACCGTTACTACACAACCAAACCACCAATTTCATGTGTTAATTACCAACGCATTATGTAGTGGTATCGCCATACCGACTATAGCTTACAAGTAATGTCATTAGCCAACACTTAAGGGATTCCCATGTACCCCACACGATTTTCAATTTACCAAAATCATGGCCACCAAGGCCTTACCAAATCATTTAAAACTATTTAAACCTATTTAGATTCCTTTACCATATTATGCAGTGCAATAGTTTAAATAAAAGTCAAACCATGTGACAAAACCATTCTCATAGGCATTTGAACAAACATGTTAAGAGCATATAGTTTTCAAAACCAAACCAAGTACCAATTGACCATTTTCATGTAACCACATGTTTAAATCACAATTATAATATGAAAAATCATAATAAAGCATGGAAAAACAATATCCATCCATTTGCAACCAAAACCCCTAACCTATAATTCAAAACCAAACAATACCCAGAATTAATCATGAAAATCATTCATTAAAACATAAATTTAGTTGAACTAACTATGAGGGAGGAGTAACATACCTTAGATACTAAAGAGTATGGAGAGAAACCACCTTTAAGAGCCTTAATTGACCACTTTGAATGAAATCCTAGCCTCTTCTTAACTGAAGAGCTTGAGAGAGATTTGAGAGTGTTTAAAATGTTTTTGATTGAGAATAATAGGGTAAATGAAGTCTCAAAAGAGTTTAAGTCGTGGGGTCAAAAGGGGTTAAAAGGGAAAATGTCCAGAATACCCCCAACTTAAACTGTAAAAATCACCGCAGGAGGGTACGACCCCCCTTTGACTCATACACACAACATACGAGTGGTACCCACCACCCGTACCCTAGACAGAATATTGGACATCACACACTGTCCACCATATGACTCCCCTTACCTAAGTCATACCTTCATCATACGACAAGTACCTTAGAACCGTACCCTAGGCAACCTACCAAGGGCATGACACACTGATCAACATATGAGTGGCTTTCCTCACTCGTACTATCTCCATACAACTCGTATGGTGTCTATTCATATCTTGGACAGTAACCAGACAAAACCACACTGAGTAATATACAATCAAGACCCCTAAATCGTACCCACGTCATACGACTAGTACCTTCAAGTCGTATGATGTCCAGAAGCTCAAACTCAAGAAATTTCTAAGGGTCAAAAGCCAAGGTGTTTCATATACTCTTGTACAATAAAAAATAATTTAAATAAGTCACTCATTATAATTTTTACTTTTGGTCCAAATACATCCATCCTATTTAACACTTCATCACAAATTTTCTCTTTATTTTGACAGAGGGACACACTATAAGCTCAGAATCAAATGACTCCTCACTTCTCCTGGATACTAAAAGAAAATAGCAAAGCATACAAATATTTTGAAACTACTAAGAAAAAAGATATAGAGTTCAATATACTCTCATCAAATCAAATACTTAATTAAGGAGTATGAAGGTACACTTAATTTCCAAAGAGCAGAGAGCAATTGAAAAGTCTAAAAATAGTCAACTATAAACAATTAAAGATGAACATAATGTGGCCAAGTCTTGAACTTGTCAAGTTAACATTGTGTTCGTGGACTCTTAAATTATGTGCCGGTCACCGATCCTCTCATATTTCTCTTAATCTTCTCTGAAAAACTTTAGCACTTTACAACCCACTTAGTTATTATGTGAATTTTTATGAGTTTCATAAACCCATTTCATCAACTATAACTAAAACGTGACTGAAAGTAGTAAAGAACACTGCAATATATAGTGAAAAACCTTCTTGTTCAAGGGAGTACAAGGTACTTCTGCAATGTGCAGGATTTTCAGCAACCTTCACTAAAATTCAAATAAAGATTTTAAATTACAACTCTATAATCAAAGGAACTACCTTTACCTAAAGCATATCATCAGTCTATTTCAGCTGATGTGCTGGTAGCTAAAAGGACTGGGAAGCTACATATTAGATGTAGCATCTGTTAATGGTGTGAGGCCTTTTGGAGAACCGTGCGGACTTGACCAAAACAGATAATATCATGCCATGTAAGAGTGTCAAGATAAACTCAACAAATATTAATAACTATGGAATTCTAATAACTAAACCTTCAACACACAATTTAACTTTTCTTAGATAAGATAAATACTTCAATGATCAACATATCAACTAGAAAACTAATTCTGATATTATTGTGATGAAGTCTTTATCCTTTCTTCCATGTGATGAGTTCTCCATGTATGGAGGATAACCCCCAAACTACCCCTCCTTATAAGGATAAAATGGTTGCTGTTAAATATAGTAACCCAACTAGGTTGGGGTCGATCCCACAGGGAATGGGCACGAGATATCTCTCAAACTTAGCGGTCGGACAGTATGAAAAATTAAAAAGGGGGATTTTCTTAAAAAATGAAAGGAATAACAATAGGTTGCTTTTGGTTATAAATAATTTAAGATGGATACTAGGCTTGTATTCACAGATTTATCGTGCACCATCGAACTATCTTGATATCTTGCATGCAGAATCTGATAAGTTATGTACCATTAACTGTCTTGTAGACTCATTGATGGATTTCACCCTTTACCTTTTGAGTCTCAGAGTGTCACTCTACTAATCCTTATCCTAGATCCTTGCTAACTATCACCTTGTGGGTATCAAGTTATTAGATGAAACTAATTGGATTAAGAAGATAATACTAGTAAGCTTATTTGGGCAACTAACTCCAAATATCTGTTGTCATTATGTTTTCCTTGTCCCTACTTCCCTTTTGGAGTGAATAGGAATATCTAGGTAGTATCCTAACATTTGCAACCGCTATGACATCTATGAAACCAAAGATAACACAATACATGAAAGAATCTTTATCTAGAACGGCTTGACACTTTCTCTATTTTATTAATCTGCTAGGGTTCCACAACTCTAGCTAAGAGAATTAGCTGATCATAGTTATGAGATTAATGATGGAATCCATAAAAAAAATTATAGAATCAGTCTTACAATAATAAAAGAAGAAATCCCAAAGTCTTAAATTGAACAACAAACCAAAAACAAACTAAGAACAATAAGATTTTATTAAACTTGGCCCCAAAGGTCCTCTCTCTAAATAGTGAATAAACTAAATTCCTAAAGGGTATTTATAGATAACAAGAAACCCTAGAAATCAAATCCAAAATAAAATAGGAAAACTTAACTAACCGTACATAATAAGACTTTAAAACATCAGAGGAGTGTATTTAGGTTACATAGAAACCCTAGGAATCAAAGCCCAAATGAAAAAAGAAAAATAAGTTAGTGGCCACTTACTTGGGCCATATACAGTCTGTAAGTGGATCCAGGTAAGTGCCAGAAAATTTTTCCGCAGCTTTGCACTCTCTAGATCTTGGATTCTGGCACTTACCTTAGCCACATATAGACCTTATGTGCTATATATAGACCGTATGTGGACATAGGTTAGTGCAAAGTCCCTACCGTCAGATAGATAATTGAATTAGCTTCCAACGATATCAATTTCACCTTAATCCGATATCGGAGTGAAAATTTATGGCCAAATTACTGAAGTACTATCAGAGCCGCCATTGAGCCTCTGACTTCAAGTTCTGGTACATGCTTTGGTCACATACGCCCGGTAAGTGCCCCACATACATCAAAAGATGCTCAAGTAAGTAGCCAAAAACTTTATTTTTCATCTTTTTCTTAAACTTAACATCCAAAACCTAATTTCCTGCAAAACACTCAAAAAACACATTAAATCCAACAAAATAGCCTTAAGTGCATGTATTTCTCATAGTTGTAAGCGTCTAAAATACCATAAATTAATAGCACAGCAACACCTTCAACTTAGGATGTTCTATGTCCTTAGGCAACAAAACATAACAAAATAATACAACGATGCTTAACCAAGAGAAACATAACAAAATAATACAATGATGCTTAACCAAGAGAAACATAAGATACCTATGACAGTCAATCATCAATTTTAGCTCAAAACACATTACCCTCTTCAAGTTCAATATATTAAGATCAACTGTATGTATCAATAAAACACAGCAATGTAACACAAAGAAATCAAGCTATGGTAATTACATTAGCAGCAGACAATCATGCATATATACAAGTTATATTTACCCAAACAAGTATGCAACTAGTAATACACCCCATGTGCCCTCACATCAAAGAAGTTTCCCTTACTCATATATGAAATCAAGCATGTCAATGCAGGGACGGTCAAGAGACTCTCACACTCAAAAAGAAATTTCAGTCAATGCATTTCAAATGTCATAGGCGTGCCTTATTTTCTATACCTAAACTTTCAGACGGTCAAGTCAGGATCACTATAGAACTTTTCTCGGTTTGTAATGTAGGCTTGAAAGACTGGTATGGTATATATGGATATCAAGTGACAAAGCCTCCTTGGCACTGCACTAACTTTGGGGTCTCACTTATAAACTATTTTTTTGACTTTATTCCACCCTTATTTCTCCCCTTTTAATTTTTAAAGCACATTCAGGTTGGGTGTGGTTTTCTTATTTTCTTTTTCAATTTTTTTTTTCTTTTGTTTTGTTTTTCTTTTTGTTTTTCTTTTACTACCACACCCAACCCTACTTTCTTTTTCTTTTATTTTTTTCCTTCTTCATAACCACTTTACATTACACACCTCTATGACAGCCATCCTAAACTTAGGCAATTTTCCTGAGTTGAGATGCACAATGTCCAAGGAGGACCAGAGCTAAAACAGGTTCACTGTAATAGAAATGTGAAGGTGAAAACAAAGAAATAGGCTATTAGAACCAAAATCGGGATTAAGGGATACTATTTCACAATGAAAAGATTATTTAGTCTAAAAGTGGACTAAAATAAAAATGACCTATGATCCTTTCCTAACCAACTATCCTATAACCTAGGAAAGACCAACCAGGCAAGTTCTAAACTTAGCACACAAAGGGAACTAGGTAGCATCTCACACACCCATGACACAAGATTTTATCACAAAGCTACAACACCTATCCGGTTTATGCAATGGTTGGCTGTGGTTATCATGTCCGTAATACTAATGCCATAACAAGAACCACGAAGGTCACATATATATACATCACACATAGTACAAAAATAAAATTTAGAGGGGTATTATTTTCTAAAAACTATGTCAACTGCTCTAAATACTCATTTTTCTCCTAGTTAAACACAAAACATCATGAAATAAAATATAGTACGCCTAAAATGCCGGCTCTACTAGGAACAGGACTCTGGGGAAAAGAGGCAAGACAACAAAAACTTCAAGAGGATATCAAGACCCACAAGTAGCCCTACCCTCAACTTAAAATCATGTATTGGACCCAATGCATTAAACCTCTACAAAATAAGATAGTTAGAAACATATATGTGGCACCATCGGTGTACAAATCTGATGCCAATCACATAGCAGGAATACAAATAATAAAATACCTTGGGTTGCCTTCAAAACAGTGCCTGATTTGACATCGCGGTATGGTAGGACTTTGTTGGTTACTTAGACTTCACCAGCTAGTCCATGTGTACCTTGATACCTTGATTACTTATAATTCATCAAGGTAGCCCAATAGATGGCCTCCAATAGATGGCCTCCAATTTTCTCTTTCCATTTTAAACTTATGAATTTCATCCGTAATTATTTTTTGATTTCCCATTATGCTCCAGGGGCGGAGGTATAAAAATAAAGGACCCTAGAAATAAATGTGGCATGTTATACTTCTTAAACCTTTTGTGAGGAGTGTAGTTCTTTGATTCTAGACCAGCAAATTCAAGAATATAGATGTATGTTTCCTTCTCCTTGCACTCTTCTCCAGGCTCGGATGGCTTGATCATGATCTGATTATCCAAACACAATGTGGAAAAATACTTTGAATGGTGTCCAATACACCTTAACTCATGAATTTCATCCTTTATTACATCCTCACATAACTCTAGTATGCTCTCATTCAGTGTGACATTATCTATAAGAGTATGAGTTATTTTTGACTCCTCCAATTTTAGCTCCTTCAGTTGACTTTTAAAAAAATTTCCAATCTCACACCACTCATAACTAGGTTACTGGGCGTTACACGTAACAACTTTTGCATCCAATTCTACTTATAAGTAGTGAATACCAAGCCAAAAATATCAACCTTTTGAATAAGATCTTGATTTCCTTTTGCCAGGAGCACCAATATGTCAAGCATGATCTCATTATGTTTCAACAATATATTTATCATGCTCCTGCAATAATGCACCATATCAAAAGAAAAAGGATCAATAAATAAAGAGTCATCATCACTCCATACTTTCTCTGGCTATATTGTTATCTCAAGAACAATAGGCTACAAAACAAATAGAACTAAGGAAAATAAAACCCTATAACTTCAGCAACTTCAATCAAGAACTCTGAAACTGTATTCCCCAAATGACACAAAAATTTAATAATGCCCAAACTACCCCTCCTTAGAAGGATAAAGCGGGTCGCTATCAAATATAGTAACCCAACTAGATTGGAGTCAATCCCTCAAGGAATAGGCCGGAGATATCTTAAAATTATTGAAACAGTGAGGCAGTACAGAAAAGTAAAAGGGGGGATTAGCCAAAATAATAAAAGAAACAAGGATAAGTTGCTTTTGGTTGTAAACAATTTAAGATGAACACTAGGCTTGTGTTCAATTGGCTTCTAACTCCGTAGATTTATCATGCACCGTCCAACTATTTTGATATCTTGTATGCAAAATTTGATAAGTTATATACTATCAACTGTCTTATGGACTCATTGACGGATTTCACCCTTTACCTTTTGAGTCCTAGAGTGTCGCTCTACTAACTCTTATCCTAGATCCCAGTGAACCATATCCTTGTGGGTCTCTACTTATTAGATGAAACTAATTGGCCTAAGAAAATAATACTAGTAATCTTGTTTCAACAATTAACTCCAAATTACTATTGTCATTATCTTTTTCTAAACACTACTCCCCTTTTGGAATGAATAGGAATATCTAGGTGGATCCTAACATTTGCAACCGTTAAGACAATACACTACTAAAAAAAATAAAAAAATCGACCACAAAAACCAACCACATGTGGTCGATTTTTCTGTATTTCCGACCACAAAACCAATCAAAATGTGTGGTCGGTAAAAGTGTAGTAGCTTTTAAAATCCGACCACATGTGGTCATTTTTTTGAAAAATATATATGTATTTTTAAAATTCATTATTATTATTTTAAAATAGAAAAAAGATTTTAAAAATAAAAAAATTCAAAATAAACCGACCACAAGTGGTCGATTTTATTTTAAAATTAATTAATTTTTCCACAAATGGTCGGTCTCTTTAAAATTTTCTAGAAAACCGACCACATGTTGTCGATTTTTCTAATTATTTTTGTAAAAAAATAAAAAAGAACTAGCTAAAAAAATGAAACAACAACATACAATATAATAACAACAACTAGCCAAATAAATGAAACAACAAAATACAATACAATAACAACAACAATAACAACATATCAAGTGTATACCCACACAACTAACATACAATACAAGTCTAAAAACATACCAAAGTATAAAAGCTACAACTCATCTCCAAATCCAAACTACAACACATATACAAAAGTAAAAAAACTACCACTCATCATCATCGTCATCGTCTTCGTCTTTCTCATCCTCAGCCGCACACGTAGGACCTGATTCCTCATTTGTGTTGATATCATCTAGTGGTCCTAGATCTTTCGCAGCCCGAACTGCATTACCATGACATGGAGGAAGAATCCCTGCTGATTGAATAAAAGAGCTGAACTGTTCATGCAACATCCTGATTTGTGATGCTGTTTCTTCCTCCTTCTATGCCCTCTCTCTATGTAGCAAGCTCTTCAGTGAGTTTAGAAACCATATTTTTTAGTGATTCAACGGTTTCTCTATCAACTAAAGAGGTACAGGATGTAGGGCTGAACGAAGACCTAACATTCTCTCCAAAATAATTCCTGTGGTATCCATAGAAATGGCCTCTAACTACAGGACCACAGTTTCTTGCCATAACTCCTCCTCTACATGTTCAGGTATTGGGTCTCCCTGACTTTAAGGATACTGAGTACTACGATACTCACGAATGACCTTTCTATATTTGTCCTATATTCAATGCAAAGTTAAAATTAATAGTAAAAAAATATTAAAGTACTTGTACTTGAATAATTTTAACTTTGAGAAAAATATTCATAAATTCAAAATTTAATTATTACATGGGCAGATTTTGCACGAGCTCAACCCAGACATCTTCATCAGTTGGGTTCTTTTTTTTCTTCACACGCGTCTCCTCGAATAGCTCATTGTGTGTTATCTTTCTACCATTTTGTTTTTCCTACATATGTAAAAATTATTAATCTTTAAATAATTAAAAATTTAAACAGAAACAAACAATTAAAATTGTAAAAGTTACATACCATTTTCCCTCCACAACAATTATACTAACTGCACCCGCAGTATGTTGAGAGTCACCCTTGGATGATGCCCAGATTTTCTTTCCTTTGTCACTCAACAATTTGTATTCTTCACTCTTCCAATAGCGAATATAGTGTTGCCATATGGGTTCGAGTATAAACCCTGTTCGTACCATGTTGGTTCTGGCATAATCCAACAAACCGTTAAATCTGGATCTAGCTCTCTTATAAAAATTCCTCCTTATAGCACATTCATTCGCATCATCCCACCTGTAATATTTCTATAACAAAAATAAAAATATGATATTCAATCTTTTGTTCTAACAGTGTGTTAAGTAGTCAATAAGTTAAATCCTTACATGAAATTGTTTAAACATTTATTCTCTGTCTTTTTCTGGAAACTTTTGCCAAATAGTCCAGTAGCCGTTGAAGTGCCGATTTAGACATAATTTTTTCAACTCCAGCATCTGGCCTAAACCTACAACACAAGATCAAACAGTAATTTTATAAAACATAATAATATAGTAAATAAAAAATGAATAATGTTATTATATTTAGAAATCTTAGCCTATTTCATATGGAATAAGATAATGCCTATGATAATCATCTCTGTTACCGGGCTGTGGGAAAAGTGATGGTGGATGCACTGGCGTAGGCGGATCTAAAGCACCGGATGGAGTACCTCCAAGATAAAGATCCAAAAACCTAATAGATCTAGAAGAATCACTGTGATAACGTGGGTGACTACTACAGGATGGTACTGCAGATGATGGTAGATGTCCGAATGTGCCAGCGGTCCAACGATAGTACTGTGATGGCGGTGGCATAGAGATTGGAGTAGAATGAGTCAGTGTAGATCCATAAAGTGACCCCACATGCATAGGATCACGAACTGAATACTGCGACGACCTATAATATGAGGGTCATGCTGGCGCATCAGTAAATCGACCTTCAGATATAAGAATACCTGTCGGTCGTCTATAAGGGGGAGGTTGCTTTTTCCTTTTTCTTTTTGTAGGATCAACCTTTTTCTTACCTTTGTCACCTTTACTTGACATCTAAATTATGTAAAGTTAACAAGTAGTTAGTTCCTACAAAATGAATATATAAGAAAACGTTCCATGTAGCTAATTTCAAGTTACGAATTCACATTTCAAATCGCTCCAACAACACGAGATAGACAAGATTATTTCTATTACTATATAAATTATGGAAAAGTGAAAAAAATAATCTTACACAATATATTACATATCAATCTTAAATAAGAAACATAAAGGTAAATAGTACAAAGCATAAAGACATCAATACATAATAAATATAACCTACACAAACTAATCCTTCTCTCCTGAAGATTCTCCATTAAACCATTCACCCTTTTCGAAAGTTTTCTCATCTCCTACCTATTCAGCCTCTTCTTCGGAAATATTAACTTCTTCGAATATATTTTTCGCATGATTCAAACTATTCACTAAGTCAATGTCCACTAGCTTGTGATCAATCTGCATTTTATTTTGATACGCAGTCTCCAACACATTCTCAACTTCCACCCATCCTATAGGCTTTGTTTTGATTACAGCTCACCAATCAGACTTATCACTGCGCAATGGATAAGGAGCATAATACATTTGTGCCTCTTGTGCTTGGATCAAACCACTTACATCAAAAGAGGATATTTTTTTTACTAGGAAATGAGCATTCTCCAGTTCTAAGATCTCATAAATGATGCCAAAGTAATCATCATCTCCCTTAACCCAAACACCACTATTGTTTGTTTTCCTCGTTCTGGAGTGTTCTTCGATGGAAAATTTAAACTTATTTATTGTGTAATGGGACATTGCATGAGCTTCAATTGGTTCCAAAGAAATATCTCTCAAGAACTGATTGTATGCAGCTGCATTTGGTAACTGGTGTACCCAAAAATATTATATATATATATATGCTATTTAAAGAATGTGTAAATGTTTAAAATTTGTTGAAATATTAGTATGCTTACGAACTTCATATGTAAACCATATTGCAAAGGATGCATACACTTGATTTTCGTGGAATTGAGTCTTAAATAAATTGAAGATTCAACATGTGAAACACAATTAGTTTTCTTAAGGAAATGAGTAAATAAATAAAATATGTTAAATTTTTAATCTCCTTACTTCAGAGATGGCTCAACTTTCGGGCAATTCAACAAGACATACAAAGTTGCTGATTTGCGCTCCGTGGGAGTGAGTCGGTGAAATATGGTCATTTTAGCCTTTCAACCAGATTGATTGAAAATTGATATTGGTTGAAAATGAGTCTTATTCTTATCGTCATGATAAAGATTCGGTCTATTTGTTGATCAATCAACTTCATCACGAAAGTAGTATGAACAAAATTCAATTTGACGACTTGCTAGCATCTTTTAAGCCTAAATTATCATGCTTTTCCATTAATTTGATGGTACGCTCTTACATAATGCTTATTTATGTAGGTAAAAGTAAAAAGAGAAGATTGGACAAGTTATTCAAGTCATCAAGAGGCCAAATGTTAAGAAAATAAGTCATCCGATTCACATATGCTAGCCACTTGTTCTCTGTCTGCTCTTCATCCGCTTTGGATCCGCTTAAGCAGATCAAGGATAAGGTGGCAGTTTTATAATTTTCATCAAATGGAGAGTGGAGTTTAAAATGAGGGTTTTAGGTCCTTTTTTAAGATCTAGTTTTTCATCTCTTAGCAAGATTGCCTTCCTTTTAGCTCTTAGCTTCCCTCTTCTCTTTTAGCACTTATCTTTTCATCTTTTGAGAATTTTGTACTATGCTTGAATGAAAAATACATGGTAGTGATTCTCATTTGAAGAATTATTGAAAACCTAAGTGTGGAATTACATTGTCTCTATCTCTCATGGATGAGGTTAATGATAACTCTGGTATATTCTTATCCTTTTTATCTATGAGTAGCTAAATTTCAATCTTGGGGTTATGCTTGCTTAGGTAGTGGTAGTGCATGGGTTTTAGCTAATTATTTTTTTAATTAGTTAGTTGTGATGGGTGTTGTATTTATTTCATGAATTAATTGAGAGTTGGGGGTTGCAAACTCCAACCACCATAGAACCCATGTCATTCTTGAAAGAGAGGACATAGGTGAGGAATAAATGCAACCAATAACATGATTCATTTCATTTAATGATATCTCTTAGACATAAGGATGTCAATTAAGGTAGTAGATATGGATAATTATCACACTTGTGAGGTGTTCGAAAGAACCAATTTGTGAAATTTGGTGTTGTAATTGAAAGATTGACACTAGTACATTGACATCTAGCCTACCCATGATTTTTAGCTAAAATTTGAATAAATGGCCAAATACCCATGCATGATCCCACACCTATAATTGCATAACTCCAAGGCTTATTCTCAATTGAAGTCACTCTTAGCATTCTTCAACGTCAAGCTAGTGCACTAAAATTGAAGTAGTTGTCATTTATAAATACATTCAAACTAAATCCCCCCATTTTACATTTATGCTTGCTTTATTCACACTACGGGCCATCTTTTAGTAGACTATTAATACTCTTGAGGTTTGAATTCCATGCTTTTACTCCTTGTGGATTTGACCCCAACCTAAATTGGGTTATTATATTGACAACGATCGCTTACACCCATTACAGAAATATATAGGAACTAGTCATCAATATTTCAGGAGGAAGATTATATGAGGTGATAAATATAGGCCAACATGAATATGGCGCAGCACCAACTGAAAAAAGAGAGAAACCATCTGCACATAATCCTAAACAAATATTTAGTGGCTTAGCTGTAAAATCTGGATAAGTTGCATCAAAATTCTTCCAAGTCTTTCCATCAGATGGATGGTTCATAACACTAGGGGGCCTTCTATTTTCACTATGCCATCTCATATGAGGAGCTGAGCTATTTGAAGAATACAACCTCTTCAACCTTGGTATTAGAGGTAAATAATGCATCGCCTTAATTGCAATTGTATTTCCACTACAACCACACTTATATCGAGGGTGCTGACAAAACTTACAGGACTCTAGATTAGCATCTCCCTTATAGTATAACATGCAACTATTTTCACAACAATCAATTCTAACCGAGGAGAGACCTAACTTTGACACCAATCTTTTTGCTTTATATGAAGAATTAGGAACCTCTAAGACAGGGTCAACTAACTCTTTAATAAGGTCTATCATTGAGTCCATTCCTCCTTCAGCGATATTTTAGTCAGATTTAATACTTAATAATCTAACAACAACAGACGAACGAGAGTGCGAACACCTGTCAAACAAAGGATGACTAACAACATGCAATTGTTCATAGAATTTTCCCAGTTCTCTATTAGGAATATCTTCGATATTTTCCCTAAAGTCGCCCCCGTGTTGCATCCCAAAAGCATCATGCACTATTTCTGTCATCCTAATATCTTGATATTCATTATGCCCTGCAGACCTACTACTTTGTCCAACAACAAAGTTATTTTGTTCAACATCACCATCAATAATATGTAATCTTAAAAAGTCCTCGTGAAACCTCCTTCTATAAAGATGTTCCTTCACAACTTCTTCTTTTAAAAGATTTGTACCATCACATCTAACACAAGGACAACGAATATCTCAAAAACGTGACCAAACATCAAGTGTCTTAGCATATTCAATAAATCGTCTAACACCTTTAACAAATTCCTCCCTAAGACCCATTTTATTATCTTTATTTCGTTGATATATCCAGCTATAATCAAGTTCCATCAAACAATCAATCAAATTCAACTAATTAGTTCAAGTCATAAAAAGTTCACATTTCAAGTACCTAAATTCAAAATGAAAAAGTACCTGCACATAATCAATTTCAAAAATTCACCTTTCACCTACTTACACTTAATCATTTTCAAGTGACTAAGTCTTCTCACAAGTCACCAAACTAAACCACATTCAAAACAAAATTTCACCTTTCACCTACTTACACTTAATAAATTTCAACTCACTAAGTCATCAAACTAAACCACATTCAAAACAAAAATTCACCTTTCACCTACTTACACTTAATTATTTTCAAGTGGCTAAGTCACCAAACTATACCACATTAAAAAAAAATTCACCTTTCACCTACTTACACTTAATCAATTTCAACTCACTAAGTCATCACCCAAGTCACCATACTAAACCACATTCAAAACAAAAATTCACATTTCAACTACTTACACTTAATCATTTTCAAGTGACTAAGTCACCTCACAAGTCACCAAACTAAACCACATTCAAAACAAAAATTCACCTTTCACCTACTTACACTTAATTATTTTCAAGTGAATAAGTCACCTCACAGGTCACCAATTCAAAACAAAAAAATCACCTTTCACCTACTTACACTTAATCAATTTCAACTCACTAAGTCATCACCCAAGTCACCATACTAAACCACATTCAAAATAAAAATTCACATTTCAACTACTTATACTTAAATCATTTTCAAGTGACTAAGTCACCTCACAAGTCACCAAACCAAACCACATTCAAAACAAAAATCTACCTTTCACCTACTTACACTTAATCATTTTCAAGTGACTAAGTCACCTTACAAGTCACCAAACTAAACCACATTCAAAAAAAGAAATTCACCTTTCACCTACTTACACTTAATCAATTTCAACTCACTAAGTCATCACCCAAGTGACCAAACTAAATCACATTCAAGACAAAAATTCTTCACCTACTTACACTTAATCATTTTCAAGTGACTAAGTCACTTCACAAGTTACCAAACTAAACCACATTCAAAATAAAAATTCACCTTTCACCTACTTATACTTAATCAATTTCAACTCACTAAGTCATCACCCAAGTGACCAAACCAAACCACATTCAAAATAAAAACACATTTCAACTACTTACACTTAATCAATTTCAACTCACTAAGTTATCACCCAAGTCACCAAACTAAACTACATTAAAAACAAAAATTCACCTTTCACCTACTTACACTTAATCATTTTTATGTGACTAAGTCACCTCCCAAATTACCAAGCACAACAAAATTCAGAATAAAAAGTTCACATTTCAAGTACCTACGCTTCAACAAAATTCAAAATAAAAGTTCACCTTCAAGTAACTACGCTTATTCACTTTCAAGTAACATATTCATTTTTAGTATAATAAGTCAAACAGTTGAACAAGTGTAACAAATAAATAAGTAAAGGCGTCGCATGTCCCACTCACACCATATAATCATCACAAAATTTCTATAGCTTTCAAAGCCTTCTACGACGAACAATCCCAAACTAAACTACATTTAAAGAATTTATTATAAGAAAATAGAGATAAATCAACTTATCTTTGCTTGACCTAAATTAAAGATAAATAGATAAGCAGTCACCGAAAAAATTCAAAACAATCTTTTTCCCGAATTTGGATTGTGTCAAACAGTAATATCAAATTTCAAGCAACCCATTAGGCAAGTAGAATAAAAAAATCTTGATCATTAGGCAAAATCACAAAAATCTTGGCATGCTTAAAATCACCATAAACAAACCACCAAAATACTAAAACTATAATAGAGTATCAACAAAAGTAAACCCTAATTTACTTGCAAGAACACACAAAAACGGGGATCTTGACAAGCTTCACTTGACAAAATACACACATAGAGTGTCAAAATGAAGAAACAAATGGAATCTTGATAAACCCCAAGTGACCAACAAAACACACAAATGCATAAAATATCAAAATGAAAAAACAAATTAAATCTTGAACTAACTAAAAGGCAATTTCCATTAATTTTTTAGTTTGAACTAACTAAAATTATGTAATGAAGCATAATAACTATAACAGATGCTTTAGTACCAAATTGAAGTTGAAAAACAAAGATGCATATTAATCTTGAACCTTTTGCTAGTTTCTAACAAGAAAAACAAAGAATTTTGCCTTGACGTTCAAAAAAGTTGATGTTTTTTGCACTAACTGGAGTCACTGTATACGTCACTACTACACGAGATATACGTATATATACATATATTCAATTGTCTATCAGCTATCAAATACGTACTATAAACATCACATATGCGATTTTACTATCCCATAATAATATACAACGTATTTCACATATACTCAGATACAAAATTTTTAAGCGAAAAAACTCAAATTCACCGCCAAAGTTTGGTGGTCGTTCAAAATTCAAAATTCAAAGCAAATGGTAAGTATATGCCAGTTTCAGGATTCAAATTTCTGTCTCCCTCCCCTACTTCCTTCTTTCCCACCCATATATATCTCATAATAGTTGTCTTACGTTATTACAACTTCAACAACATACGAGTGTCTATATTGACATAAAATAGTATATCTATTTCTTCAATAGTATGATATATATCAACGTATATCATTCAAAATATTTTGATACATAGATTCAGTAGTTATCTAGCTTTCGATTACTGCATACATCACTATATACATATATATACAAATATTCAATTGTCTATCAGCTTTCAAATACGTAATATAAGCATCACATACATGGTTTTACTACCCCATAATAATATACAATGTATATCACATATACTCAGATGAATTATCGGTTAGTTTATCTTATGTCATTAATAAACCTTCACTATATAATATGTATATACATACTACATATATACCTATACACATACACACATATACACACTATCGACTATATCAAGTTCTAAATACGTATTATATACATCACATACGTACACGAGTATATTATCCAATAATATAATGTGATGTATATCATATACATACTTTGATGAGTGATCGATTAATTTGATTAGCTTACATTAATATAACTTCAACGTACAGTATATATTATTACTTCTATCATTTCAAATCAAGGTATTCAATATACTTGGATAGATTCTACTAGGTTTTGACTAAATCGTTCATCAATCGATCACTACATCATATATATATATATATATATATAAATATATTTATATATATATGAACTCTTGAATGCGTACTATGTACATCACATCCACAAGTATATTACCTTATAATAAAACACGTTCATTATATTCTGATGAATTATTGATTATATATTACATTATTATGACTGCAATAGTAGTATAATATTATTATCCCAACGGTATCATATATATATATATACACACACACACATACATACATATATTCATTATACAAAGATTATGCATGTTTAACGCCATTTAATGTATATACCAAGAAAAATATTTATTTTATATATTGAAACATAAGTAAAAGATAAAGAATTTAACGTAATTTATTTATTTTATTTGATAAATTTTGTAGTGTAATTTTTAACAAAATCTAAGATAGATTAATTTTTATTATTATTATATTGGTTATTGACTACGTGTGATTAGTGTAATTTCAAAAATTAATAGATTAGATTATATATATAATTATTTTTTAATAAAAACCGACCACAAGTGGTCGGTTTTCTAAAAATTATTTACTGTTTTTTAATTCCTAATAATTACTTTTAATTTTTTGTATTATTATACTGGTTATTTTTTAAAATTATTATTTTTTATTTTAATTAAAAACTGACCACTTGTGGTCAGTTTTATTAAAAATATAATTAAAAAGTATTTTAAAAACCAACCACATGTGGTCAGTTTTTTAAAATATTTTTAATTATATTTTTTAAAATAAAACCAACCATAAGTGGTCGATTTTTTTTTTTTTAGTTGTAAAGGAAATAATAATTAATATAAAAATTATCATTTTAAAATTTTAAATATAAAAGCAACCACTTGTGGTCATTTTAAAAAAAATTAAAAAAAACCCACCATATGTGGTCGATTTTTTGTGGTCGAAAATCTATCTTTTTTTTAGTAGTGATAATCAAATCGAAGATAATCCAATACATGCAAGAATCATTATCTAGAATAACATGACATTTGTATATTCATAATGATACCATGAGCACTTTAGGGCGTCCTCAAGATATGTTTTCAGATACCGCTATACAATTACAACCCGTTTTTGCTCAATGGATACAAAACACCCATGCTTTAGCACCTGGTGCAATGGCTCCTGGTGCAACAGAAAATATTACAGAATCAATCTCACAATAATGAAAGAACAAATCCCAAAGTATTAAATTGAATAACAAACATAAAACAAACTAAGAACAATCAGATGTTTATAAACTTGGCCCCAAAGGCCTCTCTCTGAATAAGAATAAACTAAACAAAGCCTAAAAGGTATTTATAGATTAGAAGAAACCCTAGAATTAAATCCTAAATAAAATAGGAAAACTTAAATAACCGTGCATAATAAGACTTAAAAACATCATAGGAGTGTATTTAGGTTACATAAAAACCCTAAAAATCAAAGCCCGAAACGAAAAATAAAAAACGCAGTCGGTGGCCACTTACTTGGGCCACATATGGGCCCGTATGTAGTACATACGGTCCGCAAGTGGACCCAAGTAAGTGCCAAAAAATTTTCCTGCAACTTTGCACTCTTTGGATCTGGGATTTTGGCACTTAACTTAGCCACATACGTACCGTATGTGCTACGTATGGACCGTATGTGGATATAGGTAAGTGAAAAGTCCCCACCATCAGATAGATAATTGAATCACCTTTTCAATGATACCAATTTTGCCTTAATATGATATCGAGGTGAAAAGTTATGGCCAAATTACTGAAGCACTATCAGAGTTGCCATTGAACCTCTAGACTTCAAGTTCTGGGACATGCTTTGGTAACATTCATCTGGTAAGTTTCACATACGCTAAAAAATACTCAAGTAAGTAGCCAAAAACTTTATTTTTCATCTTTTTGTTGGACTTAGCATCCAAAACCTAATTTCCTGGAGTTTGCTAGAATAAAAGTTTATAAATTGACATGAATGATTGCGACATTCCAAAGATATGCATACTGAGTATTAAATATATATTGAAGAAATAATAAAATTCTTCATTACTTTTAATATTAATTGTTGTCATGATAATTTGGTTGGACCAACTAATTTTAGGACTAGATCCCTTAAAATCTGAAAAGTATAAAAGGTGAATAAGGGCTCGTTCGCCTATCATGTGATTTATTGAAAAGATGCATCAATAAGATGATCACATGTACATTCATCGTCAACCTATGTTAGACATTCATAAAGATACTTTATCAATATAAGTTGAGCATAATTTTTAGATTGTGTAATCAAGACAATTCATATTGATGACGATGGTTTAGCATTGAATGCCTTCCATAAATAGCTGAACCATTACTAATGAGAACAAAGTGTGATATATTGGTATGAAATAAGATATGTTGTATACATTAACATTTGTATGACTTATACCAATATATTATATTTCTTCCCTCTCAATTAGTTCAAGGTCAGGAACCAATTATTCCATCTAATAGTTTTGTTGTGCGGTATACGATTAATGAATATACCATGATGCACAAAGATATATTCCTCAAAAAAGATAGAGGATGTGTATTATTTTCCTAACATAAGGGGGAGATTATAAGCAACAATGAAATATGTTAGGAATTATCACTAAATATTTATTTAAAAGATAGTTCAAGTCAAATGCCGAAAGCATCTCATATTTAAGATGCAAGTGCTCTTATTTTGTGTCCCTAAAGGACAAAGTCTCTGGATTCATGAAGCTTGGTAGACAAATCGGTTTCAAATGAAATAATCCTTGAAAAATAAGGAGCAAATAATCATAATAAGAAGACAATGTGCTCTTGAAGAGCCTATGACATAACACTTCATGAAATCTTATAAGAGATTCAGGTACCTGAAAATAAAGAAGTGATGAGATCTCAAAATATTATTTTGCATTATGAACTGATACAAAATGAGAAATCGTCGACGATATATTTGATACAATATTGGCACAATATTGCAAAAGATTACGAGGATCTAAATTCTACGTTAATTTAAGCATGCTGACGTTGAAAAATATATCAAGTGACCTGAAAGGATGCATCTTAGAAAGCGTAAAACTTATTTGATTTGCATTCTAGACACTTGAAGATGTCACACATGAAAAGTTAAATATTGTCACTTGACAAAATTTATATGAAAAGTTCTTTAAGGATTCAAAATATAAAAGTTTTTGGGAAACTTATTATAATCCTTATATTGTATAAGCTTATAACTTGAAAATTATTGAAACTCTTGGAGAGCTTTAAAAGCAATAGATTATTTGCTGAAATAATAAATATACCGAATTAGATTGGTTATGAAGTGCCATATCTTAGTGCAAGTGGTGCACTCATGTATCTTGCAAACACTACAAAGCTCGATATAGCCTTTTCAGTCAATTATTAGCAAGATATATTTCTGCTCCTACTAGGAGACATCAGAATGAGATAAAACACATGAGCTTGTTTTATTCTAAAGATTCCTGTCCCGATCTTATTGGTTATGTTGATGTTGGGTACTTATTTAACCTACATAAAACTCGGTCTCAAACAGTCTATGTATTCATATGTGGTGGTATTGCCATATCTTTTAGATATATAAAGCAGTCTATCATAGCCACTTCATCGAATTATGCTGAGATAATAGCCATTCATGAAGCAAGTCGAGAATGTGTATGGTTGAGGTCCATGATACATCTCATTCGAGAAAAATGTGGTGTGAAATATGACAATCTACCCATAATTTTATACAGAGATAATGCAGCATGCGTAGCACATCTTAAGAGAGGATTCATAAAAGGAAATAGAACGAAGCAGATTTTGCCAAAACTTTTATACATACATGAGCTACAAAAGAATGATGATATTAACGTGCAATAGATTCATTGAAGTGACAATGTGACTGATTTATTCACCAAATCTTCTCCAATTGCAACTTTCAAGAAGATGATGCATAAGATTGTGATGCAAAGATTCAAGGATGTTCTCATTAGGGGGAGTTGATATGAATTGTACTCTTTTTCCCTTACGAGGTTTTGTCCCACTGGATTTTCCTTGTAAGGTTTTTAATGAGGTAGTATATATACATATAGTTAGAGATGTGTACTATTTTTCATTCACTAGATTTTTTCCCATAGTATTTTTTCTAGTAAAATTTTAACGAGGCACATTATTTATCCAGACATTTAAGGGGGAGTGTTATAAATGTATTTACATTATAGTGAATGTCTATCAAGATCTAATAAGATCTAGTTGATATCCATCAGGATTTGAAGTATCTGTCTTTTAGTCAGAAACTAGGAGTAGTTTCTCCTATAAATAGAGAGGTTTTATTCATTGTATTGTCATTCTCTTGATCTCTCATCCATCAAGGGAAATAAAGAAGTCTCCAACTTCTCCCTCTATTTATTCTTCTTGTTATTACTTTTATATTTCATAACAATTACTATGATTTCCTTCTCTAATTGCACAGTAAATAATTAAACAAGGTTCAAGGATGTTTTCATTAGAGGGAGTTGATACCCATTGTACTATTTTTTCCTTACGAGGTTTTATCCCACTGGATTTTCTTTGTAAGGTTTTTAATGAGGCAGCCTATATGCATATAGTTAGAGATGTGTACTCTTTTTCGTTCACTAGATTTTTTTCACTGAATTTATTCTAGTAAGGTTTTAATGAGACACATTATTTATCCAGACATTTAAGGGGGAGTGTTATAAATATATTTACATTATAGTGAATGTCTATCAAGATCTAATAAGATCTAGTTGATATCCATCAGAATTTGAAGTATCTGTTTTTTAGTCAGAAACTAGGAGTATTTTCTTCTATTTATAAATAAAGGTGTTTTATTCATTGTATTGTCAATCTGATGTTCTCTCATCCATCAAGAAAAATAAAGAAATCCCCTACTTCTCTCTCTATTTATTCTTCTTGTTCTTGCTTTTACATTTCATATCAATTACTATGATTTTTTTCACTAATTGCATAATAAATAATCAAACAAAGAAGAATAAATAAATAAATAAATAGCGAGAATGCTAAAAATTTGAGGGAAAAAAATAAATACAATTGTTGACCATAGAGATGTGCTACTCGAACCTTTTAACAAATGTGATATTTTTAGCTTGTCGACGTTAGCCAATTGAAGTGATACTCTTTTTTATTCTAATATATAGAAGCGTGAAGGGAAGCATGAGGCAGTCGTCATGTCTGCTTCCTCTGTGATTTTACCACATCACCCCTAATTAATTGTTATATGTCATTTACGTTTTAAAAAATTAATAATATTTAACAAAGATATAAAATAGACATTTATGACATGTCTGTTTTAGCTGCTTCAACCGTAATTTTACTATTTCATCCCTGATTAATTACTATAGGTCATTTAAGTATTAATCCGTGATTTTACTATATCACCCCTAATTAATTATTATATGTCATTTAAGTATAAAAAATTAATAATATTAAAAAAAAAAACATTTATGACATGTCTGATTCAGTTGCTTCAACCGTAATTTTATTATTTCATCCCTAATTAATTACTATAAGTCATTTAATTACTAAAAAAATTAATAATATTTAATAAAAAAGATAGAATAAACAAAAAAAATGATAAACAAACTATTGAAGTTTTAAATTAACTTGACATCTTATATAAGGCCTGTCTAAATTTTTTTCACAACTATTTTTTATATTAATTTTGCTATACCACTTGTAATAAGTTATTTCCTAATTGATTATTATATGTCATTTACGTATTAAAAAATTAATAATATTTGATAAAAAAAGTAAAGTAGACATTTATGACATGTTTGCTTCAACTGTTTCAACAGTAATTTTACTATTTTATTCATAATTAATTATTATGAGTCATCTAAATATTAAAAAAATATTTAATAAAAAAACAAAAAATAGATAAATTGACTATTGATGTTTTCAATTAGAGATAATACATAAATATGACCCTAAACTTGACACCAAATTATAACTTTGACCTTAAACTTTGACAGTGCACAAATATGACCTTTAACTATTCAAAACTGGACAAATATGACCTCCGATCCTACGTGGCAAAACGCGTGTTCAACACGCAGGGCGCGTCCAACTTAAAATCTAAGGGCATAATACATAAATATGACCCTAAACTTGACACCAAATTATAACTTTAATCTTAAACTTTGACAGTGCACAAATATGACCTTTAAATGACTTTTCACTATTATTTTTTTATTATTTTCGGCTCAAAGATGAAAATGACATCTAATTCCTTTTGTCATTACGAAAAAAGAGCAATATTGAAGATTTATTAATTAGGTGGGTTAGCCTCATAAGAAAAATTCGTGCGGGTATGTATATATATTATAAAGGAGAGTGCGAATTTAAGTTATATAATATATCTAAATATAATTTATTCAAATATTAAATTAAATATGAAACTATACTAATAATAATTTTTTTTAGTTTTAATAAAACGTTATTAAGGATAGTAGTAGTATATTAAATTAACGTTACTAAAATGTTATTAAATTAACGTTATTAAATTAACGCTGGGGCGGACCTACATGATTGCCATGGGGTTCACCCGAACTCCCTCGTTAAAAAAATTACGTTGTATATATAAAGTAAAAAATTAATATTTATGTACGTATATTAATATTGAACCACATGAAACAAGACACTTAGATAGCCCAGTGGTGTTAATTGCTCTTCTTGGGCGCTTCCTTCAGCCTACTGCGCGGGTTCGATCCTTGCTAGTGGCTCTTTTTTTTTAATAAAAAAAAAAAGCTAGGTGTTGCTGCTATAGAAATAAATAAATAAATTATTATTATAATAATAATAATAAAAATGACGTCGTTTTAATACAAAAAGCAAAACTTTGACAGTGCACAAATATGACCTTTAACTATTCAAAACTGCATAAATATGACCTCCCTCCAAGTCAGCCTTTTAACGATGTGGCACCGTGTGATTGGATTACCTTTCCACGTAGGCGCGAGAGAAACTCACGCATGGGGTTGCAAAATCGGAGGTCATATTTGTTCAGATTTTAAATAGTTAAAGACCCTATTTGTGCACTATCAAAGTTTAGGGTAAAAGTTATAATTTGGTGTCAAGTTTAGGGTCATATTTAGGGGTGTGAATAGGTCGGGTTGGTTCGGTTTTTATTAAAAAAGTAAACAGACCACTCATGTCGGTTTATTAAAACTATAAACCAAATCAAACCAAAACAAAATTATTTTTTTCGGTTTAGGTTTTAGTCGATTTTTTTGGGTTTTTTCGATTTTTTCGGTTTTTTTGATTCTTTTTTGTTATCTTTAGTTTTACAATTATATTGTGATTGAAGATTAGATCAAATATGTTTTCACTCATGTGCGAATGAAAAACCATAATTATGAAAAAATATGGAGCGAAAAAATCTCTTTAAACTAAAAAGTGAGATGAAGAGTAAAAAGTTTAGGTTTTAAGTTTATATTGAGTTCTCAATCATTTAATTAGCAATTAATTGCGAAATATTACAACTTAAAGGCTCAAATCTAAATATATATCTACATTTACTTTCAAATTATTGAAAATTACTAAAACTAGTTGAAAAAAATATTTAAAAGGTAGATTATAATTAATATTTTATGTAAAAAAAAGTTTGAATATTATATATATATATATATATAAATATATTATGTCGGTTTGATTCGGGTTCGGTTTGACTTTTTTTTGGTTAACACCAAACTAAATCAAGAATGGTCAGTTTTTTTTCTAACGTCACACCAATCAAACCAAACCATAAGTTGATTTTTTTTCTCAGTTTGGTTTGGTTCGTCGGTTTGATTTGACTTGACGGTTTGGTCTGTACACCCCTAGTCATATTTATGTATTATCTCTTTAAATTAACTTGACATCTTATATGAGACCCGTTTAAATTTTTTTCACAACCATTTTTTATAGTTATTTTATTGTATCACTTCTAATAAGTTATTATGAGTCATTTAAGACATGTCTACTTCATGACTTCAATCGTGATATTCGATTGACTCTCGAAATTATATCAGTGTCACTTAAATTGAAATAGAAGAAAAAATATTATAATTTTCTGTAATTAAAAATTTAAGTTATTCTAAAAATATAATAGACTATCAATGCTACAAAACTTTGGACAAGGAGAGTGTTATGAATTATAATGGCTAACAACTTAAAATAGTAAATTACAATGTTAAAAAACTATTATAAATTACAATACCTAATAACTTAAAATATCTAAAAAATATTTACAATATAATTAATTATCAAAATTTTATTTATATCATATAAATTGAGACTAAACAATAACATATACACGGGCCTTGATAACTAGTTTTCCGGGAATTAGACTATCCAGCTGGTAATTATGGACCATAGAAGATTTAGGCTCAAATGAGTCAAATCTACCAGCTAAAACAACCCAATTTCCTGTTATCTCTCATCCAAATTCGACCATGTAAAAATTTCTTTCTATTTTCTCCTTTTTCTCTTTGTCTTTGTACTTGTCAAAACTTTCATTATTTTCTTCCCATCCCTGTTGTTGTTTCATGGAAGTCTATTTTACAGACGAAAAATGAAAAAAAGATCACTATAGAAGTCAAATGCAGAATTTTTAAATATCCAACGAACGTAGCACGTAGCCATGCATGTTCGTGATGATTTTGGATAGTTGAGTACATTATACGTTACAATTTCTTGGATCTAATTTTAGAATAAGGAGAATATTGAAGAAGCAAAATGGCAGCAGAGTTAGCAACGATCACAAATAAAACGGAGGACGTAGTATGTTATTCACCAATGATGATAACGACCAATGGAGTATGGCAGGGTGAAAATCCACTTGATTTTGCATTGCCACTCTTCATATTGCAATTGACACTAGTTGTTATCTTGACTCGTATTCTCGTTTTGATCTTGAAACCCTTTCGTCAACCTCGTGTTATTGCTGAGATCCTTGTAAGTTTCATTATATTTTCCTCTATATATGTTGTTGCATTTTCTATTTCAATTCGGCATAATATTTTCGTATTAGAAAATCTTGCTTATATAATGTTTGCAAAACAATAATGATTGGAGCAATTGCATAATGTTGGTCTAGATGAAATTTAAGGATTATTCACTTTTGTCAATTGGTCAGAAAATAATATGAATGAACTAGTCCTTAAAGGGTAAGGTTACAACTTCACATCTTATTAGGTTTTAACTTCAGGCTACTAATTGTATTGAGCCGCTTCTGTTGTTATATTTGTTTGATTAAGTAGACTAATATTGTGTTTGATGGTGACAGGGTGGTGTAATTTTGGGGCCATCCGTATTAGGAAGAAGTAAGAAATTTGCTGATACAGTATTTCCAATAAGAAGTGTGATGGTCCTCGAGGCAATGGCAAATGTAGGCCTTCTTTACTTTCTTTTTCTGCTTGGAGTAGAAATGGACATTGCTGTTATTCGAAGAACGGGCAAAAAAGCTATACCTATAGCTCTAGCAGGGATGGTAGTGCCATTTCTGATAGGAATTTCATCTTCCTTCATGTTGCATAAGAGTTCACAAGATACTAAACAAGGGATATTCGTACTCTTCCTTGGGGTTGTGCTTTCTGTCACTGCATTCCCTGTTCTTGCAAGAATACTCGCGGAGCTGAAGCTTATCAACACTGAAATTGGTAGGATAGCCATGTCGGCTGCTCTTATAAATGATATCTTTGCGTGGATTCTCTTGGCTTTTGCCATTGCCTTCTCTGAGAATAAAAATATGGCTTTGGCTTCTGTTTGGGTACTTCTCTCAAGTGTAGCGTTTCTTATTTTCTGCATTATAGTTATTAGGCCTTTAGTTGGATGGATGATAAGGCGAACTCCAGAAGGCGAATCCATCAGCGAGTTCTCTATATGTATCATTCTCACTGGGGTCTTGATATGTGGATTCATAACAGATGCTATTGGAATACATTCTATTTTTGGGGCTTTTATCTTTGGCTTGGTCATTCCTAACGGTCCCCTTGCCGTTACACTTATTGAAAGGCTAGATGACTTTGTTTCGGGGCTTTTGTTGCCTCTTTTCTTTGCCATTAGTGGTCTCAAGACGGAGATTAGCGCTATTGATGGAGTTGGTACATGGGCCCTATTAGTTCTGGTCATAGTCCTAGCTTGTGCTGGAAAGATTGCTGGCACAGTCCTTGTAACTCTCCATTACAGAATACCAATTCATGAAGGTGTTACTCTTGGCCTTCTCATGAATGCCAAAGGTCTCATTGAGATGATTGTGATAAATATTGGTAAAGACCAAAAGGTACATTCTTAATCTTCTTTTCACCATATAGAGAAATTAATTAGTAGTACTTTTCAACTATTTGCTCATTAACATGAAAATCCATGTTTGTAGGTTCTTGATGAAAAAACCTTTGCAATTATGGTTATAGTTATAGTGCTTATGACTGCAATTATCATCCCTATTGTGACAATGATTTACAAACCAGCAAGAAAGTTTGCGCCATATAAAAGAAGAACAGTTCAAAGTACAAAACCAGATAGCGAATTCAGGGTACTGTCTTGCATCCACACACCTAGAAATGTACCAACAATCATCAATCTTCTTGAAGCATCTTGTCCTACCAAGAAATCTCCAATATGTGTATATGTCGTCCATCTTGTTGAGCTCACTGGACGTTCATCTGCCATGCTTATTGTCCATAATACGCGAAAATCTGGCAGGCCAGCGCTTAACAGAACTCAAGCTCAATCAGATCACATCATCAATGCATTCGAGAACTTTGAGCAACACGTTGGATGTGTCTCCGTGCAACCCCTCACTGCCATCTCCCCTTACTCCACAATGCACGAAGACATTTGCAGCATTGCCGAGGACAAACGAGTCGCATTTCTAATCATCCCTTTTCACAAGCAGCAAACAGTTGATGGAGGAATGGAAATCACGAATCCAAATTTTCGAATGATAAACCAAAATGTATTAGCAAATGCACCTTGTTCTGTTGGGATACTTGTCGACAGGGGCCTAAGTGGATCCACAAGGCTAGCAGCAAATCAAGTTACTCACCATGTGGCCGTGCTATTCTTTGGAGGTCCAGATGATCGCGAGGCTTTGTCCTACGGATTGAGAATGAGGGAACATCCAGGGATCAACCTTACTGTAATGAGATTCCTTCCTGGAGAAGCTGCACTTGAAGATAGAAGATCAGATTCAAGAAAAAGTAGTACGAATAATGATTCAAGTGTACTAACAGTGGTAACAGATGATGACAAAGAAAAACAGCTAGACGAGGACTATATCAGCCACTTCAGGGAAAAAACAGCAAATGATGATTCAGTTTTATACATTGAAAGAGTAGTAAACCATGGAGAAGAGACAGTAGCAGCAATAAGGACTATAGACCACTCGCATGACCTGTTCATAGTCGGTAGAGGACAAGGCACGATATCGCCATTGACAGCAGGACTTACTGACTGGAGCGAGTGCCCCGAGCTAGGTGCAATAGGAGATCTACTGGCATCCCCGGATCAGGCATCAGTTATTTCGGTGTTAGTTGTGCAACAATATGTAGGAATGGGACAAGGGGATCATCCTCTCACACCAGATAGTCCTGGACAGCAACTACATGACCATTTCAACCTCAGCTATCATCGGACGCAAAACAGAGGGCAGCAGCCTCAATTCCATACACAACCCTGAAAACTCTGTACATAGATTTTTCTTTTTCTTTTTTCTTTTTGGGGGGTGGGGGTGTTCTGTCAATTTTTCAAGAAAATAGTGACATTCTTTATTACCTTTTTCTTCATATTTTTGAATTTTGAAAGACCACCTCCCAAGGTGGAAGGTAGTAATTGAATCCTATCGATCCTTATGTATAGAAACTTACTGATTGAATTAATATTTCTCTGCAAAAGACTTGTCATCTATAACCTTGTTTATCAGTAATTGTGGGGTCATTAAAGTTGGCCATATCCAAATGCTTCCCATCTTCTAAAATATTATTGTACTTGTGATCGCCTCTATATCAATGAGCTCTCACTTACTAGCCAACTAATCCATATTCGTATTGGATAGACCTACTAAGGGGTAAAACGCTCTCTATCAAGAAATACTCTAATCTCAGGACTAAATCCGAGACTCCGGTTAAAGAGAGAGGAATCACAACCTTCCAACCTCCGGTTGATAATATTCTCATGTGGAAACAAGTGAAGGATAAAGTGAAGAGAAGTACACAATAACTTCTGATTTCTTCCTCAATCATTTCAATTTTTTTAATTTTTATTTTATCCCTCCTTAGGAGTTCCAAGCCTTTGCTCATTTGGTGACTTAAACCTATAACCTCATGGCAAGCCCCTCTTGTCCTTGATCATTTCAATTGTTCCTAGGTTCGCTCTTAAGTATAACTTTAGTTTTAGCCATAACTCGTTAGTGACGGAGCAATACATATTTTTTTATCATCACAACTTTGTGGTAAAATTGGAATTGCCAACCCAATTGCAACTTTGTCACATATGGTGCGTCCCTAAGGTGTTACACAGCCGCAGGGGGAGGGGTTAGTGTAATAACGCAAAAGGTGTCTGTTGCATGTGCAGTTTGTTTTAGGCAAATTTTGCACGAGATGGACAGAGAAAGTAAAGTGGTTATAACAGGGTGAAATCAGAATTAAACTATGCCAAGTGTACTACAGTTCAAATGGGCAAAATCATGAGACTTCAAAGGTTTAATCACAGCATACGATACCTAAACAGCTGAATTTTGAGAAATTACAAGTGGAATCCAAAGGTCAATTATATGTTCCCTAGTTGTTTCGTGTCCACAAATTGATCCAATTAACGAGGACCAGTTAATCGTCATATTGATGGATTTTCCTTTATTTAATACTCCCTCTTTTTATTCCGTTTAAAAAGGAATGACTTCTTTTCTTTTTTAGTAATTTTTAATTTCAACTTTCCACGTGGCACGTTTAAGACCATAAGATTGAAGGACATTTTGATATATTTGACATATCTTTAATTTAACACCACAAGATTCAAAAATCTTCTTTATTTTCTTAAACTCTATGCAAAATCAAACTAGGTTATTCTTTTTGAAACGGAGAGAGTATTATTTTACTCATGTTTATTTGACATAGCCCTTAAAAAGAATTTATTAGGGTTGTAGGTTATTAAACTAACCGAATTCAAAATTTGATTTGTGTTACTACTTTATGAAATTATTTAGTATCAAGGCCAAAGGGTAGTACGGAGAAAGAGAAATATAACTTCCTTAATTTTGTAGTTTAAAAAAGTAAAAAAGAAAAATATATTTTTAATATAAGAATCAAGTATAATGACACGAAGGACGTACTTGTAAAGGAAACCAATCTACTTTTTTTTATTGGCTGGGGGGTGAAGTGATTCATATACTCCTTGTATTTCAGTTTATTTGTCTAAAAACCTGTTCGGTCAGGTGGCTAAAAACTGATTATTTCAGTAACACAAATAAAAATTGGATGCCACACACCGTAAAGAAGGATAGGCTCGCAGGAGCCTTCCTTCTGACCAAAAAAACTAAAAATAAATCCACATATTTTCTGATAAAACAAGCAAACATGCATAAAAACATACACAAAAAACATACACAATACTGTTAGTGTAAAAAATCTTTACACTGTCAGTATAAATAACTTAAATCCAACGAAAAGAAATTCAAGACAATGAACGAAAACATAGAAATGGTTTGATTCATGCGCATTTGAAACCTTTAGGGGCAGTCTTTCCACAGTTGTTGAGCAACAAGCTGAGTGAAATAGCAGCATTAAGGTGAGTTCCCAACACATTAGCTTTAATGGCAGTGCAAAGGCAAACAGCAGCATCAACATCCGCAAGATTCTCAATGAGAGTGCAGCATGAACTCTTTGATGACAATAATGGGGTTCCAACAACAACATGCACCAAGTCATTCAACAAATTGGCACACACCTTTAATTTTAATGTGTCCTTTGGGCACTTATGGTAACCCTTGGATATTGATGGGGGGTTCTTGTGTTGAGTCTTTGGTGGACATGGGATGTAAGTTGAAGTAACCATTGTGAAGAAGAGAAGGTTCAAAGTAAGGAGAAGAGCAATGGATGATGCAATTGCCTTAGCCATTTTCAAAAGTGTGAAAGTGTAGGAAGTGCAAATGTGTTTTTACTAGAGTTAAGAGATTACTCGGTGGTGGAAATAAGCAAGTGAGTGAGATATTTATAGATGGAAAATGTGAGTATTTTTAATTTTGTTTTACTATTTTGCACGTCTGTCCCAATTAATTGGCACATTCTTGTCCAAAAGCCAAGAGGAAGTTGTTGACATGCGACCAAGAGGTCACGAGTTCAAGCGTGAAAATAATCTCTTCCAGAAATGCAGGATAAAACTGCGTACAATAGATCATTGTAGTCAGACCCTTCCCAGGACCTCACACATAGTGAAAGATTTAGTGCAACGGGGCTGCCCTTTTATTCTTATCCAAAAGAGAATCTCACATTTTTATAGTTAAAAGCAATTCAACTTTATAATCCTCGTTGGATCCTTAATAAGATGATTTAATCACACAAATATAAAGACTTATTTAGATGAAGATTTTCAAAAACATTTCTTTCTTTCTCAAACTCATGCCTAGTCAAATACTACCACATAAAGTTGAAAATGAACAGGTGATTGACGCTTTATGCACGGAAAATGTGAGTATTTTCTATTTTTTTTTTGCTATTTTGTGTAACTAACTAGTGATCAAGAAAATTTAGAGAGGGCCACCATTTTCATGTGGGCTATTTGCATTAGATACACAGAGACAGAATGACAAGCTGGCAAAATGTAGCTCAAGATAAGCTTAGCCTATATAATGATTCTTGATGTTGGAGCTTAGTGGATTTGGTTAGTTGTCAATGTTCTTCGATCTGGAAGAAAAAAAGAACAGCCCATATTTTCACATGAATGTATTGGATCTTTATCTAAAAACTAAAAACCATATAGGTTGGTTATTGTGTTCACCTTGGAGACCAGTAGAAACAATTGTCTGAATTTGTTAATATTAAGACTATTGAATATCTTTCTTAGTTAAGGGGAATTAATGCAAGAATTTTACAAGGTAGTACAAATAGGACTTCTTTTATTTTTGATCCGTCGGCCAACCTTAATTACGGGTGCTAGTTCAAATAGACAAAATCTGCACACTGTATACTATGCATACCTGTATGTATATTATATGTGTATTATGCTAGTCCAATCTGTAAGGTTATATTTGTTATTGGTTTCTTGTAAGTTTAATCATCCAAAGACATTGGACTGTAAGTGCGGATCAAATATTTCAGTCTTCAATGAGATGGAATTTCCATTTCGTATTTCTCTGTACCAATTTCTTCATGAGGAAAAGAAAAAAAAAAGGCTCTCATGTTTATTTGATTGAACTTTTACAAATATCCCACTAAAGTCCATCTGAGGCAAGATCTCATGTTGACCACTAGCACACAACTCTCAAGACAAGTAGAATTTTCATTCTAATCCAAATGAAATGAAAACAAAACGAACAAATAATAAAGGAAAGTATAATAAGAACTAGTTTGATTTTGGCAGACGAGACAGTAGTTTCGCCAAATAAATTTTTCACCGTTTTCCAATTCTAAGGTCTAACTGATGGGTCAAATGGGTTATGAGTTTTGAATTCATTTAAAAAGTTAACTATTTCGTTAATTTTTCCTTGTTTGGAAAATGTATAGAGTTTAATGACAATATTTTTCAAAAAAAAGTTATAAGTGGCTTTAGCGGGATATTTATAAAAGTTTGAGGAATTAACTGCATATATCTTACCAACTCTTAAACCCATTAGTTAATTATCGATGGTGACCCTATTAAATGCTACTATTTCTAATGAGATTTAAGTTATAGCAAGCCTACCAATCTCAATAACGTAACAAAGATGCTGAATTAATGGCTCCTACAGAGAGATAGAGACAAAAGGAATAAGTTAAGACTAAAATCATCTGTTAATTACCGCAGTGGTTCAGGAACTAATAACGCATTTCTCAAACAATATTAAACTATCATAGAACGAAAGTGTACATAATTAACAACAAAAGAACAATAATTTTGTAATGGTTAAATTAATTGGTTACGTGAACCGGCCTTGAAAGCAGTAAGAGGTGGGGGAGGGAGGGGGGGTTGAATTACTCTTTTTTCGATCAGTCGACTTCCTTAATCAAACAATTAACTATTGATTGCAGTAATAAAAACTTGTGACCATAAAATGCTGAAGATAAATAGCACTGGTATTTAATATTGGTTGGGACCTCTAATATGTTTTACCACCTTGGATTGAAAGAGATTCTACTAGTTCTTTGTGAATAAAATTTAAGTACAAGATTGAGTCAAAATTTTTGACTTTGACTCACACTCTCTTCTTTCTACCACACTTTGATACAATGCCTCACCAACTATGTGTTTCTCTCATCTTTTTAAGTATATAGTAAATCTTTAAGAGAATACAATGCTTGAGTAAAGTAGAACAAAAACTTGAGAAGGTTGAGACAAGTGTATGTCTCTTTCTTTGTCTTTCAAGGTTTATATAGTTGTGATTGGACTACTACTAGCCATTGCAAAATTACAAGCCAACCCAAATTGAATAAGGAATATTCAATTTCCAAAATTAAGCAAAGACTACAAAGAAAAATCCAACGAAGACATAATATACACAAGATGAAAATGCAACATTTCTATGATTTAAGCAAACCAATCAATGCAACAGATCTTTCTCATTTCCTGGGATGTCATGCCTTTTGACAACACTTCAGAGGAGATTTTCCTCAACCTATTTAGAGTAGTAGATCTTTTCGTGCAATGCCTCTTGATATACTTGGACAAAACCTTAGAATTATGCACAACATCCTATAATATCTTCAGAGATGTTTTTTTTTTTTGAGTACTACTGAATACCTTTTGATATATTTGGACAAGACTCATGAATTATGCACAACATCTCAACTCAATTTTCAGAGGTGTTTTTTTTCCTTTTTGAGTCCTGAATGAGAGTTTTGATTGTTTCTTCTTTTCCTATCTTCCAGCAAATGAATCACAAAATCATTCATTAAAACTTTAACACTATCAATCTTCTTCTTTAGAGATAGTCGACTTTTCTTTTTAGGGTGCTCCCCCTACTTAGATGCATAGTTAACTCCCCCTGAGTTGTTGCATTGTCGACTATTACCTTGCAACTTAGCATATTCTTCCCCTTTGATATCAACCAAAAAGAAAGAGCAAAGACAAAGACAATGCATGCATAATAAAAAGAACAAAAACAAAGCATTCAGGGGCTTATGTCCCGATACAACCTAAACACAAAAGTATTATCACATAGTTCAAGAATTAGGAGGGGATTTCCATAACACAAAAGGAAATAAGCTAGTGGTTGAGCAGTACCATCCTTCAGGTTCGTGAAATGACCACTGATTACTGAAGAAAGTGATTCAGTAGTGGTTTGAATCTTGACAGCTATTTTGGTGGTCTCTTTGATTACCTAATCTAATCGTAGCCTGAGACGAACAATATCTGTACTTGTTTCCTTACTGACATCTTTAATTTTATTGAGTTGAAAGTGTGAGGCAAGAAAAAGATCATATCCTTGATGGAGTTTAATTTTAGATCAATCTCAGCCAGGCGAATATCAATATCTCCTGGAAGAGCTGGAAATAAGAGTAGATGAGGACTTAGACATGGGAGATGAGGGAGTTTTCAGTAGAGCCACCTTCAAATTTAGAAATCCAAATATCATCAATCAATACATATCCCATAATGGAAAAGCTTTAGAGTTGTAGCATTGCTTGATTATAACAGAGGGAATAGATTCAAGAAAAATATTGCTAACTTCCAGGATACGAGAGATAATTAGCCAATAAGGAAGGATAGACGAATAAAAAGAAGATTCTATCATATAATTAATGATGAAAGATGAGAAATTTATCTTATGTAGAGATTTGAGAAGTATGTAAGCAGAGTATCTCGCTAAAATAGAGTAGAGAGAGAATCATCATGAGAAAGAAGAGTAGTAGCTACAATGTGAGTAATAACACAAATTTCAAATGACAAAAACTATGAACTGAGAGTAGAAAGTAAGGCTTCAGAGTTGTCAAGAGCAATGAATTTTTTTCCTTGTTCAAAAGAGATGCCAAAATCGAAAGGCCAAGGATTTTTGGAGAAAGTAGAAAAATCAGAGCAATTAATGTTGAATAAGGCATCAAACATGGTGCAGTCAAGGTAGATACGCTTACTCACCACTAGGGTTTCAAGCTCACCAGAGCACATGAAACGAAGATTGTCATAGAACAATCTAATAACTGGTGTTGACACCCAATTTTGGCTCTTCATGCTTAAAACTAATGCATTTAGGCTCCTTGATCGTTAAATGGCACAAAATATAATTTTTCGCATATTTTTTATAATTTTTAACAAATTATTGATAAGCATCATTATTTTAGAATTTTTTTCAATTTATTATTGTATTTTAATTTTACATACTTTGTTGATAATTATCCTTAATTTTGTAAATTTTAGGATTTTTATCAGTTTATTATCATTTTAATATTTTTGCACAGTCATATGCATACGTACACAACATAACACTGTAATAATTTATTTTTTTTAGATATTATAATTTTAATGTTTATAGCGTAATACATTCTTGTTTTAGATAATTTTATTATATTTATTGTTGGCATTTTTCTGAAATTATATATCGACATTTATATTTTGTACATTATTTAATATGATCCGTAAATATAAATTGGATCAATTATTTTAATACACAGAACAACAAATCAGTCAAGTCAAGATCTTGTTACTTTTTAAAAGGTGATACTTGAGTTAATGGGTTTAGTTTTTCATCCGATGGATAAATAATCTTTACATATTAGTTAAAAGGATGAAAAATTCTTTGGTTGATATCTTTTAGGCTAAAAAATATTTTAAGGGGACAAGAAGACTAAGTCTTTTATTTTATGGGCAAAAAAATGGATTAAATTTTATTATAAATAAATAAGGGGAGTTTGATTATATTTTTGCACAAAAATATATACACATATACACACAATACACACACACGCACATCAGACTCTCTCTCTCTTCTCTTCTCTCCATTTTCTCTCAAAATCAAACTGCCACAAATCGCCTTGGCCGGTGGGCTTCTGTCGGTGATTACCTCCTCTTCGTTCTCTCCCCTCTTTCCCGTCACTGGAGTCAGCCGCGACCACCCTCTCCCCTTCCGTCGTCAGCAACTCTATCCAGCAATACTGCTGCTACCGACTACCGTCTCCCCCGATGAGCGACCACCCCAACAACAATCACAAACTAGATCTGGCCAAAACGATCTCGCCTAAAAGTTGAACTCTGATGATCCTTTCTTTTCTTTCATATGTTTGTCAGTTTTATATGTTTTTCCATTTTTCAAGTATGCTCCCTTCATTTTTTATTTTTAACAATTTGTTTACCTTCCTGTACTGATTTTGTATTAATTTGGTTTAAAATTTTGCTCTGTCAAGATGTGAACATCTCCGATGAACTATCTTAAATTATTAGTTAATCTTTGTTGTATTTTGGTATCTTGCTTTTATTTAGTACACCAGTTACTGCCATGTTGATATTATAAGTTGTTTATCTATATTTTTATTTTTTAAATTATTTTTCCTTTTCTTTTATTGAAAGAGGTGCATAAATCAATTTAATTAGTTAAAGTCCTTTGTATGATTGTTTATGCTTCTATTAATGATTGTGAATATTTTTCATTAATATACTCTCTCACCGTTCATATTTTCTCACTGTTTCATCAACTTGTGAATTTATTCTTGCTATTAATTTTTTACACTTTTGATATTTTTGTTAAAATTATTTAATTTATTTCAGTGATCTATTTTAATGTTGAAAAGCCTTTAATAAGTGTTTGTTTTTATTTTGCAATAGTGTTGTTTGGAGGTATTCACAGTTAAAACTACTTGATAGTTTAATTGGCAAATGGAGAAATTTTTCATTGATTTTTGAAACCTTTGCAAATAAAAAGACAGATGTTACGTATGTAAATATGTAATAAAATAAATAAATTTGGACGATGATGAAATTTTTATAATATTTAAAACTTTATCCGAACTCATTTTTTAACAAAAAATTTATTTTTTATATACACATATGTACACATATTTCTTAATTTATTTTGATTTGTTACTAACATTTTTTTATCACGAGTGTTTGTACAGGTTCTCGGAAATACCGTCAAAAAGGGGCACTAAAAAGAAGGGTTCGAGTTTTATGTTTGTATTTTATATTTTATAACTGTACAAATATTATCATAGTGAAAACTTTACTTTTGGGGCGTTGGGTGGGATATTCTTTATTTACACAATTCTTATCACGCGTTTAGGAAAATTTAAGCCGTTAATATTCATATTAAATTGATTTAGATTATTTAATGAAATAATTCACACTTTTTACACCTAAAATATTATGTAATTTTTTTTTCTTTAAAATAATTTTTTCTTTATTCAAATCTCGTCTTTCTTATCATTCATATTGTTATATACTTTTGTTTATATATCTTCACGTACCTGTACATATATATTTTATGATAATATACGTATTAAATTGTTCCAATACATATTTTATATCTGTATTTACGATCATTGATTTTTTCTTTTTCTCTTTTAATAAATCTAAGTCTAGCCGGGAACCACATTTGTGGATTCTGAAGGGTGCCTAATTCCTTTTCTCCGTAATAATTTGAACCCTTACCTAGAATTTAAATTGGTTCGCAGATTGAAATAAAAATCATACTTGTTAATAAATAAATATGTTTCCTTTTTTTTCTTAAAAATTAGGTAGCGACTCTATATAAAATTAATTCTTTTTAGAGTCCATAATATCGTGCTTGTTTTAACCTAGGTAAATATAGGGTATGACAGTTTGGCGACTCTGCTGGGGAATGAAGGCTCTAACTATAACAAACTTAGGTAAATATTTATGTTTTTATATTTATTTGTTTCATATTAATTATCTTGATTCATTTTGTTATGTGACATAAATTATTTATTTATTATTTTGTATAGATTATTTATTTATTTTTTTATTTATTTATCACTTTATTAAATTGACATTCTGTTCATATTTCTTCCATTTCGAAAAATTGACACTCACACATACTGTACACACGGATTATACATTGTACTTTTTCCAAATTCTTTCAAATCACCTTACTTTAGAGAGTCGACGCATACGTGGAGTGAGCGGCAGTTTTACTGCTGTGGGACTACGTGCCTTCTCATATAGGAAATTCAAGTCAGTGTTCACCCAGTCTTAGTAAGCATAAAATAAAGCTAAAATAACACCTTTTTAGGTACATGAATCATTAGTCAACTTTATTTAAATGTCCGAAGGGTTCATGACCCAAGTGACACATTCATAGCTCTGTGCAAATTTGAAGGATGATCGTGCTTATATGTTATCTTCTTGCTTTAAATTGGTTAACTTAGTAGAAATGTGTAATCTAACCTTTGTTTTGATGGGAGAATTAGTTAAAAGATACACTTTAACAACATAGTCAATAGCTGTGTATAGGTTTGAACTACATTTTGACATGATTCTTGTCCTGACAAGATACGTAGGCAACCTTGCATTAGGGTACGATCTCTTCACTGGTTTAGAATAATTTCTCTGAAATTAAACTGGGGAAATTTTATGAAATAGTTCTAAGACTCTCTCTATTGGTCTTTAAGAGCGCAAAGTGGTAGCTCCTAATCCAATTCCCAATTACATTAGTGACTAGCCGGCCTACCTCCAAATCCTTACTCGATTTTTGATTTGAAAATACCTAGCTTCTTCTTTCGAACGTCGTAAATTATTAAATTTATGGCTATTGATCCCCTTTCTTATAAGTAAGGGTTCAACATTTTTTCAATCATAACAATCCTACCAATTGCGGTAAAATAATGTCATAACTTTTTCAATTCTAATCTTTTCAATCTTGTTTTGACATTCATCCTTTCAGTCGTCTGATCGAAATAATTTTGATGCTAAAAGCAGTTCCTTCCTGATGTCTTCACAAATGACCATTATTTTTCTTATTATGCATTGCACATAAAAATTCATAAATTTATCTGAACTACGTAGACCTGATTCTTGTTTTTAGAAGTTACGTAGGCAATCCTTATTTGCGTTCGATTTTATTTTTTTTAAATAAAATAATAAAATTTTGACTTGGTTGATACCTATACAGTTAGGAGTGTGCATTAGAAAGAACTAATTGGTATGATGAAAATGATCGACTTCATGATAAATCATAAATACTTTTGGTACCTTTTATCAGACCTGCGCAACACTTGAAGAATTCTCTTGCTTACATCTAAGACAAGAACAAAGCCAACCTCATCATTTCATATGGATTGTGTGGAAAACTTCAGTTTAATTTATTGCATTGTATTGTTGATCTAAAACTTGACTTAAATCTCTGTTGAGGTAAAATTCTAAGTTATACTTGGTTTAGAAAAGGATCGTAGGCCTTCTTTGACCCGATTGAGCCTTTCATAGCCTATCAAATGACATTAATTCCTAAAATTTCTTTTTTTGATCCTAAAATCTTTTCTTTGGACAACCGCATTTAAGCCTATACATTTTTGAGTGCTTATATACGCTGTCCCTCTCTTGGCCCTACCTCCTTGAGCGCACTTAATACGTACAAAATGGAAATGAAGATTCAAGATCAAAGAAGAAAACTACACAGAATATATTATCCCAGATGAACAAAACTGAAAAAAATGAATTCAAAAGGAGCAAAATCCCCAAAAAGAGAGAGAGAAGAAAAAAAAGAAAAAATATATAGTTTCTTGAAAAACAAGGGAAAAAACTCTAACACAAGATTCAAAATAAGTCGAAGCAAATACAAAACAAGGGACAACGCAGCATAACTAAGAAGATCATGCATCAAAGCACAACAAATATTGAAAAAATATTGAAAGCACAGATACAATGTAACGCTCATTGAGGAATTAGTCACTTTCATTCCAAATATTATCTTACCCGCCCCCAAGCCCACATTACAAGCCAATAACAAGTCCTACAGGATCCTATTCCAAGTGTTCTCACATTAGTGGATATTTACATGAAAATCAAGCCTATAGTATCACAATTACATGCATTGAATTCCTTTCTGTATTAGTCATAAATCATACACTAGGGCAAATTTTGAGGGCTGTCTCAAAATTTATCCGATTATTTTATTTCGAACTACATCGACCTGATTATCGTAACATTCGAGATATGTAGGAAGCTCCATGCAGAGTTCCCTCACCACAACCCCATAATCATTCTTTCTCCCCAGCAAGTACACAATCTTGCATTTTTCAGCATCTCACGGCTCGATATTAGGGCAATTTTGAAAAAAGCATCGGGGATATGCGAATATTTTCTTTCCCAAATAATTCTTTAATAATCATTTTACAGGGGTTTGCCCACTCTCAAATAGGACACATTGGGTTAGTCTGCCCTCTAATAAGACAATTATGCATTATTAGATATTTATGCTCGCTTGTCTTTACTTGCACATATATCAATGCAATTATTTTACCATTTAAACAATGCATTCTACCTTTGTCTATAATTGCGCATATTACAACACATTTATTTTACAAGTTAAGCACTTTATTTTATCTTTGCCTTTACTTACACATATCACAATGCATTTGTTTTATCGATTAAGCACTGTATTTTATCTTTGACTTTACTTGCACGCATCACAATGCATTTATTTTATCATTTAAGCACCGCGTTCTATCTTTTCCTTTACTTGAACGCACCTCAATGCATTTATTTTATTGTTCAAGCACTACATTCTATCTTTGCCTTTACTTGCACGCACCACAGTGCATTTATTTTATCGTTTAAGCACGACATTTTATTTTTGTCTTTGCTTGAACGCATCGCAATGTATTTATTTCATCATTTTAAGCACTGCATGCTGTCTTTGTCTTTATTTGCACACATCATAATGCATTTATTTTATCATTTAAGCACTGCATTCCTCTTTGCCTTCGCCTGCACATATTGCAATCCATTTATTTTATCATTTCGTCATCGCATGCAATCTTTATGTTTACTTGCACTATCACAAATGCATTTATTTTGTCATTTAAGCACGACATGCTTTCTTTACCTTTACTCACAACACATCACAATGCATTTACTTCATTATTTGAGCATTGCATGTTATTTTTGTCTTTACTGACACATATCTCAATGCATTTATTTTTATTATTTAAGCACCGTATGCACATATCCTAATGCATTTTATTATTTAAGCACTGCATATCTCACAAATATTGCAATGCATTTATTTTTGTTATTTAAATATTTCACGCACATATCATAATGCATTTTATTATTTAAACACTGCATGTCTCGCAAATGTCACAATGCATTTATTTCATCATTTAAGCACTGCATGTCATCTTTGCCTTTGCTGGCGCATATCGTAATATATTTATTTTATTATTTAAACAACACACACATATCATAATGCATTTATTTTATCATTTAGGAACTGCACACCTCGCAAATATCGCAAGTATTTATTTTATCATTTAAGCACTGCATGTCATCTTGTTCTTCCCTTGCACATATCACAATGCATTTGTTTTATAATTTAAGTACTGCATGTCATCTTTGCATCGCAATGCATTTATTTTGTTATTTCAGCACTGCATTCTTTGTTTTTACTTGCACATATTGCAATGCACTTATTTTATCATTTAAGCACTGGATGCTATCTTTGTCTGTGCTATTTTTTTAATTAGTTATGTACTGCATGTTATTTTTAATTTCTCAAAGAAAAAAGAAAAAAATCAAGCTTTATTTTTCGTTCGTGGTTTGTTTAGTAGTAATTCTTAGTTTTATGCATTTGCAAGTATATAATTTGAGAATAAATTATCCTTCTACCCTAAAATAGGACATGTTGGGTTAGTCTGCTTTTTAATAAGACCTTTATGCATGTCTTTCAATTGAATATTTTGCTTGTCTTTGATTAAAATCTTGCAGTGCCTTTAATTATTTATCTTTACATTAGTTAAGCACTACAAGCCATTTTTTTGAATTTCTCCAAAAACAAACAAAAAATTAAGCTTACTTACTCATTTTTATATTGTTTTTCAGTTTTATAAATTTACAGACATAGAATTCAAGGACACATTGGGTTTGTCTAACCCAAAATAGGATATGTTGGGATACCTTTTGAATTATATCTGACTTAATCCTCATGCAACTCAATATGTGGGCAAGTCTAAATTGGAGTTCACCCAAATTTTTTTTAATCAGAAATAAATTTTTGTCGCGCAAAATTGGCTACACGTCAACGTTATCGTTTGAGGACTTCTACATTATCTTCAAGCGAAAAGGGGCAACTGTTGACACCCAATTTTGGCTCTCCATGCTTAAAATTAATGCATTTAGGCTCCTTGATCGTTAAATGGTACAAAATGTATTTTTTCACATATTTTTTTTTACATTTTTTAACAAATTATTGATAAACATCATTATTTTAGAATTTTTTGTAATTTATAATCGTATTTTAATTTTACATAATTTATTGATAATTATTCTTAATTTTGTAATTTTAGAATTTTTATCAGTTTATTATCATTTTAATATTTTTGTACAGTCATATGCATACGTACACAACATAATACTGTAATAATTTTATTTTTTTTACATATTATAATTTTAATCGTTTATAGAGCAATACATTCTTTTTGTTTAGATAATTTTATTATATTTATTGTTGGCATTTTCTTATAATTATATATCAACATTTATATATTGTACACTATTTAATACGATTTGTAGATATAATTTGGATCAATTATTTTAATACACAGAGAAAAAATTAGTTAAGCCAAGGTCTTGTCACTTTTTAAAAGGCGATTCTTGAGTTGACGGGTTGAATTTTTCATCTGTTGGATAAATAATCTTTATATATTGGTTAAAAGGATGAAAAATCCTTTGGTCAATAACTTTCAGGCTAAAAAATGCTTTAAGGGGACAAGAAAATCAAGTCTTTTATTTTTTGGGCAAAAAAATGAATCAAGTTTTATTATAAATAAATAAGGAGAATTTGATTATATTTTCGCACAAAAATATACACATATACGCACAATACACACACACGTACGCATATCGGATCTCTATCTCTCTCTTCTTAATACAAGCCAAATGGCCTTCGAGTTGCTAGAGGATGATTACGGGTCAAATGACACTTGAAGACTTCTTGAGAGCTATATCAAGGCGTCCATTGGATCATTATGATGACCAAGGAGACTTAAGGGACGTTAGAGAGGCCAATGGAAGACCAAACAGGGCTAGAGAGCTCCCAGAAGAGGAGATGCACCCCATCTGCTTTGGAGGTGCGCCCAACCCACTTTAGATCTACTAAACAACCCACTATACCCTTGGGATGTGCCCTATATGGCCCCATATGGTCAAGCAAGTGCCTAATGGGCTTCTATGTGTTTGTCTTTCCTAAATAGGTCATTTTTGGGCCCATATGATGTAATAACCTAACCTATACTATAAATAGGACTTCTTTTCATTTTAGTAAGTAGTTTATGTTGAATTATGAATTTGAACACTTGTGAGAGTGTGAGGCAAACGTGAATTCACTTGTGTTGATCTTTTATTTAGAAACGTGGGTTGCTTGGAAATCGATTCTCTTGAGGTCTATGTAAGATTTAAGTGCTTTGATAGGTTTAATTGATTGAGGGTTTAGGGTTTAATACACCCTTTATTTTCTTTCAATTCCTTGCATTGTGTCTATCTTATTGCTTTTCTATCTATCTTTAGCTTTAGTATTCGTATCGTAGTTTAATTTTTAATTCCATACTTTGTTTGTGTATCATTTGGTATCAGAGCCGAGCTTGATTTCGTTCCCATGAAGTCAATCTTGGGTTTGCTATCTAAAAAAAGTGTGTCAAAAATGTTTTTATGAAAACCCCATAAAAAATTATGTTCTTGAGTCTTTCTTGTTGTTTCTAGACTAGATTTGATTCATCTAGTGATATTTAGATTGGAACTTGGTCATTTAGTGTGTTTGTAAGTGCATGTGGAAGAACCCACCATTGTTTTCTTGAAATTTGAAGAAATGGGTTCTTAGATCTACAATTTTTTTGTTGAAATTCGAGGTCGAAGAAGTTGAAAAGGTGTTTCCATGGTTGAAGGAAACTTAGGGTTAAAAGATGGTGTTAGTTGGAGAAGTTTGAAAAATTCACCATTTTTACGATTTTGAAGGTTGAATGAAATACAAGTGGGTTAAAAAATCTAGAAGTTTTGGCGATGTTTTGAAGGTTAATGATGCATGTAATGTGTTTCTTATGTCGATGAGAGCCTAAGGTTAAAATTTTGTAGAATTCCGAGCCAAAATGAAGAAGTTGTGCATTTTGGATTTTCAAAGTTGTTCTAGGTGTTCTTGAGATGATTCATATTTTCAAGTTGAATATTCATAAAAAATTTATTGTTAGATCGAAAAAGGATAAATAAAAAGTGTACAAAAGTGTTAAGAGAACCTTTGAAGATTCAAAGAATATTCCAAGAGAAGAAGACAAAAAAGAATCACAACAAGTACATTTTGGCCCCTTGTGCAAGCATTTCGGCTAATCTACCTTGGTGGTGCCTTGGATGTGCGCCCAACATGATAAATCAGGTCAAGGGCATCCCAAAATAGTAGCTTATGCTTTGGGTTTGCCCCCCATATGCCTTAGGTATGCACCCAATCTGCTTCAGCTTGTTCCAAGTGCAGATCACCCTTTTCAACTCGCTTTTTGCAAGGTTCCATCAATCTAACTTCATTTATCGATTATTAACTTCATATTTTGATTCTTAAAAGCTAATTAACAACTAATAATTTATCTATTAGTTGATTAATTGGTTCTAGAGTCCAATTCTTTCTTATCCGTTCTTGTGTGCTTTTCTCTTTTGTTTTTGTTGAACCTTCTTGATTCAAGTAAGTTAGTTGTTTTTGAGTTTTTTCTTTTCAATTTCAAACAAGAATCTATTCTGACCTCAATCCATAATTGGTACCAAGCATTCTCATTGGCATACAAAAAACCTATCAATGCCTGAGACGTCAATTGAGTGACAAATAAAGGTGTGAACTTCGAGAGCTTGTGAGGTTGGTCTCTTAACTGTAACTTATTTATTGTTTTTATTTTGTTTTAGTATTTCTATTATATAGTTACCATGGCATCGGGATAAGGTATTCCAAGAGCTTCGGAAGAGATAAAAATGGAAACTTTACTGACGGCCATAATGAGTGTGAAATAAGATGTAAATCAAAGAATGAAAAGAACGGAAAGTTCACTCTCAAGAAGGATGGATAAAATAGTAGATCTCCTACACTTCCCTAACTCCATCCTATCCAATCCACCAAATTTCTGAGCTTCTTTGAGTGGACATGCTCCAACGAACTTAAAGGTAATCGAACTAACTCTTGCACTCTAGTAAATTAGGCTAGTAGGCAACTAAGTGTGAAAGATAGTTTATATTTAAGTGAGCCTAATGTTTCCTTACTTTATGATGCTAATGTACAACTTGAAAACATGGAAACACTAGTTGATCCTTATGATGACAAAATCGACTCTTCTAGTAATAGCAATTTGTGTCCACTAAGTATTAAAGCCATTGAGATAAGTGATAGTACATTGTCTTGTGGAATTTATGAGGACTGACTTTTGTGTAAACCTAGCCCATCACTTAGAAATATATTGTTTGTCGGTTGAATGGGAATGATCCTTTAGTTTCCTTTGTAGATCATCATACTAGTATAGAGGGTACAAATAATTGTATTGGTGGTAATCTTGGGGGGGGGGGGGGGGGAAAGTATTTCCTAAACCCATGTCCATGGATACTCTACCCATTTGATCCTGGTGATCATTTAAAATATGGAGGTTCTTATCCACACAACTTGGTGCTTGGGAAAGAAGACAAGATAAGTATGAGTGAGTGTGTTGGAACTCATCTCTATGATAGAAAGTCTTTCTTGGAGATTTCTAATCTACCTGAGAGGCCAAAGTTGTGTAAGGAAAGGGTCTCTAACAAAGATGAGTGCTATAGTGGGGTTATAATCTTATTGAGACTTGGAATCCATGTAAGCCTTCATGAGCGGTTCAGTGATTACCATGGTTCCTCTAGCATACCCTTTTGTCTAAATCTCTTGAATGACCAAGTAGCTCTTGCTTTATGGTTTTATACGCCTTTTGTTGATTATTTTGATGCTTGGTTATATCTTATGCATGTGCAACCTTGGTATGATGGTATAATTGAATGTTCTAATTCTAACCCTCATGCTATGAGGATATTTTGTTTGATTATCCTTACTTTGGTGTTGCAAGGTTTGGATTCGAGGTCCAATCTTTTTCAAAAAGGGGAGGATGATACAAGACAAATGGCCTCTGAGTTGCTAGAGAGAATGCTTATGGTTCAAATGACACTTGAAAAATTCTTGAGGGTTATCTAAATGCATCCATTGGATGATTATGATGACCAAGGAGACTTAAGGATGTTAGAGAGGCCAATGGAAGACCAAACAGGGCTAGAAAGTCCCCAAAAGAAGAGTGTGCCCTATCTGCTTTGGAGGAGCACCCAACCCACTCTAGATTCACTAGAGCGGGTCAAAACAGGCCACTATACCCTTGGGATGTGCCCCACGTGTGCACCATATGCTCAAGCAAGTGCCTAATGGGCTTCTATGTGTTTGTCTTTCCTAAATGGGTCACTTTTGGGCCTATATGATGTAATAACCTAGCCTAGACTATAAATAAGACTTCTTTTCATTTTAGTAAGTACTTTATGATGAATTATGAATTTGAACACTTTTGAGAGTGTGAGGAAAACATAGACTTGCTTGTGTTGATCATTTGTATAGAAACGTGGCTTGTTTGAGAATTGATTCGCTTAAGGTCTACGTAAGATTTAAGTGCTTTTTTTGGTTTAATTGATTGAGGATTTAGGGTTTGATACACCCTTTATTTGCTTTTAATTTCTTGCATTGTGGTTATCCTACTGCTTCTCTATATCTCTTTAGCTTTTGTATTCATATCGTAGTTTAGTTTTTGATTTTATACTTTGTTTGTGTATCCCTTCTCTTCTCTACCTTTTCTCTCAAAATCAAACTGCCGCCAATCTCCTTGGCCAGAAACCACCTCCTCTTCCTTTTCTCCCCCCCCTTGTCACCGATGAGACCATATCGGAGTCAGCCACAACCACCCTTCTCTTTCTCTGCCAGTAACTCCAGCCAGCAAAACTGCCACAACCGACCACCACCTCTCCCCGACGAGCAACCATCCTAACAACAATCACGAACTAGATCTGGACAAAATAATCCCGCCTGAAATTTAAACGGACAAAATAATCTTGCCTGAAAGTTAAACTCCGGTGACCCTTTCTTTTCTTTTCATATGTTTGTCAGTTTTATATGTTTTTCCGTTTTTCAAGTATGCTCCCTTTGTTTTTTATAACAATTTTCTTACCTTCTTGTACTAATTTTGTATTAATTTTGTTTGAAATTTTGCTCCGTCAAGATGTGAACATCTCCGATGAACTATCTTAAATCTTTAGTTAATCTTTGTTGTATTTTGGTATCTTGCTTTTATTTAGTACACCAATTACTGCCATATTAATATTGTAAGTTGTTTATATATATTTTTATTTTTTAATGATTTTCCTTTATCTTTTATTGAAAAGGTGCATAAATCAATTTAATTGGTTAAAGTCCTCTATATGATTGTTTATGCTTCTATTAATAATAGTGAATATTTTACATTAACATACTCTCTCACTGTTCATATTTGCTCACTGTTTCATCAACTTGTGAATTTATTCTTGCTATTAATTTGTTTCACTTTTGGTATTTTTTTCTTAAAAATTAGGTGGCGACTTTATATAAAATTAATTCTTTTTAGAGTCCATAATGTCGTATTTGTTTTAATCTAGGTAAAAATAGGGTATGACAAGTGGTTCATATGCAATCTTAGGAGTATTTGAAAAAATATTAGCCCATCCTTAAAATTCAAATAGGGGTTTTGTAAGAAAATGTAGGAATTCCAATACCTCTTGATCTATAAGTCTACCATGAGCCATAGGAAGTTCCTTCAGAGATGAAAAAGATTCTGTTTGCAGGCCTCAAAAAGTCAATTTTGAAATTAAGAGAGCTATCAAAGTCAAATTTTACCTTTTTGTAGGTACTTTTAGAGACATCAGGAGCAGATGAGTGCTTACCCAAAAAGGAATTAGAAGAATTAGTCGAGGGTGAAGGATTTTGGTCTGAGGCATCAGAGTCCAGCAGAATTAGTGAAACTGCCTCCCCTTTACCATTGAAATGAGAATTTTTTAGACTACCAGAGGAAGAAGATTTAGAATTCTTAGCCATGAGTAAGAAAAGATAGAAAACGAACAAAAGATTTGAGATAATTATATAGGACAAGAGAGGAGAAGTTGAAGCGGAGAAGTTTCCTAAGAAAATTAAGTGACGCCATAAAGTAATTTATCATATATCCAATCAGTGTCAAGTGAAAAAATAGAAGAAGCTTGAAAAGGCGCATACAACAATCATGCATTAATTAAAAATACTTTAACAGTTCTTTGCAAAAGGAAGAAAATCAATCAAAAATATTTAGACAACAATTAATAGATTAAAAAGGCAAAAATCTTTCTTCCAAGAGACGTTTAATAACATATCTACTAATGGAAAAAATTCTTAACAGAGAATATATCAAAATTACTTTTTAAACAAAACCTGTGAAGAAAAGATGCTATAATATAGATATATTTTAGAGAGATGTAAGGATTTTTGGACGAAATTATTACAAAGGATTTCACATTATTTTAAAAGGTGTCATAATCACTAAGAAAATGGTATCTAAATAAATTAAACACAACATAGATTAATAGGGATATAGTCAGGTTTAGTTGTGGAGAGAGAACCAAAGATATGTTACTTGCTGTTCCATGATATGGAAAAGTTTCCTATTAGACAATGGTGCCTTTTCCATCACCCTTGACTCTGCATCTAAAGGGCTTTTTAGCACAAAATTATTTAGAGTACCATAACACACGAAATATGATTTCAAATAATTTTCTCATGATACTTTTAACAGAAATATCATATATACACACCTTAACTAGTATAATCAGTTGACTAGCTATAAGGTAGAGAGGAGAGCCACTCATACCACAATATTTCATAAATAGTCATACAAGCGTGTAATTAGTACTCACTATCGCATACCATACATTTCAATGTGATCTTAAGAGATTATTTTGATCAAGGATAATTTTTCTTCAACTGATTGAGGTGTTTGTAGTCCCAAATAGAGTGTTAATTCTTTCTTCAAACTCATTTCTTATTCAATTATGTTGGCTCAAAAAATTCCTTACTTGAGACAACATTAGCATTTTCAAGAAAAAAATCTTTTGATAAAGAGTTGTATAAAAAATTGTGAAAAAGCTGCTCAATCTTTCTTATCAAGCTTGATGAAAAAGAGAAGAGAACTTTTTAAGTTTAAAATTATAATGAGGAAGCATGGGATGTTTAAAAACTGATTTTATTTTATCCTTTGAGGCAAAAACTTTTGCATCATGCATTCACGACTTTATGAATATCTCTTTGAGTGATCGTGATTACTTATCATTGATTTGGAGTGGTTCCAAGTTCAAATTGATAATGGGAGACAACAGTTTGACTGGTCAGTCTTAGTGATCGTCAATCCATCAATAATTTGAATCAGTTAGTCTTCTGTTCCTTCTAAATTGAACGTCCACTTGTTGAGATATTCTTTTTCCTTTAGACTTTGAGTAGAGTTCCTGCAAAACAATTGCATTACTTATTCCTAGGTACTCAAGTGCTCTTGAGTCCCTCATGGTTAGTTCTTGAATTTGTTGACTCAGTTTTGGGTTTCCAAATTCACTTGTTAGGATTTCTAGATTGAAATTTGTAGTTATAATATTTGTAACCAGGCTTACCACAATGATAACATAAAATATAATATTATTTAGTAGTTGTTTGAGACGTATTGCAATGTGAATGGTTCCTTTAGTTTACTGACTAGAGCTTGTCGACCGTTGAGAGTTTTTACAGCTATAATATTTTCTATTATGACTGTGGTTACTCTTTTTGATTGACTTACTAGAGTTTGTTGACTTTTGAGAACCTATGCAGTTATAAAATTATTATTACAAGTGCCATTCTCAGATCTGTCAATTGACTTAGTTGACTGGTTTAATCGGATAGTACTATGACTAGTGGATTTTTCATAGTTGTTAAATTTAATTTTCAAATTATCAACTTTTTCTTGTAGGAAGTCTTTTCCAATTTCACAAACCTCAAGTTTATGTTTCCAGTCTTTTCTTTCTCTTAATAAAGCTCTTTTTTCATCACGAGCTTTATTTATATCAGCTATGGCAGGATATAACAAATTTTATAGTTTAGAACATTAATTACATGAGTTGTTTCTTACCTTGATGGACTCTGCAATAGCCATAAAACAACAGTCTCCAAGGTTGTTGTTATCATGGTTTGATTGTTCTTCATCCTAACAGCTTGAGACCTTTTGATATCCTTTATTTTTTATTTTTCATCGTAGATAGATTCCAGTCTATTTCATATTTCTTGAGATGTTTAATAGGTGGATATTTTCTCATATTTTTTCACTAAGAGCACAATCGAACAGATAGACTGCTCTCGCATTTGATTCAAAATATAGAGATGCTTTTTTGTGAAGTCAAACATGTTAGTCTTTTTACTAAACTTCTTTTTATTATCATTAGGAATAATCCTTGGTCCATTTTGAATAATTTACTAGGCTTTATAATTCATTAATTGAATATAACTATTCATTCTTGCCTTCCACTGATTGTAGTATAGATCATTGAAGAAGGGTGGTTGGCTTATTGAAAGTCCCTCTTAAAATATGGATTTGTTATTTTGGTGCATGTCATAAATATTTACTCATTTACTGTTAATCAAAGAAAAAGATATGATATCAGGCTTAGATACCAATTGAAAGCAGTAGGGGGTGAATAACTCTTTTTCGACGAGATAATCAACTTCCTTAATTATATAGTCAACTATTGATTGTAGCAATTAAAACTTCTGGGAATAAAATATTGAAAATAAATAACACTAGATATTTCACACTGGTTGGGACTTCTAATAGGTCTTAATTTGAAACACCCTGGGTTCTGGACCTTGGAAATTTCCTAAGCCTTGAGATTATTATCCCGGTGACGACTTAACCATAGAAGTCATATGGTATGGGTACAGGTCAAATGACTTTAGTAGTAAGGAGACTAGTGGGTGGTGGTTGGTTTTCTATTATAGTTACAATTTGGTGGTATGAGTTGTTAGGAGTGGTGATTGGTCGTTAGGACGATCCTTCATCAAATCAGAAACTTAGTGACTTGACTTGGCTCTGAGTAGGAGTGGCTCACTAAGAGTCATGAGGCAAAGGTATGGATGGTGTAGTTGAGTCATATATTGACTAGTGTCAACCCTTTTGAATTATGTCTTAGGTACGACTATGCCATACTAGTCATAGGATTTGGTAATGAATGGGATTAGAGAGTTGTATAGTTGACAGTATATGGGTGTCCAACTCAGTGTCTTGGTGATGACTCAATGGTATGAGTCATATGTTGTGGTCACGAGTCACGGGGTCAACTTGTAACTACTTGCGGTATTTTTACAGTTTTAAGTTAGGGGCATTCTTAATATTTCCCCTTTTTAACTCCATTCGATACCATGACATAAAACACCTTTTGGGACTTCATTAACCTATTATTCTCAATCAAACACTCTTAAAATGTCTCTCAAACTCCCTTTCAAGTAAAAGGCTAGGGTTTCATCAAGATAATCAATTAAGGCTTTCAAGGGTGGTTTCTCTCCGTCTTTCTTGGTGTCTAAGGCATGGTACTCCTCCCTCATTGTTATTTTACAAAGATCATGTGTTTTAATGTATGATGTTCATGATATTGTTATGTTCTGAAATAATGGTTGGGGTTTTGGATGTTCATGGTTGAATAATATTTCGCATGGTTTAATTATTTTTCTTCATGCCTTTAGTCTAATTTTGACTTTGTGGAATGCATGTTAATGGTAAGTGGATTTTAGGGTATTATGAATTCCCCAAATTACTTGGTTATGGTTTTGATACTTATGTGCCCTCAACATGTTTGTTAAAGTGCCTATGAGAATAATTTTTGTCATATAGTTTGATTTACCTTGGAATCTTACATTGCATAAATGGTAAATAGAACATGAATTGGTTATGGTTTAATTTCAAATGATTTTTCAAAGGCCTTTGTGTCCATGGTCTTGGTTTAATTGGAAACAGTGGAGTCTAATTTTGGTTTGATGGTTTTGGTATGACAAAAAAGTATAGACTTGCAAGCTCTAGTTTTGGTATGATGTTCCAATGGTTAATGCCTAACTAAAAGACACCTTTGTAAATAGTTGTGAATGTGTAAATGGTTTTAATATGGTCTTAAAAATGGTCGAGTAGCAAAGCCATGGAAGGTAGGGCTCCCGGGAGGCTAATACTAGAAACTTACGTTTGTCAATCTGAGGATGGTCTTGGTGACCATGTGCATGATGAAACATTTTATATTTTTAGGAGATGTACAAGTCATCTTAGGTTTTTTTCTCCGATTGTGTAGCTTACATACATTAGGGCCCTTTAAGCAGGGGAGCTGAACCCATATTGCTCGTGGGTGGTTTTAGGACGGTCAAGCTACGTAACCGAGGTTAAGGTTTTAAATGCATGCTAAACCCGATTCCCTATCCAGGAAAGGTATATATGTATATGTGTGATTGCATATGCTTATTTGATTTGGTTTTGAATAATGGTATTCTTTTATTTTTATCATTGAGCATATGCTAGCGTTCACTCCGCTAATCGTCTTTGGACCTGTATCCTCATGTGATGTAGGAACTGGCCATACTACCATTCCTCCTACTTAATGACTTGGATTTGAGGATAACTTTGAGTTAGATTGAAGTGGTTAGCTTCCATACTCCAAAAGACTCCATTTCATGCTATGGACTTCTTTTTATTATTTTTGTTTCTTATAGTTTTGGCTATGGTCAGGGGCATGTTTAATTGGATGTTATTTGATCCCGGTTAGAGGCTTTGTCAGACTAATATGGGCATGGGCAGTGTCGGTATTGGTGTCAGCCTTGGTATTTATATTGGCATTGGGGTTAGCACCGGTTGGATATTTGGTTGAGGTTGTTGGATTATAATTCTAGACGTTAATTAATGTCTTTGAATTATTATTATTTTATCTTGTTATATGTTAGGAATTCATCTGACATAGGGTGAAGGGCGGTTATGGTTAGGTATTGGGGGTGTTCATCGGTCCTGTTGGACTTGAGATGCCCGACAAAACTAGTCCCTAGTTCGGGTCATGTTAGATTGGTATCAAAGCCTTAGGTTCATGATCAATTAGGTGTCCGACAAAGCTGTGTCAAGTAGAGTCTCTTTTAAGAGTGTGTAGCATACCACACTCATAGGGGAGAGGTTTAAGGCATTTAGGAATATTTTTTTTTCTTGTGTTCAGTTTTTAAGCTATAGAGTCTAAGGTCCTAAAATCTTCTCTAATACCTGTTTGTTTGATTTTTAGATCATGCCTACAAATGATATGAAGCTCATGGAAACTCCTCTGTCCACCCAAGGACTATGTTGATGGGACCCATCCTACTTATGGGGTCCAGACTCAGTCTAAAGTCCAGTTCATGATTTCTCTTTTAGAGTTGCACCGATTTCCTCCAGTCCTTCTTGAGCTCCTTAGGATGATGTGAAGAATGTAGAGTTTTGTAAGTCTATTCATATGTTGGCTCAGTTGGTAGCTTTTTAGGCTGAGCATGGTGTTTCCGTCACTCTATCTTCTAAGGCCACAAGAGTTGTCCAGTTCATGAGGTTGAACCCTCTGACCTTTTTTGGTATTAAGGTTGAGGAGGATCCCCAAGGTTTTCTAGATGATATGAAAAATATCTTCTGTGTTATGCATGCCACTAATGTGGAGGTCATAGAGTTTGCTTCCTACCAACTGAAATATGTGGCGTACCAGTGGTACGAGGAATGGGATCAATTAAGGGGTGATAATGATGAGCTAGCTCTGTGGGAGGACTTTTATAATGTTTTCCTAGAGCACTTCTTTCCTCAAGAGTTGAGAGAAATGAAGGCGAAAGAGTTTGTTAATCTGAAGCAATGTAAGATGTCAGTCAAGTGGTATGCCGTGAAGTTTCACTAGTTATCTCAATATGCTCCGTAGTTAGTTTCTAGCATGAGGGATAGAATGAGAAATTTTGATTTTGGGTTATCTCGAGACTTGATTTTGGAGTGTAAGGATGACTTGTTGAACAAGGATAGGGATATCTCCAGGTTAGTTGTGTAATGCAGCAGGTAGAGAAAGAGAATAAGAAGCAGGTTAATATAAGAGAGAGGCAGAGCAAGAAGTTTACATTTTCTGAGTAGGGTAGTGGCCAACAGCAGAGTGGCTGTGATGGTGGGAAGTGGTCCAAGAAGAGGTGGAGAAATTTTGGGTGTTATTCAACTGCTAGTGCTCCCTACTCAAAGCCATCGAGAGATAAAAATTTCCATAGTGGTGACAAATTTAGTGCCCAAGGTGCCCAATTCCAGGATAGTGGGGCTCAATCAGCTCTATCATATCCTCCCTACATATTTTTTGGTTGACTACGCTGGGGTTACTATGATGAAGAAAAGGACAAATACTTCAACTGTGGTCATCGAGGGCACATGGTTAGAAGCTTTCCAGTAGCCAAGGTTTCTTCTGGGGCAAACAAGGTTTCTATTGCTTTTTCTTCAGCTCCGACATCAAAGGGTGCACCATCTAATTTCGATTTTGGTCGAAACCATCTCTATGTTCTCACACTCATTAGGAGTTCGAGGCATCGCCTGATATCATGAATGGTATATTGAAACTTTTTTCTCGTGATGTGTACTATTTACTTAATCTGGGGTCCACTCTTTCTTATGTGACACTTTTTATGGATGTGCATTTTGGTTATACTCCTGAGAGTATTTTGAACCCTTTATCTATTTTTACTTCAGTGGTTGACTCTGTGGTGTCTTGAGGAGTCTATAGGGGTTGTGTGGTATTTGTGGATGGTCAGAGACTGTGGTGGATCTATTTGAATTAGATATGGTTGATTTCAATATCATATTAGGGATAGAGTGGTTGCACTCGTTCTATGCTTCTTTAGAATTTCAGACCTATAAGGTTGTCTTTCATTCCTTAATGAGCCGATTATTGCATGGGAGGGTGACTCCCTAGCTCCTAAGGGGAAGTCCACATCGTATCTTAAAGCTCGAATATTAATCTCCAAGAGTTGTCTTTATCATCTGGTCTTGGTTAAAATTTTTAACTCGGAGGGTTCTTCTTTGCATTTCGTATCGATGGTGAATAAATTTCTGGAGGTCTTCTCTGATGACTTTTCTGGTGTCCTCCCTGATAGGGAGATTGATTTTGGGATTGATCTTGTTCCAGACACCATCAGATTTTTATTCCTCTGTATAGAATGGCTCCAACTGAGTTAAAGAAGCTTAAGGAGCAACTAAAAGATTTTTTTACGAGGGTTTCATCCATCCTTGTATGTCTCTGTGTGATGCACTGGTGTTATTTGTCTTTAAGAAGGATGGTTCCTTCGAATGTTCATTGATTATCGATAATTGAATAAGGTAATGGTAATGAATAAGTACCCTCTTCCAAGGATAGATAATTTTTTTTGATCAGCTTCAGGGTGTTAAGTTTTTATCCAAAAGTAATCTTCTGTTTAGGTATTATCAGTTAAAGATCAGGGAGGTGGATATCCCTAGACTGCCTTCTGTACTCGGTATAGGAATTTTATGTTTCTAGTTATGTCCTTTGGGTTGACTAATTCCCTAACAACATTCATGGATTTAATGAATAGAGTCTCTTATTAGTTTCTGGATTTGTTCGTCATTGTATTCATCGATGCTATTGTGGTATACTCTAAAGCAAGGCGGATAAATATTGATCACCTCCGCATTGAATTGCAGACCTCGAAAGAGCAGTAGTTGAATGCCAAATTTTCAAAATGTGAATTCTTGTTGAATACTTTCACTTTTCTGGGTCATCTCATTTCTATTAAAGGGATCATGACGGATTCACAGAAAGTTACAGTGGTTAAGAAGTGGCCTAGACCCACGACTCTAACTGATATTTGGAGCTTCTTAGGTTTAGCTGTTACTACAGGAGGTTTGTGGAGAGATTTTTGAGTATAACTATCCCGTTGACAAAGTTAACTCAGAAGAAAGTGAAGTTCTTGTGGTTGGTTACTTGTGATGGTAGTTTTGAAAAACTAAAGTGTAAGCTAACTTCTGCTATGGTCTTGACTTTGCCCAAAGGGACAAATGGAGTTGTGGTCTATTGTGATGTGTCTCATATGGGGCTTGGTTGCATTTTGATACAGAATGACAAGGTGATAGCTTACACCTCTAGACAGTTAAAGGTGCATGAGAAGAATTATCCGACTCATGACTTGGAGTTGTTAGCATTAAAAATCTGGTGTCACTTTGTATAGAGTGCATGAGGATATCTTTTATAATCTTAAGAGTCTGCAATATGTGTTCACTCAGAAAGTGCTTAACCTCAGGCAAAGGAGATCAAGGATTATGAAATGAGTCTTCACTACCACCTAGGTAAAGCTAACGTGTAGCAAGTTATCCATAGGGAGTTTGGTTCACGTGGATAAGGAGAAGTGGGAGTTGGTAAAGGAAATTCACCGTTTGGCTAACCTTGGAGTTTGCTTCTAGGACTCTGAGGATGGTGTCGTGTTTGTGAAAGAGATGGTGCAGTCGTCTCTTGGTGCTGAAATCAAGGAGAAGCAAGTATTAGATCCTGTCTTGATAAGGATCAAGGGTGATGTAGGTGGACAGAAGGTGATGGACTTTGAGATTAGTAGTGATGATACCTTGTAGTACCAAGGAAGGTTATGTGTTCCTAATATAGATGGTTTGCGATAAAATATATACAAAGGACTTAGCTGAGTCGCATTATGTTATTCATTCTGGTTTGACAAAAATGTATCACGACCTTAAGGAGATGTTTATGTAGCTAAGTGCATGATGTTCTAACAAGTGAAAGTTGAGCACATAAGGCCTTGAGGATTGTATCAAGAAATTAAGTTGCCTGTGTAAAAGTGAGAGGTGATAAATATAGATTATGTTACAGGTCTTCCTCGGTCTCGAAATTAGTTTGATTTGGTTTGGGTCATCGTAGATAGGATGATAATGTCTGGTCATTTTTTGCCAGTCAGGACTAATTTCTTGGTTGACTATTATGCAAGGTTGTATCTCCAGGAGATTATAAAGTTGCATGGGGTACCTATATCTATCATCTCGGATCGCGGTATACAATTTTCATCTCACTTTTAGTGATCAATCCAGAAAGGTTTGGTAATAAAGGTGAGTCTTAGTATTGCTTTTCACCCGCAGTCGAATGGACAAGAAGAAAGGACTATTCAAACGCTGGAGTATATGCTTCAAGCTTGCTTGATTGACTATGGTGGTAGTTGGGTTGAGCATTTTCCTCTTATAATGTTTTCCTATAATAATAGCTACCACTCTAGTATTAGAATGGCTCCGTTTGAGGCATTGTATGGGAGGAGGTGTTGATCTCTTATAGGATGGTTTGAGGTTCGAGAGGTGGAGATGTTTGGCCCAGATTTGGTTCACTAAGCTATGGAGAAGGTGAAGGTGATTCTGGATAGGATTAAAGTGGCCCAAAGTCACCAAATTCCTATGCAGATATGAGGCGTAGAAAGTTAGATTTTTAGGTCAGGGATAAGGTGTTCTTGAAGGTGTATTCCATGAAGAGAGTGATAGGTTTGGGAAGAAGGGGAAACTCAGTCCCCAGTATGTTGGTTCGTACTTGGTTTTGAGGAGGGTTGGTAATTTTGCGTATGAGTTGGAGTTTTCTTTTAGTCTGAGCTCTATTTACGCGATATTTCATGTTTTTATGTTGAGAAAGTGTATGGGTGATCCATCGCAAATTATGCCTATCAAGGATACTGATGTTTCAGATTCCTTATCTTATGAGGAGATCCTGATTGAGATCTTAGATTGAGAGGTTCTTCATTTGTGGACCAAGGACGTAACTTCGGTAAAGGTTTTGTAGAGGAACCACAAGTTTGAAAAGGACATGAAGTCCAAGTACCCATTTTTATTTTTCTCTCCAGAAGATTTTGCATAAGGTATGTGTTATTTTTAATGAGTGGGATCATGGAGTCATATGATGGACAGTGTGTAGGTGTCCAACTCACTGTCTTGGTGGCGACTTAATGGTACGAGTCGTATATTGTGGTCACAAGTCATGGGGTCAACTCGTAACCACCTACGGTATTTTTATAGTTTTAAGTTGGAGGCATTATAGATATTTTTCCTTTTTAACTCTCTTTAATACCACGACCTAAAAGACATTTTGGGACTTTATTAACCTATTATTCTTAATCAAACACTCTTAAAATCTCTCTCAAACTTCTTTCAAGCAAAATGCTAGAGTTTCATTAAGATAATCAATTAAGGCTTTCAATGGTGGTCTCTCTCCGTCTTCCTTGGAGTCTAAGGCATGTTAATCCATTCTCATTGTTATTTTACAAAGAGCATATGTTTTAATGTATGTTTTTCATGATATTTTTATGGGTTGAAATAATGGTTGGGGGTTTTGGATGTTCATGGTTGAATAATGTTTCTCATGATTTAACTATGTTTTCTTTCATGCTTTTAGTTTGATTTTGACTTTGTGAGATGCATGTTAATGGTAAATGAATTTCGAGGTATTATGGATTCCCCAAGTTACTTGGTTATGGTTTTGGAACTTATCTGACCCCAACCTATTTGTTAAAATGCCAATGAGAATGATTTTTGTCACATAGTTTGATTAACCTTGGAATCTTGCATTGTATAAATGGTAAATGGAACATGAATTGGTTATGTTTGATTTTAAATGATTTTAGGAAGACCTTGGTGTCCATGGTCTTGGTTTAATTGGAAACAATGGAGTCTAATTTTCTTTTGGTGGTTTTGGTATGACAAAAAAGTATAGACTTGCAAGCTCTAGTTTTGGTATGAGAATATCAATGGTTAATTCCTAACTAAAAGACTCATTTGTAAATGGTTGGGAATGTGTAAATGGTTTTAATATGGTCCTAAAGAGGGTCGAGTATCAAAGTCGTAGAAGGTGGGGTCCCGGGGCGACCAACACTGAAAACTCACAGTCATCGATATGAGGATGGTCTTTGTGATCATGTACATGATGACACACTTTATATTTTTGAGATATGTACTATTCCACTCAGGTTCTTTTCTCTGATCGTGCGGATAACATGCATTGGGTTCCTTTCAATAGGGGGAGCTAAACCCATATAGCCCGTGGATGATTTTTGGAGGGTCAAGCTGCTCAGCCCAAGTTAAGGTTTTAAATGCATGCTAAATCCGATTCCCTATCCCGGAAGGGTATATATGTTTATATGTGATTGCATATGGTTATTTGATTTGGTTTTGAATAATGGTATTACTTTATCTTTATCCATGAGTACATGCTAACGTTCACTCTGTTAACCATGTTCAGGGGCTATATTCCCTTACGATGCAGAAACCAGACATACTACAAGTTCTTCTCCTCAGTGACTTAGATTTGGGGATAACTTTGAGTCAGATTGAAGTGGTGAGTCTTCATACTCCGTAAGACTCCATATCATGCTATGTACATCTTTTCATTATTTTTGTTTCTTGCAATATGGTTTTGTCTATGGTTGGGGGCATGTCTCGACCGAATGTTATTTAATTTGATTATGGTTAGAGGCTTTGTCAGACTACTATTGGCATGAGTGGTGTCAATATTGGTGTCAGCTTTGGTATTGATATTGGCATTGGGGTTGACACTGGTTGGATATTTGGTTGAGGTTGTTGAATTATGATCCTAGACTTTAATTAATGTCTTTGAATTATTATTATTTTATCTTGTTATATGTTCGAAATTCATCCGACATAGGGTGCAGAGCGGTTAAGGTTGGGTATTAGGGGTGGTCTTTGATCCTGGTTGGACATGAGATGCCCGACATAACTAGGCCCTGGTTCGAGTTGTGTCATAATCTAGTCCTCTTGGATTGCAAGTGATTCTACTTGTTCTTTGTGAATAAAAGCAAAGTACAGGATTGAGTCAAGCTTTTTGGCTTTGGCTCACACTCTCTTCTTTCTACCATACTTTGATACAATGCCTCACCAACTATGTATTTTTCTCCTCTCTTTTTAAGTACACAGTAAATCTTTTAAGAGAATACAATGCTTGAGTAAAGTATAGCAAACAGCTCGAGAAGGTTGAGACAAGTGTATGTCTCTTCCTTTGACTTCCAATGCTTCTATAGTAGTGATTGGACTAATACTAGCCGTTGAAAGTTACAAGCCAGTCCAAATGATTTTTATTTTTAGGAAAATGAATAAGAAATATGTAATTTCCAAAAATAAACAAAGACTAAAAAAAAAAAAAGCAAACTAAGACATAATATACACAAGATGGAGATACGACATTTTTATGATTTAAGCAAACTAATTAATGTTGCAGATCTTTCTCCTTTCCTAGAATAACATGCCTTTTGACAGTACTTCAGAGGAGATTTTCTTCAGCCTATTTAGAGTAGTAGATCTTTTCGTGGAATGCCTTTTCATATACTTGTATAAGACTCATGAACTATGCACAATATTTTGTAATATCTTCAGAGATGCTTTTCTTTCTTTTTGAGTACTAATGTCTTTCCATATATTTGGACAAGACCCATGAACTATGCACAACATCCTAACTCAATCTTCAAATATGCTTTTCTTCCTTTTTGAGTCCTAAATGAGAGTTTCGATTGTTTCTCCTTTTTTCTATCTTCCTGAAAATGAATCACAAACTATCAGTCTTGTCCTCAAAATGCTACTACTCCCTCTGAGTGTGATTCAACTAATATATCCCTTATTACATCTATTTCTATATTTATTTGTGTGTCTCTTAATTCTAAAATAATTATTACTAATGGTAGAGTTGGAAAAAAAAGTTAGTTATCTCTTGATTTTATAAACATGCCGACTATTTTTAGACGAAAGGAGTATTTTGTTAAGAATACTTGTGTAGAGAAAGGGAATATACTCCCTCCGTCCATCTTATTTGTCGAACTTTCCTTTTTAGTCTGTTAAAAAAATATCACCTTATTATAATTAGTAACAGTTTAACTTTAAAATCTTCTTTTCACCCTTAATGAAATAATTTACAACCACACAAATTTTTAATAGTTATTTTGGACCAAAAGTTTCAAATTTTTTATTCTTTTAAAAACCTAGAGTAAAAATTACTACTCTAACGGTAGATGACATGCCCCTATTATAGTCTTTCTTAGCAATCCTTCTTTATTTTCCTACAGTTCTTGACTTCCAGTAGCCTTTCTGTTTCTTTTTTTGTTCCTCTATTTACACTACTAAAAAAAGAGGAAAATTGACCACAAAAATCGACCACTCTTCCTCAATTTCCAACCACAAAACCGACCAAAGTGCGTGGTCGGTAAAACTGTGGTAGCTTTTTAAAAACCCACCACGTGTGGTCGATTTTTTTTCTAATTCTCTTTTTAATTCATTATTATTTTATTAAAATAGAAAAAAATGATTTTAAGAATAAAAAATTCAATTAATTAATTTTATTAAAACCGACAAAAATCGACCACTTGTGGTCGATTTTTATAAATATTTTTTTGATTAATTTTTTTTAAAAAAATTTACCACATGTGGTCGTTTGTTTTGATGATTTTGTAAAAAAAGATATTGAAAATTTTAAAAAAAGCTACCACATGGGGTCGGTTTTTTTGATAATTTTGTAAACAAAAATATTTAAAATTTACAAAAAGCTACCACATGTGGTTGGTTTTTTTGATAATTTTTTTTTAAAAAAATATTGAAAATTTTCAAAATACAAAAATTAAAAATTAAATTATTTATAATATAGCCCACCAATCATTTACCAACATTGATTATTATCTACAATACATCCCTCCAATCATATATATGTAATCAACAAACCACCATAAGAATACAAACATTATTTACAAAATTTATCGAGGTTCCAAATCCAAACTATAAAACATACAAAATACTAAAAACTACAACTCATCATCCGCATCTTCATTCTCAGCCTCATCCATTCAATTATCGATATTTCGTTGATATATCCAGCTATAATTAGATTCCATCTACACAATCAATCACATTCAAGTGATTAGTTCAAGTCACAAAAGTTCACATTTCAAATACCTACACCTAAACATTTTCAAGTAATTAATTCACTTCACACGTTACCAAACTAAACTTAATTCAAAATGAAAAAACGCACCTACCCTTAAACATTTTGAAGTCACTAATTCACTTCTCAAGTGACCACACTTTACTAAAATCAAAACGTAAGTTCACATTTCAAGTACCTAATTTCAAAACAAAAGTCACCATTCCATAATTCAAGTAACGACACTTAAACATTTCATGTCACAAAGTTACTTCACAAGTTACCTAACAAAACTAAATTCAAAATGAAAAGTTCATATTTCAAGTACCTACACCGAAACATTTTCAAGTCATTAATTCACTTCGTAAATTACCAAATTAAACTAAATTTAAAATGAAAAGTTCACATTTCATGTGCCTACACTTAAACATTTTCAAGTCACTAACTCACTTCTCAAGTGACCACACTTAACTATATTCAAAACATGATATCAACCTTTCAAGTAAATACACTTGAATATTTTCGACACTAATGTACTTCTCAAGCGACCGCACTTAACTAAATTCAAAACACAAGTTCACATTTCAAGTACCTAAACTTAAAAATTTTCAAGTCACTAACTCACTTCTCAAGTGACCACACTTAACTATATTCAAAACACAAGTCCACCTTTCAAGTAACTACACTTAAACATTTTCGACTCACTAATGCACTTCTCAAGTGACCACACTTAACTATATTCAAAACACAATTCCATATTTCAAGTAACTATACTTAAACATTTTCGACTCACTAATGCTCTTCTCAAGTGACTACACTTAACTATATTCAAAACACATGTCCACATTTCAAGTGACTACGCTTAAACATATTCAAGTCACTAATTCACTTCTCAAGTGACCACACTTAACTATATTAAAACATGATATCAACCTTTCAAGTAACTATACTTAAATATTTTCGACTCGCTAATGCACTTCTCAAGTGACCGCACTTAACTAAATTCAAAACACAAGTTCACATTTCAAGTACCTACACTAAAACATTTTCAAGTCACTAACTCACTTCTCAAGTGACGACACTTAACTATATTCAAAACACAAGTCCACCTTTCAAGTAACTACACTTAAACATTTTTGACTCACTAATGAACTTCTCAAGTGACCACACTTAACTATATATAAAACACAAGTCCACATTTCAAGTACCAATACTTAAACATGTTTAAGTCACTCGCTCACTTCTCAAGTGACCATACTTAACTATATCCAAGACATAAGTTCATAATTCAAGTAACTATATCTAAACATTCAAAGTCACTAATTCACTTCACAAGTGACCAAACTTAACTAAATTAGAAACACAAGTCCATGTTTCAAGTACCTACACTTATGCATTTTCAAGTCACTAACTCACTTCTCAAGTAACCCCTCTTAACTAAATTCAAAACACAAGTCCACATTTCAACTACCTACACTTAAATATTTTCAAGTACTTATTCACTTCTCAAGTAACCACACTTAACTAAATTCAAAATACAAGTCCACATTTCAAGCACCTTAAAAAAAAATTCCCTTTAAAGTCCTTACACTTAACCATTTTCAAGTGTCTAAGTCACCAACTAAACTACTTTCAAAACATAAAATCCCCTTTAAAATCCCTACACTTAACCATTTTCAAGTAACTACACTCAACCATTTTCAAGTCATGTACTAGCATTTCAAGTCACTGCACTTATCTATTTTCAATTAACTAATTCACATTTTCAAGTCATTATACTTAACCATTTTCAAATAACGACACTTCTATATGTATCCATTTTTCAAGTAACTAAACTTAACCATTTTTAAGTCAGTACTACACATTTTGATACAAGAACGATCAGCGACCAAGAACACACCAAAACATACATCCAAAACAGTCTACAAGTTCAAGAGAACTGAGACGACCATGATGGCTGAGCAGCGGCGCCACCGCCATTGATGGTGAAGAGGTCATAGAGGGAAAGAAGGGTAGAGAGAAGTATTGAGAGAGGGAGGAGACAGGTGATATAAGGAGATTACTCCTTAATTTGTACACAATTAGGTTCAATATTATTCAAATAATTATGAACAACTCAACTAAGTACAAAAAATCACCTATACATGGAGAAATCAAGATTACATGTTTAACTAAATACTATTACAGTAACAGTTCACGAATCCACAAGTCATAGCTTAGGGCAAACAAAAATCATACAAAAATACAAATTTTACATATGCCGATATATGAATATAAACAAACTTGAAATTAGAATAGGGGATTGACAATCAAAATCCAACAGATTTTCTCATTTAAAAAGAAGAGGGATGGAAACATATGTTAGTTAACAGATATAAATAAACACGCATTCAAAACAATCTAGTCAAAATGATAGCGTAAATGTCATGAATTTTAAAGATTTCTCCACAATGCTAGTTTAGGCACATAACGACACACAAAAATTAGAGGATTTAACTCAAAACTCACAATTAGATCTTTATAGGATTGTTCACAAGAGAAAATAGATAAAGAATTACGAGTTTGAACGGAATAGCAAACCTGAGACGAATTCTCTTAGAATCCATCATTTTTGATGAGAAAAGGGTTGCATAGCTGGTTCGCCGTTGATAGAGGCATGGGGATGGACAGAAGAAGCCAGCAGCGGCACTGGGTCAGCTCACCGCTGATGATGATGGTGGCTACGGCACTGGAGGGGTGACGCCATGACTGGTGAGGTTTGGTCGGAGGTGGAGCAGTGTGGAGAGGAGAGAAGCGTCGGTGGGGGCTATTTCGTTAGAATGGAAGGACAACACCAGTGACGACATTAGAGTGGAGAAGGAGGAGGACGAGGGGGACCTCATGGTGGTGTTGGAGTGTCGCTGGCAGCGGCGCTATTGTCATCGATAATGGAGGTAAGAGGGAGAGAGTCTATAGAGAGAGACCAAGGGAGACTGCCTTTTTTTTGTTTTTTTTTGGAAATTAGGGATTAGGGTTAGGTTGTTTTTAATAAGGAAAGAGGCAGATCAAACCTCAACCGTTAGATCAATTTTGATCAACGGCTAGGATTTTAAGATTATGTGAGGTTAGAATGTGGCTAGGATTGCAAGCAATTAGGCTAAGATTGTAACAAATGGCTAGAATTGCATGTAATTGGATAATGGACTGAGTAAAGTATGCTATAATTGTAAGAAATTGAATAAAATTGGATTAAATGGTAAATTAATTAGGCAAGGTAATTTTAATTAGGCTGTTATTTAAATATGTAATAATAATAATAATAATAAATAATGATAATAATAATTTAAATAATAATAATAATAATAAATAATAACAATATATATGCTAACAAATAATAAAAATAATAATATCAATAAATAGTGTTAAATAATAGAAAACTTAGACAATGTATTTCCAAAAAATGTGAGTGCGCACAATTATGTGAAAAAGTAATTTAATTAATAAAATTATGTAAAATATTGTATTTGAATTAATAAATTGTAAAATGATATAAAAAATTAATAAAATAATTTATCTATATTTAAATCACGAATGTGACATGTCGACAATCTGTTTGATGCAAGAAAAAAAAGTGTAAAAAATAATAATATTTAAAAAATTAGTAATTTTGTTAAAATAGCACCCTAAATTTAGTATCGAGAGGTCAAAATTGGGTGTCAACAACGGTTGAGATCTAGAGGTTGAGAATTTAATTATGATTTGACTAAAATTTAAAAATTGAATTACAAATTGACTATGATTGTAATAAATTGGCTAAAATTGTAATGAATTAAATAAAATAGGCTAAAGTTATAAGAACTTGGATAATATAAAATAGTAAATAATATATAATAAATAATAAATATTAATAACCGCTGAGACCTAAATGTTAAGATTTTGATTAAAATTAGATGAAAAATTTAATTTAGTCTAATTAGATACATTTGGCTAGAATTATAATAAATCGGGTAACATTAATTTAAAATTGTTATGAATTGGCACAACTGAGTTAGAAAATACACAAATTTAAAAAATATCTGTTATTTCAATAATAATAGATAATGTATTTTGGATAATAATTGTGAATGTGTATGTTTACGAAAAATAATAAAATATTATATATGAATTGATAAATCGTAAAAAATGGTAAGCTTATGACTGTAAACCACCCTGATTACTTCCTACACCCTTATATATATATATATATATCGATTAATGCATATGTCACTACATGGGATATACGTATATACATATATTTAATTGTCTATCAGCTTTCAGATACGTACTATAAACATCAAATACACGATTTTACTACCTCATAATAATATACAACGTATTTTACAAATATTCAGATGAATTATCGATTACGTTATCGTATGTCATTAATATACCTTCACTGTATAATATGTATATATATATATACCTATACATACACATACATATACACACTATCGACTATATCAAGTTCTAAATACGTACTATATATATCAAATACGTACACAATTATATTATTCAATAATATAATGCGATGTGCTTCTTATACTTAATCAAATGAGTGATCGATTAATTATATTTGATTATCTTAATACTAGGTTTTGACTACATCGTTCTCAATCGATCACTAGATAATATATATATATATATATATATATATATATATATATATATATATATATATATATATATATATATATATATATATATATATATATATATATATATATATATATATATTTATGTATATGAGCGCTTGAATAAGTACTATATATAACATCCATAATTATATTACCTTATAATAGACCGTTATCGACATCATGTGATCAATGTAATTTGAAATATATATATATATATATATATATTTGATTACATATATATAATTATTGCTCACTAAAAATTATTTATTTATTATTTTTTTAGTTCAAAAACCGACCACAAGTGGTGGTTTTTTTTTTTTTTAAAAATATTTTTTTAAAAAAATAATTAAACACCGACAACTAGTTGTCGGTTTTTTTAAAAATAAATTAAAAAAATATATAAAAACCAACCACAAGTGGTCGGTTTTCTTATTTTTTTTTAATTTTTATTTATAAAATAATTAATATAAAAATTATTGATTTTTTTTTTTGAAATTTTAAAATATAAAATCAACCACTTTTGGTCGCTTTTAGAATTTTTTTTTTTAAAAAAAATCAACCACATGTGGTAAGTTTTTTCCGATCACAATCTGTGGTTTGTTTTTCGTAGTCGGTTTTTCAGTTTTTTTTAGTAGCATTAATTGACATGTGAAAGTTAACATTTTTACCTATAATAGGCAGTTCGACGCACTAAGTTCCTGTTGTGCACAATATTCAGATCACAAGGGTCTATAATAAAGGGTCATTATTGGGCATGGCCAACCTATCAAAGTAGCAAGCCAGGATACTTCTGGAGTTGATAGAGACTGAGCCTCAAAGCTCACTGATGATATTTGGGATCTTGTGATATTTAGTTGTCGGGATGGCAAGTAGTTGAGATGATTTTAATGTCACCATTAATACCATGTGTCCAAGCTAAATACTCTTTGCTAGCGAATAAGTCTGGTGCTTTTCACTATAAATTCTGGGAGCCAAAGCTACAACTTGGAAATCCAGGCCATGATTTCAAGTCACACAGAGACCATGATATTTTTTCACTTTAAATATGACATGTGGAGTTCCTTTCTGCTAAACTCCCCCATTATGGAGTGTCAACAATCAAATACAATTATTTAAAAGATTCTATAATTTTTCTTTTGTTACAAGAGAAATAATATATACTCCCTCAATTTCAATTTATTTGACTTATTTTAACTAGACACGAAGTTTAAGAAAGTAAAGAAGATTTTTGAATTTTGTGATCTTAAATTAAAGATAAATCAAATATACCAAAATGTCTTTAATCTTGTAGTCTTTAAACATGTCATGTGAAAAGTTAGAATTAAAAAGTATTAAAAAGAGAAAGAGTCACTCTTTTCTAAGCGGACTAAAAATGAAATTAGCTCAAACAAATTGAAACGAAGAGAATCTATTTTTGTTGACAGAATCTAACAATACTCAGCATTGTGAGCTATTTTGCAATTGCATGTTGTAATAGACTTGTTTATTTTGATACTGAGTCGATCGTTGGGTGTCTTCTTGAATTCTAGAAATAAATGATTTTAGGAGAAGTAAAAATAAGAATAAATTTATGCATGGCAAGTTTGGTCAGTATACAAAGAGTGAGACTGAAGTGAGAGTAGACAGGATTGTGACCCCCAAATGTAAATTATTCAGATATCTAGCTAGATCCATTGTTTGAGGAGAAAAGAATGAGAAGACCTTTCACAAAAATTAAAATCAAATGGTTGAAATGGAAATGTTATTAGAGTATCATCTGAATAGGAAAATGCCTACCAAAGTAAAAGGGAAAGTTCTATAAATAGTTACAAGACCATCAGTATTGATATGATAGTGAATATTGGGTTGCTAAAGTCCTAACACATGCATCCACAAGATGAGTATCACACGTGTGAAACTATTGTAAGTGAGTGTTAAAAGGGGTCAAGATAAGGCAAAAATCACATAGAAGGAAGTATCTGAAGACATCTATAATCTGATAAAAGATAGGTGATATCAATTCTTTGAAAATATATTTGGTCACGTTAATATATTTACTTTAGGTCATGTACTTTCTAAAGAAACTTTTGCCTTTCTTAACTAGAGCTAGTTTGTTATGCCTATAGTTTTGATGATCGCATGTAAGTACACTACAGCTAACCAACTCTTCTGTGTAGAGTTTAACTTTGTTTCCACCGTAGTGGAAATTTTATTTTACACGAGCAATAATTTTAATAGGTAATAGATAATTAAGATATTATTTTCATAAAATAATTTTCTTAATTACTTGGTTTTCTCTCTCTCTATTCCTTAATTTTATAACTTGCTAATTCCTATTGTACACGTTTTCACGTTAAACTTTTTATTATTCCGAAAAAAAAAGAATTAAAATCATGCTTATAAATTTTGTAGTCCCAATTTATTTATTGATTTTTTGATTTTGAGAGTTAAACGAGTTAACTTTTTATTATATTTTTTTTACAAAAATCTGTTAAAAAGTGATATATTATACCGTTAAAATTAAACTAGTTTACTTTTAGTTATAACTTTTATAGTCCCAATTGTACAATTACTATTAAAAATTTTGAATCTCAAAAAGTAAAAAAGTCTCATAAAAATTGAGACATTGAGACTACTATATTATAGAATAGTGATATATTGCTTATGTTTATTTTGGTGATTGATTTGAAGGTTGATGCTACTAATTAATCCAAGTTAGATGGTGTTGAATAACAATAAAGTAGAAATTGATGATCAATAAAAACAAAACACGATTGATCCTTCGTAATTTTAATAACAAAGTCATAGTGCTATAAAAAAAATGATAGAGTGAATATAAAGTCCAAGTTACCTTCTACAACTATTTTTCTTATTTATAATTTTAAGATTAAAAAGTTAAAATTCCATTCAGCACATATGTATAAAGTTGACAATTTAGTCTATTGAAACTCCTCATCCTTGTTATCTAAATGGAAACTTTCTGGTCATAAGTATCCATAATACATAAAACGTTTGTCATCGTGGTAAACAGTTGGAGTGATAACGGATACCTTTGATGCAATTTACTAATGACACTAAGCCAACAATCAACACTATGATAATTCAGTACTAGCTCCGCCCATGCTTCTCACTATCTTCATTACCAATTTAGGTCAGGAAATTTCACACGCAACGACATATCTAATCTGAACAGATCCACACTGCTATTTCTCTCTTTTATATTTAGACACAAAATAAAGGTCAGTTAAAGAGAGCGTAAATTCAGGACGGCCATTAATGTTCTGGGACTTGCCCTTTTGTTAAACAATCAATATTAAATAGTTTGCTTATGCTAAAATGTTATGTGCTGCATCCAAAGAAGAAGATCCTTCTGTCTACAAATTAAACTTCGGTTCATTATATGGTCAACAAAACAAATGTGAAGAGACGTAAGAGTTACCCACCAGCTTAGGGACCAGGTCCCTAATAAACAAAGATAAATAGAAAGTACAGAGGAAGGAAACAAACACACGATATTTACGTGGAAACCTCCTTGCTCGGGAGAGTAAAACTACGACCTACCTCGTAGGATTTCCAACAACTTCACTATCTTCAAGCAACTTGAATAGACTCTTTAGTTCGAAGGATTAAACTCTTAATCCTATAAAACTTGCAATAACTCTATTGCAAGACTCCACCGCAATAACTCTATTGCTAACAACTTAAACAACTAACTCTAGCTGATTCAACTACTGGCTAACTCTAGCCTCAACTGTCAAGTTACTCTAGCTGACTCAACATTGGGAAAAGAACAAACAATAAAAAGACCTACAATATCTTAACAAACAAATCACTATACAAAGACTCAAGTACAACAAGAGCATAAGACATAGGTTGAGCATTTATAAATCACTATATAAAGACTCAAATGCAACAAGAGCATAAGACAACACTAATGAGTAAACAGGTCCCTGTCGCAGATGAGGCTTTGCTGAAATGATTTGCTTCAAGAGAGATTGATTATTTTTTGCATATGAGAATTAAGGTTTTATTGTTGCAACATGTTGTGTATATATATGAGACAAGAAAGCTGAGGACTCCTGTCATGACAGAGGCTACCCCCTACTTATAACTCGGTGCTTAGAACCATAAGTGATCCCAAAATAACCCATGTACTGACATACTATTTGAGAGACTAATTTAAAATCTATATAAAAGATAAATTTACTAAGCAGAAGCATGATCATGAGAAAATATGAACGAATGCAATACTAATAATGTTTACAACATGATAAAAGCTAAAGAAAGAACTTGAATTACATATCATGGCTCTGATGAACTATCTATGAAGCCTCTACTATAATGACTATAAGTAGTTGGGACATGCCTCCAAATGCCACTAATCAATACATAAGATTAATAATAATAAAACACATGATCTACAACTGACTGGAGTTCTCAAAATAAGAGAACTCATCACCCGCTGGCTGAATGCTGAGAACTATATAACCTGGTGTATGAACTACATCTGGTACCTAAATCATGATGGAATGTAACCACAAATGCATATACGTGAAAACTGAGGATATAAGTTATTTGCCGAAACATACATTTAAAACATGGCTATACGTGAAAATTATAAGTCATATTGAGATTTATATATTATAAGCTGAAAATAATTCTATAAATTGGGAAGCGGTAGAAACATACATACTATATGTAAACCTCATGTAAAGCTGAAAATGCTGTAAAACTGAATTGAGGATCATGTATAAATACTGAGCATGAAAATGTAAACATGTAAGATGAATGCAAGACCAAGTAAAACATGTACTAAAATGAACTATATAACTAAATAATTGATATCTGAATAAATAAAAATCTAATTACTTGGTCAAGCAAACCTGAACTGGTATAGACTGAGTGATGAATGAAACTGTGGGAGCTAGCATGTAACCACATAAACCATGTGAGCTATCATAGAGTCCAATGTCTGACCCACATTGAGAAAGGATGTTCTATCCATGCATCGGAGTAGAACTTGAACTGGAGTGATCACTAAACTGAGCCCATATTGGGCAAGGAAAAACACTCTCTGGCGAGGCCCTTAAACCTATGGTGGCACATAGTTTTTGGATTATAGGATGCCCTGAACCAACACTTCTCTCTCGGTGCTAAATCCTACTCCCAACTGAAAGACACTGAAACACAAGCTGGTGCATGCACTGATAATTGATAAGATCAGGTCCTGGTATTTTGAAAACAACAGTGCATGCAGAGTCTAAAGTAATCAAGAACACGTAAACTGATAGACTTAACATGAAATAATACTGGTGGGTTCACTATAAAATGATGATCTGAATGTGGTGATAAAATCATGATTTGGACTAACTTGTTACTGAAACATAAAAACATGCACAAACACATAGGTATCGGGTGTTCATAACCCTGTAGCACTAAATGATTACTTTACATACGACAACATCATCAAAACATTGATAGTAAATCATAATTCATAGACCTAAAACACATTACATTTTAATAACCTAATAAATTACATGAATTTGAACATGGAAATAGGTTAAACTTAGGAGGATATCCTGTTTATATAGTTTAAAGCATAGATTTGAGAATTGGACATGATATTGACTAAGCATGACGGGGGTTTGGAACTTAAATCATGTTGGAGAAAAATTCGCAAGAGAAAGATCATTAGCATGGTTTGAATGTAAAACTAATAAGAAAACATGGATAAATTTCATGAATTACAATGAACTTGATCATAAATTAGAGTATAATTCATGCTTGAACCAAAAAAGGGGTTTTGGGACTCAATGGGTGGAAGGAACCCATTGATGAATACCCCATATACCTCAATTACTTGAATTCTTAAAGAAAAAATTGAAATTGATGCTTGAATTCTTGGGGGGGGGGGGGAGAAACTTGAATTATTTTTGTTCTTGAAAATTTGGGAGGGTTTTTGCGTGTGAACGGAAGAAAAGTGGGCAAACATATTCACTGTGTCGTGGAGGCTATCCCAGAGCCTAAAGTCTATGACGCGTAGCCATCACGGACCCTCACTGGTTCCTCGCAAAAATATTTATAACTTTTTGCTCGGGTGTCGGATTTAAGGCAAAATCGGATGCGTTGGAAAGAGGAGTCAATTATCTATAATTTGGTTGGTTTTGATATCTAAAATTACACATATTGATGAAGTTATCGACATTCAAAGTTGATACTTGTAGGATCGAATACCAAAATTTTGTCGTATCAAGACCTCTTAACTCTACTTTGCCCTAAGTGTTTCCTATGAATGTTTTTCACCTCGATAGCACTTAACACACTAGGATAATGATCATGACACATATATTCATATACATCATGGGATTAGAGTTTATATAGGTAGGAACGATGACTCGAATTCTATCCCAAAAATGTGGGGTGTTACATTATCTCCCCCTTGAAATCATTTGTCCTTGAATGATGGGTAGAAACTTATTAAAACTTCAGAAGTATGAAATAACGTAGACATGACACGTCTGCTAATTAAGGATATAACTACGCTAAAACATTAAACTTCTATCATGAAACTGATTTCTACATTGACTTGACTCTATTAACTATAAGGAGCTGATTCATGCTGAGTGTTTAGAACCCACTCGAAATGTTCGAGGATATGATCATACATATAGAACTAGGAGGTGATAAATGATATGATAAAATTCCAAGAGTTACTACGGAGGTAATAAAGCACATAAATATTCATTAGGAATTGTTCCTCCACAAAACACGTGTAGGAATCAAAAGAAAAAGGCTTCATGGCATCGCCAAGTATATTATGTAAGCACAAATCATGAGACAATGAGAGTAAGGTCTTACAAGGGGTATTACACTGTCTGAGTTGGAAAATTGAGATCATTCATTGAATATTTATGAACTGAATCATGTCTAATTATCTTAATCGTAGACATGATGCATGGACTGAACTGAATTCGCAACTTGTATAGATTTGAATAAATTACCTTATGGACTAGCTATATTCATGAAACTCTGGATGGTAAAACTAGATGGAAAGACGGAGAATAATAGGAGTTTATATGTCTAATTGCAAAACTGAATTGCTGGCCATACAGGCTGAATCATACTTAAAAGTTCATACTTGGCTGGAGTATATCTTCAACACTCTTTCCAAGAAGTTCTAGTAACATTAGAGAGCAAAGAATTTTGGGCATGATCTGAATTAGATATCTGAATAAGGAATCACAACATGGCTAGAACTCTATAACATGAAATATAAGCCTATAAAACATAAGCTAGGATAGAATTACTATACCTTAGGCCATGCAACTGCCCACTTTCAAGGTTAGCCACACTTTTCATTTACTCTCTCATCTATACTTTTCCCCTTAAATACCATGCTCATTTGATTCAACTTATAATTCTTACATGGGTACATATAACTACTCTAGACAAAGTCTGAGTTGAACTACATAATCGCCTTATTCAAGCCTAACTCGAAAATACAAAGTGCAACACATAACACCGTAAAAGTATTCTAAACCATGAATTTGATACCCCATGTGTGTTTCACAGCTCTCCTCTCAAGAATAATTCTTCTTACCACTTCAACAATTAAATTCAACCATTTACTAGGAATTCACTTAGACACAATGCATTTATCTACATATATACCAACATGACATTCAAGCACCATATGAACTTCTAGGTAAACAACCCACCTAGGAAATTTTTTCCACATCCTCTAATATCTCTTATCAATAACAACTTTCATGCAGTATCCCTAAGAAGAAACACATAGAATTCTCAACTAACCATGACATATACCAAAAGCTTGGCCTCAATCTTACTTTACACTTATAGCCTTAGATAAAACAAGCATACGACAATCTTTCCCCAATAAGAAACATTTACTTTCTCCCATCTAAACAATCGTTCATCACCACTATCATTTCATAAGGAGAGGTTACCAAAAAGTTAGAATATGAGGATCTGAAGCATAAAAGAACACTATGTATAACTTTAACACTTACTAAGGCCTGAGGAATAGAGTATCGATGACATGAATTCATTACAGAGATCAAAACTGAGGACATACATGCCATAAATTTGAATTTCACTGATCATTAAGGGTACACCATGAGTTATGGGAACTGAGAATACTGTAAAACATGAGTACATGAATCATGATCTGCATGATCTGAGCTTGGAGTTCATAAATTTATAGAATAAGAGTCATGCTTCTAAGTGAATTGACACTTCTTATACTAGTTATTGGAAGGGTACATGATTATATGGAAAGTGCATGAAGATGCGCTATGATCACAGAGATGATTAGATTTTGTGATGACTAAAGTACAAAACTTTACACAGAGATAAGAATGGGTCGGGCATCTCCCCCCCAGTGTTATCCTACAACACATTGGCATCACAACTAGAATCTGCGAGCCTAACTTAGTTTTCTTGTTCTATCATATCCCCTTAGATTTAAGCCATTATTCTAAGTCGCAGGCCCTTTAATAAACTCTCAACTATACTGAAACCACTCTACTCTAGAGTCTGAGATATTACATGCACATAAATATCAAACCACCCCGAAATATACCTGAAATTGTAAAACCCACTGCTAGTAGAGATAGAACTCTTAACTTTCTATAGCCCCTCCTGATTTAATAACTTAGAATCTTTAGGAGTATCACTATACCTTGAGTAAACACCATCTAGAACTTCAACTCTTCTTTCTATTAGCTCAATCATCCAAGATTCAACAATCATCATCACATAATTAAATTCTTCTCGACAACATACTTGCCTCACTAAACACTTAATCTATTTTTTCCTTCATATCCTACTAATATCTCATCTCTAAACTTAAATTTTCCCTTAAACCATGAGAATTATCGTTACATCAAAATACCTGACATCAACAACCTATAGCCCATAATTTAGATGGTATGAACATCATATACTACATAACTAGCCTCATTCATACTTAGCAACTCAAGGGTACTATATAAGCACACATACTTTAAAAACATAGAAATAATACAATCCCATATCACCATGGGCACACCTCTAAATCACACCCACACCATCATACTTAATTCTGAATTAATAAACTTAAATTCTAGCATGAAATGGTTCAAGCCTACTGGTTCATATTTCATAGAAATAGCCCCATGGATACATAATCTACTAAATCTAGATAAATACTATCCCCACTTTTCTGTTGTTAAAATTCTAGGTTCATGCTTCTAACTAAAGTTCATATGCTATCACAGAATTCTGATAAGGAATTTGAAAGCATATATGATTCGGATCAATGCACGATTTTTCATGATCATGAATGAAATCTTTCAAATTTTGGAACATAAAGACACTGGTGGGATCATTTTTGAGCCAACATGCAATCCCATAATAAATGTCTGAGAAAACTCTATCGGTAGGGATTTAAGCTTGACTGTTTCTATTACCTAAAAAATAAGGCAAAGTTGACATGAATAGAGTAACGCAAGAATCTGCATAACTTTCTCAGAGAACATCTCTAATGCATGATCTGAGACATGAAAGAAGGGGAACGTTTCTTAAATGCCCTATAGCCTCTCGAAGAAAAATACAAACGTCTCAGTACCGTTCCCAAGACTCTACTAGACACAACTTCATAAACACCCTAGGACACTTAAACCTTGTGCTCTGATACCAAGTTTGTCACGAACCGAGGCTACTCTCTAGCCGTAATGCAGTGCTTAGAACCACACGTAATCCTACGCTAACCCATGTACTGGCATACAATTTGACCAATTAATTTAAATTGTATATAAAATCTAAATTTGCTGAGCGGAATCATAATCATGAGAATCTTAATGAATGTAATACTGATAAGGTTTACAACATGATAAAAACTGAAGAAAGAACTTGAATTAAATATCATGACTCTGACCTACTATACCGACTATAGGTAGCTTGGATATGCCTCCAACTACCACTAATTAATACATAAGAATAATAACAATACAACACATGAACTACAAACGACTGGAGTTCCCGAAATAAGAGAACTCATCACCCGCTGGTTGAATGCTGATAACTGTTTGACCCTGCTGTATGGACTAAATCTGGTACCTATATCATGAAGTAATGTAGCCACAAATGCAAATATATGGTTAGTACTTTGGAATGGACTAAGTATATGGGAACATGCACTAAATCACAAAAATATTTAAAAAATGCTTTAAAATTAAAGATATAAGTTATTTGCTGAAACATACATTTAAAACATGGATATATGTAAAAATTATAAGTCATACTGAGATTTATAAATCATGAGCCAAAAAGAATTCTACAAGCTGGGAATGTAAAGATGGACATGCTGTAAAACTGAACTGAGGATCATGTATAGATATTCAACATAAAAACAAGAACGTGTAACATAATTGCAGCACCAATTAAAACATGTACTGAAATGATCTGAATAACTAAATAACTGATATCTAAATAACTGAAAATCTGATTACTTGGTCAAGCAAACCTAAATTGGTATAAACTGAGTACTAACTAAAATTATGGGAGCTATCATGTAACTGACATAAACCATGTGAGCTATTATGGATTCCAACGTATGACCACGTTGAGGAGGGTTGTTATATCCTTTCCATTGGAGTAGAACCTGAACTGGAGTGATCACTAAACTGAGCCTATATTGGGCAAGGGGAAACACTCTCTGGCGAGGCCCCTAAACCTACGGTGGCACGTAGTTTCTCACAAATAGGATATGCTGAACCCATGCTTCCCTCGTGGTGCTAAATTCTACTCCTAACTAAAAGACACTGAAACATAAGCTGATGCATGCACTGATAACTGATAAACTCTGGTCATCGTATTTTGAAAACAATCGTGCATGCAAAGTCTAAAGTAATCATGAACATGTAAACTGATGTACTTAACATGAAATAATACTGATGGGTTTACTATAAAATGATTATCTGAATATGGTGATGAAATCATGATTCGGACTAAGTTGTGACTTGAAAACGACAACATGCAAAAACAAATATGTATCCAGTGTTCATAACCCTCCCGCACTGAATGATTACTTTACATACGACAATTTTATCAAAACATTGGTAGTAAATCATAATTCATACACCCAAAACATATTAAATTTCAATAACCTGATAAATTACATGAATTTTAACATGAGAATGAGTTAAACTTTGGAGGATATCATGTTTATATAGTATAAAGCATAAATTTGAGAATTGGACATGATATTGACTAAGCATGACATGGTGGTTTGGAAATAAAATCCTGTAGGAGCAAAATTCGCAAGACAAAGATCATTAGCGTGGTTTGAATGTAAAACTAATAAGGAAGCATGGATTTCATGAATTACACTGAACTTTATCATAAATTAGAGTATAATTCATAGTTGAACCAAATAGGGGATTTTGGGACTCAATGGGTAGAAGGAACTCATTGATGAATACCCCACATACTTCAATTACTTGAATCCTTGAACAAAAACTGGTAATTGAAGCTTGAATGCTTGAATTCTTGGGGGAAGAAACCTAAATTATTTTTGTTCTTTAGAATTGGGAAGGATTTTTACGTGTTAACTAAATATAAGTGGGCAGAAGTGACCATTTAAGGCTTTAATCCGTCAATTAGGTGTTTGGGGGCAAGGGGAATGACCAAAATGCCCCTTGGGATCTAACTTATGACTTTAGGAAACATATCCTCTGCATCGTGGCGGATATCGTGGACCCTAAGATCCATGATGCGTAGTCATTGCAGACCCTCACTGGTTCCTCACAAAAATGTTCATAACCTTTTGCCCGGGTGTCGGATTAAGGCAAAATTGGATACGTTGGAGGACTCAATTATATATATTTTGGTGGGTCTTGAGATATAAAATTCCATATATTTCAGAAGTTATACACATTTAAATTTGACCCTTGTAGGACCGAATACCAAAATTTGGCCGAATCAAGAGCTCTAAACTCTACTTTGCTCTAAGTGTTTCCTGTGAACATATTTCACCTTGATAGAACTTCACACACTAGGATTATGATCATGACATATATATTCACATACAAATCATAGGATTAGAATTTATTCATATAGGAACAACGATTTGAATTCTATCCTGAAAATGCGGGGTGTTACAACTCCTTTGATTGGTTAGGGCAAAAAGAAGATACAAAATTACCACATTTTCTCAACAAATTTCAGCCATACGGTACAATTTCCAGTTGTAGTGATGAATTTCTATAAAAGGCATAAACTCGATGAACCTAGTCCCTGAGTAACTTTAACTTATCATCAAAAGTGTTGCGCATGGCTTCATGGGGACTAGGCCGCAATGATGGTTTATCAATAATCAAAACTAAGGACTTAACAATTTTTCCCTTTTTGATGATAACAAACCCATATTCATCCAATCGTAAGATCTTTTCCCCATCACTGATACTAATAAAAAGTTCCCCTGAGACACATACCTACTTTTCATGTTCCCCCTGGCTATAAGGACCAGGTCCCTGTAGTAGTTACAAAACTAACATCAAACTAAGATATTTTAGAAACCTTATCTTCCTTCTTTAGACATCATCATAGGGAAGAAATAGTATACCACAAAGAAAGTAACTAAACATGTTAACTCATGGCCTATTTAGGCTGCATTGACATGAATAACAAAAATTAGAGAAAGAAAAAAAGATGATAGCATCAAGAGCATCATTCATTAACGATACGACCTAAACCAAGGCATGGCTATGACGGGTATCCCAAGTCCAACAAGGACCGGAGATCACCCCCTACACTTAGCCAAACAGAACACCATACCCCCAATTGAGGATGAATTATGAACATATAACAAGATAGCATAAGATAATCTCAAATAATTCAAGACATGTCTATAACCGATAATCGACAACCAACTAAAAACAACCACTCTACATCACGCAAGTCCACAGTAATCTACAAAGCCTTTTAACAAAACCGAAAGTAATAAAGTGTCGGGACATGCCCTCGATTCTTACAAAAACTATGACAATGATAGTGTCAATGATAAGGTAAACTCCTTAGTTTCTAGTCTATGAAAGGAGACCGATGAAATGACCAAGTCTTTAGGAGAACGAAAGCTCACAACTTCATCACCAATGACAGATGAATCGAGCCGATCCAACTAACGCTGTGCAGGAAAAGTAGAAGTATCTCCATTTCCTGCATAGCATGGGGATACAACTTCAAGAGACGGTTAGTGGGTTGAGCACTAATATGTAAATTAGGGGTAGAGGATAAAATAATGCCGTGATCCACATTTTCAAAATCATTCAAGCCGATGCACATAATCATATATATATATATATACATATAACATGTCATGTCGCGAAAAGGAACAAGGCTTAGGATGAAGTAAAACTTTATCCTGGACTATGTAGCTCAACCATCATAAACAGGCACCCACAGGCTATATGGGTTTAGCTCCACCTACAGAAAGGTCCCCAGTGCATGTTACTCGCATGAACCGGAGGTATCAAAGAAGACCGGGAAATACCCTATCCCACTTTAATCGTAGATAAAATTTTACATCAACAGTGTGAACCATGCACACAGGTCATCAAGACCAAACCTTATGTCGACAAACATGAGTTTTCAGTTTAAGTCATCTAAGACCCACCCCTTCACGACTTAGCTACATAACCCCATTAAGCCTAAAACATGTTTCACATAGCCTATTTATTAATCAATGAACCAACCGTTTTGGCATACATGAGTATCGTCATGATCTTACACTTGCAAGCTTAATTCTATGCCATAACAATCACATTAACTTGGAGGAATTCCTCGACCCCCACTTTGTTCATCAAATCAAGTATGCAGGAATGCCTCGATCCTCTTTGTTCATTAAATCAAACATATCCAACAAGGCCCTTAAAATCCATGTTCATTGTTTAACCTTTTGTGCAATGCAACTTCATAAGTGGGTAAGTCAAACCAAGTGCCAACTTCACAATTCAAAGCTAATAATACGAGTGGGTTAAGGGAAACATAATTATTCAAAATCAATTTCAAAGCATCAATTTGGGAAAAACCATGACCCCTTAGTTTATTCACCATTCTCATTCACCCCACAAGTTCAAAACCATTTATAAAGCATAAACAATGCATAATAAATCATGGAAAAAGAATTTGAGGATCAACCATGTTAGAACCCTCAACCACGTAAAAATTCACATTCAAAATTCATACAACTAAACCATGTAAAACTCAGTTTTTTCATAAAATACTACTTGGGGAATAGTAACATGCCTGAAGCACCAAGATTTACAGAGAGAAATCAACCCTTGAGCCCTTAGATGATAAACTTCTTGGAAACCATAAGTATCTTGCTTCAGAGACTTGAGAAAAAAGAAAGAATGTTTTTAAAATGTTAAAGGGTGAAAATAATAACCAAAGGTATTTTATGGTAGTGGGTCCTAATTAGGAAAAAAGGGAAATGTCCAATGTGCCCTTAAATTAAAAGCTGAAATTTGATCGTCAGGGACTATGGGTAACTATACGACTCATAGGGACACGTTATGGCTCGTTATCATGAGTCGTAGCCAAGACAGTGTCATTAGGAACACATACTATTGACCCTGCAACTTACATTGTACGACTCATTAAGGGCCCCTATGACTCCTAGGGTTCTAGTCATCACCAGGACAGTAACCCTTGGAACACATACTAGTTTGACTATGGTTGAGACATCACGACTCGTAATGAGTCCATATAACTCGTTGGGAGCCACTTGTACTCAGTACAAAAAACTTAGCCACATATATTGGTTAGGCTATCATTGGATCCTATAACTCGTCAAGACTCCTTACGACTCGTAAGGTGAATTATAATCAGGACAATGAGGATACAATTTCAGAAATTTTGATGGACCAAAAATTTGGGGTGTTATATTCCCCCCCTTCCTTAGGATCATTCGTCCGCAAATGATGGGGTAAGTCTTTTGATATCAATATTTTACATAGAGTATATCCAGACTTACCTTTAACAAAGATAGAAAACAAGGATATCATGGAATTCACAATTTTCTTTAACAAAGTCTGAAAACAAAGATGTTAAGGAATACACATACCTCAAGCACGATTATTCGGAGCGAGAAAAAAGAATGCGTATTTGGACTTCATGTCCTCTTCGGCTTCCCAAGTAGCTTCTTCATGCTCTTGGTTACTCATGGAACATTTACTAAAACCACGTTCTTTGCTCACAACTGTCGGACTTGCCGATCTAAAATCTCTACTGGTACTTCCTCATAAGACAAGAAATTTGAGATACTCAAATTGTTCAAAGGAACAACCAAGGAAGGATCACCCATGCGCTTCTTCAACATCAAAACTTGGAAGACCGAATGAATAGAACCCAAACTAGATGGAAATTGTAACTCATATGCCACATTGCCCACGAACCACAAAATACAATATGGACCAATATAATAACGACTGAGATTCCCCTTCTTTCCAAACCTCACCACTCCCTTCATAGGATACACCTTCAAGAACACCAAATTACTCACATCAAACTCCAAGTCCTTTTGCCTAACATTTGCATAGGACTTTTTGCAACATTTGACAGCCTTAAGACTATCCCAAATCACCTTTACCTTCTCCATGACTTGGTGAACCAAATTTGGGCCAAACAATCCAACCTCACAAACATTGAGCCTCCCTATAAGAGACTTACACCTCTTACCATACAAAGCCTCAAAATAATCTATCACAATACTCGAGTGATAGTTGTTAGTATATGAAAACTCCATGAAAGAAAAAGGTCAGCCCAATTTCCACCAATATCAATCACGCAATACCTTAGCATATCTTCCAAAGTCTAAATAGTGCTCTCTGCTTGTCCATTTATTTGCGGATGGAAAGGGGTGATAAGGTTCACCTTAGTCCCTAAACCTCTTTGAAATAAACACCAAATATGAGATACGAACTGAATACCTTTATTAGATATGATGTAAACTGGAGCACCATGCAACTTCATGATCTCTTCAATGAAGAGCTTAGCATAATCCTCTACCGAATAATTAGTCTTTACTGGCATAAATTGAGTAGACTTAGTCATCCTATCCACGATGACCCAAATTGAATCAAACTGATGGAGAGATCGTGGAAGACTAGTAATGAAATCCATATTAATCACTTCCCATTTTCACACGGGCAACTCAATCTCATGAGATAACCCTATAGGCCTCAAGTGCTCAACCTTCACTTGTTGACACACCATATACTTAGACACAAAATTGTCCACATCTCTCTTCATGTTATTCCACCAATAAATTTATTTTAAGTACTGATACATTTTTGTAGAACCAGGGTGAATGATGTACCTCGACTTATGAGCTTCAGCCAAGATCCTCTCCGTAGCTCATTAAAATTAGAAATACATAATCTTCCTTGGTACTACTACAAGATACCATCACCACTAATTTAAAAAACTATCACTTTCTAGTGACCCACATCATCATTGATCCACATCAAGATAGGGTCCAAAACCCACTTCTCTTTCACTTAAGGACCAAGAGATGATTTTGCCACCTCTTGAACAATCACACTACCATCCTTGGAACCCAAGAGATAGACCCCAAGATTAGCCAAACGGTGAATATATTTCACCAAACCTCACTTTCCTCATCCATATGAGATAGGATTCCCATGGACAACCTGCTAAGAGCATTAACAACCAGAATAGCTTTACCTAGATAATAGTGAAGACTCATGTCATAGTCCTTGAGCAACTCAAGCCATCTATTTTGCCTGAGATTCAACTTTATTTAGGTGAACACATACCATAAATTCTTATGGTCTGAGAAGATTCAACATGAACCCCATACAATTAGTGACACCAAATCTTCAAATCAAAAACCACTACCAACAGTTCCAAATTATGTGTCGTGTAGTTCTTTTCATGCACCTTCAACTGGCTAGAAGCATATGCAAATATTATGCCATGATGCATCAACACACAACCTAGTTCCTTACGGGACACATCACATTAAATAACAAATCCATCTGTACCCTCGGGTAAAGTCAAAACTAGAGAGGAAGTCAACTTATCGTTCAACTTCTTAAAAACTACCCTTACAAGCATCAGACCATATAAACTTCACTTTTCTCTGAGTCGATTTAGTAAATGGGGCAACAGTAGAAGAGAAACTTTCCATAAATATTTTATAATAATTGGCTAAACCCAAGAAGCTTCGAATATCTATTGGAGTCGTGGGTCTAGGCCACTTCTTAACCACCGCAACTTTCTATGGATCTACCATAATCCATTCACTAGAAACAATATGACCCAGATAGGTCACAACATTCAATGAAAACTCGTAATTAGAAGACTTTGCATACAACCACTAATCTTTCAAGGTTTATAATATAAGGAAGAGGTGATAGGCATGATCTGTCTCACTTTGGAATACACCAAAATATCATCAATAAGCACAGTAACAAATAAATCTAAGAATTGATGGAATACTCGGTTCATGAGATCCATGAATGTCGTCGGGCATTATTCAAACCAAAGGACATCATCAAAAACTCAAATTAATCATACCATGTATGAGGACAGTCTTAGAGATATCCACCTCCATAATCTTCAACTAATGGTACATAGATCGAAGATCAATCTTAGAGAAGTATTAGCTCCTTGAAGCTGATCAAAGAGATTGTCAATCTTAGGAAGCGGATACTTATTCTTCACAGTCACCTTATTTAGCTGACGTCCATCTATACACATTCAAAGGGACCTATCTTTATTTTGCACAAAAAGCACGAGAGCACCCCACAAGGACATACTAGGTCTAATAAAACCCTTATCTAGAAGATCTCTCAACTGCTCCTTAAGTTCTTTCAACCCAACCAAAGCTATTCTATAAGGAGGGACAGAAATAGGACGAGTGTCCGAAAGAAGATCAATCCTAAAATTAATTTCCCTATCAGGAGAAACACCAGAAAGATCATCAGGAAATACCTCAAGAAACTCACTAACCTCCAGGGTAGATTGCAAAGAAGAAACTTTGGATCTAGAATCCTTAACATGCTCTAAATGGTAGAGACACCCCTTGGAAACCGATTTTTAGGCTCTAAGATAAAAAATGAACCTTTTCTTAGGCACTAGGGAACTACCTTCCCACTCAATCATTGACATTTTAGGGAATTAGAAACTGACCATTGAATCCGAATAAAAAGAGATGCATAGCACGAGTGCAATCAATCCATCTCCAAGATTACATCAAAGTCTAACATGTCCAACTCTATCAGATCCTCTAAGGTCTCTCTACCATAGAGTGATACTATACAACCCCTATAGAATTTTCTAGCCATAATAGAATCACCCACTAGGGTAAATACATAAAAGGGATCCAAAATACCCTCGAGATTAAAACCAAAATAATTGCCATATTAGGGTTCATATAAGAGAGGGTAGACCCAAGATCAAACAAATAGTATACATCATGCAATAAGAGTTTTAGAGTACTACTAACAACATTGAGAGATACCTCAGAATCCTGATGAATGGAAATATAATAAAGGCGGTTTCAACCAGCGCCAGAGCCTAAAGTAGCACCATTTGGTGTGGGAGCAGAGTAAATAACAATTGCGACCTTATTTTCCCTCATAACAACATCGCGTAAAGGATATTTACTCTGAGTGAGGCTAGGATGACCATATCTGAAGCACTTATTCCTTCCCTCATCACAAAAGTCATGATGCATCTACCCATAGAAACAATAAGGGGGATAAGATGGAGCTGATTGGGTCCTACTACCTTGAGATTTAGCACCTTGTGCCTTAAACTCACTATTGCCTAAAAATAGCGATCACTAGATGGCTTAGGGTATGGAGTACTTGCCGTAGAATAGGAACTAGAATTCCTCCGCTTCTTCTTAGACCATTGCCTTTCATCTCTACCACTTAGAAAACCAATATCTCTTACTCTATCTCTCCCTAATACCAGCCTATTTCTGTTTTTCATCTTTCACCTGCTGCATGTTCACCATCAATCTAGAAATATCCATGTCACTTTTCAATAAGGCGACCTTACAATCCAACACAAAGTCCTAAGACAAACCAGATGCATATTTCTTCATCTTAGCCCTCATATTAGATACCAGCTCATGGGCACAATAGGACAACTGATGAAACTTCAAAGAATACTCTTTCACTATCATTTTGCCTTACTTCAGGTTCACGAACTCCTCATCCTTTGACTCCCTCAACTATTAAGGAAAGAAGTAATCTAGAAAAGCTCTTGAGAAATTATCCCATAATGATAACTCTGCATAATCACCCTTGTACTGATCCCACTCCTCATATCTTTAATACGCCATATCTTTCAATAAGTATGCAGCGAACTCCACACCCACAGAGTCAGAAGCATGAATCTCATGAAGAATCTTATACATCTCAACTATAAAACCTTGAGGATCTTCCTCAATATTAGAACTCGTAAAGGTCAAAGGATTCAGCCTCATAAATTAGCCGACTCTAGTGGAATCAGAAGAACTCATAGCAGCATCAGCAAGACTCGACTGATATAAATGGGATCTCACCAACCGGGTCAACAGGTGAAGGGAACGGTGGAACTCAACATTGGTAATATCTCTTGGATGTTAATGAGCAAGAGTGTTACTAGTGGGAGAAAGATCTATGGGGCTCGGTGGAACTCCACTAGGATAATCTAAAGTAGCGACCTTAGATCGGGTTTGAACTCGTTGAGTAGTACGAGTCTCATACACATTGTCATCAAGAGGGACAAAGTAGTTTTAACAAACATTAGATCTTTTGGGAGGCATAATCTGAAAAGAAAAAAATGTAAATTAGAAAAGATTTCAACACCCCAGACTCTACATCCTGAAAGTAAATCACTAGTAAAGGAAACATTCCTAAATGCCTCGTAGCCTCTCTCTTGCAAGTATGGATCACTGCACACCCATAAAATAGACTCTACTTGGCATGGCTTTGTGGACACCCAATGACACCAAACGTAGGCTCTTATACCAACTTTGTCATAACCCAAACCAAGGCCTAACTGTGATAGGTATCCTAAGTCCAACAAGGAATGAATATCACCCCTTGCACCTAGCCAAATAGAACACCATACCCCCCAACTAAGGATGAAATCCAACATATAAGAAGATAGGATATGATAGTCTCAAAGAATTCAAGATATGTCTATAATAAAAAACCAGTAACCAATAGAAAACAACCATCCGACATCACCCAAGTCCAAAGTAATCCATTAATCCTTCTAACAAAATCAAAATCAATAACGCGTCGGGACATACCCCTGACTCTGACAAAGACAATGACAATTGTAATGTCAATTATAAGGTAAACTCTTTAATTCTAGTTTATGAAAGAAAATCAATGAAATGACCAAGTCTTTCAGAGAATAGAAGCTCACCATTTCACAACCAATGACCAACAAACCAAGTCAATCCACTTAACACTGTGTAGGAAAAGTAAAGTATCTTTTGTTCCTACATCATAAAGGGATACAAAGTCTGCAGATGGTTAGTGGGTTGAGCACTAGCATGTAAATCAGGGGTACGGGATAAAATAATGTCATGATCCATATTTTCAAAATTATTCAAGACAATACACATAATCATATATATATAATATGTTATTCCAAGAAGGGGAACGAGACTTAGGATGAAGTAAAACTTTGTCCTAGACTATATAGCTCAACCGTTATAAACAGGCACCCACAGGCTATATGGGTTCATCTCCCCCTGCTGAAAGGCCCCCAGTGCATATTATCCACATGAACCAAAGGTATCAAGGAAGACCAAGGAATTCCCCCGACCCCACATCAATCCAGGATACAGTTATACATTAATAGTGTGAACCATTCACACATGTCATCAATAGCAAACCTCACGTTGGTAAACATGAGCTTCTAGTACAAGTCATTCAAGACCCGCAACTTCACGACTTAGCTAAATAACCCCTATTAAGCCTAAATTAAAACATATTTCACATAGCCTATTTATTAATTAATGAACCAACCATTAAGGAACATACGAGTATCGTTATTCACTTATACTTACAATTTTATTTATATTCCCTAACAATTACATTCACTTAGGGGAATGCCTCAACCCTCCTTTTTGTTCATTGAATCAAGTATGAGGGAGTACCTCAACCCCCTTTTGTTCATTAAGTCAAACATAGCCAACAAGGCCCTTAAAATCCATGTTCATTGTTTAACCTTCTGTGGAATGCAATTTCATAAGTAGGTAAGTCAAACCAAGTGACAATTTCACAATTCAAAGCCATTTACACAAGTGGGTTGAGGGAAACAAAATTATACAAAACCAATTCCAATTTCAAAGCATCAATTTTGGGAAAACCATGACACTTTAGTTTATTCACCCTTTTCATGCGCCCCACAAGTTCAAAACTATTTATAAAGAATAAACAATGCATAATAAATCATGAGAAAATAATTTAAGGATCAACCATGTCAAAACCCTCAACCACATTCAAAATTCATACAGTTAAACCATGTAAAATTCATGATTTTTAGAAAATATGAATTAGGGAATAGTAACATGCTTGAAACACTAAGATTTATGTAGTGAAATAACCTTTTAGCCCTTAGATGATAAACTTCTTGGAAACCCTAAGTATCTTTCTTGAGAGACTTGAGAAGGAAGAAAAAATGTTTTATATATATATATTAACGGGTGAAAATAATGACCCAAAGGTATTTTATGGTCATGGGTATTTAGTAGAAAAAAAGTAAAATGTCTAAGTTCCCTTAGATTAAAACCTGAAATTTGGTTGCCAGTGACTATAGTTCACTATACGACTCGTAGGGACTCGTTTCGACTCATCACCTTGATTTGTAGCCAAGATAGTGTCATTAGGCACACATACTATTCAACCTATGACATACATTGTATGGCTCGTTAAGCGACCCTACGACTCATAGGGTCCTAGTCATCAGCAGGACAACAACCCTTGGAACACATACTGGTTTGACTACGATTGAGACATCATGACTTGTAATGAGTTCATACGACTCATTTAGAGTCACTTGTTCTTAGAATAGAAAACTTAGCAACACATACTGGTTATGCTATAATTGGATCCTATGACTCTCCAAGACTCTTTATGACTCATAAAGTGAGTCGTAGTCAGGACAACGAGAATAAAATTTATGAACTCTTCAAGGACCAAAAATCCAAGGTGTTATAGTTAACAAAAAGAGAAGCATCATACAATGTACATAACAAAAGTATGAGTAACTATGACCAAGTAAGTTCCATGACAGTAGAACCACACAAAAAAACTTGGGGGCTTAATATAAATAGAGCCTTAAGACACAAAAGTGACCAAGCTAGGGTTAGGTATAAAAGAAGAACTGAGAGTTGGCGGAGAAGAAGGTCCATTCTTTCATTTTTGGATGTATAGTTTCATAAGAGTTGTTGAGTTAGATCCTCAACACTAGCTTCTAATGCCAGAACATTGGTCTTTATCATCTCATTTTCTGGACGTACACCTTCATTTTCACCAGGTCCCTTCTCTTGGGCCGTTATTTCCTCCAATTCAATAGTCAACCCAGAATGCACATTAATTAAGTCTTCTATCATAGACTTAGACTTTAGAACACTCCATCGAGGAATGAACTAGTTATCTTTCAAAGTTGAAAGAGTGAGCTTCTTCTTAAAAGGCCCATCCTACCTAGGGGTGCATGGCACATCAAAGTAAGAAAGACCCCAATTTTAAAAAAATCCATATGCCAAACCATGATTTCCATCTTTTGTATTCATCACCTTATGCATGTGTTCGGTCATGATGGTAGGGAGGTTAATTTTCTTGAACTTGGTCAGTGACTCCATAGAGAATAGGTCAAGTCTAGTCAAGACAGTGTGCTTTTTAGTACGAAGGAGCAAAGCCTTGTTGAATAGTTCAAAAACAGTTTAACCTCTCTCTTAAGTGACTTCTTGGTTGCAGTCTTGATGTTTAGATTATACAACTTGTCAATATGCCTCAAAAACTTCTTTAACCCATATTCATACTTTAGGGACCTGATCCCCTGAGTGGTCATTCTTAGTGCTTCTGCAAGCACCTATTCATCTTAAGCAATTTTCACTTCGTGAACCTGACTTCTCAGATATAAAGCATCCTAAGAGAACTTAAGATCATGATAAAACAAATGTACTTTATTCTAATGGAGAATTGGAACAGGGGCCTCAAAAAGATTTTCCTAGTTTTGAAATCTTACAATCTCTAGCAACTCAACCATTCCAGACATACAGATAATTTTGGGATCAAATTCACATCCTTGCAGTGCTTCTTGGGTTTTAAGAACTTCGTGCTGCTTTTCTCTAATAAGTCCCTTTCTTTTTCCCTTAGAGATAGACACTTTATTAATGGGACCTGGCCTCTTGACAGTTACACTAGAACCTTTAGAAGGTCTGGTAATTTTTAGGGTGAGACTTGGTCCTTTAGAACTCAGAGATTTCTTTCTTTTACATTTTCCACTACTTATTGGTTTAGGCTTTTTAAATGGTTAGTCTTTGGTTGCTGGTTTCTTTACTAGTGTTGTAGTGCCAGTCTTGGTTTTGACCCTATGATCAACCATACTTTTAGGAACATCTTTATCAATATCTTTATTTGTGTCCTCTTACTCATTATCATCCATCTCCTCCACTTGTACTATCTTCTCATAGGGTACTTCAAAATCAGTCATTGATTTTTTATTTAAATTTTTCTTCTTTCTAATGCTATGTTTACTTTCCACAAAGGAAACCTCCAATAAATTTTGAGAACTAGCACGAATCCCATAAACTTCAGTGGACTTAGAAGGGAGCTGAAAAGAGGTACACCCCTTGTTTCTTGACTTTCCACTATAGGGGCTTATCATTACTGTAAGGTTGCTTGTCTGCATTGCCTTTTCAACAATACTCATACCAGTTGGTTCCACAAAATATTCCTCATCAACATCTAATAGACCATCATTTTGACGTCTATTTGTAAGGGACCCTGTAATGTTATCCCATTTGGAAAGAGCTTCTAGGTAACTCTTCACTTATAGTAGTCAAACCTTTGATAACCATTTTTTTACTAATGGCAAAAATGTTGGAAGACATCCCTTTATCAGTAGAAAACTCTTCGTTAAACATTTGTTCATCAACTAAATGACTCTCTTGAGTTACTAGTGAACCCAGTCTCTCAAATATAATATCTTCAAACTGAGAAACCGATGAGAGTTCCAGGGGACTAGTTTGAGTAGAGGGTTCAGTAATAGATATTGATTTTTTCTCGACGGAAATAGGAGTGACCAGAGTTTCTAAAGGTGTAACACTGCTGACAATTTCTAGTAGATGAGATAGATTTATTTGTAGCCTCAAAAGAAATGGAATATACGACATCACTAGACAATAAAGAGGGAGTAAGTTGGATGGAGGAAAAAGTTATGAAGATTAGGATTGGTAGGAGATGGAGGAGACATGACTGAAAGTGTTTTTTCATTTTAAGAAGTAGAAAATAGAGATGACTAAGACATAGTAGAAGGTATTTTGTCAATATTTGAGAGAAAATAAAGAGTGAGAGAGAACTAGGTAACTAATGTGGTAACAAATTAAGATTAGATGAGAAGAGAGAAATCTTGATGTTTAAATAGAGGAGAGAAGGAATTGTTTAAATCAGAAGGGGTAGGAATGAAGTTATATGTTTGGTTAGATGAACGTGATGTTTGGACTGAAAAAGGTATTTTGAAACTTTTCAAATAAGGTGTGAAAACATGTGGCCAATTGAATTAATTTTAATTTCTTTCATTAATTAGTAAAGTATGATACTAACCTTAAGAGGGAATTGGTCCCTTCTTGATTTCTGAGCATCAGTGCTTTAGTCTGTCTCACTTTTCTTTTTAATTGTCTTTCCATTACCATGGGAGTACATCTGTAAAGATATGAGACTAAGTTATACAATTTCAATATTACTTTACTTGGATACCTTCTTACCAAGTCATAGACAATTTAGAGTAATAAATGGCACCAAAATGGTTAGTTTAGCTGCATAAGTCCCAACTTTATTCGATTTCTTTCGAACTGGTCCCTGCCGAATGCTTCAGTAAAGATGTCAGCTATTTGGTCCTCAGTGTTACAAAATACCATTTTGATCGATCATTTTTGCACATTGTTTTTGAGAAAGTGATGCCTAATATCTATATGTTTGTTTCTCTTATGCTAACTTGGATTCTTGGCCATTTTTATTACGTAAGTGTTGTCCCAAAATAAGAGAACACATTTTGATAAGATCCCAAAGTCCTCCAGTTATTTTTTTATCCAAAGCAACTGAGCATAGCATGAAGGAACTACAACATATTCTTCTTCAATAGTAGGAAAAAAACATTGAGGTTTGCTTCTTAGTGCCCCAGGAGATCAAGGAGGAGCCTAAGAAGTGAGCCATTCCTTAGGTTCTCCTCCTTCAACCAAGTACACTATATCAGCATAGCCAACCAAATTAAAGTTTTCACCAGCAGGATAAAGTAGATTAGGTTAGGGATATTTTGAGATATCTCAAAATCGTTTTAACAACCTTCAAATGAAATTACTTGGTACATGCTTAAAAATTTGAACATATTCCCATGCTAAATGAAATGTCAAGTCTGATAGCTATTAGGTAGAGTAATGAACCAATGATTCCCCTGTACATTGTCTCATATATAGAGGGAATAGATTTATTTTAATCCAGCTTTGATGAGGTCCCTATGGATGTGTCAATAGGTTTGGCATCCTTCATGTAAAATCTTTTCAACAACTCTTTCATACACTTTTACTAATAAATAGTGTTACCACTCGCACTCTACTTGATCTGCAACCCAAGAAATAAATTAAGCTCTCTTATCATACTCATCTCAAATTCACTGGTCATCATCTTGGCAAATTCATCACATAGGGAATAGTTTGTAACTCCAAATATGATATCATCTAGATAAATCTACACAATCAACAAATTTCTTCCTCTAACCTTAAGAAGAATATTTTGTCATTCTTGTCTCTCTTAAAACCATTATCCTGCAGAAATTTATACAGTCTTTCATATTAGGACCTGGGTGCTTGCTACACCCCATATAGAGCCTTGTCAAGCTTTAACACATGATGTGGGAAATCGACATCTTAAAAACCAGGGGGCTTCTTCATATATACCTCTTCTTTAATACTGTTCCTACCATAATGAGTGCATAATAGATTTTCTATCATAAAATATATTTGCTACAGGGATTTTAAGGAGAACCTAATCTACGAAATCCAAGACACACTCTATTATTGGACCTTTGGATGGTGAGATTGTTTAGAACTTGAGAAAAAGTATTCAATTTAGAAAATTTTTAAAGATTAACCTTGATATGAACCATGTCTCTGAAGCTCTAAACATCTTTCTAAGGAGCAGTTAGGTCCAGTTAAGCCTTGAGTTAGTTTATCTTCAAGCTCGAACTAAATCCTACTACTTTCACCTTTTACCTTTTTATTAGACTTAGCTATTTCTCTGAGTCTCTCATTCAACAAGTTATTTTTAAATGGTAAGGAGTGAAAACTTTCTTTTAGTTTAGTTAACTATTCAAATAACTCAACCTTCTCTATCTCAAGTTCATCAATGTTCTAATTTGAGATATCCTTATCTTTGGTGAGATTATATACGTAGTCTATCAAAACACTTATAAGAGATTTTAACTCCTTAAGAGAGTAATTCTTGAGATTGTTTTTAATGTCCAAAATGGTTACCCTATCATCATCTTTATATTTAAATTTGGCCATAATGCAAAAAGAGAATCATAGATTTGATCATCATATGTAGTCACCATCTTTAACTCATCCTTCTATATTTTTTGGAATCCTTAGATTCACTGGAAGAATCTCTTCAAGCTGCAAGAGCCTGTTTCACAACTACAGATTCTCAATTTAATTTTTCAAGGAACCGGTCCTTATTCTTCTCTCTATCACCAGTAGTCTTAACATACTCTTTATATTTAACTTATGGAGAGGTAAATCCTTAATGAAATGTCCTGGTTTACCATATTTGTGATATAGGTCATTAACCCTAATGTACCTACTTGAATCTCTTCTTCTAGGAAATTTTTTATTCCTTCTCACAATCTTGAGTAATCTTTTAGTGATGTAAGCATTGTCTTCATCCTATTCTCTTGATTATCCATATGTAAATTTTAGGTCCAAATTCTTATCTTTCTCCTTGCCTTTTGAGTTCATATGTTTTCAAGTTTCCAATCAACTCATCCATGGTTAGGATTTTTAGGTTCCTTGCCTCAATAATAACATCTACCTTAGTTTCTCAAGAATTTGGCAAGATACTGAATTTTTCTAACTTGTTTGGTAGGCCTGATCACCTCACCCTGGTAATAAAGTTCAGGTGTGATAGTTGTTAACCTGGTATGTATCTCTTAAATACATTCATCTTCCTTCATATTGAAAGCCCCATATTGAGTGGTAAGCATGTCAACGTTTGACTCCTTAACCTGACTAGTTACCTCATGAGAAGTTAGTAAACATTCCTAAATCACCTTAGCTGATTCCATACTGAGATCATGTTGTATTTGTCAGATCCAATACCATAAATAAGGAGTTTCTTGGCTTTGAAGTTTTTCTCGATCTTCTTCCTATCAGCATCATCAAACTCTTTTCTAGTTTTGTGAACAATTAAGGTGACCTCTCCAACCTTAACAGTTTTAGTAGAAACATAATGTCCATCAAGAGTTACATCCCAAAACTCGCTATCCTCAACTATGAAAAAATCATTCATGCATGTCTTCCACTATATATAATACTGGCCATTGAACTTGGGTGGTTCAGTAGTATGATGAACTTCTTCAAGATTTGGTGGTGCTTCCATCCGAGACAATCATTCCTAGATGATAATGGTTTGGGAAGAACCCACTCTGATACCAATTAAATAGATGTAAGAGTTATCCACCAGCTTAGGAACCAGGTACCTAACCAATGTATACAGTTATATATAAATATAAATAGAAATTACAGAGTAAGGAAGTAAACACACAATATTTACGTGAAAACTCCCTTGTACAAATGTAAAAACATGACCTACCTCATAATATTTCCAACCACATCACTACTTTTAAGAAACTAGAATAGAAACTCCGTTGTTTGAAATATTAAACTCTTAGTCCTATAAAACTTACAATAACGCTATTATAAGACTCCACCAAAATAACTCTATTGCAAACAACTGAAACAACTAACTGTAATGACCCGAAATCACCTCCCGGGATGTCGCACGGTGCTTAAGGCTACAAGTAACCCCAAGCTAACCCTTTGATCCTGTTTCTACTAATAACAATTTTTTCACAATGAAATAATTCAAACACTAGCATAGTCATATCATATGAAGGGAGATACGGTGAAAATACTCAATCCAAACGACTATAATACTGGAATTCACAACATAATCACAACATGATAACTAGTCTGACAAAGCCTCTACTAATCCATGAACTAGAGAGTCATTGGGACAGGTCCCCAACTGACTAGAAATGAACTGAAAGTAAAAACATAGTCTCTCAAATGCAGAAATGTCTAAAGATAGGTCCTCGAACCATGAGGACTCACCACTGTAGGAATGTAGATAGAATTACTCAAAAGTCACCGACGAGGCCGGGACAGAGCACCTGAACCTATGTTATAATACAATGTATCACATAGACGTATATGTGGATCAGCACTTAGGAATGTACTGAGTATGTGGGGGTGCATACATTTATATAAAACAATATCAATACTTTTTAATCAAATCATGCATGCAATAAGTAATGACTCACATGGCTCGAATAAGTATAAAATGTAAAGCTCATGAATCATGTAGAATGGAGCATGTAACACAAATCTCATGAGTCATCATAGTTTAACTTTGAAATCGGTAATCTTCTCTTATTATCATTACCCATAGGCTAAAGGAAACTTTAATTAATACTTTCAACTCATTCATATGTCTTATGGAGAGTAAAACTTCTTTAATGCTCAAAAACTTATATCATTTCAAGTTTAGGGTAAAATATCTCATTTCAAGCTTTAGGGTAAAATACTTATATCAAGGGAAAATACTTTAGTCTTAGGAAGAAAATTTGCAACTTTACTATCAGACTATGAGGGAACTTTGCGGGGTCTTACAACATCTCCCCCTTGGAAACATTCGTCCTCAAATGTTGCTAGTTAGACTAGGAACACGGGAAAAATTGAGTACACATAGCTGAAAATTTTTTTTGCTAAAAGGCTCAAAATATCTCTTAACTCTTGAATAACTCAGAAATTGTAAGAACTCATGCAAGAATAGATCCATAACCAAAATTTAGATTAGAAGGGATAAATTAAGGAAAAATAATACCTTCAGATTGATCTTAACTCACGAAAAAGAGGTACGGGTACTTGATTCGCATGTCTGCTTCTACCTCCCAAGTAGCGCCCTCAACTGACTGGTTCCGCCACAAAACTTTGACTGAGGGAACCTCTTTGTTCCTCAGCCTACGGATCTGAAAATCTAGGATCTCAACAAGAATCTCATCGAATGAAAGATTGTTTTAAATATCAGCACTCTCTGAGGGATTTACTACAACAGAATCACCAATATGCTTTTCAAGCATGGAGACATGAAAAACAGGATGAACAGCTAACACTTCAGCAGGCAAATCAACTTTATAGGCTACGTTACCAACACGGCTCAATACTCTATATGGGCTAACATAACGGGGACTAAGCTTTTCCTTTTAACCAAACCTCTTCACCTCTTTCATGGGTGAAATCTTCACGTATACCAAATCACCTACCTCAAACTCAATATCTCTTCTCCTTACATCGGTATAAGACTTTTGACGACTCTGAGCTATCTTCAGCCTTTCTCAAATCAACTTAACTTTCTCCATAGCTTCAAACACTGTATCAGGCCCAATCATGGCAGATTCTCCCACTTCAAACCAACCTATGGGTGATCTACATCTCTTACCATACAAGGCCTTAAAAGGTTCCATCTCGATGCTAACATGGTAACTATTATTATAGGCAAATTCTATCAATGGAAAATGCTCATCCCAACTACCTTTGAAATCAAGAGCACACACCCTCAACATATCTTCCAGGGTCTGAATGGTCCTCTCAGCCTGACCATCTATCTGCGAATGAAAAGCGAAACTTAGAAGAACTTAGGTACCAAAACCCTGCTGAAACGCCCACCAAAACTGAGAAGTAAATTGAGTGCCCTTATTCAAAATGATGGACGAGGGAACTTCATGCAGCCTGACTAACTCCCGAATATATAATCTAGCATAATCCTCAGCTGTATAAGATATGTGCACGGCAAGAGATACGCAGACTTAGTCAGCCTATCCATAACAACCTAAACAGAATCATGATGACGACGAGAAAGAGGTAACCCGGTCACGAAGTACATATTCACCTCCTCCTACTTCTAATTAGGTATACCAAACTCTTGCATCACACGACCAAGTCTTTGGTGCTCTACCTTAACCTGTTGGCATATTGCACACTTTGCTACAAACCCAGCTATATCCTTCTTCATACTATTCCACCAATAGATTTCCCGCAAGTCGTGGTATATCTTGGTAGTACCGGGATGAATGGAATACCGCGTGCCATTCGCTTCAGCTATAATCCTCTTCCTTAGATCATCAACACACGGAACATAAAATCTACCCTGCAATCTCAACACACCATCTTCCCCTTGGGAGAAAACCTCTACCTTTTAGTCCTTAACTGACTCCTTCAGTCTGACTAAACTAGGATTTCTTTCTTACTTCTTCTTCACTTCAGAAACTAAAGAGGATTCAGAACTACTTTGTACCAAAGTACTTCCCTTAGCTGAATCAATCAACCTAACAACCACTCTAACCAAATAATGCACATCACCAGCTAACTCTTTCTTACCTTTCTTTACATGGGCAACACTACCCATAGACAATCTGCTAAGGGAATCCACCACTACATTGGCCTTTCCTGGGTGAAACAACACACTCATATCATAGTTTTTTAACAACTCTAATTACCTCCTCTTCCTAAGATTCAACTCTCTTTGAGTAAACATATACTGTAGGCACTTATGATCAGTAAACACATCAACATGGACACCATAAAGATAATGTCTCCAAATTTTCAAAGCAAAGATCATAGCAGCTAATTCGAGATCATAGGTCGGGTAATTTTTCTCATACGGATTCAACTGCCTAGAGGAATAGGCTATAACCTTACCTCTTTGTATAACACACAACCCAAACCAACTTTAGAGGCATCATAATACACCACAAAACCATCTTTATCATCAAGCAAGGTCAACACAGGGGCTGAAGTAAGTCGAGTCTTCAACTTCTAAAAACTCTTCTCACAGGAATCTGACCACTGGAACTTAATTTTATTTTGAGTTAATCGGGTCATAGGAGATGCAATAAAAGAGAAACCTTTAATAAAATAGCGATAGTAGCCTGCTAGACCCAAGAAACTTCTAATGTCCGATGGAGAGATAGGTCTAGGACAATTTCTTACAGGTTTTGTCTTTTGGGGATCAACTCTAATACCTTTGGCCGAAATAATATAACCCAGAAAGGCTATAGACCTTAGCCAAAATTCACACTTACTGAACTTGGCGAACAACTGGTGATCTCTAAGAGTTTGCAAGACAACTTTAAGGTAATTCGGATGGTCATTCTCACTACGGGAGTATACAAGGATGTCATCTATGAAGACAATGACAAACATATCAAGATATTGCTTGAACACTCGATTCATGAGGTCCATAAAGGCTTCTGGGGCATTGGTTAGCCCAAAAGACATGACTAGGAATTCAAAGTGACCATAGAGAGTTTGGAAGGCTGTCTTTGGAATATCATATTCCCTCACTTTAAGTTGATGATAGCGGGATCTAAGGTCTATCTTGGAGAAATAACTTGCACCTTGCAACTGATCAAACAGGTCATCAATTCTCAAAAGAGGATACTTATTTTTTTACTGTGACCTTGTTAAGTTGACTATAGTCAATGCACATATGCAAAGAACCGTCTTTCTTTTGCATGAATAAGATAGGTGTTGCCCAAGGAGAAATACTGGGCCTAATGAAACCTTTTTCTAAAAGATCTTTGAGTTGCTCTTTCAACTCCTTAAGCTCTGCAGGTGCCATACAATATGGTGGAATAGAAATAGGCTGACTATCGTAAAGAAGGTCAATCCTAAATTCTATCTCTCTATCGGGAGGTACCCCTGGGAGATGTTTTGGAAAAATATCTGGAAACTCATTAACAATATTGACTGACTGAATAGTTAGAGCCTCGGACTTAGTGTCTTTGACTCTAACTAGGTTGTAGATGAAACCCTTTGATATTAGCTTTCTATCTTTAAGATAGGAGATAAAATGACTCTTGGGAGATACCGAACTCTCGGACTACTCAAAAGCTGGTTTATTAGGAAACTAAAACTTGACCACACGGGTATAATAATCTATAGATGCATAACAAGAATGAAGCCAATCCATACCAAGAATAAGGTCAAAATCCACCATGTCTAACTCTATCAAATCTGCAAGTCTGACTCTATGAAGAATAGTAATAGGACAATCTCTATATACTTGTTTAGCATCAACTGACTCCCCTACTAGTGTAGAAACTAAAAAGGGCTCAGAAATCTTTTTGGGACTCATTTTAAAATTCATAGCTATAAGTGGGGTCATAGAAAAGAGACTTGACCCAGGGTTCAACAATACATAGACATCAAAGTAAAAGATACGGAGCATATTGGTAACAACATCGAGAGAGTCCTCCTGCTCCTGACAAGATGGTAAGGCATAGAATCTATTCTGATGCTGACCGCCAATAGTACTAGATAAAGTTCCCTGAGCAGAGACGGGACAGGGCACAAGAGCTGGTGCACTAGTAGCCTGTGCCTGAGGTCGGGCATTTCTGTTCCCCTATCTAGCATGAGGACAATTTCTAAGTCTGTGGCCCTCCTTGCCACAACCAAAATAGCCCCTCAAATCTATGAAACACTCACTGGGATAATCCCTACCACACTTAGCACAAGGAGGATAATGGGGCCTATTACCAACATTGTTCTGCAACCTAGACATAAAAGACCTGCCCCCTTACTCCTACCTGCCTCTAGGCGATGGAGAACTAGCTGATGAAGGTGCTGCATAGATGGATGTCTCTGAAACTAAGGGTGGTTCCCTCTATGGAACCTAGGCTGGCTAAACTCATTCTGCTCAAATCTAGTCCTCTTAATGCCCCTTATTGTATTTCTTTCTCTAATCTTATCCGCCTCTATCTGCTGGGTATGGTCATCAACCTAGCCAGATTCATATCCCTATGCAGCATCGAAATCCTACACTTTTTCATTACCAACCCAGAAACACCGACCATGAACTTGTTCATACTAGCCCGGGTATCAGAAATCAAATTAGGAGTATACTAGGCCAACTGGTTAAACTTCAAGCAGTACTCCTTAACAGTCATAGAGCCCTGCCTCAAGTTTATAAACTCCTCAATCTTTTCCACCCTTATCTCAAGTGGAAAGAACTTGTCTAAGAATGCATCTTGGAACACCTTCCAAGTCATAGGAGCAACATTATCACCTCTACCCTTTCTTTATGATAAAACCAAGTTATAAGCTATGTCCTTCAGTCTGTAGGATGCCAACTCAATACTTTCTTCCTCAGAAATATGCATCACTTATGTGATCTTTCTCACCTTCTCAAGGTATAACTGTGGGTCCTCATCTGCCTTAAACCCATAAAATCCCGATGGATTCATCCACATAAAATCATAAATCTTAGCCGCAGCTATATCCCCTCCCTGTGGATTAGCAACTGCGGCCTGGTTATTGGCCTAAAAATTGGTGGTGACTGATTGGGCTGACACCTGAAAGGCCACCCAAAACTCGGCATGAGACACAGTCTCATTCAAAGGATCAAAAGTAGGGAATGCTCATCATCATTCCTGTGGGAATTCGCTCTTTGGAGAGGCATTCTCTGAAATAGAAGAGCACGAATTATTAGATGAGAGGGACAACTCTAGGCACGATAGAATCCTAAAGAAAGAAACAACTTTTCCTAAAATATCTTGTAGCCTCTTGGTCATAGATGTGGCGCGCTACACACCGATGGTCAAGACTCTACTCAATGCGGCTTGTCAGACTTCCTAGGACTCCTTTAAACCTTAGGCTTTGATACCAAGTTTGTAATGACCTGAAATCGCCTCCGGGGATGTCACACAGTGCTTAAGGATACAAATAGCCCCAAGCTAAGCCTTTGAGCCTGTTTCTAATAATAACACTCATTTCAAGATGAAATAATTCAAACACTAGCATAGTCATATCATATAAAGGGAGATACGAAGAAAATACTCAATCTAAACTACCACAATACTGGAATTCTCAACACAATCATAATCGGATAACTAGTCTGACAAAGCCTCTACTAATCTATGGACTAGAAAGCCGTTAGGACAGGTCCCCAACTGACTCAAAATAAATTGAAAGTAAAAACATAGTCTCTCAAATACAGAAATATCCGAAGATAGGTCCTCAAAACATGAGGATTCACCACTGTAGGAATGTAGGCAAAGGTATTCAAAAGTCACTGATAAGGATGTGACTGAGCACCTGAACCTACATTATAAGATAATGTAGCACATAGACGTATATGTATATGTAGATCAGCACTTGGGAATGTACTGAGTATGTGAGGGTGCATGCATTTATATAAAACAACATCAATACTTTTTAATCAAATCATGCATGCAATAAGTAATGACTCACATGGCTCGAATAAGTATAAAATGTAAAGCTCATAAATCATGTAGAATGGAGCATGTAACACAAATATCGTAGGTCATCATAGTTTAACTTTGAAATCGGTAATATTCTCTTATTCTCATTACCCATAGGCTAAAGGAAACTGTAATTAATACTTTCAACACATTCATATGTCTCATGGAGAATAAAACTTCTTTAATGCTCAAGAACTCATAACTCCTTTGAACTCAAGTACTTGGAATTCGGAATCATATAACTTTGAAACATACTTGAAGGCATTTCATTCACTTTAGGAAAATATCTCGTTTCAAGCTTTAGGGAAAAATACTTATATAAAGGGAAAATACTTTAGTCTTACGGAGCAAATCTGCAACTTTACTATTAGGAAAAAAACTTGTATCAAGGGAGGTTCTCTTAACCAACATAAACCATGCGAGCTATATGGAGTATAACCTCTATTAGTGATTACTTATCTCAGCCTCGGGCCCAATATCTCGGCCTTAGGCCTAAAATCTTAAATCTATGGTGGCACGTAGTTCTGGGGTAAGAAACTATAGTAACTTACCCAACTCAGTGCTAAATTCTACTCCTTTTAGTTTATCTTGATAATCTCATGGAAATCCACTTTAAAATAATCTCATGGTTCATATAGAATCCAATAATCAAATCTGTAATCTCATGTAGTGAATGCATTTCAAAACTCCATGACCATTAGGTCAAAACATTTCTCAATAATCTCAGAATACGCAAATCATGGTTGCTTATACCATAAGGGTTCATAAAATTGCAAATCTCAAGTAGGGATCAATAACCCATAGTTAAATCTCAAGTTAGAACTAATTAAAAGCAGAATAGATAGCATATAGATTCATAACTCATGCAGAAATCTGGAAATTTCTGAAATTTATCTCAAAATCTCAACATACTCATATACTTCAATATCTCAAACATTTCAACTATTAATTTCTCAAGGATTAAAATCATGGGGTATAGATCCATCTTCAATTTCTCAAGAAAACTTGTAAAAATCATGTCATTAGACTCTCAATTCATGGGAAACATTAAAATATTGCAATTAATAATAATGGGTGAAAAACTATAATTAAAATTTAAGTAAAATCTCATAGATTGCAGAAAGTCATAGTTTAAATAAGCCTTTAGGCACAAGGATGAAAGGATTACCCTTGTTCAAAATTCCACATACCTTAGATTATGAAATTGGATGAACGAGCTTGCTCTAAACTCTTCTTCTTACTCTTAAGAGAGAGTTCTTGGAACCTTTGAAAATGGGGAACTCAAATCTCAATTCAATTTGTAGAATCCATGGTGAGTTCTTGAATTTCTTGGAGAAGGGTTTTATATTTGATCTTGAGGGACAAACCCTAGTTCTCTTGTGTTTTGGATGATGAATAAAGCCATTTACTTCGCTTGGAATATATCTGGTTGATAAAAGAGTGGAAAGACCGAAAAGCCCATTGTTGAAACGTGTTAAAAACATTGAATGGGGGCTGTGATAGTTGAAGTGATCATCCTTCACAAGTCTGACGGTCCGTTGGATCATCCGTCACACGTTGACCAGGATAAGGCCACACTGCCTGAGCGCGACGGTCCCAGCGACGGTCTGTTGCATCCTTGACGGTCCGTTATTTTGGCCGTCGCGCTTGGGCTAAAAAAAGGAGTTACTGCCTTGGTTTTGATAGGCCGAGCGACATTCCATCGCAGACTCGATGGTCCATTGGATCGTCCGTCACACCGGGGCGGTTCCGACAACGTAGCTCTTAGTAAAACGTCCATAACTTGTCACCCCGATACCGTATTTGGACGAAATTGGTATCGTTGGAAAGCTACTTCAATTCTCTACATGAAAAAAATGTCAAATTTAAGAAAATTCTATATGGTTTAAACACCAATCACATGGGAAGTCACTTCTCAATCTTTTAGGACCGGAATTACACTTCATTTGACATGCTCTAAGGCTCAGACTACGAGGGAACTTTGTGGGGTCTTACACTAACTCTAGCTGATTCAACCACTAGCTAACTGTTGCCTTTACTATCAACTGACTATAGCTGATTCAACATTGTGAAAAGAAAAAATAATTAAAAGACCTACAATATCTTAACAAAAGAATTAGGTTGAGCATTTACAAATTACCAGACAAAATCTTAAATACAACAAGATAATAAGACAACACTAATGACTGAGCAGATGCCTGTTGCAGATGAGGCTTAGCTGAAAATGGTTTGCTTCAAGAAAAATGTACTGTTCTTTGCATTTGAGAGGTAGTTTTTTCTTGTTGTATAATGTTGTATATATATGGGAAAAGAAAACCTAGGACTCCTTTGATTGGTTGAGACAAAATGGTGTGGCAACTCTACCACCTTTTCTCACTAACTTTCTTCCATCTAATACAATTTCTAGTTATAATGCTGACTTGCTACAAAAGGCATAACCCTGATGAACCTTATCCATGAGCAGCTACATCTCATTATCAAAAGTGTTGTGTATGCATCCATTGGGACCAAGTCCCAATGATGGTTTGTCAATCATCAAAACCAAGACTTAATAAATTGTAAGTTTGCCTGTACTGATTGGTATGTATTATTAAGTTTTCCCTAGTTTCACAACCTCTACAAGCCCTAACTATCCTCAAACACTACTCACAGTCAGTATTGGTGATTCATTCTAGTTATAACCAGGTAGGGCTTGGCAAATTTTGGTTTAAACCGAAAAAACCAAAAAATCAAACTGAAATTTTAATTTCGATATGCTTTTTTGTTTTTTTGGATTGGTTTCGGTTTTCAATTTTGAAATTCGGTTAAACGGTTTGGTTTTCGATTTTTCAAAAAAATAATTCGAATAAACTGATTAACCAAAATTCTATTAATAACTAATAATATATATATTTTATTATATATATAATATTTAATATAAAATAATATAATATCAATATATAATAGCAACCCTAATAACTAATAAGTAATAGCACGCCATATACAACTAACAACAAACATCAGTCCAATAGTCAAACAATCTATCGAACCATAGACCGCCAGTGAGATCGTCATCTGTACAACAACACCAGAGCCAGTGACCAGACGACCATTGTGGGCTGCTGCCCGCAGTGCCAACTGTGGTCTTTCCAGCAGCAACCACTCTTCTGAGTTTCGACTGTTTATGTAAACTTATGAATCATGAAGTATAAATTATGTTAAACTTATTGTTATATCATTTAGTTTCATCCATGTTGAGTTATTTATATCTAGGAATGAAAAATAGGTTTGAATTATTTTTTTTAAATAAATTATTAATTTTAAATGTCTAGTCATAACAAAGAGAGGTTCACTACTTTAATCTTCAAAACTGAAATAAAAATCTGAAATAACCGAACCGAATTTGTAGAAACCAAACCGAATCAAATTTATTTCAGTTTGGTTACGGTTGTCATTTTTGTTAATCTAAAAATCAAAAAACTAAACCGATATTAAACTATTAAACTGAACAAACCAAATTCCCAGCCCTATACCCAGATCCATCTTTCACCAATCATTTATTTAACCTAGATTGATTTATCAATAAGTGAATTCCTTTACTGACTAGAGAATAGATTACACATAGTAAAATGAAATCAACAAATACAAGCACGAATCTGATGGATGAATTAAGATGAGAAGTTCAATTTTCGGACAGCAGTAAATAAGCTAATGCAAAACAAAACTTCTACTATCACTTAAAATTATATATATGAAATATTTCTGTTATCAATAGGCAATAACTCAAATACCTACTGCATTCTGTTTGCCAACCTTGTCAGCAATAGTAAAGGCCAGAGTCACACTACAATAAAAGAAATGGTCCTTCTCAATATATTGAACATAATATAGCTCAACTAAGCCATTTATATTAAACACACGTTACAAGCCAAGGATTTTCTCAACTGATTTGTTGAAAATAAAAATGAATTTCAGTATCTTCATAAATCATAACATAGAGCAGAAGTAGTTTTATAGAACTACCTTTCATGTCACCAGGTGTTCACACTATAAAGCCAGAAATTAGCAATGCAATTGAGAGGAAAGTATCAACTTGTTATCCGAGCCACTACATTAGCATGCATGTTTGGAGCAAGAAGCTGCTATATAAAGAATAACAAACATTATAAGTATTGAAACCACCCGACTCAAGAGTAGTTGACTCATTCCAGCTATACTAGTTAATTTAAGGATATCTTTTCATAGAGTGATTGGATCGTGACATGTTGATCAAAGGAAAAATATAAACAACACAACTAAAGATACATTTGTCACGACCAGAGCCAGGGCCTTGGCCGTAATGAGCATCCCGAACCATGAAGGCCAGGGCACCCCTTTCTTTCTGGAAATCATACACAATATTCATACAATATAAATAATTTGCGGAAAAACATACAAAATGGAAACATGTTCAATCTCATAACACTTGAATAATTTGAAAATAAATTCTTAATATTCAAAATATATGACATGCATCTATGAAATCTCTAACATTACAAGATTCAACATATGTCTAAAACAAATCTAGGACAAGGCCACCAATCAGACCATAAATCAAACAAATGGCAATGTTTATATAAGCCCGGACTTCCGTAATAGAGAAGGCTCGCCAATAGCATACTTCTGTCTGACAAATCTATGGATTAGCGGGACCCCTGGACTAAGCCTCAGACCCTGAAATATAAGGTGTCAATACAAATGTACTGGTATGCAGAACAATCCAAAAACAAAACATACATTTTTATAAATCATAGGTGAGAGCATTTTATAAATCTCATGTCATCTTGAAATGATTGAAAACACATGGGCATTATCTGAAACTTTCAAAAATACATGTTGCAATTCATGACTCTACTCTTTATCTTACTTCTAAGACAGATGCTACACCCTATAACTATACTATTCCATAAGCTATATGGAATCCTCTCTTGACTCGGGGGCCAAGCCCCCAACCCAAGTTTTCCACAAGGGTTGGAGTATCTATTTCTCTACTATGCTATGGGCCATCATTGGCATATAATTTTGTCTTTCGAGTATCATAAACTTGTGTCAGCAAATCATGATTTCGGGTAATGAGTCATATGACTCGTGCCTTCTTTGGGTAACCATCTAACTCTCTTAAGCCTAGTTTTAGATTCTTTAAAATACATCTTCTTCATCTTAAAGTTATTTCGTTCATAAAATCTTTAGGCAGGTTAAAAATAGGGTATCTTCATACCCAGTCTTTCAGGTCATGTCACATATCTTTACTGCCCTTATCTTACTTTAAAAGTTATCTATTGACCACCCAAAATAATTCAATTATCAAATGAAAGTTCACCATTCAAAACATTCAAAATAAATAATTTTCTTTGAAATGCTTTATCTACGGTGGTCATATTTTCTTTCAACTTAAATCCATTCTTATGAAAAAAACATGATTGTTTACAACACAAGTTGAACACCTTCTCATTATATCGAAAAGATAAAATAATTTGTACATAGTAGTACATCAACAGTCTCAAGCTTTTCACAGTTTATAAGATTAATTCACAACTTGCAAAATCCATGGAATTTGTAGTAAAAGGGAAATTAGAACATTCTATGCTCTCATTAATTTATCAATGTTAACATCACAAGATCACATGAAAGTAATTCAAGTTTAAAGCACTACATCACAATCTCCATAATTTTCCTTATAACAATATGAAATCCTTAAAGCATAATCATCAACAATCCTGAAACCAAATTCATTTCTAGTTATATATACATACTTTAAAACTAATTTAAAAATAGTAAAATTCGTGCCTATAAGGTTTAGGATATTCCAACGTACCTTATGTTGATTAGTTTAAAGATTGAAACACTAATCTTGACCCTTTTCTTGAAATCTTGAACTTAGAGGAAACCCTAGTTTGGTCTTGTTCTTGAGAGTGGTGAGAATTTGAGATGTTCAAAACTGATAGAAAAATGTATTATAATGCTTAGGATATGATTTATATTTGTGGGGTGGGTTTTAGGGTGAGTAAAAGACCAAAATACCTCTAAAGAAACTAAAGAAATCGCATATTTTCTTCAGTTGACGACCAAGGCTGATGGTCTGTCACTCAAGTGATAGCCAGTCACCTAGGTCATCACTTTTGGGATGAATTTTACCACTTATTTCCCTAGGATGATGACTAGGGCTGATAGGTCATCACTTAGTTGACGTCCTGTCATCTTGGTCGTCACCTAGTTGATAAGTCGTCAACTTCATCGTCATATTTTTGTAGACAGACACATCAAAGTAAAATAAGAATAACTTTCTACTCCGATATCAGATTTAGGTGAAACCAGTTGTGTTGGAAAGAAAACTTAAAGATATTTATTTTATTATATTGTAGGACACGTAGATAATTATATACTAGGAGTAATGGTCATTGAAATTTAACTCAAACTGAAATGTTCAATAAAACTTAATCGATAGAAACGTTCTCAACTCGTCCTTGAGTTAGGAGGTATTTGTGACCTCAAATCATATCCAAAGGTATTCCCAGACTATAGAATTTATCTTAACACATATATTGACAGGAAATCATTTGATTCGGGTCTATGCATGTAGGAACGATGGTTTAAATTCTAGTCCGAAGGAGCGGGGTGTTACAACATTCATTTGGTCTAGGGAATAAACAAGTTAATATATGCAATATAATATGGAGATATTTGAAAGTTACTCTAATGGATTCAAATATATATTTTTTTCATGTCAAACGTGCGTGGAATCAAAGTATGCTAAACATCCATATAAGTGCGTTGAAAAGAATTTCAATCCTTTAGACTTAATCCACACAGATATTTGTGATATGAAGTCAACACTATCTCGTGGTGGTAAAAAGTATTTTATAACTTTTATTGACGATTGCACTAGATACTGTTATGTTTATTTGATAAATAGTAAGGGTGAAGCAATAGACACATTTAGTTAATTCAAAATAGAAGTTAAAAATCAGTTGGATAAAAGATTAAAACAATAAGAAGTGATAGTGGTGGAAAATATAAATCTCCTTTTGCAGAGACATGTGTAGAAAATGGAATTGTCCATCAAACTAATACCCTGTACTAACCTCAATCAAATAGAGTTACGAAAATAAAAAATCCAATATTAAAGAAAATGATGAATGTCTTATTCATAAGTTCGGATTTACCACAAAACTCATGAGGGAAAAGCTATCCTTACAACTAACTGAATACTCAATAGAGTGTACCATAGTAAGACACATTCAACTCCATATGAAAAATGAAAATTAAGAAAACCCAACTTAAAATATTTTTAAGTGTGAGGTGTCTAACGAAATTCCAAGTTCCTATGCCTAAATAGGTAAAGATAGGACCTAAGACTCTGGACTGCGTGTTTATTAGATATGATAATCGTAGTAAAGCATGTCAATTTTTGGTTCATAAATTTGGACATTCAGATATCAAAGAAAATATGATAGTTGAGTTAGACAACGCTGATTTCTTTAAAAAATTTATTCATATAAAACTAGATATGAGCAGTCTAGTAGAGGGTCTAAATAACCTTGAGATCAACCAAATAAGAATGTACATGATTTTGATAATTGAAGGCGTAGTACACATCAAAGAACGTCAACTTCCTTTGCATAAAATTTTGTGAAATTTCTTCTTGAAAATAAGCCTCAAACGTGTATAGAAGTGATGTCATTTTTGAACTCATCTTTTTGGAAAGATAAAGTCAATAGTGAGATTGATTAAATCTTGAGAAACCATACTTGGGAGTTGGTTGATCTTCCTTCGGAAAAAAACCTTTAGTATCTAAATAGATCTTCAAAAGGAAAATGAAAGCAGATGGTACTATTGATAAATACAAGGCAAGACTTGTAGTGAAAGGTTTTAAAAAAATAAGGCCTTGATTATTTTGATACATACTCGCCTGTAACAAGGACAACGTCCATTCAGATGTTAGTTGCATTAATGATAGTATATGGTTTTGAAATCCATCAAATTGATGTAAAACAACTTTCCTAGATGGAGAATTGGAGGAATAAATTTATATGGAACAACCTAAGGGTTTTGTCATTCCTGATAAAGAAAATAAAGTATGCAAACTTGTTAAGTCACTTTATGGACTAAAATAAGTACCCAAACAGTGGTGTGTAAAGTTTGACCAAACCATGTTAGCAAAATGCATCAAGATAAATGAATGTGATAAGTGTGTTTTCATTAAAGACACTCAAAATCACAAAGTCATTTTTTTATATGTGGATGATGTGTTGATCATAAGTCGAGACATTTCTAACATAAATGCTATGAAATAAATGCTTAAGAACAAGTTTAATATGAAAGACTTTAGAGTTGCGAGTGTGATGTTAGGGATAAGAATCTAAAAAACTCCACAAGGTCTGGCATTGTCACAGACTCATTACATTGACAAGGTACTTGACAAGTTCAAGTATTTGGATTTTAGTATTTCCAAGACTCCATTAGACATGAGATTTGCACTTCAAAAGAATGAAGGTGAAAGTGATTTATAGTTGGACTATGCAAGAGTGTTAGGAAGTTTGATGTATATCATGAATTGTATGCGATCATATATAACATGTGTAATTAGTAAATTTAGTCGGTACTCGAGTCATCCCAATCAAACTCATTGGATTCCAATGAAAAGAGTTTTGGTATTTCTAAATTATACTCAAGACTATTCTTTGCATTATAACAAATATCCAGTGGTAATTGAAGAATAAAGTGAAGCAAATTGGATCGTCATATCGAATAAAGTAAAATCCATTAGTTGATATGTGTTTACTTTAAGAAGAGGAGCAGTCTCTGGGAAATAATCCAAACAGATATGCATTCCTTAATCTACAGTAGAATATGAATTTATCACATTAGATAAAGTTGATGAAGAAGCTGAATGGCTTCGGAATTTCTTGGAAGATATTCCTTATTGGCCCAAACCTTTGGCACCAATATATATACATTGTGATAGTCAAGAGGTGATAGGTAGGGTAGGGAGCATAATGTATAACAGTAAATCTTATCATATAATATAGAGGCATAATATCGTTAGAGAACTACTCTCCAATGATAATTCACTGTTGACTATTAAAGTTAAAGGATAATAGGTTAGATACATTTACAAAAGGCCTATTTAGAGAGAGTTGAGAGATCATCGAAGGAATAGGTTTAAGGCCTAGGACAAGTCAGCATGGCGGTTACTCTACCTAACAGACTGGAGATCTTAGGAGCTAAGTTCAAGGAGATCAAACAAAATTATGGCTAACGGTTCAACATTGTCAATATACTCAACCCATTCTATGATAAAGACAATGTTAAGAGAACAAGGATATGAGTTATGGTTTGAAGCTTTTTAATGATTTCTAAGTTTGGAAGGTTTGACCAAATAGTTTTATCTATAGGTTTAAATGTTTAGGAATCACTTATGTTAGGGTGAAGTGGAGGTCGCTTCAATGAGAATGTTAGTAAAGGACTATTCTTTATGCTCTCATAAAAATAGGACGTGTTCATGGATAAAACGACTAAATTATGAGAACTATAAATGGTAAAAGGTTGATTGTGTGACTTGTGCTATCAAGGTGTACATTTGTAAGACCCTTAAATTTTTCATCATTTTATTTTGACCTTTTCATGTTTGAAATATCAATTTTTTACTTGAATTGTATTTAGAAGTATTAAAAGGGTGTTTGGTAAAAGTTTTGAAATCCTTGAAAAGGGTTCGGGGAAATTTTAATACATTGAGGAAGTAAGCCTCTTCGGTTTTAAGGTTTCATGGCGGTTACCCTCTGTGCTATTAGCGTGCCACGCCAAGGAATTTTTTTTATGTAGTCTTGTTTTATTTACTTGGGATAAGGGAATTTTGGATCTTTTCACCCTTGTACGATACTTAAACATAAAATAACTTTATTTCCTGCAGTTTTCAAAGATTAAATTACTCTCTTTTACTCTCAAAATCAAAACCCAAAAAAAATCAAGGTTTCACTATGCATTCATCATTTGGGCCCTAAACTTCAATTTGATTATGAATTCTTAAGTGTTTCAGGCATGTATCTCTTCCTCAAACTTTAACTTTTACATTGTGGCATTTATTTAAGGAATTTCCATATGATTTAAATTATGGATTTTGAAATTGGATTGAGGGATTAGTTACTTGTCTCATGACTTGAATTCATTATTCATGCTTTAAGTTGATGCTTTTGGGATTGAACTGGTACTTTAATTAAATAGTTGGAATAGAGAACATGGGTTTCCCAAAAATGGATGAATTTTTGCTTGGATTTGCATGAACCTCAACCCACTTTATAAATTTAATTTAAATTATGGAAAATTGCATAGTTTAACTTATTTTTTAACTCAGTGCATTTCATTAGTGGATAAATGGTTATTTAAATTGGTTTTGAAAGGCCTTGGTGGCCATGGATTGGACTTTTATGTAACTTAGGCAATCAATATGATTGTGTGAATTAATTTGGCATGTGTAATTTAGCTTGCAACCATATTGGTATAATAATACCAAGTGGTTATTGTCTTAATGAATGACTCATGAATTAATGGTTGGAATTATGTGTTTAAAATATTTTAATTTGGGCTTAAAGGGGGCTATGTAGCTCGCTGAGGAAGGTGGTCCCTGAGGGACCGATATTGGAAACCATATTAGCTGGCGTAGGGTCTTTATGACCTTGTGCTTAGTTCACACACACACACACACACACACACACATATATATATATATATTGGAATGGTTGGAGCCTTAGTGGCTTTGGCCCTTTTTTTATTTCTTCTGTTAATACAGCTAACACGCACCAAGACCAGTTTGGTGAGGGGAGTCGAACCCATATATCCTTATGTATTTTTAGGATGGTTAGAGTTACACAATCTAGGTTAATGATTTTTAAACCTCATGCTAAACCTTGTTCCCTCTTTCAATATTGTGTGTATATATATATATATATATATATATATTCATATCATTGTGTGCATTATGGTTTTGAATGATTTTTGGATATGGCATTACATTATCATTTATCCTAAGTTCCATTCTAGCATTCACCCTACCAACTATCCTAGGATACTATATTGTTTTATAATGTAGGGTCCAAAGATACTTCTTTTACCCCTGTGCATCAGGAGGTGGATTAGCACATTCGTTTAGTAGCTGTGAAGTGGTAAGCCTTCATTCTTCAAAAGGCCTTATCATTTTCATATTTTTTATTTTAACTCAGTACTCTGGATTTTTTAATCATGGTCGGGGGCATATCCTAACTTGCTTAGTATTATAGTTTTAAAGGCTAATTAGACAAATGTAGGTTGGTTGGTTATTGTTTTGGAACTTAGTTTCATTGAGTCATTTATCCAACTTCTTGTTACTATTTAGTTGGCTTCCTCATTATTAATATGATTATTATTATGCTTTTGAGATTGGGTTAAAGGGGTAGTCTCCGGTCTTTGGTGGACTTAAGATATCTTTCATGGCCAAGCTCGAGTTTGGGTCATGAAAAGCTTGGTATTAAAGCATGGTTTAGAGTCATTGGGTATCCAAGAATCCATTTCTAGTAGAGTCTTTTTTATGGGTGTGTAGTGCACCACACTTATGAGAAAGAGGCTATAAGTTATTTAGGAACATTTTCCTTTTTTGTGTTCTATTTTTGGGGTGTAGAGTCCAGTGTTAGAACTTTTCTAACTCGTAGACTCCTTGCATTTCAGATCAAGCCTTCCCAAAGATTTGATGTTCGTAAAAACTCTACTGGGAACTCTGTCCTTTCTGAGGAAAACATGGAGGAGACTTGCCCTGTGTATGGAGTGTAGATCTAGTCTAAGGTCCCCATTTCTAATTGTTCTGCCCCACATAGAGTTCCACCTGTCCCTAGTAGTGCTCCTTGGACTTCTCCGGGTGGTGATGCCTATGATCAGCCGCTTCAGGGGGACCTTTCTAATGTAGAGTTCTATCGGTTTATTCATTTGCATACTCAGTTAGTGACATCTCATTCTCATTAGTTAGATCTATTACTCCTTTGTTTCAGGTCACTCGGGTTGGCCAGTTTATGAGAAGAAGAAACATGCATAAGTTTGAGAGAGATGGAATAAGAAGTTAAGGTATTCAGAGTAGGGTGAGGGTTAGCAAAATAGTAGGAGAGATGGTAGGTAGTGGACCAAGATGAAGAACTAGGACAATTCTTATTCATCTTCTAGTGCTCTTTATTCTAAGACTTTGGGTAATCATCATTCTCAGGATAGCGGTGGTTCTAAGGCACAGGGTACCCAGTCTCAGGATAGTGGAGCTTAATCAACCCCACCTTATCCTTTTTGTTATTTTTATGGGCAGCTGCACTATAGTTATTGTTAGGAAGAGAGGAATCATTGTTATAATTATGGTCAACTTGGTCACATGTAATGGGATTGTCCCTCAACTAAGGTTGCTACTGGAGCTAATACAGTTTTCGTGACCACGTCTATATGTCTTATGCCAAAGAGAGTTACTTCTGGTATCAGCGCTGGCTGGAATTGCCTCAATTAACTTACTACTCACCTGGAATTTGAGGCATTGCAGATGTTGTTACTAGTATGTTACAACTCTTCTTTCCTGATATGTATTATTTACTTGACCCGAGGTCTACCATTTCTTATGTGAACCCTCATATGACTGTTCATTTTGGTTTTGAAAATGAGAGTATTTTTGACCTCTTTTATATATCTACCTCAGTGGGTGATTCTATTGTAGCTAGAAAAATCTATAGGGGTTATGTGGTGCCTATCTTTCGTAGAGGGACACTGGTGGATTTGATAGAGTTTGATATGGTAGATTTTAATGTGATCTTGGGGATGGATTGACTTCATTCATGCTATGCTTCCTTGGATTGTAGGACTCGAAAGGTTAGTTTTCACTTTCTTAATGAGCCAGTAATTAAATGGAAGGGAAGTTCTTTGGTGCCAAAAGGGAGGTTTATTTCTTATCTTAGAGCCTGAAAGTTTATTTCCAAGGGGTGTCTATATCACTTAGTTTGGGTTAAGGATTCTAACTCTGAAAGTACTTCATTACTATATTTCCCTATGGTTAGTGATTTTCCTGAAGTGTTTCCAGGTGATCTTCCTAGAATTCCTCCCGACAAGGAAATAGACTTTGGGATTGATCTTCTGCCAGAAACTCATCCTATTTCTATTCCTCCTTATGAAATGGCTACGGCTGAGTTGAAGGAGCTAAAGGAGCAGTTAAAAGATCTTTTTAATAAGGGTTTCATCCGTTCTAGTGTCTCCCCATGGGGTTCTCCTATGTTTTTTGTGCATAAGAAAGATGGGTATCTTCGAATATGTATAGATTACCGTCAGCTCAATAAAGTGAGTATAAAGAATAAATACTTTTTTTCTAGAATTGATAATCTTTTTTATTAGCTTCAGGGTGCTAGATGCTTATCTAAGATTGATCTTAGTTCAAGTTATCATCAGTTTAAAATAAGGGAAGTTGATATTCCCATGACTACTTTTCGAACCCGGTATGGTCACTATGAGATTTTGGTTATGTCATTTAGGTTTTCTAATGCTTTGGTTGTGCTCATAGACCTTATGAATTGTATTTTTAGGCAATTTTTGGACTTGTTCGTGATAGTGTTTATTGATGATATTTTGGTGTATTCAAAGATTAAGGAGGATCATGCTAATTACCTCCTAATTGTGTTGCAAACCCTTAACAACCAAAAGTTGTATGTGGAGTTTTCTAAGTATGAGTTTTGGTTGAATTCTATGACTTTTCTTATTCATGTTGTTTTATGTGAGGGGATTAAGGTGGATCCACAGAAGGTTGTGGTAGTTGAGAAATGGCTTAGACCCATGATTTCAACTGACACTCGTAGCTTCTTAGGCTTGGTCGGGTATTATTGGAGGTTTGTGGAGATTTTCTCTTTTATTCCTACTCCATTAAAAAGATTGACTCAAAATAAGGTTAAGTTTTTGTGGTCCGATGCTTGTACGAGTAGTTTTGAGAAGTTGTAGGATAAACTAACTTCTACGCCAGTTTTGTCCCTGGCTGAGGGTACTGATGGTTTTATAGTGTTTTATGGTGAGTCCCATGTGGGATTGGGCTATGTGTTGATGCAGCACTGTAAGGTGGTGGCCTATACTTCTAGGAACTTAAGGTTCATGAAAGAAACTATCCGACTCATGATCTAGAGTTAGTGGCTATGGGTTTTCTTTGAAAATTTGGTGCCATTATCTATATAGGGTGCATGTGAATATCTATTCGGATCATAAGAGCTTATTGTATGTGTTCACTCCAAAGAAGTTGAATCTCAGGCAAAAAAGGTGGCTTGAATTGCTCAAAGATTATGAGATGAGTTTTCACTACCATCCAGGTAAAGCTAATATAGTTTCTGATCCTCTTAGTAGGTTATCTATGAGGATCTTATCCCATGTGGAAGAGGAGAATAGAGGAGTGGTTAAGGATATTCACCGATTGTCTAACTTAGAAGTTTGTATTTTACACTCTGAGGATGGAGGAGTCATTGTCAAGGAAGTGGTCAAATCATCTCTTGGTGATGAGGTAAAGGAGAAGTAGGTTTTGGATCCTATACTTATGATGCTTAAAGATGATGTGGGTCAACAAAAGGTTATGGATTTTGAGATTGAGGGAGATGGTATTCTGAGATACCAAGGTAGTTTGTGTGTTCCAGATGTTGATGGGCTGTGAGAAAGGATTCTAACTAGAGATTAGGCAAAAATGTATCATGACTTAAAGGAAATCTTTTGGTAGAGCAATATGAAGAGGGATGTAGCAAATTTTGTTGCTAAGTGTATGATTTGTCAGTAAGTTAAGGTTGAACACTTAAGTCTTGGTAGAATGTCTTAAGAGATAGAGTTACCTGTGTGGAAGTAGGAGATGATCAATATGAACTTCATTATGAGTCTTTCATAATCTCACAATTAATATGATTCTATTTGGGTCATTGTAGATAGGATAACTAATCCACTCACATCTTGCCTGTAAGGACTAACTACTCACGAGAGGATCATGCCCGGTTGTTCATTCAGGAGATTGTAAAGCTGCACGGTGTGCCAGTGTCCATTATTTCATATAGAGGTATGCAATTTTCATCTCACTTTTGGCATTCATTTCAGAAAAGCTTAGGTACATAGGTGAACCTTAGAACCACTTTCCACCCTCAAACGAATGGGCAAACAAATCATACTATTCAAACTTTGGAGGATATGCTAAGGGACCGTGCAATTAATTTTAAGAGAGGTTGGATTGATCATTTGCCTATTATTGAGTTTATGCATAGTAATAGTTATCATTCTAGTATTCAGATGGCTCCTTTTGAGGCTCTTTACGATGGGGGTGTAAGTCTCCTATTAGGTGGTTTGAGGATGGTGATACTAGGTTATTTGGCCTTGAATCGGTTCACCAAGTCATGGAAAATGTAAAAGTGAATAGAGAAAGACTTAAGACTGCTCAAAGTCACCAAAAGTCTTACGTGGATGTAAGGCAAAGAGATTTGGAATTCAAAGTAAATGATTGGGTTTTCTTGAAGGTGTCTCCTTTTTAAGTTGGTCCATATCAGATTTTGAGGATAATTGGGAACGTTGCTTATGAGTTAGATTTTCCTGTGAGTTTGGATTTTATTCATCCCGTATTTTATGTGTCCATGCTAAAAAAGTATGTGGGTGATCCTTCCTTGATAGTGCCTATTAAGGATTTTGGTGTTATAATTTTTTTATTTTATGAGGAATTCCTAATGGAGATATTATATAGGTAGGTTCATTGATTGAGAACTAAGGATGTAGCTTCGGTGAAGGTCCTTGGGAGAAACCAAAAGGTGGAAGAGGTTATATGGGAAGTTGAGGAAGATATGAAGGCTAAATATACATTCTTGTTTCCTGAGTTGGATGAAAGTGTTTAAAGTATAAGTTTGGTTTTCCTTCTATCATTTTTCTAGTTTGTTGTTTGATTCTGGAGCATTCTTGCTATTCTCATATTAAAAGTGTCCTAACTCATAATTTATGGTTGAATAATCCCAAGGGGGATAGTGTAAGACCCTTAAAACTTCCATTATTTTATATTTGACCTTTCTATATTTGTAATGTCAATTTTTTACTTGAATTGTGTTTAGGGATGTTAAAAGGGTGTTTGGAAAAGTTTTGAAATTTTTGGAAAGGGTTCGTGGTAATTTTAGAACTTCAAGAAAGTAAGCCTCCGCATTTTTGTCGTGTCATAGAGGTTACCCTCTACGATATTGACTTGGAAGGGAGGATAACCTCCGTGATATTAGTGTGCCATGCTAAGGCACAATTTTCATGCAATCTTGTTTTATTCACTTGGGATGAGGGGCTTTTGGGTCTTTTCACCCTTGTACGATCCTTAAACATAAAATAAGCTTATTTTCTTCAGTTTTCAAAAATCAAATTACTCTCTCACTCTCAAGCTCAAAACCCAAGAAAACTCTAAGGTTTCACTTTGCATTCAACATCCGAGCTCGAAACTTCAAATTGATTATGAATTCTTGTGCGTTTTAGGCATGTATCTCTTTCCAAACTTTAATTTTTACATTGTGGATTTTATTTGAAGGATTTCAATGTGATTTAAACTGTGGGTTTTGAAATTAGGTATAGGGATTTTGGTTGTTATTGATTTAATTACTCGGCCCATGACTTGAATTAATTATTCATGCTTTAAATTGATACTTTTGGGACTTAATTGGTACTTTAATTAAATGGCTGGAATGGGAAACATGGATTTCCCAAATCAGATAAAGTTTGGCTTGGAATTGCGTGAACCTTAATCCACTTTATAAATTTGATTTAAATTTCGGAAAATTGCATGGTCTAACTTGTTTTTGAACTCAATGCATTTCATTAATGGATAAATGGTTATTTAAATTTGTTTTGAAAGGCCTTGGTGTCCATGGATTGGATTTTTGTGAAGCAGGGTCTGTCAATGTGGTTGTGTGCATTGATTTGGCATGTGTGATTTAGCTTGACAGTGTATGGGTATGACGATACCAAGTGGTTAATGCCAAAATGAATGACTCCGAGATTAATGGTTGAAATTAAGTGTGTAAAGGATTTTAATTTGGGCTTAAAAGCGGGTTTGTATCGAAGGTAGAGGTCATGAGGGGATAGATACTTGAAACCACGTTTGCCGGCATGGGATTCCTTATGATTTTGTGCATAGTTCACACATTATATACATACATACATACATACACACATACATATATATATTGGAATGGTTGGAGTCTTTCCTTGGATTTCTTTAATTTGTGCAGCGAACAAGCACTGTGGACCTTCCGATGGGGGAAGCCGGAACTATATAGCCCATGGGTGTTTTTAGGATCGTTAGAGCTACACAGTCCAGTTCAGTGGTTTTTAAACCTCATGCTAAACCTCATTCCCTATCCCGACATTTTATATATATGTATATCAATGTTTGCGTTGTGGTTTTGACTGATTTTTGGACATAGAATTATGTTATCATTTTCCTTGAATTGCATGCTAGCTCTCACCCTGCTAACCGTCCTAGGACTTTACAATGTTTCATAATGTAGGGTCCGGACACACTCCTTTTACCCCTGTGCAGCATTAGGTTGATTAGGACATTCATTGAGTAGCTATGAAGTGGTGAGCCTCCATCCTCTGAAAGGCCTTATCATTTCCATGTTCTTTTATTTTGAATCAGTACTTTGTATTCTTTTGGTCATGGGCGGCAGCATGTCCTGACTTGCTTAGTATTATGATTTTAGATGCTATTGCGAACAAATATGGGTTGGTTGGTTATTGTTTTAACATTAGTTTCATTAAGTCATTTATCCATCTTCTTAATACTGATTAGTTGGCTTCCACATTGTTTTTATGATTATTATTGCGCTCTCGAGGTTGGATTAAGGGGGTGGTTTATGGTCCTTGGTGGACTTGGGATATTCGTTACGGCCAGGCATGGGTTTGGGTGATGTTAACATTAAAGTTCGACAGTTCAAAAATATTACATCTATCAATTGACCGAGTGCATTCGATGAATGGTCACGATGAAAAGTTCAAAGGAAAACCCACTTATCCATATACAATCAGTCTTTGGTTGTTGATCAAACACTTGCCCATAAACTTTTTATAAAATAGTCATTCCCCATTCATATGGGGGATTGTTAGGTTCTAAGTTGATGTGAGAATGGAAAATGGAGGGAACAAATTGGAGAAAAAGTGATGTTTCACTAAAGAAAGTCATATTCTCCCACATTGGTGGGAGAAAGAAACTTTTTTGTGTTTATATTAAGACACACTCCTCCATGTTGATAGTACGGCAAGAACAAAAGATTTCTCATGTCGTCGTCCTCGTCACTCGCTTGGTTCAGCTTGGAATTAGATTTGGATTTGTCAAATGATCGATCGAGAGATTAATATTTTTGGACAAAATTTATTTGAAACTTGGAAAACAAGTAAAGTTGTAATCCAAAAATCTAATGGAAATGTTTTTCTCCATTTATGGACGCATTTCGGACTCAGTGCAAACTTATGCATAACGCACCTCGAAAGAACGAGAACCTTCGAGGAAGAGACACTCTTTTGGAAAAAGGTGCAACCTGCATGTAGGTCAGGCGCAGACCTGGTGCAGTCTGGCTCTACCTGGTGTAGGTCCAGCACAGAAGCTATTGGAAAGTGCTAATAGACACCTGCGGCCGCAGGTCTGGCGTAGGTCCAACTGCAGGTGACGTACTATTTTAGAAAGTTGTCTTTTTTCATTAACAATTACTTCTTTTCCGAAGAAACACTTAATGGCTAAAAATACCTGAACTTTTCGTCAGGTAAAGGTACGATTTTGAGTTGAAAAATAATCTTCTTCTTCTTCTAAAGACTCTTATGTGATCATCAAATTATTAAGTATGTTCGAAGTTTCTGAAACATTGATGTGTCGCTATTTTCAAAAAGAAAATCATTTTATCCTGGGAGGAAAGATTCCATAACCTTAGGTAAAGGGGAATAAATTCTTTTAGGACACACTGTGCATTCGGTGGACTTGATTCTACTATTTTCTGTTTCATCTTCTTTCTTAAAGTTGATAAAAACTTCATTTTGATAGTTCTTGAAAGTTGTTCTTGAACTTAGAATTAAAGTTTGCATTGAAACATAAAGATTTTTGTACCTGAAGAAACAATGGAAGCATATATTAATTAAACACACACTAAATTTTTTTACTACTTAAAAGGCAATTCAAACTAAACGGCGAAAAAACGTCGTCTCAAACCAGAGTTGATATGCATATTTGATCCTTCATTTGACACTACTCGGTAACTATTTAAAGTTCATCTGGATAGAAAAATCTAGATCACTAATATACGAAGTCGGTAGAGATTATTGTTGCCTCTGATTGAAGCATCATCCTCAAGATACAAATTTGGAAGTTCATGCTGCTGAAGATTTTCTATTAGTCTACAGCTTCAGCAAGAATACAAAGTGCTTGCTGAACACTTTCTTCCCTCTTCTCTATGGCGCTGGCAGAACATATCTTAAGTACAACACTTTGAAATTTGATCAAACAAGCACCAAAGCTATCACCAATCATAACAGATATATGTTTAAAAATTTGTTCTTCTATCTATTTGTTAATATTTTCAATGCCTTTTATTATGATTTGACTTATCTCACACATAAAGTTTGCTGAAATAACCTTGGTTGCCATTTTGGGTAATAATCTTTTGAATCCACCATTAAATCTCGTAACATAGCTTTGTGCCATGTCTTCATAATTCTAGAGAATCCCATTTTCTGTTTTTCTTGAAGAGATATTCCATGCAGGTCTTAATCATGCCACCTACGAAATAGATAAACATCCAAGCACGTAAAATTTGTTGCTCTTTTACTCTTCTCCAAATTTTCATAGGATCTTATTGAACATCTTCAGTGAAGTTTACATTCATGAGACCTTGACTGACCGTAAGTAGGAGACCACCATTCTATGATCAATGTTAGGAATCATAGTGGCAATAGTTTTTAAAGTTAAAACATGCATTTTCCAACCATTAGGTGGATCTTAGGTGTTTCATATGGTATTTGGTTCCTTAAAAGAATAATTAGGCTTTTCGGCTGTTGTTTTCTACTAAATTTCTCCATCTAAGTCATTATCCCTCTTGTTTGCCGCCACTAGGGCCAGTTTCTCTTCACCTTCAAGATGTAAAACATACCAACTAAGGTCTAGCTTAAGATTATCTATTGATTCTAATCCTGCATTTTGATTTGAGCCATTCGAATTTAGTACATTAATACACCAACATGAAGAACAAAAGTTGTATTATAGTAACCTTATAAGGAAAATGGAGATGAATTGCTCTAATTTAATAACAACCATAATCAGAATTTGCAGTCTTATACAATTTCCCAAGATCAAATTTTGTATCTTCTAAACAAACTTTTTGCATTTTGGATTCTTGATTTGCAACATAAAGGGGATTTACTTCCAATCTATCAGAATCTCAAGCCAATACTTTTGTACTTTGGTTATGATCATTATGCTGCTTCTATTTGAAGACTTGATTGCAGCAACAGTGAACCGTCTGATAAGCAAGATCAATGTACCTATGGCCATTCCACCAAACTGAATCCTCAAGATGCACTATGTTGATTTTTTGTAGTCTAACATGGACTCCATATGCGTACTAAATAAGTTGTCACTGAGTGACACTTTATTAATAGGAGAACATTTAGACAACAGATTGCACAACAAGCAACACAGGTAGCAAAGTGAGCTATCACAAACTGAGGATTTCCAGTTTCTACCATGATAAGAAATTTTCTCAATTTTTCTTTCAGTTTCACCACCACAGGTTTTTCACTTTCTATTAAATCTTTAGTCATAATTATTTGGACTCTTTCTCGGTACTTCAGTTCTAAATAACTTTTGATTATTGGAACTGTCAATGCTGATTAGCACTTGATCACTGTTGTATTTTGGTTTTGATGATTTCCAAAAAAGAGCTCAAGGACTTGATCTATGTCGTGCTTAGTTAAAAGTGAAACTCTGTAGCTGTAGATTGTACTAGTGTTTTGGTTATAAGTGTTGCAACAATACTGATACTAGTATGCTGACTTCAGGTCCAGTCGGTTACTATTAAAGTTTTGATCTCTAATATATAAGCAAGATGTGATAAGATCAAAACCTATTTCTTTTAAAAAAACTAAACAAAGATTCATCTCTCAAGCAAAAGGCGATTTTGAGTTCATTTCAACAAAAAAGGGACCTGATCGACTTGCTACTTTACTTTTGTTGCTTTACTGAATATTGAGTTAGTTGTTCTTGAATTGTAAATCTACTTCTATATTATAAAGGATAGTAGATTTAGGTCTAGTCTATTTTTTAAGCTGAGTCGTAAGAACTAGAGTTAGTTGTCGTATCAGCCTAAATATAGTTAAGTTCTCTTCAACTTGCTTTATGTTATTTTAGGTAATGCTACCTAGTTAGTTGATGTGTGGGTGTAGTAGAGTTACTGCATCGATCTTGTACCAGAGTTAATATAAAGTTGCAGGATTAAGAGCTTAATTCTAGTGAATATTGGAGTCTGTAATCATCCCTTTGGATTTAAGTTGTTGGAATTTACTAGAAATCCTGTGAGACAGGTCATGGTTTTTCCTTCCTTGAGTAAGCAGGTTTTCATATAAATATTGTATGTTATTTACTTTCAGCACTTTGTGTTTATTTTACTTATCGTTCTATTTTTGTACCTAAGGGACTTGGTCACTTTACTGGTAGTGAAAATATATTAGTCAATACTTGATATCAGAGTGGTACACTAAATGGCTAATACCTAGAGTGGATCCTAAGTTATGGCCACCAGACCTCCCCCCCTTCAATGGCCAATACAATGTTTGGTGGAAAACTTGAATGCATTATTTTACTATGGCCGCAGATAGTGAGTTGTGGGACATTATTTGTAATGGACCACATATTCCCACGAAGGATATTAAAGAAGGAAATGACACAAAGCTGGTCCCTAGGACATAAAATGAGTATGATGAAGATGATAGAAAAAAGCTTGAGAAAAGCTACAAAGCTAAAAAAAATTACTAGTTTGTGGAATAGGTCCTAATGAGTACGATAAAATTTTGGCATGTGAATCAGCATAGGAGATTTGGGATTGCTTGAAGACTACTTATGAGGAAACAATTCAAGTCAAGGAATCTAAAGTGGACATGCTCGCTACTCATTATAAATCTTTCACTATGAAAGAAAGTGAGACTTTTCAAGAAATGTTTACTAGGTTCACTAACTATTCAAGAAAGGCATACCACCAGGCTCATTGTCATAACAAATGAGTTACACTATCTTGGAGAAGTTATTCCATCCAATAAACAAGTGAGAAAAATACTCGATATTTTACCTAAGTCATAAGAAAACAAGGTCAATGCTATCGCAAAGGCTCATTATCTCAAAATTCTTACAATGAATGAACTTATTAGAAATTTAGAGACTTATGAGTTGAAAAAACAGCAAGACCAAGGTACGAAGGAGTGCAATAAAAAAAATATCTTGATCTTATAGCCAGAAAATTAGGATCTAGTGAAGTTGATGAGGATGTTGACTACTTAGCTCAAATATTTATTAGAGATATGAAGAGGAATGCTGGATTTAAAAGAAGAAAAAAAAAGGAAGCACTACAAAGCCATTAGGAGGAAATGATTATTGTTATAAATATGGTAAAATTGGTTACTTCATCAAGGATTATCCAATGCACAAGATGGAATACAAAGATTATGCGAAAACAGGAGTAGACAAAGGCAAAAGGAATGATCGAGTACTAGACAAGCCTAAGAGGAGAATTGCAACTGATTATGTAGTCAAACAAGCCTTGGCTGCTTGGGGGACTTAGCTAGTGAATCTAATGAGTTGGAAAACCCTGAAATGCTTGTATGCTGGCTATGGGGGATGATGATACCATTTACAATTCTCTTTTTGATCTCATGGCAAAGTCAGATGATGATGAGGTAACTCTTTTTGACATTAAGTAAAACATCAATAACTATTCTTTGAAGAAACTAAAAAGACTAGCAAATTTGTTTATTGATTCCCTGTATGAGCTCACAATTAAGAAAGATTTTCTTTAAGAGAGTGTATAAAATCTTAAAAATGAAAAAAAATTTTTAACCATTCAAATTTCTGAGTTAAGAGAACAATCTTAAAAATTGACCTATGAAATGTTGAAATGAAAGGGAAGCTAAGAAAATTGTCTGCGTCTATTTCAAAGGTAATATTTGAGACCATAAGTCGAGCTTGAAGAAATTTTGAACAAGTCCCAAGAGCTTATTGCAGCTTCTCCTAAGAAAAATACTAAGCTAGAGAGGGACTTAATTCGTACAAGGAAAGATCTTAATAAATCTCAAAAATGGACTGCATCATCTCAAATTTAAGCTAATATGACTAGTCAAAGGTATAACAATGGAAAAGTTCTTAGTTGTCAACATGTTAATCCGTCTTTCAATCCCTACAACAAATTTGTGTCTGTGTCTAACATCTTATTGTTTACTCATTATGGAAGAAATGGTCATCTAAAAATGGATTGTCAAGCAAAGTTAAGGGCTGAAATGAGTCTAAAAAATTAAGTCCAGCAAGAATAGTCACTTAAGAAGGGACTTAGTCCCTTTTCAAAATCCAAGAAAGCTAGGTTGCCTAGCTTGGTAAAGAATGTCTTGATTACTCTCTTGTCTTCTTTCTGGGAACTCAGACTTAAATAGATTTCCAAACCTAATAAATGATCTTTATGTGCAGGTGGGAGTAATAAGGAGTAGTCATAATTGGTTAATGGAAAATGAATGTTCCAAGTATATGACTGGAAAAACTGACTACTATCTCTTGCTTAAGGTATTTCAAGGTGAAGGTGTCTCATTTGGAGATAAAAATAAGGGATATATCCTAGGTGTTGGAAACTTGTAAAATCACTAAGTCAAGCTATTGAGATGTGTATTATGTGAGTGGCTTAATATATAGCCTACTTAGTGTCTCTTAAATCTGTGGTAAGGGAAATAAAGTCAAATTCCTATCTGGTTGGTGCATTGTTACCAGTCTTCAATCTAGTGAAGTCATTCTTAGAACCAAAAAGTGCAAGAACATGTTTGTTGTTAGTTTGAGTTCAATCACAAGAAGTGATCTCACTTGTCTAAGTTCTCAATGTGAAAATGTTGACTTGAGGCACATAAGACTTGGCCATGTTTGTTCCTTACTTCTTAACAAGTTGGTCTTAAAGTACCTGGCCCGTGGTGTTTTCAAGTTGCAGTTATCAGACACTAAGGTATGTGATGCCTGTGTCGAGGGAAAATAAACCGCTTCCTTACTCAAGCAGCAGAAGAAATTTAGCACCACCAAGCCTCTATGTGGACTTGTAAAGGTTCAAAGTAGAGGATGAATGAAATATGTCTTAGTCATTGTGGATGATTTTTCTAGATATAATTGGACCATGTTTATAAGATCCAAGGATGAAGCTTTTGAAGTGTTGGTGGCTTTTGTCAAGAATGTCCAAATGAAATTGAACAACAAATTAATAGGGATCAGATCTAACCTTGGATAGAGTTTAAAATATAGAGTTGAGAAATTTTGTGCAGAAAATAGAATAAGTCACAATTTTTTAGCTCCCAGAACACCTCATCAAAATAGGGTTGTTGAAAGAAAGAATAGGACCTTGATTTATAGTTCCTTAACCATGTTATTGATGGTGGTCCCCCTTGGAACTTCTGGTCTGAAGCAATAAATACTGCTTGTTATGTTACAAACATATATCTCATCAGGCCTATTCTCAACAAGACACCCTATGAATTGTTGTTTTAAAAAATCTCAAACTTATTTATTTCAAACCTTTTGGTTGAAAATACTTTGTGTTAAATAATGATAAGGATAATCTTAGTAAATTTTGTCCTAAGAGTGATGAAGAGATATTCTTAGGCTACTCATCAACCAGCATGCCTACAACGTCTATAACAAAAGAACTCTTTGTGTTGAAAAAGTGTTTATGTTATTTTTAATAAGTTAGGAGACATAGAGATACTGATAAATAAAGATGATACATACATGGAGAGACTCATTCCCATTTAAAGGGATGGTACTACTGAACAAAACATAGAACAAACTATCAAGATGTTGAAAATAATTCAAATGGTGAAGGAGAAGAACCAGGCCCTCAGCATGATACTTTTGAACCTGATGTTCCACAGCATGTATCTCAGGATCAAGCTGTTAATAGATCTGGTACCAGTCAGACTCAGTCACCTATAAGAAAATCTAACTTGAAGCACAAGTCATCCCACCTTCTTAAGAATCTTACCCTACTCCTAGATTCTGGAATGCAAACTAAGGCATAAGCCTGGAACTTTGTGGCCTTCTCAGTATTCATATCCACCATTGAGATCAAAAATGTGCTAAAAGCACTCAAGGATGCTGATTGGGAAAATGCAACGCAAAAAGATCTTCATCGGCTTACAAAAAATTAAAGTATGGCACTTAGTCCCTAGGCATGTAGATAGAACCATTATAGGGACAAAATGTGTGTACAGGAACAAACATGATAAATATGGTACTATCACAATGAACAAGGATAGAATTATAGTGCATAGGTACAATCAACAATAAGAGATTGATTATGATGAATCCTTTGCACCTATTGCATGTATGGAGGTATAAGAATTCTCGTTGCCTTTGTTGCATATATGGGATTCAAGCTGTTTCAAATGGATGTAAAGAGTGCCTTCCTGAATGGATACTTAAAGGAAGAAGTTTATGTTAAGCAACCACCAAGTTTTAAAGACATTGATCAACCAAATCATATGTTGAAATCAGACAAGGCTTTTTATATATTGAATCAGGCTCCCATAGCATGGTATGAAAAGATATCAAGGTTTCTTATTGAAAATGGCTTCGAAAGAGAAAAAAAATTAACAATATTCTATTTCTTAAATCTAGAGGAAAAATTCTACTGATTGTGCAAGTATATGTGGATGACATTACTCTTGGTGCAACTTCAGATCACTATGTGAAGAATTTGCTAAACTCGTGAGAGGTGAGTTTGAAATAAGTATGATGGGTGGACTAAGTTTTTTCCTTGGGTTGCAAATCAAGTAAACTCCACATGGAACAATGATTTTTCCAGAGAAATATGCCAAGGAGCTATTGAAAAAATTCCATATGAATGTTGACAAGCATATTGATACCTCTATAGGGACAAGCTCAAAGATGGATGCTGATAAATTTGGTCTAAGTATAGAGGGATCGTTGGGTTCATACTATATTTGACTACTAGCAGATCTGATATTGTATTCAGTTTAGAAATTTATTCCAGGCTTTAAGCTTGTCCAAAAGAGTCTCACTTAAAGGCTGCAAAGAGGATCCTCGGATATCTATTTATTACCCAAGTTATACGCACTCCCTACAAATGGTATCAAAGCCTATGCTAATTAAAGTTACGGAAGTAGTATATATTTGAATTTATTTGATTAATTTATTAATTATGATAAAATTAGATTTAGATATATTATAAATATTGTTTAGATGAATAACATACAAAAATTACAAAAATATAAAGAATTTAAACAAATAATATCTGAAAAACGTAAAGAATTAAAAATAAGGATAGAAAGACTACAGTATAACATAATTGCCGGAGTTAGTAAAAACTCAATAAAGCCATAAAAAGAAGAAATATCAAATTTAGAATCAACGATAGATAGTCTAGAATATATATATATATATATATATATATATATATATATATATATATCAACATAACCTATATACATTTAAATAAAATGAACAAAGAAGAATTAATAATAGATGAAAAAACATATGAAAATCACGAATGATTAAAAATAAAAATAGTATTCTCTAATTTAGGAAGGAGATATAAGAAAATAGGTGAACATTTATATTTAATGTTAGAATATGAAGAATTAAAATTAGAAGATAAGTTGGCAGTCATGGTAAGAATAGAAAGAGAAAACGAAGAGATAAACAAAAAAAAGGAAATAGATAAAATAAAAACAACAAACCACAGAAGAAATACGAAAAATAGAAGAAACTAAAAATAGTAGGATTGTTGAATTAGAAAAAGAACTACAAATGCTAAAAGATTTATATGAAAAGAGACAGAAAGAAAAAAAAAAGAAAAAGATAAAGAACAAAAATTATTAATTGAGATAAATCAATTTAAAGAAAAATTAGAAATAAAAAATAAAGAACCAGAAACCAATGAATTAAAAATAAATGCAATAGATGCTGAATAAACAGATAATTATGATTCGGAAGATAGTGAAACATATATAGAAATTCTAGAAAACATAGGAAAACTAGAAATTAATGAAAAACAAGAACTAATTAATAAAGAAAATCTAGAACTAATAAATACAGAAGTAAATACTCTAGATAAAAATATAATACCTAGTACATCAGAAATAAGAAAACCAACCTATAATTACAAAAATAAGTTCAAAAGACATAATCCAAAGGATGAATATAATAAATGGACACCAAAACAAATAATTAATTACAACTTTTTAGATTTAGACTGTGTAATAGACACAAATAAAATAATGCAACTATGGGTAGGATACATGTCAAAACAATTATTAGATAATAAAATGGATACAACAAACACACCAGAATATATAGAAAAGACATTAATAGGAACAGTAAAATTATGATTTTTAAACCTAGCCGAAGCAAGTAAAAAAGTATTGAGATCTGATAATAAAACAGAAGGAACATCAATACCTACTAAAATACTACCAACAGAAATATTGAAAAAATATGAAATAGCTATAAGAGAAGAATTTAGTAGTATAACAACAGAAGAAGAAGAGCAAAATAAAGAGAAAGATACGAATTGGAATTTAATGTTAAAATTAGCAATATGTAATATGTGTTGTATAGATGAGTATACATGCGCATTTAAAGAATATTATTATAAAGGAACATATAATATAGAAGAAAGTAAAGAAATAAGAAAATTATATTTTAGTAAATAACCCGAACCATTTAGTTCAAAAATAATAAAGAGTTGGGATGAAGCAAAAATAATAGATACCCTAGGAGCAAGAATAAAATTTTTACAACAATGGTATAGAAATCTATGTGAAAAAATATAGAGAAGAAATAAAAATAGAAAAAACATTAATAAGAAATTTAGCATGTTGCAAAGATAAAATAACACCTCAATTTGGATGTGAAGAAAGATATTATAAGAAAAGAAAAAGACATAAGAAATATAAGAAGTACGAAAAATCAAAATATAAATATAAGAAACGAAGAAAAAGATATTTTGTAAAAAATTATAAACATAAAAGACCAAATAGAAAAAAGAAATCTATAAAAGAATGTACTTGTTATAATTATGGAAAACTAGGACATGTAGCTAGAGATAGTAAATTACCAAAAAACCCAAAAAATAAACAAATATCAGAAATAAAAATAGAAAATACAGAATATATGCAGATAGATTATATAGATTATGAATTAGAAAGTGAATATAGTATATATGAAATTTCGGAGAATGAAACAGATAGTGAATTAGATGAACAAATGACTGAAGAAGATATAAAAATGAATCAAATAACTGAAGAAGATATAAAAAATAATAACGAAGAAAGAATATTTAAATGAAGAAGGAATAGATCAAAAAATAATATTTGACAGTAATATATTTGATAAAATAAAATGAAAATAGTATGACTTACGTGTAGAAAAAATATTTAAAATACCAACAATAAAAAATATATTTAGTAGAAAAAAGGAAGAATACTATATAGGTAGCCAAAAAGAACATGTAATAGACTGTAGATATGCAAAAGGAAGAGCTAATATACCACTAGTAGCAAAAAGAATAATTAATAAAGAAATAAACGATATAAAAAAGTAAAGACTCAATAAAATATATACACCTTGGAGGAACAAAGATATTAATAAAAGCATGTTTTAGAGAAGGAATAGATACACTAATAGAATTATATTTAACAGATGATAGAATTATAAAACCTATAGAAAAAAGTATAATAACGGACAATAAAGGAAATTTAATATACCAAAAATTTAAATTTATAATAAGTATGAATTATTTAGTAGCAATAATAGATAAAAAATATAGATAAATCATTAGTATTATATTGAAAAATATCAGGAATAGAACTAACCCTAGGAAGTAAAATATTTACAGCAAGATGTAAAAATCTATATGTATTAACAACAAAACATAAAATAATGGAAAAAAATAAAATTAATAAAATACAAATAGAAAGTCCTTTCGAACAATTTGTAAAAACAATTGATAATAATGATTATAGTTACAAAGACATAGATATAGAAGAAGATTTAGAAATAATAAATGATAGAATAAGTACAACAAAAAGAATAGCTCATGAAAAACCAGAATCATCAAGCTCATAAAAAGAACAAGTTATGAAACAACTTCAATAGTTAATTTAAATCAATATTATATAACAGGAACAATAAATGAAAAAGAATATTTAATACTCTTAAACACAGGATGAGAAGAAAATTATATAGCAAAATATCTGGTAAAAAGTGAAGAAATAAAATCTAATAGTAATATATGCCCAGATCTACCAAGGAGTCTAATGGACATTAAGGATACGACAGAAAAAGAAATAATAATAGTAGTTAGAAAAATAAAAATTGAATTTGAAATAAAGGAAGAAATGCAAAAAGCAGACATAATATTAGGAATAAAATGGTTAGAACAAGTAAAACCATACAATATAGAACATACACAATTATCTATAACATATAATAAAGAAAGATTATTCTTAAAAAGAACTTTAACTTGATATGAAAATATATGTACTTATAAAAATAATAGTAGAAGGATATTATAATAGGTATTATACACCTATGATAGATACAGGAGCAGAAACAAACTTATGTAGATACAACTGTTTACCAGAAAGTAAATGGGATAAATTACAAACACAAATAGTAGTCAAAGAATTTAATAATGAAGGAAGCTTAATTACATATAAAGCTAAAAATGTAAAAATACAGATATGGGATAAAATAATAACAATAGAAGAAATCTATAATTATGAACTAACATCAAAAGATATGCTTTTTTGAATGTCATTTTTAGATAAATTATACTCACATATAATAACTAAAACAGATTGGTGATTTACAACACCATGTAAACAAAAAGTAAGAGCAAAAAGAGTTATTAATAAAATAAGAAAGAAAACTGATTGGATAGAAGGAAGTGAAAAATTACACAAAAGTTAGAAAATATAAAAAATACGGAAGACACAGTAGAACTAGTTGTATTTTCGATAAATAAAAAAGAAATAACTATATTTTCAATAGATAAGGTATAAATAATAAAGAAAAAATTAAGACAATTATAAACGTTGGGAAAAACATAAAACTACTATAAAAATTGAATTAATAGATAAAAATAGCATAATAACTCAAAAATCATTAACATATAATTTTGAAGATTTAAAAGAATTTAAAATGCATATAGATGAATTATTAGAAAACCAGTATATACAAAAAAGCAATAGTAAACACAATAGTCCAGCATTTATTGTAAATAAACATAGTGAACAAAAAAGAGGAAAAAGTAGAATGGTTATTGATTATAGAAACCTAAATGCAAAAATTATGACATATAATTATCCAATACCGAATAAGATATTAAAAATAAGACAAATACAAGGATATAATTATTGTAGTAAATTTGATTGTAAATCGGGATTTTACCACTTAAAGTTAGATGAAAATTCAAAAGAATTAACCGCATTTACGGTTCCACAAGAATTTTATGAATGGAACGTATTACCATTTGGATATAAAGATGCACCAGGTAGATATCAACATTTTATGGATAGTTATTTTAAACAATTACCTAATTGTATAATATACATAGATGATATACTACTATATACAAAAACTAAAGAAGAACATTTAAAATTATTAAAACAATTTACAGATATAATAGAAAAATCGGGAATAAGTTTAAGTGAAAAGAAAGCCGAAATTATAAAAAACCAGATAGAGTTTTTAGGAATACAAATAGATAAAAGTGGAGTAAAAATACAACAACATATAGTACAAAAAATAAAAAATTCAAAAGAAGAATTAGATAAAAAAAAAAATTACAATCATTTTTAGGATTAGTAAACCAAGTAAGAGAATATATATCAAAATTAGTAGAAAACCTAAAGCCTTTACAGAAAAAATTGAAAAAAGGATATAGAATATAATTACAACGAAGAAGATAAAAAACAAGTTCAGAAAATAAAAATACTTTGTAAAGAGTTACCAAAATTACAATTTTCAGATGAAAATATTTTGTTTTATATATAGTAGAAGCAGATGCTAGTGAATATAGTTATAGAGGAGTACTTAAATATAGATATGAAGAAGAAAAATTAGAACATCATTGTAGATACTATTCAGGTACGTTTAATGAAACAGAAATAAAATGGAAAATAAATAGAAAAGAATTATATTCATTATATAAATGTTTATTAGCATTTGAGCCATATATTGTATATAACAAATTTATTATACGGACAGATAATACACAGGTACATTGGTCGTAAACAAAAAAAATATAAAATTCAGTTACAATGAAAGAGATTCGGAGACTAGTATTAAATATATTAAATTTTACATTTACAATTGAAGTAATTAGTACTAACAAAAATGTCATTGCAGATTACATATCAAGACAAAGCTACACAGACTGATATAATAGAAGATGATGCTTTAGAAAAAATACTCAAAATCCTAACTACGCTTTCAATGAAAGTGAACAGTATGGGTAATGAAATAGAAAAGATAAAGACTAATGAAGTTAAACTGAAGTCTAAAGCTATGAATCAGCTAACTCAGCAGTGTGCAGAGCTATGTCGATCGAAAGACATTAAAATTCCAAAGCTAAAAGGAGACGTTGGGACACTCCATAAAACCCATAACGTTTATCAATCTACAATTGCAGGTACAAGCAAAGGAGTTAGATATCAGAAAATGAACATGAATAAGATATTTGAAAAATTATTTATACCAAAAATACAAAAAGACCCTTGTACATACCCCCACAAATTACCACATATCGAGATAGTTTGAACCAAGATAAAAAAGCTTATAATCATATAGCCCGAAGATATATAGAAAATATCTACAAAGTACAAACTTTTCTAAACCTTAACCCCAGAGCTACAAATATCCAAGAACCAAACACAAACTATAAAACCCAAAAATTGCAAGGTTGCAACAAGCTAATTGCACTACCCAAATCAATCCAAGCTTAATAAAAACATGTTTTAACTATGGATTATTAAATACCGTATATACCTAAGATAGAGAAAAACTAACAGCTATAGAAGAATTACATAAAGTATTCACCACCTATAAAAGAGTAACCAAAGGAAATCTATTTTATATAAAGTTTTCTACTGCACCAGCAAAGATATTATACAACGAGATCAAACCAGCTATACAAGTTGTAAAAATAGGATTAATCAGAGATATGATTATGCCGAAAGATATTGTGCAGCAGCCAGAGATACCCCAAATAGAGATACCTGATTTTTATGCAAATAAATGACTTATTGGATTAGCTACAATTATTCAAGAATTAGCAAATAATTACATCAATGGAAACCCAATATGAAGTTATTATTCAAGAGACCATCAAATGATTTATTCAAATTCAAGAGAGCTATGACAAACAGATATGGAAGATGTTAGACAATGGATAATGACGTTACTTAACCCAGAAAAATAATCTAATGCAAGAACAATTAGAAAAAGATTTATTTTAGATGGATTATTAACAAAATATTGCAAGATAATTGGACACAAATATCCAGACGATCAATGTTCGAGATGTAATGGAGGAGATAATATTATCCCAAAAGTTCAGCTAGAATAAAAAAAAATCCACCAAGAAGATAAGGACGCCAGCTAGAAGATAAAAATCAATGGAGCAATAATAGAAGAAAACAAAGCATTGAAGATAGGAAAATGACATACGGAGAAAAAACTAAACTTCCTACGTAAATTATTGTAAAGCTTCAATAGCCTTTTTGACTTTTCTTTTTATTTAATAGGCTTTTTGACTTTTTGAACAAAAGACTATTATTAGGTTTTGTTTTTTAGTTAACTTTAAGTCATTTCCTTTCAGAATGTAAAGACTTTTTGTAAATTAGATAGAATACATGTAAAGTAGGAACAATATAGAATAAACGTTTTTTTTATCTTTCTTAGGATTATAAATAGAGAGCATTTTGCTCAGCTAAAGGGCAAGTCTTTATGTGTTGAAGCAAAAAGCCCTCCTTTGTAAACGAAAAACTTTTTGAATATTTAATAAAAAATAGATATATTTCAAAGCAAAAGCTATGGATGAACAAAGGCCAAAATTATCAAATATACCAGAACAGGTATATTTATATTATGGTTATGAATAGCTAAATTCATAAATTCCTGACAATCATGATATGATAAAATTAGTTCATGTTAGTTACTTTATAGTAGAATTATTCGAAAAATAGCATGCTAAGAAGTTTATTAGCAAAGTGGAAAAGGAGAAAAATTTCTAAGAACTATGCCATCCTAAAGGTGAAACCGGTAAGGCAAGAAAGCCGTGATAGGGGAGTATCCAGAGTAGAGGCGTTGTTTAAGGGAAAAGTATCCAGATTACCATGCTAATAGTGACCGAAGAACATGTTATTTAAGAATAATCTAGTATATAGTAATCTAAAATGATCATAATTTGTTATGTGTATGATTGAAGGGAATATTTTGAAAAAACATCATATGAAAAATGAATACTTATTTATCTGACGAAATGGTAGATAAATTTAAAGTACTTATTTTGTATGTACTTAAGGATATAGAAATTGCAGATATAAGAAAAATCATATTGAAAAAAATATTTGATAAATATTTTATGACTAGAATAAATTGCATACCTCACCTACCTAACTACTCTTATAAATACTTACATACCAAACCTACACATCAACCATGATAAATTACGTATATTTAGAATATTAGAAAATGGATATGGAAAATATACAATTAATAGAAAAACTAATGAAAACAAATTTAGAAGAATATATGAGAACCAAAGATATAAAATATATCGAATACCTTAATGAAAATATAGAGGAATTAATAAGATTAAAACAAACAACTAAAGAAAATTATGAAAAAGCATTTAATTAACCCACCTAAATGACAGATAATTATGAAGTACTAGTTTTATAAATACTTAGAGATATATAAATTATAGACCTAAAAAAAATAATATGGAAAAAATATTTAACATTGAAGATAAAGAGTTAGATATAAATCAGATAGAAGACGAGTTAGGAGAATATACTTAAGTGATGACAATCACTATTACTACCTAAATAATTATTCAGATGGATATTATACAGATTAAGAAATGCTAGAATATATTCAAAGAGTTAGAGAAAAACAAAGTTGGCTATACGGAGAAATTAATTATAGAACCAGCTTAGAAAAGGAAGAGAACAATTAAAAGAAAGATTAATTTGGATAAATAAAACTAGAAAACAACTAGAATTAAAAGACAGTTTAGAATATGATTTAGACATAGAATTATTCATAGACGAAAAAGACAGGATAATTAACGAAATAGATAACCTAGAATTTAATATCAGATATAGTACAATTAGAATAAATTATTACAAAAATATTTGCAGTATCACAACTACTTTAGGATAAAATAATAGACTATGAGTATTTAAAATATTGAAGACAAGATATGGAAGAAATAAGATTAACAGAAATACTTATGAAAGAGAATTTAATTGAATATTTAGAACAAAAGATATAGAATATTTAGAATACCTCCAAAATAATATACAAGAATTACGAAGACTAAGAGAAAAAACTAAGAATATTACAGTAAACCATTTAATCAAACACCATCTAATCACCCCCAAGATATGAACATTAATAAAATTAAAATAAATACACTAAAAATAAAAATGTTTAGAAAAGTTAAGAAATATCCACGTATAAATAAAAATAGATCCGTTAGAATAAATATAGATCTATTTATTACCCAAGTTATCCGTTCCCCCTACAAACTCAATAGCACTCTCCACATCTGAAGCTGAGTATATAGCAGTTGCATCTTGTTGTGCTCAACTAATTTGAATCAAGAAGCAACTAAAGGATTTTGGGATAGTAACTGACACTATTCCTTTGGTATGTGACAACACTAATGCTCTCAACATGGACAAACACACTACATAGAGGTAGTAAACCAAGAGAGAAATTTCCAACCACATAGAAATAATTAATATCATCTACACAGAGGTAGTAAACCAAGAATGAAATTTTTGAACATAAATTCATAAATTCAAAGCAGTTTATACTAACTGCATGAGAAAAACAAACTTGTATAAGATATTTGATAATGAAGCTTAGTTAAAGTAAAATCTCTAAGAGTTTATATATAATGTATCAATAGGTAGCATAGATTCTAAAAATCCCAAACTCGACAAATGATATGTAATAAAGTTGTGAGTAAAGTTTAGTAGTTGTTGAGTACTCTCTTCATCCCATTTTAATTGTCCGCCTTAATAATATTAATTGTCACATATCAGTTGTTCACCTTACTAAACAAGGAAAGAATTTGTTTAGTTTTTTCATAGTACCCTCATAATTAATTCTTTTTTAAAATGTCCACGCTCGTTTGTAAGTTCAAAAAAATTTCTTAAGAGATAAATAAGTAAAATTACATTCTTATTTGTAATTTCTTAATAGATGTATCAAAAAAAGTGTACAATTAAAGGGAACGGAGGAAATACTTTTATATAAGTTTTCCTAACCTAAGAAGGTTTTTTTTAAAAAAAATAGATTAAAAGTTAATTATTAATTTTAAAATTGTATCCCAAGTAATGATAATAAGATAGTTACCAACATGGGTTGTGGTGCAGTGGATGGGGATGCTCCACCTTTAACCAGAGGTCGAGGGTTCGATCCTGGGTATGGAGAAAATTCTGTTGGGAGCGGTGCCACCTTAATGGGCCCTGCAATGCGCGATTCGGATTAGTCGGGGCTCCAATGCGGACACCAAACACCGGACACCGGATGAAAAACCAAAAAAAAAAAAGATAATAAAATAGTTGTCTTGATTATTAATTCACGATAGCATTTAGATTCATTATTCTCAAATATATTTCACGTAAATAAGATAGAGTCAAATCTCTCTATAATGGTAGTGTTCAACCTTTTCCTCGTGAAGCTATGATATACTGATGTTCACCATTTAAATATAACTTTTTTTTAATTAGATATTCGTACTTTAAATTTATTGTGCACATGATATTAATAATGATTATCATAAATATTTTGGTATTTTATTTGTATGTAGATATTTCTTACAAAATATTATTACATAATATTTGAGCATGTTGTTATAAAGTGGTAACTTATAAAGAGTGTACCACTATAATAAATGTTATTTTTGTTACAGGTAGAATATTGTTATAGAGAAATAAAATATAACATGAAAAATCGATTTCAAAGAAAATCGAGCCGCTATAATAAAATATCATTATATCATACGAGATATCACTATATAGAGATCTGACTATTTATTTGTACCAATATTGATTTTCCTTCCAACAAATTTTAGGATTTTTTTTTCGTGTTCTCATTCGCATATATTTTAGTAGCTTTTATTAATTTTCCTAATACCTTACCATAAATTTCTACATGCAAGTCCTTGTCAAGTTTTATAAAACTCATTTTGATAAACTCACTTGCAAGTAGCTAGTCCCTTCGTATGAAATTATTTGTCATAATTTTAAAAAATAAGTGTCTCAAATTATTCTCGTTTTAAAAATCTAACAAAATTAATTAATTTTTAAAATTTTATCCTTAACACTAATTGTTATCGCAAACTGTCGACAGAGATGACACATAAAGAGGACAAATATTCATTGAAGAAAGATTACCCATATTAAACTTTCTTCCAAAAGCAAGCAGTTCATCAATGCCAAATCACTAACACAAAACTCCAATACATTAGTCTTCATTACTCGAAGCGGAAGAAATAACATGAAGAGAAATAGTATTCGCAGTAAAAAAAGCACAATCATCATTGATCATTATATTGATAGACAAAAACAAAAACAAGAATATAAGGATATAACTAAAGCAATACCGCTGCATAGTTTATTTTAAATTTGAGGTAGTTTGAAATAAATTAAATTAATTACCTGTAGGACAATACGTGTTGTTGTGCAATGCAAAAAGGCAACACTCTCTTTCTTTGCATAGGTAGTAAGAATTGGTTTAAGTTATGGATTGTTTTCATATATTTTAGAATTCTTAATTTTTTTTTATATATTTTATAACTCATATATTTCATCTCATGTATTTCGCTTTCATGGTGTAAAATAAAAACAATTTGATCCTCGTAAGAATTTGAACAAAAAAAATACACACAAGATTACTTCACGAGTTTGTCTCAATTTTCAGAAAATAATATATACAATAGCGAAAGAAACAATCATGCTATTAACCACACACGCAAAAAGAAAATTAGACTAATAATTATAAAGCTAATTCAAAATGTAATTATTAACTTACACATAAACATAGGGTTCTGTGCGACCTTTGAACTCCTTCTTGAGCTTCATGACAACAAAGTTAAAAAAAAAATTCTATCAACATAATCCTTTATATATTTTATTCTTACCATCTATTTTAGTATTCTTTTTTCACGCAAGGAAAAAAAACCCATCAATATTAAGTTTTCATATATTTTCTTTATATATATTTTAAGACTCCTTAATTTTTTACTCAATATTATAAAAATAATAAAATAATAATTTTAAAAAAAAGTGAAGAAACAACTTTGTCTATTGCTAAGACTTTTAATGAAGGACAAAAAGTTTCAATCACTTTTCTAAAGGTCTTCACACTTTTAATATATTGTAAATTGTAGATGTAAATGTAGATTGTAGATAAATACACGATATATTTCGATTATTCTTTAAATAGAGGTCCTACAAACAGTTATTTGTGCACTTGCCTAGTATATCATGCTCAATTTCTTATTCATAAAAGAATTTAATTAGTTATATGTATGTGTTGAAGCTTGTATAGATGTGGACTGGGTTGGTTCATCTGTTGATAAAAGGTATATATTCGAATATTGTATATTTGTTTGGAGAAATTTAGTGATATGCTGGAGTAAGAAGCAAAATTGGTGGCTCAAAGTAGTGTTGAGGTTGAGTATCGATCCATGACACATTAAATTTGTGAAATGTTGTGGCTCAAGAGATTTTTGAAAGAACTAATAAGAAGACCTATGAGTTTGCCAATGAAATAGTGTAGACATAAAAAATTTGCAAAACTCTACAAGATGAGCTTAATCCTGTTAATTACGATTTTTGGAGGCTACTCTACCCTAAACTCTAGCTTGGAGGCTACTCTACCCTAAACTCGTGTCTATATAAAGGGTAACATATTCTCCTTAAAGGCATTTTGAATATCCCATAAATTCTTGGGTATTCATAAAGAGATCGAAATCTCCAAAATACCATAAACTTAGGGATATCTCAAAGGACTTAAAACCCTCTCTTCTTGATAATCTAATACATTAAGAAGATTCACAAAATCTTTCGTTCATGGAGATCAAATTCAAATCACGAAAAAACTAAGAGAGAAGAATCAAGGGAGAAAATAGAATTATACCCACACAATTTATCAATTAAAATGTTCTTGTTTCTTCAAACTTTGTTTGTGGTTGATATATTTTTACATTATTAAAAGTTTTTGCAAATAAACATAACAAAGCATGTTGAAGTGCACAGATACTTTGTTAAAGAGAAGATTGAAGATGAAAACGTTTGCATCCCTATTGTTCCAACAATTGAACAAGTAGCTGATATTTTAACAAAAAGTCTCTTTAAAACTACCTTTGAGTCATTTGTGAACAAGTTAGACATGTTCGATACATACATGCCAATTTGAGGGAGAGTGACCAATGAGTTGACAGATTTGATTGAAATCTGATCCACAAATCTATTGGATGATTTAATTGTAATAGGCTCATATAAATATGGGATAACATGTATTTAGGAAATGATATTAATTGGTATTCTAAAAAAATAGATTTGAGGAAATTTCTTGATTTAACAATCTCCTAAGAATTAAGAATTAATTAGTTTATTTTGGTCTTACTTGTTCTCTTATAATTACTATACAATTCTATGAATAAAAATATACTTTAGCAGTATCTAAACTTTTAAAAAGACATATTTCTACCATCAATATAGTTCTTTTAACACATGTAGATTTTTAAAGGGTTGTCTATTATTGCACGATTGATATCACTAAGTTTCAGGATTGATTCAAGACTAAATTTCATCTCTGGATAATCAAAAATCTTTATTGGTGACATTTATCCGATGCGAGACAAGGTACTTAGTCTAACCCAACAAGATGATATGATTAAGAAAGTCTAAGACTATAACTCAACTATTTTCCTCAGAAAGTTAGTATGAGCCTTAACAAAATTATCCCCTATGGACGGATGGTGAGAAAATATTTCAGTAATAAAATTCATCTCCGACAAGAAGACAAATTTTATAAGCTAAAACATCCTCTTTTAAAGCCTCCCAATAACTTCAGGCAAAACTATGATGAATGCGATAGGAGGAACTTATGGGCAACTAATGTGAATTTTCACAATATTACCTCTTTAGAGAGGTAACGAGAAAATATTCTAGTATCAAAAAGCTCATCCTCTTTGGTCCTATGAATATACTAAATTAAGGTATTCTCTTTTCCGGCTTACTCCATCATCAATTTGAAACACATAATTAATCTCCTTTAGGTAGGAGACTGTATGTAAAAGTTCAATAAAATCCCACAACATGAAATAAGCCTCACAAATCCAAGCAAATATAGCTTTGAAATACACTATTCACTTTAAATTACAAAATTAATTCAATCCGAGGAAAAAGAAATAATGTGCCCATGCATACTAAGAAACATGTAAGCTAATAAATTATATTCATAACATGAACTATGATTTCTCGGATAAATAATTTATCACATTTCTTCTATTTTATAGCTCAAAATTATATTTTCATCAATTCTTAATTAGATTCCAAGAAAGCATATCATAATCAATTTATCTAGTAAACAAGATTTTAACATAACTACAGTATATAAAAAGTGCCACATATGGCGACTTTACCAAGATTGCAATCAATCAATCTCTTTACATATTATTACCATCTAGAATTTCAAAATGGAAAAATACGCCTCAAATAATTTTGAATTGAAGGCACATCACTTGTTTTTATGCTCAAACCAGTGATTCTAAAATTAGATTTTAGAAAAATTAAGAAGCTAAAATAAATAGTTATGCATCATATTATGCAGAACGCCAAACATAATATTTCTTCATTTGAAAATATTGCGTATAAAATTAGCTTCCAAGACAAACAAATATCTAGAAAACTTGTGAATCAGTTAGATCACTCCAATTATAATAAAATCACGTGTATAGAGATTATCACAATTTCGAATTAAACATGACATAAATTAATGATAACTATATAGCATCGTCACTGATGCTATAGTTCCCTATGTCCCACCAGTTCTAATAATTAGTAGTGTTGAAATTATGGTATATTGGCTTCTAGGATTACATTATGATGGTATTTTTTTCTTTTGATTTGTTACTTAAGATGCCCGTATCACTTGTGCAATTTTTGAAAGGTTTTCCAGATTTATTTTTTGTAATAAAAAGAAATTCTTATAAAAGAAATGATAGGGTTTTCCAATTTTTTCTAAAAAGAAGATTTTATTGATTGCTTTTTTATTTCTTCGCTAATTGCTAAAAAAATTTTGTAGTTATATTTCGAGAAAATTACTTGAAGTATAGGGCAACAAATGAGTGTATGCAATTTGTGAAAATACTCATTATTCTATTGATTAATTTAAATAAGTTAAAACTCAGGGAAATAATATAAAAAAGAATCATTTTGTTTATTTTTTTATTTTCTAAATTATTAAAAATCATTTGTATTATTTACAGGTTTTTGGAAAAACAATTAGCAAAGAAAAAGAAGCAATCGGGTAAAAAAATATTTTTAGAAAAAAATAAATAGGACAATCCTTTATTTTAGTTATAAGAACTTGTACACACTTCAAAATATATAAATCTCAAAAACCTTTTGCAAAAGTTGCACAAGTATTTCATACGTCTTAGGTCATAAATGAAAAAAAAAAAATACCATAAATAAAATAATCCTGATTAGAAGGCACATACCACAATTTCAGGTCACAGATAGAATAAAAAAAAACACATTTAATAAAATAGAAGGCACATACCATAATTTCAGCATTACTAATTATTAGAACTGGTGGCACATAGGTAACTATGTCCCTACAAGTCAGAAGACTGACAATAGGCAACAAGAAGGTAATAAGATACTACTATCTAGTAAAGTTTCGATTCTAAATCCATTCTCTTGGCGCATGATTAGAGATTCCTGCTAACATGCACCGGTGACTGTCGTTCATGGTCGGAAGAGTTCAGGGGCGACCTCAAAAAGATCAGGCAAAGATGAGGAACCCTAGTACGACCACCATGAGCTTTGGAAAGGAAAGAGAAAGGTTGTTAGCATGAGTGATGCATGTGATGATTCCAATGAAACAGTGAACTCAAAGGAGATGTGTTCTCACTACTCCAAATCTCTACTTGTCTTCTAACGAATTCTAACAGTGCAACGCTTTCACCGCCGATAACAAAGGCAATTAAAGAAACCCTCACCCTGCGCTCGCTAACCACTCAACTGACCCACACAGAATTTGAATTTGGCACTGCAATTATGGGGTCTAAACTATCAATTGATACTGCAAATGTTGTACCACCTACCAGAAAAAGGCCAACTAAAGAGAGGGAAGAAGATGATCAAGCAAAGGCTCCAGAAAAATGGTCAGGGTTGTTCTCCCAAAATTGAATTGCTATAAATGGTATACCTCCATCATTTCTCCCATCGGTTTTAGTAAATGGGAAATTAGCAATTCAATTAGAATCTGAGTAACTAGAAGAGCACACTAGGGCATAGAGGAATGCTCTTATACTATATACTATTTACTATAGGTTCTGCTCCAAATCATTACTATATGAAGCATTATATTTCAAGAATATAGAACTTTGTAGCTACGCTTGAGTTGTTTTATCATGCTGAAGGCTTCTTTATTCTGAAATTCAAGACTAGCCATGATCGGTCTGATTTTTGCTTCAGGACCTTATATAATGAATAGTGTGCCAATTATTTGGAAGATTTGGACCCTAAATTTTTTATTTCTATCAAGAGTATTCCAGAACTATCCCTATATGGGTTTGGTTTCCTAACCTTTCTCTCAATTAAGGCTCAATTGCATTAAGCAAGATAGCGAGTCTCTTGCGTGAGCCGATGTTTGTTGATGAGTGGACAAAAAATCAGCCCTGAATTTCATATGCCCTTGTTATTATATACATTGATGTCACTCAAGAGTCACCACAAGAAATTGACACTATCAGGCAAGTTGTTTACTCAAAAAGTAGAATTTGATTAGAAGCCTTTGTTTTGTAAAAAGAGCTTTAAGTACGTTCACGTATGCAGAGATAAGAATAGGAGGGGCGTTAATGTACCACCTAGAAATGATCAGAAGGACGAGAAACAAGCATTGCTAAATAGGGGTATTCAACAGTGGAATAGAATAGTTCAACAATGGCAAAATAGAAATTAGGCACCAATGGGGCAAGAGGAAGCATTGATGTTTTCTGCTAAGGTGCTTAAAGCAGGTAATACGAGTGTGGTGACTAGTCACACGAAACTAGAGCTTAACCACTATTTTCCTGAGCTCTCAGAGGTCTACAACAAAACTCCACAGAGAATAGTGGATAACAGCACAAAAACTCCAACTGAGGGCGTGGGAAGTATGTCCTACTCAGCACTAGTTCAAAATAATCCGATCCTAGAACCAAACAATAGGCTGCTACAAACTTCGAATAGATTTTCACCTTTGAGCAGGGAGAAAGAAAGAGCATTGAGGATTGGTAAACCTCCCAAGGGAGGGGTACCATCTTGTCATACATGAATTGTCTTGTTTGAAATGTCAGGGGATTGAATAGGTCTCCTAAACAAGGGGAAATGGGGAATTATCTTAGGAAACATAATATTTGCTTAGCTAGATTGGCGGAAACAAAATTTAAGGAGCACAAAAGTAAATATAGCTTGAATAAAATTACTAAGGATGGAGTTTTTCTAACATTTATTCCCAGCTAGCAAATAACCAGATTTGGATACTTTGTAAGCCAACTATTCTTAATGTTACTTTCCAGGAGATCCATAGCCAATACTTATATTGTTTTGTTCGTCATTAATTAAGAGACAGACTTCAAATGTTCATTCATAGTTGTTTATGATGCACTTCTACTGTTGATAGATAAAATCTATTGGAGGGACTGACTAATATAGGGAGAACTATTAGGGATCCATGGTGCATTTGTGGTGATTTCAAAACTCCCTTGTTGCCAGAGGACAGAGTTGGAGGTCATCTAGTTGCAACTTTGAGATTAAGGAATTTTGGTAAATGATGGATTCTTTTGTTTTAACTGACATAAACTCCACTAGCAGGTATAACAATTGGACTAACACTCATGTTTGAAGTCGAATTGATAGAGCAATTTGTAATAACCAATTGGTTTTGGTATATGGACATATTACTGTTCATTTTAAGGAAAAAAAATTCTCTCATCATTCTCAAATGCACCTGGACATGATCACTAGTACTTTCCAACAGAGAAAACCCTTTAGATTTCTAAATGTCCTAGCAGAAGATGCTGAGTTCTTACATATTATAAATCAAAACTTGAGTAGAAGTGTTCACGGATATGTTTCAAGTTTGGTGTAAGCTACAGTTCTGTAAAGACCTTTTAAAGTAGTTGAAACATGATGGCCTAGGAAGCATGGACAAAAGGGTAAAGGACACTCGAGGTAAACTACACAAAATTCAAGCTCTCATTACTATACAGGCTATTACTGACTGCTGGTAAGGGAAAAAGAATCACAAGTGGAAATGATAAGTGGCTAACTACCCAAGAATGAAGGGGACGACCCGGTTCATACCTACTTCGTAGGTGTCGGGAAGGGGGACCACTCCGAGCCTGACCTACGCGCCCTCACCCCAGCTTCGTTGGAGGGGCGTTTCGAACCCCCGACCCTGGCACACCACGGTAAGCAAGCTTACTGCTGAGCCAAGGCCATCCCTCCAGAATGAATTTAAGGAATTTAAGGAAAAACTCCAAGGTACACTGGATCGTGGGTGAAGAGGTATAATTATATAAGAGACAGTGAAAAAATGGTAAAATATATAAAAAAGCACCCAGAGAACAAAAGCATGGCTGAGTGCTCTGGCTTTAGGCATAACTTTCATGTCTCACATCTTGGGATCGAATTCCCACAGCTGCATCGTTTAATAACCTTATTTTTAAAGCACCCACAACCTATAAAAGCTGGGTCCGCCACTGCAGATAACAACTAGATGGTAACAATAAATATCTTTTTAACTGTATGAAGGCAAAGTAAGCTCAAATACCATCTTTATGCTCAAAGATTATCAAGGCAATATTTTGCAAAAATCTCAAGACAGAGAAAGAAATCCTGAAGTTTTATAGAGGTTTAATGGGTTCAGCAGCTGATATACTTCCTATCATTGATCTAACAATTATGAGAAACAGACCTAGATTAAATTAGCAATAACAAAGGGAAATATGCAAACCAGTATGAAGTGAGGAAGTACACCAAGCTCTATTTGCCATTGATGAAAACAAAGCCCCTCATATTAATGGATTTAACGCTTATTTTTCAAGAAAGCTTGGACTATCATTAAAGATGATTAGGTCAAAGTAGTACAAGAACTCTTCTAGTATGACAAGCTTCTGAGAGCAGTCAACAACACACTAGTTACTCTTGTTCCTAAAACTTCTCATCCACAAAATGTGATGGATTTTATACCTATTGCTTGTTGCTACTGTCAATAAAGTGATATCAAAGATCATTTCTAGCAGAATTAAAGGATGTTTAGATGGTACAATGGATCTTAATTTGCATCAATACAATGAGTTATACTTTTATCATAAATGAAAAATTTTCCAAAACTATTATTTAAAAGAGTTAGAAGGGCCGGCTTGGCTCAGTGGTAAGCTTGCTTACGGTGGTGTGCCAGGTCCTGGGTTCGAATCAGCCCTTCAGCGAAGCTGGGGTGAGGCTGCCTAGATTATCCCTTCCCCGACACCCACGGAGTGGCTATGAACCGGGTCGGCCCTTTTTATTATTTAAAAGAGGGGATTGTGGCAAAGAGACTTCATGTCTCCTTAAAATTTTTAATGGGGTAGTAATGGAGTACATATGTGTAGGTATTCTAGCACAATACCCGAGTTCAATATCATCCAAGATGCATGAAACTTGGGATCACCCATCTTTGTTTTACTGATGAATTTTTGTTGTTTTCAAGGGGGGGAGGGATGAGGTTTCTGTACAGCTGCTCGTAATAAATTTCAACTATTTTCTGCTGCATCAAGCTTGCAGTCCAAACTCAATAAAATTCAGATTTATTTTGGGGGTGTAAACCTCACTGTCAACCAAAAAATTTTGAGTATCCTAGCAAATAAAGTGAGAAAGCTTCCATTCAAATAACTTGGTGTCTATCTACTAAAAGACTCACTATAGCACAATACACCTCACTGTTAAGCAAGATCACCGCCAAAGTTACCTACTGGATAGCCAAAACGCTATCATATGTAGGAAGACTTCAACTTATAAAGGTTGTCTTATTTGGATTCCTAGCTTATTGGTCTCAGTTTGTTTTTGCTTCCTAAGAAGGTTATGAAATTGATAGAGTATATCTGTAGAAACTATATTCAGACTGGTGAGGGAATAATTTCAAAAAGAGCTTTAGTAGCTTGGGACAGAGTATGCCTACATAGATGTCACGATCCGAACCGGGGCTCTGGCCGTGACGAGCATCCCGAACCGTGAAGGCACGAGCGCTCCTTTGTTAACAGGTAATCATACACACATTCATACAATCATAAAGAGAATGCGGAAATGGATTCATACGGAAACATGGTCAATAACACATACGACTGAACAGTCAAAAGAAATCAATAAACCTTCCACATCATCTAACATCTGTCTGCGAAATCTCTAGTACACCAAAACCAATCATCATAACTAAAAACTGGGACAAGGCCCCTAGTCGGACCCAAAATCCGAAATGAAACAACAATAGCTAAAATAGTTCTTCCGAAATAAAGAAGGCTCACCAACTGCGAACTTCGGACAACCCAATCTACTAATTAGGTGGACCCCGGGACTGTGTCTCAAATCCTGAAATATAGGGGGTCAATACAGATATACTGGTATGTGAAACAACTAAAAATAACATGTTCTTATACAAAATATATGAGAGCATATCGTAATAACAGTGAACATTATGTAAATAAACATACATGGGCATATTTAATAATTTCAAAGAAGTTCTTGAACACCTTGACTCACTCTTTGTTATTCTTCTGAGCTAGTCGGTACACCCTACAAATTTGAAATTCCATGGGCTATGTGGAACCCGCCCTTGACTCGGTGGCCGAGCCTCCAATACAAGTAGCCGCTAGGATTTGGAGCTGGTGATATCCCCATGTGAGCACACTGTAGGAATTCCCCCATGTGAGATGTCCTAATTATTTTATTATCCTCTCACGTAGGATAAAATATCATAAGACCCACATCAGCAACTACGGTTTCCAGCGATGAGCCCTTACACTCAAACGCCTTTTTCGGGTAACCTACTAGCTCTCTTAAGCCCAAATTTTAGTTCTTTAAAACAAACATGCTTCTTACTTTCAAAACATTCATTACTTATCTTGATAAGGGCATGTAATCATCGGGTATCATCATACCCTGACTTGTAAGTCAACCAAATCACATCATATTAATCTGTAGCCCTTTTCACTTATTATCATATTAGTGACCACCCTAAATTTTAAACAATAGATGAGGGAGAGTTATGCAATAAAGCTTTCGTTCAAAATCTTCATCAAAACAATCTCCTCTTAATTGCAGAATCAATAGGTGGTCACCTCATATTTGTAATTTCTTAAAATCCTAGAAAGTTGTTAATTTGACACAATAAACATTTATCATGTGAAGTCATATACTCAACATGTCATAAACAGTACCAAATCATGATCATTTAACAAGGTTTCACCCATTAGTTTTTCATTTAGAAAGTCCATGCCTTTAAACAACCCATAACCATCAAAATCGATAATATCCCAATAAAAGAGGGAGTTTTGATCATTCATTCTCTCATTCAAACCTTACAAAACATACGAAATCAAATATACATAGTTATAGTTCAACTTCCATGAAAAATAGTTCAAGACAACATATATTTTCAACAAAATAATCCCATGATGCATATATTTTGAAAACAATATCGAACAATTCATTAAGAAACATAATTGGGGATCTTTAATCTTGATAAATCATTTAAATTTATGCTCAAGGTTTTTAGAGTAGTTCCACATACCTTATATTATAAAATTTGAAAGATGGAACCCGAATCTTGAATTGAAAGGATTAGATTCTTGATTTCTTGTTCTTGGAGGAAACCCTAATTTGATCTTGTTCTTGAGAGTGAAGAATTTAATATATTGTAAAACTGATAATAGTTAAGTAAATAACATTTAGGGTGTTATTTAATTTGTGTGAGAGGTTTTTGGGTAGGGAAAGTACCAAAATACCCCGCTAAAAATGTACTTTTTGCGCGATTCAGCCTCGACTGACACCTCTCTGGAAAACGGGCATAACGTTTTACCCTGATATCGAATTAAGGGAAAATCAGTGGCATTGGAAAGAGGACTCAAAGTCCTTTCATTTGATATATAGTAGCCCCCTCCCTAATTCTTTATATACAAAATGTTATGGTCGATAGAAGTTGACCCAAGTTTAGACGTTCACTAAAACTTAATCGATAGGAAAGTTTTCAACTCATCTTTGAGTTAGGGGATCTTGTGATCTCAATTCATAGTCAAAGGTATTCAAACTTTATAGGATTGATCATCACACATATATTAACAAAGAATCTTAGGTTCGGGTCTATACGTGTAGAAAAGATGGTTCAAATTTTAGCCCGAAAATGCGGGGTGTTACATTATCTCCCCCTTGAGATCATTCGTCCCCGGATGATGGAAAGGAACTTGTTGAAGCTATAAAGGCATGGAATAAGGAACGTAACCTCGCATTGAATTTTTTCCTCAACAAAACATGCAAAGACATCAAAACAGCTTCTTGATAACCCTAGTGAAATGCGTAAGCACTAAGCATGAGGTAATGAAACTTTACATAGGGATGACCTTGCATATGAATTCCATCATCACAACATAAGGCATGAGTTTATTTGGTAATAATAGGCCTAATTTACCTTTGTACAATCATGATATGGGATTTTGCGAAAGATAGGATTTAAAAGTATTCTCCACCTCACAAGATACAACAAATAGACCTTAAACTTAGAGACACTATTCATCTATGCCCCAACATTAATTAACATACTACATACCTTCCAACTTATAATTCACCCATCACATATCTGAACACAAGAGTTTGTGTTCCATCATAATACTTCTATGTTGAAGCCCAACTCAAAGGAAAGAGGTGCTAACTTAAACTACGAGACCATGTTCTCTCCACCACATTAAGAAATCACCTCACCTCATCACTATAATCCAACAACCTCAAGTATTATTTCAAGGAATACTAACAACAAGGCACATTGGTTTGTGTTTTCATCAATCACAACATTCAAGCCTATCATTACTACCCCCACTTCATGGATCTTTCCTCTAAGATCAGTAAATTCAGTCAATCTCACATAGACTTTCTCCATATATCTCCTTCCTAACTATTTCATATAAAAAATATTTGTCTCCTTCTTCCCCCTTCTTCTATAGCCTTAATTCAAGAAATCACATAAAATTTTTTACCTTCAAGAACATCTACACCTCTACCTAACACATTACTATGCTTCTACAACCACCATCATACTAACATACGGAGGATCATTGAGGGATCATAGCGTAGACATCATGAATGGAAGTAACACTTGTCAATTCATAAATTACACTTTTTGTACTACTCAATAAGGGACATGCGGTGAAGATGCAATTGAATAGACACAAAGGGGTTTCATATATCAAGTGTTTGGATCATAAGTAAAGAGTTGTTCGACATAAAAACAACACAACATGATTTCTTAGGACTGTGCATGGTGTGAAAACATGAGTGCACACATCAATAGTTGTTTAACATTAGGGCGGAATTCATTAAGTCAATGATTGAGACAAAGATTAATACTTGAAGCTATTGCTTCTCTTTTTCAGAGCTGAAATAGTCATAAGTTTTCACAACTTTATCGCTTTGGCTAAACCCGACATAGGGTGAATCAGTGATATATAGAAACAGATTTTCTTAGGACCAAGCATACTGAGAGACGTAGATTTTCATGGATCACGAACAACATAACATATGGCTTGAATACATGAAAGACTGGATAACCGAGAGACATAATTGCTTCTAGTTTGGAGGTCAGATCATAAACATAAGTCTATAGATAACTCAAACCATAGGCATAGGCATGACTTTAGTACATAACATAAGACATTAGCAGGATACTCTCCTAAATTGAAGTAGGAGGAACATGTTTGAATAGGAGTAAGTTCATCATGACTTTTCCCTAACTTGGCACAATGAGAAAATTCGGAAACTACCTTAACTCACTATCTCCCTCTTAGATCAAAGTCACAATCATAGACTTGAGAACTTAACTTCTTATCAATCTATAATCATAATTCTCAATACAATAGGGGGTATCGGTATACTCATGAACACAAACTTCCTTCAAGAATTTTACATAAAGACACTAAATCATTTCTAGGACATCCCCTTTTAGGGACACTAATCGTAATATCTTCTAACTCCCAAAGTCATCAATTTACGACTAACATTTTCATAGGAATAAACACCCACACTTCTAAAAACTTAACACTCCATCTTCAATTCCTTAGAATACTCGCTTTACACCTCTAATCACAAAACTTACAACTTAACAAAGTTTGCATAACTATACCAAAGGCGCATATTGCCTACCTATATTTACTCAAGTTCAACTTTAATGAACATTATACAACAACTCCCCAGACTTTTCCTTACTATAAAATTAATAAACACAAGCTGGGTGCACATGACACTTATACCATACAACCTTATCTAACAATATGCGATATGGGGTTCAACTTATTCTTATATGACTATCACTCTTATCATCTTAATAACTCAACCACAATTCATCATTTTTTAACACTAGTCCTCAAGTATATATATCACTATTTATCCATTTTTTTTTCATAAATTGCCAACCTAGGCCATTTCGCATATCATATCAAGCCTACTAATTAATTCCCACAAATCATGCATCATCAATCTAGAGCTACTATTCTTACCACTACACTCCATATCTAAAGTCTAAGTTTGTTTTCTATCCTCAATTATATACCACTGGTAAAGCAAGCCACATACTACACTAGTCCATCAAATTGGAAAATCAACCTAAATACTTTACTTCACTTAGCTACTACCTATAATCACAACCCTGCCATAACCTCACTATTACAACTCAAAATCCACTATATACCTTCTCACATGAAGTACTAGTTTACTACTACTAAAGAAAAGACCATTAAAGGGGTAAAGTCACATGACAGGATTAGTCGATCTTAATCTTATAGTATAACCCATTTCAATATTATCAACGTATTCTAATTCCTCATATTACACTTACCTACCTTATCATACATCTAGCCTACCTTCAAATCCACATACAACAATGAGTCTATACTTATAACTTAATGGCTAATCTAACCGTTTTTATTCACAGCCTATAAGGGGTTTCTATAACCACTGTAGACACGTAATTTTGTCCCTCTGAAAGATATTTTTTGCCTATTTACCTTATTCTATTGTGTATCCTCATCCGTATGATAATTCCTCTGCAAAAAGACAAAAATAACAAACTAACAACCTACCCTATCAAATGGAAACACCTCACCACCCCTCCATTTCTTATCCACAAAGACAAAAAGAATAAACATACACTAAAAAGGGAGTCCCACGAGGGAACCTTCCAGGAAGGTGCCAAGAACCCTTTTGTTTTTCATTTTTTTAATACATATAGTGGTCTTTCTCCATTTTTTTTTTCTCTCACATACACACACTAACACACCCACTTCATCATCAACACCACTCAAAAATCTATGGAATAAATATTCACATCCACCATTAACACCACACGGTACCTCACAAAACCAATCTCTCCACCATTAGCGCACACAACTCACATCACTCTCACGCTCTACACAAAACCACACACATACACTCACAAAAATAGATTGAGGAAGAGGGGGAAATAACAATTGAGAACCAGTAAAAATAGATGAAAGATAGAGGGATTCAAATAAAAAGGGTAGTAAGAGCTGAGAGAACACGAGTTTCGTGGTTTAGTTACTGCTCCAGCGACAGATTCACCGGAAACGTATCTGAGCTATCACAAATCCATTCAAAAATCCATCGAATACGTCCTAACTAGTATTTCTTTGTTGTTCGGTCATCGCTGGAGTTGACCGGAGCTGAGGCAACACAAAACCTTTGTGCAGACTTCGATCTGATTTCAATTCCATCTAAGCTCATCAGATTACGGTTTGGGTTTTTTTATTCTCACGATTGTCAGTTTGAGGTGGGGGTGGGTCCTTCGGAATCTGATTCGGATCTCCTTGTTTTACTATTCTCAGTTCTGAGTTGGAATAGTTCATCACTGTTGAGGCTTGTTGGAGCTTTGTTTGAAGCCGTGACAGTCCATCCCATTGACCATAGTGTCGTTTGTCGGTGAAACTCATAACTCCATTGACGTGAATGGTTTTGGGTTTGATCGAGTTGACAGGTTCATGTTGAATTCATTGGTTGAGGTTTGATCCGAGGTTCCGGTGCAGAGTTTATCTCGTTTAATTGAATAATACTTTAAAATAACATTGAGGTCCAATTCTACTCCTTCTTTTTTTTATTTCGTTATTTGTCATGTCCAATGCTTTGAATTGGACAGAGTGTGTTGGTCCATCAGTGATGATACGAATTATTGTTTATTTTGATTCAGTACTTGATTTCTTTAATTATGGATTGATTATGAATTGTGTGATGAAATAATATCTCATGAAGGATTAAAATTGATAGTTGAGGGTGGAACTAAGAAGTTGATTAAAAGGGGTTAATTTAGACTAACTTTGATTTATTATTGCTTTGTTTAAATTCGGAAAGCATGAATATTGTTGGAACGTGATAGTATCATGATAGTCGGATAGGTAAATGTAGGTTCAGGTAAGCAAATTTAGAACTTATGTTTTGGTTGAATGTTTGAATATGCGTGCGAATATTTCTTCCTAGTTTATCGTATTTGATTCGAGTGTATTCGTTTGGCCGGGGAATGCCCCGAGGTTTTATGTATTTATTCACCGGGGAATGCCCCGATGTATTATGTCTTCAAAGGAGGTTTGTGATCAAGGCCCGAAGCATCGGGTGAAGCATTGGAGCTTAGTCTAGGACTAGCTTAGAATAGGATTTATATTTTTCACATTTTTCTATTTTTGGATTGTAATAATTGGACTGAACACTATAATTTTGGATTTGTTTGTTTGTTTGTTTGTTTGATTTATTAGTTTGTATGTTTTTGTGTGGTTTATACACTCTTAGTGTCGAATTAGACGATATGTTCCACCAAGCCACCATGGTCGAATCACGGGATCTAGGGGTGCCTAACACCTTCCCCTCGGTCAACAGAATTTCTTAGCTCCAATCTCTGTTCGCAAACCAGTTTAAAGAGTCAAATGGTTTTGAAAAGGATTTTCCAATGGTGACTTGGCACACCAGATTATGCCTAGTGGAGACTCTGATTTCAAATGTAAAAACAATCCTTCTTCGAAACAAATTATTTTCTTTTGTCACTTAATAATAAAAACCCTTTCAAACCCAAAATGAATCTTTTTCGGTTAAAAAAGGGGTGTGACAACTCTGGTGACTCTGCTGGGGATCTTTTCAGAATTTGGTCTTATTTTTGGAGTCTTATCGGCTTTGTTTGGCATTATGGGTGTATAAACATTATTTGTGATTATTGTTTGTGTTATTGTTCACTGTTGTGCATTTTCGTGCTCTTTGTGTACATTATTTATCCTATATGTTATCGCTTTTATATCTGGCATCATGTGTCTACCCCCAGGCCTTCTTTCTGCAACAAGTCTATAGTACACGTGTTGTACACGACCTCTAGTTGAGTTACCCTTATTTTAGGGGCGAGCTATCGGTGTTATGGAGTAGGTGGAAAGCAAAACAACCACTATCAACCATACGCTCCCCCGAACAACCTTATTAGTGAACCACAATGTAGGTCAGCCTTTAAGTCATGCTTATGTACATCATACTGAGACCTAGCGGGACCCATATGGCCCTTTATAGGAGACTCACCTCTAAAGCATCCCTACGTGCTAAATGTTGCATCTTTGAGGATAATGTTGTCATTTGACGGACTGATTTGGGAAAAAACATGTGTTAGAAATAAAGTGTGTGGGTAATGAAAAAAAACAAGAAAAAAAAAGTTTTGTAGTTTTTGGAGTTTTTTTTAAGGCTTTTATTTTTCACAATTCCAAAATTCAAAAGGACTTTTTTACCTTTCGCACTCATTTTCTCAAAAAACATAAAAAAGATTTTCCTTTGTCTCGTTTATCATGCATTCACAATTCGAAAACTTCAAAAAGATTTTTCATTCATAGGATGTGTTTATAAAAGAAAAATATAAAAAAAAAGATTTTAGAAATTTTGTACATTTCGTATAACAAGAATACCAAAAAGATTTTTCTTTCATAGTTGTTGATGTCATGTTTCTGTAAAGTATCAAAATGAAAACTCAAAAGATTTTACTAACATGGTTCATCGTCTGTCTTTGATCGTATCTCTTAAGTCAGGGTCTAGCCTGTTATTTAATCATTAATTGTCCAATCTGGACGAACTACGCACCCCTGATTCTCCTCTTTCGGGATGTGAGATACGTAGGGAACCTATTGTTTCGGAGATTTTATTTCGAAAAAAAAATATTCACTCTTCATTTAGAGTAGGTGTTTCATATACATCTTCAAGAGAAAACTACAAAAGATTTTTCTTTAATAGTTTCAAGTTTCACTTTCATATGAAATTCAAAATCGAAAATCCAAAAAGAATTTTCTTTGGTAATCGTCGGTTTCATATTGTATAGAGATGTTAAAGTTGAAAAATTCAAAAAGATTTTTGTCAATTCTTTTGACAATTTGTTATTTTCTCTTATCAAAGTTTAAAAAAAAGTAAAAAAAGAAAAGGAAAAAGAGTTTAACTGGCCATTTTGGCAAGACTTCACGAACTACGCACACCTGATTCTCCTCTCTCGAGAGTGAGATACGTAGGCTCCCTTCTTGGGTTCGGTGACCTTTCCTTAAAAAAAGGTTTTGAATAAAAAATGTTGAACTCTAACATATTTGTTACCTCTTGTTCAGTTAGTTTAAGGTGGTTGGTTTGTGGCTTCCTGGCTGGTCCTCCACATCACACCAAATCCAAGGAAGGGTTAGTTGTGTCCAACAAGGATATATAGAGTGGCATCATGGATGAAACAAAGAGTCAGGAAATTGAGAGTTTAAAGGAAGTGAATTTGATACTGAGACAAAAAATGATGGAAATGTACCGAGCTTGGGCCAGTGGGCTGCCTCCAGCTCCGTTCCCCACTTTTGTCCCTTCAAATACCTTGAGTCTTCCACCAAAATTGCAAAGTCAATTTCTTACTGTTGTTGATATATCACAGCATGCCGTAGAATCTATTTTACGTCAAATGCACCCCAATGCTTCCGCCTCTCATTCTTTAGCTCCTCAGTATAAGCCTACCACATTCATAGCACCACATACCGTCTGTGCTTTTATTGCTCAACCTTCTACTGAGGCTTCTACATAGCCTATCAATCCAACAGTTGTGCTGCCCCAATCTGCTAATGGACCCATGTTCGAGGCTCTTGATGATCATTGCTATACTCTTGAGCCTACATTTAAGTTAAGAGGAACTCCAAAATTTCTTACCAAGAATCCTAGAATACCAGAAAAATCAAAGAAAATGGTGAGGAAAGTGAAGAGTGTAGAAAATGATACGGAAAGTTTCCTGGGACTTGTGGGTAAAGAAGATGTTTCATATAAAGACTGGGGCATGTCTTCAAGTATCAGCCTTATTCAAAGCTTTGAGATATCAAAATTTGAGGAACATGATGGGCAGAAGGATTCTGTGAAACATTTGGGACGATGTTGCAATCAATCCAGGAAAACTGAAGGAAAGAAGAAGGGAAACACACCTATTGTCGTGCCAGGGCCAAAGCAGAGTTTGAGAGGTCCAACTCACCAATACTGTTAGCCTCAATCCCGAGCTTACATATCAAATCCACTTACTCATCTGCAACAAGGTGCCTCTTTTCAAAATCCAAGGAGTTTCATTCCACTTCCTCAATGTCCTTTGAATAATGCACAATTGTTTACCCATCTATCTTCTTATCCACAATGGTATGCACCTGTCCCTCAACATCATCCTCAACCCCCACAAATTTACCAAGGAACCTCTTAATCCACATTTCATCCAAGGCTAGAGTTCGCAATGATGAGAAAGGAAAAGGATAATTTTACTCCTATTGGGGAATCTTATGCGTGTTTGTTCCAGAGATTAAGACATAGGGGCATGATTACTCCTCTCCTTGGGCACACTCTTAATCAGCATTCAAGAAATTTTGATCCTAATACACACTATGCGTATCATTATGATGCTCAGGGTCATAGTATTGAAGATTGTCTAGATTTGAAAAGAGAAATTGAAAAATGATTCAAGATGGATCAATTATGGTGTAGAACATGAACAGTGAGGGAAGCTCTAGTCACTCTGATATGCAAATCAGTGGCTAATTTATCTGGCTGAGCAATTGAGAAATCACCCTTCTCCTTACCAGGATGGGGTCTGGTAGCTTGTTTTGTTTTATTTTTCTATTGTTCGAATTATTTTAGGGTTATAGTTTGGGATTTATCTTGTTTTATCCTTTTGTTGTTTATGTTCAAATTTTTCTATCTTTTGTTTCAACTAAATGAAGTGTCCCATTTTTCTGTGTTTTAAATATATGTTGTTTGTTTGTTTTCTTTACATAGTACATTTTTGCTGACTCTAGTGATATGACATGCTAGTGAAATATTCATCCAGATCTTAAAATCCAGTTTAAGCATGAAATTGAATCAGAGGGTTAAAGTTAGAAAAAGAGAGCATATGAGAAAATAGATAGAGTGCTGAGACATTTGGTGACAAGTTAAGGTAATTATTTTGCGAATCACAAGAAAAACTTGGTCATCAATCGAAAGGCAGGTCCCAATTAGGTCAAATAGTAGACGTGTGATCCCTATATTAAGAGAAACAAGAAGATAATCAGCTCCACAAAAGCATGAATCACTCGATTGAGGGATGCATAACAAAGGTAGAGTTGTATGCCAGAAAAGTATAGAAGAAGAAGTGACACACGTTCTGTTTAATTTAGTATTGTTAAAGTGTCACACATGATCTTTATCTCCCACTTTCATATTGTATGATATGTACTTGTGTTTTCAAGGATTGATATGACGAAGGCATTTCATTCTGCTATCCAAACATCGTGTCATCCTTTGTTTTCCCCATTTGAGATTCAGTCTTATATTATTTCATACCCCTCTTTTGGAATCACTATAGTTAGCAAAGCTCAAAAGAAAAGTGTCGAGCAAAACAATAGAGTTAGAAAAAGTTCAAAAAAAAAGAAAGAAAAAGTGTCCAAAATGAAAGAAAATGGAAGAATGTCAAGAAAAATAGAGTCAGAAAAAAAGAGAAAAAGAGTCAATAAAACAGAAAAATAAAGAAATTAGAATCAAGCAACGGAATAAGCTGTTAGAACTACACATGACCTGATTCTCCTCTCTCGGGGATGAGATACGTAGGATGCCCTACTAAGGGCCCGGTCCAACCAAATAAATAATTTAGAATTACCCAGTCAAAAAAACTGGGGCATGAGTTGATCCTCATTGTTTGAGTCAATTCCAAAAGTTATAAGTCCCACCCCACTTCAAGTGTCGTTTGGGCCTCAAATCATCCTTTCTTTCTAACCTTATCCAAAATCCAAGTTACAACCAAAGAAAGACCTTCAGATCAATCTTTGAGAATATTAAGGCTAAGCATGCAAGAGATATGATGATGTATTTGGGAACTACCTGTCTTTCTCAGCACAAGGAATCAAGAGAGAAATAAAAATGAGAGAGTCTTATTGGTGAAAACCCTCACGGGAACCGTAAGGCAATGGTAAGTTGAGAGAAAAAAAATGAGAGAGTCTTCTCAGTGAAAACCCTTACGAGCACCATAAGATGATGGTGAGCTGAGAGAAAAATAAGAGAGGTTTGTTGGCGAAAACCCTTCAAGGTGCCACTAGCCGAATGAGGTCTCCGATTGTAATTGGCCCAAGAAAGCAACTCAGTTTCAAGGCCATTAACCCAACAACAACTAGTGAAAGGTGTGGATGGAAAGATCAGGCAGATTAATCCAAAATGCATGGCATAATCATTAGAGTTGACAGTCATTTTTAGATAAATTTTTCGTTTCTTTGTTTCAAATGGGGACATTCATTGTCTTTTCTTTCTTCTTTATATTTTTATTTTTATTTTTCTTGGGTCAGTTGTCCAAATAAAAATCACTGTTATTTTTTTTCTTGTCTTTGAGTCAAGTCCTTGTCAAAACAAGTGAGGAAATATTTCAAAACTGCTACCAGCTTCTCCAATTGCACAAAGCAAGACAAAAGTTAGCACATAAAAGAGACATGATTGTTGGCCAAAATAAGGCATACCAATTTTATCAATCGACAAGTCTGGGAACTCATGGAAATACCAAGGTTCAAAGGGTTTATCTGAGAAGCATGACAAAGCAGTGATACTATATTTGTTTCAGAGTCACTCTTAATAATCTGAGTTCGGGTAAATGATACAGCAAGCTAGTGACACATGCTAATGGTTGAAAGCAAGATTAAATGTGACTGAGGCAAGAGCGATTTCCACGAAAGCCAAAGCCACAAACCAACCACCATGTTTTTAAACTAACAAGTTTTCTTTGTGTGAAATAGGAACACATGTTACCTTCGAATCAAGGATTTCAAAGCCTAAACATCAAGGGTCGTAATATTCTCACTTCTACAAATGCAAGAGGCAATGTTGCTACACATATTTGGTATTCAAACCCATGGTAATTCAAGCGGCATTTGTAAGGAGACGCACTTCCTTATTTTGGTAATTCTAGCAACATTTGTAAAGAAACGCACTTCCTTATTTGGGTAATTTCAGCAATATTTGTAAGGAAACGCACTTCCTTATTTGGTAAATCCAGCAAAATTTATTAGGAGACGTACTTCCTTATTTTGGTAATTCAAGCGGTGTTGGTAAGGAGATGTACTTCCTTGTTTGGTTAATTCAAGCAACATTTGTAAGGAGACGCACTTCCTTGTTTGGACAATTCAAGCAATATTGTAAGGAGATGCACTTTCTTTATTTGGTTAATTCAAGAAACATTTGTGAGGAGACGCACTTCCTTGTTTGAGTAATTCAAGAGAAATTTGTTAGGAGACGCACGATCAAAATTTGTAAGGAGATGCACTTCCTTGATTGGTTAATTCAAGAAAAATTTGTTAGGATACGCACTTCCTTATTTTGGTAATTCAAGCAGTGTTGGTTAGGAGATGCACTTCCTTGTTTGGTTAATTCAAGCAACATTTGTAAGGAGACGCACTTCCTTGTTTGGATAATTCAAGCATTATTTTAAGGAGATGAACTTTCTTTATTTGGTTAATTTAAGAAATATTTGTGAGGAGACGCACTTCCTTGTTTGAGTAATTCAAGAGACATTTTTTAGGAGATGCACTTCCTTATTTGGTAATTGATAACGCTCAATCTACAGCTCTCGTAGGAGTGTAAAGCGGTTGCTGTCAAATATATAACCCAACTGGGTTGGGTATCGATCCCACAGGGAATAGTCGATCAACAAGTAAGTAATGATTATTAGACTTTTGATGCAGGTCTCGTAGAAAGGGGGGATTGTAACGTGCAAATAATGTAATCAAAATAGTAAAGTAAAAACAGAAAATAGCAAAGAAAGAATGTTTAGTAGGATGTAAACAATGAGAATTGAGAAGTTGGGGTTATGTCCACCTTATGAGTTGTACGTCTCTATTGGCTATGAGTTGTGCGGAATTCAGACATGCATGTGCTTATAGAGAATTGTATTCGATGGTAAATCCAAGCGTCTTTCGACCCAAACAAGGACTATTTCACTTTAACTCTTTCGAGCTTAACGAGTATCTAATGGTACGAATTCTCCAAGAGGTTAATCCAGTTACAGAACTAACTGTTTAATAGGGGATGGGACCCTATTACCTTGACATTATCTCTTTTCCAGACATATAACTTTTCTTTCGAACAAGTTAATGCTATACTGGTGTATTCTATACGTTTGCAACCACAAAGAATTTAGATTAAGATGAAGAGAATAATGATATAAGCAGCATACGTGTCACGGATTCACAAATTCATAGCAATAGATAGCATTTGATATGACTTCCATAACCCCAACAGAGAAGTTTAGTTACCCATGAGTGCGAAGAAAATCACAATCGACATTGTTATTATACCACAATAAAGATCTCTTGTAGTAACGTGTGGTAGGCGTTTAGGCGTGACTTCTTTGCAAAATAACGTTTCTCTTGTTGCGAAAATTAAGAATTAAATAGATGAATAGAAGAAGAATAAAAAGTAGAAATTAATGGAAGGATTAGAAGTAGTAGTAGAATGGTCAATTGAAGAATGAAAAAACTAGAATGAATGAAAATCTCTAGCACAATAGGGTATTTATAATACCCATATCCTATTCCTACTAAGCTAATGCATTACTTAACCCAATCCTACTAGGTTAATGTATCATTATCCTAATCCTAATAAGTTACTGCTAGTCCCCAAAGTTTTCAGAATTGCTGTTTTTGCCCGGGACATATTTTCCATGCTCCACTTTTGGTCCTTGGCGCCCAAGCTTTGCTTTCCTCCTTTCGTGAAGCTTCCTTTGGCATCAGTTATCCATAAAATGCTGAATTCTGCATCATTTATTCCTGAAAACTTGCTAATCATGTTCATTAGCTCACTTACAGGAAAAAGGACTAAAAGTGCATGAATTATATAATTTGTCCTCAAAACATAGCTAAAATATGGGTAAAATATATTACTTTAGGCGTGTAAATTTGCCTATCATCAACAACCCACACTTAAAGCTTTGTTCGTCCTCGAACAAAATACCATGTCCATATAAACATCTACTTAGGGTTTCACAGTAACAACACAAAATATTCATCAAGACAAGCACGACAATCATTAACAAAGAGTAGTTTTTCTGATCACTACAAGAAATAATTCAACCTCCAACATAGACTCGTGATGGTGATTAATTCGTGTCCACAAGTTGAGGTACAAAGAATTATACACAACTAACCAAAACTCATCAACCATGTGTGTCTCACAATATATTACCCATAATCACTCACAAGCATAGTATATTTGTCGAAACATGGGTAGAAGGGTATCCTTGCTCTCGCTCTCACAAAGAATTCATATGCTGCAACTGATGACCATAGGCTTGCCCTTAGTGTAATGCTCCACTAAATATCAGAATGCTAAGCTTAGGATCAAATAGGTCTTTTGCTGGTTGTAATGTAGGCTAAGGGACGGGTAGGACTATTTTGGCCAGAAATAGTGACTATGTTCCTAAGCGCTTTAATACATCACATTATGCCATTAACACTTTTCTTTCAAACAACCTTTCTACTTTCTTTTATTCTACCACCCCTTTTTTCCACCTTTGTTTTTCAATTTTAAACATAACTAACTTTTCAGTTTTCCTTTCTCCCTTTTTTTTTCTTCTCATAACACCTCTTATGATAGAAATTCTTTTTTATAACAAATTCAAGCACCATTACATTCTAAAGCATCATACTCACCCAATTTCCTCTTATTTTATCACATGACTTTACACTTTAAAGCACTTAGGAATTTGGTTCAAATTACGATCTTGAAAAAATGGATTAGGCTTACATATAAGGTTGTCAAAGAAAATAGCCTAAAGGCTCAAAGGGGTTAACTAGGATAATGTCCATGGGTAGGTAAAAAGAATGTAAACAATTACAGGTTGCCAAAGAAATGCCTAAATCATCTCCTAAACTTGCACTCCTTATTTTCGCTTTACATACATACCAGGCAAGTTCTAGCATCAGCCACAACACAGAATATACTATATCCTCACACACAGAAGGCACATGGTTGACTTTATTGGGAGTAGCATAGACTCTTGACCCAACGGATGAAGGAATTGAACCACACAATATCACATAGTGAGTCACAATTAGAGCCTAAACGTCTCAATAGTCATGATTTTAGCACAAACTCTTGTCATAATCTCATGCTGCCTATTAGAATAATTTCATGCGAAGTTAAGTTAAAAAAAAATTTAACTAATAAAAAAAACTAACTACTAAAAAGAAAAACAAAAAAAAAAACATAAATGCAAATGCAGATAGAGAAGTATAGCATGCAAATACTAGCACCCCACACTTAGACGGGACACACTGCCCTCAGTGGAAAATAAATAAGAAGAACCTGGTCAGTCGGACTCCTCCTCTATGTCGGGGGTCATACCCCCTTTGTCGAAATCATCATAGGAGTTGTCATCATCAGAATTCTCCTCCACGTCGGAGTCTGGCATTCGTCGATCATCATCGGTTGGCACATCGTCATCAAGAGGTCCCTCAAAATATGTACCAACTACACACATCTCCCTTGCATGCACATTCATTGGATAGTCATGATCCAGCTGTTGGAGCTCTGCAGCAGTTGGAACATGCCCTCCGCTCTTCATTGTAAACCGAGTCATGCCATAAAGATGGCGAAAGAAACTCTCGTCCCGAGCATGTCTCTCTGCCGTAGTAAGGTTGACCCCATGTGTTGATTCAACATCTTTGACCTTTGTGATGTCAACCTTCTTCGGGTTGTGTGGGAGTTTATGATCAGTCGGCTCCTCTTCGATGTCTTTCTTCCTCAAAATTGCAGTCAATAGATTGCCGAAGCTGAAATGGGACCGCTTGTGTAGCCTAGCCTTCTGCATTGTAGACCGAATAATTGCCCCAATTTTGATAGGGACATTCGTCATCAATGCATATACCAAGCACACTATATCTCTTATTATTTTTGTGTATTGCGTCCCTGGAATGAGGCAAGAGTTGACTATGTGCAACCATATCCTTGTTTCCCTATTCAAAGGAGCATATGGGAAGGTGTTGTGTCGACCGGTGTCTTTGTGTCTACTCCACCGTGCCATGGATCTTGTTCCACAGAGTGTGTGTCGAATGGCTCTATATGGAGGTCTACTGTACAGCTCTTTGAATGGTGATGGATCAACAGCAAGCAAGCCAAGAAAGGAGTTGAAGAAATCCGCATTGAGTTATAAAACTTGGCCCCGAATCTTGACCTCGCTTCCTGTGGTTTTTGGTGACCAGTTGGCATAGAATTCTCTTGTTAAATCGATATTGCATTCTCCCATGTCTCGGAAGATGAAATCAAGATGTAACGCCATGATCTTGGCTAGCATGCGCGGTTCTTTCCTTGCTAGGCTTTCCTTGTTTATCAAGTCCACATCAATATATTTCTTCTCTTTGTTGTTCCTATGCCATTTCTTTGCTTCCTCCTCTAAAACCCATTTAATTCCGAACATGCGGCGTGGTACTTGCATCGAGGATGATTCTTCTTGCTCTTTTTGGCCTCTTTTCATGCCTTTTTGTGAAGTGGTAGCCTTATCTTTGCCTTGTCTTGCTTTGGGTGTCATTGTACCTGAGACATAAAAAAATGTTCATATTAGCATCATCTTAATGGATACAATCTATCAACAAGCAGTAGGGGCACCACCCCACACTTAGTTTCTTGGTACAAACTAGTGAAGTAAAAGTGGTCGATTACTCAGACTTCATCAACATATGTTTCAGGTGCTATATTCCAACAATAAAATCAGTGCAGTCATACTTCTTGTAATCTTGGTAATACTTGCATATGTGAGATGTCAAAACTACTACATAGAGATTGAATCAATGTATAGTATCAAATAATCACAACCTCCTATGTCGGTAGGCAACTATAGTTCTTACGCCGATGAACAAGTCATTTCAACATGTAAGTATTCAACTGACAAGATTATACAATTTTTGAGACCATATCAATTCCGCAAAAGTATGACAATGCACCAAAATCAAATTCAAGTTGGAAACATGTTAAGATCATTCTTACGTATTCTTTCACTCACTTAGTTGTATCACAACACATCAAACACATTCAAGTCACTTCTACTATTTCAAGATTTAACAATTCATAATAGGTGTAGTAGTGTAGTACTTATGGAATATAAATGAAGAACAAAGTAGTACTTACTTGATTGATGCCTTTGGATGATGTTCTTGTGAAATAAGAGAGCAAAAGGAAAATTTTTAAGAGGATTTGGAGACTATGGGCGGCGCTTATGCTAGGTTTCCAATGTGATTTTGGTTCAATACTAAGTCTCTTATTTATAGGAGAAGGTTGGGTCGGGCTTTGACCCATTTAAAATCAGATTTGGAGACAAGAAGTGACCTTAGGCGGTGCCTTTTGCTTTGCCTATGCTTGGTATAGGCAGCGCCTTTTGCAAAGCATTGTCTAGCATAGGCGGCGCCTATGCCATGGCATTCCTAGGCATAGGCGGCGCCTTTCACTTAGCATATGAGATTCAGAGACAAAAGGCACTAGCATAGGCGGTGCCTATGCTATGGCATACTTGGGCATGGGCGGCGTCTATGCTATGGCACACTAGATTCCGAGACCTTAGGCCATAGTATAGGCCTTGCCTTGTTCGTGGCCTAATTTTACCTAGGCCTAGCCTTGTTCGTTGCCTATATTTTCATAGGCAATTACCACTCCATAGCCTTTTGCTTCTTCATTCCTAACTTACCACCTTTAACATACAATACGTCCAAATCGAAATTTGAAACCGATCTCCTCGTTTTATACCTCTTGCACCTACATTTGCTCAAAACCAATGAAAACGATTAGAACGATGGGTTGCCTCCCATCAAGCGCCTTAGTTTTGGTCGTGATACGACTCTTATTTTTGGATTTTTATTTATCAAAAGCAAAACACGTACTAGAACAAAAAAAAATGAAAAACGATAAACGATGGGTTGCCTCCCATCTAGCACTTGATTTATTGTCGCGGCACGACATGGTTACCTTGAGTACTTAGACTTCGTCGAGATAAGTGATGGACATATAATTTATCGAATCAGGAGGACCGATATAAGGTTTCACTCGTTGGCCATTCACTTTGAAAACAACACTATTATTGTCTTCCAACTCAACTACTCCAGACGAGTAGAATTGGTTAACTTTGTATGGACCAGACCACTTGGACTTCAACTTACCTGGGAATAGCTTCAATCTAGAATTGAAGAGAAGTACCATATCATCTTTTTGAAAGTTTCGTTGAACAATCCGTTGATCATGATACTTTTTCATCCGCTCCTTGTATAGGTCCGATCTCTCATAAGCATGTAGACGGAATTCATCCATCTCATTCAGTTGCTCCAATCTCAGATTCATTGCATCATCCCAATTTAAATTAAGTCGCTTCAAAGCCCACAATGCCTTATGCTCAAGCTCAATGGGCAAGTGACAGGCTTTCCCATAAACTAGTTGGTATGGGGACATGCCAATTGGCGTTTTGAATGCCGTCCTGTATGCCCATAGTGCATCGTCCAGCTTCCGAGACCAATCTTTCCTATTAGCATTTACCGTTTTAGCAAGGATTTGCTTGAACTCTCTGTTGGAAACCTCTACCTGTCCACTAGTTTGTGGGTGATAAGGTGTGGCTACCTTATGTTGCTTGACACCATATTTTGCCAACACGGATTTGAATAGCTTGTTGCAAAAGTGAGACCCTCCATCGCTTATGATAGTACGTGGTACTCCAAAATGAGAGAAGATATTTCTCTTCAAGAATGAAAAAAACACGCTTTCCCTCATTGTCGGCCAACGCTACTGCTTCAACCCATTTTGAGACATAATCTACAGCAACTAGGATGTACTTCATTCCAAACGAATTTACGAATGGACCCATGAAATCAATACCCCATACGTCAAAGAGCTTTACTTCAAGGATTTTCGACATAGGCATCTCATGGTGTTTCGAATTGCACCTTGTCGCTGGCATTGGTCACATCTTCTAACAAAGTCGTAGGCATCTCTAAATATAGAAGGCCAATAATACCCACTTTGCAATACCTTCCTTGCTGTCCGATTTCCTGCGTGTTGTCCCCCAACTTGGGAAGTGTGGCATGCTTCCAATATATTAGGCACCTCTACATAGGATATACATCGTCGGATAACACCATCCGCGCATCGTCGAAACAAATATGGCTCATCCCAAAAGTAGTGTTTTACATCATGCATAAACTTTCGCTTTTGATGGTAAGATAGGTTTGCAGGTATCACATTACTCACCACAAAATTTGCAAAGTCGGCATACCATGGTAACTTTTCCCTTATCGTCGCTAAGATCTCCTCGTCAGGGAATGCATCATCAATCTCGATTCCAGGCTGCGCCATATGCTCGTTTTCGAGTCTAGATAGATGATCAGCCATTTGGTTCTCGCAACCTCTTCTATCCTTAACCTCGAAATCAAATTCTTGCAGCAGCAGAACCCATCGAATTAGCCTTGGTTTTGCATCCTTCTTTGTCATTAAATACCTCAGAGTTGCATGGTTTGTATGAACGATTATTTTGGTTCCCAACAAATAAGCACGAAACTTCTCAAACGCATACACAACCGCTAGGAGCTCTTGTTCTGTGATAGTGTAGTTCTTTTGGGCTTCGTTCAGGACCTTGCTCGCATAGTAGATAGGATAAAATATCTTCTCCCTTCTCTGGCCAAGCACAGCGCCTAATGCTACCCCACTGGTGTCACACATGACTTCAAACGGTAAAGACCAATCTGGTGCTACCATGATAGGAGCTTCAATCAGTTTTCCTTTGAGGCATTTGAATGCCTTCAAACAATCTTCATTGAAGTCAAACTTTGCATCTTTCTCCAAAAGTTTGCATAATGGACTAGCAATTTTGGAGAAGTCTTTGATAAACCGTCGATAGAAACCTGCATGACCGAGGAAACTACGAACTCCCTTCACTGAAATTGGGGGCGGTAGCTTCTCAATAACTTTAATTTTCGCTCGATCAACTTCAATTCCTCTTTCGGAAATTTTATGCCCAAGAACGATTCCTTCTTTAACCATAAAGTGGTACTTCTCCCAATTCAGCACTAGGTTGAATTCTACACATATTTGCAACGCCATACTTAAATTTGATAAGAACGCTTCAAACGTCTCGCCAACCACTGAAAAATCGTCCATGAATACTTCCAAAGTATCTTCGACCATATCAGAGAAAATGGACATCATACAACGTTGAAAGGTGGCTGGTGCGTTACATAGCCCGAATGGCATACGTTTAAAGGCAAACGTACCATATGAGCATGTAAACGTTGTTTTCTCTTGGTCTTCGGGAGCAATACAAATCTGATTATAGCCTGAATAACCGTCTAAGAAACAAAACCATCCTTTCCCCGCTAATCGATCTAGCATTTGGTCCATAAATAGCATTGGAAAGTGATCTTTGAGTGTCCATGAATTCAGTTTTCGGTAGTCCATGCATACTCTCCATCCGGTGACGGGTCTGAGTGGAATAAGTTCATTCTTTTTATTCACGACTACCGTCATGCCTCCTTTCTTAGGAACACATTGTACCGGGCTTACCCATGTACTGTCAGATATTGGATACACAACCCCCGCATCTAAACACTTGATAATTTCTTTCTTTACCACTTCTTGCATAGTTGGATTTAGACGCCTTTGATGCTCAATGGTGGGTGTGCAATTTTCTTCAAGTTGAATCTTGTGCGTACAAATCCCAGGTGGGATACCAATAATATCAACGATGGTCCAACCAATGGCTCTTACATACTTCCGTAGAATAGCAATGAGAGTTGCAACTTGTTGCTCACCCAAATCTGCCGCCACAATTACTGGAAGTGTGTTTCCGCTTCCTAAGAATGCATACTTTAAATGACTAGGTAGCTTCTTCAATTCTAACGTGGGTGGCTCTTCAATAGATGGCTTCGCTGGTGGTGTGGGTCAATTTTTGAGATCAAGGTCCAGCTTCTTGGGAGCATGGCGATATGTCCCTAATCCTGATAGAGCACAAATAGCTTCTTCGCAATTTTCAGCATCCTTACTCTCTCCATTCATGAGCACAATCGCCAATGGGTCATTAATAATTTGTTCTTCTTCAAGTAATTCTTTCTCATCATCAAAGTAAACATCAGCCACCGAGAATACGTTCAGCTCTTTGGGTTGCTTCATTGATTTGCACACATCAAAGCGAACTACTTCATCATATATTTGGAATGAAAGCTCATTAGCTCTCAAATCAATGAGCACACTTCCTGTAGCAAGGAAAGGGTGCCCCAAGATTATGGGGACTTCTGAGTCTGCCTCGCAATCCAAAATAACAAAGTCTGCTGGAAAGATGAATGAAGAAACCTTTACCAATACATCACATAGAATACCAACAGGTCGTTGTACCGACCTATCCGCCATTACGAGCCTCATATTGGTTGGAGTAGGATCACCCAACCCCAACTTTTTATAAATAGATAATGACATCAAATTGATGCTGGCTCCTAAGTCGCATAATGCCTTGGCAAAATTCAAAGATCCGACGGTGCAAGGAATAGTAAAAGCACCGGGGTCAGCCTTCTTCTGAACTAGTGATCGGGTAGCGATTGTGCTGCAGTGATGAACATTATCTTTCAACTCATAGCTTGCTGCCCGCTTCTTTGTCAAAAGATCCTTCATAAATTTTGCATACCCAGGCATTTGTTTAAGTGCCTCCACCAATGGAACATTAATGGTCAGCTGTTTTAACATAGTCATGAATTTGCTGAACTTCGTATCATCCGCCACCTTCTTCAATCTTTGAGGAAAAGGTGGTGGTGGGTATGGAATTGTTTTCTCCACGGTTTTCTTCTCCTCTTGCTTCCGAATTTTGGTAGTTTCAGGCTGCAAACTGCTGGGGTGGACATCGTGGCCAGCTTCTGCGGATTCTTCACCTTTTTCGTTATCAACTATGTCCGCTACTTCGTCAACCACTTGCTTGCCTTTTGATGAAGATTCCAGCACCTTACCACTTCGGGTAGTAATGGCCATGCATGACCCATCATTCCTTGGGCTTTTCACTGTGTCGCTAGGTAAAGTGCCAGCCTTTCTTTGATTGAGTGCTCCTGAAAGTTGGCTCAATTGCTGCTCTAATTGTTTGATTGAAGTGGAATGTGAATCAACTAGTTGCTTCATTGAAGACAAATCATTTATGACCTCTGTTACTCCTGCGCTAGTTGCTTCCACTCCTTTCAATAGTTTAGCCATCATGTCTTCCATACTTTCAGAACTAGATGTGGTGGTATCACGTCTTCCTAGGGGAACGTATAAACCACTTTTTTCATTCTTGTTCTTCCAACTACCTTTGTCCTTGTTTCCAGATTTATCATAATAGTTCCGACCTTGGTTTCCTTGGGTATTACCTCGAAAGCCCCCCTGATTGTTCAAGTAGTTAGCCTCTTCTTCCGAATCAGATTCGTCTCTTTCTTTTAACGCAACAGCCTTGACTTTTTCGGTCTTCCCTGATAATAGATGCTTTGTAAGAAGATCCACTTGTGTTTTCATGTGCGTCATATCTTGATCACGTTCTTCTTCTCTTCTCCTTTGGTCTGCAGTCATGCCAATAGATAAAGTGGGGATTGGTACCTCAGAATCCCTGGTATGCCAAGCTCTACTTCGCTTCATCATCCGGTCTAGCATATTGCTTGCCTGCCCAAAGGTGAGGTCCATAAAAGATCCTCCAGCCGCATTATCCACCACTGGTTTAGTTATTGAATTCAAGGCTCTGTATAGTATCTCTATTGGGTGAACATTGGTCATATGATGGTTTGGGCACCTTATTAGCTTCGTCTTGAACCTCTCCCATATTTCATGAAGGGCTTCAGTTGGAAGCTGACGAAAGTTGCTGATTTCCTTTGGCATCAGTTATCCATAAAATGCTGAATTCTGCATCATTTATTCCCGAAAACTTGCTAATCATGTTCGTTAGCTCACTTACAGGAAAAAAGGACTAAAAGTTCATGAATTATATAATTTGTCCTCAAAACTTAGCTAAAATATGGGTAAAATATATTACTTTAGGCGTGTAAATTCGCCTATCATCAGTAATTCGATCGAAATTTGTAAGGAGACGCACTTCCTTGATTGGTTAATTCAAGCAAAATTTGTTAGGAGACGCACTTCCTTATTTTGGTAATTCAAGTGGTGTTGGTAAGGAGATGCACTTCCTTGTTTGGTTAATTCAAGCAACATTTGTAAGGAGACGCACTTTCTTGTTTGGACAATTCAAGCAATATTGTAAGGAGATGCACTTCCTTTATTTAGTTAATTCAAGAAACATTTGTGAGGAGACGCACTTCCTTGTTTAAGTAATTCAAGAGACATTTGTTAGGAGACGCACTTCCTTATTTGGTAATTCAATCGACATTTGTAAGGAGACACTCTTCCTTGATTGGTTAATTCAAGCAAAATTTGTTAGGAGACACACTTTCTTATTTTGGTAATTCAAGTGGTGTTGGTAAGGAGATGCACTTCCTTGTTCGGTTAATTCAAGCAACATTTGTAAGGAGATGCACTCTCTTGTTTAGGCAATTCAAGCAACATTTGTAAGGAGAAACACTTTCTTGTTTGGTTAATTTATGAAAACATTTCTAAGGAGATGGACTTCCTTGTTTGGTTAATTCATGAAGCATTTGTGAGGAGACGCACTTCCTTGTTTGAGTAATTCATGCGGCATTGGTAAGGAGATGTACTTCGTTGTTTTGATAATTCAAGCAACATTGGTAAGGAGATGCACTTCCTTGATTGGGTATTTCGAATTTTAATTTTTAGGTGATGCACTTCCTTGTTTTGATAATTTAAGCAAAATTGGTAAGGAGATGTACTTCCTTGATTGGGTAATTCGAATTTTGATTTTTAGGTGATGCACTTCCTAACTTGAGTCTTGATTTCTAGAAAATGCACTTTCTAGTCGAGTTATTGCACTTAATCCTTAGGAGACGCACTTCCTTGCTAGTTTTCATTTGTCAGGTGACACACTTTTAACTTAAACTTGTATCTCTAGAAGACACACTTTCTAGTTAGAATCCCTCACTTTTATTCTTAGGAGACGCACTTCCTAGTCTTGCTTATTCAATTGTAATCTCAAAAGATACATTTCTTGGTCAGAGTCTTGATTCATTATTGCAACATGCAAGTAGGTATGATGTGAGTTTTCCAAAAGTCTTTTGATGATAAAATGGGGCAAAAATTCAATTTTTGTTTTTGAAACTTTACTTTTCTGGCAAATAAAACCTCTTTATAATAATATTTGTTTGGAATAATTTTTTTTTTAGTTTTGATGTGATTTCAGGAGCCTTCCCGAAGCATAGGGCGAATAAATGGAAAACCAAGCAACAAGGTAAAGAAATTGAAAGTTAAACAAATTGAAAAATAGCAAGTCAGGAGCCCGCCTGTAGAACAGGGTGAAGAAGTTTAAAGCATGGCAACAAGTTGATGAAATAGCAAGTCAGGAACCCGCCTAGACAATAGGGTGAAAAAAATGAAAAGTCAAGCAACAAAGTGAAGAAGTTGAAAATCAAGCAACAAGGTGAAGAAGTTGAAAACAAAGCAACAACGTGAAAATTTGAAAGTTAGCAGATTGAAAAATATCAAGTTAGGAGCCCGCCTGAAGAATAGGGTGAGGAAATTAAAAGTTAAGCAACGAGGTGAAACAATTGAAAGCCAAACAACAAGTTGATGAAATTGAAAGTCAGGAGCCCGCCTGAAGAATATGGTAATGAAACTCAAGTCAAAAGTACAGAGGAAGGTGCACAGATAGGATTTTGTAATTTCATTTATGTTTTTAACTTGTAATTTTCATTTTTGATATAATAACAGAGCCGCGGACTGGAATCTCGACGGAACCTCACTCGACTCTCCAACTCGGCATAGTCCTTCTCTTTCCAATCCTTTGAAATACCTGTAACTTGATTCTCTCATAACTTGGGTAGGTAGGATGTCTTAAGTCAAGACCCGGTTGTCCTTCCTTCTGTTTATTTCTTTGAATAATGGTCGGGTCAAAATTTGGTCTCGCTGTCTACTTCTTTATCTGAAAGCACTTCGTGTTTACATTCAAAGGGGGCATGATGTAGACACGTAATTTTGTCCCTCCGAAAGATATTTTTTGACTATTTACCTTATTCTACCGTGTATCCTCATCCGTATGATAATTTCTCTGAAAAAAGACAAAAATAACAAACCAACAACCTACCCTATAAAATGCCAACACCTCACCAACCCTCCATTTCTTGTCCACAAAGGCAAAAAGGATAAACATACACTAAAAAGGGGGTCCCATGATGGAACCTTCCAGGAAGGTACCAAGAACCCATTTGTTTTTTATTTTTTATACATACAGGGGTCCTTCTCCATTTTTTTCTCTCACATACACACACTAACACACCTACTTCATCTTCAACACCACTAAAAAATCTATGGAATAGATATTCACATCCACCATTAACACCACACGGCACCTCACAAAACCAATCTCTCCACCATTAGCGCACACAACTCACATCACTCTTACGCTCTACATGAAACCACACACATACACTCACAAAAAATAGATTGAGGAAGAGGGGGAAATAATGATTGAGAACCAGTAAAAATGGACGAAAGATAGAGGGATTCAAATGAAAAGGGTAGTAAGAGTTGAGAGAATACGAGTTTCATGGTTTGGTTACTGCTCCAGCGACAGATTCACCGAAAACGCATATGAGATATCAAAAATCTATTCAAAAATCCATCGAATACGTCCTAACTAGTATTTCCTTGTCGTTCGATCATCGCGGGAGTTGACCGGAGCTGAGGCAATGCAAAACCTTCCTGCAGACCTCAATCTGATTGCAATTCCATCCATACTTGTCGGATTCCAATTTGGGTTCTCTTATTCTCATGATTGTTAGTTCGAGGCGGGGGTGGGTCCTTCGAAATCCGATCCGGATCTCCTCGTTTTTCTATTCTCAGTTCTGAGTTGGAATGGTTCGTCACTGTTGAGGCTTCTCGGATCTTCATTTGAACCTGTGATAGTCCATCCCAATGACCATAGCATCGTTTGCCGGTAAAACTCGTAACTCTATTGACGTGAATAGTTTTGGGTTTGATAGAGTTGACGGGTTCATGTTGAATTCATTGGTTGAGTTTTGATCCGAGGTTTTGGTGCAGATTTTATCTCGTTTAATCGAATAATACTTAAAAATGGCATTGAGGTCCAATTCTACTCCTTCTCTTTTTTATTCCATCGTTTGTCATGTTCAATGCTTTGAATTGGATAGAGTGTGTTGGTTGATCATTGATGATATGAATTGTTATTTGTTTTGATTCGGTGCTTGATTTCTTTAATTATGGATTGATTATGAATTGTGTGATGAAATAATATCTCATGAAAGATTAAAATTGATAGTTGGGGGTGGAACTGAGAAGTTGACTAAAAGGGGTTAATTTAGACTAACTTTGATTTATTATTGCTTTATTTAAATTTGGAAAGCATGAATATTGTCGGAATGTGATAGTATCATGATAGTCGGATAGGCAAATCTAGGTTCGGGTAAGCAAATTTGGAAGTTGTGTTTTGGTTGAATGTTTGAATATGTGTGCGAATATTTCTTCCTAGTTTATCGTATTTGATTCGAGTGTATTCGTTTGGCTGAGGAATGCCCCGAGGTTTCATGTATTTATTCACCAGGGAATGCACCGATGTATTATGTCTTCGAAGGAGGTTCGTGATCATGGTCCGAGGCATTGGGTGAAGCATTGGAGCTTAGTCTAGGACTAGCTTAAAATAGGATTTATATTTTTCGCATTTATCTATTTTTGGATTGTAATAATTGGACTGAACACTATAATTTTGGATTTGTTTGTTTGTTTGATTGATTGATTGGTTTGTATGTTTTATTGTTGTTTATACACTCTTAGTGTCAAATTAGCCGATATGTTTCACCAAGCGACCATGGTCGAACCACGGGATCGAGGGGTACCTAACACCTTCCCCTTGGTCAACAGAATTCCTTAGCTGCAATCTCTGTTCGCAAACCAGTTTAAAGAGTCAAATAGTTTTTAAAAGGATTTTCCAATGGTGACTTGGCACTCCGGATTATGCCAAGTAGCGACTCTGATTTCAAATGTAAAAACAATCCTTCTTCTAAACAAATCGTTTTCTTTTGTCACTTAATAATAAAAACCCTTTCATTCCCAAAACGAATCTTTTTCGGTTAAAAAAGGGGTGTGACAACCCCCATAACTAACCACTCTAGGCTCTTTCCCTACTTTGAATAAATAAAAATCAAAGCCAAACACTTCTTCCACAGACTACCATACAATCTGCAAATATTGATACTACACTAGTATATCACTATAAAATTGTAAAACATCCCTCGATCAACGGTTATCTAACTAAAACTATTTATTTATGCAAAATTCGCCCTCACTATGACTTTTAACCTTGTGACTTCGTATTACCAACTTCTTGGCCCAATCTTATTACCAATAGGTCATGAAACTTTAACATATACTACTACTCGGGTGGAAATATAGTTCCAACATTCTGCTACACATCATTCCTCTTAAGCATGGCATCTGCAACAAGAATTTTTAAAAGGGACTGGATACACTTAATACCTCAGGCTGACAAGCACGATTTCATCAGGATGAAAGTTTACAGTAGAATCAATATACCTTGAAGCACTAACGTACTCCTCTAAAGTCCTTGCATAATTTTATCATCTTTTATGACACAATCAGAAAAGGACCAAATAATTTGGATTTTAAGTTTTTGCACTTGAATAACCTCGAAAATGAGACATATCTAAGAACATCAGAGTAAGAATCGGGATAACTTTACTTTCGTATGGGCAACACCATAGCACGAACTAGAACATGAAAAAAAGGACATTCCTAAACGCCTTGTAGCCTTCTACTTATAAGTATGGCGTGCTATACACCCATAAACAGGACTCTACCTGACGTAATTTCAGAGATACACTGGGACCATGAACCATGCTTTAATACCAAGTTTGTCACGACGCAAACCGGGGCCCTGACCTTGATGAGCATCCCAAATCGTGAAGGCCTAAGCGGTCCTTTATTAACAGGCAATCATTGCACTCCTTTATTAACAGACAATCATACACACGTTCACATAATCATAAAGAGAATATGGAAATGGATTCATATAGAAACATGGTCAATAACATCATATGACTGAACAGTCAAAAGAAATTAATAAACCTTCCACATCATCTAATATCTGTCTGCGAAATCTCTAGTCCACCAAAATCAATCATCATAACTAAAAACTTGGACAAGGCCCCCATTCAGACCCAAAATCCAAAATGAAACAACAATGTCTAAAATAGGCCTTTCGAGATAAAGAAGGCTCACCAACTACGAGTTTCGAACAACCCAATCTACTAATTAGCTGGACCTTGGGATTGTGTCTCAGATCCTGAAATATAGGGAGTCAATACAGATGTACTGGTATGTCAAACAACTCAAAATGACATGTTTTTATACAAAATAGATGAGAGTATATCGTAATAACAGTAAATATTATGTAAATAAAATTGCATGGGCATAGTTAATAATTTCAAAGTAGTTCTTGAACACCTTGACTCACTCTTTGTTATTCTTCTGAGCTAGTCGGTACACCCTACAAATTTGAAATTTCATGGGCTATGTGGAACCCGCCCTTATCTTGGCGGCCGAGCCTCCAATACAAGTAGCCACCAAGATTTGGAGCTAGTGATCCCCCCCAAGTGAGCACACCGCAGGAATCCCCCATGTGAGATGTCCTAATTATTTTATTGTCCTTTCATGTAGAATAAAATTTAGAGCTGGTGATACCTCCCATGTGAGAACACCGCAGGAATCCCCCCATGTGAGATGTCCTAATTATTTTATTATCCTCCCACGTAGGATAAAATATCATAAGACCCGCATCGGCAACTACGGTTTCCAGTGATGAGCCCTTACACTCAAACGCCTTCTTCGGGTAACCTACTAGCTCTCTTAAGCCCAACTTTTAGTTCTTTAAAACAAACATGCTTCTTACTTTCAAAACATTCAATACTTATCTTGATAAGGGCATGTAATCACCGGGTATCATCATACCCTGACTTGTAAGTCAATCAAATCACATCATATTAATCTGTAGACCTTTTCACTTATTATCATATTAGTGACCACCCTAAATTTTAAACAATAGATGAGGGAGAGTTATGCAATAAATCTTTTATTCAAAATCATCATCAAAACAATCTCCTCTTCATTGCAGAATCAATAGGTGGTCACCTCATATTTGTAATTTCTTAAAATCCCAGAAAGTTATTAATTTAACACAATAAACATTTATCATGTGATACCATATACTCAACACGTCATAAACAGTACCAAACCATGACCATTTAACAATCATTCACTCATTAGTTTTTAATTTAGAAAGTCCATGCCGTTAAACAACCCATAACCATCACAATCGACAATATCCCAATAAAAGAGGGAGTTTTGAACATTTATGCTCTCATTCAAACCTTACAAAACATACGAAATTAAATATACATAGTTATAGTTCAACTTCCATGAAAAATGGTTCGAGACAATATATATTTTCAGCAAAATAATCCCACGATTCATATATTTTGAAAACATTATCGAACATTTCATTAAGAAACATAATTGGGGATCTTTAATCTTCATAAAACATTTAAACTTATGCTCAAGGTTTTTAGAGTAGTTCCACATACCTTAGATTATAAACTTTGAAAGATGGACCCCGGATCTTGATTCGTTTCTTAAGAATAGTGAATTGAAAGGATTAGATTCTTGATTTCTTGTTCTTGGAGGAAACCCTAATTTGATCTTATTCTTGAGAGTGAAGAATTTGATATATTGTAAAACTGATAATAGTTGAGTAAATAACATTTAGGGTGTTATTTAATTCGTGTGATAGGTTTATGGGAAGGGAAAATACCAAAATACCCCGCTAAAAACGTATTTTTGCGTGATTCGGCCTCGACTGACACCTTTCTGGAAAACGGGCATAACTTTTTACCCCGATATCAGACTAAGGTAAAATCAGCGGCGTTGGAAGGAGGACTCAAAGACCTTTCATTTGATAAACAACCCAAAGACCTTTTATTTGATATATACTCCTCTCAAGTCCTTGCATAATTTTATCATCTTTTATGACTCAATCAGAAAAGGATCACATCATTTGGATTCTAAGCTTTTGTACTTGAATCACCTAAAAAATGAGACATATCTAAGAACATCAGAGTAATAATTGGTATAAATTTACTTTTCTATGGGAGACATCATAGCACGAACTAGAACATGAAATAAAAAGATATTCCTAAACGCTGTGTAGCCTTCTACTTATAAGTGTGGCGCGCTACACACCCATAAATAGGACTCTACCCAACGTAATTTTAGAGATACTCTGGGACCATGAACCATGCGTTAATACCAAATTTGTCAGACCCAAATTGGGGTCGTGACCGTGACGAGCATCTCAAACCATGAAGACCCAAGCGCTCTTTTGTTAATAAGTAATTATACACACGTTCATACAATCATAAAGAGAATGCATAAATGGATTCATACGAAAACATGGTCAATAATATCATATGACTGAACAATCAAAAGAAATCAATAAACCTTCCACCTCATCTAATATCTGTCTACTAAATCTATAGTACACTAAAATCAATAATCATAACTAAAACCTGGGACAAGGCCTCTAGTAGGACCAAAAATCCAAAATGAAACAACAATATCTAAAATAGGTCTTCCAAAATAAAGAAGACTCACCAACTGCGAGCTTTGGACAACCCAATCTACTAATTAGCTGGATCCCGGTATTGTGTCTCAGATCCTGAAATATAGAGGGTCAATACAGATGTATTTATTTGTGAAACAACTCAAAATAGCATGTTTTTATACAAAATAGATGAGAGCATATCGTAATAATAGTAAACATTATATAAATAAAAATACACGAGCATATTTAATAATTTCAAAGTAGTTCTTGAACACCTTGACTCACTCTTTGTTATTCTTCTAAGCTAGTCGGTACATCCTATTAATTTAAAAATTTCATGGGCTATGTGGAACCCACCCTTAACTTGGCGGTCGAGCCTCCAATACAAGTAGCCACCAAGATTTGGATCTGGTGATACCCCCCAAGTGAGCACACCACAGGAATCCCCCCATGTGAGATGTCCTAATTATTTTATTATCCTCCCATGTAGAATAGAATTTGGAGCTATTGATACCCCCGATGTGAGAACACCACAGGAATCCCTCCATGTGAGATGTACTAATTATTTTATTATCCTCTCATGTAGAATAAAATATCATAAGACCCGCATCGGCAACTACAGTTTCCAGCAATGAGCCCTTACACTCAAATACCTTCGTCGGGTAATCTACTAGCTCTCTTAAGCCCAAATTTTAGTTCTTTAAAATAAACATGCTTCATACTTTCAAAACATTCAATACTTATCTTGTTAGGGGCATGTAATCATCGGGTATCATCATACCCTGACTTGTAAGTCAATCAAATCACATCATATTAGTCTGTAGCCCTTTTAATTATTATTATATTAGTGACCATCCTAACTTTTAAACATCAGATGAGGGAGAGTTATCTAATAAATCTTTCATTCAAAATCTTCATCAAAATATTCTCCTCCCAATTGCAGAATCAATAGGTGGTCACCTCATATATGTAATTTCTTAATATCCCAGAAAGTTGTTAATTTGACACAATAAACATTTATCAAGTGAAACCATATACTCAACATGTCATAAACAGTTTTAAACCATGATCATTTAACAAGCATTCACCCATTAGTTTTTCATTTAGAAATTCCATGCCTTTAAACAACCCATAACCATCAAAATCGACAATATCCCAATAAAGAGGGTGTTTTGATCATTTATGCTCTCATTCAAACCTTACAAAACATACGAAATTGCTAGTTTCAAAAATATTCCCTTCAATCATACACATAACAAAATATGATTATATTAGATTATTATATACTATATTATTCTTAAATAACATGTTATTCTCTCACTATTAGTATGGTAATCTGGATACTTTCCCCTTAAACAGTGCCTCTACTCTGGCTACTTCCCTGTCACAACTTCTTGCCTTACCGGTTTCACCTTTAGGATGGCATAGTTCCTAGGGATTTTTCTTCGTTTCCTCTTTGCTAACAAACTTCTTAACATGCTATTTTTTGAATAATTCTACTATAAAGTAACTAACATGAACTTATTTTATCATATCATGATTGTTAGAAATTTATGAATTTAGCTATTAATAATAGTAAATGAATATATCTGTTCTAGTAGTTTGATAATTCTAAGTTTTGTTCCTCCATAGATTTTTCCATTGAAATATACCTGTTTTTAAATAAATAAGCAAAATATTTATTGTAGACAAGAGAGACTTTTTTGCTTCAACGCATGAAGGATTACCTTTCTTTCTGCCTTCGATGCCTTTTATTTATAATCTGAAACTTTACAAAAGTTTTCCTTCCTCATTTTCCACGTTTCTAAAACTTTACAAAAAGTCTTCAAAAATTATTTCTCTAACCTAATTTATAAGAAAGTCTACAAAATCATAAATGCTTTTGGCTAAAAAGTCAAAAAACCTAGATAAGCTACCTAACCTAACTATAAAATGTCTTTTACGTAAAAGAAATCAAAAGCTATAATAATTCACATGTTGAAAATTATAAGTGATATGTCCTTTTCATATTTTTTATGACTTTGATAACTTTTGTCTTCTTTTCTTTATCCGTAGTTGATTTTCCTTTGTTGCTATCTCTATCGTATCTGTTGCTTTTTTATCTTCTTTCCAACTGGCATGCTTATCTTATTCTAGCTGTACATCTGGGACAATATTATCTTCTCCATTAATCTCAAACATTGATGGTCTAGATATTTGTGTCCAATTATCTTGCAATATCTTGTCAATAGTCCGTCTAAAATAAATCCTCTCTTAATTGCCCTTGCAGTAGATTGTTTTTCTGAGTTAAGTAATGTCATTATTCATTGTCTAACATCTTTCATATCTGCTTGTCGTAGTTCTTTTGAATTTGAATAAATCATCTGATGGTCTCTTGAATAATAGCTCCATATTCGATTTCCATTGGTATACTTGTTTGTTAGTACTAGAATAATTGTAGCTAGTCCAATAAGTCGTTTGTTTGCATAAAAATTAGGTATCTCGATTCTGGGTATCTCTGGCTGCTACACAATATCTTCTGGTATAATCATATCTCTAGTTAATCCTATTTTTATAACTTGTATAACTGGTTTTATCTCGTCGTATAATATCTCTGGTGGTGCAGTATAACACTTTATATAAAATAGATTTCCTTTGGTTACTCTTTTATAGGTGTTGAATATTTTTTGTTATTCTTCCATAGCTGATAGTTCTTCTCCATCTTGGGTATATATGGTATTTAATAATCCATAATCAAAACAAGTTTTTATTATGCTTGAGTTGGTTTTGGGTAGTGCAATTAGCTTGTTGTGACCTTGTAATCTTTGAGTTATATAGTTTGTGTTGGGTTCTTTGATATCTATAGCTCTGGGGTTAAGGTTTAGAAAAGTTTGTACTCGGTAGATATTTTCTATGTATTTTTGGGCTGTATAGTTATAAATTTTTTTTATCTTGGTTCAGACTATCTCGATATGTGGTAATTTGTGGGGGTATGTTCAAGAGGTCTTTTTGTATTTTTGGTGTAAATGGTTTTTCAAATGTCTTATTTAAGTTCATATTCTGATATTTTTGTCCAATAACTCCTTTGCTTGTACCTGCAATTGTAGATTGATAAACGTTATGGGTTTTAAGGAGTGTCCCAACGTCTCCTTCTAGATCTGGAATTTTAATGTATTCCGATCTACATAGCTCTGCACACTGTTGAGTTAGCTGATTTGTAGCTACAGACTTCACTTTATCTTCATTAGTTTTTAGCTTTTTTATTTCATTACCCATACTGTCCACTTTCATTGAAAGCGTAGTTAGAGTTTTGAATATCTTTTCTAAAGCATCATCTTCTATTATATCAGTTTGTGTAGCTTTGTCTTGAAATATAATCTGCAATAACATTTTTGTTAGTACTAATTACTTCAATAGTAAATGTAAAATTTAATATATCCAATACTAGTCTCCGAATCTCTTTTGTTGAAATTGAATTTTGTATTTTCTTTGTTAGCCACCAACGTAACTGTGTATTAGCTGTTCGTACAATAAACTTGTTATATATAATATATGGCTCAAATGCTAATAAACATTTATATAATGAACATAATTCTTTTCAATTTATTTTCCATTTTATTTCTGTTTCATTAAACGTTCCTGAATAATATCTACAATAATGTTCTATTTTTTCATTTTCATACCTATATTTAAGTACTCCTCCATAACTACATTCACTAGCATCTGCTTCTACTATATATATAAATTTTCTATTTTCGTCTGGGAATTGTAATTTTGGTAATTCTTTACAAAGTATTTTTATTTTCTAGACTTATTTTTTTATCTTCTTCGTTATAATTATATTCTACATCCTTTTTTAATTTTTTATGTAAAGGCTTTAGATTTTCTGCTAATTTGGTATATATTCCCTTACTTGGTTTACTAATCCCAAAAATGATTGTAATTTCTTTTTTTGTATCTAATTCTTCTTTTGAATTTATTATTTTTTGTACTATATGTTGTTGCATTTTTACTCCACTTTTATCTATTTGTATTCCTGAAAATTCTATCTGTTTTTTCATAATTTCAGCTTTCTTTTCACTTAAACTTATTCTTGATTTTTCTATTATATTCATAAATTGTTCTAATAATTTTAAATGTTTTTCTTTGTTTCTTTTTATATAATAGTATATCATCTATATATACTATACAATTAGGTAATTGTTTAAAATAACTATCTATAAAATGTTGATATCTACCTGGCGCATTTTTATATCCAAATGATAGTACATTCCATTCATAAAATCCTTGTGGTACCGTAAATGTGGCTAATTCTTTAGATTCTTCTTCTATCTTTAAATGGTAAAATCCTGATTTACAATCAAATTTATTAAAGTAATTATATCCTTGTATTTGTCTTATTTTTAATATCTTATTTGGTATTGGGTAATTGTATGTCATAGTTTTTGCATTTAAATTTCTATAATCAATAACCATTCTACTTTTTCCTCCTTTTTGTTCACTGTGTTTATTTACTATAAATGCTGGACTATTGTGTTTACTATTACTTTTTTGTATATATTGTCTTTCTAATAATTCATCTATATGCATTTTAAATTCTTTTAAATCGTCAAAATTATATGTTAACGGTTTTTGAGTTATTATGCTATTTTTATCTATTAATTCAATTTTTATAATAGTTTTATGTTTTTTCCCATCCTTCTAATGGATCTTCACTATATAATTGTTCTAATTTTTTCTTAATTATTTCTATCTTATTTATTGAAAATATAGTTATTTCCTTTTTATTTATCGAAAATACGACTAGTCCTATTGTATCTTCAGTATTTTTTATATTTTCTAATTTTTGTGTAATTTTTTCACTTCCTTCTATCCAACCAGTTTTCTTTCTTATTTTATTAGTAACTCTTTTTGCGCTTACTTTCTGTTTACATGGTGTTGTAACCACAATCCGTTCTAGTTATTATATGTGGGTATAATTTATCTAAAAACGGCATTCCTAAAAGCATATCTTTTGATGTTAGCTCATAATTATAGATTTCTTCTATTATTAATATTTTATCCCATACTTGTATTTTTATATTCTTAGCTTTATAAGTAATTAAGCTTCCTTCATTATTAAATCCTTTAACTATTATTGGTGTTTTTAATTTATCCCATTTACTTTTTGGTAAACAATTATATCTTCATAAATTAGCTTGTGCTCCTGTATCTATCATAGGCATATAATATCTACTGTATTACCCTTCTACTACTATCTTCATTAATACATATATTTTCATATCATGTTAAAGCTCTTCTTAAGAATAATTTCTCTCTGTTGTATGTTATGGATAATTGTGTATGTTCTATATTGTATGGATTTACTTGTTCTAGCCATTTTATTCCTAATATTATGTCTGCTTTTTGCATTTCTTCCTTTATTTCAAATTCTATTTTTATTTTTCTAACTCCTTTTGTTATTTTTTGTTCTGCTATATTTTTAGTGTTTATTAAGCTTCTTGATAGATCTGGGCATATATTATTGTCAGATTTTATTTTCTCATTTTTTATTAGATATCTTGCTATATAATTTTCTTCTTGTCCTATATTTAAGAGTATTAAATATTCTTTTTCATTTATTGTTCCTGTTATGTAATATTGGTTTAAATTAGTTGTTGAACTTGTTTCATAACTTGTTCTTTTTGATGAACTTGATGATTCTGGTTTTTCATAAGCTATTCTTTTTGTTGTACTTATTCTATCATTTATTATTTCTAAATTGTCTTCTATATCTATGTCTCTATAACTATAATCATTATTATCAATTATTTATACAAATTGTTCGAAAAGACTTTCTATTTGTATTTTGTTAATGTTATTTTTTTGCGTTATTTTATGTTTTGTTAATACATATAGATTTTTACATCTTGTTGTGAATATTTTACTTCCTGGGGTTAGTTCTATTCTGATACTTTCCAATATAACACTAATGATTTATCTATATTTTTATCTGTTATTGCTACTGAATAATTTATACTTATTATAAATTTAAATTTTTGGTATATTAAATTTCCTTTTATGGCAGTTATTATACTTTTTTCTATAGGTTTTATAATTGTATCATCTGTTAGGTATAATTCTATTGGTGTATCTATTCCTTCTCTAAAACATGCTTTTATCAATATCTCTATTCCTCCAAGGTGTACATATTTTATTGGGTCTTTACTTTTTATATCGTTTATTTCTTTATTAATTATTCTTTTTGTTACTAGTGGTATACTAGCTCTTCCTTTTACATATCTACAATCTATTACATGTTCTTTTTGACTTATTCCGTAGTATTCTTCTGTTCTTCTACTAAATATGTTTTTTATTGTTGGTATTTTAAATATTTTTTCTACACTTAAATCTAATTCTTTTCCTTTTATTTCATCAAATATATGACTATCAAATATTATTTTTTGATATATTCCTTCTTCATTTAAATATTCTTCTTTTGTTATTATTTTTATATCTTCTTCAGTTATTTGGTTTATTCTTATATCTTCTTCAGTCATTTAATTCATCTTATTCACTATCTATTTTATTATCTGTTTCATTCTCTGAAATTTCATATATACTATCTTCGCTTTCTAATTCGTAATCTATATAGTCTATCTGCATATATTCTGTATTTTCTATTTTTATTTCTGATATTTGTTTATTTTTTGGATTTTTAGGTAATTTACAATCTCTAGCTAAATGTCCTAATTTTCCGCAATTATAACAAGTACATTCTTTTATAGATTTCTTTTTCCTATATGGTCTTTTATGTTTATAATTTTTTATATAATATCTTTTTCTTAGTTTCTTATATTTATATTTTGATTTTTTGTATTTCTTATATTTCTTATGTCTTTTTTTCTTATAATATCTTTCTTCTCATCCAAATTGAGGTGCTATTTTATCTTTGCAACATGCTAAATTTCTTATTAATGTTTTTTCTATTTTTATTTCTTCTCTATATTTTTCACATAGATTTCTATACCATTGTTGTAAAAATTTTATTCTTGCTCCTAGAGTATCTACTATTTTTGCTTCATCCCAACTTTTTATTATTTTTGAACTAAATGGTTCAGGTAATTTATTACAATATAATTTTTCTATTTCTTTACTTTCTTCTGTATTATATGTTGCTTTATAATAATATTCTTTAAATGCGCAAGTATACTCATCTATGTAACACATATTACATATTGCTAATTTTAACATTAAATTCCTATTTATATCTTTCTCTTCATTTTGTTCTTCTTCTGTTGTTGTCATGCTGCTAAATTCATTTTTTATAGCTATTTCATATTTTTTTTAATAATTCTATAGGTGTTAATTTAGTTGTAGTTGTTGATGATGTTTCTTCTGTAGGTTTGTCAGTTCTTAATACCTTTTTACTATTCAGTTAGATTTGAAAATCATAATTTTACTATTCCTATTAGTGTTCATTCTATATATTCTTGTGCATCTGTTACATTTATATTATTATCTAATAATTGTTTTGTCATATATCCTATCCATAATTGTATTATTTTTTCTATATCTATTACACAATCTAAATCTAAAAAGTTATAATTTTTATTAACTATTTGTTTTGATGTCCATTTGTCATATTCATCCTTTAGATTATATCTTTTAAACTTATTCTTATAATATGTAGGTTTTCTTATTTCTGATGTTCTAGGTATTATATTTTCATCTTCTTTTTTATCAAGAGTATTTATTTTTGTGTTTCTATTTTCTAAGTTTTTTTCATTAATTACTTCTTCTTTTTCATTGATTTCTAATTTTTTTGTATTTGTTAAGATTTCTGTATATGTTTCACTATTTTCTGAATCATAATTATTTGTTTCTTCAACATCTATTGTACTTATTTCTAATTCCCTGGTTTCTATTTCTTTATTGCTTATTTCTAATTTTTCTTTAAATTTATTTTTCTTATTTAATAATTTTTGTCTTTATCTTTTTCTTCTTTTTCTTTCTGTCTTTTTTCATACAAATCTTTTAGCATTTGTAGTTCTTTTTCTAATTCAGCAATCCTACTATTTTTAGTTTCTTCTATTTTTCGTATTTCTTCTGTGGTTTGTTGTTTTTATTTTTTCTATTTCCTTTTTTCTATCTATTTCTTCATTTTCTTTTTCTATTCTTACCATAGCTGTTAATTTATCTTCTAATTTTAATTCTTCTTTTTCTAACATTAAATATAAATGTTCACCTATTTTTCTTCCTAGATTAGAAAATACTATTTTAATTTTTAATCCTTCATGGTTTCATATATTTTTTTCATCTATTATATATTCTTCTTTGTTCATTTTTTATTTAATTGTTAATAGATCATGTTGGTATGTATATTCTAGACTATCTATTGTCGATTCTAAATTTGATATTTCTTCTTTTTGTGCATTTATTGAGTTTTTACTAACTCCGATAATTGTGTTATATTGGAGTCTTTCTATCCTTATTTTTAATTCTTTACGTTTTTTAGATATTATTTTCTTTAATTCTTTATATTTTGGTAATTTTTGTACGTTATTCATCTAAATAATATTTTGGGGAAAATCTAAATGTAGTTTTATCAGATAATTCATAATTAATAAATTAATCAGATAAATCTAAATATATACTACTTTTGTAACTTTAAACAGCATAGGCTTTGATACCAATTGTAGGGGTGTGTGGATAACTTGTGTGGTAAAATAGATCCATTATAAAAAGACAAAGTACAAGCAAGGGGGCTATGCCTTTCCTTACTAATCCTATTGAGGCATAGCAAAACCTCTTCTAATGAAGATGCATGTAAAAAATAATAAGAAGAAAGAACTAAAAATTCTATGATCATCACAGAGTTAATAATCAACTCTATGATGATATTACAAATGATATTACTTAAGTAGTGAAAGATTAAAATAAGAAAGAATGTGGAGTCAGATCCATGTTTCTTTAAAATTTAAAAATCTTCAAGAAGATGTAGCCCTTTAGAGATTCGATTCTTCACATTGTCTTCTTCCTCCAACCACTCAAAACTATCTTCATATTTCATCAATTCTTCTTGGATCTATTGAATCTTGTTGATAGAATTGAACCTTTTTTCCTTCTGTTTTGTCATCCTCATTGGTAATTGTCTTAGAATAACCTCTTCAGACACTTTACCATCCCAATTATATTTTTTTTCATGAGTCTTCTTTTTCTTAAATCCTTTTTTTTGTTGCCTAGGTGAAAGATCTCTGTCCCTAGCCACTTTAGCAAAGCATTCATCCAATACTTTGTCCTCATCTTCTTCGTCAAATATGTCAATACCTAAATCATCCTCAAACGCTTCTATTGGATATTCTACAAAATCTCCTGACTCATACCTCTTAGCCTGGAACCCTTTGGTAGGATTATCCATATCATTCAAAGGTACACTTATTTAAGCCACAAGTTGTTTCACGGCTAAAGATGGAAGAACCATTGCATAACTTGTTACAAATTCTGAGGTTGTTGGACTCAACTTGCTACATGTTGGAGGGGATGAGGCCTGCTTATTCTCCTCCTCTTCCATATTTTCCCAACTTTTATATTTGTACCACTTTATATAATATGAGCCTTAGTTGTACTTTCCTCTTTGGACGGATGGTGAGAGAATATTCCAATAATAGAAAACATCTCTGACATGAAGACAAATTTAGTAAACTAAAACATTCTCTTTTAAGGCCTCCCAATAACTTCAGGCTTTTACTATGAGGTTGAATATTTCATCAATAACTTTCCTGCCACTAACTCCAACAATTTGGAATGCTGAAATTATGATATGTTTTGTTCTAACTAAGATTACTTTATTAATGATATTTTTTCTTTTGATTTGTCGCTTAAGATGAGTGAATCACTTGTACAATTTTTGAAATTTTTTTTTTGAGATTTGTTTTTTTAAATATAGAGAAGTTCTTATTAAAAAAAAATAAAAGGGTTTTTCAATTTTTGTTTTTCTAAAAAGAAGATTTTACTGATTGCTTCTTTTCTTTGCTAATTGCTAAAATTTTTGCAGTTATATTTCGAGAAAATTAGTGTAGGGCAAGAAACAAGTGTATACAATTTACGAAGACACTTATTATTTCATTATTTAATTTAAATAAGTCAAAGTTTAGATAATTGATGCAAAAGAGAACCATTTTGTCTACCTTTTTATTTTCTAAATTATTAAAAAATCGTATGTATTATTTACAGGTTCTACAAAACTAACTAAGTACCACAAAATACATACTAGCACCTACTCCAATATCAAGTCAACTAAATAAAAGTAAGATTTTTGTAACTTTTTTCCTTTTTAAGTCTTGCTTGGTGCTTTAGTTTTTCTTTGTTATCTTTAATTTTAGTTAATTTTCCTCTTTCACTTAAAGAATTTGGGCAGTTATTTATACTTTTACTGGTGACATTTAGATTTTGTCAATGTACCACCAAAATTCGAGTACAGTTACATCATTTAAACTTTATTATCTCCTAAACTATTTTAAAATAAAGTAAATATGGCCCTAATGTCACCAATACCATGGACAAACAAATGCCCAAGCTTTTCTAGTGAAGGAGGAACATTAACGAGAAATTATAATTTTATTGGCTGACTTGATATTGAAGTAGGGCTAGTATGAATTTTTGTGGTACAAAATTGATTTTGTTGAAACTATAAATAATATATTTAATTTTTAATATTGAGAAAATAGAAAATGATAGACAAAATAATTCTTGTTCGTGTCAATTCTCGAGATTTTGATTTATATAAATTAATTAATGAGATCATGAGTGTTTTCACAAATTTTGTGCACTCGTTTAATGCCCTATACCTCAAGTAATTTTTTCAAAATTTAAGTACAAAAAGTCTTTAACAATTAGCAAACAAAAAGAAGCAAGCCACCTTTTTTTAGAAAAAAGATAATTGGAGAACACTTTTATTTTTATTATAAGAACATCGATATACTCCCAAAAAAAAAACATATCTCAAAAATCTTTTTCCAAAAATTGTCAAGTGATTCATACTTTTTAACTAACAAATAAAAAAAAAAAATCATTATTAAAGTAACCCTAGTTAGAAGGTCACATACCATAAATTCAGCACTACTAATTAATTAATTATAGGAATTGGTGGCACATAGGGAACTGTGTCCCTACAAGTGAGAAGATTAATTAACCTTAGGCAAAAGTAAGGTAATAAGTTACTACTATCTAGTAAAGTTTCGATTCTAAACATTTTGTCTCGCCGCATGATTAGAGATTCCTACTAACGTGCACCGGTGACCGTCGTTCATCGGGAAGAGGTTTGGGCGACGTCAAAAAGATCAGGCATCGATGAGGAACACTAGTATGACTACCATGAGCTTTGAAAAGGGAAAGGATAAAAGTGAACTCACTACTCCAATCTTACTTTCTCTCTAACGAATCCTATTAATATGACGCTTACACCGACGATAACAAAGGCAATTGGAGAACCCTTATCCTGCGGCTGCTAACCACTAACTGACCCACATAGAATTTGGATCTGGCACTGTAATTATGAGGTCTAAATTGCTGACTGAGTGGGTGTTCGGGTAAACTTATAATTTGGTCAAAATAGCTTATAAGTCATTTTTTGCTTTTGAAAATGTTTGGCAACTTTTATAATTGCTTAAAAAAGTCAATTTTGATTTTTTTTAAGCCAAAAGTAAGAAGTTGTCCATTACCTACTTATTTATTTTTTTAGCTTATAATCCATTGAAAGTTGACCAAGTAAATAACTTTTGTATCCCTTATAATTTTCACTTATTCCAAAATTATCCTCTTGTAGCCCTAATTTAAAATGGAGAGAGTAACAAATAATATTCAAAATTAAATGCATATATTTTTTCTAATGCACCCTACCGAGCTAACTTTGAGAAAAATTGAAATCTAGATTTTCTTAGAGTTTTTTGGTTGGGATTTCAAGTTTTATTTTCAATGTTCAAAACTTTAAGATTAAATTTTGGATTTACGTTTTTTTTTTTTTTGAAAATTTAAATCTTTATGTCTTAAAAGCAAGGAAATTAGTTAAATTATATCTATTAATAATAAACAAGTTAAAATGTAAAATAAAATAGGCAAACTAATATTAAACCACAAAAGAGATTTATAGTCCTTGCACCACAAGATTCAGAGTTACCGTAGGAGGGACTAGGGTGCATGACCATAGTCCATATATATCCCTCCTTGTAATTTTGTCAAAAGTTTTTCTGGTCTACAATATTTTAAGTAACTAAACTTTCCACGTCCATTGAAAAATAAACTCTTTTAACCAAGATAAGAGATTTTCTTAGCGCACAAATTTAATAATCATTCATGAAAATATTATATATATATATATATATATATATATATATATATATATATATATATTTATATATATATTGAAACTAAATTAAAAATATATATATTAATTTTAATTTTAATCATTTTAGAAATAAAAATTAATAATAATTAATTCTACATATTATTATCAGCTTTAAAGGTATTTAAGACATTTTGACAAAAAAAAAGTGCTTAACAACATTTGCTTACCAAACAAATTAATAACTTTTTTTCAGTTTCAGCACTTTTATTCAAACACGTAACTGCTTATTTTTAAAATAAGTTCAGCACTTTCAAAAGAACTTTTAAAGAACTTTTTAAAAGCTACTTTTTTCAGTTTATCTAAACGGGCTCTGAGACTGCAAATGTTGTGTCACCTACCAAACAATGGCGAGCTGAAGAGAGGAAAAGAGATGATCAAGCAAAGGTTTCAGAAAACTGATCGGGGTTGTTCTCCGAAAATTGAATTGCTATCAATGGTATGCCTCTATAATTTCTCCTACCGGTTGGAGTAAATGGGAATTTTGTAGTTCAATTAGAGCATACGGAACTAGAAGAGAACCTTAAAAAGAATGGAGGAATGCTCTTACACTATATACCGTAGGTACTACTCCAAATTATAAGTATATGAAGCATTATATTGCAAGAATATGGAACTTTGTAGCTAGTCCCGAGTTGTTTTATCATGATAAAGGCTTCTTTATTGTGAAAATCAAAACTAGCCATGATCGAGATCTAAGTTTAGCTTCAGGACCTTATATAATGAATAGTGTTCCAAATATTTTGAACGTTTGGACCGTAAATTTTGATTTGCATCAAGAGTATCCCAGAACTATTCCTCAATAGGTTCATCAAGAGTATCCCAAAACTATTCCTCAATAGGTTCGGTTTCCTAATATTTCTCTCAATTGGGGATCAGTTGCATTAAGCAAGATACCAAGTTGCTTGGGTGAGCCAATGATTGTGAATAAGAATAAAAAAATTAGTCCTGAATTTCATATTTTCGTAGTTTTATAGATATTGATGTCATTCAAGAGTTGCCACAAGAAATTGATATAATTATAATATCATGCAAAGTGTTTACCCAGAAAGTACAATTTTATTGGAAGCCTTTGTTCTATAAAAAGTGAATTGAGTATGGTCACGTAAGTAGAGAGAAACAACCAGTGCCAAACAGAGGAATTTAATGGGGAAAGCTAATAGTTCAATAATGACAATGTAGAAACCAGGTACCAATGGGGCAAGTGGAGGCAGTGATGCTTTCCGCTAAGGTGATTGAAGTAGGTAATACGAACATAGTACCTAGTCACTCAAAACCAGAGCTCAACCACTCTTTTCGAAATCTCTCAGAGGTTTTCAATAAAACTCTACATAGAATAGTGGCTAGCAGATCAAGAACTCTAATTAAGAGCATGGGAAGTATGTCTTAATCAACACTAGTTAAAAATAACCCCATCATAGGACCAGACTATAAACTTTGAACATATTTTCACCTTTGGACATTTTTTTATATATATTTTAGGACTCCTTAATTTTTTACTCAGTTTTATAAAAATTATGAAATAATAATTTAAGGAAAAATGTGAAAAGACAACATTGTCTATTGCTAAGACTTTTAATGAAGGTCAAAGAATTCAAATTACTTTTCTAAGGTCTTCACGCTTTTACTATATTGTAGATAAATATACAGCATACTTCTACACTTCTTCAAATACAGGGCCTGCAAGCGGTTATTTGTGCACTTGCCCTATATATCATGCTCAATTTCTTATTCATAGAAAAATTTAATTAGTTATATGTATGTGTTGAAGCCTATACAGATGCAGACTGGGTTGGTTTATCTATTGATCAAAGGTATACATTTGAATATTGTATATTTGTTTGGGAGAATTTAGTGACATGGAGGAGTAAGAAGCAAAATTAACATGGTGGCCCGAAGTAGTGTTGAGGCTGAGTATCGATCTATGGCATATGAAATTTGTAAAATGTTGTGGCTCAAGAGATTTTAAAAGAACTAGGAAGACCTATGAATTTTTTAATGAAGTTTTATTGTGACAATAAGGCCGCCATAAGTATTGCTAATACTCTACAAGGTGAGCTTAATCTTTTTATGATTTTTGGAGGCTACTCTACCCTAGACTTGTGTGTATTTAAAGGGTAACATATTCTCCTTAAGATACATTTCGAATATCCCATAAACTCTTGGGTATTCATAAAAAGATCAAAATCTCCAAAATCTCATAAACTCAGGGATAACACAAAGAGATCAAAACTCTCTCTTCTAGATAATCAAATACACTAAGAAGATCCACAAAACTCTTCTATCATGTAGATCAAATTCAAATCATTCTAAATTCGAGAAATACGCTATTAATGGTTCAAAAATTAGGGAAAAACCAAGAAAGAAGAATCAAGGGAGAAAATAAAATTATACCCACACAATTTAATAGTAAAAATGTTCTTGTTTCTTCAATTTTTTTTGTGGTTGATTTTTTTCATATTATTAAAAGTGGTTGCAAACAAATAAAATAAAACATGTTGAAGTGGACAGACACTTCGTTAAAGAGAGAATTGAAGATGGAAGTGTTTGCATCCCTATTGTTCTAACAAATGAACAAGTAGCTGATATTTTAACAAAAAGTATTTTCAAAATTACTTTTGAGTCATTTCTGAGGAAGTTAGACATGTTCGATATCACATGCCAACTTAAGGAGGAGTGTCGAATGAGTTGAAAAATTTAATTGAAATCTGCTTCATAAATCAGTTGGCAAATTTGATTATAATCGGCTCATGTAAATATGGGATAACATGTATTTTTGGAGTAGATATTAATTGGTATTCTAGAAAAATAAATTAGAGGAAATTCCTTTTTGGTCTTACTTGTTCACTTATAAATGCTATACAATTCTATGAATAAAGATATACTTTTGCAGTATATAAACTTTCAAAAATACATATTTCTCCCATCAATATAGTTCTTTCAACACTAGTAGATTTCTAATGGGATGTCTATTAATACATGATTTATATCACTAAGTTTCAGGACTAATTCAGGACTAAGTTCCATCTCTGAATAATCAAAAAATTTAATTGGTGAAATTTGTCCAACGAGAGACAAGGTATATAGTCTAACCCAATAAGATGATATGATTAAGAAAGTCTAAGACTATAACTCAACTACTTTCCTCAGAAAGTTAATATGAGCCTTAGCATTACTTTCCTCTTTGGGCGGATGATGAAAAAATATTTCAATAATAGAAAACATCTTTGACACGAAGACAAATTTACTAAACTAAAACATTCTCTTTTAAGGCCTCCCAATAACTTAACTATGAGGCTGAATATTTCATCAGTAAATTGTTGTGACACCTAATTACTAGAATTGTGGAGTAGTACATCATTTGATAGGCCAGGACATAGTTACTTATGTGCCACCACCAACAACAATTTGGAGTGCTAAAATTATGGTTCGTTGCATTCTAACTAAGGTTATTTTATTATAGTATTATTTTCTTTTGATTTGTCACTTACGATGCATGAATCACTTGTGCAATTTTTGGAAAAAGTTTTTGAGATTTGTTTTTTGAAATGTAGAGAAGTTCTTATAAAAAATAAATAAAAGGGCTTTCCAATTTTTATTTTTTTTAAAAATAAGATTTTACTGATTGTTTATTTTTCTTTGCTAATTGCTAAACTTTTTGCAGTTATATTTCGATAAAATTAGTATAGGGTAACAAACGAGTGTATTCAATTTGTGAAAACACTCATTATTCCATTATTTAATTTAACTAAGTCAAAATTTAGAGAATCCATACAAAAGAGAATCATTTTGTACCTTTTTATTTTCTAAAATATTTAAAATCATATGTATTATTTACAGGTTCTACAAAACCAACTATGTACCACAAAATTCATACTAGCACCTACTCCAATTTCAAGTCAACTAAATAGAAGTAAGATTTCTGTAACTTTTTTCCTTTTCTAGGTCTTGCTTGATGATTTAATTTTTCTTTGTTATCTTTAATTTCTAGTTAATTTTCCTCTTTCACTAGAAAAGTTTGGGAAGTTATTTATATTTTTTATTGGTGACATTTGGATATTGTCAATGTACCACCAAAATTCGAGTACAATTACATCACTTAAACTTTATTATCTCCTAAACTATTTTAAAATAAGCAAATATCACCCTAATGTCACCAATACCATGTATAAACAAATGCTCAAGTTAGAAAAAATAAAGGATCAACCAACTAATAGCTAATTGCCTAAACATAATTTAGTGATAATTAGTTAAGTAAGCTATTGTCGTTAACTAACTGTCACTAAATGTCTTTTTTGGTGTACCGGTGCATGTGCATCAATTACCCAATAAAAAGGAGGAAAAAGTTGTAAAAATCATAATTTTATTGGTTGACTTGATATTGAAGTAGGGCTAGTATGAATTTTTGTAGTACAAAATTGATTTTGTTGAAACTATAAATAATACGTTAAACTTTTAATATTTAGAAAATAAAAAATGATAGATAAAATAATTCTCGTTTGTGTCAATTCTGTAAATTTTGACTTATATAAATTAATTATTGAGATACTGAGTGGTTTCACAAATTTTGTGCACTCGTTTGATGTCATATACCTCAAGTAATTTTCTCAAAATATAAGTACAAAATGTCTTTAAATACTAGCAAAGAAAAAGACGCAAGAAGGTAAAATCTTTTTTCAGAGGAAAGATAATTGGAGAACCCCTTTTTTTTTGTTATAAGAACTTCTATATATTCCAGGAAAAACAAATCTCAAAAATCTTTTTTCGAAAATTGTGAAGTGATTCATCCGTTTTAACTAACAAGTCAAAAGAAAAAAAATACCATTAATAAAGTAATCCTAGTTAGAAGGTCACATACCATGATTTCAACAGTACTAATTATTGAAATTGACGGCACATAGGGAACTATGTCCCTACAAGTCAGAAGATTAACCTTAGGCAAAAGTAAGGTAATAGGATACTACTATATAGTAAATTTTTGGTTCAAAACATTTTCTCTCGACGCATGATTAGAGATTCCTACTAACGTGAAACGACGACTGTCGTTCATCGCTAGAAGAGGTTTGGGGCGACCTCAAAAAGATCAGGCAATGATGAGGAACACTAGTACGACCACCATGAGCTATGGAAAAGGGAAAGTGAAAGGTTGTTAGCATGAGCAATGCATGCGATGATTCCAATGGAATAGTGAACTCAAAGGAGATGCAGAGAAAAAGTGGTTTCACTAATCCAATCTTTACTTTCTCTCTAATAAATCATACTAATGTGACGCTTATACAGACGATAACAAAGGCAATTGGAGAACCCTCATCCTGCAACCGCTAACCACTATTTGACCCATATAGAATTTGGATCTAACACAGTAATTATGGCGATAAATCGCCGACTGAGATTGCAAATGTTGTTTCACCTACCAAACAAAGTCCAGCTAAAGTGATAATAGGAGATGATCAAACAAAGGTTCCAGAAAAATTATCGGGGTTATTCTCCCAGAATTGAATTGCTATGAATAGTATGCCTCTATCATTTATCCTACCGATTGTAGCAAATGCAAAATTAGTAGTTCAAATAGAATATAAGGAACTGGAGCACCCTAGGGAGTGGAGGAATGCTCTTACACTATAGGCCATAGGTGTTACTCCAAATTATAAGTATATGAAGCATTATTTGCAAGAACATGGAACTTTGTAGCTAGTCTTGAGCTATTTTATCATGATAAAAGCTTCTTGTTGGGTTCAATGTGTCTGTGTGAATGGAAAATGGAGGTAAAATAGTGGAGAGTAAGAGAGTCACCAAATTGGAAATTGTACTCTTATATTGGAAAGCTTACTAACTCTCCTACATTGGTGGGAGAAGAAAACTTTAGAGTGTTTATAATAAGGAACACTTACTCCACATGGATAGTGAGGCAAGAACAAGGTGGTGCCTCACGTCGTCACCATCGTCACTCGCTCGCTTGCTCGGATTTGGATTTGGTAAATGATCGATTGATGAGATCTATCTTTTTAGACGAATTTTATTTAAAACCTGTGTTACAAGTGAAAATTTTAATTCAAAAATCTGAAATAATGATTTTTCTTCAAGTGAGGGTGCATTTCGGACGCCATGTAAACACATACGCAAAGGCACACTATTTTGACCTGCGGCCACAGATGTAGCCCAGGTAGCCACTAGAATTGGACAGTATCACATGCGTCTGTAGTTCGAGTACAGACTGGGCACAGGTGACGTGACTGTACTGAATAGGTACATTTTTGTTGAACCAATGTATCCTTTCTGAAAGGACTTAAATGCTATAAATACCTGACGTATTCCTCAGGTATTGACATGATTTTTTACAGCGTAAACACTCTTATATTCTCCAAAAAATCTGTGTGATCATTAGCCATTGAGTGAGTTCGAAGAATCCAATAATTTGAGGTACCATTATTATTGGATTGAAGGCCATTTTATCCTGAGAGAAGATTCCATAAACTCGGGTACAGTGAGGGAAATTATTCCTTAAGGAAACTCCATGATTCGAAGGACTTGGCCTTAAAAATTCTATTTCATCTTATTTCTGAAAATTAACATACTTCTTGGAAATATTATTCTTATTCTTGTGTTGAAGATGTTAAGCAACTTTATAGGTGTTCTTGGTTTTACACATGAACTTGAGTTGAAGTTGTTGTGCCTAAATATAGATTTTTGTACCCGAAAAAAATTGAAAATACAACAACCTTATGGAATAATATTTTGGAATCTGTATTGCTTGGTTTCTGGAGATTAAAGCTTTACTCTTTCTACTCCGTTTGAACTTAGCTAGTGATTTGAAGACATAAAATATTCATCACAAGTTAAATATCACTTAGTTGATGATTAGAAGTCATAAAAAATTCATCGTTAAACTAGAAATAAGAGGTGTTTAAAGTTGTTGCAACTTTATTAGTAGTATTTTTACATACTAAAGGTTCTGTCTTGTTGTGACTGAAAAATGACTAACGATAGTCAAGTGCAACATGATGCTGGAACGACTATGGCGGCAACTAATATTGCCACGATGAGTCGTACTAATGCTCTGTAAGCTATGGCACCAGCAGAGAAATCCAAAAAATTTACAGGTATTGACTTCAAGAGGTGGCAACAGAAAATATTTTTCTACCTCACAACTCTTTGTCTTCAAAGGTTCACATTTGATGAAGCTCCAGAGGTGCCCGAGGGAAACTCTAAACAAGAGTGATTTGCGATTGTGGAGGCTTGAAAACACTCAGATTTTCTTTGCAGGAACTACGTTTTGAGTGATCTTCAAGATGACCTTTACAATGTGTATAGTGTAACAAAAACAGTAAAAGAGTTATGGGGGCGCTAGAATGGAAGTACAAGATAGAGGATACCGGAACTAAAAAGATCTTTGTTGCAAGATTCATGGAATATAAAATGATAGACAACAAGTCGGTTGTCTCTCAAGTGCAGGAACTACAAGTGATCATCCAAGATCTTGATTTTGACAAATGCCTTTGCTAAACAATTTGAAAGTGTTCATAATATTCACATAACTTTTATTGTAGGTTTGATTATGAATGAAGTGTTTCAAGTAGCAGCAATAATAGAGAAGCTACCACCTATGTGGAAAGACTTCAAAAACTATTTGAAACATAAACCTAAGGAGATCTAATCATCAAATTGTGCATTGAAGAAGACAACAAGGTTGTGGAAAGAAGATCAAGAGGAGATTTTACAACGAATGGAGCAAATATTGTAGAAAATGACCACAACTCCAAAAAGCACAAGAAAGCAAGACATGAAGGCAATCAACCCAAGAAAAAATTCAAGGAAAAGTACTTTAACTATGGCAAGATTGGCCACAATTCCATAGATTGTCATGCCCCAAAGAAAGGGAAGAAAGACCAAGTAAATGTTGCTGAGTCCAAGAAAGAAGTCGACAACCTGTGTGCTATGCTGTCCGAATAAAACATGGTGGGAAATCCTCGTGAATGGTGGATGGATTCTGGTGCCACCCTCTATGTTTATGCTAATAAGGAGCTATTTGCTACTTTTGCTCCGACTCAAGGGGAAGAAAAGATCTACATGAAAAACTCCGCTTCTGCAAAAGTAAAAGGAACAGGGAAAGTGTGCCTGAAAATGACTTCAGGAAAAGTGTTAACACTCTACAATGTCCTGTATATTCTGAAGTTAAGAAAGAACTTGATTTCTGTATCACTTTTAGACAAAAACAAATTCAAATATGTATTTGTTTCCAGAAAAAATGTACTTAGTAAAGGTGAAGTGTATGTTGGAAAAGGCTATCTCAATGAGGGCTTATTCAAAATGAATGTAATGAATATTGAAATTAATAAAAGTTCAGTTTCTTCTTACTTGCTTGAGTTTTATGATTTATGGCATGAACGATTAGGCCATGTTAATTATAAAACATTGCGTAAACTGATTAACTTAGAAGTTTTGCCTAACTTTGAGTGCAATAAATCAAAGTGTCAAATATGTGTGGAATCAAAGTATGCTAAGCATCCGTATAAGTTCGTTGAAAGGAATTCTAATCCCTTAGACTTAATCCACACTGACATTTGTGATAAAAGTCAGCACCATCTCGTGGTGGGAAAAAGTATTTTATAACTTTTATTGATAATTGCACTAGATACTATTATGTCTATTTGCTAAATAGTAAGGATGAAAAAATAGATGTGTTTAGGAAATACAAAACTGAAGTTGAAAATCAGATAGAAAAAAAGATCAAAATGATAAGAACTGATAGGGGCGGAGAATATGAATCTCCCTTTGTGGAATTATGTATTGAGAATGGAATTGTCCATCAAACTACAGCCCCGTATTCACCTCAATTTAATGGAATTACGTAAAGAAAAAACCGAGTCTTGAAGGAAATGATAAATGCCTTACTTATAAGTTTAGGTTTACCATAAAACTTATGGGGGGAAGCTATCCTTACAGCTATTTGAATACTCAATAGAGTGCCCCATAGAAAGACGCAATCAATTCTATATGAAAAATAGAAAGAAAGGAAACCCAACTTGAAATATTTCAAAGTATGGGGGTGTCTAGTGAAGGTCCAAGTTATTATGTCCAAAAGAGTAAGGATAGGACCAAAGACAGTGAACTGTATGTTCATAGGATATGCTAAAAGTAGCAAAGCATGTTGGTTTTTGGTTCATAAATCGAACATCCAAATATCAATGAAAATACGATAACTGAATCAGATAATGCTGAATTCTTTGAACAATTTATCCGTATAAAACTAGGTACGAATAGTCTAGTAGAGGGTCTAAATGACCTCGAGATGAACTAAGTGAGGATACACATAATGATGAGAATCCAAGATGTAGTACATGTCAAAGAATGTTAACTTCATTTGGATCAGACTTTGTAACATTTCTCTTAGAAAATGAGCCTTAAACATTTAAAAAAGTGATAGCATCTTCAGACTCAACCATTGGAAAGAGGCGATCGATAGTGAAATTAATTCAATCTTAAGCAACCATACATGGGATTCGGTTGATCTTCCTCCAGGAAATAAACCTTTAGGTTTTAAATGGATCTTCAAAAGGAAAATAAAAGTTGATGGTACTATTGATAAGTACATGACAAGACTTGTTGTAAAAGGCTTCAAACAAAAGGAAAGGCCTTAATTACTTTAATACATACTCGCCAGTAACGAGGATAACATCAATTCGAATGTTAATTGTCTTGGCGGCAGTATATGGTTTTGAAATCCATCAAATGGATGTGAAAACAGCATTCCTAAACGGAGAATTGGAGAAAAAAATCTACATGGAATAGCCTGAGGGTTTTGTGGTTTCCTGGAAAATAAAGTGTGTAAACTTGTCAAGTTACTTTATGGAATAAAACAATCACCTAAACAGTGGCATGCGAAGTTTGACCAAACCACATTGGCGAACGGGTTTGATATAAATGAATATGATAAATGTGTTTACATTAAAGACACTCCAAATCATCAAGTCATTATTTGTTTATATATGGATGATATGTTGATTATCAGTAGAGACATTTTTGACATTAATGTAATGAAATGAATGTTTGAGAGCAAGTTCGCTATGAAAGACCTTGGAGTTGCGGATGTGATCTTAGGAATAAAAATCTATAGAACTCCACAAGGGTTGGCATTGTTACTATTTTATTACATCGAAAAAGTACTTAACAAATTCAAGTATATAGAATGTGGTATTGCCAAGACTCCATTGGATGTAAGCTTTGCACTTCAAAAGAATGAAGGTGAAAGTGACTCACAATTAGAGTACACAAGAGTATTGAAATGTTTAATGTATATCATGAATTGTGCATGACCAGACATAGCATGTGCTATTAGTAAGTTGAGTCGGTACACGAGTAGTCCCAATAAAACTCATTAGATGAAAATGAAAAAGTTTTGGGGTATCTGAAATACACTCAAGACTATGATTTGCATTATAATAAATATCCCGTAGTACTTGAAGGATATAGTAATACAAATTGGATCACCGGATCGAACGAAGTAAAATCCATGAGTGGATATTTATTTACTATCGGTGAAGAAACGGTCTCTTAGAAATCATCCAAATAGACATATATTTCTCTCACCAAAATGGAATCTGAATTTATTACATTGGATAAAACCGGTGAAGAAGCAGAATGGCTTCAGAATTTCTTGGAAAATATTTCTTATTGTCCCAAACCAGTGGCACCAGTATGTATACACTGTGATAGCCAAGCGACAATAGGTAGGAAAGGGAGCCTGATGTACAGCGGTAAATCTCGTCACATTAGACGGAGAGATAATACCGTTAGAGAACTTTTCTCTAGTGGAATTATCACTGTTGACTATGTGAAGTCAAAGGGTAGTATGTGGAATCCTCCTACAAAAGGCCTATCTAGAGAAGGAGTTAAGAGGACATCCAAGGGAATGGATTTAAGGCCTAGGACAAGTCATCATAACGATAACTCTACCTAGCAGACTGGAGATCCTAAGGGCTAGGTTCAAAGAGATAAAAAGAGTTGTGTCTGACAGGTTAAAAATTGTCATTATGCCTAACTCATTCTCATGATGTAGACAATGTTTAGCAAACGAGGATAGGACTTATGGTGTGAAGTCTTTTATTTATTTTCTAAATTTGGCAGATTTGACCAAATAGTTTAATCTATAGGATTGAACATTTAGAAATCACCTATGTGAGAGCGAAGTGGAAGCCTCTTCAAGGAGAATGTTAGTAAAGTCCTATTCTCTAAGCTCTCATGAAATCAGGACGTGTTCATGGATGAAAAGAACAAAACTGTGAGAACCATAAATGGTAAAAGTCTGGTTATGTGACATGTGTTGTCTAGGTGTACAATAACGCTCGACGGTTCAAAGATATCAAATCTATCGATTGACCGAGTGCATTCGATGCATGTTCACTACGAAAGGTTCAAAGGGAAACCCACTTATCTAGATGCAATGAATCTTTGTTAAATGATCACATGTTTGTATGTAAATTTTTCAAAAGATAGTCATTCCCGATTCATGTTGGGGATTGTTGGGTTCAATGTGTATGTGTAAATGGAAAATGGAGGAAAAATAGTAGAGGTTAAGAAAGTCACTAAATTGGAAAGTGTACTCTTAAATTGGAAAGTTCACTAATTCTCCCACATTGGTGGGAGAAGGAAACTTTGGAGTGCTTATAATAAAGAATAATTACTCCACATGGATAGTGAGGCAAGAATAAGGTGATGCCTCGCTCGGCTCGACTTCAGCTTTAGATTCGTATTTGGATTTGGATTTGAATTTGTCAAATGATTGATCGATGAGACATATCTTTATAGACGAATTTTATTTGAAACCTGTGTTACAAGTGAAAAAATTAATTCAAAAATATGATATAATTATATTTCTCCAAGTGCGGGCACATTTCGTACGCCATGCAAATGCATATGTAACGCATCTCGAAGGAATACGATCCTTCAAGGAAAAAGAAACACTATTTTGACCTGTGGGCGCAGATGTGGCACAGATTCATGACCTACGAGAGCAGATACAGTGCAGGTAGCCACGGGAATTGGATAGTGTCACTTGCGGCCACCGTTCTAGCACAGACTAGGTGCAAGTGACGTGACTGTACTGAATAGGTGCCTTTTTGCTGAACCAATGCATCCTTTATGAAAGTACAATTATAGGCTATAAATACCTGATGTATTCCTCAGGTATTGACATTATTTTCTACAGCATAAACACTCTTATATTCTACAAAAACTCTGTGTGATCATTAGCCGTTGAGTGAGTTCGAATAATCTAATAACTTAAGGTATCGCTATTGTTGGATTGAAGGCCATTTTATCTTGGGAGAAAGATTCCATAACCTCGGGTATAGTGAGGGGAATTATTCCTTAAGGACACTCCGTGAATTCGAAGGACTTAGCCTTAAAAATTCTGTTTCATTTTATTTTTGAAGATTAACTTACTTCATAGAAAGATTATTCTTAATCTTGTGTTGAATGTGTTAAGCAACTTCATAGGTGTTCTTAGTTTTACACATGAACTTGAATTGAATTTGTTGTGCCTAAATTCAGATTCTTGTACCCGAAAAACATTGATAATACAACACTTCTTTTGTGTGAATTCAAAACTAGCCATGATCGAGATCTAATTTTAGCTTCAGGACCTTATATAATGAATAGTGTGCAAAATATATGTAGAATGTTTGAGCCCCAAACTTCGATTTACATTAAGAGTATCCCAGAACTATCCTCAATAGGTTCATTTTCTTAATATTTCCCTCAATTAGCGCTAAGTTGCATTAAGCATGATATCAAAGTTGCTTGGGTGAGCCTATGTTTACATAGAAGTATACAAAAAATAAATCCCGAATTTCATATTCCCGTGTTTTTATAATTATACTATCAGGAAAAGTGTTTACTCAGATAGTACAATTTTATTGAAAGCCTTTGTTCTATAAAAAAGTGCATTAAGTATGGTCACGTATGTAGAGAGAAACAACCAGTGTTAAACAGAGGAATTCAATGGGGGAAGAGAATAGTTCATTAATGGCAAAGTAGAAACCATGCACCAATAGGGCTAGAGGAAGTAGTGATGCTTTTTTCTAAGGTGCTTGAAGTAGGTTATACAAACATGGTACCTAGTCACTCAAAACCAGAGCTCAACCACTTTTTTCCCATGATTTCAGGGGCTTACAACAAAACTCTACAGAGAATAGTGGCTAGAAGCTCAAGAACTCTAATTAATAGTATGGGAAGTATGTCTTAATCAGCACCAGTTAAAAATAATCCCATCATGGAACCAGAAAACAAGCTGCTATAAAGTTTGAACCTATTTTCACCTTTGATCATGGAGAAAGAAAGAGCATTGAGTATTGGTAAATCTTTCGAGAGAGGGCCACCGACTTATTATACATGAATTGACTAGTTTGGAATATCAGGGGACTGAATAGGTCTCCTAAAAGGGGAAATTGGGAATTATCTTAAGAAACATAATAGTTGTAAGCTGGATTGGTGGAAACAAAATTAAGGGATCATAAAAGTAGAGATAGAATGAATAAAATTACAAAGGGGTGGAGTTTTGCTAAAAATTACTTTGAGAGCAAATGACCAGATTTGGCTACTTTGAATGCCAACCATTCTGAATGCTATATGATACCAAATGGTATCTAAAAGAGCACAAAAATAGTCTGCAAACACATAAACAGTCCACACACACAAGACACTAAATGAAAACAACAAACTCAAACTTAAACGATAAAGAAGATATGTAACTTGACACAATGAGAACTCATAATGCAATAAATAAAGAGTGTATTAATACTCTAAAACCTCCACAAAACAAGTTAACAAGCACCACATTCTTACGTAACACAAGAGGAACTCGGTTCACTCAAGCACTTTTGTTTCAAGCCGATACATACAACACAAGAAGAAACCATTTCTTATGATGTCAAATTGGTGGTATACTCTCTTCTTGAGAGGAAAGTGATGTTCAATATTACAAGTGATTTCAAGAATAAGCTAACTAAGCAAATAAGCGTAAGGGGATCCTACTTATAGTCTATTACAAAAGAGATGGAAAATGACACCTTTACCCTTAATAAAGGGGGTGGGTTTGGAGTGTATAAATGGGGATGACTTGTAGTGTTTATAAGAAACTCAAGGCATGTCTTCACACTTTAATACATACACTCCTTTGGACGAACTTAAGACATGCTCAAACACATCCATCTTCATGAATGTGCCTTGAAGACATTGTAGTTCCCGAGCTTTGATCCTAGGGAATGGTCTTAAGCTCTTGATACCCATTTTCCACTCTTTTGCAAAGGCCTTCACACTCTTCCCTTTTGTTGGATATAGTTCGAGTATGGCTTCTTAAGCTTATACCCTCTTTGTACTCGTACCACTTGTAATTCTTGTGCTCTTTACGTTTGTATCATATATCCAGCGGATCCATAGATAATATATACATTGTTTTGTTCGTCCCTTACAAACAAACTTTAAATATTTATTCATAGTTGTTTATGGTAGCAATTGTACTGTTGATAGACAAAATCTATTGAAGGGACTAGCTAATATAGGGATAACTATTAGGGGTCCATGTTGCATTTGTAGTGACTTTAAAGTTCCTGTGTTTCTAGATGACAGAGTTGGAGTTAATCTAGTTATAGACTTTGAGACTAGGGAATTTTAGCAAATAATGGATTCCCTTATTTTAACTGACATGAAATCCACTGGCAAGTATCACATTTGGACTAACGCCCATGTTTAAAGTTGAATTGATAGAGCAATTTGTAATGACCAATGGGTTCTGGCATATGGACATATTATTGCTCATTTTAAGAAATTTTTTTCTGTGACCATTCTCTAATGCACCTGGATATGATAACTAATGCTGGCCAACAAAGAAAACCCTTTAGATTTTGAATGTTCTAGAAGATGATGTTGAGTTCTTACAAATTGTAAATCACATTTGGAGTAGAAGTGTTCAAGGTAGATACATTTTTGAAGTTTGGTGTAAACTATAGTCCTGGAAAGACCCTTTAATGAAGTTGAAACATGATGACCTAGGAAATATGGAGAAAAGGGTAGAGGATTGTAACGCCCCGCAAAAGTCTTACATGTATTATATCATAATAGCTAGCATATAGAGTTGAAAACTTGAAAATTTTTCTAAGTATCAAAAAGGACTTAGAATTATTTTGAGCTTCCTATCTTTGAAGATTTTATTTTCGAACTTCCTGACCTTCGTTTCTTGATTTTTTTGTTGATTCACGATGGGGCAAGTCAAGAGTACGTCTCGGGTGAGTTTTTAAAATTTTAGATGATCTTAAGGGCACGTTTGGGGTGGATAAATAGTGAGCCTCCAATATAGGAGGGTGGCGCCTCGCTCATCACGGAGGTCACCCAAGGCGGCGCCTTGGTTAGCGCCTTAGTCCAGTTCAGTTTCTCTCCAAATTTTTAAGGGTGTTTTGGGTATTGCCCACTCCCATATTAACTTAAACACGGGATTTGATCCCTAGTACACCAAAATCCACCACAATTCACCCAAATTACTCAAGAACATTCATAAGGGTTTCAAACAAGAATTCCAAATAACTTAAGATTTAACCGTGGGTTTTCAAAATTGATTGAAGATTTAGAATCCCCAAATCGTAGGCTTCAAGAATCACTCATTATTTCCCGTAATTGAGGTACGTGGGGTTTTCCTAAACATTCATGGGCAAATAAACCTTCTTTAATTCATGCTAAAAATTTAGAAATCATGATTTTACAAAAAGGGATGAAATTTACCATTACGTGCATATTTTAGAAGCTTTAATTACTATTGTTTGGTCTTTAGGCCTTTCCCCAATTTGAATTGAAATTCTATATATATGTATGCATGTGTTTAAGGATGAATATTCAAATGAGAGCATGAATTATAATGAAATCCCTCTCTTGTTATGAATTTCCTTTACTTATGATATGCTATGAATCCTTTTGAATGCATTTTAAAAAGCATGATATGAAACATCTTGATTTATACTATGACTTGAATATGATTTTGGAATCAAAAGAGAGAGTTGTGCATGTTTATAAATGTTGAATATACATATAATGAAAGAGCGCATGGTTTTTCCAAAAGCACATGACCACCATATAATTGAAGAATTCTTGCATAGTTTTGACATATGTTTCAGAACATGAAATCTCTTATACTATTTGCATATTTGGGTGGTCTGAATTGAGTTTTGATAAAAGAATTATGCATGATGCATTATGGATGATAAATAGCACTTGCAAGTCTCGGTGTGACAATACCAACTCAGATGATGCCATGTTAATTCAGAACAGAATAGAGTGTATATTTGAAATCAAATTTTTAGATCTCAAAACTAGAATGATGCATGTTACAGAACAGACTAAAATTGAGCATAAAGAGAGCTTAGGTGGTTCCCCGAAGAAGGAATGAGTTCAAACAACTCATTTCCCAAAACCATGATTTGCTGATCTGGGTATATTATTAGACGTTGGCCTAGTGCCCTGTGGTGTATCAGACTCAGACACTCCAACCCTTGCGACATACTTGGGTTGGAGGCTTTCCCTCCGAGTCAATTGCGGATTCCATATAGACCATGGAATATTAGACTTGTAGCAGAGTGCCACCTAACTCAGAAGTAATACAAAGATCAGAAATTGCATTGACAGAAAGGTTTTATGATTAGCAAAAATGCCCATATGTTTTGGAATATATATCATATGTGATGTTGTATGACTAGCTCTCAACTAATCTATTTATATTAAAATTTTATTTTGGATTTCTCTGTGTACCAGTACATCTGTATTGACCCCCTACCTTCCAGGTTCTGAGGAATAGTCTAGGGGTCTTGATAAGAAGTAGATTTCCTTAGACAAAAGTGTAGAGTCCAATCGATGAGCCTTCTATATTTCAGAAGGCCTATTTATTTTTAGACATCAGTTATGGTTTTAGTCTACTGGGGGCCTTGTCCCAATTTTTAGACAGTTGTTATCAGTCATGTAGTAGATATTTTGCAAATATTTTTCAGATGTTATTAGATGGTTTTGGATTTCATTTTTCCATTTTGAAGTTATATCAGACTTTTGACCATGATTCTGTTCTGTTTATAAATTCTATATTTTTCCTCTATTATATAAATATTGTGCATGATTACCAGACAGATAGGGATTCCTGGGCCTTCATGATTTGGGATGTTCGTCATGGCTAGGAACCCGGTTTGGGTCGTGACAAACTTGGTATCAGAGCATGGTTCATGATCCTAGGGAGTCTGCGAAATTCCATTGGGTAGAGTCTTTTTTATGGGTGTGTAGCGCACCACCCTTATAAGTAAGAGGCTACTAGGCATTTAGGAAATTTTCCCCTCTTTGTGATTTAGTTCGTGCTTTAGTGTCTAATCTGTCCTCTAATCTATAATCTCTTATATTTTAGAAAATAGCCATGCCTCCCTATCGCACTAACGCAAATGCCCAGACTGATGAGGTCCGTCCCACTCATAGGATGAGGACCCGAAATAGAGCTCAGACTCTGGAGATTGATATTACTCCGGAGGTCCTACCTACTCAGACTAGCGCACCCAGGGCACCTAGAGCTCCCCAAATGGGGACTAACCGTACTCAGCCTCATGAAAGAGAGAATTCAGACAGTCCATTCACATGTTTGCTCAGTTGGTGGCGACACAGACTCAACATTTGAAATATTTTAGGTATGCATCGGTCACATCTGAGGCTACTAGGGTAGGTTAGTTCATGAGAATGAACCCGACAAGTTTTCGGGAACCAAGGTAGAGGAGGATCTACAGGAGTTTGTAGATGAGATGGAAAAGATCTTCAAGGTGATGTATGTAAATGAGGTGGAAGGGGTGGACTTAGCAGCTTACTAGCTTAAAGAAGTTGTGAACCAGTGGTATAATAAGTGGGAGGATTCTAAGGGTGAGAGTGTTGAGCCCACGTTATGGGGCGAGTTCGTGGAAGCCTTTCTTGAGTGGTTATTTGCTCTTGAGTTGAGGGAGGCCAAAGCTAAGGAGTTTATGAACCTTAAGCAAGGAAAAATGAGTGTCAAGGAGTACAACCTGAAGTTCAATTAACTAGCTCGTTATGCTCCGGAGATGACTGGTAAAATAAGAGCCCAAATAAGAAAATTTGCACCCGACCTTTCGGATGACTTAGTGCTTGAATGTTAGGGGGCTATGCTGAATATAGACATGGATTTCTCTAGGATAGTAGTGCATATGCAGTAGGAAGAGGAGCAGAAGAAGATAATCACTGAATCTAGGGAGAAGGACAGATAGGCAAAGAGAGCTAGAAGAGTGCATCAGAACCACAGTCAGCCACAGAATGGTAATTAGGGAAATAAATAGCAGAAGATGAAGAATTGGGGTAATGCATCCCGAGTGGGACTTGGTTGTGTACTTATGCAACATGGTAAGGTTGTGGCTTATGCATCTAGGCAATTGAAGGTGCATGAGCAAAACTACCCTACCTATGACTTGGAGTTAGTGGTTATGGTATTTGCGCTTAAAATATGGCAACACTATCTTTATGGGGTTTATGTTGATATATTTACTGACCACAAGATTTTACAATATGTTTTCTCGCAGAAAGAATTAAACCTCAGGCAGAGATGTTGGTCGGAGCTTTTGAAGGATTATGACATGAGCCTGCACTATCATCAGAGCATGCCGAATATGGTAGACGATGCCCTCAGTAGGTTATCTATGGGCATTCTTTCTCATGTTGAGAAGGGAAAGAGAGAGATGGTGAAAGATATTCACCGGCTGACAAATATGGGAGTGTGACTTGGATTCCTAATAAAGAGGAGTGGTCGTTCAAGAGGTAGCTAAATCTTCCCTTTGTGCAGAAGTTAAAGAGAAGCAGGTTGAAGATCCCATCTTAATGTAGATCAAGAAAGATGTGGGTCAGCAGAAGGTGATGTCTTTTAAAATAGGTGGTGATGGTATTTTGAGATATCAAGGTCGACTATATGTGCCAAATATAGATGGGTTACAAAAGAGAATCCTTGACAAAGCTTACACTTTGAGGTATGTTGTTCACCCAGGCTCTACTAAGATGTATCATCATCTAAAGACTATATATTGGTGGAATAATATGAAGCGTGATGTGGCTAACTTTGTTGCCAAGTATTTGAATTGTCAACAAGTTAAAGTGGAACATCTGAGGCCTGGTGGTATATCCCAAGAGATAGATTTACCTTTGTAGAAGTGGGAGATGATCAATATGGACTTTACTATGGGACTTCCAAGGTCCCGAAACAAGTATGATTCTATTTGGGTGATTTTTGACAGGCTGACCAAGTCAGCACATTTTCTGCCTGTGAGGACCAACTATTCGGGAGATGATCATGCCAAGCTTTACATTGAGGAAATATTTTTCTTGCATGGGGCACCTATATCCATCATATCTTACCAAGGTATGTAATTCTCTTCTCAGTTTTGGAGATTTTTTCAGTGGGGTTTAGGTACCCAAGTGAATTTGAGTACTGCATTCCACCCTTAGACTAGTGGGTAAGTTGCGTGCACCATTCAGATCCTTGAGGATATGTTGATGGCCTGTGTGATTGACTTCAAAGGTAGTTGGGTAGATCACTTGCCCTTGATAGAGTTTGCATATAATAACAACTATCATGTAAACATTAAGATGGCTCCTTTTGAGGTATTGTATAGAAGAAGATGTAGGTCACCAATAGAGTGGTATGAAGTGGGTGAGACGCAGTTATTTGGGCCTGATCTTGTTCATCAAGCAATGGAAGATGTGAATATTATTAGAGAACGACTTAAGACAACCCAGAGTAGATAGAAACCCTATGCTAGTATTAGAAGAAAGGGGCTAGAATTCAAAGTTGGTGATTAGGTATTTCTAAAAGTCTCTCCTTTGAAGGGAGCTATGTGATTCGGGAAGAAAGGTAAGCTGAGTCCTCGCTATATAGGACCATATTAGATTTTGAGAAGAATAGGTGCAGTTGCATATGAGTTGGAGTTGTCTGCAGATCTGGGTTCTGTTTATACGGTATTTCACATATCCATGTTGAAGAAATGTATTGGAGACCATTCCTTAGTGTTTCCTGTAGAAGGAATCAAGATGACAGACTCATTATCATATAAAGAGGAACCTATTGCAATCTTAGATCGCTAAGTTCGAAAGTTGAGGAGCAAAGAGACAATTTCAGTTAAGGTGTTGTGGAGGAACAAGAAAGTTGAAGAAGTATCATGGGAATCAGAAGATGACATGAGAGATAGATATCCAGACCTTTTTAATCCAACGAATAACGAAGTGGAAGGTACAACATTTTCCTTTCTTTTATGGCCTTAGTATGCTTGAAATCACACTTGTCTGTGTTCCGCATCATCATTCGGGGATGAATGATCCTAATGGGGGGATAATGTAACGCCCCGCAAAAGTCGTACATGTATTATCTCATAATAGCTAGCATATAGAGTTGAAAACATGAAAAATTTTCGAAGTCTCAAAAAGGATTTAGAATTATTTTGAGCTTCCTATCATCGGGGATTTTATTTTCGACCTTCCCGACCTCCGTTTCTTAATTTTTTAGTTGATTCACGATGGAAAGTCAAGAGTACGTCTCGAGTGAGTTTTGAAATTTTTAGATGAGGTTAAGGGCACATTTGGGGTGGAGAAATAGTGATCCTGCATGATAGGAGGGCGGCACCTCGCTCATCGCGGAGGTCACCCAAGGCGGCGCCTTGGGCCAGGTCAATTTCTCTCTGAATTTTTAAGGGTGTTTTGGGTATTGTCCACTCCCTTATCAACTTAAACACGGGATTTAATCCCCAATACACCAAAATCTACCAAAATTCACCCAAATTACTCAAAAACATTAATAAGGGTTTCAAACAAGAATCCCAAATAGCTCAAGATTTAACCGTGGGTTTTCAAAATTGATTGAAGATTTAGAATCCCCAAATCATAGGCTTCAAGAATCACCCATTATTTTCCATAATTGAGGTATGTGGGGGGTTTTTCTAAAAATTCATGGGCAAAGAAACCTTCTTTAATTCATGCTAAAGATTTAGAAATCATAATTTTACGGGAAGGGATGGATTTTACCATTACTAGCATATTTTAGAAGCTTTACTTACTATTGTTTGGTCTTTAGGCCTTTCCCCAATTTGAATTAAAATTCTATATCGATGTATGAATGTGTTTAAGGATGTATATTCAACTGAGAGCATGAATTATAATGAAATCCCTCTCTTGTTATGGTTTTCCTTTACTTATGATATGCCATGAATCGTTTTGAATGCATTTTGAAAAGCATGATATGAAACGTCTTGATTTATACTATGACTGGAATATGATTTTGAAATCAAAAGAGAGGGTTGTTCATATTGATAAATGTTGAATATACATGTAATGAAAGAGTGCATGGTTTTTCCAAAAGCACATGACCACTATATGTATGAAGAATTCTTGCATAGTTTGGACTTACGTTTCGGAACATGAAATATCTTATACTATTTGCATATTTGGGTGGTTTGAATTGAGTTTTGATGAAAGAATCATACAATAGTACTTGAAAGTCTTGGTGTGATGACACCAACTCTGATGATGCCATGTTAATTCAGAAGAGAATAGAATGCATGTTTGAAATCAGATTTTTAGATTTTAAAACTAGAATGATGCATGTTATAGAACAGAATAAAATTGGGCATAAAGAGAGCTTAGGTGATTCCCTGAAGAAGGTATGAGTTCAGACAACTCATTGCCCAAAATCATGATTTGTCGATTTGGGTATATTATTATACGATGGCCTAGTGTCCAATGGCATATCAGACTCAGACACTTCAACCCTTGTGGCACACTTGGGTTGGGGGATTTGCCGCCGAGTCAATGAAGGATTTCATATAGCCTATGGAATATCAGACTTGTAGGAGATTGCCACCTAACTCAAAAGTAGTACAAAGATCAGAAATTTCATTGACAGAAAAGTTTTATGAGTGTAAAAAATGTCCATGTGTTTTGGAATATATATCATATATATGATGTTTTATGACTAGCTCTCAACTATTCTATTTATATTAAAAGCTTTATTTTGGATTGCTCTGCGTACCAGTACATCTGTATTTACCCCTACCTTTCAGGTTCTGAGGCATAGTCTAGGGGTCTTGATAAGCAGTAGATTTCTTCAGAAAGAAGTGCAGAGTCCAGTCAGTGAGCCTTCTATATTTCAGAAGGCCTATTTATTTTCATACATTAATTATCATTTATGGTTTGGGTCTACTGGGGGCCTTGTCCTAGTTTTTAGACAGTTGTTATCAGTCATGTAGTAGAGATTTCACAGAAGATTTTCAGATGTTATTAGATGGTTTTGGATTTCATTTTTCCGTTTTGAAGTTATATCAGACTGTTGACCATGATTCCACTTTGTTATTAAATTTCTCATTTTTCCTATATTAAATGAATGTTGTGCATGATTATCAGACAGATAGGGACGCCCGGGCCTTTATGGTTCAGGATGTCCGTCATGGCCAGGGACCCAGTTCGGGTCGTGACAAGGACACCCAAGGTAAACTACACAAAATTCAAGTTATCATTACTATACAGGATACTACTGACTTGCTGGAAAAAGAAACAAAGCACAAGTTGAAATTAATAAGTGGATAACTATCCATGAAAAAATTTTAAGGTAAAAATACAAAGCATACTAGATAACAACTGGAGATGGTAACAACCAATATTTTATTAACCGTATGAAGGCAAGGGTAAGCTCAATTTACCATTTCTGTGCTAAAAAATTATCAAATAGGTATCTTGTAGAAATATCAAGATACGGAGAAACAAATCCCAAAGTTTTATTGAGGGTTGATGGGTTCAACAGCAGCTGATATACTTCCTAGCATTGATCTAACAATTCTAAGAAGGTGATTGAGACTAAATCAACAACAACAAAGGGAAATTTGTAGACCAGTATGAAGTGGGGAGCTATACCAAGCTCTATTTTTCATTGATGATAACAAAGCCCCCGATATTGATGGATTTAATGCTTATTTTTTCAAGAAGTCTTAGAGTATCATCAGAGCTGGAAAAATAGGTTTGCCCAAATCAACCCTACTATGCTAGAGAATTAAATGTGTTAGGATAGGCTAGTCATTTTAACTAAAGAACCTTTAAAATATCAGCCCAACCAACCCTTAGCAGGCCATGGGTTAGGACGAGTTGGTCCTTCTAAAAAATAAAAGTAACCTAAAACATGATAAAGAAAAATATTATAAGTACTAGACAGTCAGCAACTTTTATGCTTTCACTTTAATATGTCAGCTACTAGATTTTAGCATATTATCTTACTAATATCCTTAGTTATAATTAGCTTGTGGCATTTATTGAAATAAGCAGAGAAGGATAATTAGCTATAAATTTCAAGGGAAAATTCTAACACTGTTAAGATAATGAATATAGATATACACAAAGTATCTACATAAAATTAGTAAGCCTAAATTTAATGAACAGAGTGTTGAATTAAGCAAAGGCAACAAGTGCTAAACCATCACAAGTAAAATAATTTTTTGAAGTTCAAAACTAAAAGCAGCTTACCAGCCATTTCAAAACACATGAAGAACTTTCAAAAAATTAGTATCAACCAAAGAATGAATTAAAAATAAGTAGCAGTTAAAAAAGATTGAAAATTTTCTAATTCCATATATATAAACGACCAACTTAAAAATATTTAATAATTACTTTTAATGTCAACCCACATAATGGCCTCTAAGGCTGACGGGTTAGGCCTCGAAGGACAATGGGCCCAGTGACACTGGGCTAATAAGCCTCGTTCCTAAATGAGCTAAAAAAAACTTACCCCATCTCCACTTAATTAAAGGATTGAGTTGGGCCGACCTCATGGTCCAAGCCCATTTTCACAACTTTAACTATCATTAAAAATGATTTGATCAATGCAGTTTTAGAATTCTTTCAATATAACAAACATTTGAGGGCAGTCAACAACACACTAGTTACTTTTGTTCCTAAAACCTCTCATCCATAAGATGTGAGTCATTTTAAACCTCTTGCTTGTTTCTTAATTGTTTATAAGGTGACATCTAATATCATTTCCAGCAAAATCAAAGGATTTTTAGATAGGATAATTGTTTAGAGTCATTTAGCTTTTATACCTGGTAAGCTAATCTCGGACATGAATTAGCCAAAGGTTACACAAGAAAGCATATTTCACCTAGATGCATGATTAAGGTAGGTTTACAGGAAACCTATGACTATAGAATGGAGCCTTATTAAGTAAATGTTGTTGGAGATTAGTTTTCCTATCAAAATGGTACAATGGATCTTAATTTACATCAAGACGGTGTGTTATACTTTTATCAGAAATGAAAGTTTGTCAAAATGTATTATAGCAAAGAGGGGATAGTGACAAGGAGACCCCATGTCTTCTTACATTTTTGTGATAATAATGGACTACTTGGATAGATGTTTGGGTACTCTAGCACGACTACCTTTATTCAATTATCATCCAAGATGCAAGAAACTTGGGATTACCCATATTTGTTTTATTGATGATCTTTTGTTATTTGCAAGGGGATACTGAGGTATTCTACAAATACTCAATGATAAATTTCAATTATTTTTGGTCAAATATAAGTTTATATTGGGGGTGTAAACCTCACGGTCAAGTAAAAATTCTGGGTATGCTTGCATATAAAGTGGGAAAACTTCCTTTCATATACCTTGGTGTCTCTCTATCTACCAAAATACTCACTATAGCACAATGCACCCCACTGGAAATCAAGATATCTAAGTTTTATGCTACGGTAAGGGTTGTTTTGCGAACTGTGGAGTGGAAGGCTTAGGTCTATCATAGTTGTGTTGAAGCTAAACAAAACTTTATCTTATGGTTAAAGGACCTATCTATTTATCCTACTCCTACTCGTATACTCAGTTTCATGTTAATGAGGAGTTCACATGTGTGACATGACCCCACCAATCACACTCTAAATACGTCGTTACTCCTTACAACTAAATCAAAACCCGAGAGATCACATGACTAGAAACTTTGGCAACAATTTATACTTTTGTATTTATCTCGATATTATTAAATTCTAGAGTGGTCAATCAATAAATCTAATGAATAGATTGGAAATGTTTGTCAAAACACCGAGTGTATGACAAGTTTAACAATGCATAAAAAGGAGAATCTCATTGATAGATCTGAAATTAATGATGAAAATACACAGCAAGGCTCCTTACAAAGGATTTTTCAGATTGTACTAGTAAGTTAATTTATAAAAGCTAAGATGATTAAATTGATTAAGAATATTATTAATATTAGATAAGAAGCATACCTGTAGAGAGATTTTGTTCATCAACACATCTATGTTTTCTCTCATTGCTTTTTCTACAACTGGAGGTGGAATAGGGCGATTTTCTTGAGGTTAAGGGAATGAGAGGGGACCTAGCCATATATTTATAGTTAGGGCACAGGGTGTACAATATTGCAAGTCCAAAACAATATATGAAATAACTTGGGCACAATAAGGAATCCAACTTATGGGTGCACCAACTATATTTATCTTGACAATTTTTTAAACGACAAATAATTAACTTAAGGTTAATCCCACATGGACTTGGCTCCTCGCCATTTCCATTCTTTCCATTTTGCCTAAGTTTCTATCTTGATTGGTGACATATGGCATAGTTCAAATTAAATGGCTAAGATTTAGTTATTCTAAAATACAACTCTAACTATAATTTAGAGGTGTCATCATCCCTTTTGTTTACCATCACTTGAATCAGTTCTTCCTCACTTTCTAGATGTAAAACATACCGACTAATGTGTTCCTCCGAATTCTCTACTGATTTTGAGTTAATTACATTGTTTCACCATGATGAAGAACAAAAGCGCAAACTTAGCAAACTTTGGAGGAGAATAGGGAATAGTTGCACTATCTTGCTGGCTACCACAATTAGAATCTGTACCCTAATACAATTTTCCAAGATTAAATTTTGTATCTACTGGAATAAAATTTGGTCTTTTTGATTTTTGGTTTGCAGGGAGAAGGGATTATCTTTCCAATCTATCAATGTCTCAAGCCAATGCTTTTCTACGCTAATATTTATGCATTTGTTTTAAGATTTAATACTAGTAATGGAAAACCATCTGATAAGTGAGGACATTATGCCTATAGCCACTCCACAGGATTGAATCCTGGGAATGTAATATGTCGATTTTCTGTAATCGGATGTGGACTCAACTGCACTAAATAAGCTATCATGGAGTGAAACTTCAGTAACAGTAGACCATTCAGACAACAGATTGTGCAACATGCATAATAAGTAACAGCGCGATTCAACGCTGATATTTACAACAAAGTTCATGATAAGAATACCTAATGCCTCCATGTCCATGAAGATATCTTTTTTATCCATCAGCGCGAGCGAAGGCATAAAGTTAGTCATTTCTGTAGACATAAACACAACATTGCTATTTTTATCCATCTGATTAATTTCCCTTGGCATGGGATTGTTTAGATCAAGTGGCAACTTAACTACAAGACTTGTGTCAATGAAGCACCATTAAGAGTGAAAAATCTGCATGGAACCTAAAGTTTTCAGCTTTTAATTCCTTGTACTGTATTTTCCAACATTCCAATTATGCGTATTAGAGATGCTGATACAATATATTTTTGGGTTCAATTGGTGTGAATGAAAAATGGTGGGACACAACCTTTTATGAAAAGACATATTGTTTTGAAAAAAGGAGTGACTATTCAGACATTTGTGTTTGTTCAGAAAAAGACACAATGTTTCAAATGAACAGACATGAATCTTCCAAAGAATACACCTTTTTGGATAAACCATTGCCACCTTTCGGAAGGGCCACTTGATGGCTATATAAACCTGCATTTATCCACAAGTATTGGTATATAAACTCTACTTGTCTTCAAAACATTCCTAGTGATCAATCAAATCGTTGAGTGAGTTCGATGAATCCTATTATTTGAGGTACTACTATAGTTGGATTGAAAGTTATTTTATCCTGGGAGGAAGATTCCAAAAACCTCGGGTACAGTGAGGGAAATTATTCCTTAAGGACACTCCGTGAAGTCGGGGGACTTGGCTTTACATTTTTGTTTCATCTTAATTTCTGAAAAAATAAAAAACACTTCTTAGAAAGATCACTTTGATCTTGTGTTGAGGGTGTTGTTGTACTACATAGTGTTCTTATTTTAAACTTGAATTAGTGTTGAAGTTATTGTGTTAAATTACAGATTTTTTTACCCAAAAAATTTGAAAAACAACAATCTTAAGCAACAATTTTTAGAAAAAGGATAAAAAAAAAAAATTTTTTACTTGTTTGGTAAAATTTTCTTTTCACTAAAGTTTTTTTTTTGAATCTGTATAACGTGGTTTCTGGAGATTAAAGCTTTTAGATTTCTACTCCGTTTGAACTTAAATAGTGATTTGAAAAAATAAAATCTTCATCACAAGTTAAAGATCACTCGGTTGACGATTGAAAGTCATAAAAACTTCATCGTTAAACTAGAAACAAAAAGTGTTTACAGTTGCTGCAATTTTTTAATAAGTATTTTGATACACTTAAGGTAATTTCTTGTGGTGACAGGAAAATGACGACTGATAGTCAAATGCATGATGTTGAAAAAACTATGGCGGCAACAAGTACTGCTATGACAAGTCATACTAACGCTTCGCAAGCTATGGCGCTGGCGGAGAAACCCATAAAGTTCATGGGTATTGACTTCATGAGATGGCAGTAGAAAATTTTTTTTTTTTTACCTCAAAAATCTGTCTTCAAAGGTTCACGGTTGAGGAAGTTCCAGAGCTGCCCGAGGGAACCTCTGAAAAAGAACGCTTTGTGATTGTAGAGGCTTGGAAACACTCAGATTTTCTTTGTAGAAATTATATCTTGAGTGGTCTCCAAGATGACCTTTACAATGTGTATAGTAGAACCAAGACTGCAAAAGAGTTATAGGTAGCGCTAGAACGGAAGTACAAGATGGAGGATGCCGGAACTAAAAAGTTCTTTGTTGCAAGATTCCCGGAGTACAAAATGATAGACAACAAGTTTGTTGTTTCCCAAGTGCAGGAACTGCAAGTGATCATCCATGATCTCCTACTGGAAGGTATGATTTTGAAAAATACCATTGTTGAATAATTTTAAAATATTTTTAGTATTCACATGAAATTTTTTGTAGGTTTGATTGTGAATGAAGCATTTCAAGTAGCGGCAATAATAGAGAAGCTACCACCTATGTGGAAAGACTTCAAAAACTATTTGAAACACAACCGTAAGGAGATGTCAGTTGAAGATCTGATTGTACGACTACGCATTAAAGAAGATAACAAGGCTACAAAAAGATGGTCAAGAGGCAATTCTGCAATGAGTGGAGCAAACATTGTAGAAGATGACCAAAACAACTCTAAAAAGTGAAAGATAGCTAGAAATAAAAGCAAACACCCCAAGAAGAAATTAAAGAGAAATTACTTTAACTATGGCAAGACTGGCCACAAGTCTATGGATTGTCGTGCCCCAAAGAAAGGAAAGAAGAAGGACCAAGTAAATCTGGCTGAGTCTAAGAAAGAATGGATGATCTGTGTGCTTTGCTTTTCAAATACAACTTGGCGGGAAATCCTCACGAATGGTGGATGGATTCTGGTGCCACCCACCATGTTTGTGCTAACAAAGAGTTGTTTTAGACATTCTCTCTGGCTTAAATAGAAGAAAAAATCTACATGGAAAACTCTGGTACTGCAAAAGTGGAAGAAACAAGAAAAGTGTGCTTAAAGATGACTTCCGGCAAAGTGTTGACACTTAACAATGTCTTGTATGTTCCTGAGTTACGAAAGAACTTGACTTTTGTTTCACTTCTAGATAAGAACGAATTCAAATGTGTATTTGTTTTCGGAAAAATTATACCTAGTAAAGAATAAGTGTATGTAGGAAAAGGCTACCTCAATGAGGGCCTATTCAAAATGAATGTAATGAATGTTGAAATCAATAAAAGTGTCAAACTTGTGTAGAATCAAAGTATGCTAAGAATCCGTATAAGTCCATTGAAAGGAATTCTAATTCCTTAGACTTAATCCATACTAACACTTGTGATATGAAGTCAACACCATCACGTGGTGAGAAAAAGTATTTCATAACTTTCATTGAAAATTGCACCAGTTATGGTTATGTCTACTTGCTAAATATTAAGGATAAAGCAATAGATGCATTTAGGCAATACAAAACTAAAGTTGAAAATTAGTTAGATAAAAAGATCAAAACTATAAGAAGTGATAGGAGCGGAGAATATGAATCTCCCTTCACCGAAATATGTGTAGAGAATGGAATTGTCCATCAAACTATGGCCCCGTATTCACCTCAATCTAATGAAATTGCGTAAAGGAAAAATTGAACTTTGAAGGAAATGATGAATGTCTTACTTATAAGTTCAGGTTTACAGCAAAGCCTGTGGGGGGAGTTATCCTTATAGCCAACTGAATACTCAATAGAGTTCCCCATAGTAAGACACAATTAATTCATTATGAAAAATGGAAAGAAAGGAAACCAAACTTAAAATATTTCAAAGTGTGGGGTTTCTAGTAAAGGTCCAAGTTCCTATGCCTAAAAGGGTTAATATAAAATCTAAGACGGTGGACTGCGTGTTCATAGGATATGCTAAAAGTAGTAAATCATGTCAATTTTTGGTTCATAAATTTGAACATCCGGATATTAATGAAAATACAATAATTGAATCAGATAATGCTGAATTCTTTGAAACATTTATCCGTATAAAACTAGAATGAACAGTCAATTGGAGGGTCTAAATGACCTCGAGATGAACCAAGTGAGAATGTACATAATGATGAGAATCTAAGACGTAGTACATGTCAAAAAATTTCAACTTCATTTGGATCGTATTTTGTAACATTTCTCTTAGAAAATGAGCATCACACATTTAAAAAAGTGATGACGTGTTCAAACTCATCCTTTTGGAAAGAGGCAGTCGATAGTGAGATTGATTCAATCTTAAGCAACTATACGTGAGAATTGGTTGATATTCCTCCAGGAAACAAACCTTTAGGATCTAAATGGATCTTTAAAAGAAAAATAAAAGCGGATGGTACTATTCACAAATACAAGGTAAGACTTGTAGTAAAAGGATTCAAACAAAAAGAAGGCCTTGATTACTTTGATACATACTCCCCTGTAACAAGGATAAAGTCGAGTCAAATATTAATTGCCTTGGTGGAGGTATATGGTCTTGAAAATTATCAAATGGATGTGAAAAACGCATTCCTAAATGAAGAATTGGAGGAAGAAATTTACATGAAACATCCTGAGAGTTTTGTGGTTCCAGGAAAAAAAAATAAGGTGTGTAAACTTGTTAAGTCACTTTATGGACTAAAACAAGCACGTAAGCAATGGAATGAAAAGTTTGACCAAGCCATGTTGGCAAATGGATTCAAAATTAATGAATATGATAAATGTGTTTATATTAAAGACACTCCAAATCACGAAGTCATTGTATGTTGATATTTGGATGATATGTTGATCATCAGTAGAGACATTTCAGACATAAATGCAACGAAACGAATGCTCAAGAGCAAGTTCGATACAAAAGACCTTGGCGTTGTGGATGTGATCTTAGGGATAAGAATCCATAGAACTCCATAAGGGTTGGCATTATCACAGTCTCATTACATCGAAAAGGTACTTGATAAATTTAAGTATATGGAATTTGGTATTGCCAAGACTCCATTGGATGTGATCTTTGCACTTCGAAAGAATGAAGGTGAAAGTGACTCACAATTGGAGTACACAAGAGTATTAGGATGTTTAATGTATATAATAAACTGTACACAACCTGACATAGCATGCGTTATTAGTAAGTTGAGTCGGTACACGAGTAATCCTAATAAAACTCATTGGATGAAAATGAAAAGAGTTTTGGGTTATATTAAATACAGTCAAAACTACACTTTGTATTATAAGAAATATCCTACAATACTTGAAGTATATAGTGATGCAAATTCGATCACCGGATTAAACAAATTAAATCAATGAGTGGATATGTATTTACTATCAGTGGAGGAGCGGTCTCTTGAAAATCATCCAAACAAACTTGTATTTCTCTCTCCATAATGGAATTTGAATTTATCGCATTAGATAAAGCTAGTGAAGAATCAGAATGGCTCCAAAATTTCTTAGAATATATGTAATACCCCGAGAAATTTTTTGTTGAAATTTTGTGCATAAACGTGTTGGATTCTATCTTCTAGAATAAATTATAAAGTTTTTGTGAGGAACGTCTTAGATTATCACCCACCATTGCGTAGAGTATCAAATAAGCTTTCGAACGATATGCGTATCATCTAAAACGGACACCCAAACGACGAGTTATGAACATTCTGATCAAACCGTGTATAGTAGTGAACAGTAAAACGTGCAAGAAAAAGTACTGAGGCCTGGCGTATTTTTGCTCCATATTTAAATGATTATAAATCCTTGTACATAATAATCTGGGTTATCTACTAAATATCAATGAAAAGCTCTGCGAGTCCTATTTCCAATGAAATTGGTTTCATCCAATTTGTCTAACGGAGCAAAAAGTTATGGTCGATCTACTTTAGCCTATCAAAAGTGAATTTTTGGTTCAATTTCAAATGATCATAACTCCTCGTACACAATGATCTGGGTGAGATACTATATATAAACGGAAAGATTTGAGATTCCTCTTTCTAATGAAATTGGTTTCATCCAATTTGGATATCAGAGTAAAACGTTATGGTTGATCTACTTCAGACTATTAAAACAGTCCACCAAAGGACATATTCGAGAATTATTTTATTTTTAGGGGTGTTTTGGTCATTCCCCCTCACCCAAAATCCATCCAAACCCTATATTAAAGCCTATTAGAAGCATTATATGTTATATTTCATCAAATTCCCTCAAAAGAAAACCCTAAACTCCTATATCCAACTTCAAGAACCTCCAAAGTTCACCATTAATTCTGCAAATTTATTCAAGATTCCAAGTTCCTAGTTTAAGAACTCCAAGAACCATCATTCAAAGGTACGATTAATATCTCAAAAATGAGTATCGATCTAAAGTTCATCATTCAACTTATGTGGGGGTTTTCAACCAGAACTCTCTTTCGTTCTTGTGCCCAAAAGTAATTTTCTTTAAAAAGGCATGATTTTTACTTGATTTTTACAAATTTGAAGCATGAACCCATATCTTATGATGATTATTATGAAATCTTGATGTTTATAATTTTGAAAGATGAATTTACATGTGGAGATATAAAGCATGAATCTTGAATGATATTTATCATGATTTTGATATTTGGGTCATGAATCCCCATTGAAAATTATGTTTTTTTAGAAAGTGTGTGTTATAAGCACGTTGATATTGAATATTTGAGATATTTTGAATGTTTTGACCTTTTGGTCTTAATGGAGTTATTTTAAACTCGAGTGTGAAAGAAATTCACAATGTGGTTGATTTTCATAGATGGGAAGCATCATGGCTCCCGATGTATATTTATATATTACTAAAATTATTTTGTTGTGGATTGTCTTTGAAATGATCTGAGCTAAGTCTGGTAGAAATCTTTAGCACCGAGTGGGAGGTATAAAGCGACCTTACTTCCCTAGAACTATGTGCCTCCGTAGGAGTAAGCTTGAGGCTGATTTATATAGTGATCACTAGTTTGTGTGGATTTGATATCGATGGTCCTACTCTGATGGCAAGGATAGATGGCTCTCCCTAACATGGGTTGTACGTTGGACTCCCTGTAGCTCACATGGTTTATGTTGGTTATAGGATCTCCCAGCGTGTGTGTGTTTCCTTGTGTCTATGGTGAATAGTGAAGTGATTTGAAAGTGGAATTGTGAAATTTATTCTTTCGAAGGATTTAAATGATATTTACATTATGAGAATTGATATTCTTGATGAACTGAAAGTGATTGACAAATTATATGATGACTCACATGTGTTATTGTACTTATTTCATCCTCTCATGATTATGATGATTTTCTTCGGGCTATGTGAGTCTTTCATACATCCTTCATATTTCTTATAAATATTTATGATGATGATGTTTATATAACTGCATACACCCCCATATACTCGATTTCTTTCCATGGTACTGACCCACATCTTCGGATGTGGGCTGTATTTTCTCGGAATGTAGGTTCAGGTGCTCAGTTCCAGGTTCAACAATGATTCTTCAGGAACACTGTTCTACATCCTCTATTGTGGTGAGTCCTAATGTTCTGAGGATGTGATGTCTGATGTTGTTTTTACGGAATTGTTTATGTTTGATAACTAAGTATGAGTCAGTTGGGGCATGTCTCAATGGCTCGCTGGTTTTATTGATTTTCTTAGAGTCTTGTCGGACTAGTATAGATGTTGGGAGTTGACTAATAAGCCATATTTTGTTATCTTTCTGAAATTCTTTTATTATTGGATGATGATTACTCTGTTGATATTTGAGGGTTATTTATGGAAACCCCATTGATTTATGTTGAACTGAATGAAAATGGCTCAAAGGGTTAGCTTGGGGCTACTCGTAGCCTCAAGCACCGTGGGATGCTCTGGGACCTATTTTCTGGGGCGTTACAAACTTGGTATCAGAGCCTAAGGTTTTAAGGTATCCTAGGGAGTCTGACAAGCTGCGTTAAGTAGAGTCTTGATCATCGGTGTGTAGCGCACCACATCTATGAGCAAGAGGCTACAAGACGTTTTAGGAAAAAGTGTGATTCTTTCTTTCAGAAGCTATCATGTTTAAAGTGTTTCTGTCTGCTATTGATTCATGCTCTTCTCTTTCAGAAATATGCCTCCATGTCAAGCGAGAAGAAATAATGATGGTCAGCAACCTCAACCCACTGACCCATTGAATGCAAACGTGTCTCATGCTGAATTTCAGGCGGCCTTTTAGGCGCTGGACCAAGCTGTTACTGCAAATGTTCAAGCCAACCCGGACCCAGCTCTATAGCAACAGGGAGGTGATTCAGCTGCTGCCAGGATCCGTGACTTCATGCGGATGAATCCGCCAGAATTCTATAGGTCTAAGTCTGATGAGGATCCACGGTTGTTTTTAGAGAAGGTGCAGAAGATTACTCAGGTGATGTATGTATCTGAGGAATATATTGTGGAGTTGGCTGCGTATAGGTTGAAAGACCTTGCTTAGGACTGGGTTGTTGCTTGGAGGAAAGGTAGAGGTGAGGGAGTTGTCCCTACAACTTGGCAAAAGTTCCAGGATGTATTCCTGGATAAGTGTTTCCCTTTGGAGATGAGGGAGGCAAAGGTGGAATAGTTTATAAACCTGCAATAGGGCTCTATGACCGTTAGGGAGTACTGTATAAAGTTCAATTAGTTGGCCAAGTATGCTCCTAACTTAGTGGCTGATAATCGGGCTAGTATGAGTAAGTTTGTGACTGGAGTGTCTATTTATGTGGTTAAGGAGTGTAGGTCTACTATGCTGAATAGTGAGATGAATCTTTCTAGGCTGATGACTCATGCCCAACAGATTGAGGCAGACAAGATTAAGGAGAGAGATAGAATAAGAGGGAATAAGAGAGCTAGGTCCAAGCAGCACAGATAAGGTCAGACTAGATTGTAGGGAGAGAGTCGCCCTCAGTATCAGGATAGTTTGTCTATGCCAGCACCATCATCTGCTAGTGCTCCCATTCCTAGAAGTAGGCAGGAGCAAGGTAGCAGGTCATATGCATCCAGGTCCCAGTACAGTGCCGGCAGTAAGCCAAATTGTCCCCTATGTCCTAAGTGTGGTAGGGATCATTTGGGTGAGTGTTGGGGTGAGAAGAGGGGTTATTTCCGGTGTGCTGACATGGGTCATAGAGTTAGAGATTATCCACAGAATGGACAAGGGCGTCGTGACTATCGCCCTCAGACCCAAACTCAGACTGTTAGTGCTCCAGTTCCAGTGACTCCCTAGCCCCAGCTCAGGGCGCCTCTTCTAGAAATGCTGGCGGGCAGTGCCAAAATAGATTCTATGCTTTACCGTCCCGCCAGGAACAGGAGGACTCTCCCAATGTTGTTACTGGTATGCTTTGTATCTTTCAGTTTGATGTGTATGCTTTGTTGGATCCTGGATCTATTTTCTCATATTTTACACCTTTGATTGCTGCGAATTTTGAAATGAGCCCTAAGATTATTCCTGAGCCTATCCTAGTTTCTACCTCAGTGGGTGATTCGATTGTTGCCCAGAAAGTGTATAAAAAGTGTCCTGTTACCATTCTTCGTAGAGTCTTGTTGGCTTATCTGATTGAGTTAGACATGGTAGATTTTGATGTTATTCTGGGTATGAACTGGCTGTATTCTTCTTATGCCTCTATTGATTGTCGGACCCGAGTGGTCAAGTTTTAGTTTTCGGGTGCATCCGTGTTTGAGTGGTCTGGGAATTCTGTGTCACCCAAGAGTCATTTTATATATTACCTCAAAGCTAGAAAGCTCATTTCCAAGGGGTGTATTTACCATTTGGTTAGAGTCAAAGACACTAAGTCCGAGACTCCAACTCTCCAGTCTGTTAACATCGTCAATGAGTTTTCTGATGTCTTTCCAGATGATCTCCCAAGGATACCTCCTGATAGAGAGATAGAGTTTGGGATTGATCTTCTTCCTGATACTCAGCCTATTTCTATTCCTCCTTACCATATGGACCCTGCAGAACTTAAGGAGTTAAAAGAGCAACTCAAAGATCTACTATATAAGGGTTTCATAAGGCCCAGTGTTTCTCCTTGGGGTACTCCTGTGTTGTTTGTAAGAAAGAAAGATGGCTCTTTGCGTATGTGCATTGATTACCGCCAACTGAATAAAGTCACCATAAAAAATAAGTACCCCCTTCCAAGAATAGATGATTTTTTTGACCCATTGCAAGGTGCAAGTTATTTCTCAAAGATAGACCTTCATTCAGGCTATCATTAACTCAAAGTTAGGGAGTGTGATATCCCAAAAACCGTTTTCCGAACTCGTTATGGCAATTTTGAGTTTCTTGTTATGTCTTTTGGGTTAACTAATGCCCCAGCAGCTTTCATTGACCTCATGAATTGAGTATTCAGACCATATCTGGATATGTTTTCCATAGTGTTCATCGATGATGTACTGGTGTACTCCCGTAGTGAGGATGAACATTTTGATCATCTCCGAACTGTCTTGCAAACCCTTAGAGATCACAAGTTATTTAAGTGTGAGTTTTGTCTAAGGTCAGTTGCTTTTCTGGGTCATATAATTTCTTTCGAGGGTATTAGATTTGATCCCTAAAAGATCAAAGTTGTTAGAAATTGGCCTAGACCTATTTCTCTAATTGATATATAAAGTTTCTTGGGTTTAGATGGCTATTACCGCTGTTTTGTTGAGGGTTTTTCCTCTATAGCGTCTCCTATGACTCGGTTGACCCAAAATAAAGTGAAGTTCTTGTGTTTCAAATCTTATGAGAAGAGTTTTCAGGAGTTGAAGACTCGACTTACTTCAGCCCCTATTTTGACTTTGCCTGATGGTGTTTATGGTTTTGTGGTGTACTGTGATGCTTCAAGAGTTGGGTTGGGTTACGTATTGATGCAGAAGGGTAAGGTGATAGCTTATGCTTCTAGACAGTTGAAACCCCATGAGAAAAATTACCCCACCCATGACCTTGAGTTGGCTGCTGTTGTGTTTGCTTTGAAAATCTAGAGACACTATTTGTATAGTGTCCTTGTTGATGTTTTCACTGATCATAAGAGTTTGTAGTATGTGTTTACCCAGAGAGAATGTAATCTTAGGCAGAGACGATGGTTAGAATTGTTAAAGGACTATGATATGAGTGTGCTGTACCATCCTGGCAAGGCCAATATCGTGGCGGATGCCCTAAGTAGAGTGTCCATGGGTAGTGTTTCACATATGGTAGAAGGTAAGAAAGAGTTGGCTTGTGATGTACCTCGTTTGACTAGATTAGGGGTTAGGTTGTTTGACTCTGATGAAGGTAGTATAGGGGTTCAGAGTAGTTCTAAATCCTCCTTGGTTTCAGAAGTGAAGGAAAAGTAATACTTAGATGCTAGTTTAGTCAGACTGAAGGAGTCAGTGAAGGACCAAAAAGTAGAGGTTTTCTCCCAAGGGGGAGATGGTGTGTTAAGATTGTAGGGTAGATTGTGTGTCCCGAATATTGATGATCTGAGACAGAGGATTATGGCTGAAGCACACAGGGCACGATATTCTATTCATCCTGGTGCTACCAGGAGGTACCGAGACTTATGGGAAATCTATTGGTGGAGTGGCATGAAGAAAGATATAGCAGCGTTTGTAGCTAAGTGTGCAACATGCCAACAGGTTAAGGTTGAACACCAAAGACCTGGTGGTATGATGCAAGAGTTTAGTATTCCCACCTGGAAGTGGGAAGAGATAAATATAGACTTCGTAATTGGTTTACCTCCTTCCCGACGCCATCATGATTCCATTTGGGTTGTGGTTGATAGGTTGACTAAGTCTGCTCATTTCTTTCCTATTCATACTTCATATACTGCTGATGATTACGCTAGATTGTATATCCGAGAGCTAGTCAGACTGCATGGAGTTCCCTTGTCTATCATTTCGGATAGGGGTAGTCAGTTCACTTTGCAATTTTGGAAAGCTTTTCAGAAGGGTCTTGGTACCCAAGTGATTTTGAGTTCTGCTTTTTATCCGCAGACCTATGGTCAGGATGAGCGGACCATCCATACCTTAGAGGATATGTTGAGAGCTTGTGCACTTGACTTTAAGGGAAGTTGGGATGATCACTTACCGTTGATAGAGTTTGCTTACAATAACAGTTTCCACTCTAGTATTGGCAGGGCTCCATTTGAAGCCTTATATGGGAGAAAGTGTAGATCACCTATAGGTTGGTTCGAGGTGGGTGAAGCGTCTGTGAGTGGTCCTGATTCGGTATTTTAGGCTATGGAAAAAGTTAAGTTGATTAGGGAAAGGTTGAAAATTGCACAGAGTCGTCAGAAGTCATATACGGATGTTAGAAGGAGAGACCTTGAGTTTGAAGTTGGTGACCTAGTGTATCTACAAATTTCACCCATGAGGGGGGTGAAGAGATTTGGAAAGAAGGGGAAGCTTAGTCCCCGTTATGTTGGACCTTACAAAATTCTTAGCCGTGTTGGTAAGGTAGCTTATGAGGTCGAGTTGTCTTCCGAGTTGTCCTCTGTTCATCCAATATTCCATGTCTTCATGCTTAGAAAGTATATTAGCGATGTTGTGGTAGTGGATTCCTCTATGAGTGCCGACATTCAAGAAAATCTTTCTTTTAATGAGATTCCTGTTGAGATTCTTGATTTCAGTGTCTGAAGACGAAGGAACAAAGAAGTTCCCTTGGTCAAGGTGTTGTGGTGAAACCAATCTGTTGAGGGTGAAACTTGGGAAGCTAAGGCGGATATGCGATCCAAGTACCCGCACCTATTTTCCGTGAACTCCGATCAAGCCAAAGGTATCATTCATACCTAAATCATGCACTTTTGATAAAAGTTGCAGCAGTTCAGCTGTCATTTATTATGTGTTCAGCTGTAGTTTCTTGAATTTATGCATTCTATGTTGCATTTGGAGTGAGAAACGATATGGTGAGTCTAACGAATGATTTCAGTTGTATGCTCTATTCCCTATCTAATCTTGGCATGTCTAGCGTCATTCGAGTACGAATGTTTCTAAGGGGGGGATGATGTAATACCCTGAGAAATTTTTCATTGAAATTTTGTGCATAAATGTGTTGGGTTTTATCTTCTAGAATAAATTATAAATTTTTCGTGCGGAATGTCTTAGATTATGACCCACCATTGCGTAGAGTATTGAATAAGCTTTCGAACGATTTATGGATCATCCAAAACGGACACCCAAACGATGAGTTATGAACATTCCGATCGAATCGTGAATAGTAGTGAACAGTAAAACGTGCAGGAAAAAGTACTGTGGCCTGGTGTATTTTTGCTCCAACTTTAAATGATTATAAATCCTTGTACATAATGATCTGGCTGATCTACTATATATCAATGGAAAGCTCTACGAGTCCCCTTTCCAATGAAATTGGTTTCATCCAATTTGTCTATCGGAGCAAAAAGTTATGGTCGATCTACTTCAGCCTATCAAAAGAAAATTTTTAGGTCAATTTCAAATTATCATAACTCCTCGTACACAATGATCTCGGTGAGATACTATATATAAATGGAAAGATATGAGAGTCCTCTTTCTAATGAAATTGGTTTCATCCAATTTGGATACCGAAGTAAAACGTTATGGTTGATCTACTTCAGACTATCAAAATAGTCCACCAAAGGACAGATTCGAGAATCATTTTATTTTTAGGGGCGTTTTGGTCATTTTCCCTCACCCAAAATCCGTCCAAACCCTATATTAAAGCCCATTAGAAGCATTATATGTTATATTTCATCAAATTCCCTCAAAAAGAAAACCCTAAGCTCCTACATCCAACTTTAAGAACCTCCAAAGTTCACCATTAATTCTACAAATTTATTCAAGATTCCAAGTTCCTAGTTTAAGAACTCCAAGAACCATCATTCAAAGGCACGATTAACATCTCAAAAATGAGTATCGATCTAAAGTTCATCATTCAAGGTATGTAGGGTTTTTCAATAAAAACTCTCTTTCGTTCTTGTACCCAAAAGTAATTTTCTTTACAAAGACATGATTTTTATTTGATTTTTATGAATTTGAAGCATGAACCCATATCTTATGATAATTATTATGAAATCTTGATGTTTATGATTTTGAAAGATGAATTTACACGTGTGAAGATATAAAGCATGACTTTTGAATGATATTTATCATGATTTTGATATTTGGGTCGTGAATCCCCATTGGAAATTGTGTTTTTTTTAGAAAGTGTGTGTTATAAGCACGTTGATATTGAATATTTGAGATATTTTGAATGATTTGACCTTTTGGTCTTAATGGAGTTATTTTGAACTCGAGTGTGAAAGAAATCCACAACGTGGTTGATTTTGATAGATGGGAAGCATGATGGCTCCCGATGTATATTTATATATTACTAAAATTATTTTGTTATGGATTGTCTTAGAAATGATCTGAGCTAAGTCCGGGAGAAATCTTTAGCACCGAGTGGGAGGTATAAAGCGACCTTGCTTCCCTAGAACTACGTGCCCCTGTAGGAGTGAGCCTGAGGCTGATTTATATAGTGATCACTAGTTTGTGTGGATTTGATATCGATAGTCCTACTCCGATGGCAAGGATAGGAAGGCTCTCCCCAACGTGGGTTGTACGTTGGACTCCATGTAGCTCACATGGTTTATGTTAGTTATAGGATCTCCCAGTGTGTGTGTGTTTCCTTGTGTCTATGGTGAATGGTGAAGTGATTTGAAAGTGGAATTGTGAAAGTTATTCTCTCGAAAGATTTAAATGATATTTACATTATGAGAATTGATATTCTTGATGAACTGAAAGTGATTGACAAATTATATAATGACTCACATATGTTATTGTACTTATTTCATCCTCTCATGATTATGATGATTTTCTTCGGGCTATGTGAGTCTTTCATACATCCTGCATATTTCTTATAAATATTTATGATGATGATGTTTATACAACTGCATACACCCCCATATACTCGGTTCCTTTCCATGGTACTAACCCACATCTTCAGATGTGGGCTACATTTTCTCGGAATATAGGTTCAGGTGCTTAGTTCTAGGTTCGACAGTGATTCTTCGGGCACGCTATTCTACATCCTCTATTGTGGTGAGTCCTCATGTTCCGAGGATGTGATGTTTGATGTTGGTTTCACGGAATCGTTTACATTTGATAACTGAGTATGAGTCAGTTGGGGCATTTCTCAATGGCTCGCTGGTTTTATTGATTTTCTTAGAGGCTTGTCAGACTAGTATAGATCTTGGGAGTCAACTAATAAGTCGTATTTTGTTATCTTTCTGAAATTCTTTTATTCTTGGACGATGATTACTCTATTGATATTTGAGGGTTATTTATGGAAACCCCGTTGATTTTTGTTGAACTGAATGAAAATGGCTCAAAGGGTTAGCTTGGGGCTACTCGTAGCCTCTAGCACCATGTGATGCTCCGGGACCCATTTTCCGAGGCGTTACAAGATATTCCTTATTGGCCCAAACTAGTGGCACCAGTATGCATACACTATGATAGCCAAACGGCGATAGGTAGGGCAGGGAGCATGATGTACAACGGTAAATCTCATCATATTAGATGGAGACATAATACTGTTAGAGAACTTCTCTCTAGTGGACTTATCACTGTTGACTATGTGAAGTCAAAGGATAATATTTCGGATCCACTTACAAAAGGCCTATCTAGAGAAGGAGTTGAGAGAACATTCAAGGGAATTAGTTTAAGGCTTAGGACAAGTCATCATGATGGTAACTCTACCTAGCAAACTAGAGATCCCAAGAGCTAGGTTCAAGGAGATCAAATAAAGTTGTGTCTGACAGGTTCAACATTGTCAAAATAACAACCTATTCTCATGATGTAGATAATACTTAGTAAACAAGAATAAGACTTAGTAAACAAGAATAAGACTTAAGGTGAAAAGTCTTTTAATAATTATCTAAATTTGGTAGATTTGACCAAATAGTTTAATCTATAGGATTGAATATTTAGAAATCACCTATGTGAGGGCAAAGTGGAAGCCATTTCAAGGAGAATGTTAGTAAAGGTCTATTCTCTAAGCTCTCATAAAACTGAGATGTGTTCATGGATGAAAAGACTAAAACCATGAGAACCGTAAATGTTAAAAGGCTGGTTGTGTGACATGTGTTATCTAGGTGTACATTAAAGCCTGACGGTTCAAAGATATCAAATCTACCGATTGACTGAGTGCATCCGATGCATGTTCACTACAAAAAGTTCAAAGAGAAATCCACTTATCCTGATGCAATCAGTCTTTGCTTGATGATCACATATTTGTCCATAAAGTTTTACAAAGAATAGACATTCGCTATTTATATGGTGATTGTTGGGTTCAATTGGTATGAATGGAAAATGGAGGGACACAACCTTTTTTGAAAAGACATATTGTTTTGGAAAATGAGTGACTGTTCATATAGTTGTGTCTGTTCAGAAAAAGACACAATGTTCTGAATGAACAGACATGACTCTTCCAAAGGAGACACCTTTTCGGATAAACCATTGCCAACTTTCAGAAAGACACTTGATGGCTATATAAACCTGCATTTATCCACAAGTATTGGTATGAAAAATTTTCTGAAATACAAACTCTTCTTATCTTCAAAATATTCCTTGTGATTAATCAAATCGCTAAGTGAGTTCGACGAATCCAATTATTTGAGGTACCACTATAGTTAGATTGAAAGTCATTTTATCCTGGGAGGAAGATTCCAAAACCTCGGGTACAGTGAAGGGAATTATTCCTTAAGGACACTCCGTGAAGTCAGGGGACTTGGCTTTACATTTCTGTTTCATCTTAATTTCTGAAAAAAATAAAACATACTTTTTAGAAAGATCAATTTGATCTTGTGTTGAGGGTGTTGTTGTACTTCATAGTGTTGAAATTATTGTGTTTAATTACAGATTCTTGTACCCGAAAACGTTGAAAAACAGCATATACCTGCCAATCCATGGCATTGGTGCACTAAAATTTTCATGAGTCATTATAAATTTGTGATGAAACCGCCTTTTGCGGAAATTTTGGACAATAAATGGTCACAAACGTATATAAAACTTATAAAGAAACCATTGCTTGAAAATGAACTTTATTCCAAAAATAAAAGTAGTACTATAATTACTTTTATTTTTCCTTAAATATTTGGCAAACCTCTTTCTTGGAGGAAAATTTTGGACATTTATAAATAAAAGACTCTCTTCTCATACCATAACATAATAGAATTCACAATGTAGTTGTTTCAAAATTCTTGTTTAGCGGGAGATTTTCTCCTAGTAGGTTTCATGTTTTTCAATATTAGTTTTTAATTAATATGTAGGTCGTTTGACCAAATCATATTAATAATATGTTTTTAGAATTTGTTTTTCGTTGTCATCTGAATTATCACTATATTGGTTTGCGAACTTTAAACTTTCGCATGACGCCCTCTCTATTTCAAACCCAACACTATAGTCTTGACATTCTTTTGTGTCTTGAGCCTGCAACATGGCCTTAGCTGAAGAAATTAGTATGTATGTTCATACTGGAGTACAAGTCAATTAACAGTAGTTAGGCCAATTAAAAATGAGAGTTATTCCTTCTGCAATAGAAAAAAAAATCTTTGGGAGATAATACAAATAAAGCAAGAACAATGGTTTTGAAAAGAGGAATTTTAGGTAAAACCAGTTTAGTTTACTAACATGGCCCAAAGTATACACTACCTATAAACTTTGGTTATGTATTAGTGTATTAAATATTAAATACATAATATATATATATATATATATATATATATTTCTTATACATTGTACATATCTTATAAACTAGATGGTCCAAAGGCTATGATAATTTTTCCTTTGAAAAATTTGAAGATTAGAGGGAAAAGTCCGTTCAATGCTTTCTTTGACGACATCGAACTTATTTTTTGACCATGTAATACTGAAGTGAAATTTCCATGCAAAAGATATCTTTTGATTTATATTTCTACTATGCAATTTCCACTGCTTCATTTCAGTGGAAATTTCATGTTGTATTTATAGAATTAAAACGTTTATAAAAAAATAAAAAAAAACTCTCACTAATTTACATATCTTTCTATGTCCCTTCTAAAGATTATTTTAGATTAATGTTTATTTAATAAATCTAACTTTATTTCTCAATCATTAGCCACCACAACATTTTGCAACTTAACATAGTTAAAGAGCATTCATAAATTATGATTGTTTAAATTTAACATCCGCTAATTAATATATCCAATATGATTAGTCTCTTTCTCGAATCTGGACCTTTGTAAGTAGTGAGAGTACAATCTGCATCGAGTTAATTCTCTTTTTATGGACTTAGTACCCTGTCTAAAGTTAAAGACCAATTTGAAACTGTAACGACCTAAAACATTGATGAAATATGTGAAATTTGTGATTTTATGTGATTTGACTGTTTCACCATTTTTCATAGTTGCATTATGATATTTCTTGGGTGTGGGAGTGGTTGGCATGATTTTCGATGCATTTTGGTACCATTTATGCGAAATTGTGGTTATTGATGGCTTTGAGAGCCTTATTTTAGACTTATGGGGATATCTTTTGATCCGTGTGATGGATGGCTGAACGGAATGTGCCAGAAGCTCCAGGATATCAATTTTTAGTCTAGAGAGATCTTTGGTTCGGGTTCCGATGCACCCGAGCTTATTTCGACCTATTAGTCAGAAAGTTGGAAAATTAGAAATATGGGTGTGGGATCCACATTTGGTCGAACGACTTCGCCAGCAGATCCGAAATGTCAATTTTAGGATGATGAGGTATTTGGTGCGATTTTATTACTTTTACATCTCATTTCGATCCTCGATTTAGAAAATTGTAATTTCGAATTTCGGGGGTCAACTTTTTGAAAACGATGTTTTTCAAAAATATGACTTCGCCAACACGTACGAAACGTCAAATTTAGTGTGTTTTCATAGTTAATTTGGGTATATCGGACTCCAAACGAATCTCAGGCACCTCGTCGAAAGTCGGATTGAACTTAAAAAAATAGCATTTTTATGCAGATTTTTCTGCAATATATATAGCAGTTTTGGGCCCATTTTTCTCATTTTCATCTTGCCTCTTCGGAGTTAAATCCTAAAATAGTGTGGAATCTTAAAAGTAAAGTTTGTCGAAAGTTGGAAAGCTAAATAAACATCTATTTCTTGATTTTATTACGGATTTAAGGTACGAATTCACTCTTTTGTTAATAATTTCTTGATTAATTTCTCAAAAACTCAAAAATCTTAGAATTTGATTGTTAAACTCTAATTTCACTCTTTTTCACTTGAATAGTAATTTTAACCCAAATTTCAAAGATTTTACCCAGTAAAGCTCAAAAATAATTTTTCTTCAATTTGAACCTCATTTTTTACTTGATTTAACTTGAGCTTTAAGCTGTAGGTTTCTGAAAATATGGAGAACATATTTTTGAAGTAAATTTTTGATTTTACTCTTATTTTTTGAAAACCCATTTCGGGGGTTCGTTTTGACCCCAAACCAAAAGTAATCAATATGGATGTCGTTGGTTTTATTTTTACACGTAGATTCTATATTTATTATTTTTAGTAGAGTTTGAGATTATTTGTGAAAAGTAAGGTCGTGAGTTTGAAGTGTAGCGGATCGGTTTTGGCTTTTGAGGTAGGTTATGACTTAACTATTTCAGACTAGGCAGGGTAATAAATGATGGTACAAAATTCATGTTAAGGGTGGAAACTAATCATGAAAAATGACTATCTATGTGTTGTGTCCTTATGGGGGCCTATATGTGATGTAGTTATTATGATTGTGATATTATGTGATATGTGTGACCGTTTGGGGTCCTATATAATGTTGATAGTCTCAAATACATGTGAATAATTTTATTGTATTCTTGAAATGCATAATTTGATTTAATTGGTATATTGTAATATATTCATACTTATTGGTATTTGAGACATGGAAATTCATGGATGAAATAGAAGTAATGAATGGATATTGGCTCACGTGGTTGTGGAAATACAACATATGAATTGGTTGTGGAAATACATCATGTGTATTGGTTATGGAAATACTTATTTTGAATGGTTGTGAATATTTCATCGCCATTCTCATGTCATCATACACATTATTTCACTTGTTTATTTTATTACTTTATATATACTTGTTGTCATGTATGTGTATATAATTTGTGTCTTATGTTATGCATGTGCTTTAAAAATACTAAAAACACTGGAATGCTTGATATTGGTATTGGATATTGAGTTTTATAGACCATCCCCAAAGGAATATATTGGAGGAGAGTTTTGGATATTGGTGATCTTGAGGTTGTGTGCCAAACTTAAAGTTGTGTGCCATACTTGAGGTTGTGTGCCAAACTTAAGGCTGTGAGCCAAATTCAAGGTTGTGTGCCAATACTATGCATCACTATATCATATACATTTCACCCGCTTTATTATGTTTGTGTTGTGTTTGAATTGACATATTAACTTGTCATCTACCTATTTACTCTATTTCTTGGCTTGTTAACATCTAATTGTTCTATCTTTCTTTAATTGTACTTGATGATCTTGATTATACATTCTCCTCTTTTTTCTACTTGTATATGATATTGTGTATATTTGTGTTCCTATCTTGTATGTTGTTGTATTATATATGAATATTATAGAACTGTAAGTAAAAGTGGTGTGGTCTACCGTTGTGGGATATTTTTTATTGCAGGTGACGTGTCCTTAGTGTATATTTTGTATGCTTTATTTACTACTTTGCTTGGTCGTCCTATGATACCTACAGAGTACAATTGGACCTAACTCATGCCTATGGAGCCCTTTTGGTGCAGGTTCTATCTCGAGTGCACCTCAGCTTACTTGACTCGGGTGATCATTGGAGCTTCTAAGGTAGCGGTTGGACATTCATGCATTTGGAGTTCACTTCTATCTTTCTATAGTAGTTCTGTCTTTATTAGTATTCAGAGACAAATATTATTCCTTTATGGTTATTTTTCTGATGTATTTGACTCCTGGATTGTATTAATAGTTCTTACACTATGGACACCTAGTTTTGGGCATGATTGGTATTTTGGATAAGTTCTTTCCGCATTGTTATGATTACTAATATGGTTTGACTTCGTTCTAGAATTCTTACCCTAGGGTATTTTTGTTTTTTCCTCTTTTTATATCAGGTTGAGTGATAGTCTTACTAGTCAAGGTACGCCACGATAAGTGTCATCATGACCCTCATTTTTGGGTCGTGACAAATTGGTACCAGAGCATCCAGGTTCACTAGTCTCATTAGTGTAAGAACGGGATATCTAATAGAGTCTCGTAGATCGGTACGTAGATGTCAATATCTATATTCAAGAGGCTATAGAATGTCTTTATAAAACTTTCCCTAATTCTATTCCTTATCGTACAAAGTTCTTTCATACCTCGTATTTTGAGTTATGTTTCACTCTTTCTGCATGAATGGTGTGGCTTATACTACATCGTATCAGTTGATAGATGTTGTGAGAGATTGGTAGAGGTTGTCATGGGATCAATTTGTTGATGCCTTTTTAGAAAGATTCATGCCTTACTATTTGTGGGATTGGATGCGGGACGAGTTTGATCATTTGGAGCAGGGATACATGACAGTTGTTGCGTATGAGGCAGACTTTCATGCCCTATGTAGATATTTCTATGATAGCATTTCCATCGAGTCTGAGAAGATTTAGAAGTTTATGAAGGGTTAGGATGTCTTCCTTCAGTTGGCTACGTCTCGAATGGTTTTGCTTGGTGCTTTTTTTCAAGAGTACTGTGGATGCTAAGATCATAGAGCATATTCTTAGAGCATCTCAGGGAAGCGCCAAAAAGGCATGAGGTTTTAGTGAGTTCTTGAGTCATACCTCTCAAGGAAGAGATTATAGAGGTTCTTATAGATACCATAGTAGGCCAATGCAGGTGACTTTATCGATTTTAGGTAGTGGATCTTCTAGTTCAGTGGTTTAGGGTGGCCGTTCGATCCCAGTTGTACCTGCTCTTGTTGAGACTGGTCATAGAGGCTACTATGTATGTGATGAGATTGGCCATATGTCCAGGGACTGTCCCCTCCGAGTCATTTGTTCTGCTCATATTTTAGTTGTGAGAGGTAGGGGTTCTACTAAAGGTGTGAGAGGCAGAGGTAGTGGAGCCCATGGTAGGGATCACTGGGATTTTCAACCAATGGGTGGTCGTAGTCAGTGTTATGTCATACCAACCAGATAAAGGCAGAGACTTCAGATGTTGTGATCATAGGTATTGTTCCCATTTGTTTCAGACCTACACCTGTACTATTTGATCTAGGATCAACTTTCTCCTATGTGTTTGTAATACCCCATACTTTTTCTAGCTTAATTTCGCTCTTAGAATATCAAGGATTAGCTTTAAAAATAAATATCTTTTTTTACATATAAAATTTTCCAAATTTAGACCCTCCATTATGTAGATAGTTAAATAAGCTTTCCATCGATACGAATTTCTCCCAAATCTGATAACCGATTGAGAAGTTATAGCTTTTTTAGTAAAGCAATATGCCATCTGGGCAAACACCGCATCGCGGTGAGGGTTAAATTCCCATTCGGCAAATTTTAGTGGACCACTGTGATAAGCTCATGTCGCGATGAGGTTTAATTTCCTATTTTTCAATTTACAGTAGGCCAACGCGATAGTACTGCATCGCTATGATGGCCAAAATGTCAATCCAATAGAGTATCGCGATGATGGAGCATCACGTTGAAGTCCCAGGGACCAATTGTCCTTTTTCTAGTGATCCATCGCGATAGTGGCGCATCGCGGTGGTATACAAAGTTGGGATTTTCCAGTTTCGAAGAAAATTTTAAAAGGACTATTTGGTCAATTTTTCAAGCCCCCAATTCATCCAAAAACAAGGAATTAAAGCCTATTCTAAGCACTTTATGCTTATTTTCATCCATTTTCTCTCAAAGAAAAACCCTTGAGCTTAAAGCTTACTCTCCAAGAAATCAAATTCCTCCATTGTTTCTCCAAGAAAACTCAAAATTGAGGATTCCCAAATCAAGATAATCAAGAGTTCATCTTCAAAGGCTCAAATAGAGATTCAAGTTCAAGCTTTCTTAGAAATTTCATCAATTAAGGTATGTGGGATTTATGAACCAGGATTTTTCATCCTTGTTCCCAAAACTAGCTTTTAATTACAACTTTATGTGATTTTGAATAAATAAACATGAGATTTGAATTAGGTTTCATACCCATTATTATTATTTACAAGATTATGAGTTTTTGACAGATTTTGAAGTTGAATGGAATGTTTATTTTTCATATTTTCATACATATTGCAGTAAATTTTAGCTTTTGAATTGAATTATCATTATTCTCAATATCAAGCATGAACTTTATTATGTTTTGATATAAACTTGATGCATGGGTTATTAAGCCCAAGATTATATATTGATATTACAAGAAAGAAGATGCTTTAAGCATCGTTTGATCCTCCGATGAGATTTGGAATCTACTTTACAGATTTATTACAGATTACAAAACTCATAATAGATTTACTTACAGATTGAATCAGATAAATGCATAACTGGTTTTATAATAAATCCTTATGCTAGTTTTTAAAAGTGAATTTCCAACAGAATGAGCTTACAGATTAAAGGGAGTGGTATTTAGCACCGAGCGAGAAGTGTGGGATTAGTGTGCCCTATCTTCCATAGAACTACGTAGCCAACGTAGGTACAGATTATTCCCACTTCTATGTGGATGACAGTTATAAATGTGATCACTTAAATTAGGTTATACTCTTTGGAAAGAGCTTGACACCTCTCCCCATCATAAGGTTTTCCCCATAGGAGAACAAGATGTTGGACTCCATATTAGCTCACTTGGTTTATGTTGGTTAGAATAACCTCCCTAATAGTAAGACCTTGCAGAACAGTTTTTAAAAGAATTCCCTAAAATCTTAAGCTTACAGCATAACAGAAAAGCTTTTAGAAAACTAAGTGTAAAGGCTCATAACTTTATTCAGAATACTTTACAAAAATATACTAGTTACAGATTTCAGCTTTAAAGGTTAGTCCTTTCTACACTTAGAAGCATAATTTATAGAAAGAACACTAGTACATCTTTTAGAACTAAATATTATGACTCACCAGATTTACAAAGTATGATTTGCTATTAATAATCACGGACTTCAATTTTCAGATATTCTAGCTTATGTGAGTCATTTACATTTAGCATGAATTGTTTTACAAACTATGACGATGATGATATTATGTTTTACTTATGCATTCACCCTTATATACTCAGTACATCCTCAAAGTATTGATCCACACACACGTCTGTGTGCTATATTATCTCATAATGTAGGTTCAGGTGCTTAATTTTCATAGCGAGAGTGATTTCGAGCATTTCTATCTACATCCCGAAAGTTGGAGAGTCCTCATAGTTTAGGAAATTAGTTATTTAGTTTATTTTAGCTGGTCAGTTTAGATGATTTAGTATTTTAAACAATTCAAGTCAGCTGGGGGTTTGTCCCATTGACTCTCTAGATATTAGTAGTAGATGCTTGTCAGACTGCTATTTTTTATTCAGATAATTCAGTGTTGAGATTTTAGACATTATTTTAGGTATTATATTCAGACAGTTTTTCACATATAGTATGAATCTTATGTCTATATTTCCTTTATTATGAGATGCAAACTTAGTAGAAAGCAGACAGGGTTAGCTTAAGACTACTTATAGTCTTGAGCACCGTGTGATGTCTCGGGACCAGGTTTTGGGGTGTTACAAACTTGATATTAGAGCCAGGTTGTTAAGAGTCCTAGGGACTTAGATAAACCGCATTACGTAGAGTCTTGATCATAGGTGTAAAGCGCGCCACATTTATGAGCAAGAGGCTATGAGATGCTTTTAAGAAATCATCTTTTTCTTTCATGATCTATCATAATTATAGTATCTCTAACTACTTTTAAATTTTGGTCTTATGTGACAGTTGAATATGCCGCCTCGTCGAGATAATGCCCACAGAAATTATAACCAGTCCGCCGACCTTCTGAATCAGAATGTATCTCATGTTTAGTTTTGGGCTGCCTTTTAGGCATTGGCCTAGGCTATGACTGCCAATGTTCAGGGCAACCATCAAGCTGAATCAGAGATTTTATGAGAATGAATCTGCCAGAGTTCTTTAGGTCGAAAGCAGGTGAGGACCCACAGCTTTATTTAGATGAAGTGAAGAAGATCACCTAGATTATGCATCTTTCTGAGGAGGAGATTGTAGAGTTATTATCCTATATATTAAAAGATGTGGTGTATGATTGGGTAGTTATGTGGAAGAATGGTAGAAGTGAGAATGTAGCTCCTATGAGTTGGCAAGTGTTTCAGATTTCTAGACAGATTCTTTCTACGTGAAATAAGAGAGACTAAGATAGAGGAGTTTGTGAACCTGAGGCAGGGCTTAATGACAGTGAAGGAGTGTTGTCTTAAGTTCAATTAGTTGGCTAAGTTTTCCCCTGATACGATGGCTGAACCTAGGTCAAGTATGAGTAAGTTTGTCACTGGAGTATTTGGTTTGGTAGTCGAGGAATGTAGGACTGCCATACTTATTGGAGACATGGATCTTGCTAAATTGATGATTTATGCCCAGCAGATTGAGGTAGAGAAGTTGAAGGAAAGAGATAGAAGTAATAAGAAGGCTAGAACACGGCAGTTTAAGTATGGTCGGGCAAGGCCTCAAGGGAAAATCATTCACAGTTTCAGAACCGTTCATCTATGCAAACTCCATCTTCAGTTAGTGCTCCCTCTCTCAGAGCAAGGCAGGAGTAGTGGGGTAAGTCTTTAATGTACAAATCTCAGAATAGTGTGAGTGGAATACTCAGCTATCCTCTATGTGCTAAGTGTGGCAATGTAACACCCCGTAAATTTTTTCATACACTTATTGCGATTATATGGAGTCCTAAAGGCTTGCATATGGGTTAAATTAAGTTTATGGTGTTCGGAAGTATCCCGTCAATAGTTGTATGTGTAGGTATTGGAATAAGCTTTCCAACGATATAAAGTTTGCCCAAAATAGAGGAGTATTTCATATAAGCGAGCACATTCGAAATTTCAAAACGGTGGCCGGGAAGCCTGTGAACAGTAAATCTGCAGGAAAATTACTGCAGCTAGGCAATTATTTTTTTGGATCAATTTTAGACGATCATAACTCCTTGTACAAAAAGAACTGTGTGAGCTGCTATATATCGACGAAAATATCCAAGAGTCTTCTTTCCGATGAAATTGGTTTCATCCAAATCCAATGTCTGAGTAAGGAGCTATACCCGTTTTACTACAGCCTATAAAAAAAAACAGAATTGTGGGACAGATTTTTGGGTCAACTTTAAACGACCATAACTCCTTGTACCGGAAGAACTGGGTGGTATACTTTCTATTAAAATGAAATCCCTTTGAATTATATTTCCAATGCAATTGGTTTCACCCAAATCCGATACCGGAGCAAAGAGTTATGATCGATTTACTTCAGCCTGCCAAAACTGTCCACTGGGGACAGATTCGGATTTATTTAAATTTTTAGGGCAAAATGGTCATTTTCTATTACCGCTTGGATGAAAATGGGTCTTTATAAACCTACACTTAGCCTCATATATATCATATACCATCCAATTATTAAGATAAGGTGAAACCCTAGCCTAATTTCAACTTCAAATATTTTGTGATTCAACCGTAGAAAATTCGAATTGGTTCCGTAGTTGTGTTCACCATCTCGAAAGCTTCGTGAAGCACCCCATGGTTATGTAAGGAGGATTCTAAATACAAGAGTTCATTGTTAAGGTATGAATATTGTTTATTCTTGATTTTTATCCATGAATAAGTATTGATAAAGGATTATGAGTATTGTCTTGATGTTGGAAGATAACTAGAAACATAGTTATGAATTGTTTTGTATAAATTGTTAGTAGTAAATTATGGAAGTTGTTGTATTGGATTATGGAGGATGAATTGTGGTGATATATCATTATATTGGTGGTTATGTATGCCTAGTGATCATGTTGGTATTGGATGGTGATTAAGAAGGGAAATAAAGGCTAAGAGTGATGTTGAGGGATATTTCATGAAAATGCATGATATGTGAATGTAATAAGAATATAAGAGGATGTATGTAGCACTCTTATTGATGAGTTAAAGGATTACTTCCTAGACATTATTTGGTGAAGTTAATACCTAAATGGTAAGGTTTGGTTGCTAATACTAGTTTGCCACAAATGACTTATTGTAGATAAGTGTTCGAAGAGTACGGGAAGTCAAGTTGGACTTGTATTGAAGTGGTTATATCAAGGTATGTAAGACATACTCTATCTAATCTTTGGCATGAATAATGACCCATGGCACTCTCAAGTAAGCTTCCAACATTGTCCTACGACACATGACACATAATAACATCATATGATCTTCGACACTACCAATTGAACTTGTTTTTACTTTTAAGATGTCCGGCTAGTCAAAAAAATGTCCATATACTATTGTTGACTCCGAAATGGTTTAATGAGGTATCCATGATTCTCTACTTCATTTTTATGATATTGATTACCTATTTACATGTTTTCCTATTGAGGTATCATGGTTTCAAGTTCCATAGGGTGTGACCACAAAGTAACCAATCTCAAAGATTAATTGAATTAAGAAATGGAATGTCTGTATTTTAAATTGATGATATGATGTATTGTATTAGTACCACTGATCAGTTGGCCATTGTATTATAAAGTTTATGTATATATGCTATTCCAGGGGTGGTCCCTGATGTATTGTATTAGTACCACTGATCAGTTGGCCATTGTATGACATATGTTATGTATTGATAAGGATTACGAGAAGTAATGATATGAAAGTAATGTGCAGGTATCCCATCAGCTCTTTTAAGTGTGGTCTACTCATACTGTTTATTCACTGGTGTCCGGGTTCTGTTGGTCTTTTGTATCTCATCTTGATACTCTTTGCCTTACATACTCAGTACATATTTCCGTACTGACGTCCCTCACGGGGGACCCGTATTCATGTCTGCAGGAACAGGTACTTCAGGTCGTACACCTCCGCAGTAAGAGCCAGGACATTCTATTATTAGTGGTGAGCTCCAGTTGTTTCGGGGCATCCCAAGTCATTTCTATATGTATTTTTGGTATTTGTATAAAAGTCTTTTGTGGGCGGGAGTTTGTCCCGACCCTAACTCAGTTGTGTATCTATGTAGAGGCTTTTGTAGACATATTGTACAGCCATAGGAGTGTTTGGTTGATAGACGTGATAGCTCTGACGGCCAATTACTATTTATATATATATTTATGCGTGTCTGCTGGGATGATACAGGTACTGTTTCTTCTATTTACAACAAAGTGCTGCCCAAATTTCTAATTTTCATAAGTAATGTAAATGTGAAAGTATAGGTTATGAACGGGTTCTCCCGGGCCTCCTCGGCTACGGGTGCCAGTCCGCTCCAATGGGATTTGGGGTATGACAGGTAAGAATCATCCTGGTGAGTATATGTTAGGACAGAAGGGTTGTTATGGTTGTGGTAAGTTGGGTCATGGAATTAGAGAGTGTCTGCATACTAAGTAGGGAAATAGAAATGTTTATCCCCAGACTCAGCCTACTAGTGCACCAACTCCTTTAGGTTGCCTAGTCCCTCCTCAAGGCGTATCATCTAGTATCGGTGGCAATCAGTGCCAGAATTGGTTTTATACTTAACCATCCCGTCAGGAGCAGGAGGATTCACTAGTTGTTGTTACTACTATGCTTCATGTCTTTCATCTTGATGTTTATATGTTGTTAGACCCTGGGTCAATTTTTTTCTATGTGACCCCATTAGTTGCAGCAAATTTTGAAATAAGTCCTGAAAAAATCCCTGACCCCTTCTTGGTTTCTACCCCAGGAGGTGAGTTATTGTTGCTAAATAGACCTATAGAAACTGTCCTATCACTTTCCTTCATAAAATCATATTAGCAGACCTAATAGAGTTAGATATAGTTGACTTTGATCTTATTCTTAGCATGGATTAGCTCCATTCTTGTTATGCATCCATAGATTGTCGCACCCGAGTGTCTCCCAAGAGTCATTTCATATCTTATCTTAAAGCCAAAAAATTGATTTCTAAAGGGTGTATCTATCATCTACTTCAATTCAAGGACACTAAGTCTGAAACTCCAATAGTTCAGTCAGTATTGTAGTCAACGAGTTTTCAGATATTTTTCTTGAAGATTTTCCAGGGGAACCTCCAGATAGGTAAATAAAATTTGGGATTGACCTTCTCTCAAGTACTCAGCCTATTTCTATTCCTCCTTATCGTATGTCTCCCGTTGAGCTTAAAGAGTTAAAAGAGCAACTCAAAGATCTTCTATATAAAAGTTTCATAAGGCCTAGTGTTTCTCCATAGCGCTCTCCCATCTTATTCGTGCGAAAGAAAGATGGTTCTTTGTGAATGTGCATTGACTACTATCAGCTAAATAAATTTGCAATCAAAAACAAATATCCTCTTCATAGAATTGATGACTTATTTGATCAACTCCAAGGTGCAAGTTATTTTTCAAAGATAGACCTTAGATCCGGCTATCATCAGCTTAAAATAAAGGAATGTGATATTCTAAAGACAGCTTTTAGAACCCGTTATGGTCATTTTGAGTTTTTAGTTATGTCTTTTGGGCTAACCAATGCCCCACCAGCCTTCATGGACTTGATGAACAAAGTGTTCAAACAGTATCTAGACATATTTGTCACAGTCTTTATCGATGATATTCTTGTCTACCTCGTAGTGAGGATGATCATGCAGACCATCTTAGAATTGTGTTGCAAACCCTTAGAGATCACCAGTTGTTCACCAAATTCAACAAATGTGAATATTTCTAAGGTCAGTAGCTTTCCTTGGTCATATTGTTTCCAGCGATGGTATTAAAGTGGATCCCTAGAAGACAGAAGCCATAAGAAATTAGCCTAGACCTATCTCTCCATCAGACATTAGGAGTTTCTTAGGTTTAGCTAGCTATTACAGACGTTTTCTTGAGGGTTTCTCATCTATTACATCTCTTATGTCTAGATTGACTCAAAAGAAAGTTAAGTTTCAGTGGTCAGATTCCTACAAGAAGAGTTTTAAGGAGTTGAAGACTCGACTCACTTCATCCCCAGTTTTAGCAGTACCTAATGGTACAAATGATTTCAATGTGTATTGTGATGCCTCTAGAGTTGGTTTGGGTTATGTGTTGATGCAAAGAGGTAAGGTCATAACCTACACATCTAGACAGCTTAAGCCTCACAAAAAAAATTACCCAACCCATGATCTTGAGTTAGCTGTTGTTGTGTTTGCTTTGAAAATCTAGAGACATTATCTTTATGGAGTGAATTTTGATGTGTTCACAAATCACAAAAGTTTTCAATATGTGTTTACTCAGAGAGAGTTGAATCTTCATTAGAGAAGGTGGTTAAAATTATTGAAATATTATGACATGAGTGTGTTGTATCATCCAGGAAAGGACATTGTAGTGACAAATGCCCTTTGTAGATTGTCCATGGGAAGTGTTGCTCAAGTGGAGAATAATAAGAAGGAGTTAGTAAAAGAAGTTCACCGGTTAGCTAGATTAGGTATGAGGTTGGTTGATTCAGCTAAAGGGAATGTTTGGGTTCAGAGTAGTTCCAACTCTTCTCTAGTTTCGGAAGTGAAAGAGAAGCAAGATAAGGATTCTAGTTTGGTCAAACTGAAGGAGTCAGTTAGAGACCAAAAGGTAGAGATTTTTTCCCAAGGGAGAGATGGTGTGTTAAGACACCAGAATAGATTATGTGTGCCATGTGTTGATGATTTAAGGCAGTGAATTATGGATGAAGCACATGATGCATGTTATTCCATTCATCCACGTGCTACTAAGATGTACCGTGACTTACGAGAAATCTATTGGTGAAGTGGCATGAAGAAAGATATACCAGAGTTTTTAAAAAAGTGTGCAACTTGTCAACAGGTTAAGGTAGAGTACCAAAGTCCTGGTGGTACATTACAAAAGTTTGGTATTCCTACTTGGAAGTGAGAGAAGGTAAATATGGACTTTGTGACTGGATTACCCCATTCACGTCATCAACATGATTTGATTTGGGTGATAGTAGACAGATTGACTAAATTAGTGCATTTCTTACCAGTTCACATGTCCTACACAGCTGAAGATTATGCTAAGCTATATATCAGAGAGTTTGTTAGATTGCACAGAGCTCTTTTGTCCATCATCTTAGATAGGGGTAATGAGTTTACCTCTCAGTTTTGGAAAGCCTTTTAGAAGGGTCTTGGTACCTAAGTTCATCTTAGTTCAGTTTTTTACTTATAGACAGATGGTCAGGCAGAAAGGACCATTTAGACTCTAGAAGATATGTTGAGGCTTGCGTTCTTGATTTCAAAGAAAGTTGGGATGACTATTTTCCATTGATTGAGTTTGCTTATAATAACAGTTATCATGCTAGTATTTAGATGTCTCCATTTAAAGCTCTTTATGCGCGGAGATGTAGATCGTCAGTTGGTTGTTTCAAAGTAGGTGATTTCGCGTTGATTGGGCCAGACATGGTGTTTGAAGCCATGGAGAAAGTTCAATTAATTATAGAAAGATTAAAAGTAGGCTAGAGTCATCAAAAATGTTATGTAGACATAAGAAAAAGGGATCTTGAGTTTGAGGTTGATGACCTTATGTATTTGAAAGTTTCACCGATGAAGGGGGTGAAGAGATTTGGAAAAAAGGGGAAGCTTAGGTCCCGATATGTAGTTCCCTTCCAAATTTTAAACCTCATGGGAAGGTAGCGTATGAGCTTGAGCTACCTACAAATTTGTCCTCATTTTATCCAGTGTTCCATGTGTCCTTGTTAAAGAAGTGCATGGATAATTCAGTTGTTTTAGTCCCTCTAGAAAGTATAGATATTCAGAATAGCCTCTCATATAAAGAAGTTCCAATAGAGATTTTTTATCATCAAATCTGTAGGATAAGGAACAAAGAAGTTCCCTTGGTCAAAGTTCTGTGGCAAAATCAGTCTATTGAGGGTGCTACTTGAGAAGCAGAAGTAGACATGCGTACCAAATATCCTCTCTCTTCTCTACGAACTCAAATTCAAATGAAGGTACTATTCTTCCTTCATTCAGTTCTTTTCTAGTCTCAGATTAAACCGAAGTTAATAGTTTCCTTCATTTAGTTCTCTTCTAGTCTCAGATTCAGCTATATAGTTGTTTACATGTAAATTTATGCACTCGTAGATCAGTTCAGTAGCTCAGTATGTTTTATATTCAACCATGCAGTATATTTCAATTGTGCATGAGAGCTTATAGCCTCAGATTTCTCAGTATTCTCAACTTAAGAAGCCACATTCAAGGATGAATGTTCTCAAGGGGGAGATATTATAATACCCCATAGTTTTCCTAGCTTAATTTCGCTCCTAGAATGTCAAGGATTAGCTTTAAAAATAAATATCCTTTGTTACGTATAGAATTTTCCAGATTTAAACCCTTCATTATGTAGATAATTGAATAAGATTTCCATCGATACCAATTTATTACAGATTATAGAACTCAGAATAGCTTTACTTATAGATTGAATCAAATAAATACATAACGGATTTTATAATAAGCCCTTATGCTAGTTTTTAAAAGTAGATTTCCAACAGAATGAGCTTACAGATTAAAGAGAGTAGTATTTAGCACCGAGAAAGAAATTGGGATTAGCATGCCCTATCTTCCACAGAACTATGTAGACAACGTAGGTACAGATCCTCCTAGAACTATGTGCTACATTGTTTCATAATGTAGGTTCAGGTGCTTAGTTTCCGTGACGAGAGTTATTTTGAGCATCTCCATCTACATCCCGATAGTTGGTGAGTCTTCATAGTTCGAGGACTTAGTTATTTAGTTTATTTTCAGCTTAGCAGTTTAGATAATTCAGTATTTCAGACAATTAGAGTCAGCTGGGGTTTGTCCCAATGACTCTCTATATATTAGTAGTAGAGGCTTATCGGACTTCTAGTTTTGATTTAAATTATTCAGTATTGAGATTTTAGACATTATTTCAGATATTATATTCAGACAGTTTTCTGCATATAGTATGACTCTTATGTCTATATTTCCTTTATTATGAGATTCATACTTAGTAGAAAGCAGACAGGGTTAGCTTAAGGCTACTTATAGTCTTGAGCACCGTATGACATCTCGGGACTAGGTTTTGGGGCATTACAGTGTTTCTGTATTTTGCTTAAAATTTTAATTTTGTTAGTTAACCTCTTTCCATGTCTATTCGTATAGCTACCCTGGTAGGTGATTCTGTAGTGATGGATCGATTACACCTATCTTATGTTATGACTTTTGCCACGTGTGAGATTTTGGTAGACTTATTTGTGTTAGATATGGTTGATTTTGATATTATTTTAGGTATGAATTAGTTGGCTCTTTATCATGTTGTCTTAGATTGTTTTTTAAGACAGTGACTTTAGCTTCACTGGGTATGCCAAGGATAGCTTGGAAGGGTGCACTTCATTCGGGTCCTAAAGGATTATATCTTATGTTCAGGATCATAAATTGGTTGAGAGGAGATGTTTATCTTACTTGGCTCATATTCGTTATGCTAGTGTTTTTTTACCTCCTTCCTTAGATTCTATTCGAATTGTCCGTAAGTATATGGATGTGCTTCCTACGGACTTGTCTGGTATGCCTCCGGATTGAGATATTGATTTGTTATTGATGTTGAGCCGAGCATCAACCCATTTTTACTCCTCCTTATAGGATGATCAAGTAGAGTGTAATACCCCGTATGTTTCTTACTCTAATTCAGCTCATAAAGTGTACATGAAAGGCCTAGGACCTTAAAATTTAGCTTAGTGTTGAAGACTTACTCATTTTTTTGGCCTCTAATCTTTGATGATTTTGTTATAAACTTTCCCGGCCTCGTAAAGTTGGTTTCTAAGTTATTTCATGGTCAGGGTTGTCTATAGTTTATTTTGGGTGTGTTTCGGATTTTTTAAACGACATTTGAAGCAAATTTGGATAGCCGAACTATTGACCCAATGCGATTATGTCGCGTCGCATCGGGTACATCATTGGCCTCAGCAACACGGTGTGATGATCATTGCATTAGTGGGTGACGTGATGCATTGGTCATCGCGCTACTTGGCACGTTTTCAGCCTTTTAAATTCCGAGCCCAAGAGGGTATTTCAGTCCAATTACCTCACTTTAACACGGGATTTGTGTCCCAAAATAATATTTTTTCCCTAAATTCATATTTAATCAAGTCTAAAAAGATTCCCTCTCAAGAACACAAACTCTAACCCTTCAAGCTTTAAGTTGAATTCTCAAGAAATCCCTCAACAACTTCCTAGAATTCGTCAATTGAGGTATGTTAAGTGTTTATCCAAGGATCCCTTCCAACTCTTGGAGTCTAAGAATCATTTTCAAAGCTTAAGTTTTGTGTTTGCATGATTTAGATCGTAATATATTCATGTATGTATTGTAATTTGAGTGCTAAGTTATAAATATGTGAATTTCATGTGAAATAAACTAATACATATGTTGGTTGATATAAGTATCATATTGAATCCTCTAAATTATGAATTGAATGTTGATGTCATGATATAACAGCATGTTGTTCATTCCCATGTACAAGTTTATGTCTTTCAAGTGTTTGATAAAATGTCTAGATAAGTGAGAGTTGAATTGTGACTATTTGCTATGCCTTTAAATTTAAGGTATGGTTCGATTGTCAATGATATCGAGTCTTGTTGTTATAATACCCAAAATTTAGCTGTTTACTTAGTTTTCAGTAGTTATAGAAGTGTCCCAATTGTCTTATGAGCAGTAACATTAGCAAGTTAATATGGTCAATGAGAGTTCAGTCAAGCTTAACCCAATCTAGTGATCAGTGTCGTTTCAGTTGAGAGCAGGATTCAGCACCGAGCGAACCCAAGGACGGGGGTATTCCTGCTAGCTTAGGGTATGACCCTTAGTAGCAGTCTCTGAGGTACAGAACTACGTATCCAGCATTGGTTGTTATGTCCTTCTACTAGTTTAGGATTGACATACACATATATATATATATATCTCATGAGTCTTCCTTCCAGATTAGGGTTGACTCAACCTTTGTTAGTAACTTGTGGCACGGTACTAACACCCTTTTAATTGGGGTCACAGGATGGACACCAATTAGCATATATTGGAGCATGTCAGTTAAGTGAAAGCTCCCACAGTTTCAGTTTCAGTACTCAGTTTAGAATTCAGCTCAGTCTTACTTGACCATAGCATATAGTTTACCAGTTATTTAACTATCAGATTTCAGTATCTCAGTTTACAAATTTCTTCTGTAATTGTTGTATACCTGGTCATGTATTCTCAGTCTTTATAGTTTTCATACATCATTACTCTGTACCTCATGTTATACATTTAGTCAGATATTACTCATGAATATGAACCCATGCATATTAGCCTAACCTTATTTAGCATACTAGTACATTCAAAAGTACATTCAAAAGTACTGACCGTATACTTGTTTTCAGACACTCAGATTCTCGATCGTACTTAAACTTTCTAGTGCGTCAATAGCAGCAACCGTGATGAGTCCTCTTCTTTCGATAATGAGTTACCTTCTATTCAGTTGTGTCAGTAGTTTAGTTATTTAGTCGGTCGAAGTTAGTTGGGGGCTTGTCCTATCAACTCCATAACTAAATAGTTTAGAGGCTTTCAGACTAGTACAGACAGTCTACTCAGTTTTTAGTTGTTTTATCAGTATGTTTCCAAATGTTTTAAACTATATTTCAGTATTATTTTTAGTTATTAAACTTTATGGAATTTCAGTTGAAAATCCGCATATGTTGTTTATCAGTTTTATTCAGTACTCATAGCAGGTACTATCTCATGGGTTAGCTTGTGGTCTCACGGGACCGTAAGCACCGTGTGGAATCCAGGGTGTACTTCTGGGGCGTTAAAAACTTGGAATCAGTGCCTAAGGTTTTAAATCATCCTAGGGAGTCTAAAAGTCGTGTCGAGTAGTGTCTTGTGCATGGGTGTATAGCACGCCACACTTATGGGCAAGGGGATACAAGACATTTTAGGAAATATTTCCCTTCTTTTAGTGTTCATGTTGTGTGAATGAGCAGGATCTCAAGTTATACTCTCTGTCTAATTCAACTTTACCTTCCATCTACAAAATATGCCTCTCAAAAAAACAAATAGAAGAAGAACTGAAAACTAGCCAACACCTCCGCCCATTCAGAAAGATCCCCTGAATGAGCATGTTTCTCATGTAGAGTTTAGAGATGCATTCACCACTCTATATTACTCCGTAGTAGCCTGAAATATATGGCCATCTATTGTTCAGGACAACCCAGTGGCCAATACTGCCGTAGATAGGATTCAGGACTTCACGCGAATAAATACTCATTCATTTTTGGGATCTAAGTGTAAAAAAAATCTACAAGAATTCCTAGACATGGTGCAGAAGGTAACAAACATTATAGGACTAACTTCTAGTGTGAGTGTTGAACTAGCTCCTTACCAGATATAAGATGTGGCTCATATATGGTTTAAGCAGTGGAAAAGGGATAAGGGCACAGAGGCTGGATCTATAGAGTTGGAGAAATTTGCTACTGCCTTCTTAGATATATTATTTTTATTGGATTTGAGGGAAGCTAAGGTATTAGAATTTATTTATCTGAAATAGGGCAACGTGAGTGCAAAAGAGTACTCCCTCAAGTTTACTTAGTTGGGTATCCTACTTTGTAGTAAGTGACAGCAGGTCTAGGATGACCAAGTTACTATCTGTGGTATCTGATAGTGTGGTCAAGGAGTATAGGACTGCAATGTTAATTAAAGAGATGGACTTGGAGAGGTTAATGCTTCATGCACAGCAGATAGAGAAAGAAAAGATTAAGGAGAGAGATGGGAGAGCAAGAGAGCTAGAATAAGTAGCTTTAATTTCACTTAGCTGAAGTCAGAGGGTGGTAACCATCCTTATTTTTGCCTAAAATATTTAGTCCTAGCTCCGTCATCGGCTAGTGTACTCATGACCAACTTCAGAAATAACAACACGGATAGGGCGCTAGGCTCTAAGTCTCAGGGTAGTGTGAATAGTGCTCGAACAAACCTTCTTTGCCAGAAATGTGGTAGGAATCATCAAGGTATGTGTAGAGCTGGCAGCGATGTATGTTTTGGGTATGGAAATCCAGGTCATAGAATTAAAGAATTTCTGCAGGCAGGTCCGCAGAGTCAACACAATCGTCCCCCAGTTCAGTTCGGTCACCCATCTCAATAGGGTGTCGCTCCCATTGCCACTAGTGGGTGGTGCCCAAACAGGCTTTATGCACTTTAGTCCTGATAGGATCAGGAAAGTTCTCCTGATATGGTTATTGGTACGTTGCAAGACTTTCATTTACATGTCTATGCTTTGCTTGACCCTGGAGCTTCTTTTTCTTTTGTAACACCTTATATAGCGGTCAACTTTGTAGTCAGTCCCAAAACCTTAATAGAGCCATTCAAAGTATTGACATTAGGGGTAATTTTATTGTATCTCGATGGATATATAGGAATTTCTCAGTAATAGTGTTTCAGAAAGTCACATCAGTAGACCTTCTAGAACTAGAGATGACATATTTTAATGTCATTCTCGACATGGATTGGTTTCATTCATGCTATGCTTCAGTTGATTGTAGAAATAGAATTCTCTACTTCCAGCTCCTAAATAAACCAGTCTTTGCATGGAGGGGAAGTACCATAGTGCCTACGAGTTAACTTGTTTCATACCTTAGAGTGGGAAAAATGATATCCAAGGGATGTGTCTATCATCTTGTGTAGGTTAAAGTCTTTAGTTCTGAGACTCCCAATCTTGAGTCAGTTCTAGTAGCAAGGGAATTTCCAGATGTGTTCCCTAAAGATCTTTCTAGAGTTTCTCCTAAAATGGAAATTACTTCAGAATAGACTTTCTTCTAGATACTTAACCTATTTATATTCTTCCATACAGAATGACTTCAGCCGAACTCAATGAGTTGAAAGAATAGTCGAAAGACCTCCTAGATAAGGGATTCATCAGGACCAGCATTTCCCTATGGGACACACCAATCCTATTCATGCATAAGAAAGATGGTTCTCTTAGGATGTGCATCGACTACCATCAGTTGAACAAAGTCACAATCAAGAATAAATACCTACTCCCTAGAATAGGTGACTTATTTGACCAAATTTAGGGTGTCTGTTACTTTTTTAAGATAAACCTCAAATTCGGCTATCATCAGCTCAGAGTAAGAGAATGTGACATTCCAAAAACATCTTTCCAAACTCAGTATGGTCACTTTGAGTTCCTAGTCATGTCCTTTGGTCTCACAAATGCCCTAGCAGCCTTTATGGACTTGATGAACTAAGTGTTTAAACAGTACTTGGACATGTTCATCATAGTCTTCATCAATGACATTCTTGTCTATTCCCATAACAAAAACGATCATGCAGACCACCTCAGAATAGTATTATAGATTCTTAAAGCCCATCGGTTGTTTGCCAAATTCAGCAAGTGTGAATTTTGGCTAAGTAGATTTTCTTGGTCACATTATTTCTGATGATGGTATTAGAGTTGATCCTCAAAAGACTAAAGCATCAAAAAACTAGCCTAGACCTGTCTCTCCGTTAGATATCAGGAGCTTTTTAGGTTTGACTGGCTATTACCGATGATTTGTTGAGGGGTTTTTATCTATTACATCCCCCATGTCTAGATTGACTCAGAAGAAAGTCAAGTTCCAGTTGTCAGATGCTTGTGAGAAGAGTTTTTAGGAGTTCAAGACTCGACTCGCCACAGCCCCAGTCTTAACATTACCAAATGGTTCAGATAGGTTTGTTGTATATTGTGATATGTTTAGAGTTGGTTTAGGGTGTGTTTTGATGAAGAAGGGTAAGATTATAGCCTATGCCTCCAAATAGCTTAAACCTAATTAAAAATATTACCCTACTCATGATCTCAAACTAGTAGCTATTGTGTTTTTCTTAAGAATTTGCAGGCATTTTTTTATATGGGGTGCATGTTGATGTGTTCACAGACCACAAGAGCCTGCAGTATCTATTCTCACAGAAAGATTTGAACTTACGCTAGAGGATATGTTAGAGTTTTTGAAATACTATAACATGAGCGTTATGTATCATTTGGGCAAGGCCAATGTAGTGGTAGATTCCCTAAGTAGATTGTCCATGGATAGTGTTGCTCACATTGAAAATGATAAGAAGAAGCTAGTTTAGGAAGTTCATCATCTTGCTAGATTAGGCGTCTGCTTGGTTGATTTAACTGAGGGTAGTGTTTGGGTGCAAAATAGTTTGGAATCCTCTTTGGTTGCTGATTTAAAATAAAGGTAAGATATGGATTCTAGTTTGGTTAGGTTGAAGGAGACTTCAAAGATAAGAAAGTAGAGGTTTTCTCTCAAGGGAGAGATGGTGTGTTGTGTTTCTAGGATAAACTGTGTGTGTCATGTGTAGATGACTTGAGACAACAGATTCTTGCTGAAGCGCATAGTGTGCGATACTTTATTCATCTAGGGGCCACTAAGATGTACCACGATTTGCAAGAAATTTATTGATGGAGTGGGACGAAGAGAGACATTGCAGAGTTTATAGCTAAGTTCCCTACTTGTCAATAGGTTAAGATTGAGCACCAAAATCCTAGTAGTTCAGTGCAGGAGTTCAGTATCCCCACTTGGAAGTGGGAGAAAGTGTACATGGACTTTGTGATGAGTTCTCCTCATACTCGTCGTCGGCATGATTCTATTTGGGTTATTATGGATAGGATAACCAATAAGCCTATTTCCTACCAGTCCATACATCCTATTCAGCTGAGGATTATGCCAAGCTCTACCTTAGAGAGTTGGTTAGGTTTCATGGTGTTCCATTGACCATCATTTCTGATAGAGGTACTCAATTTACCTCTCACTTTTTGAAAGCCTTCCAGAAGGGTCTTGGTACTCAAGTTCACCTCAATATAGCCTTTCACCCTCAAATAGATGGTCAACCAGAGAGGACCATTCATACCCTAAAAGACATGTTGAGAGCGTGTGTGCTTGATTTTAAAGGTAGTTGGATGATCACTTACCTTTTATAGAGTTTGCATATAATAACAGCTATTATTCCAGTATTCAGATGGCTCCATTTGAGGTTCTTTATTGGAGGAGAGGTAGGTCTCTTATTGGCTGGTTTGAGGTAGGTAAGGTTACAATTATAGGGCCCAATTTAGTATTTAATCCCTTAGAAAAGGTTCAGTTGATTAGGGAAAGGCTTAAGATAGCCAAAGCCAACAGAAATCCTATGCTGATATGAGGAGGCGACACCTTGATTTTGAGGTTGGTGACTTAGTTTATTTGAAAATCTCTCCTATGAAGGGGGTAAAGAGGTGTGGTAAGAAAGGAAAGCTTAGTCCCTGATATGTTTGCCCTTAAAAAATTCTGAGCCATTTCGGAAAGGTAGCCTATGAACGAGAGTTGCCTGCAGACTTAGCATCAGCGCAACCAGTATTTCACATCTACCTGTAAAGAAGTATATTGGTGACTCACTGGTTGTAGTTCCCTTAGAAAGTGTAGATTTTTAGGACAGTCTTTCTTACAAAGAAGTTCCAGTCAAAATTCTTAACCATCATATTTGCAGACTAAGGAACAAAAAAGTTCCCTTGGTCAACGTTCTTCGGTGAAAGTCTCTTGAGGGATCCACTTTGGAAGAAGAAACATACATACGAACCAAGTACCCTCATCTCTTCCCTGCTAACTCAGACTCGGCCTAAGGTAACAGTCTTCCCTAGATTTATGCTACTTCATACTCAGTTTCAACTACATATCATTCTCATGTTATTCATGCATTCATGAATCAGTTCATCCATGTGTCAGGTTTCAAGATTCAGTCATGTTTCAGTTGTGCATGTCAGTATACAACCTCAGTCTCTAAGTAATTTTCAACTTAACCAGTCTCATTAGAGGACAAATGTTCGCAAGGGGTACATATTGTAATACTTTGTATGCTTCTTAGTCTAATTCAGCTCATAAAGTATACATGAGAGACCTAGGACCTTAAAATTTAATGAAGTGTTGAAGACTTGGTCTCACTTTTTTTGGCCTCTAATCTTTGATGACTTTGTTATCAATTTTCCCGGCCTTGAAAAGTTGGTTTCTAAGTTAATTCATGGTCAGGGTTGACTATAGTTTATTTCGGGTAAATTTTGAATTTTTTGAACGATGTTTAAAGTAAGTTTGGATGAGCAAACCAGTGACACAATGCGATTAAGTCACGTCGCATCGGGTACCTCATCGTCGCAATGGCCATCGCATTGGTGGGTGACGCGACGCACTGTCATTGCATCACTAGGCATGTTTTCAGCTTTTTAAATCCTCAGCCCAGAAGGGTATTTCAATCTTTTTACCTCACTTTAACACAGGATTTGAGTCCCAAAATAGAATTTTTTTCCCTAGATTCATATTTCACTCAAATCTAAAAACATTCCCTCTCAAGAACTCAAACCTGAGCACTTTAAGCTTTAAGTTCAATTCTCAATAAATCCCTAAAACATCTTCCAAGAATTCGTGAATTAAGGCATGTTAAGTGTTCATCTAAGCGTTCCTTCCAACCCTTGGAGTCCAAGAATCCTTTTCAAAGATTAAGTTATAAGTTCAGATAATTTAGATCATAATATGTTCATGTATGTGTTGTAATTTGAGTGTCAAGTTATGAATATGTGAATTTCATGTGAAATAACTAATACGTATATTGGTTGATGTAAGTATCATGTTGAATCCCCTAAATTGTTAATTGAATGTTGAAGTCATGATATGTTAGCATGTTGTTCATTCCCATGTACAATTTTTTGCCTTTTAAGTGTTTGATAAAATGTCTAGATGAGTGAGAGTTGAATTGTGACTATTTTCTATGCCTTTAAATTTAAGGTATGGTTTGATTGTCAATGATATCGAGTTTTATGGTTACAATACCCAAAATTTGGTTGTTTACTTAGTTTTCGGTAGTTATAGAAGTGTCCTAGTTATATTATGAGCAGTAACACTCAGCCAGTTAATATGGTCAATGAGAGTTCAGTCAAGATTAACCCAATCTAGTGATCAGTGTCATTTTGATTGAGAGCAGGATTCAACACCGAGCGAACCCATGGACGAGGGCATTCTTTATAGCTTAGGGTGTCATCCTTAGTGGCAGTCCCTGAGGTATAGAATTATGTACCCAGCATGGGTTGTTATGTCTTCCTTCCAGTTTAGGGTTTACATACATGTATATATCTCATGAGTCTCCCTACCATATTATGGTTACCCAGCCTTTGTTAGTAACCCATGGCATGGTACTAATACTCTTTCAACTGGGGTCACAGGTTAGACCCCAATCAGTCTATATTGGTGCATATCGGTTAGGTGAAAGCTCCCATGGTTTCAGTTTTAGTACTCAGTTCAGAATTCAGTTCAGTCTTGCTTTACCATAGCATATATATTACCAGTTATTTAGCTATCAAATTTTAGTATCTTAGTTTACAGATTTCTTCAGTACTTGTTGTACACATGGTCATGCATTCTTAGGCTTTAAAGTTTTCACGCATCATTACTCAGTGCCTCATGTTATACATTTAGTCAAATATTACTCATGAACATGAACCCATGCATATTAGCCTAACCTCATTAGCATATTAGTACTTTCAAAACTACTGACCGCATACTCGTTTTCTTGCTCTATGATGTCTTATATCATAGGTTTTGATGCTTGAATTCCTAATCGTACTTAGACTTTCTCGTGCATCAATAGCAGCAACCGTGGTGAGTTCTCTTTCTTTGAGAATGAGTTACCTTTTATTCAGTTATATCAGTAGTTCAGTTATTTAATCGGTTGGAGTTAGTTGAGGGCTTGTCCTATCGACTCAACACTAAATAATTTAGAGGTTTTCAGACTAGTATAGATAGTCTACTCAGTTTTTAGTTGTTTTATCAGTATGTATTCAAATATTTTAAACCCTATTTTAGTATTATTTTCATTTATTAAAACCTTAAGGAATTTCAGTTGAAAATCTGTATATGTTGTTTATCAGTTTTATTCAGTACTCATAGTAGGTACCATCTCATGGGTTAGCTTATGCTCTTATGGGATCGTAAGCATCATGTGAAATCCAGGGTGTACTCCCGGAGTGTTACACAGAGTTAAAGAAATTGAAGAATCAATTGTAGGAGTCTTTGGATAAAGGATTTATTTGACCTAGTGTTTCGCCTTGGGGTGTGCATGTCTTGTTTATGAAGAAATAAGCATAATCTATGCAGATGTGTAGTGATTATCGATAGATGAATAAGGTGATGGTTAATAATAAGTATCCTCTTCCTCACATTCATGATTTTTTTTATCAACTTCAAGGCGTTGTGTTGTTTTTGAAGATTAATTTGAGGTTTGGTCATCACCAGTTGAGGATTAGAGCTTTGGATATTCAGAAGACAACTTTTTGGACTCGATATGGTCATTATGAGTTCTTGGTCATGTCCTTTGGGTTGAACAATGTCCCTGCCATATTCGGGGAGTTGATGAACTAGGTGTTTCAACCATATCTTTAATCCTCCATTATTGTATTTATAGATGATATCTTGGTTTATTCCAAGAGTGAGGTTGAGCAAGAGGAGCATTTAAGGATTGTGCTTCAGATTTTGAGGGATAAGAAGTTGTATGCTAAGTTCTCTAAGTGTGAGTTTGGTTGAAGTCTATTTCTTTCTTGGGTCATGTGGTGACTGGGGAATGTATTATGGTTGATCCGACCAAAGTTGCAGTAGTTCGTGATTGTGATAGACCTACTTTGCCCGCTAAAAATTTAGAGCTTTGTTTTCATGGCAAGTTAATATCAGCATTTTGTTGAGGGTTTCTCATCTATTGTAGATCCTTTAACTAAGTTAACCCATAAGAAGTGGTCTTCTGCTTATGAGGTGAGCTTTCAAATGCTCAAGAATTTGTTAACTTCAGCTCTTATATCAGCTTTGTCCAAGGAGGCATGGGCTTTATCTTATTTTGTGATGCTTTAAGTGTTGGATTGGGGGCGGTGTTAATGTAAGATAGCAAGGTGATTGCTTGTGCATTTCATTAGTTGAAGTCTCATGAGAGGAATTATCCTAGCCATGATTTAGAGTTGGTGCACAGTTGTGTTTTCCTTGAAGTTGTGGAGGCATTGCTTGTATGGAGTCCGTTGAGAGATCTTCTCAGATTATCATAGCTTTCAGTACTTATTCACCCAGCAAGATCTTAATATGAGGCAGTATTTTTGGCTTGAGTTGCTTAAAGATTTTGACTTGACTATTCTTCACCATTCAGGCAAGGCTAATATAGTTGCGGATTCCTTGAGCCGAAAGTCGACTAGCATGGGTAGCTTGCACATCATTTGACTCAAGAGTGACTTTTGGCCTTAGAGGTTCAGTCTTTAGCTAACCAGATTGTTAGGTTTTATATTACAATACTTAGGTGTGTTTTGGCTTTTGTGGAGGATGGATCTTCTTTGATGGAGAAGATTCAATCTTATCAATTTGATGATATTGGATTAAGGTTGATTCAAGATTAGGTATTGAGAGGGGAGGCTGCTAAGAAAGCCTCACTTAATTCAGATGGAGTTTTGAGGAATGAGGGGTGAGTTTGTGTACCAAGAGTGGGTGATTGGATTAGGTTGATCTTAGAGGAGGTCCATTGTTCTAAATATTTATCCATCTAGGTATGACTAAGATGTATCATGATTTGAGGTAGCACTACTGGTGGGGTGGTATGAGGCGTGATATAGTAGATTTTATGGCTCGTTTCCTATGTTGTCAACAGTTGAAGGTCGAGCATATGAGACCTGGACATTGTGGTTATCCATTTCTGAGTGGAAGTGGGAATGGATCACCATGGACATTGTGACTGGTTTGCCTCTTACATCTTATGGTTCTGACAATGTTTTTGTCATCATGGATTGATTGACTAAGTAAGCTCATTTTATTTCAGTTCAGGTGTCATTTAGTGTGAAGAGGTTGATTGTATCTACATCATGAGATTTTGCATCTTCATGGTATGCTGGTGTCTATTATTTCAGATTGAGGTCCCGTGTTCACATCTCACTTTTGAAAGACTTTTTAGGATGAGTTGGGTACTCGGGCTGATCTTAGCACGACGTTTCACCCCAAAATTGACAGTTAGTCGGAGTGAACTACTATGGTTTTGGAGGATATACTCTACACTTGCTTGATGGATTTTGGTGCTAGAGGGAGTATCTTTTTGGCTTTAGCTGAGTTGTACATAATAACAACTACCATTCCAGTAATGATATGACTTCTTTGGAGGCATTGTATGGTAGGGGTTCTCGCTTCTTCTTTCATTATTTTTTTGTTTTAAAGAAGAGACCTCAAGGTACGAACTTGCTTCGTGAGTCTTTGGATAAAGTTTGGATCATTCAGGATAGAATTAGAGCAGCTCAGAGTAGGTAGAAGTGTTATGTTGATCGTATACTTCGTGCACTGAGATTTAGTGTTGGTAATCCTATTTTTCTTTGAGTTTCACCCATGAAGGGTGTGATGAGGTTTAGGAAGAGAGGTGATCTTAGCTCAGGTATATTGGTCCATTTGAGATTCTTTGGACTATTTGTGATGTGTCTTATGAGTTGTCTTTGTTGCCTGATCTATCAGCTGTTCATCCAGTTTTTCATGTTTCTATGCTTCACTATATTCTTGATGAGTTTCATGTCATTTGTTGGTAGTCGATTCAATTAAATGAGCGGTTGTCCTTTATTGAAGATCCAGACTCTATTTTGGATAGGGATGTTAGGTATTACGCTCTAGAGTTATCCCTGTAGTTAAGGTTCAGTGGTGAGATCGACCTGTAGATGTGTTTACTTGGAAGGTTGAGTCTGATATGCATAGTTCCTATCCCCCTGCACTTCATTGATTCATGTATTTCTTTGCCTTAGTTCGAGAATGAACTAGATTTTAGTTGTGGGTGATGTAATGACCTAAAAATTTGATTAAATATGTAAAATTTGTAATTTTATATGATTTGATAGTTTTACCCTTTTTGTCGTTGTATTATGTATTTCTGGGGTGTGGGAGTGATTGGTATGTTTTCGATGTATTTTGGTACCATTTATGTGATATTGTGGCTTGTGATGTCTTCAAAAGACTTATTTTATACTTATGCAGATATCTTTTGATCCATGCAACAGATGGTTGAACGTACTGCATCAAAAGCTCTGGAATATTGATTTTAGGCTAGGAAGACCTTTGGTTTGGGTCCCGGCTCATTTCAACCTATTGGTCAGAAAGTTGAAAAAATAAAAATATGAGTGTGGGACCCACATTAATCGAAACTACCTCGTATGAAAAATCTGACTTCACCAGTAGATCCAAAATTTCAATTTTAGGATGGTATGATGTGTGGTGTGATTTTTTACGGCTTTTAAATCTCATTTCGACCCTCTGTTTGAAAAATTACAATTTCAGGTTTCTGGGGTTAATTTTTTGAAAAAGCTATTTTTTTCAAAAATCCGACTTCATCAACATGTACGAAACATCTAATTTAGTATGGTTGCATAGTTCATTTAGTATATCGTACTCCAAACGAATCCCGAACACCCCGTCGAAGTATGGATTGAACTTTAAAAAAAAAGCCTTTTGTGCATATGTTTCTGCAATATATGTAGTAGTTTTGGGCCCATTTCACTCATTTTTCATCTTGCCTCTTGAGAGTTAAACCATAGAATAGTGTGGGAGCTTGGAAAGCTAAATTAACATCTATTTTTTGTTTTTATTACGAATTTAAGGTAAGAATTCACCCATTTCTTAGTAATTTCTTGATTATTTTCTCAAAACCCCAAAAATTTTAGGGCTTGATTTTTAAAATCCAATTTCACTCATTATCACTTGAATAGTGTTTTATCTTATAATTACTAGTTTTTCATTAATTTAGACTTCAAAACAACTTCGATTCTTGATTTTAACTCGAATTTTAAAGATTTTACCTGGTAAAGCTCAAAAATAGTTTTTCTTTGATTTGAACCTTGTTTTTTATTTGATTTAACGTGGGTTTTTATATGTAGGTTCTTAAAAATACGGCAAACATGTTTTTGAAGTAAAGTTCTGATTCTGCCCTTCTTTTTTGAAAATCCATTTCGGAAGTCCGTTTTGACCCCAAACCAAAAGTAGCCAATGGATGTCGTTGGTTTTATTTTAGAGCGTAGATTTTATATTTGATATTTTTTGTGGAGTTTGAGATTATTCATGAAAAAGAAGGTCGTGTATTTAAAGTGTAGCAGATCAATTTCGGCATTTGATGTAGGTTATGGCTTAACTCTTTCAGACTGGACAGGGTAGTAAATGATGGTACAAAATGCATGTTAAGGGTGGGAACTATCATGAAAAATGGTTATCTACGTGTTGTGCCCATGTGGGAGCCTATATCTGATGTAATTATTGTGATTGAAAAATGATGTGATATAGGTGACCATGTGGAGTCCTATGTGACGTTGATAGTCTTAAATATATGTGACTAATTGTATTGTATTGTTGAAATACCTAATGCGGTTTCATTGGTATATTGTGATATATTCATACTTATTGGTATATGAGACATGTGAAAATTCCTAGATGAAACGGAAGTAATAAGTGGATATTAGTTCATGTGGTTGTGAAATCATAACATTGTGGTTGGTTCTAGAAATAAATTATGTGGATTGGTTATGGAAATACATTATGTGGATTGGTTATGGAAATACTCATTTTGAATGGTTGTGAACATTGCATTGTCATTCTCATGTCATCATACTCATTATTTCACTTGTTTGTTTTGTTGCTTTATATATACTTGTTGTCATGTATGTGTACTTGATTTGTGTATTATGTTATATGTACTTTAAAAATACTGAAAACACTAGAATACTAGATATTGGTATCGAATATTGTATTTTATGGACCATTTTCGAAGGATCATATCGGAGGAGAGTTGTGGATATTGGTGATCTTAAGGCTGTGTGTCATGCCAAACTTGAGGCTATGTGACAGATGGCTGAACTGTCATGACCCGAACCAAGGCTCTAGCCGTGCGGGCATCTCAAACTGTGAAGGCCCAAGAGTCGCTTCAACGGGCAATCATATGCATAATTCATTGAATAATCAAAATGCGGAAGTAACTGAAATCATGATCATCTTTATCATTTCAATTAAACAATATGGACATATGTTCATAAGGACCTAAAACCCATCTAACACAAGTCTACAAAATCTCTATCAAATTGAAAACAACATCTGCCTGAAATCGGGACAAGGCCCCCGGTCGGACCATAAACTAAAACTGAATGGAGACATCATATGAAAAAAGGCCTTCCAAAATAAGGGAGGCTCACCAACTTCAACTGTGTGACAATGATCTACTTCTTAGTGGGACCCCAGGACTGAGCCTCAGATCCTAAAATATAGGGGGTCAATAAAAATGTACTAGTGTGGGAAACAATCCAAAATAACCATACTTTATACAACATAGGTGATAGCATTTCACAAAACATTTAGCATGAGTTAAATAAAAACATATGGGCATAACTTAAAAGCTTTCAAACGTTTTCTTGAAATCATCACGCAACTCTTCATATTTTTTCTGAGCTAGATGGTACACCCTACAAAGTTACTTATCCATGGGCTATATGGACTCCGCCCTTAACTCGGCAGCCAAGCTCCCAATCCGAGTCTGTCACAAGGATTGGGGTCTGTCATTCGTACTATGCCATAAAGTCGTCGCCAGCATACAATCCCTAATATAGGACATCATAAAATTCATATCGGCAAATCATGGTTTCGGTCTAAGAGTTATCTGAACTCGAGCCTTCTTCGGATAACCAACTAGCTCTCTTTAAGCCCAATTTTACTCCTTTAAGACCATGATTCATACTTTTAAAACATTCCATATTTAATCTTACGCCTTTACAAAGCAGAAAAGCACAATCGACAGATTGACTTCACGAAGTGCTACTCAATCACTGAAGAAACACATTGAAGAACCTGGTCCTAAGTATAGAATCCAGCTAAGAGTTTTAGCATTGATTTTTAGAGTTGTTCATAGAGTTTGAACTATTGATGTAATATTAGTTTCAGTGTGTTATAAACTGAAATAGGAGCTAGTCTTCAAGTTGGAAAAAACTCAAAGACTTTGGGAACGCATACCTTGGGAGGTATGTGTGTAGATAGGAATTAGAGTTTATAATTCCTAGTCGCTAACTTAAAGGAATTAGATTTTATAATTATTATTTGTTGGTTATAAGAGTTTTGTAATCAGTCATTGCTGAGGCTCAGAGTTATTTAGTAAAGTTGGGGTTAAATCCTGTAGAGGTGCAGGTTGTGGTTTTTTACACCTTTTGAGACGGCTATTTTCCACATAAAAATTGTTGTGTTCTTTACTTTCTGGTTTACTGATTTCTTGGAACACGTTAGGCAATCCGTTCCATCGATAGGCAACAGTTAGGCAAAAATAAGATAATCAGTAGGTCACCAATTCTTAACACGTGCCTTACTATATGCGTTGACTATTCAGTAGAGAATCAATATGTATTCAGTATCTGTTGTTGTTAAGTTAGATATACACTCGTTTAGTTTAGATAAGCACCTGGTGGATGGAAATGGTATACAAACTGACACCATTAATTGAATATCATAATTCATACATACCAATTTATATACTTATTCATGCTCTAAAACAATTAATAAAATATAAATTTTGATGAGCACTAGTGTCCAGACAAATTTCAGTCATTAATTATTATAGTCGTTGTTAAAATATTGTATGAAAATGATATTCAAATTGATATGACATATATATTTTAAAAATATGGTGTGAAAAAGGTATAAAAACATAGTATTAAAAGAGTATAGAAACTAGTGTCCCGGATGGTTATTTAGTTACCTTCAAGAATCATCATGTGAAAAGGTATTAAAGTTGTTGTCTCGTATTGTTATTGAATTAGCACCTATAAACATGATATAAAATGAGTATAGAAATTGATATCCCAAATGGTTATTTGTTTACCTCCTACAAATATGATATCAAACGGATATAAAAATTGATATGTCGAATGGTGATTTAATTACCTTCTACAAATATCAAAAAGGTATAGAAATTGATGTCCTATATGGTTATTTAATTAGCACCTAAAAACATGATATGAAAATAATACACAAATTAGTGTCCCAATTAGTTATTTAATAATTTTTTAGAAATATTGTATGAAAAGAATATATAAATATCTTCCTCCATGCATCATAAGTAGAGAATGCAAACTATAAGTTGTAAACTTAAAAAATTTTCTATAAGTTACATTTAACCATCTAAGGAAGATTATTTGACCTTTTTCTTTCTACTTTATACAAATAAAATGGACTACAACCCTCCCTAAAAGTTTATTTTTTAAATAAAGATATATTAAGAATGTCAGCTAAACAAAGAAAGACAAAACTCACAATCAACTAAGATCTAAAATGCAACTTTATGTTGAAGTTTGAACACCCTTTTTACTGAGCTAAGTGCTTTGTTTATTTTTCAGGGGGGTCATTCTTCAATATATAAACATAAAATAAAAAATTAACTCTATATATACAATGTAGTATTTCAATGAAGGGGATTCGGGTGAACCCTTGAGGTCTACCTAGGTCCGCCCCTACACAATAGAATGATACCTTACTAAAACAGTAATTATCTAGTTTAATTTTGAAATTACTTTGTGATGAAGTTGATTGTGTTGTCATTGGCTCATCAGTAATAAGGGAAAGATCAAATAATTAATTTATTATGTTTTTGTTCATTCTTGAGAAAAAACTTGTAATAGATATTCTAAAAATTAAAGGACTACACATTGTGTAACACCCCGCACCTTTAGGCTAAAGTTTGAACCATTTTTTCTACGCGTATAGACCCAAATCTAATAATTTTTTATTAATAAATGTGTTATGACCAATCATATAGTGTGTGACTACCTTTGAATATGAATTGAGCTCACAAAAATTTCCAAACTCAAACACGAGTTGAAAACTCTTCTATCGATTAAGTTTTGATGAACGTCTAAACTTGAGTCGACTTTCATCGATAATAAATTATTGTATATAATGATTTATAGGGTCTACTACATACCAAATGAAATGTGTTCGAGTCTTCTATCCAATGCAACTTGTTTCACCTTAATCCGATATGGGAGTAGAAAGTTGTGCCCATTTTACTTCGAAGTGTCTGTCTGCTAAAATGTGATGACGAGGCTGACAACCTATCAACTAGGTGACGGCCCATCAGCTCTAGTCATCAGCATAGGATAGAAAGTGGTAAAATCCATCCCAAAAGTGAAGACCTAGGTGACGGCCTATTACCTAAGTGACGGCCCATAAACCTTGGTCGTCAATTGATGAAGTTCTGCAATTTTTTTTTGTTTCCTTAAGGGTTTTTTGGTATTTTACTCACCCTCAAACTTCTACCACACAATTTAAATCATCCAAAACATGTTATAATCTATTTTTTCAGTTTTAAACACATACTAATCCTTTCTACTCTCAAGAACAAATGAAATTAGGGTTTTTCTTCAAGGCAAGAATTCAAGCCTTTTAATCTAAGATTTCCAAGAAACAAATCAAGATTCGAGTTCTACTCTTTAAACTAAGTAATCTAATGTACGTGGGGTTTTACTAAACTACATGGGAATGATAAAATTGTTTCAATAACATTTAAATATTGAGAAATCATAGATTTACGAAAGGGTATTGAAAGTTCAGCTACAATTATGCATTGTGAATCTTTCTTGATAATAAAGTTTTGGTCTTGAGGCCTTCCCCCTTAAACTTGATTATTTTTCATATATATATATATATATATATATATATATATATATATATATATATATATATATGTACACATATGGTTTGACATTTGAAACTTGAATTGAGAACATGAATAATTATAATCCCTCTCTTGTTATAAAGCCCCTTGTGTTCATACGTTATGAATTGTTCGATTTCATATTGAAAAGTATTTTGCAAACATCTTTACTATTTTTTAAGACTTGATTTTGATTATGAATTAAAGAGAGAGATTTTTTATTTTTTTATATAAATGAGAAGTGATGATTTAAAGAGTTGTATGGTTTGTCACAAAATACTTGACCACCACATGTTTGTTGAAATATTTTGAAGTATGAATTCTCTTGAATTGTATGAATGTTTTGGTAGTCTGGACAATGTTTTGAAAAAAAAAGAACTGAAATATGATAATGTGTGGCCTAGAGATATGACTTGCAAGTCTTGGTATGACTATACCAATCAGATTGAATGTCATAATAGAGTAAGATTTTTAGATTTTAATTTTAGAGAATGCATGTCTTGAAGAGTTAAAAATGGGCTTAAAGAGAGTTAGGTGGTTGCCCGAAGAAGGATTGAGTTTAGATAACTCCTAGCCCAAAATCATGTTTTGCTGATACTGGTTTATTATGTCCCCAAGAGGGACCATACACTGGCCTAGTGCCATTTGACGTATTAGAGATAGAGACTCCAACCCTTGCGGCAAACTTGGGTTGGGGGATTGTATGCCGAGTTAAAGGCAGATTCCATATATCCCATGGGATTGTAGAGTTGTAGGGTGTACCACCTAGCTCAGAAGTAAGATAAAAAGTGAATTATGGATTTTAGATAATTTTTCAAAGTCTTTTAAATATGCCCATGTGTTTTTCATATATCATATATAAAATTGTTTATATATTGCTTTCACTTATTTTATATAAAAATACATTATTTTGGATTGCTCTGCATACCAGTACATCTATATTGACCCTCTATATTTCAGGATTCTGAGACACAGTCGTGGGATCCCGTTAAGCAGTAGATTGACTTGTTAGAATTTTGCAGCTGGTGAGCCTCCCTTGCTTTGGAAGGCCTGAATTAGAACTTGTTATTTCTATTTTATTTTTATTCATGGCTCGTCTGTGGGCCTTGTCCCAGATTTCAGATAGATGTCATTTTCAGTTGTTAGAGATTTCGCAGACTAAGGTTAGGTATTTTGAATGTTTCATGAACTCATTTTTTTTGTATTGTTCAGTTAAAGAAAAAGTTAGTGACCATGTTTCCATCTTGTGTTGTTCTTTCACTAATTTACTATATCATATAAATATTGTGCATGAGTTCCAGATAGAGAAGGGGCACCGGGGCTTTTATGATTTGGGATGCTCGTTACGGCTAGGGCCCCAGCTCTGGTCATGACTATCTTGGTATTAGAGAACGGTTCATAATCCCAGGGAGTCTGCAAAATCGTGTCTAGTATTGTCTTTCTTATAGGTGTGTTATTCCCCACACTTATAATCAGGAGGCTATCGGGCATTTAGGAGTTGTGTTTTATTCGTTCATACTCTAGTTCATACTATAGCGTCATCCATAAAATAGTTATCAAAATTTCTTCCTCGTTCTAATTTCATGGGTCATGCCTTATTGTCGAGGAGATACAAGTCTAAGAGTCTAGCTCTCCCAGCGAGGTGGTTCTCTCTGATAAAGTTATCCCTAAAAGTTATGAGATAGCACAAGGACTTAAGAGGACTCCATTAGTGATTCAAGGTGTATTGATTTGAGTGTATACCTTTATCTTGATGAAATCGTGCTTTTCAGCCTGAGGTACGAAGTGTATTCATTCTCTTTTTATAAAATTCTTATAGATGCCATGTATAAAGGTAATGATGTATAGCAAAATGTTTGAACTGTATTTCCACCCTAGTAGTAGTATATGTAAAAGTTTCATGACCTATTGGTAGTGAGATGGTCCAAGAAGTTGGAGATATGGAGTCACAAGGTTAGAACACAGAGTGAGGGTGACTTTTGTGTAAATAAAGTTTAGTTGTATAATTGTTGATTGAGGGATGGTTTTCCTTTTTATAGTGATAGACTAATGTGGTAGAAATATTTGTAGATTGTATGGTAGTCTATGAAGGAAGTGTCGAGAGGTGATTATTATTTAGGAAAAATAGGGAAGGATCTCAAAATGAATAGTTATGGTGGTTGTAGAAATTATTCATAGGCTGGGAATGGAAAGGGGGTAGATTAGTCAATAAGTTATAGGTAGAAATTCATTGTTGTACATGGAATTTTGAAGGTAGTGGTGATGTATGTGTGGGTTAGTAAATATGATGTGAGGGAGTGGAATAAGTAAATAAGATCGTAACGGGTTATAATATAATATTAAGATCAACTATCCCTATCATGTGACTTTAGCCCATTAATTGTCTTTTCTCTAGTAGTTGTAAATTAGTATTGCATGGGAGGAGGTATGTAGAATATTTTGAGGTATAGTAATGATGTACTAGAGAGAATGAACTTATGGGCCATAGTTAAATGAAATATGAGACTTAGGTTGGTATTTCTATTCGACTGGTTCGTATAGTATATGGCATGCTCCATATGATTGGCATTGTTGGACAATAGGCTTGAACATTAGAGTGAAGTATAGTGATAAGAATAGTAGCTTAAGTCTAATGATGTGTATTTGGGGGGAACGAACTTATAGGATTGATGTGAGGTATACCATATCCTAGGTTGGAAATATGTTGAAAAAGGAGGGGATAATTATGATATATTCATATGCATGGAATTAGTGTTATAACAATGAATAGTAGTTGAGTCGTTAAGCGGATAAAAGTGTGGATATATAAGAATAAGTTGAAATCTCCCCTCTTCCCCCCGGTAGCAGGTTGTTAGATAAAGTTTTATGTGTATAAGTGTTTTGTGTACCTAGATTTAGTTCTTAAATTTTGTAGTATGGAGAAGTCTGGGGAGTTGTTGTATGGTGTTCTTTAGAGTTGAATTGAGGAGATATAGGTAGGAAATGTGCATCTTTTGTAAGTTTTATAGATCTTGTTAAGTTGTAAGTTATGTGATTAGAGGTGCAATAATAGTATTCTAAGAAATTAAAGATGGAGTGTTAAGTGTTTAGAAGCGTGGGTGTCTATGCCGATGAAAATATTAGTCATAAGTTGATGACTTTGGGAGTTAGAAGAAATTACGATTAGTGTCCCTAAAAAGGAATGCCCTAGAAAGAATTTAGTGTCTTTGTATTAGATATTAATGAGAGGAGTTTGTGTTCATGTATATATTGATACCCTCTTGTAATAAAGAGTATGGATGCATGCGCTCATGAGAGTGGGAGTTGTAGAGTGATGGCTATAGAGGCTAGCGAAATTTAAGAGTAGCATTTTCGGAAAGCGAGGCCTTCAAGGTATATTTCATCAAAGAGAGTTTATAGTTTGAGCATATGATGATGTCTCTATTGTGTTAAGAGTTATGGCTATAAATTTTGATGTGAGGTTATGTCCACAAGTCTAGGAGTGTGACTTTGATCTAAGGGGGAGATGATGGACTAAAGTAGTTATCGAATTTTCTTGTGGTGTCACGTTTCAAGTAAGAATCATGATAAATCAATTTCTATTCAAACAAGCTCCTCCTACTTCGATTTGAATAGACATCTAACAATGTCTTTTGTACTCAAGTCCGGCCTATGTATAAGGTTGGATCACTCTATGTAACTCTTATGATGTTCAGACCTCTAAACAAAAAGCAATAATGTCCTTAGTGATCCAATGTTGCAAGTATCCAAGCTCTATGTTATACTGTTCATGATCAATAAAAAGTCCATGTCTCACATAATGCTTGGTTCGAAGAAACTATGCTTCCTATGTGTTACCGATCCATTTTATGTCAGGTCAAGCCCAAAGTGATAAAGTTTATGCTAACCCTTGGAAAATGTCAGTTCTTTAAATGAGGATCAATCGCATCAAGTGGCAATCCTTGTCTCAGTTGTTATCTACATAAATTTTGGCTTTATGCCATATAGCTTATGATATGTGCACCCATGTTTCTCATTGTGATCTATCCTAAGAAACCATGTTGTGTTGTGTTTATGCCTGAATGACTCTCTATTTATGATCTATACATTTGGTGTATGAAGTAATTCGTGTCTATGGCATCACATCTTCATCTCATATTCCACCTTGAGTAGTGCTACTCCCATTCATGATCCTTATGCTCGGGTCCCTTAATGACTCTGCATATGTTAGTATTATATTAGTTATGGAAGCTTAGTAGTGTGTTAGGTAGGGGAGTAGATGTTTTTTAGAATGAAAAAAATTGATATGACTTTTTGAGTTAAGGTTATAGGAGAAGGGGGAAGAAGGAGATGAACTTTCATTACGTGAGATAGTTAAGTGGGAGTTATGTGGGAAAAATCTTAGTGAGAATGATTGAATTGGTTGGTCTTAGTGGAGAGATCTATGAAGTGAGTGTAGAAATGATAGGCTTGGATGTTATGGTTGATGAAAATGCAAACCAATGGGTTATGTGGTTGGTGCTCCTTGATTTAAAAATTGAGTGTGTTTGATGGTAGTGATAAGGTGAAGTAATTTTCTTAATGGGATGTAGAGTATAGGGCCCTGTAGCTTAAGTTAGCACCTTGTTTTTTTCAAGTTAGGCTTCAACATAAAAGCACATTGCAGTGGGACAACTCTTGTGGTTAGATGGGTGATGGTAGAAATGTAAGATGGAAAGGGCGAAGTATATTAATGTTGGGTCATAAATAAGTTATGTCTTTAAGTTTAAGTCTATTTGTTGTATCATGGAAGGTGGAGAATGCTTCTATCCCTATCTTCCGCGAAATATTATTTCTTGATTAGTATCGATGTAAATCGGGACTATGATCACTAAATAAGCTCATATCATATGTAGTGATGATCATGATCCCTAGAATTCATGTACAAGGTCATCCATATGTCAATTCTTATTATCTCACACTTCGTGCTTACATGATTCACTAGGCGATGTCATAAATGTTTTTCTTGAGGTTTGTGTACGTTTCCTTTGGATAAAATTCTTAGATTCAGGTTACATCCTTTATTTCATATTTTTGGAGCTTCAACAAGTCCCTACCCAACATTCGTGGATGAATGATCCCAAGGGGAAGATAATGTAACACCCAGCACTTTCGGGCTAAAGTTTGAACTATTTTTTCTATGCGTATAGACTCGAACCTAATTATTCTTTGTTAATAAATGCGTGATGAACAACCCTATAGTGTGTGAATACCTTTGAATATGAATTGAGGTCACAAAAATCCCTAAACTCAAAGACGAGTTGAAAACTCTTCTATCGATTAAGTTTTGATGAACGTCTAAACTTGGGTCAACTTCCATAGACCATAACTTCTTGTATATACCGATTTAGAGGGCCTACTATATACCAAATGAAAGTTCTTTGAGTCTTATTTCCAATGCAACTGGTTTTACCTTAATCCGATATCGGAGTAGAAATTTGTGGTCATTTAACTTCGAAGTGTCTGTCTGCCAAAATATGATGACGAGGCAAACGACCTATCAATTAGGTGACGTCCCATCATCCCTAGTCGTCAGCCTAGGGCAGAAAGTGGTAAAATCCATCCCAAAAGTGATGACCTAGGTGACGGCCTATCACTTGAGTGACGGCCCATCAACCTTGGTCGTCAACTAATGAAGTTTTGTGATTTTTTTTTGTTTTCTTAGGGTTATTTTGGTATTTTCCTCACCCCCAAACTTCTACCACACGATTTAAATCATTCAAAACATGCTATAATCCATTTTTCAGTTTTAAACACATATTAATCCTTTCTACTCTCAAGAACAAATGAAATTAGGGTTTTCCTTCAAGGCAAGAATTCAAGCCTTTCAATCTAAGATTTCCAAGAAACAAATCAAGATTCGAGTTATACTCTTTAAAATAAGTAATCTAAGGTACATGGGGTCTTACTAAACTACATGGTCATGATAAAATAATTTTAATAACATTTAAACGTTGTGAAATCATGGATTTACGAAAGGGTATTGAAATTTCAACTACAATTATGCATTGTGAATCTTTCTTGAAAATAAAGTTTTGGTCTTGAGGCCTTCCCCCTTAAACTTGATTATTGTTCATATATATATATATATATATACGCATATGGTTTGACGTTTGAAACTTGAATTGAGAGCATGAATAATTATAATCCCTCTCTTGTTATAAAGTCCCTTGTGTTCATACGTTATGAATTGTTTGATTTCATATTGAAAAGCATGTTGCAAACATCTTTACTATTGTTTAAGACTTGATTTTTATTATGAATTGAAGAGAGGAATTTTTTATTTTTTATATAAATGAGAAGTGATGATTTTAAAAAGTTGTATGATTTATCACAAAATACTTGACCACCACATGTTTGTTGAAATATTAAAAAGAGAGAGTCTTTGCATAATTTTACATATGTTTTGAAATATGAATTCTCTTGAACTGTATGAATATTTTGGTGGTCTGGACATGTTTTGAATAAAGAGAGCTGAAATAGGATATGTGTGGCCTAGAGATATGACTTGCAAGTCTTGGTATGACGATACTAATCAGATTGAATGCCATAATGGAGTAAGATTTTCAAATTTTGATTTTAGAGAACGTATGTCTTAAAGAGTTAAAAATGAGCTTAAAGAGAGTTAGGTGGTTGCCCAAAGAAGGCTTGAGTTCAGATAACTCCTAGCCCAAAATCGTGTTTTACTGATACGGATTTATTATGTCCCCAAGAGGGACCATACGCTGGCCTAGTTCCCTTTGGCATATTAGAGATAGAGACTCCAACCCTTGCGGCAAACTTGGGTTGGGGGCTTGGCTGCCGAGTTAAGGGAAGATTCCATATAACCCGTGGGATTATAGAGTTGTAGGGTATACCACCTAGCTCAGAAGTAATATAAAGAGTGAGTTATGGATTTCAGATAATTGTTCAAAGTCTTTTAAATATGCACATGTGTTTTTCATATATCATATTTAAAACTGTTTATATATTGCTCTCACTTATGTTGAATTGTATATCTGTATTGACCCCCTATATTTCAGGATTCTGAGACACAGTCCTGGGGTCCCGTTAAGCAGTAGATTGACTTGCCAATAGTTTGCAGCTGGTGAGCCTACCTTACTTTAGAAGGCCAGGATTAGAACTTGTTATCGTTATTTTATTCTTATTCATGGTCCGACTGGGGGCCTTGTCCCAGATTTCAGACAGATGTCATTTTTAGTTGTTAGAGATTTCGCAGACGAGTGTCAGGTGTTTTGAATGTTTCATGCACTCATTTTTTTTATTGTTCAGTTAAAGAAAAAGATAGTGACCATGTTTTCGTCTTGTGTTATTCTTCTGCTAATTTACTACTCCCTTCGTCCCATTTTATGTGTCGCCATTTGACCGGACACGGAGTTTAAGAAATAAGGGAAGACTTGGTAATATTTACCAAATTATCCTTTATTAAAAAATGTGCTCCTATCTTTTTTTTAATTAAGTGGGACCAATAAGGGTAAAAGTATAATTGTATCTTTAAATAGTTACCAAATAAGGAAGATGACATTATTTTTGAGACGCATAAAAAAGAAAATGATGACACATAAAATGGGACGGAAAGAGTATATTGTATGAATATTGTGCATGATTTTCAAATAGAAAAGGGGCATCCGGGATTTCATGTTTCGAGATGCTCGTTACGGCGAGGGCCCCTGCTCATGTGATAGGAGGATTTAAAAACTTCCATTCGTAGTTAGAGATTTTAAATTCATGTTTCGAAATTAGCGAATTTTTTAATTTAGAGTGCTTGACTTACTTTTCTTTTATGTCTATTTGAATGAGTCAAGAAAAAAATAAATATCCAACCAAAGGAAACCAAATGTCATACGTAAATATATAGAAGGTAGAATTTTTCAGCACAAATCAAAATAGCAGGATGAACCTAAAAATCAGAGAAAATCAGAAGGGGAAGAAAATTAGAGAATACATATTGCTGAACATTCGCATGACCCACTTGGCTACAGAAAGAATATTCTTACAAATGTTATTGACATGAGCAAAATTGTTTGGTGGATAATTTTGTGACTTGATCAGCCATCAGGAGAAGCAAATACAACGGCTATGCTGAGATGAAAAGAAGTATTTTTCTAGAAGAATATATTTAAAAATAGAAAATGAAGACAAAACACTGCAAAGTTTAGCCATCCGGAGTAAATCAATTTAGATTAAATCTACGGTATACAAAATTTAGAATAAATTCTAACAAATCTCTCCTTGATCTGAATTTTCTGATAAATCAATCTTGATCTTTTTGTTCACATAATCTTCATATATCATATATTGTTTATCATGATTAAAAGTGATATGGGTTAAAAATTGGAGTCTTATGCATTAAAAATAAAAAATAAAATTATATTATTGGAGTCCTATTTTATAAGTGAACAGGTTTGAATGTGGAGTAATGTGCATTGAAAATGAGCACCGATTAAAAAGTGGAGCTCATGCGTTAAAAAATACATATGCATGAGTTGAAAGGAGCTCAAGCATAAAAGTTAGCAAGGATTAAAAGTTAGAGCTCATTCCTTAAAGCAAGTATGGATTGAAAATTAATTTTGATTTTAAAGAAGAATTAGCTACCGAATTGTGTTATGCCGGAAAGTGGTAAATACAAAAACAAAGAAAGTAAAGAACACCAAGTTTAACGTAGAAAAATCTTTCAAGTCGAAGGTAGATCCAAATTACTCCACTATAATAATAAGAGGGTTACAAATATTCTTCGAATGGCCACACAATAAGATCCAAACACGAAGACGCAATAGCTACACCAACAAAAGTAAATCAAGAAAAATCACCCAAAATAGAGCTACTATTTGGGACTAAAAACCAGACGTTGCGAACCTAAAAATTCAATCTCCACTGCTCAAATCAAACACCAAGATATTAAAAATACTCGGTCACTATTTCAATAGAATTCAACAGTGAAAAAACTGTAGCAACTAAACTCTCTCTCTTATCTCTCTTTGATGAAAGCTTCCTCAAAAACCTCTCTTATGTACTAATGTCTCTCAAAGACAAATGTCAATAATCATGAATAATTCTCTCTAAAATAGTCTTATTTATAGATGATGGGTGATTCTTTTACTAAAGCTAAACCAATTCAAAATAGAAATAGAAATCCGAATCTTTTTCCAAATAGAATTAAAAATCAAAAGAGAAGAAGATTAGGTCATGGGCCTTTGGCTGGAACATGGGCCACGACCCACGAGATTGTGAAAAATTTGTTTGAAAATTTTTCTCCACATATAATATCTTGATCCTTTTTTTTACAATAACTTCATTATCGTCGAGTTGGTTGCAACTTTGATCTCAACATGTGCTCAATCTGAACCAGCGGACCAAAACTTATAGTTGCTAAGGCGATACTTTAGATGACAAAGAAAAATTATATTAAAAACATTGATATGATTCGACCAATTGGCCTACATATCTAAAACTAAATCAAAAATATAAAATCTACTGGGAGAAAAACTTTCCTAAAGTACCTTTTAAAGACTACTTTGTGCATGATATTGTGTTGTGATTTAAGAAGAAACATCATTTATTAATAAAAGTCCAAAACTGTTCCTCCAAGAAAGAATTATCTAATTATGAAAGAAATCTTTTCCAATAAGAAAATCTTTTCCACCAAAGTAATCTTTTTGAATTAAAACATAATTATGATAAATTCAAGTAAATTGAAAAATTCAGAACAAATCCTAATAGCGCGTACTTGAATTAATTCTACAGGTATACCTCAACTTATTCCATGTAGTGCTTTCTCTCTCCTATCAACACATATATTGAGCAACTTTGTCCTCTAAGCTTTGGGCGTGCGGAAAGAAATTATCTATTAATTTATATGTGTTAGAGTTGTGACTTGAATTTTGTTGATCCAGCCCTGAAAGTTTCACGGTTCGATCTATGTTTGTGATTTCCAATGGACCTTGATGTTTTGGGGCCTAGGACCTATCTGTACGGATGTACACTTGTTTGTAGTTGGAAATTCCAACTCGAAGTCCCTAAGAGCAGGGAAGAAACACTACTGAAGGTCATTACTATGTTGGATGAACTACTTCAATTGGAGCATTCTAGTAAGCTTGATCCTCGGGTTAGGTTCTTTTTCATTGGCATGAGATAGGGTAGAGATGAATACTAGCAACAGGAAATTCTTTAGTCTTAAATCATGATATTCAAGAAGAACAAGTTGTTCCATCTCGATAAAAGAGAAAGAAATGGAGTGAAGAACTTCGTTGACTGATTCATATAAGTGCAATTTAGTGGGCTGTTTCGGGCCATTCTTACATACACGAAATTGAGACTATTGTCTCCAACATTGTACTCTCTCTCCATTATAATGAAACCTCTTCTGCCTCTGCCCGTGGGTTTTCCCGCAAGGGTTTCCACGTAAATCTGTGTGTTCTTGTTTTTCATTTGCTTGTGATTTGCTTATTTTCTATCCGATCATAACAATATGATTGAAAGATTAAAGAAGAGATCAAATCCTAGTAGTGTGCAGCAGTTATTAACATTATTAGGGTAACTGGTTCTGTTCTAATTCTTTCTAAAAACTGAAATACAGTCGTAGCCTGCAATATGTGTTCTGAAGAATACCTTACTTAGTAATTAGTTATGTCAATTAGAAATGGGAATTATTCCTTGTACAATCAAAAAGTAATCTGTTTCTAATTTTGTTAATGAGAAAATAAAATTTACTAATATGATTTCGAAAATTTGAAGATTGTAGAAAAAGTCTCTTCAGTGCTTCGACGATAGCAACCTTGAATCTTTTTGACCTTTTATAGTATTAATTGAAGTGAAATTTCCAGACAGCAAACTTCTTTTTGTTTCTACTATGCAGACTTCATTTATAAATATAAATATATATATATATATATATATATGTATATAAGAATTGTTACACATTAATTAATTCACATACCTTACTAGCTTCCTAACCATTGCTTAGCTTCAGATTGACGCTAATTTAGTTGATTAATATAGTCGAATTGTACTTCCGATCTTTGACCACATTACTCCCTCATCACTTCTTCACTTTTACTTGTCACTGTTTCACTTTTTGAGGTTAATTAACATGAATTTTGAACAACATTTTAAGATGTATAATTTAATATTTTGAATTTTAAATTTAGATTGTCGGAAACTACACAAAAAATGCTATAAGTTGCAATATTAATCCTTCTCATATTAATATGATAAAAAATATATCTTAAAACATTGACCAAAATTTTTGCAAGTTGCCCTCGCAAAGCAAAATAGTGACTAATAAAAATAAAAAGAGGGAATAGGATAAATATGAGGGAAAATGAATGTTATTTATTCACGTGGACAGACACATAAGTAACGTTTTTCACGTGTACGCATGTGTTTTACACGTTGTGGTCTTTGGACCACAAAAGGAGTACGGGACTTATTAAATTAACAAGTTCGGAAGATATTTAAGAAAAATAACAATTTAGGTGCATACTTTATAAAACTTGACAACTTCAAAGAGGTAATTAATACTTCTCTCCGACTAAAAACTAGTGCGCTCCTATACTTTGATAAGATAAAATGGTTTCATAGTACATTTTGTTCCATAATTTCACCTTAATGTAATACAATTTTTCTTTACTTATGGAGGTACACTGAACAGTTTGTTATTCCAATAAAAATTGTTTAAAAAAAAACAAGATTAGGAAGAAGAGTGTTCAATGCTTGGTTTTGTCAGCACATACCTTGAATAATGTTGACCTGAAGTGAAATTTGAGATATTCGTTCGGCATTAACAGTAGAACTTCTACTGAACCAAGAGATAAATCAGAACTTTATTAGCCCTTTTTTTAGGACCCTGGTGTCCAGATAATTTTCACGCATCTCGACTAAGTTCATCAAATATCTGTCACTTTCTACCAGCAACTGATATCAGGTTACTTTTTTCACCAAGGCCAGCACAAATAGGAAGAATCACATAGTTATTTTTTTGTTTCTACCGTTATTTGAATTTGAGACCTCAGATTCTCAACCGACTCTATTTACCACCAGCCACACCATTCGGTGCAAAACTTCATTAATTTTATATCAGAACTTACCATATTTTTTCATGCATTATCAGTGGAAGCTTCGAAACAATGACCCATTTTTCTTTTCTAACTTCTAAGCACCATTGAATTGTTATTTATTTTGCATTATATTAACATATCATTGTAACTTACTCATGTTATCTAGCATATGATTTGCAATATGTTGATTTCAACTTGACTTGAGAGTTAAGGAGCAGCAAATGTTTAGTTTTTGCGCAGATTTTTTACATGCTTGTCCAAGTTCAAGTTGAATATAAAAAGTCTCAACAGTTATATGCACTAACTACATCTACCTAGTTTTGTCTGGTCTCAACCGTTATCATATTTAGAACTTATGTGAAATTCACTTAGTTTATGGAAGTTGGCTAAGCTTAACTTCATACCTTCGAGTTTGAAGCTTACCTTTTTGCATCATTTTTACAAAATATTTATTGTTTTAAACATATTTTTAATTTATTACATAGATTTATCATATATAGAAAACATTTATGTAACACCCCGCAACTTCGGGCTAGAATTTAGACCGGTGTTACTATGCGTATAGACTCGAACCAAATGATTCTTTGTTAATATATGTGTTATGATCAATTCTATAGTGTGGGAATATCTTTGGATATGAATTGAGGTCACAAATACCTCCTAACTCTAAGACGAGTTGAAAACATTTCTATCGAGTAAGTTTTAGTGAATATTTCAACGTGGGTCAACTTCTATCAACTATTAATCCTACAATATGATGAGTTAGAAGGCCTACTATATATCCAAAAAAGGTCTTCGAAGTAGCTTTCCAACCATACCAATTTTATCTCAATCCGACACCCGAGCGAAAAGTTATGACTTTGCAAAGTGGAGTGTGTTGCCTAGCAATCGCCTAAGGCTACTGGAATTGTTGTTCCATGGGTAATGCAATGCTCAGCCTATTTTGGGCGATGGTCAATGCACGGCACAGCTTAGCGCAGTCTATAGGCAATGTGTCGCATGCCCTATGGCCCAACGGCGTAAATACTTCGTTTTTAAGTCATTTTTAGGGCACTCAAGTCTTTTTACAATTCAAAATCATCCCTAATCATCCTTAAATGAAATTAGGGTTATTAGTAACATTTTAACTCTCTTAAGATCCCTAATTCATCTTCCAAGAATACCATGAGAGAAAACCAACTTAGGGCTAAACACTCAAGCTCAAGGGATCAACTTTTTCGCGAATTCTTCATCGATTAAGATACGTAGGGCTGTCCTAAAAACTCTATGGGCATAAGTTATGATTTTATCAATCTTTTGAAAGTATTTTATGATGTTTATAACAAGAGTTTGAACAGTTGCTTTGAATATCCAAATCATGAATTCCTTTTCAATCATAGACATATTGTTTTGGTCTTGAGGCCTCCCCTTAAAATTGATTTTTACTCGTGTATATGTAAGTATGTGTTTTGAGTTTTGCAAAGATTAAATTGAGAGCATAAATAACGAAATCCCTCTCTTGTTATAATACCTCTTGATTTCTCATGTGGTAGGTTGTTCAATTGCATGTTTTGAAGCGTGAGAAAAGTGTTTTACTATTATTTTGAACTTGATATTAATTATGAATTGAAGAGAGGGTGTTTTATTATTTATAAATGTTTAAAGTGATAATTGAAAGAGATTGCATAGTTTGTTACATGATACTTGACCACCACGTGTTTGTGAATTGAAATTGAGGATCTTTGCCTAACTTTTCATGAGTTTCACTATACGCATCCTCATATATTGTTTGAATAGTTTGGTGGTCTAAACACAAGGTTTTGAATGAAAAATATCTTAGAGATACGACTTGTAAGTCTTGATATGACGATTCCAAACAGATGAATGCCATAGCAGATTTAAAACAGATTAAATTACAATACAGATTTTACTCAAATTTTTAGAATTTGATTACAGAAAGATGCATTTTTAGAACAGACTAAAAATTGGCATAAAGAGAGTTAGTTGGTTACCCGAAAAAAGTATGAGTTAAAAGACTCAATACTAGAAATTATGATTTGCCGACACGAGGTTATGGTACCATGCTTTGTAATTTTGCGTACCTTGATACAAGTAAAATGGTCACCTTAATTTTTGAAGACATTATTGGAGGTCATCATTTAAAGGCTCAAGACTTGGTCACCCCGAGGGTACAAGAATATGCAAGAAAGACCCGTTTTGAGAACAAGCAAGGCCGTGTGTGGAAGATTGATTGGAGCATCAAAGACTTGAGGACTCACGATTTTGGAAAAAACTTAATGGGTCATGATTTGGTCATCTTCATTACGGGTATTTTGGTCAATTTATTGGGTCCAAATGCACTCCAGCCCACCCCACCCTTTAAGGGCATTGTTGTCATTTTGTCTTGTCTTGTAATAGAATATAAATAGAATATTTTAGGTCTTTTTCTCATTAGTTATTCATTGATGTAAGACCTGAAACATGAAACACCTTTAGTTGTAGGGGTTGGAATAGCCACCACACCGAAATGAGGGCAACAAGTATGGATATCACTTGTGTTGCAATATTGGCTTGAGACGTTGGTGTTTAGAGGAGGTAAAGTTCCTCTTGTGTCAACGTAGGAGTTAGGTTAACCATTATGTGTAATGTTAAGGGTCCAAGATTACAATATTCTTGGATTCTTAAGATTATACCAACCAAGGTCTAACTATCTATCCATTTTTTTTATATTGTAATGGTTTGTTTGTGTTCTTATAATTCAAATCCGTGACTTGTTGTTCTTGTTCCATTGTTGTTGTTTTTCATCTTGTTGTTGTTAACATAGTTTGTTGTTAGCTGTTTTTAGGTGATAAGCACATCAATACATTATGTTCTTGTTGTTGTTTGTTGAATCCGAGTGTGGTCTTCAAAAGGATCCCCAGATCTTTGATCTTGTGGACTGATTTTGAAGTGTGTTTCGTGTTTTCCTTGTAATTCTTGTATCATTTATTATCAAATCCATCTTTGATTTTGTTCTAACTAGATCAATCTTGGGCTTGAGAGTTGAAAAAAAATATATATCCAAAAAAAGAGTTGAAAATCTGAAAAAAAATCCAGAAAAGGAGTAATCTGCCTATTCTTGTTGTTCTTGCCCGAGAAAGTTATTGTTCTTGTTGTTGTCTTGGCCGAGACAAGTTTCTTTGTGACTATATCTTGTAGTCTTTTGTTTTTTAGAGTGTTTCTAGTATTGGTTTCTTTCTCACCAACACTAAAAAGTGTCCAAATCTAAGCATGAACTTGAACTTGTTGATATTGTTAATGTGAACAAAGTATGGCTGATTTGATGTTGTTATTCTAGGCCTTGACCGTGTTGAAGGCCTTGTTGTTTTGGAGTTGGGCATTGGAATTTGTTGTTGTTCTTGGAGAATATTGTTGTTGTTCTTGGTGTTGTTATTGTGTTCTTGTTGTTCTTCACCCTTTTCATCTTTTGTTAAAACAAAAAGTGAACATTAGATCCACAAAAAGTGAAAGACCAAGTTGTAGTACTTGTTGGTGAAAGACTTGATTACATCACTCAAAAGACTTGACAACCACTTTTCACCTTGATTTAAGGACCTTGTTTCAAGGAGAAAGTACCAAGAAGGTGAAGTCTTGTTTTGAACTTGAAAATGAAGCTCCAAGACCAAATTTTCCTCCATTAACCAAATCTACCATTTCCAAATTGTAGATTGGTCAAGTCTTGAAATTAGAGAGTAAAATTTTAACAAAACTGAGGCCAATAGTGGACTGCCATATCACTAAATTACTGTTCACGCAATATTTTAAGTTCAACTTTTAGATTTCTTAGTTTCATTTTATTATTTCTTAGTTTCGTTTGTTGGTTTGAACACTAATTGACGACCTAGTAATCTCCTACTAGCTTGTTAGTTAGTTTTTATGCCCGTTTGTTCGTGTTAGCGTTATTTTGTGCTTTTCTTGTTTTTGAATCATAGAATTTCTTGGTTCAAGTTCGGACATTATTTCCTTGAGTCTTCAAACAAAGAATCCATTCTGACCAAGGAGTAGACTCACCCTTCGACTCATCACGAACTACAAGCCGACTTGCAACACTTGTGAATCCAAGTGTGAAACGATCAAGTGTGTAGAGTGTGGTGAGGTTGTTTCGAACTAACTTGTGTTTTATTTTGTAGACTTGTTCTTTTCTTTTTTTTAGGTGCAATTATGATGGAACCCGTGGCTGCAAGTGTTATTTTGGCTAAAATTGAAGCCATTACCCGTCAATGGGAAGTGATAAATGAAAGGTTGGATTATATGGGAGTTTCAAGGGAGTAAGTAGGCTACCCAAACACACGTCAAGATGAAGACCGTAGCTCATGTGAGCTACGAGGTAAAAATGTTATCCCCTACACTCATATGAACGTAGTTGCGGTTTTACCTAGTGTAGGAGTGAATGAGTCTTCATTTTGTGATACTCTTGATATTGTTAGGTCATATGAGGACCAAACTCTTGTTGTAGGTACATAAGCACTAATTGATACTTTAGATGACGAAATTGATTCTCCTCGTGAGAATGATTTATGTCCATCTGGTGCTAGCACTTACAACTTGACTAAGGTTTCATTACCAAGTGAAGAGAGTATTCACACACTAGTTGACCCTTGTGAAAAACAAGGTGAGTCTATGTTGGTATATGAATTGCCAACAACTAGTGAGGGTGAGCAAAATGATCAACCGGGCGTAGATGATCTTGATTTACTTGAATATTTAGAAAACCCGAGTTGTGATTGTCTTTGTGAAGATGATTTTGACTGTTGTCCTTTGGCTTCCCATGATGGTTTGTATGTATATGAGGACAGCTCTTGTGAAAGAGAAGGTGATATGTGCTTATAAATGCCATCTGCTTTGTCTTTATGTGTTTATTATATTGGGCATATTCCTAGTGGAAATTTTGAAACTAGTAGTAAGTGCATGCATGGGAACCCTTTATTTGAAGTTGACTTATGGAACTCCTTTCTCAACCCTCTTTTAGTTCATGATATTTTCAATAGTGATAAATAGGGCTTGCTTAATTTCAAGAATGACACCCTAGAGGAAAGTGAGAGTGGCCGAGACCTAAGCCCTTAGTTACGTCTCCCATTCAATCCTGATAACTTCTTAGGGTGTGAAGGATAGATAGTTGTTGGTCGGTCCACTTGTTTGAGTGATATTGTTATATGTGTTAGGTGGACTTTACTTTTAATTAGGACACCACCCCTTGATAGTGATTCCTTTTGCCAACTCTTTTGTAATTTTTTTCTAAGTCCCTCGTGATTACAACAAAGGACGTGTGGTTATATCTCAAGTGTTTACCTCCATGGCATGTTTATGTTGTTTATTGTACTAACTCTAACCCTCATGTCATGAGGATGTGGTGCTTATTTGTCTTCTCTTTGTTCTTACAAGGTTTAGATTTGAGGTCGAATCCTTTTCAAAAGGGGAAAGATTATACAAGTCAAATGGCCACCTTAATTTTTGAAGACATGATTGGAGGTCATCATTTAAAGGCTCAAGACTTGGTCACCCCGAGGCCACAAGAATACGTAAGGAAGAGCAGTTTTGAGCACAAGCAAGGCCGTGTGTGAAAGATTTCTTGAAGCATCGAAGACTTGAGGACTCACGGTTTTGGACAAAACTTAATGGGTCATGATTTGGTCATCTTCATTAAGGGTATTTTGGTCACTTCATTGGTTCCAAATGCACTCCATGGCTACCCCACCCTTTAAGGGCATTGTTGTTATTTTGCCTTGTCTTGTAATAGAATGTAAATAGAACATTTTAGGTCTTTTTCTCATTAATGGTTCATTGATGTAAGACTTGAAACATGAAACACCTTTAGTTGTAGGGCTTGGAATAGCCACCACACCGAAATAAGGGAAACAAGTATGGATATCACTTGTGTTGCAATGTTGGCTTGAGACGTTGGTGTTTAGAGGAGATAAAGTTCCTCTTCTATCAACGTAGGAGTTAGGTTAAACGTTGTGTTTAGTGTTAAGGGTCCAAGATTACCATATTCTTGGATTCTTAAGATTATACTAATCAAGGTCTAACTATCTACCCATTTTGTTTATGTTATAATCGTTTGTTTGTGTTTTTATAATTCAAATCCATGACTTGTTGTTCTTTTTTCATTGTTATTGTTCTTTATCTTGTTTTTGTTAACATAGTTTGTTGTTAGCTGTTTTTAGGTGATAAACACATCAATACATTGTGTTCTTGTTGTTGTTTGTTGAATACGAGTGTGGTCTTCAAAAGGATACTCGGATCTTTGATCTTATGAATTGATTTTGAAGTGTGTTTCATGTTGTCCTTGTATTTCTTGTATCATTTGATTCATGTCATCCCAAATTGGGACTATGGTTAGGAGCCCTGCTTTGTGATCTGGTGCACTACCAAGACATGTTGATTTAATTGGGGATTTTAAAACCCTGCTGTGTGATCTTGTGTGTCCCCCTTATTGATACTCCAATACTGGCGGCAAACTTGGATTGGGGGCTTGGCCGTTGAGTCAAGGATGAATTTCATATAGCCCATGGAATTATAGAATGTAGGGTGTACCTCCTAGCTCAGAAGTAAGATAAAGAATGAGTTATGATTTCAAAGAATTGTTCAAAGTTTTTTAAAGTATGCCCATGTGTTTTTATATATTATAGCTAAAATGTTTTATGAATTGCTCTCACTCATGTTAAATATAGATACATTATTTTGGATTTCTCTGCGTACCAGTACAATTGTATTGACCCCGATATTTCAGGATCTGAGGCTCAGTCTTGGGATTCCGTTAAGCAGTAGATTGACTTGACAGAAGTTGCAGCTGGTGAGCCTCCCTTACTTCAGAAGGCCTAGTTACAAAATTTTCCATGGTTGTTATTTTGATTCATGGTCTGACTGGGGGCCTTGTCCCAGAGTTCAGACAAATGTTGTTTTCAATTAGTAGAGATTACGTAGACCAGATTCATGTACTTTGAATGTTATGAACTTCATTTTGTATTGTCTAGTTGAATTTAAAAGTGACCATGTTTTTGTTCATTAATCTTCTGCATTTCTTTATATTGTATTAACATTGTGTCTGATTACCGGATAGAATAGGGGCGCCCAGGCCTTCACAGTTTAGGATGTCCGTCACGGTCAGGGCCTCGGTTAGGGTCGTGACAAACTTGGTATCAGAGCACGGTTCATGGTCCCAGGGTATTTTTGAGATCGCATCAGGTAGATTTCTATTTATGGGTGCGTAGAACGCCACACTTATAAGCAGGAGGCTACTAGGTGTTTAGGAATATTTATCTTTTCTTCATGTTCTAGATCGTGCATTCTGTTGTCCATTTGGAAGTTATCTAGATTCTTATGTTACTCTGATTCCGTTAACTATGTCTCCTTGTCCAGTCGATTCAAGAGCAGAATCTTAGAGCCTAGATGAGGTGGTCCCTTCTAATTGAATCATAAAATATTATGAAATTACACAAGGACTTGAGAGGAGTTTTTTGGTGCTTCAAGGCATATTGATTCTAGTGTAAACTTTGATCTTGATGAAATCGTGCTTTTCAGCCTGAGGTATTAAGTATATCCAGTCCCTATCAAAATTCTTATAGCAGATGTCATGCATAAGTGTAATGATGTGTAGAAGAATGTTGGAACTATATTTCCACCCAAGTAGTAGTATATATTAAAGTGTCATAACCTATTGGTAGTGAGATTGGGCCAAGAAGTTGGTGATATGAAGTCATAAGGTCAGAAGTCAAATTGAAGGTAACTTTTGAGTAAATAAATAGTTTTAGTTATATAACTGTTGATTGAGGCATGATTTGCCAATTTATAGTTATAGACTAGTGTGGAAGCAATATTATTAGATCGTGTGGTCGTCTGTGGAGGAAGTGTTTGTCTATGATTATTATCTATTCAGAATAGGGGAAAAGCCTAGAGTGGATAGTTATGGTGGTTATGGAAATCGCTTATAGGTTGTGAATGAAAACGGTTAGATTAGCCAATAAGTTATAAGTATAAACTCATTATTGTATATGGAATTTTAAAAGTAGTTGTGATGTATGCATAGGTAGGTAACTATGATGTGAGAAAGTAGAATATGTTGATAAGATCGTAATGGATAATAATAAAAGATTAAAATAGACTACCTTTATTATGTGACCTTACCCCCTTGATTTGTCTTTTCTTTAGTAGTTTTGAATTTGTAGTACGTGTGAGAAGGTATATAGTAGATTTGGAGGTTTAGTAGTAATGTCGTGGAGAGGATGGACTTATGGTCCATAAATAAGTGAAATAAGATACTTAGGTTGATATTTCTATTCGATTGATTAGTATAGTATGTGACATGTTTCATATGATTGGTGTTGTTAGACAATAGGCTTGAACTTTAGATGTGGACTGTAGTAATAAAAATAGTAGCTCAAGATTGATAATGCATGTTTTATGGGAATGAATTAGTAGGCTTGATACGAGGTATGAAATAACTTAGGTTGGCAACTTGTGGAAAAAGGATTGGATAATTATGATATTTATGTACATGAGGACTTATATAAAAAAGATGAATTATGGTTAAGTCATTAAGTGGATAAGGACCTAAGTATAAAAGAATAAGTTGAACCCCGAGGTAGTATGTTGTTAGACAAGGTTTTATGTGTACGAGTGTCGGATACGCCCAGTATATGTCCGCAAGTTTCCTTAGTGTGAAGAAGTCTAGGGAGTTGTTATATGGTTTTATGTAGAGTTGAATTGAGGAAATATAGGTAGCCAATATGCGCTTTTGGTATAGTTTTACAAATTTTGTTGAGTCGCAAGTTATGTGATTAGAGGTGTAATGCTAAGTATTCTAAGAAGTTGAATATGAAGTGTTGTGTATATAGAAGTGTGGATGTATATGCCCATAATAACGTTATCTATAAATAGATGACTTTGGGGGTTGGAGGATGTTAGAATTAATGTACTTGAAGGGGATGTCTTAGAATGAATTTAGTGTCCTTGTATAAAAAGGTATAGAGGGGAGTTTGTATTCATGTATATACTAGTACCTTTTTGTGATAAGGAGTGTGGAGCCGTATACTCCTGAGAGTGGGAGTTGTAGAGTGATGGCTATAGAGTCTAGCGAGAGCTAAGAGTAGCACTTTTAAAAAGCGAGGCCTTCATAGTATAGTTTATCAGAAAAAATTTAGTGTTTATGTGAATAGTGAGATACCTTTTTGTGTTAAGAGTTGTGGATATAGATTTTGATGTGAAGGTATGACCGCAAATTTAGGAATGTAACTTTGATTTAAGGGGGAGATGATAGAATAAAGTAGTTTCCAAATTTTCTTGTGGTGTCAAGTTTCAAGTAAGAGGCTTGATAAATCAATTCTTATTCAAGCAAGCTCCTCCTACTTTGGTTTGAATTAACACCTACCAATGTCTTATGTACTCAAGTCCGGCCTATGTCTAAGGTTGGAGCACTCTATGTAACTCATGCCAAGTTCCAATCTCCAAACTAAAAGCAATAATGTCCCTCAATGATCCTATATTTCAAGTATCCAAGCTCTATGTTATGAGGTACATGATCCATAAATCTATGTTCCAAATCATGCTTGGTTTTGAGGAACTATGTTTTCGTATGTTAACGATTCATTTTTATGTCGGGGTTAGCCAAAATGATAAAGTTGTACGAACTCATGACGGTTTCAGCTTTGAATATAAAAAGTGATAGCTTCGAGTGGAAGTCCTTATCTAAATCGTCGACTTAATGAATTCCACACTTATGTTATAAGACTCATGATGTAAGCTTTCATGTTTCTCACTGTGGTTGTCCTAAGAATTTGTACTATATTGAGTTTATTCCAGAGCAACTCTCTACTTATGATCCAGACACTTGATGTATGAAGCACTTCGTATCCATTCTATCGTATCTTTACGTCATGTCCCCCCTTGAGTAGTGTGATTAGTATAAGTTATGGTCTGATAAATGTTAATTATATTCATGATGTTTATGCTTGGGTACCTCAATGACTCTCTGTATGTTAGTATGAAGGTGGTTGTGGAAGTGTAGTGATGTTTTAGGTAAGGGAATAGATGTTCTAGAAGGTGAAAAATTTTGATGTGGTTTCTTGGGCTAAGGTTATAGGATAAGGGGGAAGAATAAGATGAACTTCCATTAAGTGAAATAGTTGGAAAGGAGATATGTGGAGAAAATCTTGGTGAGAGTGATAGAATTTGCTTGTCTTAGTGGGGAGATCCATGAAGTAATAGTAGTAATGATAGGCTTGAAAATTGTGATTGATGAAAATACAAACCAATGTGCCATGTGGTTAGTATTCCTTGAATTAAGACTTGAGGTTGTTGGATTACAGTGATGAGGTGAGATGATTTCTAGATATGATGTAGAGTACAAGGTCCCGTAGTTTAAGTTAGCATCTTTTTCTTCGAGTGAGGCTTCAACATAGAAGTATATTACAGTTGACTCAAACTTGTGTGGATAGATGAGTATGGGGATAATTGTAAGTTGGGAACGATGAGCCATGTAATTTATTGTTTGGGGCGTAGACAAGTAGTGTCTCTAAGTTTAAGTCTTTTCAATATATCTTGTATATAGAGAATGCTAATATTCTTATGTCCCGTGAGAATCTTATCTCATATCTTGTACCAATCTTAATCAATCCGAGGACTCTTAGGAAAATTCATGTCTTACAATGTTTTGATCATGTGCCATAAAACACATGCCAAGATCATGTCGATGTCAAGTTTTATTATCTCAGGTTTTGTGCTTACCCGTTTCCCTAGCGGTTATCATGAAGATCGTGTGATACGTTTGCATATTTTGCAGAGGAAAAATTTTCAATGCGAGGTTAAGTTCCTTATTCCATACTTGCAGAGCTTCAACAAGTCTCTTCCTATCATTCGGGGACGAATGATCCCAAAGGGGAGATAATGTAACACCCTGCACCTTTGGGCTAGAATTTAGACCGTCATTCCTACGCGTATAGACCCAAACAAAATATTTCCTTGTTAATATATGTGTTATGATTAATTCTATAGTGTGGGAATACCTTTGGATATGAATTGAGGTCACAAATACCTCCTAACTCTAAGACGAGTTGAAAACATTTCTATCGTTTAAGTTTTAGTGAGCGTTTTAACGTGGGTAAACTTCCATCGACTATTAATCCTAGAATATGACGAGTTAGAGGGCCTACTATATATCAAATGAAAGGTTTTCAAAGTAGCTTTCCAACAATACCAATTTTGCCTCAATCTGACACTCGAGTGAAAAGTTATGACTTCGCAAAATGGAGTGCGTCGCCTAGCAATCGCCTAAGGCTACTAAAATTATTGTGCCATGGAAAATGCACCACCAAGCCTATTTTAGGCGATGGGCAATGCACGGAACAACCTAGCGTAGGCTATAGGTAATTCATCGCATGCCCTATGACCCAACAGCGTAAATACTTTATTTTTAAGTCATTTTCAGAGCAGTCAAGTCTTTTTACAATCCAAGATTGTCCCTAATCATCCTTAAACTAAATTACGGTTATTAGTAACATTTTAACTCTCTTAAGATCCCTAATTCATCTATGTTGAAGCCTCACTCGAAGAAAAAACTATGTGTTTTGAGTTTTTCAAAGATTAAATCGAGAGCATGAATGACGAAACACCTCTCTTGTTATAATACCTCTTAATTTTACATGTGGTGGGTTGTTCAATTGCATGTTTTGAAGCGTAAGATAAGTGTTTTACTATTGGTTTGAACTTGATATTGATTATGAATTAAAGAGAGGGTGTTTTATTGTTTATAAATGTTTAAAGTGATAATTGAAATAGATTGCATGTTTGTAAAATGATACTTAACCACTACGTGTTTGTGAATTTAAATTGAGGATCTTTGCCTAAGTTTTCATGAGTTTCACTATACGCATCCTCATATATTGTTTAAATAGTTTGGTGGTATGAACACAAGGTTTTGAAAGAGACGACTGTAGCATGATAATGTATGGCTTATAGATATGACTTTCAAGTCTTGATATGATGATACCAAACAGATGAATGCCATAGCAGATTCAAAACAGACTAAAAATGGGCATAAAGAGAGTTAGGTGGTTATTCGAAGAAAGTACGAGTTGAAAGACTCAATACTAGAAATCGTAATTTGCCAAAACAGGGTTATGATACCATGCTTTGTGATCTTGTGTACCTTGATTCATGTCGTCCTAAATTGGGACTATGGTTAGGAGCCCTGCTTTGTAATCTTGTGCACTACCAAGACATGTTGATTTGATTGGGGATTTTGGAATCCTTCTATGTGATATTGTGTGTCCCCTTTATTAATACTCCAATCCTAGAGGCAAACTTGGATTGGGGGCTTGACCGCTGAGTCAAGGACGAATTCCATATAGCCCATAGAATTACAAAATGTAGGGTGTACCACCTAGCTCAAAAGTAAGACAAAGAATGAGTTATGATTTCAAGGAATTGTTCAAAGTTTTTTAAAGTATGCCCATGTGTTTTCATATATAATAATAATAACAACAAACCCAGTGTATTCCCACCAAGTGGGGTCTGGTGTGGGTAGAATGCACGCAGTCCATACCGCTACCTCCGAAAAAGTATATTTTCATATATTATATCTAAAATGTTTTACGAATTGCTCTCACTTATGTTAAATATAGATACATTATTTTGGATTGCTTTGCATGCCATTACAGTTGTATTGACCTCTATATTTCAGGATTTGAGGCTCAGTCCTAAGGTTCCGTTAAGCAGTAGATTGACTTGACAGAAGTTGCAGCTGGTTAGCCTCCCTTACTTCGGAAGGCTCAGTTACAAAACTTGTCATGGTTATGTTATTTTGATTCATGGTCCGACTGGGGGCCTTGTCCCAGAGTTCAGACAGATGTTATTTTTAGTTAGTAGAGATTTCGCAGGCCAAAGTCATGTACTTTGAATGTTATGAACTTTATTTCGTATTGTACAGTTGAATTTAAAAAGTGACCATGTTTATGTTTATTAATCTTCCACATTTTTTTACATTGTATGAACATTGTGCATGATAGGGGCTCTAGGGCCTTCACGATTCGGGATGTCGGTCGCGGCCAGGGCCTCGGTTCGGGTCATGACAATTTACCATTTATAGCAACTATATTATGTTTTAAATATAAATGTATTATTAGTGTTCTAAATGTATCATGCTTGTTTTGGTAAAAAGTTTACATTATGTATTAAAAGTGAATTATTTCATGTAATAAAATTATATAGCTATAAATGGTAAATATTTTCTAATATGGTATATTTGGGTAAGTTTTCCTTTAAATTTCAAGTTTTAAATTTCAACTTCAGCTCGAATGATCTATAAGTCAGGCTCGATCAGTTTTCAGCTTCAGACCTAAAGAACTGAAGTTGAAAGTCAAATCCGTCATTTTCAACTTTAGTTCCACTAGTCTGAATTTGATTCTAAAGAAATTATATTTTAAATATACTAGCTTAGATAACGTGTGTTACACGTGTGTATCATTGAGGATGTTGATATGTCATGAACTTACGACACTTAAGACGGCTAAAACTATAAGTATTTGCACATACAAGGGTATTCTTATGTCGGTATGATGGGTTTTCTAGTGTTTGCAGGTTAAATGTACTAGAAGAAGGAAAATCACTAAAAAAAAAGACTTAATAAATTAGACAACTAAATTCATGATCGTGGGATCTGACCATGGTCATGCAATGGCCATCATACTAAGAACCAAAGGCTTGGTTCTTAGAAGTAAATCAGACAGAAGGGTTACACAATTGTGCCAATTGATCGTGAGAAGACAACTAAATTTCAAACTGATGAAGTCAAGTAGAAAGAACATCATATGAAAGCTCCCCTTGACCATGCTTTAAAGTCAAGGTCGTACTATGACATCGTGAGGAAAAATCCAAATTTAAAAATTTTAGAAATCTCAGTGGATAATCAATAAAATGAACACATTTCATGGTCTTAGGATGAAACCACAAGTACGTACTGATATCCATCATAAACAATACCAAGACCAGTGCTAACCACGATCATCAAAGGCTGATCGTGAATTCTAATCACAAATGTACCTTCTTCTCATTCGTGGCAGCCAACATTATTTTTCTATTTTGTTTAGGATATAATGTTTTTGTCTATATATACTCTTATAAGGTTACTTTTATGAGGTTAAATACTTTCATAGTTTACAACATCATGTCATGAGAACAAAGGCATATTCTTGGAATTTTTCGAACACTGTTTCTAAGTTTTAATTCAAGTTAGAATTTTGGGGTTTTATTCTTATTATAAGTTCACAATCATGTTTTCATCTATGAATTCGTCTTGTGTTCTTGCAACCATGAGTTGCTAAACACCACAACTAGGATCGTGAGCACCACGATGAATTGATGAAACAGGTTAACTATGTGGTAATTTTAGTCCAGTATGCTTGCATGTATTAATATTTTCTTCGTTATGATTGTTTTTAATGGTTTCAAATGTTAGGAAATCACCTGTATTTTATAATTTATCAAGAAAAAGGAAGAGCTTAGAAAAAGAAAATAACAATAGAGTTCTGAAGCTATCAACCTTCATCTAATAACTTGAGCCGTATTAGGTAAAGTTAATCTGAGATCAACAACAAGGGTTAAAATTGCAACATTCAAAGCCTGGAGGAGAAGAGTGAAACACATACAACCAAGGTCGAGAGACGTTTAGATGAGCCTATCTTTTTAGACTTCGCATGTAACGCATCAGAATAGTTTGATAGAACGAGAAACCTATGTAGTTATGAAATCATGGCAATTATAATCCTAGTGCTTTCTCATATTGATTTTAATCCAGCAACCAACAATTGTTACTATAGCTCTAAGTTTCAGGACTGACTCAAGACTAAGTTCTATAGCTAAATAATCAAACAACTTTATTGGTGAAATTTGTCCAATGAGAGAAAAGCTACTTAGTCCAACCCAACAAGATGATATGATTAAGAAAATCTAAGACTATAACTCAACTACTTTCCTCATAAAGTTAATATAAGAATTAGCAGTACTTTCCTCTTTGAGCGGATGAAGAGAAAATATTTCAATAATAGAAAACATCTCTGACACAAAGATAAATTTAGTAAACTAAAACATTCTCATTTAAGGCCTCCCAATAACTTCAGGCAAAACTACGAGGCTGAATATTTCATCAATAACTTTTCCTACCACCAAATTACCAAAATTGTGGAGTACTACATCATTTGATAGGCCAAGACATAGTTTCTTATGTGCCACCAACTCCAACAATTTGGAGTGCTGAAATTATGGTGTGTTGTGTTCTAACTAAGATTACTTTATTAATGGTATTTTTTTCTTTTGATTTGTCGCTTAAGATGCATGAATCACTTGTGCAATTTTCAAAAAAAAAAATTGAGATTTGTTTTTTGAAATATAGAAAATTTCTTATTAAAAAAAGGGCTTTTCAATTTTTATTTTTCTAAAAAGAAGATTTAATGATTTCTTATTTTCTTTGCTAATTGCTAAACTTTTTGTTGTTATATTTCGACAAAATTAGTATAGGGCAACAATCGAGTGTATACAATTTGTGAGAACACTCAGTATTTTATTATTTAATTTAAATAAGTCAAAATTTAGAAAATCAATACAAGAGAGAATCATTTTTCTACCTTTTTATTTTCTAAATTATTAAAAATCGTATGTATTATTTACAGGTTCCACAAAACCAACTATGTACCGCAAAATACATACTAGCACCTACTCCAATATCAAGTCAACTAAATAAAAATAAGATTTTCGTAACTTTTTTCCTTTTTTAAGTCTTGCTTGGTGCTTTAATTTTTCTTTGTTATCTTTAATTTCTAGTTAATTTTCCTCTTTCACTAGAAAAGTTTGGGCATTTATTTATTCGTTTTGTTGGTGGCATTTGGATTTTGTTAATGTACCATCAAAATTCGAGTACAATTACATCACTTAAACTTTATTACCTCCTACACTATTTTAAAATAAAGCAAATATCACCCTAATTTCACTAATACCAAGTATAAACAAATGCCCAAGATTTTCTAGTGAAGGAGAAAAATTAACGAGAAATAAAAGATCACAAAGAAAAACTAAAGGATCAAACAAGACTATAAAAAGGAGGAAAAAGTTGTAGAAATCATAATTTTATTGGCTGACTTGATATTGAAGTAGGGCTAGTATGAATTTTTGTGGTACAAAATTGATTTTGTTGAAACTATAAATAAGACAATTAATTTTTAAAATTTAGAAAATAAAAAATGGTAGACAAAATAATTCCCGTTTGTGTCAATTCTCTAAATTTTGACTTATATAAATTAATTAATGAGATAATGAGTGTTTTCACAAAATTTGTGCACTCGTTTGATGTCCTATACCTCAAGTAATTTTCTAAAAATATAAGTACAAAAAGTCTTTAACAACTAGCAAAGAAAAAGAAGCAAGCATGTAAAATCGTTTTTTAGAAAAAAGATGATTGGAGAACCCTTTTATTTTTGTTATAAGAAGTTCTATATATTCCAACAAAAACAAATCTCAAAAATCTTTTTCCAAAAATTGTCAAGTGATTCATACATTTTAACTAACAAATTAAAAGAAAAAATATCACTAATAAAGCAATCCTAGTTAGAAGGTCACGTATCATAATTTCAATACTACTAATTATTGGAATTGGTGGCAAATAGGGAACTATGTCCCTACAAGTCAGAAGATTAACCTTAGGGAAAAGCAAGGAAATAAGATACTACTATCTAGTAAAGTTTCGGTTCTAAACCTTTTCTCTCGACGCATGATTAGAGATTCCTACTAACGTGCACTAATAATCATCGTTCGTCGCTAAAAGAGGTTCGGAGCAACCTCGAAAAGATCAGGCAACGAATAGGAACACTAGTACGACCACCATGAGCTCTGAAATGGGAAAGGAAAAGGGAAAGGTTGTTAGCATGAGTAATGCATGCGATGATTCCAATAGAATAGTGAACCCAAAGGAGATGCATGGTATAAGTGGTTTCACTAATCTCATATTTACTTTCTCTCTAACGAATTCTATTAATGTGACGCTTACACCGACAATAACAAAGGCAATTTGAGAACCCTTATCCTGTGGCCGCTAACCACTGACTCACATAGAATTTGGATCTGGCACTGTAATTATGGGGTCTAAATTGCTGACTGAGACTATAAATATTGTGTCACTTACCATACAAAGGCCAATGGAAGAGAGGAAATAAGATGATTAAGCAAAGGTTCCAAAAAATGATCGAGATTGTTATTCAAAAACTGAATTGCTATGAATGATATGCCTCTGTCATTTCTCCTGCCGGTTGTAGAAATGGAAAATTAGTATTTCAATTAGAATATAAGAAACTAGAAGAGCACCTTAGGGAGTGGGGGAATGATCTTACACTATATACCAAAGGTGCTACTCCAAATTATATGTATATGGAGCATTATATTGCAAGAACATGGAAATTTGTAGCTAGTCCTGAGTTGTTTATCATATAATAAAGGCTTCTTTATTGTGAAATTCAAACTAGCCATGATCGAGATCTAATTTTAGCTCCAGGACCTTATATAATGAATAGTCTGCCAAATATTTTGAAGGTTTGGACCTAAATTTTGATTTACATCAAGAGTATCCCAGAACTATCCCTCAATAGGTTCGGTTTCCTAATATTTCCCTCAATTGGGGCTCAGTTGCATTAAGCAAAATTGCAAGTTTCATGGGTGAGCCAATGTTTGTGAATAAGTATACAAAACATCAGTCTCGAATTTCATATTCCCGTGTTTTTATAGATATTGATGTCACTCAGGAGTTGGCACAAGAAGTTGATATAATTATACAATCAGGTAAAGTGTTTACTTAAAAAGTAGAATTTGATTGGAAGATTTTGCTCTATAAATAAGTGAATTTGATTGGAAGCTTTTGCTCTATAAAAAATGCATTAAGTATGGTCACGTATGTAGAGAGAAACAACCAGTGTCAAGAAGAGAAATTCAATAGTAGAAGAGGATAGTTGAATAGGTTTTGACTACATCGTTCATCAATCAATCACTACATCATATATATATATATATATATATATATATATATATATATATATATATATGAACTCTTGAATGCGTACTATATACATCACATCCACAAATATATTACCTTACAATAGAACACGTTCATTATGTTTTGATAAATTATCGGTTATATATTACATTATTATGAGTGCAATAGTAGTATAATATCACTATCCCAACGGTATGATATATATACACACATATTCATTATACAAAGATTATGCATGTTTAACGTCATTTAACGTATATACAAAGAAAAATATTTATTTTATAAATTGAAACATAAGTACAGATATACGTAATTTATTTATTTTATTTGATATATTTTTTAGTGTAATTTTTTCACAAATCTAAGATAGAATGGTTTTTATTATTATTATATTGATTATTGGCTGCGTGTGATTAGTGCAATTTCAAAAAATAATATATTAGATTATATATATAATTATTTACTTTTTTAAAATTCCTAATAGTTACTTTTTAATTTTTTTAATTATATTGGTAATTTTTATAAATTAATTTTTTTATTATAATTAAAAACTTACCAGTAGTGGTCGGTTTTTTAAAATTATCTTATTTTTAATTTAAAAAAAAAAAGAAAATAATTTTAAGAAACCGTCGATTTTTTAAAATTATATTTTTTTTTATTATTTAAAAACTGCCCATTTGTGGTCGGTTTTGGTGGTCGGAAAACTGTCTTTTTTTAGTAGTGCTTTAATGTCATATAAATTGAGATGAAGGGAGTGAAAGATTTACTACACTACCAATGTACGAGAAGAAGATAAATAAACGTGCAATGGAAATTGAAGATCAAGCATAGACGTACGGAAATGGGATCTCTACAAAAATGCTGCACATACATCCACCATAATTGCCAATTGAGACGGAAAAAAATACAAGTGTTCACACTAAAATAAGATTTTCAATTTATTATTAATAAAAAATTGATAGATACTTTGTCTAATGGTATAAATTCGATTAAAAGAAAATTAGAGTTGACGCGGTAGATACAATTGATATATATTTTTCTAAGTCGGGGTCTTTCTTCTTCTAATTAAAGCATCTACCTATTTCGATATTGACTAGAGTTTCACGGAGGTTGCTGCTCTTGCTCCATATGATTAATAATAACAGCAACTTCCCTTTTTCTATTATTTCTTTTTGGGAATTATGTCTGTCGTTTAAATTCACCGTGGTGGTCATATTCTAGGGTCAAATTTACCCTCATTGTTAAAAAATTTTGGAAAAAGGACATGGGCATTTTAAAAAGAAATGACCAATCCATGTAAAAGTTGGACAATTGGAGTCAGTCGGCCTAATTTAATTTCGGTTTTTAACCATTTGGCCCGTCGGTCACATGCAGTCTCTATACCCAATTGATGCACTTTTATACCATATTGATACATCTTTATACTCCATTGATACACTTTTATACAATTATTATATAAAATATGTATTTGTATTTGGTATCAAAGATTCATGTACTTGATATCAAATATTGTATTTGATTGATAAAAAAGAAGAGCAACATTTACAATGTTATAGAATCGTATTTGATTGTTAGAAAAACTATACCAATTAGAAGTGTGGGGTTAACACAAAATTCATTACTTTTCTGAGTTTATTGTGTTAAAAAAAATTCAAATGTTCTGTCTAAAGTTATTGTCTAGCATTAATTTTCTTTCTTCCAAAACTATATTATTGTATTGATGCGTTTATATTTTACTTGCATTTCACTATTTTTATTCTCCCTCCATAAAGTCAAAAATTGTGTGCTGGCTAAGAGGTTCATTGGACGAAATCAATGCATCCTTTAAATCAAAAAGGGGCTTATACTATTTATTTAGCATTTAAAGGGAAAAGGATGAAGATAGTAGCCAAAAAAGGCCTAAATGGCTATATTTTGGAATTTAAAAATCAATGGTCATTCGGCCGGAATTATTTTAGCCGAGTGGCTATTCCTGTCCTTTCCCCAAAAACTTTTCACATTACTTTAACGCAAAGCCCAAATCAACGTTAGACGCACATCTTTTAAAAATAAAACATACCTTAATCTAACCCGTCCACCCCATCTGCCTCAAAAAAAAAAAAAAAAAGCAAACAAATATACCCTCCCTCTGTTTTGTTGGGAAAATTTGACCAACAATACAGAGGGAGATGTCTTTTTTGTGGGTCAGGTGGGAGTACGTTAGGATGTGTTTTATTTTAAAAAAATGAAAGGTAAAACTATATCAGCTTTGTCTATTTGTATGTCCAAAAAATGAACTTTCTTTGCAGTTGAAGTGTACACAAAATTAGTTACTAAATGAATGAAAATCTGAAAGATGATTCAAACAAAACTGGGAGAAGAGAAGCTCAAAATTAATGAACAACTTATATGTGCATCTTTCACATTTTTTATATACATCACTCTATGGCTATTTGAATTTCATCTGAGCTTGAAGAATGCGAGTCACTATTATACGAATTAGTTGGAGTAACTTTTGCATGCTGCTGAAGGGATTTTATTATTTCTTCGGCTTCACCAAGAAGATGAATAGCATGTTGGACATTTTCTTCCCTCTTCTCAATAGCACTGGCAGAGCATTTTTTAGTAATAGCATAAGGCATATCGATAAAACAAGCACCAAGAATACCTGCAATCATAACAGATATATAATCAAAAAAAGTATACTTCTGTTTGATCATCGATTTTTTCACTGTCATGTAGTATGATTTGGCTCATTTGGTACATACAGTTTGCTGCTACAACTTTTGTATTTTCATCCTTCAATTGCGCAACATAGTTTTGCGCTATGTTTGCAAAATTCTGAAGAATCTCTTTGGTTGTTTTTCCTTGAAGAGCCATTTTTTGTAGGTCTTGATCGAGCCATCTACGATATAGGTATAGCTCCAACCATGCTACATCTGCTGCTCGTTTACCCTTCTCCGAATTTTCATTGGTCCCAAGGACGTCTTCAATGAAGCTAACATAGTTGAGACCTTGGCTGACACTAAGCAAGAGACTGTCCACAATTTTGTGATCAACGTTAGGAATCGTAGTGGCAATAGTTGTTAAAGTTACAATAGGCACTTTCCAACCAATAGGTGGCTCTTGAAATTGGTCGATGTCAAACTTACCAACTCCTCTAAAATCAGTCAGTTTCTGCAAAAACTCCATGAGATGTTGATATAATTTAATAATAATTGATCTTATTGATATTGAAGGGGTTACAACTGTATATATAGAGAACTGAAGAATAACTAATTACAGAATAACCCAGATGTATTTAATAATTATATATGTAGTCTATTATCCCCCGCAAGCTGATCAGCGGTAACGAGGGGCAGCTTGGAGCAGAGATACTGAAAAGGCTGTAACGGAAGAGGCTTGGTGAGAATATCAGCAAGCTGGTCAGTAGATGGGACATAGTGCGTGACCATCGTTCCTGCAAGTACCTCATCGCGAACAAAGTGACAGTCGGACCCAACATGCTTCATACGATCATGAAGGACTGGATTTTTGGTAACACAAATAGTGGACTGATTGTCACAATAAATCTGTGGTTTCGTCGGGGGAATACCAAGTGCATCTGTAAGGTATCGTAACCACATGGCTTCAGCAACACCCGCAGCCATGGCACGATATTCTGCTTCTGTGGAGGAACGGGACACTCGCGTTTGCTTCTTGGTGCACCAGGAAATCAGATTCGGTCCCATCATAACAATATATCCAGTAGTGGACTTCCGATCATCTTTGTCGTTAGCCCAATCCGAATCAGAAAAAACAGATATATCAAACGAGCCCTTTTGAAATAAAATTCCACATTGAAGAGTACCTTTAAGATAGCGCAGAATGCGTTTCAAGGCCTGAAAGTGTTGTTCTGTGGGAGCATGCATTGATTGGGAGACACGATTGACTGCATATTGGATGTCCGGACGAGTAACAGCAAGATAATGAAGTCCACCGACGAGGCTCCGATATAGTGTAGGATCGGCAAAGGGAGTATTCGGCCCTGGGGATTGGCGGACTGCCATGGGAGTGACCGCGGGTTTGCAGTCTGTCATTCCAGCTCGATTTAGAAGTTCAAGGGTATATTTTGTCTGATGCATCAATATGGTTCCCGATTTGCGGATGAGTTCGAGGCCAAGAAAGAACTCCAGAGGACCAAGGTCCTTAAGTTTGAAGTCACGATGCATAGCCTCAGTAATTTCAGTGATGAGTGATGATGAGCTGCCTGTAATAACAATATCATCCACATAGATAAGAATGATGACTGTCCCTCGAGAACAGTGAAGGGTGAAGAGGCTGTTGTCATGATGGTAGGTGCGAAAACCAAGACCCTGCAGAAAAGTAGAGAGGCGTGTGTACCAGGCACGTGGGGCCTGTTTCAGGCCATACAGTGATTTGCGAAGCTTGCAAACATAGTGAGGACGGTTGGGATTAACATATCCCGGTGGCTGAACCATATAGATGTCTTCCTCAAGACGACCATGAAGAAAGGCATTGCTGACGTCTAACTGATGAAGCGGCCAATCATAGTGAAGAGCAAGAGATAAGACCAGACGAATAGTCTGTTTCTTAACAACAGGGCTGAAGGTCTCCTTATAATCCACACCATACTCCTGATGATACCCTTTTGCAACCAGACGTGTTTTATAGCGAGAAAGAGATCCATCTGAATTTCGTTTGATGCGAAACACCCATTTGCACCCAATAGACTTTCGGTTACTAGGCAGAGGTACCAAATCCCATGTACGTTGTTCATTCAGAGCCTGAAATTCCTCATCCATAGCTTGGCACCAGAAACTATTTTTGGAGGCTTAGTTGTAGGTAGTAGGCTCAGTTATGGGATGTGCATCAAAGGGTATTTGAGTGTGGTAGACTTTGGGTTTGAAGGTACCGGCCTTGGCTCGGGTTGTCATAGGGTGAGTGTTGAGTGGAGGGTGATTAGGAAGGGGTGGTGGAGTTGTATGATGTGTGGACGGGGGTTGGGTGGGGCTGCCGTGGGAGCTGGGATGTGAAGCGGTGGATGGGGTGGCTGTATGTGTGTTAGGAGTATGATGTAGGGAAGTGGTGGGTTGTGTGGCAGTCGGCTGGGTATTCGGGTGGGAGGTTTGGGGGTTCGGGTGGGTGGGTGGTTGGTTCGAGTAGGTAGTGGTGTAGTGGGGTACCGGGTTAGGTGCCGAGTGAGCCGGAGCATGAGCGTGTGAAAATGATGGAAATAATGGCACAATGCCAAGTGGATTGGGGGAGTATGGAGTAGAGGAAAGACTTGTGTAAGGAAATTGTTCCTCCACAAAACGAACATGACGGGAAACATATGTTTTCTGAGATACAGGATCGAAACATTTGTAACCTTTGATAGTGGGATGATAGCCTAGAAAGACACAAGGGGTGGACCGAGGTTGAAGTTTATGTTGAGTGTGTGGACGCAACCTGGGATAAACCAGACACCCAAACGGGCGGAGATGGATGTAGTCGGGTGGATGATTGTAAAGACGGGCATATGGAGTGGAGTTGGAGAGAGTGTGAGTAGGCATGCGATTTATGAGGTAGTTGGCAGTAGCAAGGGCATCAACCCAAAAGGAAACGGGTAAGGCGGAATCATGGAGGAGCGCAACAACTTTTTCTATTAGGTGACGGTGTTTGCGCTCAGCAACGCCATTTTGTTCTGGGGTATATGGACATGAAGTGTGATGAAGAGCCCCTAGACTTTGAAGAAAAACACCAAATGCATTGTTGACAAATTCTTTGCCATTGTCACTTCGAAAAATTTTGATTTTGGCATTAAATTGATTTTGAATCATTCGATCAAAGTTGACAAAAATAGTATAAGCTTCGGATTTAAATTTCAGAGGATAAAGCCAAGTGAATTTACTGTAATCATCAACAAAACAGATATAATAACGAAAACCTTGAACAGAAGGAACTGAGGTTGGACCCCAAACATCAGAATGAATTAATTGAAATGGCGCAGTGGCCTTGTGTTCAGACAGTGAAAAAGGTAAACGACAAGATTTGGACACTGAACAGGACTCGCAATGTAATTTCTCTGAAAAATTAAAACCTAAGGAAGATAAAATGGATTTGGTGATGGCGGATGATGGGTGCCCAAGCCGGCGATGCCAGGTGGACGAGAGAATGGCTTGACTCACAACAGACGGAGACCTGGATGGAAGAGTGTATAGCCCATGCTCACAGCGGCCCGTGTACCGCACCCGGTTCGTGGTATTGTCCACTATCTGGAAATTGGTGTCATTAAAAATGAGGGTGCAGTTATTATCTTTAGTAAAGCGATAAACAGATAAAAGATTGGATGTGAGAGAAGGGACGTGGTGAAGGGTTGAGAGATGAAATTTACCATTTGGGGTATAGACATACCCAGAGCCGGTGTTTGTGATGGGAAGGGATTGATCATTGCCTACTGTAATAGTTTCTGAGCCATGATACGGATGAGGAGCTTGAAGTTGTGAATAATCCGACGTCACATGGGTGTTAGCACCTGTGTCTAGATACCAATCGCCAGATTGAGCGTTTGTGGACGCATGCATCGCCCTTGATCCGCCGGACTGGCGATTTACATTCTGCGAGTCATCATAACGATACCAGCAATTAGCCTCAGAATGGCCCCGTTTAGCACAAATTTGGCACGTCGGAAGATCTCGTGTGGGCCCCCGCTGGTTTCCTCGTCCCTGTCCGCGGCCTGACTGGAAGCCGTCCCTCGGTGGAGGCCCGCCTCTGCCTTGCTGCCCGGCGTTCCGACGGTCACCGCCGCCGCTGCCTCGCCCTTGGTTACGGCGATCATCACCGCGACCCCTGGCCGAGCCCCCGCTGCCAGCCGAGTAAAGAGCCGTGATGCCAGGGGTGGAACTGGCTTCTCCGAGCAGTAATTTGTGTTCCATGTCTAGATTCAATTCTTCTGCATTAAGCCATCCAGACAGTTGAGTCAGAGTGATTTCGACAGGTGAGAGGTGAATATGCTGTTTGAGAGAGGAATAGCCAAACGGAAGACCACGTAGCACGGCATTCACCACGTCTCGTTCAGGAATAATCTCGTTCACAGCATCTAGGTCAGACAGAATAGAGGCCACATCATCAAGGTATTGAGTCATCGTCTTCGTTCCCTTCCGAAGAGTATGCAATCTGTCACGCAACTGAAAGATATGAGCCGTAGATACAGAGTTGTACCTTGTGGCTAGTGCGTCCCAAAGTGAAGCCGATGTGAGAAAACCCCGGGCGTGTTTGTGCACAGAGGGGCTAATAACTGCGAGAAGACAGGCTCGGATCTGAGTGTCTACGATCATCCACGGAAGGTAGTCGGGATTTGGGAGCATGACGCCGTCCTCCTCGGCTGTCTCGGGCGGCGGCTTCTCCGCACCGTCAATCCATCCGAGCAGCAAGTTGGCTGCGAGGGCGGTGCGGACGTTAAGTGCCCAGGCCGGGTAGTTGTTGTCAGATAATTTTTCGGGGATGAGATTGTGGAGATTCCTGAGCAGTAATTTTACTCCAGGCGGTAAATTTGACAGAGGATCAACAACCTTGTCCATGGCGCCGACCTACGACGGAGGAGGGAGGCCGTGCGGCGTGGTGTAGATGGTGGCGGCGGCGCACACACGTCGGAAAAGAGGAGAGATTAGGGTTTGGGCGGAAGAAGAAACCCTAGCTTTGATACCATGATATAATTTAATAATAATTGATCTTATTGATATTGAAGGGGTTACAGCTGTATATATAGAGAACTGAAGAATAACTAATTACAGAATAACCCAGATGTATTTAATAATTATATATGTAGTCTATTAGATGTTTTGGCTGTTGTTTTCTACCAATTTTCATCATCCAAGAGGTGCCATCCCTTTTGTTTACCATCACTTGAGTCAGTTCCTCCTCAATTTCCATATGTAAAACATACCGACTAATGTGTTCCTCCAGATTCTCTGCTGATTCTGAGTTGATTACGTTGTTGCACCATGACGAAGAACAAAACCACAAACGTAGCAAACTTGGGAGGAGAATTGGGAATAGTTGCACTATCTTGCTGGCTACCACAATTACAATCTGTACCCTTATACAATCTTCCAAGATTAAATTTTGTATCTGCTGGAATAACTTTCGGCCTTTTGGATTTTTGATTTGCAGGACGAAGGGATTATCTTTCCAATCTATCAGTGTCTCAAGCCAATGCTTTTCTACTTTAATGTTTATACATTTGGTTGAAGATTTAATACGAGAAATGGCAAACCATCTGATAAGTGAGGACACTGTGCCTACTGCCACTCCACAGGATTGAATCCTGGAAATGCAATATGTCGATTTCTGTAATCGGACATGGACTTCACATGCGCACCAAATAAGTTGTCACGGAGTGACACTTCCGGTAACAGCAGACCATTCAGACAACAGAGTTCGCAACAAGCAGAACAAGTAACAGAACGCGCCATCACAAACTGAGGATTTCCTGTTTCTGCCATGATAAAAAAGTTCCTCAAATTTTCTTTCAGTTCCACTTCAACTGGTTTTTGACCTTCCACTAAATCTTCCACTGCAATCATTTGGCATCTTTCCCTGTATTTCAGTTCCAAATGACTTTTAATCATTGGAACTGTCAGCGTTGAGAAGCACATGATCCCAAATAGAAAAACGAGAGACAGCATAACCACAATATGCTCTACTTTCTCCGAGTATACAACACTGGTGCCCAATTCAATGCAATCATTTACAACAAGGGTCATGACAAGAATACCCAACACTGCCATGTCCATGAAGATATCTTTGTTATCCATCAGCGCGAGCGAAGGCATAAAGTTAGCCATTGCTGTAGACATAAAGACAACACTGCTAAGTTTTGCCATCTGATCAATTTCCCCTGGCATGGGGTTGTTTAGATCAAGCGGCAACTTAACTACAACACCTAACAGTGTCAATGAAGCAGTTTTAAGAGTGAAAAATCTGCATGGAAGCCAAAGTTTTCGCCTTCTAATTCCTTGTACTGCATTTGCTAACACTGCAAGTATGCAAATTAGAGATGCTGCTACAATATACCTACCAATCCATGGCATTGGTGCACTAAAATTGTTATGTCATTAGAAATTTGTGATGAAACCTTTTATTGGCAGAAAATGTGGACAATAAATGGCCACAAACACACATAACTCTTACTTATAAAGAAAACATTGCTTGAAAATCAACTTTATTCCTATAGCCTTGACATTCTTTTGAGTCTTGACTCTTGAGCGTGCAACGTGGCCTTAGTTGAAGAAATTGGTAAGTATGTTCATACCGGAGTACAAGTCAACTAACAATTAGTTAGGCCAATTAAAAATGGAAATTATTCCTTCTGCAATAGAAAAATCCAAATATTTTTGGAGATTATACCAATAAAGTGAGAGCAATGGTTTTAAAAAGGGGAATATTAGGTAAAAGCAGTCTAGTTTATTGGCCGAAGTATACACTACCTATAAACTTTAGTTATAAATTTGTGTAAGATATATATTTTAAATGCATAATATTAATATGTATATTAGTATAAAATATATATTACTTATATATTGTGTACATATTTTATAAACTAGATGGTCTATTAGCGACTGTAATTTTTCCTTTGAAAGATTTGAAGATTATTGGAGAAAGTCTTTTCAATGCTTTCTTTGACAATATCGACCTTATTTTTTGACCATATAGTACTGAAGTGAAATTTCCATGCAAAAGACATCTTTTGATTTATATTTCTACTATGCAGTTTCCATATCTTTTGATTTATATTTCTACTATGCAGTTTCCACTGCAACTGCTTCATTGCAGTGGAAATTTCCTATCATATTTGGAGAATCAAAACATTAAAAAGGGGGAAAGACAGACTCTCACTAATTTACATGTCTTTCTATGTCCCTTCTAAACATTGTTTTAGATGAATGTTTAGTTGATAAATCCAACTATATTTTCAAATCATTAGGCACAATAAGTTGCAACTTAACAAAGTTAAAAGAGCGTTCACAAATCATGATCGTATAAATTTAACATGCGCTAATTAATAAAGTCAATGTGGGCGAACCTTATATATATTTTTGGTACTTCGACATTCATTAAATTCAATGCGGACTAATTATGAATTTAATGCGGACTAGGTATAATTATATTTAAAAAGTATAAAGATTGGTATAACCTTCAAAAAAACACCCGGGAAACAAGAAGATAGTTGGGTACTTTGGTTTTCAAGCGGAACCTTAAACCTTTGGGCATCAATATGTGTGTTTGAACCTCACGAACATCCACGATCCCTAAATCCTGGATCCGCCACTGCTCTCATGTCTTCAATTAAATAAAAATTATAAGTGGATTTCATAATATTATTAAGTTAAAAATGTGAAGTCGTTCAAACAACTGGAGACAGTTGTTGGACAACTGTATTAGTTGTCTCAATAATTATCAAAATTGTCCAACAATTTCGCACAGTTGTCGAACAACTTTGCACAATTGTTGAACAACGTTGATAATAGTTGGAACAACTTCTATAATTGTTGAGATAACTTTTATAGTCGTTAGGATGAAAATGTTAAAATAAAAAAATGAATAAAATTTGTCACTTTTTACTAATTTTTAAAATTTAAAAAACCTCACTTAATTGATAATTTTTTTTATCACTTTTAATTCAAAATCAGTTGTATCTGCCTTGGTATTTGTCTAGTTATGAAGTGTTGCATGATGTTTCTTAGTAAACTAGAGGAGCAAGGCCCGTGTCAGCACGGGCCCAACATTAAGATATTTATTTATCTTTTCAATCTTGATATATTTAAATAAAATTTTTGATAAAAGAATTGCATATGTTTTCTACGATTCATCCGGAATCTAGCATGAGTTTAACATATATTATTTTAATAAGTATTTAGATAATTTAAGTTGTTAACTATTTTAATTTATAATATTTTTTATGTAATTTCAAATTAATATACATTACTTTTCTTGTCCAAATCATTGTGACATTGATAGTCAATTATATTTTAAAAATAATTTAAGTTTTTAATTATTGTGATTTATAATACTTTTCTTCTATTCCAATTTCAGTGACACTAATATAATTTCAAAAGTCTATCAAATATTTTATATATTTTAAATTTTTTAAGTTGTTAATTATTGTGATTTCTAGTATTTTTCATGTAATTTTTTTGAAATATATAACATATTAAATTATTTTTAGATATTTTAAGTTGTTAACAATTGTAATTTATAATACTTTTTATGTAATTTTTGAATAATATATGCTACTCTCCTTGTCCAGAATTCTGTGTCGACGACAGCCAATTATATTTTTTAAATAATTTAAATTTTTTATCATTGTGATTTATAATATTTTTTCTATCTTAACTTATGAGGCACAATGCTTAAATGACCATAATAATTAATTAGGGGTGATATAGTAAAATCATGACTGAAGCAGCTGAAGTAGAAATCAGTCAATTTTAAAAAAAAAAATTGGTAATTATTGTTATTTACAATACTTTTTATTTCATTTTCAAATAATATATGTTGTTTTATATCTTCTTCTGTCCCGTCCCAATTTTTGTGGCACTAATATAATTTTGATTGTCAATCAAATATTTTATGTTGACATATCATTTTGCTATTATTATTTTTCTAATACATAAATGACTTATAATAAGGAGTGATATAGTAAAATCATCGTTCGAAAGATGAAAATTTAATTTAAAACATTAAGAATTAATTTCGTGTTTTATGTCTATTTTATTTTTTATTAAATATTATTTATTTTCTTAATACCGAGATGACTCATAATAATTAATTAAGAGCGATTAATTATGTTATTACTATAAAAATTAATGTAATTTTATCATATCCAAAAGTAATCATCGATAATTCATTGGAATAGTATATTAATTAAATACGGGATGCTATATTTGCATATGCAAAACATGATATTATTAAACATTATTGGATAGTGCATTATATTTATCTTTCACAATAATAAAATTTTACTATATATTTTTCTTTATTTCTTTTTAACTTGATACATATTGACCCAACACAAATTCTAAGAAAATATTCATTAGAAATTTATTTTATTAAATTAAATTTATTAATTTTGTAATTTAAAAATTTAAAGTTAAGTTTAAATATTAGTATTTTTATATAAGGAAAAAATAATTTTAAAATTTAAATTTACAAAAATAAATAAATAAAAAGATTATTTTTTATATAAAAGTCAATTAAAATAATAAATTTGATTTACTTTAAATATTTAGTTGCAATTAATAAAGATAATTTTTTATTTTGTCATAATTTATGTTGCACTGATAAAATTTTGAGAGTTGAATAGAATTTTTATCTATTTTTAAAAAAGTATTTTAACTTGTTAATTATTGTGATTTATAATAATTTTTACGTAATTATCAAATAATATATTTACTCCTTGTGTTCCAATTTATGTGGCTTAAATACAATTTTGAGAGTCAACTAAAATTTTTATATATCTTTTAAATATTTTAAGTTGTTAATTATTATAATTTGCAGTACTTTTTCTTTTATCTCAATTTATGTGGCATTGCTAAAATAATGAGTGTCAATAAAATTTTTATATGTCTTTTAAATATTCTAAGTTATTAATTATTGTGATTTGTGGTACCTAATTAGTTTTGAACATAATATCCAATTAAATAAATAAATAAAATTTACTTTCGATATGTAGTTATAGTTAATTAATATAAATTAATAGAATATATTAAATATTTAAATCATTATAATGAAACAATGAAATTATTATATATTGGGCCATGGTATGTAATTAAGTGGGAGTAGAGGGTTTTTTTGGCAAGAGTCAATAAAATTTCTATATATCTTTTAAATATTTTAAGTTATTAATTATTGTGATTTGTGGCAACAAATTAATTTTGAACATGATACACAATTAAATAAAAAATAAAATTACTTCGAATATGTAGTTATAGTTAATTAATATAAAGTAATAAAATATATTAAATATTTAAATTATTATGATAAAATAATAAAATTATTATATATTGAGGCATAGTATATAATTATATAGAAGTAATTGAGCTTTTTGGTAACTGAAAGAGGTGGTCGAAACCACCTCTTCTATATAATAGAAAAGAAATAAACACATAGTTGAAACACTTGTCACCATCCACGACCCCACCAACTAGGGCCGGCCCAACAGTAAAGCGGCCGAAGCAGTTGCTTTGGGCCTCACTATTACTAAGGCCCTATAATTTTCTATAGGTTACATGTAATTTTTTTGGGGGGGAAATTATCCTTCATAGTATTATTAGATCTAAAATAATAAATTTTAGCAACACTTTTAGATAATTATAACAATAGCAAATTACTTACAAGTTATAGTAACTTATTAAAACAGATAACTTTTTAAATTATATTTTTAGAAATCATTTTTAATTATTAAATGTAAAATTAGTTCTTTATTTTAAGGATTGTAATCAATATTTTTCTTAAATTGTGTATTGATAATTATGGTAAATATATGTTAATTATTTTTTATTTAAAATATTACACACTCTTACTTATCAGATAAATTTATTATTGGAAGAAGATAAATATATTGAAAGATTGTGTGTTCCAATATATTGAAAGAAGATATACGTGTTCTCTTTCTCCATTCTCTATTATAACACTCAATGTCATCTTTCCCTTTTTCCATTATAACACTCAACCCTTTAAAAACTTGCTTGAAACTTGTGTCTTCATAAAATATGCATATTTTCTTCTTGAAAATACAAGATTGTAAAAAGGGATTTCATATTGGCGATATTATACTCATCTTTTTAGTTGAAAATTCTGGGTTTCATAGTTAACATTCATCTTCTATTCCAAAAAATATGAAACTGATATATTTATTTTCTGCATTCTCTATTGTGCATTATGTCTAAATCAAAATTTAATTCTACTCCTTCGCGTAGAAGTCTTAGAATAATTGAAAATAGTAGCCCCATTCAACTTTCGAGACCTTCGTTTGATTTAAGTTGTTTCACTCCTTCTCCTCTATCGAAGTGTAAAAAAAGGTTATTGAAAGTGGGTCTTACAACAAAAATCAAAATCAGTGTTTGCCCAATAAAATTGAAGTCTCCTTTATTCATGAAGCATCGAAGAAGCTAAATTTGAGCAAAAAGGTTGAGATTCCTCAAGATAAGAGGAATTATAAGAGAAAGAATTTGGATAGAGAACAAGTGTCGGACTCCGATTTTGAGGATGAGATTCCATTACTCAAACCAAAAAAACTTAAGTGTGGAGGAGAAGCACCTTCTCGAGTAACAAGGGCTAGGGCTAAAGGAAAAAATGCAAAGAATGTGTCCAACGAAAATCCTCAAAAAGTTTGCAAGGTATGATTTTTATTCTGTATAAGTTTTTTTTTTACAAAAAAAAAATTGTATATTTTGTTCTTATCATCTTGATTTTTTATTTTAAAAAGGTCATATAATTTTCATATTGTTTTTACAGAATATTTATACAATTTTTATTTCATAATAATAATTAGTTAATTCTTGTGTATTAAAAAATGTTTGATTGTTGCTTTATTTAGTTCAAAATTTGTATAAATTATTGATACATTATGTTATTACTTAAAATTTATGGTTGTTCCACCAATTAAAAGTTCATCTTCCAACTGTCAAAGGTTAAATATTGTTGTATTTTTATGTTATAATTTTTGTATTTGTAAATGTATGTAGGAGCGAAAAACATACAGTCATTGGGCATCGTATATCAAGGTTGATGCTTTCGATGATCTTATGTTAAGATGGAAAAAGGAGCACTTTGAAAGGTTTGAAAATTCTCCCTGCGGGAACTTTTTGAAGATTCAACAGCTTAAAGTCCAGCCCCAACTTCTTCAAAATTTATTGCAAGCTGAGACGGAGAATAACAGAGATGATTTGTTCATCTTTAGGTTGAATGGCAATTTGTTGCATTTTGGTAAGAGGGAATTTTGTGTTGTAACTGGTTTAAGGTTTGACAAAAAAAGTAATTTTTATTCAGATTCCAAAGCTTCGAACAAGCTTATGTCTAAGTATTATCCTGGTATTGAAAAGGTGAGGAGAAGTGATTTCTATACTGATTTTGTTGCGAATGAGAATTTTTTTTAAAGAAGATGATCTGTATGAAATTGGTATGGTTTATTTTATAATTAGGTTCTTAGTTTCTGATTTGCCAAGGAATTACATACCAAAATTTTATTTTGATCTAGTTGAATTCGGTGAGTACTTGAATTATGATTGGGGCAATGAGTGCTTTAGAATGTTGAATATAATAGTCATGGTTTGAAGATGAATCACTCATCATTTACCTTTGGTGGATTTCATTTGGCTCTTCAAATATGATTTTATGAATGTTGTTTGAACTTGGACAAAGCTGTTGCGATTCGAAGTGAATCAGTTATGAGTCCTCGAATTCTAAATTGGAGGTCATCGAAGGATCTTATTTTTAATGAGTATTTGAAGACAACAATGTTTAAGCATTATAGCAACGAGGTAATCTCAACTGCACTTCTATACATTAACTTTAATTCTAAATCAATATCTACTTCATTCTCATTTTATACTTGTTATCTATTCAAACTAACTCATTTTTTTATACTAGTATCAATTCAAAAATATTGCCTTTACCGATGAGAAAATGGTAAAGTACAATCTTCTTGCAATACATCAAGATAGTTTCGTTCATCAAGAGCAAAACAACTTTGTTCATTCATATGTCGATGATAAAAAAAATTCATCATCAAATGTGAAAGACGAACAAATCTTTGATATGAAGAACGAATTGGCAAATGTAAAACATAAATATTGTAATTACTTATTCAATTAATATTTTAAAATTTTGATTATGAATTTACTAACTATATAATATATATATATATATATATATATATATATATATATATATATATATATATATATATATATATATATATATATATCATGTATGTTCTAGGTTCGAGCTGAAATGTTGAAATTCCAGAAAAAGGTATGTTTTCTTTTGGTATTATATTTATATGAGTATGAACGTACAGGTCATACACATGTTGTTATTAAATTTATATATTTATGTATGTACAGGTTCTTGATGAAATATCTAATAATCAAAAAAAGGTCAATAGTAAAGTTTAATTAGTTTAATTGATTTTAACTTATACAGAATATATTATTTTACATGAAATTATTACATCCATTATTGTGTTATGTGTAGGTTGATAAGCAGCTTACAGAGGTAAAACAATATGTTGTTGAGTTTGTCAAGACTATTTTGAATGAACTAAGGTCTGCAGGAATCAAGTCTGATAAATTCAATGAAGATCGGGTATGCATTGTAAAGTTTTTTACAGTTTTATTTGGATTTATTTTCAAAAGTTAATTTTATTTTTTATGATTATTAGAAGAATGATTCACGGTCTGCGGATGATTTATTGCAAACACCAAATGGAAGCAAGACATGTGAACAAATTCCTAATGAACTTATCAAAGTGAAGGATGAATTGTCTCGTGATATGGCTTTTGAAATGGATGGTAATGTTACATTAACTTGATAAGAATTTTTTAATCCCTAATACATAGAGTTTTATATTATAAATGTAACAAACTGATCTCTATATGACTTTTAAGAATGTATTTATATGTATAGTGTATGGTGACATTAGTGGTGTAAAATCAAGCGATAATCTTTCTCCTTTGAAAAAATTATCATTTTTTACTGAGTCATAGAATCAAAATTCGAATCTCAAATTTTATCACCGATCATCTTTGATAAATCTCCACTGATAATGCACCAACATTATGGTTCTACCCATGAAAAATACATCATTTACTTCAACAAAAAACATCCATTTGAAGACTATGTTGGATTTAAGGTTTCAGATATACTGGTTGATCAATTTACAGATTGGAGTTATGCGAAGAAAGTGCGCGAAAGATAACGATTTATTTTTTACCTTAATGTACTAATTCATACATTCAACAGTTTAATATATAATATCATAAATAAATATTATGTTTTATTTAATAATCATAGGAATACAAAAAACAATGCTCAAGATGTCATCATAAATCCTGAATTTGAGCTTGGTGGATTGAAAATTGATAAGAAGGGTTGGTTTCTTACAATGATTCACACTGGTCGTCCATAGAACGATGAGGTATCTTTCAAATCTAATTTAATACAAACTCCATATAGTATATATTGTGTTTGTGTATGGCTAACATCTAGATGAAAAAAGAATTGTATAATTATCTTAATGTTCTGTAAGTGTCATTATAAAAGTGTATGTCTGTTTGTGTATAATATGATATATGGAAGAAAAATTAATTTTGAAGGCATTTCCTATCATAGTTTGTATATGCAGTGGATTCAAATGTTACAAAAAGTCAATGATTGTTGTAATATTTAATGAATAATGAAAGTAGACTAGCATATTATAGTACAGATGAACAACTCATTATTTAATGAAATAACATAGCAATATCATCATGCAAGAAAACTTTGGTTGTATCCTATGAATGATACCTATATTCATTCACAAAATTTTGGTTGTATGTGCATGCTCTTTTCAACTGTTTTATAATTATTTGTAACAAATATGTATTCTTTAAAATGGATTTCTGCTCATCTCTATTTTCTCTCTCTTTAAAACAGCATGTAGATGTTATCATGTACTATTTGCAAAAAAAAAAGCAAAGTATAGTACGATGAAGACGATAACATATACCACAACTGATGTTTGGTTCATTAAGTGGGTTTGTGTAATTGAGCAACAATGGTTGGGTGCGAAGAAGAATATGAGATACATCTCTCCTAAACACTATGTTGGTCAGTATATTAGGGGGTTTAAGATGCTTGCGAATGTATCTTGGGATACTGTGTACAACATCATTATTTCAGTTAATGTTAGTGAATCATTCCATTGGATTATGATTTTGTTTTGCATTAGACTAAGGTGTCTATATGTGTATGATTCATTTATTGGAGGTGCTCTGAACACCAAGAATGTTCATCGACATGTCCAATCACTTGCTACTATCATTCCGTTATTTTTGTTTGACACTGACTTCTATCGTAAACGAGCTGATATTTGTTGGGATAGAGAGCCTGCATATATTGACAAGTCCATGACCGATCCACTTAAGTATGTTATTGTAAGGAACATTCCTCAACAGGCTCTACAATCTAAGTACGTATATTTATATTATTTGGATTAAAATTTTATAATTGTACATTGTAATGTACTAATTTTTTATTATTATTATTTTTACAATGATTGCGGTATGTATGTGTGTGCATTTGCTGAGTTTATTAGTCATGGATTCTTTGATATTTCAACCAAAATGTTAATGCTACCAATCATCGTATAAGATATGGTGTGTTACTTTGGGATTATGCCAGAAAAAAGCAAAACGATGGTGCTATAAGCGAAAGCGAGGTGACAGACAATGTTACAAGCAGATTAGGTGGTCCGAAAATATTGAGAGACGTTGTTAGTCCAGTTGTCACTACAAAAATCAGAAATAGATAGGCATTTCATATTTAATGTTGCTTGGAGATTGTTAGTGTGGTCTTTTTTAACTTGTTGGTATGAACAAAGTTTAGTTTTGATTTTTATGTATGATGTTTTGGTAGTGTTAACAGTTATTTCATATTTGAACTCGTTCAATGAAATCAATATCATTTTATTTTATTTCATCACATGCGATTTCATCATACATCGATATCATTTTGTATTGATTTTTATATATGATATTTTGATACTTTTAACAGTTATTTCGTATTTAAACTCGCTCAATGAAATCGATATCATTTTATTAAATTTCATCATATAGGATTCCCGCTAATACACATATACATTAATTTTTTAGTTCTTAACTATTTTTGATGATCTTTACTGTTATATGAATTACCATTGTTGGCATTCAACTTGTTTTGTTTTTATTTTTAAGCACTTCATTTATACAATTATATACAGTTAGTATAGCTTTACACTGATTTGAATTTTTGATGCTCGTTACTGTTGTATTATTATAATACTATAATAGCTGGTATAAAAAAATCTTCTCCTTTTAATCAATATATTTTTACACTTATATAATTATGATACTTTAACACTTCTTTTATATTTCACCTCATTCAACATATTTGATATCAACTCGTTTTATTTTTTTATTCACAACATATATATGTTTATAAAATGTCAATATAAAGTTGAAAATGAGAACCAAAATATTATACATAAAGATAAGTTGCATTGTTTATTAAAAATATCCAAAAAAAACAAAATAAAATCATACTTGAAAAATACTCTAAAAAAAAATTCTTAAATGGGAGGATCATATTTATGGCATGTTTTCCTGTTGTGTCCTTCTCTATGGCAGTTACTACATGTAACATTGGCTCTTTTGCACTTATCTTCATTTGGTGCTTTCCACCTCTCATAACATTGACGTCCGGGCGGTCTTTTAGAATCAGGCGGTAATACAATTTCATCCAAGACTTCTTGAGGTATATTTCACGTACTCTCACTAGGAAGAGGCTCAACTGGTATAGCATAAGTATCCTTAAAATTTTTATTGTTGTAGTATGCAGAACAATAGTCTTCTCCATGTTGGTTATGATATGTAATAACTGCCATTGCATGTGTTCAAGGTATCTCATCTAATTGAAATCGACCACAACTACATTTTCTACTTCGGAAGCATACAACAAACCTTTTAACTCCAGCAGTAATGGTATGCAAAAATTCATTTGAACCTCTTACCTACAATAAATGTTATTAGTTAGAACATGTTTGCAGTTCAAAACATTATCAGTAAAATAAAATAAACAAATCAAAGAACAACAAAGTCTTTTAAGAAATTTATTTAAGATTGTAATATAATTAAAATTTAAACATACCGTCACATTATGCGATTCTTGCTTGTTATCATTGAGAATATCATTATATCTTTTTGCTAGCACTGTCAATGTATTTTTTTTCCTCGTTATTTTTTGCATTCCACGATTCAACAGTTAGCCTCATGAAATCCAACACAGAAACAACAGGTAACCTTCTAGCTTTTCTGTTTGTATTGTTTATGGATTCAACAATATTTGATGTTAGAGTCCAAGTACGCTTTACTGTAGAATGAACCCTTGCCCATTTATGATAGTCAATTTTGTACAAATATACCCTCACTCTTCTGTCAATTTGATCGACTTTTTCCATTAACTCTTTAAATTTTTGAAGTGTATATGCCTTCGCCATTGCAAAAAACAACTTATGTAGTTCATCAACTTTCTTACGAAAATTCATCTTAATATTCCCCCATAGATGTCAAATACAAGCATGGTGCGACAGATTTAGATAGACTGTCGATGTTGCTTTTCAGATACTGTCATTTCTGTCTGACATGATACACATGTTATTTCTTTCTCCAAAAGCTTCTCTAAATTTCTTGAAAAATCATGTCCAAGATGATATATTTTTAGAATCAACCAATGCATAAGCAAGGGATAATATATGACCTACATACAAAATCATTATCAACACCTATATTAATTGAATTTATTTCATATTGTAAAATCATTCAGAATATTATTAAATTACCGATATCATACTATAAAAAAAATTAACACACTATTTCTAAGAAATAAATTATGCCTGAAAATTAATAAGTAAAATAGTACTTTGTTACCTCCTGGATCTAATGTGCTTGCAATTAGAATTGTCCCACCATAAAGCGATTTTAGCCCAGCACCATCAACAACAACTATAGGTCTGTAATACTCTCATCCACGTATTGAAGCATCCAACGCCACAAAAGCATACAAGAAACGATTTTCTTCTATTTTTTCCCAACTAATAACTGATTCAGGATATTGTTTTCCCAAAATGTACAAATAACCTATTAGTTTTTTATATGATTCGGTTGGATCACCACTCAACATCTTAACTGCTAGTTTCTTTGAACGTCATGCATGAGTATAGCTTAAGGACACACCATATTGTCTTAACATATCAGCAGCAACATCATTTGTTGTGTATATTCTATTAGTGTTTATCAAATTACGCAACACCAAACCAGTAATAACCTTTGTCATTCCTTGACGTCTTGCATAAATTTGATCTCGTGCCGAACATGTATGTATTTCACAGTACTTTCTTATTATGAAAATCTTTGTATTATTTGTACTTGAAGCTTTTAGAAACCATGTACATTCTTCCACATGAAAAACTAGGTAGTAGCTATTTAAAATGTTCAGAATCAAACAAAGAAATATAGAACATACAAAAAAAATACCAAAGAAATATACTCTTTTAAGAACTTAAGTTGTGAGCTGGAATAGTTCGTACCTTTTTGCATTAGACCTCTCAGTTCTAAATGTAAACTGATGCAAGAAAGCATGTAAATTCATAACTTGTGAAAGTGTTATTTTATTGATGTAACGCTGGTTTACTTCAATTACCGGATTGGTAACTTCTTTGATCATTTCAAATCTATCTTCATCCATGATTTCATCATCTGCAGTTAATCCAATCAACCGAACTGAATTTCTGGAGTATAAATTCTGCCAATCCAGATTTGATTCGGTATTCATGTTGTTACCAACACAAATATCAAATTGTTCAGAATTTTCATTAACAATCATTGATATATCAGTTGTTGTCACATACAATGAATAACTAGCAAAAAAATCCTCATTACTTCTTTTTGATCTAGATACATCATTACTCCAGTGTCATTATGTATGAGCATCGGTGGACATCTATCATTTATTAAAAACTTAATCTCAATTTTTGTAGAATTAATATCAATCCTCAATTATTTTGTTATTGCAACAACCAATCCTTTATACTTTGTATCTGCAGCATACATTATCCCATCTATAGCAAAGTCTCTAGGTCTACCTATAAGTACAATATAAATTTCATTATTAATAATCAATTAACATATTTTCAACAATAATTTCATAATTTCAACATTCCAAATAAATACACAAACCTCCTTACGTCATTGGATACAATTTCATAATTTCAACATTCCAAATAAATACACAAACTTCAACATATTCAACATAAACACCAAATGTTGCATACGTTATCATAATAATTTTGAAAACACAATCTTATCTCTGAAACATGAGCAACATAACAAATCATAACAAAACGATTTTGCTTAAACTTTAAGAACAACATCATACCATCAACATTTTTAAAAAATTCACAAACCACTATCTGTAACTGCCATAAAAGGTTCACAATTACTTTTTTACAAAGTTCATAGATTACGACAAAATACTATCAAACATTCAACGTGTATATACAAAAAAAATCACCAACCAATTACAATAATTAATCGACGCCAATCAGATTGTTAACATTCGGTGAATGAATAAAATATCATTCAAAGCATCAACCAAATGCACCATACGACATCATAATCAGATTAAAACCGCTATCTTGTTTCTTCAAAACGAGCAACACAACTAATCATCATAAACTACTGAATCAAATAACAATTAACATATCGTTAACATTCCATCTTCCTCCATACATAACAAGAAGCGAATGTACCCTTTCACCTTCCATTAATTTGATCACTTTCAAACATAAAACTGGAAATGTGTAACAAGAATCAATGAAGGATTACAAGAAACTGAAATTTTCTGATTTTGAGAAGAGAATCCTTTGAATTATATGTTTAAGATCTTTATTAATTATCTGAAAACTGTTTAATGAGATATTTAAGGTGATGTAGATATCTGACAATAACTGACATCCTTAATTGGGGTAGAAGAATATTTTTTTCCATATATATAATTGACATTTTTTTAATTTATTAAAAGGAAAAAATATTTTTTTAAAATTTTTTTTAATAAGATTTGCTATAACTTGATAAAAAGAAAGTTTTGCTATAAGTTGTGATTTCCTATCTAAGGAATGCTATATACATTTTTTTTTCCTTTTTTTTTTTTAGAAAAGAGAGAGAGAGAGAGAGAGAAAGGAAGAAAAAAATTCTGAGATTCGTTGAAATAAATTGAAAAGTCAAAGGTGTAATATTTTTGGAAATAGTGGGAATAACGCTCTTTCATTATTTATATACAATCATCATTATTATAGCCACATAATCTTTTCCTTTAATTTTGTTTTTTTGTTTGTACTTTACTTTTTTTTTACTGTTACATATCCTTATATTTTATTTAAGCTTTTCTCAATTCTCTAAATTCTTCATTAGATAAAATTCAATTCCCAATTTCTTATCTTTTTTTTTCAGTTCTAACATTGTATCAAGAATACGCAAGTAGTAAAAATAATATCAAATTTTCTATATTTTGAATTAGATTAGATTGATTTATATTTTGTTATTTTGCATTGAAGATTTGTTATTTTATATTTTTTATTCATATCTCGTTATTTTTTTAGAGTTTACATAGGCCAATTATAAAGTAGATTTATTTTAAAATGCAAGTGTTAAAGAGAAAGTGTCCCTATTAAGTTTTTCAAAAGTGAAATTAATAAAATATTATGTAAGATCAATAATGTATCAAGGAGATTAATATGAATTAACTATATTGTCAATCAAAAGAGTTATCTTTTGGGAGCGCTGTCACCTTAATGGGCCTTGCAACGCTCGATTCGAATTAGTCGGGGCTCCAATGCGGGAGCCGGACAACGGTTGAAAAAACAAAAATAAGAGTTATTAGAAAAAATAAATTATTAATAATTTTGCATCTAAAAGAGTTAGAAACAAATAATTTAAAATAAAATTATGATAATTCTTTTCCTTAACGAAAAACTTAGGCCTCTTGTTGAAGTTTCGCTTTAGGCCACCAGTATCGTTGAGCCGCCCCTGTCACCAACTCCCCACCCCCCCTTTCCCGACCCGGGGGTCAGATTTCCAACTTCTAAGGAGGTTTTTTGTATTTCTTTTTGCTACATGTAACACTCAAAAATTAACAAAGACTAAGAACTAGAAAGCTGTTAAATTCTTATTTAATGAACAAAGAAAAATCAAAGTAAAGTAAGTAAATTTTAAAAATGAAAAAGGGTCAAAAATACCCTTGAACTATTTGAAATGGATCAAAAATACCCTTTATTTATTTTTTGGCTCAAAAATACCTTTCTGTTTGTTTTTTTTTTTGCTCAAAAATACCCCTCCATTAATTTTTTGGCTCAAAAATATCGTTCTCTCTAACGGAATGCCACCAAACACGCCATGTGAATAAAAAAGTCACTTGATCAGTTCATGTCAACATACACAAATGAAAAATCACTCCATTTAATTCATGTAACCATCAACCCATTTTTCTAATTTTAAAGACCCAACCCCACTCATATTAAAAAAAATCCGACCCAAGAGAAAAAAAAATTAAGAATTTGATAGCTTATTTTCCATGTGATGGGTTTAGATATTTTGGATTGATCAAGGCGAAAGATGCGAAAATAATTAGGTCCTAAATTATTGATCCAAAAGAATTAAATTTTAATCGGATCGACCCTAAATAATTGGATCCTCAAATAATTGACCCAATTTCCAAGAGTTCGGATTGCTACGGGATGTTTTATCTGAATTTGTCTAATGAGGAACCTGATTGTAGTGAGAGGAATGGTAATTCAGAGACGAAATTGAAATTTTGAGAGTGAAAGTTTAGTGGCAATGTAGGACACCACAAGTTAATGAGGTCAAGAATTGCTCGAGTGAATCTTGTAACTTTGAAAATGTAAAATAATGAACTATAAGGTGGTGAAAGGGATGATATGAGGAAAAAATTTGAAGAATTGAATTTTACCTCTTAGTTCGGATTTTTTTTAATATGGATCGGATTTTTAAATAGAATAAAATGGGCTGATTGTTAAGTGAATTTAATGGAGTGATTTTCCACGTGTATGCTAACTTGGACTGATTAAGTGACTTTTTTTTATCTACGTGGTGTGTTTGGTGTCATTCCATTAGAGAGAAGGGTATTTTTTTAGCCAAAAAATTAACAGAGGGGTATATTTGAGTTAAAAAATTAAGGGGGGGGGGGTATTTTTGAACCAAAAAATAAATAAAAGGTTTTTTTGAGCCAAAAAAATAATTGAAGGATATTTTTTATCCATTTCGAATAGTTCAGGGGTATTTTTGACACTTTTTCCTTTTAAAAAAAAACTTATATCGACTAGCTGAATCTTATAAAACAAAAGTATCATAATTCCTAAAAAAATAAGGCATATTACATAAATAAATACTCAAATTAAATATAGCTTCAATTGACAAATAAGAACTTTAATTTTGAGATTGACATCTAAACACCTCAACTTGATCTTAATTGACAACTAAATACTTTAGCTTATCTCTACTTTGCCTCGTGGACACCCAATTATGATGTGACACATAAATTTTGGAGGTGTCTAGATGATCACTTTATAAGTTGAAGTATTCAACTAACACAATGAAAAAGAGTTAAAGTGTCCAGATGTGCATACTCAAAATCTGAGATCAAGTTTGAATATATATATTTATGTATAATGCCAATAATCAATGATACACTCACGGCAAGGTATATGGTACTTCACTCAAATAGTAATTATCTAGTTTAATTTTGGGATTACTTTGTGATAAAGTTGTATAACAACTCAAACTTTCCACTAAAATTTGAATCATAAATTTTTGTATATGTATAGGTTCCAAACTTGATGATTTCTAATTAAATATATGTGTTAAGATCAATTTCATCGTGTGGTGAGTACTTTTGATATGAATCATGATCATAAGAAATATTCAGTGTAAAATTGAAGTGAGAGTATTTTGATCAATTGAGCTTTAGTATACGTTCATACATGGTTCAACTTCAAACAAACAACAACAACAACAAACCCAGTGTATTCCCACCTGGTGGGGTCTGGGGGGGGGGGGGGGGTAAGATGTACGCAGTCCATACCTCTACCTCTAAAGAAGTAGAAAGGCTGTTTCCGATAGACCCCCGGCTCAACTTCAAACAAACATTTCTCTTAAATATGAAGAGTTATGTAGCTCATTATCTAAATTAAAGGTCTTTGAGTCTTCTTTCTAACATTATTGACCCTTCATCAATGTGAGTTCAGAGCGAAAAGTTATGGGCTTTCCAGTGAGGGTCCACGATGGTAGCATGGCATAAAGCTTGGCCTCCGTGATAGGAGCACGACACGGAGGCTAGCCTCCGCAATAAAGACATGTCATGGAGGTGTTGTCCAGCGACAACCTCTTTTATTTTGTTATGCATTTTTAAGGACATTTTGTTCTTTTCCTCATCCAAAATAGCCCCCACTTATACAAAACATTCCCAAATTCAAATTCCTAAGTTATGAATCTCTCAACTAAAATACGTTACTCTAATCCTGAGGTTATCTCAGAAGTGTTCCTAGTAAATTCTTCATCAAAAAGGTATATAGAATAACTCTTCTTCAACATAATTCTAAAAGTATGTTTTCTTAATCTCTATTTATACAAAATCATGAATTTAAGCTAAGTTTGAGAGTTATTCCGTAATTGATGAAAATATTGACTTTTTATGAATGCTTCATCCATTAAATTATTTTTCATTATTTACGTTAATGGATTTAGAGAGTATTACTTGGATAATGAATTTGCTCTTGTTTCAAATATAAACTTATGATTGTTTGGGAGAGTTGTTTACATTCTAATGTTTTAGAGAAATCTCGAACAACATATTTTGCCCAAATCTTTGAGTATATTTTAAAGAGAGATTTTACATGATCCTTAAATGATTCTTTACATTCAATCTCTATTATGGTGGGGCTAAAGATCTATAAATGCTTATGATGATTAACGAGATGGCATGTTTGGCTTGCAAGTCTTGGTATGACGATAACAATTAAACGAATGCACCTAAGATTAAGAAATGCTTTCCAAAGAATGTTTTATGATTTGAAAAGGTTAAAAGATGGGTTTAAAGAGAATTAGATGCTTAACCAAAAAGGTATGAGTCTGCAAGACTCATTATCCCAAATTGTGCATTGCCAATGTGGAAACGATTCTATTCTAAAACATGGATAACCACACTGTATGCTTTCTTCACAAAGTCGTATACAAGAGAGAATAGAAATAGATATGATGTGCCTTAGTTTGTGCCACAAATATGGATTGAGGGCTCAGCCAATCGAGCAATGATCGGACCCACATAGCTTATGGTGTAGAGAGAAGTCGGTGACACCATCTAGTTTAAAATTAAAGAAAAGAAATGTTTTATGGATTTATTTTTGAAGTTTCTATATATATGCTTATTATGCCTTGATTTTTAATCATATGGTTAATTTTTATAAATCATGTCTTATCATTTTTCTATTCTGCATATCAATATATTTTATGTATTGATCGTCTTCGGTGCTACATCATTTTATGATGTATGTATGCCCTCCATTCTCCAGAAGGCCTATGTAACGCCCCAAAGATACCTCCTAGACGCCACACAGTGCTTAGTACTACTAGTAGTCCCAAACTAATCCATAATATCTACACTAAATTTTATTAAATATAAAATTAATACATGAGCTCAAACTGGCAAAATCTTATAAACTGGGATCAATTAGATTAACAATCTTAATAAAATATTGTAACTCAGTAATATTCAAATCTTTAGGAAACTGAAAGAATATATCGTCTGACTAGTCTTGATAATCCTCCAACTAAAGATTGAAGAGTCACTGGGATAGACCTCAGCTGACCAGAACTGAAAGCATAATAACTTAAATAGTAACAATAAACATCTGAAACAAATCAAAGTTTGGTCCTCGAACTATGAGGACTCACCAACTGAGTGGATGTAGAAAGTGATGCTCGCGGTTAGTCGTGCTTTTGGGGATGAACATTAGGACCTACATTATAAAAGAATGTAGTCACACAGACATATATGTGGTCGGTACTTCTTGAATGTAATGAGTATGTGGGGGTGAATGTAATAAGTAAAACTAAAGTTAGACATACTTACAATCATGCATATTATGTGTAAAAAGACTCACACTGATCATAAATATGACTGAAAACTAAAATCTCATAAAAAACATAAATTATAAGACAATATCTGAACAACACTTGTGAGTCATTACACTTAGTCTCTAAAATCCTCTTTTTCTTTGGGAGATTCACGTAACCGACATAAATCATGCGAGTAACATGGAGTCCGATGTATAAAACCCACATCAAAAGGGCCCTATATACTTTGCCAGGGTATATAGGCTAACAGTGGTGATCACCTAAACATGTCCAATTGGACAAGCAGAATGATATATGACATGTCTGGTAGGGAAAGCTACAAGCCCATTTGGACAAGCTGAATAATAATCTATGGTGGCATATAGTTTTTGAAAAATAGGATGCGCTAACCCCACGTTCCCTCTCGGTGCTAGATACTACTCCCAAAAAAATCATACTATTAATCGTACTATATTTATGAAGTTTACCTTAAAATAAGCGTAGGAGATGATAAGTCTGAAAACACAATATGCTATTGTTTCTCTATAAATTTTTTGGTTTCTTATGTGAACTTCATAGTTTGTCTAAAATCTTATATCAAAACTAAAACTGTAATCATGCATCAATTCTTTTGAGTCTCAAACTAGTAAACTTGAATTTCTTGTAAACTGAGTACTAAATACTCAAATTGAAATCTTTTATCAACTCATGAAAACTTCATATCAAAATTTCATAACTCAAAGTTTGAGATCACTTTCATAAATAAAACTTGCATAAGAGTGAAAATATATACAAAATAATCACTACAAAAAAACAGCATTTAGCGACGAAATTCAATGACAGAACAGTTTTTGTCGCTGATTAGCGACGGATCAGCGATGAATTTCTTTTTTCGTCGTCAAATATTGGCGCAAAAATTTTGCGCCTTAATTTTATGACGAATTTAGCAACAAATATGTGTCATTATTTTAATTAATTGGTTGTAACGGATTTAGCAACGGAAGATTTCGTCACTAACCATTGTAAATTTTTTATTTATTATTAGCGACGGATAATTTCAACGCAATATTTTATAATTTTAATAATTTATTTTTTAGGATCTCTTCTCTTTATATCGACTTTTATTTCTCTCTCTAAATACGCGGCTCCCGCTTCTCTCTACAAAAATTCTTTGAATCAGTAACAAAAGTGTGCAAATATTTTCGTTTTGAACTTTGAATCAGGTAAGAAATATATTCTATCTCTCTAAAATATCTTGAATTTGAACTATTTGAAGAAAAAATTGGTATTCTTTCTCTCTTTTGTTGTTGTTGACACCCAATTTTGACTGCCCGATACTCTTTTTAGGCTGTTATTTTTTCAAAATTATTAATTTTAAATATTAATATTTTTTACACATTATTCTTGTATCAAATAGATATTGACGTGTCACTTTCATAATTAAAAAATATACATTATTTTAATACTCTTTATTATCATTTTTTTACAATTTATTAATTTAAATATAATATTTTATATAATTTTGTTAATGTTTATTAAATTATTTCTCGTAAATATGCACACTCACAATTTACAAATACATTATATAGTTATTATTATTATTATTATTATTATTATTAATTTATTTTAAATTCTACTACCGACGATTTTATATAACACTTTTTACGTAACATTACTTTTATATGGGCAATTTATTCTTAATAGCGACATCTTATTATTTTTATTATTATATTTACTAAAATATAGCCCAAAATCAATTAGATTTTCTTAATTTATTTAATTATTAGCCAATTTTGTACCCAATTTATGACAATCCTAACATAAATCAATTTCAAAATTGACCCAAAATTAAAAATCTCCAATTCATATTATTTGAATTTGAGCAATCTCTGCAGTTTTAATCAAGACCGTTGATCATATAACGATCAACGGTCAAGATTACATCAATTTGTTTTCCTTTTCAATAACAACAAAAACTAAACCCTAATCCTATTCTCCAAGACAATAATAGCCGCTCCTTCTCCCTCTACACCATCACCGTCTGACCCTTTTTCCTTTCTGCCATTGCCTCGCCTCTCTAAAACCTCCGACGAACCGACGCCACAACACTCAACTGCCGCTGCCACCTCATCCTCTTCTCCATCTCAAGCCGCGATCAACAATAGGACCGTAACGCCGCTCTACTGTCGACTGGTGTCCAGCTAAACCAGGTCACCGACGAGCCACTAATCATCGCCTTCCTCCCCATCTTTGCCTCCCAATAGTTAAACCAGCGGTGTAACCACCAACGGCCATCTAACAGCTGCCATGCAGCTGTTCACCAACCCTCGTCGCCGTAGCGATAGCCAAACCAATGCCGCCTCATTTGTCAGAAAATGATGGGTTCTTGGGAATCCATCCCAGGTTTGATTTGTGTTTAATTTGTATGTGTAATTTTAGTTATCTTCTACCCCTTCTTTTCTTTTTCTTTGGATAAATTGTAGTGTCTAAAATTGACGGAGGTTGATTTGAGGTTTTTGGTGATTTGTGCTTGTTAACTTGCCTAGCCTATCATATAATAAACTTCTCAATTTTGTGAACTTTGATTAATCCTAATTTGTCACTAAGACGTTGATTTTGGTCAATCATAAATTTCCTAGTCTTTTACTCACGAATGAGAACTTGTTGAATATTGCTTTATGGAGCTCTATTGTGGAATTCCTATTTTGACGCTTAATTATGGGCTAGTATGTCGTGGGATCTCTATGATTAATGTGGTGGTCATGGTTTGCCTCAATCCTTTGACATAATCAAGTCTGATTTGATACTTTTCTTTCTAAATTAGATTTTTAACAATCTCGTGTGTAATTACGGTAGTGATTTAAGATTTTTTTTGCTCTGTGTAAGTTATTTGGTGGTGTGACAGCTTATTTTTATGCATGCAGTTTCTATTTTGCATACAGTTTTTGTGTTCTGGATATGATGTAACTTGATTATTCAATCTATGTGTTATTATCCAATACATTTGCTGGTTTGCAAAACTGAGATGATATTGGAACTATGAGGGAAATGATGCATAGCAGGGATGTCAAGAAAGTTTCTGAATCCAGTTGGTTTTAAATATCAAGAAGGCTTTAAATGTCAAGAAAAAGAATCCTATGGTGTAATTTGGATTCTTCTACTTTGTATGTAGTTTTTGTGTGTGCAATTTATTTGATTATAATGTTTGTCTCGCAAGAATTGCATGAGCTGTATTTGGCCTTTTTGTTTTTGAATTTTTTCTATTGGTACTATTCTCGGCTCGTGATTGTAAATAAATCATCTCAAATTTAAGTGACACATTGTCCCGTAAATAATTTTTACACCATTAGATTATTTTATTTGTACTAAAAATAGAGAAGAAATATTATTTCACTTGCTTTAATTTACTTTAGATCTTTAATAACATAAAAATTGCAGATTTTGTATGCAGTTTCCTACATTCTGGTTATGTATGCAGATTTTGTCCATTCAACTGTAATTTGGTGTTTGGATATTGTACATTCTGGTACATTTTTATTGTGTATGCAGTTTCTATGCAATTTCATCATGGCAACTAAGATCAATTTTGTGTATGTAGTTTCTATTTTGTGAATTACTGGGTGTCTGGATATACATTCAGGTTGTGTATGCAGTTTCTATACAAATTAGAGTGAATAATGATATTTCTTTAAAATGTATTTTAGAAGAATTCTTATTGGAATGCTTCCGTTAGTGAAACTGTGGAGAAGCAATAATGGTTGAAGAAGGCTGCACTATGCTACAGAAATTTCATTTCTAATATAAAGAAACACAGAGCTACAGTCTAACCGGACTAAGCGTGTTGATGGTATTAGGGCACAAGAAGGGGTCGTGCTTGATCCTCCTCCTACTAATGATGATAACGTTGATTCATAGCTTCATAGTATTCGTAATCCTTCATCGTTGCATTGTTTTTGATAGACTATTTTGTGTGGAAGTACAAAATAGTTGTGTAGTAACAAATACTAATTTTGATGAATGTGGGTTTGACATTAGTTTATTTTGATAAACTATTTGAACTTGTGGATGTTTGGACATAGTTATTGTACATTTTGCTATCTATATGAATGTTGGTTATTTTAATTATTCAATAATTTACTTACATAATTATTAGAGACAAAATAATAGTGACTAACTTTTGTCGTTGCTAGTGAAAAACTTTAGAGATGGATAAATATGGTCGCTAAAAACGACAGCTCAGTCGACCAAACTATGTTGCAACGGATCAGCGACAAATTATTCTGTCGTAAAATTAGCCACGACGAAAATAAATATTGGAAATAGCAACGGTATAGCAACGCAATATTTCGTCAGTAACATCAACAACTAATAAATTTCGTCGCTACTCGATCACAAGTTTTGTGGCGGAAAACTTTTTTTTGTCGCTAAGAGGTTAGCAACGAGTAATATAGCGACAGGCACATATCCGTTGCTATTCTGTCGCTATTTCTACTTAGCGACAGATTTACATAGAATAGCGACCAAATATGATTGTCGCTAAATGTTGTTTTATTGTAGTGAATGTGCACCTCATGATGAAACATCATAAACTCAAACATAAGTAAAATGTATATGAACCATAGTTATAAAATTCTTAAATTCATGATAAAAACTCAAATTTTGGTCACAAGGATGAACGGTTATCCTTGTTTAAACCTACATACCTGGACTTAGTAAATTTCTTGAGAAAAATTTGAATTGGGACCTTGCAAGCTTGAATTCTGGTGAAAGCTTTTCTTTTGTGTTTTTGAGGATTTTGGAAGAAGAGAGATGATTTAATCTGAGTTAGCAGGGTAGAATTTGTGTTATTTACGATTGAAAAGTCGTTTAATAGGTAAAAGATCAAAAAGCCCTCGAACTAAACTAAAAAAATAAAATTTGGCATTTCTGCGCCCTTAGGCGTGGCACGCCCTTATCGCACCACTCCAAGGGCGTGGCACACCCTTATCGCGTCACTCCAAGGGCGTGGCACGCCCTTATCGCAGCACGCTTAGGGCGTGAAACGCTCCTAGACACGCTTAGGGTGTGGCACGCCTCTATCATTGCACACTGAAGGCGTGGCATGCTCCTATCGCGGCATGACCAAAGCGTGGCACTCTCTTATTGTGGACCCTCACTGGTTTAAGGTCCCGAAAGATCCCAAATGCGTTTTAAAAACTCCAAAACACTTTCTAATGGTCCAGTTATAATTTCTTTTCATAATTCAACTCAAAAATTATTGTTAAACATAAAGGAGATACCAAAATAAAATAGTAGAAATTTTGGGGTCTAACAGCCTAGTTGTTTCCTATGTCAGACTTCGTGTCAGTATTTTATGATATTTTGTCGGAGTCATATCCTTGATTAGATGTTTTTTTTTGTATTTCTAATGCTAGGCTTCGTAGACCTATATTACATCTTTTCAAGTGTTTCAGATCCTACTTAGTTGTTTTAAAATTCTCCTAAATTATTGTATAAAGACTTCCATACTTATAAATGAATTTTGTTTCCGCACTTATTGAATGAATGCTCATGATGTAAGCTAAGTGGTTATCTCGGGCCTGTGATGATTCGAATGTCTGTCGTGTTGAGGACCTAATCTTAATCTTGACAAGTTGATTGTGTTCCTATTGGCTCATTAGTAATAAGGGAAAGATCGAATAATTAATTTATTATTATTTCTGTTCAGTATTGAGAAAAAACTTAATCGTCATATTCTAAAAATTAAAGGACCATATATTGATACGTGTGATAGGAGGATCTGAAATCCTTCACTCTTAGTTTGAGATTTTGAATTTATGATTTGAAAATGACAAATTTTATGACTGAGTAGTGCTTAACTTGCTTTTTTTTATGTCTATCTGAATGAGTTAACAAAGAAGCAAATTCTTCAGTTAAAGAAGATTAAGGAGTTAATTCCTTAAAATGTCATTGAACTTGTGTAAAATCTCATTAAAGTAACTTTTGTTTCTTTTAGGATAATATTGTCACTGAATTGTGCACTTCTTTTCATTATAAGGTAAAACTAAGAAATTGTTAAGAATATATTTGGAGAACCACAAGGAAAATGAAATTAGATGTAATTACATAGTCTAATTCTCAATTAGGAATAGAGAATTAGGTGCAATTACGTGATGTAATTACAAAGGTACATTTTATTTTTATTTTTTAAAATAAAATTTAATATCTTTTTCTTTTAAATTTCTTTTTTTATTTCTATTATTTTAATTTCTTTTTTATTTTTACTTTTTTTTTTATTTTACATTATTTATCTTTCATCTCTTTTCTTCTCATTTTCCAACTTTACTTCTTATGATTCAATATAATTACTCATATTTTTTATTTATTTAGCGCATTATTGAATTTTTACAATTTTTATTCTAGTGTTTGAATGAAAGTACTATTTTATTATTGAATGAGATTATAGACTTATGTATTTTTCGTTCTTCTGAATTATATTTACTCGTCAGAATTTTATACAAGAGTATTATATTTTTTCTTGGGCTTTGAATTTATGTTTCGGTTTATTTGTTTTAGTATTATAGACATGCTATTTCATATTGCATGTCACTGCAAATTGTCTAATAACATATGATTTCAATTTTTCTATGGCTTTACAAATATGTCCTTAACTATTTTTTAGTTTCACCTTATTTTGGAAAGATGTGCATAGTTTAATGACAATATTTTCCTAAAAGAAATTAACAAAAGTTACTTTAGTAGGATGTTTGCACAATTCAATGACAATTTGAAAAATTTACTCGACAATTTGAAGTGACATGCAATATAAAATAACAAGTCTATAGTACTAAAAAAAAAATTGAAACATAAAATAAAACACAAATTGAAAATTCAAGAAAAAAACACAATACTCTTATATTATATTCCAACGAGTAAATAATTCAAAAGAAAGGAAAAACACATAAGTCATCCCATTCAATAATGAAATACTAATTTAATCTAAACACTAGAATAAAAATGTAATAATGCGCTAAATGAAGAAAAAATATGAGTAATTATATTGAATCATAATAAGTAGAGGTTGAAAAATGAGAAGAAAAGAGTTGAAAGATAAATAATGTAAAATGAAAAAAATAAAAATAAAAATAAAAAATAAATTAAAATAATAAAAATAAAAAATAAAATTAAAAGAAAAAAATAAAATTAAAAAAAGAAATAAAATGTAACTTTGTAATTACATCACGTAATTGCACCTAATTCTCTATTCCTAATTGAGAATTGGACTATGTAATTACATCTAATTTCACTTTCCTTGTGGTTCTCCAAACATATCCTTAACAATTTCTTAGTTTTACCTTATAATGAAAAGAAGTGCATAATTCAGTGACAATATTGTCCTAAAAGAAACAAAAATTTCTACACTTAAATCTAATTCTTTTCCTTTTATTTCATCAAATATATTACTGTCAATTATTATTTTTTGTTTTGTTCCTTCGTCATTTAAATATTCTTCTTTTGTTATTATTTTTATATCTTCTTCAGTCATTTGATTCATCTATTTCACTATCTATTTCAGTATCTGTTTCGTTTTTTGAAATTTTATATATACTATCTTCACTTTCTAATTCATAATCTATATAATCTATTTGCATATATTCTGTATTATCTATCTTTATTTCTGATATTTGTTTATTTTTTGGATTTTTGGATAATTTACAATCTCTAGCCAAATGTCCTAACTTTCCACAATTATAACATGTACATTCTTTTATAGACTTTTTCTTTCTATATGGTCTTTTATTTTTATAATTTTTTATATAATATCTTTTTCTTGGTTTCTTGTATTTATATTTTGATTTTTTATATTTCTTATATTTCTTATGTCTTTTTCTTTTCTTATAATATCTTTCTTCGCATTCAAATTGGGGTGCTATTTTATTTTTGCAGCATGCTAAATTTCTTATTAATGTTTTTTCCATTTTTATTTCTTCTCTATATTTTTCACATAAATTTATATACCATTGTTGTAAGAATTTTATTCTAGCTCCTAACGTATCTACTATTTTTACTTCTTCCCAACTTTTTATTATCTTTGAACTAAATGGTTCGGGTAATTTATTAAAATATAATTTTCTTATTTCCTTACTTTCTTCTATACTATATGCTCCTTTATAATAATATTCTTTAAATGCGCAAGTATATTCGTCTATATAACACATATTACATATTGTTAATTTTAACATTAAATTTCTATTTGTATCTTTTTCTTCATCTTGTTCTTCTTCTATTGTTGTCATACTACCAAATTCATCTTTTATAGCTGTTTCATATTTTTTCAATAATTCTATAGGTGTTAGTTTAGTTGTTGTTGATGATGTTCCTTCCATAGGTTTATTAGCTCTTAATACTTTCTTGCTATTTTCAGTTAAGTTTGAAAACCATAGTTTTACTGATCCTATTAATGTTCTTTCTATATATTCTGGTGCATCTGTTATGTTTATATTATTATCTAATAATTGTTTTGTCATATATCCTATCCATAATTGTATTGTTTTTTCTGTATCTATTACACAGTCTAGGTCTAAAAAGTTATAATTTTTATTAACTATTTGTTTTGGTGTCCATTTGTCATATTCATTATATCTTTTAAATTTACTTTTATAATATATAGGTTTTCTTATTTCTGTTGTTCTAGATATTATATTGTCATCTTCTTTTTTATCAAGAGTATTTATTTCTGTGTTATTATTTCCTAAATTTCCTTCATTAATTATTTCTTGTTTTTCGTTAATTTCTAAATTTTTTATATTTGTTAATATTTCCGTATATGTTTCACTATCTTCTGAATCATAATTTTTCGTCTCTTCAACCTCTATATTATTTATTTCTAATTTTTCTTTGAATTGATTTATCTCGTTTAGTAATTTTTGTTCTTTATCTTTTTCTTCTTTTTCTTTTTGTCTTTGTTCGTACAAGTCTTTTAACATTTGTAGTTCTTTTTCTAATTCAGCAATTCTACTATTTTTAGTTTCTTCTATTTTTCATATTTCTTCCGTAGTTTGTTGTTTAATTTTTTCTATTTCCTTTTTTCTATCTATTTCTTCATTTTCTTTTTCTATTCTTACCATTGCTGTTAATTTATCTTCTAGTTTTAATTCTTCTTTTTCTAACATTAGGTATAAATGTTCACCTATTTTCTTGTATCTTCTTCCTAGATTAGAAAATACTATTTTTATTTTTGATCCTTCGTGATTTTCATATATTTTTTCATCTATTATAAATTCTTCTTTATTCATTTTATTGTAAATAGTTCATGTTGGTATATATATTCTAAACTATCTATTTGTAATTCTAATTTTGATATTTCATCTTTTTGTGTATTTATTGAATTTAGACTAACTCCGGCAAATATATTATAATGCAATCTTTCTTTTCTTATTTTTAATTCTTTATGTTTTTCAGAGATAAATTGTTTTAATTCTTTATATTTTTGCTCTTTATTCATTTAAATTATTTTTATAATACCTTGGTGGATATCTAAATCTAATTTTATCATAATTAGGTGGTATGTGTCTCATTCTTCTAGATTTTAAATGGATTATTAATTTTGCTTCAATACTAGATATTAATGTAATTAGGTAGGCTAATCTTTGTGGATTTTCTTTTGTTTTATTTAGACTTATATATTCTGAATAATTACTAACTAAAGATTCTTTAATTTTTCTAAAAGCTTCTCTATTTTTAAATGGTCTTCTCATAATTAATTTTATAAATAACTAATTTTATAACATCTAACTAACTTATATCTCACTTCTGTACTTTTTAAATTACTGGGCTCTGATACTATTTGTAGGGGGGTGCGGATAACTAGATTATGAAATAGATTCATTACGCTGGAAAGATAAAAGGAACAATAATGGAGATACAACAGATACGACAAAAACAACGGAGACAAGATATTTATTTTAGTTACGTAAAATCTTCAAAATTATTTTACTTTACTATTTATGTAAAGACTTTCTTGTTTTAGGCCTAGACTTTTAGGTAGTAGGCTTTAGTAGCCTTTAGGACTTTTTGTAACCTTTTTTGTTTTCTTTAGCTTTATTATTCTTATCTTTTAGAACACATGTAAAAATACTTTGTAAACTTGTAAAGTTCGTTCACTTATAAATAAAGAAGAAAGAAGGCATTGCGAAGGCAAGCCTTCTTGCATTAAGCCAAAATTCTCTCCATTTCAAAATATTTTGCCTAGTTAATTAAATATATACACTTCAATGAAAAAAGCTATGGAGCAACAAACCTCAGAAATATCAAAGCTACCGGAACAGGTATATCTATTTATGATTATGAATAGCTAAATTCATAATTCCCAACAATCATGATATGATAAAATAAATTCATATTAGTTACTTTATAGTAGAATTATTCGAAGAATAATATGTTAAGAAGTTTATTAGCAAAGTGGAAACGGAGAAAAATCCCTAAGAACTATGTCATCCTAAAGGTGAAACCAATGAGGCAAGAAGCCGTGGCGGGGAGTAACCAGAGTTGAGGCGCTGTTTAAGGGAAAAAGTATCCGAATTACCATGCTAATAGTGACCGAAGAACATGTTATTTAAGAATAATCTAGTATATAGTAATCTGAGATGACTATATTTTATTATGTACATGGTTGAAGGGAATATTTTGAAAAAAGCAATTTTATGATAATGAATGATAATATATCTGATGTCATGGTAGATAAATTTAAGATACTTATTTTGTATGCACTTAGAGATATAAATGTTGCAGATATAAGGAAAATTATATTAGAAAAAGCATTTGGAGAATATTACATGGCTAGAGTAAATTATATACCATGTCTACCTAGCTACTCTTATAAATACTTATTATGTTAAAATTACGTAGAATTTTTAAAGATATGCGAAATATACGGTTACTAGAAAAATTATTTAAAAATAAATATAGACAAATACATGAAAAATAAAAAATATATAAAATCTCTTAATAAAAATATGCAAAAACTACTAAGGCTAAAACAAATAACTATAAAATATCAATTTTAGAAAATAGATCATTTAGACTACCTTAAAGTTTTAATCTTATATATACTTAAAAAAATAGAAATTATAGATATTAAGAAAATGATACTAGAAGAAGTAATAAACTACGAAATTGAAATTATAAATTCGCTAGAACGGATATACGAAGACATTTACCCAGAAGGATATTATTCAGATCAAGACTGTGGATGTTAGAATATATTAGAAAAACTAGAGAAAACCAAGATAATCTAAATAACGAAATTAAAAATAGAAACCGAATTAGAAAAATAATGGAAGATTTAAAAGAAAAGTTAATATGGATAGAAAAAACCTTAGAAAATTTAGAAAAAAGTACATGTGATAGTTTATATAATTTAAAAAACTCACTACGAGAAGAACAACACAAGATAATAAATGACATAGAAAATCTAGAATTAGATATATACTACAGTACAGATAGAATAAATTATTACACAGAAATTTGTAACTCTGCAGTTACTACAGGATAAAATAACAAACCAAATAAATTAATGGATACATCTTACAAAAAGAATAATTTATTAAAACAAAATCTAAAAAATATCCACGCACAAAAAAGAATAGATTCATTACACATAATAAATCTATTTCATAATCTAGTTATCCACTCAAATGGTCATTCAAAAATTTTTATCTCAAAAAGTCATTCAACTTTGTTTTTAATGAGATAGCTTAGTTAAAAGAGAAAGAAAATGACTAGGAGAGGAAAAATGAAGGGTTGGGTTAGGCCGGATCAAGTGTGTTGGTCATTAAATGGTTTAGATGGATGCCTTTTTATTTTTTAAAATTTTTTATTTAAATAAAATTTTCGTAAAAGCAATTTTTAATGAAAATATAATTAAATAATTTGAGTGGCTTTCTAAGGGTTCATTTGATCATGCGAGATGAAATCATGATTTGAAATTATGAGATGAAGTTGAAGTTCTGTTTCGACATGCAATTTGGACTTTTTTATGTCGTATGTTTTCTCATGAACATAAAAACCTCATAAGTTGTGAAAACTATCAAAATTGCCTCAATTCATTATACAATCTTACTAAATAAGCAAAGTTTATAACAAAGTATAATGCAATATCACAAAGTTATCATTAATAAATACAATATTCATTGTTTAAACTTTAACTCAATAAAAAAGTAAAATTGCACATGAGTTGTAGTGTCATACTCTTTAATATAATTCTCCCAGGTAAAGTGGAAGTTGATTTGAAGTATAATAAATTTTATGTTGGTCAAAGTAATAGTTATATGAGATATGAATGGGTTAAAGAGATAATATGAACTATAAATTTTATTCACGTGTGAAATAAATTATTGTTAGATATAAATGGTGATTTTTTTTTTATAAAATATAAACTTGTGGGTCTTTAGTATTTTAAAAAATAACTCCAAGATTCTTATGACCCATTTGGCTATAGAAAGTTTATCTATAATCTATATCTATAATCTATAATCTATAATTTATATCTATATCTATCTATAATCTATAATATATTAAAAGTGTGAAGGGTCTTAGAAATGTTGCTTGAATTTTTTACCCTTCATTAAAAATCTTTGTTTTAGATAAAATCGTCTTTTCACTATTTTTTTCTAATATTTAAGAGTTGAAAATTTATTAAATATATTTATGATAAAACATTTTTTTATTAGAAGTCATCAGAATTTCACTATTTTTTCCTAATTTAAGATTAAAAATTAATTAAATATATTTATGGTAAAACCTTTCCTTATTAGAAGTCATCAAAATTAATGACAACTAATATTTTTTCTATTAGTTTAAAATATTCAAATCAACTATATTTGATTTTAAGAAGATTTGAAAAATCTAGAAATAAACATAAAACTATTAGAATGAGAAAAGTTTAAGAAGTATCAAATTTTAAAAAGTTTAAGTACACATAAAAATGTAATCAATGATTTTGCGAAAAAATGACTTTAAAAATAATAAGGAAAGATTTTAAGTATAAACAAAAAGAAAAATAACCGTAACACAAATATGATTCAAATTGATGCGTCTCTCTTAGCATCTGGCAACAAGGGAAAGAGGTATTATATGGCCAACGCAAAAGTAATGTTTCATCAACCACTTGAATCTTCTAGTGGTAAAATATATATGTGTATATGTTTATGTTTACATTATTATATTAAAGTGTAAAGATTTTTGAAAAGTGATTTGAACTTTTACAATTTATTAAAAATCTCTGCAATAGATAAAATTATTTAATTTTAAATAATTAAATGTTACACGTGCGAGGCACATGCGGTTAGACTAGTCTAATAGTAAAAGTGTGAAGGGCCTTAGAAATATCGTTTGAACTTCTTGTCTTTCATCAAAAGTCTTTACTTTAGACAAAATTGTCTTTTCACTATTTCTTCCTAATATTTAAGAGTTGAAAATTAATTAATATATTTATGTTAAAACCTTTTCTATTAAAAGTCATTATAATTAATGACAACTAATACTTTTTTCATTAGTTTAAAAATTCTAAATCAACTAAATTTGATTTTAAGAAGATTTGAAAAATCTAAAAATAAATATAAAAGTGTTAGAATGAAAAAAATATAAGAAATACCAAATTTTCATGTTTATATGTGCTTAAGAAATACCAAATATATATGTACTTGCACTAAAATATATGGTTGTATTTACATTATTATATTAAAGTGTGAAAGATTTTTGAAAAACGATTGGAAGTTTTACACTTTATTAAAAATCTTCGCAATAAATAAAATTATTTAACTTTAAATAATCAAACATTACACGTACGAGACACGTATGATTAAACTAGTTCTTACAAATATTATTGACATGACCAAAATTATTTGGTGCGGAAGATAACTATTTTTCTAGAAGAAGATCTTTGAAAATATGGAAAATAAAGATAACACTGCAAAGTTTAGCCATGTGGAGTAAGTCAATTATCAATAATTTTATGGGAATTAATTATTCCTTTTGCAAACGAATAATCCATTTCTTTTGGATATTATACTAATAAAGTTAGACCAAGGGTTTTGAAAAATTTGATGATTATAGGAAAAATTTCTTCGGTGTGCTTTAATTTTTTTGACGATACCAGCCTTGAAATCTTTTGGCCTTTTTATAGCGTTAACTAAAGTGAAATTACCATGCAGCAGACTTCTTTTTTGTTTCTACTATGCAGATTCTAGTGCTTCATTTCAGTGGAAACTTCATTACTATAAAAAAAAAAAAAAAAAAAAGAATTATTACACATTAATTAATTTACATACCTTTCCAGTATTTTCCCTTCGGAAGGGACCCTTCCTAAACATTGCTTAGCTTCAGATATATGTTTAGTTGATTTAAAAAGAAAGAAAAAAAAATTGGGGGTAGAGGATTACAATGTGGGGAATTGAACTCTCACCTTATCTCTCACCAATAAGGTGAGAGTTCAGGTAACTAATCAACTAAGCTACTAAGATTCCCCATATGTTTAGTTGATTAATATAGTTGAATACTTGAATTACATTCCCCCATCTTTAGCCACAATTAGATGCAACTTAACTTAGTTAACTTGAGATATAACAAGATTTCAATTGTAACTTGTATTATTAGCTCCACAGAAGGATTTAAATAAATTTGATAAAGATTCAATATCCCCATTTTTTATATTACCCAATGTGGTCCGTCCCTTCACTGAACTGCATATAGCAGATACAATAATGAACCGGGCAGTGTTTAAGTTTTCTATTTCAATGGATTTAATGTCTTAGGTCTAACTAGCTCAAGATAAATTTGAGAACATCGACACTAGACTTTGTCTGTCTATGGTGCGTAGGACCTTATATTGTTTCATAGTTACATCACTAAAAAAAAATGGGCAATTTGTAGTGGTTTATTTGTAGAAGTTTTAAGAAATTTCATTAATAATTCATTTTGTGCCGTTTTGTTCTAACTCCCATAATATAAATTTTTTTGTGGCAATTCTATTATGGAGGTTAGAAAATTATCACGATTCACTATAAATTATGGCGATTAATGGCTACTACAAATTTATTAAAATTTGTTACTTTTAGAAATTATATTCTTTTTGTATTTTTTTTTATTATATTCAAATTATATGATATATAATAACTAACATTAATAGTTAATTCATTATATATAAACACAACTGCACACCCTTCTGCTTCTTCATTTTAATAGGATTGTAATATTTTTATCTTTTATTTTTCTTACCTATTAAGATACTCTCTGCATATATATTTTTTACTTTGTATATCCAATTTCATTTCAATCTTTTATTTTATACTTTACTACTTTGTATTAGATATTTATGTAAATTGGTGATTTTGGTTGCCCCATCATATAATAATTTAAATTTTATAACTATTAAAGTTAAGACAAATATTGTATGATCAATTTTAGCTCAAATGCATTATATATATTTATTATATGCTCTTTAAAATAAAAATTAGATTCCAAATCAATAATAATATTTATTATATTTATTTTATATGCATTTTAACTTTATTTATACTCATATAATAATTAATTTTTAAGTTAAAAAATTTTAATTAATAATTACTAATAAATTTTCTGAAAAAAAATATTTTATGCACCAAAATAAAAATTTTCTCATTCTACATTTGAACCCAAACCCAACCAAAATCCTAATGTCTTTCCCCCCTTTAAAAGAAATATAAAGAAATTTAAAACTATTAAAGATTAAAATTTCCCCAAAAATCTAAAAATCAATCTAATTAATAACCCACTCCTCCCACGTACAAGCATCCCGATCCCACCTCTTTTCCCCTCATTCCTCCCTTCGTCCTCTCATTTTGCCTCATCTCTATTTTTTTTTCTTTAGGTGCGTAAACATGGAGGATGAGTGATACTCATCCTCACCGCATCTATTTGTTCAATTTAATTTTGTATGTGATTTTTGATAATTATTTTATCTTTTGCAGGTTTAATAAGGCGGGATGAATGTTAAATAATTTTGTTAACATAAAGGTAATTCTTTGTTATTTGGGTTTGAGAATTCACACTAGAATTTGAAATTTATAATTTTATTCTTTTTATTATTTAATCTATAGGCATACTTTGCAAGTTGTTAAACTGAACTCATTATACTTTTATATATTTTAGAATTTTTTCGAGTTCTTACAACAACATAAAATCATTCATACTCGGTCATTAACTGAGTTTTAGGTAATATGTACATCAATATATGTTTATCTAATCATTTATAAATTTTTTATTGTTTCAGTCGAATGCAGATATTGAGCTCACTTTATCATAAAGTCATAAACAAAGGGTTAAGTGACTACAAGTCTACAACTGAAATCACCAAGGAAATGCTTAGATTTTAATGTTTATTTGATGTGGAATTATGTAGATTCTTAAGAATTTAAAATTGTAATATTTAGGTTATTATACACAAGTTCGTATTACATCAATTCAACATGAATTTAGACTTGTGAAGCTTATTACTATGACTTCGTCTGATGAAATTTGATTTATGTTAAATGTATTGTTAGTAAAATTATTGATTCCTATTATTTTGAAAATTTGATATAAATCAAATTTCATATTTTTTTTAATTTTAAAAAGTGATGCTTAGTGGCAATCATAAGCCTTCATAAATTAGAAGTACACAAATATTAATCTCATATCACGACAGCTATAAACTCACACAAACCTATTGTTTAAAATATTGAGATCATATTGACAAGGTTCTAAATCGTCACAAATTGATATTAAAAACCTCCACAAATTTAAAAGTCATATTGTGGCGAGTGGCAGGGAGGTTTATTAGAACCACCGCAAATATGCTCATGGCAAGGATACCTCTGGCATTTTTGTAAAATCGCCGCAATTCAATTTGTGGGGGTCATAAATCACTGCAATTGACAAAATAACCCCCATAAATTGAGGCTTTTTTGTAGTGCATAGTATCAATGGTTGTCACTATTCACTCGAACACCAACAACAAAATATTGTTGTTTTCGGGCACACAAAATCTGTATTTTGACAACAACAACTTCAACACAAGTTTAAGTATAAGACAAGAACACTTACGAAGCTATGCAACGCCTTCAACACAAGATCAAAATGACCTTTCAAAGAAGTTTGTTTTCAGAAAATTAGATGAAACAGAAAAAGGCCAAGTCCTCCAAATTCACGGAGTGTCTTTAAAGTAAATAATTTCCCTAGTATCCGAGGTTGTGGAATTTTCCTTTCAGGATAAAATGACCTAACAATCCGACTGTAGTGGTACCTCAAACTATTGGATTCTTTTCGAACTCACTCAACGATTAGATGATCATACAGAGTATTTCAAAAAAAAAAAGTGTTTTAATGCATAAAAAATTTTGTATCTAAACATGTGAAAAATGCAGGTGTATATAGCCATTAGGTGCCCCTTCCGAAAGGTGGCAATGGTTCACCGGAAAGGTGTATCCTTTCTGAACAGTCATGTCTGTTCATCGAATTATTGTGTATTTTCTGGACAGTTACAACTATCCGAACAGACATTTTCTTTCCTGAATCAGTGTGTCATTTCGTCGAAGGGTTGCATTTCTTTCAAAGCAGTATTTCGCATTCTGCAATTGTTTCTGCACTGCATGCATGCATGTTAATGGAGGAACAGTTTACTGTTACATTTTTCTTTTTTGGATTTTTGGACTGTTTCAAATAAATTTTATCTAAAAGATTGATCTCATCGATCGATTATTTTTCGAATCTGAAGCCAAAGCCGAGCAAGCGGCGACGACGGCGCGAGGAACCTTTTGGTTCTTGCCTCACTTACCATGTGGAGTAAGTGTTCCTTAATATAAACACTTAAAATTTTCCTTCTCCCACCAATGTGGAAGAATTAGTAGACTTTCTATTTTTTAGTACACTTTCCATTTTTTGAGTGTTATCTCAATTTTTTTCCTCCACTTGGTTCCCTCATTTTCCATTTACACTTTTAATTTTGAACCCAAAAAATACTTCCTCCATTCATTTTTACCTGTCCACTAATGACATGACACATTCAGAAAACAATAAATGATAGGTGATCTTAAGCATATTCATACACCTAAGTGTCATTATCTACGTGTGTTTAGCATAGTTTTGAGGATAACTTAGTGTGATTAATGAAGTATAAAGTGTTCTTTGTGTATACTTATACTAAGTTGCATGTTTAGAGTGATTAAGATGCATTTGAAACAAGTCAAGAGTCAAAAGGATCAAATCAAAGTTTAAATGAGAAAACTTGTTAGGCTAGCATATGCTAAGCTTGTTCCAGTGTACTTTGAGGAGCTTTATTGTGTTGTGTGGACTATTTTTTGTTATGAGTTGTTATAAAAGACCATTGGACCAGCTACGGAACCTAAATGAAGCCTAAACACAAGCCACAAGAAATGGTGAAACAAGGAACAAGTAGATGAGAAGAAGAGTACAAAGATCAGAAGAAACCTCACCTTGTGGAGGCAGCCATGCGCCTCCGACACCCCACCCCACCCCATAGTATGGGAGGGGACATGTGTTACACCCCTAAGGTGAGTTTAAACTGCCTTGGCCATGATATAGGCCTACGCCACATCCCCCAGCCTGCTATAGGTCATGCAGTACAACCTCCCACCCCCACCCATCACGATCCAAACCCAAGCCTATCCGTGAGAGGCATCCCAATCCTACCAGGGTCGAAAATAACCTCTTTAGTTATACCTCATGAGCACAATAATAAGAATAATGGATAGTGGAAGCCAACCAAGATATCCAAAAGTAAAGAGGAAGTCTGTAAGTTAAAACATAACAATTATAACATCCCAATACTGTGCACAAAAGCCTCTAGTCCAAGAACACCAATTAAGTTGGGATGTGCCCCCGATTATGACAAAAATAATCCATAAGTACTATAAATATAAAGAGAACTGAGGAAATGACTAGGCCTTCATAATGTTGGAGGCTCACCACTTCACAACTGATCAACAAGAGAACCAGACCACCTAACATTGCACAGAATCACCAGAAAAGCCTTCGGATCCTACATCATGAAATAATGCAGAGTTCAGGGATGGTCAGTACAGCGAGTACTAGAACGCAATCTAAGAAAAGGGATAAAATAATGCATTTACTAAGAATCCAGTCATAAACCACATTTATAATGATACAGGTGCAAAGAGTACAATATCTTTTCACAAGGAGCCAAGCTCAAGACTTAGAAAATATTCAAGACATATTTATGAAGATAGACTTTAGAACATATTGAAGTGTGAAGAAGGGCTTTAGAACACTCCAAAACGGCCCTTTAGTTACACTCCAAGGGCGCCTTTTTCATTAAGGGTAGTTTAGTCCTTTTTATGTCATTTTGTAATAGCTATAAATAGACTTTTTAGGGTTATTTTCAGCTTAGTTGATTATTTTTATTGAAGTTGTAACACTTGAAACATTTCTATATTGAGATATTAGTTCCATCCATAACTAGGGTAGCACATAGTGTGGAATCACTTGTGTTGCATTTTTGTCTAGAAACGTGAGTTCTTGAGGTGAGTTGAGTTTCTCTTGGATTCACATAAGAGTTTAGTGTTGTTATCGCAATATTTATGGGTCTTAGAGTTTGAAACACTCTTAGGTTCTTAGGTTTTTGTGATAATCTATGTTAAACTATCTTTATCATATTGTATTTATTGTCTTGTTTCCATTATTGTGTGTTATTGATTGTTTCATTGTTGTTGTTGTGTTTTGTTCTCAATTTTTCCTATTGTTCTTGGTTTTCTTGTGTGTTCGCAGTTGATCTGTATCATTTGGTATCAGTGCAAGGCTTGATTTTGTTCCAACAAAATCAAGCTTGGGATTGCTACTTTGAAAAATCTCACAAAAAAATAATAGTTGTTCTTGTTTTGTACCTTGGCCAAAAATAATGTTCTTGTTTTTATGTCTTGGCTGAAGGTTTGAGTCTAGATTTAGGATATTTTTGTGTGTTTTGGTTGTTTCTAGTGTTAGCTCCTTTCTTACTAAAACTTCTAGAGTCTAAATCCAAATTTTTCAGATATTTTCAAGTTATTGTTGAAGATTGTGGAAGACTATTGTTGTTGTTGTTCTTGATGTTCTGCATGTTGTGTTGAAGAAGAAGCTTCAAAGAATGTTGTTTGATCTTAAAACAAGGGAAAAAGAGTGTGACTCCTTATTTGTCTTGAAAACACTTCCAAGAAACCAAAGTAGTAAAAAGACAAAAGGCTTCCAAAAAGCCTTGTTACCAAAAAGGAGTTAGGGCACTTTTCAAGATTGACTAAAAAAAGAAAAGGAGACAAGACTTGCAAAAAGGTTGTCTTGTCAAAAGAGTGCAAAAAGGTCAAAGCTCAATGAATTTTAAAAAGGAATCCTAAAGTCTTGTTTGTCTACCTACCATAGTCTAAATTTCTCTCTTCCAATTGAAGATTGAACAACTCAATTTTGAAACAAAAAAATTTCAAACTTCAACAATATTTCATCGGCCAATAGGTGGATGTCATGTCATCATAGGCTCAAAAAATTTGGAATTCTTAGTTTCTTTTCCTTGTTTCAATTGGTTTGAATTTTGTTAATTCTAGTACTAATGGGCAAACTAGTAATCATCTACTAGGTTGTAAATTAGTTTTGAGTATGTTTCTTTGTGTTAGCGTTATTTTTGTGCCTTTGTCATTTGTAAATCGTTGTAATTCTTGGCTCAAGACCGAACAAATTTTCTTTGAGTCTTCAAATGAAAATCCATTTCGGACAAGAGTAAACTCACCCCTCAACTTCTCACGGGTTGCTAGCCGACTTACAACACTTGTGAAACCAAGTGTGAGGTAATCAAGTATGAGAGTGTGGTGAGGATATTTTAAGCTATCTTGTTTGTTATTTTTGTAAGTGTCTTTTAGGTACAATAGAGACTGACGGAACAACCTCCCAAACCATGGACAACAATGATACTAATACCATTTTGGCTCACCTTAAGACTTTTACCAGTAGCATGGACAAGATGCAAATGGATCTGTCTTTATTAACGGGGGATGTGTCCACTGTTAGTAGGAGGTTAGAATGGGTAGAAAGTTAAAGAAGTTCCCGACCTTCTACTCTTTAACACTATCATGTGTCGTCAAGTGGGAATGATCAAAATACTTCCTCAACCATTACCCCCAAAACTTTGCATCAAATGTTCAATCCATCAACACAACCTCCAAATGTCACACATCAAACCACCATTTATTCCCAAAGCCGAGACCATAATAGACCAATCCACCCTTCACTTCACCAAGTCCAAAAAGAAGGACTTAGAACCCAAATACCACCTCTAAACTCGAACCCTCTATTTCAAGATCCTCCAAACCAAAAGGCCTCCACCTCCACCAAATCCCACTCTTCTATATCAAGTTTCACTTATCCAAAATCCACCCATCCTTGTAGAGGGATATGGTAGAGAGGATCAACAAGAGGGCTATGGAGTTTATGATGAACCCTATATGATGGAAGAAGGGATAAGAGAAAAGCGTACGGAACAAAGGGATTCCACGGTCATGATGGTAGATTTACCCACAAGAATCATCAAGACGATAGATGTAGAGATGTAGGCATAAACTCTATCAAGGTGGGTCTTCCAATCTTCAAAGGTGAGAGTGATCCTGAAGAGTTTCTTGCATGGGAGTCCGCATGTGAGAGAATCTTCCAAGTTAATGATCTTATTGAGGAAAAAAAGAGTTGTTATACAATAGCTCACTTTGAAGGTTATGTCGCTATGTGGTGGGAGTATGTCAAGCTATTTGGAAATGTATTGATTGATAGACAACCCCCTCCTTGGTTTATATTGAGGTACCTTATGAGGCAAAGGTAATTACCCGAAAGCTATCAAAATGAGCTCCTTACCAAGTTGTACAATTTGAGGCAAGGTAATAAGAGTGTCGTGGCTTATTATGATGAGTTCCAACAACTCATTTTGAAACTTGATCACCGAAGGGAGCAAGTGAGTCACGACATCATACGCTTCAAAGTCGAGTTGAACAAGGACATCTCTACACACATGACCCTTCACAAGTTTGATACTATAGATGACATCTTCCAAGCGACATTAGAGATTGAAAGAGAGAACAATGAGAGGTTGACTTACAAATAAAAGGCTTAATCTCCCTTGGGTTGGTACAAGGACACAGATCACTCATTCAATGATAAATAACCCGAGGCTAAGGATGCCTAAAAGTGTCCTCAAAGAAATAAAGGTAAACCTAACCCTCCTTCTCATTCTAAGGGTTTTCAATGTTTAAAATATCAAGGGTAGGGACACAAGGCTAGTGAATGTCCAAAACAGAGAAATGTGATCCTTATGAAGGGTAAATTGTATTATCTTGGAGTAGAGGTTGGAAAAATAAGATGAGAATGATGATGACTCTCAAGATGGAGAGAGAGAAGAAGCCTAAAAACAAAGTGAGGGTGGTGGGGAGGATACTTATCCACAAGGTGGAGAACTAGAAATACTTAATTTTGTGGTGAAAAGAGTTATGATTAGTAAGGCATTGGATGATCCAAGCCAAAGGGAAAATCTTTTTCATACCAAGTGTCTTATTAAGGGAGGTGTGTGTTCCTTGATTGTTGATAGTGGAAGTTATGCCAATGTTGCTAGTGCCGCCATGGTGGACTATTTGAAGTTTCCAACTAATCCACATGCAAGTTAGTATAAGCTTCAATGGTTGAACGAATGTGGAGAATGGAAGGTAACCCGGCAAGTAGTGATTTGATTTAAGGTGGGAAACTATGAAGATGAGGTGCTTTATGATATCATCCCAATGCAAGCTTGTCACTTATTATTAGGTCGGCCATGGTAATATGATAGGTCTACCAAGCATGATGGTAGAACCAACCGGTACTCTCTTGAATTCAAGGGCTGAAATTCACACTTCATTCTCTTTTACCCTCATAAGTGAATGAAGTCCATCAATGAGTGAAGGAGTTGTAGGATAAATAAAAGAGTGAGAGAAAAGAGAAAGTCGAGAGTAGTATAGGTGAAAAAGGGGAGGGAACAATGTAACCAAAGGGAAAGAAGTCCTTAATTGTGGGACTTGGCCACAAGGTTCCCTTGTTACTCACTAACCTAGATACTAGCATTTTGCGTAGTATCCAATCTTTTTATTTGAAGGTTGAAAAATATGTACTTCTAAAGAAGAAGGTGGGCTTTACCGACACACACCAAGGTGAAGACCGTTGTGTGCTACAAGGAGTGAATTTGAGGTCAATGTCTTTCAAGATGGAGAGAATGATACGGGTGCAAAGAGTACAAGACCTTTTCACAAAGATCTAAGCTCGGGACTTACAAAGCCTTCAATACATATTTATGAATATGGAATGTAGAACATATTGAAGTGTGAAGAGGGGCTTTAGAACACTCTAAAGTCGCCCCTTAGTTACTCTCCATGGGCGCCTTTTTCATTAAGGGTTGTTTAGTCTTTTTTATGTCATTATGTAATAGTTATAAATAGACTTCTTTAAGGTTATTTTCAGCTTAGTTGATTATTGTTAGTGAAGTTGTAACACTTGAAACATTTCTCTCTTGAGAGAGTAGTTCCATCCGTAACTAGGGTAACACATAGTGTGGAATCACTTGTGTTGCATTTTTTGCTAGAAACGTGAGTTCTTGAGGTGAGCCGAATTCCTCTTGGATTCACGTAAGAGTTTAGTATTGTTATCACAAGATTTAGGTGTCTTAGAGTTTGAAATACTCTTAGGTTCTTAGTTTTTTATGATAATCTATGTTAAACTATCTTTATCTTATTGCATTTGTTGTCTTTTTTTCCATTATCATGTGTTGTTGTTGCTGCCATTGTTGTTGTTGTATCTTGTTCTCAATTTTCCTTGTTGTTCTTAGCTGTTTTTGTGTGTTCGTTGTCGATTTGTATCACACAACAATTATACATATATATAAGATGCCGAAATAGGGACAAGGGTTATGAAACTTGATAGTTTAAAATATAAGCTTGAACGATGTAGGTTGTGCCGACATTCCAGGCACCCACGGGTTATATGGGTTCGACTCCCCCTGCGGGAAGGGCCCTAGTCCATGTTAGCCGCAAGTGCTGAGGAATGGCTAAGGACACCAAGGCAATAGCCATCCAAAAATATAATGTGTACATCAGACACAATGGTCACATGACCCAAACATCGGTAAACGTGGTTTTCAGTTTTGGTCTCCCCTAGAACTACACCTTCTCGGTGAGATACATAATTTTTTTTACGCCCTAATTAAAATAATTTGCACATAAACCAATCTTTCACCATGGAGTCTTTCATTAAGGCATTTTCCAACTTGGTATCGTCATACCAATATGCTTGCAAGCTATTCCATTTATGCCAATCCAATTAACCAAATTAACTCCAATTAACAGTTTAAAAATCCAAACCATAGCCACCAAGGGCATCCAAATTTTTTTTACCCATTTATCCCTTATTACAATGCAATGTTTTCAAAAGATAAATAAATCATGTTTAATCCTTATTCAAAGCCAAATAACAATATGGGTTGAGGTTAATGTCATTACCATGCTAACATTCATCCATATTGTGAAAACCCGAATCACCAAATTCACCATGATAACAACACTTGAAATTCAGTTTTGAAATCCAATAATTAATGCATAAAAACCCACTAAAACAATGAAAATACCATGCAAGTATTAACAAAAAAAAAAAACTTAACCCAAGTCCAAACCCATCATTCAAAACACATAATTATTGAATAAATTGAAGCAATAGTATAAAATACAAGTTAAGAACTGTACAACATGCCTGGAAATTAGAAGAATTTGAGATGGAATTAAAGTTTAGAGCCCGGAGAATGAAAATCCTTGATAAAATCTTGAATTTCTTAACTTGGGGAATTTGAAAGGAGAAGGGCAAAGCTAAGAGTTGATAATTGATGCTTATGGGGAATAAAAGGGGACTTTATGTCGTTTAATGGGTCAAATGACCAAAAATCCCTTGCCCCAAGTGAAAAAAAATAAAACTAGGCAAATTTTACATAGTAGTGTGGCATGCCGCTATCGCGGTTCTTAGCCAGCGTGCCACACTCTTATCTGGAGGCTAAGTGTTGTGGCATGCTACTATCGTGGATCCTTACTGCCTTGGGATCCGAAATGACCCCGAACTCTTTTGAAAATTTTGAAACTTCCCAAAACATCCCTTTAATATCCCTTATCATGATTAAATTTAAAATTCTCATTGCAAATGCGGGAGGATAAAAAATAAACAAATCTCAAATTTTTGAGGTCTTACATAATCTCCCTTAAGATCATTTGTCCCCGAATGAGAGATTAGGATATTTTAGCATGATAGTAGAAAGAATACAGTGGAATTCAATGACAAATTCAAAATGCGACAAGAGGAAATAAAACTTATACCTTGAGCACCTTCATCCAACATGGAAAACAAAAATGGGTACTTGGCTTTCATATCCACTTCTGACTTCCATATAGCCTCTTCTACCTTTTGATTTCTCCAAAGAACCTTCACCGAAGCTATGTCCTTAGTCCTCAATTTCCAAACTTGCCTATCCAATATTTTGAATGGAGTTTCTTCATAGGACAACGAATACGTAAAACCAATATCCCCGATGGGAACTATCAAAGAAGGGCCACCCACACACTTTTTAAGCATGAATAGTGGAAAATGGGATGAATCGATGCCAAATTCACTGGTAACTCCAATTCATAATCAATATTTTCAGTCCTTCTTAAAATCTGATACATACCAATATAGTGGGAATTGAGCTTCTACTTCTTCCCAAATCTCATAACTCTTTTCATTGGAAAAACCTTTAAGAATACCCAATTGCTCACTTCAAACTCCAACTCTCTCCACCTCACATCCGCATAAGACTTTTGGCAATTTTGAGTAGTATTAAATATTTCTCGAATTACATTTACCTTCTGCATCACTTGGTGAACCAAGTCAGGGTCAAACAGCCTAGTCTCACCCACCCTAAACCATCCAATAGGGGACCTGGACCTTCTATCATAAAGAGCCTCAAAAGGGTCTATTTGGATGTTGCAATGATAACTGTTATTATAAGAAAACTCAATAAGAGACAAATGTTCAACCCAATTACCCTTAAAATCAATCACACGGGACGTTAGCATATCCTCCAACGTCTAAATCATACGTTATGCTTGTTCATCCATTTACGGGTGGAAAACGGTGTTAAGGTTCACCTGATTACCCAACTCTTTCTAAAAAAACACCAGAAATGAGAGTAAAACTGCGTACCTCATTCAAAGATAATAGACACTGGCGCTCCATGCAACTTAACTATCTCCTAAATAAATAACTTGGCATAATCCTCTCCTGAGTAATTAGTCCTCACTGACAGAAAGTGAGCGGACTTGGTCATTCTATCCACAATCACCCAAATAGAATAATATCAATTTTAAGACCGTACAATACCTGTAACAAAATCCATATTAATCATCTCCCACCTCCACATAGGCAATTCTATCTCTTTTAAAGTGCCACCCAGCCTCAAATGTTCAACTTTGACTTATTGACAAACCATACACTTAGAAACAAAATTTGCCACATCCCTCTTCATATTATTTCACCAATATATTTCCTTAAGTCATGATACATCTTTATCAAACCTGGATGAATTGTATATCTGTACTCATGAGTTTTGGTCAAAATCCTTGTCCACAACCCATCTACATCAAAAACACATAGCCTTACTTGATATCTCAAGATTCCATCTCCCCTAATCTCGAAATCCATAACCTTTTGCTGACCCACATCATGTTTGATTTGCACGAGTATGGGATCCAAAACCTGTTTATCCTTGACCTCAGTACTAAGAGGCGATTCAACCACTTTTTGAACGATTACCCCTCCACCCTCAGAGTACAAAAGACAACTCCTAAATTAGCCAGCCTGTGAATATCCTTCACCATTCCTCTTTTCTCTTCTGCAACTTGAAATAAGTTTCCCATGGACAACCTGCTAAGAGCATCATCAACAACATTAGTTTTACCTAGATGGTAATGCAAACCTATGTTGTAATTTTAAAGCAATTCAAGCCACCACCTTTGCCTGAGATTCAATTTCTTATGCGTGAACACATACAGTAAGATCTTATGGTCTAAATAAATATCCACATGCACCTATAAATAATGGCTCAAAATTTATAAAGCAAAGACCACATCTGCCAACTCTAGATCGTGAATCGGGTAATTCCTCTCATGAACCATAAGTTTCCTAAAAGCATAGGATTCTACCTTGACATGTTGTATTAAAACACAACTCAGTCCCACATGGTAGGCATCACAATACACAATGAACCCCTCAGTACCTATAGGTAGAGTCAAAACAGAAGCAAAAGTCAACTTATCTATTAACTTCTCAAAACTTCCTTCATATGCATCGGATAACAAAACTTAAACTTTTTCTGAGTTAACTTCGTCAACGGAGCAGCAATAGATGAGAAACTCTCCAGAAAACTTCTATAGTACCTAGAAGCTCCTAATGTCGGTTAGAGTAGTGGGTCTGATCCATTTATTAACCGCCTCAACTTTTTGTGGATCTACCTTGATCTCTTCACTAGAAAAAACATGCCAAAGAAAAGTCATATCACTTGGCCAAAATTCACATTTAGAAAATTTTGCATACTTTCTGGTCTTTAAGAGTTTGCAACACAATTCGGAGGTGATCGGCATGATTCACCTCACTTTTGGAGTACACCAAGATGTTTACAATAAGGACTATAATAAACAAATCATAAATTACCCGAACACCCAATTTATAAGACCCATGAAAGCAGTCGGAGAGTTAGTCAACTCAAATAACATAAATCATATCCAAAAAGCAGTCTTGGGAACCTCTATAATTTTCCATTAGTGATAGCCTGAACGGAGATCACTTTTCAAGAAATACTTAGCACTCTAAAAATGATCAAAGAGGTCATCAATCCTTGGGAGAGGGTACTTATTTTTACTATAACTTTATTCAACTAATGATAGTATATACATATCCGAAGAGACCCATCTTTCTTTTACACGAAAAGCACAGGAGCACCCCATGGAGAAACACTAGAACGGATGGAACCCTTATCAAAAAGATCCTCCAACTGCTCATTTAGTTCCTTTAGTTCAGCCGGAGCCATCCTATAAGGGGGAATAAAAATAGGACATGTGTCCAATAGAAGGCCAATCCCAAATCTTTCCCTATCGGGAGAAATTCCAGGAAGATCATTAGAAAAAACTTCAAGAAATTCATTAACTACAGGGACAGATTGAAAATAGGGTCTCTTAGAGTTAGAATCTTTAACCCAAACTAAATGATACAAACAACCTTTGGAAATCAATTTTTGAGCTTTAAGATAAGAGATAAAACTCAGAGTTAGAATCTTTAACCCAAACTAAATGATACAAACATCCCCAAGATTACATCAAAATCCACCATATCAAGTTTTATTAAATCCACCAATGTTTCTCTCTATGAAGATTGGACACCACACAACCTCTACAGATTTTTTTATCAATAATAGACTTACCCACAGTAGTTGAAATAAATAAGGGTTTGAAAATATTTTTGGGACCAAAACCAAAGTGCACAACCACATAAGGGGTCACATAAGACAGGGTAGAACTCGGATCAAGAAAATAATAAACATCACGAGAGAAGATCTATAATATACCATTGACAACATATCGGGATACCTCAGATTCTTGATGAGTGGGCAGTAGCAAGTACATAAAGGTGATTCTGGCCATTATCGGTCCCTAACGTGGCACCTTGGTGCAGGAGCTAAAAAAGTGGCAACCGAAACCTTATTATCTCTAGTAGAAACCTTAACTATAGTATAATTCCACCACAGATGACCAAGATAATCACAGATAAAGCATAAATTCCTTCCCTTCTCACAATATCCAAGATGAAGCTGTCCACAAAATCGACAAAGAGGATAGGGTGGGGCTAACTAAACTCCAATGGCTTGAGACTGGCACCTTGTACCTTAGGACCACTACTAGACTAAAAATGACAATCACCTAAAGACTTGGGATAAAGAGCACTAGCAGACGAATAAGAATTTTCCTAGTTCTTATTCTTAGTCCATTATACCATCTGTTCTACTGTTCTGATGCTTTGCATTCTTCTTTGCATACCTAAATTTCTTGCTCTGTCTTTCTCCCATTTCTACCTACTTCCTTGTCTCATCTTTCACCTGTTGCATGTACACTACTAGCCTAGATATATCTATATTATTTTTAGCATAGCAACCTTATATTCTAACACCTAATCACGGGATAAACCAAAAGCAAATTTCCTCATTCTGGACCTCATATTAGATACCAACTCTGAAGCATAACAAGATAGTTGTTCGAACTTCAGTGCATACTCCTTAACATTCATCTTACCCTATTTCAAGTTCACAAACTCTTCGAGCATAGCCTCTTTCAACACCTGAAGAAAGAAGTAATCAAGAAAGATACCCACGAACTCTTCCCACATAACCGGATCAGTATTCTCACCCCTCAGCTCTTCCCACTCGTCATACTACTGGTAAGCCACATTCTTTAATTAATAAGTAGCAAACTCAATACCTTATAAATCAATAGAATGCATAACCTTGAAGATCTTATTTATCTCATCAATAAACCCCTAAGGATCCTCCTCAACCTTAGATCCTATGAAGGTTGGGGGATTCAAACACATAAATTTGCCAACTCGAGTGACCTTAGATGAGCTGGAAATGGGAACAACATGATCATATCGATGAGACTATGATACGCAATCAGATCACTAGCCCAGGAAGCCAGAAGAGGACTAGTAGGGACCGGTAGAACCCCAGGTAAAGTGGTGCAGTCAGGACAGGGACCCTAGATTAAGTCTACACTCTATGAATAAGGGGAATTTCCTTTGCATTTTTCTTAGGTGGGACAGAGGTTCCAATTAAGTTCCTACGATCATCAGATCTTCGGGGAGACATGATTTGAAATACAAATAGGCCAAGAGTTAGAGAAGTTTATGATAACTAGACACTCTTAGCACGAAATAGAACACAAGAAAAGAAAACATTCATAAATATCTCGTAGCCTCCTCCTTATGAGTGTGGCATGATATGCATTCATAAAAGAGACTCTACTCAATACAACTTTGTGGACACTTAGCGACTCTAAACTGTGCTCTGATACCAAGATTGTCATGATCCAAACCTGGGCTTGGCTGTGATGGACATCCTAAGCCTATTCCCTCTTTTAGTTATACCTCATGAGCTCAATAATAAGAATAATACATAGAGGAAGCCAACCAAGATATCCAAAGTAAATAAATAAGTAAAGAGAAAGTTTATAAGTTAAACATAACAACCATAACATCCCAATACTGTCTACAAAAACCTCTAGCCCAAGAATACCAACTAAGTTGGGACAAGCCCCCGACTATGACCAAAAAAATCCATAAGTACTAGAAATATGAAAGGAACTAAGAAAATAACTAGGCCTTTCGAATGATGAAAGCTCACCACTTTACAGCTTATCAACATCAGAACTAGACCACCTAATGCTGCACAGGATCGCTAGAAAATCCCTCAAACCTTTCATCATGAAATAACATAGCTTCTAGGGACGGTCAGTACGGTGAATACTGGCATGCAACCCAAGAAAAGGTATAAAATAATGTATTTACTGAAAATTCAGCCATAAATCACATGCACAATAATTAGTACAATAATTATACATATATAGAGGATGTCGGGATAGGGACGAAGGTCATAAGACATGATAGTTTAAAACATTAGCCTAAACTATGTAGCTCGTACCAAAATTCCAGGCACCTACGAGTTGTATATGTTCGGTTTACCCTGCCTAAAAGGCCTCAGTCCATGATAGCCACATGTACCAAGGAATGGCTAATGACACCAAGGATAGCAGTCCAAAAGAGAAAAGACATCTTCCCCCCCCCCCAAACTTTTCCTCTCAACTCACTTTAGCACTTAAACTAAACTTTCATTTATTTACCCCCCTTAACATCTTTAAAGTGATTATATACACCCCTAATTCTGACGTGGAATTTAAAAAAAAGTGTGTTTTTATTTAAAAATCGATATGTTCCAACTTTTTATTTTAATATATATTAAAAAAAAAGACACCCTTCTTCTTCAATGCCCCCCCCCCACGCCAACCCACACCCCACACTCTTTTCTTCTCCAATTGATCAAGAACAACAATACCCATTTTCTTTAAACTATCAATTTCTCCATCAATAACCTCATCCATTTTCTTCAACCATTAATTTCTCTATTAACAACCTCACCCATTTTCCTCAACCACCAATTCCTCCATTAACAACCTCGCCTATTTTCTTCAACCATTACTTTTCGATCCCCATTTTCTTCCATGGTGTAGTCTCTCATCCAATTTGCAAGTACACTAAACTCTTTTGGTTCCACCACTCCAATCTCATGGTTGACACATGTTTTGTTAATTCGAGAATAGAATCGGACACTTGGAGGCTTCTCTGGATAATATTTGTGGTAGAATAGCTTTAACTGATAAATACGCCCTTCATGAACATAATTGTATGAACAAATAATGGTGCCAGTCCAGGAACGCATGTAGATATCATCTCCATCATCCATCCCATACTCACCGTACCATCTCAATACCCTTTTTACCACGTTTGAGTTCCTCAAGTAATCTAAAATTTTGAGGGACCACAAAACTGGATCCTCCTCCTAAACCGAGTGTTATAGCTGATTGATTATTTCCAAAAAAGGGTTTTCTTAGGATTTGTGTAGAGATCGATTATTTCTAAATGAGTTTACCGAATTTGTGGTTGATGTTAAAAATGATTATTGGGGTTTTCTGATGATGATGTGAAGTTGTACTTGAATTTTGATTTTGATTGGTATGAATTTTGCTAGTTTAATTTTGTATCTGCCATTGTTGAAACTTGAAAAAGCTTGAAAACAAAAAAAAAGAGTTCGTTGAATTCATGATTGATGTCTAAATTGATTATTGGAGTTTTCTGATAATGTTGTAAAGTTGTTCCTGAAATTTGAGTTTCTTGAATTGGTGGTTTGATGAAGGAATAATTGGTGTTTCTAGAATTGGTGTTTCTTGAATTGGTTGTTTCTTGAATTGGTAATATGCTTTAAGTTTGAAGAAGATAGAAAATAGAGGTGAGGAGAGAGGTGGGATGGTTTGAAGAAGATAGAAAGGGGGGAATGGGGCTGTGTTATAGGGTAGGGGCGGAGTGGACAGGGTAGGTGGGGGTGTGAATAAGAAAGAAAATGGGGGTGGGGGTGTCTTTTTTATTTAATATATATATATATATATAAAAATAAAGTGTGGGAGATTAATTTTTTTTTAGAAAAGTTGAACTTCTTACGTGGCAATGATGTGGCTCCGATGTGGCATTGACGTAGCGTTGATGTGTAGGCGAGTGTAACACTCTCCATTGTAAGAGTGGTATTCAGTCTTGAGGGGTGAAAATAATTCACTTTAAAGATGTTAAGAGGAGTAAATAAACGGAAGTTAAGTTTAAGTGATAAAGTGAGTTTTGAGGACAAGTTCAGGGGGGAAATATATCTTTATATAGACCCCCAACATCGGCAAACATGGTTTTCAATGTTGGTCTCCCCATAACTACACATTCTCAATGATCTACATAATTCCCTTTAAGTCTAAATTAAAATAATTTGCACAAAAATGAATCATTAACCATGAAGTCTTTCATTAAGGAATTTTCCAACTTGGTATCTTCATACCAATAAGCTTGCAAACTATTACATTTATGCCAAACCAATCTATTTAATCAATTGACTCCAATTACCGAATTAAAAATCCTAACCATAGCCACCAAAGACATCCAAAAACTTTTTATCCATTTATCCCTTAATATAATGCAATATTTTTAAAAGATAATAAATCATGCATAATCCTTATTCAAATTCAATTTAACAATGTGGATTGAGGTTGATGTCATTAACAAGCCAACATTCATTCATATTGTGAAAACACAAATCACCAAATTCACCATGATAACCGTGCTTGAAATTTAGTTCTGAAATCCATTAATTAAAGCATAAGAAACCCATTAAAACAAGGAAAAATATCATGCAAGTATTAACAAGCAAAAACCTTTAACCCAAGTTCAAACCATTATTTAAAACACATAATTATTAAATAAATTTATGTAATAATATAAAATACAAGTTGGTTAGTGTACAACATGCCTGAAAATTAAAAGAATTTGAGGTGGAATTGAAGTTTAGAGCCCAGAGAATGAAAATCCTTGAGAAAATCTTGAATTTCTTGACTTGGGGATATTGAGAGGAGAAGGACAAAGCTAATAGTTGATAACTGATGGTTATGGGGAATAAAAAGGGACTTTATGTCGTTTAGTAGGGCAAAGGACCAAAAAACCCTTGCCCCTAAGTGAAAAAAGTAAAATTGGAAAAAATTTACATAGCAGTATGGAACGTCGTTATTACGGTGTTTATCCATCATGCCATGATATTATTAAAGAGGCTAAGTGGTGTGGCATACCACTATCCCGGACTCTTATTGCCTCGGGGTCCTGAAATGACCCCAAACCCCTTTCAAAAATTCTGTAACTTTTGCAATACACCTCCTTTAACATCCTTTAATTTATCATAATTCATGTCAAAAATTATCATTACACACATGGGAGGATCAAAAATAAATTAATAGTAATTTTTTGAGGTCTTACACCCCTTCCTCCCCCCCCCTCCCTCCCAAAAAAAATTTCTAAAATTGATTTTTCTACTTGGTTTAAGTTGAGGGCAAAGTGTCAATACATATATTTTGTGTGGGACAACTTATTGATAAATTTTAGGGTTATATAAAGAGCACTAAGCCACAATTATAAGGCATCTAGAGATCACACACGAATTGGGGGGCAAACAAGACATCAAGGAGCTCAAACTAGGGTTCTTTGTTCTTTTACTTTTCTTTCTTGCAGTTTTATTTTATGAACTCATCTATGGTGATTCTTCATAAATTTATAAGTGTATAAACACTCTCTTTTCAAGGTTGAGACTACAACATGATTTCTTAATTATTGTTTTTTTGGTTTATATGTTTATCATGTCTGTATTCTTGATTTTCTATTCTAAAGAGTTGCAAACTTTAGGAAAAATTGATAGTCATTAGGTGAACTGACCACAAAATTTAATAGATGGAACAAAGAGCGTAAGGAATGTGGATCTTATATTTAGTTTGTCAAGGGAAGATTTGCGGTTAGGATAAGATTTACCTAAATGCCCCACTTGATTAATAAAATAGAAAGATAACTTAGTGCATTTGAATTAGAGACTTATATCCCCGCTCAACGATGTACTTATGATACTAATTAGGATAGACGACTTATGACTATCTCCAAGTTATACTATCAACCTCTTACATCAACAATCTCGATGAACACTAACACTGACTAAAAATCATAGTTATGCATGATTGTCAGTATGTATTGACCCTAGAATTCTCTCTGGTATTATTCAACTTCAAGTTTATCATCATTAGTATAGTTTAGTATTTAATTTTATCTTTAAAACTTAATGAATCTTTGGTCATATTGCTTGAATAAATAATAAGAATCGATTTAATTTATTTGAATAGCTAAATGATAAGTCTCTGTGGATTCGACATCCATCTCATAAAATCCACTATATTACTTGTAAAACTGGTACACTTATGTATGCCAAAATCGCAATAAATTTTTGGCATTGTTGCTGGGACTTTGGTGTCATTTGTTTATTTAGATTAAACTTTTTTCTTTTTATTTATTTGAGTTGTATATAGTTTGTTTTTGTACAAAGTTTTTTTTTCCTTTTCTATCACTCTTTTTGATACGTCAGATTGGGATGGATATTGGTTGGATGTCGAATTTCCTTATTCATATTGTAGAGGACTCCACTCGGATAAAAGTTGTATTTGTATTCAAAGAATCGAATTGTGTACACTAAATCTATTTTTTGAATTGAATGTATACAATATATGTGGTGGTCAGGATGGCCATTGGAAGGATTGTCCCAATTTTTATTCCCCTCCTCTGAACCCCTATTATGATTAATATGCTATTTGTAATATTGACATAAAAAGAAATGAAGATTGGGTTACGAAATGAGAGCAATAAATTAAATAATATAAGTTCCTTCGAAATGGTCTCATAATCATGGCAACCTAACTACAGGAGGAAGAGATGAGCTCATACAAGTGATAGAGCAATTTAACCTAGATATTTGTTTCTTGAATGACCAATTGACTAAACAGATTGTGACATCTGATGTTCAATGCACTTTTCTACATTATGCTTATATGATTACATGCCTTTGGAGTCATTTGAAATAATGAAAGAGTGTGATGATGAGGTATAAAATTCTACATTTGTAAATTTGCACCAAAGAAGCAACACAATTACAAGCCTCACTTCAGAGCCAAGTGGTTTAATATGCACTGTTCATTACTTGATTCCTTCACTTTTTACCACCATCGTAAGAGCAAATCAAAAGGATAAATGTGATGTTGGGGTTGAAATGTATATCCTCAAGGTGGAGGAAAAAGTTGATGAGTCGTGCCACGATGTTAAATCGGGTGCTTGTTGGGATGCAACCTAATATGTAGTAAGTAATTTTTAATTTTAATTTTTATGTTTGTTTTAGTGTCACATTTGTTTTTGTTGTTTTTCATTTTACAGGTTTGAAAAAGTCTGAGTATAAATAATTTAAGCTAAGAAGCATGTCAAAAACTAAGTGCGGGATCCCCCGGACCCCATGATAAAAATATGAGAAAATGACATGTTACTAGCTAGGCCTAGAGGCCTCAGAAAGTATTTCTAATCCTTGTTCTTAATTTGATTTATACTTTAAGAACAAAGTATGATTTTAAATATGGGGAGTAAAATCTTTTGATTTGTTTGAGTGAAGTGCTCTATAGAATGCCTATTTTTATTTATTCACAAGTTTTTGACTAAATTTTAAAAATAAAAAAAAAATTATCTTTTTTATTTTCAGTTTGTATTGTTTGGTCCGTTTAGTAGAAGCACACTTTACCTATCTCTCGATTTTTCTTTTTGATTCTTTTTCGAGGAGAGCCCTTTGAACTCAGTATTCTTTTTTATTTTAGGAGTAATGTTAAAATTTTTATCATTTGGAATAAATAGAGATGCTCTAACTAAGTGCTACACATGATTACTTATTGCAAGTGGTGTTGAATTCTAAGGCATGATGTGAAAATTGAATGACTTTTGTAAGACACCTAGGCTTTTTTATCTGACTCTTGTGTGACATTGGCTCAAATTTGAATTCTTGCGATTTCTTGGTTGAGAGTCTGTAGTGATCCATCTTGATTTAAACATATGTCATGTGTGTGAGGTGTTTGTTATATTTCATATTTGCATATTGATGTTTAGAACTTACCCAATGTATTTGCGAAGAGAAATAAAGAATGTTGAGTTTAGGAGATGATATAGACATTTCATTGACAACCATGTTTTATACTTGTTTTATCTATCCTTTTTGGATGATCTTAGTTAACCTCGTTGAACCTTTAGACTATTGTTTGGCATGCTTATATGTAGCCTATTCATTTTCTTTCAATTAATAGTAATTTGATCCAAAACTCCTAAGTGCTTTAGCTGAAAAATTAAAATGTTGAGTGTAAAATTTAAGAAAGAAAAAGTGAAGTTGAAGCCCCAAAGTAATAACTATGGGTGTGTTTAAGAAATTTATGTGTTTTTGGTCGGGAGTAGTGTAATAAAAAAAAGTTGATCAAAAGAAGTGAATCATGTATTGATAGAAAATACTCTCTACTAAAGATGTGTAAGCTAGCTTCAAGAGATGGGGCAAAACAAAAGAGAGTTGAGAAGATAAAAGTGGTGAAAAATAGGTTAGTTGAAGATGGGCCTAATAAAAGTGTGGTGTATTAAAGTGCTTGATAAAGTTAGTCGCAATTACTAGCAAGAATAGTTCCTACCTATCCCTTAGCCTACATTACAACTTTCAAAGTCGTATTTGATCTTGAGATTTTATATTCTTATATTAGTGGAATACTACACTAGGGGAAAACTTATAGTTCATCTTATGTGACATGTGAATTCTTTGAGAAAGTGAGCAGAATTTAATGCACCCATGGTGTGGGTGGAACATGTTTGATGAGGATGGGTAACTTATTTTATTCCTTAATTGAATAATTTCATGAGTTTGTTGATATTATAGAGTCAACTCTTGAGGCTAGGAAGTCTTGAAGTAGTATATATGTGTTCAATTGAAATACGACATGTATAATGTAGTACTTCCTAGTCATGTAGTCATTATAGTTCTAGATTGAGTGTCCTAGTTCAAATAGTGATGTAGATTTTTCCTTGATTTTTCTTCGTGTAAAAAGTTGATTGAGGATTAATAAATATTTAAGTGTGAGTGGTGATCTTAGGCGTATTTATACACCTAAGTGTCATTATCTCATGCAGTTAGCTTAGTTTTGAGTATAACTTGGTGTGCTTAATAAAATATAAAATATTCTTTCTGTACTAATTTGCATGTCTAGAGTGTTTAAGATGCATTTGAAATAAGTCAAGAGTCAAAAAGATCAAATAGGGTTTAAACGGAAAAACTAGTTAGGCTAGCCCACGCCACACTTGTTCTAGTGTACTTTGAGGAGCTTTATTGTGTTGTATGGACTAATATTTTATGAGTTGTTATTGGATACCACTGGGAAAGTTATGGAAGCTAATTGAAGCCTACACACAAGCCATAAGGAGTGGGGAAACAAGAAACAAGTAGATGAGAATAAGAGAACAAAGATTGAACGAAACCTCACCTTATGGTGGCAGGCATGTGTCGCACCCCCATAGAATGGGATGGGTCCAAGAGACGCACCCCCTGGGATGAGGGTACACTTCCTTTTCCATACTATAGGCCTGTGTCGCACCCTCCTTGGCCATGAGGTTCAACCTCCCTCCCGCGCCCTCCCTCATTCCCTCTCAAATGTCTAAAATTGATTTTTCTACTTGATTCAAGTATCGGGTAAAGTGGTCCATGCATATATTTCGTGTGGTACAACTTTTAAAAGGTAATATAAAGAGCACTTATTTGTAATTACAATACATCTAGAGATCACACATGAATTGGGGAACAAACAAGACATCAAGGAGCTTAAACAAGGGTTCTTTGTTCTTTTACTTTTCTTTCTTGTAGTTTTATGTTATAAACTCGACTATGGTGACTCTTTGTAAATTTATGAGTGGTTAAACTCTCTCTTTCCGTGACTGACACTATAACATGATTGCTTAATTATAGTTTATTAGTTAATTTATATATTTATCATGTCATGTGATTATTTTTGTGGTCTTGCTTTACTATTCTAAAGCGTAAATCTATAGTCTTTAGGTGAACTGACCACGGAATCCAAGAGATGGAAAAAAGAGTGTAAGAAGTGTGGATCTTATATTTACTTTGTTAAGAGAATATTTTCAGTTAGGATTGAGATATACCTAAATGCTCCACTTGATTAATAAAACGGGAAGATAACTTAGTCCATCCAAATTAGAGATCACTCACATCCTCGCTCAACAATGTAGTTGTGAGACTAATTAGGATAGACGACTTAGAGAGTGGTCATCTCCAAGATATACTATCAACCTCGTAGATCAACAATCACGATAAACACCAACACTGGCTAGAAATCATACTTATACATGATTGTGAGTATGTCTTGACTCTGGAATCCTTCGTGATACTGTTTCAACCCCAAGTTAATCATCTTTAGTTTAGTTTAGCGTTTAGTTTTGCCTTTTAAACTTCATGAATCTTTGATTACATCGTTTGAATAAATAATAAGAATTGGTTTGGTGTGCATGAATAGTTAAACAACAAGTCCTTGTGGGTCGACATCCCGCTCGCAAGAGTCACTATATTACTTGTAAGACTGCGTACACTTGTGTGTGCCAAACTCGCAACAACAAGGGTAATTTTACTATATCATCCTTTAAATATAATAAATTTAATTCTTTGGAATATATATTGGGTAATGAATAAAATTTAAATGCAAGGATAAAATAAATACAATATTGGGAAATTATTTGTTGGGTTTTTAAACTAAACATGTATTGCTCGTGATATCTCTATTTTTAGTATATTAGACAAGTAAAGATAGAAAACCTAAGTAACGGAGTGTTCCTAGAGCTTGGAGTTGAGGCAGTTCAAAATCCAATATGCAATATGCTGAAGTTGGAATAGATTGATGAAGGTTCAAACTCACGGAATTTGTTAAGTTGGTTTGTAATATAGTTGAAGTGAAATAATAATTTTCTAGACAGCATGACTGAAATAATATACAAGAATTGTTTGTTAGATACCAAATACCAAGAAAGAAATTGATACCAGCACTGAAATAATATTAAAAATTATTTCGCTCATGATATCTCGTGAAGAAAATGTGTACCGTATAAGTTTTGAAATATTTCATTTTACATCCTTAATCTTGATATAAGTTTTTTAGGTATTATCAATTATGAGTGAAATAGGGTGACTATTCACTTATTATACCTCTTCAAACTCAATGACATGTTATCGGAGTTTCAATAATATTATGAAGTTCAAATAAATCTTGCTATTATGATTTTTTAGAGTTTAAATTTTGAACTATACATTTTGAACTTCAATTTTAATATTTAGATTTCAAACCTATTATGTTGGAGTTTTTTTTCTGGCCATAGATAGTCCAATTTTTACTTTTTGCGTTAAAAATAACTGAAATTTAAATTGTTTTAAAATGTAGCTAAAGCTTAATTGGCAGTCCAAAAAAATGGTTGATTAGCTTTCTGGATTAATTGAGACCAGAAAGCAATTAAATTCTTATAAAATGAAATTAAGAAAATAGGAGACGCACAAACAAAAAATTAACTAAATGACAACCAATTGACTAGCCTAATCTTAAGAAACAAAGTACATACCATATTTGCTGCTCGCTTGGTCGTGTTTAGTTGACATAGTTTTCATTTTAAATTCATACTGATATGAGAAGAAGAATACAATTTATAGTATTTTTTTTTATAGTTATGAATATTTAAATTTAAATTTTAAAATATTAAATTAATTTTAATATTTTAAAAATTAGTTAAATTAACTCTTTAAAAACGAAACGTGACAATTAAAAATTAAAGAGGAAATAGTTGTTTCACAAGTAATTAATCAACCATGATGACAACGGGTACATGGTACTATTCCACTATATAAAAGTTTGTGATTGGAAGTGATTATGTTCCCATTAATATGAGGGAAAGATTAATCTTTTGGTGACTCTATGTGTTTAATTTAATTTTATGATATGGAAAGCAGAGAAAAAGAGGGCAAAAGAGGATATAAGACAAAACTACATGATACTTTGTATATGCATGTATGACGAAGTCTTTGGTCTCAAGTCTATTTTACAAAATCTTATTTTAATCTTCGGATCCATCTTTTTGACCTCCTGATTTTGTTACTTGGGACTTATGTCTATCTGAATTTTGAAGGAGTCATCCACGAAAAAAACTTCCAAAGATAAAAGGATTGCTAAGATGATAATGTTATGAATGTATTTATATTATAGTGAATGTCTATTAAGAATATAAATAAGATCTATCAAAGATCTAATAAGTTCTATCAAGATCTAGTTGATATCTATTAGGATTTAAAGTATCTGGCTTTTAATCAGAAACTAAGAGTAAATTTTTCCTATAAATAGAAGCTTCCTTCATTGTAAATCATCTTTAAGAATGGGAAATAACAATTACTCTCTATTCTCTCTATTCTTCTTCTCTATTCTTTATTGTTTTATAACATGTTATCATAAGACTCTGCCCCGTTATCAGCACGATTCTCTAATCAAAATCAATTGAGATCTCATCAAGAGTTAATGTAGGAATGTTTTTACGATGAATTGCAGAAGTTTAAATATTTGAATCTATATTATAATGACTAGTCCGTAAAAGATTTTTCTTACTGTGAGCTTTTGGAGTTATGAATCATATTGTCAAGGTGGCATACTACGTTAATATTAATTTTTCTCTCTATTGGTTTGCTTTTCCTTATTCATTATCATGATACCATAAGCAACAGTTTGTTAAGTGACCCGAATATTAAAGATAAATATGAATAAATTTCACCACTTGGCACGTTGCACAATTTTGAATTTTTTGAATAAGATTTTAACATATAATCAAGTGACAATCTGTTTATAGATATTCAAGTTAAAACTTTCTTTATGCTTTGCCTATTATGTGCGAGGGAAAAATGATGGATTCAAGTACTATTTCATCAAAAGAGTAAGACATCAATACAATATTGGGTTTAAGTCTCAATTTATGTCTAAGACATCTTTATTTGGATAAAACGTTGAGTTTCAATCTTAATACACCATATTGATGATATTGTGATGGTTAAGACAAAATAATGGGTATTTGGTAAACATGTTCCAATTATATGTATGTCTCAATTTGCTTTTGTAGTAGCTATCATAATTTGATACGCTTAAGGCATGATTATATTCCATTCCAGGGGAATGAGAAGCTTATTAATGCAAACGTACACTTGATTGTGATAGTACCACAACTCACCTCCAAAAGAGGCTGAATAACTGAGGAAAATAATTTTAAAATCTACTTTTGAAGTAGTAAATCTGAAATTTATTCATGTAATAGTAAATTTAAAATTTACTAAAGAAAAAAGGTACATGTTAGGTAAACTTGGAGTTTACTAGTATAAGAGTTCATAAATTGATATGAACGACCGCGATATTCCAAAGATGTGCATACTGAGTATATAACATATATTCTTCGTTACTTTTAATGTTGTTTGTTCTCATAACTAATATTGGGATTGGATCCCTTAAAATCTGAAAAGTATAAAAGGTGAATATAGGCCCGTTCACTAGTCATGCGATCTATTAAGATGCATCAATATAAGATGATCACATGTGCTTTTACTGTCAGCCTGTAGTTTGACATTCATAAAGTTGTTTGCTCAATAAAATTGAGTTAAGAGCATAACTTTCAGGTTGTGCAATCAAGACAATTCATCTTGATGATCATGGTTTAGCATCAAATGCCTTCAATAGATAGTTAAACCATCGAGAACAAAAGCTTCATGTGTTGGTTTGAAATATTATATACAAAAGTACTTGTATGCATCAAACCAATAAATTATGATTAATTTTTCCTCAAAGTTGGTTCTAAGTCAGGAATCACACGTTGTCCATCTAATAGTTAATGTGTGGTATACGATTAATGAATATACCATGATGCACAAAGATGGATTCCTCAAAGAAGAAGGAGGATGTATGTTAGTTTTCCTAACTTAAGGGGGAGATTATAAGGAGCTAAGAAATATGTTAGGACTTATTATCAGATCTTCATTCAAAAGATAATTCAAGTCAAATGCTGAAAGCATCTCATATTTAAGCTGCAAGTGCTCTTATTTTGTGTCCCTAAAGGATAAAATATTTAAGCTGCAAGTGCTTTTATTTTGTGTCCCTAAAGGACAAAATCTATGCATGTGTGAAGAGTGGTAGATCAATCGGTTCTAATTGAAATAATCCTTGAAAAGTATAAGGAGCAAATAATCATAATAAGAAGGCAATGTGCTCTTGAAGAGCCTACGACATAACACTTCATGAAACCTTATAAGAGTTTCAGGTACCTGAAAATAAAGAAGTGGTGAAATCTCAAAATGTTATATCGCATTATGAACTGAGACAAAATGACAAATCATCGACGATATCTTTGATAAAATATTGGCGCAATATTGTAAAAGATTACGAGGATCTGAATTCTACGTTAATTTAAGCATGCTGACGTAGAAACATTTATCAAGTGACATGAAATGATGCATCTTGGTAAGCGTAAAACTTATTTGATTTGCAGTCCAGACACTTGAAGAGGTCACATATGAAATGTTGAATATTGTCACTTAAGAAAATTTATATGAAAACTTCTTTAAGGATTCAAAATATAAAAGTTTCTGGGAAACTTATTGATAACCTTATATTGTATAAGCTTATAGCTTGAAAATTATTGAAACTCTTGGATAGTTTTCAAAGCAATAGATTATTTGTTGAAATGAGAAATATACCGAATTAGATTGGTTATGAAGTACCATATCTTAGTGCAAGTGGTGCACTGATGTATCTTGCAAATACTACAAGGCCTGATATAGCCTTTTTCTAGTTAATTTGTTAGCAAGTTTGCAGTCCTGATCTTATTAGTCATGTTGATGTTGGGTACTTATCCGACCTACATAAATCTCGATCTCGAATAGGCTATATGTTCATATGTGGTCGTACTGCAATATCTTGGAGATATACAAAAGTAGTCTATTGTAGCCACTTCATTGAATCATGCTGAGATAATAATTATTCATAAAGCGAATCTAGAATGTGTGTGGTTGAGGTCCATGATACATCTCATTCGAGAAAAATGTGTTTTGAAATGTGACAATGTACCCACAATTTTATACAGAGATAATACAACATGCATACCAAATCTTAATGGAGGATTCATAAAGGAGAGAGAACGAAGCACACTCCATCAAAACTTTTCTACATATATGTGCTACAAAAGAATGGTGATATTAACATGCAACAGATTCGTTCAAGTGACAATGTGGCCGATTTATTCAGCAAGTCTCCTCCAATTACAACTTTCAAGAAGATGGTGCACAAGATCGGGATGCAAAGGTCAAGGATGTTCTCATTAGGGGAGCAAATGGGCGTTGTACTCTTTTTTCCTTTCAAGGTTTTGTCCCATTGGGTTTTCCTTGTAATATTTTTAATGAGGTAGCCTATATACGTATTGTTAAAGATGTGTACTCTTTTTCCTTCACTAGATTTTTTATTCCACTAGATTTTTTTTAGTAAGGTTTTAATGAGGCAATTATCTATTAATTAGACATTCAAGGGAGAGTGTTATGAATGTATTTACATTATAGTGAATGTCTATCAAGAATATAAATAAAATCTATCAAGATCTGGTTGATATCTATAAGGATTTAAAGTATCTGTCTTTTAGTCAGAAACTAGGAGTAAATTTCCCCTATAAATAGAAGGGCTTCCTTCATTGTAAATCATCTTCAAGAATGAGAAATAACAATTACTCTCTATTCTCTCTATTCTTCTTTTCTAATGATGAAAAACATATTAAGGCATTATTTATTTACACTTAACGAATGTTTTAATCTTAATTATTCAGCTTTCAGACATTAAGTTAATTTATTGTTTAAATTTGAATTATTAAATGTATTTTTAACATTTCAAGTTTCAACCACTTAATGAGTTTCAATGATTATTCAAGGATTTCTACAACGATGACAATTCATCAATTTCATTCATTTACCACACTTTATCGCCATCATAATCATCAATCATTATCAACTGTTGCCACTACCGATAGATCCCACTACTATCTGCCATTATAATAAGGTGTAACCATCATCAATAATCATTTACAATCATTACTATCAACCATCATTACCACAACAACAATCGATCATTGTCGACAATCATCACCATTAATCACTGTTATATATCATTAACCTCCATATGTCATCATTTACCACCATCATTAGCTCACTATTATCCACCATAATTATTCACCGTCACCACCAACCACTGCTATTAGCAATCAATCATCATCATTAGTAAGTAGTACTATCAATAACCACCGTTAGCCAATATCACCAACAATCACCGTATAATGTTAAAAGTAATTAATTGACATCCAGTAGACATTAGCTAGTCATTAGTTTTTCTAATTACTTTCATTACACAAAAATGACTTTTGTTGTTATCACCCAAGCATAAATCTAAATTAGTTTTCAAAAATAGACACATTTCTCCTCATTCTCATGATAACTATACTACTTTCCAATTTTCATATTATGAATTAATAGTTTGATACTCTTATAGTAATCACAATTTTATATAAAAAGTTATTCTTATATAATGAGATTGTATTCCACCTTTATTCTTTAGACATTGTAGTAACTCTGAAAATGATATTAGACAATTCAATTTACCATTTCAAACCCAATTTGCGCGCATTCTTCAAGAATTAAACTTGAATCTCATTTTTTTTCCTCATTTAACCTGATCAAATGAATTAACATATTACTCTTCTTGAACTTAATATGCATGCAATACCCAAAGTTTCTAAAAAGGAGAATTCTCCCAAGAAAACAAAGTGATAATTATATTTGGGAGACTATTGCAATCCACTTATATTTAACGGATGATTTTAAGTGGCTGTCGAAACTTTAGAAATTATTTGGATTTTATCTTAAATTTAGAAGCTAAAGACTAATGTGTAATGTCTACTGAATTTTATTTGAAACTTAAGAATTATAACAGAGTAATAAATATTTTTTTATCTTTACTAAGAGGTATGTCTTTCTGGAGGTAGGAAGTCAGACTTTATTCAGAAGTACTTAATATTTTTTCTATTTATTTTATAAGTTCAAAATCATAAAATTAACTATCTAATAACATTTTTCAAGTTTAAAATTTTGTGATAATTTGTTATTTGTGTACATTATTTTCTTATTACTAGTTTAATCACACGTGCCTTTGCAGGTGTAACGTTTGATTTTTTAAAATTAAAAAATCTTATATATTGTGGAGATTTTTAATGATGTGCGAAAAGTTCAAATTACTTTTCAACCTCTTTTCCTTGCTGCTAGACATTAAGAGAAACAAACCAATTTGAATCATATTTATAGTACGATTATTTTTTTATTTTTTTCTATATTCAAAATATTTCCTTATGTTTAAAGTCTACAAAAGCATTGATTATATTCTTATACGTATTTAAAACTTTTAAAATTTTGGTACTTCTTAAATTTTTCTTATTATAATGATTTTATATTTATTTATAGATTTTTAAATTTTTCTTAAAATCAAATTTAGTTGATTTAGAATTATTAAACTAATGAAAAAAAGTATTTAGTTGTCATTAATTTAGATGATTTCTAATAAGGAAAAGTTTTACCATAAATATATTTAATTAATTTTTAACTTTTAAATATTAGAAAAATAGTAAAAAGACGATTTTGTCTAAAGTAAAGATTTTTAATGAAGAACAAAAAGTTTAAACGACATTTCTAAGGCTCTTCACACTTTTAATATGATATGATATGATATAATATAATATAATATAATTATTTATTGTTTCTTTGGAATGTGTCAAGTTATGAGTACAACAACAACAACAAACCCAATATATTCTCACCTAGTGGGGTCTGGGGAGGGTAGAATGTACACAGTCCATACCACTACCTCTAAAGAAGTAGAGAGACTATTTTTTATAGACTCCAGGCTCAAGACATAGGACAATATACAAAAACATCTAAAGCATGAGACATGATAAAACTAACATAGATACAACATCCACAAAATAATGTACATTACTAAACAAAAGACACCAAAACCCTCCTAACTACGGACTATGATTCATCCACCCACCTTATCCCTCCAACCTAGTATTTTTCCTCCAGACCTTCCTATCCAGGGTCATGTCCTCAATGAGCCGTAATTGCTCCATGTCACGTCTAATCACTTCTCTCCAGTATTTTTCGGTCAACCCCTACCTCGCTTAAAACCATCTAACACTAGTCTCTCACACCTATGAACTGGGGCGTCTGTGTCCCTCCTCATCATATGACCAAACCATTTCAATCTAACTTTCCGCATTTTTTCTCCACCGATACCACACCCACCTTCTCCCGAATAATTTTATTCCTAACCCTGTCGGCCTTTTTAAGACCACACATCCAACGCAACATTCTCATTTCTGCCACCTTCAACTTTTGAATATGAAAATTCTTAACTGGCCAACCCTCCGCTCCATACAACATAGTCGGCCGGACTGTAATTCTATAGAATTTGCCTTTAAGCTTGGGAGACACCTTTTTATTGCATAAAATCTCCGAAGCGAGCCTCCATTTCATCCAACCTGCCCCAATACGGTGCGAGACATCCTCATCTATCTCTCCATTCCCCTGAATCGTAGACCCAAGATACTTAAAACTATCCCTCCTACAAGTTGCCTGAGAATCCAACTTCACCACCACCTCCCCATCTTGCTTCGAGTCACTAAACTTGCACTCCAAATACTCTGTCTTGGTCCTACTCAATCTGAAACCTTTAGACTACAGGGTTTGTCTCCAAACCTCCAGCTTATCATTAACACCTTGCCGCGACTCATAAATCAAAACTACATCATCCGCAAAAAGCATACACCAAGGCACCTCGCCTTGTATACCCGAAGTCAACACATCCATCACCACGACAAATAAAAACGGACTAAGAGTTGATCCTTGATGCAACCTTGTGAAGACCGAAAAATGCTCAGAATCTCCTCCCACCGTCCTTACTCGTCTTTGCCTTCTCATACATATCCTTAATTGCTCTGATATACGCCACCGGAACCCCCTTCACCTCCAAGCATCTCCAAAGAACTTCTCTAGAGACCTTGTCATATGCCTTTTCGAAGTCAATAAACACCATATGTAGATCCCTCTTCCTCTCTTTATACTGCTCTACTAGTCTCCGTACTAGGTGAATTGCCTCAGTCGTCGAACGACCAGGCATAAATCCAAATTGATTCTCCGAAATAGACATAATCTTTCTCAACCTCTGCTCCACCACCATCTCCCAAATCTTCATCGTGTGACTCAATAAATTAATACTCCGGTAGTTGTTGCAACTCTGAATGTCACCCTTATTCTTATATAATGGAATCATCGTGCTCCATCTCCACGCCTCAGGTATCTTCGCGGACTTGAAAATGTTGTTAAACAGGTTGGTCAACCACCTCAACCCAGCCCCGCTAGAAAACTTTCAAAAATCCACCGGAATCTCGTCGGGCCCTGTCGTCCTGGCCCTTTGCATCTTGCGAACAGTCTCACTGACCTCCTCTACTTTAAAACGCCGACAATAGCCGAAATCGCGATACACTTCGGTGTGCTCCAACTCCCCTAACACAACACCTCTGTCCCCCTCATCATTCAAAAACTTATGAAAATACGACTGCCATCTTTTCTTAATGAGAGTATCCTCCACCAATACTCTGTCATCTTCCCCCTTAATGCACTTCACTTGATCCAGATCCCGACCCTTCCGCTCCCTAGCCTTGGCAAGCCTAAATAACCTCTTTTCCCCGTCTTTCTCCTCTAACTCCTTATACAAACTCTCAAAAGCTACTGTCTTAGCAGTTGTAACTGCTAACTTAGGCTCCTTTTTAGATCACTTATACTCCTCCCTGCTTACCCGCTTCTCCTCTTCATCCTTACTCTCCACCAACTTAACATAAGACGTCTTCTTCGTCTCCACCTTCTTCTTAACATCTTTATTCCACCACCAATCCCCCGAATACCGGCCATACCAGCCCCTCGAGACACCCAACACCTCTCTAGCCGACTCTTGGATGCATCCCGCTGCCCTATCCCACATACTATCCACGTCCCCCCCATCCTTCCAAACCCCTATCCCCTCCAACTTTGCCCTTATCTCTAAGGAACTAGCTGGAGTTAGGCCACCCCACCTAACTTTAGAATGACCCACCCCACCCCGTCTCTTCTTGCCCTTCTTGATAACCAAGTCCATTACTAGAAGTCTATGTTGGGTTGCAAGATTCTCACTCGGAATTACCTTACAATCCTTATACATTGCTCTATCCCCTTTCCTAAGCAGCAAAAAGTCAATCTGAGTCTTGGCTAGCCTACTACGGAAAGTAACCAGATGCTCCTCCTTCTTCGAAAAGCTAGAATGCACTACCACTAACCCAAAGGCCCTCGCAAACTCTAAAAGAGCCACTCCCTCAACATTCCTATCCCCAAACCCAAAACCTCCGTGCATATCATTATAACCCATCGGCAGAGACCCGATATGCCCATTAAAATCCCCTCCTATGAAAATCATCTCTGAACTAGGCACGCCTCTTACCACCTCATCCAAAACCTCCCAAAATCTCTTCTTCTCCTCCCCATCCAGGCACGTCTGTGGCGCATACGCACTACAGATGTTCACAGAAGACCCCCCAATGGTTAAATTGATAGTCATCACCCTATCACTAAACCTTTTAACCTCCACTACGTGCCCCCTAAGCTCCTCGTCCACTAAGATACCTACTTCATTCCTACGCCTCTCACTACCAGAGCACCACAACTTGTACCCATCTACATCCCTAGCCTTAGAACCTACCCACTTGGTCTCCTGGACACATGCAATATTGATCCTTCTCTTCCTAAGAATCTTTACTAGTTCCATCGACTTACCCTGAAGAGTCCATATGTTCCACGACCCTACCCTCAACCTATTCTCTCTTATCCCTTCCCTTAATACCTCGCACTCCGCATCTCCAACCTAACCCAACCTCGGACCCTAACCCTACCCCCAGCCCCCCAGGACATGACCCTACTCCTCCATTAGCCACCTAAGCCATCACTCATGAAAAACACAGAGAAGGGTAAAAACAACAATAACTATAAAAGGCAAACGCAAAGCACACAATGCAACATAATTTCAAGAATAGATGCTAGAAATAACCAGTGAAGATAATCAGACAACTCATAAATAACCAGGCAACCCGTAACAAAATAACCCACATAAAATATAAACAGTAAAGATAACAAAAAAAAAGGCGCGATACAAGAAAGTGCGTTAAAATAAAGTTTCGAGGTTAGAAGTCATCGGGGTACGTAGATCAAGTATTCAACTACTGCTTGCTGCGCTGAAATCCGAAAAATTGGGGTAGGAATTGGTCGCCGGAATGTCACCGGGTCAGATCTGGGTTGAGTGTCAGATCTGATCTCTTTTTTTTTTTTATTCTCTCCGATTCTATCCCGTTGTCGGAGTGGAAACGGTAACCCACACTCCGACGAGAGAGTGAAACAACTTTAGGGAAGGAGGGAGGGGAAGTAGACAAGTAAAAATAGACTACGTAAATATATGCAATTTTTGTGTAAATCTAAATTGATCAGAACTTAATACGGAGCTCGTACACCGAATATTGACCCGAAATCTATAAAAGAAAAGAAATTACACCAAAAATATAACCTAATAATTGATGAATTGAGTTAAATATCATAATATTTCATGTTAAATTTCAATCGAGACAAATACTAATTGATGCAGCCTATTAATCAAAATTATTAATACCTGTTGTTGTTGGACGTTGGTGAATGTAGCAAATATCTGTAAAATTCATTAAAAAATTAATTAAAATACACCCAAACTGACTCAACACTATGATCATTAAAAGGAGAGAGAGAGAGAAGTAAAATAGAGTACAAATTGAAGCAGAAATGAATGTAGACCATGTTAACTATGCAGTGCCTTTTCCCTAAAACCCTAAACCCCAATTCTTTTCTCCGTTGCTTTACCAATACTCCAAAATCTTGCTCCCCAAAGTCCTTCACTGTCGGAAGCATGAGTTCCGTGTCGCGAATGTTCCAGCTGAAAGTTGACCCATTAACCGGAAACACTGAATGGGTCGTCATTGAAGAAGAAGATGAAGCTTCTGGAGATTCTATGAAACAGCTACTTGCTAATACTTCCTATCTTGATATGCTTAATGATACTCGCAGGAATAAAGCTTATAGGGAGGCCATTGATAAAACCATAACTAAACCTTGCCATGTTCTCGATATTGGGTATTCACTTAATTAAATTACTTTGAATTGTTGAAGGGGGTTGTCAGCATAACTGGTAAAGTTGTTTTTTGTCGTGTGATCAGTTGTTTGTTGTTGTGTGAGAGGTCACGGGCCTGAGTAATGTGAACAGCCTCTTGGGCTGTCTATAATAGACCGCTGTGGTCTGGTCCTTCCCTGGACTCTGTGCATACTAGGAGCTAAGTGCATCGAGCTGCCTTTTAAATTACTTTGAAATGTGAAAGGGAGCATTAATGTAACTAGTAAAGTTGCTGCCACGTGAGTAGGAGGTCACAGGTTGGAGCCATGGAAACAACCTGTTAAGGCTGAGTACAATAGACCCATATGGTCCGGCTCTTTGCAAGACTCTATGCATAGCGGGAGCTTAGTGCAATAGACTGACCTTTAAATTACTTTGAAATGTTGAAAGGGAGCCTTAACTTAACTGAAAAAGTTGCTGCCGTGTGAGTTACACCACTGAGCAGTGAAGGGTGGCCAGTTGGACCCCTTCATCGAAAAATTATATTATGAATACAGAAAATTATATGAAGTATTTTGTTCAAAAAATATTTTTCATACTGTATCTATAAAATCGTGAACACCCTTAACAAAATTTCTGGCTTTGCCAATGATGTGAGCAGGAGGTCGTGTGTTCAAGCCGGGTAAACAACCTGTTACAGAAATGCAATATAAGGCGCCTACAATAGAACCTTGTGGTCCGGCCTTTCCCCGGACTCCATGCATTGTGGGATTTTAGTGCACTGGGCCGACTTTTAAATTATTTTGAAATGCTGAAAATGTCATCTCTAAGATATACAAATCCCAACTGTTACTTCATATGGTTTTGCTTCTGTCGATATTTATACATTGGTGCTGGCTTTTAATATGTATAACTATAGATGAATCACTGGAAATACTGTCGACATACCTTATATTCCATGTTGTGTAATTGCTACTATAAGGCAACTACTTCTTCAATTTAAAAATCGTCCAGTAAATGATTCCCAAGATAAAACATTTTTCATGAAGAATATTTCCTCGACACTTGACGAACTCTTAATTTTTAACTTTGTTCAAAACTCAACCCCTTTATGTATAAAAATGGAATCAGCAGAAAATGAAGAACTAAAGAGGGTCTCTTGTAAGCTCTTTATCCTTTCAGTTTCTTCAGAATCAGAAGTAAGCAACAAAATTGAAAGGGGAAACACCAAAAAATGATTCAAGATGATAATAGATGAAAGAAAATGTATTCCATAGTAATATACAAAGTAACAACAAGGAATTGAAAAAAGGTGAGAACAGTTTGGTCCTATAAACTATGACTTACTGTTGACAAAATTTTTCCTCAATAGTGTAGGCCAGAAGACCTGTCATGGGTGGATGTATGGTTTGTTAATTTGGAGTCAAAAAATTATATTTTAGATTCTGATTCTTGATACAAATTGCAGAGCGGGAACTGGTTTACTATCTATGATGTCAGCCCGAGCAATGGGTCATGGAGATTCAGTGGAGAGCTCGGGCTCTAAGGGAATGGTTACCGCATGTGAGTCATATCTTCCTATGGTAAAATTGATGCGGAAGGTTTTGCATGCCAATGGTATGCAAAGAAAAATCCGCATCATCAACAAGAGGTCAGATGAACTAGAAGTTGGTGTGGACATGCCTTCACGGGCAGACGTACTTGTGAGTACACTAGCCTTTTTCTGTTTACTAGATTCAGAGGATATCCTTTTTCTGTTTACTGGATTCAGAGCATTGAAATACTTCTGCTTAACGTGTGCTCATGATTGACAACTAATCAGGATACTTCTGCTGGGACATCTAATTGGGAGACAAAACAAGTACTTAGTAGTCTAGGCAATCTTACTTGCAGAATTTGACTGATGGAGTGATAGATGCATTCACATATATCTACTGTTTAAATGTTTAACAATTTTCAATCCTTTTCTGATCTTATTGATGTAACATTATTTAACATGGCGCTTTTCTACTTTTAAGTTTTGTGGATATCCGTGTTTGTTGCTCTATATGTTTTAATCGTGTGTATGCTAATTACTCTGTTTGTCCATTTGGCAACTTTTTTTCTTTTTTTTTTTAAATTTTATTTTTATCCATTTGGCAACTAGACGTGGAGTTTAAATTGTTAAGAATATGTGCTCTGTTGTTTCATTTTGAATGACACTCTTTTAATTAAAAATAGTGGGTGACTAGTTTGAAAGAGAAAACATCACCTCAAAAGTTTGAAAATTAAATAATTTTGAATTTTTAAAAGTTGTGAAAGTGCATAAATTAATACTATCAATGGTATGGTGTCTGACATTTTTGTAATGGCTCCAAATAAAGAGTGTATGATATTTATCTGATTGGAGGGAGTACTATATTAGTGGTAATGAGAATAAAACAGTACAATAATGCTCAAAAGTGAGTTCGTAGAGGAAAACATAACTTTACAGTTTAATATTTGATAATAAAATAAATTTAAATTCTTGAAAGTTGTAATAATTATAATATTATAAGTCGAATTGTTCAAGCTTTTGGGATATTATAAAACAGAAAGAGTGTCATTATAAGTTGGGAGGAATGGAGTATATATTTATACTGTATGATAATTCAGATAGAGACATAATCGAGTATAATTAAAATCTCATCAGCCTGGTCATTGGTCTACAACTAGAACTTAAGGCGATGCTATACATACTTGAAGGTTACCACTTGGACAAAAACAAGCATGGTGTATGTTCTAGATATAATGTGTTGGTTAGTTTGTTTTGAGTTTTTTTCATTTGTGTTGGTGGTTTGCCTCCTTTCCTGAACATCTTTTCTTAATGGAGATCCATGCTGCACATCTGCTGTTTTTTTATTAATATTAAAAGATTGAGTGGTTGATTTTTAACCAAGCGTGTGTCATTGTTTCATAAGTACTTGATATTTGTTTACCATTCAATTCAGGTTAGTGAAATACTCGACTCTGAGCTTTTGGGAGAAGGCTTGATTCCAACTCTGCAGCATGCTCATGACAAGCTGCTGACTCACAATCCAAAAACAGTGCCTTACCGAGCAACGATCTATGGTCAGGTGTTTGACCATGGTTATTATATTTAAGTATTCTTTGCTGATTGTTAAGTTTAATTTACTTCTTATAGTTGGCTTTTATTTACTCGTTCTTAGGACTAGCTCTACATCACATGGTTATGACATAGACCCACAAAGGGGATCCTGGTCAAATCTCAAATGGAGTCAGAAGAGCAATGACTTACTATGAGTAGTCTCTGTGCTGATAATAATGAGTAATTTGATTAATCACCAGCCCAAAGCTAGAGAAAACCTCAAAGTATCCAAATTAACTGAAAAAGAAAGTAGTCATGTATAATAGCGTGAAAGCTGGATGGACACCAGAGTCACCAAAAAAAAAAAGAAAAAAGAAACATGTACCATTGTCGCCTCTTCCTGCATTTTAGTTTACTGGAAAAGATGTTTGCCACCTCTTCCTGTAGGATCACGAGCCATTAATGGAACATGTTTCTTTTTAATTCTAGGCATAAGTTGGACCATGCCTAATTCCGTAGTTGAATATTTGTAAGGCTGGAACAGAGAGGGGTTTAGTAAGAAATCTCTGAAAACTTGAAATTCCATATCTCAGGCCATTTGGTGGATTTTCTGCTTCGAAAGAAACAATATAATCGTTGAAGGAAAAAAGAGTAACACACACAACCTTAAACAGAGATGCCCTTTTTGGTAACTTTTTGGTGCAATGGGTTTATTGTACATGATGCCGTTGGACTGTTAAACACAATAGAAGGATTACGTTACCTGCAATTATGCCTATTGCACTGACTTAGTGCACAGATTTTATAACAACAACAACAAACCCAGTGTATTCCCACATAGTGAGGTCTGGGGAGGGTAAGATGTACATAGTCCATACCTCTACCTCTAAAGTAGAAAGGCTGTTTTCGATAGACCCCCGGCTCGAGACACGGAATACTACACAAATTCATAGTAAAGCATGGAACAAGATGGCATAACATAAATACGACACCCATAAGTAATAGAAAACAGGGAAAAGTAAACAGATTCGTAATAAAGCATGAAACAGGGTATCATAACAAGAATAATACCCCCACCAAGTAATTCCCTACACTAGCGACCCAAACTGACCCTAGCATTCTGCCCTAATTCGCGTCCTCTAGATCTTCCTATCTAGGGTCATGTCCTCAGTGAGCTGTAAGTGCTCCATGTCCCGCCTAATCACCTCTCCCCAGTACTTCTTCGGCCTACTCCTACCCCGCCTAAAACCATCCAAAGCTAGCCTCTCACACCTACGAACCGGGGCATCCATGCCCCTCCTCATCACGTGTCCGAACCATCTCAATCGGACTTCCCGCATTTTATTCTCTACTGGAGTCACACCAACCTTCTCCCTGATAGTCTCATTCCGAACTCTTTCCCCCCTAGTCAGCCCACACATCCAACGCAACATCCGCATTTCCGCCACCTTCATTTTTTGAATGTGGGAGTTCTTAACTGGCCAATACTCCGCTCCATACAACATGGTCGGACGGACTGCCACCCTGTAGAATTTGCCTTTAAGCTTGGGCGGCACCTTCTTATCACACAACACCCCCGAAGCGAGCTTCCACTTCATCCATCTCGCCCCAATACGGTGCGAGACATCCTCGTCAATCTCACCGTTACCATAAATCACGAACCCGAGATACTTGAAACTATCCCTCTTACATACCACCTGTGATTCCAACTTCACTACCACCTCATTCTCCAGCCTCACGTCATTAAACTTCCATTCCAAATACTCTGTCTTGCTCCTACTCAACCTGAACCCTTTAGACTCAAAAGTTTGTCTCCACACCTCTAATTTATCATTCACACCTCCCCGCGTCTCATCAAGACTCTGTCTTTATTCCACCACCACCCCCCCTATGTTGCCCGGCCCGGCCCCTAGAAACACCCAACACCTCACTAGCATTCTCCCTGATGCACCTAGCCACACTATCCCACATACTATCCACGTCCCCCCTACACTCCCACACCCTCATTCCCGCCAACTTCTCCCCTATCTCCCACGCATTCACTGGCGTCAAGCCGCCCCACTTAATTCTAGGTCTACACTCCTCATCCCTTCTCTTCCTATCCTTCTTTATACCCAAATCCATAACCAAGAGCCTATGCTAGGTCGAAAGATTCTCACTCGGGATGACCTTACAGTCCTTACACAACACCGTATCCCCTTTTCTAAGCAACAAAAAGTCAATCTGGGTCTTGGCTATCCCGCTTCGGAAGGTGATCAGGTGATCGTCCTTCTTCGGGAAGCCCGAGTTCACCACCACCATCCCAAAGGACCTCGCAAAATCCAATAGAGTAGCCCCCTCTTCATTTCTTTCTCCAAAACCAAAACCACCATGCACATCACCAAAGCCTCTCGATAACGCCCCGATGTGCCCATTGAAATCTCCTGCTACAACAATCTTCTCCGAGCTAGGCACGCCTCTCACCACCTCATCCAAAGCCTCCCAAAACCGCATCTTCTCCTCCCCATCCAAGCCCACTTGCGGCACATAAACACTACACACGTTCAGGGTAAACCCCCCAATGACCAACTTAATAGTCATCAACCTATCGCTGATCCTCGTTACCTCTACTACCTGACCTCTAAGCTCTTCGTCTACTAAGATGCCAACTCCATTCCTGTGCCTCTCGCTCCCAGAGTACCAAAGCTTGTAACCATCCACATCCATAGCCTTAGACCCTACCCACTTGATCTCTTGAACACATGCAATATTAATCCTCCTCTTTCTAAGAATCTTCACAAGCTCTATGGACTTACCCTGAAGAGTCCCTATATTCCAAGTCCCAACCCTCAGCCTACCATCTCTATCCACACGTCTTCCTCTACCGCCCCTGAGGCCGAACCTTGGCCTCCCTCCCACCCCTGCCCTTTCCTCTTCCCCCGCCCCCACAACAGCCCTCCGCCCCAACCCCCTCGGACGTGACCCTATCCAACCATCAACGCCCACAACCACTACTACAAGAAAATATAAACAATGGTAGTAACAAAGCAGCAGCAGGAAATACAAGGCTCACACAAATTAGAAGAAATAATCAAGAAACAAAACTAAACTCAAATAGGGAGAAAAAACAAAACCAAGGTAAGGACAAAACTAACAGTAAGAAAAATAGAGCACACTAATGGCCTGACACCAAGGACAGCCAAACAAATAATAAGGAGTGCACAGATTTTATAAAAACTTTAATTACATATCGAAAAGAAACATTGTGCCACAGTCCTGATAAAAAAAATTAAATAAATAAAAGAGTAACATTATACAATTCTGAAATGCAATAAAAAGACAACGGAACATCGGATAATCTGCCAAGAATCCTACCTGTGTCACCTATCTAATGACAGATGTGGGTCATTTCACCTTAAAATCAGAGCTTCTGCATTGCCCAAATCTTATTACCTCAAGTTAGAGAAGTAGACAATAGGATACCTGATACCATATAGGTGATAGAAAGAAAAAGAAGAGCTCATTTTGTGCAATACTATCACTATAAAAGAAATTCGGGTTTACACTATCAGAGAAATAAATAAATTGTGTACCAATTGTTTTACATCTGTTCTACCGATTGGGTTTGTTCAGGGCCCTTTGGTTGCAGGATGTTCAGCTTTTACCTCCAATTTTCCATAAACTGGTTGGTTAGTCGTCCTGACTCAAAACCCAGTTCTGTTTTTGGTAGGCCATGAAGACAAAAGTTGAATCATCCTTTAGCCTGCTGCTGTGTAGATAACTTGTATTTCCTGATTGTCAGACTGAGTTTACTATTTTTGCATCAACTTAAATTCAGGTGCATGTGCAGGTTCAAGTGCTTCTCAGTAAATTTTGGATAAACTTATCATGAGTACAGTTATTTTGAAGCTCAATTCAGATCTGTAAATGATCTGATATTCCTTTAACCTTTATATTTATTAAACTTAGCCAGTCAGTAGTAACTTGTCTGCCATTATATTACTTGCTTGTGATGGACTAAATTTGATAGGATAGGTTCCGGCCTCTACATTCTTGTGGTTGTAAATCAGTTTTCTTTTCCCCAATCCGCCTTTCAGCTGGTAGAAAGCACAGATTTGTGGAAGCTGCACGATTTGTTTAACAATGAAAAAGGAGTACTAGATGGAATTCGTCTTGTTCCTGAGGAAATGGATGCAGCTGTATGTGTCAAACACCAACAATTTTCCATGCATTGTGATGCATTGAAAGAGGACATCAAATTGGTGAAGTACTTCTGAATAAAAGATGTTTCTGTATTGACAATTGTTGAAATACCATCTCACTTCAATTTCTACAGCTGTCAGAGCCCTTCAAAGTATTTGACTTTGACTTTTGGAGAAGGCCAGATAGTTATCGTGAAACCAAACTGAGTGTAAAAGCTACTGATACTGGCACTATTCATGCTATAATCTCATGGTATTATTATGATGCTGAACTGATTGTGTTCTCTTACATTCTTATGTGAAACATAACTATCAGTTAGTTTCTTTTTAGGTGGTTGCTCCAGCTTGATGAAGGCGGCACTGTCTTCTACTCCTCTGCACCAAAATGGATAAGCTGCCCAGCTAATGTGGAAGGACCAAATGTATCCATCAGCTGTAAGTGGAGTATCTCTATGTTTTCCCTTCTTTTTACCATGAGTTTAGACTTTTGGAGTTTCTAGAGGCAATTTGGATAGAACTGAATGCTTTTTCACTTATGGATTTCAACAACATTCATGCTAAGTGTGCTGCCTGCGCTGACAAACCGTTGGAGATGGGGATTCGTTGTAAAACTTTATAGTGGTCCTTTAAAATATTTGTAGTTGCCCAACCTCAAAAGAAAAAAAAGTTGACGGGAGATATCATTTTAACATTGTTGTATAGAGTTTCCTACTCTACTGCCTGGTAAATGTGTTGCTTTAAAAAGCTGTTTATATAACCAAGGAGTATTCTTTCACATTATTATATTTGCTGTTGGTGTCCTTCACTTGTATAAATGGAAAGTTAAGTAACAATCTTCCTAATATCACAGTCAAACTTTATTCCTTATTTGTGCTTGTCTAATGCACTATAGGTTGTGACAACTGGTGTGACCATTGGAAACAGTGTGTTTGGTTCATCCCAATGAAAGGGTTGTCTTTATTAAAGGATGAAAATGTTAGTTTGCTGGCTGCTCACACTGATACTAGCATTTCATATGAGATGGAGACTTTGTCCCAGAACATGAAACTTGGACGAAGTGAGCTCAGCACTCAGAAGTACCAGATAACTCTGCCACCAGAAAAAATTTCATTATACTGTGATGTCAGTTGGAGATGCTCAATGCTAACAGCTATAAAAAATGCAGTAAGTTATCACATCTTTTCCTTGGAACCACATATGCCAAAGGAATGTCTGTACATGTGCATCCATTAGGTGTAGTGTTCTTTAAAATTGGGAACTATGGACCTTAACCTGTACACTACAAATGAAAACCTATTCAGATGTTTGCAATGCTGGTCCACCGTATCCTGGTTTGCTTTTGATGTACCTGAAGCCCTTATGCTTTCATATTTTCCTTGCTAACTTATAGTTGCTTATTTCCCAGTTCCCTCTTGCCTACTTTTTTTTTTTTTGATAAGCTTCCCTGTCCCCTTCTGCCTCACTTTCTTGAAACTTGAAGTACCTAGTTGCTGGTGTGGTGATTCTTTACTTGAGTATGAACTTTCCTCATGCTGCATATGCCACTCCATGAGGACACTGACATCTAATACACAGGTGAATCCAGGATCTAGAGGTAGTAGGTTCAGGAGGAGTATGTTTTTAATTTTCACCCAGAGAAGCAATAAACCCTCTCTTCTTAAGAAGCAGGAGTGATCACTTTTAAATTTTAATAACACTGGCGAGTATAACTCCATGGTATTGTGCCAGAAAGAAAAATCTCCTCAGTACAACTCCTCAAGTTTATTGTTCTAATTCTCTAATAGAAGAAAAGTTAATTGTTCTAAATCTTTTTCTTGTTTTCTCGGGGTATCTTTTCATCCTTCCATTTCTCATTTTGCTTCCTGCATTAACTCTTGAACTGAGGAACAAAGTTAGCCAAATATCAGGTGTGCTTATAATGTAGGATTGTGCATAGAGGTGTCAAAATGAACCCAAAATAAGCTGACCCGCCTGGCCCGCCCAATATTTAATGGGTTGGGTTCAAGATAATTTACTATTGGGTAATTCTCAACCCATTAAGTCTCAACACATTTTTAAATTGGGTTCAAATGAGCACAATTCAATCTCCACTTCAACCCATTTAATAGAAAAATAATTTTCTTAATGAAATTAGAAAAAACAAAGGACAATGTGTCCTCCCACTCTCAAAATGACCCACATCACCTCACCCCAACTCCACTACACCCCCAACTTACCCCACCCTCACCCCACCCCCTCCATTAAATATATTATTTTTATTTCTTAAAAGGCTTTTTATGAATTTTTTTTTTTGCCCTCACCCCACCTCATCCCCATCTCTCTCCCTACCCCGAACCCCCACCCCCAAAAATTAGTTCTTTTAATTGTTTTGAAATAAATTGAAAATCTTTTCTTACCTCACGATCAAAATCCTACCCCCCCTTCACCGCATCGCCTACCCCTCCCAAAAAAGATATTTTTTTAAGAAATATATTTTAAAAATAAATAAATAATCTTTTCTTATAAAATTAATTCTTACCCCAACCCCATCTCCCCCTACCCCTGCACCCCCTTATACGACAATACCCTATCCCAAAAAATATAGTTTTTTAAAAAAGTTAAATTTCTTTTTTTTTAAGAAAAAAAACTTTTACCTCAACCCCCATCCCTTCCCTACCCCCCACACCCCACACCCCTATCCCGACACTGCTCTCAATTTTTTTTAAAAAAGTATATAGTTTTTAAAAAAAAATTTAATTTTTTTTTAAAAATAAAATTTATTTTTTTTTAAAAAATAAAATTCTTACCCCACCCCCATGACATACCCCTTTCCCAAAAAGTTATTTTTTTTTTATTTTATTTTATTTTTTTAAATTCTTATCTCAACCGCATCCCAACCCCTTACCCCTCCCCAAAAAATAATTTTTAGTTTAAAAAAATTAAATTAAAAAAAATTTCTTATCCCACCCCTACCCCACCCCCACTCTCTACCCACCCACCCAACATTTCAAAACCATCCAAATTTATTTTCTTGAGTTGGGTTTACAAGGGGTAAATATCATTATGTTAATATTTTTTAATCTAAGCGGGTCAAATTGGGCGGGTCAAGACCCAACCCGATTTTTACCCATTTCAACCCAAAGTGAATTTGGACGGGTTATGACCCAACCCGATATCCAATTCAACCCATTTAGTATTTTCAATCTCAACCCAACCGCCCATTTGACACCCCTAATTGTGCATGTTATTATCTTTTGCATGGATCTAATTGCTTGTTTAGCAATCTTTACTAATTTTATTTACTACAATTTGTCAGTTAAATTAATAGTGCTTCATTGCTCCTTACAGATGAAGCAGAAAATGCCCTCCTTGTGCGTTGTTGTGGATGATAGCATATTTTTGGCTGTTGCTCTGGCCCATCTCACAAAAGGGTCTCATGTGATTTCACTGTTTCCAGGATTGCAAGAGAGAGGTGTGCATTATTTGCAAGCTGTTGCAGCTTCAAATGGTTATTCAAAGGATCAGGTAGAAGTCCAAAAGATCTGCGAACTGTTGACCTCTCAAAATAGTAAGAGAAAGGTAGAGAATTCATATTTAGCATTTTTTTCTTTGAACCTCAACCAAGATCGCAGCTTCTCATTGTCTCTTCAAATTTTTTTTCCCATGATATGTAACTTTGACTTTATACCACTTTCTTGCAAATGCTGATGAATTGTTGTTTTTTTGTAGATTGACTTGATTGTTGGAGAACCTTTCTATTATGGAAACAACAGTGTGCTCCCGTGGCATTATCTGCGATTTTGGTAAGTGATGTAACTCGTTCTGCTGATTTTAGTTATCCTTTTGACAAGAGTCTTGGAGTTTCATCTCTTTGGATTAGTACTTGTTTCATCTTTCTTGCATTTGCTTTTATTTGTGATTTTGCCTACTGTTTCGATAAATCTCTTGACACTTGATAGTGCTGATCAGCCGTTATGTCTTTTGAAAACAGCAAAAGAGGATTGATATCATTAACACTATAGAGTTTTGATAACATGTATGGTTTGTAATCTGTAACAAAATCTTAGCCAGCATTTCACTGAGCAACTATATATGGAGCTTGTAAAATTAGCCATGCTACCCGTATCTTTTTCAACTTTTAGATTACACTGGACAATAGATTGAGGAAGTATGCTTTAGCTGATGTCTAAGTTACTTCTTACTTTCAAAGTAGGTGTTATTCGTATCTCCAAATGGCCCCTCCGCCCCCTGTTATGCTACTTTTCTCCAAAAACAGAAACAAAAGGGCTTTCTTTGTCTTTCTGGATTCTGCATCTCTTCCAGCTGGGCAGAAGCACTATATTAATGAACCATGTATTATCTACCTTAATGTAAAATAACTTGAAGAACAATACTCCATATTTTCCTATATCAACCACTTGAATTTAATCAGAATGCCTATGCACAACACAGTTTCTTGCGAGCCATGTAGGAATCACAATCAACACTAAAGAACTACGTAACCATATTATCAGTTACTACCAAACGAGCATTAGTTCGTTTGTTAAAACGGTTATCAGATAATGCTGTAATTTAACTTATTCTAAGCTCTGATTAGGAGTGAAATCCCAGTGGCAAGAACCTTTACATCCACAACCAGAAGTGAGTAAAATGGGATAAGTCTGTTGTTGGGCTCTTGGCTAGAGGGTCTGGGGAGGGGGTTAGTAACTGAGCATTAGTTCGTTTGTTAAAAGCGGTTATCACATAATTCTGTAATTTAACTTATTCTAAGCTCTGATTAGGAGTGAAATCCCAGTGGCAAGAACCTTTACGTCCAACCATGAGTAAAATGGGATAAGGCTGTTGTTGGGCTCTTGGCTAGGGGGTCTGGGGAGGGGTTTGGGGTGGGGTTTACTGTTTTCCAGAAATATAATTTTGTTTCATATGATGCTACATTATGGTGCGGTTACTATTTGGCCTAAACAATTTGGAGATTCTGAAAATCAGAAATGACCGCAACTACAATGCAATGGTGTGACCTGCTACCATTAACCACTGAGTGGGGCTGGGTTGTTCATTTCCGTAAAAGAATTGTGTAACTTTCTTCATGGAATTTGTATAAATATTCTCTTCTTTTTTAGTTTTAAAAAAAAAAAATCTTCTTTTGTTTTTTTTGTGAAGTGGGGTGGGGGGTACCTGTAAACATTGAAACTTTCTTCATGGAATTGGTATAAGTATCCGTTCTGATCCTGATGTCATATGTAGGAAGGAAAGAAGCTTATTGGATTCAATCCTATCAGAAGATGCAGTAATTATGCCTTGCAAAGGATTGTTAAAGGCGTGTGCAATGTATCTTCCTGTAAGCTTATAGATGCAGTCTGTTCAATGCTTTAACCACGTGACAACTACTAATCATGTGATGGACATGTTAAACTGTTTTTGCAGGACCTTTGGAGAAGTCATCGGTGCCTGCAAAATATTGAAGGTTTTGATCATTCAGTTGTCAATTCCACATTAGGGGCATGTGGAGGTTTACCTTCTGGACAAGAGAATCCTACTCTGCCTTTTTCAATCTGGCAATGTGGGGAGAGCAAGGTAGTTTACATCGTTTCTGAAGAAGAATGTTACAAATGAGACTATCTAATGCAACAAAATTAAGTCTGTTGTTGATAAAGTTAAGATTGTAAATTACAGGAAATGAGTGACACGGTTACTATCATGGAATTCAATTTCTTGAAACTGATAAACTCATGTTCTGGAAAAGCTAAGGTATCAACCTTACATGTAAACCATCAGGGTTCTGCAGGATATATTTTTGTTTACATTAAAGGCGGTTTGCAACATTAGCTCACAAATCCAAGGTTTTGCAGGTAGAATTTATTGCACGTGGAAAATGTCATGGATTTGTTCTTTGGATTGACTGGGTGATGGATTCAGAGGAGTCCATTGTCTTGTCTACAGGACCAGGTGTGTCTTTGAGAAGTTGCAGTCTTGACAATAATTGCTGAGACATTTCTTTTGGGGTTTCATATGCTTGCTTGGTCTCGAGCCGGGGGTATATCGGAAACAGCCTTTCTACTTCTTTAGAGGTAGAGGTATGGACTGCGTACATCTTACCCCCCCCAGACCCCATTATGTGGGAATACACTGGGTTTGTTGTTGTTGTATATGCTTGCTTGCTTTTTTTTTTTCCACAATTTTGCACTATCCCTTTATCCTTGACGTGAAGTTGCATTATTAACTTAATGATCTTCATCTGATTTAGAGCAAAGATACTGGAAGCAAGGTGTAAAGCTTCTGAAGGAGCCCCTGGCTGTGGGGAGCCATAGCTCTGCCACCACTGATTGCCACTCAGCAGAAATTAGAACATCTTTCGATCCATCAACTGGTGACCTCATTGTAGATTATGCGTTCTTATAATCAAGAGTGCATCAGTTGTCTTGCCCAATTTGACATGATGCAGAGTATAATCATCTCAGTGCCATCCAAGTCGAGAGCTGTAAGTCATCGTACTCCTCACTCTTGCGTGGCATAAATACATTGACAATGAAGGTCTAGCCCAAATTCTAAGGCCACAGCTTCGAGGGTGTTAGGGTTCCAGTGATTGTCACTGTCAGCACTGCTTGCTGTGTAATACTGCAGTCTGCAACTGCTTGATAACTACTTACTGTGTGATTATATTACCTAAATGTGGCCTTGTGCGCAGATGTTCTCCATCTAGGTCTGTATTTTGAGTGGATTGATCTACCATTCCAAGTGTTTTGTACATTTCGCCATTTTAAAAGTCATCTTCATCGCTTTATTTGTAGTATGTTGAAAGACTTTAGTCGTAAAAACACACTTTTGTACTCCGGTTTGTTACTTGGTTTGAAGATTAAAAACCCCAGTCTTCATTTTCGTGCCAAGGAAATGGTGAAGAATTATGGCTGCTTGATCGAGTTGTAATTCATTTCTTAACCATAAGGAGCCTATAAAACATATATCCCAGGTAAAAAGTTCTAAATCAACCTAGAAATTATTATTGAGCAGACAGAGATAGTTAATAAATCTCTGTGACACTGTTTCTGTCATTCATTTCCCACTAAATTTCTATTGCCAATTGGCATGCAGGAACAAAAATAGCTAGGATATTTGAAACTAGGCCCTGTACTTGTCCTGATCCAAGTCCTCAATACATGATGTGAAATTATTACTTAACAAATTCATGTGTATAGGTAGAATTTCTTTTTCCACTTTCCAAAGCAGTTAAATGGATGAGATATTTGTGGACTCCAATTACCATTTATTTTATAGTAGTACTGGACAATAACAGTTAGCCAGACTCTCGCTTTTTTCCTTTCAATAATTCTATGCACGTCACTTCCATTTTCTAACCTTTTGGAGCGTGTCATCAATTATCACTAGTTTGCTTTTTCCTATTGGATGTGTTTCTGAAAGACCGAGTTAGAGTAAGTTAATACTCCCTCTGTTTCGGAATAAATGAATTATTGAGGTATTTATTGATGTTTCAGAATAAGTGAATCGTTGAACTTTTTTCTCAAATTATCCTTATGATTTGACAAGCAAATGAGATTGCAGTTTTTTCTTTTTTGGGTAAAAGAGACTTTAAGGGTAAAAATGAAATTTATGTTAAATTTATATCTTTGATGTTTTTTTCTTAATTTGTGTGCTAAAATTTAATAATTCATTTATTTCGAAATGAAGGGAGTACAACAACAACATATCAAGTGTATCAACAATCTATTTGTAAACATATAGATGTATAAACATTTAGATATGGGTAGTTTGTGAACAATTAATACTCTACTCCACCCAACATAGTCATAGTCGATCTAGTAACTACTCTATCGAACTTACTTCTTAAGTCTTAATGTTACCTTAATGAAAATTTCAATTAATCACTAATTTTATCTAAAAAAAAGTTCTGATTATTTATAAAATCAATTAAAACACTTATAAAGAGCGTTTCAGTGTTGATGTTTATGAATTACTCTGTTCATCTCAATTTTTGTGACGTATTTTTTTTTTTCAGTAATCTTTCTTTCTTTCTAAAATTTGTATCAAGTCAAATGACTTTACATGAATAAAAAGGGGTTCTTTAATCAATTAAAGCTAAAACAAACTCTACCTTCTCGAGGAGGAATTAGGAAGGACAAAAACATGTCCTGATATTGACTTCTCATCAACAAAACGTACACCCTTCAATGTTGACTTGCATACACTCGTTTCTACAACCTACATACATTACATTTTATTTGGATTATAGTCTCTCTCTCTCTTTAATATTATTTTATCTCCAAGTCTGTCTTCAATTCTTCTCACTTATCCATTAGCTGCCCAACAATTTAAAAACACACACACACACAAAAACCAAATATATTAACTTATTAATTCATGGGTTTGCATTTACTGATTGCTTTAAAGCTGAATTTGTTAGCGTCTTCTCGAAGTTTAAATACTCCTTTAATTGTAAGTTTGTTATGTCCTTTTCTAATAAGGCTAGCAGCTTGTAATTTAAAACCTCTCCACCAAATTTACTCTAATTTGGTTCGTTCAGTGAGGCTCTTTTTCTTCCAAATGAGTCAAATTACACTCAATTCTCAGCCCCCAACTCGTCGGAGTAGTATGAGGTGGGAAAGAGCTATTCGGCTTGTGTACGAGAGAGTGACACGTGCAAGGCATGTACAGTTCTGGGAGACGGATGAAGAAAGCTTGCACGCACTTTCTATGATTGCCCTTTGAAGTAGACTTTCCCATGGACGTTAATGACAACGTCCGTGAGAAATTTGGTGGGAGATAATTTTCTACAGCAAAGATATTTTTCACCGACTCCGATGGGAATTTTTTGTGGGTAATGTCCATAGAGTTTAGTGCTTATGCTTGTCCTAGCTGTCTTTTTAATCATGTTCTGTTTCTGCTTCAGAACTCATCGGATTAGGTGCGTATTTAAAGAGGCAGATCTTGAATTTAAATTCCTAGATTCTAGTGTTTGTTTATCGTACTTGTAAAGTTACGTTTTTGTAATTTAGTATTTATTTTTAATTTTTTTCTGAAAAATTTAGTAACTTTTTCACATATATATAATCATATATAGTGTAAAAAATATTGGATTCAGTTGAATAGAAGTACATATTGGATTCAGTTGAATAGAAGTTGATTATAGACGCCGACTTTGTGGTACACATTTCCTGGCTTATCTTTTAATCATGTCAAATATCTGTTTCAAATCTCTTTGGGCAATAGTCCTAATAATTGTGCTGTCAAGAACCAAATTAAGGATTTAAAATTGATAAGCTCAGGTGTTCGCCATTTGTTGTTGAATAATTGTACTTTGAAATTTATGAGTTCAAAATCTAGTATTTTTTTGAAATTACAACTATTTTTTCACATATAATTATGCACTATGTTAACAATGATGGCGTTATATGTGAAATTAAGTACACACATGTGAAGTTCTTGAAAGACTTCAATGGAGATGAATGTATAAAGGAGAGTAGAAGAGAAAGAGAAGAGTAAATGAGAGAGAGTTGTAATTCATTGATTGAAAGAAAATAATGTGTGCAACTTTCTTTACATATGTGATGAAGTAACATATATATATATATATATATGTGTGTGTACAGGGTTAGTTATAGCTAACTCTTAACTCTTAACTAATTTTCTCAACTAGTATCAGGACTTGACTAATACACCATCATGTACTTAACACAACTTAGTTTCTGATTTATCACTTAACACACCCCCTCAAGTTAGGTGTCATGAAGATGTTTGACACTCCTAACTTGGAAACAAGATACATATGTCGAGCCTTGAAGAGACCTTTGGTTAGTAGGTCAGCAGGTTGCTCTGTGGTTGAAATGTAGTGAGGCTGAATATGTTCTTTTTGAATCTTTTCCCTGATAAAATGACAGTCAATTTCAATGTGTTTTGTTCTTTCATGAAACACAGGGTTGACTGCTAGTTGCATTGCTGATTTGCTGTCACTGAACAACTTAACTAGTAGTTTAATCCTCATGCCTAGCTCATCCAGTAGTTCAAGCAACCAGGTAATTTCAGACAGAGTAAAGGCCATGCTTTTGTATTCTGCTTCTGCAGAACTTCTGGAGATGGTAGTCTGTTTCTTTGACTTCCAAGCAATCAATGAGTCACCTAGCTTGACTAAGTATTCAGATACTGATCTTCTGGTTTGTGTGCATGCTGCCTAATCAGCATCACAGTAGGCAGTCAATTCTTCAATTGGTTTACTAGATATATACACACCTTGACCTGGATGGTTCTTTACATATCTTGCTATCCCAGTGCTGCTTCCATGTGAGTTTTTTTTGTTTTTTGTAGGTACTGACTTAGTGTTTGTACACTGTAGGCAATGCCAGGCCTAGTGATAGTTAGGTATAATAATTTGCCTATCAACCTTTGATAAGGTCTGATATCTGTTAGTGTAGGATCCTGCATGCGATCTTTGTCCTTGAGTTCATCATACTCCTTGCTAGTCAGTTTTGTGTTAGGATCCATAGGTGTTAATGCTGGTTTAGCTATTGATAACCCAAGGTCTGATAAGAGTTCCAACACATACTTTCTTTGATGCATAATGAAACCTTTCTCAGATCTTGCAAACTCTATTCCAAGAAAGTATTTTAACTCTCCTAGGTATTTCATTTTAAATACTTATTGCAGTGAATCCTTTGCTTCTTTTATCAGCTGGAAGCCATCTCCAATAATCAGTAGACCATTTACATATGCAAGAATTATCACAGTTCCCTTTTCACTTTTCCTTGTAAAGAGTGAGTGATCAAACTGGATTTTTTTGAACTTCGGATTTTGTAAGGCATCTTTCAGTTTAACATTCCATTCTCTAGGCGCTTGTTTAAGTCCATACAAGGACTTTGTGAGTCTGCATACTGATTTAATCAACCCCCTGGCTCACAAAACCTTGTGGAAGATCTATATATATCTCATCATATAAGTCCCCTTGAAGGAATGCATTGTAGACATCCATTTGATATACATGCCATTGTTTTGATGCTGCAATAGCTAAGACTGTTCTTACTGTGATCATTTTTATCACAGGGGAGAGTTTCTTAGTAGTCTATTTATTCTTGCTGGTTGTACCCCTTGGCAACAAGTCTTGCCTTGAACCTTTCAATTTCTCTCGAAGCCTTGTATTTTATCTTAAAGATCCATCTGAAGCCTATGGATTTTTATCAGCTAGTGAGTAGTGATGGTCCAAGTATTGTTGCTTTGTAGAGCCTCTATTTCTGACTTCATTATTTCTACCCATCTAGGATCCTTAGTTTCTTCTCATATGTCTTTGGCTCTGTAACAACATAGAAAATAAATAAATAATTTTGATATTTTGAAGACAGGTTATCATAAGAGACATAGTTAGCAATGTTATAAAGGAGCTCATGATGGGTTGAGTGTAGATAAATGAAATCTGTCATCTATATAGAGGTTGTCTGTTTCTGGTAGATGATCTGATTGGCATCAGGTTGATTGGTTGAGTTTTATTTGTAGTAGAATTTTAAATTGTGACTCCATGCTATTGATCACTATGATTTATCTGCATTTGGATGGTGTATGTAGTATGAGTAAATGTTGTACTTCTATTTGTTTTATGTAAATCAGTAGAGAGAAAGTTAGTGTTTGTTGTATGAGGTACATGAGAAGTATGCATCTCTTCAGAACAGAATCTCTCAATATTCTTGAAGAGTGGTACTTCAGGCATATTGTAACACCCCGTACTTTTGCTCTAGAATTTAGACTGCAGTTGCTACGTGTATAGACCCAACTAAATGATTCCGTATTAATATATGTGTGGTGGTCACTCCTATAGTGTGGGAATACCTTTGAATATGAATTGAGGTAACAAGAATCCCCTAACTCTAAGACGAGTTGAAAACATTTCTATCGATTAAATTTTAGTGGACGTTTCAACATGGGTCAACTTCCATAGACTATTACTCCTAGAATATGATGAGTTAGAGGGCCTAGTATATGTCAAATAAAAGGTCTTCGAGTCTTCTTTCCAATGATATCAATTTCACCTCAATCCTATACCCAAGAAAAAATTTATGACTTTGCAAAGTGGAGTGCGTCGCCTAGCAATCGCCTAAGGCTACTGGAAATGTTGTATCATGGGCAATGCGTCGCCCAACCTAGCTTAGGTGATGGGAAATGCGACGCCCAACCTATTTTAGTCGATGGGCAATGCAAGAAACAACCTAGCTTATGATATAGGCAATTCCTCGCATGCCCTATGGCCCAATGGCATAAATACTTCGTTTTAAAGTAATTTTAAGGGTAACTAAGTCTTTTTACATTCCAAAACCCTCCCTAAACAAACATACACGAAATTAGGGTCACAAATAACGTTTTGACTCTCTTAGATACCTAATTCATCTTTCAAGAACACAATAGAAGAAAAATAACTTAGGGTTAAGCATTCAAGCTCAAAGGATCAATTCTTCGCGAATTCTTCATCGATTAAGGTACGTAGGGCTTTCCTAACTACATGGGCATGGCTAAATCATTATTTTATGTTTTGAATGTTGAGGAATCATGTTTTCATGAAAAACTTGAATTACAATGAAAAGTGACTATTACAAATCCTTCATGTGATGTATGATTTTGGTCTTGAGGCCTTATGTTAAATTAAACTTTACTCGTGTATATGTATAAATGTGTTTTAAGTTTTGAAGTATGAATTGAGAGCATGAAGAACAAATTTCCTCTCTCATTATGTTACCTTTTGAATTACAAGTTAAGAGTTATTCAATTTCATGATTGTTTCGAGTAATTGAACATTACTTGTTGAAATGTTGAAAAGAAAGAATCTTTGCATGGTTTGGCATATGTTTTGAAATATGAATCCTCTTGTACCGTTTGAATGATTTGGTAGTCCAAACACTTTGTTTTGAATGAAAGGATTGTAACGTGATACTATATGTCTTAGACATATGACTTGCAAGTCTTGGTATGACGATACCAAAGCAGATGAATGCCATAACAGATTCAGAATAAACTAAAATATGAATTTTACTTGGATTTTCAGAATTTGATTTCAGAAAGATACATGTTTAGAATTGACTAAAAATGGGCTTAAAGAGAGTTAGGTGGTTACCCGAAGAAAGTACTAGTTGAAAGACTCAATGCTAGAAATCATGATTTGCCGACACGGGGTTATGGTACTATGCTTTGTGATCTTGTGTACCTTGATTCGTGTCTTCCCAAATTGGGAATATGGTTTGGAGCCCCAATTTGTGATCTTGTGCACTACCATGACATGTTAATTTGATTGAGGATTTTGGCACCCTGCCCTGTGATCTTGCGTATCCCCCTTATTGATACTCCCATCCTGGCGGCGCCATGGCCATTTTAAACATTAGGGATCGACAAACTTGGATTAGGGGCTTGGCCGCCGAGTCAAGGGCGGATTTCATATAGCCCGTGGAATTACATATTGTAGGGTGTACCACCTATTTCAGAAGTAAGACAAAGAATGAGTTATGATTTCAAAGAATTTTTCAAAGTCTTTTAAAGTATGCCCATGTGTTTTATATATTATATCTAAAATCTTTTATGAATTGCTCTCACTTATGTTAAATATAGATACATTATTTTCGATTGCTTTGCGTACCAGTACAATTGTATTGACCCCTATATTTCAGGAACTGAGGCTCGATCCCGAGGTCCCGTTAAACAGTAGATTGACTTGACAGAAGTTGCAGCTGGTGAGCCTCCCTTACTTCGGAAGGCCTGGTTACAAAACTTGTATGGTTATGTTATTTTGATTTATAGTTCGACTGGGGCCTTATCCCAGAGTTCAGACAGATGATATTTTTAGTTAGTAGAGATTTCGCAGATTAAATTCATGTACGTTGAATGTTATGAACTTCATTTCGTATTGTCCAGTTGAATTTAAAAAGTGACCATGTTTTCATTTATTAATCTTCCGCATTTCTTTACATTGTATGAACATTGTGTATGATTGCCCGATAGAATAGGGGTGCTCGGGCTTTCATGGTTTGAGATCATAGACAAGGTCTCGCTCGGGTTGTGACAAACTTGGTATCAGAGCACGGTTTATGGTCCCAGGGTGTCTGCGAAATCATGTCGGGTAGAGCTCTGTTTATGTGTGTGTAGCGCGCTACACTTATAAGCAGGGGGCTACAAGGCGTTTAGGAATGTTCCTCTTCTTTTCTGATCTAGTTCGTGCTATAGAGTCTGTATGTCCTCCAATCAATGATTTCCTTTATTTCAGAAAGTTACCATGCCTTCCCATAGATCCAACGAATAGAATACTCAAACTGAGGGTGTCCGCCCTACCCATGGGATGCGGACTCGTAATAGAGCTCGTACTCTTGATATTGTTGCTACTCCAGGTGTCCCTCTTGTTCAGACTAGTCCACCTCGGGCTTCTCGATCTGGAGTCATCCATACTTAGAATACCCAGAGAGAGGTATCCTATGCTGAGTTCCGACAATCGATACATATGATAGCTTAGCTAGTGGCTTCTCAGGCCCCCCGGTCTGAAGATGTGGGGTCTATGTCTTGTTCATCAGAGATTACTCGGGTTGGTTAGTTTATGAGGATGGACCCACCCAAGTTTACAGGTACGAAGGTTGAGGAGGACCCCCCAAGGGTTTATTGATGAGCTGGAAATTTTTTTTGGGTTATACATATAAATGAATTTGAGGGGGTTGAACAGGTGCCTTATCAGTTGAAAGTTATGGCAAGTCAATGGTATAATGAATAAGAGGATTTGAAGGGTAGAGATGTTGAGCCTTCGGTGTAGGGTGAGTTTGTGGAAGCTTTTCTGGATCGGTTCTTTCCTCTAGAATTGAGGGAGTCAAAGGCCGAAGAATTTATGAACTTGAAATAGGGGGAAATGAGTGTCAAGGAGTACACATTAAAATTTAACCAGATATCCCGTTATGCACCTGAATTGGCGGGTAATATGAGAGCCTGTATGAAGAAGTTTGCATCTGGTCTCTCGGATGATCTGGTGTTAGAGTGTAAAGAAGAAATGCTAAATAGAGACATGGATTTCTCCAGGTTGTCCGTTCATGTGCAACAAATTGAGGAGCAGAAGAAAAGGTTAGCAGAGGCAAGAGAGAAAGACAAACAGGCCAAGAGGGCCAGATCTATAGACCAGAACCACAGTCAGCACCAAGGTGGTAATAATTGGGGTAACAAGTGGTCGAATTAAAAGTTTTGGAGTAATGCTCAGTCTTCAGCAAGTGCACCTGTAATACCCCGTACTTCTACCTAGCTTAAAATCATCTCAGAAATGTTAAAGAATTGTTTCAAAGATGAATCCACTTTTATACATGTGGTATTTTCAATATTTTCACTTTTTATCATGTGGAAAATTGAATAAGCTTTCCATCAATACCAAATTCGCCCAAATCAAACACCCGGGAGAAAAGTTAGAGCCATTTTAGTAAGACAGTGTGTCACCTGAGCCATCAACGCGTCGCGGAGCCAGCCAAAATGGTGATCGTCAAAATCCAGTGAGCGTCCGTGATTTTGGAGCATCGCGCTAAGGCTCAAATTCAGAGTTGTCAAATTCCAGTGATACGACGCGATAGCGCCGCATCGCGCCAGGGGTCTAGGATAGAAAATTTTCACAGAATTAAAATACGCATCCAAGGGTTAAAAGGGTCAACTTCTCACCCCTATATATACCCAATAACACGTGATTCATCCATAATTCACACAATATATTGTTTCTGTCAAGTTTCTCTCAAGAACAAGCTAGGATTTTCAATTGGGGATTTGAATCCAAGACTCAAATTCATGAATCTCTCTGTCAATTCTCATAGAATCAAGAACTACGGTATGCACAGTGTTCATTCATGGATTCCTTTCATCCATGAAGCCCAAGAATCAAGTTTAATTTTGTATTGTTAATAATTTGTTCATGTGATTATGGTTGTATGATTTCCAAGTTGGAATCTTTGTGTTGTTCATGAACCTATGCTAGTATGTGGTTTGAAACATGTGAAATTGAGTTGAAATATGAAGTTTTGTTGTATTAATTTAATGGTCATGCCTATTCCCTAAGTCATGCATCCTAGGTGCTTGATAAAATGCCTAAGAGAATAGAAATTATGCATTATAGCTTAATTGTGACCCAAGCGATAAGTGTATGCTTTACCCTATGACTAAGAATGACTTCCATGATATTATGTGCATTATGTATGGTTGAGGGAATGTCCATGAGATTAGGTTGATGAAAGTATGACATGTTTATATGCAATTCCATTCATGTACAAGACTATGATAACCATGTGCTTCATGAAATCCCCAAATCAATGTATTATGAATTGTTGATATTGGTTATGTGTTCAAGAAGTGTCATGTTCTATCAGTTTCATGCTATCGAGTCCTGGGGGTACTTGTACCTGATAATTTAGCTGTGTGCCTAGAGCCAATGTCATGTTTTCACGATACTCTCAGTCAAGCCATGATCCTTAGAATTCAGTCAGTCTCATGACTCAGGAAAACTCAGTAAATTCAGTATCGGTCTAGTCCTACTCAGTAATCTCAGTGACCTCAGTGGTTTCAGTAACATCAGTACTCAGTAATCTCGGTAACCTCAGTATTCCCAAAAATCTTAGTAACTTTAGTACTCTCCATCAGTCCACAAATATCAGTAGTATTTTGTCAATCAACGAAACTTAGTAAACTCAGTTCAAATCAGTTATACAATATGATCAGTAACATTTTAGTTCAGTATAATTAGTTTAGTGTCTATTCAGTTGGGAGTAGGATTCAGCATCGAGTGAACCCAGGGATGAGGACACGCACTATCAGCCAGTAGAAAGTGTGATCCTTAGTAGAAATCTCTACATTCCAGAACTACGTAGCCAGTGTAGGTTGAGATGTACCCCTACGAGTCTAGGGACTATACACATCTCATTTGAGTTTTCCTTACAAGAGGGGTTGACAGAAGAGCTCCCTGTCAGAGAGGGTATACTCATAGCTTGTCTTTACCCATGGCACGGTACTGACACCCTTACAACTGGGGTTACAGGTTAGACCTACCAGTTCAGTTTTGGGGCATGTCGGTTAGATGATTACCTCCCACGGTTTCAGTTTCAGATCCAGTTTTAGTAATAGAACTCAGTTCAATTCTACAGAAATCCAGGACTGTCAGATATAGTCAAATCAGTACAGTGTGAAACCCAGATAGTTCCATCAGTATTAGGACTGTCAGATACAGTCACTCATGTTATCAATATTCAGTTTCAGGACTGTCTGGTATAGTGAATCAGACCAGTTCTTCATAATCAGAACTGTCAGAAATAGTCATTCCCTTATTACTAATATGACATTAGTTCCTCAGTATTTATTAGACTCAGTCATTTAGTATCCCAGTATCAGTACTCAGATATCAGTAAATCCACGTTATCAGAATTTATGAGTCACCGTTATCATGATCTCAGTTATAGTTATGTATTCATGCATGTATTCTCACGTTTATGTTATACATTCAGTTATTATTGTTCATGCATATGAACCCTTGTATTTAGCCTACCTCACTTGCATACCAGTACATTCAATGTATTGATGCATTTACGCTATGGTGTTTTATACCATAGGTTTAGAAGCACTATCTCTCGAGCATCCTTAGTAGATCAGACATTCAGTAGCCAGACTAGCTGTGAGTCCTTATCATTCGAGGATAGTATGATTATTTTATTACTTTATTATTTCAGTAGTTCGGAGTTAGTTGGGGACATGGCCCATCAACTCCATAAGTTTCAAATAGTTTAGAGGCTTTTAGACTACAACATGTGTTCAGACAGTTTATTTTAGTTTTGGGTATTTTTTTACCCCATTACAGACATTGTATTATATTCAGTATTAGTTTAGTTTTGAATCTTATGGCCTTACAACTTATATTCCACATATTTACAATGTATTATTTAGTACTTAGTAACAGATATCAGTTATGGGTTAGCTTGTGGTCCTTTGGGGTCATGAGCACCGTGTAGCGTTTCGAGTACCAGATTCACGGCGTTACAAACTTAGTATCAGAACCTAAGGTTGAACAGTATCCTAGGAAGTCTGAAAAGTCACATCTAGTAGAGTCTTGTACATGGGTGTGTTGTGCACCACACTTATGTGCAAGAGACTATGAGATGTTTTAGAAACAGTTTCCCTTCTTTCAGTATTCATTTCATGCCAGTGAGCATAAGCTCAAAATTTTCTCTCAGTCTAATCCATTCTCCCTTTCGTTTATAGAACATGCCTCCCAAAGGGGCTAACGAAAGAAGAACGAGAAATCAGTTAGAACCTCTGCCCGTTCAGAAAGATTCTGTGGATGAGCATGTCTCTCATGCAGAATTCAGGACTGTATTCACTACTCTAGCCAATTCAGTCGCAACTCAAAATGAATGGCCAGCTATTGTTCCAGCTAACCCAGTGGCCAATTCAGCTACAGTCAGGATTCAGGACTTCACCCGAAAGAATCCTCCTTTATTCTCAGGTTCTAAGTCCAAAGAGGATCCATAGGAATTCCTCAACCAGGTTCAGAAAGTCACAGACATCATGGGAGTGATTTCCAGTGAGAGTGCAGAGTTAGTCGCTTATCACCTACAAGATACAACCCATACGTGGTTCAAGCAGTGGAAGGTAGACAGGGGTATAAATGTAGAGCCCATAGAGTGGCAAGATTTTGCTACAACCTTCTTAGATAGATTCTTTCCCCTAGAGTAGAAAGAATCCAAAGTATTAAAGTTCATCAACCTCAGACAAGGTAGCATGAGCGTAAAAGAGTATTCCCTCAAGTTTATTCAGTTAGCCAGGTACGTTCCCCATGTAGTAACAGACAGTAGATCCAAAATGAGTAAATTTGTGTCTTGGATATTAGGTAGAGTGGTTAAGGAGTGCAGAACTGTGATGTTGATTAAAGAGATGGACATATCTAGGCTTATGGTCCATGCTCAGCAAATTGAGGAGCAGAAACTTAAGAAGAAGGAGAGGGAAAATAAGAGGGCCAGAATTGGTAGTTACAGTTTTTCTCAGCTAAGGTCGCAGGGTGTTAACCATTCTCAACATAGACAGAATTTTCTAGCCCTAGTTCTATCTTCAGCTAGTGCACTGCACTAAAGTTTAGAAATGACCTTAGAGATGAGGCGCTAGGGTAGTGAGAGCAGGGTTCTTACTCATCTGCTTTGCAAAGAGTGTGGTAAGCATTATAAGGGTGTGTGTAGACCCGAAAGTAATGTGTGTTTTGGATGTGGTGAGTCAGGTCATAAGGTCTGAGACTGTTCTAAACCCGATCCTCATAGTCAACATGGTCATCCTTCAGCTCAGTCTGGTTGCCCGAATTAGCAGGGTGCTAATTCCAGCTCTATTAGTGGGCAACGCCCAAACAGACTCTATGCACTTCAGTCCAGACAGGATCAAGAAAGTCCTCCTGATGCAGCTACTGGTATGTTACAGATCTTTCATTTACATGTTCTCGCTTCTTCAGATTTAGGAGCTTTTTTTTTATATATCCTTGCATAGCAGTCAACTTTAAGGTCAGACCAAATGTTAACAGGACCTTTTCCAGTCTCTACCCTAGTGAGTTGGTCTAACACAGCCCGACAGGCATGCAGTAACTATCCGATTATGATACCTCAGAAATCCAAGCCTTCAGGTTCTAGTAGTAATACCAGTACGTGTAGAAAATCAATAAGGAAAGGTGATTCCTAACCTATTCGTATCGCAATATGAAGTTTTGTACTTTAACCCTCTCCATACTTATGCATGCTTCATGTCACAATTCCATGCACCCAGCTTATATTCTCACGCTTTCCATAAAAATAGTGTGTGATTTAAGTTCCTAGTATGAGGAGTTTTGGCTTACTCTGTGTTACGAATGAAGTTCCATGAGTATAGAAACATCAGAATCAGGTCATACAACTCATGAGTTATGCACTCATGTCATTCTTTACAGTATACTTAGCCCACATGATTTATGACTTCATTCTTAGGGTTCAGTCAAACTTAGATTATGTCACATATACTCTCAATTTAGGTGCCTCAGTGAATTCGTAGTGTTAATGTTCCATTCTGTAGGCCTCAGTTACAGTGTCATTCAGTAGTCAGTATCCAGTAAAGGACTCAGATAGTCCTACAGAACTATGTCTTTCAGCTACCAGTTATTTAGCCATTAGAATTCAGTGCTTCCGTACCAGTCTAAACTTGAGTTATAGAACACCAGCATTCAATCCCAGTTACAGTCTTAGTTATGGTTACAGTCTCAATTACCTTCTTAGCTATAATCTCAGTTTCTGTCCTAGTTCATCCAGATCAGAAACTCAGTTCACTTTCAAGATTACCCGATCATAGCATATAGCTATCAGTTACTCAGTCATTAGTATTTCAGTACCTCAGTTACTGAATATTTTTGAATCATGTCATACGCTTGGTCTCGAAATTTCAAGTAATATAGTTTTCATAAATCCATGCCCAGTCACCTCATGTTACTCAGTCAGTCCTTACCTCCTATGCATAATACTCTACAGCCTCAGGCTAGTCGTTCAGACTAAGAATAGTTCAATCTTATATGCCAGTGTTCATCTATAAGTCATTCAGTTAATCAGATAAATTAGTATATTTATGCATTCGTGCTCAACATCATGTGAATCTTTTCAGCAGTCTCAGTTGTAGTGCATAAGGTTTGGTCACTTTATCTTAGATGATGTTTCATAGGCCTTGCCTCCTAATTCAAGAACCCCAGCCATGTAGCGATCTCCTATTCAGATGTCCTACTCAGACCAGGCCAAGATTCGCTTTCTCTCTACAGTCATTAGAACTCTATAGAAAGAGTGTCATAGAAATGCTCCGATCGAGTATAAGTGTGTCATAGAAATGCTCCGATCGAGTATAAGTTTTCAGCATGAGTTAGTCTGCAAAGCCAGTACTTCAGTTTAGCAGTTAGAATGGACAAGTTCAGATAGTGTGGTTTCCCCATCTTTCCACCTAATCGCACTATTCGGAATCTCATGAATGTGATCATTCTAAGATAGACCAACTAGGTAGTTGCATGTTCAACTTGGTTCATCTGTCATGCCTTAGTTTTATATCCCAGATATTCAATCACGATTCAGTTCATTGGTGTCCTGTGCATCATCCCAGATTTCCTCAATATCGCAGTCAAGTCAGTATTTTTCTAGGGACCTAGTGTCCTAAAGGGGAGATATACTATAATTCCCCAAAACTTTCATGACATAAACATGCCTCTCTCTTCTTGTAACGAATCCATTTTAGAGTAGTGGGTACCCATAGGTTGACCCTCTAGCTTCAATCTCGGTCGTATGCCACATATTCAAGGTACTTAGTTCAGATCACGATATTCAACTCATGTATCACGTTCCAGACCCAGTTACGTTCTCATGTTTATGCTCATGCATATTTAGTAATTCAACTTAGACTCAACCTAAGGTAATATCTTTTCTTGAGCTTATCCGGTTTTATGTTTAGGTTTTAGTTATAAAAGTAGTATTAAGTTCCATGCTCAGTTTTTATTTCAAACTTCATATCGTTACCCTTACATGTTCAGTCTCATATTTATGAGTCAGTTCAGTCATGTATTCACGCATTAGATATGTGTGATCAGCTTATCAGTACTCTCAGTCATCCATTTATGTATCATCTCAGTCATAAAATCATGCATCAGATATGCATGCTCAGTATGAATCTAAGTAATATTAGTCAGGTAGTCATGTTTCAATTGTTCATGTTCAGTATGTACTTTAGCTTATCATTTCTCCCATCTAAATCAGTCTCATTCAAGGATGAATGTTTCCAAGGGGGAGATATTGTAATACCCCATACTTCTATCTAGCTTAAAATCATCTCAGAAATATTAAAGACTTGTTTCAAAGATGAATTCACTTTATACATGTGGTATTTTTAATATTTTCACTTTTCATCATCTGGAAAATTGAATAAGCTTTTCATCGATACCAAATTCTCCCAAATTTGACACCCGGGCGAAGAGTTAGAGCCATTTTAGTAAGACAGTGTGCCACGTGAGCCATCAACGCATTGCAGAGCCATCCAAAATGGCAATCATCAAAATTTAGTGAGCCTCCGCGAATATGGAGCATCACGCCATGGCTCAAATTCATATTTATCAAATTCCAGTGACACGGGGCGATAGTATTGCGTCGCGTTAAGGGTCCAAGTCAGAAATTTTTCACAGAATTAAAATACACGTTCAAGGGTTGAAGGGTCAATTTCTCACCCCTATATATACCCAATAACATGTGATTCAGCCATAATTCACCCAAAATATATTGTTTCTCTCAAGAACAAGCTAGGATTTTCAATTGGGGATTCAAATCCAAGACTCAAATTCAGGAATCTCTCTGTCAATTCTCATAGAATCAAGAACTACGGTATGCACAGTGTTCATTCATGGATTCCTTTCATCCATGAAGCCCAAGAATCAAGTTTAATTTTGTATTGTTAATAATTTGTTCATGTGATTATGGTTGTATGATTTCCAAGTTGGAATCTTTGTGTTGTTCATGAACCTATGCTAGTATGTGGTTTGAAACATGTGAAATTGAGTTGAAATATGAAGTTTTGTTGTATTAATTTAATGGTCATGCCTATTCCCTAAGTCATGCATCCTAGGTGCTTGATAAAATGCCTAAGAGAATAGAAATTATGCATTATAGCTTAATTGTGACCCAAGCGATAAGTGTATGCTTTACCCTATGACTAAGAATGACTTCCATGATATTATGTGCATTATGTATGGTTGAGGGAATGTCCATGAGATTAGGTTGATGAAAGTATGACATGTTTATATGCAATTCCATTCATGTACAAGACTATGATAACCATGTGCTTCATGAAATCCCCAAATCAATGTATTATGAATTGTTGATATTGGTTATGTGTTCAAGAAGTGTCATGTTCTATCAGTTTCATGCTATCGAGTCCTGGGGGTACTTGTACCTGATAATTTAGCTGTGTGCCTAGAGCCAATGTCATGTTTTCACGATACTCTCAGTCAAGCCATGATCCTTAGAATTCAGTCAGTCTCATGACTCAGGAAAACTCAGTAAATTCAGTATCGGTCTAGTCCTACTCAGTAATCTCAGTGACCTTAGTGGTTTCAGTAACATCAGTACTCAGTAATCTCGGTAACCTTAGTATTCCCAAAAATCTCAGTAACTTCAGTACTCTCCGTCAGTCGTCAAATATCAGCAGTATTCCGTCAATCAATGGAACTTGGTGAACTCAGTTCAAATTAGTTATACAATATGATCAGTAACAGTTTAGTTCAGTATAATCAGTTCAGTGTCTATTCAGTTGGGAGTAGGATTCAACACTGAGTTAACCCAGGGATGAGTACACACACGGTCAGCCAGTAGAAGGTGTGATCCTTAGTAGCAATCCCTGCATTCCAGAACTATGTAGCCATTATAGGTTGAGATGTTCCCCTATGAGTCTAGGGACTATACACATCTCATTTGAGTTTTCCTTATAGGAGGGGTTGACGGAAGAGCTCCCTGTCAGAGAGGGTATACTCGCAGCTTGTCTTTACTCGTGGCATGATACTGACACCCTTCCAGTTGGGGTTACAGGTTGGACCCCACCAGTTTAATTTTGGGACAGTCGGTTAGATGATTACCTCCCACGGTTTCAGTTTCAGTAATAAAACTTAGTTCAATTTTACAGAAATCTAGGACTGTCAGATACAGTCAAATCAGTATAATGCAAAACCTAGATAGTTCCATTAGTATTAGGACTGTCTGATATAGTCACTCATGTTATCAGTATTCAGTTTTAGGACTGTCTGATACAGTGAATCAGACCAGTTCTTCATAATCAGAACTGTTAGAAATAGTTATTTCTTTATTAGTAATATGACATTAGTTACTCAGTATTTAGTAGACTTAGTCATTCAGTATCCCAATATCAGTACTCAGATATCAGTAAATCCACATTATCAGAATTCATGAGTCAGCATTATCACGATCTCAGTTATAGTTGCATATTTATGCATGTATTCTCACGTTCATGTTATACAATCAGTTATTATTGTTCATGCATATGAACCCCTGTATTTCGACTACCTCACTTGCATACTAGTACATTCAACGTACTGGCGTATTTGCATTTTGGTGTTTTATACAATAGGTTTAGAAGCACGAGCTCCCAAGCATCCTTAGTAGATCAAATGTTCAGTAGCCAGACTAATAGTGAGTCCTCATCATTCGAGGATAACATAATTATTTTATTACTTTATTATTTTAGTAGTTCAGAGTTAGTTGGGGACATGTTCCATCAACTCCACAGTTTTCAGACAGTTTAGAGTCTTTCAGACTACAACATGTGTTTAGATAGTTTATTTTAGTTTTGGGTATTTTTATACCCTATTACAGACATTGTATTTTATTCAGTATTAGTTTGGTTTTGAACCTTATGGCCTTATAACTTATATTCTGCATATTTGCAATGTATTATTAAGTGCTCAGTTACAGATATTAGTCATGGGTTAGCTTGTGGTTCTTGGGGGTCATGAGCACCGTGTAGTATTTCGGGTACTAGATTTGGGGCGTTACAGCACCTGCACCCAGGACTTCGGGTGAATAGCGGTTCCAGTTAGGAGATAGGCCTGGAGCTCATGTCACCCAGTCCCAGGAAAGCATGACCATCTCGCTAGATCATTTAATCATTGTAGCATTTATGGGAGAAACCATCTAGGAAAGTGTTATTTTGAGAAACAAGCTTTCTACTCTTGCGGTCAAGTGGGACACATTCAGGGATACTGTCCTTTACCTGGAGGGAATATAGGTGTAGCTAAGTCTCAAGTTGCGTCTACAACCCCTCCTCCTAAGGGTATTACTTAAGCTGTCGGTGGTGGTCGCAATCGGTTATATGCCTTATTTAACCACTAGGATACAAAAACCTTGCCAGATGTTGTTATGGGTATGTTATAAATTTTCTCTCGTAATGTGTATATATTGGCATTCTTTATAGGATTGGTGTTGTAGATAACACTTTCCCAACTCTACTACTGCTAAAATTCTGGGTTCAGTCTTCTAACTTTAGATCATATACTATCATAGGATTCTGAGGAGGGATCTAAAAGCACATCTAACTTCGGCTTAATGTAGGATTTTCATGAATAAGAATGAATATTTTCAAAAGTTAGAACATAAGGGAACTAATGGGATATTTTTAGCCTGCTTGCAATCCCATAACTGTCTGTCAGGACTGGCTGACGAAACTCTGCCTGTAGGGATTTAAGCTTCACTATTTATGTTGCCTTAAAACTAAAGAGAGTTGGCATGAATAGAGCTAGACGAGGATCTGCATAAATAACTCTTCTACTGCACGATCTGATACTTGAAAGAAGGGAAACATTTCTTAAATACCCTGCAGCCTCTCGAAGAAAAGTACAAACGTCCCCATACCGTTCCGCAAGACTCTAATAGACACGGCTTCATAGACACCCTAGGACACTTGAAATCTCTGCTCTGATACCAAGTTTATAACGCCCTGAGTCTACACCCCAGATGCCACACGGTGCTTACGACCCTAAAGGATCATAAGCTAACCCATGAACTGGCATACTGTTAAGCAACTGAATTATTATACATTAAATAACAAGTTCTTCTGTGCAAAAATATAATCATACTGAAAACCTGAAATAGATACAATATTGATAAAGTTTTATAAGCTAATTAATCTGAAAGAAAAAAGTAAAATTACATGACTGACTCTAACTGACATCTAGAAGCCTCTACTATACTGAATTTAGGTCATTGGGACATGCCTCCAACCACCACTAATAAATACATAAGAATAAATGAATTGTACATGAATTAAATCTGAATGAAGTTCCTGAAATTTGAGAACTCTTCACCTGTTGGCTGGAAGCTACAACTGTCTGATCATGATGCATAAACTATAACTGGTACCTACATTATGAGACAATGTAGCCACACAGACGTATATGTGGATCTGTACTTGTGGAATATACTGAGTATGCAGGGGTGAATGTAATAAGTAAAACTAGTTTCATACGTAATCCTAAAACATGCATGACTAGGTGTAAGTAGACTCACCAAGAGACTGAAATAAACTGAAAGTTAAAATATCTTAAAACATGAGTAACAAACATGATCCGATAAGATGGTGAATCTCTATACTTAATTTTGTAAAACTTTACTTTAATGATATAAATTGAATTGAAGCTGGGATACGGTAGAACATGGATACTGTATGAATACTGGGTCTGAAACTATGTGATGAAGACTGACATAACTCGAGAATCTGAATATACAAATATACAGAGCACGAATGCATAAACATACAAAACCAAACATACATGTACTGAGCTGATCAAGTGAGGTAGGATGATATACATGGTTCATATGCATAAGATGATAACTGACTGAATTAACATTATGAAGTAACTGGATGAGAGTACATGCAAAACTGTAACTACTAAACATACTGAATGTGTAATACTGCGCATATAATATCTGTCTGAATTAGACTGAAATTGGAGTACTGTGTTTTGATAACTGAAAATTTGGACTAGAATTGGAGTACTGAATTCCAATGGCTAAGTAATTGATAACTGATAGCCATGGTTTTGTAGAACTGTCTGAGTTCTTTACTAAATACTTAGACAAAATACTGAATACTAAAACTGTAACTGTGGGAATGTTCATCTAACTGACATACCCCAATATAGGCTGATTTGGGGTCTAACCTCTGATCCTAGTTGGAAGGGTGTTAGCACCATGCCACGGGTACTAACAATGGCTATGTGGATCCACTAAAGAATCATCCTCATATGGCAGCTGAGATATATGTTTCCCTCAACTGGAAGGTGAACACTTTATTAACCTTCAACTGAAAGGTTGTTATATTTAACCTACGCTGGCTACGTAGTTTTGGAACTAAGGGACTACTACTGAAGGTCATACTCTCAACTGGCAGGTGAGCCCCCATCCCTAGGTTTGCTCAGTGCTAAATCCTACTCCCAACTGAATAGACACTGAACTGACCACTAAACTATACTAGGCTTGACTGAATTGACACTGATCGTGTTGACTGACTATACTGGATCGAGTTTACTGAGTTCTGTTATTGACTGATTACTATTGTTCTTGACACTCAGTAGAACTATTCTATAGCTATTGTAACTAGGTAAATAGCTAGATCTCGTGTATTCATAACCCTCAGGACTCGATAACAATAACAATAAGAACACATGAGAGCATTTAAAACCATAATAAGTAAGCATCACCTAAATAAACCCATCACTTGGGCATTTTATCAACCACATGTAGATCATGAACTTGGACATAGGAATATCTTAAGCATGGGTGCATAGCATGATTACATAACTAAAATCATGATTTGAGGATTTACGTGGAATTCACGTGAAATAGGACTTGAGCGTTTCTTTCAAACATATAAATATCAAAGCTTGAACATAAGGATGTTTTAAACATGAGGGAACAATAGAGTTACATGAAAAAATTTATATCTTGGGGATTCATCTTGAAACTAGTTGAACATGATATGGGAATTTCATCAAACATATGGAGTCCCTAAACTTGTGCATGGGAATGAGCAAGCATGTGAAAATATCATGGCTACACGAATCAATTCACACTTATAGATTTGATATAAAGATCATACCATTCAAAAAATATATTGGCTCATTCCACTTGAAAACACATATACTCTTAACTTGAAATCAAACACATGAGGATCACCATTCGAAAGATGGGTTAAGGATTTAACATCTGAAAATCACCATTCAAAATATTGATGATAGGCGAATTTACACGCCTATATCAATATATTTTGCCCATATTTTAGCCTAGTTTTGAGAACAAATTATATATTTCATGCACTTTTAGTCCTTTTTCCTGTAAATGAGCTAACGAACATGATTAGGAAAGTTTCAGGTACAAATGATGCAAAATACAGCATTTTATGGCTTACTTGACGCAAAAGAAAGCTCACAAAGGAAGGGAAGGAAGTCTACACGCCTAAGGACCAAAACTGCTGCATGGAAAATCTGTCCCGGGCTAAAACATCATTTCTGAAGACTTTGGGGACTTACAGATACAAAGCTGGATTTTGACAATGATACATTAACCTAGTACAATTGGGTTATGTATTTCATTAGTTTATTTGGATTAGGAGAATGTTACATTAACCTAGTACAAATGGGTTAAGTATTTCCTTAGTTTAGTAGGATTTGGTTATTTATTTCATTAGCATAGTAGGAGTAGGATAGGAGTATTATAAATACCCTATCATGCTAGAGATTTTTAATTAAGTCCTCCCTTAGTGGAGAGGCAACTCCTCCCTTAGTGGAGAGATACATTCATCAATTAATCTTCTTCCATCCCTCTCTTCTTCCACCACAACAATTCTAATCTACTCTTCTAATCTTTCCATTAATTCTATTCTTAAATTCCACAACAAGAGAATCGTTACTTGCTAAGGAATCACGCCACACGCCTATCACCTAATCCACACGCCATTACTCAACAATAACAATGCAAATCATGATCTCCTTCGCACTTATGGGTAACTAAACTTCTCTATTGGGGTTATGGAAGCCGAATGAGATACTATCTATTGCTGTGAGTTTGTGAGTTCGAGACACGTATATTGCTTATATCATTACTCTCTTCATCTTAATGCAAATTCTTGTGGCTGCAGACGCATAGAATAACGCCAGTCTAACATTTAACTTGTTCGAGAGAAAGGTTATTTGTCTGGAAAAGAGATAATGTCAAGGTAGTAGGACACCCTTTCCTATTAAAAAGCTAGTGCCGTAACTGGACTAACCTCTTGGAGAATTCGTATCGTTAGACACACTTTAAGCTCGCGAGATTTAAAGTGAAATAGTCCTTGTTTAGGTCGCGAGACGCTTGGATTTACCATCGACTACAATTCTCTATAAGCAATTGCATGTCAAGACTCTACACACTCATAGCCAATAGAGACGTATACCTCAGAAGGTGGACATAACCCCAACGCTTCAATTCTCATTGTTTACAACTTACGTAACAATCTTTCTCTCTTTACTTTGCTATTTTCAGCTTTTACTTTATTGTTTTGGTTACATATTACAATCCCCCCTTCTTACGATACTTGCACCAAAAGTTTAGTAATTTTACTTACTTGTTGGCCAAGCTATTCCCTGTGGGATCGACACCCAACCCAGGTTGGGTTCTATATTTGCAAACGACCGCTTTACACTCCTACGAGAGCTGTAGATTGAGCATTATCAAAAATTGGCGCCGTTGCCGGGGAATACGAGTGTCAATCAAGTTCGTGATAATTACTAGACCCTTTGGTCAAAGATTCTCGTACTTTTACTTTTACTTTTAGTTGTTGTTTTTGTTTTATTTAGGTTTATTCAGTGCATCAATGGAGGCACAACGTGAAATTGAAAGGATGGCTGCTCAAGTGCATCAACAGAATATTGATAATCGTAGGCGAGCAACAAATCCTGATGATGAGGATCTGGGTGATGAAGAGCTACTAAACCCACGACATACTGCTGAGATGGCGGCACCCATGCAGAGGAGAGATCGTCAAGCGCCATTGAGGCCTGATCGCCGAGTTATGCAAATTCCTTTTGATGACGAAGAGGATGATCTATACGGACCTGGTGCCATCGGAGCTATTATTCTTCCACCCTTGGCACCTGGAGCAAAGTTCAATATCACTAGCGCCATGATTCAGCTTTTGCAACTCAAGGGATTATTTGGTGGACTAGCAGGCGATGATTCGAATATGCATCTGATCAACTTTATTTCTACATGCAAGTCATTCGACAATCCTGGCGTTGGACAGAATGCAATTCGACTACGCTTATTTCCATTGTCTCTGTCTGGGGAGGCAACTCTATGGTTGAATGGGCTGACTCCTGATTCGATTACAAATTGGAGGCAATTGAAAGACGCTTTCCTAGAAAGATTCTTTCCAACATCCAAAAGAGCACAGTTGAGAGATAAGATCACTAATTTTCGACAGCTTCTAACTGAAGCTCTCCACGTTACATGGGAGACGTTCAAGACGAAGCTAATGCAGTGCCCAAACCATCATATGACCAATGTCCACTTGATGGAGATATTATACAGAGCTTTGAATTCGGGGACTAAGCCAGTGGTTGATAATGCGGCTGGAGGATCATTTATGGACCTCACCTTTGTTTAGGCAAGCAATATGCTAGACCGGATGAGAAAACAAAGTAGAGCTTGGCATACCAGGGATTCTGAGGTAGCAAGCCCCACTTTATCTATTGGCATGTCTGCAGACCAAAGAAGAAGAGAAGAAGAACGTGAGCAAGACATGGCGCACATGAAAACACAATTGGATCTTCTGACAAAGCACTTATTATCAGGGAAGACCAAAAAAGTGAAAGCTGTAGTGCTAAAAGGAAGAGACGAATCTGATTCTGAAGAGGAGGCCAACTACTTGAACAATCAGGGGGGTTTCCGTGGGAATGCCCAAGGAAACCAAGGTCGGAACTATTATGATAAATCTGGAAGCAAAGACCAAGGTAGTTGGAAGAAAAATAATGAAAAGAGTGGTTTGTACGTTCCCCCTGGTAGACGTGATACCACCACATCTAATTCTGGGAGTATGGAAGACATGATGGCTAAGTTATTGAAAGGAGTGGAAGCAACGAGCGTAGGAGTTAAGGAGGTGATTGATGATTTGTCCTCCATGAAGCAACTAGTTGATTCTCATTCCACTTCTATCAGGCAAATAGAGCAGCAATTGAGCCAACTTTCAGCAACATTCAATCAAAGAAAGGCTGGCACCTTACCAAGCGATACTGTGCAAAACCCAAAGAATGATGGGTCATGCATGGCCATCACTACTAGAAGTGGTAAGGTGCTGAAAACTTCAGCAAAAGGCAAGCAAGTGGTTGACGAAGTTGCGGACAAGGATAACAATGCGAAACGTGAGGAGTCCGCGGATGACGTTACTAACGTCACTCCCAACGACGTGCAAACTAAAAAAGTGGAAAAATAGAAGCAAGAGGAGATGAAATCCACGGAGAGAACACTTCCGTACCCACCACCACCTTTTTCCCAAAGATTGAAGAAGGTGGCGGATGACACTAAGTTCAGCAAATTTATGACTATGTTGAAGCAGCTGACCATCAATGTTCCATTAGTGGAGGCACTTGAACAAATGCCTGGGTATGCGAAGTTTATGAAAGATCTTTTGACTAAAAAGAGGGGAGCAAGTTATGAGCTGAAGGATGATGTGCATCATTGTAGTGCAATTGCTACCTGATCGATAGTTTAGAAGAAGGCCGACCCCAGAGCTTTCACTATTCCTTGCACCGTCGGATCTTTGAACTTTGCCAAAGCATTGTGTGACTTAGGATCCAGCATCAACTTGATGCCATTATCGATCTACAAGAAGTTGGGGTTAGGAGATCCTACACCAACCAATATGAGGCTCGTGATGGCTGATAGGTCGGTAAAATGACCTGTGGGTATCTTGAATGATGTGTTGGTGAAAGTTTCTTCATTCATCTTTCCTGCCGACTTCGTTATTCTGGATTGTAAGGAGGATTCTGAAGTTCCCATAATCTTGGGACGTCCTTTCCTTGCAACTGGAAGTGTGCTTATTGACATGAAAGATAATGAGCTTTTGTTTCGAATTAACGACGAAGTGGTACGGTTTGATATATGCAAAACAATGAAGTAGCCCAGCGATATGAATGAGTTATCTGTAGCTGATGTTCATCATGAGGATACGAAAGCATTATCTATAGAGAAACAGCCTACTGTTGAGCCATTGTCTGCTGTGCCACTGAATGTTGAGCATGAGGACAATGAAGAACTTATGGGTGATCTAACAGAAATAGAGCCGTATACTCCTAAGCAACCGAAATGTGATCTCAAGAATCAACCAACAGCGAAGACTCCCATTGATGAGCCACCAATGCTAGAAACGCAAGAGCTCCCCGATTATCTAAGGTATGTGTTCTTGAAAAGTAGACATATACTTCCGGAGAGAGCAGATGATTTAAGTGAACAGCACGTAGAAGCTCTCATCTCTGCTCTGAGGAGATACAAGAGAGCTATGGGTTGGACTATTGACGATATAATTGGTGACTCTCCGGAGAAACGTAGGAGCCATCTAAAAAACGATCGCATGCCCACAGGTAAGCCTCATTGTCGTCTAAATCCTTTCAGAAAATGATCCATCACTTACCTCGACGAAGTCTGAGTACTCGAGGTAACTATGTCGAGCCACGACAATAAATAAGGCGCTAGATGAGAGGCAACCCATTGTTTTATCGTTTTATCATTTTATCGATTTATTATTTTTCTTTTAGTACTTGTTTTGTTTTGATAAATGAAAAATCAAAAAATAAGAGTCGTGCCACGACCAAAACTAAGGCACTAGGTGGGAGGCAACCCATCGTACTAATCGTTTTCATTTGGTTTTGAGCAAAAATAGGTGCAAAAAGTATTCAACGAGGAGATTGATTTCAATTGCCGATTTGGACGCATTGTATGGTAAAGTTGGTAAGTTAGGAATGGTGATGCATAAGGCTATGGATTGAGCATTTCTCACGCCAAAATAGGCATCGAGAAAGGCTAGGCCTTGGTAAAACTAGGCCAAGAACGATGCACAACCTATCCTATAGCCTAAGGTCTCGGAATCTAGTGTGCTATACACTATGCGCCGCTTATTCCTAGGTATGCTTTTGACTATGCGCCACCTATGCTATGGCATTTGGTCTCAGTATCTCATATGCCATAGACTATGCGGCGCATATGTCTACAAATGCCATAGACTATGCGGTGCATATGTCCCATTATGCTATAGACAATGCGCCGCATATGTCATAACTATGCCAAGCATTATGCGCCGCATATGTAGCATTTTTGTCTCCAAAACCGATTGTAAATGGGTCATAACCCGACCCATTCTCTTCCTATATAAAGGGGACTTAGTCTTGAAACATAACCACACTAAAAATTGACCCAAAGGCACCGCACATCCATCCAAATCATCTCAAAACTTCTCCTTTTGCTCTTCCAATTCACAAGAACATCTCCAAAGGCTTCAATCACGTAAGTACTCTTTTATTCTTCATCTATTTCTAGTAAGTACTACGTTCCTATGCCTATTATGAATTGCTACATCTTCAAAGATCATTGGTGATGTTAATGTGTTTGGATTGTTGATACACAACCATGTGAGTGAACATATACGTTAGGATAATCTTGACCGGTCTCCGACTTGAATTTGGTTTTAATAAGCATTGTTATACTATTTGCAGAATTGCCATGGCTATGAACATTGCTTAAGCTTGTTACTTGGATACTTACATGTTAGACTATCTCGTTCATCGGGATAAGACTTATAGTTGCCTACCGACATGGGAGGTTGTGATTGTTGAAAATAACTATACCATGATGTAACCCCTATGTAGTAGTGTTGTTATACGTAACATGAACGTAGTGCAATGGCTGCAAGTAGTGATACATCGCTGATCTTCTTGTCGGAAGATAGTTCCTAAAACGTATGTCGATGAATTCTGAGTAATCGATCACTTTCACCTCACTAGTTGGTGCCAACAACCTAAGTGTGGGGTGGTACCCCTACTGCCTGTGTATAGATTGTATCCATTGGGATTGTGCTACCACTAACACTATTTCTAGTCTCAGGTACAATGGAACCGAAAGCAAGACAAGGGAAGGAAAAGGCTACCACTTCCCAAAAGAGCAAGAAAGCAAGGAGAACCCTCCTCGCCGTAAATACCCCGACTCACGCTTGGAATTAAGTGGGATACTTATGAGAAACTTCTGAGGATGCCGACTCTGATGATGATTCCAATGCAAGGGGTATGACCCCAGACATAGAGGATAAGTCCGACTAACCAGGTTCCTCGTATTTATTTTCCACTGAGGACAGTGTCCCGACTAAGTGTGGGGTGGTGGTATTGCATGCTATACTTCTCTATTCGCATCTATGTTTGTTTGCGTTTGTTTCATTTTTGTTTCATTTTTTTATTAGTTAAAATTTTTCTAGCTTCGCATGAAATTATTTTGATAGGCAGCATGAGATTATAACAAGAGTATGTGCTACAATTGTGACTATTGAGACGTTTAGGCCCTAGTTGTGACTCATTATGTGATATTGTGTGATTCAATTCCTTCACTTGTTGGGTCGAGAGTCTATATTACTTCCAATCAAGTCGACCATGTGCCTTGTGTGTGTGAGATTAATAGTATCTTCTATGTTTGTGGCTGATGCTAGAACTTGCCTGGTATGTATGCAAAGCGAAAATAAGGAGTGTAAGTTAGGATATGATTTAGGCATTTCTTTGGCAACCTATATTTGTTTACCTTCAGTTTTACCTACCCATGGACATCATCCCTAGTTAAACCCTTTTGAGCCTTTAGCCTATTTCTTTGACAACCTTGTATGTAAGCCTAATCCATTTTTTTTTCAAGACCGTAATTTGATCCAAATTCCTAAGTGCTTTAAAGTGAAAAAGTCATGTGACAACATAAGAGGAAATTGGGTGAGTATGATGCTTTAAATTGTAATTGTGCTTGAATGTGTTATGAAAAAGAAAGTGCTATCATAAGAGGTATGTTGTGAAAAGAAAAAGGAAAAGAAAGCTGAAAAGTGAGTTGTGCTTAAAATTGAAAAACAAAAGATGAGAACAAGGGTGGAAGAATAAAATAAAGAAAGGTTGAAAGAAAAAAGTGTCAATGATACAATGTGATGTATTAAAGTGCTTAGGAACTTAGTCACTATTTCTGGCCAAAATAGCTGATCCTACCCGTCCCTTAGCCTACATTACAACCATCAAAAGACCTACTTGATCCTAAGCTTAGCATTCTAACATTTAATAGAGTACTACATTAAGGGCAAGCCTATGGTCATCAGTTGCTACATATGAATTCTTTGTGAGAGTGAGAGCAAGGACATTTTGATACCCATGTTTGAAAAATATGCTATATTTGTGAGTAATTATGGGTACTATATTGTGAGACACACATGGTTGATGAGCTTTGGATAGTTGTATATGATTCTATGTACCTTAACGTTTGCATGCGAGTTGATCACCATCACTAGTCTACGCTAGAGGTTAAACTGTTTCTACTTATAATCGGGAAGCTACTCTTTGTTGATAATTTTTGTGCTTGTCTTGAAGAATGTTTTGTGTTGTTGCTGTAAAAACCCTAAGTTGATGCTTAGAAGGACATGATATTTTGTTCGAGGACGAACAAAGCTGCAAGTGTGGGGTGTTGATGATAGGCGAATTTACACGCCTATATCAATATATTTTGCCCATATTTTAGCCTAGTTTTGAGAACAAATTATATATTTCATGCACTTTTAGTCCTTTTTCCTGTAAATGAGCTAACGAACATGATTAGGAAAGTTTCAGGTACAAATGATGCAAAATACAGCATTTTATGGCTTACTTGACGCAAAAGAAAGCTCACAAAGGAAGGGAAGGAAGTCTACACGAAGAGGATGATCTAGACGGACCTGGTGCCATCGGAGCTATTATTCTTCCACCCTTGGCACCTGGAGCAAAGTTCAATATCACTAGCGCCATAATTCAGCTTTTGCAACTCAAGGGATTATTTGGTGGACTAGCAGGCGATGATTCGAATATGCATCTGATCAACTTTATTTCTACATGCAAGTCATTCGACAATCCTGGCGTTGGACAGAATGCAATTCGACTACGCTTATTTCCATTGTCTCTGTCTGGGGAGGCAACTCTATGGTTGAATGGGCTGACTCCTGATTCGATTACAAATTGGAGGCAATTGAAAGACGCTTTCCTAGAAAGATTCTTTCCAACATCCAAAAGAGCACAGTTGAGAGATAAGATCACTAATTTTCGACAGCTTCTAACTGAAGCTCTCCACGTTACATGGGAGACGTTCAAGACGAAGCTAATGCAGTGCCCAAACCATCATATGACCAATGTCCACTTGATGGAGATATTATACAGAGCTTTGAATTCGGGGACTAAGCCAGTGGTTGATAATGCGGCTGGAGGATCATTTATGGACCTCACCTTTGTTTAGGCAAGCAATATGCTAGACCGGATGAGAAAACAAAGTAGAGCTTGGCATACCAGGGATTCTGAGGTAGCAAGCCCCACTTTATCTATTGGCATGTCTGCAGACCAAAGAAGAAGAGAAGAAGAACGTGAGCAAGACATGGCGCACATGAAAACACAATTGGATCTTCTGACAAAGCACTTATTATCAGGGAAGACCAAAAAAGTGAAAGCTGTAGCGCTAAAAGGAAGAGACGAATCTGATTCTGAAGAGGAGGCCAACTACTTGAACAATCAGGGGGGTTTCCGTGGGAATGCCCAAGGAAACCAAGGTCGGAACTATTATGATAAATCTGGAAGCAAAGACCAAGGTAGTTGGAAGAAAAATAATGAAAAGAGTGGTTTGTACGTTCCCCCTGGTAGACGTGATACCACCACATCTAATTCTGGGAGTATGGAAGACATGATGGCTAAGTTATTGAAAGGAGTGGAAGCAACGAGCGCAGGAGTTAAGGAGGTGATTGATGATTTGTCCTCCATGAAGCAACTAGTTGATTCTCATTCCACTTCTATCAGGCAAATAGAGCAGCAATTGAGCCAACTTTCAGCAGCATTCAATCAAAGAAAGGCTGGCACCTTACCAAGCGATACTGTGCAAAACCCAAAGAATGATGGGTCATGCATGGCCATCACTACTAGAAGTGGTAAGGTGCTGAAAACTTCAGCAAAAGGCAAGCAAGTGGTTGACGAAGTTGCGGACAAGGATAACAATGCGAAACGTGAGGAGTCCGCGGATGACGTTACTAACGTCACTCCCAACGACGTGCAAACTAAAAAAGTGGAAAAATAGAAGCAAGAGGAGATGAAATCCACGGAGAGAACACTTCCGTACCCACCACCACCTTTTCCCCAAAGATTGAAGAAGGTGGCGGATGACACTAAGTTCAGCAAATTTATGACTATGTTGAAGCAGCTGACCATCAATGTTCCATTAGTGGAGGCACTTGAACAAATGCCTGGGTATGCGAAGTTTATGAAAGATCTTTTGACTAAAAAGAGGGGAGCAAGTTATGAGCTGAAGGATGATGTGCATCATTGTAGTGCAATTGCTACCTGATCGATAGTTTAGAAGAAGGCCGACCCCAGAGCTTTCACTATTCCTTGCATCGTCGGATCTTTGAACTTTGCCAAAGCATTGTGTGACTTAGGATCCAGCATCAACTTGATGCCATTATCGATCTACAAGAAGTTGGGGTTAGGCTAAAACATCATTTCTGAAGACTTTGGGGACTTACAGATACAAAGATGGATTTTGACAATGATACATTAACCTAGTACAATTGGGTTATGTATTTCATTAGTTTATTTGGATTAGGAGAATTTTACATTAACCTAGTACAAATGGGTTAAGTATTTCCTTAGTTTAGTAGGATTTGGTTATTTATTTCATTAGCATAGTAGGAGTAGGATAGGAGTATTATAAATACCCTATCATGCTAGAGATTTTTAATTAAGTCCTCCCTTAGTGGAGAGGCAACTCCTCCCTTAGTGGAGAGATACATTCATCAATTAATCTTCTTCCATCCCTCTCTTCTTCCACCACAACAATTCTAATCTACTCTTCTAATCTTTCCATTAATTCTATTCTTAAATTCCACAACAAGAGAATCGTTACTTGCTAAGGAATCACGCCACATGCCTATCACCTAATCCACACGCCATTACTCAACAATAACAATGCAAATCGTGATCTCCTTCGCACTTATGGGTAACTAAACTTCTCTGTTGGGGTTATGGAAGCCGAATGAGATACTATCTATTGCTGTGAGTTTGTGAGTTCGAGACACGTATATTGTTTATATCATTATTCTCTTCATCTTAATGCAAATTCTTGTGGCTGCAGACGCATAGAATAACGCCAGTCTAACATTTAACTTGTTCGAGAGAAAGGTTATTTGTCTGGAAAAGAGATAATGTCAAGGTAGTAGGACACCCTTTCCTATTAAAAAGCTAGTGCCGTAACTGGAATAACCTCTTGGAGAATTTGTACCGTTAGACACGCTTTAAGCTCGCGAGAGTTAAAGTGAAATAGTCCTTGTTTAGGTCGCGAGACGCTTGGAGCAATTACATGTCAAGACTCTACACACTCATAGCCAATTGAGACGTATACCTCAGAAGGTGGACATAACCCCAACGCTTCAATTCTCATTGTTTACAACTTACGTAACAATCTTTCTCTCTTTACTTTGCTATTTTCCGCTTTTACTTTATTGTTTTGGTTACATATTACAATCCCCCCTTCTTACGAGACTTGCACCAAAAGTTTAGTAATTTTACTTACTTGTTGGCCAAGCTATTCCCTGTGGGATCGACACCCAACCCAGGTTGGGTTCTATATTTGCAAACGACCGCTTTACACTCCTACGAGAGCTGTAGATTGAGCGTTATCACATAGCAAGGCAATTTCAATGAAGAACATTTATAAACATGATGCATAATCTAATTTCACGGGAGTTTCATCGATATAATTCATATTAACACGTAAAGATTATAACTTTAAACTTGAAACATGTAAAACACATAACTTTAAATTCAAAAAGGGTTCTTGGACTCCATGGGTGAAAGGGAACCCATAGATGAACTCCCACATACCTTAATTCAATGGATTCTTGAAGAAATCATGAATTTGAAGCTTGAATCCTTGTGTTCTTGACAGAAAAGCTTGAATTATTGATCTTGGGAAAGGGAGGGGTTTTACATGAGAAATATTGAGAAAGATGGGCAAGTAATGCCCTTTTGGATGCTATAAATCATCACTTGGACGTTTGGGTTGAGAGGAAAGGACCAAAGTGCCCCTTGACCCTTAAGAAGCTAAAACTGTAGGGAAATAGCCCCCGCGTCTCGGACCCTACTTGGGTCAAGCAGCCCTCGCGACGCAGCCCCTAGTTGGGTTAAGCAACCCTCGTGTCGCAGGGCTATCGCGACCCTCTTTTTTAAAAATCCTTTTAATCTCAGTCGTAGATCAAATTTGATCCAACGATTGAGATCAACCTTCTCTCTCTTTCCTTTTTAATCCATCCCTAATCTTAATCCATTTAACAATATCTGCTTCTCTCTCTCTGCTCTTCCTTTTCTTTAAAACAAAACCACTCTACCGCTTTCTATCGTAGAAGTGGGAAGCTGTCATCGCTGCTCCATGCTCCTTACCCGGTGCCACCATCCAATCATCGCGTCATTCACACCACCGACCAGTGAAGAAACCACCTCCTGCTGCTCTCTCTCTCCTCTCTGGTCGGTGAAGCCACTGCCTCCCTTCATTCTCCCTCTGCCACCGCCAAAACACATCTCCCTTTTTCTCCTCCGTGAACCAAACTGCCGCAGCCAATCATCGCCTTCTACCGGATCAACAACAGAAGCCAATGACAACAACAACCCGTAAAGATGCTAGCGCCACTGCATCTTCCCCACCAACCGACCAGTATGCACAATCCCACAGCACTAACCGCTCCAGCCGGCTCCGCCAGCGAATCCGCCAACCATGCAACCCGTTTTTCACCAGAAAAGTGATGGATTCGTTAGAATCCATCCCTAGGTTTGGTTTTGTGTTAAATTTAAGTTGTCTTCTACTCCTTTGTTTCTTATTCTTTTAATATATTTTGTGATCTAAATTTGACAAAATTCAATTGAAATTTTTTTATTTGATTTCTTCTTATTTGGACTTGCATGAAAATGCTTAAGTGTAGGTACTTGAAATGTGAACTTGTCAATTGAATTTACTAAAGTATGGTCACTTTAGTAATGAATTAGTGACTCAAAAATATTTAAGTTTAGGCAGTTGAAATGTGAACTTGTGTTTTGAATTTACTGAAGAGTGGTCACTTGAGTAGTGAATTAGTGACTTGAAAATGTTTAAGTGTAGGTACTTAAAAGGAGAACTTGTGTTTTGAATATAGTTAAGTGTGGTCACTTGAGAAGTGAATTAGTGACTTGAAAATATTTAAGTGTAGGTACTTGAAAGGTCAACTCGGGTTTTGACTTGAAAATGATTAAGTGTAGTTACTTCAAAATGGTTAAGTATAGTGACTTGAAATGTCAATTAGCTATTTGAAAAAGGTTTGAGAGTAGTGACTTGAAATGTGTACTAATGGATAAGTTATTTGAAAATTATTAAGTGTAGTAACTTGAAAATGATCAGGTGTAGTTACTTGAAATTGCGAACTTGTGACTTGAAAACGGTTAAGTGTAGTTACTTGAAATTGTGAACTAGTGACTTGAAAATGGTTAAGTGTAGTCACTTGAAATGTGAATTAGTTAGTTGAAAGTGGTTAAGTATAGTGACTTGAAATGAATGATTAAGTGTAGTGACTTGAAAATGATTAAGTGTAGTTATTTGAAATGTGAAGTAGTTACGAGAAAATGGTTAAGAATAGTTATTTGAAATGTGAAGTAGTTACTTGAAAATGGTTAAGTATAGTGACTTGCAATTAGGACTGGGCATATTTTGGTTTAAATCGAAAAAGCCGAAAAATCAAACCGAAATTTTAATTTCAGTTTGGTTTTTTGATTTTTCGAATAGGTTTCGATTTTTAATTTTTGAAATTCTATTAAACAGTTTGGTTTTAGATTTTTGAAAAAAATAATTTGGATAAACCGATTAACCAAAATTCTGTAAATAATTAATAATATATATATTTTATCATATATAAATATATAATATTTAATATATAATAATATAATATAAATATATAATTGCAACCCTAATAACTAATAAGTAATAGCATGCCACATATAACTAATAACATACTTCAGTCCAAGAGTCGAACAATCAATCGAACCATAGACCGTCGGCGAGATCGTCGTCTGTACAACAACACCAGAGCCGGCGATCAGACGACCATTGTGGGCTGCAGCCCGCAGTGCCGACTGTGATCTTTCTGGCAGCGATCACTCTTTCGAGTTCCGACTTTTATGCAAACTTATGCATGATGAAGTTATATATTATGTTAAACTCATGTTTTGATCATTTAGTTTCATCCATGTTGAGTTATTTATATCTGAAAATGAAAAATAAGTTTGATTTTTTTTTAAATCATTAATTTTAAATATCCAGTCATAACAAAGAGAGGTTCACTACTTCAATCTTCAAAACCGAAATAAAAATCCGAAATAACCGAACCGAACCGAACCGGAATTATTTCGGTTTGGTTACAATTATCATTTTTGTCAATCCAAAAATCAAAAAACCGAACCGATATCAAACTATCAAACCGAATGCCCAGCCCTACTTGAAATGTGAATTAATTATTTGAAAATGGTTAAGTGTAGTGACTTGCAATGTGAATTAGTTATTTGAAAATGGTTAAGGGTAGTGACTTGAAAGGTCTACTAGTTATTTGAAAATAGTTAAGTGTAGTGACTTGAAATGTGTACTAGTGACTTAAAATGGTTAAGTGTAGTTACTTGAAATATAAATTAGCTATTTGAAAATGGTTTGAGTGTAGTGACTTGAAATGTGTACTAGTAAATAAGTTATTTGAAAATTATTAAGTATAGTGACTTGAAAATGATTAAGTGTAGTTACTTGAAATTGTGAACTTGTGATTTGAAAATGGTTAAGTGTAGTCACTTGAAATGGGTACTAATAACTTTAAAATAATAAAGTATAGTCACTTGAAAATGATTAAGTATATTGACTTGAAATGTGAATTAGTTAATTGAAAATAGTTAAGGGTAGTGGTTTGGAATGTGTACTAGTGACTTGAAAATAATTTAAGTGTAGTGACTTGCAATGTGAATTAGTTATTTGAAAATGGTTACGTATAGTTACTTGAAATGTGAATTAGTTACTTGAAAATAATTAAGTATAATGAAATAAAATATCAATTAGATATTTGAAAATGGTTTGAATGTAGTGACTTGAAATGTGTACTGGTAGCTTGAAAATAGTTAAGTGTAGTCACATGAAATATGAACTAATGACTTGATTTTTATATGTATTGATGTAAACTTGCATACAGATGACATCTGGTGGTGAAGGTGATTGGCCTCGTCCTGATAAGAGTTCGAAGACAACTACTAAAAAGAAATCTAGGACGCCTATAGACTCTAATGAAAAAAACTTTAGGATTGTTTAAGTGTTTTGATTTTTGTTGGATTAATTGTTAAGTGTTTTGGATTTTGGATTTGATGGTTTAAGTGTTGCTGATTTGAATTGCTTAAATGTTTAGATAATGTAGTGCGTTGAATGGTTATTTTAGAAATGCGTGTTGCATGAGGATGTATATATTGAATTGCATTTTTATTTGGCAGGTGGGATGCAGAAAATGCAAATTTCTGCATCCCCAAAAAATGCAATAAAGCAACGGACAGGGTCCCTTTTGTCCGTCGCTTTTCTAAAATTTTTTAAAATAAATTTTAAAAAATGCGACGTTTTTTGTGGCTTTTCTACAATTTTTTAAATAAATTTTCAAAAATGCAACGTTGTCCGTCGCTTTTTATGTTCATTATGAAGAACAAAAAGCGACGACCAACGTCACTTTTTTTTTTTAAATTAATTTATTTTTATCAAAATACGACGGGCAGTGTCGTTTTTTCTGAAAAAAATAATTTCTTTCTTCAATAAAATGACGATGTACGTGGCTTTTTGTTCATCATATGTTCTTCACATGAAGAACAAAAAGCGACACACAACGTCGCTTTTTTTAAAAATAACTAAAAAACTTTTTTTTCATAAAGTGACGCCGTCCGTCGTAAAAAAAGCGACGCAGACTGTCGTTTTCAAAAAGCAACAGACCTTTTGTGATGCAAGTGACAGAGTTGCTTTTCCGTCGATTTTGGTCAAAAAAGCGATGGCCAAAAAGCGATGCTGGCCGTCACTTTTTGACCTTTTTTTAGTAGTGGCAGAGAGCTTTAATCATAGAATTGACATAAATGAGCTGACTCGAATTGAAGACTATTTTAGCAGAAGTTGCACCTCAATCCTCTCAGAATTGATCTTGATAGAGTTCTTAGGATTCAGAACTCGTGGGCTCTGATACCATGAAATTAAGTACACGTGAAGTTCTTGAAAGATTTCAATGGAGATGAATGTATAAAGGAGAGTAGAAAAGAAAAAGAAGAGTAAATGAGAGAGTGTTGTAATTCATTGATTGAGAAAAAATAATGTGTGTAACTTCCTTTACATCTGTGATGAAGTAATATATATAATATAGGTGTACAGAGTTAGTTATAACTAACTCTTAACTCTTAACTAATTTGCTCAACTACTATGAGGACCTGACTAATACACCATCATGTACTTAATACAACTTAGTTTCTGATTTATCACTTAACAATATGGTTCGAGTAATCCAGCAACAACCACCAGTAATATGCATTATTCTGTTTGTTTGTAGTTCCTTTTTTCATAAAGTTACTAAATAGATCAGCTTATAATTAATATGGAGATCATATTAGTAGTTAGTTGCTAAACATCTCTTTTAGGCAAGGAAATTGTGGTAGGTAAAGTGCCAGCAATAGTTAGGGCCTATATGATTTTTTTTGGATGAAGAAATCTTCAAGCTGGCCACAGTTTATAAAGTAGCAGCCATCTGAGTGATTATTGTGGGGAAAACGGAAAAAAAACACTGAACATTAAGTGAAATGTAATATGTTATTTTTTCAAATATTTAAATTTTTAGACGAAACAATTCATATATCGTTTTTAACATAAAAAACCAGACCCCCTTGATCGCCATTAGTAGAAGGAACCAACGAATTAGTAGCATTATTTTTAAGGAGATGGATTTAGTTAGTTGTGAAGTAGTAGTAGTTGTTTGATTACTCATTTGCATTAAAGTTTGGATAAAACTTATTACTAACAAAAAATGCAAAAGCAAAAAAAGACAATTTTTGGTAGGAATTAGAAGGTACAGTGAAATTATTAATTTGTTTGATGTGACATTAACATGTTATGTAGCAAATTGGAGAGTTTGTCTCCTTGCAGGGACTGATTAAGGAGAGAACATCTAGGGAAGGTTTGGAAGATACACTTGTGGTCATTAAATCGAACAGCTCTTGTAATATAAATTTTTGTTCCAGATAAGAAAAATCAAATTCACTTTGTTTTTCATTATTATAAAAAGGGTAAAGGATCAAATATATCCTTTAACTTTGTAAAAAGGTTTAAATGTATCCTCCGTTATAAGTTTGATCTAAATATGCCCTTGCTATTAAAGTTTAGGAGCAAATATATCCCTTAACTTTGCAAAAAGGTCCAAATATATCCTTCGTTATAAATTTGGTTCAAATATGCCCTCGTTGTTAAAGTTTAGGAGCAAATATACCCCTTAACTTTACGAAAAGGTCCAAAATATCTTCCGTTACAACCCATAACTTGACCCACAAATTTGGACCAACCCATAAACCGACCCAAATTTTGTTTATCAAAATTTCAATCTTATAATGTTATCGAAATATTTCATCAGTTCAATGACTCTTCAAATATCATGTTAATGTTGCATTTTTCTTATTACCAGTGTATTCTACTTCAAATATTGTGTTGATATTGCATTTTTCAAACTTTGGTTTATTTTTATGTTGTTTGATTTTATGTCGAAGGACTCTAATCTATTGAAATATTTCAAAATAGTTGTAAAATGAGGAAGAATCAGGGTCATGGCTTCTCTAGCTATTTCAACTCCTAAGAGAGAGACAGACCTAAAAAAAAAGGATTGTCATATCCGAAACAGGCCTTGTTTCAATCTTTGGAAGTAATATCGACAGTTTTTACAACAAACTTCTCGAGGGGAAGAGTAGAATCACTTTAATATACAGATTTGATGCCTCATGTTACATAGTTAGGTTCGCGAAACAGATTCATAATTTCTCCTTCGAAGGCTAGATAGATGGAAAGAATGATCCTCGTTTAGATGACTGCTAGAGATATTGTCTTGTTGCTGGAAAAAGGGCCCTCAATGATGGAAAACAAAATTTAGGTCGGGCTATGGATTGGTCCAAATTGGTGGGTCGGTTTATGGGTTGGTCCAAATTGGTAGGTCGGGTTATGGGTTGTAACGGAGGGTATATTTGGACCTTTTCACAAGGTTAAGGGGTATATTTGTTCTTAAACTTTAACAACGAGACCATATTTGGATCAAACTTGTAATAGAGGGTATATTTGGATCCTTTTACAAAGTTTAGGGGTATATTTGCTCCTAAATTTTAACAGCGAGGGCATATTTGGACCAAACTTGTAACGAAGGATATATTTGAACCTTTTTGCAAAATTATGAGGTATATTTAATCCGTTTTCTTTATAAAAATAAATTCGTCAAAACATAGTTGAAGTATCACGTCTTTCTTTTCTTGAGATTTTATTTAAATTATCACTAACTATTTTTTTAAATATACCTCAATTATTAATTATTATTATTATTTTTTTTTTACCAAGAATGATGGTGACATTTCAAGTATTTGTGGACAAAGAGAGTCATAGCACTACAAGCAACAGATATTCCTCATTTTAAGTGCATTGACTTATTTCCACGTAACAAAATCGAAAGTCGAGAAAGCTAAGGGCGTGTTCGCTAGGGACTAGAGAGGGACAGAAAAACAAGTGGTTTCCTGTGTTTTTTTCTGTTCACTGTAAAAGTAAAAGATATTATTAAAAAATTATTTTCATATATTTAACATAAAATAGTAAGAATGGGTAGAGGTATGGTGACGATTATTGGGGTGGGGGCGGAGTGAGAGATTGTAAGAGCGAAAGGAGACAATGCCACTTTTTTACCTATCTTTATAAAGAAAATTATTTTTCTTATTTTTAAAAAGTTTATTTTCTTAAAAGAAATATTTTTAAAACTTTTTAATTAAATCCATAGAGAACACCCTAAGGCGATGGTCTCTATTTCAAAAGTTAGAGAACATAAGTGAAGTATGAAGAATGAAATTTGAATTACTCAATAAATACTGAATTCATTTGTGTTCAATATTTTTAATGTGTAGTCTTAACTTTTATCTGAAAAATCCACAAAAGCTTCAAAAAATTTAAAATAGCAATGAATACACTGTTAAGAACTTTAAAAATTAAATCGTCCATCAAATAAAATTCTAAATTCACCTTCATTAAACGTCAATACAAGCAAATAAAGGAGTAATCTGGGACCATCACAGTCCTTGAAAAGGTAAAGTGGCTCATGTTGCTAAGATTGAAAGTTAAGGAATACAAGTATGAGAATCTTTTGTAGTAATCCCTCTGTTTTGTTTTACTTTATCTCTGTATTAAAAATAATTGTTTTAATTTACTGTTCAATTTATATAATCAAGAAAGTTTACTTCTTTTTCATACTACTCTTAACATTAATTTATCACATAAAATAGTAATAGTCAAATCCAAATTTTTAAAGTATCATTGATAAGGTTAGTTTAATAAAATAGACCTCTAATTAAAATTTCTTAAAGAATGTGTCAAGTCAACTAGGATCAATAATATAAAATTGAGAGAGTACTTAGTACTATTGGTGTTCAGTGAGATGAATACAACAATTGGTTGGTCCAGGGACAACTAAAAATGCCTACCATGAAGTGGTGAATTGCTAAATGTAAAAATGAAGTTCACACTTGGATTCTAAAATGCATTCTAATTGCTACTTGTTGCAAAGTTTGAAAAATAAGTGCAAGGCCAGATTTGAAGGGGAAAAAAAAGTAAACTTAGATCATTCAACAAGTCAACAAACTCTCGTACTAATCCTCAGAGCTCAATTCCCTGGAGTACAAATGCTTTGTTCATGAGTGGAGAAATGCAACTTGATGGACATACTTGATATTTTTGGTGCTCTCGAATGAGTACATAGTATCCTTATATTATTGGTCCTATCCAAACAATAAAGACAACACTTGTCATTTTCAGATTAACATTAGTGTACAAGTGGTGCAATAGAATAGAGTGGATAGATCCAATCAGTCACAATGTAAATGAGGATAAGATTTATGCCTCCTCCATGTAATTATGATTTTTGATAAATGTACAAGTTCTAGTCGTGCATAACTACTCCTTCGTAAGGACGAATCTTGGAAAAAAGGAAGGATAAGAAATAGTACTATCGAGTAATAAAATTAGCTCCTGAAAATATAATTTGTTCATCTTATTCAAATTGAGGGAATCATTGATTCGTTCATCTATTGGCTCAGTTCATTTTGATTCGTACTGTTAAATCCTTTTAAATATAACCAAGTTTTGTTTATAAGAGAATAGCCCAAAAGTGAACTAGCTATAAAAAATAAATTACAAAAAAGATAGCCAATGTATTAATTCCCTTCTCTCTTTTCTGTAACAACAATTTATGTAGGTCAGTCAAATTTCATAACACGTTGGAATGTTTCGACCATTTTTGTTGGTTATGTAATTGTACATAAAAAAAATTAACAAAAATAATTTTATTTATATTAAATTTATAATTAATGTATTGATATTGTGTTGTATGTACACTTAATATATATGTAATGTATCAATATTATATAAATGTATATATTAATGATGTATAAACATGTATATTGACATATAATGTATGCATTAATATTGTACAATAAAATAACTGCATTTATATGTTGTATCTGTGATGTATCGATATTGTATAAAATATTATGTAATGTATATATGATGTATTGAATTTGCTTATATGATGTATAAACATGTATATATGATGTATTAACATGTATATATGATGTATAACTATGTATTTGATATATTGATATCATCTGTTCAGTTATTCCTACTAGATATATTCAAGTTTTACAATTACTAATTATCTTAACAAAGAGTGTGCAGGCAGACAGGGTCGCCAGCATGTTAAGAAAATATAAAACTCTTTCATATTTGTCTAACCTCTTTCTTGGAGAAAAGGTTTTTGATCTCTATAAATAGAAGATTCCTCTTCTCATACAACAACATAATAACATCCACAATGTAGTCATTTAAGAGCCTTGTTCAGGGGGTAATTTTCTCTATCACTAGTTCTTATACTTTTAATATTAGGTTTTATATGTAGGTCAATTGGCCAAATTACATAATAATATTAAGCTTTTTAGTATTGTTTTATGTGTCTTTTGAATTATCACCATGATGGTTTGCAACTAATAGCTTTCGTATGACGGCCTCTCGATTTTGAACCCAACACAACACTCTCAAGTAAGTGCAATTTCAAAGAAAACGTGGGATGCCATGACTTGTCTATTTCTAGTTCATCATGTCTGCCAGGGTTAGAGCAACTAGCCTCTCTTCCAATATATTGATAGTTGATACTTACATTAAAAAGTTAACTGCAAAAGGATTTGTTCTTTGAGGCATTCTCGACTATTGAATTATTCTTTAGAAAAGAATTTCAACAACAAAACGGCTTCTAGTACTATGACATTCTATTATATTGCAAGTTCTTTCAATTCCAATTAAAGCAAAATCTTCTCTAAAAACTCAAATTTTAAATATGAGCTTCTTTGAATATTTCAAGTCTTTTAATATGTTATTCACTCCGAACCGTTCATGTTTGTGACACGTCAAATTTTTAAATCATGGAGGTGGAGGAAGAAAAAGTCATTAATGGTTGTATTAGAAGGAAGAAGAAGAAATTTTTTACCAAATGGTTATTTCAAGTAATATTAACAGAGATCGATCAATTTTCTTGTAAAAAAGATGACCGACTGGTCATTTTCTATAATTTTCCCTAATCTATGTAAAACTTTCTCAAAATATTTTAAAAAAGAATTTTTTCTAAAAAAAATATTAATATTAGCCGTAATATTAAAAATTAAGTATTCAAAAATTATAAAAGAACAACTAAAGTAACTACAAGTTAGTAAAAATGATACATAAAATTATGAATCTCCCAAATTCAATCCAATCATGACACCCTTGGTCAAATGCATGCAAATAAGTGGAGAAAATTGACGGAAATGTGACTTTTAAGTCTTGAATGAAGGATTGGTGATATTGACCAACTTAAAGGGTCAAATATAATTAAGAAACTTGATTAGGTTAATTGTGGACTTGATTAATATTTTCAAAACCTTTTAATCTTTTCAAAAATACAAATCAACCAACACCCACAAAACTTCCCTCTCTCTGCAAATTGATCTCTCATTTCTCTTTCTCTGGATAGTTTCTCTCTCTAACTTCTCCCAGCCAACAACTTTCCAAATTTCTCCCTTCAATCTTGTGCAACTTCAACCTCTGGCGACAAATAGTTTTGAGTTCTTGTCTGTTCCTTTTTTACTTTCAACCGTCAATCAATGTGACAACATTCTCCGACGACAACAACTTCGAGTTCTTCATCGTTTCTTTTCGATTTTCACAGGTAAAAAAATAGGGTTTTTTAGTTATGACAAAAACGAGGAACTTGATTTGTTGGTGTTTTTTATATTTTTATGTTTGTTATTTTTAGTTGAATTTCTCATCTGGATGTATCTGCTACTGCTGTTTTTTCAATAATGGATAAAACATATAACGTGAATCCAACAGATGAGTAATCTGTTGCAATATCTATGACTAATCTGTTTCGCAGATTAGTAATCTGTTTCAACATATATGACTAATTTGTTGCGCATATTAGTAATCTATTGCAACAGATATGACTAATATGTTGCACAAATTAGTAATCTGTTGCAACATATATGACCAATTCGTTGCAACATATGGCGACAACAACTTCGAGTTCTTTATCATTTCTCTTCGATTTTCACAGGTAAAAAATTAGGGCTTTTTAGTTATGACGAAAACAAGGAACTTGATTTGTTGGTGTTTGTTATTTTTTAGTTGAATTTCTCATCTAGACGTATCTGCTATTGCTATTTTTTCAACAATAAATAAAACATGTAACGTGAATCCAACAGATGAGTAATTTATTGTAGCATATATGACTAATCTGTTGCGCAGATAAGTAATCTGCTGCAACATATATGACTAATCTGTTGTAATAGATGAGTTATATGTTGCAACAACATGTGGGTAATCTGATGCAACAGATGGGTCATATATTGCAAAAGATTAATCATTTGTTGGATTTGTATTATAGTATTGTAACATGAATCCAACATATGGATCATCTGTTGCAATAGATTAGTCATATGTTGCAACAAATTACTCACTTGTTGTAACAGATGACTCATATGTTGGATTCATGTTGCAGGTTCTATCCATTGTAGCAGTTGTAGATATGTAACGGTTCAAAATCTTATTCCTAGATGTCACACGGTGCTTAAGGCTACAAGTAGCCCTAAGTTAACTCTTTAAGCCTGTTACTAAGTTTAGAACTTACTCTAACGACAAACAGAGCAAAACAAAGGTATTGTCATATCATATTTCAACTGAAATAACAAAGGAATACTGTCTGAATAGTACAATAATGAAAAGTCTAAAACACCACTAATCGTCTAGTCTAAGAAAGCCTCTACTACTCAAACTAGAGAGCCATTGGGACAGACCCCCAACTGACTCGAACTGATCTGAAAGTAATACTCAAAACACTATGAAAGCGAAAAAAGCTGTAGATATAGGTCCTCGAACTATGAGGACTCACCAAGGATAAAAATGTAGATGAGATGCTCGGAGATCACTGTCGTTGCTGAGATTGAGCATTTGAACTTGCATTATGAGACAATATATTACACAGACGTATATATAGATCAGTACTTTGAGGATGTACTGAGTATATGGGGGTGTATGCAATAATTAAAGACAACAATATCATCAATCTTTTATAGAAATCATGCATGCTAATATAACTGACTCACATATCTTGAATAACTCCAAAAATGTAAATCTCATAAATTATGAATAATGAAACGTATAGTATAAATCTCGTAAGTCAATACACTTGGTTCTGGAAATTTGTATTTCTAGTCTCTTCTCAAAACATATAGACTAAGTAGTAAAGTGCTCACCTCTGTATCCGAAAGCTAAGACTGTAACTTAGAAACTGAAATCTTAAGTAAAACAATATTTGAATAAGCTTGTGAGCCTTAACACTCATTATCTAAAAATCTTTATTGACTAGGATATCTTTCAAAACTTTAGGAAAAATACACAAAAGCTATTTAATTACTTTTACTAGCAGGGAGGTTCTCTTAACCGACATACACCATGCGAGCTACATGAAGTTCAACATTTTGTCCTCCTAAGGAAGAAACCTCACGTTGGAGAAAGACGTCATACGCTTGCCAGGGAGTATATCCTCAACTCAGTGATCACTATCTTGGTGTCATGCCCAAAAGTCTCAATCCTACGGTGGCACATAGTTTTGGGGTATGAAACCGTAGTAATTTACCCAACTCGGTGCTGAATACTACTCCCTTTAGTTAACTACGCTCATCTCATGGAAATCCACATTAAAATAATCTCATGGTTTACAATGAAACCAACAACAAAGAAATCTGCAATCTCATTCAGTGAAGTAGATTTCAAATCTATTATGACCATCAAAGTCAAACTTTCTAAAATATCTCAAAATAATCAATTCATGGGTGCTTATAGCACAAAAGTTCTGAGAAATCATAATCTCAATTAGGGCTTAATGACCTATATATCAATCTCAGGTTATAACATTTCAAAATTCATACTTGATATCACGAAGATTCATAGATCATATAAAAATCTGGAATTTTTCATAATATGCATTATAGTCTCAACATACTTATGTACTTCAATTTCTAAAACATTAGAATCATTTTAAATCTCAAGAATAACAACATAGGGTATAAACTCATACTTTAATTCCATAAGAAAACATGTAAAACCATATATCTTTGCAATCAAAATAACTTTTGGGCACAAGGACGAAAGGAGTGTCCTTGTTCAAACCCCACATACCTTAGATTATAAATTTAGATGAACAAGCTTTCTTGAGACTCTTTTTCATACTCTTGAGTGAGGGTTCTTGAAGCTTTTGACTTGAGAACCTTGAATCTTAAATTAATTTGAAACAACTATGCTGAAAACTTGGAGAAGGAATTGGGTCTTGCTCTTGAGGGTTAATCTTTAGACAAAAATCCTAGTTTTTGATGCTTTGGATGAATCTAAAGTTTTATGCTTCATTTTGATATATATAGGTGTTAAAAGGGGTGAAAAAAGACCAAAAAGCCCTTTTAGAAATGGCTTTAAATTGCTGAACGGGATCTACGATGGTTCGTGCAAAGGTCCATCACTAGCTCGATGGTTTATGGGCCTGACCATTGCACTTGGACCAGAATAGGTACTTACTGCCTTAGTTACGACGGTTGGGCGACGGTCCGTCGCTAGCTCAAAGGTCCGTCGACCTTACCATCGCACTTAGACTAGTGAAAGGGTTTACTGCCTTAGTTGCGATGGCTGGAGCGACGATCCGTCGGCCTACCCATCGCTTCTGGGCTGTTCAGATAGTTCTCTGTAAAACGTCGATATCTTTCTACTCCGACATCAGATTTTGGGGAAATGGGTATTGTTGGAAAGCTAATTCAATTTCCCACACGATAAAAAGTCAAAATTAGTGAAATTCTACATGGATTAAACATTACTCACTCAGGAAGTCATCCCTTAATCTTTTGGAGACTAAATTAGACTTAAAGAAAGTTCGGGATATTACAATATCTCCTCCTTGGGAACATTCGTCCTCGAAATTCACTAGTTAGGCTAAGAATACAGAGGATGAACGGTAGAAATAAATGGATTAACTTACTCTATATCATTCTAATCTTTTGAGTACTTCAGAGAATGCATGAACTCATATAGAAGACAACTATAGTTTAATACACATGATTAGAAAGGAACTGAATTAAGGAAGAGTAGTACCTTCGGATAAATCTGAATTTTCGGAGAAAAGATGAGGTTACTTGGCTCACATGTCAGCTTCGGATTCCCAAGTAGCGCCCTCAACTGACTGGTTCTGCCAAAGAACTTTGACCAAGGGAACCTCTTTGTTCCTTAGCCTAAGGATTTGATGGTCAAAAATCTCGACTAGAATCTCTTCGTAAGAAAGACTAGTCTGAATATCTGAGCTCTTTGAAGGATCTACTACAATGGAATCACCAATGAACTTTTTAAGCATAGAAACATAAAAGACGAGATGAACAACTGATAAATCTGCAGGCAACTTAACCTCATAAGCCACTTCCCCAACACGACTTAGAATTCTATAAGGGGCAACATAACGGGGACTAAGTTTCCCCTTTTTCCTAAACCTTTTCACCCATTTTATGGGTGAAATCTTCAGATATACCAAGTCATTAACTTCAAACTCAAGATCCCTTCTTCTCACATCTGCATATGACTTCTGAGGACTCTGGGTTGTCTTCTACCTTTCTCTGATCAACTTAACCTTCTCCATAGCCTCAAATACTGCATCGGGTCCAGTCAAAGAAACTTTACCCACTTCAAACCAACCTATAGGTAATCTATATCTCCTCTCATATAAAGCCTCAAATGGGGCCATCTGGATTCTAGAGTGGTAACTGTTGTTATACGCAAATTCAATCAATGAGAAATACTCATCCCAACTACCTTTGAAATCAAGAGAACATGCCCTCAACATATCTTCCAGAGTATGGATAATCCTTTTAGCCTAACCATCTGTCTGTGGATGAAAAACAAAACTAAGGAGAACCTGGGTACCAAGACCCTTTTGAAAAGCTCTCCAAAACTAGAAGTGAACTGAGTACCCGTATCTGAGATAATAGACAAAGGAACTCCATGCAACCTGACTAACTCCCGGATATACAATCTAGCATAATCCTCAGCTGTATAAGATGTATGTACTAGCAAGAAGTGCGTTGACTTAGTCAACCTATCTATAACAACCCAAATAGAATCTTGATGACGACGCGAAAGAGGTAAACCAGTCACAAAATCCATATTCACCACTTCCTACTTCCAAGTGGGGCTACCAAACTCCTGCATTGCACCACCAGGCCTTTGGTTCTCTACCTTAACCTGTTGGGAAGTTGCATATTTTCCCACAAACTCTGCTATATCCTTCTTCATACCATTCTACCAATAGATTTCTTGCAAGTCGCGGTACATCTTGGTAGCACCAGGATGAATAAAATATTGCGCACCATGTGCCTCAGCCATAATTCTCTGCCTCAAATCATCAACGACAGGAACACATAATCTATCCTAATATCTTAATACACTATCTCCCCCTTGGGAGAAAACTTTCACCTTTTGGCCCTTAACTGACTTCTTCAGTTTGACCAAACTAGGATACATGTCTTTCTTTTCCTTCACATCCGATACTAAAGAGGATTCGGAACTAATCTGAACCCAAACACTACCTTCAGCTGAATCAAGCAACCTAACACCCAATCTAACCAAACAATGCACTTCACGAGCTAACTCCTTCTTATCCTTCTCCATATGAGCCACACTGCCCATAGAAAACCTACTAAGGGCGTCTACCACTACATTGGCCTTTCCCGAATGATATAACACACTCATATCATAATTTTTTGCAACTCGAACTATCTTCTTTGTCTAAGATTCAACTCCTTCTGAGTAAACATATACTGCAAGCTTTTGTGGTCAGTAAACATATCCACATAAACACCATACAGATAGCGTCTCCAAATTTTTAATACAAAAACCACAGCAGCCAATTCAAGATCATGGGTCAGGTAATTTTTTTCATGCGGCTTCAAATTTCTAGAGGCACAAGGTATAACCTTACCTCTCTACATCAACACACAACCCAAACCAACTCTAGAGGCATCATAATACACCACAAACCCATTCGTACCATCAGTCAAAGTCAACACAGGGTCTGAAGTAAGTCGAGTCTTCAACTCTTGAAAACTCTTCTCAAAGGAATCTAACCAAAGGAACTTAACTTTCTTTTGGGTCAATCTAGTCATGAAAGACACAATAGTTGAGAAACCCTCAACAAAATGATGTTAATAGCCAGCTAAACCCAAGAAACTTCTAATGTCAGATGGAGAGATAGGTCTAGGCTAATTTCTCATGGCTTCTGTCTATTGGGGATCACCTCTAATACCTTCGGATGAAATAATATGACCTAGAAAGGCTACTGACCTTAGCCAAAACTCACACTTACCGAATTTGGAAAATAATTTATGATCTCTAAGAGTTTGCAAAACAATTCTAAGATGATCCACATGGTCATCCTCACTACGGGAGTAATCAAGAATATCATCTATGAATACTATGACAAACATATCAAGATACTGCTTGAACACTCAATTCATAAGGTCCATGAACGCTGCAGGAGCATTAGTTAGCCCGAAAGACATGACTAGAAACTCAAAATGACCTTAACGGTTTTGGAAGGTTGTCTTTGAAATATCACACTCCCTTACTTTGAGCTGATGATAGCCGGATCTAAGGTCTATCTTTGAGAAATAACTTGCACTTTTGAACTGATCAAACAGGTTATTAATTCTAGGAATATAGTACTTATTCTTGAATGTTACCTTATTAAGCTGACGATAGTCAATGCACATACGCAAAGAACCATCTTTCTTTTGCACGAATAGGATAGGTGCGCCCCAAGGAGAAACACTGGCCCTTAAGAAACCTTTATCTAGAAGATATTTGAGTTGCTCTTTCAAATCTTTATGCTCTGTGGGTGCCATACGGTATGGAGAAATAGAAATAGGTTGTGTATCAGGAAAAAGGTCAATCCCGAATTTTATCTCTCTATCGAGAGGTATCCTTGGGATATCTTCTAGAAAAATATCTGAAAACTCATTAACTATGCTGAATGACTGAAGAGTTAGAGCTTCAGACTTAGTGTCTTAAACTCGAACCAGATGATATATGAAACCTTTGGATATTAGCTTTCTGGCTTTGAGATAGGATATAAAATGACTCTTGGGAGATAATGAACTTCCGACCACTGGAAAACTAGCTTATTTAGGAATTGAAACTTAACCACACGGGTACGATAGTCTATAGATGCATAACAGGAATAAAGCCAATCCATACCCAAAATAAGATCAAAATCGACCATATCTAACTCTATTAAATCAACGAATATGACCTTATGAAGAACAGTAATAGGACACTTCTTAAACACTTGCTTAACAATAACTGACTCTCCTATTGGGGTGGAAACCAGGATAGGCTTAAAATTCACAGCAACTAATGGGGTCACATAGGAGAAACTTGACCCAGGTTCCAATGACACATAAACATCAAAGCAAAAGACATGACGCATACCAGTAAAAATATTGGGATAATCCTCCTGCTCCTAATGGGATGGTAGGTCGTAGAACCTATTCTGGTGTTGTCTACCACCAGTACTAGATGAAGCGTCTTGGGAAGAAGCTGGACGGGCTAAAAAAGCTGGGGCATTGGTAGCCTGAGTCTGGGGACGAACATCTCAGCTCCCCTACCTAGCATGTAGACACTCTCTAAGTCTATAACCCATCTTTCCACAACCAAAAAAAACCCCTCTGATCATCTAAACACTCACCGGGATGGTCCCTACTATACTTAATACATGGAGGATAACAAGGTTTGTTACTCACACTGTTCTGGGATCTAGACATAAAAGGCCTATTCCCCTGCTCCTGCCTATTTTTGGGCGTGGGATCACTAGATGATGAAGGCGCTGGCATAGATGAACGATTCTAAAACTGGGGCCGATTCCCTCCATGGGATCTAGTCTGGCCATGCTCAAACTGCTCCAATCTAGCCCTCTTATTTCCCCTTACTCTATCTCTCTCCCTTGTTTTATCTACCTTAATTTGCTGAGCATGCATCATCAATCTGGACAGATCCGTATCTCTATTAAGCATAGGAGTCATACACTCTTTCAGCACCAAACCAGACACACCGGTCACGAACTTACTCATACTAGATTGGGTGTCAGCTACCAAGTCAGGAGCATACTTAGCTAATTGGTTGAACTTGAGGTAATACTCTTTTACTATCATAGAGCCTTGCCTTAGGTTCATAAACTCCCTTATCTTCGTTTTTCTCATCTCAAGTGGGAAGAACTTGTCGAGGAAAGCATCCTAAAACACTTGCCAAGTCATAAGAGCAATATTCTCCCCTCTATTTTTCCTCCACGCCATAACCCAATCATAAGCAATATCTTCAACCTATAAGAGGCCAGCTCTACACTATCTTCTTTAGAAATATACATAACTTGGGTGATCTTCTTCATCTCCTCAAGATACAACTGTGGGTCCTCACCTACCTTCGACCCATAGAACTCTGGCGGATTCATCCTCATAAAATCTCAAATCCTAGCTACAGCTAAATCACTTCCTTATTGGTGTAGAATTGTAGCCTGGTTATTGGCTAGAACGTTAGCGGTGACTGCCTGGGCTAACGCCTGAAAAACTTCCCAAAATTAGCAAGAGTCACATTTTCATTAAGAGGATCAGTAGGCTGAGGTTGCTCATTATTGTTTTTTGCGGGCTTGACGAGAAGACATTTTTTATCATAAAAGAGCATGAATTAATAGCAGAGAGAGACAACTGTAAGATGACAGTTTATGAATAAAAGAGATGACTTTTTCCTAAGACGTCTTGTAGCCTTTTGCTCATAGATGTGGCATGCTATAAACCGATGATCAAGACTCTGCATAATGTGGCTTATCAGACTCCCTAGGCCTCCTTAAACCTTAGGCTCTGAAACCAAGTTTGTAATGACCTAAAATCTCATCCCGAGATGTCATACGGTGCTTAAGGCTACATGTAGACCTAAGCTAAACCTTTGAGCCTGCTACTAAGTTTAGAACTTACTCCAATGAAAAATAGAGAAAAACAAAGGTACTGTCATATAACATTTTAACAGAAATAACAAAGGAATACTGTCTGAATAGCATAATACTGAAAAGTCTAAAACACCATTGATCGTCTAGTCTAACAAAGCCTTTACTACTCAAACTAGAGAGCCATTAGGACAGATCCTCAACTGACTTGAACTAATCTGAAAGTAATACTCAAAATACCATGAAAGCATAAAAAGTTGCGGATATAGGTCCTCGAACCATGAGGACTCAAAAAGGATAAAGATATAGATGAGATGCTCGGAGATCACTATCGATGCTGAGATTGAGCATCTGAATCTACATTATGAGACAATATATCACGCAGACGTATATATAGATCAGTACTTTGAGGATGTACTGAGTATATAGGGGTATATGCAATAATTAAAGACAACAATATCATCAATCTTTTATAGAAATCATGCATGCTGATATAACTGACTCACATATCTTGAATAACTCTAAAAATATAAATCTTATAAATTATGAATAATGAAACGTATAGCATAAATCTCGTGAGTCAATACACTTGGTTCTCGAAATCTATATTTCTAGTCTCTTCTCAAAATATATAGACTAAGTAGTAAAGTGCCCATCACTGTATCTGAAAGCTAAGACTGTAACTTAGAAACTGAAATCTCAAGTAAAACAATATTTGAATAAGCTTGTGATCCTTAACACTCATTATCTAAAAATATTTACTGACTAGGATATCTTTCAAAACTTTAGGGAAAATACTCAAAAGCTATTTAATTACTTTTACTAGCAGGGAGGTTCTCTTAACCGATATACACCATGCGAGCTACATGGAGTCCAATATTTTATCCTCCTAAGGAAGAAACCTCACGTTGGGGAGAGGCGTCATACTCTTGCTAGGGAGTATAACCTCAACTCAGTGATTACTATCTCAGCGTCAGGCAATCCTACGGTGGCACATAGTTTTGGGGTATGAAACCATAGTAACTTACCCAACTCGGAGCTAAATACTACACTCTTTAGTTAGCTAAGCTCATCTCATGAAAAATCCATATTAAAATAATCTCATGGTTTACAATGAAACCAACAATAAAGAAATCTGGAATCTCATTTAGTGAAGTGGATTTCAAATCTATTATGACCATCAAAGTCAAACTTTCTAAAAAATCTCAAAATATCAATTCACGGATGCTTATAGCACAAAAGTTCTGAGAAATCATAATCTCAATTAGGGCTTAATGACCCATATATCAATCTCAGGTTATAACATTGCAAAATTCATACTTGATATCACAAAGATTCATAGATCATATAAAAACTGGAAATTTCTGTAATATGCATTATAATTTCAACATACTCATGTACTTTAATTTCTAAAACATTAGAATCATTTTAAATCTTAAGAATAACAATATAGGGTATAAACCCATACTTCAATTCCATAATAAAATATGTAAAACCATATATCTTTGTAATTAACACAACTTTTAGGCACAAGGATGAAAATAGTGTCCTTGTTCAAACTCCACATACCTTAGATTATGAATTTAGATGAACAAGCTTGCTTGAGACTCTTTTTCGTACTCTTGAGTGAGGTTTCTTGAAGCTTTTGACTTGAGAACCTTGAATCTTAAATTAATTTACAACAACTATGGTGAAATATATGGAGAAAGAATTAGGTCTTGCTCTTGAGGGTTAATCTTTAGAGAAAAACCCTAGTTTTTTATGCTTTGGATGAATCAGAAGTTCTATGAATCAAGGGGACAAATATTTGAGTTCTTGTTAAAACATTTAAGTTTCCTAGTATTTTAATTGCTTTCTAATAGTTGACTTATCTGTTACAATAGATTTTCTATCAGTTTGATAGTTTTCAATAGATGAATCATCTGATGCAACATGTTAGTCATCTGTTGATTCAAATTAAGAAATTATTAGTAATATCTAAATTGATTTAGCTAAAATTAAAGACGTCTCTAAGACAATGGGATAAACATTTGAGTTCTCCTAAAAATATTTGAGTTTCCTAGTAGTTTAATTATTTTCAAACAGATGACCTATTTGTTACTACAAGTTAGTCATCTGTTGCAATAGATGTTTATAATAGGTTAGTCATTTATTAATTCTAATTAAGTAATTATTAATAATAACTAAATTAATTTAATTAAAATTGAAGACAAGTATTTAATACAAGACCTTAGACAAAGGGACAAATGTTTGAGTTCTCCTAAAACCATTTGAGCTTTAGTATTTTAAATTGCTTTTCTACACATATCTTGTCTATTTAGTAGTTTTCAACAGATGAGTCATATGTTGCAATAATTTAGTCATCTGTTGCAATAGATGTATATATTTGTTTGATAATTCTCAATATATAAGTTAGCTATTGCAACAGGTTAGTCATCTATTACAACAGATGTCTATATCTGTTTGATCATTTTCAACAGATGTCTTTAATTGTTTGGTCTTTTCCAACAAATTACTTATCTATTGTAACATGTTAGTCATCTATTGGTTCAGATTAAGCCATTATTAGTAATAACTAAATTGATTTAACTAAAATAAAATATGAATTAATAAGTTCAATTACAGTTTTAATTAATCTTATGGTAATTACATGATCATCTAAGTATGTTCATCCTGAGTAGAGTGATCAATTGACCAATTTTATTTTAATTGATTCAAACTAAACCATCACTAGAAATAACTATATTGATTTAACTAAAATTAAATATGAATTAGTAAGTTCAATTATGATTTTAATTAATCTCATGGTAAAAATGGTGCATTGATAAATAATGATTTGTTATTGTTTCTATTGAATAGACCTTGTTATTGATTTATTTTTTCAATAAATGAACAATCTGTTACAACAAATGAACAATTTGTTGCAACAGATGAATCATATGTTGCAAAAATGAATTAATTACTCCAACAAATGAGTCATATGTTGCAACAGAAGGGTCATCTATTGTAACAGATGGACCATATATTGCAACAAATAGATAATTTGTTGGAAGAACTCAAGGGTTGTGACATTTCGATCATCTAATTGAAAAAATGATTCGTAAATAAATAATATGAAAAAAATATGATAAACACAATTTTGTAGCTATTTAATTTAAATAACTAAAATACCAAAAAGCTGAAAAGTTATGACTATTCACCTTTTTTGTATTTAAACCTATTTTTAATTTACATAATTGAAAAGTCACCAAGTTTGATTTAATTAAGAGATATAATTATTAAAAAAGAGGTGAACGGTCATGATTTTTTGCCTAACAAACCGCACTACTCACTCATTCAATCTTTTATATATAGGTCTCCTCAGCTCTATCTCTTGCATCTTGTCTTGTATAAAACCGCTATTATATCTTCAATCAATTCTTTTTCAAAAATAAATTTGTTGTTCATCGTGTAGGAAATTGAAAGGCTGGTTCACAAATTGAGTGAGAGTTGGGCGCTGCGAGAGCAAGGGTTCATCGTGGGATTTGAAGGATGAGGGGTCTACTGCCCAATGAATTTTCGATTGACAATAATAATAATCATAATAATTAGGTTATATATATATATTTTTTATCATATGTAGTTTATTTTATCGGATCTACTTAATGTTGTAAATATTTTTTATGTAATGAATGAGAAAATCTATATTTGATTGACATAGTTTATTCTTATTTTTTTTATTCTGCCTATTTTTTTTAAGATGTTGTGAGGTGTAAGTTTTTGAGCATTCGGGAGTGCAAAGAATCAATTAATAGAAAGAATGTGTTTGGTTGAGAGAATGGTCATAGACTAAAATTAAATAACACCACAAGATTATTTACTATTACAATAAAATTAAAGATAGATTGATAACAAATGGCCCATCTGTTACAACAGATGAGTAATCTATTAAAAATGACCAAGTAGATAAAGATATTTATTGCAACAGATGGATCATCTGTCGTAATAATTAGTGATCTGTTGAAAATGAAAAATTAGACAAAGACATCTGTTGCAACAGATTAGTCATCTATTACAATAGATTAGTAATCTGTTGGAAATGACAAACAAATAAAGTCATATATTGCAACACATTGGTCATCTGTTGGAAATGACTAGCAGATAAAGATATTTGTTACAATAGATGACCCATCTATTGCAACATATGTGTATATCTATTTGATAATTTTCAACAAAGGACTCATCTGTTGCTACAAGTTAAATTTGTTACAATAGGTTATACACTTAAATGATCATGTAATTACTATGAGATTAATTAAAATTTTAATTATTAAATCAATTTAGCTATTACTAATAATGACTTAATTTGAATCATTTCAAATAAAATTAGTCAATTGATCACTATACTCAGAACGAACACACTAAGATGATCATGTAATTAATATGAGAATAATTGAAATCGTAATTGAACTTATCAATTCATCTTTAACTTTAGTTAAATTAATATAGTTATTACTAATAATGTCTTAATTTGAATCATTTCAAATAAAATTGGTCAATTAACGCTTTTCTCAAGACGAACATACTTAGATAATCATGTAATTACTATGAGATTAATTGAAATAATAATTAAAATTATTACTTCATCTTTAATTTTAGTTAAATCAATTTAGTTATTACTAATAATTGCTTAATTTTAATTATTTAAAATAAAATTGGTCAATTGATCATTCTACTTAAGAATAAACACTTAGTTGATAATGTAATTACTATAAAATTAATTGAAATTGTAGGTGAACTTACTAAGTCATCTTTAATTTTAGTTAAATCAATATAGTTATTTCTAATTATGACTTGTTTTGAATTATTTCAAATAAAATAGCTCAATTGATTACTCTACTCAGGACGAACACACTTAGTTGATCATGTAATTACCATGAGATTAATTGAAACTGTAATTGAACTTATTAATTCATGTTTAATTCTAGTTAAATCAATTTAGTTATTATTAATATAATGGCTTAATATGAATCAATAGATGACTAACATGTTGCAAAAGATGAGTAATCTATTGAAAATGACCAAACGGATAAAGACATCTGTTGCAACAGATGTCATTTATTGTAATAGATTAGTAATCTGTTGGAAATAACAAATAGATAAAGTCATATGTTGCAACAGAATGGTCATCTGTTGGAAATGACTAACAGATAAAGACATTTGTTACAATAGATGACCAATCTATTGCAACATATGTGTATATCTATTTGATAATTTTCAACAGATGACTCATCTGTTGCAATAGGTTAAATCTGTTGCAATAGGTAAGACACTTATATAAAAATATAATTACTATGAGATTAATTAAAATTTTAATTATTAAATCAATTTAGCTGTTACTAATAATGACTTAATTTGAATCATTTTAAATAAAATTAGTCAATTGATCACTCTACTCAGAACGTACACACTAAGATGATCATGTAATGAATATGAGAATAATTGAAATCATAATTGAACTTATCAATTCATCTTTAATTTTAGTTAAATCAATATAGTTATTACTAATAATGTCTTAATTTGAATCATTTCAAATAATTGGTCAATTAACACTTTTCTCAAGACGAATATACTTAGATTATCATGTAATTACTATGAGATTAATTGAAATCATAATTAAAATTATTACTTCATCTTTAATTTTAGTTAAATCAATTTAGCTATTACTAATAATTGCTTTATTTTAATTATTTCAAATAAAATTGGTCAATAGGTCATTCTACTTAAGACTAAACACTTAGTTGATAATGTAATTACTAGAAAATTAATTGAAATTGTAAGTGAACTTACTAATTCATCTTTAATTTTAGTTAAATCAATATTGTTATATCTAATTATGGCTTGGTTTGAATTATTTCAAATAAAATTGCTCAATTGATCACTCTAGTCAGGATTAACTTGCTTAGTTGATCATATAATTACCATGAGATTAATATAAACTGTAATTGAACTTATTAATTCATGTTTAATTCTAGTTAAATCAATTTAGATATTACTAATATAATAGCTTAATATGAATCAATAGATGACTAACATATTGCAAAAGATGAGAATTTGTTGATAAGGACCAAACAAATAAAGACATCTATTGCTACAGATTAGTCATCTATTGCAACAGATTAGTAATCTATTTGAAATGACAAACAGATTAAGTCATATGTCGCAACAAATTGGTCATCTATTGGAAATGACCAATAGATAAAGACATTTGTTACAACAGATGACCAATCCATTGCAACACACACACACACACACACACACACATATATATATATATATATATATTTGATAATTTTCAACAGATAACTCATCTGTTACAACAGGTTAAATCTGTTGCAGTAAGTTATACACTTAAATGATCATATAATTACTATGAGATTAATTGAAATTGTAATTATTAAATCAATTTAGCTATTACTAATAATGGCTTAATTTGAATCATTTTAAATAAAATTAGTCAATTGATCACTCTACCCAGAACGTACACACTAAGCTGATTGTGTATTGAATATGAGAATAATTGAAATTGTAATTGAACTTATCAATTCATCTTTAATTTTAGTTAAATCAATGTAGTTATTACTAATAATATCTTTATTTGAATCCATTCAAATAAAATTGGTCAATTAATGTAATGCCCCGAATTTGGTACCCGAAATGCTACACGGTGCTCATGACCCCGGAGGATCACAAGCTAACCCATGACTTGTATCTGTACCTAATCACTACATAATATATTGTATAAATGCAGAAATAAAGACTGTAAGGCCGTAAGGTTCAAAACTATAACGTAATTGATAAAACATAACATATGGTTGGGGTATAAAATACCCAAAATAACTGAAATAAACTGTCTGAACGTGCTAGTCTGAAAAGCCTCTAACTGACTTAACTGTCCCAATAAGGAGTTGATGAAACATGTCCACAACTAACTCCAACTAATTAATTAATGAGATAATAAAGTAACGGTAATGTCCTCGAAGGGTGAGGACTCACTTCTAACTCTAACTGCTGGGACTGGAATGCTATTGATGCTCTGGAGCTCGTGAGAATGTATGCATGAATACATAATAACCATAACTGAGTTTGTGATAACATGATTACTGAGTCTGAGTACTGATAAAATAAGATACTGATATCTGTATAACTAAAACAACTGATACTGAGCGACTATATTTGACAGTCTAGGTGCTGATGGAACTAACTGAGTTTCATACTATTCTGATTTAATTGTGTCTGACAGTTCTGAATACTGTAGAACTATTCGAGTTATATTACAGAGACTGGATGACTATATCTGACAGTCCTGATTCAGTACTGAAACTATGGGAAGTAGTTATCTAACTGACATGCCCCTAATATGCCATTATGGCTTAGCTGGGGTCTAATCTGTAACGCCAATTGGAAGGGCGTCAATACTATGCCACTAGTAAGGACAATTTATGAATAACCCTCAGATAACAGGTGACTCTAGTGAGAATGGTAGGAACCTTCATATAACAAGTTAAGCCACCTCATCTACCCTTATATAACAGGCTTTGATATCTCAACCTATACTGGCTACGTAGTTCTGGGATGGAAGGATTGCTTCTAAGAATCACACCCTCATATAACAGATGGGTTCCCATCCTTGGGTTCTCTCGGTGCTAATTTCTACTCCCATCTAGATAAACACTAAACATGATTAACTGAACTGACTAGACTGAGTTAACTGAGTTCCGTTGACTGACGGAATACTACTGAGATTACTGAGTCCTGAGTCATGAGACTGACTGAATACTATGGATCATGGCTTAACTGAGAGTATCTTGAAAACATTACACTGATTCTAGGCACAAAGCTAAATTTTTGCGTACAAGTACCCCCAGGACTCGATGGGAAGAAACTGATAAAGCATGACTTTCTTGAATACATGACCACATCAATAATCCATAATATAATAAGTTGGAGAATTCATAAAGTACAAGTTATAAAGCACCACAATGGCCACACATATATCCATAACTCATTGACTAAGACATTTAATCAAACACTTGACATGCATGAACTTGTACATGAATGGGGATTTCATATTATTATACTACTATGGCACTTTTCCTTCACATAGGCATTTAATCAAACACATGGGGAGCATATTTTGGTTATACAATCATCCACAGATCTAATAATCATGGATACATCAATCAACTTGTAAATTGAAGGGGTTTATCATGGTTATTATGCAAATATTCATATACTAGGGTCAATCATTGGAAGAATGTAATTTAAACATGAATCAAAACCCCACAACATCATGAACATGAATTTCAATTCAATTTAAATCATGAACATTCATACATACACAAATCTTGGATTTTGAAAAGAGATTCTTGAGCTTCATGGGTGAAAGGGACCCCTGAATCAACACATGACATACCTGGGTTATGAGTTTCTTAAAGTTCTTGGACTTGAAGAACTTGAATCTCTTAGTTTCTTGAAGATGATTTGGATCTTATTTCTTGGGGATTATCTTTGAGAGAAAATTCTAATTTGATGTTGTAGATGTATAATGAACTTATGAGCCTTGATCTGATATAATTAAGGGTTAAAATGGGTGGAAAAAGACCCAAATACCCTTTTAAAATGACTTTAATATAACTGAATGAACTATGCAACGGTGGGTATGATGGTCCGTCGCTGGGTGCGATGGTCCGTCGCTGGGTCGATGGTCTGTCGGTCCTGACCGTCGCACCTGGGTAGAATAGAGGTTCACTGCCTTTTCTACGAAGGCTTAGGCGATAGTCCGTTGCTTGCTCAATGGTCCGTCGGCCTGAGCCATCGCCCTTAGGCAGAATGTGGTCTCACTATCTCTGCTACGACGGTTTGAGCGATGGTCCATCACTAGCTCGACGGTCCCACGATTCTCACTGTTGCACTTGGGTATTTTTGACTGCCTTGTATTTTTTGGCCATAACTTTCTACACCGATTCCAAATTTGGACGAAATTGGTATCGTTGGAAAGCTAATTCATTTTCCCACATGACAAAAAGTGAAAATCTTAAAAATTTCACGTATATAAACGTGGATTCATCTTTCAAAGTAAGTTTCTAACATTCTTGGGATGATTTGAAGCTAGGTAAAAGTATGAGGTATTACAATATCTCCCCTTGAGAACATTCATCATCGAATGAGACTGAGTGAGAGGGGAAAAGATAAATTGAGATACATACTAAACATGAATGACTGTAACATGACTCTATGACTAGCATGATTGATAAACTGAATATTAATCATACTGAACATGCATATCTGATGCATGAGTAACTGATTTATGAATGCATGACTGAGTGTTCCGATGAACTGAGTTTTCTTATAATGATGCATGATTACTTGACTGATCTAATACAATAATGCATGACTGAATATGCAATAGTATTTAATACCAAGTTGTAATGGAATTCTAACATGAAACTGAGTAAGCTTAAGGAGAACTGCTACCCTGATCTTGATCTGAGTTGGTGGAGAAGAGGTGAGGATACTTGGTCCGCATGTCTGCTTCTTATTCCTAATTAGCTCCCTCAACTGACTGATTTCTCCAAAGAACTTTGACTCGAGGGACTTCTTTGTTCCTCAGTCTACGAGTCTGATAGTCTAGGATTTCGACTGGAATCACTTCATAAGAGAGGTTGTTCTGAACATCTATGGTCTGAATAGAGACTATGACTGCTGGGTAACCTATGCACTTCTTAAGCAAAGAAATATAGAAGACTAGATGAATTGAGGCTAGATCTGAAGGCAATTCAAGCTCATAAGCTACCTTGCCGAATCGACTGAGAATCTAGAAGGGACCGACATATCGAGGACTGAGCTTTTCCTTCTTGTTGAATCTCTTCTCTCCCTTCATGGGAGAGATATTTAGATAGACATAATCACCAATCTTGAACTCGAGATCCTTTCTGTGCACATCTGCATAAGACTTCTATCGGCTTTGAACAACCAAAAGTCTTTCTCAGATCAACTGGACTTTCTCTAAAGTGTTGAATACTAAATTAAGCCCTATAACTGAGGCCTCACTAACTTTGAACCAACCGATTGGAGATCTGTATCTCCTACCATCAAGAGCTTTGAATGGATCCATCCGAATACTAAAATGATAGTTTTTGTTGTATGTAAACTCAATCAAAGGCAAGTGGTCATCCCAACTACCCTTGAAATCAATTGCACACACCCTTAGTATATCTTCTAAAGTCTGAATGGTCCTTTCTGCTTAACCATTTGTCTGAGGATGAAATGCGGTACAGAGATGAACTTGGTACCAAGATGCTTTTGGAATGCTTTCCAGAAATAAGAGGTGAACTGGGTACCTATATTTGTGACAATGGACAATGGAACACCGTGTAATCTGACCAACTCTCTCATATAGAGTTTGGCGTAATCCTTGACTGAATAAGAGGTATGGACTGGAATGAACTGAGCTGACTTGGTAATTCTGTCTATAATGACCTAAAATGAACTATGCTGATGACGAGTACGAGGCAAACCCATCACAAAGTCTATGTTCACAATTTCCCACTTCTAAGTAGGAATGGTGAACTTCTGCATGGACCCACTAGGATTTTGATACTCTATATTAACCTGCTGATATATAGAGCACTTATCCACAAACTCTGAAATATCTCCCTTCATCCCACTCTACTAATAGATCTCCCATAAATTATGGTACATCTTTGTGGCCCCTGAATGAATAGAGTAGCGTGCACCTGCACTTCTGCAAGAATTCATTGCCTTAAGCCATCTACACCTAGAACACAAAGACGACCCTGACAATGTAAGACACCATCTCCCCCTTGGGGGAAAACCTCTACTTTCTGATCCTTGACTGACTCTTTTCAACTCGACAAGGCAAGAATCTCATCTTGCTTTTCTTTTACCTTAGAAACTAGAGATGATTCTGAACTACTCTGAACCAATATATCACCCTCTTCTGTGTCAACTAATAAAATGCCTAGTCTGGCAAGTTGATGAATTTCCTGAGCTAACGTTTTCTTACTATCCTCAACATGAGCAACACTACCTATAGATAGTCTACTGAAAGCATCGGCCATAAATTTGGCCTTGCCCAAATGATAAAGGACACTCATGTCATAATCTTTTAAAAGCTCTAACCACCCCCTCTAACGAAGATTGAGTTATTTTTTAGAAAAGACATACTGAAGGCTCTTGTGATCTGTGAACACATCCACATGAACTCCATATAGAGAATGCCTCTAAATCTTTAAGGAAAATACTATGGCTGCTAACTCAAGATCATGAGAAGGATAATTCTTCTCATGGGGTTTAAGCTGTTTGGAGGCGTAGGCTATGAACTTACCATGCTGCATGAGGACATAACCCAAACCAACTCTGGATGCATCAGAATATACTACGAACCCATCTGGACCATCTGGAAGAGCCAAGACTGGAGCTGAGGTGAGTCGAGTCTTCAATTCCTGAAAACTCTTCTCCCAAGGGTCTGACCACTGAAACTTGACTTTCTTCTGTCAATGTGTACATAGGGGATGCAATAGAATAAAATCCCTCAACAAACCATCTGTAATAGCCAACCAAACCCAAGAAACTTCTGATATCTGATGCAGAGACAAGTCTGGGCCAGTTTCTTACCTCTTTGGTCTTTTAAGGATCAACCCTAATGCCATCACCAAAAATGATATGACCAAGGAATGCTACTGACCTTAGCCAAAATTCATACTTGCTAAATTTGGCGAATAGCTGATGATCTCTGAGTGTCTAAAGTACGATTCTGAGATGGTCTACATGATCACGCTCATTGTAGAAATAGACCAGAATATCATCTATGAAGACTATGATGAACATATCCAAGTACTGCGTGAACACCCAGTTCATCAAGTCCATGAAAGCTACTGGGGCATTGGTAAGACCAAAGGACATAACTAAGAATTTAAAGTGACAATACCGAGTACAAAAAACTATTTTTGGAATGTCACATTCTCTGACTCTGAGCTGATGATAGCCTGATCTGAGGTCTATCTTAGAAAAATAGCTGGCACCCTGAAGTTGGTCAAACAAGTCATTGATTCTGGGAAGAGGATACTTGTTATTGACCGTGACTTTATTGAGCTGACTATAATCAATGCACATTCTGAGAGAACTATTTTTTTTGCATACGAATAAGATTGGTGTACCCCACGGGGACATGATGAATCCCTTATATAGGAGATCCTTCAACTGCTCTTTCAATTCTCTGAGTTTTGTTGGTGCCATTCTGTATGGCGGGATAGATATAGTCTAAGTATCTGGAAGAAGATCAATGCCGAAGTCTATTTCCCTCTCGAGAGGAATTCCTGGAAGATCTTCGAAAAAGACATTTGAATATTCATTCACGACTGGGATTGATTCGAGACTGGGAGTTTCAAAACTAGTGTCATTAACTCAAATAAGATGATAGACAAATTCTTTAGATATCATTTTCCTTGCTCGAAGGTAGGAAATAAGCTGGCCTATGAAAGCTGAAGTACTACCCCTCCACTCTAGGATAGGTTTATTCGGAAACTGAAACTGGACTATTCTATTTTTGCAGCCGATTGTGGCATAGTAAGAATGAAGCCAATCCATGCCAAGAATAATATCAAAATCAATCATCTCTAATTTGACTAAGTCTGCTGAGGTGACTTTCTAAGATACCATAACCGGATAGTTCTTGTATACCCATCGGGCTAGGATGGTTTTACCCACTGGGTAAAGACTGAAAAGGGCTTTGCTAGAATTTTGGGATTGACTCCGAAATCAACTGCTATATAGGGAGTAAACAAAGACAAAGAAGCTCCTGGATCTAGCAAAACGTAAACATGCACATGAAAGATCTATAATGTACTAGTAACCACATCAGGAGAATTTTCTTGACTTGCCGGGACTGGAGAGCATAATGTCGATTTGGACGTTGCTAGTGTTACTCGAGTGTTGTCATGGTGGTATCAATGTTTCATGAATGAGTATGATATGAGGATGTAATGCTCACAATCAATCACAATGAGTATTTCCACAAACAACCACATGATATATTTTCACAACCAACTACAACGATATATTTTCACAACCATGTGAGTCAATATCTACTCATTATTTTCGTTTCATCCATGAATTTCCACATGTCTCATATGACAATAAAGTATGAATATAATCACAATACATCAATGGTACCAGATTAAGCATTTTAACAACACAATATAATTATTCACGTGTATTCAGGACTATCAAAATCACATAGAATCGCACACTATCACACATATCATATAATATCTCAATTTCAACAATTATATCACATATAGCCCCCCACACACGCACAACACATAAATAGTCATTTTTCATGATTAGTTCTCACCCTTAACATGCATTTTGTATCATAATTTACTACTCAACCCAGTCTGAAAGAGTCAAGTCATAACCTACCTCAAAAGTCAATACCAGTTCGCTACGCTTTGAACCCATGATCTTACTTTTCACGAACGATCCCGAACTCCTCTAAAAATATCAAATATAAAATCTACGCATCAAAACAAAACCAACACACTCATATTGACTACTTTTGGTTCGGGGCCATAACAGAACCCCAAAACGAATTTTCAAAAAAAAAAGACAAAATCGTAACTTTACTTCAAAATTTTGTTCTCATATTTTTAGGAATTTACAGCTGAAGATCAAGTAAAAAACGAGGTTCAAATCAAAGAATAATCATTTTTAAGCTTTACCGTGTAAAATCTTTGAAATTCAGGTTAAAATTAAGAATCAGAGTTGTTTTGAAGGTTAAATTAAGAGAAAATAGTCAAAAGCCCCCAACCTTTACCCCAAATCCCAACTACACACCTACACTTTGCGAAATTCCTATGACCCCCCTAAATCTTTTAAAAATGGAATATATACCCGTCTAAAAGCTTATACCCAAATTTTGTTTCAAGACGTGGCCTGCACGCGCTGCCACATCATGCCACATCATATTTTTTTTAAATCTAAAATGTTAATTATTTTACTTTATATATTTTTCTATTCTCTTTATATATTATTTCCTCCATAATAAAATTTCTCTCTCTTCACCATTCCCCATTTTGCTTCATTTTTTTCTTCAAATTATTTTCATTTTTATGATTAATTTTTTGAAATTTAATTTTATACTCGAAGCTCTTCAGCTGCATCAAATGTACTCAACAAAACCCATTTTTTCGTAATCGATTTTTATGTATGCTGCAAAACCCATTTTCCGTAATCGATTTTGATGTATGTTGCAAATGTTGCAACCCTAAAATTCTACTGTAACTCCTTTCAACAGCAGCAATATTTTTGTAAGTCGAATTTCAGTTTGACATTTCATCAAACGTGTGGTGGGCAGGAACAGGACTGTGATTTTCTTCTTTATTTTCAATTACAATGGCTTTTTCAGGTTCCATGGTGAATTACCATGAGAAGAAAATGGGAAACTAGAAATAGAGTTGAGCTGCATATTGAGAGTATTTTGGTAGTGAGATTTTTGTTCAGTTCAAAGTAGAATGGTGGAATTTCCATCAATACTTGTCCTTGAAAATTAATTAATTGATACAAGAATATAATTTTCATTAATGAGTTTAAGAAAGATAGAGAAAGATAATGAAATTGAGATGACGAAGATGGGGAAACACCATTAATGAGTTCTTGGACTTTTTTGTTTTGAGAAAGAGAAGAAGAGTACAAAAGAAAAGGAATATGAAAAAATAATAATTGAAAATATATATATTTATATAAAAAATATTTAAAATAAAATTTTAACATATAATTTTTGTTCTCACTCTCTCTTGAGAGAGTGAAATGCACTCTCTTACCATGTCAGCCTTTAGGGGTGTTAATATTCTATTTTTAAAATGTTCGGGGGGGGTCATAGGACCCCCGCAAAGTAAAGGTGTGTAGTTGGGATTTGGGATAAAGGTTGGGGGGATTTTGGCCATTTTCTCTTAAATTAATAAAAAAAACTAGTAATTATAAGATAAAAATATTATTTAAATAAAAAGGAGAGAAATTGAGGCTTAAAATACAGCCTTAAGATTTTTGAGGTTTTGAGAAATTAATCAGGAAATTACTAAGAAAAGAGTAATTCTTACCTTAAATTCGTAATAGAATCAAAGAAATAGATGTTAATCTAGCTTCCCAAGCTCCCATAATCTTCACTTTTAAGCTCCTAAAAAACTGCAATTGCACCTGATTTTTCTATCTTTAAGTTCAACCCGGACTTCGATGGGGTACCCGAAATTCGTCTGAAATTCGATATACACAAATGAACTATATAACAACACTAAATTCGATGCTCCGAACTCAATGACGATATCATATTTTTGAAACAACTTCATTTTCACAAAGTTGACTTCCAAAATTCGAACTTACAATTTTTCAAATCGAGGATCGAAATGAGATTTAAAAGCCATAAAATCACACCAAACTTGTTACCACCCTAAAATTGATATTTCAAATCTGATGGTGAAGTTAAATTTTCCATCCGAGGTCGTTTCTATCAAATGTTCATATTTATAATTTTTTCAAGTTTTCGATCAATAGGTCGAAATGAGCTCCGGTGAACCGGGACTCAAACCAAAGGTCTACCTAACCTAAAATTTATATTTCAGAGCTGCTGATACAGTCCGTTCAACCATCCATACGGATTAAAAGATATCCATATAAGTCTAAAATAAGGCTCTCGAAGCCATTAAAAACCACAATACGCATAAAGGGTATCAAAATGTATCGAAAATCATGTCAATCACCCCCACACTCCAGAAATACCATAATGCAACTATGAGAAGGGGTAAAACAGTCAAATCACACAGAAATGCATAATTCACATATTTCATCAAAAAACCGATCGTTATAGAAGAAGTACTTTCAACTCTACCATAACCCTTGCCGGTTATGCCTATTGTCTCTTAGCTAGTGTTTGGTCATAGATTTTCAAATATTTTTTGTAAGTTAATTTTGGATGAAGTTTCAACATATGTTTGGTCATAATTTTTAGAAAATATATTTTAATTTTTTAAGAAAAAACATGAAATATAATTTATATTAATATGTTCTAAAAAACTATTAAAAATACTCATATGTTTGACACAAATTTCATTTTATAATAAACTAGTTTATGTACTTGTGCGATCTGTGGATCATATTAAAGTATTATGTTAAATAGCTTCATATAGGGATGTATTATTAAGCTTAAAACACAGTTCAATTATCATATTATTTCTCAATGAAATTCCTCTCCCTCCCCCTCCCCCTCCCCAAACCTCAACCTCTAACCAAATCTATATAAGTAAAAATAATCATCCAATTAACAAAAAACTTTTTATCTTTCAGATTTTTCTTAATTATATTACTCCCCCCCCCCCCCCCTCCCCCAAATTAAATTTATATAAATAAAAAACAATCAAGTAATGTGAAAAAACTTTTATGTTTCACATTTCTTTACTATACTCTTCATAATTTAAAAATATTAGATTGTTAATATTGATTTTACTTTTATTTTAAATTTTTATTCTATTTTCACTTCTCCTCAGTTTAAAATCTATAATAGTGATATGTATATTATTTAATTACTTCATATTTCTTAAATTAGTTCAAAATTCCCCACCCCCAACCTCCCTCTCTTGGTATACATTATTTTACTACTGTATTTTAATTACTTTATTTTTCTCTAATTTAACTATGAATTAAATGAATTTTTTTCGGTTGTTCTTCTCTCTTATCTCGCAATTGAACTTAGATAAGAAGAAAAGTCCAAAATAAACTAATATGTCAAAAATAATTATGATTTTAACTTCAAGTTAAACACTTTCACCTCTGTCGAATAATTTTATTTCATATTCACCTTCAAAATTTTATATTTTAAATTAAATTAAAAAATTATTAAGTTTTCCTAAGAATTAAAAAAAAATTATAGTGCATTTAAATTTCTGAAATATGAATTTTAAAGGACATAAAATCATGAATTCATTATAAGAAAAAAAATTTAAATGTTTAACTGTCTACATCATATTTAATTATAATATAAGCTACATCATTGAAAATTTACTATTTTAGTTTGTGTTGAAATATTTACCGTTTTCAATTAAAAAACTAATCTATAAAAATTGCCAACACGAGAAATTATCAATGTAAAAATTTGAGTTGTTGCTTGAGTTTTAGTCATCACCACATTTTTCTTTTTTCTTTTTTCTTTTTACTTTGTCTTTTTTAAATATTAACTCTTGTATGTAATGTTATCCATAGATTTATATATTTTTTTTTATCAAATTTCAAAAAAAAATTCGCCTCAAATTCAAATAAAATTTGATAAGATATCGCAACTTAGATTTTATCTGGTATTTAAAATTAATTAAATCCGATTTACATATTTAGATAGTAAAAATCATTGAAGATAAACTTTCCTAAATAATTTGAGAATAATGAAGATTTTTTTTAATAGTTTATATGCATGTGTGCATAAATTTAAAGATATCCATGTAAAATATCAATGTTTCTCTTTATTATTTTAATCAAGTAGTATGTATATTTCTTCTACAATTTTACTTTTACAAAATCAAAACGAAAAATGTCCCTTATATTAATTCAAGCCTGTATATAATACAAAAGAAAAATGTCTTGTTAAAAATGTTAAATCAAAAATAAATTTATAAAACGAAGAATATGAAGAGTGTCATAAATAAATTAAGCGTAACATTATGTATTAGAGTATATATAGGAGAGATTAAGAAGGTAAAATTTCATTCCATTTCAACTTTCATTGAAATTCAAATAACATATCAATTTGTTGGAAGAAGATAAGTTTTTCATTATCTTTATTTTTTTCAAATACAATGCATATTTATCTTAAAACGTTATATTTGAATTGAAAAAATGATTTGAAATCAAACAACATATGACATATTTCAGTATAGTAAACAACAACATATTATTATTATTATTATTATTATTATTATTATTATTATTATTATTATTATTATTATTATTATTATTATATGTGCCACAACTTCTATTATTGATTTTTTAATTATTCTTACCACCTACTGCTACTACTAAATATATACTAATATTGCTATTTTTGTTTATTATTATTATTATCCTACTTCTACATACTACTTCTATTGCTTCTACCACTACTACTACTATTACTACTACTACTAATACTACTACTACTACTACTTTATTATTATTATTATTATTATTATTATTATTATTATTATTATTATTATTATTATTATTATTATTATTATTATTATTTTTATTATTTTTATTATTATTATTATTGTTATTATTATTATTATTGCTATTATTATTATTATTTTAATAATATTTTTATCTTTTCTAATATGTAAATAAATTATATCTAAATAAATTTTATAGCATTTAAATTTTAAAAGAGATAAGCTTGAAATGGTAAATGTTTATTAGAACTCTTTAATTATGGATTTTCATTTTTAAAATAAAGAAAATATGTTTTTAAAGAAAAATGTAATTCAAATTCAAACACTTAATCTTTCAATTCAAAATTTTTATTATAATATCTTTAAACTTTGTCTTAAAATCACCACGTGGCTTATTCTTATATTGCCCCTTGACTTCTTCTAATGCTTTTGATTTTGCTTTTATATATATATATATATATATATATATATATACTAGTGTCGTTTAGCCCGTGTTAAGCCCGGGCCCAAACTACATTAACATTTATATTTGTATTTTTTTAACTTGCTATTTTTGCTTTTTGTACTATTATATTAGTTAACAGTCTAGTTTGAATATTTTTTAATATTTTTAAAATGTTAAATTATATATCTTTTTTAATTTTTGTCCTTTTTTAGTTCTTTTTTTTTTTTTAAATACCTCTTTTCTTTTTTGCATTAATTTTAATTTTTCCACATGGCATGTTTAAGACAATAAAATTAATAAATATTTTGGTCCTTTCTACATATTTTTAATTTAAAATCATAAAATTCAAAAATATTTGTTACTTTTTTTTTTTTTAACTCTGTGTTAAGTCAACATCAAACAAGTAAATTAAAATGGAGGGAGTAAAAGCTTTTATAAGTTAAAAATAATAATTTTTCTTGTGATATATTTTAGTCTTTCATTTAATTTTCAAACAAATGCACACACGAAAAATTTTCTGCTTTTTATTGTACTGAAAGTTTTTGAATGAGAGCTTTTAAAGATCTAAATTGATTTTTGCCTTGTGCATAATTAATTTCATTATTTTTTCTCAATTAATCTTTACATTGGCTATTTTTTTTTAAATAATACAATATTTGATTAATATAAAAATATTTGATGCTACAAGCTATTATATGATTTATGACAAATTAAATAATTAAAAGTTAGACTCGATAAAATATCTTTTGTAGATGTTTCTTCAATGAATCCTTACAAGTTTATTAAATTTTCACAAATTTCTTGTGAGGATTGAAAAAGGTATTTTTAAAATTAAATTACTATTATAACACATAAAAGATGATAATAAAATTTTGAATTAATTTTAAATTTAGTTGGATAAATAGATATTTTATAGTATCACTATCACTTCTTTATGACTCATCATTTTTGTATAGCATTTTAAATGTCCATGTAATTGTTCAAATTTACTAAAATAGATGAGATCATGAAAGGTCAATTAAACTTAATTAAGGATGAAATAGACAAAATACAGTCATGTGAGGACTACCAAAATGAGATATTCGCCCTTATATATAGCCTAGTTTTATAAGACCCGTGCTAAGCCCGGGCCCAAACTCAAGTAATTTGATATTTGGGGAAAGGACAAAAATAATACCTTAAACTAAAATAATTCCACAAAACTAGCACCTAAATTTAAAAACCCGAAAAATAACACTCGATCATGGTGCCAATGGATAAAAAGTTAAGCAGAAAGCGGCAGCAACTCCACTTCCTATGATATACCAAACATAAATATGATATTATCTTTGACCCATTTTTCATTTTTTTAAAAAAATGTTCCATACCCACGTCAATCTTTTTTTCTTTTTATTGCATGTACCTAGCTATATGCAATTCAACTTTTCCTTTTGCAAAGCAAAAGTGTGTATTTTGCATGCTGGTTACTTCTCGTTTTTTTCCTTTTTTAAAAACGCTAGTTTATTTTATTTTTTTAATTTTGCTGCTTTTTTTATGTTCTATTTTAAAAAAAAAATTGACGTTTCATTCTATTATAAAAAAATCACTGCTCTTTTGTGCTTTTTCACTTTTTTTACTCTTTTTTTTGCACCTTTTTTTTTTAACTGTATTCCTTTTTTGAAATTAGCATAACCACAATTGTTATACGTTGAAACATGTTATATGTATATCTATAGAATGATGACATTGACAATCAAAAAAGCCACGAGAAAGCTTTACTATAAGAAACTTTATTTGATCAAAAAAAATACATAGAATTTTGAGGAGCAAATAATACAACTCAAACTCAAAATGGAAAACCTAACTCCAACTTTCTTTAACAGTTCAACTGCAATTCCCTAAATCCAAAAACCAACCCCGAGGAACTATAAATAAAATAAGTCGAATATTAAAAAGAAAATAGATATACATATTCTATACAATTTTTAACTACCATTATTATTTATATACATATTTTATACGACTCTATATAGTTTCTACATGCATTTTAAAAATGTATCAATCTAGTATAAGAGAGTATCAATTGAGTATATGGACACTGCAAATGTATCAATGTAGCATAAAATTGTATTAATGTGGTATAAAAGAGTATCAATTGGGTATAGGGATTGCATGTGCTTGCATAGAATTTCCTTTCTCTTTTTCTAAAAAGTGTATCAATATAGTATAAAAGTATATCAATGTGGTATAAAAGTGTATCAATTGAGTACAGTGACTGCATGTGCCCAATTGGGACAAATGGCTAAAAAAGGGGATTACTTTAACCGACTGGCTACAACATGTCCACCTTTTCAATTATGGGCCATTTTGGTTTAAAATGGTCATGCCATGTCCTTTTCCTTTGATATTTTGTGAATAATAATTTAATACATATATATAATAATAATAATAATAATAATAATAACTTGCAAATATCATAAAAATTGAAAAATATTAGTTAACTAATTTATGAGCATATAATTAATTTCTTTTCTAATTTCTCAATTCAAGTTCATCTTTGCTATCAGGAAGATGAAGACAAAAGTCATTAAGTGGATCAATTATTTTACTCAAGTCTTAGCTGAGGTGAGGACGCGTAGGTCAGGCTCGGAGTGGTCCCCCCATCCCCGACATCTACGGAGCAGGTATGAACCGGGTCGTCCCTTTTCTTCTTGTGTGTGATGGAAAATATATGATTTTATTTATAATTTCACGTGACAAGAATTCATGCTATTTAAATGTGGTACTTTAAGCTTAATTTATACTAAATTAAGAAAAAAAAGATTAGACTCGCTAAAATGAACATCGAAAATCAATTGATTCTCTCTCTATAGTTGATGCTGAAAAATATTGTTTCTCAATTGACCAGAAAAAATATTTTAAAAATAATTTGATCTTAATTCATATCATTACCTTAATTTTTAGCTTTATCAATAATTTTAATTTTTAGTATATGAGATATGTTTGATATTTTTAAAAGCAATGGATAAAATTGTCCACAAAAAATTATTTAATTTATAAAAAATAATTAAGAAATACATCAAAACCATACTCAATTCGATAGAAATAAAATATAACTTCCTACAATAACTAATTTTAACCTTTTTTTTCCCCTCTTCTTCATTCCCACGGTATCTATAGTCTATAATCTATATTTGTAATCTATAATCTATATCTATATATATAATATATAATATATTAAAAGTGTGAGGACCCTTAGAAAAATGATTTGAACTTTTTACCATTTATTAAAAGTCTCTGCAATAGACAAAAGTGTCTTTTTACTTATTTCTTTCAATTATTATATTTATAATATTTAATAGGAGTCCTACAATATATGGTATATATATATATATATATATATATATATATATATATATATATATATATATAGAGAGAGAGAGAGAGAGAGAGAGAGAGAGAATAATGTTGGTAATTTTTTTCTCCTTTTGTACTAGAAAAAAGAGCCTAAATTAGAGAGGAAAAAAAGGGGAATAATAAAACACACTGCACTAAAAGCAAAAAATTAATACTCTACAAAAAAGGAAAAAAAGACTTTAAGTCTAATAAAAACTTCAAAGTTGGGAAAAAAATTTAAAGAAAACAAAATCTATCATGCGTGGAATTCTTTTTGAATTTTTAAACCTAAAGTTTGTTTCATTTTAAGCTAATTTTCTTTATCTTTTGAATTACTTTAAACTTAGGATTCTTTAATTGAATAATTGATCATAGTTGTCTTTCTCAATTTAGGTTTAGATTTTCTTTCTCCAAAACTACCACATGTAAAGAAAAAACAGGTTTAGATATAGATATTTTTTTAATTAATGTATGTAAATTTTATTGTGATTTGAGGTAAGTGTTTTAAATTTTCTTATGTTTTTGAAGTTTATAATAAATAAATTATCACGTGTTATTGATTAAAAATTGCTAATTGATTTTTTTTTTTTTGTGAAATCTCGATATATCTTATTATGAAGGGACATGTTTGTCTATGATTTGAGGTAAGTTTTCTGATGTTGTAGCATATTCTTGATATTTACTATATTGATAGTAAATGTGATTAAAGAGATAAAGTTTTGTGATTTGAATAAGTTTTCTAAAATTTTAATATGTTCTTAAATTTACAAAATAAATTATCATGTCTTCTTGATAGACAATTGCTCATTGAAAAGCACTTCTATTTTTGTGAAATTTTGATGTATCGTATAATTGAAGAGACAAATTGCTTGTGATTTGAGGTACGTTTTTTAAAATAATTTTAGTATGTTCTTGATGTTTAAAACCTTGATAGTATCTATGATTAAATAGATACATTTGATTGACATTTGGAGTAAGTTTCTAGAATTGTAGTATGTTCTCAAAGCTTACAATAAATAAATTATCACATATTCTTGATAGACAATTATCAATTGAGAAGTTTTTTGGCGAAATATTAATAGTATCGTCCATTGAAGAGATAAATGTGCTTGTGTAGGTAATTTTTCTTAGATTTTAATATTTTTTTATATTTACAAGAATAAATTATCTTGTTATTTGAGTGACAATTGCTAATTGAAAAGTTTTCTTTTATGATTTTAATATGTTCTTGAAGTTGAAAAAGAATACGTTATCATGTAGTCTTGATAGATAATTGTTAATTGAGAAATTATAGTTATGATTTTTGTGTATAATGACATAAATAACTAATAATTTAAAACAGACTTATTTATAATTTTTGTCGGATCCTTTGAATCGTTGCATTTCATAATGAGAAATTGGTTAGTCATTCTAATTTTATATGAATTCTCTTTTAAAGTTTAATTATATGTAACTATTTTAATTGTGAATAAATGATGAGATGTGGTATATCATCTTATTTTAAATAATAGAATCTAATGATTGTTCTTTTTCTTGTTTTGGTACACGTTAAATCATTTAAATGATATAAAATTTATTCTATCATCAATTTCTGATTTCTAACACTTTTTCTGTTTATATATAATTTTATATTTCAATAAAAGTTTCTACAATAAACAAAATAGTCATTTACTATTTTTCTAAAATATTTATCATTTAATTATAATCTTTACATTTAGGACTTAAAAATTAATTAAAATTCTAACTTGTTTTAAGTAAAAAATCATAATTTTAATACTCCTAAATTAATAAATTTTTTACCTTATATAAAAAGTTTCTATAATTGCAATAGAAAAAAAAAAGAATAAATGTGTTAATAGGAGTCGAAGTGTCATGGTAAAATATAAATTAATATGACAACAAGTAGTCTTGGTGTAACTTAAATTGGCTCAGATTTTTCCTAAGAAAACAAAATGAGTCGTAGCTAAAAAAAGATAAAATAATAGAACAAATACTCTTAATTAGTGCAGAAATTGTCCGAGGATATTGGCATAGTGATAAGTATGATACTAGGGGGGTCAAATTTTTGGTTGGTTAATTAGTCTATAAGCCTTTCTTCAAGGGTTTAGACCTAAAGAAGATTAAAAGAACAATATTAAAATAAGATATTTTGCATGCATTCATACTTTGTTTGAAAGCATTGAATAATTAATAAATCTCTCTTTATTTTATTTCACTAAGAGTAATTTTATAATTTTCCATTACATCATATATGACCCATTTTAATACTCCATCTATATTTAGTCATCTTCTTGCATTCATTTCTCCTTTTAGTTAATAGCTTTAAAAATTACATATGACTTATACAAAATCAACAATTGAATTGTATGAAGCATGATCCTTAATTTTATACGACGGACAATGACATATTTAACATACAATATTTATTTACATCATTAGAATATATATATATATATATATATATATATATATATATATATATATATATAAATTTATTTTAGCATCATTGCTACTTTTAATTATTTTATTCTTTTTATATATAATTTGATTCATTGATTTAAGACACACGTGCAAAACATGTATCCTAAACTAGTTTGTATAAAAATCTTTCTCATGAAAAATAAATTATTAAAGATTAATACTAAGAAATAAGAAAAAAAGTGATGAATTATTCATGCAACAGAAAAAGTTCTCCACGATCAAAATATTTTTTTTCTTAAACTACTTTAAATAAAAGTTCATATAAAATATTAATTTTTTAAGGCTATTTTCATTTATAAAATTTAATTAAATGTTCTGCGGTACCAGATAAATGTTCTGTTGTAACAGTAGACTCATGTTGGATTCAAGTTTATGGGTTCTAGGTGCCTGTAATATGAATCAAATAGATGGGTATTCTGTTGCACTAGATTAGTAATCTGTTTCAACAGATAAATAATCTGTTTCATCAGATTACTAATATGTTTTGAAAAACAAAATACAGCTCTTGTTATAAACACAAACCTAACAGATAACTCATATGTTCTTGCTATTTATACTGGAATCAAATTATTTCTTAATTGTAGACATGTCATTCGTTAAGAAATAGAAATAGACAGCACAGAAATTAAATAAGAAATAAAAAGTCAAGTGCATCAAGCATAATTTTTTATAAAACAAACAAAAAAAATATATAGATAAAAGAAAAAATGCTTAATTATTATTATCATCATTATTATTTATATGGCCGGCCGACCAATCTTCAACGGGCAGCAGCAACGCCCTCCTCAGCCTGCGGATCTCCCACAGCATCCTTACTTTGACGGCGGCCAACTCCCAATGCAGGTCATGAACCTCCTTCTGTAGTTCCCGCATGACGTCTCATAAAATAGCGACATCCCACAAAGGAACAACCATATCTAGAAAATGCATAAGTTGACAAAACACACGTAAAAATAAAAGTAAAGAAAATAAAAAATTCGAATGTAATGTAACATACCACGAATATTTACATAAAAATTAAGAAAAAAACTTACCAGAGACAGGAAAAAGCTATCAAGTCCTTGAAAAGAAAGTAGTTAAAGGTGTAACAAGAGCAAGGAATAAATAGTGTGTAGTAGAATGAAAGACTGAGTAAGGAGAGACCTATTTATAGAGAATTGAACTTGAATGTGTTAGGCAAAATATCGAAATTGTTCACCTCTATTTATTAATGACATTCTTGATTACTGTAAAAAGTTATGACTTAATTAAATTAATCAATATTATGATAAGTCATGACTTTTCATCTTTATTATTATTAATAATTGGTTCTTTCCAGGAATTATTTTTATTTTTTACATTGAGTTGGACAACAGATAATATATCTGTTGCATCAGAAAAATCATCTGTTACAACAGATATATCATTATTTGCAACAAATAGATAACCTGTCGTATCAGATAATATATCTGTTGCAACATATAATATATATATATATATATATATATATATATATATATATATGTATGTATGTATGTATATATATATTTTAAAAAAATAAATTATCTTCATGACATCTAAATTTTCTGACTTTTTAATTATATAAATTAATAAAGCAGATTTAAAGGCACAACTGTTCACCCCATTTATTAATGACATTCTTGATTACTGTAAGAAGTTATGACATAATTAAATTAAATAATATTATGATAAGTCATGACTTTTTAGATTTATAATTATTAAAATAATTAGTTCTTTTCAGGAATCATTTTTTATTTACACTAAGTTGGACAACAGATTATATATCTGTTGCATCAGAAAAATCAGCTGTTACAACAAATATATCATCCGTTGCAACAAATAGATAACCTGTTGCATAAAATAATATATCTGTTGCAACATATAATATATATATTTAAAAAAAAATATTATCTTCATGACATCCAAATTTTCTGACTTTTTAACTATATAAATTAGTAAAGCAGATTTAAAGGCACAACTGTTCACCTTCATTTATTAATGATATTTTTGATTACTGTAAAAAGTTATGACTTAATTAAATTAAGCAATATTGTGATAAGTCATGACTTTTCAGATTTAAAATTATTAAAATAATTAGTTCTTTTCAGGAATCATTTTTTAATTACACTGAGTTGGACAACAGATCATATATCTGTTGCATCAGAAAAATCATCTGTTACAATAGATATATCATCTGTTGCAACAAATAGATAACCTGTTGCATAAAATAATATATCTGTTGCAACATATAATATATATATATTTACATTTTTTTTTTATCTTCATGACATTCAAATTTTCTGACTTTTTAATTATATAAATTAATAAAGTAGATTTAAAGGCACAACTGTTCACCTCCATTTATTAATGATATTCTTGATTACTGTAAAAAGTTATGACTTAATTAAATTAAGCAATATTGTGATAAGTCATGACTTTTCAGCTTTATAATTATTAAAATAATTAGTTATTTCCAGCAACTACTTTTTTTTACACTGAGTTGGACAACAAATTATATATCTGTTGCATCAGATAAATCATCTGTTACAACAGATATATCATCTGTTGCAACAAATAGTTAACTTGTTGCATCAGATAATATATTTGTTGCAACATATATAATATATATATTTTTTTAAAAAATAAATTATCTTCATGACATCCAAATTTTCTAACTTTTTAATTATATAAATTAATAAAGAATATTTAAAAACAAGAATATTTCTGGTGAGTTTTTTACAGTTTAAATTGTGTTTATCATTTATTTTCTTATTCTTTTCTGCGAAAAGAAATGACTTAATTAAATCTAGCTGGTGAGTTTTTTTATTATTTTGACAAGTCATGACTTTTCAACTTATTAAATTTAAATAAACTTTTTCTCAATTTAAAAATCGAATACACCTGATTTTCAATAACCGTTCCGTTCCTTTCTTTTCTTTAATAACTATTTTTATTAATTGATTTATGGCAACAAATTGTATATTTGTTGGATCAGATATCTGTTTCAAAAGATATACCATCTGTTGCTATAAATTGACCATCTATTTAAGGAGCTTTTTTAATTTCTTCTAACTGATTCATCAGTCGCAATAGATGAGGAATTTGATGCATCAGAAGCGGTTTTTGTTTTTGTTTGTTGAATGTGTTTAGACAAAAATCACAGTCACGACTATTCATTAACTTTTTCTTAAAAATCATATCATAATATATCTTAATTAAATTAACCAAATGTTGTGACTTTTTTTTAAATTAAATAATCTTTCTTTTACGATTATAATATCATTTAGTTACTTATTATTTATTAACGAACCATTTTTAGGAGAATTTCTCATCATCACTTTCACCACCATCTCTTGCCACAAGTGCTCAATCCCTACCTCCAACCATCGACATGTTGAGAATAGGGAATAAATAGAATGATAATTAAATATTAAATAAGAATTAAAAATTCAAAGTTGACCAAACCAAACCAAACCAAACATATACATGGATTTTTTTGAATCCCTTATTGGTAGATCGAATATAAAAAAGGAAAATACATACGCTAAAAGAAAGAAAAAACATAACCTAATTATTATTGTTATTATTATTATTATTATTGTTATTATTATTATTATTATTATTATTATTATTATTATTATTACTATTATTATTACTATTATTATTATCAACTTGATAATTTTCATCTGGCAACAGCTGGGCCCTCCTCAGCCTTGCTCCGAAGTCGGCCAAATCCCTCTGGAGTTCATCAAACTGCCTTTGAAGTTCCCGCAAGGACTCGATATGAACCTTATTGTACGAATCTGGATCAACCATATTAGTATTGTAAGTATAGTATAATAAATGAGTGAGTGAGGAGTGAGAGTGAGAGGAGGCCGGAGGGACCTATTTATAAAATGATTGAATTGGAAGGGACTGGACTTGGTCAAACAAAAATTCACGACTATTCATATCCCTTAATTAAATAAAACTGGTGACTTTTTGAATATCTAAATTAAAAAAAAGGATCTAAATACAACATTTTATCCTTTTTATTGTATTTCGAAAAGAGACAGATTGGTAATCTGTTGCTAAATATATTTCACCTATCAAATAACTTACAATACAACATATGGACAATCTGTTGCAACAGATGGATATATCAGTTTGCTTTTTCATCAACTGTGGCATCTATTGCACTTGCTAGTCATCTGTTTATTCAATTTCATCGAGACCAATCGATTTTTTTAAATACTTCTTGGCCAAACTCAATTTTTGCTCTTGGATTGCTTCTCTTTTTTTCTTTGCAACCTTCAACCAAATTAAATTTTTGCTATTGGATTGATGGAAAAAATTGAATTTGGAGGCCAGCTTGAAGGATACAAAGAAAAAAAGAGAAGCAATCCAAGAGCAAAGATTGAGTTTGTACAAGAAGTGTTTGGAAAAATCTATTGCTCTCGATGTAATTGAATAAACAGATGACTAGCAAGTTGGAAAAGATGCCACAACTGATGGAAAAGAAAACTGATATATTCATCTATTGCAACAGATTGTCCATATGTTGTATTATAAGTTATCTGACCGGTGGAATATATTTTGCAACAGATTACCAATCTGTCCCTTTCCGAAATACATTAAAAATATAAAATATTGTATTTAGATCCATTTTTTTCTAATTCACATATTCAAAAGTCACCAATTTCATTTAATTAGGGGATATGAACAGTTATGGCTTTTTGTTTGACTAAGTCAAGTCACCACCACTTCCAATTCAATTATTTTGTCATTGTGGTTGTTAAGCTTAGTATAGAGCTCTTGATCTTTTATGAGTTTGTCAACGAGGACCACTCACTTTCTTTCTTAGCATCTTTCTTATAATACTCCTCTTGGTCCTTCTTAGCTCCACGCAAAGTCAAGGAGAAGTATGAAAGGTTCTCTTTGCGTTTTTCCAAGGCAAGCGCTCTCTCGACTGATAAATCCTGTTCTCCAGCATATATGGATAGTGCAACACTCAATACAGAACAACTTTTTGGTAGAACCAAGTCTTGACAAGACATAAACAGTAATCTATCGATATCATCTTTTGCTGTGTCACGCAGTTCTGTTGATATCTTGTCTTATACGAAGAAGATTGATCAGCATAAAAACCAAGTGATTGAGATCATTTAAATTGTTGAGTAACTCGAGCAAAGACATCTTCTGGATTATTAAACTTCATAGGGCAGTCTGGTGGTTCGATAATATCAGATGTCTTATTTTCGGTATTAGCTAATGATGGAGAGATTTTGCTTTCCTCACCTTCCTAAAAAGAAAAAACACTAAAATTAGATGGAGTATCTCTACATAATGAAACAAGATGAACTAAATCTAGCATTTAGTTTTTCCTTCCTATTCCCCACCCTTTTTTATTTTCTCACCTTTATCAGATCTAAAATTTTTCTTTTTCTGGATACTTGATAATGCCTTGAAAATTGATTTCTTTCTCTTATTAGCCTTAATCTAATGGAGTGAATGAAACAAAAATCCTCTTTGATCGAATGACACTACTGTTAGATATCAATTCCTTTACATCAGCAGTCAATGCATTCACAATATTAATCACACCATCATATTTTGCCTTGCACTCTTCACATTTACATGTACAAGATAAGCAAGGAGGGGAAAGATTGACCATTCTTCTACCATATAGAGGACAACATATCCATCATGCAAAAGTCTTACCAGAAATGCTTGCCACAGCGAAAGTCTATAGAAGGCATGACAAATAAACATGAGCAATATCCAACATTAAATCTTAGTAAGGTATCAGAACCATATTCATGGTCCCTCAGCCTTATCAGTTCAGACCTACTAAACTTAACTGTAAAATTGCAAATATCTTCTTTGAATGATCTATGAATAATCGGTTAAAACAGTATTCACAAAATCAGTGTACTCTATGTGTGTTTCCATGATAATATTATCAGTAATACATACCTCCCACATATGAAGTGGTTCTATCTGCATGCATCTTATTCCTCCGAACCTATCTTTACTGCAGCCTCTTGTGATGGTCAGGCAAAAGTTGATCAACTTTCAGTTTCTTTTATATCTACAAAGAAGAAGAAAAAATTTATGTCACAAAAAGAAAATTATCCTTCTGTTGCAGCAGATTAGAGTCTGTTGCATCAGCTGAGGAGTCTATTGCGTCATATGTGGAGTCTGTTGTGTCAGATTTGGAGTCTGATGCAACATATATATGGAGTCTGTTGGAATACATAGCAGCCTTGCTGGTGGTTTGATTTGTTCCAACAGTTGCTCCGTTTGTTGTAACTTCAACAACAACATAAACTATAAACAACAAATAAAAAACATCAATAACATAGAAAACAACAACATTTGTTCTAACTACGTCATCAACAACAAAGAAGCATACATCCTATGTTCCAACACTATCAAAAACCAGGGAAAGACCCACATGGAGTCCTTCGGGTGCGTGAGCACAGACTAAACTCGTATCGAACTTTATTTATGTATATGGAAATTAAGCAAAAACATATATAATCTAATCAGTGAGCACCCATAGTAAGAGTTGTTTGGTTAGCCTAGTTGTTGTTTATGGTTGCTTAAGGCTATTTATTTCTTTTGGTCTTGAGTTCAATTCCCACTCAACTCATATTTTTTTAATTTTGGTAACCAAATCTTCTCTCCTTATTCACTTTAAACTTTCTTTTATTTTTTTCTCCCTCACTCCTTGTGTTGATTGTTTGGACTCCACTATTTTTAAGCTAAGAAGCACCCACCGTCTAAAAAACCTGAATCTGCTACTGTCAACACCATCACACCACAAGTTCCAATAATGCCAACCCAACCAACAACATCAATAACAACATCAACAACAAATAAACAAACAAAATACATAAAAAAAATAATACTATCAACAAGGCTTTTAAACTTCTCCAACAGATGACTTTTTTTCGCATCTTATAATAAAAATTCTCGGTTCATTTATTCAATAATTAAAAGTTCCTTCAAATAATTTAAATAAATATGATATGAGAAAATGGTAATTAAATAAAAAAAAGATGTAAATAACTTGCAATAAGAAGACGAAAATGAAAGAGCAATAGTGAATCATATCATACCTTAATGTCAAAAGGGGGTCAAAACAACAATTTCAGTCGAGGAATCTAAGATATGGATATGGATCGATTTAGATCCGAACGAAAATTTATGAGAAAGAGGAGAGGAAAAAAGGTTGTGATAACCCTAAAGAGGATAGAAAGAAAAAAGATGAGAGACGAATAAAATAAATTTAGGGTTGAAGGAGAGAAAAGGAGAGATGAGATAATTCTAGGGCGTGGGACTTGATTTCCTAGTTCCTACGTTGGTCTTGGATGAAGAAATGATAAACTATGTTAGAGGGGACAGGCCAAATCTACACGACAAGAGCTGTACCGAGGCAAAAAGAATTCTTACAGTCATAAACATGAATTACATGCATTATCGGGCTGTTGAGATACTACTCAAGGAGGGAAAAATCAATGTTTATGACTCTAATGTACCTCTCATCGATGATTTTGACCTTTTTCTCCTCGTGGAGCCACAGATGACGCTGTTACCCATCTTGTTGAGGGAGAGTAAACTGATGAATCATTTTCCAAAAGAAGTGTTGATGAAGAAATCATGGGATTTTGAAGGTCTAAACAAGGGAAAGATCCTTCCAAAAGATGATGCCGCTAAAGCGAGCGGCTCGCACGCTCTTGCACATATCGAATGTTTGCTGATCGGCACAGAAATGGTCAAGCCAATGACTTTTCTGTACGAAAATACTGTGGCAAATCTGCAAGAGGTTTGGGCTTATGAGGTACTAGCTGGACGCTTGAAGCCTATGTATATAGAAGATCCTGTGAAATAATTTTTTTTAATTTCAAGTTACCCGTCACTTTATTACATGTACATGTAGTGGCAATAATTTTTTTCTGATGAAGTTGAGTTTTTTATAATGCAATAGATTAGATTGTCAATCTGTTGTAAAATATATTTAATCCATTCTGGCAGATAGTTTATCTATTGTAATAGGTTGGTCATCTGTTGCATTATGCCGATGTTATTTCTATGAATAATCTAATAATCTAAGTCTAATCTTTTGCAACAGTGGGAAGACCTGTTTGATAATTTCCAACAGATGACCTAAGTTTTACAACATATGCCTAAATCTTTTTGATATTTTCAAACACTTATGCTTGAATATCCATGTGATCAACAACACCAAACCAGTAGCAAATACACACACCACCATAATGCTTGAATATCAATGTGCCCAACAACACCAAACGAGTAGCAATAATGGCAATAATGTAGTATCTTCTTGCTCGATTTTGTTTTTCTTCAGAAGCCTTACTTTGTTTAACAAATCCAGATTACATGATTTTCTTGTGAAGGGTGTCATTTTTCATACCAATCAAAGTAATCGCATCCACCCAATTTCTATAAAAAAGAAAACACAATTACAAAATAATTACAAGTCAATAATTCATCAACTAATTGAATAAAAAAATATTACATTTGAAATCTTAAAAGTAAAAAACCTACAACCCAGATTTTATTATGTCCAAGAAGTCTTTAATAGAGCTTCACGACCGCACTTACAATATCATAAATCTTTATCACAAAAAATAGTGGAAGATGCGCTCGACATTGTCAAGATTAGTTGAAAAAAATGAAAGAAATAATTTGAAGAATTTGGATAGATAAAAGAAGATGATGATGAAGAAGAAGATTTTGAAATTTAGGGTTAAATGCTAGAAGGAAGATGAATATATAAGACAATGGGGGAAAAAATGATCGTTGGGGGCCAAGTGATGGCAAGTCAGCGAAATATGCCAGACTGACACATTTGATGACTATTTTATTTTACGTGTTTAAAATGAACACCGTCTACTTGATGCCTATTTTATTTTAGGTGTTTGAACTGAACACCGTCGATGGGTTGCACCTTTTTTATTTCAATTCAATTCACTTTAACCTTTTTACACGTAGTGGTAATTTTTTATGTCCAACAAAAGTTGAATTTTTATAATGCAACAGATTCTCCATTCATTGTAACAGTTATTCTACCTGTTTTGACATATAGTTTATCTGTTGCAATAGGTTGGTCATCTATTGCATTATTTCGGTGTTTTTATCTAAAGTCCATCTACTGCAACAGTGGGAAAACCTGTTTGATAAATTTCAATAGATCACCTACCTTTTGCAACATATGTCTAAATCTGTTTGATTTTTCTAATAGATGTGTCGTCTGTTGCAACAGATACATTATCTGTTGCAATATTTGAATCTAGTATTCCTTTTAAATCAATAAGTTCAAATTTAAGGAATAAATAAAATTCGTATACAAAATAAAATAAATTGAAGCCTTCATAAATTAGCTGAAATAAGTCAATGAATAAATGAAATGTAAAAAAATTCTTATGGGTACAGATCTCAACAAATACATCAACAATAATTTAAGTATACTGCCAAGGATTTCTTTGACAGACTCAAGCTATAAAGATCTACTCAGTATGGACAAGTTTTCTTCATCCGGTGCTATAGAATTCGGGTTTGCTCGTCGTGGATCTTTATTGTCGCTTACGTACGGTTTTTGTGCTTTATGTTATCTGTATATCCATAAAAATAGTAGCATATTGTCAATATTGTTTAGCAGTAGCTTCTTCTACATCCACCTGAGAAGCTAGAATTGGTCAATGCTAATCACGGAGATAAACAAAGTGGAAAAGGATAACTTATTTCTTCTAGCAAATCAAACAGGTCTTTATCCCATTTTAAATTGTCGCAAATAGATTATATTTCTTTTGCAACAATGAATCAACTGTTGGGACAAATTTCTACATGAGGAAGACCCTGTATGATAATTTCCAATGGATGAACCATCTGTTGCAACATATGAATCATCTGTTACAGCAGATAGGTCATCTGTTTGTACAAATAAAAATAGCATGAAGAGTTGTTTGATTTGCTAAAATAGATGAGACATATGTTGCACCATATAAAGTATCTGGTGCAATAGGTTAGTCAACTGTTGCAACAGATGTATATATTTATTTGATAATTTTTAGCAGATATGTCATCTGTTGAAACAGATATGTGTCTGTTTGTTTTGTCAGTTGGAAGACATATAATATATTCACCTTCTTCAGCTCATGCTGCTCTTCTTTGGACATTATACGTTGCTCAGTGAAACACACAGACAGAGGAGTTGCAATTTTGCTTTTTTGGATGCTTGATAATGCCCTGGAAATCACTCTTCTTCTCCTTTTAGCCCTAATCTCTAATCACCACTAAGACCATCAACAACAATAAGCCCACCCTCCAAAATTATTTTTCTTGTAATGGTTGTTGCTCCAAACAATTCTATTTTTATTCTGTCGATGACCTAGGGTCCGATAAAGTTTGCACAGACTGTAAAATAAGAAAAAAATGATACCTTCAACTCTAGATCGGTCGGAACTAGCGATGGATGCACAATCTAACATAAATCATTACATATATTAGAATGATGATTAGATCATTCAAAAAAATCATTAATTAAAAGAAAAAATTAATTATAATTATACTTACTGCATCCTTCGGAGGGTTGAAGAGATCAACAAATTTTGCATTTTTATCAGTTTTGGCCGACAACCATCTAAAGATTCTTGGACAGGAAACTCCTTCCTGGTAGTTCACTTGTTGTCTCAAATAAGGAATGACTTAAAACGCCCAAGCCTATAAAATAACGCTAATAAATCAAAATCATTATTCAGTGAAAAAAATGAATGATATCATAACAGAAGAAAGAAATATTTACCATGAAAGCCCATGGGAAGCCATATAAGTTGACTGTCTTTGGCGCTAATGGAGTCAACAAATATTTGACAGTCATTTTGAAGCTTTCGTACCCCCAAGGATAGCTGTTAAACGCCTCAAGATCCTCGGAGAGCTTTATTAAACTAAGGCTTATGTTGTTGTTAACGTCTCTCGCCTAAAGAACATTATGTACAAACCAAACTAAGGACAATGAATGCTTGTGATTCTTTGAAAGTCCTTTACCTTTCAACGCTTCTATTAAATTTTTGTTTTTGAAGCTTGGACCAACAATGGACACCAGGTCACCATGATCACACGACTTACCTTTTCCTTTTTTGGGTGTGCGGGGTGTTTTTTTTTGGGTTAGAATAGGTATAACTTGATAAAGAGGATAATATTTTAGTCCAACAACTATGGAAAACTCCTTCCAACCAAAACAAACAGGCATGCCACAGTAATTTATCCATGCCTCATCCATCTTAACTTTGTTTTCATACATAAACCTACGCTTGAGAAGTTCATATACCATTTTTATTTAGAAACGAACATTGTTGTCCTCCGGTAAATCAAGATATTTCCCAAAGCAGCTGTCCCTAAAATAAGCATCCAATTTTTGTTCTCAAAGTATTTTTCTAAAGGCGTCGAAAGATTTTCCCATAGCTGACTTAACCACAAAAATCACTCGTTAAATCTGCGGCACCATCACACTGCATTCTCACAGAATAATGATCAATGCTGAAGGCTTTGACCAACTCTTCGGTGGAAGGGCTATTAGCATCTGCATCATCTCTTTTGAAATATTTATCCTCCCCGTGTTCGTTATATTTTACTCCCGATTGTGATAACACTTGTAAATCAAGCTCATAGAGTGGTGGATGTAGCTTAGCTGCTTCACTTGTTCCTTTACTTGGACTTAATTCGATTTCTGTTCTTTTGGGAACCATATTATCTAAAATTAACAAGAACATAAAATAATATATTATTATTGATTAATGCATCGTTAAAAAAGGATAACAGTAAATCAAATAAGCAAAATAGTAAAATAACAATTACAACAGATCATTGATTTGTTGCACCAGGTAGTATATCTGTTGCAGCATATAACCAAACTATTGCAGCAGATGAGTAACTTGTTGCAATAATAAAAATATATCACTCATCTTTTAAGACAGATGAATGGTCTGTTCAATAGATCACACAACTGTTGTGACATCATCTGTTGCAACATATGAGTGATCTATTGAAACAGTTAAATAATCCATAGTAACGGCTGAGTAATCTATTGCTATAATACAAAATATATCTCTCATCTGCCGAGAAAGATGAATGGTTTGTGCAATAGATCATATATCTGTTGCAACATATGAGTGATTTGTCAGAGCAGTTAACTAACCTGCAGCAACGACTGAGTAATCTGTTGCGACAATACAAAATATATCACTCATCTATTGAGAAAGATGAATGGTTTGTGCAACAAGTCATATATCTGTTGCAACACATGAGTGATCTGTTGGAACAGTTATCAATATTCAATATTGTTTAGATTTCTTCCAACATAGGGTCGTCTATCGCGGCAGATGAATGATCAATTGGAAAAATCAAGTCTTGGACATTTCCAGTAGGAAGATTTGATAGGATTTTATCCAACAGAGGTTTATCTGTTGCATTAGATCATTAATCTGATGTTCTTCCATTGCACCAGATGGTTAATTAGTTGCATCAGATTTTTTATCTGATGCATAATCTGTTCTAACATATGGTAAATCTATTAAATCAGATAGTTAATCTGTTGCATCAGATTATTAATCTGTTGCATCAGAATTGTAATATGATGGTTCCTTTAGTGCATCAGATGGTTGATCTGTTGCATCATATGATAAATCTGTTGCATTAGATGATTAATATGTTTCACCAGATGGGTAATCTGTCGGAGAAAACAAAAAATAGTAGCACGATTTTGTTCAACAAAAAACAACAATTTCACCATTTTTACCAAGAACAAGAACAAAATAAATCAACCCAAATTTTCGTTTTATTGTTATAAGCACAAACAGTAAAAATCAAACTTCAAAAAAATGCAACAAACAAGAAAATATCATAATTCACTTCGAAAAGAGAAGAGAAGAAATACCAAAAATTAGGGTTTTATTCAGACCGTATTTTAAATTAATGCAACAAATATTGAAATTATTAACCAATACTATAAGAGAAGTTGGCTCAAGTTCCTCGTTTTCTTCAAAATTAAAAAGGCCATAAATTTTTACCCGTGAAAGAAGAAAAGGAACGATGAAGAATTCGAAGCTGTTGTGGCCGGAGAGCAAGACTGTCATGTCGATTGAAGGTTGAAGTCGAAAAGGAACTCGAAGCCCAACTATTTGTAGTCAGATGTTGAAGTCGTCGAGGATTGAAATGAGAAATTTACAGAACAGTTGATTGGGAGAGAGTCGAGAGAAGCTGTCGAGAGAGGGATGAGAGACAAGTTGATTTGAATTGAAGAGGGGAACTCGAAGCCCAACTATTTGTCATCGTAGGTAGAAGTCGCCAAGGGTTGAAGGGAGAAAAGAGGGGAACTCGAAGCTCAACTATTTATCGCCGTAGGTAGAAGTCGTTGGGGGTTGAAGAGAGAAATTTTGCAGAACTGTTGTTTGGGAGAGAGTTGAGAGAAGCTGTCGAAAGAGGGGAGAGAGTGGTTGATTTGGATTGAAGAGGGGTGTGGGTTGGGTTGATTTGTATTTTTGAAAAGATTAGAAAGTTTTAAAAATATTAATCAAGTCCACAATTAACTTAATCAAGTTTCTTAATGATGTTTGACCCTATCTGTTGGTCAATGTCACCAATCCTTCATTCAAGACTTAAAAGACACCTTTTCTTCAATTTTCTCAAGTAACTTCTTCCATATCATCCAGATGTCACTATATTATAGGATTAAAAAATTAATTAAATTATTATAAAAGATAAAATCATGACATAAAAGTTATTTATTGAAAAGACTAAAATTAAGTTGAAAACTTTTGTGAGAACTACCAAAGTCCTTGGGTTGTCTCTTATATATATATATATATATATATATATATATATATATATATATATATATATATATATATATAAGGTACAACACAATTATCTCACTCACCAATCAATTAAAAAAGGTACAAGCATCACTGATCCTATACTACAACGGCGTAACTCTTTTTAAGTATAAACAAAGCAATAAGAAAAAGCGATCTACAAGAAAGCAACTTATTCAACTTCGCTTGTCCCAATTATAATTTGATTAATACTTAATAAGTTATTTTTATAAAATATAAAAAGTTGGGGTAAGTTTTGAATTAAAAAAAAAACCAAAATTAGATTTTGACCCAAAAACACATTTTTTCTAGTTTTTAAAATCTTGGATCTTTTGCAAAAAATTGACAGATTTTGAGGCCAAACAATTTTGTCAATTTTTTTTCTCAAAATCCACTCGAGATATCTATGACCAATTGGGTTCTTAAAGTGTTCGATCTTGAATTTTATCTTAAAATATTATATCTTAATTTTTGTCCCCGCGTAGTAAAACTTTAAAAAATTAAGCTTGAGAATAACAACTGAGTATATATTGTGCAAATAAATGTAACATTAAATGATATAAAATCTAAAAATAAACCATAAATAAATAAATAAATAAATAAAAGGAAAGAAATGTTAATAAAAAAAATAAACATTAGCAAAAATTTTCCAAACACATAAAATAATCTTGAAATTATTAACTCTGATGTTAGCCAATAAGACAAAATTTATGGTCAATTAAGGTAGAACTTTTGATCATTTGAGCAAATTCACCATCTTAAGAATAAAAGTTAGAACTTAAATATGTTAGTTGTTGATGAGTAACATACTTAAGTTTAATCTTTTCCTATAAGACAAAATTTCTGATTAGTTGTGTAGGTTCACTATCTTGAACATCTATCTTATAGGTAAAACTAAAAGGTAAAATGACTCGATGGATGCTTGTACTATGTCCATTTTGTAATGTGAATACTCATATTTACATGTTTGTCATTTGGACCCCTCAACTTAATAAAACTCAATACTTTAAACCCTTTGATCGTTGACCTGATCTATGTGGCATTTAAATAGCTGACTAGGATATGACGCGTGTATGAGTGAGTGAAGCAATATATTTATATTAAAATAATATTAGAATTAAAAAAAATTAAAATATTTTTTTTATCATCTCAGCCCAAATTTCTATTTTCTTCTCTATCACCGCCAAACACGCCCTTAATATAAAACCCATTTTCCCCACTCTTTTTTTCACCACCACCATCATCTCCTCCAAAACCAACGAACTATCAAAGAACAACCTTAAACAAAGTCTATAAAACACCAAAATTTCAATCTTTTACACAACCCAACTTCAAAATTATCAAAAACAAGATATAGGTATCAAAGAACAACCTTAAACAAAGTGCAGATAAACAACAACAACAACAACAAACCCAGTGTATTCCCACCTGGTGGGGTCTGGGGGGAACACTAAAATTCTAATCTTTTCATAACCCAAGGCTGCCTTGGAATTAGAGCTGTAGCACCACCATTAACCCCCCCCCCCCCCAAACCCCCACCATTTACTCTATGTCTACTACCGAGCTTCAACTATAAAATCGTCAAAATCAAACTCGCCGAATTCATCCTTTTTTTCCCTGGAATCAGCTTAGATTGTTGTGAAATTTTCCCTTCAGAAGTGCATATTTTTGTCTTGGAAGCTTTAAGTTAAATGCCATTAGGTCAAATTCTGCTTATAATTTTTCTTTGCTTACCTAAGTATAGGCAGAACACACAAAAATGGGAAAGAGGAAATAAACATATTAAGCAAGTTATCGTGCATATGCTTTGGACTCCTCAATTTGCACCGTACAATCTATGTACAATGGCTACATAAGAGAATTGAAAGTTTATGGATTCATCGCCGTAGTATTTCTCTGACATCCCAAACTCTGGCAACTGAAAAAATGAGTCAACGTCAAACCCAAAATCGTCAACTTCACTGAACCCAAAGATATCAAACGATATTAACAGAGAAGACGGAGAAGAGAGACAAAGAGAAGAGAGAAGACGGAGAAGAGAGAGATTGAACCATTTTATTTTATTTTAATTTTAATTTTTTTTAATTCTCAATTTAAATTTTTATTTTTTTTAATATTTATTTTTTTATGTGGCATTTTAAAAATAATGTGAAATTTAATGTAGTATTTAAAATGACGTGGAAGCTGACGTAGGGCGAATGTGTTAAACTCACCAAAAAGTATTTAAAATATTGTTTTTTAGTGGTTAAAGAGTACAGATGACAAACATGTAAGTAGGCGTATCTACATTACAAAATAGACATAGTACAAGGGTCCACCGAACTCTATTGCCAAACTAAAATATCTATTTTATGGGGAATTTTTTTAAGCAATGTCAAAAAGTCAAGACTACATCTGGTGAAAATCATTTTTATAAATTTCTTTTATGACTAATATATTAAAAATATCAATCTACATTAGTTAAACCACATAAATTCCTTCCCTAGTTAAAGTAATTACTTAAAATTTCGGCAGTCTTTCTCTCTCCCGAATTTTAGAAATATACTCATACATTAGGTCGACCCTCATACATTGCTGGAATGTATGAGAAAATTGGTTCAGCTATATTTATGGAAAGTGAATCAGATAATATCTTTCTCTTCCTTAATTAATGCCATTAAATACCTAGCATTATGCTGTGTATGATTAAATATAGTAACTGAAATTTAAATTCAAAAATTTTCTTATACACCACAGTAAATATTCTTCTTTGTTGAGTTACGTTCTGAAAAAAAAATTCATCTACTGCTTTCTTCAATTCTCAAAAAAATTAATATGAACATCCTCATATTGTTGCGTTATTCGGGTATTTGGGAGTCGAAAATTATTTATCAATCCTACAAAAATATTGCAATTATTGTATCAAAAAGTATAACCTTCTTGAAGTTGATTGCTACGATCGCTATGGAATTGAAGATTGACGAAGTTCGTAAAACAAATTAAAGTAAAATACATTGTTGAAGGTAATTCTTCTCCAATTATCATAAGGAATAATAATGGAAATAGGGTTTATGTTGAGTTAAAGAAATAATTTTCTTGATTGGTTAATTTTCTGCTGTGTATTTCCACTTTCGACAAATCGAATAAGGATATCGAGTTTGATACAGAAACAGGTGTTGTTCTTTGTAGTGACGATAGTGAATATGGTTTTGTTGCGTTAACGGTCATTGAAAAGCAAAATTAGTATTCATTATACGTTCCAAAATTTGAAGTGAAAATCTTCATTACTGATTGCAAGAACATCAAAATAAAAATTGAGCAGCTGTATAAGGATTAGCAAACTCTGATTGCGGTAATGGCAAAATGCAATAGCAAATGACTTCAACACCAAATATAAACGATCTGACAAATAAAGATATGAACCAAATTTTTATTTTAATGTGTTGGACGTTTGATGTGCGGTTATAATCTATCAGATGTTTTGATCGAATTGCTGGTTTGACGTTTTATTGTTGTTATAGTGAAAAATAGTGTTAGTAACGTATAATATATACTTATACATTCGGACAAATGTATAATGAAACTATAACAACCAAAAATTACACATTTTAATTGAAATCATGAATTATATGTCTATATTATAATACAATGACTACCTGTTTATATTTGATGCAGCTATGTACTGCATTGTCGTAACAAATACTGCAAATGGATCCTCAAGGCTTTTTGTATGAATTATTCAGAAATATTTGTGATAAAAAGATTTGATTCGGAACATACATGCAGTCTTAGTAATAGAGTATCGAATAGCCTGTTTGTGACAATAACTTTTGTGAGTGAATTTACAACACCAAAATTAATTAATTATAAGAGAATACACACACCCGTGGACATAATTGAAGATATGAAGGTTGTTTATGGAGTTGATATTAACTACATGATGGTTTGACACGCAAAAGAGAAGGCAAATCCAATGCTTAGAGATGGACCAGATGATGAATATCAAAAAATGCCCCATAATATCAATATGCTGAACCAGGTTTATCTTGAATCATACATTCGGGTGCATAAGGCATTATATAATGAGTTTAAATACTTGTTTATTGCCTTACATCCCATGACAAGGGATTTCAAAATTTTCCAACCTGTTGTAGTTGTTGATGGTGCTCATTTAAGCGGTTCATGCAAAGGAACATTTGTATTGGCAAGCATACTTGATGGTGTAGATATTGTCCATTACTTTTAAACATTAGTCTCTGATTATTATGCATTTTTCTATGTATTGTAAGTTATTATGCATTGCTGCTGTGTCTATAATAATTTATAGACTTACAAAATCAGTACCTATATTATTGACCTACATATATTGTATTGGATTTTTTTAGGATGTATTATGTCATTAACTTACGGTGTTGTGGATTCGAAGAATGAAAATGCGTGGACTTAATTTTTTATCAGTTTAGGGAAGTATTTCTGAAATAGGACAATATGTGCGTTGTATCAGATCGAAACGAGGGTATCATAAAGGGTGTGAACATTTTTTATCCTAATGTCCCCCATCTAACATGTATTTGACATTTATGAAAAAAATATTTGCACATATTTTAGAAAAAGCAAAGATAGACTTAGCGACCTTTATTATTCCATGGCTAAAGCTTATAGAAAAGAAGATTTTGATTACATTATGTCAAAGGTTGCTAAATTTGATCACAAGGTTAAGGAATATCTGGAAAAAGCTGGTTATGAAAAGTGGTCTCGATGCCATTTGCCTATTTATAGAGGTAAAATGATGACCTCTAATATGGTCGAATGTATTAACGGTTTCTTGGTAGAGGCTAGACAACTTCCTATTCTAGGTTTCCTTGAAGAAGTTAGAATTAAGAACAGTGAAATTACATCTTAGACCAACACAACACTCGGGAGAAGATTCTAAGAAATTCTGACTCTTAATGGGGCTAAGGCTTTATGGATGATGGTATGCATTAGAATATTTATGTAATTAAATATCTTTTTTATTCATTATAAATTTTTATGTTAGCATCTGTATTAAATAATTAATTTCTAATAGGTTAAGGCAGCTGATAGTTATCTTTACTGTGTATATGAATCAAGAAGGAGGTACATTGTTTATATTGATCATGGCACGTGCAACTGTGGTCGGTATCTAATTGATGAAATACACTGTCCACACGCAATTGCTGATTAAAGAGAAAAAATGTTGATGTAAAATATTATGGTTGTTACTACTCAGAATTGTACAGTCCAAACAACATTGTAAAGACGTCTGAACTCCCGATAGTTCTAATGCCAGACATGAAGGATTGGAATGTTTCACAATTTGTTGATGATGAAGTTGTGCCACCCAAATACAAAAGACCCCCGGCTAGGCCAAAGAAAGGAAGACACTTGAAATCAAGTGAATCACTTACTTCAAGTTTGAACTGTTGCGGTAAATGAGGACGTGCAGGTCACAACCGAAGAGCCATGATTTCTTCCCAAAGAAAACGTGATGAAGATAATTTATTTATCTATATGCTGATGCTTAGTTTGATTTCGTTTGAATAATCATTTTACTTATTATATGTTGATACTCTTGAATCATTTTGAATTATGTCTTATATTGTTTTTTGAAGTTTAGTTCTTAATAACTGTTTGACATTTTTATAACAATGTTCTACATTATACATAGATCATATTGCATTGAATTATTTATTACCTTTATAACTGACAACATGTACAGTTTTATGTTTAAAGAACAAAATAAAAGACACACTCAATTGTCGCATTTTATGCAAATTTTAGTTGACATTCAATAATGTGTTATGCGTATGATAATGTATTATACTTAAGTGTATATGTATGATATAAATTATTTTTGGTATAACTTACTCTTATTTGCGTTCCTACCATAAATTTAATAGTGTAAACAATCACAAAGTAACAAATGTAAAATACATTAACAGTATGTAATAAAATTATGATATAATTTTATACTTTAGTATATGTATGATGTTAAAATTTTTGTTATTTTCTATTAAGTAATAAAATTTTAACAATTTGTATGATGTTATGTAATACATAACTCTAAATGTATGAGTTCCATGTTCAACGTATTATTTAACTTATAAAATAATTTACATATTGGAAATAATACAAAGTGTTACATTATACATAGATGTATGATACTTAAGTGTGTTATGTGTTTAATAATATGTATGATGTTAGAATCTTTGTTCTTTTCTATTAAGTAATAAACTTTTAACAGTTTGTATGATGTTATGTAATACATAAATCTAAATGTATGAGTTCCATGTTCAATGTATTATTAACTTATAAAAGAATTTATATACTGAAAATAATACAATGTGTTAGATATAGAATAACACATTAATGTGTAATTTATTTTTATAAGTTATATATAATATAATGTATGACAAACGTAATATATACCAAGTTATATAGTAATAATACAATATGCTGTACGCCATTGAAATACACTTCTTCAAAAAGATATGTATGTATAATAAGATTAAGGATATTCATAAATTCTAAATTAAAATCCTACACAAAAAAAATAACAAGTATTGTAACTGTTTAACTTCAACTACTAAAATAACAATTAGATGTTTTCATACAGACTATTTTAAAAAAGTGCTACTCCAAAGTAACAATTACAATTTTGTCGGTTGATTGGAGATAACTAGTCCTTGACGAGGAGGATCACCATTATTACTTGTTTACGCTTCATTCGCCTTTTTCACTTCATAATGCCATAGTAATGAAGCATAGCGTGCATGTTCACTTACAACATCAAAATCACATGAATTCACTGGCAGTCCTTCACTTAATATTTCTGCATATGCAGCCACAAAGACGTCATAGTCCCTGATTTGAAAAAAATAATATAATAATAGCCCGTTCAATAATTATAACATGATAATACATTTTAAAAATATAAATCAAAATCACTTACAAACTAGCAGACGCTTGTTGTGGTATGTTTTGAACGTAGTTAGCATCAAATGGGTTTTGATTGATATTGAGTGCACGGATCAAGCTTGTCTTTATACGCTTCCAGTGTTGCCCATTTAGTTTGCACTGTCTTTAACAAAAAACACTTTCTGAAAAGTAAGTAGGCAACATGTCTGCCAATTTTTATATTTAATTTGGTGGTTCCCTTTTTCTTGTACTTAATAATGAGTCATACACACGTATCACTCTCTCCTTCAACATATTACAACCAACATCCAGTGAAATTCTTTTTCACAATTTACAGGAACATATACCTCATCAACCATATCCTATTGTAATCTATCAGTAATACATAATTCATTAATTGTGTTTGTAATTGCATCTTTATTCTTAGCCACAACGTATGATTCTGCATAGTCTTTTTGCGTAGATATCTGAACTGTTGTACCATCTGGATAATATCGGCTTTATATCTTCTCGATATATGTTTTAAAGAAGCAGGTAGTTGTTGTATATCTATAATTATCACACAATTGTATCTTCAATTTCTTTCTCAAGTGCTAGAAGATCACATCTAATGCTACATGTGCAAATAAGGTAAAAGATAAAAAATAATCAAACAATACAACTTAATGTTCAGCTTCTATTATGTATCTATTTTATCACACTAATGTATGAATGAATGCCATTAAATGTATGATAAAGTATTATACATCCTTCTCAATGTATAATACAATATTTTACAGTCGATTCTAATATTAACTTTAATTTCTTAGAATAACAACATATATGATATGGTATTACAGTTATGTTTATAACAAAAATCGGTGCTACATGGACTCAGGTATTAAATTTCAGTTCATATATATGAGGCAAGATTTTACTCCTGATTCTTCATCATTTTACCTCAGTATTGGATATTAGTTTTTATTGCATGTTGAATGTATGATAATAAAAGGTGCTACAGGTAAGATAATATGTTATACAAAGTTTCTGAAAATAAATTATGCTACATTTATTAGTCCGATTTTGTTAAATAAGGTATTATAGTTTACTACATAATATTTTACTGTATATTGTATGTAATAAAATAATATTTATTCTACATCATTATGCTTCTGTATTATACATAACATTTTACTGCATATTCTACATCATTCCAACTTCAGTATTGTTACTTCAGATTTTACTTCATTATTTTACATCATTTTCTATGTATGATGCAAGATTATACTGCATATTGTATAAATAACTTTACCTTCTAACAATAACATCATGTATGATATGGTATTACAGTTAACTTTCCAATAGTAACAACATGTATGATATGGAAGAAAGTTAGTTACTTTACCTCATCGCTCCAGCATGTATTGCATTGCGACATCAAGTAAAATAAATTCTTTATCTGTGATTGTGCAACGACAAAGTACAACTGTGGATAACCTAATCTTGAATAATTTTTTAAATAGTGTCTGTCCGTTTGTTTCCTGCACAATTAACAAGGTGTAAACATCACAAATATTTATTCTGACGTAGTATTCTAAAAAAAATAAAAAAAGTTTTCAAATAACTTACTTGACAGTATGATATTTCAGTAAACCTACAACAAGCCATTGAGATTAATCGAACATCAATTCATTAGGAAACTCTTGGTAAATGGTATAACCATAAAAAACATACTTCTTCTTCTCTTCATTATCAGAATCGCTTTAATCCTTAGAGTTTGAATCAAATTTTATGATGTACAAGAACCTAAAAATTCTTAACTTCTTTTGGTCCCTTTTTACTGGTGCTTTTATGGCTTCATGCTTCCGAACTTGAGCATCCGAGAAATCAGGTGGAAACTGACTGTCGAAAAGCATTCATTGACTCTCGGTAATTGAATTTGGAGTATTGACATTCAATGAATTTGTAGTTGAAGGTGTTGACAAACTAAATAAGAGCGCATCAATTGCATCTTGAACTGAATCTGTTATTGTGCCATCGACAGTATCCTACATGCACGCATATAAATTTGTTATGTAAAGTCTAATAAATGAATGTATAAGTACAATTATACATAATCTATATATGTATAAGAAGAATCATACATAGCAAAACACAATCCATATATATATATAGGGTTATTCATACATATCTATACACAATTAGTAATACGTAACATTTATCCTTGCAAAAAAAAAAAAACACGATTACATATCCAAAGTTTGAGTACAATGAGTTCATATCCTTGCACAAAATCCCAATACCTATCAGAAACTCCACAACTCAATTCCATCACCCAACATGTATAAAGCAAAGAATATGTTATCCTAAAACTATCATCTCCCAAATTTCATCAAGAACAAACAGTACTAGTTTTGAAGACAACTTTCTAACCGTGCCAGAAATCATGGAAGAATCAATATCCAAAAATCTTGATCTTCAACTGAGAACATTAGGAACCTTTTTCTAACAATAAAAGGTGCTACATGTATATAGGCAGATTTATTCTAAAAATCAACATGATTGACAAAAAAAATACCGACAAATCTTCCATATCAAGACTATCCTGATTTTTCGATTCTTCTTTGCGACCTTGTTTCTTATTAATCATTTTATCATCCTATATAAAATAACAATACACATGTATGAACATTTTATCAAAGTAATATAAAATTGAATGAATAAAATTTTTTATACTTGTGATATTAATTTGTTATGTATAAAGCTTACATATGAATGTATAAATCTAATTATACATAACCTATATGTGTATAATGTCAACCATAGATAAAAAAACACAAAGTGGTTAAACATAACAGTTATATATATATATATGTAAGGTGATTCAGGAATAGTATTATATAACTAATCATGCATAACATATATATGTATAGTGATATTCATAAATATCTATACACAATCGGTAATACTTAAACATTTATATATGTAACATTTTTTCAATATACCTTCTGATCGCTTTGAACATCAGTTGTTGTTGTACATTCAGTAGACGTGTTGACACATGCTTGGATATTCGTGTCCACAGATTGAATTGTAACTGCATCATTTGCGATATCATTCACTAGACCCTTGTCCTCACCATCATGCTATTTAATAACGAAAAATAGGTACATATGGTAGTTAGACAGATTTACAGTAACCAACCAACATGATTGACAAAAAAGTATCGACAAATCCTTCATAGATGAACTACCCTATTTTTTTGATTCTTCTTCGCGACCTTGTTCCTTATCAACCATTTTCTCAGCTTATATAACATAAATAATACTCATGTATGAACAATTCATCAAAGAAATATAAATTGAATGAAATTTTTTTATACCGGTGATTCTTTATTTTCTTCTTTCTTCAAAGCTTTAACGACCTCAGCAGGTATATTGGATATTACTGTTGCTATCTCAACAATCTTTTTTTCAACCTCATAACATACAGAAAAAAATATAATATTAGAAACACCTCAATCTTTTTTTTTAAAAGATTATAAATAAGAAATTTAACTTACAAAGTAGTTGATGTAAGTCTTTATCTCCTTCATGTCTATAGTTAACTTAGAAGTTCCTTGAGGCGTTGTGGTAGATAAAGGAACAAATTTGACTTGGTCACGCTCTGGAGACACATCAATTTCTCTTTGATGACCATGTTCAAATTGAGTTGATGCCTTATCTGTTGAATCCTCTTAATTTTTAGAAAAAAAACCTGACAACATGACGTATTGAACGAGCACGTGTATATTTCTCGTCATCCTTCACCCTAAACTCTCTTTCTGATACATAACTATCTTTCTTTTCTTGAATGCTTGTTCAGCTGATAAAGGTGAAGATAAACCAGTCCTTAGTAGAATTTCCTGCAATGGTATAGTGCTGAAATCATCAAAGTCTTCAGCTATAGTAACAACACACGATTGATCTTCATTAGCTCTCTTTTTCAACATTCGATCAACAGATGTGAAAGCAACAGATGTTGAAAGTGGATCAAATATCTCAAAATCTTCTGTAAAATACAAATTCAACCTCTGAACTTCTTCACTTGTAGGTTGTAAATTCTTGTAAGAAAACTGAAAAAGTAAATCTCAAAATAAAATATTAGGACTTCAATAAATTTAATTGAAAAAGAAAATAATTAAAAGGTTATATAGTTACCTTACTGAACATGCCAGCCATAAAAGACTTATACTTAGGCCTGGTACATTCCATAGACCAGCTGAATATTCTTGGGATGATGTTTCTTTGAAGGACAACAGTTCTTTTATCGACCTTAGAGCATCACTCAAACATCCAAACATTGAGTATGTGTGGCATACCACCCAAAGAATATAACTGCTTTACGATGAAGAAATCCTGCCTTCAAGAGTTAATCAACTTATCAAATATAATTTTCCCCATGAAAAATGTCTGTACCAACCATTCTCAACCATATGGAAGTAGGCTAAACTGATGAGTGATTCACGATGCTGAGAAAAAAATATATGAACAAAGTATAATATCGCAAGGTTCAGTGCATCTTCAGACTTATCAAAATTATCTATCTTCACACGTTGTATCAGTTTTGACCTAGGTATTTCAGCTATAACTTTGGAAAAATACTTCGACATCAAAGCTGATTTTGGCGATGAAAAATACATATTCTAATAAATATTATCGGTACATTTAAGACAGATAATAATGGCAAACTCAAGCATCGTAAATTTTAGGATATTCCCTTGTACCCACACGTGAATCTCATCCTTATTATCCTGTTGAATTTCTAGCATCATGAGACATATTGATATCTGCCCTATCCAGTTGCACTGAGACCTGTCGAGAAATACCCCAAAAATTGTATTTCTAAATGCCACAAAATATCTTCTTTAAAATAAGTCTTTTTGTGTTCGCCAAAAGCACGGTTACATAAGCTACCCATATGCAATGGGTGAGCCGGAACTTTGTCAATACGGTATTTCATTCCTTGAAAATATAAAATCATACTCTAATTTAGAGATAAAAAGATGGCATAAAACAAATACAATATTAAAGATAACATTATACAAAAGTCGCACATGTATGTGGGAATCTTATACATTTAAAAAATACCTGCAGTAATGTATAATGTCATACTATACATATTAAGTAGTAACATCAAACATGTATGACCTATATTCTTATCAGAAGGTATAATGTAACCTTATATAATATTAACCCTTTCTAATCGTATAATACCAAATAATACATAAAATGCCTCTTCTATGTAATAAGAACTTCTTAATGTATAACATAATGAAATATATAACAAAAGTTTTATATTGTTATTTAGTCTTCCAAAATAACTAATGTATAATGCCTGATCTATTATAACTTATACATTAAAATATAATTTTCCATGATGTATAATATCACACTATACATATAAAATATTTAACTTGTACATAAAATATCTACAAGATTATCAGAATGTATAATGTAACCTTATACAATATTCAGACATTCACAAAGTATAATTCCACTTAATACAATAACTGCCGCTTCTATGTAATAAATATTCTTATTGTATAATATAATGAAATATAAAGCAGAAGAGTTATATTATACATTATTTCGATAAATAAAGTAATGTATAAGGTATGCACAACTAAATTGACTGAACACATTAATCTTACAACCTATATATGGTATTCACACTGTAAAATCCTACAAAATGATTATCAACTTATAATTAACCATTTACTGTATTAAATCAAATAATATAAAATCTATACTGTTGGAAGACGTGGTCGTCCAGAATCATCAACCTTTTTCTTACTTGTTAATTTAGAAGCTGACTTCTTCGAACTAGAACTGACCACTTCCTTCAATTTCTTCGTGGTTACCGGGGCGTTTCGGTGCCTGGAACGGTTCTCTGCGAAATTGAGTTCTTCATAATCAAATGTACCAAGAATAAAATCAACAAAAATATTTTTTCTTGAGCATCTAACTGACTAAGTCCTAAACTAAAGGTAGGACGAGAATCCATTACCAAATTTATACTATATTAATTAAGCAGTCACAACTATAAAATAAGAAATTCAAAGATCTGACTTGTATTATATGAAAAAAATAAAAAAAAAAATCAACTGTCAAACTGGAATGAGATTACAAAATAAGATAATTTCATAAAAACCAACATGCAATCAATAAGAATTGGATAATATTCTGATTTGGTAAAGCTGAAAAAAATTCAAAAAATAATGAAGAAAATCAGAAACTGCAATTAATGCTTGAAAACTTACAAATCGAAAATCTCGAAGTACACGTTGCTTGAATTTGAGCATGAAAAATCAATTTCAATAATGGAGAGAAAAGTGAATGTGTAATGGGAGCAAAGTATGGGAGAAGCAACTTATTTTGAGATGTATAATCTATAAGAGAGAGAAAGTAAAAAAAAAGATTTAAATAATTACTTTGGGATTTATGTAATTACTTTTTCAATATGAGATTTAAAGTAATAAGTTAAAGTTATTCTGTGTATATATGTAAATTTCATTTAGAATATTTCTGAACTTGAGCCCAACAAGAGAAAAGCAGCCCACTAGATCACCTCCGCATGCAAATTGCATGCATCCCAAATATCTAATGATGAATGACAAGATTTAGGCAAGATTTACATGCTACAATTTATCCGTAACAACGTCTCTCTAGCATCACTGATCAATATTCAAAGAAGTGGGCCTGTTGATGAACCCATCCCAATATCTAATGATGAATAACAAGATTTAGGCAAGATTTAGATGCTACAATTTATCCATAACAACGTCTCTCTAACATCACTGATCAATATTCAAAGAAGTGGGCCTGTTGATGAACCCATCCCTGCAGGCTTGAGCCACTTGTCAGACAAATATAATTTTAAATCATTTTTTCTTAATTTTATAATTTTTAAAATTTTAGTTACAGCTTATAGGCCTAAGAAAATTCATTATTTACTCCTATAGTTTTAGTTTAAAAAGTGCAAAGTATCGATTGCATTGGTGGGTTGGAAGTAGAGATACAAATTCTATAAAAAGGGATCCATTTGGATTTGGTCAACTAAATACTTGAAGAAAAGTGTTTAGGTGTTGTAAAGGCTGAGATTTTTGATCGAATTTTTAGGAGAAAAATGTATTTTGAGTAATAGTAGAAACAATTTTATAGAATATAAAAAAAATAGGTTTCCCTCATAAATACTTTAAAAATATTGACCAAACACAAAATAATGCTCAAATATTGCTAAAAGTACTTTTTAAATTGATTAGTTAAACACAACCTATTATTCTCAAAAACACTTTGTTTGAAACACATTTCTAACAAAAAAAACGATTTTCCAAAAAAACAAATTTTGAAAAGTTAACCAATCAGGCTAGACTGGCTAGTAGTGTGATTTTTAGCTTATTAACCTCCATTGCCATCAACCTCCACTACATTTTGTGAAAACTAGCTATATTGTTTATCTTTGTCAATTGCATGCACCCCACTTTGTGCAGTTCGACTCGCAATTTATTTTGTAAGTTATTTTTCTCTACTGACGTTTTCCTTTTCCCTCACCTTATTTTTATGTCAAAAATTAATTTCCAAGTGTAAAATGGTGCTTATTCATTTTTCATTCTAAACATACAAATTTATTATTATGTCATAATGTGTGTTGGTATTTTGTTCAATTAAAAAAACTGATCTATCAATTCAACTACGCGTTAAGAGAAAGACGATGAAAGACTTTGTAATCAAGAAAAAAGTGGGGAAAATTATCCCCTATCGAATTATTAGATCTAAAATAACAAATTTTAGCAACACTTTTAGATAATTGCATTAATAGCAGTTTAGTTACAAGTTATAGCAACTTATTAAAAGATATATTATTTTAATTATATTTTCAAAATTCGTTTTTAATTATATAATTTAAAATCAATTCCATATTTATAGGGTTGTAATCAATATTTCTCTTAGATTGTGTATTGATAATTATGGTAAATATATATTCTCTTTCTCCCTTCTAATACTCAACCTTTCAAAAATTTATTGAAAATTCTGATTCCATTAATTTACTCATATAATATTCATATTCTTTCCTTGAAATTACAAGATTGAAAAAAAGTGGGTTTCATATAATATTCATCTTCTTCATTGAAAAAAAGTGGGTTTAAGATAATATTCATTTTCTTTCCGAAAAACATAAAATTGATATATTTGTTTTTTTCATTCTCCATTGCGAATCATGTCTAAACCAAAATTCGATTCTAATGCTTCGCATAGAAGTTCTAGAATATTCAACCAACGATTTGTTCCATTGTGAATCATTATTCAACCAACGATTTGTTCTCCTTCATCAGAAATTTTCTTTCTTCTAATTTTCCTTTTGTTCTTTAAAAAATAATATGATATTAGGAGTATTGTTAATTTCTTTATTAAATACTCATTGTATATAACAATAAAAGATATGGCAATGGATATTAGAGAAAAAATATTGAACAATCAGTTTGTGTTGGTAACGACATAAATAAGAATTTAAATATAGACCGTAATCTTTCATAAGAATAATATAATGAAAATTATCTTGTATATACTTATTATAATGTTTCGTGTATGAATTCTGTATAAAATCAGTATGAAATAAGTATCATGATTGCAAAAGTTGGTATAAAAATCGACTTTCACCAAATGTTATACGTTATTATTTATTTTAGTGTATGAAATAAATATACAAACTTGTATTTTTTGAATTACTTCATGTATGAAACCTGTATAATATCAATATTACATTCAAGGTTTATACAAATAGTTTTTTTTACATGTTATATTTATATGGAATGAGTATAATGTGATTGTGATATTCAATTAAGAAGATATACTTAAGATTATAAATTGAATGGAATCAGTTTATAAAGTGTTTTCTTACATGTCACATTTGTATGAAATAGATATATAAATTGATATTAATGGATTGTGATATTAAATTTAGGTGATACTAATTTATATACTCATTCCATACACTATGTGCTTCTCTCTTTGAATCAAGATTCTATCTTATCTACTTTTGTATTAAATTAAGATTTAATGAATGGTGTATAAAAAGAAGGTAGTGTATGAAGATGGAAACTCTTAATGGAAATATTAAAATAGGAGAAAAGAAAAATGGTTAGAGGGATTTGGTGTGGATTGATATCAATAATTAAGGATAACTATATTTAAGGAAGGATTATTGCATATTAATTGTATTAAACCTTTATTTTCCTTTTCAGAAATTACTTTTTTGAAAGAAAAAAAGATGTTTTTATTTTTTATTTTTTTATAAGATTTGCTACAACTTGAAAAAAATGAAAGTTATGCTATAAGTTGTAATTTTCTATCTAATAATTGCTATATACGTTTTTTCCCCCAAAAAGTGTGCAAAAATTGGTTCGATCAATAAATTGAACTGATAAAAATATTATTTATTTATTGATATCGAGTTATTGAGTTAACGATTTTAAAACGATTTACAATTTCTTTTATTGGCTATTGATTCGGTTTCGATTTTAAGGTTTTAATTAAGAAAAACTTACATAAATCCTTGAATATTTAAGTTTTATTATATTTTATCCCAATAATTTGGTTAATTACATCAGATCTCAAATTTTTAAAATCGTGATACATATGTTATAACGTGATACATATAAAAAGTGATACATTTAAAATAGAATAGATATTAATTTTAGGAAGTAACGGATTTTGTTTTACTCTGCAGAGCAAATCACGCTCAATCGGTTACAAGATGGGTTACCTATATACAGAAAATCCGCAATTCCGTTCGACCAGATTTCAAATTTGAAGCAAACCATATGTATCGTTTTGAATTACAACAAAAAAATTATTCGTTCTTTCTTCTTCATTTTCTGATTAACTTTAATGGAGCTCATGACTGTCTTATTGCGTTCTTTCAAAGTCTGAGTTTCAGAGAGTAGGTACGATAACTATCGGAGCAACGGTATTGTCATTCATTAAAAATCTTCTTACCAAAATTTAATGAAAGCTATATCAATTCAATTGAAAATTGACGTATCTATAAGCATTGGAGATTCATAATGATATGGTTTTGAAGCTTTTTCTTCAGATTTTGAAACATGAACTTGTATTTGGAAAGTATTCACTGTGTATTACAACAACTGATATTGTAATTGATAGTGATGCTTTCGACACAGATGATATGACAATTAAGTGCCATGATATTGTTGAGTCATCCGGACTTGTAGTAGCTATAGTTGGTAATGTTAAATCTCTACCAGTTGTTGATATGGGTGGTGAAGAACTAATAATTGATTGCTATAACGGTGTTGTCAAGGTGAAACAAAAGTATAAAAACAAAGCAACTCTTGTATCGGTAATGCATAACTATGCAATCAAGCATAGGTTCGATTTCAGAGCTGATTCTGACAAATAGAGGTTTGATTTTAGTTGTTCATCATCAATTTCAGATTTTATATATTATTGATACATCTAAAAATTGTAGTGATACATTTTTCTAAATTACCCGGCATTGTTGATTTTAGTTTTTGTAAGTTAATTTTTGTGATACTTTTATAAACGTGGATCTATATATTGCTTGTTGTAGTTTGTGATTCATATATTTATTTACTTACTGTGAATTGTGTTATCTTGATAAAACATAACAAAATTTGAGATTTTATAGTTTAAAGGTGATTCATATGAATGATACATTTGTTATCATCATATTTGTATAATGATGATTCATATGTTAGATGGAGTATTTATTTCAATAAAAAGGGTGACAGTATGTTATACATATAAGTCCTCTATGAAACATTTAGTTGTATTTCATGTTGATATCAAAATAATAAATGTATATGAAATCTGTAGCATACATGAAAAAATATGATTACTTTCGAAATTTGTGATTAATATTTAAATAGTGTGACATAGTGTAAAAGTAGTGAGATACATATATACCTTATGTGATACATTTGATAATAGATTAACAAATATTTATATTTGTGATACATTTTATTGTTTTTTCTTTTAGCTGTGTCTTGATGTGCAACTCTCCAGAATGTAGTTGGTTATTCAAGGCCTCATATAAGCTTGGTTCTGATACTTTCGTAGTATGCTATTTCAATGATGAACATACATGTTCATTAATAGATAAAGTTTTTGATCAGCAGCATGCAATAATTGCTTTTGTAGCTGGAATAACGACTCCAAAGTTGTTGAACCATAAAAGAGTAATCACACCAAGTGACATTATTGAAGATATATAACAGAAGCTTGGTTTGGACATAGATTACATGAAGGCATGGCGTTCTAAAGAATGTGCTTTAAAGATATTGAGAGGGCGACCGACAAATTGATATAAGAAAATGCCTACCTACATATATATGTTGAATTTTGTTTACCCCAATTCACATATAAGAATGCGTAAGTCTCCCGATAATCAGTTCCTGTTTCTATTCATAGAACTACATCATTTATTAGGGGATTTGAGTATTGTAGGTCTGTTGTGGTAGTAGACTGTAGAAACATTCATTCCAGCTAGCACACTTAGATGGAGCAGGTACTGGACGTATTCATTCTTTTATATTTTTCTATCAAAATGATGCTAAGTCTTATATAAATTAGACATAATTATTCGTTGATGTTATGTAGCAGGTCATATATTGCCACTTGCATTTAGGGTTGTAGATTCTGAGAATGATTCCTCCTGGACATGATTTTTGCAGCAATTTAAGTGTGCTCACGATGAGCGCGATAATATATTTGTTGTCTCTGATAGACATGAAAGTATAATCAAGGCTGTTAGTATAGTCTATCCATGTATACCACATTTTTCACGTGTTTGACATCTTTGGAATAATATCTGCATGAATTATACAAAGAGTAAGGACAAGCTGACTAACAAGTTTTTTACCATGGCTAAATCGTATAAGTTGTATGATTTTGATGAGATTATATGTAAAGTGTGAAAGATTGACAATAGAGTAAAGAAATATCTGAAAAATACTGGATATGAAAAGTGGTCACGAGTTCATGCTCCAATAAATAGGAGAAGGATGATGCCTTCCAACATTGTAGAATGTATCAACTCTCGTTTTGTTGAGGCATATGAACTGCCAATTTTAGATTTTCTTGAACAAATCAGAATCTTATTTGGTTCTTTGAATCACAAAAATAGAGACAGGTCTAGCTTTTTTGCTAAAAGCTCATTGGGAGGTAAGTTTCAACAAATTCTTCAATTGAACGAGGCAAAGTCATCATGTATGATGTTAAGTTATATGCTATTTATTATATTGTAAAGAAATTGATTTGCAGTGTATTTTATATTTTCTGATCCCAGTTGTATCATAATGATGTACATATGCGGAATAACTGAATATGCCTCTAACTAAATGACTATGGAGTTGATGGAAATATCCCTAACTATCTCCAACTGACTACTAGACTGAAGTACTAAAATAAACATAATTGGCCCTCGAAATATGAGGACTCACCACTGCTGCTGCTGCTGATGTGCTGGAATGTCTAACTGCGGTTGGGAACCTGAGCGTTCGAACCTATGATATGATATATCATAGCGCAATAAACGACTTTGAATGTACTGGTATACTAGATGAGGTTTGGCTAATATACATGGGCTCATATGTATGAATAATAACTGACTGAATGAATAGCATGAGATAACTGGATATGAATGCGCGAATGCTGTAAAATCTGAGAATGCATGACCAAGAATATAACATGATTTTGAAATATTCTGTAAACTAAAATACTGAAATATGATAACTGAATAACTAATAAGTTGAATGCTATGGTCAAGTAAAACTGAACTGATTTCTGAACTGAATACTGAAACTGAAACTGTGGGAGGTATCATCTAACTGACATGCCCCAAACTGAACTGATCAGGGTCCAACCTGTGATCCCAGTTGGAAGAATGATAGTACTGTGCCATGGGTACTAACAATGGTTGTGGAGTCAGTCCTAATCTGGTGGTTGACCCCTAAGATCAGTCCTAAACTGGCGGGTGATCCCTGAGAGTGTCAATACTAATCTGTCTAGTGACATCTCATAACCTACGCTGTCTACATAGTTATGGAACTTAGGAAATTCTTCTAAGGATCCAATCCTAACTGGCTGGTGATCTCCCATCTCTAGTTTTGCTCGGTGCTGAATCTACTCCCAACTGAACTAACACTGATTACTGGATGAAACAAAGCTTAACTGAACCCACAACTGACTGTATTAAATAACCGAATGATATTGCTCATGGTATGACTGAAATCATTTTGTAGATACTGAAAACTAGGTAAACAACTAAATTTAGGGTATTCATAACCCCCGAGACTCAATCATTATAATAATAAGGATACATGAAAGCTTTAAAACCATGGAAGGGAAATCATTGTTCACAATTATTCACTTAAGCATTTCATCAAACACATGAGAGACATGAATTTAAACATGGGAATATCTTTAAACACAATGAGATAGCACGAGTACATGACAAGATCATAAAATAAGAATTTATTCTGAATTCTCATGAACATGATATGGAAACCACCATATTTAAAACATTCTATAATGCATTCCACTTAAAATAATTTATAATCTTAACATGAAATTTAAATGGTAAAATATTCATGGACTTAAGCATGGAAATGAGTAAAACATGTGGGAATAGCATAATTACAATACTAAAACCACACTCAGGGATTTAACAATGAAATTTCATGCTTCAAATGTGTAAGGGGTGCTTTCAAAAAAATAGATTGTAAACATTATGTATAATCCAAAAATTCATAAAAGCTTCATGGATTTAAATCATTATAAATATGTAATTTCATAATTTAAAACATAAAAGATGGATTCTTGGACTCCATGGGTGAAACGGGCCCATGGATGAACATCTAACATACCTCTAAGGATTAAATCCTGAAGAATATCATAAGCTTGAATGTTCTTGGGGAAACCCCAATCCTTGATATTTCTTGGATGGGGGAAAGGTTTAGCTTGATGAACAATTAGAGAATTTAGGGTTTTTTTTTGAATGAAATTGGGGAATGTGGGCAAAATATGCCCTTTTAGATGTTTAATCCCGTGTTGTCATGATTTGGGGGTGGCAAAAAAAGACTAAACTTACCCTGAAAATTAAAATTCGTAACTAGAACACCATTTGGGCTCTCACCATAACGCGCCAAGGCTTCCACGGCTATAGCCACTGTGACCCAGTACAATCGAGGTGAGTTGCTATTTTGGAAATCCAAATGTGCTCCAAATCTCATTCGAAAATTCCAAAACTCACCCGAGATATGCTACTTACACTCTTAAACATGAATCAACTCAAAAACTTACGTCTCAGGGTCGGAAAGGTCAATTTAAAAATCATCAAGGTTAAGAGGCCAAAAATAAAACTAAGTATCCAACACTTAGCTAACTTTTCAGCTTCTAAGCCTCTTGTGCATGTACTAAAAGCTGAACTAAACTAAGAAAAGTATGGGGTATTATAATATCTCCCCCTTGGTAACATTTGTCCTCGAATGAAACTTATTAAGCTGAGAGTACTGAAGGAACTGAGATTACATAGTGAATACACATAACTGTAAACATGATTATATGATTGAGTCTGAAATATGGTGACTGACTGAACTGATTCATAGATGCATACAATGACATAAAGGTGAGTATATAACTGAGATAGAAATGAAAGAGTCAACTTATGAGTAACCACTGCCTCAAGATGGATCTGGTTTTGCGAAGAAAAGTTGAGTAATTTTGGTATATGAAAACTCGAGGGTGTTACAATATCTCCCACTTGGGATTGTTCATCCCTGGAATGATACTGGCTTGACTGAAATACTAAGGAAAGACTAAGATGATACACAAGACTCTTATAAACTGAATCATAACTCAATATCCGGAATCTAAAATCGAGGCATAAGAAATAGAGTATCAATGACATGAATTCATCAAGAAATCAGATCTGAGGATATACATAACAAAAATCTGAATTTCGCTGATCATTGAGAGTGTATCGTGAGTACTGAAACTGAACATACTGTAAAGCATGAGTACTTGAGTCATAAGCTGCATGACCTAATTTTGGAGTTCGTAAATTCATGAAACATGGTTCTTACTACTGAGTAAAATAGAACTCCTTATACTAGGGACTGGAAATGTACAAAATTTTCTGTGATGTGCATGAACATGAACTATGATCATGGAGATGACATGTAAGGAATGAGTAGATATCGTGATGACTGAAAACCTTTCACTGAGGTAGGAATGGATTGGGCATTTTTCTCTCAAGTGTTGTTCCACAATACACTGGTATCACTGCTAGAATTAGAGAGCCTGACTTGGTTACTTGTTCTATCATCTCCCCCTAAGCTTAAAGTCATTACACTAAATTTGGGAACCACTTAATCAACATATCTAAACTGAACTGCCACTGATTTACTCTATAATCTGGAGTATAATACTATGCATAACTAGTAAAATCACCCTAATGACTATGCTCAATAATGTAAAACTCGTTGCTTGTAATTTCTTTTGAGATACAACTCCTAGCCCTCTATAGCAACAATGGTCATCATGTAACAACTTAAAATTGACTAACTTAGAATTTTCAACTCCTCTTTCTATTAGCTCAACCTTCAAAGATTCAAACTTAGATTTTAACACATAACATGGATATCCCCAAATCTTTAATAACCATACTACTTTCATCATAGCCTACAAATATCACATCCACAACATATGTTTGAATCAACAAACCTAAATTCTTACATACACTACTTCAAGCCTACTAATTCACCTTTCATCCAACTAGCCCCATGAAATATAATCTACTCAAATTCAGGTAACACCATCCCAACTACTGTTGCTAAACTCTGAGTTTCATACCTTTAATTCTAAATCATATGCTATCATAGGATTCTGAGAAAGAATATGAAAACGCTCCTTACTCCTAAGCACTGAGGTACTACCCCTCTATTCAATGATCGATTTATTTAAAAACTGAAGCTGAACGGCTCTATTTCTGAAATCAACTAAAGTAATTTTTTGGAATACTAAAATGGGGCAGTTTCCGTATACTCATCTAGCTAGGATAGATTACCTACTGAGGTAGACACTTGATAACGCTCAATCTAAAACTCTCGTAGGAGTGTAAAGCGGTCGTTAGCAAATATAGAACCCAACCTGGGTTGGGTGTCGATCCCACAGGGAATAGCTTGGCCAACAAGTAAGCAACGGTTATTAGAATTTTAGTGCAAGTCTCGTAATAAGGGGGGATTGTAATATGTAACCAAAATATTAAAGCAAAACTAAAAATAGCAAAGTAAAGAGAAAGAATATTTAATGAGTTGTAAACAATGAGAATTGAGGAGTTGGGGTTATGTCCACCTTCTGAGTTATACGTCTCTATTGGCTATGAGTGTGTAGAATTCAGACATGCATGTGCTTATAGAGAATTGTATTCGATGGTAAATCCAGGCGTCTTTCGACCTATTCAAGGATTATTTTACTTTAACTCTTTCGAGCTTAAAGCGTGTCTAACGGTACAAATTCTCCAAGAGGTTAATCCAGTTACGACACTAACTTTTTAATAGGGGATGGGACCCTACTACCTTGACATTATCTCTTTTCCAGACAGATAACCTTTCATTCGAACAAGTTAAATGTTATACTGGTGTTATTCTATGCGTCTGCAGCCACAAGAATTTGCATTAAGATGAAGAGAATAATGATATAAGCAGCATACGTGTCATGAACTCACAAACTCACAGCAATAGATAGTATCTCATTCGGCTTCCATAACCCCAACAGAGAGGTTTAGTTACCCATGAGTGCGAAGGAAATCATAATAAACAAGATCATTGTACCCCAATAAAGATTGCACGTTAGGTGTAAGGGTAAGAATGGCGTGAAGTCCTTTGCAAAGTAACGTTTCTCTTGTTGTGGAACTTAAGAATTTAAGAGAAGAATAGAAGAAGAATAGAATTAATGGGAGAATTAGAAGAAGAGTTGTAGAGTAATAGAATTAATGAGGAATGAATACAAATCTCTAGCAAGATAGGGTATTTATAATACCCATATCCTAATCCTACTAGGCTAATGAAATATCTAACCAAATCCTACTAAGCTAATGAAATACTTAACCCAATTGTACTAGGTTAATGTATCATTATCCTAATCCTAATAAACTAATGAAATACTTAACCCAATTGTACTAGGTTAATGTATCATTATCCTAATCCAAATAAGTTACTGCTAGTCCCCAAAGTCTTCAGAAATGCTGTTTTAGCCCGGGACAGATTTTCCATGCATCACTTTTGGTCCTTAGGCGTCCAAGCTTCCTTTTCTTCCTTCGTGAAGCTTTCTTTGGCGTCAAGTTAGCCATAAAATGCTGAATTCTGCATCATTTATACCTAAAACTTCGCTAATCATGTTCGTTAGCTCACTTACAGGAAAAAGGACTAAAAGTGCATGAAATATATAATTTGTTCTCAAAACATGGCATAAATATGGGCAAAATATATTGATATAGGCGTGTAAATTCGCCTATCATACACCCCACACTTGAAGCTTTGTTCGTCCTCGAACAAAATATCATGTCCCTCTAAACATCAACTTAGGGTTTCACAGCAGCAACACAAAATATTCATCAAGACAAGCACAACAATTATCAACAAAGAGTAGTTTTCCGATCATTAGTAGAAACCATTTAACCTCCAACATAGACTCGTGATGGTGGTCAACTCATATTCAAAAGTTAAGGCATAAGGAATCATATACAACTACCCAAAACTCATCAACCATGTGTGTCTCACAATATATTACCCATAATCACTCACAAGTATAGCATATTTTTCAAACATGGGTATCAAAATATCCTTTCTCTCACTCTCACAAAGAATTCATATGCAGCAACTGATGACCATAGGCTTACCCTTAGTGTAATACTCCACTAAATGTCAGAATGCTAAGCTTAGGATCAAATAGGTCTTTTGATGGTTGTAATGTAGGCTAAGGGACCTTTTTCTCCTCTTTTGTTTTTCAATTTTAAGCATAACTCACTTTTCAGCTTTCTTTTCCTTTTTTCTTTTCATAACATACCTCTTATGATAGCACTTTTTTTTTTCATAACAATTTCAAGTACCATTTTAATTTAAAGCATCATAATCACCCAATTTCCTCTTATTTTGTCATATGACTTTTTCACTTTAAAGCACTTAGGAATTTGGATCAAATTACGGTCTTGAAAAAAATGGATTAGGCTTACATCTGAGGTTTGTCAAAGAAAATAGGCTAAAGGCTCAAAAGGGTTTAACTAGGATGATGATGTCCATGGGTAGGTAAAAAGGAGGTAAATGATCATAGGTTGCCAAAGAAATGCCTAAATCATCTCCTAAACTTGCACTCCTTATTTTCGCTTCACACACATACCAGGCAAGTTCTAGCATCGGCCACAAACATAGAATATACTATTATCTCACACACACAAGGAACATGGTCGACTTTATTGGGAGTAGTATAGAATCTTGCCCCAACACGTGAAGGAATTGAACCACACAATATCACATAGTGAGTCACAATTAGAGCCTAAAACGTCTCAATAGTCATAATTGTAGCACATACTCTTGTTATAATCTCATGCTGCCTATTAGAATAATTTCATGCGAAGCTATGTTAAAAAAAATTTACTACTAAAAAAAACAAAATGAGAAAACTAAGCAAACAAACATGAATAAATGCAAATGCGGATAGAGAAGTATAGCATGCAAATACCATCACCCCACACTTAGATGGGACACACTGTCCTCAGTGGAAAATAAATAAGAAGAACCTGGTTAGTCGGACTCATTCTCTATGTCTGGGGTCATACCCCTTTGCATCGGAATCATCATCAGAGTCGTCATCCTTAGAAGTTCCTCATAAGTATCCCATTTAATTCCAAGAGTGAGTCGAGGTATTTGCAGCGAGGAGGGTTCTCCTTGCTCTTTTTGGCCTCTTTTCTTGCCTTTTTGTGAAGTGGTAGCCTTATCTTTGCCTTGTCTTTTGGTGCCATTGTACCTGAGATCTCAATAGAGTCATGTTAGCATCATCTCAATGGATACAATATATGAACAAGCAGTAGGGGTACCACCCCACACTTAGGTTGTTGGCACAAACTAGTGAAGTGAAAGTGGTCGATTACTTAGACTTCATCGATATACGTTTTAGGGGCTAAATTCCGACAAGAAAATCAGAGATGTATCACTTCTTGGAACCTTTGCAATAATTTCATGTTAGACATAGCAAGACTACTACATAGGGATTATATCAAGGTTAAGTATCTATCACAACTTCCTATGTCGGTAGGTAACTATAAGTCTTATTACGCTAAATGGGACATTCTAACATGTAAGTATTCAAGTGACAAGATTATGCAATGTTCATGACTATTACAATTCCGCAAATAGTATAACAATGCTATTGAAACCACATTCAAGTCGGAAACAAGTCAAGATTATCCTAACGTATATGTTCACTTTTATGGTTTTGTATCAACAATCCAAACACATTAACATCACCAATAATCTTTCAAGATGTAGCAATTCATAATAGACATAGCAACGTAGTACTTACGATAAATAGATGAAGAACAAGAGAGTACTTACGTGATTGAAGCCTTTAGATGATGTTCTTGTGAAGAAAGAAGAGAAAAAGGAAAATTTTTGATTGGATTTGGAGACTATAGGCGGTGCATAAGCTAGGTTTCCAATGTGTTTTTGGTTCAAGACTAAGTCTCATATTTATAGGAAAAGGTTGGGTCGAGTTTTGAGCTATTTAAAATCGGATTTGGAGACAAAAAGGGTCCATATGCGGCGTATAGTGCTCTGCCTAGTTGAGCAGAATGCCATAGCATATGCCATGCCTTTTTCAAAGCATTTGGTGACCATATGGGGACCATTTTGAAAAGCATTTAGTGACTATATGCGGCGCATTTCAATTTGCATATGAGATTCAGAGACCAAATGCTTTAGCATAGGCGGCGCCTATGCTATAGCAGACTTGAGCATGGGCGACGCCTATGCCTTTGCACACTAGATTTCGAGACCTTAGGCTATAGTGTAGGATTTGCCTTGTTCGTGGCCTAGTTTTACCTAGGCCTACCCTTGCTCGATGCCTATTTTGTCACGAGCAATGCTCAATCCATAGCCTTATGCATCTTCATTCCTAACTTACCACCTTTACCATGCAATACGTCCAAATCAAAATTTGAAACCGGTCTCTTTGTCGTATACCTCTTGTACCTACATTTGCTCAAAACCAATAAAAATGATTAGAACGATGGGTTGCCTCCCATCAAGCGCCTTAGTTTTGGTCGTGGCACGACTCTTATTTTTGGTTTTTCAAAAGCAAAATACGTACTAGAATGAAAGAAAGACAAAAAATGTAAAATGAGAAACGATAAGCGATGGGTTGCCTCCCATCTAGCGCCTTATTTATTGTCCTGGCACGACATAGTTACCTCGAGTACTTAGACTTCATCGAGATAGATGGTGGATCGTTTTCTAAATGAATTTAGACGACAATGAGGCTTACTCGTAGGCATGCAATCTTCTTCAAGATGACTCATACATCTCCCCGGAGGGTCACTAATTATATCATCAATAGTCCAACCCATAGCTCTATTGTATCTCTTCAGAGCAGAGATGAGAGCCTCTACGTGCTGTTCACTTAACTCATCCGCCACACTTATCGGAAGTATATTTTCTCTTTCCAAGAACACATATCTTAAATAATCGGGGAGCTCTTTCGATTCTAGCATTGGTGGCTCTTCAAGGGAAGTCTTCACTGTTGGTGATGGTTGATTCTTTAGATCATGGTCTGGTTGCTTAGGAGTATGGGAATAGGACTCTATTTCTGTTAGAGCACCCACAAGTTCTTCATAATCTTCATCGTCCTCATGCTCAACATTCAGTGGCGCAGTAGTCAATGGCTCAACAGTAAGCTGTTTCTCTACAGATAATGCTTTTCTATCCTCATGATAAATATCAGCTACAGAGAGCACATTCATATCGCTGGGATGCTTCATTGCTTTGCATATATCAAAGCGGACCACTTCATCATTCAACCGAAACAAAAGCTCATTAGCTCTCATGTCAATAAGCACACTTCCAGTTGCAAGGAAAGGACGTCCCAGGATTATGGGAACTTCAGAATCCACCTCACAATCCAGAATAACAAAGTCTGCAGGAAAGATGAATGAAGAAACCTTTACCAACACATCATTCAAGATACCCACAGGTCGTTTTACCGACCTATCAGCCATCACGAGCCTAATATTGGTTGGTGTCAGATCGCCTAACCCCAATTTCCTGTAGAAGGATAGTGGCATCAAATTGATGCTAGCACCCAGATCGCACAATGCCTTAGAAAAATTCATAGATCCAACCGTGCAAGGAATAGTAAAAGCACCGGGGTCGGCCTTTTTCTGAACCAGCGATCTTGTAGCAATTGCGCTGCAGTGATGAACATCATCTTTCAACTCATAACTTGATGCCCGCTTCTTTGTCAAAAGATCCTTCATAAATTTTGCATACCCAGGAATTTGTTCAAGTGCCTCCACCAATGGAACATTAATGGTCAACTGTTTCAACATAGTCATGAATTTGATGAACTTCGTGTCATCCGCCACCTTCTTCAATCTTTGAGGAAAAGGTGGTGGTGGGTACGAAATTGTTCTCTCCATGGCTTTCTTCTCCTCCTACTTCCGTTTTTCAGCTTTTTCAGGTTGCAATCTGTTGGTGTCGACGTCATGGCCGTTGTGGCCTTTTTCTGCGGATGCTTCTTCTGTCGCCTTATCATCAATGTCCACTACTTCGTCAACCACTTTCTTGCCTTTTGCTGAAGTTTCCAGCACCTTACCACTTCGGGTAGTGATAGCCATGCATGATCCTTCGTTCCTTGGATTTGGCACAGTGTCGCTGGGTAGTGTGCCGGCTTTTCTATGATTAATTGCTGCTGAAAGTTGACTTAATTGCTGCTCTAGTTGTCTTATTGCAATGGAATGTGAGTCAACCAACTGATTCATTGAAGAGAAATCGTTCTTCACCTCAGTTACGCCCATATTGGTTGCCTCCACTCCTTTCAGCAGGTTGGCCATCATATCTTCCATAGACATCTTTTCGGAACCAGACGCCTTAGCCTCATGATTTCTAAGAGGAATATACAAACCACTCCTGTCTGAATTATTCTTCCAAATACCTTGATCGCGGTCCTTGTATCCAGATTCATCATAATATTTCCGACCTTGGTTTTCTTAGGCATTGCCTCGGAAACCCCCTGATTATTCAAGTAGTTGTCTTCTTCTTCAGAGTTGGATTCCTCTCTTTCTTTTGATGCAACAGCTTTGACTTTTTCGGTCTTCCCTGATAATAAATGCTTTGTAAGAAGATCCATTTGTGTTTTCATATACGCCATGTCTTGATTGCGTTCCTCTTCTCTTCTCCTTTGTTCTGAAGTCATGCCAATAGATAAAGTGGGGCTTGCTACCTCAGAATCCCTGGTATGCCAAGATCTACTTTGCTTTGTCATCCGGTCTAGCATATTGCTTACCTGAACAAAGGAGAGGTCCATAAATGATCCTCCAGCCGCATTATCAAGCACTAGCTTAGTCACCGAATTCAAAGCTCTATATAATATCTCCATCAAGTGGACATTGGTCATATGATGGTTTGGGCACCGCATTAGCTTCGTCTTGAACCTCTCCCATGTTTCGTGGAGGGCTTCAGTTGGAAGCTGTCGAAAATTGGTGATCTTATCTCTCAACTGTGCTCTTTTGGATGGCGGAAAGAATCTTTCTAGGAAAGCGTCTTTCAATTGCCTCCAATTAGTAATAGAATCAGGAGTCATCCCATTCAACCATAGAGTTGCCTCCCCAGACAGAGACAATGGGAATAAGCGCAGTCGAATTACATTCTATCCAATGCCAGGATTGTCGAATGACTTACATGTAGAAATAAAGTTGATCAGATGCATATTTGGATCATCGCCTGCTAGTCCACCAAATAATCCCTTGAGTTGCAAAAGCTGAATCATGGTGCTAGTGATATTGAACTTGGCTCCGAGTGCCAATGGCGGAAGAATAATAGCTTCGGTGGCACCAGGTCCATCCAGATCGTCCTCATCGTCATCAAAAGGAATTTGCATAGCTCGGCGATCAGGCCTCAATCTCGCTTGATGATCTCTCCTCTTCATGGGTGCCGCCACCTCAGTAGTATGCCGTGGGTTTAGTAGCTCCTCATCACCCAGGTCCTCATCATCAGGATTTGTTGCACGACCTGGGTTATCAATATTCTGTTGATGCACTTGAGCAGCTATCCTTTCAATTTTGACGTTGTGCATCCATTGATGCACTGAACAAACCTGAATAAAACAAAAACAACAACTAAAAGTAAAAGTACGAGAATCTTTGACCAAAGGGTCTAGTAATTACCACAAACTTAATTAACACTCATATTCCCCGGCAACGGCGCCAATTTTTGATAACGCTCAATCTACAGCTCTCGTAGGAGTGTAAAGCGGTCGTTAGCAAATATAGAACCCAACCTGGGTTGGGTGTCGATCCCACAGGGAATAGCTTGGCCAACAAGTAAGTAACGGTTACTAGAATTTTAGTGCAAGTCTCGTAATAAGGGGGGATTGTAATGTGGAACCAAAATATTAAAGTAAAACTAAAAATAGCAAATTAAAGAGAAAGAATGTTTAATGAGTTGTAAACAATGAGAATTGAGGAGTTGGGGTTATGTCCACCTTCTGAGTTATACGTCTCTATTGGCTATGAGTATGTAGAGTGCTGACATGCATGTGCTTATAGAGAATTGTATTCGATGGTAAATCCAGGCGTCTTTCGACCTATTCGAGGATTATTTCACTTTAACTCTTTCGAGCTTAAAGCGTGTCTAACGGTACAAAATCTCCAAGAGGTTAATCCAATTACGACACTAACTTTTTAATAGGGGATGGGACCCTACTACCTTGACATTATCTCTTTTCCAGACAGATAACCTTTCTTTCGAACAATTTAAATGTTATACTGGCGTTATTCTATGCATCTGCAGCCACAAGAATTTGCTTTAAGATGAAGAGAATAATGATATAAGAAACATACGTGTCATGAACTCACAAACTCACAGCAATAGATAGTATCTCATTCGGCTTCCATAACCCCAACAGAGAGGTTTAGTTACCCATGAGTGCGAAGGAAATCATAATAAACAAGATCATTGTACCCCAATAAAGATTGCACGTTAGGTGTAAGGGTAAGAATGGCGTGAAGTCCTTTTCAAAGTAACGTTTCTCTTGTTGTGGAACTTAAGAATTTAAGAGAAGAATGAAGAAGAATAGAATTAATGGGAGAATTAGAAGAAGAGTTGTAGAGTAATAGAATTAATGAGGAATGAATAAAAATCTCTAGCAAGATAGGGTATTTATAATACCCATATCCTAATCCTACTAGGCTAATGAAATATCTAACCAAATCCTACTAAGCTAATGAAATACTTAACCCAATTGTACTAGGTTAATGTATCATTATCCTAATCCTAATAAACTAATGAAATACTTAACCCAATTGTACTAGGTTAATGTATCATTATCCTAATCCAAATAAGTTACTGCTAGTCCCCAAAGTCTTCAGAAATGCTGTTTTAGCCCGGGACAGATTTTCCATGCATCACTTTTGGTCCTTAGGCGTCCAAGCTTCCTTTTCTTCCTTCGTGAAGCTTTCTTTGGCGTCAAGTTAGCCATAAAATGCTGAATTCTGCATCATTTATACCTGAAACTTCGCTAATCATGTTCGTTAGCTCACTTACAGGAAAACGAACTAAAAGTGCATGAAATATATAATTTGTTCTCAAAACATGGCACAAATTGGGCAAAATATATTGATATAGGCGTGTAAATTTGCCTATCATCAACACTGACAAGGGCTCTGCTAAGATTTAAGGACTGATACTGAACTCGACAGTTAATTAGGGGTTATGAAAAGGAAGAGAAATTTTTGGGTCTACTAAAACATACACAAGAATATGATAGTCCTGTGACGTACCCGTAATCACGTCAGGAGAACTTTCCTGATCATGTCTGGAATGGAGTTCATAAAGTCTATTTTGACATTGGCCACTAGTGGCACTGGAAGTGGTGCCCTACTGAGTCGAGCGACCAGATGGAATTGTAGGACGATTGGAATGGCCCTGCTGACGCAAATACTTTCCCCTCTGAGCCATTATTTAACACTCCAAAAATTTGTGGCCTGGCTTACCACACCCAAAATACATATCACTTTCTTCTCTACATACACCTAGATAATTCTACCACAGTCTCTGCAAAGTGGGTGGGTATAACCACTGTTCCCACTCTGACACCTCATCCTGACTATCATTCTTAAACTTTGGTACTGGCGCACTAGCTCAAGAAGGATATAGGGATGAAATTTTTTGAATGAACTGAGAATGCCTGCCACCCTCTGATATTAATTGAGAAAAATTAAAACTACCTGTCCCAGTCCTCTTATTATCTCTTTCCTTATCCTTAGTTTTCTCCTTCTCATTTTGTTGAGCATGAACCATGAGCCTAGATAAGTCCATCTCCTTAATCAATAGATCAGTCCTATACTCCTTGACTACACTATCAGCTATACTAGAAACAAACTTACTTATTCTACACCAGTTATCAAACACCACATTAGGAGCATCCTAGCCAACTGGGTAAGCTTAAGAGAATACTCCCTCATACTCATGTTACCCTATTTCAAGTTGATATACTCCTGCACCTTAGCTTCCCTTAACTCTAAGGGGAAAAACCTATCTAAAAGGTTGTAGCAAACTCCTCCCACTCAATAAGTCCTATATCTGTGCCTCTATTTCCCTTCCACTACTTATACTAGGTGTGAACTACATCCTATAAATAACAAGCACCTAACTCTGTACACTCACTAGAAGTCACACCGATAATGACAGTTACTTTCTAAACCATGTTGAGGAACTCCTGCGAATCTTCATCAGACTTGGATCCTGAAAACAATGGAAGGTTCATTCGGGTGAAATCTTGAATCCTAACTGGGACCGTATTAGACACTAGATTGGCTGGGATAGCAGCCTAATGATTATTATAAGTTATTACTGAGTGATTTATAGTGGTGAATGCGACTCTGAATGCAACATGAGAAATATGATCGTTCAGGGGATTTTCCTAAAAGGGAGAAGGTGTAGGATGATTCTTATTTCTCTTTCCGTTAGTCTAACTAGGAGGCATATTCTATAAATGGAAGGAAGAGAAAACTATAAAGAGAGTTTAACGTGAAATCATGCTCACTCTAAAGAGAAATTTTTTCTAAAACGTCTTGTAGCCTTCTACCCATAAGTGTGGCGCGCTTCACACCCATGCACAAGACTCTACTCAATGCGGCTTTCATACTCCCTAGGACACTTTAAAACCTTAGGATCTAATATCAAGTTTTTAATGCCTCAGGAGTACACCGTGGATGCCACATGGTGTTCACAGTCACAAGTGACCACAAGCTAACCCGTGGGCTGGTACCGGCCGTGAGAACAAAATGAAGCTGTTAATAAAAGATACACATATGTAGAATAACTGAATATGCCATAAGGTTTTATAATACTAAGACATTACTGAACTCTTAAATCTAAAACAACTTTTTGAAAGTAATAACGTAAAGACTGATAATTAACTGAAAATTAGGTAACTATCTGAAAGTGTCTCAAAGCCTCTAACTGAATGTGGAGTTGATGGAACATGTACCTAACTAACTTTGACTGACTACTGGACTGAAGTGCTGAAATAAACATAATCGGCCCTTAAAATATGAGGACTAACCACTGCGATGCGCTGGAATGTCTAAGTACGATCGGGAACCTGAGCGTTCGAACCTATGATATGATATATCATAACGCAAGAAATGAGTATGCGGTCAATACTTTGAATATGCTGGTATGATAGATGAGGTCAGGCTACTATACATAGGCTCATGTGTTTGAATAATAACTGACTCAATAAATAGCATGAGATAACTGGATATGAATGCATGAATATTATAAAATTTGAGAATGCATGACCAAGCATATATCATGATTTTGAAATAGTCTGTAAACTAAAATACTGAAATCTAATAATTGAATAACCGATAAACTGTATGCTATGGTCAATAAAAAGTGAACTGAGTTCTGAACTGAATACTAAAATCAAAACTATGGGAGGTATCATTTAACCGACATGCCCAAACTGAACTGATTTGGGTCCAACCTTTGACCTTAGTTAGAAAGGTGCTAGTACCGTGCCACGGGTACTACAATGGATGTGGAGTCAGTCCTAATATGTCAGGTGACCCCTGAGATCAGTCCTAAACTGATGGGTGATCTCTAAGAGTGTCAGTCCTAAATTGGCGGGTGACATCTCATAAACTACGCTGTCTACGTAGTTTTAGAACTTTGGAATTAATTATAACTACCCAGTCCTAACTGACGGGTTGGATCCCATCTCTAGGTTTTCTCAGTACTAAATCCTACTCCCAACTGAACTAACACTGATTACTGGATGAAACTAAGCTTAACTGAACCCACAATTGACCGTATTAACTAACTAAATGATATTGCTTATGGTATGACTAAAATCTTTCTGTAGATACTGAAATCTAGGTAAATAGCTAAATTTTGGTATTCATAACCGCCAGGACTCCATCACTATAACAATAAGGATGCATAAAACCTTCGAAACCATGGAAGGGAAATAATTGTTCATAATTATTGACTTAAGCATTTCATCAAACACATGGAAGACATGAATTTAAATATGGGAATACCTTTAAACACAGTGAGATATCATAATCACATAACTAGATCATAAACTGAGGATTTATTCTTAATCCTCATGAATATGATATGGAAACCACCATATTTAAAACATTTTATAATGCATTCCACTTGAAATAATTTATAATATTAACTTGAAATTTAAATGATAAGAAATTCATTAACTTAAGCATGGAAATGAGTGAAACATGTGGGAATAGCATAATTGCAATACTAAAACCATACTAACGAATTTAACAATGAAATTTCATATTTAAAATGTGTAAGGTTGCTTTAGATGAAAATAGATTGTAAACATCATGTATAATCAAAATTCATACAATCTTCATAGAGATAAATCATTATGAACATGTAATTTCATAATTTAAAACATAAAAGATGGATTCTTGGACTCCATGGGTGAAGAGGGTCTATGGATGAACATTTAACATACCTCTAAGGATTAAATCTTGAAGAATATCACAAGATTTAATGTTCTTGGCTTGGAAACCCCAATCCTTGATCTTTCTTAGACGGGGGGAAGGTTTATCTTGATGAACAATTAGTGAGTTAAGGATTTCTTATTGAATGAAATTGGGGAATGTGGGCAAAATATGCCCTTTAAGTTATTTAATCCCATGTTTTCACAATTAGGGGGTAGTGGAAAAAGACTAAACTGCCCCTGGAAATAAAAATTTGCAACTGGAATGCCATTTGGGCTTTCACAATGATGTGCCAAGGCTTCCACCGCTATAGCCACCGCGACATAGTGCAATCGTGGTGAGCTGCTATTTTGGAAATCCAAACGTGGTCCAAACCTCATTTGAAAATTCCAAAACTCACCCGAGACATGATACTTACACTCTTGAACATGAATCAACTCAAAAACTTACATCTCTGGGTCAGGAAGGTCAATTTTAAAATTATCGAGGTCAAGAGTCCAAAAATAAAACTAAGTCTCTAACACTTAGCTAAATTTTCAGGTTCTAAGCCTCTTGTGCATGTACTAAAAGCTGATCTGAACTAAGAAAAGTGCAAGGTATTTCACAACACTTCTATTAATGATAAATGAAAATTTTAAGTCTACTACTTTGAGCAAGTAGAAACAAATCAATCATACAATTAACTCAATTTAATTAACAATCAAATGTCTAATTCCTATTACCTTTAAGCACTCATTATCTCCTCCTTCATTTCCACCGACTTTAGATGATTATCCTACTCCTCTAAAATATTTTTTAGATGATTGTCCTACTCCTCTACAATATTTTTACTTTTAACATCTGTATTGTGCTAATTATGAGATTAAGGAGGATCCCCTTCTCTATCGAAAATATATTTTTCACTTTTATGCACTGAGAATGAAAAACCTGCATGATAACAAATTAGAATAATATGGTAATATAGTGATATTAATGATAAATTTTGAATACCTTGTCTTATGAAGCAAAACCTTCTTTCACAACTTTCAAAATGCTTGTATAATGGCCCATCATCTACTTTTGAAGATCATTGAATTTCATGTCAACCTACATCGTGAATAACTATTATTCAATGGATATCCTTATAATTGATTTGTGATGTCAAATAACACATGGTTAATGTTCATTTAATTTGTCAATGCAATATGCTGATATACCTTATTTATCATATTGAAATATGTATTATGATTAACTCGCATACCAAAAAAATGTTATACTTATATTAGTCTTAACATATGACTTTATGTCGTCCAAATCTGACATAGAAAGTGATTCCTTTTTCTTAACAGTAGCAGGTGTATTATCTGCATCCCTCTTCTTAACATTATGTACAACTATGTCTTTTCCAAGGAAACATGAGGCTTTGAATGAGATTTTGATGAACCTGCCAAATGTTTCTCTTTAGACAACGAAGCTGACTATTATCTTTGCATTTGGTGAAGTACTGAAATCATTAAATTCATGTAGAATTTTAGTCGGAGAAGTCCTTTCAGATTCTTGTTGTACACATACGATCTGTGCTATATTTGCACCATGATTTGTTGGCCCAGATATAAGAGGGTTGGGCAAATCAAGTTGGTTCAACTACTGTGGTGATAGGGATAAATTCCTGTATACAAGCTACAACAAAAATAACACAAAAGACCAAAAATATCTAGTTATATTTACTTCTAAATTAATAATAGATATACAAAAATATCACTGAAAAAATAGTACCTTACTAAACATGTCCTCCATCAAATCATCATATCTTTGATTTGGTTTAACCACTTTTTAGTTTATAATCCTTGGAATTAAATTATTCTCATGAACGACTATTGATTCATCAACTTCGGCACAACATTCATACCACCAAATCTGAAGAGCGTATGATATGCCATTCAAACGATAATACTGTTGCACATCATTTATGGACCGACTAAATGAAGACATTAGTTTTGCAAATGCCAATTTACCCCATGGAAATTGACTATAACTTTTGTCATCATCCATGTGTTAGTATCGGGCAGGGATATTAGCTTTATCTAGTTGGGGATAACATAAATATGTGTATAAAGTATTAAATCCCAATCTTTACCACATCTTTCAGATTTTCCCCCACTTTTTATTCAAAAAAAAGTTGACCAACTCATTTTTTTTCACATTTGTTATGAAATTCATAAGATATTTTTTTTGTAATCTACATGGTGGAAGGTATGAATAGTTAAAATTATCTTCATTTTCAATGTATTTCAACCCGATAATGATATTAAACTCGTACAGTGAAAAATAAAGAATTGTATTATTGACCAATACCCTTAGTTGATGTTGATATGGGTGTTGGACCTCTAAGGTTATCAAAACCTTGTTATTGATCCTTGAAAGTTACAATTAGGGTGGTCCAAAAATGACCCAAAATAGGTTCTTCTGAAAATTTGGATCCCTTTATCTTTCAAAACTTCTTTAAGCCTATCTACTACATTGAGGTTGTGTGCACTGTCAATACTTAAGTTGTGGGCATGTCATTTTTTCACAACCAAATTAAAATTCTGCCAACAACAAATATTGACAATAACACAAATTAAAAGATGATTCATATGTCAAATGTATCACCTATTTATAAATGAAAACAATAATAAGATAAGTATAGAAAGTATTAGGACATTTGTATCACCAATAAACTGATCCACAAAATATCACTCTTACAATATAAGACAATATGTATCACCCATTAAATAACAGAATATGTATCAAACATTCAGTGTGAACAAAATGTATCACCCTTTAATACCATATGATCACTCATTAATTAAAATAATAATTGTATCTACCATATAAATCACCATAATACCATATATATCACCCATTAATATCATATGTATCGCCCATTAAAACTATACAAACTGTATCTATCGTATGAATAACCATAATACCCACATAATGATAACATATGTATCATTCATATGAATCACCATTAAATTATAAACATGTATGAATAAATTAATAAATTTATATATGTATCAAGTGATTTTTTTTTTAAAGAATTATGTACTAGATATATGTATCATTTGCGATATCAATACCTGATTTAAGGGGGAATTAGTAATATGATCTATTTTCTACTAATCTTTTATTTGCATGCCGGATTCTTGATTTTTGGCAGCAATATCTTGTCTTAAATTCTTCATTCTTTCAGGGTCATTACGGTGCTTTGACCTATTTTTACTAAAATCTTCCTCTGTGTAATCAAAGTTACCCGGAGTAAAATCCATAACTTGATTACTAGCAGGAACACTTTTTTGTGTTTTGATTTTGGAAATTCCCAAACTGAATGAGAGTGAATTTTCATTAGCCATTGAAGATCAAATAAATTAACACAAAAGAAGTTAAAGCATATATGTATTTTGACATATCTTGTTAAAAATTAACTTAAAATCCCCTTAAACAAACAACTAACCTCTTTGAAGTAATTGAAACTTCAAAAAATTTAATGATGTAAATTGACGGTTCTAAGTGGTTGAAGTAGTGGAGAAGGACGTTATCTCAAATGCTGCTAATTTGGGAGAGATTTTAGGGGAGGAAATTGTGGCAAAAAATGGTTGCATGCATTAATGGAGGAGAGAAAATCGGGTAGGTGTGTTACAACATGTGTATCAAGTAAAGTTAAAAATTGAGATTTTATGTAAATTTTAAAAAGTTAAGAGAAGTTGGGTAATATCGTCTCTTAAATTTGGGTTTTGTGAAATTTATCCTTTAGTTAATGGTTCAACGGGAATCCCAATAAGATAATATTAAAATTATATTTTTATTCAAAATTATATAATACATATTGTCTTTTGCATTTTATAAATGTTGTCTTAGTGCTTATAATTTGTGTAGACTATATGCATGAAGATAGTGTAGAACAAATAAAAATAAGAGACAATAAATAAAAAATTAAGGGAGTATTTTCTTATCGATTAAATAAAAAATTGAACCGATAAAGACAGAAAAACTGATTAATCAAAAATCTATAAAACATATTTTATTAATTTGGTTATCGATTTAGCGTATTTATACATAAAAAATTGATAATACATAAAATCAAACTAAATCAATCGATGCATACCTAGAAATTCAAATGTTAACTACTGAGAAAAAAGAAAATAAAAGAAAAGTAAGCACAAAAAATCAAAAGTACTACAGTCTTAATATAAATCAAAAGTGTTCAGGCAGTCACAAGATCCCAGTGAGTAGAAGCTTCTCACAATTTTTCTGCAAGTTTTTTCGGCAACTATTTTAGTGACCATCCATTTTTTTATATTTTCAATTTAAAATAAAAAATTTAAGTTGGTTTTGTCAACTTAAGTTGGACAGATCGTTTTTTATTTAGGATTGAACATATTTTGGTTCAAATAAAACAAGCAAAACATCAAATAGAAATTAAATTTTAATTTTAATTTTTTGGATTGACTTCTATTTTAACTTTTAGGAATTCAATTAAACGGTTAGGATTTTGGATTTAAAAAAAAAAATAATTCTCTTAAACCAAAAAACTGAAAATTATATAAATAATATATTAATATTTTATTATATTTAAGTTATGTACAAATCCAACCCAAATTTGATCTTAACCCAACAATAGGCTCAAGTCCAACAAACCCAATACCCCTTATTATATATAAGTTATAACCCTTCAACCCTAATTCATTATTTAATATCCACTTCACAATTCTATATCTACAGTGCCTCACGACCTCACAAACCTAATTTCATTTTTCAATTCTCAATTCTCACTTTCGTCAACGTACTTCTGTCAACAAATATATGATTTTATTAAAAAAAAATTCTAAGACTAAATGAATTATTTAAGAAAGTAACACAAAGATTGTAATGATCCAAAAATTCAAGGGTCATGATGGCACTTGTCACTACAAACCTTGACAAGTAAGCCTATCACACAAACTGATATAAAAGGAAAAATAATAGCAATAACCCAAGTAAGGCTTCTAGAATGAAATCGAACCACAAAATATAGTAAAGTGAAAAAACATAACCAACAATACCATAATCCCAAAACCTGGTGTCATAGTGTAAAAACATCACTAGTACAACTCGAGATCAACTACATAAGACATAAGATATCCAAAACGGTGACATGACTCAAAATAGGGCCTAGTTGTGTTAGGTGTCTCGAGCCCAACTAGGACTGGAGACCACCCCCAATACTCAAACCACTGACCACCTTACACCCTGTGTCGAATGAATTTCAAACATCTAACAAGATAAGAGAATATCAATTTAAAGATATGATAAGTCTATAATCAAAACCAACCAATACCACCCATGTCTACAGTAGTCTGACAAATCCTCTAATAAAAATCAAATTATATCCAGTCAGTATATGTCCCCGACAATAGCCAAAGCAATAAAAAAATAGCAAAGACATAAGAAATTCCATAGCATGAAATGAGGTCTTACGAAGTCTAAAAGCTCACTACATCAGTCTGACTCAAAAGCTTTCCCCAAACCACTTAGTCACTGTGTAGGAGGAATGGGAGTACGGTCGATTCCTGTATCGTGTGGGCATAAAACACCCATAGACAGTTAGCGGGGTGAACTCTATCATGTAAATAAGGGATAAAGATAAAGTAATGCCCCAAATCTGATACTCGAAATGCTACACGGTGCTCATGACCTCGAAGGACCACAAGCTAACCCATGACTGATATTTGTACCTATACACTACATAATATGACATAATAAAGTGGAAACATGCACTGAAAGGCCATAAAGTTCAATACTGAACATGATCTGAATGATATAATATCCGTGTGGGGTAATAGAATACCCAAAACAAAATTGAACATACTGAAGTCTGAAACATGATAGTCTAGAAAGCCTCTAACGGACTGAACTATATGAGTAAGGATTTGATGGGACATTTTCTCAACTAACTCTGACTAATAAACTAATTAAAAAGAGAATAGGGAAATAATCATGTCCTCAAAAGAGGAGGACTCACTTCTAACTCTGTCTGCAGATATCAGGAATCTAATATTTCTCTGGAACTCGTGTCTATGAACCTATGGTATAAGACACTATAGGGCAAATGCGTCAGTACTTTGAATGTACTAGTATACATGTGAGGTAGGCTGAATGCATGGGGTTCATATGCATGAACAATAATAATAGCTGACTAACTATTAGGAGCGTGAGAATACATACATAAGGCATAACAACTACCATTAATACTGTGATAACATGATTACTAAATTTGAATATAACTGATAACATGAGTGATTCTATCTAACAGTCCTAAATCTGATGAACTATCTGAGTTTCATACTGAGACTGATTGACTGTATCTGACAGTCCTAATTCTGTAACATAAAACTGTGAGACGTAGTTATCTAACTGATATACCCCAAATGATGCATTATAGTTGAATTGGGGTCCAATCTATGCCCTGATTTGAAGGGTGTCAATACCGCGCCACTGATAAGGACAACATGTGAGTGACCCTAATATAATAGGTAACTCTAGTGAGAATTGTGGGAACCTTCATATAGCGAGCTAATCCACCTCATATACCCTCATATAGCAGGCTATGAGGTCTTAAACTATGCTGGCTACATAGTTTTAGAATGCAAGGATTGCTTCTAAGAATCACACCCTCATATAACAGGTGAGTTCCCATCCTTGGGTTCGCTCGGTGCTAATTTCTACTCCCATCTGAATAGACACTGAACATGATTTACTGAATTGAACATGGACCGAGTTGCTGAATTTCATTGACTGATGGAATACCACTGATATCTGACAACTGACTGAGTTCATGAGATCATGGAGATTTTCTGAGTTATAAGACTGTCTGAAGTCTAAGGATCATAGCTAGACTGAGAGTATTGTGAAAATATGACATGGATCTAGGCACACAACTAATATTTTAGGTACAAGTACCCCCAGGACTCGATAGAAGGAATCTGATGAAGCATGACTTTATCAAGTACAAGACCTACATCAACAATACATAATTTAATAAGTTGTGGATTTCACGAAGTACAGGGTTATCATACTATTTAACATGGACGAGAATGCTGATAATCATATCATAATCTCATATTCTAATATCTTGGCCATTTCGACAACATACACATTTCACAATGATAGCATGGAAACCATTTAAGCATAGGAGGATGACAAGCGTGTCATATTTAGCTTATGTTTTGAGATATAAACATGATTTCTATTTTTTTCAAGCATTTTATCAACTACCTTGCATGCACAACTTAGGGAATAAGTGAATTCATCAAATTACACATCATAAGCAACTAAATTCATGGATTTTATCTTGCTTGGTAACATAATATCATGATAAACGCACAAAGATTCCAACTTTGAACTCAATCAGTGTCAACAACATGATTACAAATAACCCACAACATAAATAACATGATTTATTGATAAAACAAGGTTCTTGAGCTTTATGGATGGAAGGAATCCATGAATGAACACAACACATACCTTAGTTTGTGATTTCATGAAGATTGACGGTGAAACTTTCTTGAAATTAGATCTTCTATGAAAACCCTAGCTTGTTCTTGAGAGAAACTTAAGAGAAACTAGTATATTGTGGGTGAAAAGTGGCTGAATCATGTGTTAAAGGGCTTAAATAGGGGTGAAAAATTGGCCCTTTTAACCCTGGATGCGTCATTTAATTTCAGTGAAAATTTCCCAAATTGGACCCTTGGCGCGACGCGGTGCTATCGTGCCGTGTCACTGGATTTTGACAATTGGGAAATTGAGGGATGGCGCGACGCGGAGCCATCACATTGCCCCTTTTTTTTGACCTGGAACTTTGGTGTAACACGGAGGAAATTATGCTGAGACACTGGAAAAGGACAGTTGCCATTTTAGCTTGTGGCGCGGCGTGCTACTGACCAATATGGCACTGTTATAAGTTGGAAACTTGAAATAGTCATAACTTTTACCTGGTTATTTGATTTTACCAAATCTTATATCGATGGAAAGCTTATTGAATTTACCACATCACAAAATGTAAAAATCTTAAAAATACTATGTGTACAAAAGTGGATTCATCTTTCCAAGAAAGCTCTTAACATTTTTGAGATGATTTCAAGCTAGTAATTACAATATCTCCCCCTTGAGAACATTCGTCCTTGAGTGAGACTGAGAGAGAGGGGAAGAACAGATAACTGATGTTCATACTGAACATAAATAACTGGAACATGATCTCATGACTGAGATGACTGACAAGGTGAACATATAATACTGAACATGCATATCTGATGTATGTGTAACTTATTCATGAATGCATGACTGAGTTTTCTGAAGAACTAAGTTTCTCACAATGATAATACTTATCTGATGCATAATTACATAACTGAACTGATACATGAGTGCATGACTGAATATGCAATGGTACTTGATACCAAGTTTATAATGGAAACATGAGCATGAAACTACATATCAAGTTTGTGATGAACACTGAACATAAAACTGAGTAAGCTTAAGAAGAACTGTTACCTTGAGCTTAATCTGAGTTGGCAAGGAAGAGGTGAGTATACTTGGTACGTATGTATGCCTCTGCTTCCCAAGTAGCCCCCTCGACATACTGATTTTGCCAAAGAACATTAACTAGAGGGACTTCTTTGTTCCTCAATCTAAGAGTCTGATAGTCTAAGATTTTGAATAGAATCTCTTCATAAGAGAGAGTGTTCTGAACATCAATGCTCTGAATAGGGACTATAACTGATGGGTCACCTATGCACTTCTTGAGCAAAGAGACATGAAAGACTGGATGAACTGAGGCTAGATCTAAAGGCAATTCAAGCTCATAGGCTACCTTGCCAAAGCGACTGAGAATCTTGAAGGGACCAACATATTGGGGACTGAGCTTTTCCTTCTTGTTGAATCTCTTCACTCTCTTTATGGGAGAGATCTTTAGATAGACATAGTCACCAATCTCGAAGTTGAGATCTTTTCTACGAACATTTACATAAGACTTCTATCGTCTCAGAGCAACTCAGAGTCTTTCTCTAATTAACTGGACTTTTTCTAAGGCATCGAATACTAAGCCAGGCCCTATGACTGAGGCCTCACTAACTTCAAACCAATCGATTAGAGATCTACATATCTTACCATAAAGAGCCTTAAATAGAGCAATCCAAATACTGGAATGATAACTGTTGTTGTATCCAAAGTCAATCAAAGATAAGTGGTTATCCCAACTACCCTTGAAATTAATTGCGCACACCCGTAGCATATCTTCTAAAGTCTGAATGATCCTTTCTTCTTTACCATCTGTATGAGTATGGAAGCCTGTACTGAGATGAACTTGGGTACCAAGACCCTTTTGGAATGCTTTCCAGAAATGAGAGGTGAATTGGGTGCCTCTGTCTGAGATAATAGATAGCAAAATACCTTGCAATCTGGCCAACTCCCTGATGTAGAGTTTGGCATAATCATCAGCTGAATAGAGGTATGGACTAGAAGGAAATGGGTTGATTTGGTAATTTTATCTATAATGACCCAGACTGAATCATATTGATGATGAGTTCGAGGCAAACCAGTCACGAAGTCCATGTTCACTTCTTCCACTTCCAAGTAGGAATAAGGAACTCCTGCATAGGACCACTAGGCTTCTAATGCTCTATCTTAACCTGTTGATATGTAGAGTACTTAGCCATAAAAATTGCAATATCTCTCTTTATCCTACTCCACTAATAGAGTTCTCGCAGGTCGCGGTACATCTTTGTGGCCTGTGGATGAATAGAGTAGTGCACACTATGCACTTCTGCAAGAATTCACTGCCTTAAGTCATCTATACTTGGAATACAGAGACGACCCTGACAACGCAAAAAGCCATCTCCCCCTTAGGGGAAAACCTCTACTTTATGATCCTGAACTGACTCTTTCAACTTGAAAAGGCTAGGATCTCTATCTTGCTTTTATTTTACCTAGGAAATTAGAGATGATTCTAAACTACTCTGAACCCATATATCACCCTCATCTGAACTGACTAAGAGAACGCCTAGTCTGGAAAGGTGATGTACTTCCTGAGATAACTTCTTCTTACTGTCATCCATATAAGCAACACTACCCATAGACAGTCTACTGAGAGCATCAGCCACTACATTGGCCTTGCCCAGATGATAGAGGACACTCATGTCATAATCTTTCAAGAGCTCTAACCACCGTATCTGACAAAGATTGAGATCTTTTTGAGAAAAGACATACTGAAGACTATTATGATCTGTGAAGACATCTACATGAACTCCGTAGAGATAATGCCTTCAAATCTTCAAGGTAAAGACTATGGCTGCTAACTCAAGATCATGAGTAGGATAATTCATCTCATGAGGCTTAAGCTTCCTGGAGACGTAGTCTATGACCTTACCATGCTGAATGAGGACACAACCCAAACCTACTCTAGATGCATCACAATACACTACAAAACTATCTAGACCATCTGGAAGAGCTAGTACTGGAGCTGAGGTGAGTCAAGTCTTCAATTCTTGAAAACTCTTCTCGTAAGTATTTGACCACTGAAACTTGACTTTCTTCTAAGTTAGTCTTGACATAGGGGATGCAATATAAGAAAATTCCTCAACAAACTGTCTGTAATAGCCAACCAAACCCAATAAACTCCTAATATCTGATGGAGAGATAGGGAGAGGCCAGTTTCTTACTGCTTTAATCTTTTAAAGATATACTCTAATGCCATCACCATAAATTATGTGACCAAGAAATTCTACTGACCTTAGCCAAAATTTGCACTTACTAAATTTGGCAAACAATTGATGATTTTTGAGAGTCTGAAGTACTGTCCTGAAATAGTCTGCATGATCATGCTCACTGTGGGAATAGACCAGGATATCATCTATGAAGACTATGATGAACATGTCAAAGTACTGCTTGAACACATAGTTCATCAAGTCCATGAAAACGGATGGGGCATTGGTAAGACCAAATGACATGCCTAGGAATTCAAAGTAACCATACTGAGTATAGAAAGCTATTTTTGGAATGTCACATTATCTGACTCTGAGCTGATAATAGTTGGATCTGAGGTCTATCTTAGAGAAATAACTGGCACCATGAAGTTGGTCAAATAAATCATCGATTCTGGGAAGAGGATACTTGTTCTTGACCGTGACCTTATTGAGTTGATGATAGTCTACACACATCCTTTATATAAGAGATCCTTTAACTATTCTTTTAGTTCTTTGAGTTCTTCTGGTGCCATTCTATATGGAAAAATAGAAATAGACTGAGTATTTGTAAGAAGATCAATACCGAAGTCTATTTCTCTTTCGGGAGAAATTCCTAGAAGATCTTCGGGAGAGACATCTGAATATTCATTCACTACTAGGACTGATTCAAGACTGGGAGTCTTGGAACGGGAATCCTTAACATGAACAAGATGATAGACACATCCCTTAGATATCAATTTCCTTTCCCAAAGGTAGGAAACAAGCTAACCTCTGAAAGCAGATACACTACCTTTCCACTCTAGGACGGGTTCATTTAGGAACTAAAACTGGACTAGTCTATTTCTACAGTTGACTATGACATAGTTGAAATAAAGCCAATCCATGCTGAGATTGATATCAAAATCAGTCATCTTTAATTATACTAAGTCTACTGAAGTGACTTTCTGAAATATCATAATCAGGTAGTTCTTGTATACCCACTAGGCTATGATGGTGTTACCCACTGGGGTAGACAATGAAAAGAGATTTACTAGAATTTCAGGACTGATGCTGAAATCAACTACTATATAAGGAGTGACAAAATACAAAGAAGCTCATGGATATATCAAAGCGCAAACCTGCACATAAAAGATCTATAACATTGCAGTAACCACATCAGGAGAATTTTCCTAATCTTGTCGGGACTGAAGAGCATAAAGATGATTTGGACATTGCCAATTGGGCAACCGAACTGAGCTAATAAATAATTTTTTGACCCTGAGGACCTGGCTGAGGACAGTCTCTAACTCTGTGGCCTGGCTTTCCATATCCAAAACAAATACCACTGCCAGCTCTACAAATACCCTGATGGTGCTTGCCATAAGTCTGGAAAAGAGGATACGTACGGGAATTACTAATATTGCCCTGGGACTTAGAGCCTGACACTTTATCATTGTTACCCTCTCTGAACTTAGGAACTGGAGCACTGGATGAAGAATTATCTGTAATTGATGACTTAGGATGAAACTGAGAATACTTTTCTCCTTCTAACTTAGGTTGAGCAAAGTTGAAACTACCTGTCTTTACTCTCTTATTTTGATTCCCCCTTATCTTAATCTTCTTCTCCTCCTCCTCTATCTGCTGAGCATGAGTCATGAGCCTGGCTAAAGTCATGTCACTATTCAGCATGGAAGATCTACACTCATTAACCATACTATCATTCACCCTTGAAATGAACTTACTCATCCTTGCCCTGCTATCTGCAACCACATGGGGGGCATATCTGGCTAATTGAGTAAACTTAAGAGAATACTCTTTCACTGTCATATTTAACCACCTGAGGTTGATTAATTCTAACACCTTAGTTTATCTAACCTCTAGGGGAAAGAATCTATCAAGGAACGCTGAAGCAAACTCCTCCACCTAAACTAACCCTACATCATCTGCCCTCTCTAACTTCTACTGCTTGAACCAAGTGTGAGCAACATCCTGAAATTGATATATAGCTAGCTCAGCACTCTCAATAATAGTCACCCCCATGATGTCTGTCACCTTCTGCATTTGATCTAGGAATTCCTGAGGGTCCTCATCTGTCTTAGACCAAAGAAAGGTTGGAGGATTCATTTTGGTAAAGTCCCAAATCCTGGATGCAGCAGTATTTGCCACTGGGTTGGCCGAAACAACAACTGGTCATTCATTTTGAGCAGTAACTGAGTTAGCAAAAGTAGTGAATGCAACTCAAAACTCTGTATAAGAAACATGTTTGCCTAAAGGTTCTTCGGGCTGAGGGGCTGGCTGATTCCTGTTTCTTCTTTTAGGAGGCATGTTCTGTAGAAAAAAAAGAGAAACGGATTAGATAAAGAAATTGGCTTGAGATTATGCTCACTGGCATGACTTAAACTATTTGAGTAAGGAGTTAATGGGACATATCCCCAACTAACTCTAACTAATAAACTGATTAATGAGATAATAGGGAAATAATCATGTCCTTGAAATATGAGGACTCACTTCTAACTCTGTCTTCGGATATTTGGAATCTACTGTTGCTCTAGAGCTCATGTCTCTAAACTGATGGTATAAGATACCATAGTACCAATATGTCAGTACTTTGAATATACTGGTATATATGTGAGGTAGGCTGAATGCATGGGGTTCATATGCATGAATAATAATAACTGACTAACTATCATAAGCGTGAGAATACATGCATGAGACATAATAACTTACACTAATACTGTGATAATATGATTACTGAATCTGAATATAACAAATAACATAAGTGACTGTATCTGACAGTCCTAAATCTGATGGAACTATCTGAGTTCCATACTGAGATTGATTGACTATATTGTAATGCCCTAAATTTGATACTCAAAATGCTACATGGTTCTCATGACCCCGAAGGACTACAAGCTAACCCATGATTGATATTTGTACCTGTACACTACATGATATGACATAATAATGCAGAAACATGCACTAAAAGGCCATATGGTTCAATCCTAAACATGATCTAATAATATAACATCTGTGTGGGGTAATAGAATACCCAAAATTAAACTGAACATACTGAAGTCTGAATCATGATAGTCTAGAAAGCCTTTAACTAACTGAATTGTCTGAGTAAGGAGTTGATGGAATATGTCCCCAACTAACTCTAACTAATAAACTAATTAATGAGATAATAGAGAAATAATCATGTCCTCTAAAGATAAGGACTCACTTCTAACTCTGTTTGTGGATATCTAGAATCTACTATTGCTCTGGAGCTCATGTCTCTGAACCAATGGTCTAAGACACCATAGCGCAAATGCATCAGTACTTTGAATATAATGGTATGCAGGTGAGGTAGGCAGAATGCATGGGGTTCATATGCATGAATAATAATAATAACTGACTAACTATCAAGAGCGTGAGAATACATGCATGAAATGTAACAACTGATACTAATACTATGATAACATAATTACTGAATCTGAATATAACTGATAACATGAGTGACTGTATCTGACTGTCCTGAATCTAATGGAAATATCTAAGTTTCGTACTGAGACTGATTGACTGTATCTGACAGTCCTAATTTTGTAATATGAAACTGTCGGAAGTAGTTATCTAACTGACATGCCCCAAATGATGTATTATAGTTGAATTGGGTTCTAATCTATTCCCTGATTAGAAGGGTGTCAAGACCATGCCACTGGTAAGGACAACATGTGATTGACCATAATATAACAGGTAACTCTAGTGAGAACGGTGGAAACCCTCATATAGCAGGCTAAGCCACCTCATCTACCCTCATATAGCAGGCTATGATGTCTCAAACTATGCTGGATACATAGTTCTGGAATGCAAAGATTGCTTCTAAGAATTACACCCTCATATAACAGGTGAGTTCCCATCCTTGGGTTCGCTCAGTGCTAATTTCTACTCCCATCTAAATAGACACTGAACATGATTTACTGAATTGAACATAGACTGAGTTGCTGAATTTCATTGACTGATGGAATACCACTGATATCTGACAACTGACTGAGTTCATGAGATCATGGAGATTTTCTGAGTCATAAGACTGTCTGAAGTCTAAGGATCATAACTTGACTAAGATTATCATGAAAACATGACATGGCTGTAGGCACACTACTAATGTTTTGGGTATAAGTACCCCCAGGACTCGATAGATAGAAACTGATGAAGCATGACTTTATCAAGCACTGACCCATTTCAACAATACATAATTTAATAAGTTGTGGATTTCATGAAGTATGGATTTATCATACTATCTAACATGGATGAGAATGCTGATAATCATATCATAATCTCATATTCTAATATTCTAGCCATTTCGACAACATACACATTTCACAATGATAGCATGGAAACCATTTAAATATAAGAGGATGACAAAGTTGTCACATTTAGCTTATGTTTTGAGCTATAAAGCATGATTTTGACTTTTTCAAGCATTTTATAAACCAACTTGCATGCACAACTTAGGGTATAATTGAATTCATCAAATTACACATAATAAGCATTCAAATTCATTAATTTTATCTTGGATGGTATCATAATATCATGATAAACGTACAAATATTCAAACTTTAAACTCAATGAACGTCAACAACATGATTACAAATAACCCACAACATAAATACCATGATTTATAGATAAAACAAGGTTCTTGAGCTTTATGGATGGAAGTAATCCATGAATGAACACAATACATACCTTAGTTCATGATTTCGTGAAGATTGACGGTGAAACTTTCTTGAAATTGGATCTTCTATGAAAATCCTAGCTTGTTCTTGTGAGAAACTTGAGAGAAACTAGTATATTTTGGGTGAAAAATGGCTGAATCATATGTTAAAGGGCTTAAATAGGGGTGGAAAGTTGACCCTTTTTACCCTGGATGCATTATTTAATTTCAGTGAAATTTCCTGAATTGGACCCTTGGTGCGACGCGACGCTATCGAGCCATGTCACTGGATGTTGACAAATGGGAAATTGAGGGATGGCGCAATGTGGAGCCATTTCATTGCCCCTTATTTTGCGACCTGTAACTCACTGAGACACTAAAAAAGGACAATTGCCATTTTACGATGGGAACTTGAAATAGTCATAACTTCTTACCTGGTTATCGGATTGAGGAAAATTTTATATCGATGGAAAGATTATTGAATTTTTCACATGACAAAAAGTGAAAATCTTAAATATTCCACGTGTACAAAAGTGGATTTATCTTTCCAATAAATCTCTCAACATTTTTGAGATGATTTTAAGCGAGGAAAAGGTATGGGGTATTATAGATAAAGTAACGCCATCTATCAAAACTAGCAAAATAACCATATGCAATCACATACATACATATATACCATGCCGAGATTGGAAATAATGTTTAGCATGCATTTAAAATCCTAACCTGAATTGTGTTGCTTTGCCGTCATAAATCCACCCACGGGCTATATGGGTCCAATATTACCCCCTGAATGGACCCCAGTGCATGTAGACGTATGAACTAGAAATACTATATGTGTAAGGGATTCCCATGTACCCTTCGCCCTCCATGATACATACATACAATTATAGAATTTGAGGATTTTCATGTACCTCGCAAGACTATGGTAACCCAGACCAACTCTTATGTCGGCAAACATGAGTTTTCAGTGTCCGTCCTTTGGACTTATACCTTCATAGCTAGCTATCATAATCCCCATTATTGCCTGATTAAAATATTTATCATATAAACAAACCACCAATTTATGAAGTCAATTATTAATGCATTATAAAGTGGTATCATCATACTTACTATAGATTGCAAGCAATGTCATTAGACAACACTTAGGGGATTTCCATGTACCCCACTGACTCCATTGTTAAAAATCACTTGGAGGATTTCTGTGTACCCCGTAAGGTTTTTAATTAAATTTAATTTATGTCCATCCAAGACTTCATAAATTCCTCCATTAATTATTTTCATGGTTATGCCAAAGCCTTAGTTCAAAACACAATTCAACTTGTGACAATATCATTCTTATTGACAATTTCACAAACAGTTTGAGGGAATGCCATTACCAAAGCTAAATTCATCAAATTTTAGGGTTCAACCATGACCTCTCAATTAAATCACTATTCCCATGCACCCAAATGTGCAAATCAAATAATTAAAACATTTATAATCATAATTTAAACCATAGAAAATAATATTCAATGATACGCATTCAAACCCCTCAACCTTGGTTTTAAAACCACCATTAATGATTCATGAACAATGTTTTAAACATATGCTTTAAGTATACTAACAATGAGGAAAGAGTCACAAGCCTGAATTCCAAAGATTTACAGAGATAAATTTATCCTTAAGCCCTTAGATGACCACTTTGGAGAAACCCTAGCCAATTTTTCTTGAGAGGATTTGAGAGAGTAAAGAGGATGTTTAATCTTGTAAAGTATGGAATAAATGACCAAAAAGTGTTATATGGACATGGGGTCTTGTAATACCCCAAACTTTCTTTATGTCAAATTTAGTCTCTTGAAGAGTTAGTGATGTCTTCCGAAATGATTAATTTTTAAATCAAATAGAATTTCCTTAATTTTGACTTTTAATCATATGAAAAATTGAATTATCTTTCTAATGATACCAATTTCATCTAAATCCGGTATCAGAGTAAAAAGTTATGGATGTTTTACTAAGAACTATCAAAACTGCGTAGAAGAGACGGTCAGGCTGACGGACCGTCGCGACTAAGGCAGTGAACCCGACTTCTGGTCAAGTGCGATGGCCAGGACCGATATACCATTGAGCAAGCAATGGAACATTACCCAAACAATGATAGACGAGAAAGAAAGTTTAGGTTCTGGCCAAGTGCGATGGTCAGGACCGATGGACCATTGAGCCAGCGATGGACCATCAACCAAACAGTCGCCACTTCTGATCAGCAATTTTAAGCCATTTTTAAAAGGGTATTTAGGTCTTTTTCCACCTGTTTTGATCCCTAATTCTACCAGACCAGAGCTCATAACTTCTTTATTCATATACAACACCAAATTAGGGTTTCTCTCAAAGATCAATCCCCAAGAACAAAAAACCCTAGGTGTTTAATTCCAAGTTAAGAATTCAAGCTTTTATCCACCAATCTTCAAGAAATCATCCAACCAGGTATGTCAAGTGTTGATTCATGGGTTTCTTTCACCCATGAATCTCAAGAAACCCTATTTGAAATATAACTTTGGATTCCATGGTATGAATTGAAATATATCCATGTTTATGTTGTTGTTTGATTTCCAAGTTGAAGTCTTTAATGACTATCATGAAAATATGTTAGTATGTGGTTGAAATTCTTGCATTAGAAGTGTAAAATGTTTCCATGAAGTATTATTTTGATATTCATGCCTAAGCCTAAAGATATTCATGCAAGGTGTTGGATAAAATGCCTAAGAGAATAGGAATTATACCTTATGACTTATTTTGCGACAAAAAATGATGAATTCATATTTCTCCCTTATATTTGATATGACTCCCACATTATTATTATGCTTTGTAATGAATTCATATAATGCTCATGAGATAGGCTTATGAAATTATGATATATTTACATGCATTCCCATTCATGTGTAAGTTTAAAGCATGCGAATACTTCATCAAAATACCCAATGATTGTACTATGAATTATTGACTATGGTCACATGTCAAGAAGTGTCATGGCTTGTCAATTTCATGCTATCGAGTCCTGGGAGTACTTGTACCTAATAATTTAACTATGTTCTTAGAGCCAGTGACATATTTTCTAGATACTCTCAGTCAAGCCATGATTCATAGAACTCAGTCCGTCATGAGACTCAGGAGAACTTAGTAAACTCAGTAATCTTAGAAATCTCAAAAATTCAGTAATCTCAGTAGTGTTCCATTAGTCAACAAAACTCAATGAATACAGTCCAGTTCAGTTCAGTTAATCATCTTCAGTATCTATTCAGATGGGAGAAGGATTCAGCACCGAGTGAGCCGAAGGATGGGCAATCACCTGTTATTAGAGGGTGTGATTCTTAGGAGATATACTTGCTGTTATTTACAAGTTTATGAGATTTTCAATGGTTTAGATGTTGAATTACATGATTATATTCATATTTTGTATATAGTGCAGTAATTTCCAGATTTTATGATGAATTAAAAATGCTTATATTATCTAGCCTGAATTTTAAGATATTTTAACATGAGATTGACGCATGGGTCATTATGCCCTAATTAAGATTGCTATTTCGAGATTATTTGTGCTATTAGCACCCTTATATAAGATTATTCTCAAATTTTGATAAAGATTTGACCTTTGATCCTAAGCTAAGATAAAGAATCCACTTTGTTCATAAAACTTGGGATTTAACCATATGCTATTTTAAAGTGGATTTTTTAAGATTTTGAGCATAAGAATGGGAGTAATATTTAGCATTGAGATGGGTAAGTTACTAAGAGTTCATACCCTAGAACTACGTGCCACCATAGGATTAATATTTTTCCCACTTCTACATGGATAACTCAGATTGTGATTACTTCAGATAAGAAGTTCTATTCCGATTGCAATGGTAGAACAACCCTACCTAATGGGGGCCAGACGTAGGACTCCATGGATGCTCATATGGTGTATTCCGGTTAGAAGAACCTCCCAATAAGATGTCTGCTACTCTTAAAATAGGTTATTGGCGTAAATCCTTAAGATAAAAGCATATATTTTAAAAGCTATGGTTTTAAGATTCTTTAAGTCTTGAGATGAACTATTCCCCTTTACAAATTGATAAGATGATGTAGCAGCTTTCAAAAAGAATAGATTTTAGAACTGAATGTAATGACTCACAAGATTTATATTATATGCTTCATGATTTATGACTCTCAAATTTTAGATTACTCAAGCCCACATGAGTCATTTACATTTAGCATGCATGGTTTTCTTTATAAATTGTGATAATATTGTTTACTTATTTATTCACCCCCATAAACTCAGTACATCATCAAAGTACTGATCCACATATATGTCTATATTCTACATTATCTCATAATGTAGGTTGAGGTGCTCAATCTCAGTAGCGTGAGTGATTTTCAAGCATCTCATCTACATCTCTGCAGTTGGTGAGCCCTCATAGTCCGGTGACTTAGTTATTCATACTTTCAGTTTATTAGTAGATGTTCATTTATTCATTTCAGACAGTTTGAGTCAGTTGGGGCCTATCCCATTGACTCTCTAGATTCAGATAGTAGAGGCTTATCGGGCTACTAGAGTTAGTGTTAGACCTTTGATTCAATATTCAGATTCTCAGTATTGTCTTACCAAGATTTATAATATTTCTATGATTTAGATAAAATTTTTGCATTTATTATGTTTTCATCTTCATATTTCCCCTATTTTTAGATTTAGATTTAGTATAAAGCAACCAAGGTTAGCTCAAGATTACCTGTAGTTCAGAGCACTGTGTGGCGCTCCGGGAGTCAAATTTTGTGGCATTGCTAATTTCTAAGCTTGGGTAAGGTTCTAAATACTTGATTAAACTATTTACTCAAATTTTATCATCTAATTCTTGTTTAATGTGGATTAAAGTGGGAAATTGAGAATTTTGGCCCGGAAGGCTTAAAACTTGCATTTATTTGATTCAAACCCCATTTTTGATCCGTTTTATCTGGGGTAAGTTTTTAATCTTATAATTATCAGTTTTCTCTAAATTTCATCTTCAAAACAACTTCTTATTCTTGATTTCAAAATTTTTTTTAGGGATTTTGCCGGTAAAGCTTAAACATGATTTTTCTTCAATTTGAACCTCATTATAACTCATTTTTGCTTGAATTTTCAGCTGTAGACTCCTAAAAATATGAAAAACATGTTTCAAAGATAAAATTATGATTTTTCCATTCTTTTCTAAAGATTTATTTTGGGTATCCATTTTGATCATGACTTGAAAATAGGCAATATGAGTATCGTTGGCTTTCTTTTGATGAGGAAATTCTATATTTTCATGTATTAGTTAATTTTTTGTTCGTTCGGGAGGAGTAAGGTTTTGGAAGGCTTTCGAACTTATTTTCGGTATTTCAGGTAGGTTATGGCTTAACTTTCTTCGGACTGGGATGGATAGTGATGTTGATATAAAATCATGTTAAAGGCGTGAGAACTAATCATGAAAATGGATTTCTTATCATGTTATGCCCACGTGGGAGCCTATATAATAAAGTTATTTGATGGTTTGGGTATACTATTTGCTTAGTGTGATCGTGTGGAGTCCTATATGATATTGTTGACCTTGTATACATGAAATTAGTTGTGTCTTAATTGATGAAAAATCTAATGTGGTATTAATGGTGTATTTATATATGTTTCATTTTGTTGTAATATGGCTTATGTTGGAATTCATGGATGGTTGAAAACACTGAGTGGATTGTTGGCTCACTTGGTTCGTATATTAGTTGGACATGAAAATACTCATTCTAGCTGTTTGTGAGCATTACATCCTCATATCATATACATTCATGAAACATTGGTACCACCATGAAAATATTGAAAAACTTAAAACACTATCTTTTTTGATAAAAAATATGATATCTTTAAAACCCTCTATCGAAGGATGTGCTGGAGAAGACATATGGATATGGATTGAATACGGGTTGATAAGCTATCCATGGGTCATACGCTAGAAAGCTTTAACTCCTTAGGTGTATATGGAGGATATGCGACAACCTCATGCACCACATCATTATTATCATAATTACCATAATCATCATCATCTTCATAGCATTTGTGTTACATTGTGCCTTTATTTGTGTTGTATTATCTCTCTTGATGTATACTTATCTATGTATACTACCTTCCCTAGTACATAAATGTGTGATATTGGTTTACTTATATTCCTTTCTCGTATTTGCTATGATGTTTATGAATATTATAAAACTGTTAGTGGAAAGGGTATGGGCTACCATTGTGGGATATTCTCTGATTGCATGTAATGCGCCCTTAGTATGTATTTTGTATACTTTATTTTCTACTTTGCTTAGTCAGCTTATGATACCTACTAAGTACAAGTGAACCGTACTCACCCCTACTGTGTCCTTTTGGTGTGGATCCTGGTTCAAGTGTGCCTCGCGGTGGTTGATTTGGACTACCTTTAAAGCTATTTGAGGTAGTGGTTAGATTCTTGATTTTGGGGTTGACTACTACCTTTATTTATTTAGACTATATCTTTATTCGTATTCATAGACAGTGTATTCCTATTTTGGATATGTTATGTATTTGATCTCGAGTTGTACTAGTGATGTTCTTACACTATGACACCAGGTTTTGGATTTATGGTATTGTTGGTTATGTCTTTCTGCTTTACTATATTATGTGTTTTGGCATCACTCTAAAAGCCTTACTTTAGTTATTGCTATTATTTTCCCTTTTGTATTAGTTTGTGTGATATGCTTATTTGTCAAGGTTTACTTTAACAAGTGCCATCAAGACCCTTGATTTTTTGAGTCGTGACAAATTGGTATCAGCGCCTGATTCCTTTGTCTCAGCAGCGTAACAATGGAATGTCTAATAGAGTCTCGTGGATCGGTACATAGATGTAACTCCCTGAAACCTAGTCCCGATATATCACACGGTGCTCAAGACTACAAATAGCTTTAAGTTAACCATGTCTGCATACTACTGAGTCTAAATCTCAAATGATGGAAATATAGATAAAAAAGTCATGCTAGAATGCGAAAACTGTCTATAATATCTGAGAATAATATATGAAACATCAATACTAAATAATCTGAATCAAAACTGGCAGTCTGACAAGCCTCTACTACTTATACTAGAGAGTCACTGGGACAAACCCTCATCTAACTCAAACTGTCTGAAAGGAATGCTAAAATCTCATAAACTGATAAACTGCAAAATCTGAGTAATAAGTCCCCTAACTATGAGGACTCACCAACTATCAGATATAGATGGAGATGCTCAAACTACTCACGCTACTGATACTGAGCACCTGAACCTACATTATGAGACAATATAGCACATAGATGTATATGTGGATCAGTATTTTGAGGATGTACTGAGTATATTGGGTGAATGCATAAGTAAAACATCATCTCATAATCATCATTTATAAACCAATGCCTGCTAAATGTAAATTCCTCACATAAGCTAAAATATCTAAAATACTAAAATACGTAGCAATAAGGAGTAAAACACACTTTATAATATCGTGAGCCATAACATTTATTCTAAAAGTTGTACTTGTATTATCTCTTTAAATCACACTGTCTAAGTGTAGAAAGAACTCACTCTTAAATCATATATTTGAAAGATGAAAACTGTAGCTAAAGTCTTTCGGTAAAGCATAGTCTGAATAAATTCGTGAGCCTTTACACATAGTTTTCTAAATGCTTTCCGATTATTCTTTTCTATTAGAGAAAATACTTTAGCTTAAGGAGGTTCTTCTAACCTACATAAACCATGCAATCTACATAGAGTCCAACATCTTGTCCTACTAAGAAAGAAACCTCACATTGGGGAGACGTGTCATACTCTTTCCAGGGAGTATAACCTTATCTCAAATGATGACATCTTATCCCACCATGGGCACTTAATCTCAATTCTACGATGGCACATAGTTCTGGGGTATGATACCTTGGAATCATACCCAACTAGGTGCTAAATACTACTTCCTTGTTATTTGCTACGCTCATCTTGTTGGAAATCCACTTTAAAACTAGCATAAGGGTTTATTATGAAAATACTTATGCATTTATCTGAATCAATCTATAAATGAAGCTAGTTTTCTTTCTGTAATCTATAGTAAATCTATAAAGTGGATTCCAAAACTTATCTGAGGATCAAAAGATCAAAACTTTATTGTAAATCTGATATAATCAGCTCATAAGATGCTTAAAGCATCATCTTTCTCAAAACCTCAACATATAAACATGGGGCCTAATAACCCATGTATCCAAATCATGTCAAAATATCATAATAATCATGCTTGATAATGAAAACAATGATAATTCAGCTCAAAATCTATAATTTACTACAATAGGCATGAAAACATGAAAATAGACATGAAATTCATCTTCAAAATATCTCAAGAACTCATAACTTTGAAAATAGCAATGATGGGTATGAACCCTAATTCAAAACTTATGTAATATCATTCAAAATCATATAAATTTAATGTAAAAGCTTAATTTTAGGCACAAGGATGGAAGAAGATCCTTGTTCATAAACCCCACATACCTTGATTGTTGATTAGATGGAGATTCTTGAATTATGGATTCCTATTTGAGTTCTTGGGGATGAGTTATTGATTATCTTTCCTTGGGAATCCTCAATTTAAAGCTTTCTTGGAGAATCTATTAAGGATTTTGATTTCTTAGAGAAGAAGCTTTAGAGCTTTAGGGTTTTGCTTTGAGAGAGAATGGATAAAATTGGGTATAAAGTGACTAGAATGTGTTAAATTCCTTGTTTTGGACAAATTGGGGCCTTGGAAATTGACCAAAATGCCCTCCTTAAACTTCTGGACAGAACTAAAAATGTAAGATTTTCCTGATTTGGGTGGCCACCGCGATACACCACTATTGCGGCGGCTTACTGAAAAATAGACTAGTGGGAACTAGACATTCTCCGTGATGTGCAACCATTATGGTGCCCCTTTGAAATACCATTTTGGCCACTGTCACAACACGCCAATATCGCGTTGGGCTACTAGAATCGATAATTGGGAGATTTGCACTTTCTGTGATGTGTCAATATCGCGTCGGTCTACTGGAATGGGAGAATTGGGAATTTGGACTTCTCTACGATGTGGGGCTATCATAGAGGGCCACTGAAATTTTACAATTATCATTTTTCCCCCCTCCTCGACGCGCCGAGTGCCCAAGTGGTACACTGTCAACTTAAAAACATCATAACTCCTTCACCGAGTGTTGGATTTAGGTGAACTTAGTATCGATGGAAAGCTTATTCAATTTTTCACACAATGGAAATCCTAAATCTGGAAAATTTAATATGAAATAAATGTTATTAATTTTGAAAGCTATCCCTTAACATTCTAAGGATGAATTTATCTAGGAAAAGTACAAAGTATTATAATAGATGTCCATATCTATCTTCAAAAGGTTATAGGATATCGTAAGTAAATTTCCCTTATTTTGTTTCTTATCATGTGGATTTCCTTCATAACTTGTGTTATATCTCATATTTCACTCTTTTGGGCACAAATGGTGATGACTATATCTTGTGAGGTTAGGATTCTGAGCCTTCATTCGAGGAGAGAGCCCAGTCTAGAGGGAAAGTTACAAGTTGTAAACGGGCTCGAGGTAGTGGATGAGCTTGTGGATATACTTCATCTAGGAGTAGTGCTAGGGGGATCTCCCTTGAGCCTCGCGTGTTGAAGATATGGGTCCTATTTTTGTCCCACTGAGTTCTTCTAAGATAGTCTTAGAAGGTTTGTTGATTCACTTATTGAAACACCCCAAATTTTGGTCCCTGAAAGATTTCTGAAATTTTATCCTCATTGCCCAGACTAGACTCTTCATACGAGTCATAGGGAGTCTTGACTAGTCTTATGGACCCAATTGTAGCCTGGCCAGTATGTTGGCCTCACATTTCTACTATGACTACGACTATGATTTACAAGTTGTAAAGACTCAAAATAAGTCATATGGTGTCTTTCGTAGCCTAACCAATGTAATGCCGAATTATTTATACTTTGACAATGACTAGACCATACGAGTCATAATGACTGAGTACGAGTCATAATGACTGATCATAGCCAAGTCAGTGTTCGTGATAATGGACACTGTCCAAACTATTAGTGGGACCTTATTAGTTATAAGGTGGCACTACGAGTCGTTAGGTCACTCATAGCAACTGGGCGATTAATTTTTAGTCTTTTATTAAGGGCATCTGGTCAATTCCCCTTTTCCCTTACTTAGACCCTAAATCCATAAAGCACTCAAGGGGGTTATTTCTCATTCATAACACAATCAAAAACACTCTCAAACTCTCTAAACTCTCAAAGGTCAAGATACTTAGGGCTTCCAAGAAGTTGGTCATATAAAGGCCTAAGGGTAGGTTGATTTCTCTCTATAAATATTAGTATTTCAGGCAAGTTACTCTTCCCCAACTATTAATTTACCAAAATCATATGTTTATAATTGTACCTATGTGATTTAATTATGGATTATGAATATAGGTTTGAAGGTGTGGGAATGAATGCATCTTGAATTGATTTCACATGATTTTAATACAATTGTTCATACTTTGTTCTCATGTTTTTAATTCTTTGGGGTGCATGGGTGTGGGAATTGAATTGGCCTTGAATTATGAAATTGTCACTTAGTTTGACTTACTCACCTATATTATTGAATTGCATAAATGGTTAAACAATGAACATAGATTTTGAAGGCCTTATTGTCTATCATTGATTTAATGAACAAAGGGGGTTGATGTATTCACCCAAGTTAATGTGATTGTTATGGCATAGAGATAAGCTTGAAAGTGTATGGGAATGACAATACCCATGGTGTGTCTTAATGGTTAAATCCTTGGTTGAATAAATATGTTATGTGAAACTTGTTTTAATTTAGGTTAATAGAGGTTATGTAGCTAAGCCATGAATGTGTGGGTCTTAGCTGACTTATACTGGAAACTTATGTTTGTCGATGTGAGGTTTGGTCTTGATGACCATGTGCATAGTTCCCACTATTAATATATAATTATATCTTGGATTGACGTGGGGTCAGGGCATTCCCTGGTCTTCCTTGATACAACTGTTTCATGCAACTAACACACACTGAGGCCCTTTCAATAGGGGGAGTTGAACCCATATAGCCCATGGTCCTCTTTATGAGGATTGATCTACATAGTCTGAGATAATATTTTACCATTATGCTAAACATTATTTCCTACCCTAGCATCTATTATATATATATATATATATGTATGTGAATATGTACAGTGGGTTTAAAATAAATATGATTTGGCATTATATTTACCCCTATCCCTGAGTTTCATGCTAGTTCTCAACCTACTAACCATCTCCAAATTCTATATCCCTATGTGATGCAGGAATCAGAGATACTTCTACTTTTCCTATGCAGTGTTAGGTGGATTAGCTCGATTCGTCGGTCGCTTGTGGTGAAGTGGTAAGCTTCCATTCTATAGAAGACTTGATCATTCCATTGGTCTCCTTCTATAAACAAGAATTAAAAAGTTCACATTGACATTGTCATTGTCACTGTCAGAGTTGAGGGCATGTCCTGAACTATATTGATTTTTGGTTGTCGGTTGTTGACAATTCGTAAATATATTTTAAGTTGCTAAGAATAATATCTTGTGTTATAAGTTTGGAATTCAGCCATGTCTAGGGTATGATGATCTATTTAGCTAGGTAAAAGAGTTGAGGATGCTCTTTAGAGAACATCTTGTGCTCCCCCAGCTCTGAGTATTACACATTCGTCTGTGCCAAAATTTTCTTATGGTGTTCCTCCATCCCTGAGTATGGATCCTTCGGCAGTGCCTACTTCTACTTTTGGTACTCCATAGACTCTGAATATTATTTCTCCTTCAGCATCTGCATCTAGGTATGGTATTTTGAGATCAGAAGTTTAACCTTTATCTAATTTACCTCCATATGTGGGAGCTCAGCCTATCAGATTCACCATGCCTCCTCTTATTACGAGTGTAGTTATTCCTTTTAAAGATCAGAAGAGGTTTGAAATATCACTTATTTGGATTATCCAAGGTTCAGTGGTTCCATGGGCGAGGATGCCTCTTGTTTCTTAATTGATTGTCATGAGAAGTTGCATAACGTGGGTTTGCTTGAGTCGCATAGTATTGCGTATACTAAGTATCAATTGAGGGATATATCTAAAGATTGGTGAAGGTCACTTGTTGGTTATATACCTCTGTATTCTCTTAAGATATATTGGGATCGATTTGCTGAGGCCTTTTTAGAGATCTTCATGCCTTAAAAGTCTAAGGTATCAGACAAGAGATAAGTCTGATCACCTGGAGTAGGTGTCCCTGACTATTGCAGATGTAATACCCCATACGTTTCTAGTTTAGCTCAGCCATTAGAACTCACTTAAGACACTTAGAACCTAAAAATAAAACTAAGTGTTGGGGACTTAGTCTAATTTTTGACCTCTTAACTTCGAGGATACTTAAGTTGACCTTACGATCTTTGAGACAATGGTTTTTGAGTTGATATATGTTCAGGTGTGTAAGGAGCATGTCTCGGGGAAGTTTTGGAATGCAATTCTAGCAGCTCAATGCGATTAGCCTGCATTGCACCAGTAATAGTGGTGAGACGGTTAATACATCATGTCAAGCCCACAAACGGCATTTCAGTTATGACTTTGAACTCCAAAAGAGCATTTAGGTCATTTGCCCGCACCCTAAGTCGTAAAAATAGAAGATTAGATGTTATTCTCAGCAAACTATACTCAATATTCATCAAATTTCTCTCCAAGAAACCCTAATTGAACTCCAAGAAATCCAAAGCTTCATCACACCCTCTTTAATATAATCAAGGATCCAAGTTTTCGAGTCCATGAACTTTAAGAGAAAGACTTCAAGAACATCAATAGGAATCCAAATTCAAGTTTATTCATCAAATTAACTTAGTAAGGTACGTGGGGTTATAAACAAGGATATTTCTTTCATCCTTGCGCCCAAAACTAGTTTTTAAAGTTGAGTTTATATGAATTTACATGATTTGCAATCTAGGGTTCATACCCAAACATCATTGTTTGAAGTTTACAATGTTACAAGTAAATTTATGTGTTGAATTTCATAGCTATTTTCACATATTCATGTGTGTGACTTGATTTTATATATATGTAGAGTAGAATTTAATTATCTTGACTAGAATTGTTAAAGTATTTCAAGATTTCTATTATTGAGCATGAAGTTGTTATGATTTAATATGATCTTTATTTATGGGTTGTAAGTGCAATACCCCAAACTTTCTTAGCTTAAATTCGTTCCTAGAAGGTTAAGAGATAGCTTCAAAAATAAATAATATTTATTTTATGTGGAATTTTTCAGATTTAGACTTCCCATAATGTGTAAAATTTAATAAGCTTTCCATCTACATAAGATTTGCCAAAATCCAAAATTCGGTGAAGAAGTTATGGCAATTTAAGTTCCAATCGTAAAACACTGTCATTTCAGTCACTAGCACTTTGCGGGGATGGTTTAAATGACAATTGTCAAATTCTAGTTGACCTCCGTGATATTGGAACATTGTGAAGAGGGCCAATTTCCCATTTGTCAATTTCCAGTGATCCTACGCAATACTGGCGCGTCGCATCATTGGACAAAATGGCAAACTAAAGGGCACCACAATGGTGGTGTGCGTGATGGCCACCCAAGTTGGATAATATTGTATTTTTTAATTCCGTTTAAAAGTTTAAATGGGTTATTTTGGTCAATCCCCAAGGCCCCAATCCATCTTAAACATAAGATTAATCATATTCCAAGAACTTTTGCTCATTATTCATCATTCTCTTCAAAAGCAAAACCCTAGAGACCAAAAGCTCCCTCTCCAAGAAACTTAATTTCTCCAATAATTCTCCAAGGAAATTCAAAATTAAGGATTCCTAATTCAAGAACTCTAAGAATTTATCTCCAAATACACCATAGGAATCCAAGATTCAAGCTTTTCATCAAAGATCTTCAATTGAGGTATGTGGGTTTTTTCAACAAGGGTAATCCTTTCATCCTTGTGCCCAAACTTATTTTTAATTACAAATTTACTGAATTTTATGTGATTTTCCATGAAATTGAAGTTAGGGTTTATACCCAATATTGCTATTTGTAAGATTATGAGATTTCAAGTGATTTACAACTTTATTTACATGATTATGTTCATATTTTCATGCATATTGCAGTAATTTCCAGATTCTAAGTTGATTTGTCAATGCTTACATTACAAAGTATGAATATTATGATGTTTTAACATGAAATTGGTACATGGGTCATCAAGCCCTAAGTAAACATTGCTATTTCAAGATTGTTTGTGCTATGAACACCATATGATAGGATTATTCTCATATTTTCGATAAAGATTTGACCTTTTGGTCCTAAGCTAAGATAAAGAATCCGCATTGTTCATATGACCTGAGATTTAAAGAAAGAAAACCATAATTGATTTTCTTGTAAACCCTTGTGCAATTTTAATATGGATTTCTTAAGATCCTGAGCATAAGAATGGGAATAGTATTTAGCACCAAGATGGGTATGTTACCAAGGTTCCATGCCCCAGAATTACGTGCCCCTATAGGATTAAGACTATTTCCACTTCTACGTGGATGACTAAGATTGTGATCACTTAAAATAAGAAGTTCTATTTCTATAGCAAGGGTAGAACAACTCTCCCCAACATGGGTAAGATGTTGGACTCCATGAATGCTCACATGGTTTATTTTGGTTAGAAGAACCTCCCAAAAGACGTCCCCCACTCTTAAAAAAGTCTATTGTCTTAAAGCCTTATGATAAAAGCATATGTTTTGGAAGTTATGGTTTTTAAGATTCTTAAAGTCTTGAGATGAAGTATTCCCCTTACAAGTTGACAAGATAATGTAGTAGTTTTCAGAAAGAACAAATTTTAGAACTGAATATAATGGCTCACAAGATTTATATTATATGCTTTATTGTTCATGATTTATGATCTTCAGTTTTCAAACTACTCAAGCCTATGTGAGTCATTTGCATTTAGCATGCATGATTTTATAAATTGTGATGATATTGTTTACTTATTGCATTCACCCCATATGCTCAATACATTCCCAAAGTACCGATCCACGTATATGTCTATATGCTACATTATCTCATAATGTAGGTTCGGGTACTCAATCTCAGTAGCGTGGGTGATTGCCGAGCATCTCATTTATATCTCTATAGTTGGTGAGTCCTCATAGTTTAGGGACTTAGCTATTCAGATTTCCAGTTTATTAGTAGATCATTTAGTATTCACTTCAGACAGTTTGAGTCAGCTGAGGCCTATCGCAGTGACTCTCTAGTTTCAGTCAGTAGAGGATTGTCGGACTACTAGATTCAGTTTTAGATCTTAGTTGCCATATTCAGATTTCTAGTATTTGCTTTATCAGACTAATGAGATTAGTATTTTCAGATATACTCAGATAATTCAGATAGTTTTCGCATTTATTATGCTTTTACATTCATATTACCTTAATTTGAGATTAAAATTTAGTAAAAGGTAGCCAGATTAGCTTAGGACTTCTTGTAGTTAGGAGCACCGTGTGGCATCTCGCGAATCAGATTTTGAGGCATTACAGTAAGCCCTAAGTTTAAGTCTTGATATTTCAAGAAAGGTGATGTTTAAGCATTCTTTGATAAGTATATCTCAGACTTTAAGCAAATATTTGACCTTTTGATCCTCAGTTAAGATGTGGAGTCCACACAGATTAGTTTGATTATATTTTAAAATAGATAAATTCATACCTGTTTTCTTTTACAAACCCTTAAACTATTTTAAAATGGATTTTCTACAGAATAAGCTTACTAGAAAGGGAGTAGTAGCTAGCACTGAGTTGGGTATGTGTCTTACTTCACATGTCCCAAAATTACGAGCAACCATAGGTATGGATTTAGATTATTTCCATTTATATGGATGCATATATAGGTTGTGATCACTTAGCTCAGGTTATACTCCTTGGCAAGAGAATGACAGCTCTCCCCAATGTGAGCTTTTCCCCTTAAGGGAACCAAACGTTGGACACTATGATAGATCACATAGTGTATGTCGGTTATAAGAACCTCCTTAAAGTTCCAAGATGAAATAACAGAACAACTTTTAGAAACTAAGTGTAAAGGCTCACAAATTTACTCAGATATTCTCTTACATAAGACACTAGTTATCAAATTTCAGTTTTCATGTGATAAAGGTGAGTCCTTTTTAACTTAAGCCTGCATAATTTGAAATCGAAATAAGAGTATAACTTTTTTGAACTAAGTTTGGTGGCTCACAAGAATTACTTTTATGCTTTACTACTCATGATTTATCAATTGTCAGTCTTGATTATTCAAGCCAATGTTAGTCACTTACACTTAGCATGCAGTTTTTGAAATCTTGTTTGAATATTGCATTATTATTTTACTTATACATTCAACCCTATATGCTCAGTATATTCCAAAAGCACTGATACACATATACGTCTATGTCCTACATTGTTTAATAATATAGGTTCAGGTGCTCAGTTCCAACAACGTGATTGACCGCGAGTATCTCAATTTACATCCCGATAGTTGGTGAGTCCTCATAGTTTGAGGACGCAGTTATTTAGATTTTCAATTTTATGCACTATTTGATCAGTTGCTTTCAGTTCAGTTTGAGTCAACTGAGGGTTTGTCCCAGTGGCTCTCTAGTTAATAGTAGTTGAGGCTTGTTCGACTGTTAGTTATATTACAAATTTTAAGTGTTGATTGTCAAGAATTTTAGTTTAATACATTCAGACATTGTGTTTAGTTAATTTAGTTCGGATAGTACTCAGTACTTCAGTGTTATCGTATGCCTATGTTGTCCTAGTTTTGAGTTTCTGAACTTGTAGAAGGCTTACAGGGCTAGCTTGGGGCTACTCATAGTCCCTTGCACCATGTGACATCTCGGAACACGTTTCTAAGGTTGTACAACAGAGTATGAGTCATGTTTTCATGCCTTTTCTAGGTATTCCTATGCCAGCCTTAGCACCAAATCTGAGAAGATTTAAAAGATCATGAAGGGGTAGAATTTTTCTTTTGAGTTATATATGTCTCAGGTGGTAGAGTTTGGAGCATAATTTTAGAGTATAGTGGACCATGCTAAGATGATTGAGGGTATTCTTTGAGCATCTCAGGGAGGCCCTAAGAAGACACATCATATGGGAGAGTTTAGAGGTCACACTTTTAGAGGTAGAGATTCTAGAGGTTTTTGTGGATATCATGGTAGACCAGTGCAGGCAGCCTTGCAGAGCTCAGGTAGTGGGTCTTCTGGTTCAACAGTTTAGGATAGCTGTTTTGGTCAAGTTGTACCTCCTTCTATTAAGAGGATCATAGATCTTGTTATGTGTGTGATACTAACAATTTGACCAAGAACTGTCCCCATTTTGTATTAAAAAATACTCCTATTTTTGTTGTAAGAGGTAGAGGTTCTACCAGAGGTGCACGAGGTAGAGGTAGTGATGCCCATAGTGTTGGCCGTGGGGATACTCAAGTAGTTAATGGTCATGGATAGTGCTATGTTATACCCTCCATGCTAAAGGCAGATGCTTACAATACTGTTGTTACAAGTATCATCCTTGTTTATCTTAGATCTACATTTGTGTTATTTGATCTGGGATCGACTTTCTCCTATGTGTCTACAATTTTTTCTTTGAACTTTGATTTTATTAATGAGCCTCTTGTCCGACCTGTTCGTGTACCCTTGTAGGAGATTCTTTAGTGGTGGATCAGGTGTACCGATCTTGTGTTGTGACTTTTGCTGAGCGTGAGACTTGGGTTGATTTGCATGTCATAAATATCGTCGATTTCAACGTTATTTTGGGTATGGACTGGTTGGTGCCATACTATGATATCCTAGATGGGTATGATAAGACAATGACTTTAGATCCGTCGGGTGTGCTAAGGATAGCTTGGAAGGGTGCGCTTTATTTGGGTCCTAAGAGGGTTATGTCCTATGTTCAGGTTTATCGCCTGGTTGGGAGGTAATGTTTGTCTTATTTGGCTCATATTTGTGATACTAGTATTTTCTCGCCTCCTTTTTTGGATTTCGTTCATGTTGTCTATGAGTTCATAGATATGTTCCCTACGAATTTGCTTGGTATTCCTCTGGATCGTAAAATTTATTTTGCCATTGATGTTGAGCTAGGTAACAAGCCCATCTCTATTCCTTCTTATAGAATAGTCCCAACCGAGTTAAACAAATTGAAGGATCAGTTACAGGTGTTATTAGATAAGGGATTTATACAACCTAGTGTATCACCTTAGGGATAGGTCTATGCGTATGTGTATTGATTATCAATAGTTAAACAAGGTGGCAGTTAAGAATAAGAATCGTCTTTCTCGTTTAATGATTTGTTCACCAGCTTCAGGGTGCTTTGGTATTTTTGAAGATTGATTTGAGATTCGGATATCACCTATTAAGGATTAGAGCTTTGAATATTCCAAAGACAGCTTTTCAGACTCGATACGGTTATTATGTTTTCTTGGTCATATCCTTTGTGTTTACTAAGGACCCAACCACATTCATGGAGTTGATGAACTTTGTATTTCGACCATATCTCGACTCTTTTGTGATTGAATTTATAGATGATATCTTGGTTTATTCTAAGAGTAAGGTCGATTATGAAGAGTATTTACAGATTGTGGTTCAGATATTGAGAAATGAGAAGTTGTATGCAAAGTACTCCAAGCATGAGTTTTGGTTGGAGTTTTGTAATGCCCCAGATCTGGTACCCGAAACGTTACACGGTGCTCATGATCTAAAAGGACCACAAGCTAACCCATGACTGATATTTGTACCTGTATACTGCATAAGATACTAAATAATGAGGAAACATAAACTGAAAGGCCATAAGGTTCACATAACTGAAGTAAAACATAACATCAAAATGGGGTATGAAATACCCAAAACAACTAAAATAACTGTCTGAACATAATAGTCTGGAAAGCCTCTAACTGACGGAACTGTCTGAGTAAGGAGTTGATGGGACATGTTCCCAAGTAACTCCAACTAATAAACTAATTACTGATATAATGAAATAATGATCATATCCTCGAAAGATGAGGACTCACTGCTAACTCTAACAACTGAGACTGGAATCTACTGATGCTCTGGATCTTGTGCCTCTGAACCTATGGTATAAGACACCATAGAGAAAATGCATTAGTACTTTGAATATACTGGTATGCATGTGAGTTACGTTGAATGCATGCGGTTCAAATGCATGAACAATACTGGCTAACTGGCTAATATAAACATGAGAATACATGCATGCATACATAGTAACTATATCTAAAATTGTGATAACCTGAGTATGTTGATGACTAACATTTCTAATGACTAAATTCTGATAACTGATAACATGAGTGACTGTATCTGACAATCCTAAATCTGATGGCACTAGATGAGTTTCATATTGTATCTGAGTTAACTATATCTGACAGTCCTAAATCTGATGGAACTAGCTGAGTTCCATACTGTATCTGACAGTTCTAAAATATGAAGAACTATCTGAGTTCTTGACTGATATTGATACTGAAACTGTGGGAAGTAGTCTTCTAACCGACATGCCCCAAATGATGCATTATAGCATAATTGGGGTCCAATCGGTGCCCCGATTAGAAGGGTATCAATACCGCTCCACTGGTAAGGACAACATGTGAGTGACCCTAATATAACAGGTAACTCTAGTGAGAACTATAGGAGCCTTCATATATTAGGCTAAGCCACCTAATCTACCCTTATAAGTAGGCTATAATGTATCAACCTATGCTGGGTATATAGATTTGGAACGCAAGGATTGCTTCTAAGAATCACACCCTCATATAACAGGTGAGTTCCCACCCATGGGTTCGTTCGGTGCTATTTTCTAGTCCTATCTGAATAGACACTAAACATGATTTTCTAAAAATGAACATGGACTGAGTTACTGACTTCTGTTGTCTGACGGAATACTACTAATATCTAACAACTGACTGAGTTCATGAGATCATGGAGATTTCCTGAGTCATAAGACTGTCTGAAGTATAGGGATCATAGATTTACTGAGAGTATCATGAAAACATGACATGGATTTTGGCACACAACTAACATTTCGGGTACAAGTACCCCCAGGACTCGATCGAAGGAAACTAATAAAGAATGACTTGATTGAATACATAATAATCACCATAATGCATTTACTGAAGCATTTCATCAAACATGTGATAGGCATAAGCTTGTACATACATGAGGATTTCATGACAACATGCTAGTTAGGCACTTTTCCTTCATTTAGGCATTAAATCAAACATATTGAAGGCATTGTACAACAATTAAACATCATGGTCACATTCTAATTTCATCATTCAAGGGTTTAGTCATAGGTTTGCATGAATCTATATCTATAATAATTAAACCCACATAAAAATTATCACCCAACATGGAGTAAAATTCAATTTCTCATTTATCTACGTGAACAAGAATAGCCCAATCATAAAATCATAAAGAAAATGTATAACTTGAAGTTGGAAAAAGGGATTCTTGGACTTTATGGATGAAAGGAGTCCATGAATGAATACTATGCATACCTTAGTTCGTGATTTTGTGAGGATTGACGGTGAAACCTTCTTGAATTCGAATCCCCAATAGAAACCCTAGCTTGTTATTGAGAGAAACTTGAGAGAAGGGAGTGTATTTTAGGTGAAAAACGTTTGAATCACGTGTTAAAGGGCTTAAATAGGGGTGGAAAATTGACCCTTTTAACCCTGGACGTGTCTTGTAATTCAATAAAACTTTCCTGAATTGGACCCCTGACCCTTTTAACCCTGGACGTGTCTTGTTATTCAGTAAAACTTTCCTGAATTGGACCCCTGGCGTGATGCGGCGCTATCACGCCATGTCACTTTAATTTGACAATTGAGAGATTGAGGGATGGCACGACGCAGGGCCATCGCGGTGTCACTTCCTTTATGACCTAGAACTTTGGTGCGACGTGGGGAAAATCACGCTGAGACACTGGGAAACAAACACTTCTAAATTTGGGCCCTGGAGCGATGCGCCATAATCGCGGACCCCTACTGGTATTTGTCAAATGCCATTTCCTCTTGTGGTGTGGCATACCACTGACTAATATGGCGCTGTTTTATGATGGGAACTTGAAATAGTCATAACTTCTGACCCGGTAATCGGATTATGATGAATATTATATCGATGGAAAGCTTATTGAATTTCCCACATGAAAAAAAGGGAAAATATTGTAAATTCATCATGGAATAACCATCATTAAATTTGGAATCTAATACTAAAACTTCTTGAGATGAAATTAGCTAGGAAAAGTATAGGGTATTACAATATCTCCCTCTTGAGAACATTCGTCCTCGAATGAGACTGACTAAGAGTAGAGAAAAGACAACTGATGTACATAATGAACATGGATAACTAGAAAACGATCTCATGAATGACATGACTGACAAATTAAACATATAATACTAAACATGCATATCTGATGCATATGTAACTGATTCATGAATGCATGACTGAGTGTTCTGAAGAACTAAGTTTCTCACAATGACAACGCTTGTCTGATGAATAATACATAACTGAACTGATATATGAGTGCATCACTGAATATGCAATGGCACCTGATACCAAGTTTCTAATGGGAACATAAGCATGAAACTGCATACCAAGTTTATGATGAACACTGAATATGAAACTGAGTAAGCTTAAGAAGAACTGTTACCTTGAGTGTGATCTGAGTTGGCGGAGAAGATATGAGGATACTTAGTATGCATATCTGCTTCTGCTTCCCAAGTATCTCCCTCGACAGACGGATTTCACGAAAGAACTTTAACTAGAGGGACTTCTTTGTTCCTCAAAATATGAGTCTAATAGTGTAGGATTTCTATTGGAATCTTCTCATAAGAGAGACTGTTCTGAACATCAATACTCTGAATAGGGACTACAACTACTGGGTCACCTGTGCACTTCTTAAGAAAAGAGACATGGAAGACTGGATGAACAGAGGCTATATCTGAAAGCAATTCAAGCTTAAAATCTACTGAGTTTACCTTTCTTGTCAAACCACTTAACTTCCTTCCTGGGAGAGATCTTTAGATAGACATACTCACCAATCTCAAACTCAAGATTTTCTCTATGAACATCTGCATAAGACTTTTGTTAGCTCTGAGCAGCCCAGAGTCTTTCTCTAATCAACTGGACATTTTCTAAGGTATTGAATACTAAGTTAGGACCTATGATTGAAGCCTCACTAACTTCAAACCAACCAATTAGAGATCTACATATCCTACCATAGAGAGCTTTGAATGAAGCCATGTTAATGCTAGAATGATAGTTGTTGCTGTATGCAAACTCAATCAAAGGCAAGTGGTCATCCCAACTATCCTTGAAATCAATTGCACACACCCTTAGAATATCTTCTAGAGTCTAAATGGTCCTTTCTGCTTGACCATCTGTCTGAGGATGGAAGGCTATACTGAGATAAACTTGTTTACGAAGACCCTTTTGGAATGCTTTCTAGAAATGAGAGGTGAACTGGGTACCTCTATCTGAGATAATAGATAGAAGAACACCGTGCAATCTGACCAACTCTCTAATGTAGAGTTTAGCATAATCCTCGGTTGAATAAGAGATATGGACTGGAAGGAAATAGGCTGATTTGGTCATTCTGTCTATAGTGACCCAGACTGAATTATGCTGATAACGAGTTCGAGGCAAACCCATCACAAAGTCTATGTTCACTTTTTCCCACTTCCAAGTAGGAATAACAAACTCCTACATAGGACCACTAGTCTTCTGATGCTCTATCTTAACCTGCTGACATATAGAGAACTTAGCCACAAACTCTACATGAGCAATACTACCCATAGAGAGTCTACTGAGAGCATTGACAACTATATTATCCTTGCTCGGATGATAGAGGATACTCATGTCATAATCTTTCAAGAGCTCTAACCACCTTATATGATGAAGATAGAGATTTTTCTGAGAAAAGACATACTGAAGACTCTTATGATTTGTGAAGACATCTACATGAACTCCGTAGAGATAATTCCTCCAAATCTTCAAAGGAAAGACTAGGGTGTCTAACTTAAGATCATGAGTAAGATAATTCTTCTCATGGTGCTTAAGTTGTCTGGAATTGTAGGATATAACCTTACTATGCTGCATAAGGACATAACCCAAACCTACTCTAGATGCATCATAATACACTACGAACCTATCTGAACCATCTAGAAGAGATAAAACCAGAGTTGAGGTAAGTTGAGTCTTCAACTCTTGAAAACTCTTCTCGAAAAGATCTAACCACTGACACTTGACTTTCTTTTGAGTCAATCTGGAAATAGGGGATGCAATAGAAGAAAATCCCTCAATAAACCATCTATAATAGCCAGCTAAACCCAAGAAACTCCTGATATCTGATGGAGAGATAGGTCTGGGCCAGTTTATTACCTCTTCGATCTTTTGAGGATCTACTCTAATTCCATCACCCAAACTGATATGACCAAGGAATGCTACTTACCTTAGCCAAAATTTTCACTTACTAAATTTGGCAAACAACTGATGATTTCTGAGAGTCTAAAAGTATTGTTCTAAGATGGTCTGCATAATCTCGCTCACTGTGGGAATAGACCAGAATATCATCTATGAAGACTATGATGAATATATCCAAGTACCATTTGAACACACAGTTCGTCAAGTTTATGAAAGCTGTTGGGGCATTAGTATGACCAAATAACATAACTAGGAATTCAAAGTGACCATATCGGGTTCAAAAAGCTATTTTTGGAATGTCATAATCTCTGACTCTGAGCTAATGATAGCTGGATCTGAGGTCTATCTTAGAAAAATAATTGGCACCCTGAAGTTGGTCAAACAAAACATTGATTCTAGGAAGAGGATAATTGTTCTTAACCGTGACCTTATTAAGTTAATGGTAGTCAATACACATTCTGAGAAAACTGTCTTTCTTTCGCATGAATAATACTGGTGCACCCCACGGGGACACACTAGGACTGATGAATCCCTTATCTAAGAGATCCTTCAACTGTTCTTTTAGTTCTCTAAGTTCTACTAGTGCCACTCTTTATGGCGGAATGGATATAGGTTAAGTATCCGAAAGAAGATCAATATCAAAGTCCATTTCACTTTTGGGAGAATTCCTAGAAGATCTTCAGGAAAGACATCTGAATATTCATTCATAACTAAAACGGATTCAAGACTAGGAGTTTCAAAACTGGAATCCTTAACATGAATAAGATGATAGACACATCATTTAGATATAATTTTCCTTTCCCAAAGGTAGGAAACAAGTTGACCTCTAAATGCTGAAGTACTACCCTTTCACTCAAGGATAGGTTCATTTGGGAACCAAAACTGGACTATTCTATTTCTATAGTCGACTATAGCATAGCAGGAATAAATCCAATCCCTGCCAAGAATAACATCAAAATCAGTTATCTCTAATTTGACTAAGTCTACTGAAGTGTCTTTCTAAAATATCATAACCGAGCAGTTCCGTATACCTGCCGAGCTACGATAGTTTTACCCACTGGGGTAGAGACGGAAAAGGGCTCTGCTTGAATTTTAGGACTGACTCCAAAATCGACTGCTATATAAGGAGTGACAAAATACAAAGAAGCTCCTGCATCTAGCAACGCGTAAACATTCACATGAAATATATGTAACATACCAGTAACCATATTAGGATAATTTTCCTAATCTTTTTGGGACTTAAGAGCATACAAATGATTTAGTCGTTGCCTACTAGTAGCACTAGAGGTGGCACCCTACTGATTTGGGCAATCGAACTGAGCTGAGGAGCGATTTCATTGACCCTAAGGACCTGGCTGAGGATAGTCTCTGACTTTGTAGCCTAGCTTGCCATATTCAAAACAAATACCACTGCCAGCTCTGCAAATACCCTGATGGTGCTTGCTGCAAGTCTGGCAAAGAGGATAGGTGCGGGCACTGCTAAAACTATCCTAGGACTTTTAGCCTGGCGCTTTATCTTTTTTACCCTCTCTGAACATAGGAACTGGAGAACTAGATGAAGAACAAGCTAGAACAGATGACTTAGGAAGAAATTGAGAACGGTTTCCTCCTTCTGACTTAGGCTGAGCAAAGTTGAAACTACCTATATTCGCTCTCTTATTATGCTTCTCTCTCATCTTAAATTTTTGCTCCTCTACTTGCTGAGCATAAGTCATGAGCCTGGATAAAGTCATGTCACTATTTAGCATGGAGGATCTACACTCATTAACCACACTATCATTCACCCGTGAAATGAACTTACACATCCTTGTCCTGCTATCTGTAAACACATGAGGGGCATATCTGGAAAATTGAGTAAACTTAAGAGAATGTTCTTTTACTGTCATATTTCCTTGCCTGAGGTTGATGAATTATAGCACCTTAGCTTCTCTAAGCTCTAGGGGAAAAATCTATCAATGAACGCTGAAGCAAACTCCTCCCACTCAACTAACCCTACATCGTCTGCCCTCTCTGACTTTCTCTACTTGAACTAAGTATGAGCCATATCCTACAATTGATATGTAGCTAGCTCAGCACTCTCACTAGACATAACCCCCATTTTGTTTGTAACCTTTTGCACCTGGTCTAGGAATTTCTAAGGGTCCTCATCTGTCTTAGACCTAAGAAAAAATGGAGGATAATGCAGCTGAATTGGCCACTGGGTTGGACAGAATGACAGTTGGTCCTTCATTCTGAGTAGCAACTGACTGAGTAAGAGTAGTGAATGCGGCCCTTAACTCCACATGAGAAATATGTTTGCCCAAAGGTTCTTTGGGATGAGGGGTTGGCTGATTCCCGTTTGTTCTTTTAGGGGACATGTTTTGTATAGAGAATGGAGAAATGGATTAGACTGAGAGATTTACTTAAGATTATGCTCACTGGCATGACATGAATACTGAAAAAGGGGAAACTATTCCTAAAACATCTTATAGCCTTCTGCACATAAATGTGGCTTGCTACACACCCATGTACAAGACTCTACTAGATGTGGATTTCAGACTTCCTAGGACTCTATTGAACCTTAGGCTGTGATACCAAGGTTGTAATGCCCTGAATTTGGTACCCAGAATGCTATGCGATACTCATAACCCCGAAGGACCACAACCTAACTTATGACTAATATTTATACCTATATACTGCATAATATACTGAATAATACGGAAACATGAATTGAAAGGACATAAGGGTCACATAACTTAATTAAAACATAACATCTAAATAGGGTATGAAATACCTAAAATAACTAAAATAACTATCTGAACATAATAGTCTGGAAAGCCTCTAACTGATGGAACTATCTGAGTAAAAAGTTGATGGGACATGTACTCAACTAACTCCAACTAATAAACTAATTACTGAGATAATGAAATAATGATCATGTCCTTGAAAGATGAGGAATCACTGCTAACTCTGACAGTTGAGACTGGAATCTACTGAAACTCTGGAGCTCGTGTTTATAAACCTATGGTATAAGACACCATAGCATAAATTTGTTAGTACTTTGAATATACTGGTATGCATGTGAGGTAGGCTGAATACATGGGATTCATATGTATAAACAATACTGGCTAACTGACTAATATGAATATAAGAATACATGTTTCCATACATATCAACTAGATCTGAAATCATAATAACCTGAGTATTATGATGACTAACATGACTAATGACTAAATTTTGATAACTGATAACATGAGAGACTATATCTGATAGTCTTGAATCTAATGGAACTAGCTGAGTTCAGTACTCTATCTGAGTTGACTGTGTCTGACAGTCCTAAATCTGATGGAACTAGCTGAGTTTCATACTGTATCTGAATTGACTATATCTGACAGTCCTAAAATTTGAAGACTTATACTAATACTGAAATTATGGGAAGTAGTCATCTAACTAACATGCCCTAAATGACACATTATAGCTGAATTGAAGTCCAATCTGTACCCTAGTTAGAAGGGTGTCAATACCACGCCACTGTTAAGGACAACATGTGAGTGACCCTAATATATAGGTAACTCTAGTGAAAATGGTGGGAACCCTCATATAGCAGGCTAAGACACCTCATCTACCCTCATATAGTAGGCTATGATGTCTCAACCTATGCTGGCTGCATAGTTCAGGAATGCAAGGATTGCTTGTAAGAATCACACCCTTATATAAAAGGTTAGTTCCCACCCTTGGGTTTGCTCGATGATAATTTCTACTTCTATTTGAATAGACACTAAACATGATTTTCTAAAACTAAACATGGACTGAGTTATTGAATTTCGTTGACTGACGGAATACTACTTATATCTGACAACTGATTGAGTTCATGCGGTCATGGAGATTTTCTGAGTCATATGACTGTTTGAAGTCTAAGGATAAAAACATAACATGACTCTAGGCACACAACTAATATTTTGGGTACAAGTACCCCTAGGACTCGATAGACGGAAACTGACAGAGCATGACTTTCTTGAATATATAATAATCACCATAATGCATTTACTGAAGCATTTCATCAAACATGTGATAGGCATAAGCTTGTACATACATGGGGTTTTCATGACAACATGCTAGTTAGGCACTTTTCCTTCATTTAGGCATTAAATCAAACATATTGTAGGCATGGTACATGTAAACATCATTGTACAATAATTAAACATCATGGTCATATTCTAATTTCATCATTCAAGGGTTTAGTCATAGGTTTTCATGAATCTATATCTATAATAATTAAACCCACATAGAAATTATCACCCAACATGGAGTAAAATTCAATTTCTCATTTATCAACGTGACAAGAACAACCCAATCATGAAATCATAAAGAAAATCCATAACTTTAAGTTGAAAAAAGGGATTCTTGGACTTCATGGATGAAAATAGTCCATGAATGAACACTATGCATACCTTAGTTCATGATTTTATGAGGATTGCAATAGAAAACCTAGCTTGTTCTTGTGTGAAACTTGAGAGAAGAGAGTGTATTTTAGGTGAAAACCAATTGAATCACATGTTAATGGGCTGAAATAGGGGTGAAAATTGACCCTTTAAACCCTGGACGTGTCTTGTAAATTCAGTAAAAATTTCCTAAATTGGACCCCTGGTGTGATGCGGCGGTATCACGTCGTGTCAGTGGATTCTTACAATTGGTAAATTAAGGAATGGCGCAACTCAGGGCCATCGCATTGTCACTTCCTTTGTGACCTAGAACTTTGGCGCGACGTAGGGGAAATCACGTTGAGACACTGGGAAATGAAAAATTCTAAATTTGGGCCCTGGAGCGATGCGCCATAATCTTGGACCCCTACTGGTATTTTCCAAATGTCATTTCCTCTTATGGCATGGCACACCACTAACTAATATGGTGCTATTTATGACAGGAACTTGAAATAGTCATTACTTCTGACCCGATTATCAGATTTGTATGAATCTTATATCGATGGAAATATTATTGAATTTCCCACATGACAAAAAGGGAAAATCTTGTAAATTAATCATGGAATAACCATCATTAAATTTAGAAGCTAATACCAAACATTCTTGAGATGAAATTAGCTAGGAAAGTTTGGGGTATTACAAGTTTGTATCTTTCTGTATCATATGGTGAATAAAGAGGGTATTATGGCTAATACATCCAATATTGCAATGGTTTTTCATTGGGATAGGCCTACTTCACCCACCACGATTCAAAGCTTTATTGGATTAACGGGTTTCTATCAATGTTTTATTGAGGTTTTCTCATCTGCCCATTGAACAAGTTGACTCAGTAGAATATTTCCTTTAAGTGGTCCGATGCTTGTGAGGCAATCTTTCAAAATCTTATGAATTTGTTGACGTCAACTCCTATCTTGACCTTACCTAAGGAGGGCGGGGTTTCACCGTCTTTTGTGATGCTTTCGCTGTCAGGTTAGGTATTGTGTTGATGTAAGAGGGAAAGGTGATCGCATATACTTCTCGTCAATTGAATCCCCATGATAAAAATTACCCTACCCATGATTTGGAGTTGTGTGCTATTATTTTTTCTTTGAAGTTGCGGAGGCACTACTTGTATGGAGTCCGTTGTGAGATTTTCTTGGATCATCATAGCCTTCATTATTTATTCACCCATCGAGATCTTAATATGATAAAGCTCCCTTGTCTTAAGTTTCTTAAGTATTATGACTTGACTATTTTCTATCATCTGAGTAAGGCTATTGTGGTTGCAGATACCTTGAGCCAAAAATCGACTAGCATGCTTTGCTTGGAACATCTTTTGACTCAAGAGATATCATTGGCCTTAGAGGTTCTGTCCTTAGATAACTAGATTGTTAGGCTTGTTATTTTTACACCTAGGTAGTATTCATGAAGGCTAGGTCTTCTTTAATAGAACAGATTCGAGATCATCAATTTGATGATGTGGGATTGAGGTTGATTTGGGATAAGGTTTTGAGTGGTGAGACTAAGGAATCCTCACTTGATTCAGATGGTGTTTTAAGGATTGGAGGCCGATTTTATGTATTGATAGTAGGTGATTGGATTAGATTGATTTTAGAGGAGGCTTACTATTCCAGGTATGTTATTCATCTGGGCGTGACTAAGATATATCATGATTTGAGACAACATTACTACTGGGGTGGTATGGGGAGAGATATAGAAGATTTTGTAGCTTGTTTCCTATATTATCAGCAGGTGAAGGTCATGCATTTGAGGTCGGGTAGTTTGTTTCAGAGGTTACCTATTCCCTAGTGGAAATGGGAACGTATCACTATGGACTTCATGACTGGATTACTTTGTACTTCTTATAGTTCTAATAGTGTATGGGCCATCAAGGATTGATTAACCAAATCTGCTGATTTCATTCCAATTTAGGTTTGTTTTAGTGCTGAGAGGTTGGACCATATCTATATTCGTGATATTATGTGTCTTCATGGTGTGCTAATGTCTATCATCTTAGATCGAGGTACAGTGTTCATATCTCACTTCTGGAAGAATTTTCAAAATGAGTTGGGTACTTGGGTTGATCTTAGTATAGCTTTCCATCCCCAGACTGATTGTCAGTCATAGCAGACTATTCAAGTTTTGGAGGATATGCTTTGTGCTTGTGTGATGGATTTTGGTGGTCAGTGGAAGCAATATTTATCCTTGGTAGAGTTTATGTATTTTAATAACTATCATTTTGGTATTAATATGGCTCCTTTTAAGGCTTTGTATGGTAGGAAATGTCGCTCTCTTATTCGTTGGTTTGAGGTTTCTGAGCTTATACCTCGAGGTAAAGACTTACTTCATGAGTCCTTTAATAGAGTTCAGATCATCCAAGAGAGTCTTCGAGCTTCTCAGAGTAGGCAGAAGTGTTGTGCAGACCGTAGACTTCATTCCTTAAGATTTGGAGTTAGTGATCGAGTTTTCCTTTGAGTTTCACCCATAAAGGATATAATTAGTGATACGCCTAAATTACACCTCTTTTACGAGAGAGTAAGCGGATGTTGTCAAATATATAACCCAACTAGGTTAGGGTCGAATCCCAATGGGAATACTATGCTCACTAAGTATCGTGGTCGTTACTAGACTGTTGATCAAAGATTCCAAATTAAAGGGGGTTTGATTTGTAAGTTTTGTCTCATTATTTGTAACAAAAAGTGTTACAGTCAGTGATTCTTATTGCAAATAATAATTCAATGAGAGTAGACAAACTAGAGTTTTGGTTACCAAGATGTTCAAGTAGCTAGGGATGTGAATTATTTTGAATTTTTAATTACTCACTTCAATTGCAAGAGTTGTTGAATCCTATAATTTAACCATTTGTCTCTCAACCTAACTGAGTAAATTATCCTTTAATTCTCTCGAACATAAATAATGCATTAATTTATTCAATTATTCTCTCATGTGGGTTGATCCCGTTAAGGCATCAACCCTCAACCCAAAGATTAAAGCCCTTAGATCCCATATAAACCTCTTTTTTTACCAACAAACACTTTTCTATTGGAATAAGTGATGTTCTTGGTCACACCCTTCAAGTTTGCAACCAAGAAAGGTCATTATTGTGAAGTCGGGTTTATACACTTTAGTTAACCATAGAAATCAAGTGTTTTCATAACCCCAATTAGCTTTTAACATCAAGGCTCTCATAACCCTAGTTATGGGAGCTTAGCCACACATCTCCATATAAGAAGAAGAAGTCATTATGTTTCTCGTAAATAAATTCAGAAATTACTGACAAATATCACAAGATTTGTTCTTGAGTCTTCAGAAGAGAATAGGCATAAAAAGTCTAGATCTATAATTCTAGCTTGAATCTCAGAGAATACTACCTTACAATAATGTTCCTAGTTGTAAATATGATAAAACGATACCTAAATAAAATCTAAACTGGGTATTTATATGTTCCCAGCTGCAGAGGATTTAAAATTTTAACTTAGAAAAATCATGTCCAAGTTGATGGTAGGATTGATGGCCCATCAGAAACTTGATGGTACATCACGTGGACCATCGCTAATGGTTCCAGAATTTCATGTTCTATTAAGGGTTGACGGCCATGTTGGCAGACTATGGCTGGCTAACAGATGGTCCGTCACATGGGCCATCACTTAATCCTTCAATATGCCATGTTCTGTTTTGTCTTAACAACCAAGTTGGCTGTCCGTCGGACGATTGACGGTCTGCCACTTGGACCATTACAGAGGCCATTCATTTGTTTAACCCTGATGACCACTATGGTGGTCTGTTGCATGGCTAACGGTCTACCAATTTGACCGTCAGTGGCTTTTTCTTGCTATTTTTTCAAGTTTCTCCTCCAGCTAACTCCTTAACCTGAAAACACTAATATCGAATATTAAATACAATAGAAGTTGCTTGAAAACATCCAATTATCCCTTGAAAAAAGATGTTTCATCAAAAGCCAGAACATCAACCCCTCAACTTAAGACAATTTCTTATCCGCAATCAACTCAGCACCAAATTACATACATGAACAATACAATGACAGGCAATCAACTGCTGAACTAGCTTTCACACAACCATTTACTTGTCATCTCACTCACATAGGCTCAACACATCAAGATCTACAAATGGTATTGTTTATAATTCAGCATACATATAATCATGGATAAATATACCACAGAGATCATCAAAACTAAGTGTAAATCAAGTGGACCTCACAATCAATGAAGTCCACCACTACTTATATACTGTGGATGAAAACCAAGACTCTCACACTCATCAAAGAATTTGCAAACATAGCATACATACCTATAGGCTTGCCCTTATCATCTAATGCTCCCTTATGGTTGATTCTCCAAGATCAAGAAGGTCTTTTTTAGGCTTTTAATGAGGCTCCGGGGCTAGGTGAGGACAAATTTTAGGACTAGTGACTTAACATTAAGACTTAACTCTCTTTGCCCTTGAATTTTGCTCACTAACTACTACTTTACTCGCTCATTTACAATCTCCATTTTTCATTTACACTTTGCCCTAACAACCATATTTTCTTAAGCATCATCCAACCTCAACTTATCCAACTTAGGATTTCCATCACATGATAGCGTATATCTTACATATTAATGCCAATTACAGAATCACTAAAGGTTGCTCACATATGCTAAATGACAAGAGTAAATAATCACACAAACATGTTCATAGACTTATTCCAACATTATTCATCATCCATATTCATAATAAGATGCTAAAATAAAAGATACTTTTATAAATAAACATTAACACATAGATATTTATATCACAACCTAAGAAAATAAAATGCAATCCTAGAAATGTTGGTTCTACTATATAGCACTCGAGATAAAAATAACATCGACAACAAAAACCCCATGGTACAAGTATACCCACCCCCACAGAAAATAAATGTGTTATCCTCAATGCATAAAATTAAAGTACAAAGGATGGGAAATACTTGTAAAGCCTCTTATACAGATGAGGCATCGATGAAATATGGTGAGGCTCCAGTGGCCTTATCTACAACAACGTTGACCCCTATGGTGGTAGGGGTACTCACAATCTCTTCCTATGGAATTGGAGGTATCACATCTCGAGCTGGGTTTGAACTGGGCCCCCTTGCTAGGGCAGAGTTGGTAGACACTCCAATATCTTTATCTTTTACTTTCTTCCTTCTTTTCTCTTTATCTCTCCTCTATCTTTTTGCATCTTTTCTCATAGCATAATCTTCATGCTCTTTCGGTGTCATTGCTTCTCTTATTCTCCTTTTTTTAGCTTTTTTATCTGTGCTTTTGCCTGGACTTTCATCTATCATCTTGCCTTTTTCTTTCAATGGATTCACTATTAAGTCAATAGTACCTTCATCTTTGTTGGTTATTACCAAAGTAGGGTCAAAGACTGGTTGTTGTGATTGCTTGCTCTTCAACTTTGCTATGTCTACTTGTGCTTATTTAAATTCTACCATAGCTTAGCAAGATCTGAAATAGACACCGCATCCAACCTTTTGTTGATTCTCTCTTCCATGTGATCTATCCTAATATGAATGTTTTGAAATGGATAGATTGATTCTTCCACAATTTGATCAATAAAAGGCTTGAATTACAAAGCCTATGTGTCTAGCTGCTTCTTAAACTTCTTTTGCAGCTTAACCAACTTGGCAAAATTTTCCTGTGTTAACCTGTACTCTTAATAATCTATCCCTCCCATTGGTGGCATAGACTCTGATGTTGCAGATGTACTAAGTGGCATATAATTAGGCAGAAAATAAGTAGTGATAGAAAAAAGGGATACCTGAAGGAATTTCAGAGGTATCGAGAGTTGGCGCTGACTATATCTGGAAGGCCAGAGGTTTTGTGACTCGCATCCCAAATATTGAGTCTTCTTTTGATTTCTCAATGACTTCTTTAAGTATAGCCCAAACTGCATTATCAAATCCTTAAATCAGAGGCACATTAGCCTGTCTGCATATCTCCGTGATTAGATATAGGAATAGTAGTGCACTTACCACTTTGTGTGCCCTTATGAACATTTCATCAATAATGATTTGGCTAAAATTGATCTTCATCCCTACAATCAAACTAGCCACTAGCATATCCCTATGGCTATCCAAATTAGCATCCCCTCCTATTAGCATCATCTTAACTGAATAATGGCCCACCAGAACTTCATTTGGAAGATAAGGAGGGGCTTAGCAATGTGCTCATGAAGGTTGGTTGCCCAGGCGGGGTTGCCATCATTAGTCAGTAGCCCATACAACCCCGGCCTTTGAGTCGATGCCGAAGTCAGACGATACTCAAGATTAGGCACTGCAGTCGATGGCTCATAGCCGGGCCCAAATAACATCTTGATATATCAATGTTGACTCCTCTCACCGGGACTAATTCCTTGTTTGGAAAGTGTGACATCTTCGTGCCTTTGGGACAATACTTCTCTATTAAAGCCGAATAGTTGGCGAAAAACTCCCTCACCAAATTTAGTTGATAAGAAATAAGTGATTTGTTAATCTAGGCAAACTCATAATCATTAAACTTCCGCTCCAGTTCTAGATATTCATGCAACTGACTCATCACTATTTGGTACTCTTCGGAGATTGGCCTTTTGATTAGCCTACTCACCGTCAGTTCTAGTCCATCTAGGAACTTGTCCTTTTATCCCTCAATCTGCCACCTGAGTGCTTCCCTTATTTTAGGGTCTTTTCTCTTAACCATATTTTCCTCCTTGGTCTCTGCCTCAGCATGGACAGTTTTCACCTCAATGAGATTGGGGTTAGATGTGTTAATCCCTTCCTCATTTGGGCTCGAACTATTACTACTAGTGCTGTTATCACTCTCCTCTTCAGACTGGGAGAGTGTGGGGATTGTTCTATATCATTGTTAAGTGTTGAAGGCAGGTTCCTATTCACTCCTTGCATACTCGCTTCTTCCTCATGCTCTACTACCACCTCTGGTCAAAAGGAGTATATGTACCATAACGCCTGGAAAAAACAAGGAATCAATTTACAGGTCAAAACAGATTAAAGATAGTGAAAATATGGCTTTACGGTAGGTCTGATGGTCCGTCCGTCAAGATAGTGATGGTCCATCGAACTCACCTCAGGCCTTAACCAGTGTGTCACATTTCTCAGAATCTTACGATGGTTGGCCTGATGGTCCATTAGGTTACTGACTGTCCACCAAGTCATCCGTCAGGTTACTGACGGTGTACCAAGTCGTCTGTCGTAGCTTATCCAGTGACCCTCATAGTTGGCATCTTTGCGATGGTCCATCGTAAGTTCAACGGTCCGCCAAGGTAACCGTCACAACCCTTTAATAACGAACAACTTACTCACTCAATATTTGGCAACTCAAAGAAGATGAATAAGGTTATGATCATACCTTGATGGTGCAGTAACTTTACTCTACTCACTTGCAGATTCAAAAAATAAAGATAACTTAAGGCCTTTGTCAGTGATTGATAGCTTTTGTTGTGATAAGAAGAAGGGGGGATGTGTTGTTTAAATAGGAGAGAAAAAGAAGAGAAAGAGTCCTAAGAAGAGATAACTAATGCCAAATACTTTGAATTCAAAAGAAGTTCAAATGTTGTAGAATTTCAAAAGGTATCAATGTATATAACTGCCTCTTCTTATCGGTTGAAAACATTTGGGTTGGATAAAGACCATTTAAATAGCCTTCAAAATTAACCAGACCCGACCCGGAACTAAGGTTATGCTGACGGTTGACCTGATGGTCCGTCAGATGACCGACAGTCCACCATGTTAACCATTGAGTCTTACCAAAAACTTAGTAATCCTGTTTTACTATGATGGCTAACTCGACGGTCTGTCTGTGATGCGACAGTCCATCGACCTGTTCGTCAATCTGTTCTAATATTCTTGATTTATAGCTTTTATTTGAGGGAGGGAGTGACGATCCGTCGGACCAGCGATGGTCTGCCAACTCGACCGTCAAGACTTATCTGGAACATCATTTTTTATCATGGCTTGATGGCCCTAGTGGCGGTCCGTCAGCCTTCCCGGCGCCCCCTTATCAACTAAAAAACACATATCCTTCTACATTCTCAGTCCTTCACACTTCACAAACACCTTAGATTGCATAAAAACAACAAATAAATTCTAAATATGATTACAACAACACTTTGTGGGTTGCCCCCCACAAGCGCCTGATTTAATGTCGTGACACGACTAAGTTATCCCGATTACTCAGACTTCATCAATATAGATAGTGGCTATGTATTTTATCAAGTCCACTAGACTGATATATAACTTCACTCATTTCCTATTAACCTTGAAGACACTTCCATCCTCAGTCTCAAGTTCAACTACTCCAGATGAGTAGACTTGGTTAACTTTGAATGGGCCAGACCATTTTGATTTAAGTTTTCCTGGAAATGGCTTCAATCTAGAGTTAAAGAGGAGCACCCAATCACCTTTATCAAAGTATCGCTTTGCAATCTTCCGGTCATGGTACCTCTTCATCTTCTCCTTGTGTAGGTCTGCTCTTTCATATGCTCCGAGAAGGAACAAATCCATCCCATTCAGCTGACCCAATCTTAACTCTGCTGCCTTATTCTAGTTTAGGTTCAGCCTCCTAAGCACCCATAATGCCTTTTGCTCTAATTTAATTGGCAAGTGTCATGTCTTGCCATTAACCAATTGGTACAATTACATGCCGATAGGTGTGTTGAAAGCTATTCTATAAGACCACAAGGCATCATCAAGCTTCCTAGACCAATCTTGTATGCTTGCATTCACCATTTTAGCAAGAATGGCTTTGATGTCTCTATTCAAAATATCCACTTGCCCACTAGTTTGTGGGTGGTATGGAGTTTCTACCTTATGCTGCTTAACACCATACTTAGCAAAGGCATCCCTAAACACTCGATTGTAAAAATTTGATCCATTGTCGCTTATAATGGTGTGTGGCACCCCAAATTGAGAGAATATGTTCTATTTAAGGAACTCAACAACTCTCTTCCCTTCATTATCGTCCAAGGCAACAACCTCAACCTATTTAGATACATAATAGACAGCAACCAGAATGTATTTCATCCTGTATGAGCGCACCAAGGGTCCAATGAAGTCGATGCTCCGAACGTCAAACAACTCCACTTCCATCATTTTTGTCAAAGACATCTCATGATTATTTGATATTGACACTTGTCTTTGGCATTGGTCACATCTCCGCACGAACTCATAAGAATCTTTGAATAAAGTCGGTTAATAGTAGCCACTCTGCAACAATTTCCTAGCATTTTGGTCACCTGGATGGTGACACCCAACTGGAGAAGTATGACAAGCTTAAAAAATATCCAGCATGTCCACTTCTGGGATACACCTCCTTATAATATTATCTGCACAATGCCGAAAGCAATACGGCTCATCCCTGAAGTAATGACTAACATCATGAAGAAACTTCTTTCTTTGGTGAAAATAAATGTTCTCTGGAATAACCTCGCTCACTACGTAGTTTACAAAGTCGGTATACCAAGGAATTCTTTGTAACACAGTAGCTAAGATTTTTTCATCTGGAAATGCATCATTAATTTCTAGCTCATCTTTGAGTGCATGATCTCTCTCCAGTCTGGACAAGTAGTCCACAATTTGATTCTTGCATCCCTTCTGATCTTTGACTTCAAATTCAAATTCTTGGAGAAGCAATACCCATCTAATTAATCTCGGCTTAGCGTCCTTCTTGGCCATCAAATATCTTAAGGTGATGTGGTCTGTGTGAACTACCACCTTGGTTCTTAATAGGTAAGCCCGAAATTTCTCAAAGGCATAGGCAACTACAAGAAGTTCCTATTTAGTAATAGTGTAGTTCTTTTGATCTCCATTTAAGGCCTCGCTTGCATAATAAATAGGATGAAATAGCTTATCCCTCTTTTGGCCAAGTACAGCCCCAAGTTCCACTCCGCTTGCATCGCACATAATCTCTAACGACTTTGACAAATCTTCATCAATAATAATTGGGGCATCAACTAATTTCTCTTTAAGGCATTCAAATGCCTTCAAGAAATCGTCATCAAATATGAACTTGGCCTCCTTCTCCAATAGCTTGCAATGTGGGTTTACAATTTTTGAGAAGTATTTTATAAATCGCTGATAAAAACCCGCATGATCAAGGAAACTACGTACTTCCTTTACTAAAATAGGAGGTGGTAGCTTCTCAATAACCTCAACCTTTGCTCGGTCGAACTCAATCCCCTTGGCTGAAATTTTGTGACCAAGGACAATGCCCTCCTTCACCATAAAGTGGCATTTCTCCTTATTAAGCACAAGATTAAACTCCTCGCACCGCTGCAAAGCTCTACTCAGATTCACCAAACAAAACTCAAAAGAATCACCTACTACTGAGAAGTCATCCATAAACACCTTCAAGGTGTCTTCAACTATATCGAACAAATAGACATCATGCACCTTTGAAAGGTACCGGGTGAATTACACAAACCAAATGGCATCCTCTTGAAGGAAAAAGTACCATACGGGCAAGTGAATGTTGTTTTTACCTGATCTTTCGAGGATATAGAAATCTTGTTATAGACAAAATACCCATCCAGGAAATAACACCAACCTCTTCCTGCCAACCGATCAAGCATTTGATCCATAAAAGTCATTGGAAAATGGTCCTTCAAAATCCAAGAGTTGAGCTTACGATAGTCCATACAAACTCTCCAATGCCTTTGCTATTAAAATTCATTAAGACTACATCCAAAGGCTCAACAACAAATTTCTCCTCTGTCGGCACTTCTTGCTCATTCTCGTAATAAACATCCACAATAGAGAACACACTTATTTCCTTGTGTTGCTTCATATATTGACACACATCAAACCAAACTACTTCATCATTAAGCCTAAATAAGATCTCATTAGCTCGCAAATCAATAAGTACGCTTCCAGTTGCAAGGAAAGGTCGACCCAAGATTACGGGCACCTTGAAATCCATATCACAATCTAGAATAACAAAATCTGTTACAAATATAAAGTTGGCCACCTTTACTAGCATATTATACAAAATACACACTGGCCACTTTACCGATCTATATGCCATCACTAGTAGCATGTCTATGGGTGTAGGATCCTCCAAACCCAACTTTTTATAACCAGCAAGCGGCATTAGGTTAGTACTTTCTCCCAGATCATATAAAGCTTTAGCAAAATCAAAAGAACTGATAATGCAAAGAATAGTAAATGCTCCTGGGTCCGCCTTCTTTTGCACCAAAGACCTTGTTAAAATAGCGCCACAATGATGAAGGTTATCCACTGGTTCATAACTCACTGCTCTATTCTTCATCACCAAGTCTTTCATAAACTTAGCATACCTAGGCATCTACTCTAATGCCTCTACTAACAACACATTCACAGTCAGCTGCTTCAGCATCGCCATGAATTTGCTAAACCTAGTATCATTAGGTTTCTTCTTTAATCTATGAGGAAATGGCGGTGGTGGTTTTGGAATGGTCGTAACCACTGCCTTTTTCTACTTTTTCTTCACTTCCTCTAACTCATCAACCTGCTTATGGTTATATGTACTCCCTTTACCATCCATCTTATCAGACTCCACTGGATGGGTTTCATTATCATCTTCCTCTTTTTCAATCATATCTTTAATCATAGCCTTGCCCACAGAAGGGATAGGTAATACTTTACCACTCCAAGTGGTAAATTCCATGCAAGAGCGATCATTTTGTAGATTTTGTACTATATTGCTAGGAAAGGTACCGTTCTTTCTCTGATTAAATACAGCTGAGATTTGGCTTATCTGCTGCTCCAACTTTTTGGTAGAAGTTGAGTATGAATTTACTAGCTAGCTCATAGAAGATAAGTCACTCTTTATATCGTCACTCAAGCATTGGTGGCCTCAACTCCCTTTAATAGTTTCTCTATCATGTCCTTTATGGACATATTTCCTGAACTTGTAGCTGTATTATCTCAGTTTTTAGGAGTTACATACAGTCCACTCCTGTTATTTTTATTCTTCAAACTCCCTTGGTCCCAATATTTGTAACCAGCCTTATCATAATAGTTTCGACCTTGATTCGCTTGGCTATTTCCTTGGAAACCCCCTGATTATTTAGATAATTTACCTCTTTCTCAGAATTAGAATCAGCTCTTCCTTGCGACCCAATAGCTTTTACCTTCTCAGTCATCCCAGACAATAAGTATTTAGTAAGAAGATCCATTTATGTTTGCATGTGTGCCATATCTTTGTCACGCTCCTCTCCTTCTGAAATTACTCTGCTAACATAACAATAGACATAGGAGGGCCTTCTACCACAGAATCCCTGGTGTGACAACAGCTCCAATATCTCTACAGCCTTATTGAATGTAAGCTCTGTTAATGATCCTCCTGTTGCATTATCAACTGTTGGTTTGGTTATAGAGTTAAAGGCTCTATAGAAAGTCTCCATTAAATGCTCATCAGTCATCTTGTGGTTGGGGCACTATGTTAACTTTTTATTGAATTGCATCCAAGTTTCATTTAGTGCCTCATTTGATAATTATCTAAAGTTGCTGATTTCACCCCTTAACTGTAATATCCTGGAGGGAGGAAAAAACCTTTCTAGGAAAGCTCCTTTCAATTGCCTCCAGTTTGTTATAAAAGCAGGGGCCAACTCATTCAACTACATCATTGCCTCTCCAGACAGAGCTAGTGGGAACAACCAAAGACGAATTATGTTTTGGCCAACACCAGGGTTATCAAAAGATTTGCAAATATTGATAAAATTCACCAAGTACATATATGGGTCATCCCTTGGAAATCCTCCAAACAACCCCTTAAGATTAAGTGATTGTATTATGGTGCTGTTATGTTGAAATTTAACCCAGGTTCCAGTGGAGTTGGAATAACCGCTCATGTAGCACCAACTTCATCCAAGTTGTCCTCCTCTTGATCAAGATCAAATTGCATAGCAGGTTGGCGGTTTGCTCTCCCTTTAGCTACTCGATTTCTGTTTAAAGCCACCTCTACATTGTCCGTACGCCTCTAATTTTCTGGGTTAATTAGATCATCATCCCTCAAATACTCCTCATCAATATTAGGATCACAAGCTGGTTGACCATCAATTTGCTGATTAACCTATGCTCAAGCCAAGGCAGCTAGTCTATCATCTTCTTATTATTTTTTCATACAACTAATTAGATGTGATTCAAGATTGAAGGGTAATAGAAGTTCTCCTGAACTTCTTGTGCGTGGCATAAAGAACAATGAACATGTAATAAACCAAAAAATAACAGAAAAGGTAAAATTTGGTAAACTTGACCAAAGGTCAATTAAAAATCACAAACTTAATTGGCAACCGTATTCCCCAGCAACGGTGCCAAAATTTGAGACACACAGATTACACCTCTCTTATGAGAGAGTAAGCGGTCCTTGTTAAATATATAACACAATTAGGTTGGGGTCGAATCCCATAGGGAATGCTGTGTTCACTAAGTATTGTGGTCATTACTAGACTGTTGATCAAAGGATCTGAATTAAAGGGGGGGTTGATATGTAAGTTTTGTCTTGTTATTTGTAATAGAAAGTGTTACAGTCAGTGATTCTTATTGCAAATAATAATTCAATGAGAGTAGACAAACTAGAGTTACAGTTACCAAGATGTTCAAGCAGCTAGAGTTGTGAATTATTTTGAATTTCCAATTACTCACTTCAATTACAAGAGTTATTGAATCCTATAATTTACCTATTTGTCTCTCAACCTAAATGAGTAAATTATCTTTCAATTCTTTTGAACTTAAAGAATGCGTTAATTTATTCAATTATTCTATCATGTAGGTTGATCTTTTTAACGCATCAACCCTTGACCCAAAGATTAAAGCCCTTAGATCCCATGTAAACCTCTTTTTTTCCAACAAGCACTTTTGTATTCGAACAAGTGATGTTCTTGGTCTCACCATTCAATTTTGCAACCAAGAAAGGCCATTATTGTGAAGAGAGGTTTATACGACTTTATTTAACCTTGGAAATCAAGTGTTTTCACAACCTCAATTAGCTTTTCACATAAAGGCTCCCATAACCATAGTTATAGGAGCTTAGCCACATATCTCCAAAGAAGAAGAAGAAAAATTCATTATGTTTCTCATTAATAAATTCATAAATTACTTACAAAAATCACAAGATTTGTTCTTGAGTCTTTAGAATAGAATAGGCATAACATATTTAGATCCACAATTCTAGCTTGAATCTTAGAGAATATTACCTTACAATAATGTTCCCAGTTTAAAATATGATAAAAAGATACCTAAATAAAACCTAAACTATAGAAGATTTAAAATTCAAACTTAGAAAAACCGCGTCTAACTTGACGGTCCTACTGATTTCCCATTGAAAGCATGATGGTCCACCGCGTGGACCATCACTTATGGTTCCAGAATTTTAGGTTCTATTAAGGGTTGATGGTCATTTTGGCAGACCGTCGCTGTCCCAATGGTACATCGCATGGGCCATCACTTGATCCTCCAAGAATCCATTTTCTATTTTATCTTGACGGCCAAGTTGGCGGTCCATCAGATGGTTTACAATCTGCCACTTAAACCATTCTAGATGTCATTCTTTTTTTCCCTTCTGTTTAACTCTGACAACCACTCTGTCAGTCCATCGCATGGATGGCGGTCTACCAGTTTGATTATCAGTAGCCTTTTTCTGCTATTTTTCTAAGTTTTTCCTCTAGCTAACTCCTTAATCTGAAAACACTAAGATCCAGTATTAAATACAACATCAGTTGCTTGAAGACATACAATTATCCCTTAAAAAGATGTAAAATGTTCTGTCAAAGGCCATAACATCAACAAGGTTCAGGAAGAGGGGCAAGCTTAGCCCCAGGTATATTGGCCCATTTGAAATTCTTCAGATTGTTGGTGATGTAGATTATAAGTTGGCCTTGTCCCCTGATTTACCATTTTTTCATCCATATTTTATGTTTTCATGCTTTACCATTATATTTTTTATGAGTCCTTTGCCATTCATCGAGAGTCGGTTAAGTTAGATGAGAGATTGTTTTTTGTTGAGGAGCTCATCTCCATCCTAGCAAAATATGTTAGGTGATTGCATTCTAGAGTTATTCAAATGGTTAAGGTCTAGTGGAATCACCGACCAATAGTTGAGGCTACTTGGGAGGTCGAGTTTGATATGCATAGTTCCTACCCTCATATCTTTTTGGTTCAGGTGTTTCTCTTGCTTTAAGTTCAGGGATGAACTAGATTTTAGTGGTGGATAATCTAACGACCTGATTTTTTGGTTATTTTTATGAAATATTTATTTTTATTTTATTTGACCATTTTACCCCCATTACATGGTTACTTTGTGGTATTTTTGGGGTTTGGGGATGATTGACATAATTTTTGATGTATTTTGGCGGATATATGTGAAATTATAGTTTTTGGTAGATTTGAGAGCCTTATAATTGACTTCAGTCAACATTTATTGATTTGTGAATCGGATGGCAAAATGGACTGCACTAGTAGATCCGAAATATTGATTTTAAATTGATAACATAGTTGGTGTGTTTTATGGATATTAAATCTCATCTCACCCTCAATTCAAAAAGTTATGAAATTGAATTTTGGGGGTTAGCTTTATGGAAATATCATTTTTTTTGAAAATATGATATCGTCGTTGAGTCTGGAGCATCGAATCTGATATGATAGCATATTTCATTTGCATTTATAGAATTATGGATGAATATCGAGGAGTTCGTGGAGACTTGAACCCTATATATACCCATGTTTCGCCTTTTTTCCTATTTTTGAGACTTGAAGCTTAGGGTTTCACACTTTTGAGCAATTAAAGTGGGAAATTAGGAATTTTAGTTGGAAGGCGTAAAACTTGTATTTCTTCGATTGAAATCCTATTTTCACTTGGGTAAGTTTCTAATATTATAATTATCAATTTTCTCTCAATTTCATCTTCTCTTCAAACTTCAGATTCTTGATTTCATAAAAGTTTTTTGAAAATTTTATCGGTAAAGCATAAACATGATTTTTCTTCAATTTAAACCTCATTTTTAAATCTTCATTGCTCGGGTTTTCTACTGTAGACTCCTAAAAATATGGTAAATATGTTTCAAAGATAAAATTATGGTTTTCTTTTATTTTTTAAAAATTCATTTCGGGGGTCCGTTTTGACCCCGACGTGAAAATAGGCAATATGGATATTGTTTGATTTCTTTTGATGCATATAGTCTATATTTTCATATTTTAGTTGATTATGAATCTTTTTAAAAGGAGTAAGGATTTGGAGTGAAGGCTTGTGGATTGGTTTTCAACATTCGAGGTACGTTATTGCTTAACTTTCTTCAGAATAGGTTGGGTAGTGAATGTTGATAAAAAATCATGTTAAGGGTATGAGAACTAATCATGAATATAGATTTATTATTGCATTGTGTCCGTGTGAGGCCTATATAATGATGTTATTTGATGGTGTTGACTACGTGTAATCATGTGGGGTCCTATATGATATTGTTGGCCTTGTGTTCATAAAATTAGTTGTGTCTTGATTGATGGAAAAACTTAATTGTACTTTTATATGTTCATTCTGTTGGCATACAATTTATGTTGAAATTTGTGGATGGTTGGAAACATTGAATGGATTGTCGGCTCACTTGGTTGGTATATTAGTTAGACATAGAAATACTGATTTTGGTTTGTTGTGAGCATTACATCCTCATATCATATACATTCATGAAACATTAGTACCACCATGAAAATATTGCAAATACTGAAAACACTAACTTTTTCTGGCAGAAAATGTGACATCTTTAAAACCCTCTATTGAAGGATGTGCTATAGAGGAGACATGGATATGGATTATATATGGGTTAACTAACCCCCCATGGGTCCTACATTGGGAAGATTTAGCTTTGTAGGTGTATACACAGGTTGTCCGAAAACCTCGTGCATCACATCATCATTATCATCATTCCTATCATCATCACCATCATCTTTATTGCATTTGTGTTACATTGTGCCTTTATTTATTTTGTATTATCTCTTTTGATGTATAGTTTTCTATGTGTAATCCTTTTCCTAGTATTTGTATGTGTAATATAGGTTTACTTGTATTTTTTTCTCGTGTTTGCTATGATGTATATGAATAGTATAGATCTGTTAGTAAAAATGGTATGGGATACCGTTGTAGGACATTTCCTAATTGCAGGTGACGTACACGTAGTATGTATTTTGTATGCTTTATTGTCTACTTTGCTCAGTCAGCTCATGATACCTACTGAGTACAAGTGAATCATACTTTCCTCTACTGCATTCTTTTGGTGTGGATCTTTTTTTATTTAGACTATGTCTTAATTCATATTCACAGACAAAGTATTCCTGTTGACACACCCCAAATTTTGGCCCTTGAAAGTTTCTTAAGCTTTAAGCTCATGATCTTAGTAACGACTCATCATATGAGTTGTATGGCATGGTTACAGGTCAGGTGACCCTATCCTTAAGATGTCCAGTAGATGGTGATTGGGATTATGTTATGGTTACGACTTGGGGATGTGAGTTGTTAAAGGTGGTGATGGGTCATTAGGACAAACCTTAATCAAATTAGTAACTTAGTGGCTTGACTCTACTCTGAGTACGAGTGGCTCACTAAGAACTGTGAGGATAGGTTATGAAGGGTTGAGCCGTATGTTTCCAGTGTCTAATATCATGGGTTCTATCTTGGATACAACTAGAGAAATAATTAGAGATCATAGAGTCATAAGGAGGACAGTGTATGAGTGTCCAACTCAATGTTTAAGATACGACTCATGGCAACGAGTCGTATGATGTGGTGATGAGTCAATGGACCGACTCATAACCAAGGACGGCTTTTTATAACTTTTAGTTAGGGGGTACTTTGGATATTTCTCACTTAAAATCCTTAAGACCTGTAACACCCCAAATCTAGTACCCAAAATGATACACGGTGCTCATGACCCCAAAGAACCACAAGCTAACCCATGATTGATATCTGTAAATGGGTACTGTATAATATACTATATAAATGCAGAATAAAAGGCAAAAAGTCCATAAGGTTCAAATATCCGATAAAATATAACATCTACTAAACATGGTATATCAATACCAAAATAACTTAAATAATTGTCTGAACATGCTATAGTCTGAAAGCCTCTAAAACCGTCTGAATAAGGAGTTGATGGGAAATGTACCCAACTAACTCTAACTATTGAAATAAACTAAGTACAAAAAGAATGAAATAATCAAATAATAACATCCTCGAATGATGAGGACTCACTTCTAGTCTGACTGCTGAAACTGGAATTTCTACTGATGGGCTGGAGCTCGTGTTTTTGAACCTATGGTATAAAACACCATACCACAAATGTGCCAGTACGATTGAATGTACTGGTATGCAAGTGAGGTAGGCTGAATGCAAGGGGTTTATATACATGAACGATATTAACTAACTGAATAACATGAACATAAGAATACATATATGAATACGTGAACTATAACTTAGATCATGACATCACTGAGTCTGAATATTGATAACATAAGTTTTGTATAACTGATATAATATTATCTGAATGACTGTGTCTGATAGCCCTATTTCTGATAAAACTAGCTGAGTTCCGTACTGAACTGGGTGACTGTAGCTAACAGTCCTGAATTCTATAGAACTATCTGAGTTCTATATCTAAGATTGAGATTGTAATTGTGGGAAGTAGTTATATAACCGACATGCCCTAAATAAGATAATATAATTGAGTTGGTTTCCAATCAATAACCCTAATTAGAAGGGTGTCAATACTGTGCCACTAGTAAAGACAAGCTATGAGTAATCCCTCATCTAATAGGTACTCAAAGGAGAATAGTGGGACCCTTATATAACAGGTTAAGCCACCTCATCTACCCTCAACTAGCAGGTTTGATGTCTCAACCTGCACTGGCTACGTAGTTCTAGAGTGCAAGGATTGATCCTAAGAATCACACCCTCTAATAACAGGTGAGTTCCCATCCTTAGGCTCATTCAGTGCTAAATCCTACTCCCATATGAATAGACACTGAACATAATTAACTGAACTAAACTGGACTGCATTCATTGAGTTCCATTGACTGATGAAACACTACTGAGATTACTAAATTTTTGAGATTTCTGAGATTACTGAGTTTACTAAATTTTCCTGAGTCACATGACTGACCGAGTTCTATGAATTATGGCTTGATTGAGAGTATCTGAAAAATATGACACTGGCTCTAGGCACACAGCTAAATTGTTGGGGACTAGTACCCCCAGGACTTGATAGCATGAAACTGACAAGACATGACACTTCTTGACGCATGACCATAGTCAACAATTCATAGTACAATCATTGGGGATTTTCATGAAGTATTCTCAAGCTATAAGCTTACACATGAGTAGGAATTCATGTAAATATATCATAATTTCATAAGACTATCTCACGAGAATTACATCAATTCATTACAAAGCATAACAATAATCTGGGAGTCATATCAATCATAAGGGAGAAACACGGAGTCATCAATTTTGGTCACAAATGAGTCATAAGGCATAATTCCTATTCTCTTAGGCATTTTATCCAACACTTTGCATGCATATATTTAGGCTTAGGAATGAATATTAAATAAATACTTCATGGCAATATTTTACACTTCTAATACAATAATTTCAACCACATACTAACATATTTTAATGATAGTCATTAAATACTTCAACTTGGAAATCAAACAACAGTATAAACATGGATATAATTCAATTCATACCATGGAATCCAAAGTTATATTTCAAATAGGGTTTCTTGAGCTTCATGGGTGAAAGGAACCCATGAATCAACACTTGACATACCTGGGTGGATGATTTCTTAAAGATTAGTGGAGGAAATATTGAATTATTAACTTGGAATTAAACACCTAGGGTTTCTTGTTCTTGGGGATTGATCTTTGAGAGAAACCCTAATTTGGTGTTGTGGATGAATAAAGAAGTTATGAGCTCTGGTCTTGTATAATTAGGGGTCAAAATGGGTAGAAAAATACCCAAATACTCTTTCAAAGATGTCTTAAAATCAGTGATCGGAAGTGGAGATAGTTTGGTCGATGGTCCTTATCTAGCTCGAAGGTCCATCGGTCCTGACCATTGCACTTGTCCAGAACCTAAACTTTTTGCCTTGCCTGCAATGGTTTGGGCGATAGTCCATCGGTCATGGTCGTCGTACTTGAATAGAAGTTGGGTTAACTATCATAGTTGCGATGGCTTGGGCGACGGTCCATCGCTAGCACGATGGCTGTCAGCCTAACCATCGCTTCTGGGTAGTTCCAATAGCTCTTTGTAAAATGTCCATAACTTTTTACTTCGATACTGGATTTGGACAAAATTGGTATCGTTGGAAATCTAATTCAATTTGCCATATGATAAAATTCAAAATTGAGGAAATCATATTTGATTTAAACATTAATCATTTATGAAGTCATCACTAACTCTTCTGGAGATTAGATTTGACTTTAAAAAAAGTTTGGGGTATTACAATATCTCCCCTTTGAGAATATTTGTCATCGAATGGGACTGACTAGAATGGGAAAGCTAATAGAATAATATTACTTAAGGGACATGAACATTTGAACATGTCTATATGACTAAAACTTTGATATACTGAAATCTCATACTGAATATGCATCTCTGATGCATGGATATGACTGATAGTCTTCATGAATGAATGACTGAAATTACTGAGAAGCTGAGTTTCTCATTATCAGAATGCATATATGATGCATAAATACATGACTGCATGATACATGAACATATGACTGGATATGCAAGTTTATTTGATACTAAGTTTATAACTTAATCTGAACATGAAACTGAATAAGCTTAAGGAAAGCTATTACTTTGGGGGGAGTCTGAGTTTGTGGAGAAGAGGTAAGGATACTTGGTCCATATATTTGATTCTACTTCCCAAGTTGCTCCCTCAATGGACTGATTACTCTAAAGAACTTTGACTAGAGGGACTTCTTTGTTCCTTAGTCTGCGAGTCTGGTAGTGAAGAATTTTGACTGGGATCTGTTCGAAAGAAAGGTTGTTCTAAATGTCTAAGACCTCTACCGGGACTACAACTTTTGGGTCACCTGTGCACTTTTTTAGAAAGGAGACATAGAACACTGGATAAACTGAGGCTAGATCTGTGGGAAATTCGAGCTCATAAGCTACCTTACCAAGACAACTGAGAATTTTAAAGGGACCAAAATATCGGGGACTGAGCTTTCCCTTCTTTCCAAACCGCTTTCCTCCCTTCTTGGGAGAGATTTTAAAGTACACATAATCACTAATCTCTAACTTGAGATCCTTTCTGCACACATCTGCATAAGACTTCTGTCGTCTCTGAGCAACCCTGAGTCTTTCTCTGATCAACTGGACGTTTTCTAAGGCATCGAATACTAAGTTAGGCCCTATAACTAAGGCCTCACTGACTTCGAACCAACCTATTGGAGATATGCATCTCCTACCATAGAGAGCATCGAATGGAGCCATCCGAATGCTAGAATAATAGCTATTGGTTTATGTAAACTCAATCAAAGGTAAGTGATCATTCCAACTATCCTTGAAATCAATTGCACACGCTCGCAGCATATCTTCTAAATTATAAATGGTCCTTTTGACTTGACCATTTTTCTGCGGATGAAAGGTTGTACTAAGATAAACTTAGGTACCAAGACCCTTTTGGAATGATTTCCAGAAGTGAGAGGTGAATTAGGTACCTCTATTTGAGATAATAGACAGTGGAACACCGTACAATTTGACCAACTCCTTGATATAGAGTTTGGCATAATCCTCGACTGAATTAGAGGTATGGACTGGAAGGACATGAGCTAATTTGGTCATCCTATATACAATAACCCAAACTAAATCATACTGGCGATAAGTACTAGGCAAACCCGTCACAAAGTTTATGTTCACTTCTTCCCACTTCCAAGTAGGAATACTGAACTCTTGCATGGTCCCACTATTCTTCTGATGCTCTATCTTAATCTACTGACATATAGAGTATTTAGCCACAAACTCTACAACATCTTTCTTATCCCACTCTACCAATAGATCTCCTGCAAATTACGGTACATGTTAGTGGCCACTGGATGAATTGAGTAGTGCACACCATGCGCTTCAGCAAGTATTTGTTGCCTTAAGTCAACTACACCTAGAACACACAAACGACCCTGATAATGCAAAACACCATCTCTCCCTTGGGAGAAAACCTCTACTGTTTGATCTCTGACCGACTCTTTCAACTTAATAAAACTGGGATCTCTATCTTGCTTTTCTTTCACCTCAGATACTAAAGATGATTTTGAACTATTCTAAACCCATATACTACCTTATGCTAAATCAACTAAGCGGACACCTAGTCTAGCAAACTGATGGACTTCCTGAGCTAACTTCTTCTTACTGTCCTCAACATGAGCAACACTACCTATAGACAGTCTATTGAGAGCATCAGCCACTACATTGGCCTTGCCTGGATGATAAAGGACACTCATGTCATAATCTTCCAATAGCTCTAACCACCTTATCTCATAAAGATTAAGGTCTTTCTGAGAGAATACGTACTGAAGGCTCTTTTGATATGTGAATACATCTACATGAACACTGTACAAGTAATGCCTCCAAATCTTTAAGGCTAAAACTACGGTTACTAACTCAAGATAATGAGTCAGATAATTCTTCTCATAGGGTTTAAGCTATCTGGAGGCATAGTCTATCACCTTACCATACTGCATACGGACACAACCCAAACCTACTCTAGATGCATCACAGTACACTGAAAATACATCTAAACCGTCTGGAAGAGTCAAAACAAGAATTGAGGTGAGTCGAGTCTTCAACTCCTAAAAACTTCTCACAAGGATCTGACCACTGAAACTTAACTTTCTTCTTAGTAAATTTGGACATAGGGATGCAATAGAAGAAAATCCCTCAATAAACCGATGGTAATATCCATCAAAACCCAAGAAACTCCCTCAACAAACTCTGCATGAGAAACATGTTTGTCCAAGGGATCTGCTTGGACAGACTGAGGGGCAGACTGATTTTTGTTTCTTCTCTTGGGAGGCATGTTCTGTAGAATAAAGGGAGAAATGAATTAGACTGAGAGTTAAATTTGAAACCATGCTCACTGGCATGACATAAATACCGAAATAAGGGAAACTATTTCTAAAACATCTTATTGCCTCCTACACATGAATGTGGCGCACAACATACTCATGCACAAGACTCTACTAGATCCAACTTTTAGACTTCCTAGGACTTTATTGAACCTTATGATCTGATAGTTTGTAATGCCTAAACTCTGGCACCTGGAATGCTACACGGTGCTCATGAACTCAAAGGACCACAAGCTAACCCTTGACCAATATCTAAAAATAGGCACTGCATAATATACTGTATAAATACAGAATAAAAGACTGAAAGGCCATAAGGTTCAAATATTTGATAAAATATAACATCTGTAAAACACAGTATATTAATACCAAAATGACTGAAATAACTGTCTGAATATGCTATAGTCTAAAAGCCTCTAAAACTGACTGAATAAGGAGTTGATGGGACATGTTCCCAACTAACTCCAACTACTGAAATAAACTTACTAAAACAATGAAATAATCAAATAATAACATTCTCAAATGATGAGGACTCACTCCTAGTCTAACTGCTGAAATTAGAATTGCTACTGATGCTCTGGATCTCGTACTTTTGAACCTATCATATAAAATACCATTGCATAAATGCATCATTACAATTGAATATACTGGTATGTAAGTGAGGTAGGTTGAATGCAAGAGATTTATATGCATGAATAATACTAACCGACTGAATAACATGAATATGAGAATATATGCATGAATACGTGAACTATAACTAAGATTATGACATCACTAAATCTAAATACTGAAAAAATATACTATTATTTGGATGACTATGTCTGACAACCCTATTTTTGATAAAACTAGCTGAGTTCCGTACTGAACAGGGTGACTGTATCAGACAGTCCTAAATTCTGTAGAACTATCTGAGCTCTATTAGTAAGACTGATACTGTAACTGTGGGAAGTAGTCATCTAACCTACATGCCCCAAATAAGATAATATAATTGAGTTGAGGTCCAATTTGTAACCCCAATTAGAAGGGTGTCAATATCATGCCACTAGTAAAGATAAGTTGTGAGTAATCCCTCATCTAACAGGTACTCTAAGAAGAATGGTGGGACCCTCATATAAAAGTTTAAGCTACCTTATCAACCCTTAAATAGCAGGTTTGATGTCTTAACCTACGCTGGATATTTAGTTCTTGAGTGCAAGCATTGCTCCTAAGAATCACACCCTTTAATAACAGGTAAGTACCTATCCTTAGGCTCACTTGGTGTTGAATCCTACTCCCATATGAATAGACACTGAACATGATTAACTAAACTGAACTATACTGCATTCATTGAGTTCTGTTGATTGACAAAACACTACTGAGATTACTGAATCTTTGAGATTTCTGAGATTACTGGGTTTACTGAGTTCTCTTGAGTCACATGACTGACTGAGTTCTATGAATCATGGCTTGACTGAGAGTATCTGGAAAACATGACATTGGCTCTAGGCACACAGCTAAATTGTTGGGTACAAGTAGCCCCAAGACTCAATAGCATCAAACTGGCAAGACATGATACTTCTTCACACATGACCATAGTCAATAATTCATAGTACAATCACTAGGGATTTTCATAAAGTGTTCGCATGCTATAAAATTACACATGAATAGGAATGCATGTAAACATATCATAATTTCATAAGCCTATCTCATGAGCATTACGTCAATTCATTACAAAGCATAACAATAACGTGGGAGTCATATCAAACATAAGGCCTTTCAGAGATAATACGTACTGATTTCTCTTGTCTATGTGAATACATCTACATGAGCACCGTACAAGTAATGCCTCCAAATCTTTAAGGCAAAAACTACCGCTGCTAACTCAAGATCATGAGTTAGATAATTCTTCTCATGGGGTTTAAGTTATCTTGAGGCGTAGGCTACGACCTTACCATGATGCATGAGGACACAACCCAAACCTACTCTACATGTATCACAGTACACTACGAATCCATCTGAACCATCTAGAAGAGTCAAAACTGGAGATGAGGTGAGTCAATTCTTCAACTCCTAAAAACTTTTCTCGCAAGGATTTAACCACTAAAACTTGACTTTCTTCTGAGTTAATCTAGACATAGGGGATATAATAGAAGAAAATCCCTCAACAATCCAATGGTAATAGCCATCCAAACTCAAGAAACTCCTGATATCTGATGGAGAGATGGGTTTAGGTCAGTTTCTCACTACTTCGGCCTTTTGAGGATCAACTCTAATGCCATCACCAGAGACAATATGACCAAGGAATGCTACTGACCTTAGCCAAAATTTGAACTTACTAAATTTGGTGAACAACTGATGATTTTAAAAAGTCTGCAATACTATTCTAAGATGGTTTTCATGATCATGCTCACTGCAGGAATAGACAAAAATATCATCTATGAAGACTATGACGAAAATGTCCAAGTAAATTTCATAAAGGTTGTTGGGGCATTGGTAAGACCAAAAGACATTACTAAGAATTTGAAGTGATCATACCGAGTATGGAAGGCTGTTTTTAAATATCATATTCTCTGACCCTGATCTGATAATAGCCTGATCTGAGGTCTATCTTAAAGAATTAGCTGGCACCCTGAAGTTGGTCAAATAATTCATCGATTTTAGGAAGTGGATACTTTTTCTTGACCATGACTTTATTGAGCTGACGATAGTCTATACATATTCTGTGAGAGTTTTCTTTCTTGCCCACGAATAAGATTGGTGTACCCCACTAGGACACACTGGGTCTGATGAATCCCTTATCTAGGAGATCCTTCAACTATTCCTTCAACTCTCTGAGTTCTGGTGGTTCCATGATATTTGGCAGAATAGATATAGGTTAGGTATCTGGAAGGAGATATATGCCAAAGTCAATTTCTCTTTCGGGAGAAATTCCTAGAAGCTCTTTGGGAAAGACATCTGAATATTCATTCTCTACTGGGACTAATCCAAGACTAGGAGTTTTGAAAACAGTGTCCTTAACTCGAATAAAATGATAAACACATCCCTTAGATATCATTTTTCGTGCCCGATGGTAGGAAATAAGTTGACCCCTGAAAGCTGAAGTGTTACCCCTCTACTCTAGGACAGGTTCATTCGAAAACTGAAATGACAACTCTATTTTTGCAATTGACTATGGCATAGCAGGAATAAAGCCAATCCATGTAAAGAATGATGTGGAAATTAGTCATCTCTAATTTGACTAAGTCTGCTGATGTGACTTTCTGAGATACCATAATCAGACAGTTCCTATATACCTATCGGGCTATGATAGTTTTACGCACTTAGGTAGATACTGAGAAGGGCTCTGCTAGAATTTCAAGACTAACTCTTAAATCAACTGCTATATAGGGAGTAACAAAAGATAAAGATGCTCCTGGATCTAGCAAGGCATAAACATATAAATGAAAGATCTATAACATACTAATAACCAAATTAGGAGAATTTTCTGGATCCTATTGGGACTGAAGAGCATATAGTCTGTTTGGGCATTGCCCACTGGTAGCACTAGAAGAGGCACCCTGCTGATTCGGACGATCGGACTGAGCTGGAGGTCGATTTCGCTGATCCTGAGGACCTGGTTAGGGACAATCTCTGACTCTTTGGTCTATCTTGCCATATCTAAAAAAAACATCACTTCTAGTTTTGCAAGTTCCCTGATGGTGCTTGCCATATGTCTGACAAAGAGGATAGGTTTGGGCACTGCTAACACTGCCCAGAGACTTAGAGCCTAACACCCTATCTCTGTTGCCATCTCTAAATTTTAGAACTGGAGCACTGGCTGAGGAAGGAGATGTAACGGATGACTTTGGGTAGAATTTAGAATGACTTCCACCCTCTGACTTAGGCTAACAAAGTAGAATCTACCTGTCTTTGTTTTCTTATTCTTCTTCTCTCTCATCTTAATTTTCTACTCTTTTATCTATTGAGCATGGATCATAAGCCTAGCTATGTAAATCTTACTAATAAAAATTGTAGATCTGCACTCATTGACCACACTATTATTCACCTAAGAAACAAACTTACTTATCTTAGCCCTGCTATCTGCCACTACATGAGGAGCATATCTAGATAATTGAGTAAACATAAGTGAATACTCTTTCACTGTCATGTTGCCTTAAATGAGGTTGATAAATGATAATACCTTAGCTTTCCTCAGATCTAGGTGAAAGAATCTATCAAGAAAAGTAGTGACAAACTCCTCTCATTCTATGGGTCCTACATCGACACCCCTCTCGACTTTCCACTGTTTGAACCATATGTGAGCCACATCCTACAACTGAAATGCAACTAGCTCAACACTCTCAATGGCTGACACCCCCATGATATCTGTAACCTTATGAACCTAATCAAGGAATTCCTGAAGGTCCTCATCTAACTTAGACCCAAAAAAGATGGAGGATTCATTCGAGTGAAGTCCCGAATCCTAGATACAGCTGAATTGACCACTGGGTGGGCTGGAATGATAGTTGGTTATTTATTTTAGGTAGCAACTAAATTAGCAAGAGTAGTGAATACAGCTCTAAACTCTGCATGAGAAACATATTTGTACAAGGGATCTGCTTGGACAGACTGAGGGGCATACTGATTTTCGTTTCTTCTCTTGGGAGGCATGTTCTGTAGAAGAAAAGGAGAAAGAAATTAGACTGAGATTTAAATTTAAGCTCATACTCATTGGCAAGATATTAATACTGAGATAAGAGAAACTATTTTTAAAACATCTTATAGCCTTTTGTACATAAATGTGGCGTACAACACACCTATGCACAAGACTCTACTATATGCGGCTTTTAGACTTCCAAGGATACTAGTGAACCTTAGGCTCTGATTGTTTGTAATGCCCCGAATCTGGTACCTGAAATGCTACATGGTGCTCATGAACCCAAAGGACCACAAGCTAACCCTTGACTGATATCTGAAACTGGGAACTGTATAACATACTGTATAATTTCAGAATAAAAGGTTGAAAAGCCATAAGGTTCAAATATTTGATAAATATAACATCTAAAAAACACAGTATATCTATACCAAAATGACTGAAATAAGTGTCTGAACATGCTATAGTCTGAAAGCCTCTAAAATTGACAGAATAAGGAGTTGATGGGACATTTCCCTAACTAACTCCAACTACTGAAATAAACTAAGTACTAAAAGAAAGAAATAATCATATAATAACATCCTCAAATGATGAGGATTCACTACTAGTCTGACTGCTAAAACTGGAATTGCTACTGATGCTCTAGAGCTCGTACTTCTGAACCTACGGTATAAAACACCATAGTGCAAATACATCAGTACGATTGAATATACTTGTATGAAAGTAAGGTAGGATGAATGCAAGGGGTTTATAGGCATGAATGATACTAACTGACTAAATAACATGAATGTAAGAATATATGCATGAATACGTGAACTATAACTTAGATCATGATATCACTGAATCTGAATATTGATAACATAAGTTTTGTATAACTGATATATTATTATCTGAATGACTGCGTCTGATAGTCCTATTTCTGATGAAACTAGTTGAGTTCCTTACTAAACTGGGTGACTTTATCTGACAGTCCAGAATTCTGTAGAACTTTTTGAGTTTTATTACTAAGACTGAGACTTTAACTGTGGGAAGTATTCATCTAACCGACATTCCCCAAATAAGATAATATAATTGAGTTGGGGTTTAATTTGTAACCCTAATGGAAGGGTATCAATACTGTACCACTGGTAAAGACAAGTTGTGAGTAATCCCTCATCTAACAGGTACTCTAAGGAGAATGGTGGGACACTTATATAACGGGTTAAACCACCTCATCTACCCTTAACTAGCAAGTTTGATGTCTCAACCTACGTTGGCTACGTAGTTATGGATTTGAATTTCATGGAAAATCACATAAAATTCAGTAAAAGTTAAATTTAAAATAAGTTTTGGGCACAAGGATGAAAGGATTATCCATTTTCATACCCCACATACCTCAATTAATGATCTAGATGCTAAAATTTGAATCTTGTATCTTTATTGATGCTTTGGAGATGAATTTTTAGAGTTCTTGAATTGAGGATTCTCAATCTTGAATTTCCTTGGAGAATTAATGGAGAAATTTGGATTTCTTGGGGAGAAAGTTTGATGATCTAGGGTTTGCTTTTGAGAGAAAAGTGATGAAATAAGCATAAAGTGCTTTAGTATATGCTTAATGATGTGTTTTGGATGGATTGGGGCCCTGGGGATTGACCGAAATTCCCCTATTATACTCTAATTCGAAATTGGAAAATGACCCAAAATTTCTAATTTTTGGGCTTGGTGCAACGCTCCACTATCGCTCCAAGCCTTTGAAAAATGGCAACTAGGAATATGCATGGTGGTGTGACGCGGTGGTATCGAGTTGCCACCTTCGATGGGACCTCGAAATATGGCGTGATGCCCCAATATTGTGGACCCTCACTGGAATTTGACAAATGGGAAATTGGACCGATCTACAATATGCTAACATCGCGGAGTTACACTGGAAATTGACAATCATCTTTTAAACCTTCTAGGGACGTGCTATTGACCGAAATGATGGTGTTTTACGACTGAAACTTAAAATAGCCATAACTTCTTCACCGAGTGTCGGATTTGCACGAATCTTATATCATTGAAAAGCTTATTAAATGTTTTATACAATGAAAAGTATAGATCTAGAAAATTCCACATAGAACAAATATTATTTATTTATGAAACTATCTATTAACATTCTAAGAACGATTCTAATCTAAGAAAGTTTGGGGTATTACAATATCTCCCCCTTGGGAACATTTGTACTCAAATGTGGATAGATAAGATGAGAATACTAAGAAATCTGAACCTATATTATAGCATGCACAACTAAAATAAACTAAACAACTGAATCTAAATCATTCTGAGCTTCTGAGAAATTCTGTGAGTGCATGAACTTACTTGAGGACAACTGTATAGCTGAATATATGAGTAGAAAAGGACTGAATCAAGAAAGAGTGTTACCTTCATCTAAAACTGAGTTTGTGGTGAAGAGGAAAGGGTACTTGGCTCGCATATCTGCTCTTGCTTCCCAAGTGGCGCCATCAAACGACTGATTCCACCAATGAACTTCGACCATGGAAGCTTGTTTGTTCCCTAGCCTACAGATCTGATGATCTAAAATCTCAATTAGAATCTCTTTGTATGAAAGACTATTCTAAATATCTGAGCTTTCTAAAGGAACTACAATGGTGGAGTGACCGATGAACTTCTTAAGCATAGAAACGTGGAATATAAGATGAACAACTGACAAGTCTGCGGGCAAATCAAGCTCATAAGCTACTCTCGCAACACAACTCAAAATTCTATAAGGGCCAATATATCGGGGACTAAGATTCCTCTTTTTTCCAAATCTCTTCACCCCTTTCATGGGTGAAATCATTAGATATACTAAATCACCAACCTTAAAATCGATGTCCTTAAACTCGAGGTCCCTTCTTCTCACATCTGTATAGGATTTCTAACGACTCTGGGCTATTTCCAATCTTTCCTTAATAAACTTAATTTTTTCCATAGCTTCAAAAATTGCATCATGCCCAAGAAAAGTGATCTACATATCCTCCCATAAAGATCCTCAAACGGAGCCATCTGAATGCTAGCATGATAACTGTTATTATAAGAAAATTCAATCAATGGAAAATGCTCATCCCATCTACCCTTGAAATCAAGAGCGTATGCCCTCAACATATCTTCTAGAGTTTGGATAGTCCTCTCTGCTTGACCATCTGTCTGAGGGTTGAAAGATGAACTGAGATGGACTTGGGTACGAAACCACTTCTGAAAGGCTTTCAAAAATTGGGAAGTAAACTGAGTACTCCTTCCAGAGATAGTAGACAAGGGAACTCTATGCAATCTAACTAACTATCGGATGTACAACTTAGCATAATCCTCAGATATATAGGACGTATGAACTGGAAAAAAATAGGCTGACTTAGTCAATCAGTCTATAATAAACCAAATTGAATCATGATGACAACGCGAATAGGGTAAACTAATTCGAAAATCCATATTTACCTCTTCCCACTTCTAAGTGGGGGTACCAAACTCTTGCAACGTACCATCAGGTCATTAGTGCTCTACCTTAACCTATTGAAAAATTACACACTTAGCTACGAACTCTACTATATCTCTCTTCATACTACTCCACCAATAGATCTCCCACAAGTTGCGGTACAACTTAGTAGCACCTAGATGAATAGAATAACGTGTGCCATGGTCTTCAGCCATAATTATCAATCTCAACTCATCAAAACAAGGCACACACAATCTATTCTGGTATCTTAACACACCATCTCCCCCTTGGGAGAAAACTTCTACCTTTGGTGTCTCACTGACTTTTTTAGTTTGACCAAACTAGAATCCATGTCTTGTTTCTCCTTCACTTCAGAAACTAGGGAGGATTTGGAACTACTCTGAACCCAAATACTCCCTTCAGCTGAATCAACCAATCTAACACCCAATCTGGCTAACCGGTGAACTTTTCAAGCCAACTCTTTCTTATCATTCTCCACATGAGCAATGCCGCACATAGACAATCTACTAAAGGCGTCTGCCACTACATTGGTCTTGCTCGGATGATACAACACACTCATATCATAATCTTTCAACAACTCTAACCACCTTATCTGATGGAGATTCAACTCCCCCTAAGTAAAAACATACTGCAAGCTTTTATAGTCTGTGAACACATTAACATACACACCATACATATAATGTCTCTAGATTTTCAAAGTAAACACCACAGCAGCTAATTCCAGATCATGGGTTGGGTAATTCTTTTCAAGAGGCTTCAACTATCTAAAGGCATAGACTATGACCTTACCACTCTGCACCGACACACAACCCAAACCAACTTTAGAGGCATCACAATAAACAACAAAGTCATCGGTACGATCAGGTAATACTAGAACTGGGGCTGAAGTAAGTCGAGTCTTCAACTCCAGAAAACTCTTCTCACAGGAATTCGACCACAAGAACTTAACTTTCTTTTGGGTCAATCTAGACATAGGAGATGTGATAGATGAGAAACCTTCAACAAAACAACAGTAATATCCAGCTAAACCCAAGAAACTCCTAATGTCTGATGGAAAGATAGGTCTAGGCTAATTTCTTGCGGCTTCTATATTTTGAGGATCTACTCTAATGCCATCGGCAGAAATAATATGACTGAGAAAGGCTACTGATCTTAACCAAAATTCACACTTGCTGAATTTGGCAAACAATTGATGATCCTTAAGAGTTTGCAAGACAATTCTAAGATGATCTACATGGTTATCCTCACTATGGGAGTATACAAGGATATCATCTATGAATACTATGACAAACATGTCTAGATATTATTTGAACACCCAATTTATGAGGTCCATGAAAGCTGCTGGAGCATTTGTTAACCCAAAAGACATGACTAGAAACTCAAAATGACCATAATGGGTTCTAAAAGCCGTCTTTAGAATATCATATTCCCTTACTTTAAGCTAATGATAGCCAGATCTAAGGTTTATCTTTGAGAAATAATTTACACCTTCGAGTTGATCAAACAAGTCATCAATTCTAGGAAGAGGATATTTGTTCTTAATTGAAATTTTATTTAGCTGATGATAGTCAATGTGCATTCGCAAAGAACCATCTTTCTTTTGCATGAATAGGACGGGAGCGCCCCATGGAGAAACACTGGCCCTTATGAAACCTTTATCTAAAAGATCTTTGAGTGGCTTCTTTAACTCTTTAAGCTCTACAGGAGCTATACAATAAGGAGGTATAGAAATAGGCTGAGTATCTTGGAGAAGGTCAATACCGAATTCTATTTTCCTATTGGGAGGTACCCCTGAGAGATCTTCTAGAAAAACATCAAGAAACTCATTGACCACTCAAACAGACTAAATTATTGGAGTCTCAAAATAAATGTGTTTAACTCAAACTAGATGATAAATGCAACCTTTGGATATCAAATTTCTGGCCTTAAGACAGATAAAAAATGGCTCTTGGAAGACACTGAATTACCTGACCATTGAAAAACTGGCTCATCTAGAAACTGAAACATCGCCACATGGGTGCGAAAATATATAGAAGCACAATAGGAATAAAGTCGATCCATACTCAGAATAAGATCAAAATCAACCATGTTTAACTCTATTAGGTCTGTTAACATGACTTTATAAGGAATAGTGATAGGACACTTTTTATAAATTTGTTTAGCAACTACTGACTTACCTACTGGAGTAGACACCAAGAAAGGCTCAGGGATATTTTCAAAACTCATCTAAAAATTCACAGCAACTAACGGGGTTACATAAGTGAAACTCGACCTAGGGTCTAATAACATATAAGAATTAAGAAGAAAGACAAGATGCATACCATTCACAACATCGGGTGAATCCTCCTGCTCCTGATGGTATGGTAAATCATAAAACCAATTCCAGCTCTGACCGCCAGCAGTATTGGATGAGGCACCCACCGGAGGGGATATACAACCTAGAAGAGCTGGTGCACTACTATCCTGAGTTTGAGGATGAACATCTCTATTCCCCCGTCTAGCATGCGGGCACTCTTTGATTCTGTGACCTGGCTGGCCATAACCATTGCAACCTTTCTGACCCCACAAATATTTACCTCTATGATTCTTACCACACTTATCACATGGGGATGATTAGGCCTATTACTCACGCTATTCTGAGACCTAGGTATAGAAGACTTACCCCACTATTCCTGCCTATTCTTGGGTGCAGGAGAACTGACTGAAGAAGGTGTAGGCATAGATGAATAAATCTAAAACTATGAATGATTTCCTCCTCCAGACCTATTCTGATCATGATCAAACTACCTTGCTCTAGCCCTCTGATTTACTCTCTCTTTCATTCACCTTCTCTACCTTAATTTGCTAAGTGTGCATCATCAATCTAGGAAGATCCATGTCTCCAATGAGCATAGCAGTCCTAAACTCCTTAACTACCAACCCAGACACACCGGTTACAAACGTATTCATGCTTGACCTAGGGTCAGTCATCTGATAAGAAGCATACTTAGACAACTAGTTAAATTTGAGGCAATATTTCTTTACTATTATCAAGACCTGCCTTAGGTATATGAACTCTTCTATCTTAGCTTCCCTCATCTCATGTGGGAAGAAATTTTCTAAGAATGCATCCTGAAATATTTGCCAAGTCATGGAAGCTATATTCTCCCCTATACTATTCTTCCACATCACTAGCCAATCATATACAACATCTTTCAGCCTATAGGATACCAATTCTATACTCTCCTTTTCAAAAAAATGTATAATTTGGGTGATCTTCTTTACCTCATCTAGATACATCTGTGGGTCCTCATCTTCTTTCAAACTAAGGAATTTTATAGGGTTTATTCTTATAAAGTCTCGAATTCTGGCTGCAGCTATGTCCCCATCTTGATGAGGTAGGGCTACAGCCTGACGGTTTCCCTGAACATTAGCTACCATAACTTGGACTAGTGCCTGAAAGACAACCCAAAACTCTACATATGACACATTCTCATTCAAGGGATCTGCAGGCCGAGGTGGCTATTTATTATTTTTGTGGGTGTTAGATCGACGAGGAGGCATTATCTGTCACATGAAATCATGAATTAGAAGCAGTTAGAGACTTTGAATGCATGATAGATCATGACAGAAGAGATGATTTCCTAAAATTCTTTATAGCCTCTTGCTCATAGATGTGGCTCGCTTTATACCGATGATCAAGACTCTACGTAACATGGATTTTCTGATTTCCTAAGACTAACTAAACCATAGGCACTGATAACAATTTTGTAACACCCAAAAATATAACTCCCGGGATGTCACACGGCGCTCCAAACTACAAGTAGTCCTGAGCTAACCCTGGATGCTTTCTACTAAATCTAAATCTAAAAATAGGAGAGATATGAATTTGAAAACATAATAAATGCAGAAATCTCATCTAAATCATAGAAATCTGACAAATCTTGGTAATACAATGCTGAGAATCGGAATACTGAATCAAAAGTCTAACACTGAATCTAGTAGCCCGATAAGCCCCTACTATCTGAATCTAGAAAGTCAGTAAGACAGGACCCAGTTGACTTAAACTATTTGAAATGAATAAAGGAACATCTACTAATAAATTAAAAGTATGAATCACTAAGTTCCCAAACTATGATGACTCACCAACTGCAGAGATGTAGATGAGATGCTCAGAAATCACTCACGCTGATTAGACTGAGCACCTGAACCTACATTAAAAAATAATGTAGCACATAGGCGTATATGCGGATCAGTACTTTGATGATGTACTGAGTATATGGGGATGAATGCAATATGTAAACAATATTATCATAATTAATAAATAAAACCATGCATGCTAAATATAAATGACTCACGTGGGCTTGGGTAATCTAAAATCTGAGAATCATAAAGCATGAAGCATATAATATAAATATTTTTGAGCCATTACATTCAATTTTAAAATCTGTTCTTTCTAAAAGTTGTTGCATTATCTAATGAATTTGTAAAGGGTAATACTTCATCTCAAGACTTAAAGAATCTTAAAACTATAGCTATCAAAATATATGTTTTTATCATAAGTCTATATGCGAATAACCTATTTTAAGAGAAGGGGACATCTTATTGGTGGGTTCTTCTAACCGACAAACACCATATGAGCATCCATGGAGTCCCACGTATGGCCCCCATTAGGTTGGGTTGTTCTGCCCTTGCCATCAGAATAGAACTCTTTATCTAAAGTGTTAACAATCTTAGTCATCCATGTAGAAGTGGGAATAACCTTAATCCTATGATGGCACGTAGTTTTGAGGTATGAAACGTAGTAACTTATCCATCTCAGTGCTAAATACTACTCCTATTCTTATGCTCAAAATCTTAAGAAACCCACTTCAAAATAGCATATGGTTAAATCTCAAGTTTTATGAATAATGTGGATTCTTCATCTTAGCTTAGGACCAAAGGTCAAATCTTTATCAAAATCTGAGAATATTCTTATCTGAGGGTACTCATAACGTAAATAATCTCGAAAAAGCAATCTTTATTAGGGCATAATGACCCATGCATCAATCTCATGTTAAAACATCTTAAAATTCATGCTTGATAATATAAGCATTTATAATTCATCACAAAATCTGGAAATTAGTGCACTATACACAAAATATGAATATAATCATGTAATTCAACTTCTAAACCATTGAAAATCTCATAAACTTGTAAATAACAATAATGGGTGTAAACCCTAATTTGAATTTCATGGAAAATCATATAAAAATTAGTAAAAGTTGAATTTAAAATAATTTTTGGGCACAAGGATGAAAGGATTATCCTTGTTCATACCCCCACACACATCAAATGATGATCTAGATGCTTAAACTTGAATCTAGGGTTTTTATTGATGCTTTGGAGATGACTTCTTAGAGTTCTTGAATTGAAGATTCTCAATCTTGAATTGCCTTGGATAATTAATGGAGAAATTTGGATTTCTTGGGGAGAAAGTTTGATGATCTAGGTTTTGAGAGAAAAGTGATGAAATAAGCACAAAGTGCTTTATTATATGCTTAATGATGTTCTTTGGACGGATTGGGGATCTGGGGATTGACCAAAATGCCCCTATTATACTCTAATTCAAAATTGAAAAACAACCAAAATTCTCAATTTTTTGGCCTTGGCGCTACGCGCCACTATTGTGCCAAGCCTCTAGAAAATTCCAACTGGGAATATGCTTGGTGGCGCGACGAGGTGGTATCGTGTTGCCACCTTGGTTGGGACCTGGAAACATGGCGCGACGTGCTAATATGCGAACCCTCACTGGAATTTGAGAAATGTGAAATCGGACCTCCCCGCGATGCACCAACATCGTGGAGTTCCACTGAAAATTGACAATCATAATTTAAACCTTTTACGCGATGCTCTATTGACCGAAATGACTGTGTTTTACGACTGGAACTTAAAATTGCCATCACTTTTTCACCGAGTGTCGAATTTGGGTGAATTTTATATCATTGGAAAGTTTATTAGTTTTCCACACAATGAGAAGTCTACATCTAGAAAATTCCACATAGAACAAATATTATTCATTTATAAAGCTATCTCTTAACATTTTAAGGACGATTCTAAGCTAAGAAAGTTTGGGGTATTGTAAAATTGCTCAAAAGTATGAAACCCTAATCTTCGAGTTTCAGAAATGGAGGAAAAGGGAAAAACATGAGTTATATAGGGTCCAAGTCTCCTCGACTCCTTGAATTCAACTAAAATCCCGTCATTGCAAACAAAATATGCTACCCTATCAAATTTGATGCTCCGATCTCAATGAAGATATCATATTTTTGTAAAAAACATTATTTTCACAAGGTTGACCCCAGAAAATTAATTTCACAACTTTTTGAACCGAGTGTCAAAATGGATTTAAAATCCATAAAATCACACCAACCATGTTATCAATCTAAAATTGACATTCTGGACCTGCTGGTGCAGTTCATTTTCCATCCAATGTATAGATCAATAAAATATTAATCGAAGTCAACTATAAGACTCTCAACACCACTAAAAATCATAATTTCACATAAATCATGTCAAAATGCATCTAAAATCATGTGAATTATTCCCACGCTCTAGAAATACCACAAAACAATTACGGAGAGGGATTAGATGATAAAATCACATAGAAATAAATATTTCACAAAAATTACCAAAAAATTAGGTCGTTACAAAGATTTAAGATACTAATTTTTATCAGACATTAAAGTAAAAAGGGGATAAATTCAAAGTCACTACTCACTTCCATTCATAACAAAAAAAGGCCCACTACTTTGACCTTCAAAATAAAAAATAAAAAATAAACAAAAAAAATGAATCAAATTTGCAAAAATCGAACAAACCAATTTTATTTCAATTCGATTACGATTGTCATTTACGCTAAGCTATAAACAAAAAAAACAAGCTGATATTAAATAACCAAATCAAACAAATCGAATGTCCACCCCATTTTTATCTGTAAGTGTTTGTGATTATGTTAAAGTTAAGGCTATTGAAAGTGTATTAGTTTTTGGTTAAGTATTATTTTTGAATGAAATAGAACTTTCATTAACATTAAAAAGATATAAAAAAAATAGTATAAGAATATCGCAAACAAGTTTCCAAAGATGAACTTAGCTCCTTAAGCAAAGGTGGCTATTCTAAACCAAAAAACTAATAAGTTGCGTCAAATAATAAATGGTATATACAAGGATTATATTGAACCAATTAAGTAAATACAAAAGGCATCTAGCCTAGATATTGTTTTCAAATGGGCAAATATTATGTGTTTGGTGGAGATGATTAACATTGTTCCCCAACAAATAACACAAGGATGAGATATACAAATATGTAGAATGTGTATAGCGTTTGAGACTAATAGTAATTAGTAGGTGTCTCTTATATTTACTGAATCTTCAAATGATTCGTAAATCTCACCTCTTCTTTTATTTTTTCACCCACATTATAAAACTCAAGAAAAGACTCGTATTTTATAGTTAAATGAAAATGAGTCTTATGTTCAAGAATTAAGATCTTTCTAATTTTTTTTAATTTGTTAGCAAATGTTAGAGAATATAACATAAAATACTCACATAACACAATCAAAACTCTATCATTAGTAAGTATAATATGGTAAAAGGGTTAAAAAACTACTGACCATAGCTCATAGTATCTTGCGAATTTCGCTATTGGGTAAATCTTCATAAACATTGTTTTGTTGTTCATTTGGTTTCAACCCAAGTGAGTCTATTGCAATAGCTTGTAGGTCAAATGAGAAGGATATGAAGTTGTGTTTTTAGTTGGTGATATTTTGATTGATCCCTTTTTAGGTCTGAGTAGGTGATACAAAAGTAATCTACGACGACGAGAACAAATGCAAACACTAAAGAAACAACAAAATTGACAAACGGAAAGTAACGGGATAAAAAGGATAGATGATAAAAAGATAGACACTAGATTAAAAAAAAAAAAAAAAGGGCAACCAAAGAGTGTATCATACCCAAAGACCTCCCTTATTGGTTACCTACGATCACCTAACTCTTACGTTGACCGAAAGGGGGATCGAATCTCCCTTACAACCACCGTTTCTAAACAAGGTTCAACATTGGCTTTTTAAAGCACTCAACACTCCCAATGAAGTTTTCATGAATTCATCATCGTCTTTAAACAAAACAAACTAAATAAGCCTAGCTACCAAGTATTTATAGTTTTGCTAAATATAACATAATTAGGGTCCAAAAGTGACCCAAATACAAGAAAAGGCCCACTAGGGGCTGTTTTGACCCGCTCTTGAAATGCTAGAGTGGATCCAAAGCGCCTTGGGTGCATGACCCTTCCAAAGGGCTTTCGAGCCCCATTTTGCACTCGTTCGACCTAGTCAATGTCCTTTGGCTCTGTTTAATGGTAATCTCCATCCATGTGACATATTTTAATAGCAATAAGGAGCCATCAAGAACCTCGAACATCATATGTATTTCATCTAAAGGTGGGGAGGCAATTTGTCTTGTATCATCCTGTTCTTCTTGAAAATAATTCAATCTCAAATCCCAACCTTACAAAATCAAAGGAAGGATAAACAAATACAACATCCTCATGCCATGAGGGTTAGGGTTAGCACAAATAATCATTGCATTATGCCAAGGTTGCACACACTTAAAGATATAACCAAGGATCCTTCATGATAAACATTAGAAACTTATTGAAAATACACAAAGGTGATGGCTATAGGAATCACCAAGAGACAAGGAAACCATAAAGATCATAATGGAATCAATAAATCCAAAAGGTAAGGCTACCTTCATCTTAGGAGTCATAAGACACAATTGCTTCATCACCTCTTTAAAAGACCATATCAAGAGTGGTGCCTCAATTGATTTTAAAGTCCACAAGATCCATATAGCATTGCCATTCAAACAAGTGGACCAACCAACAAGTTCCCTATTGCTACGTAAAGAAAATCCAAAACTAGAATGTATATTATCATAAGCAAAGAGGTAGTATAGAAAGAAATCAAGTGTAAAAGAATCATCCAAGGTGCTATTATCTATAAAAAGTCTATTTGCCTCAAAATATATAGAACATAATGCACACAAAGATGAAATAAAAACATTTAAGAACATATGACTTTTTTGTTTCAAACAACTTCCATTAAGAAATGGGTCATAAATTGTAAACAATTCACAAAGAAGGGGATCATAAGCATGGAATCCATCCAAAGTGTTTTCAAGAGAAGACTCTCTCCTTGGCCTACAACTAGTGAAACCTTGGTCATGATTGGAAATATACAATGTTGAATTCTCTTGAATCTTTTCTTTACTTCCCTTCTTTAATGAATGCTTATCTTTGTTGGAAATGACTCCCATGCACAACTTGGGTCTATCAAGTGGGTTGTAAATTCCCAAAAAAATTTCCATCATAGGGAAAGATTTCAACATCTTTATATAAATTTTGCTTGTCAATTAGACCAAGCATTGTGTGTAGAAATCACCACATTCAAATTTGTCACTAAGGTCAAATGGATAGAGTAGCCATAATGTCAAATGGATAGAGTAGCCATAAACATGGGTCTAGACAATACTTCTTCCCCCAAACACATCACCCAAATCAAAAGATATACTCTCTAAACTAGCATAAGCATCATCAAAAGAAAATGGAAAGTAGAGAAATGTATCACTAAAGTTAACTTCAACCACTGTATTCTTATGTATATATTCACTATTAGATTCAAGATCAACACCATGATTATTCTCAATAATAGGGGCACACAAAGTAGAATAAAAAAAGATTTCCAAAAAATTGATACTTTCTCCTTCAAGGGAAGAATTCTCAAGTAGACACATACCGCCACTAACATCAAAGGAATCATTATTCAAGTTATCACAATAATCAAGCAATTCATCCTCATAATTATCAAACAAGGGTGGGGTGTCGTACAAAGGATGACAACCATAAGTATTTTCATAGGAAACAATCATGAATTAGGTTTCTAAAATATTTAAGCCGATCAAAGTTATCATCACCCAATTGATCATTCCTTTTCAAAACCTCACATTCATTTTCCTTAAGAGTACTCTCATCTTCAAGGAAGATATTTTTATCTTTAGGAGGAATGTATTCATACCATAGAAGGTTGTAATATAGGATATTACCCTCAAGATGAGCCATACCATTAATATTATTCACACCACTAGGTTAGCTTGGAGTGATTATACCATATTTGAACATGATATTATACTTAAAGAAAGAAAGATCAATCCATGAAGGAGGATTAGAACTTGTAAGTTCACTCTCAATAACACAACTATCAAGTTCTAAAGAAGATTCAAACACGTAATCATCCCTATAAGCAAGACAAACAATAGGATATTCACTAAAAAACATGCTCAAAGGTCAATCTTATTTACTTGACCAATATTTTCAACATCATCACTCATTTGAGGAACGTTAATCATATCAAAATCATCTTCAAGTAGTGTACTAGTTTTACCCACAAGTCGGTCAACACAATTATCACAATACAATATACCATCATTCATCATATTGGCTTCAATACTAGGTGGACCCAAATTGAATTTACCAGAAGAGTCAATGAGGTCATCAATAGGATCAACTAATATGTCCACACTCTCAATGGGACATCATCAACATGAGGCAAAGAATTATGATACCCATATATAGATAAGCTACAACTCACACTTAATGTGCTAATATCCATACAATCATCATTTACATATAAAAAAGTGTAAGAGTTAGCTATTTTACGTTGAAGTTCTTGAGAATATTCTTATTTACCTTGGTGTGAAGGTCCCTCACAAGCTTTGGAAGTATCAAAGATTGTCCACGTCAAATCTTCAAAGGGAATCTTCTTTTTTTTGGTTCTTGTTCTCCTCCACTTGCCATATTGAAACCTACATACATGTCCTTATTAAAAGAAGGACAAATAATGTTAGCTCATTTGGTGGCAACCGCCTTACTTAACTCTTCACAACTTCTCATTTTTCCTCTCTTAGGTTGCCACCTTACACTCTCTTACTCCTCTCAATCTTTTGTCTCTAAATGTCTTTAGGTTTGGTGTAAGTGGTCACATCTCTTTTAGATTTGGGAAGAATAAATGGTAAAAGATGATCTCCCCATTGGTTCTTTAAAATCTTAGGCCAATTTTGTACATTTGGAACCTTATGTTGTGCAAACCAATTGTCACTCATGAATAAATATCCATGTTCCAAGGAAAAGATCTTACACCACACCTCTTTATAGTACCCATATCGGGTGAGAGAAATATCCACTCTCTCGAAAACCATATACCTATCCAAGAAGTATGGAACAAGTAAAGGCTCTCGAGGTATCCCTAGATAGTAAACCATGGGTTGAATGATGTAGTTTCTATAGCACCAATCATCTAGCATAAGAAGGCATCCCAGAACCCCATAAATTCTTACCCTTCAGGAGTGAATGTTTCTTCTTAGATCAACATTATAAATGTAAGACCCCAAAACATTTCTTGCTTAATTCAGTCCTTTAAGGTTGTCAAGGGATTCCAGAGTTAGAAAATTTTAGCTAAGTACTCAGATTTAGTGTTATTTTTGCGTACGAAGGCTGGAAATCTTATTTTATGACTTTTATGTCCATTAAATATTGATGTTTGGATTGATTCATGATCAAGAATGTCCATAGGTGTTTAGGGACAAGTTTCAAATTTTTTACACTTTGTTTGAAGCTCCTTTAGAATCTTAAAACTGTGGATCAAGGCAATCTTGGCACGCCGCATCAACTATCATATTGATTAATGTTTTCTCCAGATACCAGCGTCCAATTCCAGTGAATCAATGTGAATATGGCACATCGCATTGGCTATCACATCGATGCCATCGACGTACAGCGTCGCCCTATGCGTCGATAGCCCAATTCTCAATCATTAAAAGACTACCGCATCCTTAAGGGTATTGGGTTTTTTACCCTCACCCTTTATCTCCTAAAATACAAAATTAATCACTTTAGAGAGAAAATATACTCATTCATTCTCAAAATCTCTCAAGAACAAAACCCTTGGTGTTTAAATTTTAAATCAAGAACTCAAGAACGTGTATCAAGTTTTCAGAATTCAGGCACTAAGGTATGTGAAGTGTTCATCCAAGGGTTTCTTTCACCCTTGGACTCCAAGAAACCATTTTTAAACTTAAACTATATGAATTTCATGAATTCCATATTGGGTTTGATAATATTCATGTTTATAATGACAAATTGAGTTTCAAATCCATGTTTCATAATAAGTTTCATGTGGGGTAAATTGATTTATATGTGTTATCATGTGAAATCATGCTAAACCCTTCAAATTGTGAATTTGGTATTTAGAATTGTATGATCACATGTTGATTGGTGTTATATGCATATTTTATGCCTTTTAAGTGATTGTTGAATTAAGAATGTGAGTTGAATAGTGCAATTATATCATGTTAGCATGTATTCAAATTCATGCCATGCAAGTGTTTGTTAAAGTGCCCTAATGAATGAATAGTGATAAAGTACTTAGCCTACATATTTCAAGTTTGTGCCATGTCACTTAATTTATGCTATCGAGTCCTGGGGGTATTTATACCCAACTTAGAGCCATGGTCAGTCATAGAATAGTATTAGTCATGTCACAATCAATAGTACTCTCATTCAGTTTCAGAACTCAGGAAAAACTTACTAGATTTAGTATCAGTCCTGTCTAATTTAGTATTCAGTTCAGACATCAGTAAACTCAGTCAGCTAACAGAATTCAGTAGCATTCCATCTGTCAATAAAACGTAGTAAACTCAGTTCAGTTTAGCTAAATATTAAACTCACTGCAGACTAGAAATAAGTTCAGTGTCTATTCATTTAGGAGTAGGATTCAGCACCAAGTTAACCCAGGTATGAGGGCATTTCTGCCAGCAGGGGGTTTGACCCTTAGTAGCAATCTATGTGTTATAGAACTGCGTAGGCAGTGTAGGTTGATATATCTTTTTGCCAGGCATTATAAGGGTTGATATATCTCATTGGATTTTTTCTACTAGCGAGGATTGACGAACGAGCTTTCTATCAGACAGGGTTAACTCATAATTTGTCTCTACCCATAGCACGTTATTGACACTCTTCCAACCAGGGTTATAGGTTGGACCCCAATCAGTTTAGAGAGTGGCATGTCAGTTAGATGATTACCTCCCATAGTCTCAATCTCAGAATAGAACTTAGTTCAGTTCTATAGATTTAGGACTATCAGATATAGTCACTCAGCTCAGTATGAAACTCAGTATAGTTTCTCAGAATTTAGGACTAGCAAATACAGTCATTCAGATAATCATAAATACAACACTAGTAAAACTCAGAATCCAGTTAATTATTATTCAGACTCAGTAGTCAGTGTTATCATGATCTCAGTTATGATCTATGTATTCATGCATATACTCTTATTCAGTCATACTCATGTTATTTAGTTAGTATTGTTCATGCATATGAACCCATTCATCACATCCTACCTCACTGAGCATACCAATATATTCAAAGTACTGACGCATGCTTTCATTTGTGGTATGATGTCTTATATCATAGGTTCTAATACTCAAGCTCCAGAGCATTCTTAGCAGATCAGATTTTCAATAGTTAGAGTCATTGGTGAGTCCTTATAATTTAAGAACATGGTTTTACTTTAGTATTTTAGTATTATTTTTTGTAGTCGAAGTTAGTTGGGTACTTGTCCCATCAGCTCCACAGTACAGACATTTTAGAGGCTTCCTAGACTAGAGTATTTTCAGACGGTTGTTCAAATTTCAGTATTCATGTATCAGTTTTGGTATTATGATACTGTAAATAGTATTTATTATAGATTTGAACCTTATGGCATATTTCTACCTAATTTTTACAATTATTATAGTGTTATTATACAGTTATTATAGCAGGTACCAGACATGGGTTAGCTTATAGTCCTTTGGGATTATGAGCACCGTGTAGTGTCTGGGGTACAGAATAGGCATGTTACAAACTTGGTATCAGATCCAGGTTTAATAGAGTCCTAGGAAGTCTAGAATCCACATAGAGTAGAGTCTTGTACATGGGTGTGTTGCGTGCCACACTTATGGATAGGAGGCTACAAGATATTTTAGAAACAGTTTCTCTTCTTTCAGTATTTATGTCGTGCAAGTGAGCATAAGCTCAAGTTAACCTCTCAGTCTAACTTATCTCTTCCTTATTCTTCCAGTACATGACTTCCAGGGAAGCTAATGAAAGAAGTAATGAAAACCAGTCATCCCCTTCTCATGTTCAGGAAGATCCCTTAAATAAGTATGTTTCTCATGGTGAATTTAGAGCTGCTTTCACCGCCTTAGCTTATTTAATAGTTGATTAGAATAATCAGCTGGCTGTTATCCTAACTAGGCTTATGGTCCATGCTCCACAGAGTGAGGAGGAGAGGTGTAGGGAAAAGGGGAGAAAGAATAAGAGGTCCAAAATGTCAAGGCTAAAAAGTGCCCAAATAAATCCTTTTAACTAGAAATATGGAAAAAATCACCAGGGTATTTATAGAGATTGCAGTGGTGTGTGTTTTGGATATGGCAAGCTAGGACGTAATGTTAGGTATTATCCTCATTTAGGTTCCTAGAGTCAGCATAACCATCCCTCAGCTCAGTCTGGTTGCCCAAATCAGCAGGGTAACTCTTCTAGTACCACCAGTGGGCAACACCTAAAGAGCCTCTATGCTCTTTAGTCCCGACAAGATCAAGAAAGTTCTCCTGATGTGGTCACTAGTACGTTACAAGTTTATCATTTACATGTTTTTTCTTTTCTAAATCGAAGAGCTTTATTGTCTTTTGTTACTCCATATATAGCAGTTGATTTTGGAGTCAGTCCCAAAATTTTAGCATAGTCCTTCTCAATTTCTACCCCTGTGGGAAAATCTATCATAGCGTGGTGGTATACAAGAACTTTCTACCCCTATGGGAAAATCTATCATAGCGCGGTGGTATACAGGAACTGTCCGATTATGGTATCTCAGAATGTCACTTCAGCAGACTTAGTCAAATTAGAGATGACTAATTTTGATGTCATTCTTGGCATGGATCGACTTCATTTCTATTAAACCTCAGTCGACAGTAGAAACAAAATTGTCCAGTTTCAATTTTTGAATAAACCCATCGTAGAGTGGAGGGGTAGTACTTTAGCACTTAGGGGTCATATTATTTCTTACCTTCAGGCTAGAAATATGATATCTAAGGGATGTATCTACCATCTCGCTCGAGTCTAAGACTCTAGCTCAGAAACCCCTACTCTTGAATCAGTGTTAGTAGCATATGAGTTCCCAGATATGTTTCCCAAAAACCTTCCTGAAGTTCCTCCTAAAAGGGAAATTAATTTCGGAATTGATCTTCTCCCAGATAATTAGCCCATCCCTATGCCGCCATATAGAATGGATCCAGCAGAACTTAGAGAATTAAAGGATCTACTAGATAAGGGATTCATCAGACCCAACGTATCCCCGTGGGGCACACCATTTCTATTCGTGCATAAGGAAGATGGTTCTCTCAGAATGTGTATTGACTACCATCACCTAAATAAAGTCACAATCAAGAACAAATATCTATTTCTCAGAATCAATGATTTGTTTAACCAACTTCAGGGTGCCAGTCACTTTTCTAAGATAGGCCTTAGATCAGGCTATCATCAGTTTAGAGTCAGGGAATGTGGCATCCGAAAGACAGCTTTCAGAACTCAGTATTGTCACTTTAAATTCTTAGTCATGTCCTTTGTCTTACCAATGTCCCAGAAGATTTTATGGACTTAATGAACCGCGCGTTTAAGTAGTACTTGGGCATGTTTGTTATAATTTTTATCGATGACATTCTTTTCTATTCTCATAGTAAAAATAATCACGCATATCATCTCAAAATCATATTTCAGACTCTCAAAACCCACCAGTTATCATGATATCTATCCATGTCTTACATGTCAGCTCTATGATCATAGCTCACCTTAATATAGGTTAAAATCGTGTATGCTTATAGTTCCTAGTATAGGAGTTCCAATTTACTCAGTGATTAAGAATCGTGTTTCATGAACACAAAAACTCAAAACTCATGTCATACAGATCGTGACTCATGTCTGCATGCCATGCTTTATAGTGGGCTCAGTACCCATGACTCATGCTACCCTCCTAACGAATTGACTAAATTCAGATCATTACGTGTACATCCACCCATGATGTTGATATTCTATCCCTCAGGCCTTAATTGAGTGTCGAGTCTGCTATAGTATTCACTACCCAGTAATCAGTATTCAGTCTCAAAATTCAGTAAAGAACTTAAATAGTCCTACAGAACCATGGCTATCAGTTATTAGTTGCTTAGCCACTAGAATCCAGTACTTCAGCATTAGTCTAAACCTCAGTTACCAATATCCAGTTATTAGAACTTAGTATTCAGTTCCAGTGTAAGTGTTAGTTACAGTCCCAGTTACAGTCTTAATTGCAGTCCCAACTACCATCTTAGTTACGATCCTAGTCCCATTCCAGTAATCAAATCAATACCTCAATTTAGTTTCAGGTTTGCTTGACCATAGCGTACAGTTATCCATCATTCAGTTATCATTATTTCAGCACCTCACTTTACAGACTATTTTAGAACTATGTTATATGCTTGGTCTTGTATTTTTAAATAATACAGTCTTTCAAGAATTCATGCTCGTTATCTCATGTTCCTCAGTCAGTCCTTACCTCATATGCATAATACTCTAGAGTTTCAACCTAGTCATTCAGACTAAGAATAGTTTAATCCTACATAACAAATATTCAGCTATTAGTTATTTAGTTAATCAAATAAGACAGTATGTTCATGCGCTTATGCTCAACGCCCATGTTAATATTTTCAGTAGTCTCAGGTAAAGCGCCATGCTAAGGTGGAAAGTATAGTTGAGAGGGAATCCGAGGGATATGTCTAAGTTTGAAGAATTTTAGTTGCAGTGCATGAGACTTAGTCATTCTATCTTAGATGAGGTTTCGTAGGCCTCACCGCATATTACAAAAATTTAGCTAGAATGTGATTTCTTATCTAGACACTTCATTCAGCCTAGGCAAAGATTCTTTGCTCCCTAAAGTCACTAGAAACTCTATAGAAAGAGTGTTAAGGAAATTCTCCAGTCGAGTCTGAGTTTTTAGCATATGCTAGTTTGTAAAGCTAGTAATTCAGTTTAGTAGTCAGGTGGACAAATTTGTATGGAATGGTTTTCCATGTTTTCCCACTAGTTGCACTATCCGAAGTCCCATAAATGTAACTATTCCAAGATGGGGCAACCAGGTAGTTACGTGATCAGCTCAACTCATATATCATATCTCAGTTTCAGATCCCAGATAGTCAGTCACAACTTAGTTCATAAATGCCCTGTGCATCATCCCTGTTTTCCTCAGTATCTCAGCCAAGTCAGTATTATTTAAGGGACATAATGTCCCAACATAAAGATGCACTATAACCGCCTGAGCTTTCATGTCTTCAACCTGCAAACTTCTTCTCACATAACGAATTCAATTGGAATAATGGTTACTCACAGGTTGACCCTCAAGTTCCAATCTCAGTCGTAAGCCATGTATTCAAGGGGCTCAGTTCAACTCATGATATTCTGTTCATGTATCACATTCCAGGCTCCGTTATGTTCTCATATTATCGATCATGCATGTTTAGTAGAGGATCTTGAGTTTGAGATCAGTAATTTCATATTCTTGAGAATCTATTCTACGAAAGGAGTGAAGAGATGTGGCAAAAAAGGGAAACTCAGCCCCTGATATTGAGATTCTTATCAAATTCTTAGCCACTTCAGAAAGGTAGCCTACGAGCTTGAGATACCCTCAGACTTGGCTTCAGTACATCTAGTGTTCCATGTCTCCTTGTTAAATAAATGCATAGGTGACCCAGCAGTCTTAGTCCCTATGGAGGGCATAGATATTCAAAATATCCCTCTAATTGAAGTTCTTTAGCGAAAATAAACTGTTAAGGAAGCTACTTGGCAAGAAGAAGCATACATGCAGACCAAGTATCCTCACTTCTTCTCCGCTAATCCAGACTTATCTCAAGGTAATAGTTTTCTTAAGATTATTCAGTTTCATGTTCAGATTCACATTACAAACTTGGTATCAGTCACCTTTGCATGTTCAGTCATGTGATCATAAATCAGTTCAGTCATGTACTCATGCATCAGATATGTATGTTCAGTATGAGAAAACTCACCTAATCAGTAATCTCAGTCACACGTTCATGAATTGCATTAAGTTATGTACTCATACATAATTTATGCATGTTCAGTATGATAATTTAGTATATCAGTAATATCATTCATATAGTCATGTTCCAAAGGTTCATATCTAGTAAGTGAGTCAGTTCACTTGTATTCTCAGCTTAGTCAGTCTCATTCGAGGATAAATGTTCCCAAGGGGGACATATTGTAAGACACCACAAAATTTCCAACTTAATGTAGTCCTTTAAGCTTGCCAAGGGGTCCTAGACTTAGAATAGTTTAGCTAAGTACTCAGACATAGTTTCATTTTGGCCTATGAAGATTGAAAATCTTATTTCGTGACCTTTATGTCCATTAAACATTGATGTTTAGGTTGATTCATGATTAGGAATGTCCATAGATATTTTTGAAAAAGTTTTGGATTTTTTGAACTTCATTTAAAGCTGCTTTAGAATCTTAAAACAGTGGATCAACGCGATCTTAACGCACCGCATTGACTATTACATTGATTAACATTTCCCCAGCTACCAGCGTCCAATGCTAGTGAATCAATACAAAAATGGCATGATACATTGGCTATCGTGTTGAGGCAATTGATGCACCATGCCAACCTGTGCGTCGGTAGCCCAGTTCTCCATCATTAAAAGACCACATCCTTGGGGGTATTTGGGTTTTTTTCCCTCAAAATTCATCCCCCAAAACATGAAATTAATCACTTTAGATAGCAAATGTACTCATTCATTCTCAAAATCTCTCAAAAACAAAACCCATGGTGTTCAAATTTCAGATCAAGAACTCAAGAACACACAATCAAGTTTTCATAATTCAGGCACTAAGGTATGTGAAGCGTTCATCCAAGGGTTCCTTTCACCCTTGGACTCCAAGAAACCATTTTTCAACTTCAAGGGTATGAATTTCAAGAACTCCTTATTGGGTTTGATAATTCATTTTTATAATGACAAATTAAGTTTCAAATCCATGTTTCATAACAAATTTCATGTGTGGTAAATTGATTTATATGTGTTAGAATGTGAAATCATGCTAAAGCCTTCAAATTATGAATTTGGTATCTGGAATTGTATGTTCACATATTCATTGGTGTTATGTACATATTTTATGCATTTCAAGTGATTGTTGAATTAAGCACATGAGTTGAATAGTGGAATTATATCATATTATCATGTATTCAAATACATGCCATGCAAGTATTTGTTAAAATGCCCCAATGACTGAATAGTGATCAAGTATTTAGCCTAAATATTTCAAGTTTGTGCCATGTCTCTTAATTTATGCTATCGAGACATTTATACCCGACAATTTAGTTGTTTAATTAGAGCCATAGTCAGTCATAGAATAGTATCTGTCACATCACAATTAGCAGTACTCTTAGTCAGTTTCAGAACTCAGGAAAAACTCAGTAGATTTAGTATCAGTCCAATCTAATTCAGTATTAAGTTCAGACCTCAGTTAACTCAATTCGTTAATAGAATTTAGTAGCATTTCATCAGTCAATGAAACTCAGTGAACTCAGTTCAGTTTAACTAAACAGTAAACTCAGTTACAGTTTAGTCCAACCTAGTACAGAGAAAAAATCAGTTCAGTGTCTGTTCAGTTTGGAGTAGGATTCAGCATCGAGTTAACCCAGGGATAAGGGTATTCCTACCAGCAGAGGGTTTGATCCTTAGTAGCAATCCCTATGTTACAGAACTACATATCCAGTGTAGGTTAAGATATCTTCCTGCCAGGCATTATGAGGGTTGATATACCTCATTTGATTTTTCCTGCCAGCGAGGGTTGACGAAAGAGCTTTCTATCAGAGAGGGTTTGACTCACAACTTGTCTTTACTCGTGGCACGTTATTGACACCCTTCCAACTGGGGTTACAAGTTGGATCCCAATCAGTTTAGAGAAGGGTATGTCACTTATATGATTACCTCTCACAGTCTTAGTTTTAGAATAGAACTCAGTTCAGTTCTACAAATTCAGGACTATCAGATATAGTTACTCAACTCAGTATGGAACTCAATATAGTTCCTCAAAATTCAAGACTATCAGATACAGTCATTCAGATAATCAGAAATACAATACCAGTAAAACTCATAAACCAATTAATCAGTATTTAGAATCAGTAGTCACTGTTATGACGATCTCAGTTACGGTCTATGTATTCATGAACGTACTCTTATTCAGTCATACTGATGTTATTCAGTTAGTATTATTCATGCATATGAGCTTATGCATCTCATCCTACCTCACTGAGTATACCAATAAATTCAAAGTGCTGATGCATGTTTTCTTTTGCGCTATGATGTCTTATATCATAGGTTCCGATGCTCAGACTCCAGTGCATCCTTAGCAGATCAGATTTTCAGCAGTTAGATTCAGTGGTGAGTCCTCATAATTCAGTATTTATGCATTATTTTTAGTAGTCGGAGTTAGTTGGGGACTTATCCTATCAGCTCCACAGTTTTGACTGTTTAGAGGCTTCCCATACTAGAGTATTTTCAGATTGTTTTTTAGATTTCAGTATTCATGTATCATTTTCGGTGTTATGATACCATAAAAAGTGTTTATTACAGATTTGAACCTTATGGCTTGTTTTTGCCTAATTTTTGTAATTATTACAGTGATATTATACAGTTATTGTAGCAGGTAACAAACATGGGTTATCTTATGGTCCTTCTGGATTATGAGCACCATTTAGCGTCTGAGGTACAGACTTGAGGCGTTACAATAAAGCTTCATATACCCCATTGGCACATGGGCATCCATCATGCATTCTTTCAAGGCACTTTATGTTTTGTTAGATTTTCTTTTCATATCCCACCACAATGATGTCGACCTTGAATATGTTTAAGGCCGCGCGTACATCTTTCTACCTATCTCATATTATAATCCATAAAGATCCTTTCATACTCCCGTTCCTAACCAAGATTTGCTTTATAACCCGACTGTATTATAAAGATGGGGAGAGTAGGAACATTTTGAATCCTACTATACCCTCCATATCTACCCTGGTTCTTATTTCTATACATTTGGGTACTAGGATAAGAAGAGTAAGATGCGCCCCTAGGCTTTAGAGATGCACGGTCTTTCATTCCAACGGAGCAACCTCTACAATAGTTAGCATAACAATTCATATTAATTTGACCTTGATAAGAAGTACTACAAGACGAGTAATACAAAACTTTACAATCCTCACATAAATTCTCACCATTATCTTCATCAGATTTCTAAATGAACAAGTTATAACTTACATCACCTATAGGATCAGAGTGGGAATGTAATACTCCTTACATGCCCCATCTTCCTAATAAGAACCCTCACAAGGCTCTTCATCATCTCCATAGTCACTATAAGAACTAGGGTCATCATTCATCATATATTCTCCTTTGAAGTAGTATCTCTCATTTTCATCCATATCTTGATCGTGGCTATATTCAAAGCCTCCATAATCTCCTTCTTATTTGTAGCCATAACTATCTTTACCACAATCATAGTATTCTATGTCGTAGTCACAATTGTCCGAGGCTATCGAAGATATGCTTCCATATATCACCTTGCACCTACAAAATGACCAAACAAGAATAGTAGTAAATCTCCTCACCAACACTCATAATAATTCACCTTTGTGATCCTCATAATCGGAGAGGCGAATGCTGAAAGTTGCTTATACTCTGGTAGATAATAAAGTGTCAATCTCTACTTTGCGGCTGGAGTGGATTCTTGTTTAACGACTCAAATAAATAAAAATATTCATGGACTTGAATCAAAAAGTTGCAACAAAATAAAAACTAGAAAAAGTTAAAAGAAATAGGATGATGAAAGAATTCAGACTCAATAACTAATCGATCAACTTAGTGGACGAACTACTAGTTGATGATTAGTTTAAGAATAAAAAGGAGAGATTAGGAATCAAGAAAATGAAACTAAAGAATCAAAACTTGAGCAATGGAGTAATTAAAGTGTTAAAATGCACTTTGGAAACTTGACTTTTATATTTTGGATTTTGATATGCATTTGAGGGGTAAATCTGTGTTGAGTAAGGATGATTTGCACTTAGTATTTGTTGGGATTTGCTCAATAGGTTTGAAGCACCTTAGACGTAGGTTGGGGGTGTTTCTTACTTCTTTAGGATGCATTAGGGATGCTGCATCATGTTAGCCACAGATGGAGGGACGCAGATGGTTGATGGCTCACTATTTTGAGCTACGTTAGGGGTACTACAGCATATCAACTGCAGATAGAGGATAGGCTGGATGCAACTAGTTGATATGTCACTATTTTGAGCTGCCTTGGACCTACTGTAGTAGGTTAGGTGTAGCTCTAAGGCACCTCAGGCACATGTCAGCCAAACTAGCTTCTTGAATTGGAGAAAATGCCCCTTTGTGGTCCGTCTCTTTGGAATATACTTGAAATACCTTGTAGATGCTTTTACACAACACTTTTTCACATTTTATCTTCCTTATTTTTGGATTCAAGACTCACTTTTGATGAACTTGAATATGAAGATAACAGTCTTCTCAAGAACAGACCAAGAACACCTTAGATCGAAATGAGTTGAAAATTTGACCCTATGCACCTTTTATCATTCTAAACTCTTTCCATACATTATTTAGATCAAATTCCCATCCAATTCAAATCTTGAAACACACCTTAAACTTCTTATTTTCAAATCCAAGTTTCCAATGATTGTATAAGTATCAATTTCACTCTGATTTAGCTCAAATTTTATATATGGACTCTAATTGTGTTAGGGATTGAAAATCTAACACAAGAAAAACACAAAATCAAAAACTCAAAATTTGACCTAAGAACAAAAATGTGAATAGTGACTTTTTTGGGGATTTTTGATTTTTGACACCACTTTTTTGTTGATTTTCAAGATAACAAACCCAAGATTGACTTCGTAGGAATGAAATCAAGCTCTTCTATAATACCAAATGGTACGAAAGTAATCTATGATGATGATAATAAATGCAAAAACTAAAGAAATAACGAAATAGAAAAATGGAAAGTAAAAGGATAAAAAGGATAGATGATAGAAAGATAGACACAAGAAGATAATGAAAGGGTAACCAAAGGGTATATCAAACCCAACGACCTCCCTTATTGGTTACCTACGATCACTTAGCTCTTACGTTGACCAAAAAGGGGATCGGATCTCCCTTACAACCACCATTACCAAATAAGGTTCAACACTGAATTTTCCAAGCACTCAACACTCCCAATGGAGTCTTCATGAATTCATCATTATCATTAAACAAAACTTACTCAACAAACCTAGCTATCAAGTATTTATAGTTTTACTAAATATCACATAATTAGGGCCCAAAAGTAACCCAAATATAAGAAAAGTCCCACTAAAGGTTGTTTTGACCCGCTCCTGAAATGCTAGAGCAGATCAAAAGTGAATCCAAAGAACCATGGGTACATGACCCTTCCAAGGGGATTTCGAGCCCTGTTTTACACCCCCTTCAACCTCTTCAATGTACTTTGACTCTCCTTAATGATTCATCCATATGGTATCTTTTATTATCATTAATGAGTCATCAAGCACCTCGAACATCATATGTATCTCATCTAAAGTTGCAGAGGTAATTTTTCTTGTATCAGGAGGAGATAAAGTACCTTGCAAATAAATATCTTCTTTTTAAAATTAAACATCTTAATTAAAATATAATAGAAAATTCTCTTCTTTGAGTCATTTGAACTCAAGAGTTTTTTTGTAGGTTTATATCTCAAAAAGATCACCAACTTCTGTCTATATCAAAGAAAAAGATAATAGTTATAGATGCTATTTAGTCATCACTATCCAGCGTTCAAAATATATCTTCATATCATGCAACACAAACCTTGTCACCTTCCTTTTTCCTCTATTACAAAGATTTCATCTACATTGATAGAAAAAGAAAACAATTATAGTTTGAAAATTCAAGAGCCCATAATGAACTTTCATGGTTGGGAACAACAATAAAATGAAACAAAAGAGAGGGAGGGAGTGTATATGCTTTAGTTTATATCATTCTCTTGAGTTTTATTTAATTGAAAATATAAGCGAAAGAAAATATATTCCACATCAAATATTGAAGGAAGAAGGATTGAATTTGTTTATTATCTATGTGAAATGAGATAAACTTACCTTAAGTAAACAGTTGTGGATCGGATTGGGCTAAATTGCCCTTATTTCCAATTAGGAAAACTTAGCACCTACAATGTCACACGTCAGACAACATATCATACTTTTAATTTATGTGACACACTTTACTTATTAGTCGATGTTGAAAAGGAAAAAGAATAACATATTTTATTATTTGGCAAATGTTTAATGACACTTTCAATATTTTATCCATGAGTTCTATTTATTTTGCAAAAAAGCACAATTTTATTTAAAAATTTGTTTATTTTAAGGATGTTTTGAAATTTTGCAAATTCTTCCTACATTTATTAAGCATCATTTCCAATTAAAAAACATCATAATTTTCTTAGTAAAAGAATAGCATTGATAATTACATCAAAAGAAGCTAGAATGAACTAAAAGTGGAAATGGTCCTACTTAATAGTTGTCAAGTAGTAGTAGTTGTTATGTATTAGAGTTCGCAACCTACTGATTTACTTATATTCATTTAAGAGTAACCTACGAATGAAATAAGTTACCTAATGCCTTTGAACTGTGAGGTGGACTGTATAAGTAAATGAAACAGTGATTTTCACGTTGAAAACACTTGGCTCAAATAGGTGTAAAAATCCACGATGGGTACCTCTAAATAATTTCACCCCAACTTCACTAAATAACTTTGAGCCTCAGCAACATCAATTGCAAGAGTATGCAATCTAGGAATTATAAACTCTAACTCCTATTCAACTAAACTCACAAACCTCCCAAGGTATGTGATCCCAAGTCTTTGAGTTTCCTAACTTGAAGATAATAATACAAATTCAGCCTATACTTCATTGAACCTAGAATTACATCAAAGTTACAACTCGAGAACCAACCCTAATACATAGAAACTATGACTCCTTAACTATATAAGTATGAGAACCAGGTTCAGCTATATGTTTCTTTAGTCTTCAAGTTAAGACTACTAAGTCAATTTGTTAATTGCCTTTTTTCTTTGTAAGTGCGTAAATAACTATACAAGTCACCCCCTATATTTTAAACATAACTCTCCAAAGAGTTTTTCAATAGATTAGACTTCTTACTTTTCCAAACCTTTTGTCTCTTTAGAGTTTTGTTTTACAGTGAAACTCATTCTTCAACTCAACCTCTCTTATATTCATGTGTATTCAAACTCAAACTCAAACTCTTTATCTCCATCTTTGATAATTAAGTACAGTTTATCAATTGCCATCTTATCCATTCCGACACAAGCACTCTTGTCCTTTTATATCAGTGATCTTTTTGTGGACTATTCTTGTTTTACCTGGACATTAGTAAACCACTTCAACTAACCTATTTCAGTTGTTTTATGAATCACCAAAACCTTATGAACTCCAATAATTTTCCATTTTTTTTGTGATGACAAACCTCTTCTCCTTGTGCAAATCCTGATGTTCTTCTGTAGGCCCTAAGTCAGGAACTTTTAGCAAGAAACAAGTAAGTTACCGAGTCATAAGCGTTGCACAAATTAGTCTTCTCCCTTTTGGCATCATCAAATGTGTAGTCAAAGCATAGTCTAGTGTACAGTAGTAAGAAAATAATAGCTACTGCGTCTATCACCAAGGCAATTAGAGTAAGATAATTTAAGTAAATAGTGCAATTGAAAAAAGAAAAAAAGATAGAACTAAGTAACGACATAGATACTTTATTAATTTAGCAAAATATGACCTACATAGGAAGATAGAAACACCATGAAAAACCTATACACTTAGCAAAAAGAAAAACTTAAAAGAATAGAATCCTAAGAAACTAAGAGGATGGAGAAGAAGATGTTGAAGGAATGGGTACAATCAGTTGAGTCAACTTACAAATGGCCTTTGCATTATCGACCCTTTTCTTGGAAGGGTCTGTCTCTGGTGTGAGTATTATTGCCTAAAGAGCTTCCTTCTCATGAACATGAGTGGCATGGGTTTCCACCAACTCAAAAAAGTATCAGCTAATTCACTGCACAACCTTTGCATATGAGTGTCAGCTTGTTATATTAAAACAGATAACGCAAATTGGTTCAAATGCCCAAGGATATCCTTGGTTGTCTAAACAGACCAAATTTGTACTTGGATAGAGTAATCTTCAAAGATTTGGTCCAAACCAAAACCCATAGATAAGAGCATATGCCTTTTATCATCCTTAAGAAACACCCTTTGCATTTGTTTAATGATAAGACTAGGCAGGTTGATCTTGACCTTTGTGTCACACAATTCCTTGAGAGTGAGGTCCAAGTAGGTTGCTTTAATGTGCCTCTCCTTTTAAGCCTTGATCATATTTTAGACAATATTAAAGTAAAGCTGGCAAAGTTGACACATCTCTTTCTTAAGGACATGTCAATTTTGAAGAAGATTAGGATTACTTGAGAATTTACTAGTGATGGCTAAGGAAAATGTCATGTTATCTAGGGATGGATAATCAAATTTAAAATAGTAATCCCAACCTCCAAGAGAAATAGTTAGGATTTGAGATATGTTTTCTACCAGAAGATGGATACAGATTCCTTACATAGAGGATTGAAAAGATCTCCATGAGCAGACCTATTTGTATAGAAATCATTGACTTTAGGCCTCCTAAACTTGCACTGAGTATCACCTTAAAGAAACAAGGAAAACTAGACCTTAAATTCTATTTTACCTAAAAGGGAGGTTGTTCAGGTCCACCAAAACCAGTGATAACTCATCCTCAGATAAAGGACCTCTTTTAAAAGTGTAGGACATTCTACAAGTAGGAAGCAAATGGCTCAGAGATCTCAAATGTAACTAGGGGGAGGAACATCATCCTCAGTTGCTTCTAAGTCGGAGGATGGACCAAGTTGGGTAACCCATTTTAAAAGACTTTGGTTTGGGTGTTCATTTGGATTTTGGAGAACATGATTTAGAGATCTTTAGAGCAGAATTTTTTTAAGGGTGTAGAAGAAGGAGCGGGTCTAGTAGGTCGAAGATCTGAGGGCTTATAAATTGGATATTTTATGTTCTATTATTAATGAATATATCAAACAAGAAAATAAAAATTAGGAGGAATTTGTTGTGTGGAAGGAATAGAAGATGACTTCTTCTTCTTTTTACTAGATTAAAGAGGTTCCTCAAGAGAAGCTTCTTCTTGGATCTTTCGATTTCTAGTGTGAGGAGTTCGAATTGGAGCAGAACGAGGTGATTGTTCAAGGATAGGTTCATCCTTAAGAATAAAAACACGACCCCTATTTTTATTCATTAAATGAGAACAAACTTATTTTAGAACAAGAGAAAGAATAGGTTTTTATCACTAGGAAGTATCTGAAAAGGGGTGAACTCTTGCACTGGATTAGAGAAGGAAGAATTGAATGATTGATTGCAAGAAGGGTCTTTAGCAAATAAATTGACCATGGAACAAAACTCATTCCTGGACCTAAGATCAGACATTTTGATAGGAATGGCTGAAGAAGTTTGAAGATTTGGCTATGTCTGGATAAATAGTAATGCCAAGTGATTTTAAGGAGGAATTAGTGGGATCCATATTTGTTGGGGATAAAGGAGTCAAAGAATCCATTAAAGAAAATTTAGAGCTTTGAGTAGATCAATGTGGTTTAAGGTCAGAGGTGAAGATGAAGGAGTGTGATTTTAAATAGGATTTAAATATATAAAGTGAAGTAATGACAGAAAGATAGAAACTTGAAATATATAAGAGTGAATGGGTGTGACAACACTGAACGAATAGGAGAGGGGGATGTGACATTGATGTGAAGATGGTGGCAAATTTTTGAAAAATGATGGACTTTTTAGTTTTTATGGTTACTAGAAGAGTATTAAAGGTTTAAATAATTGGAATGGGAGTTCTTAGCTGTTTCATAATGCATACTTAATTACTTAACTCAAGTAAATCATACCTAGTATATTTCATGAGCTCCGCTACTTTTTGTTTTCCCCAAATCTGCATAACTACTACACGGTTTAAAATAAGTCATCATTACAGTGGAACTAGGACACACAACTAAATATGCATAACTGAACTGAATAGCAAAAGGCTAGTATGCAATGAGAATCTTTTCTAACCAATCATTAAAGGTAGCTCATGCAATTGTAATTATTCCCAAGTCTATCCGTTTATTAAAATGTTCTCTACCTAGTTCTTTGGTAAAAATATCAGCAATTTATTCTTCAGTAGAACAACACATGATTGATGTGTGACCTTTTTCAACATTATTTCTACGAAAAGAATGTATAATATCAATATGTTTGGTTCTCTTATGTTGAACTAGATTTTTAGAAATATTTATGACACTAGTATTGTCATAAAAAAATGGAACACAACCAACTTTCATTCCAAAAACCTGCAATTGTTGTTTAATGCACAATAGTTGTGCACAACATGATCCAGCAGCTACATACTCAGCCTTAGTAATTGACAAGCCTATAGATTTTTAGTTTTTAGTGGACCAGGAGATCAAACATGATCTAAGAAAGTGTGAAATACTTGTGGTATATTTTCTATCCACTTGATAACCTGTATAATTAGCATCAGCATAGCTCACTAACTTGAAATTGCTTTCTTTAGGATAAAAAAGACCTAAATCATTAATTTGTTTGAGATATATCAAAATCCTGTTTCCAGACATAAGATGGGATTCCTTAGGTTTTTCTTGAAACCTTGCACATAATCCAACACTAAAGACAATGTTAGGTCAACTTGCAGTGAGATACAAGAGAGACCCAATAGTTCTTTTATACATTTTTTGTTCCACTGATAGACCCATTTCATCCATATCTAATTTTGTGGTAGTGTCACCTGGTGTTCTTTTCTCCTTGGATTCCTCCATAGAAAATATCTTGAATAGTTCCTTCATATAATTTTGCTGATGAATCAGTGTTTCAGCAGGAGTTAGTTTGATTTACAATCCTAGAAAGAAGTTGGGTTCTCCCATGATGCTCATCTCAAATTCACTACTTTTTAGTTTAGAAAATCCATGAGTCATGTTGACATCAGTAGAGCCAAGGATAATGACATCCATATAAACCTGTGCAATCAACAAATCCTAGTCATTAGTTTTTTAAAAAATAGTATTGTCAATTTTACCTCTTTTGTGCCCATGCTCCAAAAGGAATTTTGAAAATGTTTTATACCAATCCTGAGAGCTTGTTTCAACCCATACAAGTCTTTGTCAAGCTTGTACACGTGATCAAGAAACTCAACACTTTTAAACCTAGGTTGTTGCTTGACATAAACTTCATCATTTAGATATCTATTTAGGAATACACTCCTCACATCCATATGATACAAAATAAATTCCTTGAAGGCTATAAATACTACAAGAAACCTAATTGCTCCAAGTCTTGCCATAGGAGAAAATGTCACATCATAATTGCTTCTTCCAGATTGTATCCTTGGACCGCCAACCTTGCCTTATTCCTATAACTATTCCATGTTCATCAACTTTATTTTTGTAGACCCACTTAGTTCTATTTAGAGATCTATCATGTGGTGGTGGTACCAAGTGTCATACCTTGCTTCTCTCAAACTGTGAAGCTCCTCTTGCTTAGCAACTATCCAATCTATCAATAAGTGCATTCTTCACCTTTTTAGGTTCAATCAGCGACTAAAAAATTTAAAGGCACACAAGTTTTTTAATCCTGATCTTGTGGTGATCCCAAAAGTGAGATTAGTGAGAACATTCTTAATTAGATAAGATCTCTGATATTTGTAACTTTCTGGCACCAATTTTTGTGAGCTACTAGGATCATTGTCAATGACTTAAGATGGAGTTGCTGGTGGTTCAATTCCACCTATCAATGTTCCTTGTACTCTTCAGTTGGACCAGGTTTTACGACCTATTCCTATTTTGTTCTTTAGTTTTAGTTTCATCCTACATATTAGTCTTAGCATAGGATTCATCAAAAACAACATGCATACTTTCTTCAACATAGTTTGTTCTTTTATTTAAGACCCTATTAGCTTTACTATGGTGAGAATATCTTAGGAAAATTCCCTCAACACTTCTTGTCACGACTGAAACTGATGGCACTTATCATGGTGTTTCTTAATAAGCATATCACCCAAACTGATACACAAAAAGGGAAAAGTCAAAAATGACCCTAACATAAGGCTTCTAGAATGAAGCTGAAACATATAAGATAATAAGTGCGGAAAGAATATACAACCATAACTTCAAAACCTGATGTCAATAGTATAAGAATGTATCTAGTACAATTCAAATCCAAAAGAAATACATAAGATGTTCAAATACAAGAGAAAATTTGTCTTTGGGATGAAAGTAAAAATATAGTCTATAAGAAAGTAGTATAATACATTCGGATGCCTTGAAGTCAACCACTAACTTGGAAACACCAAATATCACCCGAATCAACCAAGCTGGGATGCACTTGTACTAGGACTTGCACTGAAAGGGTATAGTAGACATGAGTACGATCCATTTGTACGTAATAGGTATCATAGGCTGACTGAGCAAAGTAGATAATATAACATACAAAATACACATAAAGGGCACATCACATGCAATCATAAAATGTCCTACAATGGTAGCACATACCACTTGCACTAACAATTCTAATATACCACATACATTTGCAACAATAATAATCAAATAGAACAGAAGTATACATAATATCACGTACAAGTAGAAATAAGGGAGAATTGTATATCCAAAATTGTCAAGTACAAATAACAAAAGATAGATATATGACAAGTCAATGTGGCAATTCGATCACAACATAAACATAATAAAGCAAGTGCAATGTATAACATGATGATGATTATGGTGATGATGATGATGATGATGATGATGATGCACGAGATTGTCGCACAACCTCCGTATACAACCACGGAGGAAAACATTCCAAATTGGGACCCATGAAGGGTTCGTTAACCCATATACTATCCATATCTATATTGATATATATATATCCTTCCCGGTGCATCCTTTGGGAAGGGTTTTATAAGGTGTTGCCATATCTCTTCCCTAGCACATCCCTTGGGGAGGGTTTTATAAAAGGTGTTGCCACAATAGTACCATTTATCATGAATGAGTATGTAATACTCACAACCAGTCACAATTATTATTTCCAAAACCAACCACAATAATATATTTTCATAACCAATCACAATGTTAGATTTCCATAACCACATGAGCCAATATCCACTCATTATGTCCTCCCATCCATGAATTTCCATATATTTCATATGACAACAAGTGTGAATATACCACAATACGCCAATGGTACCACAAAAAGGCATTTTCAACAACACAATACAATTACTCACATGTAATTTAGGCTATCAATGTTACATAGTGTCATGACCCCAAACCAAGGCCTAGTCATGATGATTATCTCAATTCCACCAAGGATCGGAGACCACCCCCATCAACCTCGCCAACTAGAACAAAATAATAATATAGAGCTGATTTCTAAACATATAACAAGATAGAGTTGAGTTCTGAACATATATCAAGATAGAATTGAGTTTCAAACATATAAAAGATAGAACTGAGTTCTGAATATATAACAAGATAGATAAATCAACTAAATAGAATCTAAGAATTCAAAATACAAAATCCACCCACATCCTCTCCACAAAGCCCTAAGAAACAAAATATCAACCAAATTTGGAACATGCCCCCAACCATAACCAAAAACCCATCGAAATAGTCCTAAACATAAACAAAGACAAGATCATGAAATGAGGGTCTTTTGGAGAATAAAAGTTCACCACTTCAAAGCTGACTTTTAGACAATACAAAAATCACCTACCACTGTGAAAGAAAACAAAAGTGTCTTCAGACCCTACATCGTATAGGGATACAATATTTAGGAACGGTTAGCAAGGTGACCAGTAGTATTTATATCAAGAGAGGGATAAAATAATGCCATGATCAATCGGTCCAAATTTATTTCAAAACCATACGAAAACAATCATATATATAAATATAATATACTAGTATAGGGAATAAGGTTTAGCATAAGAGTTAAAACATTAACCTGGACTGTGTACCTCTAACCGTTCTAAAGGCACGCATCGGCTATATGGGTTTAGATCCCCTGGTTGAAAGTTCCCCAGTGCGTGCTAGTGCCGCATAAACTAGAGATATCCAAGGAAGACCAGGGAATGCCCCAACCCCATGTCAATCCAGGATATATATATATATATATATATATATATATATATATATATATATCAATAATGGGAACTGTGCACACGGTCATCAAGACCACCTCGCCGGCAAATGTGGTTTCCAGTGTTCGTCCTTCCTGGGACTCACACCTTCACGATGAGCTACACAACTCTCATTAAACCAAATTTAAACATTTTCACACAACCCAACCATTTATCCAAGAAATTATCCATTAAGGAATATATCATATATATCTTCATGCCATTATGCTTGCAAGATTATAATTATGCCATCCCAATTCCATCAACCTTGAGGGAATGCCCCAACCCCATTTAGTTTAGTAAATAAAGTTGGGGGAATGCCACGACCCCCTAGCTTCCACTTTAAAACCAAAAATCATGGACAAAAAGTCTTTCAAAAACCATTTTATCCATATAACTATTTATGCAATATAGTAGTTTAGGGGAGTAAGCCAAATTATGTGATTATCTATATTTCAAAGCCAATTATGCAAGTAGGTTGAGGGAACACAATTTCCAAAACCAAATTCCAAACAAAAATCATCAAATTAGGGGAATTCCTTGACCCCCATTCTATTCACCATACCTATGCACCCTAACGGTTTCAAAATACGTAACTAAAGCATAAACAAATGCATTATAGCCCTAAACATCTAATTCAAATAACCATCATTCAAAAACCCTTAACCAAAATCAATTCCATATGAATAATAATAAAATTTATGCATGTAGATAAAACAAGTTTAAGAGAAGAGATTATATGCCGAAAAGTATCGTAATTATGGAGGAAATTACCAATTTAAGCTCTAAAGGCCAAATCTTTAGAAACCCTAGTTGTCCTTGCTTGGAGAGTTAGAGAGATTTTAAGAGTAGTTTAATATTGATTAATAGGGAGTTATGGGGTCCCTTAGGGTATATTAGGTCATGGGTTATAATTAGGGAAAGAGAGAATTGACCAAAGTACCCTTCATTAAAACATAGGAAAAAGCTGCCTAGTCGTTATGGATCACTAACGATTCATAATGTTTATCTACGAGTTGTTGCCTAGACTCATAGTCTAGGTAGTGACTCGGGTAAGCCTTCACTAGTTTGGTCATGAGTTACACCCTACAAATCGTGACCAGACCATACATTTAACAGAGTCCTAGTCGTACTCAGAATAGAAATATTGGCTACTTCACTGGTTTAGAGTCCCTTCCTATGGATCGTGACCATACCTTACGACTCATGAGGTTCCAGTCGTAGCCTAGGCAGTGAGCTCAAAACTTAGAAATTATCAAGGCAAAAATCTGGGGTGTTACGTGACCCTCTCCCCAGGATCATTCATTCTCGAATAAAGAGTCAAGGCATCCATTGTCACGAATGTAAGATGGGAATGCAATCACAAAACCTTTAACAAAGTTAGAAAACAAAGATAGTAGGAAAATGCATACCTTAAGCATGATTATCCAACCTGGGGAACAAGAATGGATATCTGACTTCATGTCTTCTTTAGCCTCCCAAGTAGCTTCTTCCAACTTATGGTTCCTCCAAAGGACCTTCATCGAAGCTATAACTTTTGACCTCAAACGATGGACTTGCCTATCAAAAAATCTAAATAGTAACTTCTTCCTAAGTTAAGAAATTTGAAATACTAATATTATCAACAGGTGACAACAAAGAAACATCACCCACACACTTCCTCAACATCGACACATGGAAAAGCAGCTGAATAGAACCCACACTTGAAGGCAAATCCAATTCATAAGAGATATTGCCCACTCTTCTTAAAATCAAGTAGGGACCAACATAACAGGGACTGAGCTTCCTCTTGTCCCCAAACCTCATCACTCCCTTCACAGGAGATACCTTTAAAACACTCAATAACTAATCACAAACTCTAACTCTCTTCGCCTCATATCCACGTAGGATTTTTGGTGACTGGGTAGTTTGAAGCCTATACCTGATTATTTTCACCTTCTCTAAGGATTGGTGAACCAAGTTTGGACCGAACAATCTTGACTCACCAACCTCAAACCACCTAATAGAAAATTCAAACCTCCTACCATAAAGAGCCTCAAAAAGAGTCATTTCAATGCTAGAGCGATAACTATTATTATTCGTAAACTCAATGAGAGGTAAGTGGTCAACCCAACTACCACCAAAATCAATTATGCAAGCCCTTAGCATATCTTTCAAATTCTAAATTATCCTTTTCAATTATCCATCTGTCTAAGGGTGGAATATGGTGTTAAGGTTTACCCGTGTGCCCCAACTTTTTTGAAATGAATGCCAATTGTGAGAAGAGAACTTTGCACCTTGATCCAAAATAATAAAAACTAGAGTCATGCAATTTGACTGTAATGCCCCGAGAATACACCCTGGACACCATATAGTGCCAGGAACTACAAGGGCTCCCAAGCTAACCTATGAACTGGCATACTGTTAAACAACTGAATTATAATACATTAAATAACAAGTTCTATTATGCGGAAAATAATCTACTAAAAATATGAAATAGTATGTAACTAATAAAGGTTTATAATCTGATAAATCTAAAGAAAGAAACTGAAATTACATGACTGACATCTATGAAGCCTCTATTATACTAACTATAGATAGCTGGGACATGTCTCCAACTACCACTAATCAATACATATGAAAAATAAATGAACTATACATGAACAAAAACTATCTGGAGTTCTCGAAACAAGAGAACTCATCACCTGTTAGATGAAAACTGCAACTATCTGATCATGATGTGCGGACTACAAATGGTACATATATTATGAAACAATGTATCCACACAAACGTATATGTGGATCAATAATTCTGGAATGTACTAAGTAAGTACGGATGAATGCAATAAGTAAAACTGATTTCATACAAAATCTTAAAACATGCATGACTAGGCGTAAGTAGACTCACCAGTAGGCTAGAATAAATTGAAAGCCGAAAACATCCTATAACATGAGTAACATACATAATCTGATAAGATGGTGAATCACTACACTAAGTTTCTTAAAACTCTTTTACTTTTGTAGAATAAGTAGAATTGAAGCTGGGATATGATAAAATATGGATACTGTATGAATACTGAGTCTGAAACTACATGATGGAAACTGACATAATATCGGGGATCTGAATATACAATTACACTGAGCATGAATACCAAAACATACAGACCTAAATGTAACATATACTAAGCTTATCTGATTAACTGAATGATTGATAGCTGAATACTGATCATGTAAGACTAGACTAAACTAAAGCTAGAATACAATAAAACATGAATACATGAACATGTGAGACCAAACACACATGTACTAAGATGATATGATTAACTAAATAACTATTGTCTGAGCACGAAATGACTGAACTCTAAGTAAAGGGGATAACTAATGACTATATACTGAGTAGATGATACGAGAATACAGACTACTGATATCCAAACACTATATAGCTAATGACTAAATACTAATCATGTAACACTTGACTAAACTTAGTCTGAATAACTGGACTGAAACTGTAGAGTTCTATGCATCTTTGGTAAGGACTGACTGAGAAATATGAGATAATTGAGCATGAATGGATGAAAACTATATTATCTGAGAATGCAAGACAAAGTGTAGAACATGATTTGAAAATAGACTGTAAACTGAAGTTCTGAAATACTGATAATTAAATAACTGATAACTGTACGTTATGGTGAAGCAAACTTAAAACTGAACTGAGTTTTGAGCTGAATACTGAATTAAGAGTATTACTGAGACTGTAACTGAGACTGTAGGAGGTATCATCTAACCGACATATCCCAATCTCAGCTAATTAGGGTCTAACCTGTAACCCTATTTTGAAGGGTGTCAGTACCTTTCCACGGGTACTAACAGTGGCTGTGTGGATCTACTAAACTGGTGTCCCCAATGACTAAGTAGTAACCCTATACTGGTAGGAAACTCATGAGATATGTGTCAACCCTAAACTGGCAGAAAGATATCTCAAACCTACATTGGCTATGTAGTTCTGTAACTCAGGGATTGTTACTAAGGGTTAAACCCTCTGGTGGAAGAAATACCCCCATCCCTGGGTTCACTCGGTGCTGAATCCTACTCCAAACTGAATAACACTAGAATACTAACTGGTGCATGCACTGTTAACTGATAATTAATAAGCTCAGGTGATGGTATTCTAAAAATAATAGTGCATACAAATTCTGAGGTAATAATTAACAATTAAACTGATACTGGGACTGAAACTGGACTAAGCTAACTTAATCAGACTCACAACTGACCATATTACTGACTGAATGATTTTCCAATGGTATAACTGAAATCATTCTGTAGACACTGGAACTAGCTAACAACTAAATTTTGGGTATTCATAAACCCAAAACTCGATAGCAATAATAATAAAGAACACATGAGAGCATTTGAAACCATAATAAGTAAGTGTTATTCAAAGGAACCCACCACTTGAGTATTTCATCAAACACATGAAGATTAATACTTTAACATGGGGAAATTCATCAAACACATGGGGATCATGAACTTGAACATGGGAATGTTGCTAAAAATCATGAATATAGGATCTACCATGCAATCACACTAAAACTCTAAAGACATGATATGTAAGCATTTGTTCAAAAATCATTCTTGTAGGCATTTCATCAAACACTTGTAATTCATGGTTTAGCCTAAGCATGGGAATAGTTCAAACTAGTAGTAATAGCATGATTTCCCCTCTAAAATCACCAATTAGGGTTTAGATTTAGCAAATAATACCCTTCAAACATATAAGGTTTAATATCACCAACAATTTCATGAAAACATGATATAAGATTGAGATTCATGAAAATTTTAAAGTAAAATTCATAGGAACATGAAAAGATTATGACTATAAACTTGAAATTTAGGTTTTGGGATCCATGGGCGAAAGATGACCCATGGATGAACTCCCACATACCTTAATTCGATGGATTATTGAAGAAATCATGAATTTGAAGCTTAAATCCTTGTCTTCTTGAGAATAAAATCTTGAACCTTGTTGATGGGAAAGTATGACGGTTTTTATGTGAGAAATATTAAGGAAGATGGGCAAGCAATGCCCTTTCGGATGCTATAAATGATTCCTTAGATATTTGGGGGTGAGGGGAAAGGACCAAAGTGCTCCTTGACCCTTAAGGAGCTAAAACTGTAGGGGAAAATCCCCCGCATCGCGACCCCTAATTGGGTCAAGTAGCCCTCGCATCATGGGGCTATCATGACCCCTTACTGCCTCACACGAAAAATGGCATAACTTTTCACTTGGGTATCGGATTAGGTGATATTGGTATCATTGAAAAGCTAACTCAATTATCTATATTTTGGTGGGTCTTGAGCTGAAAAATTCCACGTATATCAAATGTTATACATGTTTAAATTAGACCCTTGTAGAATCGAATACCAAAATTTGGATGAATCAAAGGATCTTAGCTAAACTTGGCTCTAAATGATTTCTATGAACATTTTTAACCTCATGAGCATTTCACACACTAGTATAAAGATCATGAAACTAATATTCATATGAGAATCACTTGGATTATGGATTATACACGTAGGAACGATGGTTCAAAGACTAGTCCAAAAATATGGGGTGTTACATTGATAATTTCCTAAATAAACAACTTAGCATAATCCTCTACAGAGTAAGTAGTTTTCATAAGCAAAAGGTGAGTAGATTTAGTCATTATATCCATAATGACCCAAATCAAATCATGTTGATTCTGAGATCGTGGAAGACCAGTAAGAAAATCCATGTTGATTATCTCCCACTTCTACATAGGCAACCCAATCTCTTGAGATGTGTTGCCAGGCCTCAAGTGCTTAACTTTCACTTACTGACACACCATACACTTAGCCACAAAATTGATGACATCTCTCTTTATTTTGTTCCACCAATAGATCTCTTTCAAGTCATGATACATCATAGTCAAACCCGAATAAATTGTATATCTCGAGTCATAGCCTCAATCAAAACCTTCTCTCGTAGCCTATCAATATCAGGAAGATAAAATTTACTTTTGTACCTCTAGATACCACCACCACTAATCTCAAAAGAAATAAACTTTTTCTAACCCACATCAACCTTAATCTGCATAAGAATAGGATCCAAAACCTGCTTCTTCTTCACCTCAGCACCAAGAGATGACTATACCTCCTCTTGTACAATCACACCTCCATCCTTAAAATCTAATAAAGATACTCTAAGATTAGCCAATCGGAATATATCCTTCACCAATCCTCACTTCTCTTCATTCACATGAGATAAGCTACCCATAGACAACCTCCTAACAGCATCAACAACCATATTAGCTTTACCTAGGCGATAATAAAGACTCATGCCATAGTCTTTGAGCAACTCAATCCATCATATTTTCTTGTGATTCAACTCTTTCTGGGTAAACACATACTGTAAGCTCTTATGGTCTGAATATATATCAATATGAATCCCATACAATTAATGGCGCCAAATCCTTAAAGTAAATACCACGGCCTCCAATTCTCGATTATGAGTCAGAAAATTCCTTTCATGGACCTTAAACTACCTAGAAACATAAGCCACAACCTTACCATTCAGCATCAAGACACAACCTAGTCCCACACGAGATACATCACAATAAACAAAAAAACCAACAGTATCCTCGGGTAGGGTCAAAACCAAAGCAGAAGTCATCTTATCCTTCAGCTTTTTAAAACTACCCTTACAAGCATCGGACTATAGAAACTTTACTTTTTTCTGATTCAACTTAGTCAACAGAGCAACAATAAAAGAGAAGCTCTCCATAAACCTCCTATAATAGTCGGCTAAACCCAAGAAGCTTTGAATATCGATTAGAGTCATAGGTCTAGGATACTTATTAACCGCCTTAACTTTCTAGAGATCTACCATGATCCCCTCACTAGAGACCACATGACCAAAGAAGGTCACCACATTCAACCAAAACTCACACTTTAAAAACTTGACATATAATTGTTGGTCCTTAAAAGTCTGCAACACTATTCAAAGGTGGTTGGCATGGTCCTCCTCACTATTAGAATAGACCAAGATACTATCAATGAACATGATAACAAATAAATCTAAAAACTATTTGAATACCCAATTCATAAGATCCATAAATATAGTTGGAACATTGTCAACTCGAATGACATAACCAAAAACTAATAATGACCATATCGGGTTCAGAAAGTAGTATTAGGAATATCCGACTCTCTAATCATCAACTGATGATAACTCGACTAAGAATCAATCTTAGAGAAGCATCTAACACCTATAAGTTTGTCAAAGTGATCATCAATCCTAGGAAGAGGATGCTTATTCTTCACTGTCACCTTATTCAACTGTCTATAGTCTATGCACTTCTGAAGAGATCCATCCTTCTTATGAAGAAAAACAATAGGAAAAACCCATGAAGAGACACTAGGATAGATGAAACCCTTATCAAAAAGATTATTTAACTACTACTTATGTTCTTTTAACTTAGCCGAAGCCATTCTATAAGGAGGGATAAAGATAGGATAGGTATCCGATAGAAGGTCAATCACAAAGTCTATTTCACTATTGGGAGGAATACCAAAAAGATCATCGGGAAATATTTTAGGAAACTCATTAACCATAAGGATGGATTACAAATAAGGACCTTCATAACTAGAATCATTAACCCAAACTAGATGATATAAAAACCCTTTAGAAACCAACTTTCAGGCTCTAAGATAAGAAATGAACCTTCTTTTAGGCACTAAAAAACTTCCCTCCCATTCTATTATTGGTTCATTTGGGAATTGGAAACTGACCTTACGAGTCCACAAATCTAGAGAAGCATAGCATGAATCTAATCAATCCCTAAGATAACATTGAAATCTAACATATCTAACTCAATCAGATCCACCAATATCTCCCTACCACAAATAAACATCACACAACCCTTATACACTTTTCTAGCCATAATAGAATTACCCACCGGGGTAGATATATTGAAATACCCCAAATTTGTACCCCGAATGATACATGGTGCTTACGACCCCCAAAGGACCACAATCTAACCCATGACTGATATCTACTATGAGCACTAAATAATATACTATAATAAATGCAGAAAATAGGATAAAATGTCATAAGGTTAAAAATATCTAAAATACTGATAATGTATAATACTGAAATAACATCTGAAAATACTGAGTACTGTCTGAACATCTAGTCTGAAAATCCTCTAACTTAACTGTCTAAAAGTGGAGTTGATGGGACAATCCCCCAACTAACTTCATCTACTGAAATACTGAGTCTACTATAATAATGAATTAAAAGAATATCCTTGGTAGATGAGGACTTACTACTAAATCTGATATGATGGCTAAATCTGAATATGTCTATGTGCGGTCAGGAAACTGAGTGTTCGAACCTATGATATGAGATAAAAGAGCGTAAAGAAAGAGTATGTGTCAGTACGTGAAATGTATTAGTATGCTAGATGAGGTAAGGTTGAATGCAAGTGTTCATATGCATGAATAATAACTGACTAAATGATATTGAGTAACTGAACATAAGAGTACATGGATAATTTGTAACTACTGTAAATACTGAGTATGCAGTATTGTTTATATAAATGAATATTGTAACTGAGCTTATCTGAAGCTAAGTACTAAATTTTGAAACTGAGTAACTGAAATTCCGATGTTACTGATAACTGAATTACTGTTAATGATTGACTATATCTGACAGTCTTGATTTTGTAGAACTGAACTGAGTTGGGGTCCAATCTGTAACCCTAATTAGAAGAGTATCAGTATCATGCCATGGATAAAGACAAGATGAGAGTTACCCTCATCTAGTAGGTACTCTAATGAGAATGGTGAAACCCTCATCTAGCAGGTTAAAACACCTCATCAACCCTCAACTGGTAGGTTGATGTCTCAACCTATGCTGGATACATAGTTCTGGAATGCAAGGATTACTTATAAGGATTACACCCTCTACTGGAAGGTGAGCCCCCATTCTTGGGTTCACTCAGTGCTGAATCCTACTCCCAACTGAAAGAAACTGAACTGATTATACTGAACTGAACTAGATTATAACTGGGTTTAATAAGTTTACGGAGTTTTCTTGAGTTTTGTAATTGATTGAGTTCTACTGAGTTCTGTAACTAGATGAGAGTACAGCTGATCATAACAGGACTGGGACTATTCTATAATTGATACTGGCTCTAGGTAAACAGCTAAATTCTTGGGTATTAAATACCCCCAGGACTCAATAGTATCAAAACTAAAGCATAGTATGATCTTGAGATACACAATAACGTTCACTTGTCCATAATTAATTCATAAAGGTATTTCATCAAACACTTCTAAGGAATAAGCTTGTACATGATTGGGACCATATAATGACATGTCAAGATTCCACTATCTACTTCTTATAGGTATTTTACCAAACACTTGGGGAGCATAAGGTATTTCATATGATGATGGTCACATATGTAATCATGAATACAACATTTAATTTCAAATTCAAGGGTTAAGCATGCAATTCATATAATTCACCACATAACTATCTTAATTTCATTGAAACTTATAATTAAACAGGAATTGGATCCCAATTACTATGATAAACATGAATACATTCAATTCCAAGCATGGAAATCATAAATCATAAATCTTGAAGTTTTAAAAATGGATTCTTGGACTCTATGGGTGAAAGGGACCCATAGATGAACACCTAACATACCTTGGAGTATTAGTTCTTAAAGGTTCTTGGAGAAATTCTTGAGTTTTGACTTTGATTCTTAAAGCTAGGATTTTGTATTATGAGAGAGAATGACTTAATTCTTGAATAAAGCAAGTGAAAAATGATATAATAGGCTATGTAGGGTTTTAATCTCGTGTATAGGTTGAATGGAATAGGGAAAAAAGACCTAAAATCCCTTGGAAACTAAAACTTGTAATTAACTGATATTTCCCAATTTTCACCCTTGGTGCGACGCAGAGCTTTCGCACCGTGTCACTGGAATTCAACAATTGGGAATAGGAATGGTGGCGCAATGCCGCACAATCGTTGTCCCTCACTGGAAACTGACAGTTGGGAACTGGGACATTGGTGCAACACAGTGATATCATGGAGGCTCACTAGAATTTGACAAATGTGAAAATGAGCCTTGGCGCGACACGCCAATATCACAGAGCAACACTGAAAAGTGACCATTTCTATTTTGACATACTCCGCGATGTTCTACTGGCCTAAATGATTGTGTTTGATGACTTAAACTTAAAGTAGCCATAACTTTTTACCCGGTTATCGGATTTACACAAATTTTATATCATTGGAAAGCTGATTGACTTTCCTACCCAATGGCAGGCTCTAAACTGAAAAATACTGAGTATTTCAAAAAAATTATATAGATAACTCATGGACTGAGAGTTAGTTTAAGTTAGGAAAATATGGGGTATTATAATATCTCCCCCTTGGGAACGTTCATCCTCGAATGAGACTAATTAAGCTGAGAAACATTGATAGACTGAGCTAACACACTAAACATGCATAATTGAAACATGACAAGACTACTGTCAAACTGAGTTCTTATACTGAATATGCATTTTTGATACATGAAATACATGACTGAAGCTATTGATAAGCTGAATTTTCATATTGAACATGCATATCTGATGCATGAGTACATGTCTGAACAGATTCATGAATACATGACTGAATATGCAATGACAAAGAATACCAAGTTTGTAATTATATCTGAACATGGAACTGAGTAAAGCTAAGAAAGACTATTACCTTAAGTTGTATCTGAGTTTGTGGAAAAGAGGTGAGGATACTTAGTCCACATATCTATTTCTGCTTTCTAAGTAGCTCCCTCAAAGGACTGATTCCGCCAAAGAACTTTAACTTGGGGAACTTCTTTGTCCTTCAGTCTATGAAACTGATGATCGAGGATCTAAACTAGAACCTCTACGAAGAAGAAATCATTCTGAATATTTACGTCCTCTAAGGGGGATATGACTACTGGGTCACTAAAGCATTTCTTTAGCAAGGAGACATAGAATATTGGGTATACTGAAGCTATATCTAAAGGAAACTAAAGCTCATAAGTTACCTTGCCCAAGCGACTAAGAATTCTATAATGACCGACATATCGGGGACTAAGCTTTCCCTTCCTACCGAACCTCTTTACCCCCTTCATGGGAGAGATTTTTAAAAACACAAAATCACCAACCTTAAACTTGAGATATTTTCTCCTTATATTCGCAAAAGATTTATGTCAGCAGTAGGTAGCCCAAAGTTTTTCTCAGATTAACTGAACCTTCTCTAAGGCATCAAACACTAGATCAGGCCCTACTACTGTGGCCTCACCTACCTCAAACCAACTAATTAGATATCTACATCTCCTACCATAAAGAGCCTCAAATGGAGCCATTTGAATACTAGAATGATAGATATTATTGCATGTGAATTTGATCAAAGGAAAGTGGTCATCCCAATTGTCCTTAAAATAAATAATGCATGCTCTCAGCATATCTTCTAGAGTCTGAATGGTCCTTTTTGCTTAATAATTTGTCTAAGGGTGGAAGGCTATACTAAGATGAACTTGGGTACCTAGACCCTATTGGAATGCATTCCAGAAATGAGAGGTAAAATGGGTACCTCTATTTGAGATAATAGATATTGTGACTCTGTGTAACCTGACTAACTCTCTGATATAGAGTTTGGCATAGTCATCGACTGAATAAGAAGTATAAAATGATAAGAAATAAGCTGATTTGGTTATCCGGTCTATGATAACTCATCTAGAATCATGTTGATGATGAGTACGAGACAAACCCATCACAAATTCCATGTCCAGTACTTCCCATTTCCATATGGGAATGCTAAAATCCTGCATGGACCACCCACTAGGTTTCTAGTGATCAACCTTAATTTGCTAAAATGTAGAGCATTTAGCTATAAATTTTGTAATATCCCTCTTTATCCCACTACACCAATAGATCTCCCATAAGTCACGGTACATCTTAGTAGACCCTATATGAATAGAGTAACGCGTACCATGCACTTCTATAAAAATTTATTACCTTAATTCCTCTACACCTACACACATAATCGACCCTAGCAATGCAAAACACTATTTCCCCTTGGGAGAAAACCTCTACTTTCTGATCTCTGATTGACTATTTCAGCTTAATAAGACTTGGATCTCTATCATGTTTTTCCTTCACCTTAGAAACTAGAGAGGATTTGGAACTTTTCCTTACCCATACACTACCTTCCGCTGAATCGACTAAGAGGACACCTAGTCGGGCAAGATGATAAACTTCCTGAACTAACTTATTCTTACCATCCTCAACATAAGCAACACTAGCCATAGACAGTCTACTGAGAGCATCAGCCACTACATTGCCCTTGCTTAGGTGGTACAGGACACTCATGTCATAATCCTTCAATAACTCTAACCACCTTCTCTGACGTAAATTCAAATCTTTCTAAGAAAATATATGCTGAAGGCTTTTGTGATCTTTGACCAAATCAATATGTACCCCATATAAGTAATGCCTCCAAATCTGTATGGAAAACACTATAGCGGTTAACTCATGATCGTGAGTCAGATAATTATTTTCAGGGTGCTTAAGTTATCCAGAGTCATAGGCTAGGACCTTATCTCTCTGCATGAGGACACAACCCAAACCTACTCTAGATGCATCACAGTACATAAGAAATGCATCTGAACTATCTGGTAGAGTCAAAACTAGGGCTGAGGTGAGTCGACTCTTCAACTCCTAAAAACTCTTCTCGTAGGAATGTGACCACTTAAACTAGACTTTTTTCTAAGTCAATCTGGATAGGGGGGATGCAATAGATGAAAACCCTTTAACAAACTGATGGTAATAGCCAGCTAAACCCATGAAACTTCTAACATCTAATGGAGAGATGGGTCTAAGCCAGTTTCTTACCGCTTTAGTCTTTTGAGGATCAACTCTAATTCCATCACCAGAAATAATATGATCAAGGAATGCTACTGACTTTATCCAAAATTTGCACTTACTGAATTTGGTGAACAACTGATGAGTTCTAAGAATCTAGAGTATAATTCTGAGGTGATCTGCATGATCATTCTCTCTATGGGAGTAAACAATAATATCATCGATAAAGACTGTAACAAACATGTCCAAGTACTGCTTGAAGACTCAATTCATCAAGTTCATGAAGGCTTCTGGCCATTAGTAAGACCAAAGGACATGACTAGAAACTCGAAGTGACCATATCGGGTTTGGAAAGCTATTTTTGAATGTCATATTCTTTGACTCTAAGCTGATGATAGCCTGATCTGAGATCTATTTTAGAAAAGTAACTAGCACCCTGAAGTTAGTCAAATAAGTCATAAATTTTTGGAAGTAGGTATTTGTTCTTGATTGAGACCTTGTTCAACTGACAGTAGTCTATACACATTCTGAGGGAACCATTTTTCTTTCGCATGAATAGAACTGGTGTGCCTCATGGGGAAATGCTAGTTCTGATGAATCCCTTATCTAAGAGATCCTTAAACTATTTTTTAGCTCTCTGAGTTCTGCTGAAGAAATTTAGTATGGCAGAATATATATATGATGAGTATCTAGAAGAAGGTTTATTTCGAAAGCTTTTTCCCTAATGGGTGAAACTCTCGAAAGATCTTTAGGAAACATAGCTGAGAATTCATTTATTACTGGAACTGACTCAAATGAGAGTCTCTAAACTAGAGTCTTTAACTCATACAAGATGATAGACACACACCTTGGATATTATTTTTCTTGCTCTAAGGTATGAAATCAAATGACCCTTAAGCACCGTAATACTACCCCTCTATTTCAAGACTGTTTTATTTGGAAACTAAAAATGAATAATTCTATTTCTACAATAAACTGAGGCATAGCATGAATAGAGCTAATCCATGCTGAGAATGACGTTAAAATCTATCATCTCTAATTTTATTAAGTCTATTAAAGTGACTTTCTTAGATATCATAACTGGACAGTTCCTATATACCTACCGGGCTATGATAGACTAACCCACTATGGTATAGACTAAGAATGGTTATGCTAAGACTTCTAGTTTGACTTTAAAGTCGACTACTATGTAAGGAGTTACAAAAGATAAAAAAAGTACCTGGGTCTAATAAGGCATAAATATGTAAATGGAAGATCTATAATGTACCCATGACCACATCAGGAGAACTTTCCTAATCTTGTCTGGACTGATGTGCATAAAGGTTGTTTGGGCATTTCCCACTGGTGGAACTGGAAGTGGCACCCTGCTGATTCAGACGATCGGATTAAGCTGAAGGACGATTATACTAACCCTGATAACTTGACAAAGGATAATCCCTAACTCTATGTCCTGGCTTGCCATACCTAAAACAAACATCACTGTCAGCCCTACAGACACCGAGGTGGTTCTTGCTATAAGTTTGACAAAGAGGATTTGTTCGAGCACTGCTGATACTACGTTGAGACTTAGATCTTGGTGCCCTATATTTGTTACCATTTATGAACTTAGGGATTGGAGCACTGGCTGAGGAATGAGTTGGAACTGAAGACAATGGGTGAAACTAGGAATGGTTACCGCCCTTTGACTTAGGCTGATTAAAATTGAAGCTACCTATTCTAGCTCTCTTATTCTTCCTCTCTCTCTCTCTCTCTCTCTCTGATCTTAGACTATTTTATCTGTTGAGCATGGACCATGATCCTGGATATGTCCATATTCTTAATCAATATCATTGTTCAACACTCCTTAACTACACTATCTGACACCCCAGATACAAACTTGCTCATTCTGGACCTACTGTCTGCCACTACATATGGAGCATACCTGGCAAACTGAGTAAACTTGAGGGAATACTCTTTCACGCTCATACTGCCTTGCCTGAGTTTGATGAACTATAACACCTTGGCTTCTCTCAGATCTAGGGGAAAGAATCTATCTAGGAAGGTAGTGGCAAACTCTTCCTACTCTAAGGGCTCTGCATCAGTGATCCTATGTACCTTCCACTGCTTAAACCACATATGAACTATGTCGTGTAGCTTATAGGAAGCTAGCTCATCACTCTCACATGAAGTTACTGCCATGATTTCTGTGACTTTATAAACCTGATCGAAGAACTCCTATGGATCTTCTTCTGACTTAGATCCTGAGAATAGGGGATAATTTATTTGGGTGAAGTCCCAAATCCTGTCCTGCAACAGTATTGGCCACTATGTTGGCCTAAATTATTGTTGGACATTCATTCTGAGCTGTGACTAAATTGCCTAGAGTAGTGAATGCATCTCTGAATTTTGAATAAAAGATATGCTCATCCACGGGATCTGCCTGAATGAGCTGAGGTGCTGATTGATTTCTGGTTCTTGTTTTTTTTAGTTCTTTTGGGAGGAATGTTTTGTAAATTAAAGAAAGAAATGGATTAGACTAAGATTTTAACTTGAGATCATGCTCACTCGCACAATAAGAATACTAAAGAAGGGAAACATTTCCTAAAACATCTTATAGCCTCATGTCCATAAGTGTAGTGCACTACACACCCATACAAAAGACTCTACTTGATGCAGCTTTTCAGATTCCCTAAGACTTTGTGAACCTTAGGCTCTTATACCAAGTTAGTAAATCCCTGAGTTTGTACCTAGAATGCTACATGGTGCTTACAACCCTGAAGGACCACAAGTTAACCCATGACTGATATCTACTAAGAGAACTAAATAATATACTATAATAAATATGGAAAAAAGGTTGAAATGCAATAAGGTTCAAAATATCTGGAATACTGATAATGTATAATACTGAAATAAAATCTAAAAATACTAAATAGTATCTGAACATCTCATCAGAAAAGCCTCTAACTGAACTATTTGAAAGTGTAATTGATGGTATAATTCCCCAACTAACTCCATCTATTGAAATACTAAGTCCACTGTAATAATGAAATAAAAGAATATCCTCAATAGATGAGGACTCACTACTAAATTTGATGCTAGCTGATTTGAATCTGTCTATGTACAGTCAAGAACTTGAGCGCCTGAACCTATGATATGAGACATCATCACAAAAAGAAAGAGTATGCATCAGAACGTGAAATGTACTGACAAGCTAGATGAGATAACGTTGAATGCAAGGGTTCATATGCATGAACAATAACTAACTGAATGATATAGAGTAACTGAACATGAGAGTACATGGATAATCTATAACTGCTATAAATAATAAGTATGTAATACTGTGCATATACATGAATATTGTAACTGAGCTTTTATAAACCTAAGTACAGAATTCTGATACTAGTAATTAAAAATCTAAAGTAACTGATAACTGAATTATTGATACTGATTGACTATATCTGACAGTCCTAATTCTGTGTAACAAAACTGAGTTCTATTCTAAAGACTAAAAATTGAGACTATGGGAGATAATCATCAAACCAACATGCCCAAAATAAGATAAGATAACTGAGTTGTTGTTCAATCTGTAACCCCAATTAGAAGGGTGTCAGTACCCTGGCATGGGTAAAGACAAGTTGAGAGTTACCCTTATCTGGCAGGTAATCTAATGAGAACTATGGAACCCTCATCTAACAAGTTAAAACACCTCATCAATCCCTAACTGGCAGGTTGATGTCTCAACCTACACTGGCTACGTAGTTTTGAAATGCAAGGATTGCTTAAGGATTACACCCTCTACTGGCAGTTGAGCCCCCATCCTTAGGTTCACTCGGTGTTGAACCTTACTGAGTTTTCCTGAGTTTTGTAACTAATTAAGTTCTACTGAGTTTCATAACTGACTGAGAGTACTACTGATTGTGACAGGACTGGGACTATTTCGTAACTGAAATTGGCTCTAGGTTAACAGCTAAATTATCATGTATTAAATACCCCAAGGACTCGATAACATGAAAAATAAAGCATAGCATGATCTTAATATACACAACAATGTTTACTTGTCCATAATTCATTCATAAAGGAAATTCATCAAACACTTGTAAGGCATAAGCTTGTACATGTTTGGGACTACATAATGACATGTCAAGATTCCACTATCTACTTCTTATAGGCATTTTACCAAACACTTGGGGAGCATATATTATTTCACATGATGATGGCCAACACATGTAATCATGAATACAACATTCAATTTCAAATTCAAGGTTCAAGCATGCAATTCATATATTTCACCATATAACTATCTTGATTTCATGGAAACTTATAATTAAACATGAATTATATCCCAATTACTATCATGAACATGAATACATTCAATTCCAAGCATGGAAATCATAAATCATAAATCTTGAAGTTTTAAAAATGAATTCTTGGACTCTATGGGTGAAAGGGACCCATTTATGAACACCTAACATACCTTAGAGTATTAGTTCTTGAAGGTTCTTGGAGAAATTCTTGAGTTTTGACTTTGATTCTTGAAGCTGGGGTTTTGTATTTTGAGAGAGAATGACGTAATTCTTGAATAAAGTGAGTGAATAATGATATAATAGGGTATGTAGGGCTTTAATCCCGTGTTTAGGTTGATTGGAATGGGGGAAAAGGACCTAAAAGCCCTTGGAAATCAAAACTTAGAATTAACTAAAATTTCTTGATTTTCACCCTTGGCGCAATGCAGAACTATCGTGTCGTGTCACTGGAATTCGACAATTAGAAACTAGACTGGTGGCGCAATGTGGCACAATCATGGTCCCTCATTAGAAACTGATAACTAGGAACTCAGAAATCGGTACGATGCGGTGATAACATGGAGGCTCACAAAAATTTGACAAATGTGAAAATGAGCCTTGGCGCGATGCACCAATATAGTGGAGCAACACTAGACAGTGACCATTGCCATTTTGACATACTTCGTAATGCGCTACTGGCCTAAATGATGGCATTTAACGATTGAAACATAAAATATCCATAACTTCTTACCCAGTTATTGGATTTAGGCAAATTTTATATCGTTGAAAAGATGATTGAATTTCCTACATAATGGCATGATCTTAACTAAAAAATACTAAGTATTTCAAAAAAAAATTATATGGATAACTCATGGACTGAGAGTTAGTTTAAGTTAGGGAAATATGAGGTATTACATATATAGAAAGGATCGAAAATGCACTTAGGATCAAAACCAAAATGAATAACCACATAAGGGGTCACATAAGAAAACGTGGACCCAGGATCAATCAGACAATATACATCACGAGAGAAAATTTATAACGTACCGCTAACAACATCAGGAGATTCCTTAGATTCCTGATGGGTTGCAAGAGCATAAATACAGTTTTTAGTAGTGTTGTTACTAGAAATAGTACCCTTTAGCGCAAGAGCTGAAGAAGTAGAAATCAAAACCTTAATAGCTCTAGTTCAAACATTTGCTGATGGAGATTCCCTCTGAATATGACCAAGCTAGCCACAATTGAAACACAGATTCCTTTCTTCACCATATTAACCACGGTTTATTTGTCCACATAATATGAAAGAAGGATAAGACGGGGCTGACTGAGCTTTACTAGCCTGAGAATGGGCACCTTGCACCCTAACTCACTGTTAGTCTGAAAACAACGCTCACCAAATTTCTTTGGATATGAAGAACTAACCATCAAATGTGAACTAGAGTTTCCCCATGTCTTTCTCTTTCTCCACAGCCTACAATCTCTACCACTATTTTACTGAACTCCACCCTGCTCTGAATATCTAAACTTCTTACTCTGCCTTTCTCCTATTTCTGCTTACCTCCTTTTTTTTATCTTCCACCTGTTAAATAGAAACCACAAGCCTAGAGATATCCATGTCATTATTCAACATCGTTGCCTTACACTCTAGTACCAAGTCTCGAAATAGACCCAAAGAAAACTTCTTCATTCTTTCCCACATACTAGACACAATCTTCAAGGCATAATGAGACAGTTGGCGAAACTTCAAAGCATACTCCTTCACAGTCATCTTTCCCTTTTTAAATTCACTAACTCTTCTACCTTAGTTTCACTCAACTATTGAGGAAAGAAATGATTAAGAAAGTAACTCAAAAATGCATCCTATACAGCAGGCTTAACATCATCATCCCTCAACTGCTCCCACTCCTCATGTCACTAATGGGCTACATCTTTCAGCAGGTATACGATAAACTCCACACCCTCAAAATCAGAAGTATGCATCACCCTGAATATCGTCTCCACTTAATCCACAAACCCTTGAGGATCCTGATCAACCTAAGATCCAATAAAGTTCAGTGGATTTAACCTCATACACTAACCAACTCTAGTGACCTCAGAAAATTGAGCAACAGAACCAACACGGTTAGACTGAAGAGACTGAGAAGTAACCAACTAAGTCAACAGATGAATAGATAAATGAAACTCGACATTATAAATGTCTCCTTTGGGCGGTGGGGAATGAACAACATCAGCCCGAGAAGGACTAGTAAGGACTGGTGGAACTCAACGAGAGAAAGTACAGTCGGGAGAAGGGACCCTAGACTGGGTATGAACTCTATAAATAGGGCGAGTTTCCTCCATATTATCCTCAAATGGGACAGAATATTTCCACGAGCATTGGATATTTAAGAAGGTATGATCTGAAATCCAAGCAAACAGAGATTAGAGGAGTTTTTCAAGACCTTAGACTCTATATCTCAAAAAATAGATCAAAATAAAATTCCTAAATACCTTGTAGCCTCTACCTTATAAGGGTAGTGTGATACACACCCATAAAAGAGATTCTACTTGACACTATTTTTTGGATACTCAATGACAATGAACCTAGGCTATAATACCAATCATGTCATGACCCAAACCATGGCCTCGTCGTGGTGGTTATCTCAAGTCCACCAAGGATCGGAGGCCACCCCTATTAACCTAGCCAACTAGAAAATAATACATCTAGTAGTGGATAAATTATAAAGATATAACAAGATAGAGCTGAGTTCCAAACATATAACAAGATACAGATAAGTTTTGAACATATAACAAGATAAAACTAAGTTCTAAACATATAACAAGATAGATAAATCAACTGAATAGGAACTAATCAAAATACCAAATCTACCTATATTTTGTCCACAAAGCCCCTAAGAAACTAAACATCAACCAAAGTCAGTACATGCCCCCGACAATAGCCAAAAACCTACCAAAATAGTCGAAGACATAAGTAAAGACAAGACCATAAAATAAGGGTCTTCTAGAGAATGGAACCTCACCTCTTAAAATCTTACTCTCGAACAATCCATAAATTACCTACCATTGTGTAAGGAAACAAAAGTGTCTTCGAACCATGTATCACATGGGGATATAACATCCAGGAATGGTTAGCCGGGTGAGCACTAATATGTAACTCAACGGAGGGATAAAAAATGTCATGATCAATCAATCCAAAATTATTACAAAACCATATGAAAATAATCATATATATATATAATATGCCGAGATAGAAAACAAAGTTTAGCATATGAGTTAAAATATTAACTTGGATTATGTAGCTCTAATCGTCCTAAAGGCACACACGGGCTATATGGGTTTAGCTTCTCCTACTGAAAGAGCCCAATGCATTTTAGCTGCACAAACTAGAGATATCTAAGGAGGACAAGGGAATTCCCCAACCCCCACATCAATCCAAGATGCATGTATATATTGATAGTGTGAATAATATACATGGACATCAAGACCCCCAAGACAGCAAACATGGTTTTCAGTGTTCGTCCTTTTTGTGACCCACACCTTCATGGTGAGCTACACAACCCCAATTAAGCTTAATTAAAACATTTACACACAACCCAACCATTTATCCAAAGAATTATACATTAAGGCATGTATCAAAGATATCATCATACGATCATGGTTGCAAGCTTATAACTATGCTATTCCAATTCCATCAATCTTGGGGGAATGCCACGACCCCCTTTAGTTTATTAAATAAAGTTGGGGGATGCCACGAACCCCTAGCTTCAACTTTAAAACCTAAAACCATGTCCAAAAAGGCTTTCAAAAACCATTTTGTCCATTTAACCATTTATGCAATGTATTAGTTTAGGAGAGTAAGCCAAATCATGTGATTATCCATATTTCAAAGATAATTATACAAGTAGGTTGAGGGAACACAATTTCCAAAACTAAATTCTAAAGAAAATAATTAAATTGGAGGAATGAATCGACCCCCAGCCCATTCACCATACTCATGCACCACAAGGGTTTCAAAATACATAACTAAAACATAAACAAATGCATTATAGCCATGAAAATCTAATCCAAGTAACCATCATTCCAAAACCATCAACCCAAATCAATACCACATTCAAATACACATGAAAAATAATAAAACCTATGCAATTAGAGAAATCAAGTTTAAGGGAAGAGATTGCATGCTTGAAAGTATCTCAATTATGGAGGGAAATCACGAAGTTAAGCTCTAAAGGCCAAATTTTTAAAAACCCTAATTGTCCTTGCTTGAAGAATTAGAGAGAGTTTAAGAATAGTTAATAAGGATTTATAGGGTCCTTTAGGGTATATTAGGCAGTGGGTTATAACTGAGGAAAGAGGGAATTGACCAAAGTGCACTTCATTAAACACGCAGAAAAAAGTTGCCCAGTCGTTATGGGTCACATAATGACTGATAACGTTTGGGTATGAGTTGTTACCTAGACTCATGGTTTGGGTAGTGAATCAGGGCAACCTTTACTAGTTTGGTTATGGATCACACCCTATGACTCATGACCAGACCTTATGGTTTGCAAGGTCCTAGTCGTACTCAGAACTGAAATACTGGCTACTCCAATGGTTTGGTCACAAGTCCCTTCCTATGGCTTATGACCTTACTTTTAACTTATGAGGTTCCAATCGTAGCTTAGGTAGTGTACTTAAAACTCAACATTTTTTAGGCAAAAATGTAGGGTGTTACACATAGGACCCTACACGGTCATACATATTGCATAATATCTCAATTTCAATAATTACATCACATATAGGCCCCACACGGGCATAACATATTAAGATAGCCAATTTCATAATTAGTTCTTATTCCCTTAACATGCATTTTGTATACAAATTAACTAACCATCCCAGTCTGAAGAGTGAAGCCAAAACCTACCTCGAAGGTCAAAACTGGTAAATTTCTTCTTCTAATGAACGGTCCCAAAATCAACTAAAATAAGGAAATATAGAATCTATCAGTCAAATAAGGCTAACTACACCCATATTTCCTAATTTTAGTTTGGGTTCAAAAATAGACCCCTGAATTGAGTTTTCAAAAAAAGGGGCAAAATCATAACTTTACTTTAAAATGTGTTCCTCATACCTTTAGGAATCTACAGCTGAAATCCCAAGTCAAATTGGGTTTAAAATGAGGTTCAAATTGAAGAAAAACCATTTTTGAGATTTATTGGGTAAAACCTTGGAAATCCATTTTAAAATCAAATAAAAATTATTTTGAAGATGAAATTGAGAAAAAACTAGAAATTATAGGATTAAAAATATTATTCAAGTAAAAAGGTTTAGAATTTGGGGCTAAATCAAATACTAAGGTTTTTAACAGTTAATCAAGAAATTTAATAAGAAAAAGAGTGAATTCTCACCTTAAATCTATAAGAGAATCAAGAAATAGATATTAATATAGCTTCCTAAGTTTCCACAAGCTTTAATTTTAATCTCTCACACTATTTTAGGGTTTAACTCTCAAGAGACAAGATGAAAAGTGAGAAAAATTGGGCTATTTATATTCATACTATGTTACCAGGTACATAACGCATAAAACAAATTCCTCAAATGAGTTTTACCCTTTGCGATTCAGGTTGCACCAACAACCTGGTGCACCAGACTTTCTAAGTTCAAAACGGACTTCAATGGGGCTTAAAATTCATTCAGAATTTAACATACACAAACAAACTATGAAAATACCCTAAATTTGATGTTCTAGACTTAATGGTGATGACAAAATTATTAAAAAAACGTCAATTTCATAAAGTCAACCCCCGAAATCTAAAATTATAATTTTCGAAATCAGGGGTCAAAATGAGATTTAAAAGTCATAAAACCACAAAAACCATGTTACCACCCTAAAATCAATATTTTAGATCTGTTGGTGCATTTCATTAAGCCATCCATTTTCTTGGGTCAAAATATAACCACAAAGGTCTAAAATAAGGCTCTCAAAGCCTCCAAAAACCATAATATCATACAAATGTTACCAAAATGCATCGAGAATCATGCCAATAACCTCACACCCCATAAATACCATAGTATGACTATAAAGAGGGATAAAATAGTTATATCATATAAAATCACAAATTTCACATATTTCATCAAATTTTAAGTCGTCACATCTCTTGCATTAAATTTTCTCAAATTACCTTTTCCATTATTATGAATGAGACATTTACAATCAAAGTTCCTAAAATAAGCAATATTATATTTCTATTGTTGATTAATTCAGAGGGAGTCTTCTTAAGGATGCACCTACTCATGCATCTAATCACAATGTATCAAACAATACTTATGATCTCAGCCCAAAGATTCTTTGCAAGATTTCCTATAAGCATTATTGTTCTATCCATATCTTCAAACTTTCTATATTTCATTTCAACTACAGCATTTTGTTGTGTAGTTTTAAGAGTAGTGAAATTATGATCTATACCATTTGTTGAACGAAATTCCAAAACTTTAGCATGTTCAAATTCATTTTATGGTCAGATCTTATGGAAATTAGTGAGATGCCTAGATTCTTCATTATTTTCTTAATGAATATAGAAAAGACATAAAATACATCTTCCTTTGAATTCATAAATAGTTTTTAGGTAAACCTAGAGTAGTCGTCAACAATTATAAAAAACATACCTCTTGTCTCCCCTTTTTTGTACTTTTATTGGTCCACAAAGGTCCAAATGGACTAGGTCGAGGCACTTGATTGTACTGACATGGTTCTTATATTTGAAAGATTACCTTACATGTTTTCCCCTTACAAAAGCACTACAAACGTTTTCTTCTGTGAACTTAGTTTTGGATAAGCCCACCACCATGTCCTTATAATTTAATTTGTTTTGTTGCTTCAGACTTGCATGCCCAAGTCTTTTATGCTAAAGAAGAGGATCATTTTCAATCCCTCTTAAGTATTTCAGCTTTGTACCGGGCATTCTTATGATGTCAACTTTTTACATATTATTGTGTCTTTTAACAGTTAGGACAATCTCCTTTGTATTCAGCTTCTTTACCTTGCAACTTGCATAAGTAAAGATAACCTTATTTCCTTTATCAAATAATTGTAAAATGCTGAGCAAGTTGTGCTTTAATACTTCCACATTATAGATATCTTCCAATGCTCTTGATTCAGATTTACTAATCATCCCAACTCCAGTGATAGTACCCTTTTACCATCTCCAAATGACACATTCCATCTTTAAATGTAGAGAGTGAAAGGATTTTTCTTTATCTCCATTTATATGTATTGAGAAAGCATTGTCCATGTATCAATGTCACTTTACTCCTTTCACACTTGCTTGTAAAAAAAATTTAGGGTTTAGTTTTAGGAACCCAGACAAGCTTGGGTTCTTTCTTATGATAGGTTTCTTCTATCCCATTGAGGCAACAAGTGCGGAACATGCTTATTACCAGTTTTGATCCCTTTTATGTTAGCCTAAGCTAAATTGGAATTAGCTTCTTTTGCTAAATTTATGCTTCTAGCCCTGCTCTTTCCAGCAATTGGACATTCAGTAGTAGGATGTCCAAGATTTAAACATATGTAGCATAGATATTTTGTAGCATTAGAATTTTTGTAAAAAACTAATTTAGACTTTTCATTTTAAGTTCTTTCACTCAACTTATTAACAATTCTATAAGAATTTGTCTATATGTTTGCCCTCTCAAGATCTATTTTTAGTTTGGATACTTTTTGGATTAGTTTTCACCTTTTTTTTCATAGGAATATTAATGTTTATAGTTGATCAGTTCTAACTCAGTTTTTTCTTGCTCCTCACTTGTGATCTTTTTGCCTTTTTTAGAAAGAGATAGTTTTACAAGTTCAGATTTAAGGCTCAGATTTAATGAATCAAGTTTGCTAACTTGTTTCTTAGGGTGCATTTTTCCTTTTAAATAGTGATTTTACAAGCTTCTAGATCAATATAATCAAACTTTAGGCTTTCAATACTATTGGACATTTCATCCCTCTCAGAGGTTAGTTATTGAAAATCATCAATTAAAGCACTTATTAATGAAATATTTTTTATTTTTGAAAATAGATACAACTTTTCTTTTAGTTCAAGAATACTTACCTCAAATGTTGCATCTTCATCTTCCATGTCTGATTCACCAATGGCCATTAGAGCAGTTTCATTAACATCCTCATCATTTGATTCATCTAAATCTGACTCCCAAGCTGCTACCTTAGCATATTCTTCCTTTTCTTTTTTCTTGTCCTTTTTCTTATGTTCTTTTTTAACTCTCTCCTTTATCCACTCAATTTCTTAAAGAGGACAATCCCTAATTTGATGATTAGTTTTGCCATACTTCTAGTATCCAGCCTGTTATTATTATTGGACCATTTTTTGCTACTTGTTCCTTTCTTGTCAGTACCTTTTTTCTTAAAAGACTTCTTGAAGTTTTTTATGATTAATGCTACTTGTTCCTCATCCATTTAAGATTCATTACTATTGGATGCCTTTAATGTCAGTGATTTTTCCTTAGTTACTTCCTTTCTCTTTAAGTCAACCATATTCATTTCATAAGTCCTTAGGTTACTAACTAGCTTATCCAGAGACATATTTGTGAGGTCCTTTGCTTTTATTATTGCTATAATCTTAACATTCCATTTGGACATAAGCAAAACTCTCAAAACCTTCTCCACCTGTTCCTCTGTAGATAGAACCTTTCCTAAGGATGACAACTCATTCACTAAAGAGGTCAATCTAGTTATCATTTTTTGTAGTGACTTAATTTGTTTCATTTTGATGGCCTCATATTTAGTGAAAACCATGGAAATTATTAACTTCCTTGCTTAGGTATTACCTTTATGTGCATTCAGTTAGGCATTTCAGATTTGTTTAGCAGTGGTACAGTTTGAAACCTTATTATACTCAGCAGGACCAAGTACACAACCAGAATATTCTTGGCTTTTGCATTTTTCCTTAAGGCAACCAAATCTTAAGGAGTGAATTCACATCTAACCTTCATCACTTGCTTTCTTTTAACTATCTTCATAGGAATTGTTGGTCCATCAATAATCCTACCTACAAATTATAGTCTTCTCCTTGAAGATACATTTCCATCCTAGCCTTCCACCAAATAAAATAAAAATCATCAAAAAATAGAGGTCGAGTGGTTGGCTATCCTTCACGTATTCAATAAATGGTATGGAGTTCATCATGATCTTATCTTATGTGTTAACCTTTTTTTAATAACCTTGCTTTGATACCAATTGTTACGATACGCGACCTACTAATTTTTACTTATATTCACTTAAGAGTAACATACGAGTGAAAAAAGTTTCCTAACACATTTCAACTGTGGGTTGAACTATATAATTAAATGAGACAGTATTTTTTATGTGGAAAACACCTGGCCTAAAAAGGTGTAGAAAACCATGACCTGTACCGCTACAAGATTTTAACCCAATTTAATTAAACAACTTTGAGACTCACCAACAACAAATTACAAGACTTATATAATTTAGGAATTATAAATTTAAATCCTATTCAACTAAACTCACAAACCTCCCAAGGTATGTGATCCCAAGTCTTCGAGTTCTCTAACTTGAAGCAATAATACTAATTCATCTTATACTCCACTGAACCTAGAATCATATCAATGTTATAACTCAAGAACCAAATCAAATAAGTAGAAACTAAGACTCCTTAACTTTATAAGTACGAGAACAAGGTTAGGTATGTGTTCCTTCGGTCTTCAAGCTACAAACTGCTAAGTCAATTTGTTAACTGTCCTTTTTCTTTGTAAGTGTGTAAATGACAATGCAAGTCACTCCCTCTATTTAAACACAACTCTCCAAAGAGTTCTTCATCATATTAGACTTCTTACTTCTTCCAACCTCTTGTCTCTTTAGAGTTTTGTTTCTAGTGAAACTCCTTATTCAACTCAATTTCTCTTATATTCATGTGTTGTATTCAAACTCAAAATCTTCATCTCTACACGTGATAATTAAGTGGATTTTATCATTTGTACTATCTTATCCATTCAGACATAAGCACTCTTGTCCTCTCATATCAGTGATCTCTTTGTGGAATATCCTTCTTTTACTTGGAAATCAGTGAATCACTTCAACCAACCTATTTCAGCTATTTTTTCGATCACCAAAACTTCATGAACTCCAACATTATAATTGCTCATTTGAATTAAAGTTTTGATAAGACTTATTACTAACAAAAATTGCAATAGCAAAAAAATAAATTTTTTGGTAGGGATTAGAAAGGTACAAGTAAAATCATTTATTAGTTTAATGTGACATTAACATGTTATGTAGCAAGTCGGAGAGTTGTCTCCTAACAGGGACTAATAAAGGAGAGAACATCTAGGGAAGGTTTGGAACATACACTTGTGGTCATTAAAATCGAACTGCTCCTATAATATAAATTTTTGTTCTAGATAAGAAATATAAAATACTTTTGATAAGAAATATAAAATACTTTTTGTTTTTCACTATTATAAGCAATAATAGTCAAAAACAAAGTTGTGATATCACCTTTTTCTCAAGATTCTATTTAAACTATCACTAATTATTTTTTAAACAGGTCTCAAATGTTATCTATTCCTTTTTCTTCTCCATAAACGATGGTGCTATGTCAAATATTTTGGGATGAAGAGAATTTTAAGTTCATTTGAATGTGGAGTATATAATATTAAGAACTTTAAAAATTAACTCATCTATCAAATAAAATTTGGATTCACCTTTGTTAAACGATCAGTACGCCTAATGGAAAAGCAAACTAAAGAAGTAATCTGGGAGCATCACAGACCCCGAAAGGTAAAGTGGCTCACATACGTTGCTAATATTGAAAGTTAAGGGATACAAGTATGAAAATCATTTGTGCTACTTAGCAGTATCGATTTGGTCCAGGGGAAACTAAAAATGTCAACTATGAAGGGGTAAATTGGTCAAGGTAAAAATGTCTACTCTTTATTTTCCTTATTATAGAGATAATCTTTTATCAAATATAATGATACGAATCGAGCTTTAACGAGTTCTAACATGCAATATCAGGAAGTTCTTTTTTCTCGCTCTAAAAAATGCATAGTGATCATCAATTCGAGCCTAATTATCCAGAGGCGGATCCAGGATTTAGAGTTTCAAGGTTCCAAGTAGACTCATAGATCTAATTAATTAGATACTTTAAATCTCAGATGCACGCCGACTAACGGTCAAGGGATTTAAACCCTTTTGCTTAAAAAACTATACTATTTATACATGATTAAAAATACACTTATATATATTTATAGATATATATTAAATATGAACCTGTTTGACTAATTTATGTGTGTTAGGGAATATAGAGTTTTGATGATAAATATGTGAATGAAACATATTGTGAAAACTGGTCCATCCAAGTGTACGAAACATAGCTACAGTCAAGGTTGTTGAAAAGATGATATTGCATACAAACAGGAGTGGATAAGTAAGAACATTCAGATATTCTCTCAACACTTATCACTTCAGCAAAGTGGATAAAGGAGAAAACAAATGTCGTACCAGAAGTTGAATTGATAAAGGATTCTAACAATAAGAGGAGATGAAGTAAAAGAGTCCTATTCAGTCTAGGAGAGAGGGAGACGTCGGCAAAAAGTGAGTGAAACTACCTGGGAGTCCTAGTGAAGATAGAAGAGTAAATCAACTAAAGCAATCCATCAGGTGTTGGCTTAATAAAAGAAACAACATTCAAAGTACTCACTCATAAACTAATAAGATAGTCAACAATCAGCAAAACAGTTCACTTACTTGAAGAAGAACTTGGTCCCTTACATAGCAAGTGATAGACTTTGTGTAGTAGATAGGTTTTTTGAGTTGTTATAAGTCATTGTTCTAGTCTTAATGATCTATAAACTTAGTTAGGAGTTGTGTCTTCAAGTTAGAGAACTCGAAGACTTAGGAACACTCATCTTGGGAAGATTTGTGTATTTGTAGTTATAGGAGTTAGAAGATTTAATTCCTAGTTTTACAAGAAGTCTTGTAACTTTGTTGATTGTTGAGGCTCAAATGTTTTCAGTGAATTTTGGGTTAAATCCTTTAGAGGTACAGTTCATGGTTTTTTTCACCTTTCTTAAGACGGGTGTTTTCCACGTAAAATATTATCTTCAAGTTTTTCTTCTATGAACTACGTTAGCTTACCTTTTTCACAGATAGGCAACTAGTAGAGTATATTATTAAAATCAATATAGAACGTACTCTAACAAGTGGTATCAGAGAGAGGTTGTCTTAAATAGGATTTGCACCTAAGAAAAGATCACTAAGATGAATTTCGCACCTCCTACTAGTCACAATGAAGGTTAATCAACTACTAGACCTCCACTTTTTAATGGTACTCACTTTATCTGGTGGAAAGCTAGGATAGAGATGTTTATTCAAGGAGAAGACTATGAATTATGGGATACGATTACTGATGCTTGTACTATTCAAATGAAGACAAAACATGGCAAACAATTCAAGAAAATAAGGGGTGAGTTTACTGTTGATGATTTAATGGCATTAAAGAAAAATACTAAGGCAAAGAACATCTTAGTTTGTGGATTAGGACCTGCTGAATACAATAGAATATCAACCTACACCACTGCTAAACAAATTTAGGACGCTCTAGTCAGCGTACATGAAGGTACCTCTCAAGTGAGAAAATTTAGGATTTCTCTCCTTTTTACTGAATATGAAACCTTTAAGATGAAGGAAAATGAATCCTTGCACAACATGATGACAAGTCTTAAAGCTTTGACAAATAAGTTGACTTTTCTGTGAAAAGTCATCACTGAGGAAGAACAAGTAAAAAAGGTACTAAGGGTGCTACTAAAATCCAAGTGGAATGTTAAGGTCACTACAATAAGGGAGGCAAATAAGGATCTCACAGGTATGACTTTGGATAAACTGGTAGGAAACTTAAGAACTTATGAAATGGAAATTGATGGAACCAATGAACAAAAAGCTCCTGAGAAAATCTTGGCTTTAAAGGCTTTAGATAGTGATGAAGAGATTGACCTGGACAAAGAACAAGTTGCCTTAATAACAAAGAACTTCATCAAATTCTTTAAAAATAATAAGGGAACAGGTAGAAAGAAACATTCCAATGACAATCCAAATAGATGCTACAAGTGTGGTAAGACTGATCATCAGATAAGGGACTGCCCCCTCTTGGAAATAAATGGATAAAGAAAAGAGCTGAAAAAGAACTGAAAGAAAAGGCCAAGAGAAAGGAAGAACATGCAATGATAGCATCATGGGGATCTGATTCTAATGATGATGAAGTTGATGAAACAGCATTTATGGCTCTTGGAGATTCAGACCTACATGAAGAAGATGATGCTTCTGAGGTAAGTATACTTGAACTCAAAGAAAAGTTGAATCTATTTTCTAAAACTAAACTTATTTTCTTGATGAGTTCTCTAATTGATAATTTTCTAGAATTAACTTCTGATAGGGATGAGCGGTTTAACAATGTTGCAAGTCTAAAATTTGATCCCATTGATTTAAAAACTTGCAAAAATATTGTTGAAGGAGAAAAATGCACTCTCAAGAAATAGGTTGCACAACTTGATTCTTCAAACAATGATCTTAAGGCTGAAGTTCTTAAATTAACTCTCACTGAAAATGGGGAAAATCCCATAAGTAAAGAATAAAAAAATGTTGAATTAGAGTTAGCCAAGTATAACAAAAATGTTGTGAGGTAACTGAAATAATGAATAAGCTAAGTCAAGAAGTATTCTTAAAAGATTAAACCGGTGGAAAAATTACTCAAGAATTATTCACAAGATGGGTGAAAGAAATTAAAGTAAAAAAGCAGGGTTAGGTTTTTACAAAAATCCTAATGATCCTCAAGACCTATTCTTTATCTTCGGTAATCTTGGACATCCAACCACAGAATGTCCTGTGGCTGCCAAAAGCAAACTTAGCAGCCAAAATCTGGGAAATAAGCTCTCTCATACCAAAAGAAAAGGAACTAATATCAGTTAGAGAAATAGGTCACATTACATGTTGTCTACATGGACTAGAAGAAATTTAATTCATTTATTTACTCATAAAATTAGACCCAAGCTTGTCTGGGTTCCAAAAACTAACCATTGGTTTCTTGCAAGAAAAAGTGAAAGAAAGAAAAAAGCATTGGTATTTGGACAGTGCTTGCTCAAGAAATTTAACTGGTGATAAGAAAAAGTTCCTTTCATTTTCCAAAATAGATGGAGGAGGAGTCTATTTTAGTGATGGGAAAAAGGAAATCATTACTGGAGTTGGAAAAATTATCCCATCTGAGTCAAAAGCATTGGAAGATGTTTATCTTGTAAAAGGATTAAGGATAACCTGCTGAGCATTTCACAACTGTGTGATAAATGTAATAAGGTCACTTTTACTTCTGCAGGAGTTAAAGTGAAGAGGATGGACACCAAATAGATTGTACTCACTGCAAGGAGATACATAAATGTATACAAAGCTGACAAAATGGTTGTACCAGGACCAGAGCTGAATTGTCTGAGTGCAATAGATAATGATCCCCTCCTTTGGCACAAGAGACTTGGGCATGCAAGTCTAAAACAACTAAACATACTCTCTTCCAAAGATATGGTGTTGGGATTGTCCAAGACTAAGTTTAAGAAAAAAAGTTATGTAATGCTTATGTAAGGGGGAAGCAGGTAACATCTTCTTTTAAGTTTAAGAACCACGTCAGTACTACCAAGTTTTTTGACCTGGTTCATATGGACTTATGTGGACCAATGAGACTTCAAAGCAGAGGTGGGAAAAAGTATGTTTTGTGATTTTTGATGATTATTCCAGATTTACTTGGATAATTTTTACAGCCTCTAAAGAAGATTCCTTTGATATATTTACAATTTTCATAAACAAAATTGAAAAAAAACTGGGCACTTCATTAGTTTCCATAAGATCTGACCATGGTACAGAATTTGAGAATGTCAAATTCTTAGAATTTTGTTCAGCAAATGGTATAGATCATAACTTCTCTGCTCCCGAAACACCACAACAAAATAGATTAGTAGAAAGAAAAAATAGAATCTTGGAAGATATGGCTAGAACAATGATACTTACAGCCAATATTGTAAAAAACCTTTGGGATGAGGCAATCTGTAATGAAACATATATCATAAATAGATGCATGATAATAAATATTTTGGAGAAGACTCCTTATGAATTACTAAAAGGAAAAAAGCCAAACATTGCTCATTTTAGAACCTTTGGTTGTAAATGTTTTGTACATAATAATGGAAAGGATAATCTGGGAAAATTTGATCCTAAAATTGATGAGGGAATATTCTTAGGTTATTCGCTTTATAGTAAGGCTTATAGAGTTTTAAACAACAGAACAAATTATGTTAAGCAAACCGTGCATGTAGTGTTTGATGAATCCTGTGTTAAGACTAACCTGCAGGAAGGAAGCAACTCAGAGGAATAGGTTACACAACCTGGGTCATCGACTGGAAGCACCCAAATAAGGGGAATTGAATTTGGAGGAAAAATGATAAAGGGAATTAAACCTCTAATTACCCTAGTTTAGAACATCAGTTGTGATCCCAGTAGCTCACAAGGATTGATCCCAAAAGGTTACAAGTATCAAAGATCACATCCTATTGATAATTTTCTCACTAATCTCACTTCTGGTATCACTACAAAGTCTGGACTAAGAAGTATATGTTCTTTCAAGGAATTCCTATCAGAAATTAAGCCAAAGAAGATAACTAAAGCACTGCTTGATGTTGACTGGATCATAGCCATGCAAGAGAAATTAAATCAATTTAAGAGAAGCAAAGTATGGCACTTAGTTCCTCACCCAAAATATAAAATAGTAATTGGGACTAAGTCGGTGTACAGAAATAAAGTTGATGAGCATGGGACAATTACAAGGAACAAGGCAAGATTGGTGGTCCAAGGATATAATGAAGAAGAAAAGATTGATTTATATGAAAGTTTTGCTCCTGTAGCTAGACTTGAAGTTATTAGATTACTTGTAGCTTTTTCTGCCTACATGGAGTTTATTATTTATCAAATGGATATGAAGAGTAAATTATTGAATGGAATTCTTAAGGAGGAGGAATATGTTAAACAAGCTCCAGGATTTGAAAGCAAGGATTTTCCTGATCATGTGTATAAACTAGACAAGGATTTGTATGGGTTAAAACAAGCTCCTAGAGCCGGGTATGAGATATTGTCAAAGTTTCTACTGGAGCATGGTCACACTAGAGGTAAAATTGACAACACTCTCTTCTTTAAAACTGATGAAAAATATTTGTTAGTTGTGAAGGTATATGTAGATAACATTATTTTTGGCTCTACAAACATGGACATGACTCATGATTTTGCCAAACTCATGAGTTGTGAATTTAAGATGAGCATGATGGGTACTTTATAGGATTACAAATAAAGCTATCAACTTCTAGGACAATGATCTATCAATAGAAGTATGTAAAAGAACTTCTCAAAAGATTCTCTATTGAAGAGGCAAAGGAAATCAGCATTCCAATAGCCACTGCTACAAAACTTGACTTGGATGAAATAGGTTCTGATATAGAACAAAAGATGTACAGAGAGATGATAGGATCATTATTGTACCTCACCAGAAGCAATCCTGACATTGTGTTCAGTGTGGGGTTATGTGCAAGGTTTCAAGCAAACCCTAAAGAATCATATTTAAAAGCAGTAAAAATAATTTTTAGATATCTTAAGGGAATTAGTGATCTTGGTTTATGGTATTCAAAAGGTAGTAACTTTGACTTGGTAGGATACTATGATGCTGATTATGTAGGATATTTGGTGGACAGGAAAGGCACTACAGGTATGGAACACTTTCTTGGATCATGTTTGATTACCTGGTCCAAAAAGAAGCAAAACTCAGTATCTCTATCTACTGCTAAGGTTGAATATGTAGCTGTTGGGTTTTGCTGTGCTCAGTTGTTATAGATTAAACAATAACTCCTGGATTTTGGGATAGATGTAGGTTGTGTTCCTATTTTGTATGATAACACAGGTGCTAAAAATATTGCCAAAAATCCTGTTCAACATAAAAGAACTAAGCATATTGATATTCGACATCACTTTCTTAGAGATAATGTTGAAAAGAGGTTGATATCAATTATGTTTTGTTGTACTGAAGAACAAATTGCTGACATTTTCACTATGGATTTAAATTGAGAACAGTTTGAAAAAAAATAGGTTATCCTTGGGGATGATTAAAATTGCATAAGTCTCCCTCAATGCTTGATTAGAATAAAGTTAATCTTAAAGTAATTTTTGATTAATTCAGTCTCACATATTAAGTTTTGTATCCTAATTCCAATATTTTAGAGTATATTGACTCATGTATGTGTTGATTTTGCAGAGAAACTGGATTACAAAAGCAATTTTGTCTATTTTTAATTTAGGAATGATTATGGTTACCTATAGTGGCATAAAGAGAAACAAGTTGTCTACGTGGTTACTTCTTGTTACACTTAAACCGCCAAAAATTCAAGAGTCACTCTAACTTCAAAAAATTGCTTCTTGTTTTCCCATCAGTATAGAACTTCTAATCATTACGTTCCTACCAAGATACAGTCCCTCATCCATTCAACTTCCTCTTTTTCTTCCTTAAATATGTTTCTCACTTTCTTGATTCCTATTTATTCCCTCTTCAACTCTTCACAAGCAATAATAAATTCTTGTTTCACAAATATCATCCTCCTCATTCTCATCATCCTTCTCATCCACTAACTCTATCACAAATCCCTTCACCGTCATTGTTCTTCATCCTAACATCACCTTACTTCTCTTAATCCCTCCTCAAATCTCCCAAAAATTAACTAATTTTGCTATATTTAGAAATTTCCCAAACCCTTTGGCCAAAATTTCCTCACCTTTTGTATTTCTCAAAACTCTCACTTCCACCTCCAACCTCACTCCAAATTCTTGATGCTAATGATATTCCTATAGATCTAAGCTACAAAGAAAACCCTCTTCTATCTCCTTCAATATTGAGGACACTGTTCTTGTAGATCCTTCTCCAATTATCTCTACTCCTCGTACCCCTCACACTTGAGGGAAAAATCAACAAGAAGATGCTTTTTGGATAAAGCTCTTTGAGCTAGAAAAAAACATGTGGCTATATCTGATCCCACTCTTTCTCGTGTATTTTCCCCTGATCTTCTTCTTCGATCAGTAATAAAGAATAAGACTATCATGGGAAAAGTACCAAAACCCTCTTTGTCTCAAATATCATCTTTTAAGCCTACTCAAAAAGCTTCCTCCCATTTAAAATCCACTCCAACTTTCAAAGCTTCCACATCCTCCATAGTTTCTCCTCCAAAGTTTTCTACTCGTCTAAATAAATAGGTCACCTAACCTATTCCTTCTGACTCATCTGATTCTGAGTTCCATCTAGATGCCACTGCTGAGTTGGATCTTGATTTTGAGGTTCCAGAACCATTCTCCCATTAAGACACTCTTGAGGCGCATCATCTTCACTTTCAAAAGTGCAAACTATATAGAGAGAGATTTATTAGTGATTTTGGTGGTGTTAATATGCAGACTTTACTAGGAAAATTGGAGTTTCAAGGATGGTCACATCTCTTTCTTCAGGGAGACCTTCAGAGGTAATTTGCCAAACCTGACGTGTGTGAGTTCTACACAAATATGGTGTGCATTGGTGAGATGTTGTCTACTACTATTAGAAAGGTAATGATCATTTATATTGCTGACATTTCTAGGATCTTGCATATTCCTTGTAGGGGTGGGGTCACTATGTCAAGGGAACTTGGCCACCTCTTGACAATCTTGCCTCTACTCTTGACATATGTAGAAAGTTCTCTAGGAATCCTCACTTGATCAATCATATAAGAGTCCTTAAAAAGGAGATGACCCCACTTCACCAGCTCTATTTTGATAAAGTACATAAGATGATTATCTCTGGGAAGGAAAAAAGGACCGTGGCTAGTTTTCTTGATCTTATTGTCATGGAACTGTTGGACACTGAGGTGAGAATTGATTTGCCTCGACTTATACTGAAGTATATGCAAAGGTTTCTCCTCAAGGAAGTCAATGGACATGCCCTCTCTTATGAATTTGGCTCACCCCTATATTTGAGGAGTTTGGGGTGTCTGTCTAAGTGTGGTCTTCACAGACTACCAAGGATATCATAGGGAGTGTGAACCACATCATGCTACTAGTTTCTACGAGGAGTGCTGACAACCCAATGCAAAGATTGAGGAATGCACTAGCTGCAAAATAGGGTGAGGTAGAAGTTGCTCAGGCTGCTTTGAAGGCTGCACAGGTTTCTTATGAGGATGAAAAAAGTCTTCTTTAAGCTCAGATTGCCTCCCTCACAACCTTTTTAGAAAATGAAAGAGTTGAGAAAGTTGATGTTATTAGGAAGCTAACCTCTCTTATCCGCTCTTCTTCATCCACTTAGCCACTTTCCTGCTGTCCTAGGCCTATCTCCTTTTGTTTTCTTCCTTGGTGACTTTTTATCTCTTATGTTTATTTTGGTAAATTTATTTGTATTTTGAATAATGAATAAAATGGGCCTAATTACTTTAAAGTGTTCTACTCATGTTTTATCATAATTCATTCAAATTCTCTTACTCTGAATTTTGATTGTCTTAGTGATAGCCCAATGGCCATGAATTATTAGAAATTTTCACTTGTTGTGCCATCTTGTCATCGATGTCGAAAGGGGGAAGACTAGACTATGCAGTGCTTATAACTTAATTGAACTAACCTGTTGCATTCTGTGATTCTTTTATTTAAATTCCTTATTAAGTATGTCAGGTTTTGTGATGTTGTGTTGCTAAGTTTCTCATCGTCAAAAAGGAAGATTCTATTAGGAAATGTAGAGTTTTGATGATAGACATGTGAATGAAACATATTGTAAAAGTTGGTCCATCCAAATGTACAAAGCATAGATGTAGGCAAGGTTGTTGATAAGATGATATTATGTACAAACAGGATGGATAAGTAAGAACATTCAGACATTCTCTCAACACTTATCACTTCAGCAAAGTGGATAAAGGTGAACACAAATGTAGTATCCAGAAGTTTAATTGATCAAGGAGTCTAACAATAAGAGGAGATGAAGTAAAAGAGTCCTATTCAATCTAGGAGAGAGTGAGACAATAGCAAAAAGTGAGTGAAACTACCTGAGAGTCCTAGTAAAGATAGAAGAGTACATCAACTAAAGGACTCCATCAGGTGTTGTCTTAAATACAAGAAACAACATTCAAACTACTCACTCATACACTGATAAGTAGTCAACAATCAGCAAAATAGTTCACTTACTTGAAGAAGAACCTGGTCCCTTACATAGCAAGTCATAGACTTTGTGTAGTAGATAGGTTCTTTGAGTTGTACTGGGTCATTATTCTAGTCTCAGTGATCTATAAACTGAGTTAGGAGTTGTGTCTTCAAGTTAGGGAACTCGAAGACTTGGGAACACTCATCTTGGAAAGATTTTTATTTTTGTAGTTATAGGTGTTAGAAGATTTAATTCCTAGTTTTATAAGAAATCTTGTAACTTTGTTGATTGTTGAGGCTTAAGTGTTTTTAGTGAAGTTTGGGTTAAATCCTATAGAGGTATAGGTCATGGTTTTTTTCCACCTTTCTTGAGTCGGGTGTTTTCTACATAAAAATATTGTGTTCAAGTTTTACTTCTGTGAACCACGCTAGCTTACCTATTTCACCGATAGGCAACTAGTAGAGTATATTATTAAAATCAGTAGGGCACGTACTCTAACAATGTGTTTACTTCTTTCGATTTTGAAACCCCTTGAATTTTTATACTTTTTTTATATTCTAAAAGAGAAAGCATAAAAATCTTTCAAAGTTATAAAGGGATAGAGGCATTAAGAAAGCGATGGAGCGATGAGGCTGCGACAAGTGACTCATGAAGAAATTTGTTCAGATTGGTGACTCACAAAGAAATTCTGTGAAATTGAGAAGGAATGAAGAAGCAAGAAGTGTTGGACAGTTTTTTTTCTTAAAGTTTATGAGAGATAAAGAGAACAAATATACTCCATGCACTAATTAATTATCTGAATTAATAATAAATAAGAGTAAAGAAGGAACATAAGACTGCATTAATGATCTCAACTAATAACAAATAAAAGTAAAGAAGGAACATAAACTGTGCATTGATGAAACTTTTCAAAATTAAGCTGCCAAGGGGTTTCAAACCTGCGCCCCTTGGGCAGCATTATAGGTCATTTGGCACTAGCACCATCGACGAATTTGGTCATTGGGTGGCAAGTGTATTATTTATACATAATTTATATATATATCTACCTATTTATAGATTTTCCGTCAAAGTTTATGGGTGGCGTGACACCCTCACAGGCCTTAATAGATCCGTCTCTGTGATTATCCCTATACGCCATGTGTGTTTTTCTATGTTCACATTTTCATTCTAATTGCTATTTGCTTGAAAGTTTTAAAAATAAGTGTGAGGCCATAGTTGAAGAAAAAATTATAAAATTAGTTCATTATCCCCAACAAGTCAACAATCTCATCTTAGTAATCCTCAAAGCTCAATTCCATGAAGTACAAATGACTGGGTCATGAATGGAGAAATGCAACTTGAAGGACACACTTGATTTTCTTGGTGCTTTTGAATGAGTACTTAGTATCCTTGTATTGTTGGTCCTATCCAAATTAAGCAATACAGGTAACACTTGTCATTTTCAACTTTAGCATGAGTGCACAAGTGGTGCAATAGGGTGGATATATCTAATCTTCACAATGTAAATGAGGCTAACGTGTATGTCTCCATCATGTAATTATAATTTTGACAAAGATAAAGGTTGTAGTCGTGTAAAACTACTCCATCATAAGGATCAAGTTTGAAGAAAAAAATATTGGATCATATAGAATGTAAGAATGATAATATTAAATCATGAAAATATGATTTGTCCACCCCATCTATTTAAGTTTGTCTAGTCATTTACTCGTTCATCTATTGGCTTAGATGCTTAGCCTATTTGGACTCTCTATTATTTAATCCATCTAAAAATTAAGTTGAAATATAGCTTAAATTGACTTATGAAAATTTTATCAATACTTTCAGAAAGGCCTTTTTCTAAAACATAAAATAAAATAAAATTGATATTAATCATAATAGCGTATGTTATTAAGTACTTATATTATAAAAGAATAAACAAAGAAATAGCAGTTTAGTAAAAAATGATACATTGAATTATGACCGCCCAAATTCAATCTGATTCAATTATTTGACACTCCTAGTTAGATGCAAGTAACTTGCAAGCACATACATACACAAGCAATGACGAAGTTAGAATTTTCACTAAGAGATATCAAAATATAAAATAATAAATACACAAAGAAGACAAGAGAATATCTAGATGTAGATCTATACTATCTGAAAAGCATAAACTCCAAAACATTAAAGTGAAATTACGTAAACCCCCAGTTTATTTAATATAATAAAACTTATTTAAATTTTAGCACTACGCAATCCATTTTATTTAAAATAGATATTACTACCCTATGTCACTAAACTCCCGCGAAGAGGAACCAACAAACGATTCAGATACCTCTCATCAACAAATAGGTACTGTTAATTCCTTAGTTTTGAGGATTGACAAACTACTAATATTGGGACCTGGTTCATAAAGAGATAAACATGCAACTGCTTAGGGACCAGGTTCATCACGCCTGCTTCTCATGCACTCAGTTAACAATACAACTGTAAAATGTATTATTGGTAGAAAGTTGGTGGAAAATCTACATTGCCTTTTTTTCTCCAGCCAATGGAGTCCTAGATTTTCTTGTTTCATATAGATGCAACAAGTTACAACCAGAAAACACAATCTTCCATATACAAACAACTCCAAATCTCTCTTGAAGTAATTTATCAATCAAACCCTCACTTGAACCAGGGACCTGCTCAGTCGTTATTTGTGTCAAAAGTTCTTGTTGCATTTGAGTCTTTGTTGTATGGTTTGTAAACATTCAACCTAATGCTTTTATTCATAGATTATAGTTGTATTCATAGTGTGTTCTCATTATTAGTTGTTTCATTTAGATTTAGTTGACATTGAATCTAGATATAGCTTGGTTTTTATTCAGTTAGAGTTAGTTGTTTCAATTAATGAAATAGAGTTATTGTATTGGAGTCTTGTAATAGAGTTATTACAAATAGTTGAGGGTTAAGAGGTTAACTATTGAACCATGGAGTTTGTATTCGAGGTATCTTGAAGATAGTGAAATAGCTGAAAATTCTACGAGATAGGTCTTGGTTTTACTCCTTTGAGCAAGGAGGTTTTCACGTACAAAATTATGTGTACGTTGTTCTCCTTACGTTGCATTTATGTTTATTCTTGTTCATTACTACATACATTAGGTAGAGACCATGTCCCTATGTTGGTGGTCAATTTGTATAGTTCTATATTTGGTATTAGAGAAGGTTCTTTCAAATCGGTTAACGCCTATGAAGGATCATCACAATGGCAGCACCACCAATCTTAAATAGGGTCAATCAACTACTAGACCAACCAGATTCAATGGTCAGTACAATAGGTAGAAAACTCAAATGCTTGATTTCATTATGGATGAGGATTGTGAACTATGAGATGTCATTATTGATGAACCTTTTGTTCCAACTAAGCCAGTTAAAGTTGGTGAAGTTACCTCAATTGTTCCCAAGACAAGAAAAGATTTTGATGATGCTAGCTGGAAGAAGATTGGAAAAACTTCAAGGCAAAAAAACTCTTTTTTTGTAAAATCGGTCTTGATGAATATAACATGATCTCAGCTTGTGAGATGTCCAAGGAAATCTAGAAATGCTTGTAAACCGCTCATGAAGGAACCAATCAAGTAAAGGAGTCGAAAGTTGATATGTTGACCACTCAATAAGAAACTTTCAACATAAATAAAGGTGAAATCATTCAGGAAATGCATACTTAGTTCACTGCAATCACTAATGGACTCCATTGTCTTGGTGAGGTAATCAAACCTACCAAACAAGTTCACAAAATCTACAATATTTTACCAAAGTCATGGGAAAGCAAGGTAAATCCTATAACTGAAGTTATGTGCCTAAAGACCCTAACTATGGATGAGCTGATTGGGAACTTGAAGAACTATGAACTCAAGAAATAACAAGATAAAGCAATAAGTGAACAGAAGAAAGAAAAGAATTGGGTGCTAAAATTTAGGAAAGGAGATTCTAGTGAACAGGACGAAGAGACAACATATATTACCAAAATATTCCTCAAGGTTATGAAGAGAAATGGTGAAATACCCAAAACAGAAGACTCAAGTAAATATAATAGGTATCGTAAGGGTAATGACATATGCCACAAGTGTAGCAAACCAGATCACCTATTCAAGGACTGTCCTTTTTACAAGATGGAATATAAAGAGTATGTAAAGAATGTTGGATACAAAAATGTTGAGTCCCTGATAGATATAATAGAAGAATGCTAACAGAGTAGTGAAGCAAGCTTTTATAGTTTGGGGAGATTCTACAATGAGTCGGATGAGTTAGAAGAGTAGGACGTCTCAATGATGGTGGTTGAAGATGATGTTCATATTTATGATTCTCTCTTTTCCTTGATCAATAAATCTGATGATAAATAAGATGACAAGGTAACCATTATATACATTAAAAAGTTCCTAAATATTACTAACTAAATGAGTTAAGGTCCCTTGCAACTGTCTTGATAAATTTTATACGTGAGGTCACTAAAAAAAAGTTATTGAACAAAAATATTGATAAATTTAAAATAGAAAAGGCGGAGTTAACTGAACAATTGTCTAAGTTGCAAGAAAGCTTTCAATTCATTGCCTTTGAAAAAGATTTGTTGAATGAAAGACTTAATAAAATATCTTAATTCTAATCATAAAGAAAAGGGTGAAGGTAGAAGGATTCAGTTTGAGCTAGAACAAAAGTTGACAAAAGCTAATCTAGATTTGACTGTTTCCTTGGAAAGAAACTCTGAGCTTGAGAGGTACTTGGTAAAGATCAAAGCTGAACTTGAAAAGGCTCTCAAATGGACCACTTCCTCTCAAGTCCTGACAAGTATATAAATCAAAGCTCAAGAAATGGAGTTGTTCTTGGCTTCTATAGTTCTAGTGCACCTTATAATCCTTATAACAAGTATGTGTCTATAAAGAACCATCTCATGTGCACTCGCTGTGGTTGAAATGGTCATATCAAAATACACTTACACTTCAAGATTAGCTGCTCTAAAGAAGTTGAGAAGACTTTTTGAATTAAAGAAAATTAATGATGAACTACCTTCTTGGACCAAGAAGAATTTAATTTTTTTCCTTGTCATCCTACAGGGAACTTAAATTTCAATGGGTTCCCAAGGCTAATAAATGATTATGTTTGCATGATAGAGCAAGATAAAGCAGCCATCATTGGTACATGGGTAGTGGATGTTCTAAGCATATGAATGAAAGAGTTGAAGATTTTCTATCACTCAAAGTTTATGAAAGAGGTAGTGTTTTCTTTGATGATGGAAAAAAGAGATACATTGTAGGCATTGGTAAAGTTGGTAAAAGTCTGAATCAAGATATTAATGATGTGTATTATGTAGATAGTCTTAAATAGTTTCTGTTGAAAGTGTCACAAATTTGTCACAAAGAAAATAAGGTGAAGTTCATGTCTGACAAGTGTACAATTACCAGTCTCAAGGGTAGGGAGATCATGCTCACAACATTGAGGAACGAGAGCATGTATGTTATTGATCTGAGATCTTGTAACACCAAATATCTCACATATCTCAGTGTTCAAGATGTTGCTGCTAAATTATGGCATAAAATGTTGGTTCATGTAAGTTTTTCCTTTCTAAACAAATTGGGCAGTAAGGACCTGGTTCGAGGAATGCCAAAGGTGAAATTTTCCTATATTAAAGTATGTGATGCTTATATGAAGGGAAAGCAAACCATCTCCTCCTTCAAGTCAAAAAAGTAAGTAAGTACCTCGAAACTCCTAGAACTTCTTCACATGGACTTGTGTAGACCAGTGAAAATTACAAGTAGAGAGGGAAAAAGGTACATCTCGGTGGTAGTGATGATTATTCCAAGTTTACTTGGACCATGTTCTTGAAATCTAAGAAGGGAACTTTCTCAGTGTTTGAAGCCTTTGCAAAGCAGATTCAAGTGAAGTAAAATTAAAGGATTGTAGGGATCAGTCCAACCATGATAAAAAATTTGGAAATGCCAAATTCAATGAGTTCTATAATAACCTTGGGATTAATCACAACTTTTTAGCTCCTAGAACACCTATACAAAATTATGTTGTGGAGAGAAAAATCAAACCTTGGTGGGCATTAATAGAACTATGTTAATTGAAACAGGAATAGCCTAAAACTTCTAAGTTGAAATAGTTAACACTGTTTGCTATGTCACTAGTAGGTGTCTTATCAAATCTATTCATGATTAGACTCTTTGTGAACTTCTGATCAAAAGAAAGCTTAAGCTAAGTTACTTTAAACTTTTTGATTACAAGTGTTTTGTTCTCAACAATAGAAAGAATGACCTTGGGAATTGAACCCAAGAAGTGATGAAGGAGTTTTTGTTGGGAATTCTTCAAACAAAAAGTCCTACAAGATTTACAGCAAGAGAACTCAATATGTAGAAGAAGTGTACAAATTATGTTCGATGAAGAGAAAAGTTCCAAAAGGGATCATGGTCATGATGATATAGATCTAGAAGAACTTCTCAATATTTTAGAAAATTCAAATGGTGATATTGATAAGGATAATGAAGGAGAACAAGAGGATACAAACTCCCTGGGACCAAGTTCATCCCATGAAGATGAGGATAACTCACACAATCATTAGGAACCTGGTTCACCTCAACAACTTCATGAAGATCCCGATCTTCATTCAAGCTCAGTTAAACTTCAATATCCTGGGGGTAACACCTTCATAGGAACTGGTACTATATTAACTCAATCTACTCATCATAGATTAAGTTGGAAGCATCAGTCTTCACAGTCTTTTGATAATTTGCTTACTCCTTTAGATTTTAGCAAGCAAATCAGGAATCAAGCTAGAAATTTTTGTGTATTTTCAACATCGTTGTCCTAAATTGAGCCAAAGAATATGAAAGAGGTACTCAAAGATGGTGATAGAAATATACCATACAAGAAGAGCTGCATTGGTTTGAGAAAAACAAAGTGTGGATGTTGGCCCCTCATCCTGATGATAGAACCACTATAGATACCAGGTGCATCTAAAAGAACAAAGCAGATTACCATGGAAACACTATTAGAAATAAGGCATGCTACTTGTGCAAGGTAAGAATCAATAAGAAATAATAGATTATGATAAAATATTTGCACCAGTGGCAAGAGTGGAAGTTGTTTGAATTCTTATTGTTATTGCTTCTTACATGGAGTTTAAACTATTTTAAATGGATGTAAAAAGTTCCTTCCACAATGGTTTTCTAAAAGAAGAGGTGTATGTGAAGCAACCACCAGGATTTCAAGATATTCATTTTTCAAATTATGTGTACAAGCTTAACAAGGATCTTTATGGATTAAAGCAAGCCCCCGTATCCTAGTATGAAAGGCGAACAAAATTTTTACTGGACAAAGGATTCAAAAAAGGAAAAATTGACACTACTCTCTTTTTAAAAATTAGAGGAAGAAACTTATTGACTATGCAAGTCTATGTAGATGATATCATATTTGGAGTTGTAACCATTTTCTTATATAATGAATTTTCTACATTGATGAGCAGTGAATTTTAGATGACCATGATGGGTGAACTCAATTTCTTCCTTGGATTGCAAATCAAGAAGAGTGTTCATGGTGCAAGCATTTTTCAGCAAAAGTATATTAGGGAGTTGCTGAAGAGATTCCACATGGAAGATGCCAAACCCATAGATACTCTTATTGGTACCTTATCAAAATTAGACTTAGATGAACCTGGTCCCTCTGTAAATAAGACCATGTATAGAGGAATCATTTGTTTAGTACTTTATCTCACTACTAGCAGTCCTGATAATATATTTAGTGTGGAAATATGTTCTAGATTCCAAGCATGTCTAAAGGAATCTCATCTTAAGGCTGCCAAAAAAATTCTAAGATATCATAAAGGAACTACCACCCTGGTTCATCTCTACCCTATTGGTGAAAACATTGATTTGGTTGGGTAAGTAGATGCAGATTATGCTGGGTACTTGGTTGAAGTAAGAGTACCTCCGTAATGGCTCACTTTTTGAATATTCTTGGATTTTTGGGGTACTAAGAAACAGAATTTAGTGGCTCTTTCCATTGCTGATGCTGAGTATGTGGGAGTTGCTTCATGTTGTTCTCAACTACTTTAGATCAAATAATAATTAGAAGACTTTTGAATTCTCTCATACAGTGTCTCCTTGTTTTGTAATAACACAAGTGCAGTCAATATGGCCAAGAATCCTATTCAGCTCAAGAGAACTAAGTTTAGAGATATCGGACATCACTTCCTTAAAGTCAATATGGAGAATGGATTTATTAAAATGGTATCTTGAAAATCTGTAGACCAAACAGTTGATATCATCACTAAGGCACTTGGCAGGGACCAGTTTGAAAAGAATAGGATGAAGTTGTGTTTGATAAGGCAAAATTGAATATATATTGTACTCTTTATTCCTCTAGGATGGCTATGAATTGGTAAGAAGGTATCCATGTGAGTTAGTGATACATATGTCTAACTCAATCTAATATCTTTGTAGATATACACCCATGGTGAGGAGAAGAGGACTAAGAAGGAGGATGAGACAGTTTCAAACACACTTGCTTAGAAATTCATATAGGGACCAGGTCCCTCATAAGGTTAGTATCATGCCATATCTCTTAAGAAGAGTGTTTTTAATTTTGAGTCGAGTATGCTACATAGACTTCTCACCTATCTTAAAGGCTAAAAAATATAACTTTAAACCTAAAGGTCGTGTCCATCCAGCCGAACACGTCGCATCACTCTCACCTTGTCAAATATAAATTATTCCCTTACTTCTCTATTTAAACTCAATGCATGAGGCTTTTTCATCTAATTTATTACTAAATCCTACTATATTAGTTCCCAAACCCCCTATCCATCTTTATATTTCTCCAAACACATAACCACCTAGAATTTCTATAACTATGTCTTATTCATCCCCTTTATCTCCCTCTCTAAATTAATCCAAACCTATATAAATTGTCTCTCCCCTATATCCATTTGACACAAGCCTGCAAAATCTAATTTTCTCTATTTAATTCACTCTCTAATCAATTCCAAGTGATATAGTGCTTACTGTTTCTCCAAAAATCAAAAATTAGCCACCATTTACTTTTCAGTTAGTAATTAGTAAATCCACCCTATCTTCTATACCTAGCCTGTTTATATATGTGTACATTGAAAAACCTCCAGCATTACTTCTGAAATTGTCATCCCAACCTGGTCCTCAAGTTACCTCATTTGTCTCTCCATACAAAATACCTACTCTTGAGGAACCTATTCTATCAAGAACTCTTGAACTCATACTATCGATAAAAAAATATTTGATGGAGACCATTCTACAGAAAAAAAGGGACTCTTTTAAATATCTCACCATGAGTGAAGCAATGGCTATTTAGGTGCCTTAAGTAAGAAGGATCCTCGAGAATCCAATACTCTCACTCCTTTAAACTGGAATAACACCCCTAGATCCCTTACAAAAAATGTCATAATGACCCTCCTGAGGTTATTGAGAAAGAAATTAAATCTCGTTACCTTCTTTAGAAGTGACTGACAAAGCCGAGGAGAAAAAGAAACACAATGTAATGATTACAAGACCTTAAAATGGATAGTCAGCAAACAAAGAGCATTTTCCACTGCTAGGTTGCCATCAAAAACTGGCAATGTTCATGGGACTAGGTCGATCTCTCAAAATTTGTTGGAGGCTACCCTAGTTAAGAGTGAATGTGGCACCCAAAAGAAGAAAATTTAAATAAAAGAGCTATTATTGAGTTTGACTTACCCACAATAGATGTTGTGTCCATGTAGGAGTCAAAAAAAACTAAGAGTGAAAGTGAGTCAGATAAATAAAGTGATGAGAATGTTACAAGAAGTGTGGCCGCTTTAAGGTCCAAAGATAAAGCAGACATTGTTTTACCACCAAAAAAGGAAATGACTAAAGGGTGCTGATAAAAATAATAGTATCCACGAGCGATAGAAAAAGAAAGATGGATGAGTCACAAAGCACCACGGGACTAGGTCCTATTCCTAAAGTTCTAGATCATTTAAAGGCTCTGGTGTATTTGTTAAGGGACCAGGTCCCAGTGACAAGAATACTACTTCTAAAGGCAAAGGCAAGGTACGCACAAGAGAAGCAAGAAAAGAAATACTCATGACCCGGGATGTTTTAGGGGTTGTGTGCTTAACCCAAAGATTGATACTATGCCTAGTATGGCTATTTTGATTAAAATAGTGAAGTTTCAGAAGTGGGAGCATTTGTTTGAGCCTTATTTTCCTACTCTTCATGAAAAGAAAGAGAGGATATTTTATCATAACCTCACCTTCTCTAAAGATGGTCTCTATTTAATTATACAAGTACATGATGTGAATATAGATCTTGATGAGCAATTTTTGGTAGGAATATTGGGAGTGCCCATGTAACACCTCGAATTTCGGTCATTGGAAAATTCCTTGATTGTGATATTACTTCCCAACGTACGACTCACTTACAAGTTGTAGGTGTCATTATGGGTTATAAGACCCCAAATCATAGTGTGAACAGTATGTTACCCAAAGTCTCTAACTTGAGTACAACTAGGATGTAATGAGTCATATGGAGTATTTACGAGTTGTAGGGTCCCTTCCTTAGCCAAACCAGTGTAATGGTCCCTTATTTCTGATATGTCTACGATTAAACCTCATCCTCATGAGTCATAAGGTCAAAGTATGAGTTGTAGAGTATGACTTATAGTCATACTATTATGGGTGTCTTATGCTACTGTCCAAACTACGACTCATGGTTATAAGTTATAGGGTGACCCATCATCACTGGCAACAAACTTTTAGATTTTAATTAAGGGAACTTTGGATGTTTCCCTTTTTCCCCCGCTTAGAGCTCACGTCCATAAATCAACAAAAAGGGATATTCCCATCTTTTAACAATTAAATACATATTCTCTTCTCTTTCAAATCCCTAAGTTAAGAAAACTAGGGTTTCTAAGAAATTGACAATTAGAGTTTTCAAGGGTTGATTTATCTCCGTAATTCTTAATATATCAAGCATGTTTCTCTTCCCCATATCTTATTTTTCTAAAGCTTATATTTCAAGTTGTTATTCAAGTGGTTTGAATATTGGTTTAGAATGTGGGATGAGTGTTTTGAATGATTGTTTTCTTAAAAGATGTTTCTATCATTTATATAAAAATGTTCATGCTTTATTGATGGTTTTGAACTTGTGGGTTCATGTGAGTGGTAAATAACTAGGGGTTGTGGATTCCCCAATTATATGGATTTTCATAATTGAATTAGTGATAACCTCAACTCAATCGTGGGAAACTTGTTTTGAATATGAGAATATACACATTGTAAATACCTTTGGAACTATTACATAGCATAAAAGTCCAAAGAGCCAAATTTGATTTAATGATCAAAGGGGGTCATACAATTTCCCCACTTATTGAATAAAAAAAGGGGGGTCGAGGCATTTCATCAAGTTAATGAAATTATAACGGCAAAATTATAAGCTTGCAAGTGTAGTTGGTATGACGATACCAACAATATATTTATGATGTGTATCATGGTTCAATAAATGGGAATATGTAAATGTTTTAGTTGAGCTTAAAAGGGGTTGTGTAGCAAGGCCGTGGAAGTCGAGATCCCAAGGGACTAATGTTAAAAACCACTTTTGCTAGTGTGGGGTTGTAAATGGCAGGGTGTTCGAGTCACCCTTGCTTGATGATCGGGTGTTCAAGTTACCCTTAATATATGTCCGAGTAATCAAGTCACCCTAGGTGCATATGTACATATAATTATTCTTTAGTTCATGTGGCTAACACACACTGGGGACCTTTCAGCAAGGGGAGCTGAGCCATAGAGCCATAGGTGCCTTTGATAGTTAAGCTACATAGATCAGGCTAAAGTTTTAAAGTTCATGTTAAGCCTTGTTCCATATTCCAATTTTATATATATATATATATATATAAAATGTGTCCATGTTGATTTTACTATGGTTTTATGTTGGCATTATTTTATCCCTTCCCTGAGTTACATACTAGCGCTCACCCCGCTAATAGTCTTCAGATATTGTATACCCACGTGATACAGGAATCAGAGATACTTCTACTTTTCCTGTGCAGTGAAAGGATTTTTGGGTTGTTAGTAGTTAGGTTTGAAGTAGTCAGCTTCTATCCTCCGAAAGGGCTATCATTTTAAAGTCTTTTTCTATTTATGTCCAAGACTACTTCTATTAGATTCTTTTGGCTATCATCGGTGGCATGTCTCGACTTAGATTGATTTTGGTTTGTTTAGAGGCTTTGCAGATTACTGTGGATTGGGATGGTTGTAGAAATTCTTAGATTTCTTACTAAGTTAGATGATTTTTCTATCTTTTTATATGTTCAAAACTCAGCCTATCTTTCGATATGTTTAGAATTTATCTACTGCTAGTTGTATTGTGTTTTGTTTTGACTAGGCAAAAGGGGTAGTCTCCGATCCATAGAGGACTTGAGAAAACCATCATGACCAGTCCCTTGTTCGGGTCGTGACAAACTTTTTATTAGAGCCAAGATTCATGGTTAATTGAGTTTCCACAAAGCCATGCCAACTAGAGTCTCTTTTATGAGTGTGTAGTTCTCTACACTTAAAAGGTGAGGCTACGAGGCATTTAGGAATTTTTCCCTTCCTTGTGTTCTACTTTTGGGTTGTAGAGCCAAGGATGTTGAAATCTCTTCTAATTCCATTTACTTGCATTTCAGATCATGCCTTGTCAAAGATCTAATGCTTACAGAAACTCCTCTGTCCCGCCTGAGGAAAACATGGACGGAACCCATCCTTCTTATAGGGTACATACTCGATCTAGGATCCCTATTTTTAATTGTCTCCGTGGGTTTCCATCATTCCCTACTAGTCTTTCTCGGGCTCCTTGAACTGATGGTAATTCTACCTCATTGTCTCTAGGTGATGTGTCTAATTTTAAGTTTCACCAGTTAATTCATTTGCTTACTTGGTTGGTAGCCTCTTAGTCATGCCAATTTGAGTGTGTTGCTCTTGTTACTCCTTCTTTTGAGGCTATAAGAGTTGGATAGTTTATGAATTTGAGTCTTCGACCTTCATAGGCTCTAAGGTTAGTGAGGATTATCAAGGGTTTGTAGATGAGATAGAAAAGAACTTTCGAGTGGTACATGCTTCTGACTAAGGGTATGGAGTTAGTCACATATCAGTTGAAGGATGTCGTAAATCAATGGTATGAGAAGTGGGAGTAGTTGATAGGGGATAACGTTGAGCCAGCTATGTGGGATGACTTATCTAGTCTCTTTCTTGATCATTTTTTTTGCAGGGGTTAAGGGAGGCAAAAGTTGAGGAGTTTGTGAATGAATTTGAAATAAGGAAGGATAACTGTAAAAGAGTATGCCCTGAAGGTTTATCAATTATCTCACTATGCTCTAAAGTTGGTATCTTTTATGAGGGTTAGAATGAGGAAGTTTACTTTAGATTTGACTCAGGACTTGGTGTTGGAGTGCAAGGCAGCCTTGTTGAATAAGGACATAGATATCTCTAGGCTTGTGGTGAACATGTAGCAAGTTAAGGAGGAAAAACTGAAACAAGCCAAATAGGAAAAGTAAGAGTAAGAAATTCAGGTATTTTGAGCAGGGTAAAGGCCAACAAAATAGTGGTAGAGATGGCAGGCAGTGGTCAAAGAAGAAATGGGGAAATTTTGGTTCATATTCTATGGCTAGTACTCCATATCCTAAGTCATCTGGTGATCTTCACTTCCAGGATGATAGTGGATTTAGGGAACAGGGGGGCCAATTTCAGGCCAGTGGAGCTCAATTAGCCCAATCTTACCCTCCTTGTCATTTTTATGGAGAGATGCATCATAGAGTTGTGATAAGAGAAGGAATAAGTGCTTTAGGCATGGTCTACTTGGACACATGCAATGGGAGTGTCCTTCAAAGGTTTATTATGAAGCTAATAATGTTTCGCTTGCTACTTCTTTATCTACAGCACTAAAAAGTGCTACTTCTAGTACCGATACAAGTCGAAATCATATGTATGCTCTTGCCACCCATTAGGAATTTGAGGTATCTCCTGATGTTGTCACTAGTACATTAAAACTCTTCTCTCGTGATATGTATTGCTTACTTGATCTAGGGTCTACTCTTTCTTATGTGACCCCTTATTTGGCTATTCATTTTGGTTTTGGTTTGAGTGTTTCTGATCCTTTTTCTGTGTCAACCTTGGTGGGTGAATCTATTGTTATTAGAAAAATTTATCGGGGTTGTGTGGTATCTATATGTGGTAGGGAGACATTGGTGGATTTGATAGAGTTAGATATGTTAGATTTTGATGTTATTTTGGGGATAGATTGGCTCCATTGTGCTATGCGTCTCTTAATAATAGAAACTGAAGGATCAATTTCTACTTGTCGAATTAAGAGGTGATTGAGTGGGAAGGTAGTTCCCTCTAACCTAAGGTAAAGATTATTTCTTATCTAAGAGCCCAAAAGTTGATTTCCAAGGGGTTTCTATATCATCTAGTTTGGGTTATGGATTTTAATTCTAAGATTCCCTCTTTGCAATTTGTCCATGTTGTTAATGAATTTCCTGAATTTTTTTTTCAACAATCTTCCAAGTATTCCATCTGATAGGAAATAGACTTTAGGATTGATCTTCTCCCGGATACCCGCCCTATCTATATCCCTCCTTACAGATGACCCAGGTTGAGTTGAAAGTGTTATTTTGCAGAAATTTTGACTTTTAAAGAGTCTCCATTTAATTTTAAAAGGAATTAAGAAAACCACTCTACAATACTTTAAATGATCCAAAATAGAAAAATCATTTAAGTTTTGAAGATTCTGAGTAAGCGGTTCCTATTAATATTTTTGGAAGGTTTTAGGCACCTAAAAAGTTCACTAACTTGCGGTTATCCAAACTATTTGAAAACATCATTTGACTAACTTCAAAAATATTAATTTGTTGAAAAGTGATTGATTTTAGGAAACAATTTGTGTAAAATAAATTTGGACGACTTAGTAGGGATAGAGTTCAAACAAATGAACAGCAAATGAGCACATAAAAGGGGAAGGGGAGAAAATAAAAGACTTGGGTCATTGAGACCAAATCAATAGACCAGTCCTAATCTAATTGGGCTTTTGGCCCACTTGCACCTGTCCTAATCTAAATGTTGGTCTTTTGGCCCACAACTTATGCTAAGCTAGTTTTCCGACCTTTGAGTCCCAAAATATGTCTCACATGTATTAAAATACAACTTTGGCTTTGAGGCCCAAATGAATAAATAAATAAATGACTAAATGAATATATAAAAAGTAGAAAATAATAAAAATAAAGACTTTTCAAGTCTCTTAGTAACCTCATCAATCGGTTTTGACCCATTTTCCTTCTTCATCTATCTTTTAGCACCCGCACGCCATGTAGTGGACCTTGGATTTAAACTATGAACTTGACTCGAAGGGGTGGGCCTCCACTACGAAATGCAAAAGGAGAGGAGTCCATTTGGACTCGAGATATTTTTTGCATGCAAAGAAAAAAATAAAGAAATTAATATCCATTCAAGACATAAAAGTGACATATTTCAGAGTAAAAGAAACTATCAAGAACAAATTTTTGAATGACAATGATAAGCACGCTTGCACAAGAATGAGAGCCAACAAATAAAATGCAAAGCAAAGACACCCACTTACATGCCTCATGATTTATGTTCATATAAGAACGAATAAAGGTAAAAGAAAGAAGATAATATTCAATGAATTAATGCGAGAACAAACAATACAAGTTTGCCAGAGTAAAGGGATGAGGTGATAAGAAAAATACCCATAACTTTTAAAATTTAACAAACATAGAAACTAATTAATATAACAAAATAAAATAAAGGCTAACTTTTCAAGAAAGTGAATCTTTAAATTTCAATTAAGGAGAAATTAACGAAGATTCATACATCTAAGTCATGGCCAACTTTAGGGAAAACATGTAACAACCTGTGATTTATCGTTCTAAGACATCGTTGATTCTGTTTTTACATTATGAATCAAAGAGAGACATGAATCAAGTCTTTACACACACAAAGAACACGTATAACAATCCAAAGGGAGTAAGAAAATTAGAATAAAAGTTTAGCATCTCTAAAAGTAAAATATCGTTCAACAATCATAGTATGCATGACTCGAGAATATCTAAATAATTCTATTTAGCCACAAAAATCCAAACTTTCTTGTCATTTTGACAAATTAACAACATGCGGCAAAAAAAAAAAGAAAAAAAGAAATAAACATCTTAGATGGAAAATAAAGCTAGTACTCATCTCTTATATGAGGATTTTGAAATGCATTAAAATAATTAGCAAGCAAATGACAAATTCTTGATTTAATCAATTACTATTTTTATTAAGGAAAAACAAATAATAGTAACTATTTTACCAACATAGAAGAAACAACTTTACATTCTAAAACAAATATATCCACCAACAATGAATTTAAACATGGCATGAGTTCGTCTTTTGAGCAAAGATTAAAAATTTATACATAACAATCAAAGAATAAAATCAAAAGGCAAAACAATCAATATTAACTATTCTTTTCAACATAAAGGAAATAACTTTACATGCTAAAAACAAACATATCTACTAACAATGAGTTTAAACAAGACATGGGTATATTTTTCAAGCAAAGATCTAAACTTTATCCAAAATAATCAAAGAATAAGAACAAAAGGCAAAACAATCAACGTTAACTATTCTTTTCAACATAAAGAAAATAACTTTACATGCTAAAAACAAACATATCAACCAACAATGAGTTTAAACAAGACATGGGTGTGTTTTTCATCCAAAGATCTAAGTTTTATCCAAAATAATCAAAGAATAAGGTCAAAAGGCAAAAAAATCAATAGTAACTATTCTTTTCATCATAAAGAAAATAACTTTACATGCTAAAAACAAACATATCCACCAACAATGAGTTTAAACAAGATATGAGTATGTTTTTCAAGCAAAGCTTGAAGCTTTATCTATAATAATAAATAATAAAATCAAAAAAGGCATGTACAACTATTGCTAGCTCATATTTATATCATGATCATGAAAATAATTAAAATATTAAAACCACAACATCTTATGGCCTTCAAGTCCATCTACAGCAAACAATTTTAGCAAACAAAATTATAACGATGAACTACAAAGAAGAAAGAGATGAATAAGAAAACGATAACAAAGAAAGGGCAGTCCGGTGCACTAAAGATACCGCTATGCACGGTGTCCGAGGAAGGGAACCACCATAAGGGTGTATCGTCCGCACCCTTACCTTGCATTTCTGCTAGAGGTTGTTTCCAAGGCTTGAACCCAGGACCTCTTGGTCACATGGTAGCAACTTTACCAGTTACTCTAAGGCTCCCCTTCACTCCAAGCCTTCCCTTCGAAGAAGAAAAAAATAATAAACCAAAAAAAAAAGAAAGGTGTATTTTCCTTTTTGGGAACAGCAAAACGAGACTACGAGCTTCGTCGGAATCAACCACCACCGAAAAACGTCACCGGCAACTCAAAAAGTTTGATTAGCCGACCTACTTTATGAAATAAAAAATTTTACTAAATAAAAATAACTATTTTGCTAAAATGATTTTTTTTTCACCTTTCTAACCTCTTCTTTTCTTACTTTTCAACCCTTTTTTCTACAAAAGTAGTGGTAGTATGTATAGGAGAGAATGGGATTTTATTTTCTTTCCTCCACCAATGTGAAAAAAAGTATTTATAGGAAATGATGAGGATTTATTTCTTGCCATCCACCAATGTGGAAGAAAAAAAGTTTTGGGTGTTTTTGAAATTTTTAAATTGAAGATAAAGTGAGGTGGAAGATAATGTGGGGGGGAATTGTACAATGTAGTACAATTTTGAATCTCAAAATTGGGAAAGAACAAAGTAGGGGGGAATAGTACAATTTGAAATTATTTTTTGGTAGAAATTAGATAGAAGTTATGAGAGTTTTGGAAATTTTAGGGTTATTTAAAACATAACCTTAATTGGGATTTAAAATTTAGCAAATTTTATTTAATTTTGATCAAATTAAAAATTAATTGGCGGATTGCATTGCAATTATGGCCAATTTTATTTTAATCTCGATATAATTAGATCAAATAAGTGTTTTTCCAAATAAATTATTTTGAGAACGAATTATATTAAAATCAAGATTTTAATCATTAAATTTTTTTCAAAAGTAATCCAATATTTCATACAATAAATATTTAAGTAATCAAATTATATAACCTCATATAATTGATTAAGATAATATATAATCGCTACTTAAAGTGAAAAAAATTACGTACAAAAATATTTGGATAAATTTTTATTCGGATGAAATAAATATTTTAATTTTATTAAAGAAGCTTAGGATTAAATCTACTCATGGAGGGCAAAAATTAGGTGTCAACAACTGCCCCCTCCCTTTGGGTAGGGTGGATGCAAGTAACCCTGGGCAAAGGGAGGTTGACGTTCCTAATTTTTATCCAGCCACAAATTCGTATCTGAAATACGTTGGCTTTTGCACGAGTTTCATAGAGTTATGGCTGAACCTCGATATCAATTTTCTTACATATCTCAGGTTACATGTGCATTCAAGACACTTGTAGTTCATAAAGGTTGATTTAAAGCACGATTTTCAAAAATTCACAAGTTATCTCAAATTTTTAAGTTTTTGATGAAACCAAAAAGTTGGGGAATAGAGGGATTTAGGAGGAGGTTGGAATGTAGTTAGTTTTCAAACTAGAGTCCAGCCTACATATCCCTGAGACTCAAGGAATCGATCTGCTTGTAGTTTAACTCAATCGGTAGAAAAGATAGTCTCTTATTTTAGATGATCTTTGGCTCGGGATGAGTGATAAGTTGATCGAGTTGTGGAAAAGAGACTTTTAACCTCTTAACCATTAATGTGGGATCTTTCACATCCATAGGTAAGAACTTACTTGGACATAATTTTCAAAACTTTAGGTGTCCTATCACTCGAATAAAAAGGAGAAGTTTACCCTCGGTATGATCATAGAAATATCCCAAAGGTGAAGCTGAATCTAGAATATCCCAAAATTTCCACATGTTTTCTAATATGGGTGTGGTTGGATGGTGGTGGCAATCATCCTTTATCTCGCGTCCAAAGAGTTTGATGCCCTTCTTTGGACTATGTCCCATTTTGCTACTAAAAAGAGTTCCACGTTATGCTGCGTACTATCTGGAGTCATCCACACCTGTGGTTTTTATTTGAGATTTTCATCCTCTCGGATGCTCTCAACAATGTTTCAAGAAAAGTGTTAGTGCTAAACATAATTCATGAAAGAGGTATGTAGTCTTTTACTAAATCTGCACGTGGGTTGTCGTTTGAAAAAATGAAGTCATCCCTTCGTGTACCTGTTTGGAAGGAAATAACTTGCAACAACAGACATAACAACCCTCCTGGTTGTTGTATACTTATCTCATTTTTTGGTTGAATATGTCTTCAAAGTAGGGTGACCTTTTTGGACATCGACGACACTTTATGCAGAATGGTTCCTGTAATCATGTAATCTTATGATGAGGTAAACCACTTTGATTTCCTATGATAACCTTTCTATTTATTGACAATAATCTTTGCATCTGACCTCGGGTAAGTCCTGCCCATATTTTGTATCGATACTACTTATAGATTTCCCTTGAAATGTCAATCATTGGATAATCTTGCGTATTATTTGATGTTGGATATGATGCGACTTATAGATATCCTTTGAATTGCTAGCCTTTAGGTAATCCTACATATTATCCAACCTTGGATAAGAGATGGCTTACAGATATCCCTCCAATCGATAGTTTTCAGGTATTCCTACACATCAACCGACCTTGGATACAATATGACTTATAGATATATCTCAAATTGCTAGTCTTTGGGTAATATTGTACATAATTGATCTTGACACGGCTTATAGAGAACCCTTGGACATATCAATTTGATAATCTCGCATATTCTTTGATACGGATTTAGCTACGACTTACGGATAACCTTCAAGCTATCAATCTTTGGGTAACCTTGCATAATATCCGGTTAGGATATTGTTGCGGCTTACAAATGAACTATGGGCTATGAAATTATAGGTAATCTTGCACACTATCCTATTTCAAATAATATGACTTATAGATGACCCTCAGATTGTCAATTTCTAAAAAGTCTTATATGTCGTTCTCTTTTAGATAGTGACTTTAAGATGTCCCTTTGAATCACATGCTTTTGATGCATTCAGATAATGATTCGTAAAATTATAAGATATCCTTGACTCCAGTGTTTTTGTCTCACGTGTCAACAGATATTAAATATTAAGGATATCCTCGATGCCAGAGTTTGTCTCTCATGTCAACAGATATTTAATGTTGATGATATCCTCGGAGCCAGTGTTTGTGTCTTGTGTGTCAATAAATATTAAATGTTGATGATAGCTTTTATGCCAGTATTTGTGTCTCGTATGTCAATAGATATTGAATATTGATGATATCCTCAATGTTAACATTTGTGTCTCATGTGTCAACAGATTTTAATATTAATGATATACTTGATGCCAATGTTTGTATCTCACGTGTCAATAGATATTTAATGTTGATGATATCCTCGGGGCCAGTATTTGTGTCTCACATGTCAACATATATTGAATGTTAATGATATCCTTGATGACAGCGTTTGTGTCTCGTGTGTCAACTGATAGTGAATATTGATGATATCCTCGATGCCAGTATTTGTGTCTCGCGTGTCAACAGATATTAAATGTTGATGATATCCTTGACACCAGAATTTATGTCTCGCGTGTCAACAGATATTGAATATTGATAATATCCTTAATGCCAGCATTTGTATCTCGTGTTTCAACAGATATTGAATGTTGATGATATCCTTAATATCCCTCTTGTCAATGAAAATGATTTTATCTAAGTCTGTTTGTCTGTATTTTTATTTCTAGATGTACCTCCACTAAATGTAGACAGTTATTAGACACGATGTCATTCTCACTGGCGACCACAGTCAAATTTATAGAAGTTTAAATGACATATACTCAGCATCATAATCTGAATGGTTTAATTCGCTATTCATCCTTTTTTCAAAGAAGTATTTAAATAGCAGACCCACCAGATATAAATAAATGGGTAAAATCCCTTTTTAGGATCACTCAAATAACATTCTTTTCTCTTTAATGAATTTTGAGAAAGAATTTCCACTCATCATCCTATCGATTGATCCTTTTGATTGTTGTATTTACTGTGTTGGATCCTTTGAATTCACCTACGCTCAAAGTAAATATTTAATATACATAAAGTATCTTATGCTAGCTACTGCTTTAATATAAAGAATTCTAAATACAATATTCATAAAGAAGATAAGGCGCCTTTGTTTATCCTTCATAAATAATTTAAAAGGATCTCAATAAATAGGTATTAAACCAGTCTTTGGGGATACCCAAAAATACCGTTCTTGAGCATTATATGCTTTGGTGTTGCTCGCAACCCACTCGGAAATTTTTGAAAAAGACTCTCAATTTTGTGTATTGATCCCTGCATCCATAGAAAAATGATTAGTTTTTTTAATCAAACTACTCTGTGTTGACCATCTTCGATCATGGTTTTCTCCTCATTATCTTTTGGGTATTCCTTCATGTTGGTATTTCCACCCTGACTCCCCGTTCAAATAGGTACCTAGACAATCACTAAGTAAAAGATTTGTATACATTTTTGAAAGTAGTCTGAATTTTAGAAAATAGTTTTGAAAGTTTCTATAAAATCTTTAGTAAATCCCTGACAGTCATGTCATGTACTAGCTCAACGAACGTATTTCTCTGGGTCCTAACTATATCTGATATTTGATGGAGGATTGTCAGGGATTCATCATTTTGAGGCTCTCTGTCAGAAGTTTTGTCATAGCCAGAGATTTAGTCTATCTAAACTCTCTCACAGCTGGTGACTTCCAAAGTTTGACTTTGACCTCTGGTGCTGGGAACTTGAAATATATTCCAGTGTTTGGTGGAAATTTTGAGGCCTCCCTAAAAATTTTCTGCCCCAGTTTAAAGTTGTTTGATATGATATCAACTCGAGAGGATCCAAAGTCTTTATTAGTCTTCGTTCTCTTTGTTGGATAGTGATCTTCCTCTTGTAAATTTTTGAGATTCCTTCTTGAAAATTCTGCCCCAGTTTCCATTTCCTGCGGTTACATGACCAAGCTGTTGGGGCACCTATGTATCCCATTGAACCAGGAATCAGGTCAAACATAGTTCAGGCCTACGCTAGGGACATATAGAAAAATATAAAGGGTTGATCAAAGCCGACATAGGCCGCCTAAGTATCCCTTTCTTTGGAATTCGGGTCATCTCAGAGTTCATACATAAAAAGAAAGGAAAAATTATCCTAAGGGGTTGACCAAAGCCGACATAGGCCACCTATGTATCCCTTACATGGGAATTCAGGTCAAATATAGTTCATACATAAAAGAAAAGGATAAATTTTCCTAAGGGGTTGACCAAAGCCGACATAGGATGCCTACATATCCCTTTCTTGGGAATTTAGGTCAAAAATAGTTTGTACATAAAAAAAGAGGATAAATTATCCTAAGAGGTTAACCGAAGCTGACATAGTCCGCCTACGTATCCCTTTCTTGGGAATTTAGGTGAAACGTAGTTCATACATAAAAGGAAAGGGATTCAAGGAAATTACACATCATAAAACAAATACTATCGTAACGGCGATTACAAATAAACCAACGAAACAAAACTAAAGCATCATTCAAACATAGTATCGCTTTACCGCATTAGAATTATGCATGCTTTTGGTAAGTGATTACTAACACTTTTCTCTTTGATTTCATTACAATTGCCCAAGTTGACTACTCCAGTTTTTTCCAAGTTGGGCTTCTATCAGTTTTTTCAAATTCTTTTATATCTTCCACTAACTGCTTCTCATCACCTTCTTTCTATTCATCATCATTCTCTTTGCTTTGTTCGTCTAACCCTTAACATGAAATGACATTAGAAGGCTTTAAATTACCCTTTTGAAATAAACCAAGTTAGATGATAACAAGATAATAAAAGACAATAATATAATCATATTTCAAAAATAAATCCTTAAATTAAGGGAGGCCTTTCGGAAAATAAATAAAAACTATGGCTCATGACCCGTGCAAATACGGGACCATGCCTTTTCAAAAGCTGTAAAAAATAAAAGAAAAATTTGAGACAAAAAAAAGTTGATTATAGGGCCTCCTCCGGATCATCACTAATTTTTTAAAACTGCTAGTAATTACCCTTTCATCTATCATGACAGGAAATGAGTTCTGAATAGAATGGAGGTCTAGTTTTGCAAACCCTCTCCTGGTACAACCTTCTTCACCCCACTGGACTTTGGGAAATCTTTTGGTACAACATTGCATTACTTGAATAAATTTCCTATCCCATCCCCAAGACCATCATCCTTTGATATCTCACGCATGGGAAATGATTGGTAAATGAGCGACAAGGGCCTAGGCAGACTCATCTTTGACTTATCGTCAATCTTATCCTCCTCTGTTAGCTGGTATAATAACCCATACTTAGATGTTTCTTTGCGACCATAATGGTCTCAATGATTTCTTCCAAATTCTTACTCAAGACACTTAAAGCAGCCATGATGTTCGCTATCTTTTCTACTCCTTTTGTCTTTTTGGAATTTTATGAATCCATCTTGGTAATAGTATTGCTAGATATCTATTCGCCTACTATTTCGATCAGTTCTTGAGATGTGCACCAATCTAAGGATTTTCCACTTAAACTTCGGCTGAATAGGCGCATCAATAATGCCTCATCTTTTCCTAACCCCACCATTTGATCATAATACCTTCTCAGATGGGCCATTGGATTTCCAGTACCATCGAACACTTTAAATTTAGGGACCTTTTATCCTTTTAGTAGATCTACTCCGGGGTGAACACATAGATTATCGTAACCTAGAACATCACTGTCCCGCTCCCTATGAGATTTCATCATCCTCATAATCTCTTCATTCATAGCTAGCAATTTGTTTCGTGCTCGGTCCTCCAATCTTTTTCCTTCTCCTCGTAATGGTCTATCTCGAGATTAGAAAAAAAATTGTAGATGTTAGGGGATATGATGACATAAGGAGAATTTGAAAGAATAGCTTGATTTTAAGGAGAGGGGAGGTTGGTTGGTAGGTGGGGAGGAAATTTTGGAAATTGAAAAAGTTTTGTGGAATTTGAGAGTAGTTTGGTGGGATCTAAAAAGAATTTTACGAATTCAGAAATGAATTTTGTGGATTCGGAGATGGATTTAGTAGGTTTGGATTTTGTAGATTTGGGAGCGAACTTTATGGATTTGGGAGCAAATTTTGTGGATTTGGAAGCGGGTTTTGTGGGTTTGAAAATGGGTTCTGGGGATTTGGGAATAAATTTTGTGGGTTTGGGAATGGATTTTGTGGGGTTAGGGATGGATTTTACGGATGGTAAGCATCTGGGTTATTTTCTCGATTGGTTTTTTGGACAAGATAAGGAGCGGAAGCAGATGATATGTTATTTGGATGGTCCCCGAGAACAGGCATACTGAGGAGAGGGATCTAGAGTGGAGTTTTATGTCCTCCTCGAGCAGGAGAATTGATAGTGTGGCTAGGTTAGCCAAGTTTCGAGTACAATTCATCTCCTCTTGAACCATTTCTAATTTTCTCGCGAGTTCAGCAATCATCTCAACTTGTTCCATTATTACATTATGCCTGATGGTCAATGCATTTTCTTCATCACTTCCAGTCATATTTGAATGAGGATTAGGGGATGGGATCTTATGCGCTTTTGATCGAGTGAAGTAAGGATGTTCTACCAGCTTATTTCAACACGGAGTAGTTCTCTATTATCTGTAAAGTAAAATAAATCAAAGGAAGATGTGCTAGTTTCCATACATGATAAGTTATGCAAGATACTTAACAAGAAATAACTACATAGAGTTGTTTGTGTCATAGCCAAATTGATCCACATGAGCTTAGTGGATAAACTTGCCTTTGATTCAAACAAATGCACATAAACACATAAGGCAGTTATATCGCATAAAAACATTATAATAACGCGTATCCTAACTAGGGTGACCCTTTTGAGCCAAGGGTTTAGGCCTGATGAACTTTGAAGAAAATATATGCCTTTTTAAAGCCAATCCATTATCCCTCAATTTCATAGATATACATAAATGGCATAAATGCCTACAAAAGTTGCACAAAAGGGTTATTATCTTTAGGGAAAGGGAAATCAGGGGATAGGAAATACAAACTCCTGAATGCCTCTTCTACCAGCCTTCGACTTCTTAGATTTGTCCACTTCTTGTCATTGGTGACATCCGTTGATAATCAAGTGATTTTCATATAGCTGTGCCTTATATGAAACCTCCCAAATCGATCGATTTCTTGCTTGACTTGCTTCGATTCCTCTCTCAATTAGTGTATGATTGAGGCATCCTTACACGTAAGTAAGCAAAGCAAGCTTTTTCTCGACCCCCAAAGTATAATGGATTTGATTAAATAAATATATAATTCTTCAACACATAAATATGATTCGTCTGAAATTGACTCGGGGTCAATAGAAACAAGGCACGTTTTCTAATAGGCCCAATACGCTCTCAGGTAATGGGTCGTCCTAGGCTCATGCCTAAAATAGGGTTTTGGTTTAGCTCTATTCTGGGGGTCTTCTAGAATGGTTTTGAACCAGGTTCTCAAGCGGATGACTTGGGTTTGAAAATACGAATAGCCATCAGACGACTCACATGCTAATAAACCATCAGATTTTCAACACTTTATTTGGAACTGAACAATAGGGGCCGGGACATCCACGAAACCTCAAAATAATTTAATAAATCAATGCGGGATTATGTTATGAGATGCAATAATTCAAATTTCACAAAATTTAAACATATAAACACGTAAATTATTAAATAGTTAATCAAAAGATGAAATCAAACATTTGGTTAGAACCTAGTTAAACATCCCCAGCAGAGTCGTCATTTCTGTTTTGCAAAAATTTTGAATTTTGAAGAATCACCACTTAATTTTTAAAAAGAATTAAGAATACCTTTCTACAATACTCTAAATGATCCAAAATAGAAAAATCATTTTTAAGTTTTGAAGATTCTGAGTAAGCGGTTCCTATTAACATTTTAGGAAGGTTTTAGGCACCTAAAATATCTGCTAACTTGCGGTTATCCGGACTGTTTGAAAATATCTTTTGACTAACTTCAAAAAGATTGATTTATTGAAAATTGATTGATTTTAGGAAACTATTTGTGTAAAATAGATTTGGACTAGTTAGTAGGGATTTTAACTAAGTCTAAACAAATGAACGGAAAATAAGCACATAAAAGATGAAGGGGGGAAATAAAAGACTTAGGCCATTAGGCCCAAATCAATAGACCCGGTCCTAATCTAATTGGGTTTTTTGCCAACTTAAACCTGTCTTAATCTAAATGTTGGGCTTTCGGCCCACAACCTGTACTAATCTAGTTTTCAGACGTTTGAGGCCCAAAATCTGTCTCACCTGTATTAAAATACAACTTTGACTTCGAGGCCCAAATGAATGAATAAATAAATAAATAAATAAATGAATAAATAAAATGAAGACAAAAATAAAAATCAAGACTTTTCAAGTCTCTTAGTAACCTCATCAATGGGTTTTGACCCATTTTCCTTCTTCGTCTATCTTCTAGCACCCGCACGTCATGTAGTGGACCTTGGATTTAAACTTTGAACTTGACTTGAAGGGGTAGGCCTCATTGTCCTATTACGAAATGCAAAAGGAGAGGGGTCGATTTGAACTCGAGATATTTTTTGCATGCAAAGAAAAGATAAAAAAAATTAATATTCATTCAAGGCATAAAATGGACATATTTCAAAGCAAAAGAAACTATCAAAACCCATTTTTAAATGACAATGATAAGCACACTTGCACAAGAATGAGAGCCAATAAATAAAATGCAAAGCAAAGATACCCACTTACATGCCTCATGATTTATGTCCATATAAGAATGAATAAAGGTAAAAGGAAGAAGACCATATTTAATGATATAATCCGAGAACAAACAACGCAAGTTTGCCAGAGTAAAGGGATGAGGCGATAAGAAAATTACTCATGACTTCTAAAATTTAACAAACATAGAAACTAATTAATATAACAAAAGAAAATAAAGGCTAACTTTTCAAGAAAGTGAATCTTTAAATTTCAATTAAGGAGAAATTAAAGAAGATTCATACATCTAATTCATGGCCAACTTTAGGAAAAACATGCAACGACTTATGATTTATCGTTCTAAGACATTGTTGATTCTCTTTTGACATTATGACTCAAAGAGAGACATGAATCAAGTCTTTACACACACAAAGAACAAGTATAACAATCCAAAAGGAGTAAGAAAATTAGAATAAAAGTTTAGCATCTCTAAAAGTAAAATATCGTTCAACAATCATAGTATAGATGACTCAAGAATATAAAAATAATTCTATTTATCCACAAAAATCCAAATTTTCTCATCATTTTGACAAATTAACAACATGCGAAAAAGAAAAGAAAAATAAAAGAATAAACATCTTGGATGGAAAATAAAGCTAGTACTCATCTCTTATATGAGGATTTTGAAATCCATTAAAATAATTAGCAAGCAAATGACAAATTCATGATTTAATCAATTACTATTTTTATTAAGGCGAAACAAACAATAGTAACTATTTTGCCAACATAGAAGAAACAACGTTACATGCTAAAACAAACATATCCGCCAACAATGAATTTAAACATGGCATGAGTTTGCCTTTTGAGCAAAGATCAAAACTTTATGCATAACAATCAAAGAATAAAGTCAAAAGGCAAAACAATCAATATTAACAATTATTTTTAACATATAGGAAATAACTTTACATGCTAAAAACAAACATTTCTACCAACAATGAGTTTAAACAAGATATGGGTATGTTTTTCAAGTAAAGATCTAAACATTATCCAAAATAATCAAAGAATAAGGTCAAAAGGCAAAAAAATCAATATTAATTATTCTTTTCAATATAAAGAAAATAACTTTACATGCTAGAAACAAACATATATACCAACAATGAGTTTAAACAAGACGTGGGTGTGTTTTTAATCAAAGATCTAAACTTTATCCGAAATAATCAAAGAATAAGGTCAAAAGGCAAAAAAATCAATATTAACTATTCTTTTTAACATAAAAAAATAATTGTACATGCTAAAAACAAATATATCCACCAACAATGAATTTAAACTAGACAATGAGTATGTTTTTCAACTAAAGATTGAAACTTTTTCTGTAATAATCAAAGGATAAAGTCAAAAAATGCACATACAACTATTGCTGGCTTATATTTATATCATGAATATGAAAATAATTAAAATATCGATACCACAACGTCCTATCGTCTTCAAGGCCATCTACAGCAAACAATCCCAGCAAACAAAATTATAACTACCAACTATGAAGAAAAAAGAGTTGAAGAAGAAAACGATAATAAAACAAAAAAAAAAAAGAAAGGTGTGTTTTCCTTTTTGGGAGCAGTAAAACAAGACTACGAGCTTCGTTGGAATCAGCCACCACCGAAAAATGTCACCGGTAACTTAAAATTTTTTATTAGCCGACCAAATCAATGAAACAAAAAATTTTATTAAATAAAAATAACTATTTTGCTAAAAAGAATTTTTTTTTTACTTTTCAATCCCTTTTTTCTACCAAAGTAGCGATAGAATTTATAGGAGAGAATGGGCTTTTTTTCCTTTCCTCCACCAATGTGGGAGAAAAGTATTTATAGGAAATGATGAGGATTTTTTTCTTGTCATCCACCAATGTGAGAGAAAAATATTTTTGGGTGTTTTTGAAAATTTCAAATTGAAGATAAGGTGATGTGGAAGATAATATGGGGAGAATTTGTACAATGTAGTACAATTTAGAATTTCAAAATTGGACAAGGACAAAGTTGGGGGGAAATAGTACAATGTAGTACAATTTAAAATTATTTTTTGGTGGAAATTGGGTAGAAGTTATGAGAGTTTTGGGAATTTTGGGTTATTTAAAATATAAACTCAATTGGGATTTAAAGTTTAGTCAAATTTATTTAATTTTGACTAAATTAAAAATCGATTTGCGGATTGCATTGAAATTATGGCCAATTTTATTTCAATTATGGCCAAATCTAATAGATTGGCTAAATTAAATTGAAATTTGATATGAATAAATACTTTTTTTAACCTCGAGATTCTTGATTTAATAAGATCAAATAAGTGTTTTTTTTAAATAAATTATTTTCAGAACGAATTATATTAAAATAAAGATTTTAATCATTATATTTGTTTTGAAAAGTAATCCTAAATTAAAATATGATATTTTATAAAATAAATATCTAAGTAATAAAATTATATAACCTCATATAATTGAACACGAATATATATAATCGCTTTTTAAAGTGACAAAATTACGTACAAAAAGATTTTGAAAAATTTTTATACGGATGAAATAAATATTTTAATTTTATTAAAAATTGAAGAAGCTCAGGATTAAATCTACTCGTGGAAGGCAAAAATTAAGTGTCAATGAGTGCTTAAGTAGAAATTGAAATAGCTTCTTGATAAGGGTTTTATTTGTCCTAGTGTTTCTTCATGAGGTGCCCATGTTCTTTTCGTGTGTAAGAAGAATATATCCCTTTAAATGTGTATAGATTATATCCAACTGAATGAGGTGACTATGAAAAATAAGTATCCCCTTCCTATGATTGATGGCTTGTTTGATCAACTTTAGGGTGTTAAGTACTTTTCTAAGATTGATCTTCGGTTGGGTTATAATCAGATGAATATTAGAAAGGTAGATATCCCTAAGAATGCTTTTCGTACCCGATATGGCCATTATGAGTTCTTGGTCATGTCTTTAGGTTTGACTAATGCCCCGATGGTATTTATGGATCTTATAAACCAGGTGTTCCATCAATTTTTGGACTTAGTTGTGATTGTGTTTATTGATGACATCTTGGTATATTCTAAGATTTAGGAGGATCATGCCAATTAACTTCGTATAGTGTTGCAGATTCTTAAGGAACAATAGTTGTATGTTATGTTTTTGAAGTGTGAGTTCTGGTTGAATGTTGTAGCCTTCCTTGGTCATGTTGTTTCTAGTGAAGGTATCATGGTGGATTTATAGAAGGTTGAGGCAGTTAAGAAGTGGTCTAGACCCACGACTCCAATCGATATTCAGAGCTTCTTAGGTTTAGCTGGATATTATAGAAGGTTTATGGAGAATTTATCGTCGATCGTTGCTCCATTGACTAAGTTGACTCTGAAAAAGGTAAAGTTTTTGTGGTCTAATGCCTGTGAGGGTAGTTTTGAAAAGTTAAAGGCTAAGTTGACTTCAAATCTAGTTTTGACCCTACCCGAGGGTACTGATGGCATTGTTGTTTATTGTAATACATCCCGACTAGGACTAGGTTGTGTGTTGATGCAGCATGATAGAGTGGTAGCGTATGCTTCAAGGAAGCTTAAGGTATATGAGAGAATTATTTGACTCATGATTTGGAGTTGTTGGTTGTGGTTTTTGCTTTGAAGATTTGGTGCCATTACTTGTATGGAGTTTATGTTGACATATATTCAGACCATAAGAGCTTGTTGTACGTGTTCACCAAGAAGGAGTTGAATCTTAGGCAAAGAAAATGGCTTGAGTTGCTCGAGGATTATATATGAGCCTTTATTATCATCCAGGTAAAGCTAATATGGTTTTTGATGCTCTCAGCAAGTTATTTACAGAGAGATTATCTCATGTGGATGAATAGAAGCGATGTTTAGTGAAGGATATTCACCGTTTGGCTAATCTTAGAGTTCGTCTTTTGGATTTAAAGAATGATGGGGTAGTTGTTTAAGAGGTGGTGAAGTCATCTCTTGGTGCTGAGGTGAAGGAGAAGCAGGTTTTGGATCCGATTTTAATGCAGATCAAGGCTGATGTGGGTCAGCAGAAAGTCATAGATTTTGAGATTAGTGGTGATGGTACCTTAAGGTACTAAGGTAGATTGTGTGTTCCCAATATTGATGGGGTGCGAAAGATGATCTTGGTTGAGGCTCATAAGTCATGGTATACTTTTATCCTAGTTCGACTAAGATGTACCATGATTTGAAAGAGATCTATTGATGGAACAACATGAAGAGAGATGTGGCCAATTTCATGGCTAAGTATATGGTTTGTCAACAAGTGAAAGTAGAGCACTTGGGACCTAGTGGTTTGTCTCAAAAGATTGAGTTTTCCGTGTGGAAATGGGAAGTAAATAGCATGAACTTTGTTATTGAACTTCTGCTGTCTTGTAGTCAATTTGATTCCATTTGGATCATCATGGATGGGATGACTAAGTTTGCTCATTTCTTGCCAGTGAGGACTAATTATTCTGTAGAGTATTATGCTAAACTTTTCATTCAAGAAATCATCAAGTTGCATGGTGCGCCTATTTATATTATATCTGATTGAGATACACAGTGCTCATCTCACTTTTAGCGACCATTTTAGAGAGATTTGGGAAATAAGGTGAACCTTAGCACCGTTTTTCATCCTCAGATGGATGGACAAGAGGAAAGGACAATTCAGACTTTGGAATATATTTTAAGGTTTTGTGTGATTGACTTTCGTAGTTGTTGGGTTGATCATTTGACTCTCATTGAGTTTACATATAATAATAGTTATCATTCTAGTATTCAAATGTCTCATTTTGAGGCTTTGAATAGTAGGAGGTGTAGGTTTCCTATTGGGTGGTTCAAAGTTGGTGAGACTGGATCTTTTGGACCTGACTTAGTTTATCAGGCCATCGAGAAGGTGAAAGTAATTAGGGATAGGCTTAAGATCACAAAAATACCTATGTGAATGTGAGGCATAGGGAGTTGGAGCTTAATGGTAGCGGTTAGGTGTTCCTGAGGGTGTCTCCCATGAAAAAGGTGATGAGGTTTGGAAAGAAGGGAAAGTTCAATCCCCATTATGTTGGTCCATACTTGATTTTGAGGAGAGTGGGTAATATTGCTTATGAGTTGGACTTTCCAACTAGTTTAGGTTCCATTCATCTGGTGTTCTATGTGTCGATGTTAAAGAAGTGTGTGGGAGATACTTCCTTGGTTGTTTCTTTGGAGAGTGTTGGCGTTTTGAATTCCTTGTCTTATGAAGAAGTCCTTGTTGAGATTTTTAATAGGCAAGTTTGTTGTTTGAGGACTAAGGATTTGGCTTCGGTGAAGGTTCTATGGAGGAATTACAAGGTTGAAGAAGCTACTTGGGAAGTTGAAGAGTACAAGAAGTCTAAGTATCCATCCTGTTTCTTATTTTGGGAAATTGTGTTTAAGGTATGTGTATTCCTAAACATCTTTGTTTTCTGACTTTGTTAAAGGAAATTGTGGTTGTGTTCTGTCCTAAAATTGTGCTAATGGATGCCTTGATTCATCATTCGGGGACGAATGATCCTGAGGGGAGAATGTAACACCCCAAATTTTGGTCCTTGGAAAATTCCTTGATTGTGAGTTTACTGCCCAACCTGAGACTCAGCTTATGAGTCGTAAGGGGTTATTACAGGTCGTAGGACCCCAAATCGTAGGGTGACCAGTGTTTTACCTAAAGTCTCTTAGCTGAGTACAACTAGGACATAAGGAGTTGTATGGACTCTTTATGAGTCGTAGTGTCCCTTCCGCAGCCAAACCAGTTTAATGGTCCCTTGTTTCTGATGTGTCTACGATTGAACCTCGCAAATCATAAGGTCGGAGTACGAGTCGTATGGTATGACTCGTAGTCAGACCAGTGTAGGTGCCTTATGCTACTATCAAGACTATGACTCATGGTAACGAGTCATAACTGTTGACACCTAATTTTTGCCCTCCTCAACGAAGTTTAATCATGAGTTTCTTTAATTTTAAATAAAATTCTAATATTTATTTCATCTGAATAAAAAATTTTCAAATTATTTATGCATATAATTTTTTCATTTTAAGTAGTGATCATATATATCGTATTTAGTAATGCAAAATTATATAGTTATTTTAGGGAATATTGAATTTCAATCAAGGGGGCTTATCTTAAAAATAAGTTTAAATGATTAAAATTCTGATTTAATATAATTTATTCTCAAAAATAATTTATTTGGATAAATATGTGTTTGATTTTAGTAAATCAAGAAGCTCGAGATTAAATGCAGAATTAATTTGTATCGAATTTCAATTGAATTTAGTCAATTTATTTAATTTAACCATAATTGAAATCAAATTGGTCACAATTGCGATGCAATTGGCCAATTGATTTTCAAAATGGTCGAAAATTAAATAAAAATGGCTAATTCCTAAACTAATTGGAGTTATTTTTTAAATACCCCCCAAAAATAAATAGTCTACCCACTATTAATCCCTAATTCCTAACACTTAGACATTAGCAACCCAAAACTCCTAGCCCAATTTAACAACAACAAACCCAAATCAATAACAACAACAACCTAACCAATTGACCAATAATACAACCCGCCCCACCTTATATCTTCTTCTTCAACAATAGAAAACAATGACAATACAGTCAACAATAGCGTACAAATTCTTAACAGCTCCAACGACCAATCGCGACAGTCCAATTCCAACCCGAATTCGACACAAAAACCAACCAAACCTTCTGGCTCGGCTCCAACCCGATCCAACACACGGCTTCAGCAACCTGAGAATCTTCTAGAAACAGTGTAGGTATCCACCAACGTACAAAATTTTGTCATTTTTTAATGGATTTGTACGAATCTGTACATATGTGTGCTTTTTTCATTGGTTCTTGGGCATAATCATTTTTTCTCAATTATTATTGGTTGGATTCATTTAAAATTCTCGAAAAATCCAAATTTTTTGTACAAATTGTGAGCTGGAAAATCTTATACCCAGCTAAAATTCAAACTTCCCCATTTTTTTAAGCTTTCAAAATTACCTCTCAAGTTGTTTGTCCCACATCGGTGGAGAATTGAAATTCACCCCTATTTGATCTCCTATAAATAGCTGGTTATGGAAAAAAATTATCAAGTCTTGAAGGTTGAAAAAACTATCAAGAAAAAGTCTCATTTTTTCTAGTTAAGGTTTTTTTTCCTAAAGTCGTCGAAGTCCTCGGAGTCGCAACAAAGCTTTCCGGTGGTGGTCAAAATTCCGTTGGTGGCTCGAGTCTCTTTTTGTTGCTCCAAAATAGGTAACATTTCTTCTAGAATACTTTCTTCTAGTCGATTTATTTAGTATTTTAGCTTTATAATCATGTTAATCGTAGTTGTGATATAGTTCTTGGGTTTATCGCTGTAAAAGCCTTGAAGGGAATAGGGTGTATTTGTTCTTTTATATAAAACTCATGTCTCCATTTTCAATGTCATCACTGTTTTGTTGTAATTACTTAAAAACAACAATCTGGCTGCTTTATGTTTAAGTTTTGCTTGATTAGTTACACACATATTAATTTTGAGAAGTAGTATTATTCGTATGATTTAAATATGTTTGACATTGTGCGATTAATATATCTCCTTCTTATAAAATGTAGTTTGTTGGTTGAAAATTTTTATTTTAATTTTATTTTGGAGTCGAATTTAGGTGCTTGAAAATATTCTTAAAATTCCATATTTTATATGATTTTGATTTGGTTCTGAAGAAAGCTTTTGATTTTCTTTTGGGGCGTTTTTGTTTTTTTATGTTGTAATTTGGTGAATATTTTTATTTTATTTTATTTTTGTAAGTTGAAGTAAAGTAGCTTTGAGAGTGTGAAAATATTTTTGAAATTCCATTTTTGTATGATTTTGATTTGGTTTTGAGACAAGTCTTTGTTTTCTTTTGTGGGGGTTTTGTTGTTTCATGTTGTAATTTGGTGAATATTTTTATTTTATTTTATTTTTATAATTTGAAGTAAAGTAGCTTTGAGAGTGTGAGAATATTCTTGAAATTTCATCTTTTGTAAGATTTTGATTTGGTTCTGAGACAAGTGTTTATTTTCTTTTGTGGGAGGTTTTGTTATTTCATGTTGTAATTTGGTGAATATTTTTATTTTATTTTATTTTTGTAAGTTGAAGTAAAGTAGCTTTGAGAGTGTAAAAATATTCTTGAAATTCCATCTTTTGTATGATTTTGATTTGGTTCTGAGATAAGTTTTTGTTTTTTCTTTTGTGGGGAATTTTGTTGTTTCATGTTGTAATTTGGTGAATATATTTTATTTTATTTCTTGTATGTTGAAATAAAGTGGCTTTGGGAGTTTGATAGTGTTCTTGAAATTTCAATTTTTTATGATTTTGATTTGGTTCTGAATGAAGTTTTTGTGTTTTCTTTTGTGTGATTTTATTGTTTTATGTTGTAATATAGTGAATATATTTTTAAGTTGAAGTAAGGAGTGTTCTTTATTTATGTTTGAAGTTTCTTGTTCGTGGTGCTGAGTGATGTCTGTGGTTTCAGATAGTTAATTTTTAGTATTATCTTGTGGCGGTAGTATTATCTTGTGGTTAGCGGTGTTAGTTTATTTTGCATATTATACTAGTTTATATACAATTATGTTTTGTGTTTGTTCTTGTTGTTGCAATGTGTAGTTTGTTGACCATTTTAGCATGATTATGCTTCAGGAGAATGATCTCTTTTAGAACAAATAGTTTGTTTACCTAAACGATCTTATTCTTTATTCCTCATATTTTTCTCTTGCTGATTGATCCACCCCTTTACGATTGCTTTACATAATATCTCTTTATAATGCTTTTTGGGACTTTTTCGTGGCATTAAAAAGATAATTATTTGCTTTATTTGCTAGGAACCATTTTTGCGTTTTCTAGCGCGTGAGTATGTTTGAAAGTAGTAGGAATCATATAGCTTGTTAATCCCTATAATTTTGCACATATATTAATTCATTTTTCTTTTCTTTGCATGTGAATACATTTGGGTACTAAATGCATCTTTCCATTTTGCATTATCGATATGGGCCGTTGAGGCCCATTATTCTTGAGTCAATTTTGAAGCCCCTAAAAAGACAATCTCATGGTATATGGATACGAAAAGTCGGAAGAAGAAAAATAGGTTAAAGTCCCATCGTTGAAGTGGCTAAGAAACTTGAAAGTCTCATTTTTTATTGGTCATTTTATTTTTATTATTTAATTATTTATTCCATTATTCATTTATTTGGGACTTGAAGCCAAAGTTGTATATTAATACAGGTGAATCAGGTTATGGGCCAAAAGGGATCAAAAATATAGTTTAGGACAGGTTATGGTTCAAAGCCCAATATCTAGACTAGGACAGGTGAAGATGGGCCGAAAGGTCAATTAGATTAGGACAGGGTTGATGGATTTAGGCTTAAGAGTCCGAATCATTTATTTCTTCTCCTTTTCCCTTTTTCTATGCTTATTTGCTTTGTGTTCTTTCGAACCTACTTAAACGCCCCAACTAAGTTGCTAAAAAACGATTTTGCATAAACTTTTGAAATATTCCTTAATCAATATCGTTTCAAAAATCAACTTTTTCTTTTAGTTAGTCAAAAGAAATCATTTTTCAAATAGTCCGAATAACCACAAGTTAGCGGACATTTTAGGTGCCTTAAAAACCTTCCTAAAATGTTAATGAGAACTGTTTACCTAGAATTTCTAAACTTAAATGATTTTTCGGTTTGAACCATGTAAAGGTTTTCTTAATTTTCCCAAATAAATTAAGTGGCGACTCTAAAAGTCATTTTTCCGTAAAATAATAACATATCATCACAAGTCGTAGGGTGACCCGTCGTCACTGGCGATAAATTTTTTGCTTTTAATTAAGGTCACTTTGGACATTTACCTCTTTCCCGCCACTTAGACCCCACGACCATTAAACAAAAAAAGGTTTATGCCCATCATTTAACAATCAAATACATACTCCCTTCTCTCTCAAATTCCTAAGTTAGGAACACTAGGGTTTCCAAGGAATTGACAATTGGAGCTCCCAAGGGTTGATTTCACTCTATAATTGTTGATATATCAAGCATGTTACTCTTCCCCAAATCTTATTTTGTTAAATCATGGATTTTAAATTGTTATTCAAGTGATTTTAATGTTGGCTTTGGAATGTGGATTGAGGGTTTTGAATGATTGTTTACTTAAATAATATTCTCATAGTTTATATGAAATTATTCATGCTTTATTGGTGGTTTTGAACTTGTGGAATGCATGGACATGGTGAATAAACTAGGGGGTTGTGGATTCCCCCAATTATGTGGATTTTAATAATTTAATTGGTGATAACTTCAACCCAATCTTGTGAAACTTGTTTTGAACATGAAAATATACGCATTGAAAATACCTTTGGAACTATTACATAACATAAAAGGATAAAGATTCAAATTTCATTTGGTGAACAAAAGGGGGTAGTAGCATCCCCCACACTGATTTAATAAATAAAAGGGGTCGAGGCATTCCCCCAAATTAATGAAATTGTAATGGCATAATTATAAGCATGCAAATGTAGTTCGTATAATGATAAAAATGATGTGTACTAGATGTGTATCATGGTTCAATGAATGGGAATGTGTAAAAGTTTCAATTGGGCTTAAAGAGGGTTGTATATCTAGGCCGTGAAAATGGAGGTCTCGAGGAATTGATATTGGAAACCACGTTTGCTGTCCTAGGGTATAAACGGGTGGGTGTTCGATTCAACCGTGCTTAATGACCAGGTGTTCAAATCACCCTTGATATATGACCAGCTGTTTGAGTCACCCTTAATGCATATGCACATATGATTATTCTCTGGTTTGTGCGGCTAACACGCACTGGGGCCCTTTCAGCAAGAGAAGCTGAGGTCATATAGCCTGTGGGTGCCTTTTTATGACGGTTAAGCTACATAGACCAGGCTAATGTTTTAAAGTTTATGTTAAGCCTTGTTCCCTATCCAGTCTTGTTATATATATATGTGTGTGTGTGTGTACATGTGTGCGTGTGGATTTTATCGTAGTTTTTAGTTGGCATTATTTTATTTTTTCCCTGAGTTACATATTATCACTCACCCCGCTAACCATCTCCGGACGCTGTATTCCCACTTGATGCAGAAATCGGAGACACTTCTACTTTTTTTGCATAGTGATAGAATTTCTGGATTGTCACCACTCATCTTTAAAGTGGTGATCTTCTATCCTCCGAAAGGGCTATGTCACCACTCATCTTTAAAGTGGTGATCTTCTATCCTCCGAAAGGGCTATCATTTTAAATACTTATTCTGCTTATTTCTTAGACTACTTCTATTGGATTTTTTTGGTTATCTTCGAGGATATGTACAGACTTAGATTGATTTTGGTTTGTTTAGAGGATTTACAAATTATTGTGGATTAGGATTGTTGTTAAAACTCTTAGATTCCTTTTTGAGTTAGCTGAGTTGCCTATCTTATTACATGTTCGGAACTCAGCCTATCTTACTATATATTCAGAATTCATCCACTGCTAGTTGTATTGTATTTTTTTACTAGAAAAAGGTGGTGGTCTCTAGTCCACGGTGGACTTAAGAAACCCGTCAGGGCCAGGCCCTGGTTCGGACCATGACAGTCCCCTCAAGGGACCAGGTCCCTGAAGGATAAATTTAGCTCTGAAAAATTCTTGAGACACATTGGCAAACTGGATGATTTGAACATTAAGTCAGTGAAAAAGAAGTCCCTCAAAGAGATATCAACTCTTATTTGAATTGTTCAACAAGGCTCTTATTCTGTAAACTGAGAAGCGCACTGCTATTACAGGACCCAACGTGTTCCTCATGTAAGATCTAAAAAAGTTCAAGCATGTGAACCTTCATGTTATCATGATAGAACATATGCTTAAGGTGATGATGACAAAGGATGGTAAGCATGAATTAGCCTACGGGTTTCTTTTGAACAGGGTGTTTGCATATTTCGATGCCCAGTATGGACTTGGGAAGAATGGGTTTGTCAAGAAAATATCACATTGTCTACTTTTGAGAAAAATTAGTGCATTCCTAGATGAAGTGGAGTGAATTCAAAGTTTGTGGATGTGGACTTGATGAATTTCAGACCAGGTAGATGAGTGGGTTATAAGAGATGACTGTTTGCCTTGCGGGAAAAGATATTGAGATTTCTACCATGAAGGCAACCTTCTTGAAGGCTCAAGACGGGGGATCAGGTGAAAGTAAGGGTCTGGGCACTGAGAATAAAATATTGTGTGCCAAGGTTCCGAAATTGGACGCTAAAGTTGAGGACCTGACTCAACAATTATTGAAGAACCATGCAGCTAAAAATGGAAGAATCACCCATCTTATTCGCCAGTTGTCCAATCCTCCTTTTGGTCCCTTTGTCCGAATGTTTGTTCAACCCATCCCTGTTGTGCCCTGACCTTTTAAACCCCGTGTTCTCAGCCCTTCTATCATGTTTCTTTTTAAGCCCCATTTTGTTCTTGTTTTATTGTTGTGGTTTTACCTGTACTTGATTTGTAATGCTCTTATTTTTGGATATTGTATGATGTTGGCTTTAATGATTAATGAATATATTATCTTATGATGCTATTATTTTTCTTATTTCTCTGATTTTATTTGCTTATATTAGTGTAGCCTCAATAGCCATGAGTTAACAAGTGTGTTTATCTTTAAGTGGTTTAATGTTTTATCTCTTTGATGATGCCAAAAGGAAGAAGATAAGGTATAGTGTAAGTGTGTGTAAGGTCAGCATTAAGAACCAGGTCCCTATACACAAGGAGAAGACATATGTAAACGATGTTATCAGTGATAGAAGGAAGGGGTCTGTAGCGAGTGTGGTATCAGTGACAGGGGGAAGCAGTGAGACTCGTAGTGGATCATGTGGAAGAGTAGAGTATGAGTTTGTTATCATCAAAATGGGGGAAATTGTTACGTCCTTAGTTTTGATGATTGGCAAACTACCAATGTTGGGACGTGGTTCATAAAGAGATAAATATGAAACTGCTCAGGGACCAGGTTCATCGTGCCTATGTCCCATGAACTAAGTCAGTAATACATTTGAAAAAAGTATTGTTGGCTGAAAGTTGGTGGCAAAGACGTTGTACTTTTTTGCTCCAGCCAATGAGAAGAGTCCCAGGTTTTCTTGTCTCACATATATGCAACAAGTTACAAAAAGAAAACTCAAGCTTCAAAATACAAACAACTCTAAATCTTTTTTGAAGCAATTTGTCAACCAGAGCCTCACTTGCAACAGGGACCTGCTAAGTCGTAATTTGTGTCTCAAGCTCTTATTATATTTGAGTCTTTGTTGTGTGGTCTGGAAATGTTCAACCTACTACTCTTATTCATAGATTGTGTGTGTGGTCATAGTGGGTTTTCGTTGTTGGTTGTGTCAACTAGAATTAGTTGACACTAAAGCTAAAGTTATCTTGGTTTTGATTCTGTTAGAGTTAGTTGCTTCAGTTAGTGCAATAGAGTTATTACATTGGAGTCTTGTAATGGAGTTATTTTAAGTTGTTAAGGTTTAGGAGGTTAATCATTGAACAATGGAATCTGTATTCGAGGTGTATTCGAGGTTGCTTGAAGATAGTGAAGTGGTTGAAAATCCTTTGAGGTAGGTCGTAGTTTTACTCCCTTGATTAAGGAGATTTCACGTAAAAGATTATGTGTATGTTGTTCTCTTAATGTTGCTTTCAGGTTTATTCTTGTTCATTACTGCATACGTTAGGTAGGGACCAGGTCCCTAAGTTGGTAGTCGATTCGTACAGTTCTACAGGTACTCAAAATTACCACCGTTTACTCTCCTTAAAAAAACAAAAGTGCTTTCATGTTCTTTGTTAGGTTAATCAGAGATTACGATTATTCGTCTACTTCAGACAGTTTATTCCGTTGTGCTTTATGTTCAGATTTCTCTCTAAATTTTAATCTTTGTTGTTGATTCTTCCATCTAATTCCGTTGTCAAAACTAGGCGAAAACATTGGGTGTTCCACCAGCCAGCCATTTTGAGACCAATGGTTTGATTCTTTTTGGCTCAGTTAACAGTTCCAACTATCTCAAAAATTCTTAAACTGTTATGTTCATTCTAATTTTGAAGTCACATTGTCCTGTAACACTTATGTATTTGATTCTCGCATCAAGTTGTCTCTATGTCGGTTGACTAAATCCAATAAGGCTTCGGGGCCGCTCAACACGAGTAAAGGGAAGTTTTAATTAGAGGCTTGGAATCTAGATAATCTTCGTGTATATTTATTAATATTTATTTTCTAACTTTTAGATGCAAATTTTTACTGACCATTTTCTTATACTTGACTTCTTCAAATAATTTTCTTTCAATTATTAGTGTTTAGATAAACTATTTTATCAATTTTAACGTTGAAAGAGATTCTTTCACCGAGACTATTATTGCAAAAACTATTAATATAATCCTATAAGCAATAAATTGGAAACATTTAAGAAAAATAAGAGTAAGAAATATAAATTATGATTCAAGAAGTTGATTACTTGGTGTACCGAACTTTAATATGGTTGCTTAATGGGCCTTATTCAGTGCAAATTCAGATTAGTCGAACTCCAATACGGGTATCGAACACCGAATGAAAAAAAAAAAAGAACTTATCAAAGATTTGAAGAAAGAGCTTGGAAAAGAAGTTAGATAATGTGTATGTTATCAGACAAAATATAAAATGACTGCAAAACAAATTTTCTTGATTTCTTCTATTTGAAAAAGGCTAAAGAAAATAAAATAATATAAATTAAAAATTATACTTGTTATCATGAATAATCAAATTTTTTTCTATGAAAAAATTGACACATCTATTTCATAAGTTAGTTATCCGCATAGATCCGCACCCCTTACTAATGGTATCAGAGCACAGTTATTTAAAAAATACTGCTAATATGTTTGATACAGCAGTAGCATATATGTTTGAATTTAGATTGGATTGAATTAATTATGAGAAAACCATTTAAAAACAGAGAAGTTTTTAGAAAAATTAAACAATCTTTAATTAGTAATTATTTAAAATATATAAATCTAAATAAAACAAAAGAAAACCCACAAAGATTAGCCTACCAAATTACCTTAATATCTAGTATTGAAGCAAAATTAATAATCCATTTAAAATCTAGAAGAATGAGACACATACCACCTAATTATGATAAAATCAGATTTAGATATCCACCAAAATATTATAAATATGGTTTAAAGGAATAAAGTACAAAAATACAAAGAACTAAAACAAATTATTTCTGAAAAACGTAAAGAATTAAAAATAAGAATAGAAAGACTACATTATAATATATTTGTCGGAGTTAGTGAAAACTCAATAAATACATAAAAAGATGAAATATCAAAATTAGAATCACAAATAGATAGTTTAGAATATATATATATCAACATGAACTATTCACAATAAAATGAACAAAGAAGAATTTATAATAGATGAAAAAATATATGAAAATCACGAAGGATTAAAAATAAAAATAATATTTTCTAATCTAGGAAGAAGATATAAGAAAATAGGTGAACATTTATATCTAATGTTAGAAAAAGAAGAATTAAAATTAGAAGATAAATTGACAGCTATGGTAAGAATAGAAAGAGAAAATGAAAAAATAGATAGGAAAAAGAAAATAGAAAAAATAAAATAACAAACTACAGAAGAAATACGAAAAATAGAAGAAACTAAAAATAGTAGGATTACTGAATTAGAAAAAGAACTACAAATGTTAAAAGATTTGTATGAACAAAGACAAAAGGAAAAGGAAGATAAAGATAAAGAACAAAAATTACTAAACGAGATAAATCAATTTAAAGAAAAATTAGAAATAAACAATAAAGAAATAAAAAACAAGGAATTATAAATAAATAATATAGATGTTGAAGAGACAGATAATTATGATTCAGAAGATAGCGAAACATATACAGAAATATTAACAAATACAAAAAATTTAGAAATCAATGAAAAACAAGAAGTAATTAATGAAGAAAACTTAGAAAATATCAACACAGAAATAAATACTCTTGATAAAAAAGAAGATGAAAATATAATACCTAAAACATCATAAATAAGAAAACCTACATATTATAAGAATAAGTTTAAAAGATATAATCTAAAGAATGAATATGACAAATGGATACCAAAACAAATAGTTAATAAAAATTATAACTTTTTAGACTTAGATTGTGTAATAGATACAGAAAAAATAATACAATTATGGATAGGATATATGACAAAACAATTATTAGATAATAATATAAACATAACAGATGCACCAGAATATATAGAAAGAACGCTAATAGGAACAGTGAAATTATGGTTTTCAAATTTAACTGAAAATAGCAAGAAGGTATTAAGAACTAACAAACCTACAGAAGGAACATCATCAACAACAACTAAACTAACACCTATAGAATTATTAAAAAAATATGAAACAGCTATAAAAGATGAATTTGGTAGTATGACAACACTAGAAGAAGAACAAGATGAAGAAAAAGATACAAATAGGAATTTAATGTTAAAATTAGCAATATGTAATATGTGTTATATAGATGAATATACTTGCGCATTTAAAGAATATTATTATAAAGGAGCATATAATATAGAAGAAAGTAAAGAAATAAGAAAATTATATTTTAACAAATTACCCAAACCATTTAGTTCAAAGATAATAAAGAGTTGGGAAGAAGCAAAAAATAGTAGATACTCTAGGAGCAAGAATAAAATTTTTACAACAATGGTATAGAAACTTAAGTGAAAAATATAGAGAAGAATTAAAAATGGAAAAAACATTGATAAGAAATTTAGCATGCTGTAAAGATAAAATAGCACCCCAATTCAGATGTGAAGAAAGATATTATAAGAAAAGAAAAAGACATAAGAAATATAAGAAATATAAAAAGTCAAAATATAAATACAAGAAACCAAGAAAAAGATATTATGTAAAAAATTATAAATACAAAAGACCATATAGAAAAAAGAAATTTACAAAAGAATGTACTTGTTATAATTGTGGAAAATTAGGACATTTAGCTAGAGATTGTAAATTACCTAAAAATTCAAAAAATAAATAAATATCAAAAATAAAAATAGATAATACAGAATATATGCAGATAGATTATATAGATTATGAATTAGAAAGTGAGGATAGTATATATGAAATTTCAGAAAATTAAACAGATAATGAAATAGATAGTGAAATAGATGAATCAAATGACTGAAGAAGATATAAAAATAATAATAAAAGAAGAATATTTAAATGATGAAGGAACAGAACAAAAAATAATATTTTACAGTAACATATTTGATGAAATAAAAGGAAAAAGAATTAGACTTAAGTGTAGAAAAAATATTTAAAATACCAACAATAAGAAATCTATTTACTAAGAAAAAAGAAGAATATTATGTGGTATGCCAAAAGGAAGATGTAATAGACTGTAGATATGCAAAAGGTAAAGCTAGTATACCACTAGTAACAAAAAGAATAATTAATAAGAGATAAATGATATAAAAAGTAGAGACCCAATAAAATATGTACACCTTGAAGGTACAGAGATATTAATAAAAGCATGTTTTAGAGAAGAAATAGATACACCAATAGAATTATATTTAGCAGATGATAGAATTATAAAACCTGTAGAAAAAAGCATAATAACTGCCATAAAAGAAATTTAATATACCAAAAATTTAAATTTATAATAAGTGTAAATTATTCAGTAGCAGTAACAGATAAAAATATAGATAAATCATTAGTATTATATTGGAAAATATCAGGAATAGAATTAACCCCAGGAAGTAAAATATTTACAGCAAGATGTAAAAATTTATATGTATTAACAACAAAACATAAAATAACAGAAAAAATAAGATTAACAAAATACGTATAGAAAGTCCATTCGAACAAATTGTAAAAACAATAGATTATAATGATTATAGATATAGAGACATAGATATAGAAGAAAATTTAGAAATAATAAATGATAGAATAAGTACAACGAAAAGAATAGCTGATCAAAAACCAGAATCATCAAACTCATCAAAAAGAACAAGTTATGAAATAAATTCAACAAGTAATTTAAACCAATATTACATAACAGGAAAGGTAAATGAAAAAGAATATTTAATACTCTTAAATACAGGACAAGAAGAAAATTATATAGCAAAATATCTAGTAAAAAATGAAGAAATAAAAACTGATAATGATATATGCCAAGATCTACCAAGAAGTTTAATAAATAGAAAAAATATAGCAGAAAAAGAAATAATAAAAGAAATTAGAAAATTAAAAATAGAATTTGAAGTAAAGGAAGAAATCCAAAAGGCAGACATAATATTAAGAATAAAATGGCTAGAACAAGTAAAACCATATAATATAGAACATACACAATTAACCTTAACATATAACAGAGAGAAATTATTCTTAAGAAAAGCCTTAACATAAAATGAAAATATATGTATTAATGAAAATAGTAGTAGAAGGATATTACGGTAGATATTACACGCCTATGATAGATACAGGAGCAGAAGCTAATTTATGTAGATATAATTGCTTACCAGAAAGCAAATGGGATAAATTAAAAACACCAATAGTAGTTAAAGGATTTAATAATGAAGGAAGCTTAATTACTTATAAAGCTAGGAATGTAAAAATACAAGTATGGGACAAAATATTAACAATAGAAGAAATTTATAATTATGAACTAACATCAAAAGATATACTTTTAGGAATGCCGTTTTTAGATAAATTATACCCACATATAATAACTAGAACAGACTGGTGGTTTACAACACCATGTAAACAGAAAGTAAGAGCAAAAAGAGTTAATAATAAAATAAGAAAGAAAACTGATTGGATAAAAGGAATTGATAAAATTACACAAAAGTTAGAAAATATAAAAATATAGAAGATACAATAGAACTAGTCGTATTTTCGATAAATAAAACAGAAATAACTATATTTTCAATAAATAAGATAGAAATAATTAAGAAAAAATTAGAACAATTATATAGTGAAGATCCATTAAAAGGATGGGAAAAACATAAAACTACTATAAAAATTGAATTAATAGATAAAAATAGCATAATAACCCAGAAACCATTAACATATAATTTTGACGATTTAAAAGAATTTAAAATGCATATAGATGAATTATTAGAAAAACAATATAAACAAAAAAGTAATAGTAAACATAATAGTCCAGCATTTATAGTAAATAAACATAGTGAACAAAAAAGAGGAAAGAGTAGAATGGTTATTGACTATAGAAATTTAAATGCAAAGACTATGACATATAATTATCCAATACCAAATAAGATATTAAAAATAAGACAAATACAGGGATATAATTATTTTAGTAAATTCGATTGTAAATCAGGATTTTACCATTTAAAGTTAGAAGAAGAATCTAAAGAATTAACCGCATTTACGGTACCACAAGGATTTTATGAATGGAACGTATTACCATTTGGATATAGAAATGCACCAGGTAGATATCAACATTTTATGGATAGTTATTTTAAATAATTATCTAATTGTATAGTATACATAGATGATATATTATTATATACAAAAACTAAAGAAGAACATTTAAAATTATTAGGACAATTTACAGATATAATAGAAAAATCGGAAATAAGTCTAAGCGAAAAGAAAGCTGAAATTATGAAAAATCAAATAGAATTTTTAGGAATACAAATAGATAAGAGTGGAGTAAAAATGCAACAACATATAGTACAAAAAATAATAAATTCGAAAGAAGAATTAGATACAAAAAAGAAATTACAATCATTTTTAGGATTAGTAAACCAAGTAAGAGAATATATGCCAAAATTAGCAGAAACTTTAAAACCACTACAGAAAAAATTAAAAAAAGGATGTAGAATATAACTATAATGAAGAAGATAAAAAACAAGTTCAGAAAATAAAATTACTTTGTAAAGAATTACCAAAACTATAATTTCCAGATAAAAATAGAAAATTTATATATATAGTAGAAGCAGATGCTAGTGAATATAGTTATGGAGGAGTACTTAAATACCGATATGAAGCAGAAAAATTAGAATACCATTGTAGATACTACTCAAGTACGTTCAATGAAACAGAAATAAAATGGGAAATAAATAGGAAAGAATTATGTTCATTATATAAATGTTTGTTAGCATTTGAGCCATATATTGTATATAACAAGTTTATTGTACGAACAGATAATACACAGGTACGCTGGTAGTTAACATAGAAAATACAAAATTCAGTTACAACAAAAGAGATTCGGAGACTAGTCTTGAATATATTAAATTTTACATAAATAATTGAAGTAATTAGTACTAACAAAAATGTTATTGCAGATTACATATCAAGACAAAGCTACACAGACTGATATAATAAAAGAAGATACTCTAGAAAAACTACTCAACACCCTAACTACGCTTTCAATGAAAGTGGATATAATGGGTAATGAGATAGAAAAGCTAAAGACTAATGAAGATAAACTGGTCTATAGCTACAAATCAGCTAACTCAGCAGTGTGTAGAGCTATGTCGATCGGAAGACATTAAAGTTCCAGAGCTAGAAGGAGACGATGGGACACTCCATAAAACCCATAACGTTTATCAATCTACTTCTGCAGGTACAAGCAGAGGAGTTAGTAGACAAAGATATCAGAACATGAATATGAATAAGATATTTGAGAAACCATTTATACCAAAAACACAAAGAGACACAAAGAGACCCCTTGTTCATACCCCACAAATTACCACATACCTAGATAGTCTGCAATATCTACAGAGTACAAACTTTCCTAAACCTTAACCCCAGAGCTACAAATATCAAAGAACCAAACACAAATTATATAAACCAAAAATTACAAGGTTACAGCAAGCTAATTGCACTACCCAAAATCAACCCAAGCTTAATAAAAACTTGTTTTGACTATGGATTATCAAATACCATATACACCCAAGACGGAGAAGAACTAACAGCTATGGAAGAATTACATAAAATATTCACCACCTATAAAAAATAACCAAAGGAAATCTATTTTATATAAAGTGTTATACTGCACCAGCAGAGATATTATACGACGAAATAAAACCAGTTATACAAGTTGTAAAAATAGGATTAACCAGAGATATGATTATACCGGAAGATATTATGCAACAGCCAGAGATACCCAGAATTGAGATACCTGATTTTTACGCAAATAAATGATTCATTGGACTAGCTATAATTATTCAAGAATTAACAAATAATTATACCAATGGAAATCCAATATGGAGCTATTATTCAAGAGACCATCAGATGATTTATTCAAATTCAAAAGAACTACGACAAGCAGATATGGAAGATGTTAGGCAATGGATAATGACATTACTTAACCCATAAAAACAATCTACTGCAAGAGTAATTAAGAGAGGATTTATTTCAGACGGATTATTGACAAGATATTGCAAGATAATTGGACACAAATATCCAGACCATCAATGTTCGAGATGTAATGGAGAAGATAATATTATCCCAGAAGTCCACCTAGAATAAAAGAATCAAGAAGATAAGCATGTCAGTTGGAAGATACAAGATAAGAAGCAATAATGGAGATATGGAAAAGCAGCAGATACGACAACGAGAAGATATCAACGGAGTAATAATAGAAGATAAGATATTAAATTTATTTTACGTAAAGCTTTTGTATAGGCTAGATTTTTAGACTTTTAGTCTTTTTAGCCTTTTAGCCTTTTTAGACTTTTTAGGCTTTTTGACTATGGCATTAATAATTCTTGTCTCATTAGGAGACTTTTTTAAACTAATTTTAGAAAACGTGAAAGAAATGTGAATATTTTTGTAAAGATTCATTCAGGTTATAAATAAGAGGAACCGAAGGCATTGCAAAGCAAGCCTTCATGTGTTGAAGCACAAATACTCTCTCCTGTCCGCAACAAATATTTTGCTTAGTTATTAAAAAACAGATTTATTTCAATGGAAAAAGTTATGGAGGAACAAACTTCAGAAATATCAAACCTACCCGAACAGGTATATTTATTTATGATTATGAATAGCTAAATTCATAATTTCCAACAATCATGGTATGATAAAATAAATTCATGTTAGTTAGTTTATAGTAGAATTATTCGAAGAATAATATGTTAAGAAGTTTATTAGCAAAGTGGAAACGGAGAAAAATCCCGAAGAACTATGTCATCCTAAAGGTGAAACCAATGAGGTAAGAAGCCGTGGTGGGGAGTAACCAGAGTAGAGGCGCTGTTTAAGGAAAAAAATATCCAAATTACCATGCTAATAGTGACCGAAGAACATGTTATTTAAGAATAATCTAGTATATAGTAATCTAAGATGACCATATTTTGTTATGTACATGATTGAAGGAAATATTTTGAAAATAACAATTTTATGAAAATGAATAATTATTTATCTGATGTGATGGTAGATAAATTTAAAATACTTATTTTGTATGCACTTAAGGATATAAAAGTAGTAGATATAAGAAAAATCATATTAGAAAAAGCATTTGGTAAATATTATATGACTAGAGTAAATTACATACCATACCTACCTAACTACTCTTACAAATACTTACCGTGATAAATTACATAGAATTTTTGGAAAAAGATATGAGAAACATACAGTTAATAGAAAAACAGATGAAAGTAAATTTAGACAAATACATGGAAACTAAAGATATAAAATATATAGAATTTCTTAATGAAAATATGCAAGAACTACTAAGGCTTAAACAAACAACTACAAAATATTATAACAAAATATTTAGTCAATTTTAAATGATAGATAATCTTAAAGTCTTAATCTTATATATACTTAGAGATATAGAAATTATAGATATTAAGAAAATAATATTAGAAAAAATATTAGATTATGAAATTGAAACTATAAATTGGATAGCACAGTTATACCTGGATAATTACCCAGAAGGATATTATTCTGATTAAGAGATGTTAGAATATATTAGAAAAACTAGAGAAAATCAAGATAATCTAAATAAAGAAATTAATTATAGAAACCGAATTAGAAAAATAATGGAGAATCTAAAAGAAAAATTAATATGGATAGAAGAAACCTTAGAAAATTTAGAAAAAAGTACATGTGATAGTTTATATAATTTAAAAAACTCGCTACGAGAAGAACACAAGATAATAAATAACATTGAAAATCTAGAATTAGATATACATTACAGTACAATTAGGATAAATTATTATACAGAAATCTGTAACTCTGCAATTACTACAGGATAAAATAATAAACTACACAAATTAATGAATACATCTTATGAAAAGAATAAATCATTAAAAGATATTGAAACAAAATTTAAGAAATATCCACGCACAAAGAAAAATAGATTCATTATACATATAATAGATCTATTTCATAAGTTAGTTATCCGCATAGATCCACACCCCCCTACTAATGGTATACTTTCATTTTCTTAAATCCTCTTAACTCTTTCCATGGCTCCTTCTCTTTTTATTTATTTTATTAAATTCTTCTCTTTTTATATTACTATGTTTCACAAAAATTAAATAGGTAAAATTAATTTGCTCTATATTTAACATTAGTTTTTTTTTTTTATATTATTGTAAGGTGACATTTCTTTTGGGATAAACTAAAATGAAAAATATACCACATAAAATAGAATGGAGAGAGTTCTATTTTTCACAAAAATTAAATAGATAAAATGGATGATACTAACTCGGGCTGCTTATCGGACGGATCGGATGGACCATAACATTTAACGGTTTGGCTTATCGATTATCGATTTTAAAATTTATAAATCCACTAGCCAACCAATAAGATATCGGTTGGTTCGATAATGGATAAACAATTATCGAACGGTTATCGGGCGGTGTATCGGACCTCCACAATTTGACTGCAAAAATAGACAAACGTTAGTACTATATCGTGATAAATAGAAGGCTCTTCTAACTTTCTATGCAACATGGTTGTGTAGGGAAGAGACTACTAAGTCATTCTAGTACTTGCAGTTGGAACCTACAAGAGAAAAGCACAATAGAGCTTTGATTTTGTTAATTTCGAAACCTATGTATATATTGTTTACAAATATTGTCTCTCTTGGTTGTGTTATTTTGTCATAGCAATCTGCACTTCGGAAGGTTGAAAGCACAAAAACACTCAATTAAAGTCTTTGCTTTGCAGAGATCTGAAAGTCGAAAGTTTATATTAGTCAATTTTTATTAGTATATTACTTTTACTCCTAATAACTTTTGCAAAGCACAGAAGCAGTCAACATATTACTGTCACAGAAAATATTAGTATATTACTTTTACTACTAATAACTTCTCTTTAGTTTTTATTAGACTAGGGTTAATTAGTAATGGCTTTAAGTTATTACACTAGAATTTAGATATATTAGGTTTAGAGTTTATATTTAATAAAAATATAATATGTATTTTAGTTTTATATATCTAGGTGGAAACGTATAAGTATATTTGATAATTCTTAAAGGGTCAATGGTTTATCCGATAAGAAAATTAAGTAATCTATTCCCACACCAATAAGCTGTTAATTATAAAATTTTAATCCGTTCACCAATCGTTTATCCGATAAGCCAACACCAATAAGCCAATAAGTCAATTTTATGGTTGGCTTATTGGATATGATTTGATTTTGAACGGCCCTAATACTAACTCAAATATTATCAAAAATAAATTAATACTAACCTAAATTACACCTTTTTTCTTTAGTACTAACCTAAATTACACCTTTTTTCTTCAGTATTTTCCAATACGCCTAAAAACCCTAAACTTTTCTCATTTTATTTTTTGGTTGGTTTTTTGATTTCATAACTTGAGATTCCTAAGAAATACAAATCGAGCTAATTCCTTGAATGATCATTCAACTTAACGAAATTATCTAATAAAATTATTTATGAATTTTCGCACCCTAAAATCTCCTTAATTCCTTACAAAAGCATAATAGGTCTCATTTTAATTATTACAAGGACAAAATATAAAAAAGCAGACTTAAGAAAAAAAAAATCGAAAAAGTTTTTTATAACTGTGTTTTATTAAGCCACCTTTTCACTTCATAACTCCTCTCTCATTCAAGAACTTTACATATAATAATAATAATAATAATAATAATAATAATAATAATAATAATAATAATAATAATAATAATAATAATAATAATAATAATAATAATAGTGAAAACAACTTAAAAGTCACTCAAACAAATATATAGCAAATTAAATTTTTATCTATTTAATTTTTGTGAAACCTAGTAATGCAAAAAGAGAATGGTTTAATAAAATTAAAAAGAGGTAAAGCAGCGCTGGAGGGAGTTAAAAGGAAAAAATGAAACATGAAATAGAGATGAATTATGGAAATAAAAGTGAAAAAGAGTGTGCGGGCTCCACTTGTCACAAATATAAGGTGCCCTCATACAACTTATGTTGATTGGCTTTATCATGATAAAGAAAGGGAAAATTTTCAGAAATAGCAATTATAGTGTGTTAATTGTAATTTTTATAGCAACACTTTCATAATTACGAAAAATAACAAATTGTATTTTGTATTTAAGTAAACTGCTGTCATACAAATACATATACAATAAGATTTAGGGAAAAGGACAATCTATAGCACTTTTTAAAACAAATAGTCTAAATTTAAAAACTTTTCAAAAAGTATCCAGTCGGATATACTATTTATGTTTTATAGTCATTTCCTAATTTGGATCATTTTGACCTATGTAGTCTATATACAATACCTATACAGTCTATATACAATACTGATAAAGTATTCAACTTGGGCAATTTGGCCTTTTAAAAATATTTTAATTTTTTTTTATTATAAATTTTTTAACTGGTCAAATATTCTACTTTTTTTTATTGTTTAGAAATAATAAGTAAATTATATAAACATGATATAATTGTTAAATAGAATATGTATCTACATAAGAAAAATGTATAGAAATTGTATAGTTCTATCAAATATGTATATGCATAAAATATATATAAAAAATATATAGAAAGTGTATGAAAATTATATAATTGTAGTATAAAACGTGTAAAAAAAAAAATGTACAGTTATTGTATAAATTGTGTATCAAAATTGTATAATTTTCACATAGAATATTTATATGTATAAGATTTGTATAGAAACTGTATAGACGGTATGTAGAAACGATATAGAACAAGCCAGTAAATTGAAATGGCTAGAAAGTGAAATTTAAATTTCAAGGCCATTTTCATAGAAATAGTTTAATTTAAAGTGTTGTTATCATCCTTTTCCTTAAGATTTATTGCCTTTGTTTTACTCAAATTAGTTGAGCTAAATAAGGAATAATTATCTCATCTAATTAAATTTTCATAAATTAATAGATTCTTTTTCCAAATCAAACTCAAATATAAAGATTATTATTTCCATGATCTTCAAAATTTCAAAATATCGTTCTCTTATATCTCTAACTATTTTTTGTTGTTAGTTTTTTTTTATTTTTAATCTTTTTTTTATTTTAATTTCTTTTTCTTTTCCATTTTTTTCTTTCCGCTTATTTTCTCTCTTCTACTTCTCTTTTTATTTTCCTTTTTCGTTTTTCTATTTATTTTTTTCTTTTTTGTTTTTTTTTGTCCTTTCTCATATTTTTTCCATTTTTTTCTTATTTATTTTTATTTTTTTTGCTTTTGTTTTTACACTTCTATTTCTAGTTTTTCTTTCTCTTTCTTCTTCTTTTCTTTTTTTTTTTTTACCTTTTTCACTTCTTCTTTTTTTGAATTTTTATTTTTCGTTTTTGTTTTTTCTTTTTTTTACTCTTCTATCTCTATTTATTATTTTTAAAAGACAAATATCTATATCATATATACATATTCAAAAAATATACAAAATAAATAGACATACAAATCTGCATATGTATTTCTGGTAAAAAAAACATACATATGTCTGCATATGTATTTACAGAAATACATATCTGACTCACATGTATATATATAAACATATAGGACACAAAATCTCTATAAAAAAATGACAATTATATGCATATACATATAGGTAATAAAAAAATACATGATACATATCTTAAACAGTAAAAGAAAACAAATAAGTACATATGTTATCCTCTAAAATGACATAGTATGTACAGTTCAAAGACAAATCCAACATCGTATAAAATACATATAGTTCTGCACATGTATTTACAGAATACATACATGATCCATATGTATATTCTTATTTTAAAAGAGTCACCTTTGTATTTCGTAAATACATATAAAGATATATAGTATAGTTATGTCTGTTATTGTTTAATATGAATATGATATGGATTTTGTAAATACATATCAGAGTCATATTTGTATTTTTTGTATAGTAGTATACATATGGATCAGGCATGTATTCTGTATATAAATATGCAGAGTTATATGTATTTTTTTGTTATGTAATTTATATTATGTAAAGGAAAACATATGACTCTTTTGTTGAGGTTTTTTTGTTATGTAATTTATATCAGAGTCATAAAAGCTCCAATTCACAAACTTCTCAAAACATTCAATTTCACCTTTTATGGAACATTCCATGACTTCGCCTCAATGAAGAAATGGGGTGGGTGAGGGGTTATGAAAAAAATGAACAAATGATGTGTTGGAGGGTGAGGGTGGGGTGAGGGGAACGGGAAAGGGGGGGCAACGAAGAAGATGATTTCTTATTTTTACATATATATTTTTAAATATATATATATATATATATATATATATATATATATATATATATATATATATATAGAGAGAGAGAGAGAGAGAGAGGGGGGGAATCCGATCTCTCTTTTATGGGCTCTTTCCCTCATATCTGACCTATCCGAGTTAGCCCTCCCAAGCGGACAAAGAGGTGAATCATCTGATCTTGAAATAGGTCATCCCGGCTATCCTGATTTTTTATCTGTTCATTTTGTCAGGTATCTGAATCATACAATTTTGAGGATTCTGCTTTTCACATTCATTCTACAGGATCAAAACGAGAACTTTCCTCGCTATTTGGAATAAAAACCACAACAGAAGCCTTCCCCCTTCTTCCTATCCTTGCTACCTATGAAACGAGTCCCTCTTTCATTCACTAAAGAAGACGCAGCTTATTAGCTAAATGGCAATTGGCACATACAATACTATAACACCCCGTATTCAAGTATGTGTATTGGCGTATTCAAGTAAGTGTATTGGTCTTATTTATATGGAATTAATTTTTTTATTATTTTATTTATATCGGAATTTGCCCGTTGATGGTTCCATGCGAAGGTTATTGAATAAGCTTTCCAACGATATAAAGATTTCCAAAAACGGATAGGTTTAGGATATAATCGAGCACGTTTGAAACTATAAAACGGTGGCCGGGATATTTGGAAATAGTAAATGTGCAAGAAAATTTCCTGCACACAAACTACTGAGGCCAGCCAAATTTTTGGGTCAACTTTGAACGATCATAACACCCTTAATATAATAAACTGGGAGAGCTGCGACCTATGAAAAAAAATATCTTTGAGTCGTCTTTCCAATGCAATTAGTTCCATCCAAATCCAACGTCTGAGTAAGGAGTTATATTCGTTTTACTTTAGCCTATCAAAATAGATTTGTAGGGTCAACTTCAAACGACCATAACTCCTTGTACAGGACGACCTGGGTGGCCTACTTTATATGAAATGAAAGCCCTTTGAATTATCCTTCCAACGATATCAATTTCACCCAAAGCCGATATCGGAGAAAATATTTATGGTCGATCTACTTTAGCTTATCAAAACAGTCCACCAAAGGACAGATTTGACATTATTTAAATTTTAAAGGCATTTGGGTCATTTCCTATTATATTATGGACGGGAATATGTGTATATATTCATGTATGAGTTCAAAAACTCATTTTCATCATCAATCATTGAGAAAGAACAAATCCTAGCCAAATTTGACCTTTAATTACTTTTGATTCAACCGTAGAAATTCCAAAGTAATCCGATAACTGCGTTTGTTATCTCGAGAGCTTCAAACGGCACCTATTATTTGTGCAAACAGGATTGCATAATCAAGAGGTAAATTCTAAGGTATGAATATTGTTTACCTTTGTTCTTTTTCATATGTATATGTGTGATAGAGGATTATATGTATTGGTTGTTATTGAAAGGTGATGGAAATAGGGTTATGGACTATTTCGCATGGTTTGGTTGTATTGAATTGTGGAAGGTGGATATGGTAATTGAGTTATGGAAGGTGGATATGGTGATATACTATTGAATTGATGATTATTTATGTCTATGGCTCAATTTGGTTTAATGGATTAGTTGGAAGGATAAATGAATCCAAACTTGATATTGGAGGATGTTGTATGAATATGCATGGCATGTGAATGTAATTGGAGTATAAAAGGGTTAAAGTGACACCCTTTATGGTATAATTAAGGCTTACTACTTAACCACTAGTTTGGTGAATTCAAATAATTGAATTGTGACGTTTGGTTGCTAATACTAGATTGCTATATATGTTCATTGTAGATAAGTAATCCGAAAAGACGGGAAGTCTATTTGGGACTAGTATTGAAGGTTGACAGTCAGGTATGTAAAGCATACTCTATACCATATCTTTGGCATGAAAGTGAATAATTTTTCTATTAAGAAAGTTTCCAAAGTTATTCAATAATATGTGATCCATAATGGTTTTGTATGATGTCCTACGTTACCAATGAACTTGTTTCCACCCTACAAGATGTCAAGACATTCCAATACTTACTTGTCTTCCAAATCTTACATGTTTATTGCACTAATGAATGTCATAAGGTATCCGGTTACTCAAACAAGATTCATGTGCTATTAATGACTCCGAAATGTTTCATTGATATACCAATAAGTTCCTACTTCACTGTTATGGCATTGATGACTCCAAAACACTTCATTGATGTGCCAATGAGTTCTTACTTCATTGTTATTGCATTGATGGTCTATTTATATGTCTCTTATTGATGTATCATTGTTTCAAAGTATCAAAAATGCGGTGGCGACCAAAATAACAATCTCAAAGATTAATTGAACTAAATGATGGAAGTTCTGTCTTATCGGGTGGTATCCCAGGGGCATAATCCTATCATGGATCGATCCCTATTTATGTGTTTATGGGTGGTATCCCAGGGGCATAAGCCTATCATGGGTCGATCCCAGTTGATATGTACTGGAGGCAGCCTAATGGTCACAGTACAGTACAGTAATGATTATAAAGATGATAAGAACAAAGGTAAAGTGATTGAATAAATACAATCTACAGGTTTTCACAAGTTCTAGTAAGTGTGGTCCACTCCTATTACGATTTATTCACTTGTTTCTGATTTCTATTGAGCTCCTATATCATATGTAATTATCTACAGCTTTACATACTCAATACATATTTCGTACTGACGTCCCCCATGGGGGACCTGCATTTAGTGCTGCAGGAATAGGTACCTCAACTTATACACCGCACAAGTAGGAGCCAGGATATCCAGCTTCTTTTGGTGAGCTCCAGTTTACTTCGGGGCTTTCCGTGTCATATCCAATCACTTTTGGTATTGTATAGAAGTTAGTTATATGGCGGGGTGTGTCCCGGCCTTAGTTAAACTCTGTGTATTGTCTAGAGGCTTTGTAGACCTAATGTACAGTCAAGGTGGTGTTTTGTTAATAGACGTAATGGCTTCAACGGCCAAGTATTGCATATACATATATATATATGTGTGCTCGAGCTTATACAGGTGATTATTTCCTTTTATATGCGATATGATGTTGTCTGAATTTCGGGTTGTCATATAGGTATGTATGGGAAGTATAAGGTTATGAGCTGGTTCTCCCGGGCCTCCTCGATTACGGGTGCCAGTCCGCCCCAATAGGATTTGAGGTGTGACAAATACGCCCAGTCGCTTCTCGTGGATTTTCATAACCCTGCTATGCAAAAATGAGATATGCACTTGAAATGGATATCCGAGTTAAGATATATATCATGAGCGATACGAAAATAAATCGAGTAATCTGTTTCTTTAGCCAAGAAAAAGCATTTCTAGTTTGCATGGTCCAATCATTGATCGCAAAAATTTCTAAAATAAATTGCGTAGGTCGCTAGTATAGTTCCCTAGCCACGATTCTGCTATTTACTGGAATAATCTAGAAATAATATAGGATGAATCTTTCCGATGGTTAGAAATAGAAAGATAAAATATGATTTTCAATACTTTGCTTATGTACAACTACAAAGTACCAAGCATTCTAATCCACAGAAAGGATTGGATCGAAGGAGAAAGTTTAGGCACTTCCTAAAGTCATTTCAATAAGAGGTTTCTTCTTGCATCAACGCTAATTCAACTATTTTATTGATCCAAAGATGAATTTCCCTTAGCCCTTAAGCTTCAAGCTAGAAAGCCAAAATTTAGTCAACAAGTACGGATTTTTAGACTGGCATCAACGAATAAGAAAGGATTATTCCTTATCCAAAATTTGCAACACAACAAGCTGTCGTGTACTGTATATATTGGTCCTCCCGCTCGCAGCATTTTCTCTACTCCAAGCATCGCAATATAGGCATCCTTTTGATGGATGAAGTTGACGAAGGTTGAGACTTCTGTCTTCCTACGATCACTATTATCTGTAAGAACTCTGAGACTTATTTGTCTCTTTTTATGATTGTAATCATAAACTGTGATTTTGACGACATCACTCTTCATATAATCTTTGACCTCTTTTCCAAATAAACCGAACCTCGATACCACATTCATCAAAAAGATATGGTCATCTCTCTAGGTTGCATAACCCCTTTAGATCGTTCTATTCGTTCTTGAAAAACGACCCCATTGGCCCGCTCTTTTTAATGGACATTCTTAGTCGTCCGCCGAGGACCCCATAAATCAGATCATGAACTCTTTCAGACCCTTAGTTTCACTTGGTTGGGGCAGAGTTTCAGCCTGTCTTCCATCGAATATCAAAAACCTTAGAGCTGTACTTGTTGTCTACTAAACGAGCGTTAGAGCGAGCCAGTGAAGCCCCCAAATTAATGGCTTCCCTCAACCTCCTTTTTTATTTCCGCTTAAGCTTCCGCGCTTGATGGGATTAATTGATTGGATACCCGAGACCCATAATCTTTTCTAGGAACAACTTCTACGACGATCGGCATAAAGGCATGATTAGTTCCACAAATCTCACTGCACTAACCATAGTAAACTCCTTCTCGTTGTACCGAGAGACAGAGAATTTATAAAATTTAGAAGGTGGGCCCCACTTTTTCTATGTTTTTGGGGCCATTTACCCACAGATTTTTAAAAAATTTGCCATGTCAGCAATTCGAGGGGTTAAGAAATTTACTTTAAAGTTATTAAGGGGGGTATATAATTGTCCGATTAGTTTATGGTCTACAGTAAGTTTTGGTCACAAGTTCAGGAGTGATTTAATATATTTACTCTTTGTGAAAAGTACATGTAATATAAATTTATATCATTATTTTGTTCCATAGGTGTTGCGTGATCATATATTCATGGCAAGAGTACTTCCAAGGTTTGCACCACATATAGAATATCACATAGTCAGTGATATTGAAGAATGTATTAAGGCGATGGTATCAAAGGAGCAGTACATGATTTTTTGTCATAAGAATATTTGTGGTGTCTACATGAACAAGAAGAAATGTATAGTTCAAGCGCAATTAGACAGATGTATTATGTCAAAAATGTATTATAAATTTTTTGGGGGTATGTGCATGTATTTGTATTTTGTATATATAAATACATATTTATATGTATTTTTGTACGGTATTGAATTTGTCTTTGAACTATTCTATGTCATTCTAGATGGTAACATATATAGTTATTTGTATTTTTTACTGTTTAAGATATGTATCATGTATTTTCTGATTACCCATATGTATATAGTAGTCTGTTGTGTTATAGATATTTTTTGTTCTATACGTTTATATATGCATATGAATGAGATATGTATTTTTGTAAATGCATATGCAAATACATATGTATGTTTTGTATTGTAAATACATATCCAGATCTGTATGACTATATATTTTGTACGTTTTCTGAATATGTATATGTGATATACATATTTGTCTTATCAAAATAAAAGTTAGAGATGAGAGAGTAAAAAAAACAAAAAGAAAAAAAAGAGAAGTGAAAAATAAAAAAAAAGGAAGAAAGAGAAATAGAAGAGTAAAAAAAAAAAATAGAAAAAAGAAGAAGAAAACGAAAATAGAAAAAGAAAAAAAAGATATGAGAAAGGAAAAAAAAAAGAAAACGAAAAAGGAAAAAAAAAAGAGAAATAGAAGAGAGAAAATATAATGGAAAGAAAAAAATGAAAAAGAAAAAGAAATCAAAATAAAAAAATAAAATGATAAAAAAATAAGATGAAAGAAAACTAACAAATAAAAAAGGTAGAGATATAAGAGAGTGAAAGACAGTAATGATGTTTTATTTTGAAATCTTGAAGATGATGGAGATAATTATCTTCAAATATGAAAAAGTAAAAAAACGAAGAAAAATAGAAAAAGAAAATAAAGTGGAAGTAAAAAAATAAAAATAAAATAAAATAAATAAAATGATAAAAAAAAAATAAGATGAAAAAAAAAACGTAAAAGATTTGGTTATATTTGGGGAAGTGAAATAGTGGAGTGAAAATAGAGAAATGTAAAGTTGTGAGAGTAAAACATGCACTTGTCTAGTTAATGAGTAAAATAATGTTACTCTTGCTATAAACTGTAATTTTACAAAAGTGTTGTTATTTATTGTAATTATAGTCTTAAGTATATTACTTTTTGTAATTTTTTCATAAAGAAATAACAAATTTAAGTTTATAATTAAGCTAAATAACAATATTTTATAAAAATTATGTTGGATAGCAATAATTAAAAAAATTATGTGGAATACCAATACTAGCATATTTTTAGTGGCTCCTCATCCTGTCTTATTTTTCTTTGTTTCTCTCTTATATCTCTAACCTTTTTTTTTCCTCTTTTTTTTCTTGTTAGTTTTTTTCATCATTTTTTTTTATTGTTGTGATTTTTTTCTATTTTAATTTCTTTTTTCTTTTTACCTTTTTTCTTTTCACTTTTTTTTCTCTTTTTTTCCTTTTTCGTTTTCCCTTATTAAGTTTTTTTTTTTTTTGGTTTTTTCTCATATTTTTGTTTTTCTTATCTTATTTTCATTTTCTTCTTCTTCTTTTCTTTTTTTTCTTTCTTTTTGCTTTTCTTTTTACTCTTCTATTTCTAGTTTCTACTTCTCTTTCTTCTTCTTTTTTTCTTTTTCACTTATTTTTCTTTTGGGGTTTTACTTTTTTGTTTTTTCTCTTTCTCTTTTTATTTTTGTTTTTGTTTTTTACTCTTCTATCTCTATCTTCTATTTTTTATATTTTTTTATTTTTCATTTTCTTTTGGGTTATATTTTCTTTGAATTTTTAGAAAATATAATTACGTCGAGCACAAGTCAATTCATGGATGATAATGAAAACACCATAATCATTTGTTGTATTTGTATTCACATCATTATTTATACTTTATATTAGTTGATGCAATTGTATTCGTATTTTATAGTTTGCGCTTGTATTTATATTTTATTGCTCGCACTTGTATTTGTATTTTATAGTTCGCACTATCATTTGTATTTTATATAATTCGCACTTGTATTTTAAAAAAATATTTAGTATTTGTATTTTATTGTTGACTACATATTGTATTTTTATCTTGTGATTTTATTTTTATTTTATTTTCATCGATGCACTTGCATTTTTAGAAAAAATATTTTGTATTTGTATTCTAAGTTGACCGTATATTTATTTGTATTTGTAATTTTATTTATTCGTATTTGAATTTGTAGTTGATTGCATCATTTGTATTTTTAAAACAAGTGAAAAAGAATTGTTATTTTTCTTTCTGGGAACACTTGTGTTTATAATCATTGATGTGAATTGTATTTTATTGATACAAATTAAACAATACAAATGATAAATTATATAAATACAAATGTTATATTTCTATCAAATGATACATGTTTATACAAATTGAACCATACACATATAAATGATACATGTTTATGTATATAAAAATACGAATGATAAATTTAACATACAAATACTTACACTACATTTGTATTAAATGGTATATTGTATATTTGTATATGTTAAACTCAAGCAACTACAAACACAATTAATGTATATACTTATTTGTACATAAATACAAATGATAAATTATGCATATTCACAAATAAGCTATCCAAATATAAATAATAGATTAATTTAAAATATATAATTGAATATAAATAAATATAAAATATAAAAAATATCTAAAATATAAAATACAACAACAAAAAAAGAGCAAAAAAATTAAAAAACAAAAAGGGAAAAATTAAAACAATAAAGAAAAAAATACAAAAAAGTGCGAAGAAAAAAATGTAAGAAATTAAAAAGAAAACTAAAAAGGACAAAAATACAAAAAAATTGCAAAGATTAAAAGAAATAGTAAAAATGATAAATAAAAAACACGAAGGACAAAACTTAAAAAGAAGAAACAGAAAAATTGAAAAATATATTTTTAATCATTCAAATTTATTTTGAGTTTTGAAACTCATTTAAAAAAATTCTATTTCAAAAATACAATCTTCAATTAATCTTTAATTAATTGGGTGAACGTGATTTAAGAAAGCTGAAATTCTTGTCTTTTAAACTCAAGTTATTACCTAAAAATAAGATAATTAACTGTATTTATATATGTATTTAATATTTTCTTGAGCACTAAATACATTTACAAATTGCTATTTCAAATAATTATAAAACTATGATTATGATACTTAATTATGAACTTAAATTTTCTACTTATCAATTTTTCATAAGGCATCACTAGTACTCCATATTCAATGAACAAGGAAGATTCCTTATGGTCTTTGTACATTGTTTTTCACTCAAAATGACACCAAGTTGAGTTTATTGCATTGGATTCTCTTTCTGAATTTTCTTGCACTTTCATTACCATTGTTTATTTACTTCCATTATGACATCCTAGTGTCGTAGTGGTATAGGTTCATCTCGTTTTACTTGTCTAATTTATAAAGGAACTTGCTAAATGACCATAATTCTTTGGCCATAAAATGATCATAAATATACAAAGATCATACTAACCTTTTCCTTAAATAAAAAAGAAGTAATTTTTTAATATTAAATGCAACCAAAATTTATATGGGATAAGTTATCACTATCATTAAATGTGAAGAAAAATTATTAAATTAACTTTAGCATATGAGACCGACCTAACTTCACCCATTGCATTTTCATCCTTCTCCCTCAATCTTCAATTTAGTCTCTTTTTTTTTAAATCAAAATTTAAAACTAGTTTTATTACTACATTGATCATACTTATTTAAAATATATTTTAGAAAAGTTCATCAACGATTATTAATATATTGATCTTCCTTTAAAATATTATTAGAAAAAGCTCATCTATAATTAACTAATTTTGAACTTATCATAATAATAAATTTATTATTATATAAAAGTCATTCAATTCTAAAGTTTATCACATTTTTTAAAAACATTAGTTAGGGTTGATAAATATGAGCAATATAATTTTTATAATGTGTCAGCATTTATTATATTTAAAGTATTTTGAATTTTAATTGCCAGTGTTGAAATATTTTCAAATTAGACTTAAAAAATTTAAAAATTATTTAAATATATTTAAATATAATAATTAGTAGAATTATTTAATTAGAGTACATATTTTTGCCATAATTTTTTGGCCCAAAAATGATCATAAATGTATAAAGACTATACTAATCTTTTTCATTTAAAAAAAAAATCTTTACTATATTCTAAATTCAAGAAGTTAAATGTAAATAAAATTTTATGTTGAATAAATTATGACTATCATTAAATATAAAAGAGGAATATTTATTTAATTTTAAAATGGGAGACCCACGTTAATTTCACATTCTATCCAATCACACCCTCCCTTTTCGTCCTTCTCCGTCAATTTCTCTTTAGTCTTTTTTTTTTATCAAAATTTAAAACTAATTTTACTATATATTGATCATAATTCTTTAAAATATTTTTGGATGAAGGTCATCAGTGGTAAAATAAATTTTGAATTTATCACAAAAATTTATTTATTTATTTATTATATAAAAGTCATTTCATTCCAAAGTTTATCACAAAAGTGTTTTTCTTAAAACATTAACTAGGTTCAACAAATATGAAAAATACGATTTTTATAATGTGTCAATTTTTATCACGTCTAAAATATTTTGAATTTTGATTATCATTATTGAAATATTTTCAAATTAGACTTATAAATTATTTAAATATCATTTAAATTTATTAAAATATAATAATTAATTAAAACTATTTAATTAGAGGATATATTAATAGTGAATATAAGTAATATTCACAAGTTATCAAATTACCGTAATATAGAGGTACAAAATTACAACAATAATGCGTCTTGATATCCTTAGTTGTTGTTAACTAGGGTCCACAAATGTGAATTTTATGATTTTCACAATTTCTATAATGTGTCAATATCTATTATGTTATAATGATTTGAAATTTGACCGTTGTTAATGAAATATATTAAATTATATTTAAAATTTATATAAATATATGGCTTAAATTTTATTTCAATATAATATTACTTAATTAGAGATCATATTAATAACAAATATAAATTATAATTTGTAAATTATAAAATCGACGTAACATAAGGACGTAAGACGACAACATCAATGCATGACTCTCATGAGTTGCTGTTAACTAGGATCAAAATATATGAACTATACAATTTTTATAATATGCCGATGTCTACCATGTTTAAAGTATTTTGAATTTTGACTGTCGATATTGAAATATTTTGAAATTAAATTTAAAAATTATTGAAATAAAATATTTAATAAAATTTCTTAAGTAAAGGACATAATCATAAAAATTATCAGTAATGATTCACAAATTATCAAATCAGCATAACCTAAGGGTCTAAGGCTACAACATTAATGCGTCTTGATATCTCGAGTTGTTGTTAACTAGGGTCAACACATGTGAACTGTATAATTTTTAGGATTCTATAATGTGTCGACGTCTATTATGTCTAAAATGTGTTTGATTTTTGACTGTTGTTATTATTCAAATCATTTAAATATATAGTTTAAATTTATTACAAGTTGGCTCGGACAACACGACTATAAAAAAATAATTTAAACATAATTAATAATTAGAGGTCGTATTAATAACATATATAAATGATAATTCACAAGTTATCAAATCGACGTAACATGAGAGCATAAGCCCCCCACGACATTAGCGGAAGACTTTTTAGGATTGTTGTTAACTAGATTGGCACACATGAACTATATGAGTTTTATGATTGTTATAATGTGTTGATGTCCACCCAGGGTTGGCTCTACATAGTTAAAAAAATAAACAACCGCTTCTCATTTTTATTTTCAAAATAATAGATTATAGGCTTTTCATAAAAAAAAAATTATTAAGTACTATTCGTAGAAAAAAAAACTTCTTATAAAAAAGTAAATAGTTATTAGAAATTTGATGTATTTAAACTTTAAAGTACTATGGCTCAAGAAAGATTAAATGCATTAGTTATATTAACCAAAAAAAGTTATTAGAAGAAATCAACTATACAAAAATATTAACAACTTTGCATTTCAAAATATCAAAAATATAGACTTTATAAGAAAATATATTATTTTTCTTAAAAATTGAAGGCCTCCATTTAATTTTCGTCTTAGGCCACCAAAGTGCTTGAGTCGCCCCTGTGTCCACCATGTCAAAAGTAAGATTCTTATTTGATAGCAACTAACCCTTATAAATGATACTAAATTGATATTCAAAATACATATGTTATTTATTAAAAATATATTAATAAATAAATAAATATATTTATAACTAATATTATAAAAATAATTGATTCATATTTTTCGATAATTTTGTATGACCCACGTAATTTAATTCAAAAGAAAAAAAAATATGAATCTATAACCTTGTTCAACAATAAAATTCTATTTTAACTCAATAATTAAAATAGTTAGGTAGTTAATCAGTTATGCTAGATGAAGAAATAAATAAATAAATAAATAAATAAATAAATAAACAAGAAAAATTCATGACATAACATAAAATTACAAGAAGTAATGATTGACAAATAAAAAGAAAGAAAATGGAACATAAATAATGTAAAATAAAAAATTAAGATTAAAAATCAAAAACTAAAATAGTAATGAAAAAAATATAATGATGAAAGAGGCTAAATATTCATGCGACACCTTTTAATTCGGAGAGAAATTGATGAAAGAGGCTAAATTATTGTTTTCTTCTTTTATTTTTAATTTGAGAATAATTTAAAATAAAAAGTTAGCAAATGGATAATTTATTTATTTTATAAAATAATATTTTTGTGTCTAATGAGTGTGATATGATATGATACAAATTATTAATAGGATAAACGAACTATGAGCAATAATTTGTTTTCACTTTAAATACATAAGTTATTTGCAATTTTATTTAAATGTAATATTTTATTTTATTCTCTCACTTTAAAATTATTTTATACATAATTTTTTTAAATGTTTAAAAAATAGGTATAATATTCCAGAAAGTATAGGTCTAAGATTTTCATAATATAGCATAATGTATGCTTGATTTTCATAATTAGGGTCGACACTTATGAATTGTATAATTTTTTTGATTTCTATAATATGTCAATGTCTATCATAACTAAAGTACTTTGAATTTTGAGTGTTTCAATTGAAATATTTAAAAGTTATATTTAAAAAAAATTAAATATATAGTTTAAATTTTATTCAAACATAATAATTTATAAAATTACTTATCTAGAGCTCATATTAATAGAAAATATAAGTAATGATTCATAAGTTGTCAAATCGGCATAAAATAAGGGCACAAAAACTATAATATTAATTTGTTAGTACTCTCCTAGGTTGTTGTTAACTAGGTCGAATAAACTTCTTTGAAAAAAGATTACAAAAATACAATACTAAATTTATATTGTGTCTACATAGCGATTAATTTTTTTATCATAAAATCAAAAACTAAGTTTCATCACAATAATATATTTGCCGATCTAATTAAATTAGATTTTAATCATTTGATTTGATTTGATACAATCTTACCGAGTCTTACAAGTAAATTTGAAATATAATTTAAGTAGATCAGTAATTATAATATAATTTTTTTAATTAACTAATTATAGCTGATTTAATTAAATTTTTACTGCATGTAAACTTAAGTTTTATCTTGATCAGATATTTTGATAATTGTTATGACTCTCAAACATTATTTATTGGAATAATACTTTTATGGTCTATTATTAAATTGAATTAATTAATAATTACTACAATGTAATTATTGTTGGTTGAACAAGGATTAATAACTGAACATAATAATTATAAAGTGTATCTATACAATAATTTATATCTAAATAAATAGACAATTAAATTTAATTACTTTTAATCTACTAATTATATTAATTTTAAATAAATTAATTTCACTAAGTGTTACGTTAGGTTTGTTCGATAATAATATATTTATTGCAATGACGTCAATAGAAGTTCAGTATTTTAAAATAAAATTTATGTAAGAAATTATAATCAATTTTTGGATGAAAGAAAACCTCTTTATAAACAGAAAAATGAATAAATTAAATTTCATTTTTTTTACTTAATTATCGATTAGAAGATTTAGCTTGTATGAATTATTATTGATTTAATACCAATAATGAGCTATTTCAGTATCTTAAGCATACATATATATATCCATGATTAAAATTTATTGATAGCCTTGTCTCGCATATAGAGTATTTGAAGTGTCATTAGAGTTGTCGACGATTGAATTCAATTTTATAGCTTGTAAATTTTAAATGTAATTTTTAAAAATAAATAATTATATTAACTTTGATTAACTAATTATATAAAATCTAAACAAAATTTTAACAAGTCTTGCACAAGCTTATCCTAATCAAGTGCTATGAGAATTAGTATTTATTACGTGTCTCAAATCAATTTCATAAAATCACTATTATAGCTATTATATGTCCTTTAATTTGTTATTTTCAAATAGTACACAAAAATTGTGATCAAATAATTTTTGTATTCTAAATTTTAAAGATAGAATATTTTTAAAATATAGATAGAAAAGCTTTGAAATGAAAAACAAAATCATTTGAATTATCATTAGAAAAACTATAGCATAATTAAAATTGTACAACTGAATTCAAAAAAAATAAATTAACTTTTTGCGTTGAAAATTTCGATAATTGCTTATTTTATGTAATACTAAACTACGAATCAGATTTCAACAAAAATAAAAAAACTAAATGTTATTCAAGGTATTGATAGGTTTTAAGATATATATCTATACCTCCTATTTATCTATATAAAAAAAAAGAGATATAAAATTTAAAATTAAAGATTAAAAAAATAAGAATTATTTATATGATAAAACGCATAATTAAGTAGATATGATACATAAATATATAATGTTAAATTAAAAATTTCAGATAATACTACTTTGGTCACACTGATTTTGGATATATGAGAATATAATTAATTAATTTTATATTATTATTTTTATTTTAAACTATTCTTTTCAAGCAATAAGTACTATGCAATCATATTTATGAAAATTATGTTATTTTATCTATTCTCATGTATTGGGGAAGAGTAATAAAATAAGTAATAAAAGAATTTTAAATTTAAGATGAAAGAGGCAAAAATATGCAAAAGGAAACTAGTTTATAGTGTGAATAGAATTTATTACTATTATGGTCAAATTATGGCTAAATTTTATGGCCAAAAGGGTTTTTCCATTTATAAATTAAGAGAATTTCGTTCCACTATACTTCATTTACTTCTCTTAAATACTTCATTTAAATCCAAAATTTGATTTGAGTTTCTCCTCTGCCTAATAGAAAATTTATTTCGTATGTACGCATACGAGAAACTCGATTGAAATATGAATTTGAGTTAAGCCATTTGAAAGAAGTGAATAAGTGTCGGATCTTTGGTTTGGTCAATATTTGTCTCGGAAAGTATCTTTAATTCGGGATTGGCTTAGCTATTTTAATTGGGTTGGGTTAATTTAATTTCGGATAATTGGTTTCAGGTTTTAATTTCGGGTCTAAATTGGGTATGAAAATGGATAGTGGAGTGGATTAATTTAATTTCAGATAAAATAAATAAAAATTGAGCAAACGCATAAGATTCTTTCACGTGTCCCTCCGTTAGTGCAAAAGATATATACAACCCAAATGATTAACGGTAGGGGCATATACATAACCAAAGTATAACGAAGGGTATATACATATCAGTTATGACAGTTTTGGACTATATATGTCCCTTTTCTGTAAAATAAATGAAAATGGGTAAATGCAGAATTGTGCCGCATGTCTCTTTGTTATTATAAAGGGTATATACAACCCAAACGATTAACGGCAAGGGCATATACGTATTCAAAATATAACAAAGAATATATACGTACCATCTATAATAGTTTGGGGGCTATAGGCATCTTTTCCGATATTGGATAGATAATCTAAGATTTTAAAATAATCAATATTCAAATATGATGGTACATACAAATTTCATTCAAATATGATGGTACATACAAATTTCTCTTCCAAAATTGGAGAATCCACTCTACTCATAGCATTACCCTCTTCAGTATTGGATTCAACGTCTTCTTCCAAATCTACCGTCTCTTTTGAAATTACCGAATCCACTCTATTCATAACATTACTGTCTCTAATATTTCATAACAGAATATCTGGCACTTCCTTTGCAGTTAATAGTTGAAAGAGAAGTACTCCAAAGCTGTAGATATCAATTTTTTGAGTAATAATACCCGAGAAGCCATATTCAGGATCTAAATACCCAAGTGTTCCGCATACATGATCTTCTGCCTCTAATTCTCCTGGAGGCAAAGATATAGACAATGAGAAGTCCGCTATTTTTGCAACGCCATTACTCTGATCTATAGTCACTTTTGATGGCTTTATATCTCGGTGTATGCATGATGGGTGTAGTAAATTCAGTACGGAGATAAACGGTCGCAGAAGTAACCTCACGGACAATTCGAGGTCGATTTCCCAAAGATAATAATGATCTTCTAGTTTGATCATCATAATTACCCTTTTTGAAAAGTAAATCACCAAGAGATATACCTTCTGCTAGGTTCAATTGGTGTAAATGGAAAACCAATTGCAAAGCTCCATTTTGCTTTTAGGGTATTTTAATGTCTTCTCGATCTCAATGATTTTTTCCAGTGATGCCGTACCCATGTATTCATCGAAAAGCTCCAGTGTTTTTTCAGAATGATTTATCGCCCTCTCGATCTCAAACGCAGTGAAGTAACGGATGGAAATTTTTCCACCAAATATTTCATTATAAAAATGCTTTAGTGAAATGGAATTTCTAATAACAATGGATATAAGACAAAATCAATCTAAGTTTAGCGAACCATATAGATTTAAATATTTTCATTGAGTTGGCTAATTCAATGTTTTTATTATTAATGAATGATTTAAACACTTTGTCAATTTTAAAACGATTAATTAGATTTTTAGAGATTTCAAAAGGTTTTTTACAAGATTAATTAATTCTATGCTATTAGGAGTAATCAATTAAGGTATAGTAGAAAATTTTTTTGTGTCTTATCTTAATTAGTGAAAAATGATAAGTAAAAGTAACAAATTAAATTTAAAAAATTTATAACGAGTAAAAGCGAACTGATGAAATAATATTTATGTCAGGGAGTTGACTTTTTAGAAATTATCTATTTACGTTAGCGAATTGACTCTGTGCACGGCTTTTGGGTAAATCCATGGAACACAAACCTTTAGTCCTCCAATTTCTGGTACCGAATATACTAATTTATCCGCGGTTCGTGCAATCTTAAGTGACCTCATTAAGCTTATAAGTAATTTTTCTCTAGTATCGTGGTATTAAAAGTAATATGATATATTCTTATAAAAGCTAAATATATTAAGAGTTGTTATAAATGTATTTACATTATAGTAAATGTGTATTAAGATCTATTTTGATATCTATTAGAATGTTATAAATGTATTTACATTATAGTGAATGTCTATTAAGATCTACTTTGATATCTATTAGGATTTGAAGCATCTGTCTTTTACTCAGACTAGGAGTAAATTTTCCCTATAAATAAAGGGGTTTTATTTATTGTATTTACAATTTTATAATCTCTCATCCCTCAAGAGAAAAAATAACAATCACTCTCTATTCTTCTTTTTTATTCTTTGATATTTTCAATATATTAGAAAATTTGGCATTGTCACTTATCTCAAGTAGCTCTAATAAATAAATGCAATTCTACTGATCAATTCTATCTTGTACTATATATTTCCTTATCGTAACATTATTTCTTCTAACATAATTTGTAGGATTTTTATTTAAATTAAATTAATATTTAGAAGAGATGTTTTTTTAATGAAGTGTCTTTTAATGAAAGGGTGTGTCCTTTCAATTTGTATCTTTTGAAAAAAAAAAAAAGGGTGTGCCCTTTCATTGTATGATTTTCTCCTATTGTATTTAAATCCAACTTTCTCCTATTTCTAAAATAAACTTTGTTGAGGAACCTTTTGTAGAGAAGCCTATACAACATTCTTAAAAAAAAAAAAAAATCTTTCTTCTTCCTAAAAGATCAAGTTTGTTCTTGCTTTCCAAAAGAACCTCTTCGCTATTTGCTTAGTACAGAATTCAAGACGTTTGTCCTATCCACTAAAACTACTTGCATATAATTCACTAGCAATCTCACAGAGGAGAGAGAACAAGTATCATTTTTAGGAAAACGTTTCATGCATGTTTCAAGCCTTTTACTCTGTGTTTGTTGTTCAAATTATTAAATCTTCATCTTTGTATTCTTCTTCGTATATTTTGTATATGTTCATAGAACATATTTTCCAACAATATAAAAATGATTTTTTTTTTTACGAATGCTACTGAAAAAACAGAAAAATCGACCACAGATTGTGGTCAGAAAGAACCAACCACATGTGGTCGGCTTTTTTTTTTTTTTTTTTTTTTTAAATGATCACATGTGGTCGCTTTTATATTTAAAAATTTCAAATAACCATTTCAATATTTTTTATATTAATTAGAAAAAATGGTCAAATGTCTCCCTAACCTTTACCTCAAATCCTAACTACACACTTATACTTTGAGAAGGTCCTATGACCCCTCTGAACTATTTTAAAATGAAATTATTACCCCTCCAACACTGACATGGAAAGAGAGTGTGAGAACGAAAATATTTTATTAAAAAATTATTTTTAATATTTCTTTAAATATATATATATAATTTTAATTATTATTTCTTCTTCTCCTCTTCCTCTTCTTCCTCTTCCTCTTCTTCCTCCCCTCCTTCTTCTTCTTCCCCTCCTTCTTCCTCTTCTTCTTCTCCTTCTTCCTCTTCCTCTTCTTCTTCTTCCTCTTCTTCTTCAATGGCATCCACGAACCCATCAATGACAATTAATTCTTTCTTCTTCTTCTTCTTCTTCTTCAATGACATCTAAGAACTCATCAATGACATTTTTTTTATTCTTCTTCTTCTTTAATGGCATCCAAGAACTCGAATTACGTGATAATGTTGAATCAATGGCATCCACGAACCCATCAATAACAATTAATTCTTTTTTTTTTCTTCTTCTTCTTCAATGTCATCTAAGAACTCATCAATGTCATTTCTTTTTATTCTTCTTCTTCTTCTTCTTCAATGGCATCCAAGAACTCGAATTACGTGATGATGTTGAATCAATTCAGATTTGAAAATAAAGTCATCGGAATTTTGAATTTTCCAGCGCCATCATTGTCGCAATGCCATTTTGTGAAAATCGAATATTTTTTGGACATTAATTATTGATTTGATTTTGATAAGATTACATATCGTGTGAATTCCATATGATTCATTATGCCATTGAAGAAGAAGAAGAAGAAGAAGAAGATGATGATGATGATGATGATGATGATGATGTGGAATGACGTGGAATTAATTTTTTATAGTAAAAAATGATATATGATGTGAAATTACGTGGCATGACACGTGGCAGCGAATGTAGACCACAAATCAAAATAAAATTTGGGTATTAGTTTTTAGATGGGTATATATTTCACTTTAAAATAGTTTGGGGTGGGGGGATAATAATTTCATTTTAAAATAGTTCAGGGGGGTAATAGGACCCTCTCAAAGTATAAGTATGTAGTTGGGATTTGGGGTAAAGGTTGGGGGGGGGGGTATTTGACCATTTTCTATATTAATTATTATTATTTTCTTAAAAAAAATTGACCACTTGTGGTAGCTTTTAGATTTTTAAAAATTGAACATGAAAATAATTTTAAAAAATCGACCACTTGTGGTCGGTTTTATTTAAAAAATATAATTAAAAGGTATTTTTAAAAGTGACCACTTGTGGTCAGTTTTATTTTAAAATTAAATTTAAACTATTTTATAAATGCCACCACAAGTGGTCGGTTTTGAAATTTTTAAAACCTAAAAAAGAAAATGATTTTAAAAAATCGACCACTTGTGGTCAGTTTTATTTAAAAAATTTAATTAAAAAGTATTTTTAAAAATCGACTACTTGTGGTTGGTTTTATTTAAAAATTAAATTTAAAATATTTTATAAAAGCGACCACAAATGGTCGGTTTTATAATTAAAAAAATAAAAAATAAAAAAATAAAAAAATATTTAGCAAACCGACCACTTGTGGTCACTTTTATATTACAAAAATAAAATATTTAAAAAAGAGACCACTTGTGGTCAGTTTTTATTAAAAAAAGTAATTATATGTAAAATCAAATATATAATTTTTTAAAATTACACCGATGACACGTAGTCAATAATCAATATAATAGTAATAAAAATCAATCAATCTTTGATTTTGTAAAAAAAACTATACTAAGAGGTATATCAATTAAAATAAATAAATTATGTTAAACATAATCTTTATCTTTTACTTATGTTTCAATATATATATAAATATTTTTCTTTGTATATACATTAAATGGTGTTAAACATAATTTTTGTATAATGAACATGTCTATATCATACAGTTGAGGTAATGATATTATGCTGCTATTGCAGTTATAATAATGTAATGTACATATATAAATGATAGTTCATCAGAATATAATGAATGTGTTCTATTATGAGGTAATATACTTGTGAATGTGATGTATATAGTACGTATTCAGGAGTTGATATATATATATATATATATATATATATATATATATATGATGTAGTGATCGATGGATGAATGATGTAGTCAAAAAATAGTAGAATCTATCCAAACATATTGAATATCTTGATTTGAAACGATAGAAGTAATAATATACTGCACGTTGAAGTTATATTAATGTAAGCTAATCAAATTAATCGATACTTCATCAAAGTATGTATATGAAATACGTCATATTATATTATTGGATAATATATTCGTGTACATATGTGATGTATATAGTATGTATTTTGAACTTGATATAGTTGATAGTGTGTATATGTGTGTGTATGTATAGGTATATACATAGTATATATATATATTATGTAGTGAAGGTATAACAACATAAGATAAACTAACCGATTATTCATCTGAGTATATGTGTAATACATTGTATATTATTATAGGGTAGTAAAATCATGTATGTGATGTATATAGTACGTATTCAAGAGTTGATATATAACTACATATATGATGCAGTGATCGATGAACTATGTAGTCAAAATCTAGAAGAATCTATCCAAACATATTGAATACCTTGATTTATAATGATCAAAGTAATAATATACTGCACGTTGAAGTTCTATTAATGTAAGCTAATAATAAAATTAATCGATAACTCGTTAAAGTATGTATATGAAATACGTCGCATTATATTACGTATGTGATGTATATTGTACGTATTTAAAACTTGATAGTCGAGAGTGTGTATATCTGTGTATGTATATGTATATATATATATATATTATGCAGTGTTGTACGTAGTGCGTAGTTCGAAACTTACATTTATATATATGTATGTATATCTCTTGTGGAGTGATGTACGTAATATGTAGTCAAAATTAAAGCTAACAAAATATATTGAGTTATATATTGAATATACTGATATCATGCGATCGATCAATGTGATATATAGTATACTGTTGAAGGTATAATAACATAAGATAAACTAACCGGTGTATATTATGGGGTAATAAAATGGTGTATATGATCAATGTATATAGTACGTATTTGAAAGCATAATAGCCAATCGAATATATGTATATATCTGTATATCTCGTGTAGTGACGTATGCAGTAATCAAAAGTTAGATAACTGAATCTAATTAACCAATAGTCCAACCGAAAAATATAAACAAATTTTTTTATTATCATTTTTTACGATTTATCAGTTCAAATATAATATTTTATTAATTTTTCAGAAACATGCACACTCACAATATTTTATTAATTATTATAGATGTCTTTATGTAACATAGATTTTTCATGCGTAGTTATTTTAATAGTGACATCTTATTATTTTCATTATTATAGTTACAGTTATTAAAATAGCAGTCCTAAGTCAATTCAATTATCTTATCAATTTTATTTAAATTCTAGCCATTGTTTGAACCCAATCTATGACAATTTTAGCCTAAATTTTGCCCACTTAAATTTAATTTCAACACTTTAATTCAGTCCTAATTTTAAATATCTTATTACTTTAAATCTCAACCATGGATCAAATTGATCCAAGGGATGAGATTAATTCTTCAACTCTATCCTTTTTAAAATACCAAAAATAAACCCTAACCTCATTAGACAAAAAAATTCCCCTTACTCTTCCCCTCTCTATAATTTTCTCTCTCTACCTTCCTATTCTTCTATATCAATTTCTCCCTCTCAGCCATTGGAGAGTCGCGCCAACAGTCGCAGCCAACTGCCACCGTTGTCGCCTCCTTCACTACCCAACTCCAATGCGCCACTGCTTCCACCGGTGACAGACAACCATGCCACCAGAAAATTGCCTCTCTGTTCTCCTTCACTAGCCCGCCGACGTCTCCCTCACTAGCTCATCGGCGCCTCCCTCGGCCTGATCTTCACTATGGCTAGTAAAAATCACTGTTGCTCCATCAATAGAAGGCCAACCAGCCGTCAAAATATCATGCCAGCCAACACCGCCTTCTTTTTTAGCCATGCAGCAAACCACCGCCAGTCAACTTCCCATGACGAACCAGCCATAACTGATGCCATCCACGCTCGGGTTATTTTATGGTAACATATCAAAATATCCTTTTAAGATGTCATATAGGATGTTGTAATGAGAGAGTTACACAATATAGGAAGTAACATTAGTTTTTTAGACGCAAAAAGTTAATAAGTAAATAAAATTTTGACTTTTGACATATAAATTGTCATGAATGTATAGAATTTACTAAATTTTGGTCACTTGAGAAGTGAATTAGTGAGTCAAAAATGTTTAAGTGTAGTTACTTGAAAGGTGAACTTGTGTTTTGAATATAGTTAAGTATGGTCACTAAAGAAGTGAATAAGTAACTTGAAAATATGTAAGTGTAGGTACTTGAAATGTGGACTTGTGGTTTGAATTTAGTTAAGTGTGGTCACTTGAGAAGTGAGTTAGTGACTTGAAAATGTTTAAGTGTAGGTACTTGAAATGTGGACTTGTGTTTTGAATTTAGTTAAGTGTGGTCATTTGAAATGTGAATTAGTGAGTCGAAAATGTTTAAGTGTAGTTACTTGAAAGGTGAACTTTTGTTTTGAATATAGTTAAGTGTGGTCACTTGAGAAGTGAGTTAGGGAGTCGAAAATGTTTAAGTGTAGGTACTTGAAATGTGGACTTGTTTAAGTGTAGGTACTTGAAATGTGGACTTGTGTTTTGAATATAGTTAAGTGTAGTCACTTGAAAAGTGAGTTACTGACTTGAAAATATTTAAGTGTAGGTACTTGAAGTGTGGACTTGTGTTTTGAATTTAGTTAAGTATGGTAACTTGAAAAGTGAATAAGTGACTTGAAAATATTTATGTGTAGGTACTTGAAATGTAGATTTGTGTTTTGAATTTAGTTAAGTGTGGTCACTTGAGAAGTGAATTAGTGAGTCGAAAATATTTAAGTATAGTTACTTGAAAAGTGAACTTGTGTTTTGAATATAGTTAAGTGTGGTCACTTGAAAAGTGAGTTAGTGACTTGAAAATGTTTAAGTGTAGGTACTTGAAATGTGGACTTGTGTTTTGAATTTATTTAAGTGTAGTCACTTGAGAAGTGAATAAGTAACTTGAAAATATTTAAGCGTAAGTACTTGAAATGTGGACTTGTGTTTTGAATTTAGTTAAGTGTGGTCACTTGAGAAGTGAATTAGTAAGTCGAAAATGTTTAAGAGTAATTACTTGAAATGTGACTTGTGTTTTGAATATAGTTAAGTGTGGTCACTAGTGAGTTAGTGACTTGAAAATGTTTAAGTGTAGGTACTTGAAATGTAAACTTTTCATTTTGAATTTAGTTTAGTTTGGTAACTTGTGAAGTGAATTAGTGACTTGAAATGTTTAAGTGTAGTTACTTGAACTATGAATTAGTGACTTTGTTTGAATTTAGGTGCTTGAAATGTGAACTTGTGTTTTGATTTTAGTAAAGTGTGGTCACTTGAGAAGTGAATTAGTGACTTGCAAATATTTAAGTGTAGGTACTTGAAATGTGAACTTTTCATTTTGAATTAAAGTTTAGTTTGGTAACTTGTGAAGTGAATTAGGGACTTGAAAATGTTTAGGTGTAGGTACTTGAAATATGAACTTTTCATTCGTAATTAAGTTTAGTTTGGTAACCTGTGAAGTGAATTAGTCACTTGAAAATACTTAGGCGTAGGTACTTGAAATGTGAACTTTTCATTTTGAATTTAGTTTAGTTTGGTAACTTGTGAAGTGACTTAAAAATGTTTAGGTGTAGGTACTTGAAATGTGAACCTTTTATTTTGAATTTAGTTTAGTTTGGTAATTTGTGAAGTGAATTAGTGACTTGAAATGTCTAAGTGTAGGTACTTGAAATGTGAATTTTCCATTTGAACTTAGTTTGGTTTGGTAACTTGTGAAGTGAATTAGTGATTTGAAATGTTTAAGTGTAGTTACTTGAATTATGAATTAGTGATTTTTATTTTGAATTTAGGTACTTGAAATGTGAACTTGTGTTTTGATTTTTAGTCCTTTATATGTTTTGTAGTTTGGATTTGGAACCTCCATCTATTGGTAGTAAAATGGTCCAGAAGTTAAAGCTATAGAGTCTCAATTTTAGAAGTCAGAATGGGGATGACTTTTGCATTAATAAGATAGTTTTAGTTGTATAACCATTGATTGAAGGATGGGTTGCCATTTTATAGTGATAAACTGATGTGGTAGCAATATTTCTCAGAATGAATAATTATGGCGGTTGTAGAAATTATTTCTAGGCTGTGAATAAAAAGGGGTAGATTAGTCAATAAGTTATGGGAAGAGACTTATTGGTGTAAATGGAATTTGAATGTAGTTTAAATGTATGCATGGGTAAGTAATTATGATGTGAGAAAGTGAAATATTTTGATAAGATCGTAATGGATTATATTATAAGATTAAGACCGACTATCTCTATTATGTGACTTACCCCCTTGACTTTCTTTTCTTTGGTAGTTGCAAACTAGTACTGCACGTGAGAAGGTGTGTGGTAGATTCTAAGGTGTGGTAGTAGTGTTGTGGAGAGAATGAACTTGTGGGAGGTAGTTAAGTTAAATGGCATAGTTTGGTTAATTTACCAATTTGATGGAATGGTATAGTATGTGACATACTTCATCGGTGTTACATGATTAGGGTTATACAATAGGCTTGAACTTTAGATGTGAATTATAGTGATAAAAATAGTAGCTTAAGACTAATGGCATTTCTTTTATGGGAATATATTATGAGGCTTGATGTGACGTGTGAAATAGCCTGCATAAAAAACTTGTGTAAAAAGGAGTGGATAATTTTGATATATATATACACGAGACTAGTGTTAAAACAATGAATTGTGGTTGAGTCATTAAGTAGGTAAGGTCTTAAGTATATAAAAGAATAAGTTGTACCCCGAGGTAGCATGTTTTTAGATAAGGTTTGATGTGTAAGTCATTAAGTAGGTAAGGGCTTAAGTATATAAAAGAATAAGTTGAACCCCGAGGTAGCATGTTTTTAGATAAGGTTTAATATGTATGAGTGTCATGTGTACCTAGATCAGATTCTATAATTTTGAAGTATAGAGAAGTCTGCGGAGTGGTCGTATAGTGTACTTTGGAGTTGAATTGAGGAAATATAGGTAGGAAATATGCGCCTTTGGTATAGTTGTACAAATTTTGTTAAGTTGTAAGTTATGTGATAAAAGGTGGAATGCTAGTAATCTAAGGATTTGAAGATAGAGTGTTAAGTGTTTAGAAGCATGGATGTCCATGGCCTTGATAATGTTAGTCACAAGTCGATGGCTGTGGGGTTTGGAGGAAGTTATGATTAGTGTCCCTGGAGGGGGATGTCCTAAAAAGAATTATCCTCACATTAAATTATTGAGTGGAGTCTATCGTTTATGTGCATGGTGATACCCCTTTGTGTTGAGAGTTGTGGACATAGATTTGATGAGAGGTTATAACCTCAAGTTCAAGAGTATGACTTTGCTCTAAGGGGGAGATGATTAGTTAAGGTAGTTCCCAGTTTTCTCATAATGGCAAGTTGCAGGAAAAAGTCATGATAAACCTATTCCTATTCAAGTAAACTCCTCATACTTTATTTTAAGAGGTCATCCTATTAATGTCTTATGTATTCAAGTCCTACCTATGCCTAAGGTCTGAGTTCTCTATGTAAGTCATGTCATGTTCCAACCTCCAAACTAGAAGCAATGATGTCTCAGTAATTTAATTTTTCCAAGTATTTAAGCTCCATGATTATGATTCTCATGATCCATAAATCCATGTCTCACATCATGCTTGGTTGTAAGAAAATGTGCCTTTTATATGTTACCAATTCATTTTACGTCGGGATTAGCCAAAATGATAAGGTTCATGCAAACTTATGACTATCTCAGTTCTGAAAATGAGAAGCAATAGCTTCAAGTATCAATCCCTGTCTCAATCATTGACATCATAAATTCTGACCTTATTTTATACGACTCATGATGTAAATGCTCATGTTTCTCATTATGGTCTGTCCTAAGCACTCATGTTGTATTATGTTTATGCCTGAATGACTCTTTATTTATGATCTAGACATATGATGTATGAAGCACTTCAATTCTATTGTATTGTATCTTCATCTGATATCTCTCCTTGAGTAGTGCAATAGGCATATGTTATAATCGAATAATGTTACTCCCTTCTATGATGTTTATGCTAGGGTCTCTCAATGATCCTCCATATGATAGTATGATAGTAGTTATGGAAGAGTAGTAATGTTTGAGTTAGGGGAGTAGATTTTAATGTGATTTCTTTAGCTAAAGTTATAGGTGAAGGGGGAAAGGAGGAGATGAACTTTCTCTATGTGAATTAGTTAGGAAGGAGATATGTTGCAAAAGTTTTTGTGAGAGTGATCGGACTTATTGGTCTTAGTAGGGAGATCCATGAAGTGGGTGTAGTAATGATAGACTTGACTGTTGTGATTGATGAAAACACAAACCCATGTACTATGTGGTTAGTACTCCCTGAATTAAAACCAGAGGGTGTTTGATGGTAGTGATTAGGCGAAGTAATATTCTTGAAGGGATGTAGAGTATGAGGTCTCATAGCTTAAGCTAGTAGCTCTTTTCTTCGAATTAGGCTTCAACATAGAAGTACTATGCAGTGGGACTTAAACTCTTATGGTTAGATGTGATATAGGAGAATTGTAAGTTGGAAATGATGAAGTATATTATTTATTGTCTGGGGCATAGACGAGTAGTGTCTCTAAGTTTAAATTTATTCATTGTATCTGGTAAGGTAGAGAATACTTTTATTCCTATATCCTACGAAATCTCATTTCATGATTAGTATTGATGTAAAATCATGCCTAATAAACTCATATGTTGTGATGATCATGATCCCTAGAACTCATGTACAAGATCATCTCTTTGTCAATTCTTATTCTCTCACGCTTCGCGTTACTCATTTCACTAGGGGTTATCATGAAGCTCTTTTGATTTCTTTGCATATTTTGTTGAGGAAAAATATACATTGCGAGATTACGTTCCTTATTCCATACTTTTAGAGCTACAATAAGTTCCTACCCATCATTCGAGGATGAATGATTCCAAAGGGGAGATAATGTAACACCCTGCATTTTTGAGCTAGAAATCGAACCGTCGTTTCTACGAGTGTAAATTCTCATCCCATAATTTGTATGTGAATACAAGTATCGTGATATTTATCCTAGTTTTTTAAGTGCTTATGAGGTTAAAAATATTCGTCGAAATCACTTAGAGCAAAGTTGAGCTAAGAGTCTCTGATTCGTCCAAAGTTGATATTCAATTCTACAAGGATCAACTTTAAACATGTATAAATTTTTACATATGTGGAATTTTTTAGCTCAAGACCCACCAAATTGTAGATAATTGAGTCAGATTTCCAAAAATACCAATTTTGCCTTACTCTGATACCCGTGCAAAAAGCTACGACCTTTTTCGTGAGAGGCAGTAAAGGCAGGCAATAAGCCTGCGCCGTGGGGGTTATTCCAACGGTATAGATCAGGCGTCATGGGGTCTGTCGCCCCGGAATAAAGGCGTCGCCTGGTGTATTCCTCACCTTTTCAGCTTCTTAAGGGTCTAGGGGTACTTTGGTCCTTTTCTCTCAACCCCAAACGGCCAAAGGACGATTTATATCACCCAAAAGGGAATAATTTGCCCATCTTCTTAAAAACCAACTCACCAAAAACCCTCTCTTTCCTCACGAACAAACCCAAACTCTTCCTCAAGAAAATAAGCAATTCAAGATTTCTTCATCAATCAAGAAGCTTAAGGTACGTGGGGCTATCCTAAATCTATGGGCATAGGTTTTACGATTTTAACAAACTTTAAAGTTATGTATGTATATGTATGAGCTTTGGGAAATTATTTTAAGAACATGCATCATGAATCAAATTTGATGAAAGTACGTAATCGTCATGGGTTTTTTTTCCACAAAATTGATTTATAATCTTGTACATATGTGATTTGAATTCAAAAAGCGATTTACGAATATGAATTGTGAAATTTTCTTTCCCCATGATAAAATTTATGGACATTGTATTGTATGAATTGTGAATTGTTTGCGAGAGTATGACTTAAGAGCCCCTTTTTGATCATGAGATTTATGTATAACTAATGTTGGGGCTGGTTTATGAATAATGGCAATTCTTGAGTTTAAATGCCTCTTTAACCATTATGCATTGTCGTTTACATGCATTCAAAAGGGGTATTTCTTATGCTAAAGGTATTTGCATCTTAACTGAAAAAGATGCATGTTTTGAATAAATGAATTGACCACCACGTGTTAAAGTCCTGTCAAGAGAGTGTTTTGCATAAGTCTTCATATGCTTTTGATAATAAGAACTCTCTTGTGATTTGATAAATATTTTGGTAGTCATTTACATGTTTTGAATAAGAAGGGTTGTGGATTTTATATGATATGAATGACTTGCAAGACTGGGTATGACGATACCCGGTGATGATATGTCCTTAACAGAATAAGTATTGAATGTTTGAAAAACATGAAGCATGGTTTTAAAGGACTAAAATTAGGCTTAAAAAGAGTTAGATGGTTACCCGAAGAAGGTTCGAGTTTAGATAACTCATAGCCCAAAACTGCGTTTTGCTAATGCGGGACTTATTTTATGTTATCCTACATGGGAGGATAATTAGGACATCTCACATGGGGGGATTCCTACGGTATGATCACATAGGGAATATTACCAATCTTATGAACTCCAATTCCCGTGACAAACTTGGATTGGGGACTTGACCGCTAAGTAAAGGGCGAATTTCATATGGCCCGTGGGATTATAAATGCTCTACTTATGTTGTATAAAAAAATATTTCATTTTTGGATCGTTCTACGTACCAGTACCTTTGTGTATTGACCCCCTATATTTCAGGTTCTGTGGTATAATCCCATGGTCTATCACATCAGTATAACACTTGGGATATGACAGAAATGGGTGATCCATCTATTTTTTGGGAGGCGTTTACTTATATGTTGAGTCTTTCAGTATATGGTCCAACTGGGGGCTTGGTCCCGATTTAGATAGTTAGTTTTCATTAGAGGCTTCGTAGACAAGAGTTGAGTATTGTATTGTCATAATTTTCTTGACACGGTTTTAATTATAATGAATCTCCATTGAATATCATTATATCTTTCGCACTTTGATTTATGTATGGATTATGCTTATGATCACATTCTAAGGGGTCTCTCAGGCCTTCATGGTGCGGGATGGCCGTGGCGGCTACGACCTCGGCTTGGGTTGTGACACCTGCAGTTTTTGCCCTGATGGCTATTGCTCTCAAGATGATATATTTCATGGATATGCAATGGGTGCGGCTCTCAATAATCTTCATGCCATGTATATGCTAGAGATTTGTCATACCCTAGAATATCGCGAACTAGGATTCCTTCCCCAAATAGAACTTGGTTTTCTATAAGGAATTATGTGATTCCTTTACTTATAAGAAGATTGTATCATATAAGGAAACTTTTGACTCCTCTTATTACGCTACTTTTTCATTTTATTTCTTTCCTTTTTTGCTCTTTATTTCTCCTTTCTGTATTTTTTTCTTCATTTCGTGGCTCCAATCTTCCTCATTTGTGCTTGCTTTCCTTGTGTATTCACATCACCTGTTCTGGGACCTGGTTCACCCTGTTCTGGGACCTAGTTCACATAATACAACATACAAAAGACAACAAGTAGTAAACCAGGTTCTTATTTGTCAATCATTAATACTACAAACATGTTCTCCTACTTTCCAAAAATCCCCCCCCCCCGTTTTGATGATGACAAATAATGCATCATATATTTCTTGACCACAACATATTACTTCCCCCTTCTAGCATCATTGAAAATCAACAACCAAATAACCCAATGAACATACAATGAGTGCAATATCATTTTATCTCATGGCCACTCGGGCAACACTATTCAACATACACTTGTTGACAATAAGGTAGGTCAATCTGAGGATATTACCCATCTTACATACACAACAAAGACATGCAGAGAAGGAACACAATAAAGTACACATGTACCAATTTAATTCCTTAGTACCCCAATTAAAAGCATATTATGTTATGAGTATGAGACAAAATATAAGCACCACAAGAAAAAATGGAGGAAAAAGAACTCGAGGATATATACTGGCAGAAGGAGCACAAAGGCTGAGAAAGAGGAGCTGGAATGTTTATCCATAACATTGTGCACTTTTTTGGCAAATTTTTTTCACGATACTTCATGCTAATAATTTATGAGGTCCACCTTTAGCTGAGTATTTTCAGCTTTAAGTAAACTGTGCATTTGCAAGATGTCGGTGAAACAACAATTGAGTGATGAGATCAAACCCTTTTTCTTGGAACCTGGTTCAAATGCACAGAGATCTTACTAATTCCTGGTACTTTTATCAAATAACTTCTTCTTGATTAATTCAAACCCCAATTGTGGAAGAATTTATGTGGTTAAGAAACTCATCAAATTTAGTGCAATAATGATGGATTTAGCAACAATAAGGGTACAAATCATAGTTTGTTTCGAAGAAGGTTGTTCCCCTAAGAAATAGTTAGTTACACTTGAAAGGTGAAGCCATAATTTAGGATTTATGAACCTAGTTCAAATGATGAGGTGGATAAGACAATAAAGATACTGAAAGAAAGGAACTAGGTTCTCCCTGAATTGGAACTGGGGTAATTCTAAGACTGAGATCCTCTTTATCAAAGTAGTTTAGGATTGAAGGATTCTCAATATAACAAAGAAAAAGAGGATTCTTGGTGGTTTTCTTGAAAGAATTGGATTTGTAAGGATGGATCAGGTTCACCAGTGCTTAAGTTTTACACATACTAAAAAACACTACATGTAATAAAAGGGATGGTACATACCTGACTATAAATAATGAACCAGGTTCCTCTTTTGTGAGTTCCTCCTTAATTTCTTGATGTAATTAGTAATAAAGCAGGGGTAATATCCACAGTGACTTTTAAATATGTCTGATGTACGTACTTGTAGCAGTTAGGGACTAAGTTATTGGATATACATTGTATGTCCAATCAAGCATAAAACTATTTATTTACTAGCCAATTATTAAGGAAGTCATGAAGATGTGTCAATTCTTCTTAATAAGACCAAGCTTCAGGAATAGAGAAACCAGGTTCACATTGCGTTGAACCCCTTTAATCATCCAATAGCTCCCCTCTTTTTTGTTCACCATCCATAGTCTCAACACTTGTTTCCCCTATCTCTTGTACATCCTAAATGATATGAGGATTACCGCTGAGCTATTAATTTGCTCATTTCAAAAACTTCTTAGGAAACAGGTTCTGCCAGTATTGACCATTCATATCCTTATAATTATCTCCAGCAATACCAAATTTGTCATTGTCAACCTGCTCTTCAAGATCATCATCACCAAGATGCCATTCATAAGACTAATTTTTTCATCATCTTTCTTTAAAATTAAACAAACTAGGTTTTGGTTGTATAATTATCCCTATTGCTGTGAGCGAACCTTCAATATTGAAGTTAGAACATTCTAATATTCTTCTTGATTTTTGATCACTTTGATCATTTCTTCACTGAATTTAGTGTTGGGCAACTTATGAAATAGGACTTTCATGACGCCTTCATTCAGAACCAGGTTTCAGAATTTGAGTTTTATGCATCTAAAAGACACTTAGCAAATTATTTTTCAACCCTTTTTGTCCCTTTCCAAAGTCTACCTTGTAACCTTGGAAATACGTAAGTGATAGGAACTTTCTCGCATTTCAATCATGTGTCCAGAGTATGTATTATTCAACTACCATGATTTGTCTATTCCTCTCACTTTTTCCTAAAACACTAGCTAAAGATTAGTCTTGGGTACCCAGCTTAACTTGAGTCCCTTCTTGTGAGTAAAAGTATGAATGAGATCTCTTCTAGCCCTAAAACGTAATTAAAAGGACTGTTTATTTTGAGCATTTTTCAGGGTATGGGCCTGATTTCTTTTAACAATATTAGAATGATTTATCTGACAAAAGCCAGGTCCCTTTTTAATAAAATCTATATTTTTATGATTTTCCCAAATTTGACCTTGACATTGATTTCTACAATGGCCTTCCTTTCCACAGTGAGTACAAGATTTTAATCCAGTAGGGTTACCTTGTGAGGACTTGTGTTCTTCTGGTTTAAAACCAATCCCAATGTTTAGTGGTGGTTTGACTATCCTGAATTTGAGTTAGCAGTGTTGAGGACCTGGTTCACTTTCTATTGTGTTCTAACTAATATTTAGTCCTTGCAAGATTTTCCTACAACAACCTTTTCTTTTCAGTAATCGCTTAAAGATTTATAGTCAATTTCTCGATGTCATCTTCCAAGGATTGTTGAAAGGTGGTTACTTGGTTTTTTCCTTTAGAAGAAAATTCCTTTAAAGAGTTTCTTAAGGAATAATTTTCTTCATCAAGAGTTTAATAGTCCATTCTTAAAGATGCATAATCACTCATAAGCTGATTCTTGTTAGAACAAGCAGAATAATAAGCATCAATAAGAACATAAGCCAAATTTTGAAGTTTTCTCTTAGAAAATTTTTGGAGTTCAGGTTTTAGATCAAGAAATCATACCTCAGTTTCTCCTTGTTCAGTATCACTGTCTGTGTCTAACTTACCATGTGTGAAAGTATGTTCTCCTTGGAACTTTCTTCCTGTTGTTCACCATCTGAGTCAGCAATTGCGACAAGTGCTAGAGGGTCCTTATCATCAAATTCCACTATAGCTAGTAGTGATTGATTTTGTGGTTCTTTATCTTTAAATTCATCAGAAGATTTTACCATTTTAGCAAGAACCCTTTTAACAGCAACATCAGCTTCACATTTTGTCATCATTTTGTGGGATGAAAGAACCAGGTACTTCTTTTTTTCCTTAGATTTTTCTTGGTTATTTTTCTTGTGATCTACTGTCCATAAAGGACAAAATTTGATGAAATGTTTAGGACTGCCACACTTGTGACACACTTGATCATGATTTTTCTTTTCATAATTTATTAAAACCTGGCTTCTGTTTTGCGAATTCAAGCTCCTCCTCAACATCTTTTGAGATCTCCTAGTCATGACTGCCAAATTCTCAAGTTCAAAATCTACCTTTTTAGTAGCTTTTAGAACCAAATTATTTTTCTTTGTGCCCCTAATAATTTCACGTTCTTGATTTTTCTTAAGCTCATACATTTTTAAGTTTTCGATGAGATCATCCATAGTTAGTGTGTCCATGTTATGAGCCTCAGATATAGCTTCATACTTACATTCCCATGACTCCAGAAACACACTGAGTGGTTTTCAAAAGACCTTACCACTGGGAACAACTTCACCTAGAGAGTAGATCTCATTAATGATTGATATGAACCTGGTCTGCATCTTCTGAATAGTCTCTTCTTCCTTTATCCTAAATAATTCATATTTTATGTTTTGTATATCAATCTTAAACTTCTTTACTTAACTGGTACCTTTATGAGTTTTTTCACAAAGTGTCCCAAATTTCCTTTGCAGTGGAACAAGAAGATATCCTATTGTACTCATTGGGGCCAATGTCACTGATTAGGATATTTTTGGCCTTTGCATTATTTTGAACATTGATCTTGTCATTATCATCAAATTCCAATCTCCCTTTAGGAATCCTAGTATTTTAATCTTCACTAAGCTTCATTGGGATTGTTGTCCATCCAATACAATATTCCAGAGATCATGATTCTCTCCAATAATGAAGTCTATCATCCTATTCTTCCAACACCCATAATATTGTTCGTTAAAGAGGGGTGGTTGAATTTGTGAAGCACCTTACTGAGATGCTGGTGGGGCAGCCAACTGATCCTTTTCAAGGTGTTAGCCTTTAATTGAAAAGACGTGCTCTGATAACAACTTTTAGAAATAAACTAATCCCACCACACATATTAAGAACCTGGTCTTAGAAGTTGTTGTACACAACAAACAGTAAAATAAAGTTCAACACAAATTTTATCATGGAAAAGTCCTTGCTCAAGGGAGTAAAAAATCACGACCTACACTATGTAGGATTTCACCAATCTCCACTAACTTCAAGGTGCTTTGTTCAAGATTACAACCCTGCAATCCTAGAACCCAACTCTTAACTCACAACTCAATAGTTTACTACAACTGTTCAACCTACTGTATGAGCACTCCAAGAAGTCAAACTCAATTCTTGTTAAAACACTTCACATACAAGAAGTCAAACCCATTTTTTGCTAGAACACCCCACAAATAAGAAGTCAAACCCGCTTCTTATTACTCATACTCACAATGTTCAATAATAGAAAAGATACAACTCAGAATTTATCCTATTCTAGACTTAAAACTTATCAATTTACTCAAATTTATGAACTCAACAAAGACTACTAACTCTAGCCTTAGACTTCTCAAACTTCAAAATTCAGTAATGCAAACTCGAACAGAAAATGTGAACCAGTTTTTGTTTTGTTGTGATGAAGTCTACAGTTTTTTCTCTGATGGCTATTGCTCTCAAGATGATATATTTCTTGGATATGCAATGGGTGCATCTCTCAATGATATTCTTGTCATATATATGCTGGATATTTGTCATACCCTAGATATCACGAACTAGGATTTCTTCCCAAAATGGGACTTGGTTTCCTATAAGGAATTATGTGATTCCTTTCCTTACAAGGAGATTGTATCATATAAGGAAACTTTTGACTTCTCTTATTACTCTACTTCTTTTTATTTCTTTCCTTCTTTGTTCTTTATTTCTTTCCTTCTTCTCTCTTCTGTGTATTTTTTTGTTTATTTCGTGGCTCCAATCTTCCTCATTTGTGCTTGATTTACTTGTGTATTCACGTCACCATTCCTGGGACCTGGTTCACACCTGTTCTGGGACCTGGTTCACATGATACAACATATAAAAGACAACAAGTAGTAAACCAGGTTCTTATTTGTCAATCATCAAAACTACGAATATGTTCTCCTACTTTCCAACATAATCAATGTCAAAAGTTAAAGCACAAATAATTTCATAATTGCATGAAAGCAATGATAACAATGCCAATACTCATGATAGTTGCTAATAGGAGTTGCACAAAGGCAACACCGAAGTCGTGAATTTAGAAAAATTGGGTTTTATTTTCTTAACCCTACTTATTATTTATTTATAAATTTTTATCCTTTGTGATTTTTGTGAAGTTATTTTCATAAATGTAAGGGTATATGATATATTTGTGATGATCTTGATGTGCATGATAATTAAGAATAATAGTTTTTTTATCGTGATTAATGTGATTCGATTCGTGCATAAAGATCATATGCGAGGTTTATTGTCAAGTTGTAGGATGATATGAAAAATTACATTATTTTCAAGCACATGAGTATACTTGAAAGTATTTTAAGTGAATATGAAATCCAGAGAACATGAGTTAGTGAATTCATTTTTCTCTACATGTGATATGAAAAGACACTTGGTATGTTACGTGTGTGGGTATTTGACATGTGATTAGAATTCAATATTAGACTTATCATTATTCAATATATTCTTTGAAGAATATAAACTTGAGATAATTAGTATACATTTATCTCAATTCTTGATGGGGATATGATACTATGTGATAGTTTACCAATATGTTGAGCGTAAGACTTAATACAGAAGTTATAATAAAACAATGAGGTTCTATTTTTCAAATTTGTAGTGAAGGATCTTGGAGATAGTGTTACTATGTTGTGTATCATGATTAAACAGAATAGTGGGGGTTACGTTTTGGGTTAATCTCATTAGTTTGAAAAAGTACTAAATAAATTAGCCACTTAAACATAAAAATATAGTACCCTATTTGATCCTAGATCGAGTTAACCAATTACTAAAAAAATTGACTTGTGTAAGCAAGCGCTATTGGAAGGGTCAATAGACGAGTTCTTGGTTTTATTTAAAAAACAAGATATTTATACAACTCTAAGTTCCATACTATTTTATAAGGATATATCGATATCCGTTGGTACCGAATATGTGAGAAAAATAACTTTACCACATAATTAATGTTTACCTTCCTAGAAGGTACAATTTCTTAAAATCAAGAATTAAACTTGTTTTAATGGAATTAAGGAAAGGAGTTGGGTGGTTGAGGGATTCTATATTTATATAGAAAATTCATTGATATTATAAACTATGAACTCAATTTGTAATAGTCAAGCCACACTAGCTCAAGCATATAGAGATTATATAATGAGAAGTCAAAGCACATAATTTATTGGCATAATTATGTGAGAAAGTCAAAATGAACTTGACTAATCTATTTACTAAATCTATTAAAATAAAGTTGTTGAATACATCTTCAAGTATGATTATTGTGAGTCCTCAAAATTTTTTGACTAATTTATTTTGGAACCTTCCCCATATATAATAATATTTTTTTACTTGAATCATGATAAGGGATGTTAAAAGAGTGATTTGGGTAAGTTTTGAAAGTTTTGGAAAGGGTTTGGGGTCATTTTGTGACTCTAAACCAGTGAGGGTCCACAATAGGGGCATGACACACTGCCTACGCCCCGCGATAAGGGAGTGGCACGCTGACTACGCCCTGCGATAAGGGCGCAGTACGCTGCCAACCCCAAAAATCACATCAATCATTGAGTATTACATTGCTCTTCTTCTCTCCAACTCCCAAGTCAAGAAATATAATTTTTTTAAGAATTCCATTACCCAGGATCTAAACTTCAATTCCTCTCCAAATTCTTCAAATTTTCAGGCATGTTGTACACTCTCTACTCTAATTATGATATAGTTGCATTAATTAACTTGGTATTTTGGTGTTTTTGAATGATTGAACCAACTAAGGTTGAGGGCTTTTATTTGCTAACACTTTCATTGTTTTCCCCTTACTTTTAATAGGTTATTCATGCTTTAACTAATGGATTTTAAAACTAAATTTCTAGCATTATTATAATGGTGAATTTGGTGACTTGGCTTTTCACAATATGGATAAATTTTTGCATGGTAATGACATTTACCTCAACCCACAGTGTTAATTTGGTTTGAATAAGGATTATACATGATTTATTTATCTTTTGAAAATATTGAATTAAACTAAAAAAGGATAAAAAAAAGTTTTGGAAAGCCCTTAGTGGTTGCGGTTTTGCATTTTAAACCAAAAATTGAAGTTTAAATGGTTAAACAAATTATGGTTATAGTTTGGCATAATTGGAATAGCTTGCTAACCTATTGATATGATGATACCAAGTTAGAGTTGCCTAAATAAAAGACTCCATGGTTAATGGTTGGTGTTATGTGCAAATCATTTTAATTTGTACTTCAAGAAAATTGTATAACTCATCGAGAAGGTATAGTCCTTGGGGGACCAACACTAGAAACCGCGTTTGCCAACTTTGAGGGTCTATGACCATTGTGTCTGTTGTATACATTATATTTTGGACGCCTATCGCCTTAGTGTCTTTAGCCATTCCCCAGTACATGCGGCTAATATGACTTAGGCCCTTCCGGTAGGGGGAGCCAGACCTATATAGCCCTTGGGTGCCTAGAAAGTCAGTATGAGCTACATAGTTTAGGACTAATGCTTTAAAGGCTCATATTCCATGTCCCTTGTCCCTATTTCAACATTACATATATAACATGATTTTTTGGTAAATACATTGTTTTATCATTTTCCTTGGGTTGCATGCCAATACTTATCGTACTGACCTTCCCTCGACGCTACATTATTTCATGAAGTAGGTTTTAAGGGATTTTCTTGTGACCCTGTATAGCATTAGGTGGTTCAATATTTCTGTTGATCAATTGTGAAGTGGTGAGCCTCCATCCTTCGGAAGTCCAAGTCCCTTTCTTAGTTTCAGTTATTATTTCAGTACTTTTGGATTCCTTTTATTATAGTCAAGGGCATGTCTCGAATTAGTTGGTATTCTTTGGGTTAGAGGCTTTTGTGGACAGTATTGAGTTACTATTGTTGTTTTTTCCAATATGGATGCTTCATCTGACCCCAATACCCACTAATTCCTTCTTTTATCAGAATATGCTTAAATTTATCAGGAGTAGTATAATTTTTTATGCTTATACTAATTACAATTTTTTCTATATTTTCTTAAGGTCATTATTCGTTGTTTCTTCTATATCTTTTTAATTTTATCAAAAGACCCTTTATGCCAGGAAGTGTTGCCAATTATACCGACCCCATAGTGCAATATATAAGCATTATCTCTTCTTTGTTACTGCAATTTATATGTTACATGTTATATGACCACTTTTTTTAAAGTTTAGAATATTTTAAATCATCTTTACTAATTACGTCACCGTCGTTTGTCACATGAGATATTGACCCTCAAACTCCCTTCTTTATTTATATTCTCTCTTATTATTTTAGTTGTCTTTCATTATTTTTTATTATTTTGCTCTTAAGGTAAGGCTAACGGGGTTGTTTCTGTCCTTGGTTGGCTTTAGATGCCCGTCAACAACTAGACCCTGGTTTGGATCATGAAAAACTTAATATCAAAGCAGGGTTTAGGGTCGTTGAGTGTCTACAAATCCGTATTGAGTAGAGTCACTTTTATGGGTGTACAATGCTCTACAAGGCATTTAGGAATGTTTCCCATCTTTGTGTTATATTTTGTGTTTGAGAGTCTAGTTACTTTGAGTTTTCTCTAACTCCTGGTTTACCTGCATTATGTCTCCATGATGATCTGATGGTCGTAGAAACTCAGTTGGAACCTTCATCCCAATTGGGAAAAATGCAAAGAAAATTCGTCCTACCCATGGAATACAGACTAGTTATAGGGCCCGTACTTCTGACCGCACGGCTCTACCTAGGTTTCCACTGACCATACTAATCCTTCTCGGGCTTTTCGGGATGGTGATGCTTATACTCAGTCCCTTTAGAGAGATATCTCAAATGCCGAGTTGCATCATTCCATCCATATGCTAGCTCAGATTGTGGCATCATAATCCCATCTATCTGATCATGTTGGTCCTATTGCCAGTGTATCTAAGGTCACTCGGGTTGGCCAGTTTATGAGCTTGAATCCCCAACCTTTATAGGCTCTAAGGTTTAGGAGGATCCTCAGGGGTTTATCAATTAGATAGAGAAGATCTTCAGAGTTATGCATGCTGGTAATTTAGAGGGTATGTAGTTTGTCACTTACCAGTTAAAGAAAATAGATTATTAGTGGTATGGAAAGTGGGAGGAGTTAAGGGGAAATAATATTGAGCCAACTTTGTGGGAAGAGTGTTTCTTGAATATTTCTATCCTAAAGAGTTGAGGGAAGCCAACCTGAAAAGCATATAAATCTAAAAAAGGGTAAAAAGAGTGTTAAGGAGTACACACTGAAGTTTGAACAGTTGTCCCGTTATTCTCCAGAGTTAGTGTTTAATATGAGGTCCAAGATAAGAAAGTTTGCTTCTAGCCTGTCCTGTGATTTAGTGTTAAAGTGTGAGACTGCTATGCTAAATAATGATATGGACATATCCAGGTTAGTAGTATACATGCAATAGGTGGAATATAAGAAAAGAAATTAAGAAAAAATAGGGGAAAGGTAGAGCAAGAAGTTTAGGTATGTAGAGAAGGGTGAAAATCAGTAGAACAATGAGTAAAATGGTAAGCAATGGCAAAGGAAGAAGATCTAGGAAATTCTTATTCAACATATAGTGCCCCTTATCCTAATCTTTTAGGCGATCGACGTTTTCAGTCTAGCAGTGGTCCTAAGGAATATAGTGCCCAATGTCAGGTCAATAGAGCAAAGTCAGCCCCAACTTACCCTCCTTGTCATTTTTGTGGACAACTTTATCATGGATATTGTGAGGAGGGGAGGAATCTATGCATTAATCTTGGTAAGCCTGGTCATATGCGGCAGAATAGTCCTACAGTTAGGGTTTCCATCAGAGTTAATAAGTTCCCCAATCGTCACTTCTTTAACCCTTGCAGGAAAGGGTGCTACTTCAGGTATGGGAACTGGTCGAACTTGTATTTATACATTTTCTAACCATTAGAAATCTTAGGCATCCCCAAATGTAGTCACTGTTATGTTACAAATTTTCTTCTGTGATGTTTATTGTTTGCTTGATCCAGGTTCTACCATAACGTATGTAACTCCTTATGTGGCTGTACACTTTGGTTTTGGTATGAAGAGTATTTTTAACCCCTTTTGTGTTGCGACTCTGATGAGTGAGTCTATTGCTGCTAGAAAAATTTATAGGGGTTGTATGGTGTCCATTTTTCGTAGGGAGACATTGGTGGATTTGATAGAACTTAATATGGTGTATTGATGTAATCTTTGGAATGGATTGACTTTATTCGTGTTATGCTTCTCTGGACTGTAGGACCAGAAAGGTCACCTTTTATTTTCCAAATGAACCAGTATTAGAATGGGAGGGGAGTTCTCTAGTGCAAAAAGAAAAGTTTAATTCTTATCTTAGGGCTCAACAATTGATTTTCAAGGATTTTCGGGTATTCTTCTGGATAGGGAAATAGACTTCAGAATTGACCTTCTACCGGATACCCGTATTATTTTCATTCCTCCTTATAGTATGGCTCCAGCTGGACTAAAAAACAAAAGGAGCAATTAAAGGATCTTCTTTATAAAAGTTTCATCCGTCCTAGTGTTTCTCCTTGGGTGCTCCTATTCTTTTTGTGTGAAAGAAAGATGGGTATCTTTAGATATGTATAGATTATCACCAGTTGAACAAAGTTATCATGAAAAATAAGCACCCTCTTCCTAGAATTGATGACCTCTTTGATCAGCTTCAGGCGGCTAGGTGTTTCTTTAAGATAGATCTTCATTCGAGTTATCATCAATTAAAAATTAGGGAGGTTGATATTCTCGAGACTAACTTTTGAACCTAATATGATCACTCTGAGTTCTTAGTTATGTTGTTTGGGTTGACTATTGCTTTGGCTACTTTCATGGACCTTAGAATGGGATGTTCAAACAATTTCTGGACCTGTTTGTTATAGTCTTCATTGATGACATCTTGGTGTACTCCAAAAGTGAGGAGGATCATCCCTATTACTTTCGAATTGTGTTGCAGACACTTAAGGACCAGAAATTGTATATAAAATTTTCTAAGTGTGAATTTTGGCCAAGTGATGTGTCTTTTCTTGGTCATGTTTTTTCTAGTGAAGGGATCACGGTGGATCCACAAAAGATTAAGAGAAGTGGACTAGACGCACTACTCCAACCGACACTAGGAGCTTTTGGGGCTTGGTTGAGTATTATAGGAGGTTTGTGGAGAGTTTCTCATCTATTACTGCACTGCTTAAGAGGTTGACCTAGAAAAGGTTAAGTTTTTATGGTCTAATTTTTGTGAGGATAGTTTTGAGAAGTTAAAGGACAAGTTAACTTTTGCTCCCATTTTGACCCTACTCAAGGGTACTGTTGGGTTTGTTGTGTATTGTAATGCCTCCTGATGTATATAAATTATTCATATAATTTAGTATATAAAATTATATTTTTAAATAAAATATGAATAATTATATTCTATCCTCGCATATTTTTTGACAAATTCTACAGGAAAAAAAGTACAAGAGAACACTAAAAGAAGAAATAAATAAATAAAAGGATTCCACGGGTGTAACCACAATTTTATAGTCACAACCGTGAAAATTTTTGGAAGAAATAGAAAAGCTCATGGGTGATGGTCTTCACTTGAAAGCTTACTTACACCCGTCAAGTGAAGGAATAAAACAAGTGAAGGTTTGAACAAGAAGTTATAAGTTGACGGTTACGACCACCACTTTAAAGAATGCATTCATTGGTTCAACATTATAATTTTCTATAAATAGAAGCATTTTTTTGATTATTAATCATCCAACAATTAGCAAAAATAAAATATTGGTCTCTTGTAATAAATATTTCTTCAAGCCTTTTTCATATATCTAGTTTCTTAAATTTAAGTTTTTTTTCTTTTCTACTTACATAATGGAGTGATCTCTTTGTGTTGGGAGCGTTAAAGAACTTTCAAGACTTGATTTTATTTAAAAGCTAAATACTCCATGTTGAAATACTTGTACTAGAATTTACTTGATATTTTATATTATAGTTATAGTTTTATTAAGTTGTACTTCCCACAAGGAAGAAAACTGAATATATTATAAGTATTTCAAAAAATATAAGTAATACTAATTTTTAGTCACTTGTTATTTCAAATCTTTAAAATTGCTTCTTTTGATCCTTATCCTCACGGAAGAATTATTTCGAACTATTTCTTAGATTTAAATAATCTCTATCTTATTTGTCTCAATTCGTATCCTCGCAGAGGGATTGACTCAAATAAGATTGTTGATTTGAGGGGTCTTTATCTTATTTCTTTCAATCTGTATCCTAGCGGAGGGATTGTCTAAAGTAAGTTTATTGATTTAAAGATTACTCGCAAGGGGTGTTTATTCCTCATAAACACATAAATCAAGTCTAGAAAGTCATTGTACAATTTCATAGAAATTACTAAAATAATGATTTTATTATAATAAACATACCAAGTGAATTCAACAACCCCCAACTTCCTCTCCAAGATAATCTTTTAAGCACAATTTATTTACATACATTATTTTCAAACATAAGAAATTACTCTCTTTTCATCAATTTGATTCTTAAATATTAGCAAAATACCATAATTTTGGTAGCATAGATTTTTCAATCTCTATGGGATGATATCTTAAACTATATTTGAATTTGACAGAGTACGAGCAATAAAATCTTATAAAATTTGGACTCGTCACCTCCCATGTGGAGATGAGGTATGTTTGGATGTAGCTCAATAAGGTTATAACTTATGCTTCCAGGCAACTTAAGGTTCATGAAAGGAACTCCCCAACTCACGATCTAGAATTGGTGATTGTGGGATTTTCTTTGAAGATGTGGCACCACTATTTGTATGGGTACATGTGGACATTTATTGCAACTATAAAAGCTAATAGTATGTGTTCACACAAAAAGAGTTGAATCTCGAAAAAAGGAGGTGGCTAGAATTACTAAAGGGTTACGACATAAGTTTGCACTACTATCCTGTAAAGTTAATGTACTTGTTGATGCTCTTAGCAGGTTATCCATGGGCAATCTATCCTACACTGAGGAGGAGAAAAGAGGATTGGGGAATGATATTCACTGGTTGGCTAATTTAGGAGTTCGCCTTTTAGTATCTGAGGATGGATGAGTGATTGTTCGGGAAGTGGTTAAATCATCTCTTGGGGATGAAGTCAAAGAAAAATAAGTTTCGGATCCCATACTATCCAAATCAAAAATGATGTGAAACAGTAAAAGGTTATGTTTTTTTGAGATTGGGAGAGATATTATTTTGAGATATCAAGGAAGGTTGTGTGTTCCTGATGTAGATGAGTTGTGGAAAAGGATCTTGACTGAAGCTCATAAGTCCAGAAATACAGTTCATTCGGGTTTGACCAAAATGTATCATGACTTGAAGGAATTCTATTGGTGGAATAATATAAAAAGGGATGTGGAGAATTTTATTTCTAAGAGTATAGTCTGTCAACAAGTCAATATTGAGCATTTAAGGTCGGGTGGAATATCTCAAGGGATACGATTTCCTATGTGGAAGTGTGAGATGATCAATATTGATTTCATCATAGATCTTCCACATTCTCGGAATTCATATGACTCTATGTGGGTCATTGTGGACAGAATGACCAAGTTTGCTTACTTTTTGCCCGTAAGAACCACCTACTCGGGGGAGGATTATGCCAAGTTGTTTATTCAGGAGTAGTTAAGTTGCATAGGGCATCGGTGTCCATCATTTCAGACCAAGGTACGTAGTTTTCTTCTTACTTTTGGCATTTTTTTAGAAAGGGTTGGGTACGCAGGTGAACTTTAGCATTATTTTCCACCCACAAATGGATGGACAAATGGAGAGGACTATTCAGATGTTGGAGGATATACTAAGGTCCTGTGTAATTGACTTTAAAGGAAGTTGGATTGACATTCGCCTCTTATTGAATTTGCTTATAACAATAGTTATCATTTCAGTATCCATATGGCCCCTTTTAAGGCCCTTTAATGTAGAATAAATAGGTCTCCTATTGGGTAGTTTGAGGTGGGTGAGACTAGGTTTTATCAGATTGATCTATGATATTGGGCTGTATCAGATTCTAAGAAGGATTGGCAATGGTGTGTATGAATTGGAATTACCGGCATGTTTGGCTTTGGTTTATCCCATGTTTTATGTGTCTATATTGAAAAAGTGTGTGGGTAACCCTTCCTTGGTGGTTCCCGTTGAGAATATTAGTGTTATGGATTCATTGTCCTATGAGGAAGACTCGGTTGAAACATTGAATAGGCAAGTTCAGAAATTGAGGACTAAGGATATAACTTTGGTGAAAGAACTTTGGATGAATCAAAAGGTAGAAAAGGCTACATGGGAGTCAGAAGAGGATATGAAAGCCAAGTTCCCATTCTTGTTTTCAATAATGGAGGAAAGTTTTTAAGATATGATTTTTGTTTCCTTTCTTGTCGCATTTTGAATTTGTCCTTAGATTCTATTGTACCCTTTCTAGTATCGTGCTAAAGATGTCATAACTCTCATTCAGGAATGAATGATCCAAAGAGGGGATAATGCGATACCCCAGAAAGTTTTGACTAATTTATTTTGTACCCTCTTGCATGTGTAATGATAACTTTTAACTTGAATCATGATAAGGGATATTAAAGGAATGATTTAGGTAAGTTTTGGAATTTTTGAAAAAACGTTTGGGGTTATTTTGGGACCCCAAACCAATGAAGGTCTATGATAGGGGCGTGGCACGCTACCTATTCCCCGCAATAAGAGTGTTGCACGCTACCTATGCCCCACGATGAGGGTGTGCCACACCACTTGACGTAATTTGCCTAGTTTTATTTTTTTAGTCTATGACGGGGGAATTTTGGTCCTTTTCACCTTAAAACAACTTAAAACGTCCCCCAACCTTAGAAAACCCATCAATTATTGATTTTATCTTCTCCTCTCCAACCGCCAAGTAAAGAAATACAAGGAGATTTTCAAGGATTTCATTCCCCGGGCTCTAAACTTCAATTCCTCCCCAAATTCTTTAAATTTTCAGGCATGTTGTACACTCCCTACTTTAATTATGATATTATTGAATTAATTAACTTGGTATTTTGATAATTTTGAATGATTGAATCAACCAGGGTTGAGGGATTTTGTTTTCTAACACTTGCATTATATTTCCTTGTTTTTAATGGGTTATTCATGCTTTGATTGATAGATCTTGGAATTGAATTTCAAGCATTATTATAATGGTGAATTTTTTACTTGGGGTTTCATAATATGAATGAATTTAGGCATGGTAATGACATTTACCTCAACCTACAGTATTAATTTGGTTAAGAATAAGGATTATACATGATTTATTTATCTTACAAAAACATTGCATTAAAGAGAAAAGGGATAAAAAGATTTTTGAATGCCCTTGGTGGCTATAATTTTGGATTTTGAACCAGAAATTGGAGTCTAAATGGTTAAATAAATTATGGTTATAGTTTGACATAATTAGAACAGCTTGCAATCCTATTGGTATGACGATACCAAGTTAGAAATACCTAAATAAAGGACTCCATGGTTAATGGTTGGTGTTATATGCAAATTGTTTTAATTTGGGCTAAAAGAAAATAGTGTGGCTCACCAAGAAGGAGTAGTCCCGGGGGGGACCAACACTGGAAACCATATTTGCCGATGTTGAGAGTCTACAACCATTGTGTCTGATGTACACATTATATTTTGTATGGCCATCACCTTGGTGTCTTTATCTATTCCCCGATACATGTGATTAATATGGACTAGGGCCCTTTTGGTAGGGCAAACAGGACCCATATAGGCCGTGGATGTCTGGAAAGTTGGTATGAGATACATCATAATTCAAGACTAATATTTTAAAGGCTCATATCCCTTGTCACTATCCCTACATCCTATATATATGTATATATGTTGTGCATGTGGTTTATAATATGATTTTTGGTAAATACATTATTTTATCCATTCTCCTGGATTGTATGCCAGTACTCGACACACTGACCGTCCTCAGATGCTACATTATTTCATGATATAGGTTCTGAGGGATTTTCTTGGGTCTTGTGCAGCATTAGGTGATTTGATATTCTTTTTGATAAGTTGTAAAGTGGTGAGCCCCCATCTTTAGGAAGGCCTGGTCTCTTTCTTAGTTTCAATTATTTTTCCTAGTATGTTTGGATATTTTATTTATAGTTGGGGACATGTCCCGACTTAGTTGGTATTCTTTGAATTAGAGGCTTTTGTGCACAGTATTAAGTTACTATTGCTGTTTTATTTTAACTCTCAAACTCTCTTCATCATTTATATTTCATCTTATTATTTTGGCTGGCTTACGCTGTTTTTTTATTATTTTGCTCTTGAGGTAAGGCTAAGGAAGTTGTCTTTAGCCTTGGTTGGCTTGAGATTTTCGTCACGGCCAAGACCCGGTTTGGGTCATGATAATTTTATTAAAACTCCTTAATTAGGTCCACCAATAATGGCAACCCTATCTAGCACTATGAAATAAATAGTTACGAATTCAAAGGGTGACAACAAGTTATTGATACGTGGATGTTTTAATACTTAAGTAAGAGATATACTAGTATTGGTTATCATAGATTGGAGGGTTGAATTCTAATACTCTTAATGAGGTTCAACTCAAGTAACAAGTGTCTCAAATATGACAAAGACACTGAAAGAACTTCACCTATACGAACATAGAAGTGGTGCCGCTTCGATTGGGAGTTGGAGTTGCTCTCAGAAATGTTCATGAATATTGGATAGCACATGACCATAAAAGTTCTAAACATGCTTGAGTGGAAATCAGGAATAAAATGTTTATGTGTGTAGTGTCACTAATGTTATCAAAAGGAATAGCACGTTCAAAGCTATTATGTTGAGTGGAATTTCGATTTCGTCTTGTGACATTGTACTAAGGTAATGTTCAAATCGAAAGATATATTACTCTATGTGTGAACATGACTTGATATTAGTTTCCTAATTTATATTTAAACAAGTGAAGGATTGTTGGATTTTTATTTTTATTAAATTAATATTTGTTGGAGGTGTCTTTTTAATTAAGTGTCTTTTGATGAAAATATGTCTTTTAATGAAAGGGTGTACCCTTTTAATTTGTGTATTCTGAAAGAAAGGGTGCGTCCTTTTATTGTATGGTTCCCATCTATTCTATTTAAATCCAACCTCCTCCCATTTCTAAAAAACGTTTCTTGAGAAACCTTTTACAGAGAAGCCTTTACAACTTTCTTAAAAAATCTTTTGTTCTTCCCAAAAGATCAAGTTCAATAAGTTCTTGCTTTTTAGAAGAATCTCTTCGCTATTTGCTTAGTGCAGAATTTATTAGGCTTTTCATATCCATTACAACTATTGCATATAATCCCATAGTAATCTCGCAGAGAAGAGGGAGCAAATATCATTTTTTAAAAAGCATTTCGTACGTGTTTCAAGCCTTAGATTTTGTGTTTGTTGTTCAGATTATTAAGTCTTCATATTTGTATTCTTCTTTGTATAATTTGTATATTTTCATTGAACATATTTTTCAACATAATTCTGTTTTATTTTTATCCCACTTTCTATTGTAGATTTATTCTGTACCTACTTATATTATAGGTTTTAAATTGTTGATGTATGATATTAAGTAACAATAGAATAAGACGCAATCTATCTAAACGTTATAGTACCAGTGATAAGGCTTTCTCCTCTCAACATGTATGTATTTTCGTTACACCTTTAACTGCTTACTTCAAAGCGTTTTGATCCGATCCGTATATGTCACAATATTTGAGAGATGGATTAGTTGGGCTCTTTGCCTCAATTCTTGCTTGTTTTGGTAGGAAATACAATACACATTGATCATATATGGACTCAACATGGAGCATGTTGTGATAATATGTTATTTTTTGGGTACAAAATCCGTATATTACAATATGAATTTCAACACTAAGTTTAAGAACAACTTCAATAACTACAATGAAGTTCCAACAACTTCAAACACAAGTTCAAATAAATGATCAAATGAACTATAAAAATGAAGTTTACTATTTTCTAGAAAATAGTAAGACCAACTTAAAGAAATGAAGATGAAACAAAAAAAGAATAGAATCAAGTCTACCATATTCATGGTGTGTTCTTAAGGAATTTATTCCCCTCAAGTACCCGATTTTAATGAAATCTTTCCTCTCAGGATAAAATAATTCATTTCAGAAAATAACGATATCTCAATTTTTTTGAAACTTCGAACTCACTCAACAATTTGAAGATCACACTAGAGTTTTTAGAAGAAGATGATGTTTTTCAACTCAAAATTTTACCTTTACCTAAGAAAAAATTCAGGTATTTATAGTCATCAAGGTGTGGCTTCATGAAGAGAAGCAATGGTTCAGAAAGGTGCACCTCTTCATAAAGGTGCAACTCTTCGAAAAAGGTGTAACTCTTTGAAAAATTCACAACCAATAAAAAAGGTTATAACCATCCAAAGTGAAAAAGTGTCTATTCAAATTACGTCATTTCTCTTGGTGTCTTTTTAGAAAAAAACACCTATTCATTTTTCATTCATGCCTCTTACAAACCTAACATAATATACATAAATTTTATTTTTATATCAATTACTATATATATATATATATATATATATATATATATATATTATTCTATTTATTAATGTCCGACACATACGCAAAGCACGTACTCAAAAGTAGTTGTCAGTAAAATGCGAGAAAAAATATACTAAGTAGGATACATGCTTAATAAATATGATAATGTTATGTTTTGATGAATGATCCTGAACTTGATTTGATTACAGGAAATTGGGAAAAAGAATCTGCAAAGGGATCCTTTTTCAAACACTCAAAAAGAAATAAGTATCTCACAAGAAGGAAAGGAAGATTGCTGGAAGATCATTGCAGTTACTAAGGTGCATTAATTATGGAACTAATGCTTTATAAAAAGGTTTGTAAAAAGAATCTCTTGTCCAAAAATATCCATAGGTATTCCCCGAAAATAAGAAGATTTGTTACTCTAAATAGATTGAAGAAAAACTCCTCAGAAGATATGTAACACCCCACATTTTTGGGGTAGAATTCGAAATGTCGCTCCTACATGTGTAAATCTGAACCCCATGATTTCTATGTAAATTTAAGTTTCATGATTATTTACCTAGTTTTTAAAGTGCTTTCGAGGTGAATAATATTCATAGGAAACACTAGAGCAAAGTTGAGTTGAGAACTTTTTTTATCGAATGAATTTTGGTATTCAATCCAAAAAGGTTCAACTTTGAACGTTTATAAATTATTGAATATATGGAATATTTGATCTCAAGACCCACCAAATGAAATATAATTGAGTCTTCTTTTCAACGCATCTGATTTCGCCTTAATTTGATACCCGAGCAAAAAGTTATGATCAGTTTTGCAAGCAACCCATTGAAGGTCCACAAAAAGGACGTGACACACCCTCTAAGCTCTGTGATAAGAGCATGGCATGCCCTGTATGCTCCGTGTTAAGGACGTGGGATGCCCATGTTCTCAGAGACGCTAAAACTCACATTTCTCTTCAGTTTTTCGAGGGCAAACTAGTCATTTATGTCCTAAATCATCCTATAACTATACTAACGTGATTTCCCTCATCCACAATCCAAATACACAATTCTTCTCCTCCCAAATTCTCAAGAACACCAATTAAGGGTTCTTCACGAAAATTCAAGCTCCCAAAGTCTCAACTTCAAGTTCTTCTCAATATTTTCTCACCAATTTCATCATCGAGGATATGGGAAACGAATTCAAGTATTCATATCGATTTCAAGCTAGGGTTCAAGCTTCAAAGTTAAGGATTCAAATTTTTCTACAAATTTCTTTCGTCAAAAAGGCATGATGGACACCCCTAATTCAAATTATTGAATTAATTCATTAATTTACTTGGTAATTAAATGTTTGTGACTGTTTGATTAAACTAGGGTTGAGAGTTTTTGGTTGTTGAACACTTGCAGTATTTTTTGTTTTTTTAAATGGTTCATTCATGGTTTAAATGGTGGGTTGTGAACTGAATTTGGCTCTCATGGTAATGGTGGAATTGGAAATTTTGTTTCTCACAAAGGTTATGGAATTTGAATGATGTTAACGACATGAACCTCACCCCGCATTATTTATTTGGTTGTAACCGAGGATTTTACATAACCTATCTTTTGAAACATTGGAAGTGTAGAACTTAAAGAGACTTGTTTGAGATTTCATGTAATTTAACGATGAATGTGAGTATGATTTTGAATGATGGGATTAAGGAGACGATAATATTTACAATAGTGATTGTTGGCTTGATATGAATGGCTTGCAAGTCTTGGTATGACGGTATCAATATGAATAGGTCCTAATGAATGATTCCATGATTAATGTTATGCAAAAAATATTTTAATTGAGCTCTAAAGGAAATTATATAACTCACCGTGAAGGCATAAGTCTTCGCGATCAACACCTGAAACCTATGTTTGCCGACATAGGAATGTTGTACCTTAATTGGATGACCAAATTTTTTTCTTAACATAAATTTAATCCTTAACATGAGGATAGTATGTATGGTGGCTGTTACGATCCATTTTCAAAAACTAAAAAATGTTCCATAATTTCGTGATGAAAAGAGAAGTCTATATGGTTTTATTTCGTAAAAATAATTTAGAAAAATAGAGTCGTCACTTAATTTTTAGAAAATTAAGAAAACCATTTAAACAAAGGTAATTTTAAAAGAAAACCTTTAAAAATAACCAGAGTCTGGGTAAGGGTTCAAGTAAATTCGAAAGAAGGTGTTAGACACTTTCGAAAATCCACAGAGTTTGTTTTCCAATGGATTAAACATATCTGGCTAAATTTGAAAATTTTTAAGTTGCTCAAAAATCTTATTAAAAATCTTGAGTTTATTTAAAAATTTTGTTTCAAATAAATATAATTTATTTGCTACTAATCCATTAAATTTATTCTAAATAATAAAATAAACTAAACATCAAAGTTTCAAAATAATTCTAACTTTAACAAGTTTATCCGGATTAAGACTTTAGGCTAAAGAATTAACCTTACTTTTAAAACGTGGATTTTGAGTCGATAATAACTATAATAGGATATAAGTAGATCCTCAAGTTATTCTTCGAGCTTGAGTTTGCCTAAAATAGAGTAATTAAAAATATTAAATAACCAACATAAATGAATAATTTCAATATGATTTGCTCCTTGAGGATTCATCTGGATTAAATTAAATTATAAATAAATAAACAAATAACACAAGAAAATAAAGAAAGAATAGTAGAGATTCGGGCCCTTTCTGGTCCATTTTAAATCTGCCCAACTTTTGGGCTTGAAAACTCATGCACTTGGGTCTAATTTCCTATTGTGTAAATCAGTTGTATATCCCATTACTTTATCTCATTTTCCTGTATTGACGTATACAACATGTATACTAAGCCACATACACTTGTATTTTTGATCCTCCGCTTGTATACCAGCTTTCATTCCTCATTTTTTTGGTTAAACACCTATGCGAGACATTTTCTTCGGATTTTGTGACTTCAAACTCATTTTTGGTCTTTGTAAGGTTTGACTCGAGGAGCACGTGAAGAGATGAGTCCATTTGGACTCCAGTGATAAGAATTAATATCTGAAGAAGCACTTGCGCGTGCACATTTAAATCATCTTATGGCAAATTGTCTAGAGAACAAAGTATTGATAAATTATTTTTACCCATTCACACAAAGAGAATACCTATTCCAACAGTAGCAAAACAACATAGGAGCATGATTCTTGATTTAATCAACATGAGATCTTGAGGAGGGAAAGATTAATTATTAACTCTTGTGAAATAAGATTCAAATTAAATGTTAAGTAGTAAAAGTTTAAATTCATTCCTGACAAACAGGAGTTTCCATTACACAAAAATAATATACACAGAGATTATTTCGAAGGATATGAAGACTCAATAGTTGGTAGGACAAGAATTCATGCGATTTTTGTCATAAAACTATACTAGTAACATAAGTGTTGCACACAAGCAACCTCGAGATTTGACCTTAGCATTTTTTACGGGAATGCAAAGAAGGACAAAACAAGTAATCAAATTTGTGAAAATTAATAACATAGATTGGCTCCAGGGGGATAGAATCCAAGGCAATCCATCGGTGTATACTCTAAAGATAAATTGACTAACTATACAAGACCAAAACAAAATAAAGGAATTCAAATAAATGCAACAATTCCATATTTTTCATATTTTAGCATGGGACACAAAACTAAACCACCACAACTTGTTAAATAACTACGCACTTTTCATTTTCTAAGAGAAAAGCAACAAAATTTGATCATCAAATTGAAGATAGTAAAGCAAAGATGAATTCGTTTTTCACATAGACGTGCTACAACTTACCAGTCAAGATGGTACCGTGATTTTAAAAATGGAACTTGCTTGTCAAGAAGTGATACAAACTTTACTGAAGAAAGGTCATAACCCTATGTTTCAAATTAGAACTACATATTGGAAAGTATCAAACAGTTAGAGGGCAAGGTAACGAGCAGATTTCAAGACTTATCAACCAAATTCAGAATAAAATCCATATAACAATAAAGTGAATACTATTCAAATGTCTCGATTTTGAATAACACTACAAAGTAGTTTTAGAAAAATAATATTATTCCTTTCTCGTTAAACCTTTTCTAGTATTTTGAACTAGGCAGATTTCACGAGAAGTTTGGCTGATATCGTAAATGTATTACATAAGTAACCAAAACAACAACGTTAATTAGATATAATAAACAACAATCAGCTACTACAAAATCCTATGGCGTTCGAGGCGTCTACAGCAAATAGTCCAAACACTCATTTAATGAGATTCGAACGACAACAATATATTATAACTACATCTAATCAACAAATAAAAATTATTACGCCTATCAACACAAAGAAAGAGAAATCACAAAAAGTGAAGATTTTACCTTTTTTCGGAGTAAAAACCTGGTATTATGAGCTAAAATCTTTTTCGATAGCTAAAATTTCTTACAAATTGGGGATCTTTGCTATCCAACCCCTCTCCTTACCTCTAGGAATAGTAGTGTATTTATAGAGGGATTTTGGGGAATTATTTTTGGTTTGAATCGATGTAGGATGCTGAAACATTCTTCAAATCAAAGGGCTACCAAGCAATCTCGAGAAATGGACGGAGGTTGACGCATCTCCGTCCTTGCTCGTACAGTGAGCGAATGAGAAGAAGGGACGTATACAATCTGGAAGCTTATTTATACGAAATGCATGCTTGTCATACGGCGATGTACGAATTGCGTGCGTAGCACGAATTTTGGGGCGGCGCCATTCGGTTCTTGGTAGGTTGCCCGTCACTGGTCAGGTCGTTGATGTTGTTGTTTTGTCGTTGTTCGACTGTTTCTCTTTGATATTGCTGGGTAGTTGTGGTTTATAGATGGTTGTTGTTGTTGTTAATGGGTTGCTGATCCGGTTGTTGTTGGATTGTTGTTTGTACGGGATCGAGTAAGCGAAGAGATATATGAGGTATGGTTCAGGTCGGTCAGGCAGGTTGGTTTTGGGCTTTGCTGGGCAGCTGATGGGCAAATGGTGAAGTGGTGTATTGGGTTGTTGTCAAGCAAAGAAAGAGGAAAGGCGATTGAGCTAGGTGTGAACTTGGGCATGGGATATTGAGTCAATAAAGGGAATGAGTCCAATTAAAAATTAGTCATTTATATTTAATAAAATGACTACAATTAAATTAATTGGACATAGTTGAGATGGAATTATCTTCTAATTACTTTAATGAGCTTCTCAAATTCAATAATTTCAAAATAAATATTGAATAAAGCAAAATTAAAAAATTAAGAAACTAATATGTCATTGATTTCTTATTTCAATCGATTTTTGAGAAAAGTAGAGTATTTGCAATTTAATCCAACTTTTTTCTCTAAATAAATTTTAAAGCATTTTTTAACTAATAATTATATGATCCTGTATAATTAAACATAAAATATATTAATTTCACCTAAATTCAAAAGGTAGGCTTGGAATTATTTCAAAATAACTTAATAAAAATATTTTAAAATAATTTAAATTTGAGAAACTCAAAAACCAATTTGGAATGGAGAGGGCAAAAATTATGTGTCAACAGTGGCTTTAGTATATTTGTGACTTCAGCCTAGCCTCAGTACGTGCGACCAAAATAGAGTGGGTTGGAAAGTACTGGACCTATATAGCATGTGGGTTACTAGATGACCCATACTGTCATGGGTTAGCAGATGACGGTGAAAGCTATATAGTTAAGATTAAATTTTAAATGATCATGTATCATGTCTCTTATCCCTACCTCGGCTCCTCTCTCTCTCTCTCTCTCTCTCTCTCTCTCTCTCTCTCTATATATATATATATATATATATATATATATATATATATATATATATATATATATATATATATATATATATATATATATATATATATATATATATATATATATATATATATATATATATATATATTTGATGTGCATGTATATGGTTTAAAACTGACCTTGGTAAATATATAAATGTTTTATCTCTTTCTTTGGGTTGCATGCAAGTACTCGTTGTACTAACCGTCTCTGCATGCTACATCTTGTCACGATCCGAGCTGAGGCCCTGGCCGCGACGGACGTCCCAAACCATGAAGACCCAAGAGACTCCTTAACCCAACCCACTAATGATATTGTCTGCTTTGGGCCTAGGATCGCACGACTTTAAAATGCGTCACTAGGGAGTAAGTCTTGCTTACTTATATACCCAGCATCTCTCATGTGTTTTGCCGAAGTGGGACTCCTTATCCTAAGTTGAGGTGTCATATACACCCTCTCTTATGAACTCAGCCTCCTCGTTGAGGTTTGCTTCCACCGAATGAGATTTGCTTAGACTCAGGACTGAGGTTTGCCAAGCCTTACCGGAATTTTTCTAAACTCAGTTTAAATGATGGACCACATCGACAAGGCTGATACATGACCAGCTCTGATACTAAGTTTATCACGACTCGAATTGAGCCCCTGGCTGCGATGATTATCCCGAATCGTAAAGGTCCGAGATCCCTCTTAACTTGTAATCATATGCATAATCCATCTACTATGAAAATACGAAAGTAAACTGGAAACATAGTCATCTTATTATTGCAACATAAAAATGCGGAAATTAAGTTCAGAAAGACCGAAAACCATCTAGGAAACCAGTCTGTGAAATCTTTACCAAAACTGAAAACAACAATCTATCTAAAACCGAGATAAGGCCCCCGGTCGGACCATGAACTAAAATCAAATAAAAATATCAATGGGACAAGATCTTTCGAAATAAGGAAGGCTCACCAATTTCAAATGTCTAACAATAATCTACTGCTTAGTGGGACCGTGGAACTGAGCCTCAGATCCTGAAATATAGGGGAGAGGGGGGTTAATACACAATGTACTGGCATGTGAAACAATCCAAAAATAACATATTTTTATATAACATAGGTGAGAGCATTTCATAAATACAATGATCATAAGATAAGTGATAACACATGGGCATACTTTAAAGAACTTTGACACAATTTTTGGAAATCATAACTCACCCTTTATTTTACTACTGAGCTTGATGGTACACCCTACATTTCTACAATTTCACGGGCTATATGGAATCTGCCCTTGACTCGGCATCCAAGCCCCAATCCAAGTTTGCCGTAAGAATTGGAGTTCATAAAATTGGTAATGCCCCCAATGTGAGCATACAGTAGGAACCCCTTCATATGAGCTATCCTAATTATTCTCCCATGTAGGATATCATATCATAAGTCTCGTACCGGTAAAACACAATTTCAGGCCAAGAGTTATCTGAACTCGAGCCTTCTTCGGATAACCAACTAGCTCTCTTTAATTCCAATTTTAGTCCTTTAAATCCATGCTTAATGCTTTTAAAACAATCAATACTTATTCTGTTAAAGGAATATCATCACCGGGTATCGTCATACCCAGACTTGCAAGTCATTCATATCACACCATAACCTGTCTGTAGCCTTTTTTATCCATCATTAAGTTAATGACCACCCAAAAGCTTTAAACATCATGTGAGAGAGTCTTGCTAAAGATTTTCATATGAGTTTATGCAAAATCACTCTCTTCTCATTATTACAACCACATGGTGGTCATCTTATTTTCATTTACTTTAAAACTCATGAAGTCCTTCAATTTGTACAATGAACGATTACAATAATAAACAAAACACCCCCTCGATATGTCATAAACCATATCAATCCATGAACACCTGTATGGAACTCATTCTCAAGTTTTCTTTCAAAAACATGCATTTGAACAACCCTTAACACTTTAGATCAAAGGGTATCATTATAAAAGGGGGGGAGGGTTCCTTATTCATGCTCTCAATAAACTTTGTATAACTGAAAACACACACATATATATAGTTATAGTTCAATTCTATAAAAGGGGTTCAAGATAAATATTTACTTTCATCAAAACAAGTCCATGATACATGTTATTTAAAACAATGTCAAAAACCCTCTTTGTAAACATGATTATATATCTTTAAACTTGATAAAACAATAAAAACTTATGCCCAAGGAGTTTAGGACAGTCCCACATACCTTACGTTTTCTAGGTTGAAGAATGGTCTATTTTCTTGTGATTCTTGGACTTGAAAATCTTGAATACAAGATTACTTGGGGAAAAAGGATGGGATTCTTATTCTTGGGGAAGAAGGAAGGGTTTGCTTGAGAGTAAAATTAGAGAGAATGGGAAATAATTGTCCTAACTGATGATATAATTTATCTATTTAGAATTAGAATGAGAGAAAAGGATGACATTACCCCTCAGGCAATTAAATTTGCGACTGAAATGCTGATGAAAAGGTCACCGCGACGCGGTGAAGGGCTCACCTCTATTACCACCTCGACGCGCCACTATCACGGTGAAGTTATGAAATCAAAATCCAAACTAGACCCAATCCTCGTTCAAAAAATCTAAAACTTTTCTTCGACATGCTAATTACTACCCTAAACATGAACTAATTAGATAAATAATATCTCTGGGTCGGGAAGACCACTTTAAAAATCTTTGAAGTTAAGAGGCTTGAAATATGACTAAGTCTCCCAATACTTAGAAAAATTTTTAGGTCCTGAACTTCCATGCATGTAACTAAGAGCTAAATCAACACAAGAATTATACAGGATGTTACAACATCGTTTCATGATATAGGTACCGAGGGCTTTTCTTGTGATCGTGTGCAATGTTAGGGGGTTCGTTATTCTCTCTTGGATAACTGGTGTTATGCAGTGAGCCCTCCATCATCCGGAAGCCAATTGTTCATTTCTCCTATATTTTTAGTCCATTCTTTTATGGTTTTTATGATAAAGTTAGAGTAATGTCCCGACTTTGGAGTTATTCTGAAAGTTAGAGGCTTCGTATACGGTGATGGATTGTTGTTTTTTATTTTATTCTTAAGATTTTATATATTACTTTATTTCAGATACTGAACCTCTTATCTTATGAGTCATTTCTACAACTTTATTTATGACTACGCTTATGATATAATGGTAAGAGGTCATCTCAGTCCTTCATTGGTTTGGGATATCCATCACGATTAGGGATCTGGTTCGGATCGTGATAAAATATTATTAAGTATCAAGTGACATGACATTCCAAGAAAGGAGAAAGATCTACTGCATTAAATAGGTTGCTTAAATCATGGGACTGCCGCATCTCTCTCTCCTATGTATATATTGTACTTAGTTAGATTTTTCTTTTAGTCTTTACTTATTCTTGGAAATTGAATATTCCTTATTGATTTTCCTAAGAAGAAAAATCCTTTGAGTTGTCTTCTAGATTTCAATGTCTAATAGTGATCCAATCACTGGTATATAAGCATTGGAAGTCAAAGGAAGAGACATACACTTGTCTTAACCTTCTATAGTTTTTTTCTCTACTTTACTCAAGCGTTGTATTCTCTTACAAGTTTACAGTGTACTCAAAAAGTGAGGAGATAAACATATAGCTGGTGAGGCATTGCATCAAAGTGAGAAAGAAAGAAAGACAAAAAGTGTGAGTCCAAGCCAAAAATCTTAACTTAATCTTATACTTTGATTTTATTTACAAAGACCTAGTAAAATTCCTTGCAACACAAGGGGACTGGAGTAAGACCTATTAGAGGTCCCAACCAGTACTAAATATCTAGTGTTATTTACTTTCAGTATTTTATTTTCATTATTACTGAAATCAATAGTCGACTTTCTGGTGAAGAAAGCTGACTGTCGGGTCGAAAAAAAGAGTAATTCACACCCTCTTACTACTTTAAATTTGTATCAGAGCAAGGACTCACAATTATTTTCTTAACAACAAGTGAGAAAAGATCATGGTGTAAACCGTTGCTGGAGCTTTATTTTCTGAAGGGACATCCCAAACTAGGTCTCTTTACTTTAATGGAAAACACTTTTTTCACTGGAAAATAAGGATGGAGACTTTCATCTAGTCTTATGATGTCAAATTTTGAAAAGTAATCAAATTTGGTGATCTTTCACTCGTATCTACAAACAAAGACAAAGATGGAAAAAAATCAGAAAATGATGAGAAATCTATTAAGAGTATTCCATCCTTGAAAGATTACACTGATGAACAAATTGAGATCATTCAGATTAAATCTAAGGTAAGGAATGTTATGTACAGTATCAGTGGTGAAGAATATGAGAAGATCTACTGTTGTGAAACTGTCAAAGAAATGTGGGATAAATTAAAAGTGACTTATGAAGAAACTGAGAAGATTAAACAAACTCTTATAAGTTTATTAGTATATGAAACTTTTCAAGATGAAAGATGGTGAATCTATTGAAGAAACATTTGACAGGTTTGAAAAAATTATTGGGAACTCAAAGTTGCAGGAAAAACCTATCTTGTAGCAGATCAGATTACAAGGATTCTTAGAAGTTTTTCGCCTCAATGGCTTTATAAGGTTGTGGCTCTTGAAAGCATTAAATTGAATAAAATGACCGATGATGAAGTCAGAGAAGATTTCATTGCCTGTGAAAGGCTCACTTGAACAAGAAAGGCCAACAACATGATGAACATTGTAACCTTTGAAGCTATAGATGAAGAAGATGATGATGACCTGGATGCAGATGAGCTTGTTTTCATCACTAGGATAGTTGCTGAAAATTACAAAAGATCTAGGAATCAAAGAAGGGAAAAACCAAATTACTTAAAGGGAAAATAATATGTTGATCATAACAGGAATGCAGATATGTTATAATTATGGTAGATATGGTCATATTGCTTATAATTTCCCAAAATCTAGAAGAGGACCTTCCAAAGAAAATTAAAAGGCATTAAGATGTTGGGGTAGTGAAGAACAATCAAACCATAAAAATGATAATATTAGAGGTTGTTGTTTCATGGCAATTAGAGAATCCAATCAGGTAAGAGCTAACTCCTGTAATGAATGCTCAAAACTTTAAAATTTGTTGAACCTTTCCATAGTTGATTTAAATAAATCTCATGAACAAAAAATAGCCTTCTTAAGAGAAAGAAGAGATTGGAAACTTTAACTTGAAGTTTGTAGAATTAAAAAAGAATACTTACAAGAAGAAGTTGATGATTTAAAAATCAAAACTAACAGTTTTAGAAAAAATTTCAGTCATAGTATTGTCAGGTCAAATCAGTTGACTAATATAACTAAGTCAACTGATAAATCTGATAGTGGTGAGCATAATAATAGATATTATAGTTGTGATGGATATCAATGGTCAACTAATTCAAGTAAGTCAACGAAAGAGAGCAATCATAATCCTAATACCTATCATAAAAAGTACTAAACTATGATAAATCTTGAAGGTCAACTAACTTAAGCCACTTGACTAGGAGACACAGTCACAGTCACAGTACCTACTATACAATCACTAATCAACATTATACTTCTTGTTATCACTGTGGAAAGCCTGATCATAAACATTACAACTGTAGATTTCGCTCTAGAAATTCTGGTAGATGAATTTAGAGACCCGAAACTGAGTCAATATATCCAATGAGTAATCCTAAGAGACCCAAAGAATATTTTGGTACCTAGAAATAAGTGATATATTTGTTTTGCTAAAACTGCACTTAAATTTAAAAAAAATGGTATCTTGACAGTTAATATTAAAATCACATGACTCAAAGGAAAAATCTGGTTGAGATAATAACTGATTTTGATGGAGGTGACATCAGTTTTGTTGATAACTCCAAAGGCAAAGTAATAGGTAATGGTACTATCTCTTTTAATAATTCATGTGATATTACTAATGTATATTTGGTCAGAAATTTGAGGTACAACTTGCTGAGTGTTAGTCAGTTTTGTGATGCTAGATTGGAGGTAAGTTTAAAAAGATAAGGTGTATAATTAAAAATGAAAGATAAATTCTTACTGGAAATAGACATAGATATGTGTACATTCTAGACTTCATCAATAAGATAGAAGGACACATGTGTCTTGCATTTACTCTGAAGATCCTTGTATTTGGCACCAAAAACTTGATCATACAAGTATGAGGCATATTGAAAGTTAGTCAATCATGAACTTGTGACTGGACTTTCAAATCTTGATTTAAAAAAGATTCATATTTGTTATGTCATTCATCTTTGTAAGCAAACTAGAAACTCTTTTCATAAAGACATTGTTTCCACAACTAAAGCTTTGCAGCTACTTCATATGAATTTTTTGGTCCCACTAGAACTGCTAGCATTGGTGGTAAAAGATATGCTTTTGTGATTATTGATGATTATTCTCAATTAAATTGGGTCATGTTTTTAGCTAACAAATATGATACTTTAGTTTTCTGTGAAAAGGTTTAAAGAGACAAAGGTTACTACATTTCTACCATTAAAAGTGATCATGGAGGAGAGTTTGAGAATAAAGATTTCAAAATATTTTGTGATATTGATGGATATACTCATAACTTCTCTGCTCCAAGATCCCATCAATAAAATGAGGTGGTTGAACAAAAAGATAGAACTCTTCAAGACATGACTCAAACCATGACCCGTGAACACTCGCTACCACATAGGTTTTGGGCAAAAGCTTTCAATATTGCATATCATATTTTTAAAATCTCAAAAGCACTTTATGGCTTTAAAAAAAGCTCTTCGAGTTTGGTATGATAGGCTGAGCAGTTTTTTAATTCAACATGATTTCTCAAGAGGAAAAATTGATACCAATTTATTTATCAAATAAATCTCTTCTAAAAATTTTATCATTCAAATTTATGTTGATAATATTATCTTTGAAAGTACTAATGCTTTTTGTGCAAGAAAATCTCTGAATTAATCCAAAGTGGATCTGAAATGAGCATGATAGAAGAATTAACGTTCTTTGTGGGATTACAAGTTCAACAGTATACTGAGGGCACATTCATCTCCCAAGTTATATACACCAAAAATCTCATTTTAAAAAAGTGGGATGGAAAATATCAAATCGTCCAATACTCCTATGAGTTCTATCCATTTTCTGGAGTCATGTGAAGATGGCAAGAATATTGACGAGAACAGTTATCAAGGTATCATTAGGTCACGCTTATTTCTTACAGTCAATCGACCTGACATTCTTTTCAGTGTATGTAAATGTGTCAGATTTCAGTCGGATCCTAAAGAAGCTCATCTGACTGTTGTAAAACGTATCATCAGATATCTTATTGGCACAAACTCCTATGATTATGGTATTCTAAGTCTACTGACATTGTCTTAAAAGTTTTCTTAGATGCAGATTATGCAGGTGATAAAGTGGATAGAAAAGCACTAGTGGTACTTGCCAATTCATGAAAAAATTCCTTGTCTCATGAAATAACAAGAAACAAAATTGTGTTTCTGTATCTACCACGGAATCTGAATATATTTCTATTGGGTTGTGTTGCGCCCAAATTATTTGGATTTCTCATCAACTCAGTGATTATGATCTGGGTTTTAAACCTGTCAAAATATTTTGTGATAATTATAGAGTTATCTACTTATCTAAAAATCATGTGCATCACACTATAGTAAAACATATTGATATTAAGCATCATTTTATTAGAGACCATGTTTTAAAAGGAGATATTAAATTATCTTTTGTGAGCACTGATTTACAATTAGCTGACATTTTTACTAAACCTTTGTTGAAAGAAAGATTTTGTTCTTTCAGAAAATCTCTTGAAATAATTGCAAAATACTTTTGAAACAAGTTACTTGATTTGATTTACCTATTTTTCTTTACCCGCACCTAGATAATTTTATTGTTCTTGATAATATTTAGTATGCTATCCTTCTTCCTTTTTAATTGATGTTAAAGGAAGAGAATAATCTATCTAATCTAATCATTCAGGGAAAGTCAGAAGTCACTCATTCAGGGGGAGAACCTAATCAGGGAAGTATTTTAATTTTTGTTATCCATAAAAAGGAGGAGATTGATAATGTTAAATTTTGATGAATGATCCTAAACTTGATTTGATTGCAGAAAATTAGGAAAAAGAACCTTCAAAAAGATCCTTTTTCATACACTCAAAAAGAAGGAAACATCTCACAAAAAGAAAAGAAAAATTACTGGAAGATTATTGCAGTTACTAAGTTGCATAAATCATGGAACTAATGTATTAGAAAAATGTTTGTAAAAAAATCTCTTGTCTAAAAATATTAAGAGGTCTTCCACGAAAAGAGAAAGATTTGTTGCTCTAAATAGATTGAAGAAAAACTCTTTAGAAGATATTATTAAGTATCAAGAAGCATGACATTCCAGGAAAAGTGAAAGATTTTCTACATTAAACAAATTGCTTAAATCATGGGACTGACGCATCTCTCTCTCCTATGTATATATTGTACTTCATTAGATTTTTCTTTTAGTCTTTATTTATTCTTGAAAAATTGAATATTCTTATTCATTTTTCTAAGAAGAATTTTGTGTTACCTTGTAGCTTCCAACGGCTAGTAGTAGTCCAATCACTACTATATAAGAATAGGAAGTCAAAGGAAGAGACATACACTTGTCTCGACCTACTCTAGTTCTTTGATCTACTTTACTCAAGTATTATATTCTCTTAAAAGTTTATTGTGTACTCAAAAAGAGAGGAGAAAAACACATAGTTGACTGGTGATTGTACCAAAGTGAGAAAGAAAGAGAGAAAGAAAGAAAGAAAGAAAGAAAGAAAGAAAGAAAGACAGTATGAGTTAAAGCCAAAAAGTTTGATTCAATCTTGTACTTTGATTTTATTCACAAAGAACTAGTAGAATTCCTTGCAACCCAAGGGGAATAGAGTAAGATCTATTAGAGGTCCCAATTAGTATAAAACATCTGGAGTTATTTATCTTCAACATTTTATTTTTCAAAGTTTTTATTACTGCAATCAATAGTCAATTGTCTGGTCGAAAAAAGAGTAATCCCTCCCTACTCTTACTATTTTCAAAATACACTCCAAACTTCATGAATAGTTTATCTTTCAATTCATGATGAACTCACTGACCTATAAATAAGAGCTGGATGTTCTCAAAATTATTGTCTTCTCTCACATTTTATTGTATCTTGTAGGTGAATTAGTTAAGTTGAGTGATTTTGATAGTTTTTAAAATTTGAGGATATAAAATTATATTTTAAAAAGTCTTTACAAAAGTCTAAAAAAAAATTCAAAAAGACATGATCAAGCACAACTTCAATTTCAACTTCAGAAAATTCTAACTTTCATGGCCAAACACCTACTTAATTCGTAGAATAATCAAGTACGAATATGTGAGTTTAAATTTATTCGTTAGTAGAAGTCATGTATTTTGTTTTTATTTTTTTTTCATATGTATTTTTTAATCGAATTTATAACTAACTAGATAAAGTGTTTAGCATCTCTAATTAATAATATATTGAAAACTTCAACATGCATAAGTACAAGCAAAGGGGTTAGATAGGCTTGGTCTTGCCCTATCAATCTGAATGAGATAACAAACCTACATAAGTCAAATGCATTTTTCATTTGTTATTTTCTAACTTTTATTTGAGATGCAATTTTTTTTTCATAATTTTTTGTATTTGTTAATAAACTGTAAATTGGATAAAATTCATTGAAGTAATCGAATGTGTCTGTGATAAGGGTGTTAAGTGGGACGGGTTGACCCGGCCCGAACCGACCCAGCTACACAAATTGGCCCGGTTTGACCCGGCCTGGTAAGCCCAAGGGCTTTAGGGTACCGGGTCCCGAGCCATTTTATTTTAATTTGAGCCCGGCTAATCCAGCCCGGACCAAGCCCACCGATTAATCGGCCCGGCCCGATTTTTATTTTTTTTTTTTGAAAATTTGAGATTTTGGGTCAAACTAGCCGTTGGCCTAACGACTATATAGCAGTTTTTGGGTCCAAACGGCTAGTTTGAGCCCATTAATTAAAAATAAAAAAAATACTTTCAAAATAATTTTTTAATCCCAAAAAAATTTCTATAAATACCCTACACCTTCAAATCATTTTTCACACAATTTTTCATTCTCTCAAATCTCAATTATCAATTCTCAAATATTCAATATATTTAATTTCCTAAAGTGCTCACTTTAAATTTTTAATTTTGCGTTTACAAAGTACAAGTGGAAGTTTCTAAATTCGCAACCTTCGGATACTTTCAAAATTTGGTATTGTCGTTTCATCTCTTATGTTTAATTTTTATTTATTGTATTAATTGTTGAATATTTAATTTTATTATATTTGTGTATTTTAAATATTTTTAGTTTAATTTATTTTATACTATGGATAAATTAAGAAATCTCGCTACTAAAGGTGTTAAAAAATTTTGTTCCGGAAGCGGTAGTGGTAATAAAAAGCGAATTACTAGTGGTAGAGGTACTTCAAGTAGAAGATATACTCGTATGCCTTCACCTCCGGTACCGCTTGGTACATCTTTTGAGGAAAAAATGGGTGTAGGTGCTCACGATATGGATTATGTAGAAGCTCAGAAAAATTACGGTATAGAAGAAGAAACGAAGTTGATGCGGTTAATTTAGACGAAGATGATGAAAATATTGATGAGACACCTGTAGTAGGAAATGCTAATGTTAGATCTGAATCAGTTAATCTTCCTCCCCGTCCTCCCCGTGCTCCAAGACCTCGTAAAACAACTAGTATTGCATGACAATTTTTTGAACGTATATCAGATATTGAGGTGCAATGCAATATTTGTCAACAAATATATAAGCATAAAAGCGGAGGCAAGCAAGGGGGTACGGGTACGTTGATGAGACATATAGGTGATGCTCACAAAAGAGAGTTAGAAATTGCACGAAGTGGTGGGGATGTTGATGGGCCAACGCAAACTAGATGGACCCAGCAACCGATCAGGTAATGAAGAAGTATAATAAATTGAGGGACCGGGAAGAAATAGCTAACATGGTAGCTGTGAGTTGTTTACCTTTTAGTTTTTCTTCTTCTGATGCCTTTATTCATTATATTCAAGCTATTTATAATCCTATGTTTAATGATGTTCCTAGAAGTACTTGTCGATCTGATATTTTTAGATTTCATTCACAATATTATTTTTATTTATCAACACTGTTAAAAAATATTCAATGTAGATTGTCCCTAACTTCTGATTTTGATCGTGCTGTAAATAAAAATGATTATTTAACCGTTACTTTTCACTGGATGGATAGTAATTTTGTGATGCAAAAACGTATTCTTGCTTTTTTTATATGATGAAGGCCGTAAACATACTGGAGATTTTATTGATGATTCTATTGTTAAAATTGCCGAATTTTATGGTATCGAAAATAAAATCTTATGTATTACTTTTGATAATGCTTCTAACAACAAGACTGCTATAAAAAAAATTAAAATCTATGTTATCTCCGTCGTTGCCTGAAATTTTTCATATTAAGTGTGCATGTCATATATATAATTTAATTGTAAAAGATGGTCTTGAATTTTTGAGCTTTATATTGAAAAAATCTGTCTTGCCGTTGGTTTTATTCAAGGAAATAATCGGAGAAAAAGAATTAGAGAATTTAAAATTAAATGTCAAGAAAATAGACTTGCACCGATATTGATGCCTGAGGAAATTGATATTAGATGGAATTCTACATATGATTTTTTAAAAACTTGTTATAAATATAGAGTTCCTATTACACTAGCTTTTAACCAACATTGCGGTTCATTTACTGATTCTGCTGATTGCATGCTACATGATTCTGATTGGGTTGTAATTAATGATTTTGTTAAGTTTTTAGAAAAAATTTATGTTGCTACGGTTGAATTTTTTGGTGCATATTATCCTACTGTTTGTATATTTTGGGATATATAGCCGATATTTCTGGTTTTCTTAAAGAATATAAAAATAAAGATGGTTATAAAGAAGCTGTTGATACCATGTTTACTAAATCTAAAAAATACTTTTTCCCGATTCCCTCTATTTACTTGATTGGTGCTATGTTAAATCTGTGCATTAAATATAATACTATGTGCCACTTTAGTACTATTATTTATGCTAACTTAGAAATAAATACTAACAATGATTCTGAATCTGAAAAAGTAGAACCTGATTTGTGGACGGCTATGAGTGATACGAATGAATACATAGAAAAATTATATAATCACTATGTTGATTTATTTGACTTAGCCGTACCTACAAATATCACTCCAACTATCACTCCTAATCCTCCCGAGGAGCCATCATTTTCTAAAAAGCCAGCACATAGTGGTTTTCCTAATTCCTTTTATGATTTACCTTGTTGGAACAGTGTTGATGAGAAAACTTACACCTCAACTTATCGGGAAGAGCTGAAATATTATCTTTGGTTGCCGCCAAAGGATCGCAGACGGCGGATCAACACGTTGGATTGATGGAGAAGTAATGAAACACAATATCCCGTACTTTCAAGATTAGCTAGAGACATCTTGAATGTACCAATGTCAACCGTTGCATCGGAGAGCGCCTTTAGTCAAAGACGATAGCAGCTTGGAGACAACCGACACTCATTGGGAAGCAATGTAATGAATGTACTAGTTTGCCTCAGAGATTGGATTAGAGCGGAAAGAAGAAATCAAGTAATGGAGCTGGAGCCGAGCGACGAGCTGAAACTTGAAGAAATTATGTCTTCACGGGAGAACTCAGCAGAATCAAGTCCAATGCATGGTTTTACCCCCGTTGACTTTGACTATTATAAGCAAGTTCCCGTTAATATTAAAATGAATGAGTTGGAAAAAATGATGCATAATTTGTAGATTTTTCATTCATGTAAATTATAAATTTTGGATCATTTCGCAAATCGCAATCAATAAAATTCAACATTCATTCACTCCTCCTTAGTCCTTACTTTATAATTTTTTTCATTTAATGATTTAAATTGAATTTCTAGTTTAAATTTAAAACTTACTTCTAATATATTATTAATTTACTACCAAGTATTATTAATAATTTATTATATTAAGTAGCATATGTTTTGTATATTTGTGTATATATCTTCTATAGATGTGTATATTTAATGTATACATGTGTATATGTTTTATAAATTATTATATAACTCTCTATATATTGTAGTATATACATATATTGTAGTATATGTTTTACTTAAAGTAGTACATATATATTGAATGGTGCGTATATTTGTGTATATATCTTCTATTGACGTGTATATTTAACGTATACATGTGTATATGTTTTATAAATTAGTATATAACAATATATATATATATATATTGTAGTATATGTTTTATTTAAACTAGTACATATATATTGAATGGTGCGTATATTTGAGTATATATCTTCTATTGACATGTATATTTAACGTATACATGTGTATATATTTTATAAATTAGTATATAACTATATATATATATATTGTAGTATATACATATATTGTAATATATGCTTTACTTTAACTAGTACATATATATTGAATCATGCGTATATTTGTGTATATATCTTCTATAGACGTGTATATTTAATGTATACATATGTGTATGTTTTATAAATTAGTATATAACTATATATATTGTAGTATATATGTGTATATATCTTCTATAGACGTATATATTTAATGTATACATGTGTGTATGTTATCTAAATTAATATATAACTATATATATATATATATATATATATATATATATATATATTATAGTATATACATATATTGTAGTATATGTTTTACTTAAAATAATACATATACATTGAATGGTGCGTATATTTGTGTATATATCTTCTATAGACGTGTATATTTAATGTATACATGTGTATATGTTTTGTAAATTAGTATATAACTATATATATATATATTGTAGTATATACATAAATTGTAGTATATGTTTTACTTAAACTAGTACATATATATTGAATGGTGTGTATATTTGTGTATATATCTGCTATAGACGTGTATATTTAATGTATACATGTGTATATGTTTTATAAATTAGTATATAACTCTATAATATATATATATATATATATATATATATATATACTAATATATATTGTAGTATATATATATGTTGTAGTATATGTTTTATTTAAAGTAGTACGTATAGTCGTATATATTGAATAGTGCGTATATATGTGTATATATTTTTTAAATTCTAATGTAGTATATACTATATATATAGTGTGTATATACATTGTTTAACATATTTAAAATGTATATAGGTGGGTATATATTGTGTATATTGATTTTTTTTTTTTTTAATTTTTGACCGAGTTTGACCAAATTTTTAATCATGTTTGATCGAGTTTAGGTGGGTTTGACCGAATTGGATTAAGTAGGCCGGATTAGGGTGGTTTTTGAAATTTTTATTGTTGAACCCGGCCCGGCCCGGCCCACTTAACCCCCAACCCGGACCCGGCACAACCCACAACCCAGTTAATTTTATAGGGATAGTTCCGGGTTGGCCCGACCCGGCCCACTCGACAGGCATAGTCTGTGAACAGGTAAAGCCCGAAGGCTGTTCCCATCCCTGTGGGGGAGATACCAACCATCTTAGCTTTCTACGAACACCGTTTTGTGTATTAAAGAAAAACTACATTTTCATGTTTTAGTTGACGTATTTTTTTTTAATCCTGTAAATGTACCATTAACAATCAAAAACAACACACTTAAAGAGCAGTCATTCACTTGCCTATCTACAGTAAGAGAAGAGCCTATGAAAAAAAAAATTAACATATAAAAAACATGATAAAAATTAAAAGGATAATCAACAAAAAATTGAAACATGTACAATCAAGTATCGTGAAAGTTCAGAACTTGATACAACAAAAAAAAATTCAAAATAAAGTTTCTATGCATCATGTTAGTTGCTTCAATGTTTGTCAGCATTCAATTCCAAAATTATGTGAACGGGGAGTATTTTGTAAAATAAAAAACTTTAAAACTCAAAATACAGGCCTAAATTTCTTGGAGACCTAAAGCCGCAGCTTCAGCTGCTTGACATTAGAGCCGGCCCTGATTAAATACATCAATGAAACTAATTACAAAAAATTGCATGTCATAAATCAAAAAATGGATGATTTTAAATATTTAACCCCAATAAGATATATCTTTAAAAAATAACCTTTCTTACTTTTTAAGTATAATATAAGTACTATTTTATCCCTCTACATCTCAAATATATTTTTTAAACTTCCCATACTTATTTGTCTCTCAAATTTTATTTTTTATTATTTTCACTTTTTAGTTTTTTCTTTAATTTTATTATTCTATTTTTTATTATTTTCACTTTTTTATTTTTCCTGTAATTTTATTATTCTATTTTTTAATTATTTTTAATTTTTATATTTTTCTTTAATTTTATTTTCATGTTTTAATTTATTTGTCTGAACCTTTATTTTTTTTTCTCTTTTTTCCTTTTTTCTCAATCATTATCTATTTTTTTCATTCATTTTTCTTTAACCTTTATTTTTTGTTTTTATCAATTCTTTTTTTTTCCTTATTTTTCTCAAACTTTATTTTTATTTTTTTCTCTCATTATTTATTTTCTTAATTTTTTAAAATTCTTTGCTTTTTTCTTAATCTTTATTTTTTTCTTGAATTTTTTTTCTCACTTTTTTTTTTCTATTTTGTTTGATCGTTTTTTTCTTTTTCCAGTTCTCTTTTTTCTCTCATTTTTCTCAAACTTTATTTTTATTTTTCCTCTCATTTTTATTTTTCTCAATTTTTTTAATTCTTCGCTTTTTTCTTGATCTTTATTTTTATTCTTTCCTTTTTTCAATCTTCTTTTTATTTCTCTATTTTGTTTGATCGTTTTTTTCTTCTTTCTCAACTTCTATTATATTTTTCTAATAAACAAAAAATTAGATAATCCGCAAAGGTATCTTTTTTTTTTTTACATCAAAGCAAATTTAAGGGTTTGTATTATTGTTACAAAGTTCTTTAAAAATTCTTGAGATAAGTCATGTCTCTAAGGCAAGAGTTGTAGAATATCTCATAAATAAAGACATAATGTGATAGCGTCAACTCTTGCCCGTTGGGTATAGTTTATTAGTTGAAAGTCCTTGAGCTAAGTCTTGCCTCTAAGACAAGAGTTGTATAACATTCCAAAAATAAAGACATAACGTGATAATGTCAACTCTTGCCATTGGGGCATAATTTGTAATTAAAAGTCTTTGATCTAAGTTTTGCCTCTAAGGCAAGAGTTGTAGAACATCTCATAAATGAAGACATAATGCGGTAGTGTCAACTCTTGCCCGTGGGGCATAGTTTATTATTTGAAAGTCCTTAAACTAAGTCTTGCCTCTAAGACAAGAGTTGTAGAACATTCCATAAATGAAGACATAACGTGATAGTGTTAACTCTTGCCCGTGGGGTATAATTTGTAGTTTGAAAGTCTTTGAGCTAAGTCTTGTCTCTAAGGCAAAAGTTGTAGAACATCTCATAAATGAAAACATAATGTGGTAGTGTCAACTCTTGCTCGTGGGACATAATTTGTAGTTTGAAAGTCCTTGAGCTAAGTCTTGCCTCTAAGGCAAGAGTTGTAGAACATTCCATAAATGAAGACATAACGTGGTAGAGTCAACTCTTGCCCATGGGGCATAATTTGTAGTTTGAAAGTCCTTGAGCTAATTAAGTCTTGCCTCTAAGACAATAGTTGTAGAACATCTCATAAATGAAAATATAACGTGGTAAAGTCAACTCTTTTTCGTGGGGCATAATTTGTAGTTTGAAAGTCCTTGAGCCAAGTCCTGCCTCTAAGGCAATAGTTGTAGAACATTTCATAAATGAAAATATAACATGGTAGAGTTAACTCTTGCCCGTGGGGTATAATTTGTTGTTTGAAAATCCCTGAGTTAAGTCTTTTCTCTAAGGTAAGAGTTATAAAATATCTCATAAATCAAAATACAATGTGGTAGTGTCGACTCTTACCCATGAAACATAACTTGTTATTTGAAAGTCATAAGTCTTGCTTCTACAATGTAGTAGTGTCAACTCTTACCCATGAAACGTAACTTATTGTTCGAAAGTTGTAAGTCTGTAAGCCTTGCCTTTATAATGTGATAGTGTCAACCCTTCTCATGAGATGTAACTTGAATGGAAGAAATCAAAGGAAAGAATAAAAATAATAAAAATTGCGAAAAAAGAAGAAAATGAAGAAAAATATTAAAAAAAATAAAAATCAAAGAAAATGTAGAAGTTGAGAGAGAATAGTAAAAAATAAAGATTGATAAAAATTAAAAAAAAAAAAATAAAGTTCGAGAAAAATTTAAAAAGAAAAAAAATCAAAGAAAAATAAAAAAAAAAGTTTTTTTTAATAAAAGTAGACGTTGAAAGGTGTAAAGAAAAAAAAGTAAGGATTGAGAAAAAACTAAAAAGAACAAAAAAAGAGAGGAAAGAAAACATAAAAAAAATATAAAAGAAAAATGAAAAAAAGAAGAAGTTGAGAGGAAAAAGGGAAAAAAGTAAGGGTTGAGAAAATAAAAATAAAAAGAGAAAAGAAGAAAAATCAAAGTAAAATTAAAAAGAGAAGAAAATAAAAGTTGAAAGATTTAAATATGGAGTTGTTATCCACTATGAGGACCATTTATGTAATTTACTCCATTGATCAGGGGTAATTTTGTCCAAAAGAACATTGATTAATAGGTAAAGGCTATTTTAAAAAAGTTTTTTTATTTGAGGCTAAAATTTGAAAGTCACCTTAATTTGTGTCTATTTTTTAGATTCAACCCCTAGATATTGGAGCCCATGTCAGCCTGTGACTAATGTGCTACTTTTCAAATATTATATGCTATTTTTTAATTTAGATTTATATGATGCTGATGAAATATTTGAGAAAGTCAATCAAATTTGTTATATATAGTTTTAGATATTTTAAGTTGTTAATTATATTAGTATGATTTATGCGTCTTTCAACATAATTTTCAAGTAATATCCCTTTATCCTAATTAATATGACATCGATAACTATTGTAATCTATAATACTTTTTCGACGTTGTAATTTACTATTTTAAACTGTTTGCTATTGTAATTTATAATACTCTTTTTCTACAAACTTTTGTGGTATTGATAGTGAATTTAGACTTTAAAAATAATTTAAGTTATTAATTATTGTAATTTATGATATTTCTTTTCTATTTCAATTTAAGTGACACTGATATAATTTCAAGAGTAAACCAAATATCATGATTGAAATAGTAAAACCGACACCTCTTGAATGACTCATAATAACTAATTAAAAGTGATATAAAAAAATTGCTATAAAAATACTTGTAATTTTTTTTTAAATGGGCCTAGCATAAGATGTAAAATTAATTTAAAACATCAAAATTAATTTATCATTTTATGTTTATTTCACCTTTTTTTTTTAAATAAATATTATCAATTTTTATATACTTAGATAACTTATAATAATTAATTATAGGTGATATAGTAAAATTACAATTAAAGCAGTTGAAACATCTATGTCATAAATGTCTATTTTACTTTATAAATGTCTATTTTATTTTTTAAATATTATTATTTTTTTAATACGTAATTATCATATAATAATTAATTAGGGACGATATAGTAAAATCACGAATAAGAAGGCAGCTGGAATCAGACATGTCGACCACTAGCTGCCTGCTTCCAGCCGTCCACTCGCGCTTATATATATTAGTAACTATGTACCGAAGGCCCTTGCCAGCACGACCCAATATATGTTATTTTCAAGCTGTTAACTATTATAATTTATAATACTTTTCGACATCATAATTTACTATTTTAAGTTATTTTTTATTATAATTTATAATACATTTCTTGTTCAAACTTTGGTGATATTAATAGTCAATTTATATTTTAAAAGTAATTTAATTTTTTAATTATTGTGATTTATAATATTTTTTTCTATTTTAATTTAAGCGACATTGATATAATTTCGAGAGTCAATCAAATATCACGATTGGAGTAACGAAATCGGCATGTTTTTGAATGACTTATAATGATTAATTAAAAATGATATAGAAAAATTGTTATAAAAAAATACTTGTGAAGTTTTTTTAAGTGGACCTCATATAAGATGTCCAATTAATTTAAAACATCAAGAATTGATTTATCATTTTATGTTTATTTTATGTTTTTATTAAATATTATTATTTTTTAATACTTAGATGACTTATAATAATTACTTAGGGGTGATATAGTAAAATTACAGTTGAAGCAACAAAAGCAGACATGTCATAAATATCTATTTTACCTTTTTTAAAAAAATTAAATTTTATTAATAATCTAATACGTAAATATTATATAATAATTAATTAGAGTGATGTAGTAAAATCACGGAGCAAGCAGGCAGCTGGAAGCAAATATGACAACCGTCAGCTGTATTCTTTCAGCAACTGCTACTCACACTTATATATAGTAAACAATTAAAGTAGCGAAATTGCTACTCACAAGTATATATAGTACACAATTGAAGTAGCAAAACCGGTATGTCTTGAATGACTTATAATAACTAATTAGAAGTGATATAATAAAGTTGCTATAAAAATACTTGTGAAATTTTTTTAAGTGAGCTTCATATAAGATGTCAAATTAATTTAAAACATCAGGAGTTAATTTATTATTTTATGTTTATTTTATTTTTTATTAAATACTATTAATTTTTTAATATTTAAATGACCTATAATAATTACTTAGGATCAATATAGAAAAATCATAGTTGAAGCAGCTGAAGCGGACATGTCATAAATATCTATTTTACTTTTTTTAAAAAAATTAAATTTTATTAATTTTCTAATACATAAATATCATATAATAATTAATTAAGGATGATATAATAAAATTACAAAGTAAATAAATAGCTGAAAACAAGCATGTCGATCGTCAGCTGCTGATTCTCAGAGCTGCTACTCGCTAGTAGTAATACCCTACCAGCTTAAAACGGACCCAAGCGAAATTCATGAAGTTTCAACTACAAGTAAAATTCTTTAAGACTAGAATCCAAACATACCAAACGAAAAGAAAAACGAACCAAAAATAAAAATAAGATAACCAACAGAAAATAAAGATACTTTTAAACGAAGCACATGATGATGTTGGGATTGAAGGCCAAAGTTGAAACAGAGAAAAAGAACTCCTAAAATTAGCTTATGGTTCGTTCGCGGAACTAGAAGCCTTTAGATAACAATGAACAGCGAAATATATGTATACGTACATAAGATAAATACAACAACAACATATCTTGTGAATTTCTACAACTAGGGTCTGAGGAGAGTTGATTATACGCAGATCTTATCACTAACTCGTGAAGATAGAGAAATTATTTCCAATAGATCCTCGATCCAAATGCAACAAATTCAAGTACAAATTAAAGAAAACAAGAAAGCAAGCATAGCAATTTATAAGAAAAACAGTGCCTACACAAAAGAAACAATAACCACAACAAAATAATACAGTGATTGAAACCCAACTGGCACAAAATCATCTAGCACACATTGTGCTATATGAAACAAGGATCTTCCATTGACGAGGAGGATTCAGAAGGATTTGACTAACCAGAATAATATGAAGTCAGTGAATATCACGTCTATTTTATTTGAGATATCAGAACAAGCCATAACAGGCAACACCATTGCCATGAATGTTGATTGAAATCCATAAGAATTATGGACCAAAAATTGCCTATTGATCCGGGATTGGTTGGTTTTATGCCGGATCGGGTATCCTATTTTAAATGGGATTCGTTTTTTTTTTTTTTTTTAAAATCAATCAGTACTTAGAATTTTCATTCAGAAGTTTAACGATGAAAATTTTCACATTTGTCCAAATAGAGTTACAAAAATGGGATTCGACTTGGTTTTGTGGATTAATACAACAACAACAATAAACTCAGTGTATTCCCGCAAAGTGGGGTTTGGGGAGGGTAGAATGTACGCAGTCCATACCGCTACCTCCAAAGAAGTAGAAAGATTGTTTTCGATAGACCCCCGACTCAAGATAGAGAATAGTAAGCAAGAGCTTAATGCACCATTAAGCATGGTGGGTGGCATAACATAAAATGAATAAGGCATACTAAAAATAAAATAGAAATCAGAGCACTACGAAATAAGATAAATAAGTGCAATATGAAATAAGAGATAAGAAATATGGCATCCGGAAAGTACGACCCCCACCTATGGACACAGTCCTGGGATTACTAACCCAACTATACATGAGCTCTTCTACTACTAGCTACAACCCACGCACGCGACCTAGCCTTTTACCCTTATCCACGACCTCCACACCTTCCTATCTAGGGTCATGTCCTCAGTAAGCTGTAGCTGCTCCATATCATGTCTAATCACGTCCCTCCAGTACTTTTTCAGCCTACCTCTCCTCCTCCGAAAACCATTCAACGGTAGCCTCTCACACCTACGAACTGGGGCATCCGTGCCCCTTCTCATCACATGCCCAAACTATCTCAGTCTTCCTTTCCGCATTTTGTCCTCCACTGAAGCCACTCCCACCTTCTTCCGGACTATCTCATTCCAAACTTTATCCCCTCTAATAAGTCCACACATCCAACGCAACATTCTCATTTCCTGCAACCTTCAATTTTTGAATGTGGGAGTCCTTGACTAACCAACACTCGGCTCCATATAACATAACTTGACGGACTGCCACTTTATAGAATTTGTCTTTAAGCTTAAGTGACACCTTCTTATCACACAACACACCTGAGACGAGCCTCCACTTCATCCAACTTGTTCCAATACGGTTAGAGATATCCTCATCAATATTGCCATTCCCTTGAATCATAGACCCAAGATACTTAAAACTATCCCTCTTACAAACATCCTGGGAATCCAGCCTCACCACCACATCGTCCTCCTGCCTCAAGTCGCTAAACTTGCATTCCATATACTCCGTCGTGGACCTACTCAACCTGAACCCCTTAGACTCCAGGGTTTGCCTCTAAACCTCTAATTTTTCATTCACACCCTTTCTTGTCTTGTCAATTAACACTACACCATCCGCAAACAACATACACTATGACACCTCCCCTTGAATACGTCGCGTCAACACATCCATCACCAATGCAAACAGGAACGGGCTAAGAGTCGAACCCTGATGCAACCCTGTCTCAACTGAAAAATATTCTGAGTCCCCTCCCACCATTCTCACCCGAGTATTTTCTCCATCGTACATGTCCTTAATAGCTCTGATGTACACCACCGGGATCCCTCTTGCCTCTAATCATCTCCAAAGAACCTCCCTAGGGACTTTGTCATAAGCCTTCTCCAAGTCGATGAACACCATGTGCAAATCCCTCTTTCTTTCCCTATACTGTTCCACCAATCTCCCCACTAGGTATATTGCCTCTGTCGTCGAGCGACCGGGCATAAAATTAAACTGATTCTCTAAAATAAACACGATCTTCCTTAATCTCCGTTCCACCACCCTCTCCCAAATCTTCATAGTACGACTCAATAGCTTGATACCCCTATAGTTGGTGCAACTCTGAATGTCCCCCTTATTTTTGTATAAAAAAATCATCGTACTCCACCTCCTGGCTTCAGGCATCCTCGCCGTCCTGAAAATGCCGTTAAACAAATTAGTTAACCACCTTAACCTTGCCCTACCTGAAAACTTCTAAAAATCTATTGGAATCTCATTAGGCCCCGTCGCTTTTCCCCTTCGCATCGTACGAATAGCTTCCATGACTTTCTCAACCTTAAAACGTCTACAATAACTGAAATCACGTCTCTCCTCTGAGTGTTCCAGCTCACCTAACTCAATGCCTCTATCCCCTTTCTCGTTCAAAAGCCTATTGAAATACTCCCGCCATCTCTTCTTAATATGGGCATCATCCACCAAAACTCTACCATCCCTTCCCTTAATGCACTTCACTTGGTCAAGGTCCCGACCCTTCCGCTCCCTAGCCTTAGTAAGCCTATACAACCTCTTTTCCCTGCCTTTCTCATCTAACCCCGCATACAAGCTTTCAAACGTTGCTGACTTTGCTGCCGTAACTGCAAGCTTAGACTCCTTCTTTGCTAATTTGTAGACCTCCTAATTCATCCTCTTCTCCTCTGCATCTTTACTCTCAAACAACTTAACATGCGTCCCCTTCTTAATCTCCACTTTCTTCTTAACATCTTCATTCCACCATTAGTCCCCCTTATGTCGTCCTGCCCGACCCCTCAAAACACCCAACACTTCTCTAGCAGTGTCTGTGATGCAACTGGAAGCCTTATCCCACATGGCATCCACGTCTCCCCTACAAACCCACACCCCCAAAACCGCCACTTTCTCTTCTATCTTCAGCGCACCATCTGGCGTCAAGCTACCCCACCTAATTCTAGGCCGACCCTCCTCGACCCTTCTCTTCTTGCTCCTCTTCATAAATAAGTCCATCACCAGAACCCTGTGCTGAGTCGAAAAATGCTCACTCGGAATGACTTTACAGTCCTTACATAAAACCCTATCCCCCTTCCTTAGCAGCATAAAGTTAATATGAGTTTTGGCTATCGCACTTCAAAAGGTAATCAGGTGATTCTCTTTCTTCAAAAAGCTCGAATTCACCACCACCAATCCCAAAGCCCTCGCAAAATCTAACAAAGCTTCTCTCTCCTCATTCCTATCACCAAAACCGAAACCTTCATATACATCATCATAACCTCCTGGAACAACCCCAATGTGCCCATTAAAGTCCCCCGCTATGACAATCTTCTCTGAGTTAGGCATGCCTCTCACCACCTCGTCCAAAGCCTCCCAAAACCTCGCTTTCACCTCCTCTCCTAAGCCCATCTGCAGAGCATAAACACTACACACATGCAGCGTAAACCCCTCAATGACCAATTTGATCGTTATCAACCTATCACAGATCCTCTTTACCTCCACCACCTACGCACAGACCCTCTTTACCTCCACCATCTGCGCTCTAAGCTCCTCATCCACTAAGATCCCCACACCATTCCAACGCCTGTCACTCTCTGAGTACCACATCTTATACCCATCCACATCCCTAGCTTTAGACCCTACCCACTTAGTCTCCTAAACACACACAATATTAATCTTCCTCATCTTAAGAATCTTCACCAGCTCTATAAACTTACCCTGAAGGGTCCCTATATTCCAAGACCCTACCCTCAACCTATCTACTCTTGCCTTTCGCCTATATCTACCACCACTCACCGCCCCAGCCCTAACACCCGACCTAGACCCCACACCTATCCCTGACCTCCTCTCTTCACCCCCACTCAAAGTCGGCCCCAACCCCAACCTCCTCGAACATGACCCTGTTCCACCATCAACCCCTACAACCATTATTTAAGGCCAAAACCAAGCCCAAACAAAGCCCCAAGCCGATAGACAAGTAGACACCAAAAATAAAGTACCAATAGGAAAATAGAAAAAGAAAAAGGAAGAAAGCAGTAAAGAGACAATATTCAGTCACAAAAATAACCAATCCGTCCTAGCAGCTACAACAACACACAGATATCCACCAACAAGCTACAGCAAATCGATACAAACTATACTCACAAGAAAACAAAACAATATAAATGAAACGGTAAAATAATAACTAGTAAAAGTATGAAAATATCAAAGCTTAGCTGTTACCAGGGTACTCCTGCGTGCTGATGGTATCGTCAATTTTGCTTTCTGAGTTGTTTGCTGAAAATAACGTCGCCGGAAAGCTGCCGCTGGAGCTTCAACTGGGCGTGACTGGATTAATAAGTTTTTGATTAATTAAAATTCAATCAATGAAAAGCTGGCACATGTTAAATGAAAATTCTAATAATTTTTATGTATAGGATTTATTAGTGAAAAAAATATAAGATATTTTAGAGCCCAAAGATGAAACGACATATTTCTACCATTCATAATATTTGAAAGACTAGTTTAGGGCAAAAACTTACACGCACCTCTATATATACCAAACTAATGTTCTTTGTCATGATTAAGTAATTCTATTACGTAAAATACATGTTAATTACTCATGGTTAAGTAACATGAACTCTAAATTCAAACACATGACATAGATATATTGGCTTGATGTACACACCAAATTTAGTATAGGTGTTTTGCACGTGTGTTTCACACCCATCAATAATTTTATATGCACAGTGACAAAATTATTAAAACATAGTAATTGATGTCAAAATAAATGTTATATCTATTTAGATGATAGGAAAAAGACATCAAATACCTCCCGAACTTGTCCCAAAAAGTCGATGACACACTTAAACAATTATGACGATATATTATAAACTTAAACTATTTTGAACTAAATTTATTTCCACCCTAGCACATGTATAACCAGTCACATGATGGGAGGTACATGTCACTTGTGCCACATCATCACAATGTCACTGCCACATCAGATACTATGTCATATTTCAAGTTTTTTTTCCTATCAGTGTCACCCAATTGCTTCTTCTTTATTATACACCACAAAACCACCATAAAATCACCATCATTGCCATCATACCGTTACTAAATTCGTATATTTCAGTTTCACCACCAAAAATAAAAGTAATCACCACAAATTTCAGTCTCCACAATGAAATCACCATTGAAATTATACCATCACTATTGTCGCCATATGTAAAAAAATACCACAAAATTCAACACCCATATTCAAATCTATCTTTGAAATTACATCATGACCGTCAAAAGTCACTTTCAATTTCTTTACATTTACAATAACACCATCACAAAATTATCATCAGTGTTTACTTGTCCTTAGTACCTCATTTGTTTTCTTTGATATTTACACTTTTTGTTTCATACATTCAGAGAAATTATATCAACCGTAGATAATCGATTATGAAATTGATGATTTTTTTTCGTTGTTTGGATTTGTTAAAAAAATAAAAATTCTCACTAAAGAACCATTGAAAATTTTATACTTTTTCAATGAAACAATGATTCTCCATCCACAAGCTATGTTTTCTTAATCTGTAATTCATTAATTATTTTAATGTATTTCATTTCTTTTTTAGTGAAATGGATGTATGAATTTTCTTTTTAAAAAAATAAGAATGAAGATGGAATATCTAATGATAAAGTCCATATAAAAATTTGAATAATATTGAAATAAAAGAGTGAAGGAATGAAGCCTTTTAAAGCCAAATGTTGAAAATAATGGTTCATGACTGTGGAAGAGAAAGAAAATGAGGATGAAGATAAGTGAAAAAAGAGAAAATATAAAAAGTGAAGAAAGAAAAAATATAAAAAAATTTTGGAAGTTAAAAAACACAAATAAATTTTAATAAACGCACCTGTGTTTTATTTATTTTTATTTTTGTGCCGCATCAACTTTCAAGGTAGAAGAAAATTCATTTCAAGTAGAACAAGTCTGTAATAGACCGTAACAATAGTTTAAGTGTGTTATCGACTTCTCAAAACAAGTTGAAAATGTATTTGATGTCTTTAATAAATACTGTATCTTAAATATGGTAATATCTATTGTCTGACCTCACTTGCTTTTATAAATGACTTGTTGGTTATGGTTTTTTTATCACTACTTTTGTTGTTCATATTCGAATAAGAAAATAATTTATATAAATTTAAGTCATAATCGATTGAAAATTCGTATATATTAGGACAACCAATATTTTTTTTGATAGCCAAGATTACTACTAGTATGTATTAAAACAGTGCAGAGAGGCGCCCGAGCGCATTTTTACAAACAGAGCCGTTAGAAGTACTAGGTGCATAATTGACAGCAACAGTACACGTAGTGTGGAAAAAACCTGGGGAATTGGGTCTACTGACACTAGATTGTTTCCTATCTATGTCTAGTAGTTTCAGTACAAAAAGAGGAGCTGTGAACCAAAATGTTATGTCGCTTCCGGTGATTGATGCACCAAAATTTGCCAAACTATCTGCTACCATGTTGGATTCCCTGTACATGTGGTAGATAGGTGGATCATGGAGTATCTTCAGGAAGGACCTGCAATTGTAAATTATATGTGAGTAGACTGGTAGTGGGTCGAATAGAATATCTATTACTTCTACAAAATCCACTATAATGCATAGAGAAAAATATTCATGTTGGTACGTGAGCTGGAGCCCTCGCATTAGCGCTACAAGTTCTTGTATAACTGTGGACGTTTCAGTAGTACAACCTGCAAAATCTATTAATCAATCACCTAAGTTATTTCTAAGGACCCCTTCGATGCCAGCCAAATCAGATGTAGTGGGTGTTGCGGCATCAGTATGGAGGTAGATAGTGTCAGGGTGGGTAGTGGGTAGCCTTGGAAGAGTAGAGTAGCTGCGAGACAGAGGATTTGGGTAAGTAGAATATAGAGCATGATAAAATTCACGGCTAAGCGTTAGAACTATATACAATGATGGTTGTGATTTGGTTGTCTCAAATCTATTTTTATTTTGAATTATCCATAGATGCCAGAGTAAGAAAGGAAAGAAAATTATTTGTGGTAAGGTAGAGACATGTATAGGCTTATGATGCCAATAAAGTAAACGTCGGAGCCAGGTAGTTGGTACTAAAGAGGTAAAACCTAGAATAGAGAATTATGATATAGTAGATGGAGTTGGAGCCAAAGGGGTTTGGTGGCGGAACAGTGGAAGAAGATATGGTCAATGGATTCGGGTAATGCATGACAAGTCGCGCAGAGGGGGCACTGGATGGCTCCAATGTGATGAAGGTACGCAGAGGTTAGCGGACGTTGATGAGCTATAAGCCAGAGGAAAGTGCGAAGCTTAGGTGGGAGCTGAGGTTTCCAAATCCAGGTATATATGTCCGGGGTTGAGGAAATCTATGTGAGTGCATGATAACAAGATTTGATAGTGAATCTGCCTGTGGGAGTGAGACCCCAAAACGATCTGATCATAGCCCATATTGCTGTTGGGAATCTATGATATGTAGCAAGAGTTAATTAATCGCCTAATCTGGGGAGGTAGGTCAAAAGAAAGTGACATTTGTCCATTTAGGCAGTCTTTAACAGTTTTCTGTTCATCATTAATATTAAAAGTTCCAGAAATCATATTTCGGAGGATGATTTTAGGTTCGATCCAAGGGTCTATCCAGAATCTGATGTTAGACCCAGCGTAGGTATGCCAAACAAGACCTTCTTGGCAGGTATTCCACTCTTTAAGGAGCTATTTCCAAGTTGCAGATGGCTTTATTGGTCCTGGGGAACCAGAATGGGAGAGATAAAGAGAATATGGAAGAAGAACAAAGCAAATTCAGATTGTGGAACAGGCTCCAAAAAGTAACAGCCAGGAGTGAAGTATTTTTTGGGCGAAGAAGTCGAATGCCTAGGCCCCCCCGAGCCTTGACTTGGGTGACTTGGTCCCAGCTGATAAGGTGAAACTTGTTATGATATGTGGTAGAGCCCCACAAGAACTGTCGCTCACAACGATTAAGAGTGTTAATGATGCTTGCAGAAATGTTTAGGAATTGCATCACATGATTTGGTATTGCATTCAGAGTGGTGCGGATAAGAGTAATCCACCCTGCCAGGGTCAAATGTTTGGCTTTCCAACCTGCAAGACGCAACCTAACAGAGTCCACAAGGAATTGAAAGTCACTAATTTTAAGGGGACCCTGTGTTTTAGTGGGAAAGCCTAGGTATTTACCAAAGTTAGTGCCCTCCTAGATGTTGAAGAAATTAAAGACAAAGGCCTTATCTGATGGTGAGGCAGAAACTGAAAAAAGATTTGAGATTTAAGATAATTTATGGACTGCCCTGACACAGAAGTGAAAAGATCAAGGCGATCATGAATAACTTGGAAACTACAAGGGGTAATTTTGCTAGTAAGGATAATGTCATCAGCAAAAAAGAGGTGAGATATAGGAGGAGAGCACGATGAAAATTTTATTGGGTTTCATAACTGATGGCTAACATCAGGATGTATACTCCGGGAGAGCATCTCCATACAGAGGATAAAAAGATAAGGTGACAGTGGGTTGCCTTGTATAATACCTCTCGTTGGGGTAAAGAATTACAATTTGGAGCCATTTAGGAGAATAACTATTCTGGTTGTAGTAATGCAAGACATAATAAGCTTGATGAGGCTGGCTGGGAAACGAAAGAAGCATAATGTATGATGGATAAACCCCCATTCAAGCTTACCAAAAGACTTTTTCAGATCAATTTTTAGGAGCATACTATAGCATCTGGAGCGGGATTTATGGAAATGGTGAAGAATTTCTTGCACGATTATGGCATTGTCTAAAGCTCATCGATTGGGTAGAAAGGTTGATTGGGATTGGTCGATTTAAGAGTGGTTTGATACGGTTGACAATATATTTGGACACTAGTTTATAAATCGTGTTGCACTGGTTGATAGGGTACAAATGAGATAGGGCTGAAGGACTTTAGCTTTTGGGGATAAGGCATAGGAAGGTGTCACTGATATCCTGAGGTATGACCCCATTGACAAAGCATGATTGACAAAAGTTAATGGTCGAATTCTTGGTGATATACCAGAAGCATTGGAAGAATATTGGGTGGAGTCTGTCGAGGTCGGGAGCTTTGTTAGAAAGAAGGATTGAAGGGCAACATATATCTCGTGTTCAGTTAGAGAGGCATCCAGGCGAATGCTCTTCGCATTAGAGACAAAGTTGTACGTAGCTATGGGATAGGATGTAGAGGTTAAAAGTTGGCCAGTGGTATAGATGTTGATAAAGTAGGACGAGATCATGGTTTCAATTTGCTGATGATCAGTTATCCAGTTACCATTTTTGTCCTTAAGGCTAGTGATGCGGTTACGACGACATTGTTTGATAGTGGAAAGATGGAAGAAGCAAGTATTTGCATCTCCCTCACGTAACCATTGAATCCGAGATTTTAAACGCCAAAAATTTTCTTCCAAACGAAGCACGTGATTAAATTCTGCAATAAAATCAATTTTGAGGTTTTAAAGAAAGGTGCTGGCAGGATAATACATGAAAAATTAGAGTCCTGCGATACGAGCAAGCAGATGTTTTTTTTTGAATTTTTGACCAAAATAAGCCATTTTTTGAACCAATTCACCAAAATAATATGGTTTTTTAAAATTTTACAAAACTAGTATAAACGTACTTCCCAGTAACGTATTACTTTATTATTTTATTAAAAAATGCAAGAGTAAAAACTGACGGTGTTTGACTTTTACTAGACCATAAAATGTTACTTATAATAACGTGTTATAAGTAATTGGTTACTATGAGTAACGTTCTCCAACCAAATAAAAATCAAACGCCTAATTATTTTAGGGGAAACTATTGCCCTAATTCTGAAAAGAAAAGAAAATTCTCTCGTCTCTTTGCCACAACCCTAATTCGAAGAAGAAAAAAATTTGTTGTGTGTCTTTCGACGCCTCTAGCTACTCCATCTTGTCTCTTTCGATGCCTCTGGATACTCTATCATCTAAGTAATTGTTGGTTTAGCTGTGTTTCGGATTGCGGAAGCCTAGGCTCAACGTCATATAAAGGGTGTTTTTGGTATGAATCTACTCTCTATTTTTCTAGACTCAACTTGACTCTCTATTTTAAACTTTTGTATTTCTCAAATTTTACTCAACTATGCTCTAAATTATGATTTCGGAACAAATGGATTTAAATTCTTTTCAATTTTGGGATATTTTTTAAAGGAGAAAGGATATTTGTAGACTTTGCTCATACTTAAGAGAACAATTTTTTCCTTTTATGGATGATTAATATGTTCATTATAATGAACATATTCACATATGTATAGGTACTTTTATATGGCTGGTAGTAGTTCATACTAGCTGGATCCTGGGCCACTTGAACTGTCTGTATTAACTCAACAACTTACTCATAGGTCATGGGATATATGAGATGGAAGTGCTGATATGATTCTTAATACGAGAAAGAGTGATGGAAGTTTTTGGAAGCTCGTAGAAAAATATCCTATCCATCCATGAGTTTTAGAAGTGATTAAATTATCTGGATTATATAGTGTTTATAGATGTAATAGGCCTGCTATCGATCGTAGTTTTATCACTTCATTAGTTGAGCGTTGTCATCCTGAAACACATACTTTCCACTTTAGAACAGGTGAAACAACTATCACCTTGCAAGATATCGAGGTGTTGTATGGATTACTCGTGCATGGTGCTCCGGTACTTGGTATTGAGACGACGAGAACTATTGGTGATTGGAAAAACATTTGTCAAAGATTATTAGGTTTTGTTCCATATCTCCGGGACTTTAGCAGTAGTTTCCTCAAGGTCTCTGCACTTAAAGCGCACATGCTAAGTGATCCACAATTGTCAGACATGGCAACTCAAGAAATAGTCAATCAGAAGGCTAGGTGTTACATGTTCTGGATGATTGCGGGTACGATGATGACAGATACATCTGGTTCTTATTTGAAGCTTATGTACCTGCCTATACTCGAGGATGTCATTGCAATTGGGTCTTATAGTTGGGGTAGTGCAACTTTAGCGTACTTGTATCATTTTCTTTGTAAAGCCTCACAGAGTATCCAAAATCAGATAGCTGGATTTCTACCACTACTTCAGGTATATCTAATAATTCTAATAATTGCACAAATTATTTATTGATATTTCTTTTAGTTTTTATATATATATATATATATGTATATATATATATGTATGTATCAGGTTTGGGCATGGGAGAGGATCACTGTCCTTAGGCCACAGATAGTAGAAAAAAGAGGTACAAGAGATATTTTTCCTACTGATTTGCGTAGGGGTCCACATGCTACTAGATGGTTTGCACACTTTAGTTGGACTAACACTACTAAGTATGTGTTGAAAGTTTATAGGGATGCACTTGACTCTATGATAGAAGATCAGGTAGATTGTGTATAATTTTTTATCTTTGATTTTACATAAATTGTAAATATAGACTCATTTGCTTTTTTCTTTTTTCATATAGTTTATCTGGGAACCATATACTGATGATTTAATTGAGAGTCTTCTAACTATTGTCGCACTGGACGAGACATGTGGCATGTTAGAGTTCCAATCTTCTGTTGGGATGTGGTAGAGGTTCACTTGCCTGATAGAGTAATGAGGCAATTTGGATTGCAATAGGTGATTCCAACTCTATTTCTATTTGATTCCACCCACTTTCGTCATGATCGTCGGGGAAGGCCAAATACAAACTAGGAGTTAGAACATGCACAATGGTTACCTTTTTGGAATGAACAAGAACAATATATCTGTAATGCACCAGTCAATTATGGGCCACTTCGGTATGACGACCCCTACCTTATTTGGTTCAGACATATTACTCGTCATCTCATTGGTAATCCTAATCCCCATCCTCAATGCCAACAAGGTTATGTGCCTAATTCAACTGCATATGAAACAATGGTAAGTAGAACTTTGCTTGTCTGATTTTTCCTTATCTAATATATGTTAATAATAATCAGAACCTCCAAAGTAGGAACTTAGCTTTTCTTGAATCTTTTTAATGCTTGTACAGTTAAATGATTTTTACTTTAATTCACAGGCGCGTCATATTCATTCGATGGTTGATAAAGCTAAATCACTTGGAGATACGCCATCGTATGAGGACTTATACATGTTTAGAAAGATGGTGCTGGATCAAAGTTTTGATTGTTTGAGATATGTCCACGAGGACGACAGGATTCATGTATTATCCGATTATAGAAGAGATGAGGTGCAACCTGATCAGTTACGTCCCCATATTCGAAGGCGAGGAAAAGGCGGTGTTGCTGGAAGAAGAGAACGTGCTATTGCGAGAGACCAAGTGCCTGTTGCAATGAAGGAAATGGATGAAGCAACGCAAAGTGCAAAAATAAGTTCAGAAGATAATCAAGCAACAACTAATCATGATTTTGGTTCCACTTCAATGGGTTGTACTCAGGAATTCACTCAGGCTTCAGGTATGATATATCAACATACATAGATTGTGCCATACATGACTCCACAGACTCCACAGACTCCACAAATATCAAGGTATCCAAGTCTTTCATCACTTGATAATATATTTGGTAGTTATCAGCCTCAACATTTTGAGAATGCCCCAAACTTTACCTCATCGCCTGTGCCAATGTCTATTGATATCCCCGATACCACTAATAATTTGGAGAACTTGAACACTGAGATGGAAGATAATGAGTTGGATGATGCCAACAATGAAGTGAATGGTAATGATCCGGAGGATGAAAGTAAAGGTTGTGATACGACTATTCAACATGATGAACTATCAAAGAAAGAGAAGCGTACAATTATTTCTAAGCTTTGTGGGACTGGTATTTTTTTGTGATTATGTTATTTTTTTTTTCAAATTAACTGCACTTTTTTAGCTGAACAGTTTAAAATCAACCTTTGCTTGACAGGGAGTCACTATGCTTACCAGCACGCCGAAAAGAAAAAAGCCAAACAGAAAAAAAACAAAACAAAATAAGGCAAAGAGTAATGGAGTTATGTTGGACTCTTCCTTCTTCCATTCCCTTGAACGTGGTCTAGTCATAACTTGGTAATACATGAATACCTGTTCTCTCTATAAGTTATTTTGCTTTCTTTTTTTTTGAAGTTTACTTTTCATTGTTCTTAGTTGTTGGAAAGTTGTTAGTATTTTTTTTCTAGCATTTGTTGTCCTTTTTAAGGTTTTTGGTTTCTATTTACTACTAGTTGTATGCTTTTCGAGTTTAAAGTACCTCTCATTCTTCCGTACGTTGTTAGAGCATCAACCCAATTTGTGTCGTAGTGGGTTGGGTGGGGCTAATTATTGCATTAGAGCTTAGAGTTTTTGTAGGTCTGTACATATATTGTGCTCTTTTGTGTGGAGTGCTGTGCATTTTTTGTGCTCTCATGCTACTCAGGCCTATGGTTACTGATATGGGTTGCGTTCTCTATTGGTTTGTCCGTGCCACAGGGTCGCCCTGGTGTCTTCACGTGGATTGCTTTAGCGTTTTGTATTCTGCTTGTGGCTGTCAGGGCATATTTGGAGAGTAGAGCGGTTGGTGCTGCTGAGGTGGCTGCGGCAGAGGGACAGGAGCTGCCTGATGTTGCTAGGCACCCGCCGGAGCCCTGAGAGTTCTTTTTTGAAAATCTAGCAACAACAGGATAGTGATGTTGATGAGTATTTTTGTATCTGTTGTATGCATGTTTATTATTTCAAAATTTTGTTACTTATTTTAGTCTATGGTATCTACGTACCCTCATTGTTAGGTTCAAAGAATTTAAGGGGTTGGTTATGTTTATCAATTATCATGTCGTGACTCCCTTTTTTTCTAGCTATTTCTCGCACATGAGGGTTTATATGTTATTGTGATCTTCATGAAAAAGCTTCACAGTTCATATTGTTTCAAATACTTTTTATATAGTTCTTTAAATTTGTAGTGCTAGTTTTAACTTTCTTTTGTTATTGTTAATGGTGCTCTGGAATTTGTCAAATTTGATGTTGTGGTTCAGCAGTCCATGGTCTATCGGAAACGGTTGTGGGTGTTTTGGGAGAAGGGCTAGAAATGGTTTAAGGGGTAAAATTTGATGTTGTGGTTCAGCTGCTAGCTAGAAATACAAGTGTTTTACCAGTATTTGTTTGGTGTCCTAAGGAAGAAGGGCAATTTTATCCCTAGTAGATTTTCAAAATGGTAGTTAGGTGAATGTCTGAGCTTATTCTCATAGTTCAGGATACATTCGAACCGTATAAAGATTCATTCTTTGGGGCCTCTACAACAATTTCTGCCCATAAAAGAATCAGTTTTGCCTCTACAATTTTTGACTCACAGAAGTGCATTCTTTGGTGCCATGGTTAAAAATCAAACCTTTTGTTGGAAACTTGGACCGAAATAAGTCATTTTTTGAATCAATTCACCAAAGTAGTTTGTTTTTTAAAATTTTTACAAAACTAGTATAAACGTTGTTCCAAATATTATTCCAAAATACCATCTCGACATACGTCATTGGGAAGCATAAAACATTGACACATATCTCAAAATATTATTCCAAAATACCATCTCGACATACGTCCCAAAATTATTCAAAATACCACCTTGTGGTAAAAATGTGTAATTCGCAATGATAATTATTAAATCATATCATGAAAACATTGAGATATTCATATAAATCAAAGTTTATTCATTCAATCATTGGTGGACTGTTTTGATAGGCTGTACAAGATCGACCATAACGTTTTACTCTGATATAAAAATTGGATGAAACCAATTTCATTAGAAAGAGGACTCTTAGAACTTTCCGTTGATATATAGTATCTCACCCAGATCATTATGTACAAGGAGTTATGGTCGTTTGAAGTTGACCCAAAAATTCGCTTTTGATAGGCTGAACTAGATTGACTACAACTTTTTTATCCGATATTAAAATTGGATGAAACCAATTTCATTAGAAAGAGGACTCGCATAGCTTTCCGTTGATATATAGTAGATCACCCAGATCATTATGTAAAAGGAGTTATGATCATTTGAAGTTGACCCTGAAATTCACCTGACTGCAGTAATTTTAATTTCCTGCACGTTTTACTATTCACAGTTCGATCGAAATGGTCGTAGTTCGATCGGAATGGTCGTAACTCATCGCTCGAGTGTCCATTTTCGATGATCTACATATTGTTGGAAAGATTATTCGATACTCTACGCAATGGTAGGTCAACGTCTTAGAAATACTACACAGAAAATTTATGGATTGCTCTAAAGCGTAGAACTCGATACGTTTCTCACGAAATCTTTATGAAGAAAATTTTTTGGGGTATTACAGAAACTATGTTTAAGAGTACCCACTTAAGTTTGATTACGAGTTAGACATCGGCGCCTATCATGTCCAGTCTGTCTACACAACCCGCAAGCTCGCCCATATACTGCAGGATCACGATCCATCTCATTAGGTACTTTAGTTGTCCTTTGTCGATTAGGACGACGATAGAATTCATTACTTCTCATTATAAAACTTGGAGATGGCCAATATGCCTCGTGCCCAACCGGTGAGAATGACCCGAAATATGTAGCAACATAATTCTCTGTTGTGAAATGCTCGCTAACAAAATTTCTAGCTAGCCCTCCCATTCTTTCAGTAACCTTTATGACATGTGAACACGGAAAGTGCAAATTAGCCCATTTTCCACAATCACATTTTTTATCATTTAGTGAAACACGATGAGGATTACCACCAGTACCATCAACTTGAATAGATCTAACCCCATATGTCCCAGTGGATATATTCCAATAAAAAATAAAATGTCTTTTTGAACTTTCGTAGTTCTTCTCCCACTTTACTTTGAACCTGCTTGTCCATAATTCCTTTTGCTCTACAAGTTGGTGCGTTGTTTGAGATCTACGGGTATACCATTCAACTATTTTCTCCAATGAAAGTCTCACCATGGCAGTGACAGGCAATCCTCGAGCTTTCTTTAGAAGACCGTTGAAAGACTCTGAAAGATTTGTTGTCAACACGCCCCATCTTTTTCCATCATCATAGCTAATCGTCCATTTGTCCAATGGAAATTGCATGAGATATTCATATGCTTCTTCATTTTCTTCCCTGATTTCCCACATCAAAGCTTCGAACTTCCTTACTTGATAAGCCGATGCAACATTCCACATCAGATCACTGAGATTCCTGTTTGAAAAATAAGATTGAAAGTTACTCTTAAGATGTCTTACGCAAAATCGATGAAAGGCCTGAGGCTTCTGGAATTGCCACAACTCCGATAAACTAGCTAAGATTCCTTTTGCCCTATCAGAGATAATAGATACATCTTCTCTATCCTTTATTACATGTGCGCTTAGTTTTCTAAAAAACCATTTCCATGCCTCTTTCGATTCCCTGTCAACAATAGCAAATGCTAGAGGAAGAATATTATCATTTCCATCAATTCCAACAGCAATTAATAATTTTATCTCATATTTACCATACAAATGGGTTCCATCTACTGAAATAACTAGACGACAAGTTTGGAATCCATCAATGCATGGCTTGAAATCCCAAAATACAAATTTAAACGTTTTTACCTCTAACGAACTCATTGACTCTTCGTGTTTCCATTCTACAATTGTTCCATGGTTAAAGTGTTGAAAAGCTGCAAAAAACTTAAGAAGCTCACTAAATGATTTCTGAAAATCACCATACACCAATTTAAATGCTCGTTGACGACCAAGCCACGCTTTCCTATATGTTACTTGATGACCAAATATCTCATGAACCTTAGAAATGACATCTACTACCAACAATTTGAGATTTTTACGTATTTGATTTAGAAACAAAGATGCAATTAAATTAGTATCTAGGTTAGCGTGACCTATAGTAAGCCCTTCATTCTCACATCTATGATTATCAAAATACTTTCCTATCTTCCAAAGGCTACCTCCAACCTTTCGGCCTCGAAGAAACCATCGACAACTTAATGATTCGTGAAACCTGCATCTGACAATCCATAGTTTCTTGCTTGATGTTACAACTATGAATTCTTTATTTTTGTGCAAACTCCAAATTGTCACAGCCCATTTCAATCTATCTTTGCTGCTAAAACACATTCCTTTTTTTAAATCTTTTTTGCCATCGTCAGATCAAACAGAAGAACAATTCATCTCAGATTCACGGGTAGAGATAAAAATATCCTCTTCATTCTCTAATGTTGTAAAGTAGGATATATCATGATTTTGCATTTCAGACACACTTTGACCAAATTGATTATGAAGATTTATACCAATATCATTTTGAGGTAAATCTTCACTATCATTGGTATCTTCATCAGATTCACTTTCTAAGGTTTCACTTTCTCCATCATCTTCTGAAGGTTCATCTTCCTCCGAACTTTTATCACAAATTTGAGCATGTGCATTATTGCATAAATCAAAGTTATCCTCATCTTCTCTGCGGAAAAAAATAATAATGAATTAGTGAAGTAGTGATGCATAAGATTTCTTATAGTTTCAAAAAAAGTAAAGATCACCCACCTGATCTCATATTGTCTGTGGCCACTTTCAATGTGTCCTTGACTACTTAATCCTTCATCATATGATTGATACTCATGTTCGTTAGGACTTGCATCAAGTGATTGATGGATACTAGGGGTTGCAGTATAGGCAAAATGAGGATGACTGAGCATGGCAAATCCATAATTTTGAGCTAATAAATTCATATGATAGCCATGCTGACCATTCATTTGAAATAGCTTATCATGATTTGTTGGTCTAGTCTTTACATACATCTCCAAAAGATTTATATCAATTTTATTCGAAAATTTTTGAGGAATGACAAGAAATTGTAGGAAAGACCGGTCATTCTCTATTTTAAAATTCAATAAACCTTGTAATGTTACCTTGAAATGAGCATGGATATTTTCCAGAAATATCCATTTGACTATTTTCACTGTTTGTCCTCATTTTTTCATGCAACATTGCAACTAGTTCAACGTAGCTAGTTGAAATAGACATGCTAACAATCATTCTAGCACCTTCGCTGTATCTAAATCCGCTCATTTCAGAAATTATTTCACCACCCCAATACAAAGAAACCATCACATTTTCTTCAAAATTAGCCATTTTTCTGCTATTCACAAAAATAAGATATGTATTATAATTATTAAAACATCAAAATAATTTTAATGCATTACAAAATATTGGCTAGCCATACCTATTAAAACTTTGTAAATGTCGTTTCTAGAATAAAGCACATAAGCAAAAGCTTTGGTTAGAATTGTAAAAATGTGTTTGAACATTCTATACATACCGTCACTTATATAATCTGTTGTCCTAAAACTTTGCAGATCTGTGATTTGATTCGCTAGAAACGTTGCTCACAGTAACGTTTTTAACTAAAAATGTGACTAGTGATTATGATTTCAAGGCAAAATTTCGATCAAAAAAGTTGCTGGGTTGATTTGATATAATCGTTATTCGGAGTAACGTTTTACAGCTAAAACGTTATTGGTGATAATGTATTTAATGTCAGATTTGTACAGAGATTCTTGGGTGGCAGAGCTACCGAGAAACGTTACTGGCTGTAACGTCTTATGTCTAAAAAGTTATCGAGAGTAACGTTTTATGTCAAAACGTTATTGTGAGTAACGTTTTATATTCTAACGTCTAACACCAATTTCGTTTGAGCCGTTAACCTTTTTAAAACATAAAACGTTATTGGGAACAACGTTTATACTAATTTTGTAAAATTTTCAAAAAACAAATTACTTTGGTGAATTGATTCAAAAAATGACTTATTTTGGTCCAAGATTCTATTTTTTTTGGTGAAAAATATTTTCGAAAGTAACCCTATTCCAGACCGCTAAGGCCTTGGTTAATTCAGGGATTGCACGAGTGATCGGTACAGAGGTATTCCAGGATTGCTGGATTAGTTCCGCAAAATCAGGATGAGTTAGCCAAATGGTTTCAACGAGGCAAATAGAGTTATGGGGGAAGACAAGGTTTGTTGTCAAAAGATAGGAGAAGGGGACATGGTCTGTAAAGGTCCGAGGGAGATGTTGTACTGTTGCCTCCGGGAAAAGTGTAAGCCAATCAGAATTAGCCACTAGTCGGTCTAGGCGTTCCAGAATCAGGGACCATTTTTTGTGTCTGTTGGTCCAAATAAAACGACTACCACAGAAACCAAGGTCAATGAGGTTGCATGTGTTAAAACAGTCAAGCATGCGGGAGGCACGAACATTATTTATAGGTCGGCCTCCAAACTTCTCGGAGGAATGGGCGATGCCATTAAAGTCCCCACCGACCAACAAGGGCCCACCCAAGCGTCAGATATTTGAACTAGGTTATCCCAAAGTATTTTACGAGAATTAAAGGATTTTTTTTTGCATAAATAGCTAAAAACAGAAAGGTCGAGGTGGAAGGAGATACCTGAACTACGCAGTGGACCTCCTGATTTGTGACAGAGATTTCAGCGATAGTAATAGTAGAGTCATTCCAAAGAAGTATTATGCCTCCAGATAGACCTTCAGCTGGGGCATCGATGAAGGCATTGAAACCGAAGTCCGAGCAAAGGTTGCTATGGTCAGTAATATCAGTTTCGAGAAGTACTACAATAGTGGGTCTGTAGTAGTTGAGCATATTGCAGAAGTTACGGCGAAAGTCCGAAGAATGAGCCCCGCGACAATTCCATATAACAAAATTCATAGATCGTCCAGAGTGAATGGGAGAGTCAGTTATTTCCGGGCCCCTCGTTCTGTTTTCCGACACAGCGTCGGAGTGATTAAAACTATGAATTTTCCCGCCTGAGGATTGGACGTAGGGTGCAGATCGATGAAATATTCTTTCAGTTCGGGTGGTGCATTGAGAAGAAGTTTTTTTTCGAATTCCTCTTGGAGCACAGAGATGTGGCATTCGCCCAGCCAAATTGGAGTTGTCCGTGTCTCTCTCATTTGTGCCATGACTGCTGAGATTTCCTGAGGTGTAAGAAGTTCTTGGTCCTGAGGAGAGAGAGGGATTGGAGAAAGAGGGGGAGGTTCTAGAGTCGGGGTGGTCACCAGAGGCAGGGATGAGTTCGGTGTCGATAGGGGAGAAGGAGGGGGAGTCGAAGGGGGGTAATGGAGGTTCCACTCCTAGTGTATCCACGGGATCAGAGAGAGGTATGGAGAATCAAACGGAAGGTCCGCTAGAGAGCTGGACATCGGAGAAAGCATTGGGACATATGGGTCCGTCCAGTGGGAGGGAAAATGATGGGTATCGGGAGTGGACCCATCTGGACGTGAGCAGGAGCTAGTGCTGTTTCGTATTGAGCATAGAGGTCCATGGCAGTTCACATCCCTTCCGTCGTTATTTGAGCAATATCCAAAGGATTCTGAATATAGACCACCACTTTCTCGTTGTTGATGGTCATTGTGAATATTAGAGAGTGATTCTGGAGACTCATCTCCAACCATGACTGGGGGTTCGTGTTGTTCGCAAGTGATTGGGCCTTGTAGACTGGCCTCTCGTCCACAGTCTAGAGAGAAGAGGGAATGGTGTTCATTGGCATGAGGCGACGGAAGAAGATAGGAAGTATCGACGGGATCGTTGGGTCAGGCATGGTGTAAGGAAGAAGGTTTGGAATAACGTACTGTTCTTGCATGGTTGTAAGTAGTAGTAATATTATGATGATGTGTAGTGGTAGTGTGGTGGGAAGTAGTATTTAAAGTAGAGGAATTTGAATTAAGTGACGTAGATGAAGATATGCCATTGGCCAGAGTAGATGGCGCAATAGCAAGAGAATCATCGTGTGGATTATGAACTTCCTTGTAGACAAAGGATGGGTTTAAAGTCAGGTCACCTAATAGGGATTCATGATTACCCGTAGGTTGAAATGGTGTAGTGCATGCAGTAAAAGTGGAAACTTGAGAATTTGACTTGTGTGTATCTAGAAGAAGCGTGTCCGCTGAATTTTTTTTTGTCAAATGTTGAAAGTTGTTGACTTAACCGATTATTATTTTGAGATAGAGAAGGAAGGATATGTGAGGGATTATTTGGTGATGGATTATTTGTATTGGGGCAGTGGGATTTTAATTGGTCTTTGGAGATAAATACATGGGCTGCCGTGAAGAAGAAGTGGAAGTGTGGGCTGGACGCGGGTCAGGGCCCAGTAAGGAAGTATCAAGATCCATGGAATTAAGAAGAGAGTTTATTCCAAGAGCCGACTTATTATTTTGTTGTTGTTGCTCTGGTAAGGCGGTGGAAGGAGGGGCGTGGCCTGCACGGGAATAGGCATTAGGCTGCTTACCTCGCTTACCTGGCGGCACAATTGTTTCATCCGGGCCCACGCGTGAAGCAAACGTAGGTGGAAGAGAGTTGTAGGAAGGTGGCGAGTGCGATTGTTGATGCCAATTTGTGGTAGATCTACGGCGGCACTCGAAGTTTACGGTATGCCATTCGTCTTGCGCTGCTACTTTAGGTGTCGGAGGGAATTTTGAATTTTGTTGGGGAGATTCCCTGGTCATCTCAGCCTTCCCCACAGTGCTGCCAATGGTGGTAGTTGGTTCGCTGTTGTCGGAATTGATGGTGGCTGGTATGGTCATATGGGGGCATGCTTGTCTTTTGTCCGATGCGACCAGAGGAGAGGCATAGAAGAGGGACCCCTTCGTAGAGGATCTGTTGACGATGATTTCCGATGTAGACTGAGATAATAGCGGTTTTTCCAGTGGGACTTCGATGCATATGCGAGCGTATCGTCCCCTTGTTGTGGTGGAGGTACAGGTGTCAACACTAAGGAGTTTGCCGATTTTCCGTCCCACACGTTGAAGGATTTCAGAATCGTAGAATTCTGTTGGAAGTTCTGGTAGTCTTAACCAGACTGTTGTGTAGGTGAGTGTCGCCGTGGATGCGCAGAATTTAGGTTCCCATTCTCTGACAGAGAGGAAGTGGTTGAATATAAACCAAGGTTCGCCATGTAGTGCTCGGTTCATAGAATCTGTGTTGCTGAATTTAATTAGGGAGAAATCGTTGCCTAAGTCTATTAGTGATAGTGGTTCAGGGGGTTCCAAAGTTGTTTTGAGTTTGTGGGTGAGTGTTTGATGATTAATTTTGTACCCAAGGATCTTGATAATAATGGATTGCGTCCGTTGCGGATAAATTCGTGCTTTATCAGAAGCAAAAACGGAAATGAAGTTGTCGGTGCATTGAGGTGACATTGTTGTTTCATCGTTCATGTCGAACTGTTGGTCGAAGCATTGTGTTGTAGAAGCGTTTTGAGTTAAGAAGTAATGTATGTGCGTAGGTGGGTTTGCGGGTAATCGGAGACGGAGGGGCTGTCGGAGGGTCTCCTGTTGAAGTATCAGCCATGGACATTGTTGCAAGTTTAGCAGAAGCGTTTTTCCTTTAGAATAAAATATAGACTGCTTTGACAACCAATATTGTTTGAAAGATTTAAACCCAAACTTTAATTGTAGTTTTCCTTAATGTAAAATTTCTAAATAAATGTGATTTATTTGAGGTAAAATTTAATCGAATTTAAAATATTAAATATTTCCACTTCCTATCAAACTTAAGAAATGTAATTAATGTTTCAAAGTTCTAAATTTTAAAAAATTATTAAATTATAATTTCTTCCCAATATAATGAATATAATATTGGAAACATTGTATACATATGAAGTTATTTTGCTACATATTAATACTTTCATTTCACAATAGGATTTATGTGATACAAATAAATTTTTAAGAGTCAATTATATTATTAATTTTTTTTTTTGATATTTTATGTTTTAATTATTGTAATTTTTAAATAACTTTGATACGATTTTTAATTTATGTGACATTGATATAATTTTTTATTTGAATAGTCAGTCAAATTTTTTATATGTATTTATCTAGTTTATATTGTTAATTATTGTGATTTATAATACTTTTATTTTATTTTTAAATAATATTTGTTATGTCCAATAATAAAGCTTAGACTTGACATATGCGCTTACCAGTAAATAAAAATCATAATAAGGGTGTTTTGCATTTTTAATTTATGTCATTTCGGTGTCTTTCATATTGAAAGCCATGTTGCCCATCGTTTCTTCATCTTTCTTCATTATACAACCTTCTTCTTTTCTTTCTTTTCCACGGTACTTGAATATCTAAATTTTAATTTTAAAATATAAATATAGATTTAATTTAATTTGTGTTTGAAAATTAGTTAAATTGACACTCGAGAAGTAAAATATTACAAATATTTTAAATGGAGAGAGTATATATTTTTTATCAAAAATTACATAACACCACAAGTAACTTTACTAAACTGCATAAAATCCCCACCGTTTTATTAATTACCTAAACTTTTATTCAAAACAGTCCGATACATTCACAAATTCATAAATTTTTGGAAACATAATTTTAATTATATATCTTCCTTTTGCTAGTTTTATGAATTATGTATCTCGATTAAATAGTTTCAGAAATGGATGTATCTCAATAATCAAAATTATGTATCTCAATTTAAATTATGTATCCTGATGAGAATTATATATCCGAGCGAAAATGGAGCAATTAACTGTTATATTCTTAAGTTCAAAATTATGTATCTCAACTTCAAAATTATATATTCAGATGCTAATTATGTATCCGAAAATTACAAAATAAGAAATTATTTGTAATTTAATAAAAAATAAAGATAAAGAGTAATTAAGGATAAACATGTTGGGATTTATGTAATTTTTATTTTTTTATTGGTAGATGATCTATTTATTGGACTAAAAAGAAGGATGTATAAAATGTCTATGTATTTAGTTTTACCTTAATAAGTTTGAATAAACCTTTTTTTAAAATTTTTAATCCCGACATGTGTGCTTCATGTTATTTAATTCATACAAAGGGCATTTTGGTCATTGATTCCACAAGCTGATAATGAATTGTTGAGGTTATATACGTGTTGCAACTATACATTCAACAAAATATGTGGCTGTCTCCTACAATCTCTAACTCTCTTCCTAGGATTTCTACCCTTCTTTTATTCTCTATTAATCAAGAAAAGAAGAAGACCAAAGTTAAGATCCATGATTCCTTCTCAAGTCGATTTCATATTATACATCTCTAATTTTTTATTGGATGTATGCTTATGTCATTGATATTATTGATTTTTCTTTTCAGATCTAACAGGTTAGCCTATATTTTCTTTTCCTTCCTCTTCATATTTTTTCTTGCACTCAGCACATGCAGCAACATCATAGTGTATTTGTCTTATCCTCTATCTACTGCAACATCTCTTACACCCCCAACCATTGTTTATGGCCGGCATTGAATTTCAAAATAAAATTTTTTCAGCGGTTGAAATTGTGGTGAAATGCCCAAAAATGCCTTTTAGATAGGAGTTGTGATTGTTGAAATTGCTGAAGAAATGATAAAAAAAGCCCTTTCATTAAGTTGGCAGACAATCATGCTTTGAGGCTCTTATAGGGTTTGAGATCTTCCCTTTCGCTTCTTCTTCGTTGTTATGTCGTCATCATTGTCATCTAATGGAGTTTTGTGTCAGTTGAAATTGCTGTGAAATAACATAGATGTCTTTTGGAATGGGGTTTTGTGATGGTTGAAATTATTGAGAAATGACACAAATGCCCTTTAGTAAGCTTTGCTTCAAGCCACATGTATCTTTGCCGTTATGTCGTCACCGTCGTCGTCAAATGAAGTTTTACAGTGGTTGAAATTATTGTGAAATGACATAGATGTCTTTTGGAATGGGGTTTTATGGCGGTTGAAATTATTGAGAAATGACACAAATACCTTTTAGTAAGCTCTGCTTCAAGCCACTTGTATCTTTGCTGTTATATCGTCATCGTCGTTATCAAATGAAGCTTTGTGACGGTTGAAATTGTTGTGAAATAACACGGATGTCCTTTGGAATGGGGTTTTGTGGTGGTTGAAATTGTTGAGAAATGACACAAATGACCTTTAGTAAGCTCTGCTTCAAGCCACTTGTATCTTCGGTGTTATGTCATCATCGTCGTTGTCAAATGGAGTTTTGTGGCGGTTGAAATTGTTGTGAATTTATACAGATGTCCTTTGGAATGAGGTTTTGTGATGGTTGAAATTGTTGAGAAATAACACAAATGTCCTTTAGTAAGATGGCAGGACAACGATGTCCTACTCTGCCTGCTTCAAGCCGCTTGTATAATATAGTAAATATATGAAAAATGCTTTGCATAAGAATTTTTTTACATATTAATTGTTTTATTACATGTAGTTTTCAAAAATCTTAAAGAAGTAAAAATAATCTTAGTCAATTGTAAAAAACTAAATATTAAGAGTTCTTACATTTACAAATAAGTATTTTAACAGTCACAATTTTAATTAATTTATGTGACAATTATTTAAGAAAACTTTTTATTTTAAGAATTTCTACATAGCTCTAACAAGGAAATATAATAATTAAACTTTTAGTTGATTTCAAAGTCCCAGTTTAATGGTTCAAGCTCCTAAATATTAGGATAACAACTAAATGATAATTATTTGAGGAAAATATTAAATGAAAAATTTATGTTTTGCATGTGAATTTTAAATCTTTCATCATCAATAAAAATATGTAGAATATAATATAAAATAAATATTATATGTAGTCTTAGACCCATAATAAGGATTGAACATTAAGAAATCTATCACCTTATGCGTTGATGCACATTATACAATAGTTTAATTTACGTGAGTTGAACAACGCACCATCGTTCTTCAAATTTGAACAGTATTTAACTGGAGTCTACTTGCATATATTTTTTATAATTCCTAATAAAAGTATATTTACATATTAGGAATATTTATTTCTTAATGCACTGATAGAACAATATTCAATAATCTTACATGAACTATATAACACCGATCTATATTACTTGGATTCTTTAAGAATGTTGACTGATGCGTGTTCGATTTTAAAAAAATAGTATATTTTTGAAAGATTCGAAACGAGTGCGACAACACTTTTAGAGAGTTCGAAAAACTTAAATGCAAACCATCATTCTTCAAGTTTGCCACTATTTAAGTGTAGTTTATTCACAGATATTTTCAACACCAACAAATTATTTACATTAATATCAAATAAGAGATTTAATCCAAAAATAGGAATTGAATGAGTACATTCATCTCCCAAACACAAGAGATCGAACTAATATTAAGAGCAGATTTACGGCTTGCTCCACATCCAAAATAAAGGAAACAATTACAAACTTTAACATCGTCTTACACGCTTTATGATAATTAACTCAGCCTAATAAACACATACCTTTTGAGTGATTTTCAATATTGCATGTGCAATTTCGACCATAGATGCTTTCTGTATGCATTTTAAATGAAGGACTATTATTCATTTACAATGAAAAACATACTTAATCAACCTTTGGACGTAATTAGTAAACTCAAAATTGAAAGAGCCAACTATAATCCTAAATTTATATAGGTCATCTTCAAAATAAAACTCTCCATATATAGTGACGTCAACACTTAACTATAACCTTTTAGTTGAATTCAACAAATAAGTTTAATGAAGGATTCAACTATAATATTAATGAATAATAGAAAAAAATATAATTAAATAACATAATCAAATCTAAGTCACAATTAAACAAAGAATGAAAAAAGAAATGATTTTAGGCGTATGTATACACAAGTGTCATTATCTATACGCGTTTAGCTTAGTTTTGAGGACTTCTTGACGAGGTATTAAGGGTGTAATTGTGTATTTATGTGTTAATTTACATGTTTAGAGTGTTTTGCATTTGAAATAACTCAATAGTTAAAATGATCAAATAGAGTTTAGACGAGAAAACTAGTGGTGCTAGTTTGAGCTATGCTTGTTCTAGTGTACTTTGATGAGCTCTATTGTGTTGTATGAACTAATTCTTGTTGTATGATGTTCTCGGAGACCTTTGGAGGTGTTTTTGAAGCTAATTTAAGCCTAAAAACAAGTCATAAGAAGTAGAGAAATAAGGATTCAACGTACAAGAAGATAAAAGCTAAAATGGAGCAAATTCTCACCTTTTTAGAGGTGCCGTGCGCCGCACCCCCAAAAGCATGGGATGGGGTGTGTGACGCACCCCCTAGGTCGAGGTCAAACTGCCTCACCCATGATTTTGGTGTGTAACGCACCCCCTAAGGCCTGCCTTTGGATTGCGGTGCGAGCCTTCTCCCAGGACGTCCAAAAGTTGATTTTTATGTCTTTTAAGTGAGGAGCAATGCTGTAAATGCATATATTTCGTGTTGAGATGCTCATGGATGACCTAAAGAACTATAAAAATATTACTTAGTCACAATTACAAGATACTTTTGAAATAGCACAAAATTGGAGAGAAGAGAAGACATCCAAGGGGTCTACACTAGGATTCTTTCATCTTCACTTTAATTTTTCTTGTAGTTTTACTTATGAATTCTACAACTGTAATTCTTTATATGAATATGAGTGGATAAAAACCCTCATTCCATGGTTGAGGCTGCGAACATAAATATGTAATTATGATTTGATTGTTGGTTTATATGTTTATAAAGTCATGTGATTGTTCATGCATTCTTGTTTTACTATTCTAAAGCATCATGAACTTTAGGATAAATCTAAGTCTTTGAACGAATTGACCATAGGAGTAGAGGGACGTAATGAGGAAATTAAGGGGTATGGATCATTTATTTAATCATTAGATACTAATTATTAATGGATGATTTACGGCTAGGATAGCGATATACCTAAAGACCCCACTTGATTAATGAAACGGAAAGATAACATAATGCATTCAAATTAAAGAGTCATATCCCAGTTCAATGATATAATTGTAAGATTAATTTGGGTAGACAACTTGGAGGATGACCATTTTCAAGTTATAATATCAACTCCATAAATCAACAATCATGATAAACGCCAACACCGGCTAGAAACCATAGTTATGCATGAATGTAAAGTAAATGCCTCAATCCTGAAACTCTCCCCATATTGTTTAGAATCCGAACTTCATACTATTGTAACATTTGTTACTTAGTTATAATTACAAATCTCATACTATTTTTACAAACTCACACTTATTTAATCTCATAAGTAATGTTTGAATTGGATTTCTTTCTAAACACTAAGTCCCTACAGGACCGATTACGGGACTGATATTATGCTCGAAGGGCCACTTTACTACTTTGGTGACCACGTACACTTGCGTGTGCAGTAGGATGCAATAAGTTTTCGATGCCGTTTTTTAGGATGATTCTTAAAGGGTGATTTGCATTAAGGATTGTGATATACCTAAACGCTTGAAGTGTCATCATTTCATGGCACTTTCAATGCTTAAAACTAGAAATTATGAAAGTACTTAGGTCCTTGTTATTAGATGTGATGTGTTTTTATATTGGTATTGCAGGAATATAAGTTTTGAAGAAGAAAAGGAGAAAAAAGATGATGAAATATTAAAGAAGGCTACTTACACCCCCCGTAAGTGGGGTCGTAATTAGTACTTAAGCCCATCATAAGTGGGTTCATAAGTAGCAAAAGAATTTTTTAAAAGTTGATTTTGGTTATAAAACTTACGAAGGCCTACTTACAGGGCATAAGTGGTACCTATGACCCCCGTAGTTATGCTTCATAAGTAGGTATCTGAAGCCTGAAAGTTTCCTTTGACACCTACGAACACACCTACGGTCCGTAGGTAGTACCTACGACCCGTAAGTGGGGTAGGTGCCGACTTAATTTTTCTATTTTATTTTGGTTAGACTTTTTAGGTTTTCCAATATATCCTATAAATACCCTATTGATGTTTTGTTATTAGTTTATGCTCTCTTACACACTTTACATACTTACAACAATATGTTGAGTTCTGAGATACACTTTTGATCTTGGAATTCCTATTCTTGACTTTTGTAGTTTGAGATTAATTTGAGATTTTGATTTTCATTCTTAGTTTACTGTGAGATTGTTCATATGCTTTCTATTATGAATTCTATGGGCGTTCTTAAAAACATGAGCGGTTAAACCTCTTACTAGGATTGTGGGAACCCTGATGGAATAACGAAGTAGAGGAAGTGCAAAGTCATTCTTGATTGGTGTTTATGCATGTATTGTGATTCTTTTCATATTGATTTATTTCTTAGCGACTGTAGATGCTAAGAACCCACTTGTATTCGATACTAACTCGAGAGAGAGGCTAAGATATGGAACAAGAGATCACAATAGTAATTTGAAGCTACCAACCTATCCAGGGTTAGTAATGCAACACTTTGAAGCTGAGAGGAGTGAGTGAAATTCACCAAAGGGTGTCGAGAGAGGGTTGGTGATACATAACTTGTTAGATTCTGCATGCAAGGACTGATATAGTTTAATGAGCATGATAAGTATACAGAGTAGAAAGTTAGGGGGAACACATTCCTGGTGTTCGTCTCATATTGATTTCAATCTAAAGTGTTCAAAATTTGTTACTACTATTACTATTCTTACTAAATGTCACGACCCGAGACTATCCCCTAGTCGTAATACGGTGCTTAAGGCCATAAGTGACCCTAAGCTAACCCATACTCTGATATCTGCTATGAGTACTGAATAAAATAATAATAAAATATCATATATAGAAGCTAAACTGATAAAAATTATGTTAAGATGTAATACTGAAACAATACCCAACATGTTTGAGCTGTTAATAAAAAAAATACTGAAACAAGTCTGACTATCTAAAAACCTCTAAAAACGTAGGGAGTTGATGGGATAGACCTGCAACTAACTCTGACTGATTGAAATAAAGGAAGTACTAAAAATAATTACAAATAACTTATCCTCGGTGGATGAGGACACACCACAATGGTTGCTGAGTGGCACTGAATTGACTAAGGTCAATCGAGGAACTGAGTGTCCGAACCTATGTTATAAGACAACATAGAGCAAAAGAGAGTATGCGATCAGTACTTTGAAATGATCTATAAAACTGAATAACTGAATAGCTGATAAACTGAACACTTGGTCATGCAAACCTCAGAAAATATAACCTAAACACAGAACTGAAACTGTGGGAGCTATCATGTAATCGACATACCCTAATCTGAGTTGATCGGGGTCCAACCTGTAACCCTATTGGAAGGGTGCTGGTACCTTTCTAGTGGTACCAACACATGACTGGCGATGTAGATCCAACAAAGCTGATATCCCAAAGGACTAAGGTGTTACCCTTGACTGGCAGGTGCCCCTAAGAAAGTGTCAACCCTCAAATGGAAGCAAGACCTATTAATATCTGCGCTAGCTATGTAGTTTTAGAACTTAGGAATTGCTACTAAAGGTCTCACCCTCGATTGGTAGAAAATCCTTCATTCCTAAATTCACTCGGTGCTAAATCCTACTCCCAAATAAACTAACACTGGTACTGATTAGAGTTAATAGGACTCACAACTGATAATTCCTCAACATAAATATGATAATCTGAATATAGTGATAAAATCATGATCTGACTGACTTGTTTCTTGAAATAAAAAACATGCATAAACACATAGGTATCGGGTATTTATAACCCTCCAACACTGAATAATACTTTAAATACAATAACATCATTTAAAACACTGTACAAAAATTCATGATTCAGATACCTAAAACATAGAATATATATTACTAAGTTGATAAAATCCATGATTATGAGTATGAGAATATGTTAAATTTATGAGCACACAGTTCAATTCATAAATTGATAGATTAACATGGTATCAACTGAACATGATGCGAGTGAATGAAATTATAAAGCGTGTAAGAACATTATTCACATGGGAAACACATTATCATGAATTGTATTCAAAACTATTAAGAGAAAATTGAGTAATTTCATACTTAATATTGAAATTTTATTAAAAGAGGAAAAAAAGTTTTATGTTTGAGAAACTATGGATTTCGGGACTCAATGGGTGGAAGGAAGCCATTAATCAATACCCCCACATACCTGCATTTGCTTGAATTCTTGAAGAAAACTTGGAATTGAGACCATGAATGGTTGAATTCTTGAAAAGGAACCCCTTTTTTTGTTCTTGAGAGTGGGAAAGGGATGAATGATATTAACTAACTGAGAAAGGGGTAAATTATGTTTATTTAGAGCTTGTGGTCATGAATTAGGTGTTTAAAGAAGAGGAAAACATACCAAAATATCCCTCATTCCTTTAGTGAAAGTTTAAGACCCCGCAAAATCCTAGTCATTTCAGTCCTATATAGCATGCCAAAAGAGGTCCCAGACTTAGAAAATTTCAGCGAAGTGTTAAGACTTAGAATCATTTTTAGCCTTCAAAATTGGATAATCTTATTTTTTATCTTTCTGACTTTAGTATGTCAATTTTCAAGTTGATTCATGATCAGGGTCACTTGTAGGGTTATCTCAGGTGAGTTTCAGATTTTTCGAACTAGCTTAAGGGTGAGTATGGATGTCTAAAATAGAAAAGGGTCGCAATAGGGTTGTGCTGCGAGGGCCAGTTGACCAGGCTCAGGGTCGCCCTGTGAGGGCTGCTTGACCCGAGCAGGGGTCACATCGCGAGGACTGCTTGACCCAAGCAGAGGTTGCAGCACGATAGGGACCCCATCTAGTATTTTTTATCTGGGTTTATGGGGGCAAATGGGTCATTTTCCCTTATATTATTCAGCCTTAACATGAGATCAAACCTCCCTAAGGGCAAATTCACTCACTACTTCACAAAATCCTCTCAAGAAAGAAACCCTAGTTCATCAAGCTCAAGATTAAATTCTAAGAAATCCCCAACAATCTTCATGAATTTCATCACTCAGGTATGTTAGGTGTTCATTTTGGGGTTTTCTTCCTCCCTTGGAGTTTTAAGAAACCATTTCAAAAACTTGAGTTATGATTTCCATGTCATGAATTGAATTATGCCCATGTTTGAGTTGTTGTATGTATTTCAAGTTGAGATCTTTTATGGGTTCCATGAAATTATGTTAGCATGTGTGTTGAATTATGAATCTCTCATGTCAAAAACCTTAAATTTGCAAGATTACATGTTGAAGTTATGATGCCTTATATGTTATTCTTCATGTATCATAATCATGCTTCCCAAGTGTTTGACAGAATGTCCATGTGAATTGAATAGTGTAATCATGACATGTTATCGTGTGTTCTTATTCATGTACAAGTTCATGACCTCCAAGTGTTTGACTAAATGCCTCAATGAATGAATTGTGAACAATTGACTATTGCTATGTTTTCAAGATTTGTCATGCTTTATTATTGATGCTATTGAGTTCTAGGGGTATTTATTACCTGAAATCTAGTTGTTACTTAGTTGTAGTAGTTATAGAATAATCCCAGTAAAGGTCAAGAATAGTAGTACTTAGTTAGTAATAGAACTAAGTGAACTCAGTCCAGTTCAGTCAGTCATCATAATCAGTGTCAGCTAAGTCAAGCTTAGTACGGTCTAGTGATCAATTTAGTGTTGGTTCAGTTGGGAGTAGGATTCAACACCGAGTGAACCTAGGGATGGGGGTATTCCTACTAGAAAAAGGTTTGACCTTTAGTAGCAGTCCCTGCATTACAAAACTACGTAGCCAGCGTAGGGTAAGTCGTCCTCCTGCCAGACTAGGGTTGACGCAACCATATATATATTTCATGAGTTTTTCTATCAGATTAGGGTTGACCCAACATTGTTAGTATCCCGTGACAAGGTGTTAACACCCTTTCAACTGGGGTCACAGGTTGGAACCCAACTCTGTTTATAATCGGGGTGTGTCGGTTAGTGATAACTCCCATATTTACAGTTTTAGTATTCAGTATTCAGTAAAGAACCCAGATAGTTCTATAGAACCATGGCTATCAGTTATCAGTTACGTAGCCATTAGAATTTAGTTCTTTAGTTACAATCTAAACTTTCAGTTATCAGTATTCAGTTATCAAAAGTTAGTACTCCAGTTTTTGTCTAATTCAGACAGATGTTATATGCGCAGTATTTCATATTCAGCATGTTCAGTAGTTACAGTTTTGCATGTACTCTCATCTAGTTACTTAATGATGTTTATTGAGTCAGCTATCATCTTATCCATATGAACTCATGTATATCATCCTACCTCACTTAGCATACCATTATATTCAAAGTACTAACAAATACTCTTTCTTTGCACTATGATGTCTCATATCATAGGTTCAGATGCACGGGTACCTGATCATACTTAGTAGCTCAGGTTATCATCAACAAATTCAGTAGTGAGTCCTCATCCATCGAGGATATTATTTTATTTCACTATTTTAGTTAGTTTAGTAGTTATTTCAATCAGAGTTAGTTGGGGGTTTGTTCCATCAACTCCATATTTAGACAGTTAGAGGTTTTCGGACTAGCACAGTCAGTCATTCAGTTTTCAGATATTATTATCAGTACACTCATTTATTATTTCAGTATTTTTAGAACCTTATGGCATTTTTAGTTATTCTTCTGCATATATTTTCAGTATTATTATTCAGTGCTCATAGCAGGTACTAGTCATGGGTTAGCTTGTAATCCACTGGGGTCGTAAGCACCGTGTGACGTCTAGGGTGTAGACTCGAGGCATTATAAACTTGGTATCGGAGCCAGGTTCTAAAGAGTTCTAGGGAGTCTGAAAGCCGTATCAAGTAGAGTCTTGTACATGGGTGTGTAGCATGCCACACTTATGGACAAGAGGCTATGAGGCATTTTTAGAAAAAGTTTCCCTTCTTTCAGTATTCATGTCGTACGAGTGAACATGAGCTCAAGTTAAAATCTTTGTCTAATCCAATTTTCCCATTCATTTACAGAACATGCCTCCCAAAAATACCAATGGAAGAAGAGCTGGAAACCAGCCAGCACCTTCGCCCGTTCAGGAAGATCCCCTGAATGAGCATATTTTTCATGTAAAATTCAGAGCAGCTTTCACCACTCTAGCCCATTCTATGGTAGCCCAAAATGAATGCCCAACTGTTGTTCGGCCTACCTAGTGGATAATAATGCTGCAGCTAGAATTTATGACTTCACCTAAATGAACCCTCCTTAATTTTCAGGGTCTAAGTCTGAAGAGGACCCACAGGAATTCCTTGACATAACGCAGAAGGTAATAGACATTATGGGGGTGACCGCTAGTGAAAGTGCTGAGTTAGCTGCCTATCAGCCGCAGGATATGGCTCATATATGGTTTAAGCAGTAAAAGGCAAATAGGGCCGCAAATGCAGGGCCCATAGAATGGGAAGAGTTTACTATTGCCTTTCTAGATAGTTTTTTCGCGTTGGAGTTGAGAGAAGCAAAGGTTTTAGAGTTCATTAACCTAAAGCAGGGCAACATGAGTGAAAGAGTAGTCCCTCAAGTTTACTCAGTTAGCCAGGTATGCTCCTCATGTGGTAGCTGATAGCAGATCTAAGATGAGTAAGTTTGTATCTAGTGTATCTGACAGTGTGGTCAAGAAGTGTAGGACCATAATTCTAATTAAGAAGATGTACTTGGCTAGGTTGATAGTCCATTCTCAACAGATAAAAGAGAAAAAAACTAAGGAGAAAGAGAGAGAGAACAGGTAGCTTTAACTTCACTTAGCCTAAGTTAAAGGCTGGTAATCATCCTCAGTTCCACCCAAAATCTTTAGTCCTAGCTCTTTCCTCAGCTAGTGCTTGGTGCCTATATTCAGAAATGGTAATAGGGATAAGGAACTAGGCTTTAAATCTTAGGGAAGTGTTAGCAGTGCCCGAACAAAACCTCTTTGTCAAAAGTGTGGCAGAAACCATCAGGGTGTATGTAGAGCCGACAGTGATGTATGTTTTGAATATAGCAAGCCAGGCCACAGGATTAGAGAGTATCCTCAGGTGGGTTCACAGAGTCAGCATAATCATACCCCAGCTTAGTTCAATCGCCTATCTCAGTAGGGTACCTCTTATAGTGCCACCAATGGGCAACGTCCAAACAAGTTTTATGCACTTCAGTCCTAAAAAGATCAGGAAAGTTCTCCTGATATGGTTACTGGTATGTTACAAGTTTACCATTTATATGTTTATGCTTTGCTACTTCTTTATCCTTTGTAACTCCTTATATAGCTGTTGACTTTAGAGTCATCCCGAAATCGTAGTAGAGCCCTTCTCAATATCTACCCTAATGGGTAATTCTATCATAGTCTGGTAGGTATACAGAAACTGTCCGATTATGGTATCTCAGAAAGTTACTTCAACAGACTTAATAGAGTTAGAGATGATGAATTTTGACGTCATTATCTACATGGATTGTCTTCATTCATGTTATTTTTCAGTTGATTATAGAAATAGAGTTGTCTATTTTTAGTTCCCAAATGAACCTATCCTAGAATAGAGGGGTAGTACTTCAGCACTTAGGGGTCAGCTTGTTTCATACCTTAGAGGGAGAAAAATGATATCCAAGGTGTGTGTCTATAATCTAGTTCGAGTTAAATATTTTAGTTCTGAGACTCCTAATCTCGAGTCAATTTCAATAGCAAGTGAATTTCCAGATGTATTTCCCAAAGATCTTCTCGGAGTTTCTCCCAAAAGGGAAATTGACTTCAGAATAGACCTTCTTCCTGATACACAACTTATCTTTATTCCACCATACAGAATGGCTCCAGCAGAACTTAAAGAGTTGAAGGAACAGTTGAAGGATCTCCTAGATAAGGAATTCATCAGGCCCTGTGTCTCTCCGTGGGGTACACCAGTTCTATTCATTCATAAGAAAGATAGTTCTCTTATAATGTGTATTGACTACCATCGGTTGAACAAAGTCATAGTCAAGAATAAGTATCCGCTTCCTAGAATCGATGACTTGTTTGACCAACTTCAGGATGCCAGTTACTTTTCTAAGATAGACCTCAGATGAAGCTATCATCAACTCAGAGTCAGAGAATGTGACATTCCAAAACCAGCTTTCAAAACTCGGTATGGTCACTTTGAATTTTGAGTTATGTCATTTGGTCTTACCAATGGCCCAATAGCTTTTATGGACTTGATGAACTGTGTGTTCTAGCAGTACTTGGACATGTTCATCATAGTCTTTATTGATGACATTCTTGTCTACTCCCGCAGTGAGAGTGATCATGCAGACCATCTCAGAATAGTATTACAGACTCTCAGAGCCCATCAGTTGTTCACCAAATTTAGTAAGTGTGAATTTTGGCTAAGATCAGTGGATTTTCTTAGTCATATCATTTTCGATGATGGCATTAGAGTTGATCCTCAAGAGACCAAAGCAGTGAAGAATTGGCCCAAACCCATCTCTCTATCAGATATCGGGAGCTTTTTGGGTTTGGCTGGCTATTACCGATGGTTTGTTAAAGTATTTTCATCTATTGCATCCCTCATGTATAGATTGGCTCAGAAGAAAGTCAAATTTCAGTGGTCAAATTCTTATGAGAAGTGTTTTCAGGAGTTGAAGACTCGACTCACTAAAGCCCTAGTTTTGACTTTACCCGATGGTTCTATTGGATTTATTGTATTTTGTGATGCTTTCAGAGTTGGCTTGGGGTGTGTTTTGATGCAGAAAGGTAAGATGGTAGCCTATACCTCTAGATAGCTTAATCCCCATGAAAAGAATTACCCCACCCATGATCTAGAGCTAACAGCTATTGTGTTTGCCTTAAGGATATGGAGGCACTATTTATATAAGGTACATATTGATGTATTCACAAACCATAAAATCCTGTAATATGTATTTTCTCAGAAAGACTTGAACCTGCTTTGGAGAAGGTTGTTAGAGTTGTTGAAAGATTATGACATGAGTGTTTTGTATCATCCAGGCAGGACCAATGTAGTGGCAGATGCCCTCAGTAGGTTGTCCATAGGTAGTGTTGCTTACGTTAAAGATGGTAAGAAGAAGCTAGCTCAGGAATTTCATCAACTTGCCAGACTAGGTGTCCGCTTGGTTGATTCGGCTGAGGGTAGTGTTTGGGTGCAGAATAGTTCAGAATCATCTTTAGTTTTTGAGTTAAAAGAAAAGCAGGACGAGATCCCAATTTAGTTAAGCTGAAAGAGTCAGCTAGAGATAAGAAATTAAAGGTTTTCTCCCAAGGGAGAGATGGTGGGTTGTGTTACCAGGGTAGATTATGTGTGCCTTGTATGGATGGCGTGACATAGCAAATTCTTGTAGAAGCGCATAGTGCGCATTACTCAATTTATCCAGGGGCCACTAAGATGTATCACGACTTGCGGGAAGTTTATTGGTGGAGTGGGATGAAGAGAGACATTACAGAGTTTATGGCTAAGTTCTCTATGTGTCAGCAGGTTAAGATTGAGCAGTAGAAGTCTAGTGGTTCTATGTAGGAGTTCAGTATTCCCACTTGGAATTGGGATAAAGTGAACTTGGACTTTGTGATGGATTTTTCTTGTACTCGTCATCAACATGATTCAATTTGGGTCATTGTGTACATGATGACCAAATCAACCCATTTATTGTCAGTTCATACCTCTTATTCAACTGAGGACTATGCCATTCTCTATATCAAAGAGTTATTTAGGTTGTACGGTATCCCATTGTCCATCATTTTAGATAGAGGTATGCAGTTCAACTCCCATTTTTGAAAAGCCTTCTAGAAGGGCTTTGTTCCCAAGTTTACCTTAGTATAAGCTTTCACTCTTAGACATATGGTCAAGCAGAAAGGACCATTCAGACTCTTGAGGATATGTTGAGAGCGTGTGTTATTGACTTTAAGGGCAGTTGGGATGACCACTTACCTTTGATTGAGTTTGCATATAATAATAGCTATTATTCCTGTATTCAGATGGCTTTATTTGAGGCTCTTTATGAAAGGATATATAGATCTCCCATTGGTTTGTTCAGAGTAGGTGAGGCCACAATAGTAGGGCCTGACTTGGTGTTTGATGCTTTGGAGAAAGTGTAGTTGATCAGAGAGTGGCTTAAGATATATCAGAGCTGATAGAAATTGTATACAGATGTGAGAAGAAAAGATCTTGAGTTTGAGATTGACGACTTTGTTTATTTAAAAATCTCTCCCATTAAGGGGTGAAGAGATTTGGTAAGAAAGGGAAACTTAGTCCCCAATATGTTGGTCCTTATAGGATTCTCAGTTATTTCAGTAAGGTAGCTTATGAGCTTGAGTTGCCTGCCGGTTTAGCATATGTCATCCAGTATTTCACGTCCCCTTGCTAAAGAAGTGCATTGGTGACCCATCAGTTGTAGTCCCTATAGAGAGTGTAAATGTTCAGAACAGTCTTTCTTATGAGAAAATCCTAGTCAAAATCCTTGATCGTCAGATTTGCAGAATAAGGAACAAAGAAGTTCCTTTGGTCAAAGTTCTTTGGCGGAATCGGTCCGTTGATGGAGCTACTTGAAAAGTAGAGGAAAACATGCAAACCAAGTATCCTCACCTCTTTTTCATAAACTCAGACTCAGCCTAAGGTAACATTTTTCCTTAGATTTACTCTATTCCATGCTCAGTTACAGCTGCATAATACTCTCATATCATTTATGCATTCATGAAACAGTTCAGTCATGTGTCATGTCTCTAGAATACAGTCATGCTTCAGTTATGCATGTCAGTGTAAGTACAGTTCCTCAGTTCCCCTCAATTCAATCAGTCTCATTCGAGGATGAATGTTTCCAAGGGGGAGATATTGTAAGATCCCGCAAAATCTTATTCATTTCAGTCGCATATAGCATGCCCAAAGAGGTCCCAGACTTAAAATTTCAGTCAAGTGTTAATACTTAGAATCATTTTTAGCCTTCGAAATTGGATGGTTTTATTTTCAATCTTTACAACCTTAGTATGTCGATTTTTAAGTTGATTTATGATCAGGGTCACTTATAGGTTATCTCAGGCAAGTTTCAAATTTTTTGAACTAGCTTAAGGGTGAGTTTGGATGTCCAAAGCACAAAGGGGCCGCGATAGGGCCGCGCCGCGAGAGCCAGTTGATCCAAGCTTAGGGGAGCGCCGTGAGGGCTGCTTGACCCGAGCAGGGGTCGAGTCGCAAGGGCCGCTTGACCCAAGCAGGGGTCGCAACGCGATGGGGACCCCGTCCAATATTTTTTTATCCAGGTTTGTAGGGGAAAATGAGTCATTTTCCCTTACATTATTCAGTCTTAACACGACATCAAGCCTCCCAAAGGGCAAATTCACTCACTACTTTACAAAATCCTCTCAAGAAAGAAACCCTAGTTCATCAAGCTTAAGATGAAGTTCCAAGAAATTCCCAACAATCTTCATGAATTTTATCACTCAGGTATGTTAGGTGTTCATCCTTGGGTTTCCTTCCACCCTTGGAGTTCGCAAAACTATTTCTAAAACTTGAGTTATGATTTCCATGTCATGAATTGAATTATGCCCATTTTTGAGTTGTTGTATGGATTTCAAGTTGAGATCTTTTATGGGTTCTATGAAATTATGTTAGCATGTGTGTTGAGTTATGAATCTCTCATCTAAAAACCCTTGAATTTGCAAGATTATATGTTGAAGTTATGATGCCCTATATGTTATTCTTCATGTATAACAATCATTCTCCCCAAGTGTTTGACAGAATGTCCATGTGAATTGAATAGTGTAATCATGACATGTTATCGTGTGTTCTCATTCATGTACAAGTTCATGACCTCCAAGTGTTTGACTAAATGCCTCAATGAATGAATTGTGAACTATTGACTATTGCTATGCTTTCAAGATTTGTTATGCTTTATTATTGATGCTATTGAGTCCTAGGGGTATTTATTATCCGAAATCTAGTTGTTTACTTAGTTGCAGTAGTTATAGAATAATCCCAATAAAGGTCAAGAACAGTAGTACTCAGACAGTAACAGAACTCAGTGAACTCAGTCCAGTTCAGTCAGTCAACACGATTAGTGTCAGCTCAGTCAAGCCTAGTACAGTCTAGTGATCAGTTCAGTGTCAGTTCAGTTGGGAGTAGGATTCAGCATCGAGATAACCCAGGGATAGGGTTGTTCCTGCCAGTAGAGGGTTTGACCCTTAGTAGTAGTCCCTGCGTTGTAGAACTATGTAGCCAGCATAGGGTAAGTCGTCCTCCTACCAGACCAGGTTTGACGCAATTATATATATATATATATATATATATACACATATTCCATGAGTCTTTCTGCCACATTAGGGTTGACCCAACATTGTTAGTATTCCTTGGCAAGGTGCTAACACCCTTCTAACTAGGGTCACAGGTTGGACCCCAACTCAGTTTATAATTGGGGTATGTCGGTTAGATAATAACTCCCATAGTTACAGTTTCAGTATTCATTAAAGAACTCAGACAGTTCTACAGAACCATGACTATCAGTTATCAGTTACTTAGCCATCAGATTTCAGTACTTCAGTTCCAGTCTAAACTTTCAGTTATCAGAAATTAAAGTTTTGCATATTCAGCAGGTTTAGTAGTTAAAGTTTTGCATGTACTCTCATCCAGTTACTTCATGATGTTTATTCAGTCAGTTATCATCTCATGCATATGAACCCATGTATATCAGCCTACCTCACTTAGCATATCAGTACATTCAAAGTACTTACACATACTCTTTATTTGTTCTATGATGTCTCATATCATAGGTTCAGACGCATGGGTTCCTAATCATACTTAGAAGATCAGGTTTTCAGCAGCAGATTCAGTAGTGAGTCCTCATCCATTGAGGATATTATTTTATTTCTGTATTTCAGTTAGTTTAGTAGTTATTTCAGTCGGATTCAGTTGGGGGTTTGTTCCATCAACTCCATATTTAGATAGTTAGAGGCTTTCAAACTAGCACAATCAGTCATTCAACTTTTAGATATTATTATCAGTACACTCAGTTATTATTTCAATATTTTGAGAACCTTCTGCATTTTCAGTTATACTTTTTCATATATTTTCAGTATTATTATTCAGTGCTTATTACAAGTACCAGTCATGGGTTATCTTGTGATCCTTTGGGGTTGTATACACCATGTGTCGTACAGGGTATAGACTCGGAGTGTTACAAAAAGTTGCAGGATTTACACTACAACATGGCACAGAGGTTATCGCGGAGGCTTGCCTCCGTGACACGCTATGTATCGTGGAGACTAACCTCCATGACACGCTGTGTATCGTGGAGACTAACCTCTGGACCTCTTTTGAAAATTTCAAAACTTTCCCAGATGACCCTTTTAACATTCCTAAACATATTTCAACTCTCAAATCAATGTTTGAAACTCGGGAAGGCTAAAAATAAAATGGTCAAAATCTTGGGGTGTTAAAATGGCCATTTCACTTGCACTTAGTGGTGAAATAATGTCTTTTGGACTCCTAAAGATAAGACGAATAGCTGGAAACTAGTCTAGGATCTTGTGGGCTATTACAATATCCCCCTCTTAGGATCATTCATCCCCAAATAAAAATAATTGAACTGAGATACTAAGAAGATTGAGATCGTATACTGAATACTTATTAGTTGAATCATGATTTAGTAACTGAATTTGAAACATGACCCATGAACTGAACTTAATTCATGAATACATGTTAAGACATGTGGATGATTGGATAGTTGAGATAGGAAATGAGAGAATCAATTTAAGAAAAACCATTATCTCAAGCTGAATCTGGTTTGTAGAGAAAAGATGGGGATACTTGGCCCGCAAACCAGCTTCTGCTTCCCAAGTAGCTCCCTCAACAAACTGATTCCTTCATAGAACCTTAACCAAGGAAACTTCTTTATTCCTCAACCTACGGACTTGACGATTAAGGATCTTAATTGGGACTTCTTTGTAGGAGAGGCTATCTTGCATTTCCACACGCTCTAAAAGAATGACAAAAGCTGAGTCACTCTTGCATTTCTTTGTAAAGAGACATGAAACACTTGATGCACTGATGTCAATTCTGCAGGCAACTCTAACTCATAAACTACCTCTCTAAAATGACTTAAAATCTTAAATGGGCCAATATAGAGAGAACTGAGCTTTTCTTTCTTACCAAACCTCTTCACCCCTTTCATGGGTGAAATTTTCAAATAAAATGAGTCACCAATATCAAACTCAAGATATCTTCTTCTTACATCAACATATGATTTTTGTCAGCTCTGGGATGTCTTCAGCCTTTCTCGAATTAGCTACACTTTCTCCATCGCGTCATACACTGAATATGGCCCTATCAAAATAGCCTCACCTACTTTAAACCAACCAATAGGAGATCTACACCTTCTTCTATAGAGAGCTTCAAACGGAGCCATCTGAATACTGGAGTAATAGCTGTTGTTGTTGGCTAATTCAATTAAAGGTAACTGGTTATCCTAATTAACCTTGAAGTCGATAACACAAGCTATCAATACAACCTGTAATGTCGGAATGGTTCGCTCTGCTGACCATCTATCTGAGGATGAAATGTTGTACTGAGATGGACGTGGGTACTAAGACCTTTATAAAAAGCCTTTAAAAAATGAGAGGTAAACTGAGTACCCCTATCTGAAATGATGATCAAAAGAACCCCATGCTAGTTTACCAACTCTCTGAGATAGAGTCTATCATAATCCTCCACTGAATACGAAGTATGGACCTATTAAGAAATGGGTTAATTTGGTCATTTTATCCATAATGACTCAAATCAAATCATGCTAATGATGCGTACAAGGTGACTCTGTAAGAACATCCATGTTCACCGCTTCCCACTTTCAAGTGGGGATGCTGAACTCCTGAAGCATGCCACTGGCCTTTGGTGCACAACCTTAGCCTGTTGACAATTTGAATACTTATCCACGAATTCTGCAATATCTTTCTTCATATCATTCCACCAATAGATTTACCGCAAATCACCATACATATTTGTGGTTCCTGGGTGAACAGAATATCGTGCACCATGCATTTTTGCTAATATCTATTGTCTAAAATCATCCACCCTCAGAATATATAATCGGCACTAGCAACAACGCACACCATCTCTTCCTTGGGAGAAAACCTCAACCTTCTAATCCCGAACTATCTCCTCCAACTTAACCAAAATAGGATCCCTATCTTGCTTTTCCTTTACATCGGCCACCAATGAAGATTCCAAACTATTCTGAACCCATATACTACCATTGACCGAATCAAATAAACAAACACCTAATTTATCAAGTTGATGAACCTCGTGGACTAACTCCTTATTAACCTCCTCTACATATGCAACACTTTCCCTAGACAAACTACTAAGGGCATCGACCACTATATTACCCTTACTTGGGTGATACAACACACTCATATCATAGTCCTTCAACAATTCAAGCCACTTTTTCTAACAAATATTAGATCCTTCTGAGAGAACACATACTGTAACCTCTTATGATTTGTGAACACGTCAAATGAACCCCATAAAGGTAATGCCTCCAAATCTTTAAGGCAAAGACAACTACTGCCAACTCACGATCATAGGTCGGCTAATTCTTCTCATAGGGTTTAAGATGCCTAGAGGCATAAGATATGACCTTACCTCACTTTATTAACACATAACCAATACCAACTATAGAAGCATCATAATAAACTACAAACCTATTGAACCCTCTGGTAGAGTCAATACTGGGGCAGAAGTGAGTCAAGTCTTCAACTCTTGAAAACTCTTCTCGCAGGAATTTGACCACTGAAATTTAACTTTCTTCCGAGTCAGTTGAGACATGGGAGAAGCAATAAAAGAAAATTCTTCAACAAACCGTTTGTAGTAACCAGCTAAACACAAGAAACTCCTGATATCTGATGGAGAAATTGGCCTAGGCTAGTTTTTTTACTGCTGCGATCTTTTGAGAATCAACTCAAATACCATCACCAAAAATAATATGACCAAGGAAAGCTACTGATCTCAACTAGAACTCACACTTGTTGAACTTAGAGAATAACTGGTGATCTTTAAAGGGTTGCAATACAATTCTCAAATGGTCTGCAAGATCACCTACACTACCATAATAGATGGGGATGTCATCTATGAAAACTATGAAGAACATGTCCAAGTACTACTTGAACACCCTATTCATCAAGTCTATAAAAGTTGCAGGAGCATTTGTTAGTCCAAAAGACATAGCTAAAAATTCAAAGTGACCATACCGAGTTTTGAAGGTTATCTTCGGGATGTCATATTCTTTCACTTTAAGCTGATGATAGCCAAATCTAAAGTCTATCTTATATAAATAGCTTGCACCCTAAAGAAGGTCAAATAAGTCATCAATCTTGGAGAGAGGATACTTTTTTTTATTGTGACTTTGTTCAATTGATGGTAGTCGATGAACATTCTAAGGGAACCATCTTTCTTGAACATGAAGAGAACTGAAGCAGCCCATGGAGAAACACTAAGCCTGATAAAACCCTAATTAAGAGATCTTTTAACTTCTCATTTAATTACTTAATCTCAGCTGGAGCCATTCTATAAGATGGAATTGAGATAGGTTGGGTATCTTAGAGGAGATCTATTTTAAAGTAAATTTCCCTTTCAGGAAAAACTCTGGGAAGATCTTCAGGGAACACTTCTGGAAACTCCTTCACTAGAGAAACTAAATCAGGACTTGGAGTTTTAGAATTTGAGTCCTTTTCGAATGAGATGGTAAATAAATCCCTTGGATATCATCTTTCTTGCCTTAAGATAGGAGATAAATCGACCAATAGGTACTAAAGTACTTACCCTCCATTCAATAACAGGCTCATTGGAAAACTGGAATTGGACTATTCTGTTTCTATAGTCAATAGAGGCATAGTATGAGTGGAGACAATCCATGCCAAGAATGACATCAAAATCAGTCATCTCTAACTCCACAAGGTCAACTAAAGTAACTTTTTGAGATACTATGATCGGGCAATTATTGTATGCCCATCTAGCTATAATTAAACTACCTATCGGGTAGACACTGAGAAGGGATTTACTAATATATCGGGACTGATAACAAAATCTATAGCTATATAAGGATTCATAAAATAAAGTGAAGCTCCAGGGTCTAATAATGCATAAATGTTAAGGTGAAAGACTTGTAACATACCTGTAACCACATCAGGGGAACTTTCTTGGTCATGTCGAGTCTGTAGAGAAAAAAGTTATTTTTGATGCTGTTCACTGGTGGAACTGGAGGTCACACTCTGCTAAGTTTTTATGGCATGTCAAAATCGTGAAGGGCTAGTCTCTGTGGCACATCAAAATTGTGAAGGTCCAGTCTCCGTAGCACATTGAAACTGTAGAGACATACTGCCTCTATGGTCCAAAAATACTCCAAACCTCGTTTGAAAATTCTAAAACTCTCTCAGTTGACCCTTTTAAAATTCCTAAACATATTTCGACTTATAAATCAATATTTGGAACTCGAGAATGCTAAAAATAAAATGTTCAAAGTCTTGGGGTGTTAAAATGGCCATGTCTCTTTCACTTAGTGTGAAATAATGTCTGTGAGACTCGTAAACATGAGATGAATAGCTAGAAACTTGTCTAGGATCTTGCGGGGTATTAAACTGAATCCCCCTAATTTATTTTCTGCACTTTACGACTACATTAGCAAGCTCTTTATAGAGATTCATCTTATTTACTGTGGGTTCGACCCCAACCTTTGTGGGTTCTTTATTTAACAGGGATTGCATTATACTTTTTAGATGGTGTAATTTGGGCGACATTTATTTTTGGCGTCGTTGTTGGGAATTCGGTTGTGGATTGATTGAACGAGTTTGTTGTGGTTGTTGGTTTTTTATTTTTTATTATTTTAAGTTATACGACAGTGTATGCCCAGTACTTAGAGTCAAGGCAATCCCTTGATCCCTTTTGATCTAGATCTTGAGCGAACCCTATGATAAATTATAGGATGACAGAATATGAGTATGGAGTTCGTCATGAGGAGATTCAAGATAATCTAAATACCTTGAATACGCTACCTCTGTATGGTGTTCAAAAGACAGTCGCACAAACTACTGCTCGATTATTAGATGAAGAGATTCTAGGTTGGTGAATGCTCGTGGTGTATAGTAAGAAAAAAGAGTGATATAGGAAGAACAACATCGAGCAGCACTCGACAGAGATCGAAAGGATAGAGTTCAACCACACCCCGCTTATCGTACTTACTAATTTATGATGATCTGGAAGAAGATTTGGGGTATGTCAAACCTATTAAGATAGGATCCATCATTCCTCTCGATTTTCCCTAAAGAGTAAAGTTTGATATAACAAGTGGAATGATTCAGTGCTCAGTCTGAAGGGCGTGTTTGCTGTTTGTCGATTGGTGATGAAAACATACACATTATGAATTTTATGGGGATTCGCACTTTCTGTAATCTACCAGGGGTAAGTTAGGAAGCATTGAGACTTAGATTATTCTTATTATCTCTTATTGTTGAAGTAATATTATAGTTAGGGAAATTACCTCCTGGGTCCATCACCACTTGGAATGAGCCGAGGACACAATTTTTGAATAATTGTTTTTGCCTTTCTAGGATGTTGCAGTTGAAGGATGAGATTTATAATTTTAGACAGTTGCATTCAGAGGCATTGGACGAGACTTGGTTGAGGTTCAAGAAGAAATTAACAAATGTGCCCAATTATAGAATTTTAGAGAGGAATTTGCTCGAGATATTCTATAGAGCCTTAAAGGCAAACACCAAGGTTGTTGCTAATACTATTACAGGTGGGGATTTCATGTGTCTTCATTGGGATCTAGTTGAGGAAATACTCGATTTGATATTTTTTGTGAGGGTACATGGGTTATGTTGTTAACTGTTATTTGTTTGGGTTAGTATAAATTGTATATTTGCTTAGTTGTTTGTTTCTAATGTAATGCCATTACTTGATTACTTTCTATCGTACTATTGTGCTACATAGATCCAATAGTGATTTTGAAAAGTTAGAAATAGTAGAGGGTAAGAGTTTTTGAGCCAAAATTGAGTTGACTGTCATACGTGCTTTAGGTTCTTTTTTAATTAAGCATCACAGTGTATTTGTTATGTGTTAGTTGCAAGCATTCGATGTTAATGTGTCATGGTTTCATGGCACTTTCGATGGTTAAGATTAGAAATTATGCAAGCACTTAGGTCCTTTTTTTAGATGTGATGTGTTTCTTTGTTGGTTTTGCAGAAAAATAGATTTTGGAGTAAAAGAGGAGAAAAAAGATGATGAAATATTGCAAAAGGCTACTTATGCTCTTCGTAAGTGGGGCCGTAAGTAGTACTTACCCCTATCGTAAGTGGGGTTGTAAGTAGCATAAGAAATTTTTGAAAGTTGATTTTGGTTCTGAGATTTATGAAGGCCTACATACGGAGCGTAAGTGGTACCTACGATCCTTGTAGGAACCCCTCATAAGTAGTTATATGAAGACTGAAATTTTCCTCTGACACCTACGAGTCCACGAAGAGTCCGTAGTAGTACCGATTTCTCGTAAGTCGGGTCGTAGGTAGTGCTGACTTAGTTTTCTTATTTTATTTTGGTTAGGATTTTTAAGTTTTCTGATGTATCCTATAAATACCCCATTAATTTTTTGTTATTAGTTTACACACTTTACATACTTACAATAATATATTGAGTTCTGAGATACACTTTTGATCTTAGAATTCCTGTTCTTGACTTTTATGGTTTGTGCTTAATTTGAGATTTTGATTTTCATTCTCAATTTATTTTGAGATTATTCATCTACTTTCTATTATGAATTCTATGGGTATTCTTACAAACATGAGAGGCTAAACTTCTTAACTAGAATAGTGGGAACCCTGATGGAATAATGAAGTAGAGGAAGTGTAAAGTCATTCTTGATTAGTTTTTATGCATATATTGTGCTTTTCTTCATTGATTACTTTCTTAGTGACTGCAGATGCTAATAACCTATTAGTATTCGACACTAACTTGGGAGAGAGGTTCAGATTAGGAAAAAGAGATCGCAACAGTAATTTGAAGCTGATGGATATATTTATTTATATATTTTTATATTTTTATATATTAAATATTAATTATTTTAAATAAATATATCATATTATTCTATACTTTCTGACAAATTCTACAGGAAGAAGAATACAAGAGAAGAAATAAATTACTAAAGAAATAAGAGAATTCCACGGGTGCAACCATAATTTCATGGCCACAACCGTGGAATTTTTTTAAGAAGTAGCAAAGTTCATGGCTTATGATGATCTTCACTTCAAAGCTTACATCCTTCAAGTGAAGGAAACAAGTGAAGGTATGAAGAAGAAGTTACAAGTTGACGGTTACAACCACCACTTCAAAGAATGCATTCGTTGGTTCAACATTATGATTTTCTATAAATAGAGGAATTTCTTTGATTATTAATCATCCAACAACATAAGCAATATATAAGAATTAGTCTTATTTACTTTTTCTTTCTTTCTTTTTCTTTTGTAGAATGATATTTTTTCCTTTTCTTTATTAATTTCTCCATAATGGAGTAATTTATTTGTGTTGGAAGCGTTGAAGAAACTTGGTATAATATTATAATATAAATCTTATTTTAGTTCTTTCAAAACTTGAGTTTATTTAAAAGCTAAATACTTCGTGTTGAAATACTTTTACTAGAAATTAGGGTTACTTGATCCAAAATATTACTTAATAGAATTGCAAAAATTATCTTTGAAATAAGATAAAAATTATAATTGATTTAAGTGTTAAATATCATGATTTAAATCAATTGAATTTAGAAGCACCCAATATTAGGACTATGTGTTTAGTTTAAATAGGAAAGGATTTCAACAACTAAAGTCTTTTTTGGCAAAAATATCAACTATGCCCCTTTTTAAACCCCCCCCCACCCCCACCCCACAAAAAAAACTAAAAACAAAACATATTCTTCATATGTTGAATATAAATTTTGTGAATAAAAGTTTCTTTAACGGCAAAATCTTTAAACTTTAAATATTAGTATTTTCTTACCCAGTTCAAATAAAAAAGATTTTATAATTCTTTTATAAATATATGATATTACATATTACATGATTCAAATAAAGAAGAATTTAATGCACAAAATTTTATGTTTTAACATATATTTTTGAACTTCTTAATTGTTAATTCTCCTAATACCTCTTACCATATATTATAGAATTTCTTGAATTTAAACATTATAATGATATAATAATTGAAGTAAATAAGTGAAAAGACGATTTTATCTATTGCGGAATCTTTTAATGAAGGATAAAAAGTTGAAATCACTTTTATATGGGTCTTCACACTTTTAATATATTATTATTAACTATTAATTAATATTAATATTGATTATAGATTAACGTGCCTCGCACATGTAACCTTTGATTATTTAAAATTAGATGATTTTATCTATTGCAAAGGTTTTAATATAGTGCAGAAAGTTCAAATCACTTCTCAAAGATCCTTTACACTTTAATATCTATAATCTATAATTTATAATATATTAAAAGTATGAAGACTCTTAGAAAAGTGATTTGAATTTTTTACCCTTCATTAAAGACTCCACTTTAGACAAAATCGTCTTTTCACTATTTTTTATTTTAATAATGTTAAATATTAACTATAATTAAAAATAAAAACCTTTCTTAAAATAAAATTTAAAAAACAAAAACACTTTCCCAACTAAAGTAGGCTTGACGGGAATAAAAAATCCTACTTCCTGAGTCCAAAAGAAATTGAAAAAAAAGCTTTCCCAAATAAAACAGGATTTTACATAGCTTTTCCAAATTTCTATAAAAATCATGCTAAATAAATATTTTTTCTTCATTAAAATTTTGTCTTAATTTTCATATTCTCGAAAGCGGTCATATATAATCATGAAATCCGATTTAATTCATAATTATGTTACATTTATTTTAAAAAAAATTCACTAGTGATCATGATTATCCCTCACTAGTGAATTTGTTTGCGTTTCGCGAGATCTTAAAATATAAAATAAGAAAAAATGACTAAATAATTTTTGTTACAAATTTTCTAATGAAAATTTATTTTACTACAAATAAGTAACATAAACGGTAGAAACACCATTTGTGAAGAAGCATGAGAACATTTTGATATTTAGAAATTGAATACTACATACTATAGTGAAGATGAGTGGGCACAAAGTCAAGAATGCACCCTCCGTATTTTCGCTTCTTATACATAAGTTCCAATAAATTCTTCTTACTAAATTCTTTAGCATCTCCGATAATTTATGGATCTTACAACAACCACAATAGACTCAACATATTTTCATAAAGGGGATCTGAAAAAAATATTCGCAGTCCGTACATTACCTCAAAATGAAAGCTTGTTGAACTTCAAGATCTTTTCTAGTTTTTTAGAATGATCAAGATATTCTATCAAACATGTGTATGAATTATTCAGGTGACAATTTTATATATCTAAATATGATAAAATAACAAAATCAATTTTCAAAATTATTAATTATCTACTTCACTTGTAATTGACTATTTCTTACTTAGTAACAAAAGATCCATGAATATATTTTTACAAGCAAAATAAGTTAAAATCAATAGAAATAAAGATAAATATCAATGTTGACGTAAGAGAGACGCTACCTTATTTTTATGAGACTAACTAATACATATTTCAACCTACTTAGTGAGATTATATTTAACGGTCTATTAACAAATAGAGCAAAGAAAATTTTATGCCTTACAAATAATACGCGATCAAATTTTAAAAAGAATATTAGCACAAATTTTTATTGCCCTTTGCATGTTGCGCATTAAAATTATTTTAGTCACATGTAATTAGTTCTTTAATTTTAAAGGATCATTTTTAGTCTCCACTTTATTATATGAAGTAGTAGTATTTTAGAATAGTAACTTTTATTATTAAATATAATAACTTTGAATGGTTATTATGAACTTTTAACGAAGAAATTAATAAAGAGATAAGGATATAATTAAGAGCATTTAAATTGAACAATTTTAGTTATCAATGCACATGACATTTATTTTTAGAAGTCCAAATGTAATTCGACGTTGCAAGAATCAACATTATTAGTGATTTAAAGATTAAATAATTACTACATTAAAGAGAGAAACACTATATAAATATTTTTCAATTTGGCTCAACTTCAATATAAAGGCAAAATGAATTTGATATTTAAATTAAGAATCACTTTTTCATGTGTTTTTGAAGCGAAGTAAGTATCACTTTTATACTTACTCTGTACCCATTACTTATTATAGAAGACAAATTTTTTTATTTTTTTAATGTGATCCCAACTCATCATAAAGTGTGTTGTAATTCCAATATCCTAACTCTGTACAACATTGCTTTATCGCCTGCTAATCTTAATGCTGCAACTTGCTTGTCATACTCCCAAATAAATGCAACTACCGTTTTATGCAAGTTCAACTGAATCCATTACTTTCTATACTCAAATTATATGTAAATATAATAAGATCACATTCATTGTGTATTGAGCCGAGTACCTTAATAGTGATGGCAATTGCACAAAAGTAATCTTGATTCCACAATAACTGTGGCTGTATTAGTAGTGCCTAAATCATTGTCATATTGGTCCTTATCACAGGCCTTGCTATTCCAAGTAATTGTTGCTCTTTCAGGATGATTTTCATCACCAATTAATGAGAGAAATGACTTTGAAGATGGAATAAATACTTTTTCTCTGTATATTAAAAAATATCAAGAAATAATTAGACAACAGAACTTTCATTTTTTAAATATCCCGTTTAATTTCGCCTTTTTCTTTTTAATTTTCTAACAAAAATTTCAAACAATCAATTCTTTTTTAATTAATGGATCATCTTATCATTCCAAGACCTCCACCATTATCTTCTATAATTTGAAAAGACCATCAAATAAGAAATATGATAGATAAAAGACTATCAACCTCTCCTTTTAAGAAAATTAAAGGTATAAATATCTTAATCTATAACAATTATTTTTCAACAATAAATTTTCTTTTTCGAAAAGCAATGTTGAATAATTGATTCACATTTTTTTTCATTCCATGCTTATCAAACATATACGTGAAAGTTGAAAAAATCACAAACAATTTTATACGTTTAATCAAATTGACCAATAATCAACACATAATAAAATAAAAATCTTCATGGATATATATATCTTACCTTTTCCAAACCAAAATGCTTGAAGTCTAGTCAACAACTTTTTTATCAATTTATAATGAGGCATAAGGCTACAACCTTGAATTGTTTTGTTACTTTCATAAGCCATGTAGAAAAATATCTAAAATGAGACATGCCATATGCCATTTTCATATACTTCAAAGCCATCTACTTTCCATCTTTTTAGTTTCCTCGAATCGTTTTATCCCGCATGTAAAAAAATAATATCACTTTAGATTAATTTTGACAGAAACATAAAAAAAAGCATAAATTTTACTGGTATCATAACCTACTAAGCAACAAACACAACAATGTATGATTTCTTTATATATTTACTGCAATAAAATATGACTCTTGATCTCCTATGGGTCTCTTGCTCTCCTCTCATTTACGTTTTTAAGTAGTCACTTATTTCTCACTTTATGATTGTTGCTATATTGAATGTCATAATTATAGCTAAAATTAAATATATCAAGACATTATTCTTTCTATTATTTCTTTCTTGTTTTTTGAAGCATAAAAAAAGGAAAAAACTCCATAAAATGAAGAAAAAAGATAAAATGCCAATGGAGGCCATAGAGGGGTGTCACATCACCTCCTCTATGTTATATATATATATATATATATATATATATATATATATATATATATATATATATATATATATATTGATTCTTTAATTTATATTGAAGATTATGTGCATGGGTTAAGAAATTATTCAAATGATTATTTTTTGGTTGATATCTATTAATTTTCAGAAATATGTATTTTTAAATGATTAATGGGGCAACAATACTTATTCCTTTCAATTAGTTATAAATATACACTGAGGTTGTATATATGTTTTTTTTAGAATATTAACTTTACATCACCAAAACTACTAATTAGGTTCAATATGCACACTTTGCTAGCTATGTGCGAACTTGAGCTAATAATTATTATTGACCTAAGTTAGTTATGGTTGATTCGAGTTGCGCATATTTGATTTTAATTTTGATCCAATCATTAATTCATTTCATTACTTTGGTTCAGTTTTTGCTTCTGCCTGAATAGATTGTTCAATGTATTTTATAATATTGTTGGGATAAATTTTATAGATAGTAAATGTTTAAAAAAAAGTAATTAAAGACAGAAATTTGTGTTGGTACATAACCTAGATGTGAGAGGTTGGATATAATTGGTATGAGGAGAAGTAGAAGTAGGCCAAAGAAGTTTTGGCAAAGCTTTAACTTCTTAAAAGAAATGTTTATAGTAATGTGGCTACCGTTTTTTATAACATACATGTATATGTGCAAATATTAGCCTTTTTTAAACTTTTCTGATGATTAACACAAACTGCACGTGAAAAGAATCTCAAAAGATGATTAAGAACGGAGTTGCATGGAACAACTAATTAAGTAGAACAACTAAGTTTGATCCAAAGAAATAAATAGAACAACTAAGTACTAAGCATCAATTTATGACTTGACTTCACATTCTTTTTTAAAACTTCACTACTGATTTAAACGAAAGTAATTTGAAGTTAATTTACGTAGTATGATTTTGTATTACTTTAATTTCTATAGCTCAATTATCAATTGGTGTTAAACACACGTGCAATGCAAGTATCATAGACTAGTAATAATATAAACATAACATATATTTTATTGTAAGCACATATATATTTTACCACCAGAAGTTTCAAGTGATTAATGGATCGTCACTTTTGCTTTTGCCATGCAATACTTCTTTTCCTTGATGTTAGAAACTAAGAGAGACGCGTCGATTTGAACCATATATGTAGTATGATTAATTTTTTAATTTTTAGTATTTAAAATCTTTCCTTATTTTCAAAGTTAAATCTTTAGAAAAATTTTGACTACTTACTTAAAACTTTTAAAAATTGGTACTTCTTATACTTTTCTTATTTCGCGCTATCGTATTTATTTCTACAATTTCTTATATCTTCTTAAAATCAAGTTAAATTGATTTAGAATTCTTAATTTACGGTCAAAATCATAATGATCATCATAATGTACTTCGTAAATAATTTAAGTTTTGATTTCTAATTATTTCAAATCAAATATAAATGAATCCAAATTTAATATTCAATCTTCTAATGTTCAATTGTTAGATTTTCAACACAAATCTTTAAAATGACACAATACATAAATATATCTTTTTAAAGTAAGATGATTAGGTTAATATGTTGGACAACTATTTGACTCCTAATGAAATTGAGTATGTCATTATTTTTTAATTCTATTTTAAATATTTATTAATAAATAATTAAAAAAATGTAAGAAGACTATTTTATATATGTATAACAATTAAAATAATTAAGCTGCGAAGCAATAGATAAATTAGTCTCGAAGAGTATCAATAGGCAATCAAAATACAAATATTGTAATTTTAAATCACATTAAATAAGTTAATTTTCAAGAGTATCAGTAAACAATCAAAATACAAATGAAGATAACAAATACCACAAATTTTAACATAGATATTATAATAACTAAGATATTAAAATAGTATGATTAAACCTAATCTTTAAATAAAAATTTCTCAAATTTCATCTACCAAGTAGAACAGAGCATCAGATACACATCAAATCTAGTAGCAATAATATTATTAAACATGTGATGCAGATGTATAGCAAAAACAATCATACAAAAAATAAAATTAGACAAAACAATAAATAAATGATAAAAAAAAGTGAAACAAAACATTAATTACAATATAGATAGGATCAAAGGCGGCATGCTTGGTTGGTTCAAATTTTTTGATAAAAAATTTCAGTTGAAAGAAAAAAGCGAGAAATTATCAAAACGGGTTAATTCAGTGTGATCAGTTGTTGATTATTGTATAATTCATATATAAACATGATAATTTATTGTGATTAATTATTGATTATGTATAATTTAAAGGATGATGATAATCAATGCAAGAAGACGACAAAAAGAAAAAACAGAAGTAGAAGAAGGCATGTGTCTCTTGTTAATTTTGACCCAAAATATTACTTACATAGAGTTGTAGAAATTATTCTATTATATAAGGTAAAATTCTAATTAACTTAGAAGTGTTAAATATTATAATTTAACGAATTGAATTTTAAAAGGTGCTAGATACATTAGGACTTTTTGTATAATTTAAATGGGGAAGAGTTCAACCATTAGAATTTTTTTTAGTAAAACATATTAACTATAGTCGCGTCTACTCTAAAAACGACATTAAGATTTTTTTACCTAATTATTCAAAGAAATAAAAATTTTATAATTGTTTTATAAATATCTTATATTGCATGGTTCAAATAAGGAAGAATCTAATACATAAATTTTAGTTTTCACCATATATTTTAGGATTACTTAGTTATTAACTTTTTCGATACTTCTCACCATACTTAAACCTCTTACCATATATTTTAGGACTTCATAATTATAAAGATAATAATTAATTAATAATTTAAATAAATTATTAAATGACAGTTTTGTCTAAAGAAAAATCTTTTAATGAAGGGCGAAAATATTCAATTCAACTTTTTAAGGGGTTTCACACTTTTAATATATTATAGATTATTAATTACTAATTAATGTATCTATTGATTAGAAGAAGTATAGATATAGATTATAGATAATTTAAGCCCTTTTTCGTTAAGTAAAACAACTTAATCAAATGGAATAACTAAATGGCTTAGAAAACATATGCTCCTAATTATCTTATTTAGTCTAGGTTTCAATTAATTACACTATAACCTCTCTTGTCAATTAATTACATTCTATAAGCTCTTTGTTTTATTTTGTTTCCTTAATTTTCTCTCTTTCTCTATCTTATATTTCTCTTTTTTTTTCTTCTTCTTCTTTTTAACATTTTTTTCCTTTTTCGTTTCCTTTTTCCTTATCATCTGTTCTCGTTTTTAATGTATTTTTTCTTTTTCATTTTTATCTCTTTTTTATTTTATTATTTATTTTTTTCTTGGCAATCCATTTTTTTTATTTTCTGTTTTCCTTTTTTCAATCCTGCTTCATTTTTTTTTATTTTATTGTCATTTTTTCCTTCCTGATTTTCTTTTTTTTTTGTTTGTATTTTTTCCTCTCATTTGTTGTTGTTGTATTTTATATTTTATATTTATTTGTGGCATACTATATATTTCAAATAAATTTATTATTTGTATTTGAATAATTTAGCTGTAAATATGTATAATTTATTATTTGTATTTGTATACAAACAATTATATGAATTAATTGTATTTTATTGAGTCTAAAATATATAAATATACAATGTGTCATTCAATTCAAATGTATCATTAGTATTTATATGTCAAATTTATCATTTGTATTTGTATATAAATAGGTGTTATTTGTATGTGTATGGTTCAAGCTGTATAAATATATATCATTTGCTACAAATGCAACATTTGTTTTTGTATACTTTAACATTTGTGTTTGTATACTTTATCATTTGTATTATTCAATTGATATCAATAAAATATAATTAGTATCAATGAATGTAAATACAAGTATTTGTAAAAAGAAAAATAATAATAATTTTTTTCAAGTGTTTAAAAATACAAATGATGTTGTCAACTACAAATTCAAATAAAAATAAATAAATAAAATTAAAATTAAAAATACAAATAAAATATGTGGTTAACTTACAAATACAAATACAAAAATATAAATGATGATGCTGTTGGACAATAAAATTTTGAGACCGGAAAAATAAATAATTCGAGGCAAGAAAAATATTGCAACAATCAATTTGTTGATTTCAATATGTGAGTGTTACAATCTCTATGAATCATCTAATTTGCCTTTTCAAATATAAATTCTAGGGCTTGAAACTTGATCTTGAATTTGAACTTGATTTGAATGATTTGAGGGACTTGATCTTGACTTGTTCTTGAATTCAAGGGCTTTTGAGTTTACTCTTGAATATGGCATTCTTGATTTTGAATCTTGATGAACTTGATTTGAATACTTGAGCTTTTTAGAGAAATTGCGGTGTTTGATCCAATTATATTAATCCATAATATTTATTTGAGACTAATATATTTTGAATTTAATATAATCTGAATTTTGTACAGATTTAAATTTAATAAAATTGCATAGCCCACAAATGTCCCCTACTTCAAGACTTGTTAAGACATTTAATATTTTGGAGACTAGCCTTGAAGTATGATTATTTAAGCATGTTTCCTTCGTGTTTCAAGGATTTTCATACATATGAATACCTCATTCAAAAATTTAAAGCTGAACCATATTAATATTGCCTCTCAAAACTCTCTCATTTTTTTTCATGAATCTCTACACTTAAGACCCATTGGTGAGACATGATATCCGATTTCAAACAGATTTTGAAAGACTTTATCATCACCTTACTTAATCAGGAATAAAACTCTTCCCATTTGAACTTAGATAGGAGAAAGAAAGAACCTCTAATTTAAATTTGTAAGGGAGAAGGAAACAACCTCCAATTTGAATTTGTATGAGAGAAGAAAATCAACCTCCAAGTTGAATTTGTAAGGGAGAAGGAAATAATCTCCAATTTGAATTTGGAGATGGAAGCTATTTCAATCTGAATTTATATTGGAGAAAGAAATAATCTCCAATTAGAATTTGGAGATGGAAGTTATTCCAATCTGAGTTTATATTGAAAAAGAAAACATCCATCCTACAACTCTATAAAAGGTAGTTTTCCCACTTTTTCAATATCAATTTTGGGGTTTTCAAGCCATCAACAATATTGAGGTAATTTCTTTCCCTCCTACTTTTCTATTATTTTTGTCACTTTATTTTTCAGCACAACATGTTAGAGGTAGAAAATTTATATCTAATTGTAGGAATATTAGAATTATGAACCGTTTGATATTCCAGAAACTAGACTTAGATATCCACAATATATCTAAATTCAAATTCAAATTCCTTCAATATAATTCTCAATAATTTTTTGAAGTTAGCCCTAAATTTTATCATACTAAAAATTTCAGATATACGCGTCTTTACTAAAACTTTCATATCTTGAAGTAGGAAGGATAATCACAATCCGCTTGATTCTTGTGAAACTAGACATAAATATCTATAACATATACAAAATTCATAATTTAATACAATCGAGATATTTTCAGGTGTTATCTCGAAATCAATATTGAGTTTTAATGCATCAACAATTACAGATTTACACGACATTACCAAAAAAATTTATCTCAATATGAGAGAATCAAAATTATGATCCGCTTGATCTTATAGATGCCGAAAATATGCATGTATAACATATCCAAAATTTGGATTCTAACACTTTTTGGATTATTCTATATTAATTTTTGAAGTCGATCTTATATGCTGTCCGACAAAGGATTCCAGATTTGCATTGCCTTACCAAATAATTTATTTCTTGATGTGGGGCCATCACCAACAAAGGGCATTTTGATTGCCTCAAACTAAATTTTGAGGACTTTATTCTCAGCAAGGCATCTTGTCTTAATCCAAGTTTGTAAGACCCCGCAAAATTCTAAGCTTAGTTCAGTCCATTTATGCTTGTTAAAGAGGGGTCCCATACTTAGAAGGTTCTAGCTAAGTTTCCAAACTTAGTTAATTGTAGCCTTCGAAAGTTTGCAATCTTATTTTGTGAATTTAATGTCCTTTAATGGTCCATATTCTTGCTAATTCATGACCACAAAGGTCAATGGGTATTCCCGGACAAGTTTTAAATTTTTCGGAACTCGTTTAGACCACATTCAGAAGCCAAAATAGTGGACCAATGCGATCTTGGCATGCCACGTCGCCAATCGTGTTGGTTGATATTGTTGCAGGATGACAGGGTCAAAGTACTAAGACTCGACGCGATGATGGCGTGACACACCGACTATTGCGTTGATGCCATCGACACATCGCATCGATAATAGCATCGATGCCCAATTTTAGTCATTAAATATCCACATTTTAAGGGCAAAAGGGTTAATTTTCCACCCCTATATAAGTTTAAAACATGGGATTTGACCCCAATTCAACCAAAATAAAGTGTCTCTCTCAAGTTTCTCTCAAGAACAAGTTAGAATTTTCAATTAAGGATTCAAATTCAATACTCAAATTCAAGAATCTCTCCGTCAATCTTCGTATAATTAAGAACTAAGGTATGCATAGTATTCATTCATTAATTCCTTTCATCCATGAAGCGCAAGAATCAAGTTTTAAACTATGAATTCTGATATTCATGTTATGGATTGATTATGTTCATGTGGTTGTTATTGTATGATTCCCAAGTTGGAATCTTTATTTGTTTTATGAAACTATATTAGCATGCAAGTTGAAAACTATGAACTTAGTTGGTTATGGTGAGTTAATTTGATGATTATGCCTATGCCCTAAGTGGTGCATGTAAGGTGTTTGATAAAATACCTAAGAGAATGGAAATTATGCATTATAGCTTAATTATGACCCAAATGATAAATACATGTTTTACCCTTATGTTCAAATGACTCTCATGCTATTGATGTGCACTGTAGATGTTTGTTGGAATGCTCATGATGTTAGAGTATGAAATTATGACATGATTATATGCATTCCTATCTACGTACAATATTATGATAACCATGTGCTTTATGATATCCCCAACTTATTGTATGATGAATTGTTGATATTGGTCATATGTTCAAGAAGTGTCAAGTCTTGTCAGTTTTTACGATACTCTCAGTCAAGCCATGATTATTCGAATTTAGTCAGTCTTATGACTCAGAAAATTCAGAGAATTCAGTATCAGTCTAGTCCTACTCAGTAACCTCAGTAATCTCAGTAACCCTAGTGATCTCAGTAATATCAGTAATCTTTGTAATCTTCATAATATTAGCAATCCCAATCAGTTATTAGATCTCAGTAGTATTCCGTCAGTCAACAGAATTTAGTGAACCCATTTTAAATCAGTTATACAATACGATCAAAAATAGTTTAGTTTAGTTAAATCAGTTCAGTGTCTTTTTAGTTGGGAGTAGGATTCAGCACCGAGTGAACCCAAGGATGAGGGCTCACCTGTCAGTTAGCAGAGGGTATAATCCTTAGAAGCAATCCTTGCATTTCAGAACTACGTTGCCAGCGTAGGTCAAGATGTACCCCTACGAGTCTAGGGACTATGCATATCCTTTGAATTTTTCCTTACAGGAGAGGTTGAAGGAAGAGCTCCCTGTCAAAGAGGGTTTTCTCGTAGCTTGTTTTTACCCATGGCACGGTACTGACACCCTTCCAGCTGGAGTTACAGGTTGGACCCCACCAGTTTAGATTCAAGCATGTCGGTTAGATGATTACCTCCCACAGTCTTAGTTTCAGATTCAGACTCAGTAATAGAACTCAGTTTAGTTCTACAAATATCAAGACTGTCAGATACAGTCGCTCAATTCAGTATGGAACTCAGCTTGTTCCGTCAAAATCAGGACTGTCAGATACAGTCATCCAGCTCAGTCTAGAACTCAGATAGTTCTTCAAATTCAGGACTATCAGATACAGTCACCCAGTACAGTAAGGAACTCAGATAGTTTTTCAGTATCAGTATACTCAGTTATCAGTTATTAGTAATATAGTACCAGTAACCTTAAATATCGGTTACCTGTAAACTCCATAATTAATATCATCAATAGACTCAGTTATTCAGTATCCCAGTATTAGTAAACTCAGATGTCAGCGTATCAGTATTCAGTATTGTCACGACCCCAGCCCCAGTTTATATTTCTATGCATGTATTTCTCACGCGTTCATGTTCATGTCATTAGTCAGTTATTATTGTTCATGCATATGAACTCTTGCATTTAGACTACCTCACTTGCATACCAGTACATTCAATCGTACTGACGTATTTACGCTATGGTGTTTTATACCATAACTTTAGAATTACGAGCTCCCAAGTATCCTCAGTAGATTGACGTTCAGCAGCCAGACTAGCAGTGAGTCCTCATCATTCGAGGATAGGATGATTATTTTATTACTTTATTATTTAAGTAGTTCGAAGTTAGTTGTGGACATGTCCCATCAAATCCACAGATTTTAGAAAGTTTAGAGGCTTTCAGACTACAACATATTTCAGATAATTTATTTCAGTTTTGGGTCTTGTTATACCCTATTACAGATATTATTTTACATTCAGTATTAGTTAGGTTTTGAACCTTATGGTCTTACAGCTTATATTCTGCATATTTACAGTATATTATTTAGTGCTCAGTTATAGATACTAGTCGTGGGTTAGCTTGTGGTCCTTCGGGGTCATGAGCATCGTGTAGCATTCCGGGTACCAGATTTGAGGCGTTACAAAGTTAGTAATATACAATTTTCAAAATTGCGACGCTCAGATAGGTAACATCTTTTTTATTTGTGTTTTTACTTTCTTTCTTGTTTCCTCTTTTTTTGTAGGGAAAAAAATATGCAACAATCAGCTTAAGGTGAGAGATTTTAACTTCGCCTCCGTACACCTTAAAACCGACCAATTTGTATTCAAGATGGTGACTATACAACAATCGATTTAGGGTGCGAGAGTTTAACTTCGCCTCCGTACACTCTAAGACCAACCAATTTGACTTCTAGATGATGACTTTTCAATAATCGGCTTAAGGTGCGATAGTTTAACTTCATCTCTGTACACTCTAAGATAGACCAATTTGACTTCAAGATGTTGACTTTACAATAATCGGTTTAGGGTGTGAGAGTTTAACTTCGCCTCTGTACACTCTAAGACCAACCAATTTGACTTCAAGATGCAGACTTTGCAACAATCGACTTAGGGTGCAAGAGTTTAACTTCGCCTCCGTACACTCTAAGACTGACCAATTTGACTTTAAGATGCTGACTTTGTAATAATTGGCTTAGGGTGAGAGAGTTTAACTTCACCTCCGTACACTCTAAGATCAACCAATTTGACTTTAAGATATTGACTTTACAATAATTGGCTTAGGGTGTGAGAGTTTAACTTCACCTCCGTACACTCTAAGGCCAACCAATTTGACTTCAAGATGCTGACTTTGCAACAATCGACTTAGGGTGCGAGAGTTTAACTTCACCTCCATACACTCTAAGACCGACCAATTTGAATTCAAGATGCTGACTTTACAATAAATCCAGCTTAAGGTGCAAAGGGACAGATCATGTCCACCTTAAGGCATGAACATTTTTATATCCTTTTAAGGATAAACACGTAAGAGGCCAGCTTAAGGTGCAAATGGATAAATTTTGTCCACCTTAAGGCATAGAAATTTTGAGATCCTTTTAAGGATAAACCCGCGAGAGGCCAGCTTAAGGTGCAAAGGGACAAATCTTGTCCACCTTAAGACATGGAAATTTTTTATATCCTTTTAAGGATAAACACGTAAGAGGCCAGCTTAAGGTGCAAGGAGATAAATTTTGTCCACCTTAAGGCATGAAAATTTTGAGATCCTTTTAAGGATAAACCCGCGAGAGGCCAACTTAAGGTGTAAAGGGACAAATCTTTTCCACCTTAAGGCATGGAAATTTTTAATAGCCTTTTAAGGATAAACACGTAAGAGGCCAACTTAAGGTGCAAAGGGACAAATCTTGCCTACCTTAAGGCATGAAAATTTCAATATCCTTTAAGGATAAACTCATTAGAGGCCCTTTTAAAGTGAAAATGAACAAATCTTATCTAGCTTAAGGCATGTAAATTTTGAGATCCTTTTAGTTGTAGGCTTGGAGGACTTTGGAATTCCAAATCCTATTGAAGGAACTCTCATTCTTTTCAACGGGTTGCCCCCATTAAGTCACAAATATTTAGAGTAAGTCCAAAATTTAATTAGAATAGTTTCATACTTGGTATCCATATGGTAGATATTGCAGGAACATATTTTTTTTGACACTCATGCAACTGAACTCAGAATGAAATTCCAAGCGCCTACGTACCTCAGTAAAGAGGATCAAGTCACAACATAGCTATGGGTGAGTGTTGTTTTTTTTATTTTTTGTGTCCTAAATTTTTCCTAGGCCACCTCTTTCGAGGTTTTCAACCTAGTGGAATTTTACATTATTTAGCCGTACACAGTTTATACTTTTGCAGGCCTAGAGTGGACATAAAGTCTATACTCGTGCCTTAAGGAGTGTCATCTCCCTTTAAGGATAGTACTTCTTCAATAACTTGGCGTTGCTCGGCCCAATTTTCAATCCATCTACATCTACAAGCTTGTAAGCACCATTTGAATATGCCGCTTGTACGACATATGGTCCATCCCAGTTTGGGGTAAACTTTCACCCAGACTTTTGAGAAGTTATAACGGGCCTTCTTATTGCAAGGACTTAATCACCAACTTGGAAATACCTCAAGAGAACCCTTTTATTAAAAGATAGCCAATCTTGATAACATTCAAGATTTTATTGAGCCTCCAGCCTCTTCTCATCAAGAGCTTCTAACTCTGTAAGATGCAACTTAGCATTTTCTTCATTGGTGAGCCCTTCTTAAATAGCCAGACTCAAAGAAGGTATTTGACACTCAAGTGGAAGGACTCTTTCAACTCCAAAAGCAAGTGAGTAAGGGGTTGCTTGTGTTGGTGTGCGGTAAGTCATTCTATATACCCATAAAGCTTCTTCCATTCATTCATGCCAGTGTCGCTTGGACTTGCAGACGACTTTATTCAATAGATTATATAAAGTCTTATTAAATGCTTCGGCTAAACCATTGGAGGCAGTATGGTGCATAGAAGACTTGCTCAAAAGATCACAAATCTTATTCATCAGATTGTTATAGAATGGCTTGCCATTATCGGTTATTATATATTGAGTGATTCCAAAGCGGTAGATGATATTCACTCGAATGAAATTCACATCATTCTCCTTCTTTACTTCTTTGAAAGCAACAACTTCAGCTTATATTGAGAAGTAATCTGTTGCGACCAAGATGTATAAGTTTTCACCAGAAGATTTTGGTAGTGGACCAACAACATCCATTTCCCAAGCATTGAACGACCAAGATGCTACAGTTGGCTGTAGTACCTCTGGAGGTTGATGTATGAAATTTGCATGGAATTGACAAGCTTTGCATCTTCTAGCATAGTCCAAGAAATCTTTCACCATCGTTGGCCAATAATATCCCATCCTTCTAATGTGAAAATAGAGCTTCGATCCAGACTGATGTGATCCACAAATTCCCGAGTGCGCTTCTTACAAAGCTTGAATTGCTTTTTCCTTTCCCAAACACCATAAGAGTACTACTTCAAATGATCTTCTGTACGGTGTGTCTTTGTAGTAAAAGAAGTGAGGTGCATGACCATAAATATCAGTCTTTCTCCTTGAATCTTCTGGAAGTATCCCATAACATAAGTAATCAATAATAGGTTGTCGCCAATATTCTTTTACAGCTTTAGACATGGCAATGAGGTATTCAACCTTGTTTTCTATATCCTCATCTGATGGCGGTACTACCCATTCTTGGAGGATAGTTACTTGCATCTGATTTGAAAGAGTTAGGGTTGAGGCGAAAGCAACTAAAGCATCAGCTTTCTTATTTTCTCTCCTTGGCACATGTTGGAGTGTTACCTCTCCAAGACACCCCATCAACTTCTATGCATAATCATGATATGGTCGTAACTCGAGATTTCTAACTTCATAGCTTCCCAAAAGCTGCTTGATTACTAATTCGGAGTCACCAAAGACTTGTAGTTGCAGTTGTTTCATGTCAACTGCCATCTCAAGTCCAAGTATTAACACTTGATATTCCACAACATTATTAGAGCAACAGTTTGTTAGGGTAGACGAGTATGGAATGACCTCTTCTTGTGGAGTGATGAACACCACCCCGGCACCAGCTCTATCTCGATATGCGGCACCATCAAAGTATATCTTCCATAAAGGTCTAGCTTCAATAACTATTGCATCTTCATCAGGAATTTCATCACTCAGTTCCTAATTATCAGGTATCAGGTAGTCTGCTATGAAGTCAGCCAATGTTTGTCCCCTTACAGCCTTTTGAGGAACGTACACAATATCAAACTATTGAAATTGAAGGTACCATCTTTTAAGTCGATCACTAAGGACTAGTTTTGATATTACAAACTTAATAGGATTTGCCCTAGACACAAGACCGACAACATGAACTTGAAAGTAGTGTTTCATATTTTGAATTGAAAAGGCCAATGCCAAATATAATTTTTCAATTGGAGAATACTTTAGCTTATTCAACGTCATCATCCTGCTCAAATAGTAAAGAGAGTTTCTTTACCTTCACCATTTTTGTGCCGCGATATAGAGTATCAGTAGTTTCCCAGGTATGGATGCTGCAAGAACTAATGGCTTTACTAATTATGCTCTGATACTCTCAAAGGCATTACTACAAGCTTGGTCCCATTCGAAGGGAGTGTTCTTCTTCATGAGGCAACTAAATGGTAGATATTTTTCAGCCAGGTTTGAAATAAACCTCCTTAAATATGCTAGCCTTTCATGAAGGCTTATTAACTTATAAATGTTTTGAGGCTTAGGCATCTTCAACCTTGGCTTGGTCAATTTTGATTCCTCGGTGTCGCATAATGAAGCCAAGAAACTTTCCAGAAGTGACTCCAAAGTCACACTTCAATGAATTCATCCTAAGTCGATATCTTCAAAGTAAATAAAAGACCATTCTTAGATCTTTTAAGTGGTCATCTCTCTTTCTTGATTTCACCACTAGATCATCCACGTAGCATTCAATATTTTTATGGAGCAGGTCATTAAAGATGTTTTTCATAGCCCTTGAATAAGTGGTGCTAGAATTTTTTAAACGAAAAGGCATTACCTTGTAGCAATAAATATCTTGGGCGTACGAAATGCAGTGAGTTCTTCATCCTTTGGCGCCATGCAGATTTGATTATAACCGGATAAACCATCCATGAAGGACATTGCCTCATAAATAGTGGTGGCATCAATCATCAACTCTGGTATGGGAATTGGAAAGTCATCCTTAGGGTAGGCATTGTTGAGATCCCGAAAGTCGACACAAACTCGAATTTGGACATTCTTCTTCCGTACTGGAACAACACTTGAAATCCATGTGGGATATTTGAATTTACGAATAAAGTCAGATTCAATGAGTTTGTTAACTTCATTTTCAATCAAAGGAACCAACTCCGGCCTAAAGCATCTTTGGGCTTGCTTAACAGGACGGGCACCATTCTTGATCGCCAACTAATAGACCAGTACTTTTAGATCTAAGCCAGGCATTTCTTTATAACTCCAGGAGAAGAAATCCATATATTATTTTAGTATGTCCATATACGCGACTTCTTCCTCCATGTCTAGAAAAGTACTCAGGTAAGTTGGTATTAGATTATCATCGGTTCCAAGATTAACTTCTTTCAAGGGATCTATTGTGGCCTTCAATCCTTCTTAAAGTTGAGATGGAGCATCTCTAGTATCTTCCTCCTCTCGACGATCATCATTGTTGATGGATATGTGATGACACCACAAAGTACCTTCCATCTCTTTATCAACCTTTATTTAGGATGAGACATCTTTCTAATTCTGGGTCATAATATGATATGAGGAGCCAACACTCTATTCATATTTCTCATCTTTCTTGGTATAAATCATAGTATGAGCCTTTTCTTTTAGCACCTCATTGCATGAAACCACCAATTGTGTCTGCCGTCTCATTCTAGAAGGAATAAGACTTTGGAAATCCTTCTGGATCTTAGACGAAGAGTACATTATTGTACTTTGATGACTTCTCCGACGCTTGTTATTTATTTTCTTATTTAGAGGGCCCAACCTTTCAAACATAGAAGTTATTGTGGTTGATTCTCCAAGTTGATCAAATACAAAGGGTCTTTTATTAGTGTAACACCCCGTAAAAGTCGTGCATGGATTAGCCTTTAATAGAGTGCTCTTAGACTTAAAAATTTGAAAATTTTTCTAAGTGTAACTTAGAGTCATTTTAGCTGACAACCTTCGGGATACAACTTCTCGACCTTCATTTTTAGATTTTCAAGTTGCGTTACGATCGTACAATCTCATAGTACATCTCGGATAAGTTTTGGAATTTTTCGGAATGCATAAGGCTGCGTTTGGATTTCAAAACAGTAGCAAAACGCATAGCCTGTTGCCCAGTTTTTTTCAGCATTTCAGGGTCAACTTCAAACGATCATAACTCCCTGTATATAATGAACTGTGTGAGCTATAATATATAATACGAAAGAGATTTGAGTCCTCTTTCCACTGCAACTGGTTTCATCGAAATCCAACATCTGAGTAAGAAGTTATATCCGTTTTACTTCAGCCTGTCAGTTTGTCAACTGAGGGATAGTTTCGACTTTTCTTGTTTTCTTAGGGGCATTTTAGTCATTTCACTTCACCCAATTCCGTCTATAACACCAGATTTAGCCCAAATTCAGCAGAATACAATCCTTTTTCTCAAATTCTCTCAATAACACCTTTTAGGTTCCAAACAAAAATCCCAAATAACTCAAGATTCAACCGTAGAAAATTCAAATTGGTTCTGTAGTTGTGTTCTCTTTTTTTTTTACCTTCGGAACATAACGAAGAACAGAAGTTGCCTTTTTTCGTAGAAGTAACACTTTCTTTATTTGAAGTGGAGAGAGGCTTCTTGGTAGAGACTTTTTTGACAATCACCGTGACCTTCTTAGATGCAAGATCGTCACACTTATTCATGGTGACATTTTCAATCCTTTTCTAATCCACAACGTGATTCTTTAAGTAGAATTTTGCATCGGCAAAATATGACTCAGCTTCAGTGAATGGCTTGTCATTGGCAACTATCTTTTTTTCCACTCTGCCTTTGAGGTACTTTAAGCATTAGTAGTAAGAGGATGAGATAATTTTGTTCCCGTGCACCTAAGGCCTACCAAGCAATATATTGTATGAAGTTTTGGCATCAATCACACACATAAATGCGTTTGATTGAAAATCATCCATACGAATCCCCAACTTGATAGATCCCATGACCCTTTGGCCCCCTTGGTTGAAGCTTTAGATAATTATACAACTTTCATCCAGTTCGCTAGCAGCGATCCAAGTTTCTTCATCGTGCGGATAGGAATCATGTTGACTCCAGATCCCTTATCTATTAAGATTCTATTAATCTTCTTTTCTAGAATTTGACCCACCATGTATAAGGGACGGTTATGTAGGGCCTTACCAAGTATAAGATCGTTATTTGTGAATGCATTATTTATATCACATACATGTGCCTCTTGTCCAAGAGGTTCAACAAGCGGTTCAGAGGATGAAGGAACTTCTATGGGTATATTTTCACCCTTTGCCACCTCTTTGGCAGTATTAAAACAGGATGCCTCAAGGTTGACTTGAGCAGTCTTTACATGAAACCAACTCGGTAAGAATTCCTCTAAAGTCACCGAATGTCGAGGCTTTTGGCGGTGAAGCTCTGTCACTCTCTTCTTCTTTGGAAGTTCAATCAACTTCTATTTCCTTGGTTTCTTCACCATCTCTTTCTAGTTGGTTGCTTGGATGACTCCTTTTGCAAACTCATCTTCTTGTGTCTGTGCTTGGTCACCAGAGTCCAACCTTCATCATCACCTTCGTCAACTGAAGATCTGTCAGACTCTAATATCTTTTCATTATGCTCTTCAACACATATTTGGACTGGGTCGAATGAGCCAAAAGTGACAGAGATTCGATGAGAAATGGCTATCTCATCATCGAAGAAGATTTTTTTCTATTTTGCCAGTTGCATGACTTTATCTTTAAAGACAATGCACTTTTCCAGATGATGACTTACAAGCCTATGATATTTGTAGTAATTAGGGTCATTGGTCCTTCCAGCTTCGTTGGGACGCTTCATCTCTGGGAGTTCATTGAGCATATGCTCAAGTAGTTCATCAAAAATCTCAGCAACATCAGAATCAAGGAAGGTATATTTCTTTTCTTGCATCTCCTTTAAAGTTTTATAATTTGGACGCACTCCAGAAGTCATCTTCACGCTTTGCTTCTTGCTCACCTTTGTGGTGACCTTCAAAAGAGACACATCAACATTCATGGACTCCTTGTTATCATCTTTGGGGACAAACTTTCCCCATCTTTTAGGTTCCTACTTATCCTTTCCCCTTCGAAGGTTAGGGATAGGCATTGATCCCTTTCCAGCAGAAGACATGCTCAACTCTATATCGTGAGCATGGGTAGCTAGCTCTTCAAAGAATTTAGGCTTAATGCCTTACAAGATGTAGAGAAGTTCCCAGTGCATTCCTTAGACGCACATCTCTATTGCAGAAGCTTTGCTAAGCCTATCTTTGCAGTTTAGGCTAGCATTTCTCCATCAATTGATGAAGTCAATGACTGGTTCATCCTTTCTTTGCCGAATATTTATGAGCTCTACCATGCTCACTGTACGCCTTGTACTATAAAAGTGATTTAGGAACTCATGCTCCAATTGCTCCCAACTATCGATGGAATTAGGCTCAAGGTTCGTATACCAGTCAAAGGCATTTCCCTTTAGGGAATGAACAAACTGTTTGACAAGATAGTCACCGTAAGTTCTAGCATTGTTACATGTCTCAACAAATGTCCGACATATTGTTTTGAGTTCCCTTTGCCCTCAAATTATTGAAATTTGGGGGGTTGATAGCCGGCAGGCATTTTGAGGCTATCTATCCTCGCAGTGTAGGGCTTGGTATACGCAAGGGAAGATTTGGTGCCAACATCATATTTGTCTTTGAGGGTTCCTTTAATGAATTCCCCCAATTTCCCAATCATGATCATTCCCTTAGAATATACTTGCACCTCTTTAGTAGGTGGTGTTTGTTTCATAGGATTTTCTGTCTCATGAACCTCTGGAGATTTTCCAGCTGCATGGCTAAATTCTTCGTCTATCAGACTTTCCACCCTATCCACTGTGTTATCAATTCGAACATCTTGATTTTGAACATATTTGGTCAGGCCCTCAATTGCCTTTGCCAAATTCGCAAGCTGCTCCTCTATAGATAAGGCATCAGTCACCATCGCTTGCATAATCAATGGATATATCGAAGAGTAGAATGGATTATCACACAAGTTGATCTTTGATATGCTCAACTTATGCAGTGTAGTCAGAGAAGATGAGTTGCCCGAACGATCATCACTCTTTGCGCCAGAGTGTTTGGAACCGAAATGCTTAAGTAGAGATAGAGTCTTCTTAAGTAATTCCGCCACACAACTTCCTCCTTCCGAAGCACTTGCGTTGGACTTCATTTCTTTTGGGGTTGAAGAAATTAAAACTGAAGTTGGTGCGGATGACACTGGATGTGTTTGTTGCCCTAGCAGGCCTGCCTTGCTCCTTGTGACAGCTCCTAAGCTTCCAAAAGTAACACCAAGGATGCTTTCTACTTCAGCAAAGAACTTTGACTTAGCAGCCTTAGAAGCAGTTGATTGAGAATTGAGCTTCTTGAAAGTCATTTCAGTGTTGTTGAACTTTGCAGTTGAAAAAGTTGAGATGAGAGGTAGAGATTGTCCTACTGGGCGTGCCAGAATTATTTGGACATTAAAATTTCAAGACCAAAAAAATAAATGATTCGAAATAAGAAAAATATTACAACAATCAATTTATTGATTTCAATATCTAAGTGTTACAATCTCTATGAATCCTCCGATTCGCCTTTTCAAATATAAATTCAATGGCTTGAAGCTTGATCTTAAATTTGACCTTGATTTGAATGATGTGAGGGACTTGCACTACTAAAAAAAGAGGAAAACTGACCATAAAAATCGACGGTTTTCCTCAAAATTTGACCACAAAACTGACCAAAGTGTGTGATCGGTAAAATAGTGGTAGCTTTTTAAAAACTGACCACGTGTGGTCGGTTTTAAAAAATATATATATATTTTTAAAATTCATTCGTAATTTATTAAAATAGAAAAAATGGAGTTTAAAATTTTTTAAATATTAAGATAAACCAACCACAAGCGGTCGGTTTTATTTTAAAATTAATTAATTAATTAATTTTAATAAAACCGACCACGAGTAGTCGATTTTATTTTAAATTAATTAATTAATGTTATTAAAACAGACCAGAAGTGGTCGATTTTTGTCTAAATTAATTAATTAATTTATTACAAAAAAGACCACATGTGGTCGGTTTTTGTTTAAATTAATTAATTAATTTATAAAAAAAACAACAACATGTGGTCGATTTTTTATAAATTAATTATTTAATTTGAATAAAAAACCGACCACATGTGGTTGGTTTTTTAATTTAATAATGTATGTAATAATTTATTTGATAAAATATTTTGTAATTAATTATAGTAATGAATTACCATAAAAACCAACCACATTGGTCGGTTTTTAAAAAACCGACCACATTAGTCGGTTTTTAAAAAAACGACCATATGTGGTCGGTTTTTTGTAAAAATTTTCAGAAAAAATGACCACATGTGGTCGTTTTTTCTGATAATTTTGTAAAAAAAATATTGATATTTTCAACATACAAACATTAAAAATCAAATTTACAAAATTAAAAATCAAATTATTTACAATACAACCCACCAATCATTTATAAACATTAAAAATCAAATCAAATTATTTACGATACAGTCCGCCAATCATTTAATATACAATCAACCAACCACCATAATAATACAAACATTAAAAATCAAATTATTTACAAAATTTATCGAGGTTCCAAATCCAAACTATAAAACATACAAAAGACTAAAAACTACAACTCATCATCCGCATCTTCATTCTCAGCCTCACCCATTTTATTGTCAATATTTTGTTGATATATCCAGTTATAATCAGGTTCCATACAGTCAAGTAATTAGTTCAATTCACAAAAGTTCTCATTTCAAATACTTACACCTAAACATTTTCAAGTCACTAATTCACTTCAGAAGTTACCAAACTAAACTTAATTCAAAATCAAAAGTTCACATTTCAAATATCTACACTTAAACATTTTGAAGTCACTAATTCACTTCTCAAGTGACCACACTTTACTAAAATCAAAACGCAAGTTCATATTTCAAGTACCTAAATTCAAAATAAAAGTCACTAATTCAGAATTCAAGTAACTACACTTAAACATTTCAAGTCACCAAGTCACTTCACAAGTTACCTAACTAAACTAAATTCAAAATGAAGAGTTCACATTTCAAGTACCTACACCTAAACATTTTCAAGTCACAAATTCACTTCACAAGTTACCAAACTACACTGAATTCAAAATGAAAAGTTCACATTTCAAGTACCTACACTTAAACATTTTCAAGTCATTAATTCACTTCTCAAGTGACACACTTTACTAAAATTAAAACACAAGTCCATATGTCAATACCTACACTAAAACATTTTCAAATACTTATTCACTTCTCAAGTGACCACACTTAACTAAATTCAAAACACAAGTCCACATTTCAAGTACCTACACTTAAACATTTTCAAGTCACTTATTCACTTCTCTAGTGACCACACTTAACTATATTCAAAACAAAGTTCACCTTTCAAGTAACTATACTTAAACATTTTTGACTCACTAATTCACTTCTCAAGTGACCACACTTAACTATATTCAAAACACAAGTCCACCTTTCAAGTAACTACACTTAAACATTTTTGACTCACTAACGCACTTCTCTAGTGACCACACTTAACTAAATTCAAAACACAAGTCCATATTTCAAGTACATACACTTAAACATTTTCAAGTCACTAACTCACCTCTCTAGTGACCACACTTAACTATATTCAAAATACAAGTCCACCTTTCAAGTAACTACACTTAAAAATTTTTGACTCACTAATGCACTTCTCAGGTGACCACACTTAACTAAATTCAAAACACAAGTCCACATTTCAAGTACCTACACTTAAATATTTTCAAGTCACTAACTCACTTCTCAAGTGACTATACTTAACTAAATTCAAAATACAAGTCCACATTTCAAGTACCTACACTTAAACATTTTCGACTCACTAACTCACTTCTCTAATGATCACACTTAACTATATTCAAAACACAAGACGACCTTTCAAGTAACTACACTTAAACATTTCCAACTCGCTAATGTACTTCTCAAATGACCATACTTGGCTAAATTCAAAACACAAGTTCACATTTTAAGTACCTACACTTAAAAATTTTCAAGTCACTAACTCACTTCTCAAGAGACCACACTTAACTAAATTCAAAACACAAGTCCACATTTCAAGTACCTACACTTAAACTATCGTGATTTAAGAACTGTATTTAAACTATACAACATATATGTGGGGTGTTTGATGCCTAGTCCAAGTAGCACCACAGGAACCAAGAACTTAAGAGAGGGATATGAATCTAAATTAAAACAAGAACAAAAGAAAACTGAAATAATAATATACACAGCTATAGAGCAATATTCAAGAAACTACCAGAAGTTTTAAGCACAAGATGTTTGTCTTATGATCTCAGCTATAAATTGGAATGTAAAAGTGCTATTAAAAGCTTGCACTGTCAAACTAAACCTTAGAAAATGGCACTCTTAAGCAAAATTGGAAAATCCTATGTTGTCAACTAATAGAACTGACCAAATCAAGATATTGTTTATGCAATATCATGCTAGAAAGAGAGTACTATCCTTCCAAGTTCCATTTAAAGGAATATTAACATGTAAAAAGAAGATACATGACTAATAACTCACATTTCATAGCTTTTTATGTGATAAGGACACCTCCTAAAGAAATCAGAACAGAGCAACCTAGCTTATACACCCAACAACACTCTTTAGATTCAAACAGCTTTAAAATAATTGTTAAGCAAAATTCATGTAACGACCCGAAATCACCTCCCGGGATGTCACACGGTGCTTAAGGCTACCAGTAGCCCCAAGCTAACCCTTTGAGCCTGTTTCTACTAATAACACTCATTTCAAGATGAAATAATTCAAACACTAGCATAGTCATATCATATGAAAGAAAATACGGAGAAAATGCTCGATCTAAATGACCAACCATTATCGGAAACCTCAACACAACTACAATCTGATAACTAGTCTGACAAAGCCTCTACTAATCCATGAACTAGAGAGCCATTGGGACAAGTCCCCAACTGACTCGAAATGAACCGGAAATAACAACATAGTCTCTCAAAATATGGAGATGTCTAAATATAGGTCCTCAAACCATGAGGACTCACCACTGTAGGAATGTAGATAGAGGTACTCGAAAATCACTGACGAGGTTGGGACTGAGCACCTAAACCTACATTATAAGACAATGTAGCATATAGATGTACATATCGATCAACACTTGAGAATGTACTAAGTATGTGGGGGTGCATACATTTATAAAAACAACATCAATACTCCTTAATCAAATCATGCATGTAATAAGTAATGACTCACATGGATTGAATAAGTATAAAATGCAAAGTGCATGAATCATGTAAAATGGAACATGTAACACAATCTCGTGAGTCATTATACTTTTAGCTTTGAAATTTGCACTCTTCTCTTATTCTCATTACTCAAGGATAAAGAAAACTTTAAGCAATACTTTCAACTCATGCATATGTCTCATGGAGAGAAAACTTCTTTAATGCTCAAGAACTCATAACTCTTTTGAACTCAAATACTTAGAACTCGAAATCATATAACTTTGGAACATACTTGAAGGAATTTCATTCACGTTAAGAAAATATCTCATTTCAAGCTTTAGGAAAAAAATACTCATATCAAGGGAAAGTATTTTAGTTTTAAAGGAAAATATCTTATCTCAAAGCCTTAGTTTTAAGGGAAAAATATTCTATCTCAATGGAAAATACTTTAGTTTAGGGAGGTTCTCTTAACCGATATAAACCATGCGAGCTACATGGATTCCAACGTATTGTCCTCCTAAGAAAAAAACTTCACGTTGGGAGAGGCGGCATACTCTTACCAAGGAGTATAACCTTAATTCAGTGATCACTTATCTCAGCCTGGGGCCCAATATCTCGGCCTTAGGCCCAACCTACGGTGGCACATAGTTCTGGGGTAAGAAACTGTGGTAACTTACCCAACTCAGTGCTAAATACTACTTCCTTTAGTTTATCTCGCTCATCTCATGAAAATCCACTTTAGAATAATCTCATGATTCAATAAGAACCCAATAATCAAATCTGTAATCTCATGTAGTATAGTGGATTGCAAAACTCAATGACCATTAGGTCAAAATATTTCTTAACAATCTCAGAATACTCAAATCATGGGTGCTTATAGCACAAGAGTTCATAAACTCTCAAGTTTCAAATAGGGCTTAGTAACCCATAATTCAATCTCAAGTTAAAACTCATCAAAAGCATAATAGATAGATTATAAATTCATAACTCATGTAGAAATCTGGAAATTTCAGCAATTTGTCTCAAAATCTCAACATACTCATATACTTCAATATCTCAAACATTTCAACTAATAACTTCTTAAGGATTAAAATCATGGGGTATAGACCCAGGTGCAATTTCTCAAGAAAATATGTAAAAATCATATCATTAGACTTTCAATTCAAGGGAAACATCAAAAGCTTGCAACCAATAACAATGGGTGAAAAACCGCAATTCAATTTCATGTAAAATCTCATAAATTGCAGAGAATTGTAGTTTAAATAAGTCTTCGGGCACAAGGGTGAAAGGATTACCCTTGTTCAAAACCCCTCATATGCTGAATTAGAAGTTTTTGATGAACTCCCTCTTTTGAAACTCTATTTGTACTTTTGAATGAGGGTTCTTGAAGCCCTTGACTTGGAAACCTTGAATCATAACTCAATTTAGAAAATCTATGGTGGATTCTTGAGATTCTTGGAAGAGGTTATGGATACTTAGGGTTCTTGTTGAGAGAAAACTTAAGAAAAACTTCATAGAATGCTTATAAATGACTTTAATTTGGTGTTTGCACGATTTAAGAGGCTTGGAAAAAGTTCAAAGTGCCCCTTTGAACTTCTGTACGAAGCTGAAAAAATTAAATTGGGAACCCAATTTTATGGGCCACCGCGATGTGCCACTATCGCGGTGGCTCACTGGAAATTGACAAATGAGAATCTGGGAGTCACTGCGACGCGGAGCCATCGCATTGTCCCACTGGTTGGGACCTAGAACTTCAGCGCGACGCGTCACAATCGCGCTAGGCCACTGGAAATTGACTATTGAGAAATTGGGGTCCTCCGCGATGCGCCACTATAGTAGAGTTCCACTGGATTTGGACAATTTTCAAATAGACCCTCTCCGCGATGTGTCAAGCACTAAAATGATACTGTTTTACGACTAGGACATAAATTAGCCATAACTTCTTACTCGGGTATCGAATTTGGGCGAATCTTATATCGATGGAAGTCTTATCAAATTTCCCACGTGATAAAAAGTTAAAATTAGGGAAATTCTATATGGTTAACACGATACTCACTTAGGAAGTCACTTCTCAATCTTTTAGGGCCAAAAGCATGCCTCACATGACATACCCTAAGGCTCATTCTATGAGAGAATTTTATGGGGTCTTACAATTCACCTGTTTAAAAGATTAATTAATAGATACAACACTAATCAGACAGTACATGATTAAAATCTCATAATCACCTTTTCATCAATAACTCTTAACTATGAGTTTTTGAAGGCAATGCAGCAGTTTAGTTAGATGTGAGGAGACTATTGAAGATGATCGGTAGCTATACTAACAGCTAGGTCCCTAAATGGTAGAGATGATAGTTTACATGCGAAAAAATGTAGCTAGATTCACATTCATCAGGCAAACTCTTCATAAATTTTAGTTTTCAAGTACCTACACTTAAACTATTATATTACAAAGATCATGATTCAACAATAGTATTGCCAAACAAACGGTAATAGACTTAGCATATGTCAATTAAAGAATACAAATAAGCAGGAAATCAAAGAGTCAAATCAAAATTCAAAAAATCAAATTTCACTAATTTCAAATCACAGAATCAGTAAAACAAAAATAATCAAAACAAAAATAATCAACATAAAGGTTTTTGGGAGAAACTTGAAAAAAGAAATTAAACCTATGACGGATTCACATGTGAATCCGTTATGTACTTAACATTCTTCTATTGACATTTAACAGAGTGACAACGGTAATGGACTAATTTTTTTATCAGAAACAGGTGAAGTAATGGCGGTGTTGGTTGGAGATTCATCGTCCATGGTTGGCGTCCACTGGTGAGACTGATTTTGCTGGCCAAAATAATATTACGGCGGCCGAAGTTGGATATGGTGGCGGCCGGTTCGGATTTAGTGGCCAGCGGTGGAGTTGGCTGTTGGATTTCGCCGGTTGAGCGATGGAGAGGGAGTCAATGCTGTAGCAGTGGCTAGTGGATATTGACATGGCTGGAAACGAAAGAGCGGAGAGAAAAGGCCGGCGATGGGGTGTGACTGCTCCAGCGTCTCACCAGATACGGTGACCAGCGGCAACTTTTGCAATTTGATAGAGAGAAAGAGAGGAAGGGGGAGAAAGAGAGATGCGGCTGTTGAGAGAATAATGGGATTAGGGTTTGTTTTGTTGGTTAAAAAGGAAAGGAAAGGGGGTGTGATCTCAGTCGTTGAATCTATCTTGATCCATGGCTGAGATTAAACGATTAAAAAAATAAATTGGGAGTTTTTAATGTATTAAAGGTGGCTATAATTGTCATCAATTAAGCATAAAAATGATCGAAAATTAAATACGTAGAAGAATTTAAATGAAATTGGATGCTATAATAATAATAATAATAATAATAATAATAATAATAATAATAATAGATAATGTATTTTGTAAAATAATTGTGAGTGTGCATGTTTACGAAAAATAATAAAATATTATATTTGAATTGATAAATAGTAAAAAATAGTAATAAAAAGTAATAAAATAATTTGTGTATATTTTCGGTTGGATTATTGGTTAATTAGATTCAGTTACCTAACTTTTGATTACTGCATACGTCACTACACGAGATATATACATATATTCGATTGGCATGTACATATATATGTCAAAAATTGGAATTTGATTTCATGGACAAATTGATAATTTTGATCATAATTGACACAAATTGAGTACAATAATGACTAGAAATTAAACTACATAGGGGAGTAAATTAAAATTGACTGCTATTTTAATAAATATAACAACAACAACAATAATAATAATAATAATAATAGGCAATGTATTTATAAATTGTGAATGTGCACATGTACGTGAAAAATAATTTAATAAATATTAATAAAATTATGTAAAATGTCGTATTTGAATTAATAAATTTATAAAAATGATACTAAAAAATAATAAAATAGTTTATACATTTTTTAAATCATAAATGTAGCTTGTTGAAAATTATTTGATACCATAATAATGCATAAAATATTAATATTAAAGGTTAAATAATTTTGACAAAATAACAACCTAAGAGAGCATCGAGAGGTTAAAATTGGGTATCAACACTTTCAAATACGTACTATATACATCGATCACGTACACCATTTTATTACCCCATAATAGACATCGGTTAGTTTATCTTATGTTATTATACCTTCAACAGTATACTACATATCACCTTGATCAATCGCACGATATCAGTATATTCAATATATAACTGGATATATTTCGTTAGCTTTAATTTTAACTGCGTATTACGTACATCACTACACAATAGATATACATACATATATATAAATGTAAGTTTCAAACACGCACTAAGTACATCACTGCATAATATACACACACACACACACACACCCCTATACATACACACACACATACACACTATCGACTATCAAGTTTTAAATACGTACTATATACATCACATATGTACACGAGTATATTACCTCATAATATAATGCGATGTATTTCATATACATACTTTGACGAGTTATCGATTAATTTGATTATTAGCTTACATTAATATAACTTCAACGTACAATATTAGTTACTTCAATCGCTTTAAATCAAGGTATTCAATATGTTTGGATAGATTTTGCTAGTTTTTGACGACATAGTTCATCAATCACTACATCATATATACACACACACACACACACATATATATATATATATATTTATATATATATATATATATCAACTCTTGAATACGTGCTATATACATCACGTACACGATTTTACTACCTCATATATATATATATACTATATGTACCTATACATATACATACATACACACTATCGACTATATCAAGTTCTAAATATGTACTATATACATCACATACGTACACGAGTATATTATCCAATAATATGATGCGACGTATTTCATATATATCACATCCATAAGTATATTACCTTATAATATAATACGTTCATTATATTCTGCTGAATTATCAGTTATATATTACATTATTATGACAACAAATACGTACTATAAACATCAGCTTTCAAATACGTACTATATAAACATCAATTTTCTGCTTTCAAATATGTACTATAAACATCATTTTTCAATTATCTATCCCAACGGTATGATATATATATACACACATATTCATTATACAAAGATTATGCATGTTTAACGTCATTTAACGTATATATAAAGAAAAATATTTATTTTATATATTGAAACATAAATACAAAAATAAAGACTACGTTTAATTTGTATATTATATTAGATATATTTTTTAGTGTAAGTTTTTTCACAAAATCTAAAATTTATTGATTATTATTATTATTATTATTATTATTATATTGGTTATTGACTACGTGTAATCAATATAATTTTAAAAAATAATATATTAGATTATTTTTTAATAAATTAAAAATATTAGATTATATATATAATCTAAAATATTATTTTTACTACTAATAAAAATAAGATATTAGATTATATAATTATTTTTAAAAAATAATTATTTACTTTTTTTCTTTTTTTAATTCCAAAACTGACCACAAGTGGTCGATTTTTAAAAAATATTTTTTTATTTTAATGAAAAATCAACCACATGTGGTCGGATTTTAATAATAATTTTTTTATTATTTTAATTAAAAACCGATCACAAGTGGTTGATTTTTAAAATTATTTTTCTATTTTAATTAAAAACCGACCACATGTGGTCGATTTTTTAAAATTAATTTTTTTATTTTTATTAAAAATTAAAAATTATTTTATTTTTATTTTATTTATAAACAGACCACATGTGGTCGGTTTTTAATTTTTTTTTTTAATTTCATTAAAAACCGACCATAAGTGGTCGGTTTTTAATTTTTTTCTTTATTAAAAACCAAAACCATATGTTGTCAGTTTTTTTAAATATATATATTTTTTAAAAAAATAAAAACCAACCACAAGTGGTCGATTTTTTTAAAAAATTAATTAAATAATAATTTTTAATCCAAAATATTTATTTGAGACTAATATATTTTGAATTTAATATAATTCAAATTTTGTACGAATTTAAATTTAATAAAATTGCATCGCCCAGAGATGCAAATACAAATATAATAAATAATTATTGTATTTTCTTTATCATCCACAACTTGCGCTCAACATAGTCATTTTTTTTGAAAATACAAAAAATATAAAATAGAACAAAAAAACCTTAAATAAAAAAAGTACAAAAAAGAAAAAAAAGATGAAGAAAAGAAATAAAAGTTAGATATAGAAGAGAGGGGAAAAAATAAAAAAATGTAAAAAGAATGAAATAAAAAATAAAATTAAGAAAAAGAAGAAAATGAAAATAGTTAAAAAAAAAAAGAAGAAGAAAAATCAAAAAGAACCCCCTCCAAGGGGGAAAAATGGAAAAGGAAAAAGAGAAGAAAGAGAAATAAAAGTTACAGATAAAAAAAAATAGAAAAAAATAAAAAGTAAAAAATAAAATAAAAATGATCGTGAATACAAATACAATTAACGTTAAAATATTTTTGTATCTTTTATGACTTTGTACTTAACGTGGTCATATTTTTAAAAAATATAAAATACAATAAAAAACTGAGAAAAAAGTAGAAACTATTATCTAGTGTTAAAAAGAAGTGTTTCAAATTTCCAAAATGTCTGTTCGGTGCTTTAGAAATTATTATCTAGTGTTAAATTATGTGACTTATTCAAAGCATGATACTATCTCGTTTTCTTTTTATTTGTTTTATATTTAGTGAGGCACATATCTTAATAAATTCTTTAATTCTATAAAATTAAAAATAATTTTATTAATATACCTCTAATTAAATATTTATATTTTTTTTTCAAATTAAGAATGATTGTATTTATTGAATAAGAGCATAATAGGAAAGTTTTATTCAAACTACTTTTAAAAATTAAAGGAGTAAATATTTAGAAATATGAACAAAATCCAAATTAGATCATGTGTCATTTTTTATTTTTTTTGAGTCAGACTCTAAATTAGATTAGATGAATTCAGTTGTTTAAAGTTAAAATATGGATATTCAAAAATTATATAGAAGATATTATTATAAATTGTGATTTTTTTTTTTCATATGAAAATGTTGAAAAAAAATGTATTAAAATATAGACCAAATTTTATATGGTTCGACTCTCAGGTAGGAGATTGTGACCAGAACTACCGTTTCATATTCATAGTAACTTTGTAGGTCAACAGTTGCAAGTATTTCGATAGCAGAGTGGTTAATGTTGATACTTCCCAACGTCCCAGTGACCAATGTGTTATTCAATTTTGCAATAAATTGGATGCTTGTGTACTCAGCAAAGCTCCATTCTTCCTCTTTTTGGTCTTTCTTTCATTTTTAACATACCAACCATTATGGCAGGTAACACTTCAAGAATCATGTCTGAGGACAAGTTGCATGCACTCAGGCGATGGCGCCGCCGCTCTATCAACTGTGTGAAATCGAGTGCTGAACTTTTAGCTGAGGCTGTCAAGCCCCTCAAACTTCTTAACATGGATACATCCATATTTACACCAGCCGCTATTATATCCTTATTTCTGTTCGTTAAGCAATACATCCGTCATACCAGAGTGTTCTTGAGTCTTTCAGACCCCACAATGATGAAAGAGACCGCTCTCGCTGCTGCTAGAGCTGGGGTATATGATCTCTCTATGCCTCATGGTGATGTTGGATGGACGCTGAGCCCAGAAGGTTTGTCCAACTCGTAACTTCTCTTCAATCTACCTCGTATAAATAATAATAAAGATTTAACTTTTCTATCTGGCATAATTAATGAAGATCTAGTTTTTGTTTCATTAGTCTGTTTTAGCCAAATAGATCTGTTTTACTGAAATAGGATACGTAAAAGCCGTCTGATAATCGATAGAGATTTATGTTTTCAAGTTATAATTTATGGAGTAAATAATTACTTAATTTATACAGTAATTACATATGTATATCTTTTTTTAGGTGTTAAGTGCTAATCCCCAATAAATGATAGCTAACCTAAATTGTTAAATTGAAGTGATGACTAAAAGATCTATTAAGCAGTTCGGTGTGTATGTAACTTGGTAACTCTTATGTAATCACACTATTTTGTATTTATATATGTTTTGAAGTACTTTGTGCGCCAAACTTATGTTCTTGGATCCATTAATGTAGATGTTCTCAAGATTTCAACTTGGATGAAATCGCCTGAAGGGGATAGCCATATGCGTGTTATCTATAGGAAGCGGAAGCTAAAGAAGAAGGTGCAGAAGTTAGAGGAGATGGTAGATTCAAATATACCAGATAAGGTCCTCTTGACACAACTCCATGAGTATAAAGCTGAGTTAAAACAGATAACATGCCACTTTGATAAGAAGATAGACAGTAACAAAATCTGATGGTTCTTTCATCCCTTGGTGGTGGACTTTAATTTGCAACTATTTGACATCTAAAAAACTTGGCAGACTAGTAGTAATTTTCATTTCTTGCCTCTCTAAACTTATTTGTGTATCCCAGTGAAGCCAACTTTTCCTAGTTACGTCTTTAATGTTTTGATTATGAGAAATGGAACATGCACGTGCATGGCATAATCTTTTAAATTTTCTTCTTTAGCTAATCCACTAGGTAGTGTATCTATTAGCTAATTTTATAACCAGTTACGTTTTCTCAAAATAGTCTTGCATTACTGAAAAAAAAAAGGGCTTTCTATAATCATAAAACCTAGTACCAGTGTACCTCTTAAGAACTTGTAAGGCATTCTAAATAGGTTTTACACGATGAAAGACCAACAAGTGTCAAAACTGGGCATTAATGTAATTTGCCTAGACATATGGTCATAAGGTCCAGTAGATCTCATTTCACCTTCTACGCATAAAACAGGCAAGGTAATTCCCATCTCGCATATTCATATTCATATTTTATCAGCTACTGCTCAAGTGCAAGCAGGAAACCTTGTCATTTTTAAAACTCGTCCAAATTTTATCTTTTTTTGCTTAGTTGGCTAAATGTGCTGTCTAAATCTTAATGAGCTGCCACGTGGAATTAACTAGAATCAATTTGCACCTATTGTGGATAAGGTTAGACACCATTGCCTTAAGCTCAAGAGATTGTGTTTTCCCAGTCCTATAGGGAAGCTACTACCTTCTGCGAATTCCCATTAGCCATAATCATCAGGTGCTTTGTCAAAGTGCAAGATGTTGTGGGTGGGGGTGGGGGTTGCTATTTTTCGTTTTTTTTGTCGACTGTCCTGATTGAGCGCAGTTTGCTAGTTGGCAGATTTAAGTAAACAACTTGAAATTTAAAGTGCTGAAAATAAAGTGAGTTAATATGTTTTATATTGGTTGGAATCTTGAATGGATCTACTCGTCTTCTTGAATTGAAAGGGATGTCTCTACTAGATCTTTTGGTGGTTTGGTTTGATTCGAGATTGTGGAGTATAACACCTAAGTCTGCACTCAATTTCATTCTCTTTCTTTTATCTCTCTTGATACAGAAGCCTCAGCAAGTGATGAAATCAAGATTTTCATTATGAAATTTAAAAAATATATACACGAACTACCCGAAAGGATTCAACATGTAGAAAAATTATTTGTTTATTCAAAATAATTTATTGTGTATCTAAAAAGTCATGGATAATATTTCTTTACTTGGAAAGAAGTATAATTGAGCTATTAATTTTGCCACTTGAGCAACACTTGTCAAATTGGTTGGAAGACAAATGTCATAACATTTGTCAAAATCTCACTTGTTCATTCCACTATAAATACCTCCTTAAACTTAACTTTTAATTTACTTTACTTTAATTTCTTATTCCTCTTTCACCCCTTCCTTTTATTGTTATATATTAAACAAAAAGGCTCAATTAATTTTAGCACTATCTAAATTAACTTGTTGGTATTTATATTAATAACTTTGTTGATTTTTGTATCCTCTGGTTAATTAGGGAAGATTTATTAACTCAGAATATCCTCTTATTAATTAGGGAAGAACTTGTTTAATCCCGAAGAAACATTTAACACTCCTGAAATAATTTCTTAGGACAGTGCCTAGCACGACTCAATATAATTAATATAATATCGCAGTAACATTTATTTAATATTCAGTATTATTAATTTGTCAATAAGAAATTATATCACTGTTATAATTATTATAAAGGTTATACTATTTGTTTTATCCCTTTTGAATTTAATTTAAAAGAAAATGATTTTGATCTTTTCAAACTATTTCGAAAGATTCAAGAGAATTTTGAAATAATTTTGAAAGATTTTACAGAGTTGCCACTTGATTTTCTATAGGAAAATATCAAGAAAAACTTAAAGATATTTCAAAGATTTAAAAACAGAAATAAATCTTTAAAATAAGAGAAACAGAGTAAGGGTTCAATTAACGTCATAAGAAGGTTTTTACAGCACTTAGGAGCGTCTGTTTTAAAACGGTTCACCTAAAGACTAGTTTTTTGACTAACTTAAAAATGTGACTAACTTTACGAAAAGATTGATTTTAAAATACTAAAATTATATATTTTACTCAAAATTGACATTTGTTCATTCAATGAGGAATGGTCTACTTAAATTAGAAAGGAAGCTACAACATGTTCCATTTATTAATTTTAAGAAAACTATTCTGCCATATTTATGATTAAATTTTAAAAAAAAAAGTTGTGAAATATTCTACTTAAACTAGTATTAATTTTAAGGAAACAAAGATAATAATAATAATAATAATAATAATAATAATAATAATAATAATAATAATAATAATAATAATAATAATAATAAATAGGAAATACTTCGCTTCATTCATGATTATCTTTTGAAAAATTATAAAATGTTCTTCTTGAGAAATATTCTTCGCAATTCATAATTACTTCTAAAAGGTTATGATTTGAAATTAAGGGGAAACGTATTTAAACTAAGTGGTGCGCTTAGATTTAAGAAGAAAGGTCATTTTTTGTTATAAATAATGCATTTTGGAACATGTTAAGAAAAAAAAAAACATTTTACCAATTATGAAAGAAATACGCAAAAAGATAATATTCTTGATTCGAAGAAAATTATTTTAATCCAAATAGGCCATTAGTCGTATGAACAAAACAAATGTCATTTTTATTAAAATACTTACAATTAGTTTTAAGCTTAGTTTCAGAGAGGAAAAATGAGAGTAACGGGAAAATTTCAGAAATAACAACTATAGAACCTTAATTGCAACTTTTATAGCAACAGTTTCATAATTATGAAAAATAGCAAATTGTATTTTGTATTTAAGTAAACTGTTGCTATACAAATACATATACAACAAGATTTACTGTCCTTGTTTTACTCAAATTAGTTGAGTTAAATAAAGAATAATTCTCATCTAATTAAATTCCCATAAATTACTCTTCTTTATATTAGTAGATTCCTTTTCCAAATCACAATCAAATATGAAGATTATTATTTCCATGATCTTCAAAATTTCAAAATATCATTCTCTTATATCTCTAACTATTTATTTTTTTAGTTTTTTCATTTTTTTATTTTAATTTCTTTTTCTTTTCCATTTTTTCCTTACCACTTTATTTTCTCTCTTCTACTTCTCTTTTTTTTTTCCTTTTTCGTTTTTTATTTATTTTTTATTTTTCCGTTTTCTTTTTTTTTTCTTTTCTTTTCTCATGTTTTTTTCATTTTCTTCTTCTTCTTTTTTTTTTTTTGCTTTTATTTTGACACTTCTATTTCTAGTTTCTATTTCTCTTTCTTTTCTTTTTTTCCCTTTTCACTTTTTTTTTGATTTTTTTTTTACTCTTCTATCTTTATCTTTTATTTTTAAAAGATAAATATCTATATGATATATACATATTCAAAAAATATACAAAATAAATAGACATACAGATCTGCATATGTATTTACAGAAATACATATCTAACTCACATGTAATATATGACACAAAATCTCTATAATAAAATAACAATGATATACATATACATAAAGGTAATAAAAAAAATACATGATAGATATCTTAACAGTAAAAGAAAACAAATAAGTACATATGTTACCCTCTAAAATGACATAGTATGTACAGTTCAAAGACAAATCCAACACCGTATAAAATACATATAGCTCTACATATGTATTTACAGAATACATACCTGATCCATATGTATATTCTTATTTTATATGAGTCTCTTTTGTATTTCGCAAATACATATGAAGATATATAGTATAGTTATGTTTGTTACTGTGTAATATGAATATGATATGTATATCGTAAATACATATGTATGTTTTGAACCGTAAATACATATCCAGATCTATATGGCTATGTATTTTATATGTTTTTTCAATATGTGTATGTGATATACATATTTGTCTTTTCAAAATAAAAGTTAGAGATAGAAGAGTAAAAAGGAAAAAAAAAACAAAAGTATAAAAAGAAAAAAATGAAAAAAAGAGAAGTGAAAAAGGAAAAAAAATGAAGAAAGAGAAATAGAAGTGTAAAAATAAAATAAAAAAAGAAACAAAATAAAATAAAAAAGAAGAAGAAGAAAACAAAAATAGAAAAATAGAAAAAGAAAAAAAAAGATATAAGAAAGGAAAAAAAAAGAAAACGAAAAAGGAAAGAAAAAAAGAGAAATAGAAGAGAAACAATAAAGTGGAAATGAAAAAAAAAGAAATCAAAATAAAAAAATAAAATGATAAAAAAATAAGATGAAAAATAACAAACAAGAAAAAAAAAGATAGAGACATAAGATAGTAATGATGTTTTATTTTAAAATCTTAAAGATCATGAAGATAATTATCTTTAAATATGAAAAAAGAAAAAAAGAAAATAAAAAATTTAAAAAACGAAAAAGGAAAAAAGAAGAGAAATATAAGAGAGAAAATAAAGTGAAAAATAAAAAAAATAAAATAAAATAAAATAAAAAATTAAAATGATAAAGAAAATAAGATAAAAAAAAAGAGGGTAAAAGATATGACTATATTCAGGAAAGGTGAAATAGTGGAGTGAAAATAAGAAAATGTAAAGTAGTGAGAGTAAAACATGCACTTGCCTAGTTAATGAGTAAAATAATGTTACTCTTGCTATAAACTGTAATTTTATAACAGTATTATTATTTATTGTAATTATAGTCTTAAGTATGTTACTTTCTGTAATTTTTCCTTTTATGTTATTTATACTAAAGAAAGAAGCCCTTTTCGCCCCATTAGCGGGCTGTCCAACTTTTAGGCTTGGATTCTATGAATTTTGGGAAAAGGACATAGGCTAGCCACTTTAAAAAAAAAAAAAACTAAAAATTACACAAATACACAACTTATATTTATAATATTACAAAAAATCTCAACTCCCTAAACATATTACAAAAAGCCCAACTCCCTAAATAAATTATAAAAATCCCAACATATACACAAAATGTTATGTATATGCCGACTATGTTATGTATATTAATAGGGAGAGAGAGTAAAGTAATTTAAAAAGTGGGAGAGAGTGTAATTACTTCCAAAAGGATTGGTATTTATTTTAATTATACTAAAAAATGACACATAATAGAAAAGGTGGACAACTTAGGCCAGTCGGCCTAATTTAATACCCCTTTTAGCCATTTGGCCCAATTGAGCACATGCAATCTTTATACTCAATTGATACACTTTTATATTATATTGATACACTTTTTTAAAAAAAGAGAAAGGAAATTCTATGCAAGCACATTCAGTCCCTATACCCAATTGATACTCTTTTATACCACATTAATACACTTTTATACCACATTAATACACTTTTATACTACATTGATACACTTGCAGTGTCCATATACTCAATTGATACTCTCTTATACTAGATTGATACATTTTTAGAATGCATGTAGAAACTATATATAGTCGTATAACATATGTATCTAAATAATAATTGTAGTTAAAAATTATATAAAATGTGTATAAAAATACTATAATTATTTATAGAATATGTATATATATAGAAACTGTATCATTATAATAAATATATATATCTTTAACAATTGTATTATATTAAAAGTATATGGTATTGTATTTTATTGTATAAATAAGTAAAACTAAACAAAACAAGTAGTATGTTATTTTAATAATGTTGGTAAATGCAAAATAATTTGAAAAAAAGAAGAAGCAATTACTCAATTGTTTAAAAAGAATAAAAATGAGTAGAATCTTTTTTTTAAAAAAGGAGCCAATTACTTTTATATCAGTTCATTTTCGGACCCTAGTGAGGCTTGACTCGATGTTGGGTAGGATCCAACGAGAATACAAGGAAAGAGTCCAAGAAGGACTCGAGCGGGTTCATGCACAAAAGATAAAAGGATAAGAATTAGTATCCATACTCTATAAGAATGAAAATTTAAATGAAAGAAAGAAAAAGCGGAACTAATGCACCCTTATCCGCCGTGAGACACAAATTAGAATATGTAATTTGCAACTAAAATTAGGTATAAAGGTCAAAAACACGTTACAACCAACGTTATCACAGGGTTTATACGGAGTTTAACTGACGCATATACTACTAGCCATAAATTTATATTAACTTTCTATAACTTAAATAAATGTATTACAAAAAGAACCAAGCAATTATATGATGAAACAGGAAATAAATAAAAGCAAATGGAATCTATAATTTGACCATGGACATCTCAAATAACTAATCCATATACTATAACCGTGTGTGGCTTTATTAGGTCCAAAATATAAGATCCAATTGAATATATGATTTTTTTTATAAAAGTGGTAGCACTTTTTAAGTATATGCGTCCTAATCAAGACCCGAGAGGAAAATCAACAGAATAAAATAAGATCAAGCAGACCCCTATGCAATACAAGTATGCCAGATAACAAACATGATAATGGATAGTTTCTGGGTAGAAGGGAATGAATAGAGGGTCCTAACTATTTTGAATTTTTCTTCCACCTCTTGCACCTACGGCACTTCTGTTATATGTATCTATGTAGTCATTGTTTCAAAGCTATTTCCAACAAAATTTTGGTCACCAACAAAGTAGCATGAGGTTCTTCAGCTGGGGCTTGATTTAAAAAAAAAGAAACCAAAACTCAAGGTTGACACACATAGAACATCAACTGTAGGTTATATTCCCAAATAAAAGGTTGCTCCCTCCACTCAATTCATACAACCCCATTTTGGCTGTTGGTCATAAGAAGAAAATGGACTTTCGAAGTTTTATAGACTAAAAGTTTATCACCTAAAACAAGTTATCACACATTTGAAGTTAAAATATTTTAAACGCTCACATGGATAGGATAATCAATCTCAACTAACACCAAATATACAGATATATTGCATATTTCAGTTATTAACCAACAAACATTATTAAGCGATTCAAAATTACTACCATGTTTTAAGCTTGATCTTAGCAACTCAACCCTAAATCATCAACCATATCATAATCGAAAGGATAACGTAAGCTGAATCTTCAAGTAAAAATTCCTCTTTAGTGTTTTGCAAACAAAAAGGGTATTTAATAAGCTAAAACAATAGCAAGCAGTTCCATGAGAAATGAAAAAGTCTGAGGATTTTCAACAAATATTTTTCGACAAACCAAACCTTAACTCTTAGAATAACAAAGAAACACACAAAGCTTAAACTTCAGCCCCCAAAAATTCATCGACACAATGGAATTCATATTGAATGTCAAATCATAGAAAGAGAAAAAAATGCAGCGATATGAGGTTCGCACCTATTTTTGGGCAGCAAACCGGAGACAAACTTCCGCCACCGATTCGATTTGAACATGTCGAACTTCACTTTACATCGAAATTGATTTTCTGAATGCGTTCTTTGAGAATTTTGGTTTTGTGAGGTTAAAACTTTTCCCTAAAATCCTTTAGAACCCCCAATTTTCCCCTAAAATCCTCTATTTCACACTTCACCCTTGCTTTCTATTTATAGAGGAAGGTCTGATTTTGAAAGAGTGGACTTTAAATTGAAAATTTCAAATCTGTTTCTAAAAATTTTTGACATCCATAGTGAGACAAAGGCCATTAATGGCCTTTGTACTCAAAAATCAGTAAAGACATAAAGGAAAGTGTCGTTTGGCTTTATTGGTCAAAAGGAAAATTAATTTCTTGCCCATAAAGGTGAATCACCTATTGAAGAAGATGAAAGTTTTTGAATTTTCTCCATGAATGGATGACTAAAGGGGTAAATTTGTATATGCAGGGGGAACAACTAGGGTTTTTATTGATATTGGTGGCGTTGTACGTGTTGTTGTTGGTTGAACACTGTTGGGATGAAACAGGGTGTTTGTTGTCACTAAATGTTGTTATTATAAAGGAGTTTCGCTATTTCTTGAAGTTGTGTATTGTTGCTGATGTTGCTGTTAACATTTAAAAAGGAGAAAGGGATAGTCCGGGTCGGTTTGTTGATGTTGGGCCATCATTATTGGGCAGGGCTGATGGGGCAGATGGTTGCTGATATTGTTTACTGCTGTTTTTATTGTACCATTAGCTGGAGGGTGGTACACTGATAGGGAGACTGGGTCGAGGATTTTAGGCCGGAGCAGGCTGTTGGGCCTGATTTGAAAAAAAAAAAACTAGTTGAAATTTGTTGATCTGGTTGGGAAATGGGGATTTAGGGCCTTTATTAAATAGCCCACCAAAAATGAGAATTTAAACAATAATATTTAACTTTCAGCCTAATTAAAATTTGGTTGATCAATTGTATTGCAATTATGGTCAATTGATTTTTCAATTAAGTTTTAATTTAATAAATTGACTAAATTAAAATAATATTTGAAACGAATTAACAACTAATTCATTCTCCAGTTTCTTAATTTGATAAAATCAAATATATATATTTTTCAAATAAATTATTTCTCAAAACAAATTAGATTTAAATCAAAATTTTACCCATTGAATTAGTTATGCGATAACCCATGACTAAAATTTGATTTTAGTAAAGTAATTATTTAAGTAACAAAATTAGATGATCTTGTATAAATACAAAATGTATAATTGCTACTTAAAATTATGAAATTACCTAAACGAATATTTTCTAAAAGAAATTTATCCAATAAAATAAATATTTTAATTTTATTTAAAATCGAAGAAACTCGAGATTAAACCTAGTCGTGGAGGTTAAAAATTAGGTGTCAAAAACTGCCCCCTCCCTTTGGGTAGGGTGGATGCAAGTAACCCTGGGCAAAAAGAGTTTGACATTCCTAGTTTTTGTCCATCCATAAATTCGTTTCTCAAAAGGGGTTAGTTTTCACATGAGTTTTTAGAGAGTTATGGCCAGACCTCGGTGTCAGGTTTCCTACATATCTCAGGTTACAAGAGAATTCAGGCCACTTATAGTTCATAAAGCTTGATTTTTAAGCATGATCTTCAAGAAATTCATAAGCTATCCCGATTTTAAATTTTGGTGAAATTGAAAAGCTGAGAAATAAGAGGATTGGGGGGAGTTTGGGATGCAGTCGAGTTTTCCATATGGAGCTCTGCCTACATATCCCTTGAGACTTAGGGAATCAGACTGCCTGTAGTTCGACTCAATCGGTAGAAAAGATAATTTTTTATTTTAGACGATCTTTGGTTTAGGATGAGTGACAAGTGATTAAGTTGAGGAAAGAGGCTTATAACCTCTTAACCATGAATGTGGAGCTCTTCACATCCATAGGTAAGACTTTATTCGGATGTAATTTCCAAACTCTGAGTGTGTTATCACTCAAATTTGAAGGAAAAAGAAGGTTGCCCTCGGTATAGGTTTTAAAAAAATATCTCGAGAGTGAAACTTTAAACAAAAAGTCCAAAATACCTATATGCCTTCTGATAGGGATGTGGTTTGATGGTGGTGGAATTCGTCTTTAGCTCGTGTCCAAAGAGTTTGATATTCCTCCTCGGACTATGTCCCAGTTCGCTGCTGAGAAAAAGTTTTGTGTTGCGCTGTATCCTTTTTGGAGTCGTCCACACCTGTTAGAAGGGTGACAATTCTCGCAATAATCGACACAACAACCCTTTCGTTGTTGGATAAAATAGTTGCTTCAATGGTTGAAAACTTTCTTCAAAGTGGGGTGGCCCTCTTGGGCACCGACGATACTTTGTACAGAATGGTCCGTACAACCGATTAATCTTGCATTGATGCGGAAACCCTTTTGAGTCACCTATAGTGCTTGTGGAATGATAACCTCTTTGGTTATTGCTAATAATTCTTTGTATATGATCTCGGGTATGTCTTGCACATCTTTTGTATCGATACGACTTATAGATTTTCCTTGCATCGATAATCTTTGGATAATCTTGCACATTATTTGATGTTGGATCGAGACAACTTACAGATATCTTTAAAATTGCAAGCCCTAAGGCTATCCTGCACATTATCCAACCTTGGATAAGAGATGGCTTACTGATATCCCTCTAATCCCTAGTTCTCAGATATTCCTGCAAATCATCCGACCTTGGATACAATATGACTTATAGATATATCTCAAATTGCTAATCCTTGGGTAATCCTGCACATAATTGATCTTGGATATAACACAACTTATAGAGAACCCTTGTACTTATGAATTTGATAGTCCCACATATTTTTCAGTAAGGATTTAGTTGCGACTTATAGACAACCTTCGGACCATCAATTTTTGGGTAACCTTGTGCATTATCCGGTTAGGATTCTATTGTGGCTTACGGATGACCTATGGGCTATCAACTCAGAGGTAATACTGTACACTATCCTATTTCAAATAATATGACTTATAGATAATCCTCAAATTATCAATTTCAAAGAAATCTCATATATCATCCATCTCCAGATAGCGACTTGAAAGAGTCCCTTCAAATCGCATGCTTTTGATGCATTCAGGTGTTGATTCATAAAATAATGAGATATCCTTGACGTTAGCGTATGATATTTTGCGTGTCAATAGATATTGATGATGATGATATCCTCGACTTCAGCATTTGTGTCTCGCGTGTCAACATATATTAGAATGTTGATGATATCCTCGACGCCATCGTTTCTGTCTCGCGTATCAATAAATATTATAATATTGATGATATCCTTGACTCCAGCGTATGATATCTCGCGTTTCAACAAATATTAAATAGACCTCTCAGCAATGGCATGAAACGACCCTCTTGGAAATGATATGAAATGGCCCTCTTGGCAATGATATGAAATGACCCTCTTGACAATGGCATGAAATGGACCTCTAGGCAATGATATGAAATGAAACTCTTGGAAATGGCATGAAATGGCCCTCTTTGCAATGATATTAAATGGCCCTCCTAGCAATGGTGTGAAATAGCTCTCTTGGCAATGATATAAAATGAACCTCCTGGCAATGGCATGAAATAGCCTGCTTGGCAATGATATGAAATGAACTTCTTGGAAATGGCATGAAATGGTTCTTCCAGTGATTTGAAAATAGTTTCACCTGAGTTTGTTTGTCTGCTTTTTCTTTCTACCTGTACCTGTACTCAAGGTAGACAATTACTAGACACAATATCATTCTCACATTGCTTTACTTCAAGGCACATTTTGAGGATGACATTCTTCTCTTCCTCCTATTGAGTGATCCTTTAATTGTTGTATTTATTGTGCCAAATCTCTTGAATGTACCTGCGCTCAAGGTAAATATTTAGTATATACAGTCGCTTTTGCTAGCGATAATTTTTTAGAAAAATTCTAAATACAATATTTATAAAGAAGATAAAACGTCTTTGTTTGTCCTTCATGATCTCAAGAAATGAGATAAACAATTCAAAAGGTCCTCGATTAATGGATATTAAACTTATTTTTGGGGCTACCTAAAAATATCGTTCTTGAGCGTTATATGCTCTGGTGTGGCTCCCAACTTGCTCAGAATTTTTGAAAGAGACTTTCATTTTTGTGTATTGATCCCTGCATCCATAGAAAAATGATTAGTTTGAGTAAAGCTACTCCATTTTGACCCCTTTCGATCCTTGGTTTGCTCCTCGCCATCTTTTGGGTACTCTGTCATGTTGGGACTTCCATCCTGACTCCCCGCTCCAATAGATGCCTAGGCAATCACTAAGTAAAAGATTTGCATAGATTTTTGAAAGTAGTCTTAATTTTAGAAAATAGTTTCAAAAGTTTCTATAAAAGCTTTAGAAAATCTCTGCCAGTCATGTTATGTACTAGATCATCGATCGTCTTCCTCTTATTTTGACTATATCCGATAGAGGATTTCCAAAACTCATCATCATTGTTAGAGGGTTCTTCAAACAGTTATATCATAGACGAAGAGTTAGTATACCTAGACTTTGTAGCAGATGGTGGCTTCTAAAGCTTAACTTTGATCTCTGGTGTTGGGTAATTTGAAGTATATTCCAATGTTTAGTGGAAATTTTAAGGCCTTCCTCAAAATTTCTGCCCTAGTTTAATGTTGTTTGAGATGATCCCAGCTCGAGAGAATCCAAAGTCTTTGTTGGTATTTGTTCTCTTTGTTGGATGATGATCTCCCTCTTGTGAATTATCGAGATTTCTTCTCAAAAATTCTGCCCTAATTTCCATTTCCTGGGGTTACATGACCGAGCCATTGGGGCGCCTCTGTATCCCGTTGAAGCAGTAATCAGGTCAAACATAGTTCAGGCTCCGCTAGTGATATATATAAAATTCTAATAGGTTGACCAAAGACGACTAGGCTGCCGACGTATCTCATTCTTGAGAATTCAGGTCATCACAGAGTTCATACATAAAAAAACGGATAAAATATCCTAAGGGATTGACTGAAGCGACATAGGCCGCCTACGTATCTCATTCTCGAGAATTCAGGTCATCACGTAGTTCATACATAAAAGGAAGGGATAAATTATTCTAAGGGGTTGACCGAAGCCGACATAGGCCGCCTACGTATCCCTTTCTTGGGAATTCAGGTCAAACATAGTTCGTACATAAAAGGAAAGGATAAATTTCCTAAAGGATTGATCGAAGCTGACATAGGCCGCCTACGTTTCCCTTTCTTGAGAATTCAGGTCAAACATAGTTCGTACATAAAAGGAAAAAGATTCTAGGCAATTACCTATTAGAAAACAAATATCATTATAAAGGCAATTACAATCAAAGAAAACAAAAGCTAAAACACCCTTAAAATATAGAATCTTCTTAATGCATCAGAATTGATTGGTTTGGTCCACTCTTGGCCATCCATCTCAGAAAAGATTAGAGCTCCTCCGGATAGTACTTTGCGAACCATGTATGACCCTTGACAATTTGAAGCGAACTTGCCCTTGTACTCTTTTTGGTGAGGGAATATTCATTTGAGAACCAATTGCCCAACTTCGAATGTTCAAGATTTTACTTTCTTGTTGAAGGCACGAATCATCCTGTACTGATTAAACTGACCATGATATACAACAACCTTTCTCTTTTCATCAATCAACATGAGTTGTTCAAGCACGAACCCATTCTTCGTTACTTAGACCTGCTTCCTGAATAATCCTTAAGGAAGGTATCTCAACCCCAGCAGGTATCACAACTTCATTCCCATAAACAAGTAGATAAGGGGTTACCCCGGTGGAGGTTTGAACTATTGTACGATACCTTAACAAAGAGTAAGGCAACATCTCATGCCATGACCTATAATTTTTGACCATCTTTCTTAAGATCTTCTTGATGTTCTTATTGGCGGCTTCCACGGATCCATTCATCTGTGGACGATATGCGATCAAGTTGCGATGCACGATTTTGAACTGATCACATATTTCATTCATCAAGTGACTGTTAAAATTTGCCCTATTATCAGTAATGATTAATTTCGGCACTCCAAATTGGCAAATCAAGTTATTCCTGATGAAATCTGCTACCATTTTCTTGGTGATAGCTTTATACGAAGCATCTTCAACCCACTTAGTAAAGTAATCAATAGCAACCAAAATAAATCGATGACCATTTGATGTCGGTGTTTCTATTGGTCCGATAACATCCATACCCCAAGCTACGAAAAGCCAAGGTGAATTCATCGCATGAAGCTCACGTAGAGGCATTCAATCAAATCTCCGTGTATCTAACATTTTAGGCATTTCTACACATACTTGCTTCAATCATTTTCCATAGTCATGCAGAAGTAACCATTCCTCAGGATCTTTATGGCAAGGGCAAACCCATTTATATGGGGCCCACAAACTCCAACGTGTACTTTTTTTTATTAATTTATTAGCTCCGCAGCGTCGACACATCTTAAAAACCCTAAGTCAGGAGTCCTCCTAAAAAGGATTTTCCCACTTGGAAAATCATTCTTTGCTAAACGCCGGATTGTCTTCTTTTGATTATTGTTGGCCTTTTCAGGATATATTCTAGATTCTAGATACCTTTTAATATCATAGTACCATGGGTTTCCGTCGGGCTCATTGTCGACGTGTGCATAATGGGAGGGTTGCTCTTTCAAGTTTATTTCCAAAGAAATGATATAACACTGATCTGGGTGCTGAATCATGGAGGATTTAGTGGCCTAAGCATCAACAAACTCATTCTGCATCCTTGGGATATGTCTGAAGTTAACTTCTTTGAATGTATCACATAATTTTTGCACCAGCTCCATATAAGAAGTAATCTTGGTGTTCTTTACCGCCAATTATCCTCATACTTTATCAATCAACAAATTTGAGTCTCCGATGACTAGCAATTCACAAACTCCTATATAAAATGCCAATTTGAGCCCTAGGATGCAAGCTTCATATTTGGCCATGTTATTGGTGCACGGGAAATGCAACTTAGCTGTTACTGGATAGTGTTGTCATGTTTCTGACACCAAAACTGCTTCGATTCCTAAAACTTTAAATTTGACTGCCCCATAAAAAAACAACCTCCATCCAGGGTAAATTTCTGCAATGTCTTCTTCCACGAATAAAATTTCCTCATCTGAGAAGTAAGTTTGAAGTGGCTCATATTCACCATCAACCAGATTCTCTGCCAAATAATTTGCTAAGGCTTGCCCCTTAATTGCCTTTTGAGTCACATACATAATTTGAACTCACTTAGCAACATTTGCCACTTTGCTAACTTCCCCATAGGCATGGCCTTCTGGAATATATAATTCAAGGGATCCATTCTGGAAATGAGATACGTTGTGTATGAGGACAGATAATGCCTCAACGTTTTAGCAGCCCTGGTTAAAGCACAACATGTCCTAAGAGTATAGCAAGCTTCATATGGCGTAAACTTTTTACTCAAGTAGTAAATGACTTTCTCTTTCTTATCGATCTCATCGTGTTGCCCAGGGACACATACGAAAGCATTTTCTGAGACTGACAGGTAGAGTAACAATGTACTTCCTTCCCTTGGCGGGACCAAAATCGGCGGAGTAGATAAATATTCCTTGATTTTGTTGAAAGCTTTCTGATATTCTTCTGTCCATTTATTCAATGCATCTTTCTTCAACATCTTGAGGATTGGCTCACATATGACTGTTGATTGAGCAATGAACCTGCTAATGTAATTCAAACAACCCAGGAAACTCATAACCTCTTTCTTAATCCTCAGCAGTGGAAAATCTTGAATTGTCTTGATCTTGGATGGGTCTAGCTCAATGCTCCTTCTGCTGACTATGAACCCCAGTAATCTTCTGGCTGGAACACCGAAGGCACACTTAGCAGGATTCAACTTCAAATTATACTTTCTCAATATATTGAAGTACTTTTCCAGATAAGTCAGATGATCCGATCTCTCGCGGGATTGATAATCACATTATCCACGTACACCTCAATCTCTCTATGAATCATATTATGGAAAATCATTAAAATAGCCCTCATGTATGTTGTACCCGCATTCTTGATACCAAACGGTATCACCCTGTAATGATAAACACCCCATAGCATAATGAAAGCTTTCTTTTCTACATCTTTTTCATCCATCAATATCTGATGATACCCGATGAAATAATCCATAAAAGACTGCATTTCATGCTTCACACAATGATCAACGAGGATGTAGATATTGGGAAGCAAAAAATTATCTTTAGGACTAGCTCTATTCAAATCTTTATAGTCAACACAAATTTGAATCCTGCCGTCGTTTTTAGAACTGGGACAATGTTAGCTAGCCATGTTGGATATTTTGTAACCTCCACAACCTTATACTAAATTTGCTTCGTCACTTCTTTCTTTATCTTCAAACTTAAATTTGGCTTGAATTTTTGTATTTTTTGCTTGACTGGATCAAATTTGGGATTGATTGGTAACTTATGTAACACAATGTTAGTTCTCAATCCTAGCATATCATCGTAGGACCAGGCAAATACATCAATGTACTCCCGCAATAAATAAATGAGCTCTCTTTTTTATGTTTCTGCTAAGTGAACACTAACACTTGCTTCTTTGATTTTATCATGATCGCTCAGGTTGACTGTTTTAATTTTCTCTAGGTTAGGCTTCTCCCGGTTCTCAAACTCCTCTATATCTTCCACTAACCACTCCTTGTCACTTTCTTTTTAATCATCATCATTCCCCTCATTTTGTTTGTTTAAGCTTTAACATGACATAATATTCGCAGGTTTTAAATTATTGCTACGGAAATAAACCATGTTAGATGATAACAAGATAATAAAAGACAATAATATTTCAAAACAACGTCTTAAATAAAAGGACGCCTTTTTAGTGAATTTTGAGAGATAACATAAACTATGGCTCATGGCTAGAATAAATGCGGGTCCATGCCATTTTGAAAGCTGTAAAACACAAAAAGAAATTTAACACATAAAAGGGTGGATTACAGGGCCTCCTTTGGATCATAACTAATTTTTAAAACGACTAGTAATTACCCGTTCATCTACTACGATGGGTGACGAGTTTTGAGCGGAGTAGAAGTCTAATTTTTTAAATCCTCTCTTGGTGTAACCTTCTTCACCCCACTGGACTTCGGGAAATCTTCTGGTACAACATTGCATCCCTCGAACAGTTTTCCTATCCCATCCCCTAGACCAACATCATTTGACATCTCATGCATGGGAAATGATTGGTGCAGGAGTGGCGACGGTTTGGATAGACTCATCTTTGAATTATCTTTAGGCTCATCTTGTTTTCTTAGTTGGTACCCTATTCCATGCTTAAATGCTTTTTCCAGAACCATAGTGAGCTCAATAATTCTTTTCAAATTCTTACTCAAGGTGGCCATAACTTTCTCTATCTTTTCCACTCTTTTTGTCCTTTTGGAATTTTGTGGATCCACCTTAGTAATAGTATTGCCAGATACCGATTCGTCTGCTATTTCGTCATGCTAGCCGTGGATCCTTTGTGATTAGGAAATAGATTACTAGTGACATTTGGTGTCAGCGCCTGAAGAGTGATAGTCTTCTGGTCAATCAACTCTTGGATCTTATATTTTAGATTAATGCAATCTTCAGTATTATGCTCGGGTGATCCTGAATGATAAGCACAAAATTGATCGGTCTGAAAGAATCGAGAATTGAGATTGGTAGAATTTGGTGGAATAGGCTGTAAATAACCAACTTTCACCAATCTTTCAAAGATATGGGTACGACTTTCAGCCCAATAGAGTAAATTTTCTAAGAGGCTTCTTTTTTAGGTTTATGCGTGAGAGGTTATACTGATTTTTATTAGCAAGAGGAGGCACTTGATGATAGTTTGGAGGCTCTTAGACATTTATTTGGTTGTTTGGAAGAGTATCTTCAATGTGAGACTGATAATTTGGCTAGGAAACTTGGCACTGGGGTAAACTATTTGGAAGGGGAGCTTGATATTGGGGTTGGGCGTAGAATATAGGCTGAAAACTTAGCAACGATAGTGAGGAAAGAATATTACTAGGCTTGAATATCTTCTTCAATTCATCAACAGAACTTGTAGAGATCGCAGTCACATCCTCTCTTTTCTTTTTTGAGAATACAAAATATTCAGATGATGTTGGGTTTTGGTAATTTTTCCTGTTCAGATGCCTTCCTCTTACCATTCCCCAATCTTTATCAAATATGCAAAAGCCGCTCAAACCGTGGATAATATATTGGTATAAAATTCTCCCTCATATGCACAAGAGAAAACCGATACCATTTCTTTCTCAGATATGGTAGGTTGTACTTTAGCATCTTTTTTTATCCAATAAAAGGCATAGTCTCAGAAACACTCATCATTCTTCTATTTGATCCGGTCTAGTGGGTATTGGTTAGGGACTATTTCAATGTTAAACACAAACCTATCAAGGAAACCTTTAGCCAATGTCCTCCAACTAGTCCCTCTTTTCAGTTCTTGAGACGTGAACCACTCTAAGGCGTCGCAGCTTAAGCTCCGGCTGAGCAGGCGCATCAATAATGCCTTATTTTTTCCTTCCCCCACTATTTGATCACAATACCTTCTCAGGTGGTCCATTGGATTTCCAATACCATCAAACACTTCAAATTTAGGGACTTTGTATCCTTCTGGTAGATCTACTCCAGGGTGAACACACAGATCATTGTAACCTAAACCATCATTGTCCCCCGCCCCATGAGATTCCTTGATCCTCATGATCTTTTAATTCATAGACATCAACTTTATTTCATGCTCGGTCCTCTACTCTTTTTCCTTCCCCTCATAATGGTCTATCTCAAGATTAGGAAAGAAATTGTAGATGTCAGGGGATATGATAACATAAGAAGGATTTGGAAGGGTAGCTTGATTTTAAGGATGAGAGAAGGTTGGTTGGTAGGTGGGGAGGACATTTTGAAAATTGGAAATGTTTTGTGGAATTTGAGAGTAGTTTGGAGGTATCTGAGAATGATTTTGCAGTTTTAGAAATGAATTTTATGAGTTCAGAGATAGATTTGGTGGATTTTGTAGATTTGGGGATGGATTCTGTAGATTTGGAAACGAATTTTATGGATTTAAAAGTGGGTTTTATGGGTTTGAAAGTGGATTCTTAGAATTTAGGAATGAATTTTGTGGATTAAGAGATGGATTTTGTGAGGTTAGGAATGGATTTTGTGGATGATAAGCATCTGGATTATTTTCTTGATTGGTGTTTTGGACTAATTGAGGGGCAGAGATAGATGATATATTATTTGAATGGCCCTCGAGAATAAGAGTACCGAGGGGAGGGATCTGGAGTGGAGTCCTATGACCTTCTGGAATGGGAGCATTGACAGTGATGGCTAGGTTAGCCAAATCTCAAGTACGATTCATCTCCTCCTGAAGCATTTCCAATTTTCTCGTGAGTTCAGCAATCATCTTGCTTTATTACGCATTACATTATTCCTAATAGTCAATGCATCTTCTTTGTTATTTTCAGTCATTTTTGAATGATGGTCAGATGATAGGATTTCATGCGCTTTTGATCAGGTGAAGTAAGGATGTTCTACCAGCTTATTTCAACACGAAGTAGTTTTCTATTATCTATAGAGTAGAATAACTCAAAGGTAGATATGTTAGTTTCCATACGTGATAGGTAATGCAAGATACTCGACAACAAGTAACCACATAGAGTTGTTGGTGCCATAGACATATTGATCCACGGGAGCATAGTGGATAAATTTGCCTCTGGCTCCAAAAAACACACATAAACGCATAAGGCAGTTATATCACATAAACAGTTATAATAGCGCATATCCTAACTGGGGTGACTCTTTTTAGCCAAGGGTTTGGGCCTAGAAGATTTTAAAGAAAATATATACCTTTTTAAAGCCAATCCATTATCCCCCTAACTTTCGTAGATATGTAAAAGGTCATAAATGCCTACAAAAGATAACAAAAGAGGGATACAATCTTTAGGGGAAAGGGAAATAACATGAAAGAAGATAAGGTCCCACGCAGGGGAATAAAAACCTAGCTGCTGGATGCTCCTTCGTTTGACTTTGCCTTCTTATCCTTGTTCACCTTCTGTGATATTTGAAACCTGTTGATGATCAACTGACTCCTGCAAAACTATGCCTTTTTTTCATAGGTCATTCTTTCTATACTATCAATCTGAGAAGCCATGCTATCATCCAAATCTATTAGACAATGCCTAGTCTCATCAACCTCCTGCCTGTCTCATTTCAACTCTTCCCTCAACATATGTATAGTCAAAGCATCCTCTGTATGAATCTGTTGGTGCGTGATTTTTTTTTTTTTAAATTTATCTCGAAGCTTGTGAAGTCGAATCTAATACTTTGATTCTACATCAACAACCCGAGTGGGTACATTCGGCCCCAGAATCAATGCTCTGGCGAGACTCTTTTTAACCACTCCTTGTAAGTATTGATGACTTCGGGTTCATACTCGATACGAAAAGAGATTCCCTTCCACCCTTTTCTTCTCCATCTATTTACCATGTAGTCTTTGAGCGGAGACTCGCCTTCATCATACTCGGTGAAGAATCTAAGCATAGACTTGATTTGGGATGTCTCCTGCTTGATATTGAATTGCCTAAGAACTCTGCCAGGGTTGTAGGGATGGGTCCCCCCGAGACCTAAAAGCTCTAGAAAAGGCCACTCACCCTCATCAAATGGTGTATCTCTATGAACGAAGATATTTGATGAACCATTGGACATCATCATCCCTTAATTCTCTAAGAGTCTTAAACCAAAATCCCAGAGATTCTTCCCTTTTGAACTTGTGCAGGAACCACCACATGTCATGCAATGATAAAAGATCATCCCTCATTTTATGATCAGGCTGTACCATTCTAGGATTTTTCACCAAATGCATCATCATCCTCCATTGCGAGATAAGTTTGCAACCTTGATAGAAATGATCCTCGGTTTGACACCTTCCCAAAGTTTGATATATGTCGGCTACAATCATGGGATCTAAGTTCTGGCATACCTTTTTAGAATAGTACTTCATTCCATAGAAGAGTGTGTGGGTCACCGTGACAACCCTTGGATAAATTGTGTGATTTTTCTATTATGGAAACACCATAGTTCCAAGTAGGCCTACCGTAAATGCATATTCTCTTGTCTCTTTCCATTTTGCTTTAGACTCAAATTTATGTCCGAACTTTTGAAAAGCGTTATATCTTTTGAACTGGCGATACAACTCATGAAAAGGGATATTTCCCCCATCATGTTCCCCTAGCCAGGTGTTATCATCAGTTAGAAATACCTTCTTGATCTCTTGACGGTCCCAGACAATAGGGACTAGAATGTTCTTATTAGGTGTCTCTTTTCTCTTAAAGCACATTCCAGTACTCTCATAATAAATCAAGACTTCTTCAATAGTAGGAGTCAACTCAACATTCCCAAAGTGAAACACCATATTCTGATCATCCCAAAAGGTTGCCAACACATGGATCATTTTGGGCCAAGCGTCCATCTCGATCAGTGAAGGCAAATGCCCGATATATGTTCTAACAATATTTCTCCCTTCTCCGCACATGTAATCCCACCATAGTTTCAGGAAATTGTTGGGTCCGATAACCATTTTGAACTTTTTGTGAGAATGCAGTTGAGCCATATCCTACACGAAAGCAAACAAAGATGAGCCTTCCCCCAACCTCAAAGGATAATGGATTGGATTAAACAAACATATATTTTCTTCAACACATAAATATGGTTTGTCTGTAATTCACTCGGGGTCAATAGACGCAGGGCAAGTTTTCTAATAGGCCCAAAACCCTCCTCGCGTATTGGGTCATCCTAGGCTCATGCCTAAAATAGGGTTTTGGTTTTGCTCTATCCTAGGTGTCTAGAATGAGTTTAAACCAGGTTCCCAAGCAGAAGACTTGGGTTAGAAAATACGAACAACCATCAGATGACTCACGTGCTAATAAATCATCGTATTTCCAATATATTATTTAGAATTAAACAATAAGGGTCAAAACATACAAGAAACCCCAAATCAGTTATAGATAAATGCAAGAATATGATATGAGATGCAATAATTAAATACCGCAAAATCGAACATATAATCACATAGACAGTTAATCAAAAGACAAAATCAAACATTTGGTTAGAACCTAGTTAAAATAACCCCAACAGAGTCACCATTTCTGTTTTATCCCTTTTGGATTTAATTTAAAAGAAAATGGGTTTGACCTTTTCAAACTATTTTGAAAGATTCAAGAGAATTTTGAAATAATTTTGAAAGATTTTACAGAGTCGCTACTTGATTTTTTTATCGGAAAATATCAAGAAAAACTTAACGATATTTCAAAGAATTAAAAACAGAAACAAATCACTAAAATAAGAGAAACTGAGTAAGGGTTCAATTAAAGTCCTAAGAAGGTTTTTACGACACTTGGGAGCGTTCTTTTTAAAATGGTTCACCAAAAGACTTATTTGTTGAGTATCTTAAAAAGGTGACTAACTTTACGAAAAGGTTGATTTTAAAATACTAAAATTATATATTTTACTCAAGATTGGCATTTGTTTATTCAATGAGTAATGGTCTACTTAAATTAGAAAGAAAGCTGCAACATATTCCACTTATTAATTTTAAGAAAACTATTTTGCCATATTTATGATTAAATTTAAAAAAAAAAGTCATGAAATATTATACTTAAACTAGTATTAATGTAATGACTCGAGACTACACCCTAGTCGTCACACGGTGCTTACGGTCCCGAGGGACCACAAGCTAACCCATGAGCTGGTACCAGCTGTGAGCATTGAATAATAACATCATAAATGCGGAAAAGTACTGACATTACCATAAGGTTTTAATAACAAAATTCAATACTAGAATATAAATCTATAAAAAATAATTGTCCACATCTGAGGAAATACTGAGAAACTGACATGTCAACTGGAAATCTGAATATTGAATAACTGACTCAAATATCTGAAAAGCCTCTAAGAATGATAGATTGAGAGTTAATGGGACAGGTCCCCAACTAACTCTATTAACTACTGAGATAAAGACACAATGTAATATAATCTGTTCTCAGATGATGAGGACTCACCACTGCTACTGTACTGCTGGTAATCTGAGGGACTAAATGCGATCCGAGAACTGAGCGTCAACACCTATGATATGATTACATCATAGCGCAAAAGAAAGGATTGCGATCAGTACTTAGAATGTACTGGTATGCTAAATGGGGTAGGCTGATATGCATGGTTTCATGAATAGGAATAATAATTACTAACTGATTATACATGTAAAACATAGGGTACTGAGTAGAGAACATGAAATCCATAGGTACTAAAAATATGTGAGGCATATAAATACTGTTTATGCATAAAGATCTGTAAATACTAAAGATACGTGAAATACTATAGACACTGAGGATGCATGACCAAACATATAACAAGAATTGAGTAAAGTCTGTAAACTGAGATACTAAAATATCTGACATCTATATGCTTTGGCCAAACAACACTAAGACTAAATAACTGAATGGGGACTGTAACTAAGACTGTGGAAGGTATCATCTAACAGACATGCCCCAATCTGAACTAATCGGGGTCCAACCTGTAACCCCAATTAGATGGGTTTTAATACCATGCCACGGGTACTAACATTGGCTGGGTGGATCTACTAAACTAATATAATGTCCAAAGGACTAAAGGTGTCAAGCCTGAGGTGACGGGTGACCCCTGCAAGATCGTTAAGCCTAATCTGACGGGTGACTTCTCATATCCTATGCTGGCTACGTATCTCTAGAGTATAAGGACTGCTACTAATGATTCTACCTATCTGACGAGGAAGCCGCCATCCCTGTACTCATTCGGTGCTAAATCCTACTCCCAACTGAATAACAATGAGATACTAGACTGTTCTGAGTTTAATGACTGATATCTGACTATTCTGATAATGCTCATAGTATAATCTATAGACTAGTTTGTAATGTACTGAGACTAGACTAAATACACAACTATGGTTTTCGGGTATTCAATACCCCTAGGACTCAAAACAACAATACTCAAAAGACACTAAAGCTTATGGGACAAAGCCTGAAGGTTTTTATTAAATCAATCACTCTTGTAAGCATTCTATCAAACACTTGCAGTTTATTGTTCAAAACAATCACAGGAATGTCCTAAAATATATTGAAATAGCATGAATATGACATAATAGAGTTAAATCATGGTTTAATAAATAATAATATTAAAATATGAAGGATTGAATAATAACAATAATTTCATGGTAACATGGTATAAAATCATAGTTCATGGGGATTCATGGGTGAAATCATAATTTAAAACATATTAACTTAAAAAGATCAAAAATTTTATAATTTAAAAGGGTTACTTGGACTCCATGAATGAAAGAGATCCATGGGTGAACATCTAACATACCTTAATTGATGAATTTCCTGAAGTTCTTGAGGATTGGCCTTGAAATTGGAGTTAGGGTTCTTGATGTGGGATAGAAAACTTCTTGATTTGGGGAAAAACAATTAAAGTAATGAGTATAAAAATATTTTTAGGGCTTAAAAGCACACCTGGGAGGATTAGAATTAGAAGAAAGGACTTTTTTACCTTGGGCGAAACTTTTAATTTTTGTCAAATTTTTCCAAATAGGGCACTTAGCGTGAAGCGGCGCTATCGCTCTGTGTCACTGGAAACTGACATCTGGGAACTGGCCCGATGGTCCGATATACCACTATTGCGGTAAGCCTTTAGATGCCATTTTTTCCACCTCCGCGACGTGCCAACATCGTGAAGGCCCTCTGGAAATTGAGAAACGAGAAATTGGCCTGCTCCGCGACGCTCCATGATCGCAGAGTCAAACTGGAAATTGAAAATTGTCATTTAGGCTTCCTACGGGACACGCTAAGGATTAAAATTATGGTGTTTAATGACTGAAACTTTAAATCGCCATAATTTCTTACTGGTTATCGAATTTAGGCAAATTTTATATCGGTGGAAAGCTAATTGAATTTCCTACGTAATGATAGGATTTAAACTAAAAATAATTAGTCTTTTGAAACTTTTTATATATGAATACTCATGTATTGGGACTTATATTATGCTAGGGAAATACGAGGTGTTACAATATCTCCCCCTTGGGATCATTTATCCCCGAATGAAACTGGTTAAGCTAAGGAAACTGATAGATTGATCTTACACACTGAATATGCATGTCTGATGCATGGAATGCATGACTGAACTGATTCATGAATGCATGACTGACATGTACATGATGTGCGGTTGAAACTAAGCATGATAGTGAAAAAATCTTAAGAAGATTGGTACCTTATATTGAATGTGGATTCGCAAAAAAAAGATAAGGGTACTTGGTCCGCAAATCTACTTCTGTTTCCCAAGTGGCTCCCTCAACGGACTGATTCCACCATAGAACTTTGATTAGTGGAACATCTTTGTTCCTTAATCTACGAACTTGATGATCAAGAATTTCGACTGGAACTTCCTCATAGGAAAGACTATTTTGAATATCTACAGTCTCTAAGGGAACAACTACAGCCAGATCACCAATACACTTCTTCAACAATGAGACATGGAACACTTGGTGTACTGAGGCTAGATCTGAAGGCAACTCAAGCTCGTAAGCTACCTTTCTGGAATGACTAAGAATTCTGAAGGGACCGACATATCGAGGACTGAGTTTCCCATTTTTACTGAATCTCTTCACTCTCTTCATGGGAGAGATTTTCAAGTACACAAAATCACCATCCTCAAACTCGAGATCCTTTATCCTCACATCTGCATATGATTTTTGTCAGCTCTGGGAAGCCCTAATACTTTTTCTAATCAACTGAACCTTCACTAGAGCATCAAACACCAATTCGGGCCCTACTACTGCAGCCTCACCTACTTTAAACCTACCAATTGAAGATCTATATCTCCTACCATATAAAGCCTTAAACGGAGCCATACAGATATTGGAATGACAACTGTTATTGTATGTGAATTCAATCAAAGGCAAATGGTCATCCCAACTACCCTTGAAATCAACAACGCATGCTCTTAGTATATCCTCAAGAGTCTCAATGGTCCTTTCTACTTGACCATCTATCTGAGGGTGGAAGGCTATACTGAGGTGGACTTAGGTACCAAAACCTTTTTGAATGCTTCTCAGAAGTAAGAGGTAAACTAAGTACCTCTATTAGAGATGATAGATAAGGCAACATTGTGAAACCTAACCAATTCTCTGAGATAGAGTTTGGCATAGTGCTCGACTGAATAATAGGTATGGACTGGAAAGAAATAAGCTAATTTGGTCATTCTATCTATGATAACCCAAATAGAATCATGCTGATGATGTGTACGAGGCAAAGCTGTCATAAAGTCCATGTTAAATTTCTCCCATTTCCCCATGGGAATACTGAACTCTTGCATGGACCCACTAGGGTTTGTGTGCTCAACCTTAACTTGCTGACATGTAGAGAACTTAGCTACAAACTCTACAATATCTTTATTCATCCCACTCCAATAAATCTCCCGTAAATTCTGGTACATCTGAGTGGAACCTGGATGAATAGAGTAACGTACATCATGCGCTTCTGGAAGAATTCGTTGCCTTAAATCATCTACACTAGGCACATACAATTTACCCTGAACGTGAAACATACCATCTTCCTCTTGGGAGAAGGCCTCCACTTTCTGATCTCTAACTGATTCTTTCAACTTAACTAGACTGGGATCTCTATCCTACTTTTCCTTCACCTTGGAAACTAGAGAGATTCTGAGCTACTCTGCACCCACACACTACCCTCTTTTGAGTCAACTAAGCGGACACCTAGTCGAGTAAGCTGATGAACTTTCTGAGATAACTTCTTCTTACCATCCTCAATATGAGCAACACTGCCCATAGACAATCTACTGAGAGCATCAACAACTACATTAGCCTTCCCCGAATGATACAGAACACTCATGTCATAATTAACTCTAACCACCTTCTCTAACACAAATTCAAATCTTTCTGAGAAAAGACATACTAAAGGCTCTTGTGAATTGTGAACACATCTATATGCACCCCATACAAGTAATGCCTCCAAATATTTAAGGCGAACACTACTGTTACTAGCTCAAGATCATGAGTCGAATAATTCTTCTCATGAGGCTTAAGCTGTCTAGAGGCGTAGGCTATGACCTTACCTCTCTGTATGAGGACAAAACCCAAACCAACTCTAGAAGCATCACAGTACACAACAAACCCACCAGAACCATCCGGTAGAGTAAGAACTGGGGCTGAGGTAAGTCGAGTCTTCAACTCCTGAAAACACTTCTAGCAGGAATCTGAATTTTGAAACTTAACTTTCTTCTGAGTTAATCTAGAAATAAGGGATGCAATAAAAGAAAATACTTTAATAAACCGACGGTAATAGCCAGCTAAGCCTAAGAAACTCCTGATATCTAATGGAGAGATAGGTCTAGGCTAGTTTCTCACTGCCTTGGTCTTTTGACGATCAAACCTAATGCCATCACCAGAAATAATATGGCCAAGAAAAGCTACTAATCTTAGCCAGAACTCACACTTACTGAATTTAGCAAAAAACTGGTGAGCTCTAAGAGTCTGAAGTACTATTTTGAGGCGGTCTGTATGATCACTTTCGCTACGAGAATAGACAAGCATGTCATCAATAAAGACTATGATGAATATGTCTAAGTATTGCTTGAACACTTGGTTCATCAGGTCTATGCAGGCTGTTGGGGCATTAGTAAGACCAAAGGATATAACTAGAAATTCGAATTGACCATACCGAGTTTGGAAAGCTGTTTTCAGAATATCATGTTCTTTGACCCTAAGTTGATGATAGCCTGATCTGAAGTCTATCTTGGAAAAGTAACTGGCACCCTGAAGTTGGTCAAACAAGTTATTGATTCTAGGAAGTGGGTATTTATTCTTGACTGTGACCTTGTTCAACTGACGGTAGTCAATACACATTCTGAGAGAACCATCTTTCTTACGCACAAATAAAAGAGGTGTGCCCTACGGAGAGACACTGGGTCTAATGAATCTCTTATATAAGAGATCTTTTAACTATTCTTTTAATTACTTGAGTTCAACTGGAGCCATTCTATATGGTGTAATAGATATGGGCTGAGTATCTGAAAGAAGGTCTATTTCGAAGTCAATTTCCCTTTCGGGTGGAACTCCAGGAAGATCTTCTGGAAATACATCTGAGAATTCATTTATTATAGGAACAAACCCAAGAGTTGGAGTTTCTGAGCTAGAGCCTTTGACTCGCACAAGATGGTAGACACACCCCTTGGATATCATCTTTCTGGCTCTAAGGTATGATATCAACTAACCCCTAAGAGCTGTAGTACTACCCCTCCATTCAAGGACTGGTTCAGTTGGAAAATGGAAATGAACTATTCTGTTTCTATAATAGACTGAGGCATAGCATGAGTGGATCTAATCCATGCCGAGAATAACATCAAAATTCATCATCTCTAACTTCACAAGATCAACTGAGATAACTTTTTGAGATATTGTGACCGGACAGCTCCTGTATACTTGTCTGGCTAAAATTGAAACACCTACTGGGGTAGACACTGAAAAGGGCTCTGCGAGAGTTTTGAGACTGACTCTAAAATTGATGGCTATATATGGAGTTACAAAGGAAAGAGAAGCTCCAGGGGCTAGTAAAGAATAAACATGTAAGTGAAAGACCTACAACATACCAGTAAGGAGAATTTTCCTGATCTTGGTAGGACCGAAGAGCATATAATCTATTCGGATGCTGACCACTGGTAGCACTGGAAGCGGCACCCTACTGAGTCGGGTGATCGGTTGGAACTGACGACTGATAGGACTGGCCTTGTTAGCACACATCCCTACCTCTCGGAGTAACTACCCGTCACTTCCAAATCTGGTGTCCTGGCTTGCCACACCCAAAGCACACATCACTACCCGTTTTACACTCACCTGGATGGTGTCTGCCATATTTCTGACATAAAGGATTGGTACGAGCACTGCTAACACTGACCTGGGAATTAGAGCCCGATGCCCTATCCCTATTATCATTTCTAAATTTGGGTACTGGGGCACTGGTTGAAGAGGGCACTGGGGTTTAAGACCTCTGGTGAAACGAAGGAAAGTTACCACTCTCTGACTTTGGCTGACTGAAATTAAAATTACCCGTCCTAACTCTCTTGTTTCCTCTCTCCCTCTCTTTATTCTTATTCTCCTCTATCTGTTGAGCATATACCATCAATCTAGACAAGTCTATCTCACTCATCAACATTGAGGTCCTACACTCCTTGACCACACTATCAGACACGCTAGACACAAACTTACTCATCTTGGACTCACTATCAGCTACCATATAAAGAGCATATCTATCCAACTAAGTAAACTTGAGATAATACTCCCTCATGATTATGCTGCCTTGCCGAAAATTAATAAATTCTAACACCTTGGTCTCCTTCAACTCCAATGGAAAGAATTGTTCCAAGAAAGTCGTGGCAAACTCTTCCCATTCTATAGGCCCTACATCAACACCTCTATTAACTTTTCACTGCTTAAACCAAGTATAGGTTGCATCCTACAATTGATATGCAACCAACTTGGCACTTTGAATAGACGTCACCCCCATGCATCTATTACCTTCTGAACCATATCTAAGAATTTCTGTGGATCCTCTTCAGATTTGGATCATGTGAAAAAAAGAAGATTCATCCAGGTGAAGTCCAGAATTCTAGTTGCAGCAGTATTGGCCACTGGGTTGATTAAAATAGAAGGTGGTCATTCATCTAATGCTGCAATGGAGTTTGCTAGAGTAGTGAGCGCAACCCTGAATTCTTCGTGAGAGACATGCTCGTCTAGAAGATCTGTCTGGATGGGCTGAGGGGCGGGTTGAGTTCCTCTTCTTCTTCCATTATTCTTGGGAGGCATATTCTATAAACAGAAGGAAGAAATGGATTAGACAAGGAGTTTAACTTGAGCTCATGCTCACTCACACGACATGAATACTAAAAGAAGGGAAAATTTTTCTAAATGCCTTGTAGCCTCTCGTCCATATGTGTGGTGTGCTACACATCTATGCATAAGACTCTACTCGATGCATCTTTCATACTTTCGAGGACACTTTAAAACCATAAGCTCTGATACTAAGTTTATAACAACCCGAGACTACCTCCTAGTCTTCACACAATGCTTACGGTCCCAAGGGACCATAAGCTAACTCATGAGTTGGTATCTGCTGTGAGCACTAAATAATAACATCATAAATCTGGAAAAATACTGACATTGCCATAAGGTTTTAATAAGTGAATCCAATACTAGAATATAAATCTATAAAAAATAATTATCCACATATGAGGAAATACTGAGAAACTGACATGTCAACTGGAAATCTGACTACTAAATAACTGACTCAAATGTCTGAAAAGACTCTAAGACTGACAGACTGAGAGTTGATGGGACAGGTCCCCAACTAACTTTATTAACTACTGAGATAAATACACAAGGTAATATAATATGTCCTCGGATGATGAGGACTCACCACTGTTACTGTACTGCTGATAATCTGAGGGACTAAATGTGATTCGAGAACTGAGCATCAACACCTATGATACTATTACATCATAGCGCAAAAGAAAGGTATGCGATCAGTACTTTGAATGTACTGGTATGCTAAATGGGGTAGGCTGATATACATGGTTTCATGAATAGAAATAATAATTACTAATTGATTATACATGTAAAACATAGGGTACTGAGTAGAGAATATGAAATCCATAGGTACTAAAAATATGTGAGGCATATAAATACTGTGTATGCATGAAGATCTATAAATACTGAAGATACGTGAAAATCTGTAGACACTGAGGTTGCATGACTAATCATATAACAAGAACTAAGTAAAGTCTATAAAATGAGATACTGAAATGACTAACATCTGTATGCTTTGGCCAAACAACACTAAGACTAAGTAACTGAACGGGGACTGTGACTGAGACTGTGGGAGATATCATCTAACCTGCGTGCCCCAATCTGATCTAATAGGGGTATAACCTGTAACCCTAGTTGGATGGGTGTTAACACCGTGCCACGGGTACTAACATTGGATGTGTGGATCCACTAAACTGATGTAATGTCCAAAGGACAAAGGGTGTTAAGCCTGAGTTGACGGGTGACCCCTGCGTGATACTCAAGTCTAATCTGACGGGTGACTTCTCATATCCTACATTGGATACGTAGTTCTAGAGTATAGGGAGTGCTACTAACGACTTTGTCTATTTGGTGAGGAAGCCGACATTCCTACACTCGCTCGATGCTAAATCCTACTCCTAACTGAAAGACACTGAGATGCTAGACTTTTTGAGTTTAATGACTGATATCTAACTATTCTCATAATGCTCATAGTATAATCTGAAGATTATTCTGTAATATACTGAGACTAGACTAAATACACAGCTATGGTTTTCGGGTATTCAATACCCCCTGGACTCAAAAGACACTAAAGCTTAGGGGACAAAACCTGGAGGTTTTTATTAAATCAATCACTCTTGTACGTATTTTATCAAACACTTGTAGTTCATGGTTCAAAATAATCAGAGGAATGTCCTAAAATATATTGAAATAGCATAAATCTAACATAATAGAGTTAAACATGGTTTTGTTCAAGAAATAATAATATTAAAATATGGAGGATTGAATAATAACAATAATTTCAGGGTAACATGGTATAAAATCATAGTTCATGAAGATTCATGGGTGAAATCACAATTTAAAGTATATTAACTTGAAAAGATCACAAATTTTATAATTTAAAAGGGTTGCTTGGACTCTGGATGAAAGGGATCCATGGATGAACATCTAACATACCTTAATTGCTGAATTTCCTGAAGTTCTAGGTGAGTTCTTAAGGATTGGCCTTGAAATTGGAGAGCTAGGGTTCTTGATGTGGGAGAAAAAACTTCTTGATTTGGGGGAAAACAATTAAAGTAATGAGTTTAAAAACATTTTTAGGGCTTAAAAGCACACTTGGGTGGATTAGAATTTGGGGAAAGAATTGTTTTACCCTTGGGCAAAACTATTAATTTTCATCGAATTTTTCCGAAAAGGACACTTAGTGTGATGCGGCGCTATCTCTCTTTGTCACTGGAAGCTGACATCTGGGAATTGGGCCAACGGCGCGATGCATCACTATTGCGGTAAGCCTTTAGATGCCATTTTGGCCACCTTTACGATGCGCCGACATTGCGGAGGCCCACTAGAATTTGACAAATGGAAAATTAGCCTTCTCCGCGACGCGCCATGATTGCGGAGTCACACTGGAAATTGACAATTGTCATTTGGGCTTCCTACACGACGCGCTAAGGGTTAAAATTACGGCATTTAACGACTGAAAATTTAAATCGCCAAAACTTCTTTCCCGATTATTGGATTTAGACAAACTTTATATCATTGGTAAGCTAATTGAATTTCCTACGCAATGGCAGACTCAAAACTAAAAAATAATGAGTATTTCAAAACTTTTTAAATATGAACTCATGTATTGGGACTTAGATTATGCTAGGGAAATACGGGGTGTTACAATTAATTTTGAGAAAACAAAGATAATAATAATAATAATAATAATAATAATAACAATAATAATATTAATAATATTAATAATAATAATGATAATAATAATAATAAATAGGAAATACTTCGCCTCATTCATGATTATCTTTTGAAAAATTACAAAATGATCTTCTTGAGAAATATTCTTCTCAATTCATAATTACTTCTAAAAGGTTATGAAATATATATATATATATATATATATATATATATATATATATATATATATATATATATATATATATATATTATTTGAAATTAAGGGGAAATGTATTTAAACTAAGTGGTGCACTTAGATTTAAGAAGAGGTCATTTTTTGTTATAAATAATGCATTTTTGGAAAATGTTACAAAAAAAATGACATTTTACCAATTATAAAAAATAAATACGCAAAAAGATAATTTTCTTGATTCGAAGGAAATTATCTTAATCCAAATAGGCTATTAGTCGTATGAACAAAACAAATGTCATTTTTAATAAAATACTTACAATTGTTTTTAAGCTTAGTTTTAGAGAAGAAAAACGAGACTAACAATTTTAATTCACTTATGCGAGATATATTAAGTGAGAAAATTATGAATCGATTAAAATTCATGATAAAATAAAATGGTAACGACTTAGGAAATTTATCTAAATTAATTAGTTAAAGTGTTCAAGTAAATACAGATAAATGAGAGCAACAAATAAAAAAGAAGCCCTTTTTGCCCAATTAACAGGCTGTCCAGCTTTTTAGCCTCGATTTTATGAATTTTCAGCCCACTTTTCATGTATATATCAGTATAGAGAATCGGCATGTTGACTACTACTTTTAATGTGCACTGATATTAGCGATCCTCCAATGTATATTAGTTCATTTTCGAACCCTAGTGAGGCTTGACTCGATGTTGGGTAGGATCCAACAAGAATGCGAGGAAAGAGTCCAAGAAGGACTCAAGCGGGTTCATGCACAAAAGATAAAAGGATAAGAATTAGTATCCATACGCTATAAGAATGAAAATTTAAATGAAAGAAATAAAAAGCGAAACTAATGCACCCTAGTCCTCTGTGAGACACAAATTAGAATACATAATTTGCAACTCAAATTAGGTATAAAGGTCAAAAACACGTTACAACCAACGTTATCACAGGGTTTATACGGAATTCAACTGACGCATACACTACTAGCCATATATTTATATTGACATTCTATAACTTAAATAAATATATTACAAAAAGAACAAAGAAATTATATGACAAAATAGGAAATAAATAAAAGCAAATGGAATCTATGATTTGACCATGGACATCTCAAATAACTAATCCATATACTATAACCGTGTGTGTCTTTAATTAGGTCTAAAATATAAGGTCCAATTGAATATATGATTTTTTTAAATTCTTTTTTATAAAAGTGGTATCACTTTTTAAGTACATGCGTCCTAATCAAGACCCGAGAGGAAAATCAACAGAATAAAATAATATCAAGCAAACCCCTATGCAATACAAGTATGGCAGATAATAAAAACATGATAAAGGATAGTTTCTGGGTAGAAGGAAATGAATAGTGGGTTCTAACTATTTTGAATTTTTCTTCCACGTCTTGAACCTACTGCATTTCTGTTATATGTATCTATGTAGTCACAGGTTCAAAGCTATTTCCAACAAAATTTTGGTCACCAACAAAGTAGCATGAGGTTCTTCAGCTGGGGCTTGATTTAAAAAAAAAAAAAGAAACCAAAACTCAAGATTTACACACATAGCACATCAACTGTAGGTCATATTCCCAAATAAAAGGTCGCTCCCTCCACTCAAGTCATACAACCCCATTTTGGCTGTCGGTTATAAGAACAAGATGGACTTTCAAAGTTTTATAGACTAAAAGTTTATCACCTAAAACAAGTTATCATAGATTTAAAGGTAAAACATTTTAAACGCTCACAGAGATAGGCTAATCAATCTTAACTAACGCCGAATACACGGACATATCTCATATACCAGTTATTAATAAACAAACATTATTAAGCGACTTAAAATTACTACCATGTTTTAAGCTTGATCTTAGCAACTCAACCCTAAATCATCAACCATATCATAATCGAAAGGATAACGCAAGCTGAATCTTCAAGTAAAAATTCCTCTTTAGCTTTTTGCAAACAAAAAGGGTATTTAATAAGCTAAAACAATAGCAAGCAGTTCCATGAGAAATGAAAAAGTCTAAGGATTTTCAACAAACATTTTTCGACAAACCAAACCTTAACTCTTAGAATAACAAAGAAACACATAAAGCTTAAACTTCAGCCCCCAAAAATTCATCGACACAATGGAATTCATATTGAATGTCAAATCATGGAAAGAGAAAAAATGCAGCGATACGAGGTTTCACACCTGTTTTTGGGCAGCAAACCGGAGCAAACTTCCGCCACCGATTCGATTGGAACTTGTTGAACTTTACTTTACATCAAAATTGATTTTCCAAATGCGTTCTTCAAGAAGTTTGGTTTCGTGAGGTTAAAAATTTTCTCCAAAATCCTCCAGAACCCCCAATTTCCCCCCCAAATCCTCTATTTCACCCTTCACCCTTGCTCTCTATTTAAGGGAAGGTCTAATTTTGAAAGAGTGGACTTCAAATTGAAAATTTCAAATATGTTTCTAAATTTTTTTGACATCCATAGTGAGACAAAGGCCATTAATGGCCTTTGTACTTAAGAATCAGTAAAGACATAGAGGAAAGAGCCGTTTGGCCTTATTGGTCAAAAGGAAAATTAATTTCTTGCCCATAAAGGTGAATTACCAACTGAAGAAGATGAAAGTTTCTGAATTTTCTCCATGAATGGATGAATAAAGGGGTAAATTGGTATATGCAGGGGGAACAACTAGGGTTTTTTATTGATATTGGTGGCATTGTACGTGTTGTTGTTGGTTGAACTAAAGTGGGTGTTTGTTGTCGCTAAACGCTATTATTATAAAGGAGTTTTTCCTTTTGTTGAAGTTGTGTATTGTTCCTGATGTTGCTGTTAATGTTTAAAGAGGAGAAAGAGATGGGTCGGGTCGGTTTGCTGATGTTAGCCCATCATTGTTGGGCTGGGCTGTTGGGGCAGATGGTTGCTGATATTGTTTGCTGTTGTTGTTATTGTACCATTAGCTGGAGGGTGGTACACTGATAGAGAGACTGGGTCAGGGACTTTGGGTCGGAGCAGGCTGTTGGGCTTGATTAAGGAAAAAGAGCTGGTTGAAATTTGTTGATCTGGTAAGGAATTAGGGATTTAGGGCCTTTATTAAATAGCCCCCCAAAAATGAGAATTTAAACAATAATATTTAACTTTTAGCCTAATTAAAATTCGGTTGGTCAATTGCATTGCAATTATGGTCAATTGATTTTCAATTAAGTTTTAATTTAATAAATTGACTAAATTAAAATAATATTTGAAATGAATTAACAATTGATTCAATCCTGAGATTCTTAATTTGATATAATCAAATATATATATATATTTTTTAAATAAATTATTTCTCAGAACAAATTAGATTTAAATCAAAATTTTACCCATTGAATTAGTTATGGGATAACCCATGACTAAAATTTGATTTTAGTAAAGTAATTATTTAAGTAACAAAATTAGATGATCTTGTATAAATACGAAATGTATAATCGCTACTTAAAATTATGAAATTACCTAAACGAATATTTTCTAAAAGAAATTTATCCAATAAAATAAATATTTTAATTTTATTTAAGATAGAAGAAACTCGAGATTAAACCTAGTCGTGGAGGGTAAAAATTAGGTGTCAAAAATCGCCCCCTCCCTTTGGATCGGGTGGATGCAAGTAACCCTGGGCAAAAAGAGTTTGACATTCCTAGTTTTTGTCCGTCCATAAATTTGTTTCTCAAAAGGGGTTAGTTTTCACATAAGTTTTTAGAGAGTTATGGACGGACCTCGGTGTCAGGTTTCCTACATATATCAGGTTACAAGAGAATTCAGGCCACTTGTAGTTCATAAAGCTTGATTTTTAAGCATGATCTTCAAGAAATTCATAAGCTATCCCGATTTTAAATTTTGGTGAAATCAAAAAGCTGAGAAATAAGCGGATTGGGGGAAATTTGGGATGAAGTTGATTTTTCCATATGGAGCGCAACCTACATATCCCTTGAGACTTAGGGAATCAGACTGCCTGTAGTTTGACACAATCGGTAGAAAAGATAATTTTTTATTTTAGACGGTCTTTGGTTCGGAATGAGTGACAAGTGATTGAGTTGAGGAAAGAGACTTGTAACCTCTTAACCATGAATGTGGAGATCTTCACATCCATAGGTAAGACTTTATTCAAATGTGATTTCCAAAATCTGTGTGTGTTGTCACTCTAATTTGAAGGAAAAAGAAGGTTACCCTAAGTATAGGTTTTAAAAAATATCTCGAGAGTGAAACTTTAAACAAAAAGTTCAAAATACCCACATGCCTTCTGATAGGGATGTGGTTTGATAGTGGTGGAATTCGTCTTTAGATCGCGTCTAAAGAGTTTGATATTTCTCCTCAGACTATGTCCCAGTTCGCTGCTGAGAAAAAGTTTTGCGTTGTGCTGCATCCTTTTTGGAGTCGTCCACACTTGTGAGAAGGGTGACAATTCTTGTAATAATCAACATAACAACCCTTTCATTTTTAGATAAAATAGTTGCTTCGATGGTTGAAAACTTTCTTCTAAGTGAGGTGGCCCTCTTGGGCACCGACGATACTTTGTACAGAATGGTCCCTGCAACCGCTTAGTCTTGTGTTGATGTAGCAACCCTTTTGATTCACCTATAGTGCTTGTGGAATGATAACCTCCCTGGTTATTGCTTTTAATTCTTTGTATATGATCTCGGCTAGGTCTTGCACATCTTTTATATCGATACGACTTATAGATTTTCCTTGGATCGACAATCTTTGGATAATCTTGCACATTATTTGATGTTGGATACGAGCTAACTTACAGATATCTTCTAAATTGCTAGCCCTTAGGTTATCCTGCACATTATCTGACCTTGGATAAGAGATGGCTTACAGATATCCCTCCAATCACTAGTTCTCAGATATTCCTGCAAATCATCCGACCTCGAATACAATATGACTTATAGATATATCTTAAATTGCTAATCCTTGGGTAATCCTGCACATAATCTATCTTGGATATAACACAACTTATAGAGAACCCTTGGACTTATCAATTTGATAATCTCACATTTTTTCAGTAAAGATTTAGTTGCTACTTATAGACAACCTTCGGACTAGCAATTTTTGGGTAACCTTGCACATTATACGGTTAGGATACCATTGCGTCTTACGGATGACCTATGGGCTATCAAATCAGAGGTAATCTATTACACTATCCTATTTCAAATAATATGACTTATAGATGATCCTTAAATTATCAATTTCAAAGAAATCTCATATATCATCCATCTCTAAATAGTGACTTGAAGGCGTTCCTTCGAATCACGTGCTTTTGATGCATTCAGGTGTTGATTCATAAAATAATGAGATATCCTTGATGTCAGTATATGATATTTTACGTGTCAATAGATATTGATGATAATGATATCCTCGACTCTAGCATTTGTGTCTCGCGTGTCAACAGATATTAGAATATTGATGATATCCTCGACGCCAATGTTTGTGTCTTGCATGTCAATAAATATTAGAATATTGATGATATCCTCGACTCCAGCGCATGATATCTCGCGTGTCAACAGATATTAAATAGCCCTCTCGACAATGGCATGAAATGGCCCTCTTGGCAATGGCATGAAATGACCCTCTTGGCAATGATATAAAATGGCCCTCTTGGCAATGGCATGAAATGTCCTTCTTTGCAATGATATGAAATCGCCCTCCTGGCAATTGCATGAATAGCCCAATTGGCAATGATATAAAATAACCCTCTTGGCAATGGCATGAAATAGTTCTTTCGATGATTTGAAAACAGTTTCACCTGAGTTCGTTTGTCTGCTTTTACTTTCTACATATACCTGTACTCAAGGTAGAAAATTAGTAGACACAATATCATTCTCAAATTGCTTTTCTTCAAGGCATATTTTGAGGATGACGTTCTGCTCTTCCTCCTATTGAGTGATCCTTTAATTGTTGTATTTATTATGCCAACTCTCTTGAATTTACCTGCGCTCAAGGTAAATATTTAGTAGACACAGTCTCTTTTGCTAGCGAGAATTTTTTAGAAAAAATCTAAATACAATATTCATAAAGAAGATAAAACGTCTTTGTTTGTGCTTCATGATCTCAAGAAATGAGATAAACAATTCAAAAGGTCCTCGATTAATGGATATTAAACTCATTTTTGGGGATACCCAAAAATACTGTTCTTGAGCGTTATATGCTCTGGTGTGGCTCCCAATTTGCTTGGGAATTTTTGAAAGAGACTCTCATTTTTGTATATTGATCCCTGCATCCACAGAAAAATAATTAGTTTGAGTAAAACTACTCCATTTTAACCCCTTTTGATCCTTGGTTTGCTCCTCGCCATCTTTTGGGTACTCCGTCATATTGGGACTTCCATCCTGACTCCCCGCTCCAATAGATGCCTATGCAATCACTAAGTAAAATATTTGCACAGATTTTTGAAAGTAGTCTTAATTTTAGAAAATATTTTCGAAAGTTTCTGTAAAAGCTTTAGAAAATCTCTGCCAGTCATGTTATGTTCTAGCTCAACGAACATCTTCCTCTTGTTTTGACTATATCCGATAGAGGATTTTCAAAACTCATCATCATTGTTAGAGGGTTCTTCAAATAGTTCTTTCGTAGACAAAGAGTTAGTCTACCTAGACTTTGTAGTAGCTGGTGACTTCTAAAGCTTAACTTCGACCTCTAGTGTTGGGTAATTTGAAGTGTATTCCAATGTTTAGTGGAAATTTTGAGGTCTTCCTCAAAATTTCTGCCCTAGTTTAATGTTGTTTGAGATGATCCCAGCTCGAGAGAATCCAAAGTCTTTGTTAGTCTTTGTTCTCTTTGTTGGATGATGAACTTCCTCTTGTGAATTTTCGAGATTCCTTCTCAAAAATTCTGCCCCAGTTTTTATTTCCTGGGGTTACATGACCGAGTCGTTGGGGTGCCTACGTATCCCGTTGAAGCAGTAATCAGGTCAAACATAGTTCAGGCTCCGCTAGTGATATATATATATAATTCTAATAGATTGACCAAAGATGACTAGGCTGCCTACGTATCTCATTCTCGAGAATTCAGGTCATCACGTAGTTCATACATAAAAGAAAGGGATAAATTATCCTAAGGGGTTGACCGAAACCGACATAGGCCGCCTACGTATCTCATTCTCAATAATTCAGGTCATCACGTAGTTCATACATAAAAGAAAGGGATAAATTATTCTAAGGTATTGACCGAAGCCGACATAGGCCGCCTACGTATCCCTTTCTTGGGAATTCAGGTCAAACATAGTTCGTACATAAAAGAAAAGGATAAATTTCCTAAAGGATTGATCGAAGTCGACATAGGCCGCCTACGTTTCCCTTTCTTGAGAATTCAAGTCAAACGTAGTTCGTACATAAAAGGAAAAAGATTCTAGGAAATTACCTATTAGAAAACAAACATCATTATAAAGGCGATTACAATCAAAGGAAACAAAAGCTAAAACACCCTTAAAATATAGTATCTTTTTACCGCATCAGAATTGATTGGTTTGGTCCACTCTTGGCCGTCCAACTCAGAAAATATCAGAGCTCCTCTAGATAGTACCTTGCGAACCATGTATGACCCTTGCTAATTTGAAGCGAACTTGCCCTTGTACTCTTCTTGGTGAGGGAATATGCATTTGAGAACCAATTGCCCAACTTCGAATGTTCAAGCTCTTACTTTCTTGTTGAAGGCACGAATTATCCTGTACTGATACAACTGACCATGATATACAACAACCATTCTCTTTTCATCAATCAACATAAGTTGTTCATAGCGAGCACGAACCCATTCTTCGTTACTTAGCCCTGCTTCCTGAATAATCCTTAAGGAAGGTATCTCAACCTCAGTAGGTATCACAACTTCATTCCCATAAACAAGTAGATAAGGGGTTGCCCCAGTGGACGTTCGAACTGTTGTACGATACCTTAACAAAGCGTAAGGAAACATCTCATGCCATGACCTATAATTTTCTACCATCTTTCTTAAGTTCTTTTTGATGTTCTTATTGGCGGATTCCACGAATCCATTCATCTGTGGACGATTTACGGTTGAGTTGCGATGTATGATTTTGAACTGATCACACATTTCATTCATCAAGTGACTATTCAGGTTTGCCCCATTATCAGTAATGATTAATTCCGACACTCCAAATTGGCAAATCAAGTTATTCCTGATGAAATCTACTACCATTTTCTTGGTGATAGATCTATACGAAGCATCTTCAACCCACTTAGTAAAGTAATCAATAGCAACCAAAATAAATCTATGACCATTTAACGTTGGTGGTTCTATTGGTTCGATAACATCCATACCCCAAGCTAAAAAAGGCCAAGATGAACTCATTGCATAAAGCTCATGTAGAGATATTCGAATCAAATATCCGTGTATATGACATTTTGGGCATTTCTGCACATACTTCCTGCAATCATTTTCCATTGTCATGCAAAAGTAACCACTCCTCAGGATCTTCCTGGCTAGGGCAAACCCATTTATGTGGGGCCCACAAACTTTAACATGTACTTCTTTTATTAATTTATTAGCTTCCGTAGTATTGACACATCTTAAAAATCCTAAGTTAGGAGTCCTCCTAAAAAGGATTTCCCCACTTGGAAAACAATTCTTTTCTAAACGTCGGATTGTCTTCTTTTGATTATTGCTGGCCTCTTCAGGATATATTCCAGATTCTAGACACCTTTTAATATCATAGTACCATGGCTTTCTGTCAGGCTCATCATCGACGTGTGCATAATAGGCAGGTTGCTTTTTCAATCTTATTTCCAAAGGAATGATGAAACTCTGATTTGGGTACTGAATCATGGAGGATATAGTGGCCTAAGCATCAACAAACTCTTTTTGCATCCTTGGGATATGTCTGAAGTTAACTTCCTTGAATGTATCACATAATTCTTGCACCAGCTCCATATATGGAGTAATCTTGGAGTTATTTACCGCCAATTATCCTCATACTTAATGAATCAACAAATCGGAGTCTCCGATGACTAGCAATTCACAAACTCCTATATAAAGCGCCAATTTGAGCCTAGGATGCAAGATTCATATTCGGCCATGTTATTGGTGCACAGGAAATATAACTTAGCTGTTACTGGATAGTGTTGTCCTATTTTTGACACCAAAACTGCTTCGATTCCTAAAATTTTAAAGTTGACTGCCCCATAAAAAAACAACCTCCATCCAGGGTAAATTTCTACAATGTCTTCTTCCATGAATAATATTTCCTCATCTGAGATGTAAGTTTGAAGTGGATCATATTCATCATCAACCAGATTCTCTGCCAAATGATCTGCTAAGGCTTGCCCCTTAATTGCCTTTTGAGTCACATACATAATTTGAACTCACTCAGCAACATTTTCCACTTAGCTAACTTCCCCGTAGGCATGGCCCTCTGGAATATATAATTCAAGGGATCCATTTTGGAAATGAGATACGTTGTGTATGAGGACAGATAATGCCTCAACTTTTTAGCAGCCCTGGTTAAAGCACAACACATCCCAAGAGTATAGCGAGCTTCATATGGCGTCAACTTTTTACTCAAGTAGTAAATGACTTTCTCTTTCTTAGCGATCTCATCGTGTTGCCCGAGGACACATCCGAAAGCATTTTCTGAGACTGACAGGTAAAGAAACAACGTGCTTCCTTCCCTTGGCGGGAATAAAATTGGCAGAATAGATAAATATTCCTTGATTTTGTTGAAAGCTTTCTGATATTTTCTGTCCACTCATTCAATGCATCTTTCTTAAACATCTTTAGGATTGGCTCACATATGACTGTTGATTGAGCAATGAACCTGCTAATGTAATTCCAAAAACCCATGAAACTCTTAACCTCTTTCTTGATCCTCAGTGGTGGAAAATCTTGAATTGTCTTGATCTTGGACGGGTCTAGCTCAATGCCCCTTCTGCTGGCTATGAACCCCAGTAATCTTCTGGCTGGAACACCGAAGGAACACTTAGCAGGATTTAATTTCAAATTATACTTTCTCAATCTGTTGAAGAACTTTTTAAGATGGGTTAGATGATCCGATCTCTCATGGGATTGATAATTACATCATCCACGTACACCTCAATCTCTCTATGAATTATATCATGGAAAATCATTGACATAGCCCTCATGTATGTTGCACCCGCATTCTTGAGACCAAACGGTATCACCCTATAATGATAAACACCCATGGCATAATGAAAGCTGTCTTTTTTGTATCTTTTTTCATCCATCAATATCTGATAATACCCGATGAAACAATCCATGAAAGACTACATTTCATGCTTCACACTATTATGAACGAGGATGTGGATATTGGGAAGCAAAAAATTATCTTTAGGACTGGCTCTATTCAAATCTCTATACTCAACACAAATTTGAATCCTGCCATCCATTTTTAGAACTAGGACAATATTGGCTAGCCATGTTTGATATTTTGTAACCTCCACAACCTTATTCTGAATTTGCTTTGTCACTTCTTCCTTTATCTTCAAACTTAAATTTGGCTTGATTTTCGTATTCTTTGCTTGACTATATCAAACTCGGGATAGATTGGTAACTAATGTGACATAATGTTAGTTCTCAATCCCAGCATATCATCGTAGGACCAAGCAAATACATCAATGTACTCCCGCAATAAATAAACGAGCTCTCTCTTTTGTGTTTCTTATAAGTGAACACTAACACTTGTTTCTTTGATTTCATCATGATCGCCTAGGTTGACTGTTTTATTTTTCTCTAGGTTGGGCTTCTCCCGATTCTCTAACTCCTCTATATCTTCCACAAACCGCTCCTCGTTACTTTCTTTTTAATCATCGTCATTCCCCTCATTTTGTTCGTTTAAGCTTTGACTTGACATAATATTGGCAGGTTTTAAATTATTGCTCTGGAAATAAACCATGTTAGGTGATAACAAGATAATAAAAGACAATAATATTTCAAAATAATGTCTTAAATAAAAGGAGGCCTTTTCACTGAAATTTGAGAGATAACACAAACTATGGCTCATGGCTAGCATAAATACGGGTCTATGCCTTTTTGAAAGCGGTAAATCAAAAAAGAAATTTGACACATAAAAGGGTGGATTACATGGCCTCCTTCGAATTATCACCAATTTTTAAAATGACTAGTAATTGCCCTTTCGTCTACTACAATGGGTGACGAGTTATGAGCGAAGTGGAAGTCCAATTTTGCAAAGCTTCTCTTGGTGCAACCTTCTTCACCCCACTGGACTTTGGGAAATCTTCTGGTACAACATTACATCCCTCGAATAGATTTCCTATCCCCATCCCCAAGACCATCATCATTTGACATCTCGTACATGGGAAATGATTAGTGCAGGAGTGACAACGGTTTGGATAGACTCATATTTGAATTATCTTTAGTCTCATCTTCCTTTCTTAGATGGTACCTATTCCACGCTTAAATGTTTTTTCCAGGACCATAGTGAGCTCAATAATTCTTTTCAAATTCTTACTCAAGGTGGCCACAACTTCCTCTATCTTTTCCAGTCCTTTTTTTCTTTTGGAATTTTGTGGATCCACCTTAGTAATAGTCTTGCTAGATTTCCATTCGTCTGCTATTTTGTCATGCTAACAGTGGTTCCTTCATGATTAGGCAATGGATTACTGGTGACAATTGGTGTCGTCGTCTAAAGAGTGATGGTGTTTTGGTCAATCAAGTCTTGGATCTTGTATTTCAGATTGATGCAATCTTCAGTATTACGCCCGGGCACTCCTGAATGATAAGCATAAAATTGATCAGTCTGAAAGAATCACGAATTGAGATTGGTAGGCTTTGGTGGAATAGGCTGTAAATAACCAGCTTTCATCAAAATTCAAAGATATACGTACGACTTTCAACCAATGGAGTAAATTTTCTAAGAGGCTTCTTTTTGAGGTTTATGCGTGAGGGGTTATACTAATTTTTATTAGCAGAAGGAGGTACTTGATGATAGTTTGGAGGCTCTTAGACATTTATTTGGTTGTTTGGAAGAGTAGCTTAAATGTGAGACTGATAATTTGGCTGGAAAACTTGGCACTGGGGTAAAATATTTGGAAGCGGAGCTTGATATTAGGGTTGAGCGTAGAATATAGGCTAAAAACTTAGCAACGATGGTGAGGAAAGAATATTCCTAGGCATGAATATCTTCTTCAATTCATCAATACAACTTGTAGAGATCGCAGTCACATCCTCTCTTTTCTTTTTTGAGAATGCAAAAGATTCAGATGATGTTGGGTTTTTGTAATTTTTCCTATTTGGATGCCTTCCTCTAACGATTCCCCAATATTTACCAAATCTGTAAAAGTCGCTCAGACCGTGGATAATATCTTGGTATAAAATTCTCCCTCCTATGCATGAGAGAAAACCGGTACCATTTCTTTCTCAAATATGGGAGGTTGTACTTTAGCAGCTTTTTTTCTCCAATGAAAGGCGTAGTCTCAGAGACACTCATCATTCTTATATTTGATCCGGTCTAGTGAGTATCGGTCAGGGACTATTTCAACGTTAAACATAAACCTATCAAGGAAACCTTTAGCCAATGTCCTCCAACTAGTCCATCTTTTCAGTTCTTGAGACGTGAACTACTCTAAGGCTTCGCAGCTTAAGCTCTAGCTGAACAAGCTCATCAATAATGCCTTATTTTTTCCTACCCACCCTATTTGATCACAATACCTTCTCAAGTGGGCCATTGGATTTCCATTACCATCAAACACTTCAAATTTAGGGACATTGTATCCTTCTGGTAGATCTACTCCAGGGTGAACACTTAGATCATTGTAACCTAAATCATCGTTGTCCCCAGCTCCATGAGATTACTTGATCCTCATGATCTTTTCATTCATAGACATCAACTTTATTTCATGCTCGATCCTCCACTCTTTTTTCTTCTTCTCATAATGGTCTATCTCGAGATTAGGAAGAAATTGTAGATGTCAGGGGATATGATGACATAAGGAGGATTTGGAAGGGTAGCTTGATTTTGAGGATGAGAGAAGGTTGGTTGGTAGGTGGGGATGACATTTTGAAAATTGGAAAAGTTTTGTGGAATTTGAGAGTAGTTTGGTGGTATCTGAGATGGATTTTGCAAATTTAGAAATGAATTTTCTGAGTTCGGAGATAGATTTGGTGGATTTGGGGATAGATTCTGTAGATTTGGAAGTGAATTTTATGGATTTAAAAGTAGGTTTTATGGGTTTGAAAGTGGATTCTGGGAATTTAGGAATGAATATTATGGATTTAGAGACGGATTTTGTGAAGTTAGGGATGGATTTTGTGGATGATAAGCATCTAGATTATTTTATGGATTGGTGTTTTGGACTAATTGAGGGGCAGAGACAGATGATATATTATTTGAATGGTCCTCGAGAACAGGAGTACCGAGGGGAGGGATTTGGAGTGGAGTTCTGTGTCCTTCTGGAATGGGAGCATTGACAGTGATGGCCAGGTTAGCCAAATCTCAAGTACAATTCATCTCCTCCTGAACTATTTCCAATTTTCTCCCAAGTTCAACAATTATCTTGCTTTGTTACGCATCACATTATTCCTAATAGTCAATGTATTTTCTTGGTCATTTTCAGTCATTTTTGAATGATGGTCAGATGATGGAATTTTATGCGCTTTTGATCAAGTGAAGTAAGGATGTTCTACCAGCTTATTTCAACACGGAGTAGTTTTATATTATCTATAAAGTAGATTAACTCAAAGGTAGATATGTTAGTTTCCATACATGATAGGTAATGCAAGATACTCGACAGCAAGTAACCACATAGAGTTGTTGGTGCCATAGACAGATTGATCCACGGGAGCATAGTGGATAAATTTGCCTCTGACTCCAACAAATGCACATAAACACATAAGGTAGTTATATCACATAAACAATTATAATAGTGCGTATCCTAACTGGGGTGACTATTTTTAGCCAAGGGTTTGGCCCTAATGGATTTTGAAGAAAATATATAGCTTTTTAAAGCCAATCAATTATTCCCCTAACTTTCATAGATATGTAAAAGGGCATAAAGGCCTACAAAAGATAACAAAATAGGGATACAATATTTAGGGGAAAGGGAAATAACATGAAAGAAGATAAGGTCCCACACAGGGGAATAGAAACCTAGCTACTAGATGCTCCTTCGTTTGCCTTTGCCTTCTTAGCCTTGTTCACCTCCTGTGATATTTGAAACCTGTTGATTATCAAATGACTCCCGACTATTACTTTTTTTCATAGGTCATTCTTTCTATACTATCAATATGAGAAGACATGTTATCATCCAAATCTATTAGACACTGCCTAGCCTCATCAACCTCTTGCCTGGCTCGCTTCAACTCTTCCCTCAACATATGCATAGTCAAAGCATCCTCTGTATGCATTTGTTGGTGTGCGATTTCATTTTTTAAAAATTTATCTCGAAGCTTGTGAAGTCGAATCTAATACTTTGATTCTACATCAACAACTCGAGTGGGTACGTTCGGCCCTGGAATCAATGCTCTGGCGAGACTTTTCTTCAACCACTCCTTGTAAGTGTTGCTGACTTCGGGTTCATACTTGATACGGAAAGAGATTTCCTTCAACCCTTTTCTTCTCCATCCATTTACCATGTAGTCTTTGAGCGGATACTCGCCTTCATCATACTCGGTGAAGAATCTAAGCATAGACTTGATTTGGGGTGTCTCCTGCTTGATATTGAATTGCCTAAGAACTCTGCCAAGGTTGTAGGGATGGGTCCCCATAAGACCTAAAAGCAATGGAAAAGGCCACTCACCCCCTCAAATGGTGTATCTCTATGAACAAAGATATTTGATGAACCATTGGACATCGTTATCCCTTAATTCTACAAGAGTCTTAAACCAAAATCCTAGAGATGCTTTCCTTTTGAACTTGTGCAGGAACAACCACATGTCATGAAATAGTAAAAGGTCATCCCTCTTTTTATGATCAGGGTGTACCATTCTAGGATTTTTCACCAAATGCATCATCATCCACCATTGCGAGATAAGTTTGCAACCTTGAAAGAAATGATACTCGGATTGACACCTTCCCAAAGTTCGATATATGTCGGCTACAATCATGGGAGCTAAGTTATGGCATACCTTTTTAGACATAGAAGAGTGTGTGGGTCACCGTAATAACCCTTGGATTAATCGTGCAATATTTCTATTGTGGAAATACCATAGTTCCAAGTAGGCCTAGCACAAATGCAAATGCTCTTGTCTCTTTCTATTTTACTTCAGACTCAAATTTATGTCCAAACTTTTGAAAAGCATTAAATCTACTGAACCGGAGATACAGCTCACAAAAAGGGATATTTCCCCCATCACGTTCCCTTAGCCAGGTGTCATCATCAGTTAGAAATACCTTCTTGATCTCTTGATAATCCCACACAATCGGGACTAGAATGTTCTTATTAGGTGTCTCTTTTCTATTGAAGCATATTACAGTACTCTCATAACAAATCAATACTTCTTCAATAGTAGGAGTCAATTCAACATTCCCAAAGCGAAACACCATATTCTGATCATCCCAAAAGGTCGCCAACACATGGATCATTTTGGGCCAAGCGTCTATCTCGATCAGCGAAGGCAAATGCCCGATATATGTTTTAACAATATTTCTCCCTTCTCTGCTCATGTAATCCCACCATAGTTTTAGGAAATTGTTGGGTCCAATAACCATCTTGAACTTTTTGCGGGAATGTAGTTGAGCCATATCCTACACGAAAGCAAACAAAGATGAGCCTTCCCCCAACCTCAAAGGATAATGGATTGGATTAAATAAACATATATTTTCTTCAACACATAAATATGGTTTGTCTGTAATTCACTCGGGGTCAATAGACGCAGGGAAAGTTAAACCCTCCTTGGGTATTGGGTCGTCCTAGGATCATGCCTAAAATATGGTTTTGGTTTCGCTCTATCCTAGGTGTCTAGAATGAGTTTAAACCAGGTTCCCAAGTGTACGACTTGGGTTAGAAAATACGAACAACCATCAGACGACTCACGTGGTAATAAACCATCATATTTCCAACATGTTATTTGGAATTGAATAACAGGGGTCAGGACATACAAGAAACACCAAATCAGTTATAGATAAATTAAAGAATATGCTATGAGATGCAATAATTAAATACCGCAAAATCAAACATATAATCACATAGATAGTTAATCAAAAGAGGAAATCAAACATTTGGTTAGAACCTAGTTAAAATAAACCCAGCAGCGTCGTCATTTCTGTTTTATCCCTTTTGGATTTAATTTAAAAGAAAATGGGTTTGACCTTCTCAAACTATTTTGAAAAATTTAATCTTGAGCTGATGGGTGACCCCTGTTAGATAGTCAAGACTAATCTAACGGGTGACTTTTCATATCCTATGCTGGCTACATAGCTCTAGAGTATAGGGACTGCTGCTAATGATTCTTCCTATCTGACGGGGAAGCAGCCATCCCTGTACTCGCTTGGTGCTAAATCCTACGCCCAACTGAATAACACTGAGATGCTAGACTGTTCTAAGTTTAATGACTGATATCTGACTATTTTGATAATGCTCATAGTATAATCTGAAGACTAGTCTGTAATGTACTAAGACTAGAATAAATACACAGCTATGGGTTTTAGGTATTCAATACCCCCAGTAATCAAAGCAACAATACTCAAAAGACATAAAATCTTAAGGGACAAAGCCTGAAGGTTTTTATTAAATCAATCACTCTTGTAGTCATTTTATCAAGCACTTGTAGTTCATGGTGCAAAACAATCATAGGAATGTCCTAAAATATATATAAATAGCATGAATCTGACATAATAGAGTTAAATCATGGTTTTGTTCAATAAATAATAATATTAAAATATGAAGGACTGAATAATAACAATAATTTCGTGGTAACATGGTATAAAATCATAATTCATGGAGATTCATGGGTGAAATCATAATTTAAAACATATTAACTTGAAAAGATCACAAATTTTATAATTTAAAAGGGTTACTTGGACTCCATGGATGAAAGGGATCCATGGGTGAACATCTAACATACCTTAATTGATGGTAAGCCTTTGGATGCCATTTTGGCTACCTCCGCGACGTGTCAACATCGTGGAGGCCCTCTAGAAATTGACAAATGAAAAATTGGCCTGCTCTGCGATGCGCCATGATCGCAGAGTCAAACTAGAAATTGAAAATTGTCATTTGGGCTTCCTACGGGACACGCTGAGGGTTAAAATGACGGTGTTGAATGACTGAAACTTCAAATCGCCATAACTTCTTACTGGTTATCAGATTTAGGCAAATTTTATATTGTTGGAAAGCTAATTGAATTTCCTAAGCAATAACAGGCTCTAAACTAAAAATAATTAGTCTTTTGAAACATTTTATATATGAATACTCATGTATTGGGACTTAGATTGTGCTAGGGAAATACGAGGTATTAAAATATCTCCCCCTTGGGATCATTCGTCCCTGAATGAAACTGGTTAAGCTGAGGAAACTGATGGATTCATCTTACACACTAAATATGCATGTCTGATGCATGGAATGCATGACTGAACTAATTCATGAATGCACGACTGACATGTACATGATGTGCGGTTGAAACAGAGCATTATAGAGAAAAAATCTTAAAAAGATTGGTACCTTATATTGAATTTGGATTCGCGGAAAAAAGATGAGGGTACTTGGTCCACATATCTACTTTTGTTTCCCAAGTGGCTCCCTCAACGGACTGATTCCACAAAAGAACTTTGACGAGTGGAAATTCTTTGTTCCTTAATCCACAAACTTGATGATCAAGAATTTCGACTGGAACTTCCTCATAGGAAAGACTATTTTGAATATCTACAGTCTCTAATGGAACAACTACAGCAAGATCACCAATACACTTCTTCAACAACGAGACATGGAACACTTGGTATACTGAGGCTAAATCTGAAGGCAACTCAAGCTTGTAACCTTTCTAGAACGACAAAGAATTCTGAATGGACCGACATATCGAGGACTGAGTTTCCCCTTTTTTCCAAATCTTTTCACTCCCTTCATAGGAGATATTTTCAAGTACACAAAATCACCATCCTCAAACTCGATATCCTTTTTCCTCACATCTGCATACGATTTATATCGGCTCTGGGCAGCCCTAAGCCTTTGTCTAATCAACTGAACCTTCTCTAGAGCATCAAATACCAAATCAGGCCCTACTACTGCGACCTCACCTACTTAAAACCAACCAATTGGAGATCTACATATCCTACCATAGATAGCCTCATAAGGAGCCATATGGATACTGGAATGAAAACTGTTATTGTATGTGAATTCAATCAAAGGCAAATGGTCATCCTAACTACCCTTGAAATCAACAACGCATACTCTTAGCATATCCTCAAGAGTCTGAATGGTCCTTTCTGCTTGACCGTCTGTCTGAGGGTGGAAGGCTATACTGAGGTGGACTTAGGTACCAAGACCCTTTTGGAATGCTTCCCAGAAGTAAGAGGTAAACTAAGTACCTCTATCAGATATGATAGATAAGGTAATACCGTACAACCTAACCATGTCTCTGAGATTGAGTTTGGCATAGTACTCGACTGAATAAGAGGTATGGACTGGAAAGAAATGAGCAGATTTGGTCATTCTATCTATGATAACCCAAATAGAATCATGATGATGACGGGTACGAGGCAAACCTATCATAAAGTCTATGTTAACTTTCTCCTATTTCCCCATGGGAATACTGAACTCTTGCATTACCCCACTAGGCTTTGGGTGCCCAACCTTAACTTGCTAACATGTAGAGCACTTAGCTATAAACTCTACAATATCTCTCTTCATCCCACTCCACCAATAAATCTCCTATAAATTTATGGTACATCTTAGTGGACCCTGGATGAATAGAGTAACGTACATCATGCGCTTATGGAAGAATTCATTGCTTCAAATCATCTCACTAGGCACATACAATCTACCTTGATAGTGCAACACACCATCTTCCCCTTGGAAGAAGACCTCCACTTTTTGATCTCTGACTGATTCTTTCAACTTAACTAGACTGGGATCTCTATCCTAGTTTTTCTTCACCTTGGTAACTAGAGAGATTCTGAGCTACTCTGTACCCACACACTACCCTCTGCTGAGTCGACTAAGTAGACACCTAATCGAGCAAGCTGAACTTTTTAAGATAACTTTTTCTTACCATTCTCAATATGAGCAACACTGCCCATAGATAATCTACTGAGAGCATCAGCCACTACATTGGCCTTTCCCAAATGATATAGAACACTCATGTCATAATCCTTCAAAAACTCTAACCACATTCTCTAACGCAAATTCACATCTTTTTGAGAAAAGACATACTGAAGACTATTGTGAATTGTGAACACATCTACATGCACCCCATACAAGTAATGCCTCCAAATCTTTAAGGCGAAGACTACTGTTGCTAGCTCAAGATCATGAGTCGGATAATTTTTCTCATGAGGCTTAAGCTATATAGAGACATAGGCTATAACCTTACCTCTCTGGATGAGGACACAACCCAAACCTACTCTGGATGCATCACATTACATAACAAACCCACTGGAACCATCTGGTAGAGTAAGAACTGAGGCTGAGGTAAGTCGAGTCATCAACTACTGAAAACTCTTCTCGCAGGAATCTGACTACTGAAACTTAACTTTCTTTTGAGTTAATCTGGAAATAAGGGATGCAATAGAAGAAAATCCTTTAACAAATCGATGGTAATAGCCAGCTAAACCCAAGTAACTCCTAATATCTAATAGAGATATGGGTCTAGGCCATTTTCTCACCGCCTCGGTCTTTTGAGAATCAACCATAATGCCATCACCAGAAATAATATGACCAAGGAAAGCTACTGATCTTATCCAGAACTCACACTTACTGAATTTAGTGAACAACTAGTGAGCTCTAAGAGTATGAAGTACTATTTTGAGGTAGTCTGTATGATCGCTTTCGCTATGAGAATATAAAAGAATGTCATCAGTAAAGAATATGATGAATATGTCTAAGTACTGCTTGAACACTCGATTCATCAGGTCCATGCAGGCTATTGGGGCATTGGTAAGACCAAAGGACATAACTAGAAATTCGAAGTGACCATATCGAGTTTGGAAAGTTGTTTTCAAAATATCATGTTCTCTGACCCTAAGCTAATGATATCCTAATCTGAAGTCTATCTTGAAAAAGTAACTAGCACCCTGAAGTTGGTCAAACAAGTTATCAATTCTAGGAAGTGGGTAGTTATTCTTGACTGTGACCTTGTTCAACTGACGGTAGTCAATACACATTCTGAGAGAACCGTCTTTCTTACGCACGAATAAAATAGGTGTGCCCTGCGGGGAGATAATGGGTCTGATGAATCCCTTATCTAAGAGATTCTTTAACTGTTCTTTTAATTCCTTGAGTTCAACTTGAGCCATTCTATATGGTATGATAGATATGGGCTGAGTATCTGGAAGAAGGTCTATTTCAAATTCAATTTTCCTTTCCAGAGGAACTCCAGGAAGATCTTTAAGAAACACATATGAGAATTCATTTACTACAGGAACAGACTCAAGAGTTGGAGTTTCTGAGCTAGAGCCTTTGACTCGCACAAAATGGTAGACACACCCCTTGGATATCATCTTTCTGGCTGTAAGGTATGATATCAACTGACCCCTAAGAGCTGTAGTACTACCCCTCCATTCAAGGACTGGTTCAGTTGGAAATTGGAAATGAACTATTCTATTTCTAAAATAGACTGAGGCATAGCATGAGTGGATCCAATCCATGCAGAGAATAACGTCAAAATCCATTATCTCTAACTTCACAAGATCAACTGAGATAACTTTTTGAGATATTATGACCGGACAACTCCTGTATACCTATCTGACTACAATGAAAACACCTACTAGGGTAGACACTGAAAAGGGCTCTACTAGAGTTTTGAGACTGACTCCAAAATTGATGGCTATATATGGAGTTACAAGGAAAGAGAAGCTCCAAGATCTAGTAAAACATAAATATGTAAGTGAAATACCTACAATTTACTAGTAAAGAAAGTTTTCCTGATCTTGTAGGGACTGAAGAGCATATAATCTGTTCAGATGCTGACCACTAGTAGCACTGGAAGCGGTACCCTACTGAGTCGGGCGACCAGTTGGAACTGACGACTGATGGGACTGGCCTTGTTAGCACACATCCCTACCTTTCTGAGAAACTACCTGACACTCTAAAATCTGATGGCCTGGCTTTCCACACCCAAATCACACATCACCACCCGCTTTACACTCACCCAGATGGTGTCTGCCATATTTTTGACATAAAAGATTAGTACGAGCACTGCTAACATTGACCTGGGACTTAGAGCTCGATGCCATATCCCTATTATCATTTCTAAATTTGGTGTACTAGGGCACTGGATGAAGAGGTTGCTGGGGTTTAAGACCTCTGGTGAAATGGAGGACAATTACCACTCTCTGACTTTGGCTGACTAAAATTAAAATTACCTATCCTATCTCTCTTGTTTCCTTTCTCCTTCTCCTTATTATTCTTCTCCTCTATCTGTTGAGCATGGACCATCAGTCTAGACTAGTCTATCTCACTTATCAACATTACGGTCCTACACTCCTTGACCACACTATCAGACACGCCAGACACAAACTTACTCATCTTGGACCTACTGTCAACTACCACATGAGGAGCATATCTAGCCAACTGAGTGAACTTGAGAGAATACCCCCTCACGCTCATGCTGCCTTGCCAAAAAATAATAAATTCTAACACCTTGGCCTCCCTCAACTACAATGGAAAGAATTGTTCTAAGAAAGTCGTGGCAAAATCTTCCCATTCTTTAGGCCCTACATCAATACCTCTATCAACTTTCCACTGCTTAAACCAAGTATAGGCTACATCCTACAATTGATATGCAACAAACTTAGTACTCTGACTAGACATCACCCCCATGCGTCTATTACCTTTTGAACCATATCTAAGAATTCATGTGGATCCTCTTCAGATTTGGATCGCACAAAAGAAGGAGGATTCATCCAGGTAAAGTCCCAAATTATAGTTGCAGCAGTATTGGCCACTGGGTTGACCAAAATAGCAGTTGGTCATCCATTTTATGCTGCTATGGAATTCGTTAGAGTAGTGAACACAGCCCTGAATTCAGTGTGAGAGACATACTCGTTCAGAGGATCTGCCTGGATGGGCTGAGGGGTTGGATGAGTTCCTCTTTTTCTTCTATTTTTCTCGGGAGGCATGTTCTGTAAATAGAAGAAAGAAATGGATTAGACAGGGAGTTTAACTTGAGCTCATTCTCACTCGCACCACATGAATACTGAAAGAAGGGAAACTTTTCCTAAACGCCTTGTAGCCTCTCGTACATATGTATGGTGCGCTACACATCTATGCACAAGACTCTACTCGATGCATCTTTCAGACTTCCTAGGACACTTTCAAACCTTAGGCTCTGATATTAAGTTTATAACGACCCAAGACTACCTCCTAGTCTTCACACGATGCTTACGGTCCCAAGGGACCATAAGCTAACTCATGAGTTGGTATCTACTGTGAGCACTAAATAATAACATCATAAATATTGAAAAATACTGACATTTCCATAAGGTTTTAATAAGTGAATTCAATACTAGAATATAAATCTATAGAAAATAATTATCCACATATTAGGAAATACTAAGAAACTGACATGTCAACTGGAAATCTGAATACTAAATAACTGACTCAAATGTCTGAAAAGACTCTAACACTGATAGACTAAGAGTTGATGGGATAGGTCCCCAACTAACTCTATTAACTACTGAGATAAAGATATAAGGTAATGTAATCTGTTCTTGGATGATGAGGACTCACCACTACTACTGTACTGCTGATAATCTGAGGGACTAAATGCGATTCGGGAACTAAGCGTCAACACCTATGATATGATTACTTCATAGCACAAAAGAAAGGTATGTGATCAGTACTTTGAATGTATAGGTTTGCTAAATGGGGTAGGCTGATATACATGGTTTCATGAATGAGAATAATAATTACTAACTGATTATGCATGTAAAACATAGGGTACTGAATAGAGAACATGAAATCCATAGTAACTAAAAATATATGAGGCATATAAATACTGTGTATGCATGAATATCTGTAAATACTGAAGATACGTAAAAATCTATAGACACTGAGGATGCATGACTAAGCATATAACAAAGACTGGCTAAATTTTGTAAACTGAGATACTGAAATGACTGACATCTGTATGATTTGGCCAAACAACACTAAGATTGAATAACTGAATGGGGACTGTGATTGAGACTGTATCTGAGACTATGGGGGGTATCATCTAACCGACGTTCCCCAATCTGATCTAATCGGGGTCGAACCTGTAACCCTAGTTGGATGGGTGTTAACACCGCATCACGGGTACTAACATTGGATGTGTGGATCCACTAAACTGATATAATATCCAAAGGACTAATGGTGTCAAGCCTGAGCTGATGGGTGACCCCTGCGAGATAGTCAAGCCTAATCTGACAGGTGACACTGACATCTCTGCACTCGCTCGATGTTAAATCCTACTACCAACTTAAAGACACTGAGATTCTAGATTGTTCTGAGTTTAATGACTGATATCTGACTATTCTGATAATGCTTATAGTATAATTTGAAGATTATTCAGTAATATACTGAGACTAGACTAAATACACAGCTATGGTTTTCTGGTATTCAATACCCCCAGGACTCAAAAAAATAATACTCAAAAGACACTAAAGCTTAGGGGACAAAGACTGGAGGTTTTTATTAAATCAATCACTCTTGTACGTATTTTACCAAACACTTGTAGTTCATGGTTCAAAACAATCATAGGAATGTCCTAAAACATATAGAAATAACATAAATCTGACATAATAGAGTTAAAATATGGTTTTTTTCAATAAATAATAACATTAAAATATGGAGGATTGAATAATAATAATAATTTCATGGTAACATGGTAAAGAATCATAGTTCATTAAGATTCATGGATGAAATCACAATTTAAAATATATTAACTTGAAAAGATCGTAAATTTTATAATTTAAAAGGGTTGCTTGGACTCTGGATGAAAGGGATCCATGGATGAACATCTAACATACCTTAATTGATGAATTTCCTGAAGTTCTTGGTGAGTTCTTAAGGATTGGCCTTGAAATTGGAGAGCTAGGGTTCTTGATATGGGAGAGAAAGCTTCTTGATTTGGGGAAAAATAATTAAAGTAATGAGTTTAAAAACATTTTTAAGGCTTAAAATAACACCTGGGTAGATTAGAATTAGGGGAAAGAATTGTTTTACCCTTGGGCGAAACTTTTAATTGTCATCGAATTTTTTCGAAAAGGACACTTGGCGTGACGCGGCGCTATCGCATTGTGTCACTGGAAACTAACATCTGGGAATTGGGCTGACTGCGCGACGCGCCACTATTGCGGTAAGCCTTTGGATGTCATTTTGGCCACCTCCGCGATGCGCCAACATTGCGGAGGCGCACTGAAAATTGACAAATGGAAAATTGGCTTGCTCCATGACGCGCCATGATCACGGAGTCACACTGAAAATTTACAATTGTCATTTGGGCTTCCTACACGACGCACTAAGGGTTAAAATGACGGTATTTAATGACTGAAACATTAAATCGTAATAACTTCTTACCCGATTATCGGAATTAGATAAATTTTATATCATTGGTAAGATAATTGAATTTCCTACGCAATGACAGGCTCAAAACTAAAAAATAATGAGTATTTTAAAACTTTTCAAATATGAACTCATGTAGTGGGACATAGATTATGCTAGGAAAATACGGGGTGTTACAATCAATTTTGAGGAAATAATAATAATAATAATAATAATAATAATAATAATAATAATAATAATAATAATAATAAATATGAAATACTTCACTTCATTCATGATTATCTTTTGAAAAATTACAAAATGTTCTTCTTGAGAAATATTCTTCTCAATTCAAAATTACTTCTAAATATATATATATATATATATATATATATATATATATATATATTTAGAAGTAATTTTGAATTGAGAAGAATATTTCTCAAGAAGAACATTTTGTAATTTTAAATTAAGGGGA